>OW121728.1:5007500-10007500 GCA_933228805.2 Hipparchia semele
TAACTAGCCGCTCATAGTCAACCGCAAGTGTAAGCGTAATGTGAACACGTCCTAAACACCAGAAGAAGCCAAGATTGAGCTCGCGCAGGTTGATTGCTAAGCACCTCGTAAAAGCGTATGACCTGATATAAAATAATGAATATTAAATGTAGGGAAACGAGTTACTGCACACTGAAAACACACGGGGGATATTGGCACGTAGGCACGCGGCGGTTATGAAAAAAATATGAATTATTATATCCATTTTCTGGGATTTTTATTTGAACAAAGCAGGGATTTGTTTTACAGCAGAATTTTTAAAGCATTTGTGTTTTATTTATAACTGGCTTTTGCCCGCGGCTTCGCTTACGTTAAGTTCAATTTTTCAAAAACCTATTTAACCCTCTTAGGAGTTGAATTTTCAAAGATTCGTCCAGTGGTTTGAGTTGTGGGTTGATAGATCAAACATGACCGAAGCAAATTTAAATACAGACGCTAGGCTTTTTAAAATATTTATGTCAAAGTCATAATATAACGTTTATAAGGAACACAGATCTGCTTCTAGATCGTACTGATTGCATATATAGGTATGAAGAAAAAAAACACAAAGAAAAAATATGGTTAAGTCTGTTCTACACAATCTCTACACTAAACTTAATTCGGTAATCTCGAGTTATCCCTTTCACAAAGCTTCCTACGGAAAAAGAAAACACTAGATTTAGACTGGTCCATTTAGTTTTAACGATGTGTGTAGGTATTATAGATTTAACTACATTAACTTACTTAACATCTGAACATTGAGAGATACATAAACCGCCTCAAGTTAATATACGTATACTCCCTGAGCGGTACCCCTTATTTACAAAAAACTGGGAGTCGGGGGAGCTATCTCTGCTTAGTATTCCGCGGGCCTGTGACAAGGCGGACATATTTTAAATTTATTATCAACGGCCGATGCGACGCAAAATTGCACGTCCTCTATGCACGTCTGGCTTCTATGACTATGAGCATATTATGTGCGAAGTAATGACGTTAGGGCTCTATTTAATAAAGTTCGACGTCATAACATTTCTTTGAAAGACCACAAGGATGTTAAGAAGCAAACGTAAACACCATGAAAGGCCATTATAATTCAAAATGAATAACAGTACCCAACCGTTCTTTAAGATTTTAAATGTTTGAAGTGTACTTAAATATAACTAATGAAAAATAAATTTTAAATATCTATAAGTAATGGGATCTCTTAATAAATAGTGGACTGACTGGCTAGATACAGGCGACGCAAGATTGAGATCTGTGGAAGTTCATGCGCACCCTTTGTCCAGTAGTTGACAAAAAAAAAAGAATAGCAAATGGCATTCCGAACCAGCGCAGTGGTAGATTCACCTGACGATTCAAAAGCATTCTAAACTATCACAAATATAAAATTTAACTTGATAAGTAATTATATTTGTAGTTTTCATGAAGCTATAATGAAGCGAAATGATTTTATATTTTTTATAATCATTCAACAAATGTATAAACCTTGCAATAACCTCCCTTATTTTTTATATTTATATCTAAAATTCAAAGTCCTGACTGACTGACTGAGATATCAACGCACAGCCTAAACTACTGAAGTTAGAAACTTGAATTTTTTACAGTTGGTTCCTTTTATGACGTAGGCGCACACTAAGGAAGGATTTTTGAAAATTCAACCCCTAAGGGGGTAAAATAGGGGTTTGAAAAATCGAACTTAACATGAGCAAAGCCACGAACAAAAGCTAGTCTCGTAATAAAATTAGCAAAAATAAAACAAAAAAGTGTGAAAATCTGTCCCTCAGACTAAACAAACTCAATCTAACGGCAAGGTTGCATTGTCACACCGATATCTTAATGAAGGCTGATGGAATCAATCCGGCCATAATGAAATAAGCAAACATTGGCCCTCAATAATATCCTGATATCGATGGTCTTGTTGGCACAAGAAATTTGCCGAGCAATATCGGGGGAATCCCTCGGAGGGTATCGCCAATTTTAGGGCAAATTGAGGATGATAATTATGTTTGAAGTTAGTTATGAAGGAGAGTCAACACGCGCCGAGATTAGCCTGTCCGACGGCCCTTAATGAAATCAAATGCTCCGGCGAATAAACACAAAAAATTCAAAATATGAAACACAAGGAACAAAGTATTTTTCCGAACATCTGAAGTTGCTCCAGTTTTGGAGTGAAACATGCATTGGAGTAAAACACTAGTTTGTGATATGGTGTTGCGTAGTGATATTACGGATGCTTACTTGTTTTTTATGAATAGCATAGTTATAGGCGGGTCACCCGATGTTAAGTGATTATCGCCGCCCACGAACAGTTGTTACACCAGAGGCACCACTTGTTCGTCCACCCCTTGAATAACTCCATATGGTAGTTTAGTATTTTCATTCGAATTTTCCTAAAAAAATTTTTTTTTTGTATAATTCGAATGAAAGTTACGTGTAATAATATAGTTGAGATAGCCCTAGATAATTATGGCATTCATGAATACTAGGGCCATCTATGGAGTATAAAGAAAATCTTTTATTTATATATATTATTTTAAACATTATCGATAACAATTTCTTTTGTGTCCTGTAAAGTTTGGATATTTTTTTTTTAATTTATTGTTCAAGATCTATGTACAACAATACATTTTTTAATTATTGTATATGCCATCCTCCAGGAAACTTTGCGTTTATGTTGAGGATGGCGAGTTCGCATTAATACAATATATTTACAATATATGTACTTAATACAAAAAATAATATCAAAAAAATCAAAAATAAATAACAATACATTATACTAAAAATTAAAAAAAAACTCTGGATTTACAAGGTTTATCATTCTACAGCGATGATTTTTCAGTAGATGGCAGCATATAACAACCTTTGCCTATCAGAAAATTACCTTTGGTAGCGCCAATGTGCCTGATGCGAATTCTAGGGAAACTTGTTCATGTAAGTAGGCCACTCTGGCTCACATGGCCTCAATTGTTTTAGTTCTTTTCCTTTTATATATTTAGATGTGCCAAATAACACGTTCACACGCGATCAACCTAATTGGATTACACAAACCTATTAATTTTACGTGTAAAATCGATACGTATAATTTTCACACTCGAGCGTCGAGGCCCTAGAGTTTAATTGCCCTCCCTGGGGTGTTCCAAGAAAATCAACACTAGTGTAATTAACTTCATTTATGTCTGTTGAATTATTTTGATTTTGAACCTTTGATCTGTTCTACTTCAGCGACACCAGTCACGCGTCTGATAAGTTAAATTTAGTTTGATTAATGCTACGTGTCGTCGATAGGGTTCAGTTGGTGTGGTTAGGGATGCATTGAATGATAAGTAGATAGATAGATATTATTTTTATTTTTCCACGAATCATTTACAAAATAAGTGAGTTTAAACTATGACATCATGATCAATCCGCCATGTTGGATTTTTCGTGACGTAATTAGAGAGTTGAGAGCAACAATAGCATAAATAAGTGAATCTGAAGTAAATACAAAATATAATAGACGTTTAAAAATAAGGCATCCCACTCAGCCCGAAGCCACAGCAAGCTGCAGCGCTGGTTTTTAGGCTGAACCCATGTGTTCACAGACGTGGTTACGTAACCTTATTAAATATTAAATAATAATATTATTAATGATAAGAGTAGGTACAAGGATTTTGAAATTATAAACGAAGTTATTACTTCCTTACTTATTATATTTTTTTTAATTTTATTTCTCATAATATTATTATCATTAACTACCTAGTAAAATTATTATGTAAGTATCGACTTATAAGGTAAAAATTAGATTAGATTTAAATTAATGGCAAAAACTCACTGGAAATTTTGTATGGCTAGGTTAAGCTAGAAACTTCAAATTTTCATCGTAAGTTGACCATTGACCTTCGTACAACTTATTAGCTCAAACCGTTTCCGAAAAAAAGGGCCTTGACACACGGACAACCAGACAGAACAACGGAGTGATCCTATAAGGGTTAAATTTTTTTCGGCACCCTAAAAACATGCAAAATAATAAATAATCTATTCCTTTTATCGCTTCATAGAAAGATGTTCGCTAAGAAGTGAACAGCCAGCGCGGCTCAGCGGGCAAAGGGCTGGCGCAGGTGCTCGTCTGCCGCATGACAGCTAATTAAAATGCTAATGAACCGCAAAACGCTCCGCAAACTGCTCTATCGCGCGCCGTAATGAAAAATGAATAACTTGCAGATTCAAATGAAGTTCTTATCGCCATGAATGGAAGTATCTGCCAGAATTTCGATATGTTTTATGATACAGTGTACATGACACATATTTTATAGTATTAAGATGCTTGTGAAGTGTTGAGATGTTTTACATAATACGTCATGTTAATATTTTATTCATTATATTACCCAAATGTTGAGTAACCGTTCCTATACGTATGGGTCCCAAGGTGGTTGAAAGACCGGGAATATCTAAATTTTTACCATTTTATAGGCAATGATTGTATGGGTTACAATTGTGTTAATAGATAACATACCAGAATGTATGTAATTGGTCCTATACCGAAGAATTCAACTGGTGAAGCTAATTTTGCTAGTTTGGCACTAATAACAGCTAAAGAAGTAAGATTCAAACTTAATCACCAAACATTTAAAAGCACAAAAACTAATTAACTTGCAATCAATTTTACGTTAATTCTATCTTAAAGATCGCTAATTAAAACGTTTTAAAATATCGAAGCGCACCGATAAAGAATTACCTATCAAAGTCATTGCTATTTTCCGAGGCACATTTTTAAATTTTTTTTACCACCTTGTCATAAAAACTTTTATAATTGCTAAGCGATTGGACCAAGGATCGAAGCGCTTTTTCATAAAAACTTAAGTTAAACAAGGTGGTTTAGAGCGGGCGACTACGCTAAGACGGTTAATTTACATGCTAATAAGAAATGAGAGAGTTCAAGTGACCAGCAGCTCTTAATTAAAGATTTTCTTAAATATTTAAATAGGTAAGAATGTCTTTTAACATCACTTGTAATGCGTAGATAATAACTTTATTTATATTTCGCCCTTCATCGCGCAGTTTGTTTTAGCATTTTTGAACCGTTTCGAGAAGTTATTTGTAAAGTGTTTTGAGTTTTTTTTTATTCGATGACAAGATAGTCCTTTTCTGCGATCTCACCTGAAGGTAAGTGACGATGCAGTCTAAGATTTTAGCGGGCTAACTTGGAAGGGATATGGTAGTGAAGAGAATTCAGTAAGTGTTTGAGTATTTTTTCAGTAGTTCAGTCATCGAGTAGTTGTCAGCGTCGTCTCAACTCATACATGTCGATTGTCCAGTCCTGAACATAGGTCTCTTTCAATGTTCGCCACAGAACACGATGTTACGCCGTTTGTTTCCACAGGTGGGCATTAACTCGCTTAAAATGCCATTCGAGCACCTTATGAGTTATATGCACGACTCGATGAGCTATGTGGATAACTGCAGCTCTTCTTGGGATCTGTTCATTTCTTGATGCCATTTCACTTGAACGCATTGTGTTTGTAAACACTAGCACAAAGATAACGTAGCAGTCCTGTAATTACAATACCTAGTTGAGTTCCTGTAAAATAAGATATCTTTCATATTCTCTCCTTCCCGTTTAAGAATAGGTATCTCATTTTTTCTCCAGTCAGTTGTAGTTGCAAGCAAGAACTAATCTCAAATCAATAAGCAATGAAACAATATATTACAAAACTTGTATGACTCTCCCTGTCCAAAAAGTATTATGTGTAAACTTTATATCAAATCCAGAAGCTATTTAAATTTCCTCTTTAAACAAAGCTATCATAGAATATGAAAGTTTCTTATTAGTTCCACTTTATCCGGGCTCCTTTGTTCCACGTTGAGATTGGCAGTTCGATTATCCTGCTCCTGTAAAAAGATATATAAAAATTAGTCTGTAATGTTCTAGACTCCTTAAGCGCCCCGCGGGGAGCGACGCAGCTTTGGAAAATTAAAACGTCCTGAATTATGGCAATGCTTAGCGCAAGGAAAAATGATCATTCCCAAGTACTGCATCCGAAATTTAATTATAACAAATCTTTTGATTGTTTCAGGGGACATTAAACTTCTGAAGTCTAGATTGTTGAAACTTTGTGTATTCATTTTCATTGAGATGATTTAAAACTGTCTTTTGACATTTGATTTTTTGCTAATGGAGCGTGCACAACATTTTCCTTCGCTTCCAACATTTTTTTTATTTTTTTTTTTAAGAATTTTAGTCATGCTGAACTTGACTAATGTTCCCTTTAGGTTAGTTTCTTCCCTCGCCTAAGAATAAAGCTTGTGTTAGAAGTACCTACGACAATAGTGCAACGGTGGGTATCGAACGTGTACCTTGCAGTTTTCAGCCCGCACCTTTACCCGTTGAGCTATTGAGTCTTTTAATTAAACACACATAATACCTTTCAAACATACCTCGCATATTTTTTTTTTTTAGGCAAGGAAAATGCGCTCTATAATTTTATTATTTCATTCTAATTATTACAATTGTGAAAAAATTGGAAAAGTAAAACTCATAACAACAACATATTGAAAATTTTCAATATGTTCTTTAAAAATAAAAATCGGCTTAACCGATTTGGCTGCTTTTCTTATAATTTAATAGTAAATTAAGTAATTCTCAGGATAAGTTCGTATGAAAGAAAATTTTTGGAATATTCAATAAATAAGTTAGTAATTTGGATGGTATTTTTGTATGGAAATCTTATTTAAATAGCACCCAGGTCGCTAGTTTGCTTCTAGTTTGTGATAAAGAAATAGTTATACATTTCACTTGGAGTATTTCAAAATATACAAAGCTGCGTATTGCGTAGGTATAAAAACATTTCAAAACGAATCTCTATTAATTTTGCATAAAATATCATGTTGAATTTTATAGGATAATATTCTAGAACCAAGCTGAACAATAATTCTACGTAGTAAAGACGTAGACGCACAAAGCGCGGGGCGTCGCATCGTATCTTTTTTGACTCCTACGAGTTGCGAGAAATTGTGAAATGGGCTTTGGAGTCAGGCTCTATTTGCAACACAGTAACGTTGGAAACGTTACACTAGAAACTGGAGTGTAAAAATAGTATTTCTGTAGAAATTATATATAGTACAGACATTTAGTGGTACGTCCTATCAGTGGCGGAAAATACTAAAAGCTTTTATACTCTGTGATAGTTTGCGGGGACCTCCAACTCCAGACACGACAAGATTGACACATTTTCATCTTCATCTTCTTTCCACAGATAGACGTTCACAGCTGGACACAGTTCTCTTGTATGAACTTTCAAAGGCCTTGGTCTTGCGTCGCTTGTATCCAGCGAGTCCTACTACCTACAGGGGTGTCTGCCACCACTGCGCTTTCCTTGCGGGTTAGTCACTTCAGCACCTTGGGACCTTAACGACCATGAGTTCTTCGAACAATTATATGCCCTGCCCATTTCTTTTTAAAAAAAAAAAAGAAAAACAATAATAATTAAAACAAAAAATCCAATTCAGCTCTGCACGTTCTGCGACTCGCTGAGCTTAGATGTCAGTTTTGATGGCGGTGGTGTTAGTCGCGAACGCATATAGGTACTTCAAAGTCTTAGTTCAGAATAGCACAAAACAAAGGCTAACAAAAGGTTGTCTATGGACATAAATGTTAAAGGACATCCGCTTTATTATTTTTAAGTCTTTGGAGCGTTCCCTCGTTGGGAAGTTTCACCTTCCCCGGCCGCGACTGAAAGTTAATTTCTTTTGGTGTATTTTAAAATTAATTTCGCTTTGTGCGACCACTTGCCTCAGGACGAATTGTAAGCCGAAAGCTTTTACTTTTGCTTATTACATTGAGGAAGAATTGCTGAAATTCTTTTGGTATTTTTTCTAATTCTGCTTCAGGCTAGCCGTGATCCCATCTGATAAAACCTAAGTTGAGATGCGGTCATAAATGTAACACTGTACCCTATTTTAATAAGCCCTCAACCTCTAGTTTAGTTTAGTTTGGTTTTTTAAAATCCTTTAAGAGTAAAGGTTTCTAAAAAAACAATATCATACAACCAGGAACGCCTTTGAAACGAACCCGAATGACCAAACGACCGGCCTTTCTATCCAACGTTAACGGCCCTAACCAATACATAAATCAGAGCAAAATTAAAGCAGTTAAAGAGTTTTGTAATTCCTAAATTGACATTTCTGGGAACTGAATTTAGTACTCTACTAACTACTTATAACACCTGTTATAATTTATAAAATCACAACGCATTTATTCGCTTGTTTTGGATACCTATTTAAAGCCTCCTTAGCCTGAAGGATGCGAATTGAAAACTGAAAGATCAACGGTTCACTACCCACGATTGCACGATTATCGTACGCACTCTTAACAAAACCTTCACGATTATTTGGAGGGGAGAGGAGAATATTAATTAGGTAAGTTCAGTTCGGCAAATATATTTTCACAAAAAAAAAAGAATCTCTAAACGACATTAATCCCTAGACAAGAGTTCAAAAATAACAATAATTACTTAAGATATATGACTAAAATGTGTGTAACAAATGTTTGTTACAGTATTTATTGAACGAATTATAAAAGCATCGCCCACACGCTGCAACTGTATTTTATTATGCTACGCAAGTGCTACGCAATGGCTACGCGGTGCTACGTACCTATCCAAACATGTTACAAAACAATAGAATTTATTCGGAAAGTTTTTGCTTTTATATTTCAATCAATGGAAATCGTATTGTAACCATATATATCGTATGGAACCGAAATAACTCTTCTTTTTTACCAATCTCTAAAAATTGTGTGTGAAAAGTAACGTAAAAATAAAAGACCATTTCTCTGTTACAATTGGAGCTGCCATATTATATTTTTTATCTCTATGATCCTTCCTCACAACAATTCCCTACTATTGTAATTTTACAATCGAACAAACGAACACACTATGTTTGTTTGTTGGTTTTGTCTTTCAGTCACGCAGTTACGGAGCAGCGAATATAACTTTATTTTTCAAAAAAAAAAATTCCCGCGAGATTTTTGAAAACCAAACTCCGCGCTGTTAGTCAGCTAACGAAAGGTAGTTTAACAATATTTTAGCCCAATAAATTGGTTATAAAAAAACTATAACCCAAAAGGTCGACGATAAGAAAAATGTCCACGTCTAACTAAATCGTTCACCATTTATGTCTTTCCAAAAGAAAAAGAAAAGGAAAATAAAACGTAGCGTGCGGTGCGGTGCAGGAGGGTGCAGGATACGAAGTTCCTCATAGTTTTGCAACAGGTGGCTACTACTCACTACCCGCCAGACAGTTTGCCGTCTAATTGTACTTCATATTTATGGGAGCTTTTGTTTGCGAATGTCTGCGCTGCGGCCGACATTAAATCTTTTGCTCTGTCCTTACTTTTCTCTTTTAATTTTTATCGTGAAAAGTTTCATATGCATTATTTCAAGCAATTAAATTTTACTTTAATGAAACCTACAAATCTGATTTTCAATTTAACAAAGTACCTTACCTTTTTTAATTTTTTCCGATGTCTGACAAAAAAAAATGGGAAAGTGTGTTTGTTTGTTAGTATGCTGGTTTATTGGTTTGTCCTTCAATCACGCTGCAACAGAGCTACGGATCGACGTGATTTTTTGCATGGGTATAGTTGAGGACATGGAGAGTGACATATTATGCTACTTTTTATCGCGGAAAATCAGACAGTTCCCGTGCGATTTAAAAACTAAATCCAAGCTGCCGACGTCACGAGCTTCAGCTAGTCACTAATAAACAACTAACAAAACTTATCCCGAAATTAGGCTAGTATTATTATAGAAAAATTGTTCTAACATAATCTCAATCTGTGCAGGTTTCACAAAGGCGGCACTTCAAAGCGGCGGCGGATCAAAGCAGAGATCGCGAAGGGCGGATAGCAGCGTTTGATATCCGACTGTTGGAGCGGCGGCGACGCGGCACGCGGGCGGGAGCAAGTGTCTTTGTTGCAATACCTGCCTAAGGACCCCTCCCGATCAGAAAGTCTAAGTAGCAAACGTCTAACTACGTGAAAAGTCTAATCTTAAATATATAAAAAGGAAAAGGTGACTGACTGACCTATCAACTCACCAACCACTGGACCGATCGGGCTGTTTGGCATACAGATAGTTATTATGACGTATACATCCGCTAAGAAAGGATTTTTGAAAATTCAACCCCTACGGGGGTAAAGTAGAGTTTTTAAAAATCTATCTTTACGGAGCGAAGTCACGGGCAAAAGCTATTAAATAACATGTCTAATCAATCAAAATGTCCTCTAATAAAACGCGAAAGATCTATCTTCTTTTTTGTCAACGCATATACGTTCACTGCTAGACAAAAGTCTCTTGCATGGACTTCCACAGGCCTCGGTCTTGCGCCGTCTGAATCTAGCGGCTCCCTGTGACTCGTTTGACATCCCCAGGGTCTGCCACTACACCACCTTGGGACCCCAATGACCATCAACTATGTGCCTCGCCCATTTCCACTTTATTTTCGCGACTCGCTGAGCTATGTCAGTAACTTTGGTTCTCCTACGAATCTCATTTCTGATTTGATCTCGCAGGGATAGCTCTCTTCATCGCCCGCTGAGTGATCCTGAGCCTTCTTATGAGGCCCGTTACCGATCATGATAAAGGTATATCGAAAGATCTTTTACCTAAGAGTCGGGTATCTTCTACTAGCTTTGGCTACTAGCTTTGAGGATCAGCCTCAGGTAAAGTATGCTAACGTTTATTAGGGCAGACATATGTTAAACTAGATGACGCACACTGTGGATGTGGATTTCATTTTCCGGGATAAAATGTTTCCAGGGTTTGAAATATCTCCGTTCCAAATATTATTTTTCTTACTTTTTATTTGATAAACATGCATGCATGCTAAATTGCATAGACGTTGCATGGATACATTAATGCACTGAAAGGCCTGACCAGTATTTCAATCCGTAATTCACAGGCTCTTAACGCCTGACCAGTGACCGTATCCCTTGTTACTCACCAATTTACCTAATCCTGGTTTCAAGGTACCTACCATTTCACAACTTTATACCACTTCCTAATGGAATGTAGCACACAATCCGGCAGTAGATTCCCGGATAAAACGAAACGTGCAAACGTAGCAAAGCCCACTAAAACGGAGACTTACGGGTTAATCTCGACAATCAACCGTGTGTCTGTTTCGTTCGCAGCTAAATCCGATGCAGCGAGCCGGTCCGGCTCCCCCGGACGTCCGGACCCGGCCCGGATTACGGGCCTATGTCGGGATGTGCCGCCGGCGCGTGCCGCAGCAAACAGCCCAGCGATTAGTGCTGCCCTTCTGGAGTTCTGCCCCGATATGACCCGGATAAATGGAAATGGACAAGTAGAAACAGTGCTCTAATTTCTAGCCATTGATTTTTTCACGGAGCTTCTAGACAGGGGAATTAATTCAATGACATGTTGCAATTTAATGTAAAGCAAAACATGCCCGTATTTAAAATTCCATTGTCATTGCAATTTTAATTTGTGTGTTAATGTCTACCAGTCACGTTATCTTGTCAAAAAATATAGATGATAAGGTGTGATAAGGAATTAAGGACTAAGTAATTTTATCTATAAACAAATTCTGTCCTTTCTGACCCAGCGGTGCTGTGTGTTTTTATACCAATTTAATATTAATAAATAATTTATTTAATTATTCTGATCCTATGTACCTACCTAAATAAAACGTTTACTCCTATAATATTCCCAAAATAAGTATCAGCGGATTGAGGAAAAACATAATTTGTGTAGTAATACAATAATTTAGTTTATATCTAAATAATTTATAAACTTTGTTTATCTTTAAGCTTACCAATACTAGTGTCATATGGCTACAAATTGATACGCTTTCAACTTTTTCACATTATCGTAACTTATGTTTACTGTTAAATTGCATATAGGTACTTAAGGTAAGCAGTAACATAAGTATAGCATAGAAGAATTAACGGAATTGAAGATGGCCGAAGATAGTGAAGAAAATTCAAACTTGGAGGTCACGCGTATTCTTGGGGAATTAACACACATTACGAGATGTTATTGCTTGAGAATACACGTAGCTGACAAGGAGAATCTCATCAGGCAGAGGAAGAACGAGAATGTCACCAAGGAAAATAAAAAAAATAAGAAGACATGATCACACTGAACACCAATTTTTTCAATGTATGATAGGCTGACGACAAACTTACATGATGGAATGATTGACGACTTGGGTCTACCTATTACAAAATAATTATATTTTAAATTAGATTTTCCATACGTCCTTTTCTTGTGAACTCTGAAATAAACTTGTCAAAAAGCATTACAATATTTAAACAAACTTTGCCTTGAAGATTTAGTATTCTTATATATACACTCTTACTTACGTATGTATTCTGTGCTTCTACCTTGAAGTTATTCAAGTTATATATCATAGGAATCGCAGGACGTTGGGAAGTCATTCCACACTTTGGCAGCTCATAATATTATCAGAAACGTTATTAAAGACTACTTAATCTAATGTAATTACTTAGTTTTAGTTAATTTTGTGTAAGGTAGATTTTATATAGCATAAATTGTCGGAAATTCATTTGTCGGCAGTCTCCTTATGCGGGTAATCTAAATTAATTTACTCATTAGTTAATAAGTATTTTAAAAATAAATGATGATTTTTGTAATGTGAAGCAAGAACAGAGCGACATAGTCACAAGTGACTGTTATAGAGAAGAACTGTATTTGTAAGTAGGTATCAATAAGATTTTAATTTTTATTAAAATAGCATTTTTCATGCTTCGTTTCCTTTTGATCAACTTCCTTGTGAATATACATTTTAAAAATCCACAAGACTCCACCCAACCGACTAATTAATTATTTATTATTTAAAGAGTCGATTTCTTGAAATAGTTAGTCTTGCACTAGAAACAAGATCTGGTTACAGTATCAATCGCACAATTTAAATCAAGAAGCAATATCTTGAAGCAATATTATCTGTCAAGTAAAAGTTGGTAAATAAATACTCGTAATGCTATTAATAAAGTTGTTTCATTTCTTTTTCTAATAATGACATAAATAATGGAAAGAAGCCATTTAACGGCATAAATAAGGCAGTATACTTAATTCACTCACATTGCCGCGGTATTACTTTCAATAATCTATCGAAAAGCTACAAGTTAAGTCGAGAATTAAATATAATCCAAATATCTATAAAGTAATGCTATACTTACTTGTGTTAGTTAGATCAATCCATGCCTTGAGATTATAATCTAAGACCAATCAATTGGTGAACACTTTATAGGTACCTACTAACTTTACTGTACATCTGGAGTTCGCTCTTTAATTAGTAGATTTAAGATTAGACAGGTTGTTAGTCAGCCGTTAAAATTAAAGGTAAGTCAAGCGACACATCTACGAGGTAGTTTCTGCAAACTGCAGACTCTGATAATACTACTAGGAAGTCACTAATACCACTATACAGTATATAGATATTTTACTACTGTTAATACTCTAGAATCTAGATCTATAAAGTGGGCATTTAATAGTCTCGCATTTGAAATAATGTTTAAACGAGACACAAATAACTTGTCCTGGCATAAACCTGTCTCGTATTTCTCTGTCTTGAGTCTGAACATTATGATGAGAGATTAAAACAAGACACAAATATGCTCTGACATAAATCTGTCCCGTTTTAACTCCGTCTTGAGTCAAGCTGAGTAAGAGTGCAGTCTATAGATATCAGCCTAAGAGTGCGATACAGGACTTCTATGGGGCGATTCGCAACTGAGATCGACGCATGCGGTAAACGCGGGCGGTCCGTCGCATCGCGCCACATTCTTTACCCGCACATCTGCCTTGTCATCTTCTTGTCATAGATACATCCTACTAATATTATAAATACGAAAGTGTGGATGTATGGATGGATGGATGGTTTGTTATTCAATCACACCGCAATGACTGAACCGATTTGGCTGAAATTTAGCACAGATATAGATTAGTCTGGAATAACACATAGGCAAACTTTTATCCCGGAAAATAAGAGATAAGAGATAATTCTTCCTTATATCTTTCATTCACGCAGCAACCGAGCAACGGATAGACGTGATCTTTTACATGGGTATAGTTGACGACTTGGATAGTGACAAAGGCTATCTTTTATCCCGGAAAAACTGAGTGTTCCCGTGGGATTTTTAAAACTTAACTCCTCGAGCAAAACCTCTACATTTATATTTTGTAGAACTTCATAAGTATCTTCATAATATTTAATGGTCAAACAGAACCGTAAATAATGAGCTACAAAAGTTGTGTGGTACGGTATTTGTAGCACATTATTAGACACGTCTGTGGAAGCAAACTCGCTGACAAATAAATGAGCGAGCCGTGGAGTTATTTATTTATTTGTGGGTCAGAGTCCCACCCCTCGTGACACCCGACGTAAGTTTTAATTAAGAAACTTGTGACCGCTCCGACTCAACTTTTATTTGAAATTATATTTTCTCAACCCCTCGGTTTTTTATTTTTTTCTTTTTCGGACGTGTAACGGGTTATCGATCAGGATTACTTAGGGCACATGGATCGATCGACCGAGAGGATAATATTAAGTTCTATGTACCCGCGACTTCATCCGCGTGACGATTATATTTAATTTCCGTGGGGGCTAAATATTTTCCAGGGTAAAAAGTAGCCTTCGGGATGCAATTAATCTCTGTACCCGTCAAGATTGGTTTTTAAGTTAATCCATAAAAAGGTTAACAGACAGACACACTTTCGTATTTATCACAAGCTGATGCCTGCTACTTCGTCCGTATGTATTGATGTTTTTTTAAACGTTTAAGCTGTCATTTTATATATATTTATAATGGGTTTTTCTATTTTACAATACCGCAATACCTGTAGTAAGTAGTACCTATTTGTAGTAATGAAGTCCATCATTATAGCAATATACATTTTGACAACCAAAACCAACAAGAAAAAGTTTAAATTTTTTAACCCGGCTTTGGATTTGATATAACATCCATCATATTGCCTTTGTTCGTATAAAATGTAGCCTATGTCAGCCGGACCATGATACCAAATCGATTGACACCACATTCATCAAAATCAGCTCAGTCGTTTAGGTGCTACGGAATGTAAGTAAATAGACAAAAACATATACTAGACTGCTAAAATCATAGCCTTATGACTTAAAATGAAAGTTAAACAACAAAAGTGAATAGGTACCTACATAAGTCGTTAGTCGTAAACTACAGCAGCGGAGCATTTCACAACAGTTAACGTGAAAGGCGAAAGAAGTGTACCGAGTTACAGACAGCTCAAGAGGCGACTAAACTTTACAAAAGAGAGAACGACTTCTTTGTGAACGTAAATTTTTTCCCGCAAAATTGTCTTAAACTCTTTACGAGCGGCGTTGATTATGCCAAGACGGCGGAAAATTCTGACGAAAATGAAGTTATTTCGATTTAAAATGCAAAGAAAAAACAGCGGACAGCAAACGCGCGGGATATTCAACGGATGAGACATTTCGCAGGAAAAAATCCTTTTTAACTAATCCTGACACAGACAAAGGCTGCTCGCGATTAAAAAGAGGACCTATAGGTAAATTTAAACAAAAAAAAGATTTAAGAAAATAAATATTATTATAGCAACGGTATAAGGTATTATTTTATCTTTTGTCTGGTGGGAGGCTTTGGCTGTAGCTAGTTACCACCCTACCGGCTACCGGTCAAAGACCTGAAGAGAAGAAGAATCTGTAACTCTGGTATCTGTTGTCCCCGAGTCATGTAGATATTTTATCTATGGTAGTGACTGCATGACTATCTGAACAAATTAGCGCTTCCGCTCGCAGTCTTCTATATTTAATACACATATTTTTTGTTTTACCTACCATAATACAATAGGGGAAACCTGTATAACCGTGGTGTACATTTTTCCCCCTGCACTCACTGGTGGGCGAAGCCGACGGACGCAGGGTCACAACCACACTGAAAATTTAACCTATTTATGATGGGATTAACAAAATAATACGCAATTTTGAACAAAAATATTTATTGCAATAAAATAAACTGAATTAAATGAATGTGTCGACTCCAATAAGCACCTCTCGTCTCATTAAGGATGTTCGGCATGACAAATTTAAAAAAAAAATTTGATATAACACAATCAGTTTCCTAATAAATATTGAAATCTAGATATTTACACTTGCTGTAATGGCAGCCATAACTTAAACTAACAATCACCTTTCGTATGAGAAGTTATCTGAGATAGAAATCAAGAACTTTATTGTATAATAGCCCTAGTGAACGTTTAGTCCATAGGTACTTGACTTCAACCGAACTTACAACTCAGCATATATTAATATTGTGGACATATCATTTCTTAGAGTGAGTTCACAACGAGAAGCGACGAGGCGCGGAGATGCTTAAAAATGCACGAGAGCTCGTCATCACCTCTGATTGGTGTTTATGACGTTATAATCAGAGGTGATTGCGATCGTCACCCTATAACTATTTATTATTTATTTGTTTTGTTATTTTTAGATAATGCCACAGCGGGTCACTCTCGAATGAGACAGGTATAGGGCGTCAATTAGCCTAATAGATTCGCCAAACTTTAATCCAAACTCGCCGAATATTTGACTCCGAATATGTGGGCACATCAACGTAGACTAAACTTACATGCGAGAATGTCATCGGACCAAGTTTTGACAGACCATCACACTCTTGTCAAATGTTAACAAGGGTTATTATATTGAGAGACAATTTGGTGTACCTACGCTTAAAGTGTGTTAAATGCACACTGCACTTTTCATCATAATTTCAAAGCCAAGCGAGATACAGAACTAAATATTATGCAACCATCGAGGGGTCCTTATTTTTACCAGAGAACCACAAAATGCAACGCAATTAAAATATTCATTCAATAAATTATCATCTTATATAATTTAAACACTATTTACAAAAAAATAATCCGCATAAGTTAAACAATGGTTGAGGGGGTTTCCTTGAAAGAATTTTTGCAAAGTATTATTGTCAGCGAAGATTGGATATTCGTACATTTGTTTACATTTAACTCAAGTTGAAAGCGCCTCTTAATTAGACCAATTTTTCAGTTCTAATTAATTAGCCTAATTCATTAGAATAGAACGTATCTTGTCTCTCAGCAGAATCTGCTTTAAAAACCGATGGTAGAGTCTTGACGTGTCAAAAGAGCCATAGGTTGGTCGGCCTACGTGAAATAAATAATTTTGAATTTGAATATATAAAATAAAACACATTACTGCTATTCCGAAACAACGTTATATTTCATAAACACCAAATTACCTCTCAATAAGGAAATAAGTTCTTGATTTGCTGCTCCGAAATACAAAACCGAAACAGGCCTCTGAAACGGCTGCGCGCATCTTAACTGTATAAGTTATTACACTAATCACATAATAGTACCTTCCTTCATGACTAAGATAATCTAACCCGAGCCTAACTTATCAAGTTCCATGATAAATAAGTACCATCTACGTTCGAGTCCTTGCACGTTTCGACTTTTCCTGTACGGACAATAGGATCAGTATAGGCATATTTGTTTTTCATCATCCTTAATCCTATAAATGCGAAAATGTATTTGTTGGTCTGTTCTTCAATCACGCATAAACGGAGCAATCTTCGATTTTTCTGTAATCGAAGGGAGCAATGGATCGACGTGATTTTTTGCATGGGCATAGTTAAGGACGTGGAGTGATATAGGCTACATTTATCCAGGAAAAACAGAGCTTTTGAAAACCTAAATCCACGCGGTCGAAGTCGCAGGCAAAAGCGAATTTACTTTATTTTGTTTTGGGAAATAGAATATCGGGAATAGAATTTGATAAATACTAATAAAAATTCAAGTCAACTTCCCAATTAAAGTCCGTCATACCCAACCAAAAAGCGGTGAAAAGGCAATATAGGCTCTGTATGTTGTTTACATTTCCTTTCGCGAGCCAACTGTTACTTTAGTACGAGTTAGCACATACAACATTGACAGATTTCAAGTATTAAAACACTAAGTTAAAGTAAAATTTTCCTAGCTAACTTCGTTATTAACGACTGGTTTCAATGGAATTAATCTAAAATAATATCCAAATATGTACCTACCTAGTAAAGTTAGTGTTTTCAAACTGATAAAACAGAATGCAATCTTAATACGTGGATTGATTTATTGACTCTCTTTACTACATAATTATTTGGATTAAATATTCGACTGTTAATTTTTACATTTTGGATTAGGTAGATTATTAAAATCAGCCGTTAGTTGTAAATTCCGTATTAGCGAATATTACATCGGTTACATTAATAATATGTATATTATATTATGAAGTTTGTCAATCCTATTGTCCGCGAAAAAGTCCTCACGTCCAAGTGCATCTAAGAGTAATTCACAAAATATTATCTATTAACTTTACGGCCATGACTTCAGATTCTTTAAACTTATATAAAATACAAACTGCATGTTACAATATTGAAAGCATAGAGGTAATTTATAAGAATCTAGTCTAAATCATCAGCCTCAGGACTCGCTATAGGAGCTCGTTGCACCGTATTGGTTGTTGTACTTGTGAAAGGAGGGCCATCTTCGTTCTCCGCGCTTTCAAATCGTCTACGATCTAACGTTAAACTCTCAACTTTATCCAAGTTAGAGTTTGTTATGTTATCATCTTTTGCTCTACCCGGCAAATTATTTATTTCATCGTCAAGATTGATAGCGGCCGAATTGTTACTTCGAGCCGATTTGATATCGTCATCGGATTTCTTTCTTTTGATTTCATGAATGTTTATAGCCTTCTCTACGGCCGGAGCGACGGAGTTTGTTTTATCTGTACTTATAATGGATTCGTTGATGGGAGTTGCTACAGCTCTTTCTTCTTCGTTAACTGTAGTATTGGTGCCTGTTGCCGTAGTTTGTGTGGTCGTGACTCGGGAGGTTATTACGTCTCCTGTGTGAGTGGTATTCGTTTGGGCGGTGGATACGGACGGCATTGTCTGGGTAGTGGATTGTACCGTGTTCTGCACGGTTTGCGTCGTGGACTGTGTGGTCGGCGGCGTGGCTTGCGTACCTGTACCGGGAGCGTCATGGTACGCCGCACCGCTCGCCAATGCGGCAATACCAGCCAGCCCCATCATTCCACCCATGCCGTGGTGAGTTCGTAGAAGAAGTTGTTGCAGTTGCGCCTGCTGTAGTATCACCGGCAACTCGTAGTGATGGAAGAAGTATAACATGGAGTGCTGAAACAAAAATAAAAACTTAAAATAACACGATATTGGTGCTTGTAAAATAAAGGAGAAAAAAAGGTGAAGATTTCGCCGATACCTTATAGGGAGCCAATTTAGTTTTTATTTCTCTTTCTACTATTTTCTTTTTCTGCACCAAAAATTGAGAAAATGATATACTTTGTTAAATGCAATTTATCTATGTACTAATGCTACGTTCTGTACTGGATCGATCTTGATGGGAGGCTCTGTATAAATGGTGAAATCTGTCTTGGGTGAACAGAATAATAGCTCGGGTCAAATTATGATTAAGAACGAGTCTTATTGTTATTATCAATAATACACTCCTCATCAAAAAAATCGAAACACCTCCGATTTTTTTTTCTTCTCATAATTAAACAAAAAAAGAGAATTATTGCCATGAAAATAATGATACAATTTTATAGCTGGTAGTTTGGCCTTTACAATGGTGTACGGAAATACGTAGATTTTCAATTGTTTATTCGATTAATGAAACGAAAATTAACTGAATCATTGTTTTGATACAAAGTGGTGTTTAGAGTTTGCGTACTTTTTTCGCGCAAAAACTGAAAAACAAACCTTAATTGACATTTTTTTTGTTTTTTATTTGTTAACTGTGCTTTGTCACGTCTAATAAAAAGTTTTTTTCTAAGAAAACATTGACACTTCGCCCGCGGAAGCAGCCCAAGTTGTGGCGTTGCTGGATTTTGGGCTTAGTCAGAGTGTTGTGGCTGCAAGATTGCATCTGAGCCTGTCATCTGTTCATAGAGTGTACAAACGATATCGAGAGACTGGTTTCTTCATGCGCCGTCCAGGGTCTAGTAGGAATCGGTTCACTTTTGAGCGAGACGACCGGTTTATTACAACAGTTTTTTTGCGAAATCAACGCCTTAACGCTTTTCAACTGCAGCAGCAGCTTCGTGTTGTTCGAAGGGTGGCTGTAAGCGACTCTACAATTAGAAGAAGGTTGCAGGAACGTGGACTGGTACCACAAAACCCAGCAAATGGACCGAAACTAACTGCAGACCACCGTAGAGCGCGTCTTAACTTTGCACGTGATCACCTAAATCGTCATTCAAACTGTGGAGCAAGATTCTCTTTTCTGTTGAGTGTGAAATTATGCTGTATGGTAAGGATGGAAGGAATAAGGTATACAGAAGAGAAGGAGAACGCTATGCGCAATGCTGCATTGAAAAAAAAAGTAAGCTGTGGTGGCGGTTCGTGGACAGTTTCGGGAGGCGTTAGTACTGACGGTAAGACAGAGCTTGTCTTCGTATCTGGACCACTTCTGCCTGCACTAACTAATCATCGATACATCGAAACATGTCTTGAGGCTCATATGATGCCCTATGCTCATTTTACTGGCGAAGTTTTCATATTCATGCATGATAATGCTAGAGCACACATCGCGGCCATCGTACAAGATTATCTTACTGAAGTTGGTATCTCTGTTATGGAATGACCAGCGAGGAGCCCTGATATAAATCTTATAGAGCACCTATGAGATGAACTAAAAAGGCGAATTCGAGCAAGAAATCCCGCCCCAGAAACTCTTAGCCAATTGCAAAATGCAATTCAAGAAGAATAGCAAAACATTCCACAGTATGTGATCCTAACTCTCATTCGATCGATGGAAAACCGTATGGAAGCAGTAATGAAGGTCCGGGGAGGGAATACAAGTTATTAAATAAACTGTTTCAAAACTTTTTTCTCAAAGACGTGTGTTGTTTTCCCCATTTCCCTCGTATTCCATACAGGGTAAAAATGACTCTTTAAACAAAACACGAAGCTTATCAAAATTTTAATTTGAATTTCGAATATTAACATTAGGAATTGAAAACCTTATACTACCCGCTATTAAACGACATTTAATATTTATTTATAAAAATAAAGATTTTTCTGATAATCCTTACGAAACATAAACTTGCGAGGTGTTTCGATTTTTTTGATGAGAAGTGTATTTTTCGATACAAATTACTAACGGGAGTTGAACAATTTGTGAATGCCATCAAATATCAATACAACGTGGAGTTTTAATACATGCAGAGATGAAATTGGGATGTTGTACGGCCTTAATTAACACGACCTCCCAAATCTGCCCGATGATCATCGCCACAGCAAATATAAAAAGGGATCAAACGTTTGAACGGTATTTAATGGAGAGAGATGGATCCCTTTTATGCGTCCATTAAAAGCGTTTCGAGAATTACCTCAACCCTGTTTAAAAATGTAAGTGAATAAAAAACGAGATCTCTTTATCAATTTTTCGATCGTTTGTATCAGATTACGTCATCTTTACGGCAACATCTACACCAACCCAAAGAAAAAGAAACTGTTGAAAGATTTGTACTTAACGTCGAAAATATTGACTACGATTTTTGAGAAGTCTCTATCTCTATCTATTCAAAAATTCAAAATTATTTATTTCAAATAGGCCAATTTGTGGCTCTTATGACAAGACGAAAATCTACCACCGGTTCGGAATGTTGATTCTGCTGAGTTCTGCTGCATTGGTTCTTATTTTACCACTAATTAATCAATCGAAGTCAATGAAATGTAAAAACTTTAGTTAAAATCTAGAATCTGTATCTTCATTATGTCAGGTATTCTCTAAAAACATGTAGATTCATTTTCTGAATTAGACAGGTTAACTCCTCTAAGATTAAATTCCACATCAATTGGCTAAGCAAAGTTCAGATGTTCAACATTTCTTACTTTTTCCGTAAAATATAAGCTGTGTTATACCCAAAATACAAACTGTTTTACAACCGAAATACTGAACTCGGGGTAAGTAGATCAAATTTTACGATGTCAGGACTCAGAATTGTAGGGCGTCGGGTGAGCCACAGTTTGTGTAGCTAAGTGTAAACTATGATTAGCAAGAGATCTGCAAGATTACTCCACTTTACTGCGCTTCCATCGCCGCTGATCCCTGTTTACTTAGGACTTTCTCCGAGTTAGCTTAACCATCTGTTATGGCCTTGTGAATTATGACGCGAACCTTGGCATTATAACACATTTTCCTGACGCGTCAGCAGAATAGGGAACTTTTAAATAGGGAACCTTGTTATAATTTTAACTAACGCAATTAATAGACCATTTGTATAGACCAGATAAAAAGTTAATTATAAGATTTTATTTATACAGTTATATCTACTGCTTTACGTATCGCGAAGAATCAAGACAATTGTAGCAGTAATCAACATAATTGTAGCTCAAAGAGTTGCAATTCTGAAAGCATTTGTTCGAAGATCCAATAGGCGTTGGAGGTCTCAATTTATTTATTTATTTATTTATTTTATGGAAACATACAGTATTAATTGTATTAAATCTAAAAACAGATTTATAATTCTTAAACCTAAATAGTTTCCAAAGACTATATAACACTTATAGATTACATTAATCCGACAACGCAACAATCAGGTGTAGCAGAAAGAGAAAACAAAAGTTATAAATTAATTTTTTAAACGAAAACCGACCAACGTGTAGCTAGTCGGTTTTCGACAAGGTATCCTTAATAGCTAATTTAAATTGGCATGTAATTAAACGAGCTTCTATTTAATACCATTATTGGCTTCTAAATTACTAAGTCAGCTTCAACTAGTGAGCCTCTAAAAAATAGAATTTTAGCATCTATATTTATAACTTAGCTTCAAACCGTGAACTCCTAAAATACTTAAATATTAGCATCAAATAATACACCAAATCTTCAACCACATTTTTAATTTTTTTTTTTGTGAGAAAAATGAAATAAAAAAATGTTTCTAACTAAATAAAAAAACGTTTTTTTTTTTTTGAAAAAATGAAATTAAAAAAATGATTGTTTTTAAATTTAACTCAAACACACATAACATTATAACATTTTTGAAAAAAAAAATCAAATTTTTTTCCACCTTTTTTTTAGTTTTAGGTAGGTTTACGATCCCAACAGAACCTAAGTGCCCGGCCTTCGGCCGGGCACCTGAATATTCATGTATAACCCTAACCTAACCTAACTTTAGTTTAAAGAAAAAATTATACAAAAATAATTGCAATATTAACACACTAACAACAGAACAACAAAAAAAACAAATGCATGTTTTGAATGACGCTCTCTGATTGGTGCAAATAGCCATAACCAACGAGATCGTGCAAATTGCCAGTCGCATCCGTCTCACTCGCATCAACTAAATCGTGCAAATGGCCAGTCGTATCCATCTCACTCGCACCAAATCGTGCAGTGGCAGTGGACAATAATAAAAATAGTGGCTCTTTATTTGATGCTTTCTTTGGAATATTTTGTGGCCATTGTGAAGAAGCCGAGTTAGTATATTAGAAGCTTCATCATTTTCCCGTTGCTGAGTTATTAAATTAGAAGCTAGGTTCTGATGCCAAAAAATAAATTTTGTTGGTCGACTTATTATATTCCATTTAAATTTGGAGAGAGAGAGATGAAAGATGTCATTTTCCGAAAATAGCACGTTAAATTGGTTGCAACTTCTTCTAATAAATGTATTAGTAGCATACTTTGTCTTGCATGGTGGAATATAAAATAGTTTTGGATGCCGACAGGTAGACCGTGGGCACTTTAAAGAAATTTTAGAAAGTAGATAAGGGGAGTCAACACCATTATTCAGGAGCTTAAATAAAAGAATTTGATCTCTTTGAACCCGTCTGCTAGTGGCTGAAATAGGCATACGGGGACAGTCATTATTATTATTATTTGATAATGATATATAAGATAACCGTTTTACGAATCGATTGTGGACTCTTTCAATTTTTTCTTTATTTACCTTATACTGAGGGCTCCAAACAGTGGAAGCGTATTCCAGAGTAGATCTTACAAACGAGTTTTAGAGAAGAATAAGTGTTGACGGTAGTTTAAACTCTTTAGAAATCCTTAAGACAAACCCCAACATCCTATAAGCCTTACTAGCTATATGGTTAATGTGTTCATCATAAAGTAACTTTTTATCTAAAATTACGCCAAGATCCTTCACAGAGGACACCCTGTTCAAGATTTCATCTTTTAGTTTATAATCATAGTTTATAGGTTTGCATTTTCTTGTGAATGTTATAATATTACACTTTTTTATATTCAAAAACAGTGAGTTTTGGGAGCAATAATGACATAGTGAATCTAGAATGGTACGACATCAACCGAATCACAGAGAGCAGCTGAATATAAGCGACACAAACTCGCGACTCGTGATAGTTCCTATTTATTTTTTATTTAAGAAACAGTTGAATACAATAACAGTTCCTGTAGGGACTATACTGAGACCCTATGTTGAGGACGACGTAGATGATAAATCAGCCATATAAGCAGACTGCAATTTTTTATCCTTAGCAGGTACAAAGAAAAGATAGCTTTAAGTGCTTACTTTTGTGCTATGATTGTAAACAAACTCTAGTTTAAAATTAATTCGCCAGAGGTTCAAATTGCACGCGCATCACGTAGTTCGCGAGCGCGAGTTCATGAAATAAGATTTTTATTAATAAGGTGCCACGCTCGATGATTATAAGATAAGCCCCACTTTGCATTCCGTAGAGCCTTCCTGTTTTCCGACTCCCCCACCCCGTAATCTGACAGAACGCCGTTCCCCTTGACGAGCATCGCGAAATTTGTCTCAAATTATTTTCGTACGAATGTAAGAATCTGACAGCAAAAGTATAAAATTAAACTTTACAAAAATTAGTTTACATGATGTAGGTGGGTGGGGTTCGTTATTACAAACTACCTTTTATTAACAGTTTAATAAGAACTGATGGTTACTGATTTTTTGGTCATATATAAATTTTCGATCGAAGTGAAAATTAACAGGTATGTATGATTCGGGTGAAGAGATAGATGGGTATGGGAACATTGGAGTACGGAGGTGGCCACTGGAACTACTTTATGGCAAAAATACCTACTACAAATGCAATTCAATGACAAGTGCAAATAAATACGTGTCTTTAAAAAGATTTTTTAAGTTGAATTTATTTACAATAGATATATGTATACTAAGAAAACTTATTTTCAAAGAAAACCCTCGGAAAGCCATAATAACATACAAAATATTGTACGAAACATAAGAGAATAAGGATTTAATAATTGTGTTTGGTGAATCGAATTGAATAACTCACTCACATTACAATTTGTGGAAAACGATAAATTTTAAGGGCGAAACTAAGTTTTCATCTTAACTAGAGTTTCTATTTCACCGTGAGACATTCACTAAACTGAACATCCCTATTTGTTGTCTCAATTGTATTTGTGAGTTAATTATATCCTGTCTCTAATGATATCCTATTTTATTATTGTCACCGTCGTCTACAGATACAGCGATCTGACTGTCTCAGGTTGGCTCGTCTTTAAATGCTCCCACATTATTATACCTACAAAATAGTGATCCTCAAACCGAACAGCTTTTTTGAATTGATCGAGATTTCTAAACAAATTAGCGTTTTTAAACGATTTCCAAAAAAGGAGGGGTTTCTCAATTCATCGGAATCTTTTTTTTTATTTTCTATTTTTTATGTATGTTCCCCGATTACTCGAAAACGCCAGGACTGATTTGGAAAATTCTTTTTTTATTTGAAAGGGTATACATCCCAGGTGGTCTCATTGTCATCAGGTCAGGGTCTGATGATCCTGGAGAAATCGAGGAAACTCTTCAAATTTTATATTCACAATTTACTTTGTAGTTCCTTTTGAAGTCGATTTTGTAAAAAGAATTTTTACATTTATATTATTATTTTATTCATAGAGAAAACTTGCTAGATGATTCCATAAAAAGTGGTTCTAAGTCCTCAATTCTGATACTGCAGGGATACTGCTTGCTTTGCGTATGTATGTATATCGTTCATTCCTCACAAGGAATACAATATCTGTCAGACATGCGAGTCCGCGGCGTGTTGCTAGCTTCCGCACACCGGAAATCGACCCCCAACTATTTCCGCAAGGCGCCCTCCTCGTCTACGTTTTTCACGATTGTACTTTGTAGTGTATGAGTATTGAGTATTGTTTTATTCGATGATTGCTTCCTGCCTACTTCCTGCTTATAACGACACCGATTTGATGGCTCAATAGTTTGCATGAGCCTCATTATTTTTCTTCGTTAAGAAGCTCATAATTGCGCAAAGATGAGTGCGTTATTAACGTTTTTTTGGGTTTATCGCTAGACGTAAAGGCATTCTGAACCAAAGAACAGTAATTTTGCCTTTTTAAAATACTAGCTGATGCCCGCGACTTTCTTCACGTGGATTTTTGATTCTCACGGAAACTCTCTTATTTTCCGGGACAAAAAGTAGCTTACGTATTATTACAGACTATTATGTTTCTCTGTGCCAAATTTCAGCCAAATTGATTCTGTCTTTGCGGCGTGATTGAGTAACAAACACCATCTATCCATCCATTTATACATCCAAACTTTTGCATTTGTAATATTAGTAGGATTTGTGAAAGGTGATTATGATCATAAAATTTCTTAATTTTTTAATGTTTAACTTCTATCATGAGTTCATGACAGAACTCAGTCAATGTGTCTTCAAAGCTTAAATATACCTTTTACAATATTCCCAATATTCTATATGGAATAAATAATGAAACAGACATTGACGAAATTATATTTCCTTCATAAATAATTATCAAAAATTTCAACCAATAAATAAATAATTTATATGACGGATATCGCCCCCAATCTCTGCCCGCGTTGAATTTCGTAAGGTGAGGCGCGCGAAGAGTGGCAAGTCATAATAACGTATGGGGACGTGATTTGTTGACAAATGCTCGGGGCCCGCGCCTCTTCGGATAAGAGGCTTTCTGCTTTACTTTAAAAATAATAACCACGAGGTTGAGAGGTGGAATGTTGCAGTTCAACCGAGAATTCCAGTTAATTACAAAATTACTCGTAGTTGTAACTACAATTTGAAACTTGAACGTGAAATCTTTCACTCTTCTCTCTCTTTCTTAATCAACTGATAGACGTCCACGGCTGGGCATAGGTCTCTTGCATGAACCTCCACAGGCTTTGGGCTTACGGGCCTGAATCCAGCGGATCCATGCGACTAGTTTGTGTTAGCTAGTGATTAAATCAGAAATCAGGAGATCCGTAGAAGAACTGGAGAAACGTTTGAGACCCTAAATTCCAAAGTGCTAGAACGGAGACCTAGCACTGTAAAACACTAAACCAATAATGAAGCATAGAGAAGGGGAAATGGTTTTAGTAAATATGCGCCCAAACTATTTTATTCAATCTATCATATCGTCGCCTCAGTTCAACAGGGTTCTAAGTGCATCAACGACAGGTTTTGGGAATGGCTAATCAAAGGTTTAAAAATTTGTTATTTTATTCGATCTATCATATTATGTCTAACTTGATCACATTATGACGCAAGTCCCGTTGTACAATATAAACGGGAAACTTCAGTTTTTAAGCCAAATACATTAACACACAATTAATTAATTAACAAACAAATTAGGGCAACAAAAATACACTTTCATTTACCTAACAAAAATTTTGGTCTCAATCATTTTAGATTCAGACATTCAGATCTTAGAAAAAACTAGCCACTTTATAAGTTGTATAATTTCTTAAGTTTACCGTTGCAAATATTTTCTACTTGTGTGCGCAAAATCTCAACTCATGATCCCCATGGCCGCCTCGACCCCGTGACCTGTCTTTGTGTTGCCCTGTCAGCACTATTATTTATATTTGACTGACTGACATTTTCTGTTTATTTTTGTTAGTATTAACTTGATATGACAAAAATATTGTGTTTTGCAGGAAATAAGATTCCTTTATAATTAACGTTGTTTAGAGGAGATCGCTTACAGTGATAAGGCCATCTTTGCGCTATTATAATGTATTATTTTTCCATTTATGTATTTATTTCAATTGTAAGCATTAAGTTATTTGTGCAGCAATAAAGAATTTTCTGCCTATCTATCTATAACAGTGTCTCTCTGTGAAGATTCATAGTTCTTGCATTTCACGAGGGCCCGTGAGCTTTATTTGTGGTTACGTCGTGTATAAGCACATTGCGTAAGTGTGCGTGCCTGTCAGGAACCTAGGAGAAAGCGGTCAAGCGCAAGCAAGCAAGAGTGTGAGCAATCACACTTATACAGATACGACACACACACAAACATACGCCACGCGCCATCGTGAATTTTTCAATCATTTTTATTTAATGATGGATGATCTTTATGGCCTTCGATGAATTAAATAAAATAGTTTTATATATTTAATTTATTTACATTTTTGCATATTCGCATCAACAATTCTTTCAGCTATGAAAAGCAACACAAATATCGTTTCTAGTGAGCCACCATTATTAATAAACATTTGATTGCAGTGAAAAGCTAATATCGGGTTGTACAAACAGTTTATCTAACTGGACATGGCTCCCGGCGCGGTCGACATCAAAGTGAGCTGAATAAATATGACATCGCTATGCTATGGAGTAGGCAGCTCAGAGCGCGTGCTCATTTGGTTTTAAAGTGTAAAAGTGTCATGTAATCAGTTAGTATGAAGAATCCATAAAACTCTTAACGTTGTTAAGACAATCGCCAAGTCATACGACCGGCCGTAGACCACAAAAGAAAATTAAATTTTGATTTCTCTCGCGTAAGTATCAAATATCGCTAAATTCAAGTGGTAACTACAAAAACAGAAGCGTATGCGTGGGCGTATGAAAGTCTCTAAAGAAACCTTTTGTCCAGCAGTGAACGGTTGACGAAGAATAAGTTTCAATGTAATATGTAATGTATATGTCGGTAAAGCTGATGTTCCGGAATCTACAATTACTTCATTGAAATGCTATGGGAATAACTTGTCACTTTCTGCTAACTTCACGCACTTTATATATCTACATTTATCAGTTTTAATTGTAAACATCTATTTATCTAAAATAATATAGAAGTTTTGAGCGAATTTCGCAGAAGCTGCAAAACTGTTAGCATTTGAATAGGGTAATAGCTGTATGATACTAACTTGTATGAAGAGCCAGGAGGTGACAAGAGCGAGGCTGCTGTACTGCCCGTTGAAGCGATAGTGGTAGGCGTAGAACGAGAAGTGGTACAAGTAGAAGAACCTGTTGGCAAAAAGAAACATATCATTAGCTGACTACAAAGAGATACATTAAAAAGATACAAAGATAGGTTGGAAGCTTAGAGATTTTTTCTTCGAGAAATGGTCGCTAACTGTGAGCCACATTTTCCGAGTCGAGATAATAGGCACAGTTAGCTAATATTTGTCGTAATAGAAAAATATTTATATAATATTTACTCAGTTGCTGTTTTATCTCGATTAAAAATCCCGTTTTTTTTTTTTAAATTAATGTAGTTTGCATAGAGCATGACATGACAGTTTTTTTCTACATCACTAGTTAAATAAAATCGCTACTTTTTCCAGATACAACCTTGTTGTAGCAACTGAACGACTTAAAGTAGTGGATATTTTTCTATTCTTAGCTCAATACTATATAAAATATTTTCTCACTTCTTACATGTCATCAATATATTCGATACCGGTACAAGGAACGGGCGGTGGCGAGACTATATTATACTAGTGAGTATAAAACAAAGCGGACGGATCTCGTTACTGGCAGCAACAAGTATCGCACCGGCCAGGAGAGGGGGTGGAGGGCATGACAGCATATCGAATACCCACTATACTCTCACCCCGTATGGAGACCAATATTATATTTCTAAACTATATTCTGTTATGAAGTTTAGTTTTTAGATGGATCGATAGGACTATTTCTATTTTAGACACTTTTGTGCATAACAACGATCTTTTTTACCCGGCAAAGCCAATAGGGCAGTCTATGTATGTATGTAATTGTGTATGTATATATGAGTGTAGTGGCGCCACTACAGCGCTTCCTAACGCCTCTAATTTGAAGGCGCCCTTAATCTTAGTAAATTATGCCTCGAATGTTGGCGAGTATGCCGCTCTTTAAAGGAGCAACGCAACAATCGCGTCGCGAGGCCAATCGAAGCTCGTATATTTCAGCCATTAGGTTCGTTATCTCCTTATTTCGGATAAATTCCCACTGTGCGGAACAAGCGGTACCCGGGAAAAAGGGGGAACGTCACCTCGTTATCTGAAAAGGTTGCAATGTTATTTGAAATCGATATTCACTGAGAAACATATTTTTCTCCCGCTGCCAAAGAGGATGCTCCTTTGTGCGATGCTCTTTGTAGGTGGGAAAGCTCACACGAGAGGCGTGATTCCTCTTCGCATTATAAGTAGGTGCCAATTAGTCGAAGTATTTCATTTTTGTAAAAATATCTATGATCTAAATAAATACGTATGCATGGAAAATAGCTTCGAATTAAAATATCGTGTATATGTTTATTATTATACAGGTACGATAATAATGTTTCACTTTGAATAAATAAGGCGTGCATCACAATCACAAAAGCCTCAATAGCCCAACGGTTAAAGATGCGGACTGAAAACTGAAAGGTCGCAAGTTCGAAACCCACCCGTTGCACTATTGTCGTACCCACTTCTAGCACAAGTTTTCCACTTATTTGGAGGGGATAGGAGGATATTAGTTAACTTCAGCTTGGCTAATGTTCTTTTAAAAAAAAAAATTATTCGGGTCTGCATTAATCGGCAAAGCTTGTAGATGCTTCAAGTCGGCTTTATTGTTCAACAAATACTGCCGAATCGAATGTGTCGACCCGAATAAATGTGCAGAACGCCTAACATCCAATCCTGTATATAAATAGTTGTAATATTTTCAATTCAGGAAAGTAATATTAATAGTCTCACTCTGTATACGACGCAAAGCTTTTAGTGATTTGTGTGAAGAATAAAAAAACAGGTTAGCTTTAAAAAATCTTCTCAATAAACGGATAACGAAGCAAACTAATTATATTGAAGCCGCGCGCACGTATGGCGAATAAACGTACGTATTTGAATGTTAACATGAGCACAACAGTCGCTAATTAGTTTCAGATTAATTCCATCCTATCCCCTCAGCGAGGATTAATACCGTATTAACTCTAGGGTTGTCGCACAAAGACTGTGATTTTTTTCTTTTAATAAATTCGAATTATTTTAAATTTAAAAATTATCAAACACTAGCTGATGCCCGCGACTTCGTCCGCGTAGATTTAGGTTTTAAAATCCCGCGGGAAATTTTTGATTTTCCGGGATAAAAAGTAACCTATCTCACTCTCCAGGTTCTCCACTACACATATGCAAAAATCACGTCGATTCGTAGCTCTGTTGCAGCGTGATTGAAGGACAAACCAACAAACAAACAAACTTTCGCATTTATAAAATTAGTAGGATTTCAATCTAGTCATCTTCAAAAAACGCTCCATCAAGGAAGGAAAGTTATAGCTATTTTGGAGAATATGTGTAGTGATGTAGTGCAGTGTTTGGTGTTGTATGGTGGTATTGAAGGATGCTTCGCATATCATGGAGCGCGATGAGAATAAATAAATCAAATCTGGAGCAGCTTTGTACCGACACCAGACTTTCGACCATGTGTTGATTGGTCATTTGGTCATTACACTTCAACGCCTGCCTAGTAACTTGAACAAACTAGGCAAGGTGGAGGGATAAAGATTACGTGCCAGATCACCTAGAACTGGTTTGACCAGGTTGTCACTCAGTGGCTTTCCACTTATAACGGAACTTAATGAAATATGCGACCATGAAAAGTGCAATGTTTACTTCTTGTGGATTAGCGGGGTACAGAGGTGTATTTTATATGTTTCTCGAGGATTATAATAAAACGAGATTGTTATTCCTTACAAAAGATTTCCCTTTCATCAGTCACGAGTTGACAGAGGCAAATTCGTTATGACAACCCTAGGTAGTGTTACCGCGACCGGATGTTATCCGGCTTTGAGTCAATAAGTGTAAAAGCATACGAATAATCCGGGCTACTAATAAAAATAGCAAAACAGAAATGTTACAAAGAGATTTTTTTCAACAATATAAAAGGAATGTGAAATATTGTTTTTAAAAACCCGACTTCAAACGCCAAAACAAAGCATAATAATAATTATAATTATAATTAAAATCTACTGAACTATCACAGTAGGCCAAGAAAGTCTGATAGTTTTGACAAAGATTTTCTGTAACTATTAAAGTAGACGTATTGCAACTACGTAGGTCATTTGTGGTCTTTATCATCAGTTCGAAGTCACCAAATTGTGCTTTCTGAAAGCAAACGCACGAATCATTATAAAAAAATACCCAAATCGCTTCAAGTGTGCCGATAAAATCTAAAGAGTGCCCTCGATTTCTCTAGGATCCCATCATCAGATCCTGCTCTGATAACCATGGGACCACTTGGGAAGTAAAACAAAAGAAGAATTTTCAAAATCGATCCAGGCGTCTTTGAGTCATCGGGGAACATACGCAAAAAAGATTACGACGAATTGAGAACCTTCTTCTTTTTTGAAGTCGGTTAAAACGGAAATTATATTACATGGTAATAAGCTTTGATTTGATTGATTTACTAATCAATTCTATTAAAAGGAAAATGAAGATTTGGAAAATTGTCATGACCCTCATTTACCTATCAAATGTGATCAATGTGATCTCAACTATTTATTATTACCTCCAGAATAACATCGGTTACTTTTTATCCCGGAAAAAACCTGTTCCCTCAGGGCTTTCAAAACTCTACGCGGACAAAATTGCGGGCAAAAAATATTTGGACATTAAAAGAATTTAAAAAACACTGTTAACAAAATCCCTAAATGAAACGGGCGGACAAAAGACGAAACGAGGTGCTAATGTATTCCGGGAAGCTATTTGTAAAGCGTTCTCAACAAAGATGAAAAAGACCACTGTATAAAATAGTTCTTAAGCAACAATTTCACGGACAGATCAGTGCCCGGAATAAATTTAAAAGAGGGGCAAGAGACGTTAAAGGTGATCTTTCGTCCACTGCTAAGCTGCTTTCCGAGGCGTTGAGCCCTTAAGCGACATCAAACGAACACTACCTAAACATTAAACATACATGGGAGAAAGAACGCGGTGTTTTTTTAACGTTATTTTGCACATAAATATTTAATGGAGCGTTTTAATAGAAATGTAAATGATGTCTCGCGACGGCTGTCCGTGCAGGTGCTGGGCTTGATGTTAATGCTGTTTGAGGTTCATCTGTTTAGGTTTTCTTTGAACTTTACAGAATAAACTATGAGGCCCATCTCGAAAGATAAGAAAATCTTTACGATTACCGACTTTATTTAAGACTAGTTGTTGACCGCGGCTTCGCTCGCGTGGAATTACTTCTTAAAATTCCGCGGGAACTCTTTGATTTTCCGTTATAAAAAGTAGCCTGTGTCACTCTCCCTGTCTTCAAGTATACCCATGCAAAAAATCGCGTCGATCCCTTGCTTTGTTGCGTGATTGAAGGACAAACAAACACACTACACTCACACTAGACTCAGAGATAACTAATGAAATAATGAATGAAAATACTTGTAGTAAATATGATGTTAAATGTGTTTTGTAAAGTTTTAATGTACACCACATAACACTTAACCTTTTGTATAGACCTCTATCAGTTAAACTCAAAACTTCTTTCGGTTTCAGCCCGCGCCTTAGCCGTTGCGCTATTGAGGATTAAATTAAACGATAATACGGTAGTCTCTTTATTAAATGATAATAAAGAGCCTACCGTTAGTTGACTTCAATTTGAATTCTTAATTTTTTTTATCCTAGGAGCGGCGTGTAAAAGGCACAAGGGACTCCGAACATAATATCAAAAGTCGAATGCCCATTTACAATTTCCCTTATTACATCAAAATTATTCAGAGGCCGAGGAGGGGCGAGGCTGAATCTTGTTGAACTAACTCAGTGCGAAATCACTTTCGCCTCGTCCTTTGATCTCGTGCGCCAAAGGAATGTTATTCAGTAAAAACATGCAAATTCGATAAAGCATAACACAATATTGGAGCCCGGCTGCCGACGGCGGCGTCGCGTTCGCTATGCCGGGACTAACGTAGGACACTTCGAATATTCGTCCGGTGCCTTGTATCGGAAAAGGTATCGGACGACTGATGCTTGCCGTTTACCAAAGCATCACCTTAGTACCTGACTGCGTAACGTAACGAAGGGTATCTATGTATGTACGTTTGTGGCAATCTAAAGACCAGACGTGGGCCGATTTTAATGATTCGATACGTGAATCGATTTGTGTTTCTTGCGAGTGTCACTAAAGACATGACACTTATCAAAATTCAATATGGCGACCACCAGACGCCATATTGTGAAAAAGAAAATAATGAAAGTCGACGAACTATTTTAAGTGGGGTGTAATATAATGTAATAGGAGGATCAGAATTGTACATACATACTCATAAGTATAAAAAATTGTTATTATATTTATTATTCTTATGTATGTTACAGGTTGCAACAAGATTGTAGATACATAATCAACTTATCAGATTCAAATTACTTTAATAACTTCCTACATCGATACCTAAATTCCTACGTTTAAAGAGCGTCTAGGTATGCTTGACATATTCTTTATTTTTACGTGTAAAATATGAAATATACGTAGGGCAGGCGTTTTTGTTTGCATGTTTTAGTTAATTTATTTTCTTACGGACGGGAGCTTAAAAATAAAAACAGGTCAGAAAACGTGTTCACCTTTAGACGTGAATGTTGTTCTCTTTTGTGAATATTTCATAGCATTCAGCTCTAACTGTGCCTAATGGATCGCTAAAAATTGGATTTGCTCCATTGATTTAAATTATGCTACACCTCTCAAGGGGCTACAATCAAACTCAATTTTAATAAAAATATGAGAAGGATAGATTTATTCACTTCCGTGTGCCGATAAGAGATTGCAGGCATGCAAGTTAAGCAGTGTGAGAAATAAATCGTATGACATATCATCTAAATAATAACCTATGAATAATTTACATTTTCAGAAATTAAAATTAATAAATTTACATAGAAATTATTTATTTACCGCTTCCCAGAGTAAGTAATACATTAGGTATTAGTCACAGAATAGATAACAAGATTTATTAGTATTTACAGATCTACATTTTCGTAAATTAAAATTACTTAGTAAAAATTCATTGTCGTTTCCCATTGAGTACATAAAAAAATATATAGGGCCTACCATTATGGCACAAATGCAGACATACTAAAGGGCGCAAAAGCTTTTCCCGGGTAATGAATGAAAGGTTCATTCGAGCAATAGAGTTTCGTGGAACAATGAATGGCCGGGATATAAGTGGGAAGTTGCGGGCGACCACAGGAATCCGCAACCCGGGGCGCGCCACTAACGAAATGAAATTCCATCGACATTCCGCGCGCCCGCGTCTTGCCTGCTCTATGGACTTTACACAACTATTATTTTTGTCTATTACAAAATACTGAACTATACACTTTATTACGTCCCCGTGCCTCGGAGAGCACTCAAAGCCGTCCGTCCTGTGCCTGATCTGTCTCCGGTCGTGACTGATTTCCGTCCCATCGGACTTTGAAGTAAGAAAATAGATAATATAAACTTTTACCATACTAAATCTCACACTCCATGAGCCCTTTAAAAGGAGTACAAAGATGATGCCCGCAACTTCTTAAGCGTAAAGGATTTAGGTTTTCATTCCCGCTGGAACTCTTTAATTTTCCGTGATAAAATGTAGCTTTTGTGTTAATCCTGGGAATGAGCTATCCATTCCAAATTCCAGCCGAATCGGTTCATTGCTTTTAGCTTAAAAGAGTAAAAAACATCCCTCCATTCATCCTCATAAACTTTCGCATTTATAATATTAGTAGGATTCATATACAGATTTTTTAAATGTATATTTTAAAATTTATAGTACTTTAAAACTAATGTGAGTGGCTGTTTTTCCTCACAATCTTTCTAGGCAGGGTACCGCGGGGAAATTAGCAGCCATGTTTTGGACTCGACGCAATCCGTATCCATTTATTTTTATTCCCCATAATTATTGTACGAGGCGATATTATAATAAACTCATTTTTAGCCAGAGGAGTATGTATCTACCTACATTCCGATGGAAATTATAAAAACAACGTAGCTTGTTGAAACGTTATTTTTTGATGTAAAATATATTAAGTATAGTCTGATTTTTAATTGCGTGGAATTCTGACGTATCTTAATATTACCAGAGATTTAAAAAATCCCATAAAAAAGATATCAAATTTAAACTTAGAAAAAATATCAATTGCCGCACATAGATATTTATGACAAATGCCTGACAGATAGTTTGGGGTAAAATCGAACTACAGGTGGTAATACTGTTTTTCATACAAATAACTCGCTCGATTTATAAAATGACAACTGTCAGAATTCCACCGAATTAAAAATCAGACTATAGAAAATAGTTTTTTTTTTCAGAATGCACTAATCAACTGCACTAATTTTTAAACCAAGTAATATTTCATTCCAAATGTAACAAGAACGCTACATTTCTACTCATGCGACCAGCCCTTTGAGAACTCCCTATTCTTATAAGCGCTTACGCAGGTCGACGCTCAGTGTGCATGATTTTTCGCGGAAAATGAGCTATCAAAACTAGTGTATATAATTTTCTCAGTTTTTATATTTAATTTTTTTATTAAATTACAGTTTCTCGGAATACAAATATTTTATATTTGTTTCAGTTTTAACAAGAAAATATTATACAATGATATTTTTTTAAAAGAAAATACCTATTTTGTTTTATCTCAGATGTACTCAATTACGAGTAGGTACTTCGCTGAGAAGCGTATTACTTTATCAACAGATGACAATGTTATTCTAATCTATACATTCATGAAAGTACTTTCTATGCATTCGAGTCGATTGCCAACAATAAAACTTAACTGATCCGAATCGAAGTGTATCGACATTGGTGGCTCCGAAGTTAGCCGGAGGAAGTTCGTCTGTTGAACCGCATTTGTCAGGGCGATGCCAAGTTCCCGCCTCTATTAGCGGCGACACCAACTTGCTCCGACGTTTCTATAATTTATATCCAAATATCCAATAATATTAGCTCTTAATACTCAAAGAGAAGACTGTAGCTGGCTAACTCAGAGCTGCTAATCCTTACTTCAGTTCATTCATTCATCACAACCTATCGCCAGCTCACTATTGGATACTGGTCACACAAGAGGTTTTCGAAGAAGGGTTTAGACTGCAGGAGTCTTAATATCAAGGCGCAGACAGACGGACGGCTTACCCAGAGTTTTAAAAAAAATTCATGGCGGGCAGATTTCCTCTACTTCTATTATTTATGTACCAAAATTATGTTATTAAAAAGTTAGAAATATAGTTAATGGAAAAACTTATCTCTAATAGAGATTTCTTCTCCCCGAGATTGTTAGTAAGGTGAAATTTTAAATGGTGGTATAAGGTCTTAAAGCACAGGAAATGGTACATTATGGTACAAGTGTAAAAGTAGGTGATTACCGCTGAGGCGCTATTGAGACCCGAGCCGTTAGGTGAGGGTCTTAAGTAGCCGAGGACGGTAGTCATCAATATACACGTGTATCATACGACGTTTTTCAACACACTTGTGAAGAAAATAATACTAAAATTACGGTACAAAACAGTGAAAACGAGTTGTGAAAATTTTTTCGCAATGACGGGAAAAATTAATGTTGTTTTTTTGTTCACCCTCTTGAGATGCTCTTGAGGGCAAGCAAAGATCGACGACCATACAGCCTATTCGGGTGTTTATTTGATTTAATTAGTTTTCCGGAATGCGCGCGCACCTTTAATGGCCATAGACTAAAAGAATGAGGTTTCTTTTTTTTTGGCTTTTCTCTTATCGCCACGTACAAAATAGGGAATTTCCAGTTTTCTTTATTACAGAAAAAACAAAAGTTATATTTGAGTGACAGTTTTATTTATTAAACACGTACAAGTTGAAATTATCTATTTAAATACGAAGTTGTATGAAATGAGCAAGCAATAGGTATCTTGGCAATAGGTAGGATCTTTTTTGTAATAGAAACTTTTTTAAGAACAAAGCAACTCAACCAATAAAATTAAAAAAAAAAAATTCTATAACTCACATTGTGAATAATAGTAATCAAAAGTCACAGTTTGAGTTAAAGGTGTCATTGTGTGCCTATAGTCTGATTTTTAATTGCGTGGAATTCTGACGTATCTTAATGTTACCAGAGATTAAAAAATCCCACAAACGAGATAATAAATTGAAACTTGTACAAATAAAAATCAATTGCCAAACATAGATATTTATGACAAACGCCTGTCAGATAGTTTGGGGTAAAATCGAACTACAGGTGGTAATACTGTTTTTCATACAAATAACTTGCTCTATTTATAAAATGACAACTGTCAGAATTCCACCGAATTAAAAATCAGACTATAGTTGCGGTGAACCGGGAGCCATTTTATGAGCAAGTGTGTTGAAAATAATATTATCAGTGCTTAGATCTTATGCAAGTCCTCTTGGCGATGCACCGTGTGATTTTTCTCTATACTTTTGGTTAAATACTCTATGTTTATAACAGTTATTAGGATACCGCAGCTACGCCGCCGAAGTAATGACAGGTACGAAGCAACGCGTCGTGACATCGCTCTCATCGTGAAGAACGACAATACAGATCACATTATTACTGTTCTGAGACAAAAGAATTTCATACACGAGGAAATCATAAACCTCAAACACTAGTAAACTCTAAAATACACCCTCAGAGTACCGACTAACACCTCCAGTCTCCACATGTGAAACTACGAGTACGAGATAAGCGAGTCGAGTGAGCGTGAAACCTGCGACCTGCCACCCGACTTGTCAAAAGGAAGCCTGCGTCTAGCCCAAGTGCAAAGATTTCCGCAACCATTAAAGTCAGAGAGCTGGTGGGCTGGGGAGTTACTTAATATTTCCTGAACTTCAACTACATCTATCTTCTCAGTCGTTACATTCTTGCCAGATCGGTCGTGGTCGACATTTAGGTGTTGTGGCAAGCTTCACTATGCGCCTGCACTCCTCCTTAACAGCTGTTTTTTGTGCATTCGTGCAACAGGACATCCGTTACTTGTTCCGACCATCTCATTGGCGATCTGCCACTACTACATATATAGCCAGCATATATACCAGCTTTAAAACAATAAATGACTGACAAACAAAAAACGTACAGCCTAAAACCGGTCGAAAGTCAACTTTCTAGTCAACAAGTCATACTGGTCCATCTCAACTGGCGGTCGATTCCACGGGTATAGGCTACACTGTGTCTAGAGGTACTACAAGGAAAATTTCCTGAATATTCCCTAGAGGCATTGAGTTCTTTTTTTATACGTCTTGTCTTGACAAACACTACGCAAAGTACAACTAAGCGATAGTCTCTTCTAATGAAGAAATAATTGGTTTTCTTTTCTTAGGTAATGTACAAGAAAATAAATAAATAATCAACTGACAGCGTTTTTGAACTACCTCTTCGATATTTGCCGCCCTGTCTTAGACCAAAATATTTCCGCAAGTTTGATTCCGGGACCGTTCAGCCCGGAACGGCGAAGTTAGCACCGCAGACGGATCGGTCACCGATAGCCGTATTGTTTGCTATTGTGGACTTGATTCGCCAACTTGAGGAGTTTCAAAACACTTGCGAAAACCCCACAACTTCTTGTTGTACGCTGAAACGTTTGATACAGTTTGTATATTTTGAAATTTAATATGCTTCAAAACTTGCTATAGGTATTTATAGTTTTGTTATACAGCTTTAAAATCGTATTAGCAAATTACCTCTGGTCTGGTCTGGTGGGAGGCTTTGGTCCTAGCTAGTTACCACTCTACCGTCAAAGACATGCGATTTAGCGCTCCGGCACGATAGGGTGTAGAAACAGATTAGGCCTGCCATAGCCCTTTCAAGTTAACCCGCTATCAGTATCATCTTATACTGCATCGTCACTTACCATCAGTTGAAATCGCAGTCACAGCCATCATCTATTATCACATATGGACTCCGTTTTTATTTTGCATTATACCAAATGAAATGCTCGAAGATATTATTAAATAAAACATTTCAGAAAGTGACCCGGCAAAAGCGGTTATCACAACACCACCGGGCGGTTCTGCGCTGAGCGTTGAGGAATCGATACTGTGACAGTTTATTGAAACATAAACTCAATTACGTTAATTGATGGACTACTCCACTTCATTGGGTCAATAAATGGGTGGGCCATATGCAGTGCTGTGCAATTTTCCGCGTTAACACTTCCTTTGTGATCATTTTGTTAACGATATGATATTGATGTAAGTTATTTTTTTAATTAATTTGCGATGACAATTTATATTTGACCAATATGTTGTAGGCTGCTGTAAAGTGAGTTGTTTTTTTCGGAGCGTATCATAAAACATTACAATTGACCAATTCTTTATAGCGAATACCTAATTTTCTATTTGAGTGATTTTCGTCAACACTTCGATAAGTATCAATAAAAGGTTCGAATATAAAATTGTAACTTTGTAAGATATATCCTGTGCCTACTCTCGAAAAATACCAAAACAAGTATTTAACCCCTACTTCATCCACGTGGAATTAAGACAAAAAACTATAAACACACTTTCGCACCTATATTATTAATAAGATAATAAGGATGAATAGGTAAATTATGATATATTTAACTACATCTCTTATTACTAAGTGGGGAGATATAAAAATTAGGTGCAAACACGCAATCCTATTACCTATTGTCTATTTCAATGTACGGCTAAATAATAAAACTGAGGGTATTAATGTAAAGTAGGTGTGGAGTGGCGGCGATTTGTCGCTGTCTACAACGCGCGTATTAAATTAACTTTTCGTAGAGCTCTATATGCGGGTAGAGCAGATATTTCAGTAAGTAAACAGAACAATGTGTCGCTGTTGGTACTAGCTGTTTTCCGCGACTTCATCCGCGTGGAGTATAATTTTTCAAAAATCCGCGACACTCATAATTTTTTCGGCATAAAAAGCCGAAAGCCTATGTCACTGTCCAGATGAACTATAAGATTTTAGGTAAGTAGGTGCACAAAATACCACTGCGAAGTTTATAAGACTTTCATCCAATATTCCAACACCCATTTTTCCTTCCCGCGGGAAGGAAAAAACCCTCAATCGCGGGCATCAACTAGTTTATATTATGATTATCTTGATGACAAATGAAAGCAGCGATTGCCCAATAGTCGTTTTTCAATTGACAGTTGCCGAAAAGGAGTAGAAACATCAAAAAGTTTTCCCACAAGTCCACCCGTAATAACTACACTGTGGTCGCGACTCGGCGTCCCGGTCACGTGCCCGCTTATCACGAAACGTTTTTAGTGAACTTCCGCTTTTTGAACTCGCGCCGATACCGCAGACACCGCAGATTTAAAAGCTGGCAAAAATTTTACAATAAACGCTTATTATTTAAATGCATTCAAAATGAACAGCGCGAATACTGATTTATCTTGGAAAATGCAATGTAAAAATTTATAAAATGAAGTTGTCTCGATAACTCAAAGGGCAAGGGGCCGGCTTGAAACCTGAAAGATCGGCGTTCTAAACCATTACCTTGACTGGCTGAAAATTCAGCCAATCACAGGCCAGGCATAGATATGCTGTTCTTGCTGCATCAGTGCATTTTAACCTAGAGAGTGTCGATTTTTAATTTTTAATTGAAGTGTTAACCTACACTTAAAGGAAATAATCTAATAGATTTATAAATACATATCAAAAATTCCGAGGCCGGCGGGATTCGAACCCACATCTCTCTGGAAATCGCGTCCGAGTGTGTTAACCGTTACACCACGGCCGAACACGTATGTATTTATAAATCTATTAGAGAGTGTCGACCAATCAGAGGTGATTACGGTCGTCACACCGTAGCAATAAACTTTAGACAATGCCACAGCCGGTCATCATAAACAGAGCAGTACATCGAAGCGACACGTGACCATTAAGGCGGTGTATCCCGTGTGTTTATTTGTCACAAGTCCTGTGTCGGTAGTGTTATTAAATTCCCGTCTTTTTTCCCTAATCTCGTTGTCGACATGCCCGCCGGGCCCCATCGGAAATGGCATTATTTCGGGCCCCGAGCGGACATCGGATACTCCCTATTTCATCCACCCCGAAAACTCTTGTTTGAGATATTCCAGCTATTTCTACGGCATCCGCTTTACATTGGGCCGTCTTTTAAGATTTGGATTAGAAAATAATCGAATTAGCAACCAGATTCGATGTGGACATTTCATGTTCTCATCGGTCATTTGCGTTAACATTTAATACTGCTATAGGTACCTATTCATTCATTAAACACTGAGTTTGACAAGCAACCGTACGTTTTTTAACAGACTTCAAAAAAGGAGTAGGTAGGTTCTCAATTCAACGCCTATTTTTTTTTTTTGACGATATTACTCCATAACTCCATCAAATCTGGACCGATTTTATTTTTATTTTTTTAATTTGAAAGGACGTATCGTGTTGGTCCCATTTAAATCAGGTGAAGGTCGGATGAATATCTTCGAAGATGGGGGATGGAACTCCTCAATGAATAGGAAAAAATCGCTCGTGATCAGAGTATGTGTAGGCTGTTAACCAAGCATAGTCATAGCAAAATTACATAAGTATGCTTTTCTAATCGACATCATGATATTTTTTCTTAAGGAGCAAAAGAAACGATCTAGTGAATTGGTCCTATGATGCTTCATTAAAAATCTTAAAATAATAATACAAAAAATTCTTAGCTAAAAAAGGCTAGCGTCGCACATCGGTTTCATCGTTTCTATTTAGGCCCGTCCGACTTCAATATAGGTGTAGGTACAAACTAAAATTATTTTATACTTTTAAGTGGCGTTTTAAATTTTTTGAAGAGATTTTTTTTATATTATTATCATTGTCTGTTCAAACCCTAAAATTTTCAGCTGATCTGTGAATTTATTTAGCTGAAAACAGGACTGAAAGCATCCTGTTTGGTTGTATTGGGTTTCGGGCTATTTATGCCTCAATTGAGATAAAATTCCTTCTGTCACGTTTCAGGGATTTCACGCTTTGTGACAAAAAGTATGAAATAACTGCAATGAAAGCATGCAGATACTTTTGTATTTGCCTAATCCTACTAATATTATTATTAATGCGAAAGTTTGGATGTATGGATGGATGGATATTTGTTGCTAAATCACGCCGCAAATACTGAACCGATTTGTCTGAAAGGCACAGAGATAGATTATAGTCTGGAATAACACATAGACTATTTTTTATCCCGGAAAATAAGAATTCCCGCGGGAATAAAAAAAACGTCACTCCATGCGAACAAAGTCGCGGGCATCAACTAGTCAAAGCATAATTATTTTAGAAAAATAAAATACCATATATTTAACTGGTCTTGTAGAGCCTAATTAGTTCTTTCGGTAGCTTCAGTCTCTAAAAAAATAGAATGAAAATATGTGAACCTACTTTCATTCTATTTATTATAGATATATATTTAACAAATTCATAGAAACTAAATGTTTTATTTTGATCCTAAAGAAGAATTTATTTTAATGGGTATAATACCTAGGGCAATTAAATTCTAACAAGCACCATCTTCAAACGGCTTAAAAATAACAATAAAATAAAATATGTATAGAAAAATGTTTACGATTTACGAACATTGAAGCTAGCGAGCGGCTAAAGTACTTAAAAAAAAAAATAACAAAGCTTTTCAAAGAACACACCGTGTACCGCCCACTTTACCGGTATTTTCAGATTACAGCTTTTATAGAGCTGTCAAAAAAATTAATATACGCAAATAAAATTACAAATTTAGGGTCAGTCCACACCGAGACTTTTGGAAATCAACGACATAATAATATGATTATTTCAATATCACACTTCACATCACACTAATAAAATAAAGGTGTAAGCATGTGTATATGTGTGTGTGTGTGTATGTGTGTGTGTGTGTGTATGTTTGTTATTCCTTCACGCCACAATTTGGAAATTTGGAATGGAAATAGCTCATACCCAGGATTAAAACATAGGCTACATTTTATCCCGGAAAATTACAGAGTTCCCATCCCACGCGGGCATCATCTAGTACACAATAAAAATTAGCCTTTAACATCGTTTAAATGTCCTATATTTTTCTTATAATATGGAGTGGAGCGCGCAATTAACACCAGAAATAGCTCTGCATCAAAAAAATACATAGTGTACAAATCTATAGGTATATTATAGGTTAGATTCAACTATGATGGAGTGGTACTGCCTGCGTTGTTCAAGTTTACCCCGCACCGCACCGTAGCGTTCTCTCAAGCATTGTTATTTCTCGGAAGTGCTGAAATATTGTGGTGTCTCGTTTTGAAAGGAAGTCTAGTGCACGAAAGTGATCTTTACCGAGAGCATTTTAAGAAAACTGTCCGGTAAGGATGTTTAGGGGAAAATGTAACTTAAATTTTGGGATATAGGTGCTATTTTGAGTTGTCCCGAGTCAGTCGCAGGTGGTGTTTGAATCACGCCCGTTGTGGTTATATATCCTGGGAGTGCTCGACGTGTCACGCCTTGTTGCTCCTTTTCCGCAGTGAGCTCATCATGCGCCTCGCTTGCATCTTAGCGTAATCAGAACTTCCCTACTAAGTTTCGCTTAACGTTATTCCGTTAGACGACCTAGCTGATTAATGGGATTAGGATTGGAATAATTTTTGGGAATCATTATGTGGTAGTTAAGCCAGAGATTTTCAGCATATGCCAGCGTTTACGTTTGCGAGGATTTATGCTTTTTTTGAAGGAAGGAAGAGGCTTTTGTAGGAATACTTCATCTTTACCTATAAACAGTCCCGTAATTAACTACCAACACATAACGACCAGCCTACGCGGATAGACTTTTAAAAAATTTGAAGAAAAATTTCTTTGAGTTTCTACCCTAGAGGTTCACTAGAGGTTTGAAATTTTAACCATCGCCCCTAAAAGAGCGTGAAATCATAAACCTAAATCCACGCAGACGAAGTCGCAGGCTTCAACTAGAACTTATTTAAAGTGTATTTTGGTCTGATGGATACTCATATATTATTTTAAGTAGGTATACATCGCTGGGGGAATATTATACAGTGTTATAACGAGTGGCCGGGACAGCGCAGCGGGGCGCGGGATGTCGGGAAAAATACTACTGCGAGGACACAAAGGAAAAGGACATTATTACGGGGTGACCTTACAGATATAAAGCCTTTATCAGCTGTCGCTGTACACTTGATAATGTTACACCAGAGGTTATGCCGCTTAACGCAAATCGAAGCAGATCATCGACTCCTTTTGTTATCACCATCTCAAACTGTGATTAAGTAAGCAATAAAAGTCATTCATTTTAATCCTTTTTTAACATTTAAAGTAAAGCCTCAATAGCCCAACGGTTAAAGGTGCGGACTGAAAACTGAAAGGTCGCAGGTTTGAGCCCGAACCGTTGCACTGTTGTACTCACTCCTAGCACAAGCTTTCCGCTTATTTTGAGGGGAGAGGAGGATATTAGTCAAGTTCAGCTAGGCTAATATTCTTTTTTAAAGTGATAAGTGATAGGATCAGCCAATCCAGTGTTAATCATAGATTAAATACAGAGATCAGTGACCTAAACCCTTATCATACTGAGAAGAGCCCAGTAGTGGCACTGATCTCAAGATTGAGGAGATAATGATAAAGTTCAATAAAAAACGTTCGCTTCCACCGATATATCAATGGAATATACGAATTCGTGGATATGAATAGGTTAAGAATTATTTGGTGCCTATTTCACTAGTGTCGAGTGACGTTTAACCGAGGAATAAAGGCGTTCTGACAGTTTTTGTATTGAACATCTGCCAAAATATACATTTATTCCACGGTTAAACGTTAACGGTGTTCCCACTTAATTACAATACGGGGTTATTCAAGGGGCGGACTAATAAATTCCGAAAAATCCGGCAACGCATTGGTGGTGCCTGTGGTAATACAAGTGTTCATGGGCGGCGGTAATCACTTAACATCAGGTGACCCGCCTGCTCCTTTGCCCGCTATTCATATAAAAAAAACCTACTCAACGTTGGTGAAATCGGCGCTTAATCTTGAAAATTTATCCTTATTTTAATAAAGGTTAATTTACCATGTAATTACTTATTATGTTTATTCGATGTAGTCCTAAGGTTTACAACTAAGAGCATTATTGTTGGATTATATTACGTATTATATTTTAGTTAATTATTATTTGAGAAACGTGAGCTGAATGAGATTATTATTACGCCGCATTTGTAATAAAACCGTGAGGATAATTTAGCAGTCTAAAAGATAACATTATTTTACACTAGTGGTCGCCCGCGACTTCGTCCGCATAAAATTTTTGACTTTTAAGCTATTGCATAGCTTCTATCGCGGGCCTTGAGCGTGGAGACCGAATCCAGAAATTCCGTAACGAAAATAACCTGACACGGGACTCCTCGCACCGCTAGATGGCGTTGATAAATAATGCTATGCAATAGCTTTACCGCGGCAGTCCCCAAGTGCCACACGTCTTTTTTTTTTTATGAGATTTATAATAAGAAAAACTTCCCCGTTGTTGCAGGGTGATCGAAGGACAAACACAAAGACACATAAATAAAATACACTTTCACATTTATAAAAAATCACTTTGATCTTTTACTCAGTTGCGGCGTGATTGAAGGACAAACCAACAAAACAAATTTTCGCATTTATGATATTAGTAAGAATTTTTTTAGGATTGAACCTGTAATATTTTTGGCACGGAAAACTCCCAAATAATGAGGTAATCGTTTGTGGCTTCCAAACACCAAACGTAGCTATTAATCTCAGTAAATCGAATAAAAGGTAATAGAGAGCGGTGAAGAGGGGAAATTGCCTCCGTCCTCAATGAGAAAGCGGTCCCTCCAGTCGCGATACTATTATTAGTGAGTTAACTCAATTTGCGGCATATTGTTTGAGAGGAGTGTAATGACAGGCGAGGACGGGGCCACAGTATCGTCATGGCTACCCTTGATCCGGAGTTGCGGTAAGTACTAACTTTTCCTACATGCTTTAGTGATTTATTTACTCAACATTGTGGCGTTATATTGAGTCAGTGAGAAGAATGTGCAGATCCGTAGGTGGACCAGAGTAACCGACTATCTCATGAAGCCGTGAAGTTGAAGCCACTATATAGAGGAACCTTAAACTTTGTTATTGAAAAATTACTCGTTGTTAATTTAACTGCGTTTTTAAATGGTACCGATTCCTTTAGATGGTCGTTGGGGTTAAAAGGAGGTGCTGGAGTGACAACCTCGCACCGAAAAACGCAGAGTTGACAGACCCCCCATTAGGTGAACCGACGAAATTTCGTTGTTCTTGTTCTACCATTTTAAGACAGGCAGTGTACCGCTAGCGGTACGTTGTACCCTGGTTGTACCCATACATATTTATTTCTGGTTTGGCAGATTATAGCAGAAGTATTTTGTTTTTCGTTGCGTATGACAGGGACGCAACCATTCGACGAGTACACGACCAAATATTGAAAAACTGCGATCTAATATTTGTTTGAGCCGCAAGGGGGTTTCCGGTACCGAAAGAATCGGGAAGCCTAAATAAAGCCAAGTTTATGGAGAGCTATAAGTTAGGTTTGCGGGCGCGGTTTGGGCGGGCGGGCGGCACAGACGGCATGCTTGTGGCTTCTTGTCGCCTTAAACCAACCACTCACTGAAGGACATCAAATGGTCTGATTGTCGGTATTCTGCAAAATATATTTGGCAGTGTGCTCCAAAACTATTTATATTAGTTCCTCGATCTTCCTTTATCATCTTTTAACACTTTTCCAGAGCATACAGGTTCTTTTTGAAGTAAAAACTTCTTTAGGCGTATGCTAAACTTGACTAATATTAAATGTATGTACTCGTATGTTGTGTATAACATATTACGAGTGTTATACACCGTTGAAAATAACAGGGTTTTCTTTTTCGGAAAAACAGACAAAATTTCAGTTGCCGTATCAACTCACTGGTAGACGTGAGACGGTGAGACTTTACCAGAAAGCCAAAGCTATAATTTCAATTATTGTTTGACGTCGCTGTTATTCTCGTATTTATTCGTGTCGCGTTCGGGGTTTTTACTTCACCCTTGCTCCCTGTGTTTGCTCGCGTAAATACGCTTCGCTGAGGTGTGCCGGTGTGTTCGTAACTGATATACATATTATGACGACGTCAGGCAAGATGTTTGAATACGAGGCAAGCCGGATTGAATTGAATTTGTAGCTCAATCTTATTTTCCAAGTGAACTGAAAAAAACCTTGTATTTTTTTTAAACCCTGCTCAGTTAGGTAGGTACTGCTTACGTGCATTGTCTTTGGATTTGGAAAAGTTTTTGCGAGTTGCACTTTGCAATTGTACATTGTGGAATCAATGTCTCCAAAGGATGTCGTGGCCGGTGTCGAAGTGAAGTATCGGATGTTTGTGTGGTATTGCGTTGTTCCTACATTTGTTCCCCTACTGGAAGAGCGGTTTTTTTTTTTGATTTGATTCTACCCATGACAGCTTCAACTTGACGTCTAGCGACACCGCAGTCACGTCGTGACCACGGTTCATGCAGTTGGACCGAAATATCGACAATCCCAACTAAAATAATTTCCGTGGCACGTACTCGTATTATTTTATAACATTCATGACTTTTATTATAAAATGATAATGAACTTCATAAACCTTAAATTGAATAATGCTTTATTGCGAATGTGTATCAATATCAGACAGGGTTGACAAGCGAGGACACTGAGCGTGGCAGTCCATTAAGTTCTCAGTGTCACACACAATGCACAATGGCGCGGCGCCGTGCCGGCCAGGTAACTCGATACTCATCGGCTATACATCCTTTGTGTTTGTATGGGACTTTCTGATTGGGTATTATTTACGTCTTATTACTAACTAGCTTTTGCCCGCAACATCATCCGCGTGCAGATATGGTTTTAAAATATCGAGAGAGATCCCTATTTTTCTGGTATAAAAGGTAGTCTATGTCACTCTTTAAGTCCTCAACTACCCTTTCAAAAAGCAAAAAATAATAGTAAGTTTTTTATTTCACAAAGGAAAAGTTCAACTTTTGCTTAAATAACACTGAATTCCCCAAATAGGGTAACCCATGATTGGACATTTTAAAAATCTAACGATGTTAACACTTAGCTAAAGATAAATATGAAGAGCGAGTGTTACAATGATGCTGGTTTTACATTTAGCTCAGGATTTTCAAATGGAACATGTCCTGTGTCGCAGCGGAGGCAATATTTCCCGATATCCTGCGTCCCGCTGTGCCGTCCCGTCCACTCGCAAGTCGCACATCTCCAACACTGCATAATGCTCTCCAAGCTGTATAATATACGGCTCTGAGAGGAAATAAAGATAAGGATAAAGCTGAGAACATAGCTAATAATTTTTTTTAAGGAATAATTTTCAAATTCAAAATTACTTATTTCATGTAGGCCAACTTGTGGTTCTTATGACAAATCGAAAATCTGCCACCGGTTCGGAATGCTGAATCTGCTGAGAAGAGCCGGCAAGAAACTCAGCAGTTGCTCTTTTCAAAACCAAAAATGTTACAATATGTAGCTATCTTGTGGACAGCTGAAGCAAAGCAGTTTGGTTCCAAGCAACTTTGTCATTAAGGAATTCATTAACTGTGTAATAACTTCTACTAATTAAATGTGTCTTTACACACTCTTTAAGTGTATGTAATGGCAAATCTACCAATTCTTTCGGAATCAAGTTATAAAAGCTGTATAGTCTGAAAAAGCTGAACTTTGAACTTCTTATTCCCTTCTTCCTTCCAAATTAGCGTAAAGCTTGTGCTAGGAGTGGTTACGACAAACGGGTGGGGATTGAACCGTTGACCTTTAAACTTTCAGTCGGCACCTTTAAACTTTCAGTCGGCACCTTTAAACTTTCAGTCAGCACCTTTAATCGGCTGGCTATTGAAGCTCTTATACGGATATTGATTGACTGACTAACTGACTGATTGGTTATTGGCCTAGAAGTTGAGACTTCGGCCGCTTTTTCGGATGATCCGGCTCGATCCCGGCCACGCAACTCTGGCTTTTCTGAGTTACCTGCGTTTTAAGTAGTTTAATATCACTTTAGTCGTATTTAGCGCACAGTACGCAGATTATGAGATATCATCCTAATATTACTTATATTACGATTATATCTCGTCAGAACCTACGGCAATTTCCAGTACACAGTAGTATACAAATAAACACAAACTTAGAATGAATGTATTTTAGACATTTCATAGAACCTGGATTCATGAAAGGGTTGTCAATTCCCTAGGAGTTAAAAATAGATTCAATAACTACTACTAGATAATTTAACAACTAAATAATGTATCGGACTTCGGACTGAAGTTACTGCGTTCAAGAGTTACGTGTACAATGTATTGCAAAAGACAGAGAAAAATTACGAGTAGCAAATAAAAAATAAATATAAAAAGAAATACATGTACTACTAATTAAAAATTTGATAATTTTCGCCGTTTAAAAAGAAGTATATCTAAAATAGTTGAGAGGCACAGCGCAATTAAGAAAATCTAATTTCTTCCAAAACCAAATTTCCAAGCCGTTATTTCTAAATAGTGCCGTAACATAGCACCTTCACTTTTTAAGCTATTGCATAGCTTCTATCGCGGGCCTTGAGCGTGGAGACCGAATCCAGAAATTCCGTAACGAAAAAAACCCAAGACTCGACGGGAACACGGACTCCTCTCACCGCTAGATGACGTTGATAAAAAATGCTATGCAATAGCTTTACCGCGGCAGTCCCCGAGTGCCACACGTCCTTTTTTATTTTGTTTTTGTTGTTTGTACAAATTATTGGCCCGCATCATGCCCCGCCCACTTTTCCGTTCTACCTTTATGTAGTTCCGTGGTGTCAAAGCCAGATCTCCTATTGGGAGTCCTGGCAGCCCTGGACGTGGCTCAGGCAGAACAACAACTGTTCAGATACATTTTCAATTGCAGGCGGCTGTCAGCGCGCCAATTTCGCGGCATTCACAACAAATTACGTATTAAAGCGGGTGGAAGCGCAAACAAAACGGCCGTGTTCGTGACGTGAATTCAGTCGACAAGTACGTGAGGCCCGGCCGCGGACCCGATGCCGAGCTTCGAGTAAACTTACTATATCACAGTTGTTTTAATTAGCGGGCACAACTAAACATTCATCATCTATTCCGTTCTAACGCTATAAATTCGAAAGTGTCTTGTTTTGTTTGTCTTTTAATCACGCCGCAACAGAGCAAAGGATAGCCGTGATCTTTTGCATGGGTATAGTTGAGGACCTGAAGCACTCTTCACTTACGCTTAGCACTTAGGTTACTTTTTATCCCGAGAAATCTAGGATTCTCCACGCGGAAGAAGTCTCTGGCATCGGCTAGTCACATCACACTATCATGACCGTTGTAGTATATAGAATACATTTGCAAAAATGACGCATGTTTTATATAATTTTCCGTAGATTTTTCAAATCAGGTGGTGTTTAATGTCTCGGCCAGGAAAATTATAAGTAGGTACAATCTATATCTGATATAATCTCTCTTATTTTATGGAACGGATTAAAAATAAAAATTGTTTAAAGAAAATGTTTTATATAAAATACTTATTTTGTTAAGAAAAAATGTTTCTATACAGTCTGTTGGAAAATCTTAATGGAATGTTTTTCTTTTGCAAGAAAAGGGAGATAAGCTCGCTATGTTTTTTGTAGCCAATTAGAATATCTGATTAACAGTTTATCCCGTTCGTTATAAGAAACTGAAGGGTTTTTTATATATCGATAGGATTAAATTGTTTACCATTTGATCTTTTGTTTCTATATCGAGATTTTTACGCGAGGTAAAAATGTTTTTCCTTACAATCATAAGATTTATATAAATAAATCCTGCTAATGAAATGAACCATCAAAAGCAAAATATCCTGCCATAAAGTATAAATAAAAAATAATACTGTGAATACTTATATATTTTTAGCGGTTGCAGTCAAATTCGTCAGCTCATAGGATTTCGATTTTTCTCAGAGGTCAAAAACACGGGGCACAAAACACACACACAAAAAAGTCATGTTACAATCTTTTCAAGCACTCATTTCTTCCCCGGATTGGGTATTAAATCCTTTCATAGCAGACACCAACATTCTGTAGAGAACATGCAAGGAACTAAGTACCAATTCATGGTTATCCATATGTAACCGACTTACATGAAAAATGTCAAGCTTAGAGCGAGTGCGTTTATAAAAGACTAGTTGATTCCTTCGACTTCGTTTGCGATTTAAGTTTTTTAAACTTCGAGTATGGTTTGACCATTTAAGGGTGGAATGGTTTGACCATCTAAGGCTTGGTAAAATTCTGGATTACATATTTCTTAACGTCGAAAAAAATTCAAAATTAAGTACTTATTGTTGCTCTTATGACAAGTCGAGAAGTAGAGTCTACCTCAGGATTCGGAAAGCAGACGTGCGTTTGTATTTATAAAAACTAAAACAAACATCACAAGGAGCAGCGCAGTAAGCGCTGACTTTTCCTAAAATGTATACCAGTTTCCTTATCCCCTAGCCCTACGTCACGAAGCTTATTGAAAATACTAAAAGGAGCATCGAAACTAAATTAACGGAACGCATAGAATGCAGACAGCCGGTCGCGCCGGCGACAGGGACGTCTCGTACCCGCGGCGTACTCGTCGTGAATGGCTAATTACGAGCTGAGTAAATAACTTTTCTATTTGCCGGGTCGCGTTCGGTGGAACATTAAGTGTCCGTTCACATAGACCGGCTCGGAGAGCAGAGCAATAATGTTGTTTGTAATTAAAATAGAGTCACAGTACACTAGCGGATTCCCGTGACTTCGTCCGCGTGGATTTAGTTTTTAAAATAGCGCGGGAACTATTTGGTTTTAAGGGATAAAAAGTATGTCTACGTCACTCTACAGATCCTCAACTATACCCATGCAAAAAATCACGTTGATCCGTAGCTCTGTTGCAGTGTGATCGAAGGACAAACCAACAGACAAACACACTTTCGCATTTATAATATTAGAAGGATATAATGTAATTAGTTTTTTGCATGCTATCTCTTTTGTGATATGCATGTGAGCCGGTCGGTTGCTCTATGCGCGTGCTCTTTCTCATCCGCGCAACCGACTGGCTCTGTTTGTCTCTGATTCCGGCTCCAAGAGCTCTAAGCTCCGCTTTAACCATGTTCTCCCAGCCGGTCTATGTGAATGGCTTGGTCGGCTCCGCGAGTATCAACAGCCGTCACCATCAGTATGCTTAGTCTGAGTTTTAATTCGATTAATCGTATAAGAATTCGATGACATTAGCTTCAACAAATTCAGTACAACCTATTTTAATTTGGAACGAAACGTATAATAATGCATACACGAAATTGAGCTCGAATTTAATGCTATTATGGTTATTTTACTTTGACGCTAATATCATGGAATTATTGTACGATCAATCGACTTAAAACCTATGCTGATATCTATAGAGCATGCTCTGACTTAGCTCAGACTTAGGATAGAGTTAAAAGGAGACACAAACATGCTGTGACATAAATCTCTCTTGAGTCCAGGCGGAGTGAGAGTGTGGTCTATAGATTTCAGCGTTGGTCTAGCGCAACAGGGGGGCGATTCAGACCTGTTCGATAACATACCGTGTCAATACGGTTAGATATCGATCTCGTATAAAAATTTTTTGTCGTGTGATTCAGAGCGTTTGGTTTGAGGATACGATTCGGTATCGACTACGTTATCGACATCGACAAGATACATTCGATTACAAGAGCATTTACGAATTGAAAATATATGTTATCGTACGGTAACAAACCGAATCGATCGATAAATAAGTTATCGGAAGGGTCTGAATCGGGGGGCAGGTCTGTATGAAAATAACTCTCCGATGCTCTGCGAGCCGGTCTATGTGAACGGCCACTTCGGTGGAACATTAATCATGATTGAGCTAAGTGGCTTAATACGGGCGGGGTAATGGCGAGCAATGATCACAGTGGGGGTCGGCGCCGGGCCGTCGGCGTCGCTCGGTTGGACGTCGCTGACGCACCACCCGGTGATCGCGACTGTATCGACGACACACTTCCAAATATTTATTGACAGGATCCAACTGTTCGTGTGTGCTTATTAAGGTCTATTGATGAAACCGAACGTCTGGTTGTTGGAGAAAATCGCTTTGGAATACAAGTTGATGAGCTGTTTGTGTGTACAATCCATAAAGATAGCATTTCTAGTAAGGAATGTTGTGGTTATTGTACGAACGAGTGTCATCTAAGATATTAATGACTAACTAAACTATTATAATAACTAAACCATTCTTTAAGTCAACTTCCGTGTAACGTTCACCTAAATTAAGACATCCCTGCTAATGTTATAAATGCGAAAGTTGAAGGACAAACCAACAAACAAACACATTTTCGCATTTATAATCCCTAATTAGTAGGGATTAACTTTTTTGTTTTAGCTTTTTTATATTAAGTAAATTTAAAAATTAGCCTAGCTGAACGTGACTAATATTCTCCTCTCCCCTTAAAAAAAATGGAAAACTTGTATTATGACTTACGATAATACTGCCACGGGTGGTGCCGAAAAGGCAGACATTAACCTTTTCAATCCTTTAACCTTTGTGCAGTAACACCTTAACCAAGTATAGACAACAAAACTTAATAGAAAAGGTATTGTTACACTAAATACAAAATCGATACTCCTATATTTAGCATGCAGAAATATCGCATTACAATACAGATTTGCCATTAGCCGATACCGCACGACGATTGTTGCGTTCAAGCTCAAAGATCTCGAAGCATATCGGGTATCGTATAAGGATAATCGTTTAGAGTAATGCTAGGTAACAGGGAAAAGCTTTCCACGATTGTGCCCCCCGGCGGGCCACCACATACTGCAGTCGTGTGCACCTAGCATTATACTCTGCGTAAATATTTCGCCATTCGTGCACCCAAAGTGTTGGATGTTATACAGCTTAATGTAAGAGCCATTTGCAGCTTGTGAAAATATATTTTTGGTGTGAATTTGTAGTGTGCTTGTATAGGGAATCCTTGCAATAACTGTTATAATTTACCCATTAGCATTCGAGCTAATAAATCTATCGAAGTTCCTAATTATTATTAACTTATATTATTATTATAGGAATTCTATAATAATATTTATACCCATTTTCAACCGACTTCCAAAAAAGGAGGTTTTCAATTCATCGGAATCTTCTTTTTTTTATGTAGTATGTTCCCCGAATACTCAAAGACGCCTGGACCGGTTTGGAAAATTCTTTTTTTGTTTGAAAGGGTAAACTTCTTAGGTGGTCCCATAGTCATCAGGTCAGGATCTGATGATGGGATCCTGGATAAATCGAGGGAATTTCAAATTTTATAGGCACAATTGATATACTTTGTAGTGGCGTTTGAAGTCGGTTTTGTAAAATGAATTGTTACGTTTAAATTATCCTATTAATCCTATTTCCTATTAATATTATAAATGCGAAAGTTTGTATGTTTGTAACTTAATCACGTCGCAACGATTGAACCGATTTGGCTGAAATTTGGCACAGAGATAGGTTATAGTCTGGAATAGCACATAGGCTACCTTTTATCCCGGAAAATAAGAGAAATCCTGCGGGAATAAAAAACCTAAATCCACGCGAACGAAGTCGCGGGAATCATCTAGTTTGAGATAAAATTTCCAAAAACTATACCAGGGTGAGCGATGTAAACCTCCCCCTAGTATATTCATAGTTCGGGTGATCAAACAACAACATGCGGCCGCCAGCTCCGCCGCAGGCACTTCGATGGCGCGTGTTTGTCTTAGCCGTTTAGGAACCTCGCGGTTTCCTTCCTTACTGTTTGAAACTATGTTACTTGCGGGTTTGATCAGTTGATTCAGGAGGTAAGGTCGATTATAACGGGTTAAGCAATATTTATATTTTAAGATCATCAGTCTAGTTGGTATTAGGTATGGTTTTTAACAATAATTTAGCGACACTAAAAATAGGATGAAGCTTTTTCCTGCTACATTGTGAGTTAAGTTTTTAAAGTCCTCAGGAACTCTTTGTTTTTCCTGGATAAAAAGTAGCCTATGTCACTCTTCAAGTCCTCAACTATACCCGTGCAAAAAATCACGTCGATCCGATACGGATCGTGATTTTTGCATGGATATTCTCTGGTATATCCATATCTGTATATAGGTATCTGTACCTATCCTGGACAATCAGAGTTTCCTCGGGATTTTTAAAACTAAATCCACGAGAACAAAGTCGCGGGTATCAGCTAGTGAGAAAATAAGATGTTAAGTTAAATGTCGTTTTAGTGTTTAATACTTTTTAGGTATTTTTGTTAAAACGATTTGATATCCAGTTCTTTTTTGGACTTCAGCCGTTATTTCATCATGTTCTAATCTGATAATTAATAAGTGTCATATTTTACATGCTGACCTGTAGAAAGCTGGGTTACGGAATTTAATTATTTTCCCTGTAATTTTTTTAGCGAAAAGTAAAATTTTCTACCTCGATGGAAATATTTCCATATTGTTGCTAACGTTTTGCGAAACTTGAAAGACGAATCCGCAAGAAAACCCAATTGGAAAGAAACCTCTCAACGCACCCACTTCGGCGACATTCAGTTGGATGCCGAACTTTCGTATTTATACTTGATTGCTTTTAGACATTGCAATTTCCATTGAACATATACCTATAATACTTATAAATAGAGATACTAATTTTTTTTAATATTTTTTGCGAGCAAACGAGTTGGCGGGTCACCTGATGTTAAGTGATTATCGCCGCCCACGAACAGTTGTAACACCACCAATTCGTTGCCGGCTTCTTAGGAATTTGTTGAATAACCCCATATTGTAATTTAGTGGGAACACCGTCGCAGGAAGTGGGTTCCACAGTTTATTATACCTAATTCATCTTTGACTCAATCGCTTTGTTGTGGACAGACTGTCAGATGGATAGACGGACGTAATTGGCGAAACTATAGGGGTTCCTTGTATTGTTACTACGGAACCCTAAAAAGAGAACGACTGCAAATCAACATACAGCTCAAACCACTGGCTCTAGAAACTTGACATTTTCCATGTACGATAGATTTTCTGTTACCTAACATATAACCTCTACCAGCTTTTGCTCGCGGGTTTGCTCACGTTAAGTTCGATTTTTCAAACCCCTTTTATACCCCCTTAGGGGTTGAATTTTAAAAATCCTTCCTTAGTGTGCGCCTACGTCATAAAAGGAACCAACTGTAATAATTTCAAGTTTCCAACTTCAGTAGTTTAGGCTGTGCGTTGATATCTCAGTAGTCAGTCAGGACTTTGAATTTTATATATATAGATTATTATTATTTTATCCGAAATAGGCTTACGCTTGACGACAATCAGTACTGGATAGCACTAATATAAGGTCTAGGTTGGAGCGCGCTTGCCTAGAAGATGCCTTCTTCTAGATTCACTCTTACCTTGAAGGTACCCAAATAATAGGTGGCAGGAAACACAGATGCTGGAAGAGTGTTCCACACCTTAGCGGTTCTTATCAGAAACGTTGAATTAGAGCATTTCGCTCGAGTAGGTTAGATTTCTACCACATAAGGATGCCAACGCTCACGATTTCTCGCAGTTCTGTTGGTAAAAAGGTGAAGGAGGTACTAGGTTGTGAAGTACCTGATGAATACTATTGTGAGAAATCCCATTCAAACGTTCCACGTAAAGTCGTCAGCAATGCTAATATGATACAAAATTGCGTTCTTAACATATTTAACTCGCAAATACCAAGTACTCGTAACAAATCGTATTGGAGAGATGCAGAAAACTTCGACGAAAGCCTCGTTGTGTGAAGGGCCAATTGAAGCGAGTATAAGTCTCTCTCGAGCGAAGAAATACAAGCTATCTCGCGATGTTAAAGTTTATTATTGTTCTTTGAATATTTACGTGATGTTTCATTGGAACACGATCATGTATAAGTCGTTAAGTATTTTATTTTGTTATTGAACAATGATAGAGCACTGATAGCCTAGAGGTTAGGATTGCGGTCTTCTTAATCGGGGGATCGGGAGCAGGGTTCGATCCCGGGCATAAGCCTCTGACTTTAAGGAGTTAAGTGCGTATAATACCACATGCTCCAATGGTGAAAAGAAACACCGTGATGAAACCGACACGCCTTAGATTTCTATGTTCTCAAAGGGGTGTGAAGGCTGCCATTTTGCATTGGGCCAGCATGGTGGACTATGGCCTGAACCCTTCACTGAGAAGAGACCTGCGCTCCGTAGTCGTTGATAGATGGCTGATGATCATTGAACATAAGGAGAATCAGCCTTAATATTGAATAGCCTTAATGTAACATTTTTTTGGTGTGTGGTGGGTGTTTGTCTGGTGGTAGGCTTTGGCCGTGGCTAGTTAACAGTGTTACCACCCTACTGACAGACGTGCCTCCAAGCGATTTAGCGTTCCGGCACGATGGCGTGTAGAAACCGACTAGGGATATGGGTTGAATGTACACTGCCATACCCCTTCCAAGTTACGTCGTCACTTACCATCAGGTGAGATCGTAGTCAAGGGCTATCTTGTAATTGAATAAAAAAAAATGTGCGAATAAGCTCAAAGTAACCATTAACAAAATATTAATCAATTTATTTATTTTAATTCTCATTATAGCACGTCCTAAATAGGCTCGCACACCGATTCGCCATCTTCCATTCTATCTCCTCACCTTCTCTCCCATACATCTATCTCTTTCACACACTCTTACGTTCCGTTTCTTACATTAATATAAAAAAATCGGCGATCAAAGTTACCTAACTTGTCTGAATATTGCTTGTTACTCTTGAGTCAACAAAATAAGGACATACTTATTGAATACACTAGCATTAATAGATATGTAATCGACGAAGCGTATCAAGCGTTAGTTCGCAGGTATCGCGGCATGTCACGTATGGGCAATTCCTGAGAAATATGCAATTTCACGAATTTTGGGAAAAAATAAAAAAAAATGGTTTTTTATATTTTTTTCTTAATAATTTGACAGAATGTAACATTACATGAATTTTGTACTAGAGGCCCGCTAGTATTCTGATAATTGAAGAAATCGCCATATTAAATCTGCAAAAAAAGTATAATTTTTCTAATAAATTAATCAGTTAATTTAGATTAAATAATATTCTAAAAAAAGTAAAAATATTAAGACATTTTCATGTAAGATTTATAGGTTTTTTAGGTTAAAAAATCCACGGTAAAACATGGTAATGACAAACATGGTAATGATAATTTCTATGTTTTTACGGATTAGCTATGAAACTAAATACATTTCTCGAACATTATTTCATTCAAGGACAGTGTATTCTTTTGGTATCAGGTGTGTGAATATGACTCCGCCCTTTCTCAACAGATGTCGTTTTTAGTATTGTTTACGTGTACTAATAAATGACCATACTTGTATTCGATAGTACTGAATGTCAGCTATCTAACGCATTTTATGATATTTGGTTGAAGTGTAAGCAACAATTGTTTTCACCTTTTCGAAAATGTCGGTTTTTATTCCAAATAAACGTCATTTGCGGGAAGTGTTATTACATTATTTTATTGCGAAGAAAACTGCAGCGGAAACTTATCGTTTGCTTGTGGAGATTTATGGTGAGCATGCTCCGTCTAATACAACTTGCAAGGAATGGTTTCGACGATTTCAAAATAACGATTTTAGTACTGAGGATAAAGAACATGGAAAACCACCAAAAAAATTTGAAGATGCTGAATTGGAAGCATTATTGGCGGAAGATTCTTGCCAAACTCAATCAGAATTAGCTGCAGCATTAAATGTTGATCGTTCAACTGTTGCAAAGCGTTTACAAATGATGGGAATGATTCAAAAAGCCGGTTACTGGGTTCCACATGATTTAAAAGAAAGAGACATGGAACGTCGGAAAACCATTTGTCAAATGCTGCTTCAAAGACAGCAAAGAAAAGGATTTTTGCATCGGATAGTCACAGGAGACGAAAAATGGATACACTACGAAAATCCTAAACGCAAAAAAGCTTGGGTGAAACCAGGCGAACCAGGCCCATCACAGCCAAAAATAAATATTCACTGTGCCAAGGTCATGCTCTGTATTTGGTGGGATCAGAAAGGTATTGTATATTATGAGTTGCTCAAACCCTCTGAAACTATTAATGGAGAAGTTTACCGACGACAACTAATGCGTTTGAAGCGAGCCATAGAAGAAAAACGACCAGAATGGGTGAATAGACATAACAAATTAATTCTTCAGCATGACAATGCCAAACCGCATACCGCAGAAGTCGTAAAAAGATATTTAGAGGGACAGGACTGGGAAGTGTTACCCCACCCGCCATATTCACCAGACATAGCTCCTTCGGATTACCACCTATTCCGGACGATGCAGACAGACCTTACTGGAGAAAAGTTTACTTCATGTGAAAGTATCAAAATTTGGATTGACAACTGGATAAGCTCAAAAGACCAGGACTTCTTCCAGCAAGGAATACGAAAACTACCTGAACGATGGGCGAAGGTTGTAGCTGCAGATGGAGCATACTTTCAATAATTTTTTTTTTTTAATTTTGTAAGCGAACAAATGTGTTTTATTTTGACAAAAAGGGGCGGAGTCATATTCACACACCCAATACCTTATTATAAATCAAATACGTTATAATTATATCAATACTTACTGAGCACAGAGGTCCAAGGAGGTGACGCCAATTTGTGACAAATACAAAAATCAGGGGCAAAAACAATTTTTTAAATATTTTTTAGCAATACCAGGTGAAGTGCGTTCTTACTGTCGTATCGTTAAAGGCTGCTGCGGCGCGCGGGGTACAAACTATTATAAACAAAACTCCCTATTAAGTTTTACACATCAGGACATGTCATGACAAGGTGATGACGATTTTTTCTTGGGACAAAGTTTAAGGTTCTGGTAAAAATTCTATATTTTCATAAAATATATTAAAATGCCATTTTTAGGGAGCCCAAGTATTGTTGTTTAGTGGTAACAGGATGAACTGGGCATAAAAGTAACGAATTATTTGGAATCCTATTTTGAAAGTTCCTTTTCGGGTTTTGGGACACACAGGGTAATGACGTTTTGACACTTTTAAATTTAAATTTAAATAGAAATACTTTAGTATTACAGTAGGTTATTGTGGCACGCTGAAGGAAATGTCCATATTAATACAATAAATCATAAAAAAACTCTAAAAAGCTTAAGATTTCTTTCATATTTGTCCGGCCACCAAAATTGCATATTTCTCAGGAATTGCCCGTATGTGATAAATAGTGAACATGAAATATTCCCGGCGCTATTAGGAGACGTGTGAGTGCATCGGCATGCGGTGCATAACGTGACACAAGGTTGATATGAATACCGACTATGTGTGGAAATGTGTATGTAACATGGCGTATTGTTAAGAAACTGCGCATACATTTCTGAAAGATGACTCGACTCTACTGGCTTGGGCCTTTATTAAGAGGACGTGAGGGGATCGTGTCGTGAAAGAAAATACTTGTCCAATATTGGCGGATTGCGGAGATTGGCTGAATTTATGGAGTTCTTGCTGCAACAATGTATTTTAGTCAATAGCGAGTGTCGGCCAACTAGAGATGATTGCGATCGTCAAACTACAGCAATCATTTAAAGGCATGCCCTTACTACATCACGGCACACAATCAATGTTATGCATATCAATACTAATAATGTGAGCTGAAGCACTATAGATTATTTAAGACCTTATATACGAATAAATTGAATTGAATTTATTAGGTAGATATAATATTCGTGTCGTTAGAAAATCTGTTTTAAAACCGTGCCCTGATTTACTGCCCACCATATTCGTAGATCGTAACGTGAAATAACCATTTACGTGCAAAAAAAACAAAGGTTACGCAATAACTAAAAAAAGCTCTAGCGTCAAAATCACCGTGACTCAACAACAAACAGCATTCGAAAACGAAACCAAACAAAATTCACTCCAGTTGGAAGTGTCGGGCGGTTGGGGGGCGGCGGGAGTGGGCTCACAATGCTGATTGAAAGCAAATAATGAAATCATAGGGAATGGAGCCTCGGCCTCGCCCGCAAATACTGTGAAAAATTGCACTCCAAGCCCACTACAATGGAAGCATCAACTATTTCGCGCTATAGTAGACTTAAATTGCACTTTACTGGCGATAAAAACGCACATTTTATTTTGGACGGTATTTTTTATTCGTTTTTATCATGTAAGTAATATTGCGTTTACGGTTTTTACATGGTTCATCATATCTTTTGGTTCCGAGGATAGAGTGCCATCACGTAGGTACTTACCCAAGTAACATTTTGGTACTATAATTTAAGAATTCATCACGAAAAGGTTGAGTTAACATCGTGTAAAGGTTGTAGCGATAACCACCCGTTATATAAAAGCATTTGCTATGACTTTTTTGCTCTATAAGCTTATATAGCCAAACTATCCTTTTAGCAGGAGATGTAAAGGTTTACAAAACCGTTTTGTAGAGCCGTTATAGGCAAGTTCTATAAAAACCTCGAATTTAGACAATATAGCGCTATATTAATGTATAACAGCGTTTGAATTCACTATTATGTACCCCATTAGTACTATAAAGTTTTCCTGGTAACTGCTATAAGTATGGCGTTTTAGCAGTGATGAAGGACACAACAATACAATAATTTGACGCTATTGTGGTCCCACAAAACACTGCTATAGTACATGGTACATGGTTTTGCTTTATAAACGATTTTCGGGACATTTTTATAACAATAAAAAGTGTTTTAATTATCTTTGTTGGGTTTATTATAGTCTCATTGAAGAAGAAGTCACCATGACTCTATTACATGACCAAAGTTTTCTATTATGGTTTTGGTTGTTCTGTTTTAAGACAACAGCGATATATAGCTAATTCCTTTATTTCCTTTATAGAACAAATTTTAGAAATTTATCAATATCCATTACTAGGAGCATATTTATTATAAGTACCTGAGAAAGAAAACCAATCATGAGCAACGATTACCTACCTTCCTATTTTATTTCTTCCTTGGATACAAAAATGTATTCAAAAATTAAGTATGTGGGACAAGACTAGTCATAAGGAACCCTAATTTTACGTCAATGGCGGCAGATTTTTGGTCACTTGTGCTATAGTTAACCTAAAAGAGAACCAAATTAGCTTTTTGGCTGTGTAGCAGAAACTACGGTTAATTTTATTTATTTTTATTAATATTTTAATTAAAAAACTCAATTAATTTAGGGCGCATTGAAAATAATAAGTAAAACTAATGCTATTCTATCAGTAAAACTTTGGTTCCAAGTGGTTTTTATAGTATTGGTCGAATTTATCCATGTCTAAATAAAAGATGACATTAAACTCAGCAAGATGGAATCCTTATCCCTTTTATTTTTTTGTTTTTGTATAAACACACGTAGACCACCTTGCCGTGAAAAATTAAAATGAAAAGCGTAGTAAAAGAATCACGTACTTTTCTATAGAGTATAATAGCACTATAATGGAATTACGAACGCTGCTACAGAATAAAAAAGAACTATAAAAGCTTTATTGTGCCTCGTATGTCAACAAATTGTCATACAAGGCACCAATATATCAAATTTATAGAAAAAAAAAGTCCCAAGCACAACTGCTATAGTTTCGCTATGTCTCTAAATAGAGATATAACTGCGCCAAATCAGCGTTATACGACCTTCTTATTGCTTTTACAGTGCTTAAGTGGTGTTAGAGGAAACGTTCTATGGGCTGCTATAGGACAAGAAATTGTTACTTGGGTAGCACTCGTCACCACGCAACGCCGCTTAGGGCGGTGAAGGCAGATCTTCCGTCGTATGGGTTTAAAATATCTGCGAAACCGGTGTTGAGATGTAACTGGCAACTAATTACGAGTACAGCGCCTAAATCATTGCAAGAGGGAGTTTCGCTTCTGTTTCACAAGACACATCGGATATTTCATGCCGAAGCTTCAGCGGTTTCGTTGCTACGATTTCGAGGCGAAGAAATGCAAAAGACCTCATTATCTCAGTAGCTCAATGGAAAACAGGCGAGAATCTGAAAGGTAAAAGACGATTCATCCCCGCCCGTTGTAGGAAATCTTAACACAAGTTTATTTGAAGGTATTATTTCTTTACTCATGTTTATAAGGCTTTTATTACAAAAAGAGGCATTTATATCGTAGTCATATTTATTATAGCACGTATTGATAAATTTTTTGTTATTCCGTTGATACAAAAGCAATGGATCATCAAATATTTTTCAACGATTCGCCCAAAACAGCTGTTTTAGTTATCTCTCTCTACGAATGTTGATCAAAACAAGGGTCAGGGGTAGGTATGCCCCATATTTTACACGCATTTCGATTTTTCTGGACACGACAGAGCCGATCATGATTTTATTTTTATTATTTCGTAGTATTTCGTGGAATTTTTATGGAAACGTTTTTTTATTCGCGTATTTTAGTAACTTTGGCATGTATAATAGTACATTATGGTACAAGTGTCAAAGTTGGTGATTACCGCTGAGGCGCTATTGAGACCCGAGCCGTTAGGTGAGGGTCTTAAGGTAGCCGAGGACGGTAATCATCAATATACACGTGTATCATACGACGTTTTTCAACACACTTGTGAAGAAAATAATACTAAAATAGTACATTATGGTACAAAACAGTGAAAACGAGTTGTGAAAATTTTTCGCAATGGCGGGAAAAATTAATGTTTTTATTTGTTCGCCCTCTTGAGATGCTCTTGAGGGCAGGCAAAGATCGACGACCATACAGCCTATTCAGATGTTTATTTGATTTAATCAGTTTTCCGGAATGCGCAGGCACCTTTAATGGCCATAGACTAAAAGATTGAGGTTTCTTTTTTTTTGGCTTTTCTCTTATAGCCACGTACAAAATGGGGAATTTCCAGTTTTCTTTATTACAGAAAAAACAAAAGTTATATTTGAGTGACAGTTTTATTTATTAAACACGTACAAGTTAAAATTATCTATTTAAATACGAAGTTGTATGAAATGAGCAAGCAATAGGTATCTTGGCAATAGGTAGGATTTTTTTTGTAATAGAAACTTTTTTAAGAACAAAGCAACTCAACCAATAAAATTAAAAAAAATAATTCTATAACTCACATTGTGAATAATGGTAATAAAAAGTCACAGTTTGAGTTAAAGGTGTCATTGTGTGCCTACTTGCGGTGAACCGGGAGCCATTTTATGAGCAAGTGTGTTGAAAACTATAGTTATAGATTTTGAGTATTTCTTCCGACATTCACATAACCATCCGAATATTTATGACACTGCGATACTTAATTAAAAATATCGAAAGGTTTTGTAGTTAAAGTCGCAATAAAGTTTTATTAAATAGGAAATTGTAAGCAAAATAATTATGTAATAACTATTGACCTGCTACGTACGTGATACCAGCACTGCTACGAATGGCTACGAACAAGGCTACGAATAAAGTTCTAGATAACTAAGACTACTCTTCATATTCAACATTAAACGTGAGAGCTAAGCTTAGAAATATATTACTGTCATGCCTTAAGTTATACTCTCAAGATTAACACAAATCGATTGACGTAAGAATCATCAAAATCGGCCCACTCATTTGGTCTTCAGAGCGCCACATACACTTATAAATACATTACCCTCCTTTGCGTGCCGCAGTGGGGTCAAAATGTATGTTAATTTAAATAACCGATCAAATGCGAGATTTCACATTCTGTGAAAATTTCAACTGTCTACCTATTACGGATTATGAGATACAGCCCGCTGACAGACAGACGGACGTACAGCGGAAGCTTAGTAATAGGGTTCCGTTGGTTATCCTTCTGGTAGGGAACCCTAAAAATTATGGGTCGAGGTGATGTTGAAGTTGACGGTAATTAATATTTGTGTTTCCTTTGATTTGTGTAAATAATAACATTTAAAAAATCGACAATGTTTTTGTCGTTTCTCCTGACATGTTAGCTGAAAATTGGGATTGCTGTAGCCGTTTAACCACTTATACGAACACAGTCTATAGAGTGTACTTTTTATTGTGCTAATGTACGGGCCATCGCCGTAAAGAAAGCGGTCAAACAACGGCGGCAAACAGGCGCGGCCGGCGCTCCCGCCGCAAACACATGAACCACTTGACCGATCACTCGTACCGTGGCCCCTATCGTATTTTATTCTAATAATTCCTTATTTTCATTTTCAATACCCTATCCTAGCTTAGTGATTAACTTCCGCCTCTCTTTCGTGCGATCTAGAGTTCGATGTCAAGCATGCAACTCTGAATTTTCCAACTAATATTTTCACACGCATTATCACTTGCATTCACTTTTTAAATATCAGTGAAGGAAAACAGTAAGGAAACCTGCCTGCCTGAGGCATACATTATTTATTTATTTATTAATTAGTATATACTTATATATCCAATTAATATCCTTTCAAAAGGATAGCTTGTGAAAGACAACAATGGAAAATGCTGGAGGAGGCCTATGTGTCAGGAGGACACGCTGACAGATCCTCTTAATAATTACAAGAAAAAAGAAAGAACAGATACAATTTTTTAATTAAATATAAATAATTATTATTAAGAAGTACAATTAGTAGTATTAAGTAGTGTAATTAGTATTAAGTAGTAAGATGTTTGTCAGCAATAAAGGCTTTATTATTATTATATATCCAATTACACTAATTAATACAATTAAAACAGACATAGTCCAAAAATAATGTTCATATATGTGAAGTCTATCAATCCGCACTTGACCAGCGTGGTAAGACTATAGTTTAAACTCTCCTCATTCGAGAGGACACCTGTGGCCAGAAGGCCGGCGATGAATTAAGGTGAATGCTGGATGAATCCTGTGTATTGAGTTATAAAGCACAGACATACCTATGTAGGATCTCCAGCTGGATGGACGACTTAAGAATGTGTAGAGTAGCGGATGAATGAAGATTTTATTTATTTATTTATTTATTTATTTATTAGGTATACTAACAATATACATATTATACATTCAAAAACAAACATACAAAAACATTGCAACATTGACTGATATGTATATCAATAACAAGCATACACAGCATTCATACAAAAAAAAAGAGGCACCGGATAGACTAAGTCTTAAAAACAAAATTTCTAAATAAATGAGCAAACAATATTGTAAAATTATTATAGATAAAATAGATTACATACATGCAAAAAAAAGTAGAAAAATACAGAGAATAAGTACCTGCATACATGCAACCGAACGACTGAGACATAATTTACATATAAAACTAAATGTAGGTAACAGAAAAATACCGATTAGTTTTTAGAAGATGAACTCATTGATAGATGATCAGTGAGTTTCTTTTTGAAAACACAAAATGAGTCATGAAATATGTCAATGCCAGGTAGGGTGTTACATAGTTCGTTATATTTAGCGCATATACGCGAGATCGGAGCTTGCTTTCCAAGTTGGGTTTTAGTGAAAGGTATGTGAAAGATTTTCTTAGATTTACAATAACGGGGGTATTTACGCGGAACGGATATTTTGAGCCGTGCTTGGTGGCGCACTCTCTAAAATGTCTATGTCCAGCAGTGGACATAGAGGACTTGTATTACCATATAGATGTACAAATATATTATAGTGAACAAAAAAGTATACATTGAGGAAAATGTACCTACTAGCGACAACTGAGTCATGAAAAGCAGTCAGTTTTCTAACTCATCAGCGCTTTATCCAAGTTTTTTAAAATTCCCGCGGGATTTTTTTTATTTCCCAGGTACCTATCTTATATCGCACTCTTTAAGTAGGTAATATCCATGCAAGGTATACGCATGCACAGTTTCGCATTTTAATTCCAAACTTCTAGATCCACCTGTTTTGAAAAATAGTCAGCCATTGAAATGTTATATGGGTACAAACTTTCATTACACAAGTTTAAAGTTTTTGTTATTAGGTACATGTATGTATAATCTAGTTTAATAAATGATTCGGCAAGCGTGCTAAACTAAATTAAGCGATGTAGTATACTCACGATATTATCTAGGTATGTATGTAAATGTGATAGTTCGTCTGAAGTTCCCCGCAGCTCATTTTACAAGCTTTTATTTAACTTTGGCCTTCTGTTCGCCTCTCGGTAATTAAATTTTGGAGATCGATTTGGATGCTCTATCCGATTAAGAAGTTTTGAATTGTTTAGCCAGCTATATAGACACACGGAGACATTTAGTAAAAGTCTATAAAAATTTACAATTTGAAAGTAGATTTTATTTGAAGCCTTAATCCACCACTCCAGGAATGTTGAAGGTTATTAAGTATTCACTGTATATCATTTTAAAAACAAGAAAGACTAGGTTTGGTGTGGTATGAAATTATTTTTTTTACCTCCCTTAACTGCCACATCCGCTGAAGGTTCCACAGCTGTTAGTTATTTTTATTTAGGTTGTTTTAGGAAATGATCTGATGAAATCAATTTCTAAAGTGCTATGGTATCTCCTGCATCATAATGCATCATAACATTGCGCATATTAGGAATATTCCTAAGTAACTCCCGGCTTCTATCCAAACACTCCTATTAAGTATTTGAAATGCCATCAAAATAAAGGTACTTTCTCACGTAACTAATGCCCACACTAAACTGTCATTTGTAATCAACAGTGAGTCGTGTCGTTCCATAATCAAGTCCATGGCGTATCTTCCATAATGAGATTTTAATTGAGGGCGGATCCGCGGTGATCCGTCGGTTCCGCTAACTTCATTAGGCCGGTTGGCGATTACTTTACCTAATGTAATTGCTCTTGTTCAATGGCACTGCACGCGTATCTCCCCACTAATGCCCGGTAAAAACTAGGAAGCTTTTGTGGGCACATTGATACGAGCGGAATAATCATTTGATGCTGATTGATCATTTGATGATGAAGAATTTAATCTGATGATTAGGAAGCTACATATTGTAACATTTTTTATTTTGAAAAGAGCAACTGCTGAGTATCTTGCCGGTGCACAGTGAATCGCCTAGAACAAGCTAGGTGGACAAAAACATTTTTTTGTGCATTCTAATTTTTATAGCTAAGAACTATGATATTTTGTTGTAAAACTGTATAAATTATCAATAATTAATTATTTAAAGCCTTCAGGGATTTTTTTAAATAAAAAGTCAAATTGGAAATAAAAAATATGTATATATAAATGAAAAAAATATGTTAAAATCAGTAATATCGTTACAAAAGTTCAAGAAGAAAATACAAGACAACATAAAATACCAGTTAAAAACACTTAAACCTAATTTATATTAAACAAAACTATATATAATGTCAACAACTTAAAAAGAATATCAATTCTATAATAAAATTAATAACTATGTTAATATTAATAAATACTTTACTTAAATAACCCTCACCAGAAGACTCATCACTTGACGATCAGACGAATCACAAATACAGCAGGTAATACCTGGCCAGGTAAACATTTTAATCTGTTACCTGGTGTATTGGTATTGAAGGAGGGACAATCAAATTCAGGAGTTCTACCGGTAATTGCTCAGTCTTCTTTCTCGGCAATTCTCTGAGTGAGTTTATTGCAGGATCGAACGTTATCAAGAGCATATTCAACAAGTCTGTATTCGTAGAAATACCTACGTGACTGTTTTCTAGCGTGGTGCTCACGAAATCTACGGCAGTCTTTGTTTCGAGCCTCTTGAGACTCTTCCGAGAACTGCTCAATTGGAACTATGGAAGTTTGGATAATCTCTGTACTATGTACAAGGATTATGTGTACAGTAACAGGCAAGCATAATATCAGCGTGCGTTTCAGTCACAGAAATGTCTTCCTCAGAAGGATAGCATGATTTTTTAGACTTACGGACACTATGAAAAGATGCAAAAACTTGATGTCCCGCCTTCAATGACCACTTTCGCGTCTGTTTATAGGAGTGACTGGTGCACTTAGCAACTACATAATAAGCTAATGCCAAGGCATTAGCCTATTATGATTAGTGACAAGTCACTAGATAGTATATAGATAGTAGCCTACCAATACAAACATCAGCACCAGACTTAATTTTTTCCAAAGATTCAGAACTTCTTATTAAAAAAGCAATGTTTCTGTGACTCGACAAACGATGTGCAACTTCTGCAGCTGTGGTTAAATCACTAGCACTGCACGATTACACTAAATCGTCAACCCTGCGTTTTTTTGTTTTGAAGGATGAGTCTTCGAAATTTTTTTAAGGTCACCCTTGAGGGTTATTTCTTTTTGATGATGAGGAAGAACAAGGCTGATGTATGCAAACTTTAAACTTTATGTATGCCCCCTCGCATCAGCTTTTATTTTTGAGAAAAAAACGATCCACTACCATAATTGATGAAGCCCACTTTTCAGCTAATTTTGCTGAAATACTTGCTATTTGTAACTGAATACTCTTCTGTGAGTCAAGAGTCATATTAGCAATAGTAAATTTTTGCGTAATAAAACTCATTAGACAAGCATTTGGCATGTTTTCGCCACTCTTCGAAAAATTTCATTTTCGAAACAGAATGCACGTGTTCTGTAAAAAATTAATTAAAAGGAAATGGATTCGTTGTAGTAATCAAATATTTGTTATATTAAAGTTAAGAGTAATAGCTATATAATATAAAAAAAGTAGACTGGATATCTCTGGATAAAAAAAGTTACATTCCTTGAAAGTAAAGATATTTGAAAAAAGTCGTCATTTTTTGGACTGTATGTTCAAAAGTTCTTAGACCACACATTATCTATTATTACCATCTATTTGAAGTAAAATAAGAAAAGACATACCCTCTAAAGTAAAATACATCACAGTAAATACTTGTAATATTGAGCACAAATTTTTTATGGGTTGTCGAAAGCAGTGCACAATTGCAACTAAATTGTTTACGTAAATGTAATTACCTTATCACCTGACTTTAACTCCATATAACTCATCGTTATGGAATGTGTGCTTTAATTCTTACCTGGATTAGTGGTCCCTGGGTTGTCATTAGTGATATGTAACCATCAATTAACTCATTCTTTGAGTTGAGTTTTGTCCACCTAGCTTGTTCTAGGCGATTCACTGTGCGGTGGTAGAATTCTTAACTTGTCGTAAGTACCCACGCTTAACACAGAATTGGATGTCCCTTATGAACAACCATTGAAGGCGCATGATGAATTTATAACTTTTGGTTACTATAAAACGATGAACGAAACGGCACATAATTACAAATGTAAAATGAAAATTTATATCACCCCTCGACATATTGTGAATCTATGGCTGGATTATGTACGATATACCTAAACATCTTGTTACCCAGTTTTCTTCTCCGTCAACAGAACCTCCTACTCGATACTCGATCATCATCTATCTAATCTACTCATTAAGAGCATTCTAATGAGCCCAAGCAAATTATATGTGTAAGTAATAAAGAAGTAGTTTAAGAAAAAAATTATTACTTATTGAAAGATAACTATCTTATCCAATTTATGTTTCAAGTCGCTCTCAAACAAGTCTTAAATCAAGCAAACATAGAGAAAACTAAACAATGTATTTCCACGAAATTCAAATGCTGATCCACATAGATACCTACTTATTTGACAAGTAGCAAATTCCGAATAGTCAATTCTAATCAACAGTGAATGGTGTTGTTGGACAATAATCAAGTCTACACTGCATGGTATATGATCCCGAATGAAATATCAGTTGAGGGCATATTCCGGGCGATCTGTTGAATACGCTAACTTCATTAGGCTAGCCGACGATTGCGTTAATGTATTTGCACTGTTCGAAAATTCACACTATACGGTGTTAGCTTCTAATTCAAAAATACAATTCGTATTTTATGTAGACTTTATAGTTGCGAGGTGAATATTTTCCTTGAGTACACTCGTACAGTCGTAATGATCAGTAATTTTTTGATGTCACTTTTACGTACCTACGTCCTACAGTGTATACCGAATTCCGAATACGTATGGTGTATTTGGAATGCATGCTGAATACAACATAAGTTTTTCTGAAATTCCACGAATAATATGTGGATGTGGATACACAGAATTTCAATAGACTAACCTAAAATTGTACTAAGCCTTACTAATATTATAAATACGAAAGGGCGTAGGTTTGTTCTTAAATCACGCCGTAACAGGGCTACGGATCGACATGACTTTTTGCATTTATATACTTATTATTCCGGGGATAAAAAATTATCGAGGGATTTTGAAAAACCCCAACTCCACAAGGCTTAGGCTATTCTAGTCGCATATACTCCGTAAATGCGAATGTTATAGTAACACTTAGTAAAAATAACAAAGGTTCCCAACACTTGTTGAGCATTTTCAGCCCGCTCGAGCTCCAGCATCCAAATGCAAATGAGCTCTCTCGGCGCCTGGCTCGGCGCCAGAGCGGCGATCGACGACTATTAGTCGCTACGTCAGGCGCGTCGTTAATTCGCACACAAGTTGACTCCGCCATTAATATTCACGGGCCTTAGTTGCTACATGCCGCTGAACACTCGCGAGCAACCTCCGTTGAACTTATAATATTGGAAGGAATTTTCTATAGAAAGTATTCATAAATACGATTCAAATTGAAATTTTCTGTGAACGGGTGCTATAATTCATTACAACAACCATCAAAAACGTAACCTACCAGTACGAAAAATAATTCCATGGCACTCACACATTCATTGGTTGTTTTGGGCCTACGTTTAGAGCGGAACTTTGTTAGAGATTTCTCGACTGTTCCGTAGAACAAAGTCTCATCTGCTAAATTCATAACTTGAGATTTGAGCCTTAGAAGTTTTAGTAAACTATAAACAAAAAACATTTTATATGGTGTTTAAAAAAACTTTTAAGGCTCACATTTCAAGTTGTGAATTTAGCCGTAGAACGAAGTCTTATCTGCTAAATTCATAACTTGAGATTTGAGCCTTAGAAGTTTTAGTAAACTACATTTTATATGTAGTTTTCAAAAACTATTAAGGCTCAAATTTCAAGTTGTGAATTTAGCAGATGTGACTTTGTTCTACGGAACAGTCGTTCTGTTCTAAGCGTTTTAGTTCGATGGTCGAAGACACTTTATTCTGCTGTGACGATGAAAAACAATCAATAACGGGAGTGAATGAAGGCGAAGAGCCTTGTAGGGTGCGGTGTCGGTCAAGCGTAATTAACGCAAGCTAGCAGCCGTCATCGCGCATTCTCTCGCCCCAGTGGCTCTGCGACCGCTTACACTGTGCTTATGTTAGTTTCAGGAAAGTAACCTTCGGTAATGGCGCACTTAGAAAAACATCTGTGTACAATACTGCCATCCTCAAGCGTATAACGTCGTTAACCAACGTTTGTACAAATACGATTTTTAATGCTATCTTACTTAGAAAAAAAAAACTCTCTATCGATCCATCTAATCGGTATTCTCCTTAGTTTTGTAAAATGAAAAACGACGTTTATTATATTAGTTATCAGATGACGTCGTTTCTTCATAGATTGCCGCTTTTTGGATCATAGCTCAAACTATGGTTTTGGTAGTTAATGATACTTTAACTTTAAGACGGCAGAATAATGTCCTCTCGACCGAAATTGAGCCTTGCTGAGACGCAGACGGTGACTCACCAATTACGCAGGAAATATAGTGCACAAATTAGTGCTGTATTCCTTCACTCTCATAGCCATAAGAGTTCGTTTAGAAGTTACGACTGTCTCAGATAAGTGATCAGTACTTGGTATACAAACCGATTCAATCTTTAAGATATACTGCCAAAACTTACACTATGAATAGAATAGAATAGATTAATTTTTTATTCAAATAAACTACAAAGTGCTTTCGAATCGTCAAATGAATATGTGGTATATTCATGCTGGTTCGGAATGCCGTTCCAACCGAGAAGAACCAGCAAGAACTATGTCAATATATTATTATGTATCTTGGATGTACTTGATCAAAGATAAGAAACTTTATTACAAATAACATTTGGGGACAAACTTAAACATCTGTAGGAGTTCTGCAGGCTAGTGCGTGTGACGATCATAAACGGTTTAACGGGCGGTTTTTATGCACTTGCGACCTCTCCAAAATAAGGATTTGAACTGAGTATAAAGATTTATTTCGGAAATACTAAGACAAACCGTCACCGTCAAAGACGTGCCGCCAAGCGATTTAGCGTTCCGGCAAGATGGCGTGTAGAAACCGATTAGGGGTATGGATTGAATTTACACTGCCCCCTTCATACCCCTTCCAAGTTAGCCCTCTACCATCGTAGACTGCATCGTCTCTTATCATCAGGTGAGATCGCAGTCAAGGGCTATCTTGTCATCGAATAAAAAATAAAAAAAACTAACGAAAATAAATCGGTGGTAGATTTTTTACTTTTAATAAGAGCCACAGATTGGTTTACATACATGAAATAAATAATTTTGAATTTTTAATGGTTCTTTCCCATTTGGTTGTTGAAATAAGTAGGCACATCAAGTCTTCAAGCAGCTGAGTTATTTCCCTTTTACGAAAGGCTAAGCAAAGATGAAAACGGGAAAGAAACCTGTAAGAGACAGGGACTAACCTACAGATCCACTCCTATGCCTTCGTATTTGGTCTGAAACTGTTTCAGATTATCTAGTGATAATCTGAAACAGTTTCAGACTAAATACGAAGCTATAGGAACAAGTTGGTGAAAAAGCTAATAACCACCATAATGCAAAAGAAAGAAAAGAAGAAAACTCGTTTCCTATGGGCACTTACCAAGATGAGTCAAATCGTCCAAACCAATCCAATTCAATCTCGTTCTCCAGATCAGGTGGGTGGACTGCAGCCATGGCAGGCTAGATAGAAGTCACCAGGGAGCTATTTTCTATTTTTGTCATTTTCAGTGGACAATAGAAAGTTCCTAACGAAGAACTCTCGACCACGCATTTCTTATACATATTCTGTGATTGACAGATTAGTTGGCAGCTGAACGATGGCCACAGATATAGTGAATAGCCTGTGCAGAGTGCACCTGTGTTTGCGCACACATTTGTGCACTATAATATTTCCCGCGCAGATGGCTAATCTCCGTGGAGATTGGCCGCCGTGGACTGATTCGGTAGGGAGGACATTATTATTATTACTACGACTTGAAACTAAATTAAACGAAACATGCCCAAATAAAATATAGACAACTGCAAATGGGGTCGCAAAATAAGGATAATTTTCACGCGATATATTTAGCGGGGCGAGGAGATGACGCGGTCGTTAGAGCGGCTTCTCGTGTGTCATTTTAAGGATGTACCAAATTGAAGGCTCCGGCGGGCGTCATAGGGGAGGCTGATTTATGCCTCGCCTCGGTCGCCGGCATCCTTCGATTAGAGGTTTATTCATTCGCCCGAGGTCAGTTTTTTTGATCTCGACATTGCCTCTTGAGAGGTGGAAATTAGTTGCCTATAATAATGTATCGTCGTCCAGACGGACGGACGGACAGCGAAACCTTAGCTGACAGACGTCAGTGGGCAGTAGGTATCTCATGAACCTTAGATAGGTAGGTAGGAAAGTTTCACAGAATGTCTATTTCTGTTGCCGCTATACCAACAAATATTTATGTTGAATTAGCTCTAAAATGGGGTAAAGGATTTTGGATAAAATTATTATGTAAATTTTTAACAGGAAGTAATTTAACACATTGTATACAGCGTGGGCTTCCTATTTAATAAAATAAAAATAAATAAAGTTAAAGATTAACTTTATTTTTGCTCAATCTTAATAGTTACGGACCAGGTTTTAAATCTTTTACGATTACTTGACCGGTTTTATTTTAAACCAATTTGACAGACAGTAAAGTTAACTTTAAATTTCAATAACATATTACTATTTAACTTATTTAGGGAACCATATCTCGAGCTACGTGATAAGATTTCTAACCGGCAACTGAAACCGAACTGAACTGAACATAATAATATGAAGTCCCCGATAAATGAGAGTAACGTATCAATGGTTGATGCAAACATCGGGTTATCGATTAGCCGGCTATAGGGCAGTGCGTGTAGTGAGAGCAATCAGGGCGGGCGTAGACAAACTGTCGGGGCGGAGCTTAATTGGCGGTCGCGAAGATTTATGCGGAGAGCCCGCTCGTCATGGGGTCGCCAAAGTACCACAACACCGCACGGAGAAATACCCTTACTTTACGTTTTAGGCTTCATTTTTTTTCGATAGCAAGATAGCCATTGACTGCGATGATCGCGCGTTCCATCTTAGGCTGCATCTTCACTTATCATCAGGTGTGATCGCAGCCAAGCGCTAGTCTTTATAATTAAAAAAAAAAGTCACCTGGTGGTGACGATTTTCTCTTAGAAACAGGCTCATTAAACTTTATGGTTTTGCAACCGTTACGATAAACTAAGTCGCGTGGACAAAGCCTCCGACCAGACCAGAATGGTATACAATTACTAGCTGATGCCGTCGACTTTGTTCGCGTGGATTTAAGTTTTTAATTCCCGCGGGAACTCTCTTATTTTCCGGGACAAAAGGTAGCCTATGTGTTATTCTAAACTATAATCTACCTCTGTGCCACACAACCATCCATCCATCCATCCATCCATCCATACATCCAAACTTTCGCATTTATAATATTAGCATCACAGAACTCACCACTGAGTCAAGGATAATGTCAAAGTGGTGATGGGCTCGATACGACTTCAATCGGACCTATATATTATTTCTTTTTTAAAATATCAAATGTGGTTTATTTATTTATTTTTTGTATAAAAAAATTAATTCCTCTATATTCCGATTTAAATTATTTCTTCACGGAACGCTCACGAATTAGCATCCTGTATATCAACAAATCCGCTGGCTTAAGAGGAAAAGTGAGACAGGCATAATATGTCTAACAGTCGATGTCCATAGGTTGACATTAACAAATCATATTTCATGGCTGAAACCGAAACTTTTCATTGCAGTAATGGGATTTAAAAACGTAATCCCGTAAAATAAAAAGCACATTTGTATGTACCCGGTAATAACCGAAAAGCGTAACGTTACAAAGAAACGGGTATTATCCTCTTTGGGTCTCGTTTTTCCGAGTTATTGGTAAAAGGAATATTGCATATTTTTCTTCTTGTTTCCATTATGTTACGCTAATTTAATCGTGAACGCAAAGAAACAAGCAGTGTGCCTTCACAGTAGAGTGCATTATTAGGTAGACAAGAATAGCATACTTAAATTGACAAAGAACTTTGGCACTTAGTTGTTCGAGCACAGGGAATTCTTTGAAAGATTAATTTTTACAAGGTGCATCATTCCCCGCGAACAAAAGACGTCATCAAAATGAATACCTTCAAAGGCAAAGTATTTTTTACCAACATACTTAGACTAAGATGCAACGACTGCCACGGCAAATTTTTATTGAGACATTTAATTTAATGTGAGCTGTAAAGTAGAGTATATCACTTTAATTTAAGCTTAATTTGAGCTTACGTGGTAGAAATCAAACCTCACGAATCCAACTCGCACTAAACGCTTTAGTTAAAAGTTTCTGAAACGAACAGCAAAGGTGTGAAGTGGAACACCCTTCCAGCATCCGTTTTCCAGGCACCCATAATTTGAGTATATTCAGAAAAGAGAATAGGCATCTTCTAGGCAAGCGCACTCCAACCTAGACCTCGTCCGTACTATCCGTATATCCTATTTGGTATATTAAAAAAAAAAAACTCTTTTGCCATAATAGTATGAAGGAAATAATACAACGTTCCGTTCCCCCTATTTATAACGTCTCAAGAAATGCAAGTGCCGTTTTCAATTTGCTTATTTGCACTTGTTTTAATAGAACCCTCCTTATTGCGTCGAGCGGCCAAATTGCTTCGTGCCTGACCGTTCTCTTGATTAAGACGGCACGGCACGGATCTAGGTGTAAAAACAAAGTGCCGTATTTGTACACAACTCCTTGAAATCTTTGGGGACATATTGGACATACGATTGGCTGTGGAACTTTTGTGGACGTGACCCGTTGCAATAAGGTACGGATATTAGATCAATTTGTTTCTCAAAGTGTCCAAACTAGTTTTCAAAAAATGAAGTCACGCTAAATATGAAGTGTGGAGATCAAATTGTTTGCTAATTTTGGTAGGTACTTTCTTGGTTTTTGTTTAGACTAGACTAGTTTAGAGGTACTGGATAGATATATTATATCTTAAGAATAATAATAATTACAATCCTTTTCAGTTTGTACCTACCTAAGAATAAGGGTCGGTTCCTGACAGTCCGGGTGACCGTAATATTTAATCGATTCAGATTTCGGTAGACAGCTGAGTTGACAAGAAATTGTAAAGTCACTTTGGGAAGTTAATAATTTAATTATTTAATTGAGAATCAAACCATTGAGTGACGGGGTTATTGTTTTCATAATATAGGTCGTTAACTAAAATGATCCATACCCTGAAACAAGCAAGCTCACACCTAGGATTAACACATAGGCTACATTTTAGACCGGCAAATTTAAATAATTGGAGGCTATTATACAGTTAGTGAATTTCTTAATGACAAAGTGGCTTAGACTCAATTGATTTACTTTGCTTAGCTGTCCATAAGGTAGATATTAGATAAGCTACATTTTGTAACACTTTTAGCAACTGCTGAGTTCCTTGCTGGCTCTTCTCAGCAGAATCAGCTTTCCGAACCGGTGGTAGATTCTCGACTTGTCATAAGAGCCACAAGGTGTCCTACATGAAATAAATAATTTAGATAAATATTTTTTCATTGAATTACATGGCCGACCATGATTATTAAGCATACATACTATTTTCTTTAATATTTTAATGGTATTGACATTTTATTGAGACCGCCCATATACCTTTTAACTATAAGTCGACGAACGAAGAACGAATATTATACATGATGTACTGGTTATTTGTATAGGTAAATCTTTGACTGGTGTTTGTATAGAGCTCGTTATTCCACGTACCTTTTATATTTTCCCTTAACATGGCGATGTTTCTTGACGATTCAATGTTTATCGAACATTTTATTGTGTTTGCGTAAGAAAGATAACTTACGTTTTGATTTCCTGTAGGCAAATGTTGTACGCGATATCACAGAATGCGAGATGCTTATAACATCAAAAAAAATATGTAAGTACATATATACATCTTTTAAATTTATTTTTAAGTTTTTTTTTTTTTTTAATATATAGACTAGCGCTTGACTGCGATCTCACCTGAGTTTACAACCGTTTGAAATGAAAAGAGTGGTAAAAAAAATCTACAGTTAACAAGTGTAAATTGAAAATTTACAACACCCCCGGCATATGAAAAAAAAATATATGTAATTCGCCATTTTGTAGTGATGAATTTAAAAAAAAAAAATTAGCCCACTGAACTTAATTAATATTCCCCTCTCCCATCCAAATAAGCTACGTGTTAGGAGTACGTACGATAATACTGCAACGGTGGGATTGAACCGCCGACCTTTCACTTTTCAATCCGCACCTTTAATCGGTGAGCTATTGAGGCTCTAGCAATATTTACAACAATAGTATGGATTAGTGTGATTATAATTTAGATACTCTATAGTATATTATAGAGCACTGTATGTCAGATAATACTAATTATGCGTGTCAATACAGCCACAACTGTCGATGTTCGACGTGTGGCTAAACAAAAGGATTAGCTTAATTAGTGCCAGACTATGAGTCGACACACTAGCTAACCAAATACCTGCTAAAAATACACTGTGTGTAGCTCTACCGAAGTAAAATAGCGATAACCTTCTCAACCCGCAAAAACAAAGGATTAAAAACCCTATTCCACGGATAAAGACGCATGTAAAAACTAATTATTTAAATAAAAAGAATCGTCGCAGTTAACATTAATGTAACACTAAGTATGAAAGTAAGATCATCTAAATATTTAAGTTAATCTGGTAGTAAAAGAAGAATATTATATAGCTACTTATAGTAGTTCTACGCTACTACTGATACTACTACTAGCTGATACCCGCAACTTCTTACGCGTAGATTGAGGTTTTTTGGAGTCCCGCAGGAACTTTCTTATTTTCCGGGATAAAAATATAATATCTATAATCTAACTCTGTGCCAAACAAAAGTTGCAGCGAAATTGAGTAAAAAACATCCATCCAAACTTTCGCATTTATAATATTAATAGGATAATAGGATTAACATTTATACAGAACGATACAGCGTAGAAGTTATAGAAAAAAAAAGAAATGTTCGCAGTAAATTCTGTTTGAAAATTCCGATATCAAACAAAAGAGTACTGATGAATGAAATACCTATATGGGCTACGATGATTATTATGCACCATGTTTCATTATTGGATTCGGAAACAAAAGCATCCACGCAATACAAAGTACACTATTGAAATCCCACGTACAAACGGGGGCTGACACCGACCGCAGTATCAATACACTAATTAATACCCGGGCGTCCGAACCTGAGCACTTTTTAATAAACCGTGCACCACATCAGCGGCGACACTAATTGGGTTGCCATTTTGGGTCAAAACGCAACTGTTAATGTCATTCGGTGTAATCCAATTTGAATCGCATATTCAGTGCCGTAACATAACGGCTTTATTTCAATAAATATTCTACTGAATAGCTAGCTTATGAACTTTCATGGTTATAGAAAGTGGGTTTTTAGCTCATTACGAACTACTAGCTGATGCCCGCGACTTCGTCCGCGTGGGTTGAGGTTTTTTAATCCCCGCGGGATCTCTGTTATTTTCCGTGATAAAAAGTAGCCTATGTGTTATTCCAGACTATAATCTAACTCTGTGCTAAATTTCAGGCAAATCGGTTCAGTCCTTGGAGAGTGAGTAACAAACCCATTCATCCATACATCCAAACTTTCGCATTTATAATACTAGCTGATACCCGCGACTTCGTCCGCGTAGATTTAGTTTTTTAAATCCTGCGGGAACTCTTTGATTTTTCGGGATAAAAAGTAGCCTATGTCACTCTCCGGCCCGTAAATTACCCCTATGCAAAAAATCACAGCAAGCCGTTGCTCTGTTGCTGCGTGATTGAAGGACAAACCAACAAACCAACAAACCAACAAACCAACAAACCAACAAACCAACAAACACACTTTCGCATTTATAATATTAGTAGGGATTAGGATTTGAGACATTAAACGTTCTAGGTTTTGATTATACTGTGAAAATAGAAAATTACTGTATCAGTTAAGTGTATTTTTAAGACATGAATATTTGAAGGACGTTAAACGTTCTAGGTTTAGATTACACTATGAAAATAGAAAATTATTGTATCAGTTGTTGTTATTCTGCAACCATGTTACGGATTCATATTGAATTCGAAGCACACACCTTAGTACGAGTTTGCACATCTCGACATAAAAAACATATGAACCTCCTCGCCTTGTCTTACGAGTAGGTATTCTCTACAAGACAAAGTTAAGGAAACGGTTGCATCGAAGACACTGTTCTTATAATTCCAAGTTTTTTCCTTTGAGAGACCCTATATATTTCCTACGAGTATGTAGTACCCTACAAAGTTACCGCAATGCACTGAACGTGAAAGAAAAGATTTCATCGAAAGAAAAATGGAAAATGAATATATGATATTATTAATATAATATATGAATAATAAATGACTATAGTTAGTTCTTTTCAAAAAGTTTTGTGTTTTATAAATAATTTGTTTCCTTCATTTGAGGTTTAATCTTCGCGTTGTTTCCTAATTGGAGGAATTATCACTTTTTGTTGTTTTAATAACATCACTTTATTGTTGTTTTACTGTGTTTTTTTCGATATTGTATTGTCTTGATAACTTAATTTTAGGAATTATCTATTTTATGTTTTCGTAATTAAAGGAATAATCAAATTGCGCATAATATGGAGAAATCATCGCATTACGCTCGATAGAACATCTTAATATCTATAACTTACCTCAGCCAGTGTCTCTTGGCGATCGCTGTGTGACAACAGATAGCGTCATACTGATCAGCGATCCATACAATGAGGATGATATAGAAAGCCGTCGTGGTGTCGTTGAAGAACTCCGACATGATAGCTTCCATACCTGGTAACAAAACAAAAACGTATTTTAGATCAAGACAACAATATAGGTGTATCATTGCAAGTTACGATGGTTAAATTAAGAAGGTCACAGATGTAACTAAACACGTAAAAAAATTGCAAAGGAAGCTTTTTAGGTACACCCGATAACTGATACTTAATAAGACAGGATTTCAAGAAGAGCATCACAAAACAGAAGTTTTGCAAAGGACATCATCCATTTTGGGCTTAATCTGAAAGTGCCGGCCAAAAAAAAATTTTGATGTATTTCGTTAGAACTTGACCCCCTAAACATTTTTTATTATGACACCCAAGCTGTAGAACCATTGGCCTTGGTTTTATTTAAGTTTAAAAATCTGTATTTTTTCCTACCAAATGAAATGTTTCTAATAATAATAACAAAAACTGGAGTACCCAGCAGTCTGTTCTACCTCTCAGCAGCCGAGCCCGGCTGACCTCATCGCCTTTTGGCGAAGAGTGTGGTCAAGAGAGATGGAAGATGAGAGATGGATGGATGGATGCTTGAGGAGGGCTCTTGGATTGCGGCGGTAGAGGAAGCATGTGCCTCAATATAGCCGATGAACCCAATCGCCATCTCTCCAGAGGATGTACTTGGTGCGGTGCGCCGGACCGCGAACTGGAAAACTCCTGGATGGATGGTGGACTGCATCACTTCTGGTTTTTCGTTCTGCCATGCTATCTGGCTAAACAATTCCAAGAAGCTCTCGAGCAAAGGGCACTCCCGAGCCTTTTCACCAACGGAATCACTCATTTAGCTCCAAAGTCCACCGATGCCGCTGACAAGTACCGCCCCATCACATATCTTACTAGTATCTATAAGACATTGACATCCGTTTTGAGCCTAAAGATTTCCCGTCATGTAGGCGAGAATAGTATAATGTCTGGGGCTAAGAACGGATGTCGGTACAATAGTCGCGGTACTAAGAAGCACCTTCTCATCGACTTCATCGCGAGCCAACTGGTCAAACTAACTTGCCGGAATTTCCCCACAGCCTGGATTAACAATGCATGAAGGCATTCGACTCGGTGCCCATTTCATGGTTCTTGAGGGTCCTTGAGCTGTACAAAGTCGATAGTACAGTTCGAAACTTCCTCGGAGAGTGTATGGGGCAATGGAGCACGATCCTTTGTCTTCATGATGAGCGGTTGACAGCTGCCGATGATCGGATAAGGACACGGCGGAGTATCTTCCAGGGCAATTGTCTGAGTCTACTATGGTTTTGTCTCTCTTAATGAGCCTCACGTGGATAAAGAAGCGTCCGTGCAATGGTTGCGTTTCGTTGACCTCTTTAGGGAAACCGAAGGTACAAGATCAGGTAGTTTAGACGCGGAACTACCGAAAGTACTTCCTAAAGGATGGCACTATCAACATTTGTTGAGCTTGTCGCCATCCCAGTGAGTCACTTAGGCATGTGCAATCGGGATTTTCGGCTCTTGCTAACACTGAGTATTTCCACAGGCACAACCAAGCAGCCAAAATCCTTCACCAAGAGCTTGAAGCTCTGAAGTACGGTTTCCTGGATGAAAGACTATAAGTACACACCGGTGCCAAAACTTAAGCGTGATGGGGTACGGCTCTACTGGGACCGGTCTATCATCACGGACAGGATGATTCTGGTTAATAAGCTTGATATCGTGCTGATGGATCGGGCACAGTCGAGGGTGTTTTTAGTGGCCATCACCATCGAACATGGCGAAAACCTCGTGAGAGTGGAGACAGAGAAAAACGAAAGTATCTAGATCTGGCTCACGAGGTTTGCGGCATGTGGCAAGTGGAGTCCACTGAAACCATCCCAATCATCATTTCTGCAAATGAGTTGATCCCAGTCAGCCTTAATCACCATCTGAGATGGTGTTTCATCCATTCCACCATCTGGGGTTCCGTGGTAGTTCCAGCCAAGATGCACAATGTGGTATTTTTAGGTGTGTGGTCAGGATCGGATAGGGAGCACTCAACAAAACTCCAAAAAAGTAAAAAAATTGCCTTAGAAACTCTTCATATATTCGAAAAAATACAGATTTTTAAACTTAAATAAAACCAAGGTCAATAGTTCTACAGCTTTGGTGTCATAATAAAAAATGTTTAGGGGGTCAAGTTCTAACGAAATACAGCAAAATTTTTTTTTGGCCGGCACTTTCAGATTTAGCCCAAAAGTGTATGAATCGTGGAGGATAATAAGAAAATGTAACCTAAACTGTAAAAAGCAAAAATTTTATAAAACATCCGTCATATTGATTTTTTTCGTAGGAAAATGTATCCTATGTCACCCGAACATTTTAATATAAAAGGCAAAGGTATAAAATAAATATATAAGTTAAGTATTACTATAATTTGGGAATAAAATATGCGAGAGGACGAATCAAAGACCGCGTCGGTGACAGAACTGACTTTATTATTTTTTTCCTAAATTACCCACATATGCTACACGTCCCCCCTTAAAAAAAAACCAGAATATACATAATTGGAAATTACATTAAAAAAAATTAAATTATTTAAGAAATAATCTACCAATACAATTTAAGGCTAAATCGTACGGAGTAAGTAGAAACTAGAAACCTAATTAAGTTTTTCCGTATTTTCCGGCAAAACGACATGCACGTCTTGGGCGTGCATGTGTGTCCGGTTGATTTTTAGTCGTCGACGGAACTGGTTCGGACTCATCGGTTAAATCTGCACTAACACTAGCCCTAGCTGAGCCTATATTCTGGTCGGATTGGCCTTCGTCGGACTGACCTGGATCTACTGGAGATTCGTTGGGTGTAGCGATATCGGGAGCCAACGAGTATCGCGTCGACTTACCAACCGATAATAGTTGGTCGATGTGGCGTTGGAATTCGCGACCATCCGACGTGCGCACCCGATACGTGCAAGGTGTTTCCCGCTCCGTAACTGCTGCTGGTACCCATTTTTCCTGCCTCGGATTATAAGAGCGAGCTAAAACCTGACTGCCCACCTCCACGCTTCGGTCTACACCAGGTTTTTGTCGGCCAGATCTCTCTTGATGTGCTTCGACCCGATCCCTCGCTGTCGGTTTTAACGCGTCTAGTCGTCCCCGCAGGCGCCGGCCCAGGAGAGCGACCGCTGGCGCGACGCCCGTGCTAGCGTGTTCGGTGTTGCGATAATGAAAAAGAAACTTACTCACCGCCGTATCGATGTCCATACCTTCATGCACAGCTTTTTTCATTGCCCTTTTTACCGACTTTACAGCGTTTTCCGCGGCACCGTTTCCCGCCGGCCTATATGGACTAGTGATCGTATGCGTAATTAAATTTTTACGCATGTAATCCGCAAATTCGAACGAATTAAAAGGCGGCCCTCCGTCGCTTACGACCAAAGATGGCAGCCCGAATCGAGCAAAGAGTTCTCGCAGCTTACCGATTGTCGCGTTCGCTGTGGTGCCACTCATTTTCTGTACCTCGATCCACTTACTGTGGGCATCGACGGTGATCAAGTATCGCTTACCTTGGAACTCCGCAAAATCAATATGTAACCGGCTCCAGGGGTTCGCCGGGTGAGCCCAAGGGTGCAGCTGGCCGCGAGGCGGCGCGTCACGCTGCTGGCAGCATGCAGAGCATTCGCGAGTTAAATTTTCTATCTCTTTATCTAATTGAGGCCAATACACATAACTCCTAGAAAAAGATTTCATCTTAACTACACCGAGGTGACCCTCGTGTAGTTCTCTCAATACACGACGCCGTAACGCGTCCGGTATGACCACCCTGTGATTGTATAAGACACAACCATTTTCTATTGCGAGGCTGTCCTTACGATAAAAATAAGGCTTTTCCATCTCTTCTACTTCCGAAGGCCAACCAGAAACCAAATATTTGTAAATGTTTTTTAAAATCGGATCTCTTAAAGTCTCCCGAGCTACTTCTTTAGCAGAAATAGGGAAAGATTCTTCGACATAATTAACATAAGCGATCGGATCCAGTTCCGATTCTTTACGTTCACACGGCAAGGGGAGACGAGATAAAGCGTCACTACAGTTGTCTTTCGATTTGACAAACTCAATATCAAAGTCGTACGCTGCTAACTTGACCGCGTATCTTTGTAGTCTACTGGCCACCGTTTGTGGCAACCCTGACTTGGAGCCGAAAATAAACACGAGAGGCTTGTGATCCGTCTTAATAATAAAATGACGGCCATATAAATAGTGGTGGTGCTTATTCACTCCACTGACTATCGCTAAAGCCTCCTTATCTAGCTGACTGTACGCGCGCTCGGCTTTGTTCAACGTACGCGACGCAAAACAAATAGGATGCTCCTCACCGTTCGGAAAGCGGTGCGCCAATATACTCCCGATGCCGTACGAACTACTATCGACTGATAACACCAATGGGAGCTTAGGGTCATAGTGCACAAGAACATTTTTGCTCAATATCATATTCTTAACCGCTTTAAATGCGTTTTCACATTTTTCACTCCAGTTCCAAGCAACATTTTTTTTTAACAACTCGTGCAACGGTGCCAGCAATGTACTACTATTTTCCATGAATTTAGAATAATAATTCAATAAGCCCAAAAAAGAACGCAGCTGCGTTATATCGGTTGGAACGGCGGCATCGACAATCGCCTTGACTTTGCTCGGATCTGGGTGTAAACCGTGCTTATCAATAACAAATCCCACATACGTTATACTATCTTGCAAAAATGAACATTTCTCATATTTTATTCTAAGACCGACATCACGTAAACGTCCCAAAACGCGTTTTAAATTACACAGATGTTCAACTCTGTCGCGGCCCGTCACAGCTATGTCGTCGAGATAAACAACCACCCCACTCAAACCATGCAGCGTTTCCTCCATAAACTTTTGAAACTTTTCCGGAATGCAATTCAATCCAAACGGCGTACGTCTATACACAAACGTCCCTAAGTGAGTGGTGATCGCGGTACATGCTTGTGACTCATCTTCCAATAGCAGCTGTTGATAAGCGTTAGTGAGGTCGATCTTAGAAAACTGTTCCCCGCCGCTCAGCGCGGCAAATAGTTCTTCGATCCGTGGCAAAGGGTAAGGTTCACGTAACAATTTTGGATTAATGGTAACCTTATAATCTCCACAGATACGTATTTCACCTGATTTTTTTATTACCGGTACAATAGGTGTTCCGTATTCCGAATAATCCACTTTAAAAATAGTACCCTCTGCCACGAGTCGACCTAACTCCCGCTCGACAGGTTCGCGTAAAGCCAGGGGTAGATGCCGTGCTTTAAGGAAAACTGGAGTTTTGTCTTTTAACTTTAACGACATACGTCTATTACAAGTCCCCAAACCGGGCGAAAACACTGTAGGGAACTCCTGTCGTAAGTTTTCCACTACCTGTTCATCTCTTAAATTACATAAAAAATCATTAATTTGCACCGACCCTATTTTTAAATGGCGTAACCAAGAACGGCCCAAGAGGGGCGGCCCCCCGTTTTTAATGACAAATAATTTTAACTGATTAGCCCAATATTTTCCTAGCACAACATCCACCAACAGGTAACCGACCGGTTCTATCAAAGAACCCGTGTAAGAACGTAAACAAACATTATTTTTGTTCAAAGCCAAACTTTTAAAATACCGCTCATAACAGTCATAATTTATAGTCGACAACTTACTGCCAGTGTCCAGTTCAAAATCCAAAATTAATCCATTCACCTGTACAGGCACACTATACGGCCGATCACTTACACCACACACATTTAAACTGTACATTTCACATTCGGAGCCGCTATCACTATCGAGATAGTTATGCGATTTTCCCTGGGCGCGACCTTGCCTGTCGCCAGCCCCGCGTCGTGTTACGCCTTGCTCCCTGCACTGAACCCTAAGGTGACCTTTGACCTGGCAACTGTCACACGTGTAGTTCTTAAAACGGCAGTAATTAGGGTTATGGAAACGCCCACATCGCCAGCAAGTACTCGAAGCCGGCCTGGAGCTCGCGCCGGCCCCGCCGCCGCCGCCGCCGCCGCCGGAGCCGCGAGGCGCGCGCGCTTCGGCCGCTACCCGGTGCAGCGGTTCTGCCGTGGCGGGCGCAGCCCCCGCGCCGTCGACTGCTTCGCTCGTTGAAACGCTCGCTTGAGCGTGCCTGTCTGCCGCTTCCAGTGCCAAAGCCAATTCCACAGCTCTTTTGTACGTCAACTCGGGTTCGGCGAATAACCGAGATCTCATATCGTCGTTCGCCAACCCGGATACGAATTGATCTCTTAAATTTTCTTCGAGATTCGATCGAAAATTGCAAGTACTCGCTAGGTGTTTCAAAGCTTGTAGGTACTGACTAAGTGTCTCGCCCGCCCTCTGCCGGCGAAGCCGAAACACGTGCCGTTCCGCAATGTCGGACCTCTTAGGTTCAATATGTTCACCGACTAACTTCACTAAGTCTTCAAATGATTTCGTCTCCGGAGTATTAGGTGCACACAAATCGCACATTAAATCATAAGTAGCTTGGCCAACTACTGTAATCAAAGTAGCCACCTTCAAATGATCATCGATTTGGTTGAGTTCGATAAACTGTTGCACGCGTCTTATGTACGCCGACCATTTTTTACTAGTTAAATCGAAGCACTCAATTTTCCCGATAGGCATTTTGATTAACAATAACAATAATAACGAATATAAACACTTTTACTCGTCGCCAGTTAAGTATTACTATAATTTGGGAATAAAATATGCGAGAGGACGAATCAAAGACCGCGTCGGTGACAGAACTGACTTTATTATTTTTTTCCTAAATTACCCACATACCCCAATATAGATTAATATAAAAGGCATTAGAGACTGACTGACTGCCTGACTGACTGACTGACTGACTGATCTATCAACGCACAGCTCTAAACACTGGACCGATCGAGCTGAAATTTGGCATACAGGTAGCTGTTAGGACGTAGACATCCGCTAAGAAAGGATTTTGGAAAATTTCAACCCTAAGAGGGTTAAAGAGGGGGTTAAAAAATCGAACCTAACGTGAGCGAAGCCGCGGGTTAAAGCTATTCTATATATATAAAATTCAAAGTCCTGACTGACTGACTGAGATATCAACGCACAGCCTAAACTACTGAAGTTAGAAACTTGAAATTTTTACAGTTGGTTCCTTTTATGACGTAGGCGCACACTAAGAAAGGATTATTGGAAATTCCACCCCTAAAGGGTTTAAATAGGGGATGGAAGTTTATATGAAAGTCCGTCATTTTTCAAGCTGTTTCCATCAAAGTTGGAATTTGAGCTTTCAGTTAAAAGTACGTGTGTCACAGTTTTTGAAAATTCCACCCCAAAATCTAATTCCACGCGGACGAAGTCGCGGGGGCAAAAGCTAGTTACATATAAATAAATAATAAACAATTAGACAGCAGAATCATAACCCTCCTTTTGGTAAATGAGCACCTTAAAAATGTAATATACTCGTACTTGTCAGAAATCTCGCGTGACTTAATTTTCTACGTAACATACTGGTACCTCGTCTTTTCGGTACAGTGACGTTAGAGTAATCAGATCCGCGAAGGAACTCGCTCAACTTGCAATTTCACTAGCTGGAGCGAAGTACAACCGCATATTTCAGCGGTGCAAGTCGGCATTAAATATCGCGGGTCATATGTGAGCGTCAGCCAGGAGCGTCGGGTGTCGGGGTGTGCCGGGGTGTCGGGCTAACTAGGTGTCGACAATTACGCGCTAACGACTGAAACGCGAGAGACGCTACGAGCATATTAGCCGCTCGACGTGCAATGGGACATCACTTAGACTGGTTTAGGGCATGAACCGAAAATGTCCACCGTTTCAAGTGATAAGTGCCGATTTCAAAAGCGCGAACTATAAAAATGATAGTCTGTTTCCGATTCGTATCTATGGAGTTATGAATGTTTTAGCAGTGCAAGTCGACATAAATAAAATATTGATTGAAAAAATCGGTTCAAATCTTCCCGACTGTTAAGTCATTATTATTTAATAGAATTCTAGATTATATTATTTATTAGACTTGTTTTTGACTTTTGAGTTTTTACTTACGCAGTCGGGTTTCTGATTTTTTAAATTTAATATTTTATTCAAACTGAGAATTGATAAGAAAAACCTAACAATGATTTTCAAATACCTATTCAATGATACCCCCTCTCCCCCCACTTAATATAGTTCATCGCCTTTCATTTTTTCTTTTTCACAATATGGCATCTGATCAATTTTTCATAATCTGGCTTCAGTGAAGGCTAATATATGAATAATAGAGTCTGTTTCCGATTCGTGTCTATGTGGTTATTAATGTTTTAACAGTGCAAATCGGCATAAAAAACCACGCGTCATATTATATAATAGCGGTCACTCCCTGCTTACGTAGAAGACGTAGTTTCCGTTTCGTGTCTATGAAGTAATTGATCTTACACCAGTGCAGGTCAGCATAAAAAACCGCGCCATATGTAAGCGGTCACCGTTAAGCATCAAGTTTCGCAATGTCGCGCTAATTAGGTGTCGACAATTACTCGCTAACGAGCGAAACCTGAGCGGCGCCTGGAGTTTATTATCCGTTTAACGTGCTGCGAGACACCGCATACACTGGTTTAGGATAAAAACTGACCTATCTCATATCAATCGTCGCAATCAACATCATTAGCAATCCATCGACGGCTCACAAAGGTTGTCGGTCTACGCTCAGAAATGAGTACGTATAGACCATACTCCAAGATGCTTGCCCAATGCAAATTGACAAACTTCACACACATTTTAGAACATTATGGCCAACTCTCAGGCCTTAAGGTTTCCTCACCATGAAAATATATAATAATACATATAATATGATGACGATAAACGCACATAACCCTGAAGAATCGAATCCGCGACCTCCCCCCCTGCTACTTTTTATCCCGGATAAACAAAGGTTTTCAGGACTTCTAAACACCTAACTCCAGGAGGTCAAGCGCTAGTAGGTATACTGTATAATCATAATCGAATAAAGTTGAATAGTATCTACCATCGACACACTCAACCCTCAGAGTTCAGACTATCAAGTGGGGACATAACTCAATGTAGGCACATTTATCATGGAAGAAAAAAGGTTTTCTTATGGGGGATTTCTAAACACCTAACTCCACGGTGATAAAGGCCACTATAACCATAATAATCGAATAGGTAGTATTTACAGACTCAACCCTCAGAGCTCAGATAATCACAGCGGAGACATAACTCAACATAGGAACTTTTATCCCGGAAAATAAAAGTTTTCTTACTGGATTTTTAAACAAACTTCACATGAACAAAGACTACTATAACCATAATAATCGAATAGTATTTACACATTCAACCCTCAGAGCACAGACAATCGCAGCGGGGACATACCTCAATACACGTTTATCCCGGAAAAGCAAAGGTTTCCTTACGGGATTTCTAACACCTAACTCGAAGCGGACAAAAGCTACTATAACCATAATAATAGAATAGTATTTATCCACTCAACCCTCAGAGCTCAGACAATCGCAGCGGGGACACAATATACTTTTATCCCGGAAAAGCGAATGTTTCCTTATGGGATTTCTAACATCTAACTCGAAGCGGACAAAAGCTACTATAATCATAAAAATCGAATAGTATTTACGCACTCAACCTTCAGACCTCAGACAATCCCAGTGGGGATATAACTCAATAAAGGTATTTTTATCCCAGAAAACAAAGGTTTCCTTACGTGATTTCTAAACACCTAACTCTACGTAGACAAAGGCTACTATAACCATAATAATCGAATAGTATTTACGCACTCAACCCTCAGAGCTCAGACAATCACAGCGGGGACATAACTCAATACAACACGGCAACTGTCCGGCGCCGCGGCGGATCTATTTGCATGTTGATGAGGCGCCGCTGATACGATGGACATGTTGCCAGTCACGGACCAACGCCAAGCCACCTAACCGTGTTCGCACAATTACAGACGACTCCCTATGAATTAGATACATTCCTTACATGTGAACGGACCTTAAACACACATAACGTCGCTTAATTTGGGATAAAAACATAAATTAGTTGTGAGACGATATTGACGATTATTCATACCAACTACAATATATAATGCATAACGTCATGTAATTTATACAATCAAACCATTAATAATCTAGATCGGCTCAAATTTTCCCAATAATGGATCCCCGACTCTTAAATTAAAAATTAAATGGGGCTGCCCTACTAACGTGTTTTATCGGCGTTTTTTGGCTACATAAAATTTTGTACCAACAATAGTTTTTTTATCAAAACTAGATGGCGCTGTGCGCTATTGCATCGCGCAGAAGTATCAGAGAGTTAGACGTACAGAGGCGGGAGAACTCTGTCTCTCACTAGACAGACAGACACATCTAATTCAACGATGTAGTCTTTAATTAGTAATTTTTTGAAGCCTGTATAAAGGCTACAGTAATAAATCCATATTATATAAATTCATGCTGAAGTGGTGACAAAAACGTATCTTGAAAATCAAAGAATTCCCGCGAGATTTTAAAAACTAAATTCACGCCGACGAAGTCGCGGACATCAGCTCTGCCCTCGTAATTGAAAACACAGTAACTTGAAGGTAACTTCTATGTAACTTACTGTGTTTTCAATTACGAGGGCAGAGCTAGTAATGTTATAATTTGTCATTAAAACATAAAAAACAAGAAAATCCTTTTCCTTTAGTAATTCGCGAGCGTGTCGAACACGCATGCCGTTTAGGTTTACAAGATTCAGTTGAGCCAAAAGATGCAATATTAGTGGTGTTAGAGATTCGAATCAGCGGGTCACTTTCAAGAAACGACTCACTGAATCGTTTCATTAAAGAATTACACACGCCTACGCTGCGTATGATCCATTAGCTTATACTCGCAACTTTATCCATCTTACTTACCCAATCTTGCAAATAAATGAATTTGAATTTGACGATTAAAATGGGCACCTATCAAACATACCGGAAATTGGAAACGTAAAAAGTAGTATACGTAGTTGTCATTCTTACCACAGTACAAACCTTCACCGTGCGCCGTATAATTTTAGAACTTTCCTATGTCCGTAACCTACGTTTTGGTATGGAACTGCAGTTTGCACCTTAGTTCGCTGCTAAAAAGTCACGGCTGTTACCAATTCAGCGGAGCGTGCGAAGTAATCCGGAGCGAAGCGAGTAAACAAATTACCGCGCGGGTCGAGACGGGGCGGCCGACGACGTGCCGGCGTCCGCTATTAATTTTAATTCCGGCACGAGACGTAGATCGCCGGAGATGGGTGAGAGGCACGCGCGAAACACTGCCAACACGAAATTATTTGATGACAGAACAATCAAATATTCAATGCTGAAAATGTTTCCGATACTCAGATCATAGATGATAATGTCAATGTTTAGAACTAGACCGAAATGTTTTACTTAATAATTCTCATGATAATTCAATCAATGCCGCTGCAATTTGTTGTTGGTTTATCAAAATAGGAATAAAATTAAAAATTAAATATTCGTACTCTAACTGCAATCATACTCCAGTGCTGATCTCAAAATTTATAAAAAAGTCGAATATTTCATCCAAATACATATATAGTTTTCTCAAAACAAAAATTTCTCGTGGCGCGCATGTTAGCCCTACAGGTCCTCAACTATACCTACCCATACAAAGAATCACGTTGAACTGATGCTTTGTTGCAGCGTGATTGTAAGACAAACCAAGATACGAGTACCTCTCTACAAAAACCTATATAACCCATCCCAAGAAATGCAGATAACTCAATTTTGACCAAAATGTCACTTGGATCATATGTACAACAAGGTATTCAACCCTTCTTCATTTTGGCTTTCCCTATGGTAAAGTCTTCTAGTAAAAAGCGCACTCGCAGCCAGCCTGAAGAGCCACCCTTGCCGGAGCCCAGAGGTGAAAGAACACAAATTGTTACTTCTTCCTAGTTTAATCAAGGGGGACACCCGCGGCGTCTGTCGTCCGCTTCCTTGAACTTGGCACAAATTGAGAATAATGGCTCTAGCGCCGTTTTAAGGTTCTCCTTTAAGATTCGTATTAGATTCTTGACGTTTCAGTGTCGCGATATTTTTATTCTTTTGTACTGATTTTTACCGAGTATTAGTTGGAGTTCAAGTACACAAGCGACAAGTTGCCAACGACAGAGACAAATAGACTGCAAATAGTCCAAGAGTCGCGGTCTCGAAATGCGCACCATTGACGAAATTGATGTTGAATTACTAATTGACTGCGATCTCACCGGATGGTAAGTGACGATGCAGTCTAAGATGGTAGCGGGCTAACTTAGAAGGGGTATAGCAGTGTAATTTCAACCCATACCCCTAATCGGTTTCTACACGCCATCGTGCCGGAACGCTAAATCGCTTGGCGGCACGTCTTTGACGGTAGGGTGGTAACTAGCCACCGCCAAAGCCTCCCACCAGACCAGACCAGAGACAATTTAGAAATTATAAATTCCTTAGTTGCCACCGCCGGGAAACGAACCCGAGACCTCTCAGTTATAAGACCACAGCGCTCACTACTGCGCCAGGGAGGTCGACGTTATTTACCAGTGAAAGAGTTATCTACCAGTGAGATTCCCGTCAAATCGGTCAGACAGACAGGCAGATTTCGTCCGCGTTGAGTTATGGTTTTAAAATTTGTCAGGAACCCTAGTCGGAATGTGTAATGGCATGAAAGAACAGTCAAAAAAAAAGTTATACCTACTTATATTATAAATGCTAAAGTATGTTTGTTGACAATCAAATAAACAGACTCCGGAGGATTTTTAAAACTGAGCTCCACGCGGACAAAGTCACGGGCAAAAGCTAACGACTACTTAAAATTTTGTACCAACAATAGGTTTTCTCGCCCAAACTAGATGGCGCTGTACGCTATTGCATTGCGTTAAGGTATAGCTGTGTTTTGACTTACAAAGGCGTGAGAAGCAATACGGTTCGCCACCGGTATTAATTAAGTACCTACTAGATGACCAGTTGCGATTAAATATTGCAAATTTTTGAAAGCCGACTTGGGCTATAATAATAATATAATATATAATACTATAATACTATATTCTACAAGCTTTAACCCGCGGCTACGCTCACGTTAGGTTCGATTTTTTAACCCCCTATTTATTGGGGTTGAAACTTTCCAAAATCCTTTCTTAGCGGATGTCTACGTCCTAACAGCTACCTGTATACCAAATTTCAGCTCGATCGGTCCAGTGGTTAGAGCTCACATTGTGTTATTTTCCCTCAAAATCGGACATCCCTTTTTTATTATACTAATCGAAACTTTAAGCTTTTTTTAATGCTAGAGTAGAACACCCAGAAGTTAATTCTGTTTAGAACCGGAGTTATAATTTTTTTTATGGTTACCAGAAAAAAACTAAGAAATGCTGTAACTTTTTATGTAACGAAAGTTTTTAAGTTTCAATTATAGCATGCTATAAAATCAATTAAGTGCTATTTTTGGAAACATATAATTAATTTCTAAGTGAACAATAAAGGAAGTTATGTTTTTTTTAACTAATTTTGAAATTAATTTTTTTCTCATCTTTGTATAGATATTAGCATCTAATTTTCACATATTGTCCTAAGTGTTACGTATCTGATATTATACAGGCGGGTTAACATAGCACTAATAAATACAATATGTGAAAATTAGATGCTAATATCTATACAAAGATGAGAAAAAAATTAATTTCAAAATTAGTTAAAAAAAAACATATCTTCCTTTATTGTTCACTTAGAAATTAATTATATGTTTCCAAAAATAGCACTTAATTGATTTTATAGCATGCTATAATTGAAACTTAAAAACTTTCGTTACATAGAAAGTTACAGCATTTCTTAGTTTTTTTCTGGTAACCATAAAAAAATTTATAACTCCGATTCTAAACAGAATTAACTTCTGGGTGTTCTACTCTAGCATTAAAAAAAGCTTAAAGTTTCGATTAGTATCATAAAAAAGGGATGTCCGATTTTGAAATAAAATAACACAATGTGGAGCTGTGCGTTGATAGATCAGTCAGTCAGTCAGTCAGTCACCTTTGCCTTTTATATATTTAGATTAATCCTACTAACTATCCTATTAATCCTACTATCCGACTATAATAACATTATTAATGTGAAAGTGTGGATGTTTGGATGTTTGTTACTCAATCACGTCTCAACGACTGAAACGATTCTGCTGAAAGGCACAGAATGAAGTAGATCATAGTCTGGAATAACACATCGGCTACTTTTTATCCCGGAAAATGAGAGTTCCCGCGGGAATTAAAAAACCTCAGTCCACGCGAACGAAGTCGCTGGCATCAACGAGTATTATTATAAATGCGAAAGTTTGGATGGATGGATGGGTGTTTGTTACTCAATCACGCCGCAACGACTGAACCGATTTGGCTGAAATTTGGAATGGAGATAGCTCATACCTAGGATTAGTACACAGGCTACATTGTATCCCGGAAAATCAAAGCAAAAGGGAATTAAAAAACCTCAATCCGAGCGATCAAAGTCACCGGATCAGGCATCGGACCAGTAGCTACATAAAATGCTAACATTTAGATATTGACAAACAAAACATTCTGCGTTTAATCAAGGACAAAGATCAACCTTGTAACAACGTGTCACGCCAACTTTTAATTTTATGTGTACCAAGTCATTGAATCACTCCCTTAGGATCTGGATCATTAAGTGGATAAATGGTTAATGAAAATAGAATGAGCACTAAACATCGAAGTGGAATTTCACCAGTCACCTAGCCGTCGTTAAATGTTGTTATCGTTGCGATTAAGTAACAAAACAAGTCACGGGTGAGACGAGCGGGGGCGGGCGCGCGGGGCGGGCGGGGTCGTCGCGAATAATAATCTCAGTTTACGACGGGAGGCGAGTGAATCAATAAAAACACTAATAATGCACAGGCGTAATCCGGCTCCTGCAACGCGATTACCGTCACTAACGAGCTCGTAAAGGCGGATATCCAATGCACGGCTTAGCGCCGAAACTTAGCGCCGCGGGGTTGCAGGCCATGCCCGAAAACGACCGAAACGGTACCGAATACCGATGTAGCGGGCAATCTGCTATAGTACGTTTATCACACGAAATTACGAGCGCTTTACTTGTGGTTACGTCGTATATATGCACATTGCTTAAGTGTGCGTGCCTGCCTGCCTAGGTGGGAGGGGTCAGGCGCGAGCGAGCTCCCGCACACACTTATACAGATACGACACACACAACCATGAACCACGAGCCCTCGTGAAATGAATGAACTATAACAGTAAAGAATGCCATGGCAGCGACACCGGCAGCGCTGCCAGTCAAAACGTGTCAAATTGTATTACAATGTACCCTACCTCAATTGGCGACAAATTTTTTCTTGATTTCTCAAGAAAAAAGGGGTGCGTGAACAAGTGATACTACTCTCGTCTGGCACTCGCTTTGGCGGCTAGTTTTGGCGTCTCACGGACGCCAAGGTTAGCCACGAAAGCCTCGCTGGCGTCACTGCCCTGGCATCCTAATGAGATATGGCTCTTAGGCTGAAATCTATAAATCGAACTCTCACTCTGTTTCAAGACAGAGTTAAAACGAGACAGATTTATATAAGAGCATATTTGTGTCTCATTTTAACTCTTACTTAAGTCTGAGCTGAGTCAGAGCAAGCTCTATAGATCTCAGCCTTAGAAAAAAGTAAGCAGGGCGGGGGGTACTAGATGGAGCGATGACATCCGAAAAGTGGCAGGCATCGATTGCATGTAAAAGGCTAAGGCTAAGCTAAGATCTAACTTAACACCTAATACAATAAAAAGCCTATAAATCTAATACGTTTGTGTGTTTAATAAGAAGATGCTATAGTCACATGTAAAGTTTAAATAAAAAAACTGCGGCAAAATTTATTCATACCCTCAACGCAGACTAAGAGCGGTGGCAATAAACTAAAGTGATAATCTAAGTATCAACCGCCAAGTACCAAAAGCATAGTAAAAACTTTCTCGTTCAGCGAGATTACTCCCGCCTGAACTACGTTTCGGGACATACACATTTGTTAAAGCCGTCTGCGGGCACAATATTCCTTTTTATGGGAAAATGATCTTTATTTTTAAAGCGGAACAGTCGATCCTGTTGAGGTGGGTTTCGAAGCGAGGAAATCGACTCAACGCCAATTTGTATCGAGCATGCTTGTTAATAAAGCCCATTGTGTCCTCGCCTTATCCAGATTAGCTCACGAAGATGGTCCTTCAATCTAATCTGTTCAGGTTCATACTACACTGACCTAAGATGCCAGGGTATTCACAATATTAAAATGTAAATATCGAACTGCAAGGAAAATGTTTTGCGATCTAGTTTAGGTACAGGAATGAGAATGTCTGTAAACTAATCCTTACTTAACACTAGATTATGGCCGCGTTTTCGTCCGCGTGGATTTAACGTTTTTTACTCCCGCGGAAACTCTAATTTCTCGGGCTAAAATGTAGATATAGCCTATATGTTAATCCTGGATATGAGCTATCTCCATTCCAAAATTCACACACACACACACACGCACATACAAACCTTTATAATATAAGTGTGTTTCTTTGTTGGTTTGTCCTTCAAGCACGCAGCAACGGAGCAACGAATCGACGTAATTTATTGCATGGTTATAGTGGTCTCAGAAAAACAAGGGGTCTCCGTGAAATTTTTAAAATCTGACTCCATGAGCACGATGTCGCGAAACCTATTAAATTTCATTTATTTATTTTCTTTATTTTGATGATATTTAAAGCGAACTCATTTTGATCAAATAAGTAAACTTATATCCCAGAAAAACACAGGGTTTTTGCGAGTTCAGAGTTTTTGGAAATTCTAGCTCCCAAGGGGTTAAACAGGGGATGAATGTTTGAATGAAAATCCTTCACTTTTCAAGGTCTAAGAAACTTGGCATTTTGGCTCTTGATTAAAAATAAAGAAATACGTATTTCACGAATTTCTACCCCAAGAGAAATAGTGAATACAATAGGGGATGAAAGTTTGTATGAAAGTCCTTCACTTTTCATATAAACCTAAATCCACGCAGACAAAGTCGCGGCCAAAAGCTAATATTTATAAAGATAGAGTGCCTAATTATAGGTTAATATTTTAAACTCAATAAAATAGAAGCTAAAATATCAGTAAACCCGTACAAGGGTTATTTAATGATCCGTACTTCAACAAAAGAACTTCAACACGGCTCTGTTCGCGTAATCTAAAACATCCACCTTATAAAATATTGAACAATTAATAATTCCATGAAATAATTTTCGAACATTTTACGTTGATGTAAAAGGATTTTATCGTAATGAGGGTTATTAATTTAAAGATGGTCTTATAATATCCTATAATAATAATAATCAATGGAACACACGAAAATATTTTTATTATTCGATGACAAGATAGCCCATTCACTGCGATCTCACCTGACGGTAAGTGACGATGCAGTCTAAGATGGTAGCGGGCTAACTTTGAAGGGGTATGGCACTATAAATTCAACCCATACCCCCTAATCTGTTTCTACACGCTAAGTGCCGGAACGCCTTCGCTCCCGTAATTTATTTGAAGTAATCCGAAGTGTAATTTCATACAATATTACCAATTTTGATTTTTTCGATTTTTCAGCTGTTCTTTTGAGGCTTTCCTATTTTTTTTAAAACCACCCCTGTATTAGAGGGAACAAATCAGAAAAAAAATCAAATCGGTTGAGCCGTTTTTGAGTTTTAGCCAGACCAACGAACAGCAATTGATTTTTATAAATACGAGTACTTAGATAAAATGAATGAAAAAGAATTTCTTGAAGTGAATGTTGTAAAACAATTTCCCAATGCTTATCGAAGCAATATCTTCGATATTATAATAAGGATTATTAGCGCAAGCCGCTTTCGCTCGCGAGGGCGCCCCTACTACGAGTAGCATTGAAGTGGAAGAGGAGTCAATCATTAGAGCCGCTGAAGAGGTTAATTTCGGTAATCCTCTTTACCGCTCACCTACAATCTGTTGCGAGACTCCCGCCGCAGGCAGCGTTGAGCAGATTAATGTCGTCGCTACAACAAAAGTGATACTAAAGCTCGAAATACACTTGCAAGCCATTAAGCTTGCCTGCACTGTACGAAGGCTTGTTGAACACATCGAACTACACGACATTTATGCAGTCACATAGAAGCCCGTCCGTCCGTTTTAGTTAGTGGTGAAAAAGGACGAAGTTAGTACGTAAGGTAAGGAGATAGTAGGTAAGTAAGACTGTTTAAACGATACATACTATGAGCCACAGTTACGAGTAAGATTTTAGCTCCAGTACGATTTTAACTTTAATTTAACGACATGCATATTTTGTCGTAGCGTGAATGTCTATAAGACGAAGTAGAATAGGGTCATCGTCAGGTCATCGTGCCATTAACGAGTGGTACGTGTCGCCTCGGTCCCTTGTGGCGGCACGCGCGTAGTTTAATTAGGGCACCGGTCTAACAAACTGCTAATGGTGAAAATGGATCAGTGTATCGGCGAGTTTAGCGGGTGAGGATGTGCCCGGCGGTCAAATCAACATTTGCCGACGGATCGAATTACGCCCGCCGCCACGTCACCCGTGGCGTAATTGATTCAGCGTCCGGCGGCACGCCTTTTTGTCTCTCGCCCGGAAAAATGCAAAATCCACCGCTAATTCAATATCCTCACACTTTCAGCGTCCCCGCCGTTGGCTGTAAAATCTCCGATATAGCTTATTTTCAGTGCATCTTTTCGCTATAAATCTCATCTATTTATTTCGCAGAACATGACCTTTACATATGAAGCTGAGAATAGAATAGAATAGAATAGAATAGAAATATTTTTTTATTCAAATAAACTTTTTACAAGCACTTTTGAATCGTCAATGAATCTACCACTGGTTCGGAATGCCTTTCCTGCCGAGAAGAGCCAGCAAGAAACTCGGCGGTTGCTCTTTTCAAAAAAATAAAAATTTTACAATTGTTATTGAGACTATGCTATGTATTCAGTGCTTCCACGATGAATTTTCCTGAGTACAATACAAGTAAAAATAAATACAATACAAATACAAATAAATACAATTCAATACATGTCAACACAGGCAGGCAAAAGCAGACCCATTCCCGTTGGTGGCACCCGTTCACGAGCATGACGCATGACCCAGCCATTGCTTCGCTCAACCATATTTGAGGGAACGTAACAACCCGCATCACACGACACCACCACAGAAATGTTTAAAGAGAGCATGACTACTCAGCTCTTACTAAAGTATCCATGGGTGATTGGGTTTGTCTCCGAACTAGGAAACCTGTATTTAGGTCGACATTCTATTTCTTGTGCCAGCATGCGTGGTGGACTATGACTTTAAACACTTCCCATTCGAGAGGAGACCAGTGCACAGTAGTGTGCCGACAATGGGATTGAGATCATTCATTCATCTCAAGTTGAATGAATGAATGGTCCTTAGCGTCGTGCAGTCGGGTAAAAATATTCCAGAACCTCAAAGATACTTTAGCACAAACAAATATGAAAGTGTATGCACTGGGTACACACTAGGTGAAGTCCATTCGTGGAACACAACTCGGCACATGCAATTGAACAGCACCCGACGTGGAAACAGATACACGACAAATACAGAAACACTCGTACTAACGAAAACATTTCAGCGTACGGGAATATCAGAGGTGCATATTCCGTATTTTCATCTGATATCGCTGTAGGTTTTATGCTTCGATCATGTTTTATGAGTTGACTCAAATACACCGACAAAAATACATTTTTTTTATTCGATGACATGATAGTCCTTGACTGAGATCTCACTTGATGTTAAGTGACGATGCAATCTAAGATGATAGCGGCCTAACTTGGGGCATGGCAGTACATTCAACCCATACCACTAAACGGTTTTACACGCCATCGTGCCGGAACGCTAAATCGCTTGGCGGCGTTTTTGACGGTAGGGTGGTAACTAGCCGTGACCAAAGCCTTCCACCAGACAAACAATATTACAATTACAGACAATATTTACTAGTATTTTTTCAGAATCAGAATTATTCTTCAGTCATACAAGTACAATTTATTCATATTATACTTCCTATACCTACTGGACCTGTACGAATTAATGCGACATTGTTTTTTTGTTTCTTGGTTTGTTCGTGAATCATGCGGCAACAGCGCAAAGGATTAATGTGATTTTTTGCTTGGTTATAGTTGAGGTTTTCTAGGCAAGCGCGCTAGAACCGAGACCTCATCAATGTTTTCCATCATCGATTGTCGTCAAGCGCAAGCCTATCACATAATAAAAAAAAGGAACATGAGTAACATACAGGCTACCTACTTTTTATCGTGGAAAAAAGCACTTTCAAAGTCAGAGACTCAGGCTGAAATCTATAGACCGCACTCTCACTCAGCTCAGACTCAAGACAGAGTTAAAACGAGACAGATTTATGTCAGAGCTTATTTGTGTCTCGGTTTAACCTCTATTTTGAGTCTGAGCTGAGTCAGAGCACGCTCTATAGATCTCAGCATTAGAATAAAATCAATGACATCTCAAGATTTCAGAGTTAGGTGAGAATGATCCTGATGATTTTAAAAATTATTTATACTTATACTATTATGTATGAGATTTATAAATTTCGATGGATGAAGCACGAGTGGTTGCGCGAGCGGGCAGCGCGAACGCGCATTACCTTTTCCTTCGCTCATCTTTACATGTGCGCTCTTTCTCACACGAAAGCCGTTTCACACGTTTAAGAGTGTGTATAAAGGCAGCTATTAGGGACGCTTTAGATCGTGCAAAGTGGAAGAAGCTCAGCAGGAAAGCGGACCCTGGCTTAAGCCGGGACAAACGCTAGGAGGAAGAAGAAGAAGATAAAGGCAGCTATTAGGACTGCGGTATCCTATTCGTGTGGTAACGGGTTTGATTCCGGAGAACCACCTCTGTCTTTTCTGAGTTGTGTACGTTTAGACAATTAAACGCATACAACTCCGGAAATCTGCTTCACACTTCAACGGCGAAGGAAAATATCTTGAAGAAACCCTCACGCCTGAAAAATCTCCACAGTTATCTCAATAATGGTGTGAAGACTGCCAACGTGCATTGGGCCAGCATGTTGAACTACGACCTATAATAAAATCACTTAGAGGAGCCCTGCGTTCTGTAGGTAGTGAGTCCTTGATCGGTTGCTGACGGCGAGTGGAACCAGTGGTAGAGTCATAACGTGTCATAAAAGCTACAAGTTGGCCTACATGAAATAATTAATTTTGAATTTGAATAGATGTACTCCCAGATCTACATACATAAATGAATTTTATTCAAATCTTCAACGGGATAAGTTGCGATGTTTTTTAGGGTTCGGTACCTAAAGGATGCCAACGGGACCCTATTACTAAATGCCCGTCCTTTCGTCTGTCAGTCAGCGGGCTGTAGGTCCAGCAGCTAAAACACAAAATCTAACGATTTTAGCTTAGCTGTTGGCATAATCCATTTGTATATGAAATGATATTTTTGTATGAATAAAAAAATGATTTGAATTTGAATACACAGATACCTCACGAACCTTGTAGATAGATACTTGAAATTTTCACATATTAACGTGTATTTCTATTGCAGCTATAACAACAAATGATAAAAAAGCTAAAATTAAAGAAGGTCTCCATACAATTAACTTTTGTTTTTGCTCAATCTTAGTAAATCTAGTACGACGATACGGAATCCTCCGTGTACGGGTGCGACTCGCACTTGGCCGGTTTTTTTTTATTATTGGCTTGGATAGCGGACACGGCGTGGCGTAGTTTTAAATCGAATCCTGCAATATTGCTTGCGCTCAGTCCCAGGCGACTTTGTAGTTGTTTTTCATTTCGAAATGCGTACACTACGTTACCGTTCTTTTATGAAGTCAATTTGAAAATACCGTTCAAATCTCCGAGGATAACAGGTCAATAATCAACTTTTGAATAACAAATTAGAATTGTGGCGATGGAGAGAGTTAAATCAACTTCTGCGTTATCATTGTCGATAACAAAATATAGAATATAATTTATCAGTTATTTTTTTAAATCTTCTTTTTAAATATGGAAGTAGGTATAGTACCGTAATCGGTTACGAAAAGACGAAGTATTTTTCTTATTTCGTAGCTGGGGCTTTCGTGGGAATGATAAACGTAAACTGGCTCTTACTGACGAATCGATTGACACCTCATTCAATCCATTCCCCAAAATTGGCTCAGTACTTTAGGTACTATGGTGGAACATTTACGTTCCCTCAAATATGGTTGAGCGAAGCAATGGCTGGATCATGCGTCATGCTCGTGAACGGGTGCCACCAACGGGAATGGGTCTGCTTTGACTGCCCATCTTGACATGCGTTGGATTGGTGTACCTACGTATGCATTTTTGCATTTTTGAAGCTTTATTGTGGAAGCACTGTATACATAGTATAGCTTTGTAAAAAAAAAAATTTTGAAAAGAGCAACTGCTGAGTTTCTTGCCGGCTCTTCTCAGCAGAATCTGCATTCCGAACCGGTGGTAGATTTATGACGTGTCATAAGAGCTAGAAGTTAGCCTACATGAAATAAATAAATTTTGAATTTTGAATTTTGACACTCGTAAATACAATACATACATACATACAAATATAGACTGCTGAAATCATAACCCTTCCTTTTGGCTTTGCCGGTTTAAGCTAAGTGCATTATTTCTCACAGTCAGTCACGGCACTGTTGCATACATACAGAAGACGATAAGATTTCCAATTAAATCTATACTTACATTATTACGTCTGTTATACGGTTACGAACGTCGATACTATTGTTTGACTTGATCCGGTCGATCACCGAACTAATTGCGCCCCGGGGCGATCGCTTTTGATGCGCTCTTCGCTAACTTTAAAATTATCTCTGTCTGGTGTCTATGTGATCACTGTCTAGATCACAGTAATGTTGTATTCGCATGTCGAATTCGATCTTTGAAATTTTAATTATATCAAAACCTTTAATACATTACATTCTTTTAATAACAAGAATATTAGCCAAGCTGAAGTGGATTAACATCCTCCTATCCCCTCCAAATAAGCGGAAAGCTTGCGCTAGGAGCGGGTAGTGCAACGGGTGGGATTCGAACCTGGGGCCATTCAGTTTTCAGTCCGCAGTCTGTTAGTTTTTAAAATCTCGCATGAACTCTTTAATTTTCCCGAATAAAGCCGAGCCGAGGAGCCTGTGTCACTCTCCAGGTCCCCAACTATACCCATGCAAAAAATCACGTCGATCCGTAGCTCTGTTGCAGCGTGATTGAATGACAAACGAACAAACTAACACACTTTCGCATTTATAAACCTATTAGTAAGGAATAAGGAATTTGTAAGGATTAGGATAAGGATCGGTCAAGGTTTTTGAATTTTAGCCAGACTAGCGAACGGAGATCGCAAAGGCAATACGTTTAAATTCACAGGTCATTTTCAAGTAATACGAAGACGTTTTACACACCTCTGGACCTTAATACCGGATATCACGCCGGACTGTAAATCTACACGGCAATCCACACGCTGCTACGAGATAATAAACCCCAGTTTATGGACCTTGACCTTTGAATTAAACGAAGTGCTTGTTCGTCGTCACATTTGTAGTTTTTTTTTTTTTTTTTTTTTTTTTTCATTTTCGAAATGGGTTCGTTTAATCTATCTATCTTAATTTTGCAATCGAGTTTAGCTTACAAAGTCAAGAGTCGAACAGTCATTACAAGCTTGTATTTAACTTGCTTTAAACTGCTTTAACTTTAAAATGTATGAATACATGTATACATGTATTTTTGGGTTAAATTAGAACTGAAATTTTGCATGTAAATCGGATAACAATGCAATATTATTGTGGCATGGAGCTGATCATCAGATGGAGCCGCAAGATGGCTACAGGAACTCTGTAATAAAATGACGTAACCGCATCAAGTTTGGGCAGTTTGATTCGTTTTGACAAGTACTCTGGTCTAGATCATATTCAGGGTCAATGATGTAGCCAGAAACCAAAAGCTTGTTTTTTAAAAATATTTTTTTTTTAATTTACACTAGTTTTATTTCATGATAAACTCTTAACATATTTAAGTTGAATTAAGAAAATATTTTAAAATTTAAAAAGTGGGATTACTTTTTGAAATTTAAGATTTTTTTAATTAATACTTAGTACTACGTGTTCACTGTTCAGCCATGAAAAAAATCCTAGCTTGGATCAATCCGGAAGTGGATGGGAATAGCGAGTGCAGCTGAACTCTTTCGCCATGCATAACACAAGTAGGAGTAGATACACAAAGCTGGCTGCCACTCTTGCTAGTCGGAGAGGTACCCAAAGAAGAGAAGAATCCCTACTACTACTTGATTGATTTTGATACTATAACGTATATATAGCCCTAAAACACACACATCCTCTTACTCTAAACGCAGTCTTTGTTCCGTCTGTGGGTAAAATAAAAAAAAGTGACAATCGCCAGCGCACCTTCACTGCGTAATTCACTTTGCGAGATTGACATTTTACACCTCAATTCCCGACGTGTGCACGGACGTAACACCCGGCGGACTCGTTAAACCTACCCGCAAAATCACTAGACCAAAGCCTAAACACCACATTATGAACCCAAAAGAAGTAAGCCATAAAATAAGAGAGAAATAATTCAGGTAACTACTTCTAACTCCACAATTTGCAACATTCACTTTAAAATTACACATTCGAACATCGTCAATTACTGTTTTAAGAATTTTGCCAAGAAACGAAGAAATTTTGTCTACCGAGACACCCAAAATTTTCTCGCATCCTGCTCTCTCTACTGGTCAGAGAAGAGCCCACAAGAAACTAGAAGAATCATCATAATCAAAGCTCTACAGTCCTGGGAGTCGGCCTTTAAATTCAAGGCGATCAGAAGTGGCTTCCTTCCAGATATGGAACTTAAAACCAGGACCAATCCCATCAATTCTCTCACCGACTTCTAGGTTTTTCTCAGCCTTGGAAAAAAACCGGTGATGACTAAATGAAATGGGCATTTAGTCATCACCGTTTTTTTTTTCCAAGGCCGAGAAACTTTATCGGGGCCTTGTACCGTCCATGCGCTGCACATATTTTAACTACGTTCGATTCTAACGAATGCCTTACTCCCTTCCAAGCTTGCCCGCTACTACCTTAGGTTGTATCGTCACAAAGTATCAGGTAAGATCGCAATCAAGGGCTATCTTGTCATGAATATAAAAAGAACTGCACCAAACGCCGTTTACCAACCCACAACAAATCATAGGATGATTTGTTGTGGGTTGGCAAAATCTACCGCACAATATAACATGAAAACTGTGAACTAGCCTGCCTTAAATAAAGTTCCCTCAATGCAACGAAAGAAGTTATGGCAAAGTTTTAACTTTGATCTCGGATAACGCGGCGTCTGGGGGTTTCTATCTACCGCGGATTAATAACAAATGAGCTAAGTATTGACGGAGATATAAGATTTCCCAAACTTGATATCAATTTGAAACTAGTATCTTCCTAGACACGTCTTTCTTCTACTTTAATCTAAAATTATTGAAAAGAGGGGGGACACTAGACAGGTCTGTTTGTAACGTAAGCTAGGTAAGCCCTGAGACTCCCAGTTAAAATATGCTTAATATTTTAAGAAGCTTTTTCCCGCGGCTTCTTCTACATGGATTTATGTTTTTAAAATTCCGCAGGAGCCGTTTCACGTTTGTTCTTCAGGGATAAAAGCCTATGTAATTTTCCAAGTTTGCAACTATACACATGCAAAAAAATCACGTTGATCCGTTGCTCCCTTGCACTGTGATTGAAGGACAAACCAAAAAACACAGTTTCATATTTATAGTATTAGTAAGATGGATTAGTTTTAAGGTTTTAAACTTACACGATGAACTCATAATTCATAAGAATTCAAAGTACGTCTTTAAAACATAATTCTTACTTTAGCTGTTTACCTGTTACATCACTGCTAAAGCACCTTAAAGAATTTTATCGTAGTTTCCGCCAATTGAACTCCGCGAGCAAATAATAAACTTATCACAAACACCAGATTGCCTTCCAAGAGTTCCAAGTATCCGAGATAAAAGAACGAAGCGAACGGTATGAAAAAGTTTCTAGAACTTATAACTAACTGGCTTTAAATATTAGTTTACAATATAAAAGGTGTAAACTACAACTTGTTTGAACAGAATTTCATATTTTAATTTAAGTATAGAGGTCAATCTGTTGTTTAGTAATGATAGAAAATTAGAAATACTTGGAATGTGCATTATTTACGACCATACATTTTTTTATAGATTAAGGACACTTACTCTATACTTGTTATATAACTAGTTAAAAAGAGTAGATAATGAAATCAATCCAATTAGAACCTCTGATACCGTACTAATACTATAAATGCGAATATTTCTAACTCTTTCTCTTTCATGGAACAATCGCTAGATTGTCTTGCTTGGAAACGGGACATGGGATACTTTTTTAACCAAAAAATACGAGATTTTCAAAATCTTTAAAGTATGCCGAAGAAATCGTGGTTATCAGAGAGCGGTACATAAGTCACTTTGTTATGTTGCTATAGCAAAAATCACCTTTTTTTCTATATTGACCCTGGAAAGCGATTTTGCCGTATCTATACTAATATTATAAAGCTGAAGAGTTTGTTTGTTTGAACGCGCTAATCTCAGGAACTACTGGTTTGAAATGGAAAATTATTTTTCTGTTGGATAGTCCATTTACAGAGGAAGGCTTTAAGCTATATAACATCACGCTGCGACCAATAGGACCGAAGCATCAGTGAAAAATGTTGCAAAAACGGGGAAAATAATTCAAATCAAATCAAATCAAATCAAAATTTATTTATTTCATGTAGGCCAACTTGTAGCTCTTATGAAACGTCAAAAATCTACCACCGGTTCGGAATGCAGATTCTGCTGAGAAGAGCCGGCAAGAAACTCAGCAGTTGCTCTTTTCAAAAAAAAAATTTTTTTTTTTTTTTACAATTGTTAAAAAGAACTAGGCTATGCACACAATGTTTCCACACAGAAGTTTCAAAAATGTACGAATGTACGCCTACCGCAACCAAAGACATGTTAACATGGGTAGACACAAAGCAGACCCATTCCCGTTGGCGGCACCCGTTCACGAGCATGACGCATGATCCAGCCATTGCCTCGCTCAACCATATTTGAGGGAACGTAACAACCCGCACCACACGACACCACCACAGAAATGTTTAAGTGAGCATGACATACTTAGGCTACCCATGTTAAGGCATCGAATTAAATATTAATATTAAGATACTCATTTTAAGACATAACTGAGACACAAATAAAGTGGAAACACTGTAGAACAGAATACAATAGAATCATGTTACACAGGATAGTTATTACTGTCTCATGAATGGAGCGAATTATATTCACGCTTTTTTTATCATTATATTATAGTCTTCAATTATTGTATAATATGTTTTTTCCATGAGAGCAGATCTAATAGATTTCTTAAACTTGTGTAGATGCAAGTCTAAGATCGACTGTGGAATTCCATTGTAGACTGTCACGCCCATTCTCACAAATATAAATTACAATGTAATAACTTATTACACTATCTATTGGGTAGCTGGATGCCAAGCCGATTGATTCCATGCAACTTTATCATTGAGAAAATCACTAACTTTGTAATAACCACGACTTAACAAATGTTTCTTTACGCATTGTTTAAATCTGTGCAATGGAAAATCCAGTAATTCCTTCGGGACCATATTATATAAGCGTACACTCAACCCCACAAAGGATTTCTGAACTTTGCGCAGGCGACACCACGGCGTTTCTAGTTTATGACGGTTTCTAAGAAGTCGACTGTGTGTATCTCCTCTTTGTTTATGAAGATGAATGTTTTGTCTCACAAGGACAATATTATTATAAATATACTGTGAAGCTACCGTAAGTATACCAATCTCTTTAAATTTTTCACGTAGAGATTGACGCGATCCGAGATTGTAAATTGAACGGATGGCTCTTTTTTGCAATATAAAAATAGTTTCAATATTAGCTGCTCCGCCCCACAACAAGATTCCATAAGACATCACACTATGGAAGTAGGCGAAGTACACAAGTCTAGCAGTTTCCTCATCGGTAAACTGCCTAATTTTCCTAACAGCATAGGCAGCTGAACTTAGTTTGCCTGCTAGTGTCTCTATGTGAGCGTCCCACTGAAGCTTGTCATCCAAGGTCACCCCCAGAAAAACTGTGGAGTTCTCAATCTTAAGTCCTTCTCCGTTTATTTTTATTGTTTTATCAATTTTTCTTACATTTGGTAAAGCAAATTCTAAACATTTAGTTTTTTTTGCGTTTAAAAGCAAGTTATTAGCAGTAAACCAGAGCGATATTTGTGATAACGTACTGTTTATATCGTCAAAATTTACTTTCTTCCTGTCAGTTTTAAATATAAGAGAAGTATCATCTGCAAATAGCACAATATCACAAGCATCGCGAACATGATATGGTAAATCATTAATATAGACCAAAAACAAAAAAGGACCCAAGATCGAGCCTTGTGGAACACCCAATAGAGCAGATGAACCCCGCGATTTCACGTCACCTACGCATACACTTTGAGTACGATCACTAAGGTAAGAGGCAATGAGATCAAGTGCAACGTTTTTGATGCCATAGTGGCTAAGTTTCAGTAAAAGAGTTTGGTGCTCAACGCAATCGAATGCCTTGGATAGGTCGCAAAAGATCCCAATAGCATTTTGCGAATGATTCCAAGCGTCGTAAATATGATTTAGAAGTTTAGCACCTGCATCAGTTGTGCTACGACCTTTTATGAAGCCGTATTGTTCGGGATGTAGTAAATTATTTTCATTAAAATGTTTCATCAATTGATTGAGTATAATTTTTTCAAATATCTTACTAAGAGTCGGCAAGATTGAAACAGGTCTGTAATTATTAAAGTCGGTTTTATTGCCTGACTTAAAGAGAGGTATTAGCTTACCATGTTTCATCAAATTAGGAAAGGTACCCGAGGCAACACATTCATTAAAAATTACGGCTAAGTAAGGAGCAATGTCGTTGATTATGTTAGATATAATCTTCACAGACATACCCCACAGATCACCAGTTTTTTTTCATTTTTAACATCTTAAAATTTTTAACTACCTCAGATGCAGTGATTGGTTCGAATTCAAACAAAACATTGCACTCTTTAACGTTGCCCCTCAATAAATCCTGAGCTACCCATATTTGAGGGCTTCCGTTGCGTGCGCTGCGTAAACGGTTTGAGTTACCCAAAAAATATGTATGAAAGAATTATTACTCTTTAAATGATCTAAAAAAATGTCTACGACAGTATATGTCTATTTTTTAAGATTGACTCATTATAACCTTTTTTATAGTAATCAAAGGTCGAAATTAATGCATTATTGCCAATTATAAACTTCTTAATCGCGATCATAATAACAGAAATTGACGCGGACGAAGTCGCGGGCAACAGCTAGTTTGGGAATAAAACATAAATTAGTTGTGAAATGATATTGATAATGATTCATACTAACTATATCATACATAACATCATGTAATTTATACAATCAAACCATTAATAATCTAGATCGGCTCAAATTTTCCCAATAATGGGTCCCCGACTGTTAAATTAAAAATTAAATGGGGCTCCCCTACTAGAAACGTGTTTTTTCGGCGTTTTTTGGCTACATAAATTTTTTTATCAACAATAGTTTTTTCATCTTAGAAACTAGATGGCGCTGTGCGCTATTGCATCGCGCGGAAGTATCAGTGAGTTAGACGTACAAAGGCGGGAGAACTCTGTCTCTCCCTAGACAGACAGACAGAAACATCTAATTCAACGATGTAGTCTATATTTGATAATTTTTTGAAGCCTGTATAAAGGCTACAGTCAAAAAACCACATATAGTACCTATATACATTCATGCTCAGATGGTGACAAAAACGCATTCATTTAAACATTTGTATCAAAAGTTCAAATCAGTAAGTTTAATACATTAGGTATACATATTTGTTTTATTATCAAAAAAACAATATATGAAAATATCCTTACTAATATTATATATGCAAAAGTGAGTTGATTTATTGCTTTGTTCTTCAATCACGCTGCATGAAAGCTACGGATTGACGTGGTATTGTTGAGAACCTGGAGAGTGACATACTTTTCATCCCGAAAAATCAAAGAATTCCCGCGGGATTTTAAAAACTAAATTCACGCAGACGAAGTCGCGGGCATCAGCTAGTCTTATATAATTGGAATATCTTCTTTAATATATAAAACATAGTCGGGTTTGTTCTTACACTTATAACTCTATAGAACGGCTGGATCAATTTTCGTTGTTTTTGATTTGTTGTATTTGTCTCTGTCCCGAATAGCAGAATAACTAGAATAAATAATTAAAATATCGAAAAATTCACGAAAAAGAAGAATTATGAAAAAATTTCATTTTCTCATACATTTGTTTGATGTTTTTGGATACATTGATGGCAAGGAAAGTGATCTTTTACCCCGGAATCAGTAACCTAAGTCACGCGGACGAGGTCACTGGCAAAAGCAAGTAGGTATACGATACAACAAAACCACTTTCCAGTGTCTGCTGGACACTGGATGACGCTGGATCATGCGTCGTGCTCGTGAACGGGTGCCACCAACGGGAATGGGTCTGCTTTGTCTTCCCATGTTGACATGTGTTGGATTATATGTATTGCATTTTTGAAGCTTCACTGTGGAAGCACTGTATACAGAGCTTAGTTTGGTTACTTATTGTAAAATTATTTTATTTTTTGAAACGAGCAACTGCTGAGTTTCTTGGCGGTTCTTCTCAGCAGAATCTGCATTCCGAACCGGTGGTAGATTTATGACGTGTCATAAGAGCTACACGGTAGCCTACAAGAAATAAATAAATTTTGAATTTTGAATTTTGAATTTGTCGATATGAATAGTCTCTACAGATGTAGGATTTATGGAATTAATATAAATAAACAACTGATATTCTCAAAGTATATCGTTCCCTACGACTAACTGAAGCAAACTCATGGATGCAAGTAATAAAAGTATCACCGACAATCGAACGTTCCAAGTATCGACGGCGAAGGAATCAAACAAGTAGAGGAAACTTCCGGGAACTTCGTATACTCTGAGATCGGACACTCATCGGTATTACAAGTTCATAACTTGGAACTACTACATAAAAGATGTTCAATTTTAACCCACACAAGTTTGATTATCTATTTTTTTTGAAATTTAATTATAATTAATAATAATAATAATAATAAAAATCAGTTAGTTAATTGTAAGAAAAACCATATGCCACATTTTAATTTAAGACTCATTCATCTTTTCTTTAGGCATTCGCTAAGAAAGGACTTTTGAATATTCAACCCTTAAGGGGATAAAATAGGGGGTTGAAAAATCGAACTTAAAGTGAGCGAAGCCACGGGCAAAATCTAGTTATCTATATTTAACGAGAATGTTTAGTTCCCTTTTTAAAATGGTGCCTACCTTTATCATATTGATATAAAATCATTGACGTAAAAATACCAGCAACCTAAAATTAATTTTCACGAGGATCACAATAAAAATCCTTGTCCAGACAGGCTAATTAAGGATTATTGCAATGATGGAGCTCGCTGTAAATTCTGCGCATACCCGTGACATCAAAGCAGAAAACAATTGTGAGACATATTCCAATAACATTCATACCAGATTCCCCCCCCCCCCCCCCCCCAATATTCCACGTATAGCATCCACGTAATACTATCAATTATTTGGGAAATATCACGTCCTGTTTCATGGTAACATGAAACTGTGTCGGAAGCGTAAAACCTTTTTAAGCCTCCATTATTCTGTGCACGAATATTTTACAAAACGTTCTGTTTTGATTCACGGATATTATTTAAATTTTCTTCTCGTCGGTACACAATCGAATGTACATTGTTCTATTCGGCGAACTGTAGTTATGAAATAAAATATTAATATGTAATATGGGCAAGCATGGATTTATTTTATTAATTTTATCCATACAAAAGAAGAAACGACAAAAAAATATAACTGTAGAATTGAATTACTTAAAACAGTCGCTTTACAAAAATAAAGTTTAAAAGCACTATATAGACCCGTGCGCAGTAAGCGACGCGTTTAATATAACAGTGCTAGAACCTAGACCACAAGTAATAATGCGTGTAAAAATTAAGCAGTAATAAAAGAACACGTGCCCTGTCAATTTCCCGGGATAAACAGCGTGTCTCGAGGTACACCGGCCGACAGTTACGGATACGTTTAAACCTTGCAAACGCAATAAAAAAGCACTCCGGTTAATTCCCGTCTGCCGGACACGCGGCCGGATGCAACCCGTGTAGATGACCGGACGTGTGGTAATAAGGTTAGGTATATTTCGTTGATTCTTCCCGGACAAAGATTCTTAGCACAAAAGTTGTTCGCTTCTTCAATTGACAATCGACAGTTCCTAAGTCCCCACAGTTTAGGGGGGCAGTGCCCCTGAAGCATCAGGATTGACAAGTTGCGACCCGAAGTTTTTATGGGAGGTATCTCGCAAAATTTTCGTATCGGTTAAAAAAAATTCACGCAAATTGATTTAGAAATCACGGAGATATCGATATACATAGGTAGAAAAACACAATTCCTTCTCCTCCTTTTTTAAAAGTCGGTTAAAAAAGTACGTCGATGTTACTCCCGATAACATCAGCTATCTACCAGTGAAAGTCCCGTCGAAATCGGTCCAGGCTTTCCAGAGATTAGCAGCAACAAACAGACACTTCAATTTTAATAGGTGTAACACTAGAATTCGTAATGTCGCAATTTAAAATAGATGGCGCTAGCTGTAGGTTGGCATGCGATGTAGCTAGATGAAGGTTGATTTTGTTAATACCTTCCATAAGACATACACTTATAGATGTGCAATGATGTGCGCGTGTAACTATAGTGGCATTGCGACTGCGCTTCTAGATTTTTTATGAAAAATAGATATGGCGTGGCTAGCGCATCACAGTGGTGTCACTGCAGCAGACGAAATGAATCGCCTCTAATTTGAAGGCGCCCTAGGCTTTATCGTTTAATAGCCTATTCCCGATAGAAATATACAGACGATATTCCTAGAAAGGTAATACCGCAAGCTCTTATGTCAATATTCTCAGAATCTGCTTTAGGATAAATGGGTTTTATTGATAGATTTACCCACTCAGAAAATCCAAATATCATACGGATACCGATTTCTAATAAATCGTTAAAACCTAAAAGTGGAAATCTCGTTCACTCGATTGCGTCGATATTGAAGTTTCCCGCGGGAACTCTCTTATTTTCCAGGATAAAAAGTAGCCTATGTGCTATTCCAGTCTATAATCTATCTCTGTGCTAAATTTCAGCCAAATCAGTTCTGTCGTTGCAGCATGATTGCAGCGTCCATCCGTAAATCCAATCTTTTGCATTTATACTATTAATAAATAATAGGATTATTTTGGAACCGTACATTAAGCTTAATGTTGGTCCTAGTAATAGGATCTGAAAGCGTCAGTGCAGCGACGCAATAACAGGATCATGACAAAACGCGTTAGCAGTGGTCCAATAACGGGCAGCGCATGCAATTTATTCCCGTCACCCGTGATAAATACAATCTTCTCGGATTCCGAGTCCGTAACATTTAGCTTTACGAGCCTTCACCTGCAGTTCCGTAAGCCCCATATATAACTACTGGCAAAATAATTTGGTACATCATTTCCATTAACACTAAGTTATTCTAATTATAGGTATATTGAGTCTCAAAAGATTGGAATTACGATTGTATCAGAAACTTCGGTTGTATTTAAAAAAACCGGCCAAGTGCGAGTCGGACTCGCACTTGTACGAACACACAATTGTAAGAACTAGATGGCGCTATACCCTCCATAACGATGTCTGAAGCGCAACCGCACCACAACAGGCATTCTACATCGCGATAACGAAATACTAATACACTCTATACACAAGTTCCAATGTATGTAAAGTGGACCGAACCAGTATCCCTGGGCGCAAACTTTTTTTTTTTAATCTAGGAGTTTGGTCCTGATGGACTACGTATCTCCGTTTGATCTTACAATTTTATACAATTCGCCTCCTACACTTTCTATACAGCTGCACCAGCGGTCTAGCCTCATCCGACAGAGGTTGGGCCAGAGCGCTGTTACAGCCGCCGATCTGCCAGAGCATGAGACAACGGACAATGGTATCCCATCTATCGGCCTCGTTGCTGACACATTCCAGTAAGCAAACTTGCCCGTAGAAAGATCTTCCTATTGTTACGGTCGAACCCATACACACGCTCCCGTGCAGACAATTTCAGGATCTAATTTTAAAATGCTTTCCGGTATAGAGGGAAAAGAGTTCTAAAACGTGGGTCGCCTTATAAAAGTGCAGACCGGAGTGACAGTAAATTGAACAGGCGCGGCGACGTCGACGCAGTGTTTGCCCCGCTCATCAATCATTCCCGTGTGGATTTCGTTTTAATAGAACGCAGACTTGCGGTCGCATCGTCATGCCACTATCATCCATTGTTTCAACACCACAGCTGACCGTGTTTAGGCTGTGGAATAATTAGCGAGCTTAGCCGATGTCGAAGGGTCCATTGCTGTGGCTCAGCAGGTGAGCTTGTATCACATCACATCATACTAATATTATAAAGGCGAAAGTTCGTATGTGTGTGCAATTGTGTATGTTTGTTACTCCTTCACGCCATAATGAATGAACCGATTTGGCTGTGAAAATAGCTCATACCAAGGATTAACACATAGGCTACATTTTATCTCTATTCTTCCAAAGCTTATTATTAAATACGTAAACTCAATTTCAGCGAATTCAAGAGCTAAGCTCAAAATATATAAAAGAAAAAGTTGACTGACTAACTGACTGATCTATCAACGCACAGTTCAAACCACTGGTGACTGGACGGATCAGGCGGGGCATACAGCTATTAGGACGTCCGCTAAGAAATGTTTTTGAAAATTCAACCCCTAAAGGGGTAAAATGGGGGTTTAAAAATCGATCTAAACATGAGCAAAGCCGCGGGCAAAAGCTAGTTCCTCATAAAACTGCACATAGGAAGCAGTGACAGTAAATTGAATAAGGTGCGGCTTTGTCAGCGCAGTGTTTGCTCTCTCATCAATCATGCCCGTGCGAAGTTCATTTTAACGCGACGTCATCGACGGCGATTCGCGACCATCACGCCCGCATAAGGGTACCTGTCCATTAAAGCAGAGCGGAAAATATTAACCGATAGAAATGTACAATCTTCACGCCTCTGCACCCAGTTACAGTAGAGGATCAGTACACAGTACAGTACAGCATAGGAGAAAAAAAGAGGTTTTTTGTCTAGTTAGTTACCAACCTACCGTCAAAGAAATGCCGCCAAGCGATTTAGCGTTCTGAAACGATAGCGTATAAAAAAACGTTTAAGGGTAGGTATCCTACAACGTAATTCTTATTATCGTGAAATGAGAAAGATTTATAAAAAGAACAAGGTAGTGTATTATTAAATTCGGGATCACTTGAAACAAATTCTAATGTGATAGAGGTTAAAATAGTAACTTTGTTTTTGATAATTCGTGCTTTTAGGTCATGTTAGATTACACTTGGCCAGCTATTTTAAATTGTACTGTATAAATAGTATTATTAGTAGGTATAAGTACTAAACTGTGAATTGTACTTTGATACTGTAAACAACCAAAAACAATTACACATGTGTACTATGTGTACTATGCCCACCGGGGCTCCTAAATTAATTTTAGAAAATATAAAATAGGTAAGTGAGTGTACCAAAAATGTTTACAAACCCGCAAATGTTATTTTTCAAAGAAAACTTCCCACGGAAGAATAATAAAACACAAAACTTTCTTGTTAATGTTATTTGAGGATCCCAAAACAATCCATAACAAAGTACCCGAACGTACCCCGTACCTACATATTCGAAATTCATAACACTCAGAAAATTCACTTCACCGAAAACTCTTGTTATTAGCCCGAGCCTGACCCTTCTTCGTTCAACCGGACGGAGGTGCAGGCGCAAATTTTCGCCCATTGTATTTACGGATACGGCAAATTAAATCCCCATTTGTACAGAACACCTAAGGGGGGAACTGTAATCCACACCGGCCGCCTCTATTGTCGCGCGTCCTCCGCTTTGCCGGGCTTAAGAGCTTCGGCACACGAGACACGGCAGACATTTTGCAAATTAATAACCAATCACATCGATATTGTACAGTACGAGTCGTTGCAGAAACAATATTTTATTCTATCACTCGCTTTGCCCGCTACTTCGTCCGCGTGGAATTAGATTTTCAAAATCTTCTGAATGTCTTCTTATTTCTGGTGGGAGGTTTTGGCCGTGGCTAGTTACCACCCTACCGTCAAAAACGTGCCGCCAAGCGACTTAGCGTTCCGGCACGATGGCGTGTAGAAACCGATTAGGGGTATGGGTTGAATTTACACTGCTATACCCCTTCCAAGTTAGCCCGCTACCATCTTAGACTGCATCGTCACTTACCATCAGGTGAAATCGCAGTCAAGGGCTATCTTGTCATCGAATAAAAAAGTATGTATATACATCTAACTGACTGACTGACTAATCCATCAAGACACAGCTCAAACCATTGGACGAATCAGACTGAAAGTGTCTATCCGTGTTTCCATAGACAAACTGCCCCCGATAGGAACCTATATCGCCACCTATACCATATAATAGAGGAGGCTAATAGTAGTTGACACAGTAGATATTATTAGCTCTCTATCTTTATTAATCGAGAAGGACATTAACAAAAAAGTGTTAAGCGTCGACTTTTTTTCAAATAGATATAACTAAGTAACATCTTTAGCATACAAATAGCTTTTATGATGTAGGCATCCGCTAAGAAAGGATTTCTGAAAATTCAACTCCCAAAAGTATGGGGCTTAAAAAACACTAGGGGCTATAAGAACTTAATATAAGTGTGGATATAAAAATCAATTTGATGAACGTATTCCACAATTCAGCCTGAATTATGATTGCACCGAAATATGAAAATAATACAAAAGCTCTAACCGGGCAAAATATTTTAGTTTAATTAGTATAATAAATAACAACGTCCAATGGTCCAATACGAAATATTCTCAATGAATAATCTCACAACAGAGCTGCCTACCGATGAAATTGACTGAAATAGATTGCTTCGTGCAACGCTATGCGCTGGACAAGCGCTATTGGATCATGTCTTCCCAACTACGCCCGGATTACCGACCCATACAGATTATAATTTTGCAATACTTGCTGAATTTAAAGAAGCCTCAGTAGCCTAACAGTTAAATGTTAACTGAAAACTCGACAGCGAAACGACGATTTTACTGAAAGATTCGATCTTCGAAAACCGACTTCAAACGCCTCTACAAAGTATACCTATCAATTGTACCTATCTATAAAATTTGTAGAGTTCCCTCGATTTTTCCAGGATCCCATCATCAGATCTTGACCTGATGACAATGGTGGTCCCTTATAGGTAGAAGAGGTATACCCTTTCAAACAAAGAAAGAATCCAAGCGTCTTCGAGTAATCGGGGAACATATATATAAAAAAAAAGATTCCTAGAAGAGAACCTCCGCCTTTTTTGGAAGTCGGTTAAAAATAACGTTTTGTGTATAGGCAGATTTAAGTAGAAACAATGCAACGTTTGATTGGGCATTGTTTCGGACAGGCCGGTGTTAATACACACAGCTGTATGCGATTCGAATCCAATTTTGGGACTCGCTGCGCTCTTCATATCCCACCTTTTAGTATTCAGACTCCGTTGTGTGTACGTGCCGTGGCTCGTGCCATGCTATGTGCCAGAACAAAAACACGTGAGAGCCCGAAACAGTACCCTGCATCACCTTTCTATTGTACTCTATCTGATCCGGACATCTGGGAATTTGCCTCTGATCGTCTCGGCAACCTTACTAATACTTACTTCGATATTAATATTATAAATGCGAAAGTGTGTTTGTTTTTTGGTTTGTCCTTCAATCACGCCGCAACAGAGCAACAGATCGACGTGATTTTTGCATGGGTATAGTTGAGGACCAGGAGAGGGGCATAAGCGGAGACTTAGTAATAGGTTCTCGTTGGCACCCTTTGATGCTGCAACGATTGCAATCGGCGCTGATTGGCCGATACTCAATCGCTATTGGCTAAAATGCACTGTTGCAGTTAAATTCAGTCCATCACCACGATAGATTGTGGCAATAATTGATACAGTTTTTACAGAATGTAATTTAAGATAAGGTAAGGTTAAGAGATGGAACCCACTTCCAGCTTCTGTTTCCGGCCACGTATAATCTGTACCTTCAAGACAAGAGTGAATATGCATTTTCTAGGCAAGCGCGCTCCAACCTAGACCTCATCAATGCTTTCCATCATCGATTGCCATCAAGCGCAAGCATATCTCATAATAAAAAAAATCTACACACTGCTAGCTTTAGGTATTTTCGATTCCTGCCTATTTTGAAAGCAATCCCGTTATGAAAGCTACGGGAATTTTCAAATTTCATAGCAGAGAACTCGTACGAAGTAAGAGACTGAAAAATTTAATCTGAGCTAGGGTAATTGAATGTCTTCGAGTTGTCGGAACAGTGGAGTAGATAATAGAAGTCATTAAGATGCCGAACTTCGCGGCGAACGGATTGAAAGTAATCTCTTCGGTAGACATTTTTCAGAGTTCGCGGATGAGTGGCAGGCGGTGACATGCGATAGCATCTTGGGGATTGAAATTTAAGAAGCGAGTTCCTTTCAAAACAATTACATTGAAATTTTTATTTTGTTAAATGACAGAGCGATAAGTAAATCCAAAGTCGAACTCGTAACGTCATTGAACGATAATTTTTGAATGAATATTAGCCATGCTTAACTCGACTCGACGTGGTACAACAATAGTGCAAAGGATGGGGAATGAATCGCTTTTATCGACTTTTTCTTTTAGTTTTGAATAGTCAATATTCCAACACTTAAATCCAAAGTTAAATTAAAACATTCAAAGATTTTCCAATTAGGACTCCGAAAACCGATCAGTTTGAAAATTTCCACTAGACAAAAATGCTAATTTTACCGGACACCCTGTATAATATCAAATATCAAATATCAATCTCGCTCAAAATAGTAGTTATAATCCATGAATACTATTTCATGAGAAAAATTAATAATTTCATTGATTCTTGGTTACAGTCATCGGTGTCTATTTTCCACAGTAGGTATACACTGTGGACAATAGGATCTAAGTCTTAAAATGATTATAAAATAATCATAAGACCTAAAACTTTGTCCGAAGTAAAACTATAATATGCAGATCCGCAAAAACAAATGCGGGTGTATTCGTATTTGTCAGAAGTCCTATGTCAGTTCCAGGGACGATATTCATCAGGAGATATTCAATGCGGGAGCGTCGGCAGTCCGTCGTCGCACACACGCCCAACTTTAAGATTGGAATTTCAGAACCTCGTAACAATAATTGAGTCTGACAGACTGCAATTTTGTACAACGGATTGGTGGGGGACGTTCATTTTGTCGGAATCAGATTTAAGGGCAAAGGAAGGCCTAGATTTTTGAAAATTGACACCCCACGGCTGGACATAGAAACAACATTTTTAACAGCAGATATACTTGTAAAACCTAAAACGGGAATTCATTATTGTTATTGAATTGATTGGTATCTTTATTGTTATTGAATTCCCGTTTTAGGTTTAGCTACATCGACGCATCGCTATTAAAAAGTCCTAAAATTATATTAATAATTATCGAAATAGCTCCTGACACAATCGCTCGCAAATCAAATTAATTAACTACCTAATCAATTTAATAATTCATTTTAATTGAACTCTAATAAATCGTAATGAAAGTTCTTGTTAAACTGTTTCTTAATTGGTGATAGCTAAACTAGAACTCTAAAAAAATATATAGACAAATGCTATATTATGACATAATTATTACGATAATAGGAGTACGTACCACGATAAATGTGTTATTTAAAAATGTCGAAAAAATTTCGTCCTCGTGTCATAGTTATGTTATTAAACCATGAAGGGCACGGTCTTCAATCTTTAAATATTATATGAACAAAATTTATTCCAACGTAGGAGTTAAGATTATATTAGAAAGTTGTGGGAAACCCTATGCTTGGTCTAGAGATGATATTCATCAAACGACATCCGATGCGGGCACGTCGGGACCCGGAATACTTACATACGAGTACGTCTAACTTCAAGATTAAAATTTCTGAAACTCGTTACAATTGGGTACGACGAATTGCAAATGTTATGTGGGTTATCTGGATTTTTTAAAAAGCAGTGTCATTTGTGTAGTTGTAGTTTTCTATTCGGGGGATCACAGATTCGATCCCGGGCCTTAAACTCACATAACTCGTAAAGAGCTGCTGAGTTTAAGGAATTAAATATCACGTGCTTCGACGGTGAAGGAAAATAGTGTGAGGAAACCTGCACAATGTTGTCCATAATGTTCTCAAATGTCTGAAGTCTGCCAATTTGCATTGAGCCAGCGTTGTGGACTACAGCATATAATCCTTCTCTGAGAGGAGACGTAAATTCAGTATTGAGCCATTGATGTCGTCAGTGGCGGCTCTAGCCCATGTAGCGCCAATGTGCAATCTATATCTTGGCGCCCGCTAGTAGACGCGCGGCCAAAATGGAATACTTACAGTACAAGAATACCGTTTGACTTAGTTATATTTTCACCAGTGAAAGGAAATTCAGGCGCAAAAAATGGTGCTATTTTAAATGATGTCGGATTTTTAAGCAAGCAAGCACGGCTCGGCACGGCGCCCCCTAAAGCCCTGCGCCCGTGTGCGTTGCACACTCTGCACCATAGGTAAAGCCGGCACTGGATGTCGTATATTGCATACAAGTGCTTGTCTGAGCATTTGGGGGGTCACAGTAACTCAATCAAAGTATAGTAGACCTCAAGTTTAGAGGTGATGGATTCTCTGGAGTAGTTGATTGTCAGATCAAGGTATGATATTGGAGCAGGAAGTTGCTTGGTCACAGAGTGTCATTCACACAGCCCATAAATTCCATATTTCGATAATCCTTACTACTTAATAATATATAAATGCGAAAGTTTGTTGGTTTGTCCTTCAATAACGAGCTATGGATCGACATAATTTTTTGCAAGGCTATAGTTGAGGGTCTGGAGAGTGACATAGGCTCCTTTTTATCCCGGAAAAGCAAAGATTTCCCGCGGGATTTCAAAAACTAAATCCACGCGGACGAAGCCCCGGGCATCAGCTAGTAAATAATATATGAAAAACAAAAGTCAAACTATTTTTATCATCATTATTATCTTGTTTAAGTAACAGTCAATCTGCAAACAGATAATTAACTGTGACCTGTTTTTTGTAATTTATTTTTTAAATTTTAAACCCTCTGGCAGATAAAAGGTTTCATTTGAAAAGAAGGTTCTACGGATGTTGTTTTTCTCTGCAAATTAGAAAATATTTATAAACTCACTAGTCTCTTCAGCCCTTTAATGAGCTTAATGGAGTAACAAAAAGGGTTGCTTCTAATTTTATTGATGGAAAAACAATATAAAAAGAATTGACGTTAAGAAATGCCATGTTTACTAAATAAATAGAAACAGAAGTGGGAGGCAGTATTTTGTTTCGTATGAAGATTATGTTTTGGCTGTATGATTAGATTTTGAAACTCACTGAGTCCAAAAGAATATTTTGCCCCAGGTCCACCTGGGGCAAAATTACTATGTTTATTTAAATAAAAAATACGCTTCTATGTATTATATTCAAAGACAATTTTTCGTGACAGTAGATCCAAGAAACCACAACGTTCGACAAGGGTAATTTTTTGTGTACAACGTTTATCATATTTTATACATTGTGATACAAACATGGTTAATAGAATTAGGAAGATATACCCATATCGGGTGATATTGTATCAAGAATTGTGAATATCTGGATAACTTCTCGTGTGTTACGTCTTCAATCCTATTAGTATTATAAATGCAAAAGTTTGGATGTATGGATGGATTGATGTTACTCAATCACGCCGCAAAGACTGAACTAATTTGGCTGAAATTTAGCACAGAGATGATTATAGTCTGGAATAATATAGGCTACTATTTATCCCTGAAATTAAGAGATAAGTTTCCGCGGGAGTTAAAATCCTTAATCCACGCGAACGAAGTCGCAGCATCAACTTTTAATAGTTATGTAACAAATGCGCTCCTACAAATTAGGAGAATGATGTCCTACATTGGGCACCATGAGTTTCCCTGTAATAAACGCTGTATCAAATGCGGCGTATTGTGTACGAGGATAATTTCTCGTGTGTAGCGTCTTCATTGAAACGTTAGTAGGTCGGTCGATTCAACAAGTAAGTCAGGCGCGGCGCCTGTTGCGCGGTGCGGCGGTGAGGCGGGGCGCCTGTTGCGCCTCGTAGACGCCACCGCCACCCACTTGACTGGCTTTTGCTTATGCTAAAGGCTTGGGCAGGAAATACGCGGCACTGCAGCTACGCGGGACGAGACCAGCACACAGATCTTTGCACTGTCCAAAACACTGAACTGGGGAGCGCGACAGTCAAGCCGCGCGCAGTGCGGCACCTGCGGCGCTCCGCAGTGTGCATACGTTCATACAGTCCCTTGTATTTACAATTCCGTGGAAAATCGCGCATTGACTGCCCAAGCCTTAACACATTTGACCCATTTCAACCACGTTTCCATATTGGTGAAAGCAGCAATTTTGTGGCTAAACGGTTCAGACGTTGAGGGCAATGAACTGTATGATTGAGAAACGATACTTTGGTATTCCTGCATTAACTAGACCATCTAGAGATTTCTTCAGATAGTAAAATCTTTGTTAAAGTTTATGTCATCATTATGTTCTCAATAAAAAAAAGTATGAAACAAACATACGAGTCATATTGCGATTTCAAAACAAAGTTCTCTCTTATTGAATACTCTAGCTTATATTGTACAGTACTATTTATTTTATACTCCGATGCCAGACATGGTTATATAAACGATAGGTGCATTTCAAGTAGCTATATGTTGGTTAGGTACTCTGCAATGATACGAGGAAACGCTTCATTTTCTATTCCGTGTTAGGGTGACGTTCTACAGCAAGCTAAACACAATAGTCAGTACAGTTTCAAAGTGCAAACGTGTGAGAATTTCTGAGAACATCAAACGTTATCCCGCCGCCAGGGATAGGGTTGCCAAACGTCTAAAAATCCCCAGAGCCTATTTTTTTTATTCGATTACAAGATAGCCATTGACTGCGATCACACCTGACGGTAAGTGTCGATGCCGTCTAAGATGGTAGCGGGCTAACTTGGAAGGGGTATAGCAGTGTAAATTCAACCCATACCCCTAATCGGTTTCTACACGCCATCGTGCCGGAACGCTAAATCGCTTGGCGGCACATCTTTGACGGTAGGGTTGTAACTAGCCACGGCCAAAGCCTCCCACCAGACAAATATGCCTAAATTATGCCTATAATTATGAACATAAGAAACTTATTAACTTATCACTTATTTCGATTAAAAAAGATTTACGTGTTTTACAGTTTTGAAAGTTTCATTCCAAAAACCTAATTCTGCGTGGATGAAGACGCGGGGATAAAAGCTAGTCTTCTAAATATGTAAAAAGAACAAGTGCCTGACTGAAGATCTATCAACGCACAGTTCAAACCACTGGACGGATCTGGCTGAAATTTGGCATCCAGATAGCTATTAGGTATGCCGAAGGCCTGCTAAGAAAGGATTTGTGAAAATTCAACCCTTAAGGGGACAAAATAAGGGTTTGAAAAATCGAACTGTTTTACGATTATTATTTTTTAAAGTCGACAGTCCTATCCAGGACTCATTTTCCGGGCTTAAATATGCGTCTTCATTTACCCTGCCGTTTGCATGTCGCGCTTTGCGGAAGAGCGACGAGAGAACTCGACGAGTAATAGTAATTTGTTGACTTTGTTGAGGTTTGTGTTCGCAGGAACATTAAATTGCAGAAATAAATATTGTTTTAAACGTTATTTTTTGAGAATTATGTTCTCCACGATGCAGCGAATCCTAGTGTGGAAATCAGGGCTCCCAAATAAACTCAATGTTATTTTGATCTTTCAATAAATAAAAAAATTATAAAACATCATCTACCTCAGGAATCACCAATTATTTTCATTGGGGAGGGCGGGGTTTACTTTAAAAAAAATATATATATGACTGTCGCGGTCGCCGTCCGTTTGATAGACGATTTCTAGCAACGAAGATTAAAAATATGAATTGAGAAATAAAATGAAAAAAAGAAACCTGAATAATTTTTATTAAAATGAACGAAAGTAACAAAGTAAGTAATAAATATTAATGTGAATTACTATCCTCTCGGTCTGAAGTCTGAAGTCGCGGGCTAAATTAAATTAACTCAAAATTTTTATTAAGTTTTAGTTTTAATGTTTACTTAACACAAAAATTCCGCACAAAATAGGTCGGCGAGCGGGATTCGGACCGCGCAGTCTGCCATTTGGTGACCCCTGATTCTAGTTGTTAGCTTATACATTCGATTTCAAAAGTTGTACCAAACGATCCAACAAGAAAGATGTAAATAATTGTGGTTCATTCCGAACTAATGTTGAGAACACTTTGAATACAGAGTAAAAACGGGACAGATTTTTTTTATCCGAGGGCAAGATAGCCCATGACTGCGATCTCACCTTGTACAGCAATTTTAAATATTATAAACCCTTAATCAGTTTATACACGCCAGCATCGTGCCACGTGACACGACTTTGTCGCTAGGGTGGTAACTAAACTCTCCTATAGAACAGATCCTCTATCTGTGTATTTGGAAATTATGAAATTTCCAAATTATTCCCGGAAACCCGAGACTTCCCCGCGCTCAGTGTTACAAGTAAATTTATTTAATTCATAAAAAGATACATACAAACAGTGGCCGGCGTCTTCTTTTAAGTATGAGTACACACCTGTGTTAGAAGACTAAAAAGTGTGCCAAAGAGATCGTCAAAATTATGTGTCTCTGCCTGTAGTCCGAACCAAATCCGAACACGCTCTATAGATCTCAGCCTATCTACGAGCAAAGTACACACTGAATATATCAGTACGCAAAATGAAAAATGTGCACTCACCGACTAGGGCCAAAATAACCGTGAGCAGTGGCGCCGCTGGGAACGACACGGTCACGTTGAACTCCAGCATCTGCAGCAGATCCACTGGAACAATGCACATGCGGAACGTGAAAATCCTACTTCGTGGAAATATCAAACAAAGAGACATTTCTCTCGGCAAACGTAAAAATATGTTACAATTGTGTAACACACTATGGAAGCACTGAAAATGTGGGTGACACAGCCGTTTTCTTTTTCACTATAGTTACCTACTTACTTATAGATAGAGGGTACACTTTGAATATAGAGTACAAGGATAAAATTTTAAAAATTGTAACCTGTAACCCGGCTACGAAAAATTAGATGGATGTAACATCAATCACATTGATTTTTTTCGTATGAATTTCGTGTGCATACACGTCACTCATCAAAATCGGCTCAGTAGTCTAGGCGCTATCGTGGAACATACGTAAATACACTTGCAAACTTATCTAAGTAACCTGCTAAAATTCCTTCCCTTCCTTTCTCTGTAGTGGGTGAAAATTAAATATGGCTGAAATAAGACGTGATAATACTAAGTCAATCAGAGATCTCGAAAGAGTATGTTTTAGGACCTAGTCTAGGAAAAGATGACTGACTGATTTATCGACGTACAGCTCAAATCACTGGACGGATCAGGATGGGCATACAGATAGCTATTATGACGTAGGCATCTGCTAAGAAAGGATTTTTGAAAATTCAATCCCTAAGGGGATAAATAAGGGGTTTGAAAATCGAACTTAAAGTGAGCCGCGGGCAAAAGCTAGTTATAGTATATTTACATAATATTAAAACATTTGTAATCCATTTGTACAAGAAACAGAGCCGTGCGCGCACGAAATCGAATACTTTAAGGGCGCCTTCAATTTATGCGTTTCTTGACGGCCTGCTGCGGTGCCGAAGCGGTGCGTTAGTCGTACTGCACACGGACGTTCGTTTTTTTCATACAAAGCGCTCGGTGCCGTTGCCGTCTTGTTGTCGAGCGATCGCGGTACCGGCACCGCGCTATAGCCGCACCGCGCGCTTTGTATGAAAAAAACGAACGTCCGTGCGCAGTACGACTAACGCACCGCTTCGGCACTGGAGCAGGCCGTCAAGAAACGCATAAATTGAAGACGCCCTTATACGATCAAACGCAGTCGGCTATGAATTTTTCATACGGCATAATGGTGTCGCCCGAGACATCAGATCATTCTTTACGAGCCGACAACGGAACCTCTAAAAATATACGAGTTTACTCGCCGCTCGGAGTAGTAGACGACCGTTAGCTCTAACGTAAAAACACAACACATATGTAAATTGAAAAAAGACGTGTGGCACTCGGGGACTGCCACGGTAAAGCTATTGCATAGCATTTTTTATCAACGCCATCTAGCGGTGAGAGGAGACCCGTGTCAGGTTATTTTCAATACTGAATTTCTGGATTCGGTCTCCACGCTCAAGGCCCGCTATAGAAGCTATGCAATAGCTTGAAAAAAAACACTCTCGACATGTGAATCTATCCCACTTCTAGAACAAGCTTTTCGCTTATTTGGAGGGGAGTGGAGAATATAAGTCAGCTTGGCTAATATTCTTTTTAATGAAAAAAAAAAATGAGAATCTATGGCCACACTATGTATGATGTACCTGACATCTTGTTCCCCAGTTTTCTGCTCCATCATCAGATCCTCCTCCTCAATCTTTGATTATATCATCTATCTAACACCGTTCTATTACACTTCCTACTAATCCCACTAATATTATATTATTAAATGCTTAAGTTTGGATGTATGGATGGATAGATTTGATACTCAATCACACCGCAACCACCGAACCGATTTGGCTGTTTAGAACAGAGATAGATTAAAGTCTGGAATAAAATTTAGGCGAATTTTTTATCCCGGAAAATAAGAGAGTTCCCGCGGAAATTAAAAAACCTCAATCCACGCGTACGAGGTCGCGGGCATCAGCTAGTTTTGATATATTTGTTTATTTTGCTTAAAATCAAGTTTAAAATAATATTCCCAAGTTTAAAATAAGATTCCATTTCCTCAAAGAGGTAGTGTTAAATATAGTGTAAACATGTCATATTTACGTAGTACTCTTTGCCGTGTTGGTACTTGTGTATTTTTAACAGTAAATAAATCCTAAAATATATAACAAACGCAAAAATGTGGACAAAGAAAAGCTTAAATATGAAATCTCTTCCAACAATGCTAAGAGCGTGGGAAAGAGTACATTTGTTGTGAGTTATAGCTAAGTATTAAATATACTCACAACTAGATGGAAGAATACTTAGGTACCGAAATGTCAAAGTTTAAATGATAATAAAAAAATTGATTTTCATAATAATAGGGAAAGGGATGCTGCCAAATAATCAAACAAACAACCCCTTAACGAAGGTAATTAACTTTAAAAAACATTAAAATCTAATATTTTCTTTAAAAAATAGTATGCTTAACGTAACATAACCTAAAGATTGAAATTATTTTCTGAGAAGATTTACTGTGGTAACATATTTTTTTTTTCACCATCGGAAAGTAGAGATTTCAACGAACAGAAAACATACCAACTTTTTGAAAAAAGCTGATATTTTGACGGGTGACTTTTCGATTGAAAATTAGGGTGTTTTTTCGATATCAATTCAAAATAAGGTGAAAAAATAAATATTTTTAATCAAATAAATTACAGCGTATTTGGGACATAAAAAGGTAAGTTTTTACCAAATTTCGTTAAAAAAAAAATTTTGTAAAAGATAAAAATAAAAAACCAAAAACTTGGTTTTTTGAATTTTTCACATAAATTTTGAGGTTATGTGAAAAAAGTGTAAATACAAAAGTTTTAGATCTTTTTATTACCTACAACTTTGCCATTTGACTTTTTTCGATAGGACTTTTAGTTTTGCCGGAAATCGAGAAAAACCGTTTTTTCCCCTTAAAAACTCACCCCCACGCCTTCCCGACCTCAGATCGCCCGTAAATTATTTTTCCTTTCATTTTTATAATATTCCCCTCCTTTTCTAATGGGTTTCATCCTACTACTATTTTTTTTCACTTTTTATTATTTTTAAAGGCTTCTCTACCCTGTACGCCTAACATGCCAGACACGTGATAGATAGTGACGAGAGCGAGAGATGTTGTCTATGTAGACTGATTTCTCGTTTGCACTAACATGCACGACACGAACGATACAGCTCTCGTCGAAGACTTCGGCTTTCTCGTGTAGACAAACCGGTGTGGCCGTTTAAAAACTTCGTTCATTCTTTTGTATCTGAAACCATGGAAGTAGGAAGTACTTTATCCTACTTGCACGCAACTTGCTTGTTTGAAACACAGACATTTATATGTCTGTGGTCAGAAACCTTTAAAAATGACGTTTCATGACATTGACGTTTTGAATTTTTATGTTTTGTTTTTGTTGAAATTTTCCTAATTTCTAATTGTTTGTTCGTACTTTGTATAAATTAAGTTAAATTAATGTAATTATTTGTTATGAAAACCACTGCTTGGGAATTAAATTGAATTTATTTGTTAAACTACCTACTCGTCTAAGAAAATGGAAAACAGTTTTTTTTTTTTTATTCGATGACAAGATAGTCCTTGACTGCGATCTCACCTGATGGTAAGTGACGATGCAGTCTAAGATGGTAGCGGGCTAACTTGGAAGGAGTATAGCAGTGTAAATTCAACCCATACCCCTTATCGGTTTCTACACGCCATCGTGCCGAAACGCTAAATCGCTTGGCGGCACGTCTTTGACGGTAGGGTGGTAACTAGCCACGGCCAAAGCCTCCCACCAGACCAGACCAGAGACAATTTAGAAATTATAAATTCCTAAACTGCCCCCGCCGGGAATCGAACCCGAGACCTCCCAGTTATAAGACCACAGCGCTCACCACTGCGCCAGGGAGGTCGTCAAAAAAGACGTCAAAGTTTAAAGAAAACGTACCTATATAAGTAAATTAATGTGGCGATATCTTTGAAAATGGATAATAAAGTATACTTATTATGGAGTCAAACATAAATTAACTAAACCAAATTGTTCCAGTATACGAACACGGCACAACATTCTGAATTTACGGCCAAATAATGGTACAACATCCAGAATTTACGGCCAGGGATTACAGGACCCCTTTAGGGGCATAATGCAGAATGGATAATAGTAAAGGAAGTGCTAGACAAGTTTGACTTTGAACCACACCAATCAGTGATGGAGTGGTGGTGTTGAAGTTAAAATACCTGTTTTTATTGTGCACTGTTCATGTCGGTTACATTATTGCCTTAGCTTGTAGTCTTTGCAGAAATATATTTCAAGTTATCTCTTAGATACACACAGGACTGCATTAATTTAAGAACTTTATGTTTCAAGTGTTGGCCTGACCAACAGCACAAAGCCCAAGATGAGGGTGGGGCTTTATAAGGCCTACAAAACATTAACAAAACAGCACATTCTACTTTACTGAAGATACAAAAGTTATTGTTTGCGGGACGTGCAATTTTAACATCAAGCAGGTGCTGTACCCATGACTTAAAATAATTTTCCAGAAACAATATTCTTATGGTTCAAGTTGAAAATATGCTGCATATTTAAATAAAATTATAAACTCAGCTAATGGAACTAAATACTGAAAAATTAAATAAATTATTTGTTTTAGTAGAAGCAAAATTTATTATTTCATGCCCTTTCGTCATACAGTAATTTATAAGTATGTATAGGTACTAAGAAAATTTATTTATGCTTAAATTTTCATTTACAAATAGACTGATAAAGTATCTTTCAGTTAGTAGGTATTCTAAATATATTATTATTTTTATTTTTATTCTAACAATGAAAATACATAATTATTAAATATAAAACAAGTTTGGTGGTCTAATTGGGTAGGTAGGTTAAATTTAATTAAGGAAGGTAATTATTGTTTTTAAAGTGTATAATTGTATAATAGATCAGTAGCCTTATAATATTTTGTTGTAATATCTCAATCCATTTTGGTTTTTAAAACAAATTGTTAGTAATCTTTTCTTCCAGCAGCAAAGGACACTATAAAATTTCTAGTTCCAAGTAGACAGCTGCTCAGCATTTTCAGCATCTTCCTGCTCCAATGGTACACTGTTAAGAAATAAAACAATCTATACAAATAAATAAAATTGAAGTGTCTGTTTGTAATATCAAAAGAACAGCTTTTTACTAACTGCATCTGAAAGTAAATACGGTATGTATAACATGAAAACAATTTTTAAAATTTTTGTCTGTCTGTCTGTTTGTTTGTTGCCGCTAATCTCGGGTACGGCTGGTCCGATTTTCACGGAACTTTCACTGGTAGATAGCTGATATTATCGGGCGTATAGGTTGGTTAAAAAATTATTTTTAACCTACTTTCGAAAAAGGAGGAGAAGTAGTTGTGTTTTTCTACCTCTGTATATTGATATCTCCGTGATTTCTTAACCGATTTGTATGAATCTTTTTTTAATCGACACAAAATTTTACGAGATGCTCCCATTAAAACTTCGGTTTCTCACTCCTCGATCCTGATGCTGCAAGAGTTCTGCCCAACTAAACTGTGGGGATTTAGGAACTGTCGATTGTGAATTGAAGATACAGACGAAGTCGCGGGCGTCCGTTAGTATTACATAAATTAAATACATTACCTGCAGCTAACAATAATACTTAGTTAGAATCGCAGATCTGTTACAATCATTATAAAATGAATTGCAAAAAGAACTTCAAACAGAATTTAGAATAAATTTACAATAGACAAATACACAAAATAGGCTCTAGAATAAATAAATAGACAAAATTGAAATTTAAAAATCTTCTGTCTTCTTCTAAACCAGAGCAAAGGTTTGGTAGGTTCCTTTGGTAATTTTAAGATCAAGTTAAAGGCAGGCAAAAATAGTAAAAGTATGATAAAGAGTCAACCACTTTTAGGGTTCTGTGAGTCAATAGTTGTTTTCCATCTGTCTGTCATCTGTGTGAAAGATGTTAATTGTTATAAGAATCACATAAAAAATAGTTTTTGTTTCTTTACTGGGTACTGGGTCATCAAGGGGGTGCCAAGCTATTAGAGTGTGCAAGTTCAACTTGCATTTGCCTGTTTTTGTAAGAATTAGGAATGAACTTAGTTATCAGGAAATTTAGTTATTACTTTGGTGGTAGGTCTCTGCAAAAAACATGTAATGAAAGAAATAATAAGATTCATACCAGTTGTACATTAATGGTGTGTCCATCCTTTCTTCTATTTTTATATTGGGCTCTTCGTGGGCCAGGCGGATGAAAAATTTTAACATGGGTACAGTCGAGGAGCCCCAATATTCCTGGCACATTGAATTTAGCTTCAAACTCTGAAGCCACACTCCTCCGAGCTGGTTCGAAGCTAAGAAAATGTACCCACTCAGCTAAGCGTCTGAAAGTTGTGTTATGTATAGTATTTTATCCACATGAACACAGGAAGTATAATTTTTTTTTTTAACAATTTAAAAGAAAATGGTTATAAGTTAATTTTATAAGTACTTCTATAAATAGAGGTCAAAAACTGACCAAGAAAACTGCTCACAGTAATTTGGGCCTGGCACATGCTATGATCTTGCCCAATTTGGATCTGGTTTTATTTTGGATCAATCAATTGAAGAAATTGTATGGAGCACACTGCACAATTCCTACAATAGCTTTCGTCAGTAGGTATCAGTGGGTATATTTTAAAATTGGTATTTTTCTAGTACGTAGGTACACTACTACGAGGAGTAGGCATTTCCATACTTACCTTAAGATGGGCGGGCAGGCTGCCACTGGTTAGAGGCTCCAAATCCTCGGCAAGAGATCCGCTAAAGCGATTGGAACTCTCCATCGCCTAAATCAAACGGATCACACACATCTCTAATTCATCTGCGTTGGATTTGCGCGCCTCTCGCTCTTCGTAGACCGATAATATATGTGTAATCGTAAAAATAAAGTTTCAATTCAGTAAAGTCTATCATCGAGAAAGTATCTCGTCTACAAGATTGAACGAAGACAAATATTTCTATTTTATCCGTCACAATTCGAGAAAATTACGTTGCCATGTTAGTGTTTGTAGAGAAAAATACCATAGATAAGTAAAAATTACTTTTATCTCTACTTTTGACGTAACGAGACGAATCATATGTGCAACCATGTTAGTGTCGATAGACATATAGAGATAACACGAGAAAAGGTGTAGACAAAGCTTTCTCTATGCTGCCATGTTAGCCCAGCTGGTCTATTAGTCTTACACGTTAGTGCGTGATAGAACCGGGAAAACCGTGTGCGACTACCCTTAGAGGTGGAATTTCTTTTTCAAATTTAAATGGGACCAATTTCGAGGTAGACGCTATCGATCAAAAAAAGAATCATCAATATCAGACGACTCTGCGAAAAGTTATAGGTATACATTAAAAAAATATATATACGCGACGAATTGAGAACCTACTGCATACTTTTTTCGTGGGTTAAAAATCTCAAAGAATGAAATTAAGTGAACTAATGCATAAATGTTATTGACACTCCTTAAAATAGGTAAATAATAAACCTCCATCATAATAAAGATTTTATATATTGTGTACGTTTATAAGAACGTTTTGATTTATCGTAATAAAACTAGCGTAATGGCTGGGGCCAGCGTCACATAAGATACTCGGAAGAGCCCCAGAGGAGCGCAGACTCGCGACCAGCGACACGTTAACGCGATCAAACGGCATCTCTATGAATTTTTCATGCGCCACAGGAGTAATGGTATCGCCCGAGACATCGGATCATTCTTTACGAGTCGACAACGCAAACCTTTATACTATAAACGTTAAAATTCTTTTTACAAAACCGACTTCAAACGCCCGCGCCACTACAAAATATAGCAATTGTGCCTATAAAAATTTGGTGATGGGATCCTGGAGAAATCGAGAGAATTTCTCCAGGATCCCATCATCAGATCCTGATCTAATTGACAATGGAATCACCTGGGAAGTATATCTACCCTTTCAAACAAATAAAAGAATTTTCTAAATCGGACCGATTCGCCTGGACCAGACGTTTTCGAGTAATCATAAAAACTCTACCAGTATCTAGTTATCTATAGTCTGTCTCAAAGCTCGTTTAATGCGCAATAGTAATAAGCCATTTTTAATTTTTTTGTAAGGCTTTAAAGGCCGACTACACAGTATTGTCGCGCTACTACAACGAGCTGGCAGAAAATTATTAAATAACCGGTCAAATGGGAGTCGGATTTGCATACCAAAAAACACCGAAAAAACACGTTTCTAGTAAGGGAGCCGAGCCACCTTTAATATTTGATTTTTTTTATTTTTATTATTTGTAGTTATAGCGGCAACAGAAATACACATTCTCTGAAAATTTCAACTCGCTACCTATTATAGATCATAAGATACAGCCCGCTGACTGTCCAGTAATCTAAAATGCTGTTAAATAAAACGGTTTTACTGGTCCTTCTGTAAAATTTTGTCAATCACTCACTAGGTTTTGAAATGGAGCAGCCGAATTGCTTATGAACGTTTGTAGCTTCTTTAGTGTGTCAAAATCGTGTAACATTCCGAAGCGGACTGTTTTTGTAAATTTTCCTATAAATAAAAGACAAAACAGACGCTTCAGTGATCCAAAAATCTAATCAAACACTTCATTTCACGTCCCAAAAGAAGTTCCAACATAATTACAAAGAGCCGTAGGTAGCTAACTCGAAAAAAGGACGCATCAGTGCATTAAAGTCCTTTACTCGTACTCAACCCCATATACAGTATCAACAGCGTAACAGGATTGAAAAGCTGCATAGGGCACTTTTTACGAAAGCCCGAGTTTTTGTAGCACATCCGTACCCCGTAATAAGATAAAGGTTTTATAGTCTTTTCGTTAGCATAGTTCGCGTATCGCTCCCGGATCCTGTCGGTAGTCCACTAATATTTTTGTTGGACTAATCCCGGTGCATTCTTCGTATTGGTCACTGAACATTGTGATGTCAAATATATGAAAAAGCTATGTGACGCTCCGAATATGCGTGGTTTAACTACACTGATGCGCTTTCAACTTATGTTTCAACTTTAGTAGAAATAATGCATGCAATAGCACATGTTTTTAATATTATAACACAATGCCATTTTTCTTTTTTTAATCTCTTAACTAATCTCGAAAGTATAGAGCTTTTAAATTTCCTGTTAGGAATAAAAGAGCGCTATTGCAACATGACTTCATGATTCAGTAGCTCCATACACTCTCCGTAGAAAATTTTGTTTTAGAAAGAGACGGATACAGTCACATTAACAGCTTATACCTTACTAGTTCATGCTTCCGGCTTCGCTCACGTGGATTTAGTTTTTAAAATCCCGCGGGAATGCTTTGATTTTCCGAAATAAAAAGTAGCCTATGTCACTCGCCCGGTCTTCATACTATAGGTACCCATACAAAAATCACATCGATCCGTTGCTTTGTTGCGGCGTGATTGAAGGACAAACCAACAAACCAACACACTTTCGCATTTATAATGGATAAGAAATTGTTTTTGACCGATATACTCGTATTTTCTGTTTTTACAAATGTTATTCTCTTTGACAAAATTCAAATACCCAATTCTAACAAAGATACATCGTGTCTCACATTTTTCCTGTATCAAATTGCAGATAAGCTAATATTTTCAGTGGAAATTGTAAATTGCATCGTCATCCCTCATCATTCATCATGCAAAATTAATTTCAACGGTGCTCTCTCTCCCCATTGCCAATGCGCATTTTGTTTTTTTTTTTTTTATGGAAACTTACGTAAGATTTTTACAGTAAGGATGACGACCAAGATAAAAATTAACAGCAATTACAATAGATTAATATCATGATAATTTTATCACGTCAGAAAAATATACAATTATTTATTGATCAACACGACATTTATTGACAAATCAAATTAGTATTATTCCAATTCAAACACATGAACTCAATAATTATCAGTAGTACATCTTCTTCTTTATTAGCCGATAGATGTCCACCGCTGGACTGCTGTCTCTCAAATGGAGTTCCACAGATCTCGGTCTTGCGCCGCCTGTAACCAACGGCTGCCTACGACTCGTTTGATGTCGTCGGTCCATCTAGTGGGGGTTCTGCCAAGTGTGCTTTCCGGTGCAGGGTCGCCACTCCAGCACTTTGTGACCCAAACGCCCATCAGCTTTTCGAATATAAGCACGTAAAAGGTGAAAAAGACTTACTATAATACACGTAAATTATTTAATAACGTATATTAAGAAGTAACTTCTACGTCACTTGTCTACAGAGGTTTTTAATTAATTACAATAGGTATGAACTTTCTGAAAGAGTGTTTTTATTAGCCCATGTATTTACTTTGTATAAACATTTATGAGTATTTTATATCGCACAAAGGCGCTCTGGAGACTGCAAATAAGCGTCAGAAACCACACGATTATTAAACTTTATGTTAACAGATGCAAAGCCCGTGTATAAAAAGTATACAGTATGTTTTAGTTATCTGAAACTGTATGGGGAACTCTTACACAAAAGTACTTATCGTGATAGGTGTACTAAATGTACATACCTACTATAAATAAATAAATAAAATGGTACTATATACTTGTCTTTTAATTTTTCTAAACATCACACTAATATTATAAAGAAAAGAATGAACCTATTTGGCTGATATGTATTTTGAATGGAAATAGCTCATATCCAGGGTTAACAAGGGGTTAACACAGGCTACATTTTATTTATTGTGCAAAGTTAAAGAGTTCCTGCGGGAATTGAAAAACCTCAATCCGCGCTAACGAAGTCGCGGGCACTATTTAGTACAAAATAATACTGTGACTGCCTGATTTTTTTTTTTTTGAAAAATTCCTTGAACTCTTTTAATTTTGATATTTCGGGGTGAAAAGTAGCATATGTCACTCACCAGGCCCACAACTATACTCAAGCTAAAAATAACGTTGATCCGTTGCTGCGTGATTGAAAGACAAACCTAGGTTGTAAGCAAAAATAAACTAAATAGTACCAAGTTTGCTTACTAACTAAGCAAAATCAAAAACGGCACGAGTCACGGAAAACTGCGAAAAGCTGCCCCATCTAACATCAGGGAAATAGCAGACCGAGATCGTTCACCATTCATCATGCGAAATTAATTTTTCAACCGCTTTTGCCTTTGCCTTCCCATTTCTACGATTTACCAATTTTGAATCACGCAGATATCAATAAAATTAAGGCAGCTCATGTGTGAAGCGACAGCGACATAACTCTAAGAAGCCAAGATTGACCCATTGTTTTTTTCTGGAGCTCGAATTTTATATTAACTATCGGGTACTGTATCTAATTAAATAGGCAATTTCGAAAAGGGCACATCTCATATTTTTAAATAACACCATTTTGTTTCATAAAAGCGATTGTAATATATTCTCGCATCTATTATTAACATTAAATACATAAGTAGGTATGTATTAAAATTTTCGCCAGCATCATGGTAGGTATAGCAAGAATTTCGAAAAATTCACGGCTTGGCAAAAGAAACGGCACGCCAAAGTATTCGACATGTGCCTTTTTTTCGAAATTGTTTATTCAATTAAAATGTAAAGAGAAACAAAGGCTTCCAGACGAAGTCGTGGGCAAAAGCTAGTAACTAAATAAAGTAATAAAAAATGTAAGTCTATGAAGACTACTTGATTTAATTGGTTCTCGATATTCATCAAATTGGTGCCTACTCGTTTACAAGTTAGACAGTAATAATATTTTATTGAGACTGCCATATCGTTATTATCTGCTTTTTTTTCGCTACCAATGCCTCTCGGTACTTTGTGTAGGTTACGCTTTATTTGGAAGCGAAATAATTGATCAAATTACATCGCAAATCGCCTTAAAGGAGCAAAAAAATCCTAAATTAGATACTTAAAACATTTTGAGGCCTTCGATTTCAATAAACATCTATTTTATGAGATTCTTCGCAACGATAATTATTATTTACTTATTTATTTACCCTCGACGGAAAAAGAGATGTACTGTGTATCAGTCTGTTCCCTCGTAGCTCTCTAACGGATGGACCTATTTTAATGCGGTTTTTCCTGTTTGAAAGCTAACGTGATGGATATGAATCTAAACAATAATTTATGAAGATCAGCTCGGGCGTTTTAAGATCATCAGCTCATTTCTTCTTGATTAAAGGGTCGTGCAAATTTTCACTGGTGCGATTGATTTGAAGGCAGGACCACCTTGAGCTGATGCTGCAGCATCAAGTAGGTAGTCTGTGGGTACTATATGAGTACCTACTGTGTTAAAAAAAAAAACTTCGCGATTTTATTTAGTCGAACAAATTTCATTATTTTATGTTTCTACTCAGTATCGTTGCCTGTTTTTTTTTTTCGGATAAGTAGTTTTAAACTTGATCTACCGCTGTATAAATCAAATCTGCAACTGAATATTTACCATTACACGCGCACTTAGGTGACGTGTAAAATGTGTACTTGTTACTGATTTTCCAGTTAACTTGATACACTCGAACCACGTTCATTATCCATCAACGTAAATGATGCACATTGACAGTAAGTAGAGGAGCAAGCAGCAGGAACAATTTACTTAAGTAGACCAGCCGTAAGAAGCCATGAGATCAAATGGGGGAAATACATAGTAGGGTACTTATTGAAAATTACCTCTGAAGAAATGCAGAGTAACCGATACCAAAATATATAAAGACACAAGATCTAGTTAGATTGAGAGAAAAGGGGAATATTAATCATGTACCTAGTTAAATTACTTGCATTTTTAATGTTTCAAAAAGTTTATTTTTCTTTTAATTCAAAAGCAAAGACAATTTCTTTGTGGCGGACACGGAAGTTCTTTTTCTATCCATTAGCGAAAATGAAAGCAAAGGATAAAATGTTTAGCTTCCGGGAAAAATATCAACTCTACCTTAGAGGATTTAGGGTAGGAACAGATAATAATACGAAAAATTCAATAATTTTGCTACGAATTTAAATAAAAATATAAGCAAAATGAAATAATAAATATTTCCTCATTTATTTCATTATTAGGAATTATCAGAGCTCTATCTATAGCTTTTCTTTAAGGTTTTAAGTTAATTTAAACTAATAATCTTCAAAATTTGTAAATACAAAGAAATTGTTATGGAGAATTCTCGATAATACACTAATAATATTTTCCTTCAAAACTGAAACATAGGTTTCCAAAAATTAAGGCGTGCGTGCCCGGGATCGAACCCGTGGCCCATCGAATAAGTGACCCCAGTCCTAACTACTATGCTACCACTGCTCCAAAGAATATGAAAATATAGTGTAACCTGTGTAGTGTATACCGTCGAACGTTCAACGGATTACCCACTCATTGTTCACTAGCGCACGGACGCAAAGGAAGGATTACACTGATACTCCTGTACTTGTGCCCTCTTTATATCGCCGATAAAAATAGACGTAAATTCAATACACTACAACAATATCCCACGCCCCCATTTCAGTAGGGCAAGGCGCATCAAATTTTGTGTATAGTTCTTTCAACTCCACAACTCACGACGGCGCGTGGCTCATGGTTGTGTGCGTGTCGTATCTGCATAAGTGTGAGGGAGAGCTTGCTCGCACCTGACAAGCACGCACACTTACGCAATGTGCATGTACACGACGTAACCACAAGTAAAGCTCACGCGCCCTCGTGAATTGCAAGAACAATACCCATTTACTCGTGAATCTCTAATGCTAAGATGTATATAGCGTGCGCTGACTCAGCTCGGACTTAAGTCAGATTTAAAACGAGACACAAATATGCTCTGACATAAATCTGTCTCGTTTTAACTCTGTCTTGAGCCTGAGTAGAGTGTCGCTCTATAGATATCATGAGTAAATAGATAAGTAAATTTAAAAAAATACTTAAAACATATCCTTTAAATTATATGCATTTCCTCCATGCAAAAAAATCGGTTTATTCCAATGACTGTTACCAATGTAAGGGCTAATTTCACAGTCGCCTATCGTACGAACTAGTACCTTTAACGAGAAATAAGTTTGACTTTTTTGGCACATTTTCAGTACAATAACTTTCAGATCGTCCAATTTATTGATCAGTTTAAGAGGATCCACAGACTTAAAATTTCAAGTTGAGCACCTAAATCGCAGAGTAGGTACACTAATAGGCATTGTGGCTTATGGTATCCCGCACGTCTTATCCAACTTAATTGTCCAACTATATCACTGGACACCAAATCAGATTGGATCAGAATCGAGAGGCCCTTCCGAGTATGCACAAGATATTATAGTTGATCAACAAAATTGTGAAAGCACCTATGCAATCAGCAAAATACGATAATCGGCCAAAATTGTATTCCTGATTAGCTTTTGGCTTTGCCCTTTTAAAGCCACACTAGAAAGTAGACGTAGAACAGACGCGACTGCGTGGAACAGACCCGTTTACGAATTACATACAGGAAATGTGGAAGCATATTTATTAAACAACCTACGACAAACTTTTTAACACATTTCCAAAGTAGGCTCGGAATTGTATAGAAATTCTGTATAATTCCTTTTCATACAATGACGGTGACATACTTAACCATCGAATAAGATAACATATTCAGTGAACCAAATCGTGAAGGAGTTTATTCACATCCCGTAAACTAGATGGCGCTATAATGGAAAAATACAAGCTATCGTTGTGTCTTAAAATTAAGTGTATAAGGTTATCTCTGTGACTAGAACGTTGACTGAAACAATAAAAAGGTCGTAGGTTCAAATCTTACATTTTTTGTAGTGACATTGTACGGCAACGTACAAACACTTATTAACTCTTCAATTTAATTAACAGTTATTAGAAATAGAAATTAAATTAGAGGTGATTATTGGATTTTGGATTGAGTGATATGAAAATTATTGAAAATAAATTCACTATTTCTCATTTAAAATAATATTAATTTAAAAAAATACTTGTATTAATATTATTGTATCTTTTACCCGTGGTTTCGCCCACGCCATCTAATCCAATTAAAAGTACATAATACGGAGTGGTGAATCCTACACAAAAAAAATATATCAATTTTGTTTTTTTTTTTTATTTTTTTCAGCTTTTGGATTTTCAAAAAAAATAATTATTTATAAAAGATAGATATATAGAGAATTGAATTTTATTTTTTATTCATCAAACCCCAGATACTGATAATTAATAGACCTCGATGCCTCGATGTCATTAAACGTCAAAACTGACACTTTTTTAGCTTCTTGCGACAGAAACGATGCTCTACGGAGTTTGACGTGTAATTCTAATTGCCGAATACAGCAGCTAGAGTATAGATATTTCTATCGGATATCCTAACGTTTCATCTTAAATCGCTGATAATGAGAATTAATTAGCCGGAACAATTAAAATGTATGCAATAGTGGCAGTGGTTTGTTTGTCAAATTCCGCGATGCGGTCCCTTTGAACGTGCCGTCGCATCATATAAATTATGTGAAGCGAGGTATTTTAACTTAATAAATTGATTTTGGATTTATTGCGTATCTATTGAGCTGTACACTAGCTATTGCCCGCGATTTCGTCCACATTAGTGATGTAACGAATGCTGGGCTTAGGGTTTTAAAAATACCACACTTCTGTAATTTTTTTTTAATAAAATAGGCCTTAACCGCGATCTCACCACATATTTTTCATATATCAAGACCTACTCAAAAGATGCTAGGATATTATGGAGCTATTAGGTTTATGTCTGAATAAAATATTAATATGAAAGCTCCATCAAATATTTTGCAAAGATATTCAACATAAGAAAAATACAAAATAGACCACAATACTTCCGAATAGGCACATAAAAAAAAATATAGGTACTCAGATAGGCTAAACAACATCAAAGCATCCAAAAATATCTAAGTATTTTGTACACCGGGTAGATACAATCACCAGGAAAAAAATATTCACATAATATAATTTATTCGTGAAAAAAATCACCTAACCGGCAATGAAAGATATTTGATATTCACGAAGACGTGATAACAGAATTTTCCAGTCCTTTACGTTAAGTATGTTTTCAATAGCTTCGGCCGGGGCGAGTAGTCATGGCGACCAGCTGGATCCCATTGAACAAATCTACCCTCATCCGATATTGTGAGATTGAATAGTTTATTCTACAAACTCGGGAGCCTCTTACAGATAAAAATCACCTTTGAATGCTTAAGTCCAGTATTAGCCTTAAACACAGAGATTGTCGCGTTGATCGTATCAAATGGGCGACAGAACTGAAAAATATACGAGGCCTAGAGCGTATTATTCTGTTCCTTTTTTTTTTTTGGATATACATTTTCTAAAAATTTACATCTTTCTACATGGTATAAAAACATGTGAAAAATATTAGTGAGCATGTAATTGGATATTTTATGCAGACATGGCTGTTTTGTATTTAGCGTATGTCAGTCAAAATATATAAAAGATCTAAAGGCATTTGCGTGTTTAAAAGGAAACTACATGAGTGACTCGTAAATAAGTGTTTTTGCAATTTGCATGTCATCATTGACGGAACATGTGTGGACGTGTGTAACTTTATAACAGCTGTTTTTTTGTACAATGTTTCTTGCAAATAAACAATTTTGTTTATTTATTTATTTGTGTACCCTTATAACAAAGCATAATTATAAACTACAAGAATAGAATTATAATAAAAAAAAATCCATTTACCCGAGAAATTCAAAGGTAATCCCGGCTTAAGCGAACCTCCAGCACTTTAGAGTGGCGTAATAATTGAAATATCTCATCTTCGAGGAAAAAATACATAAATTGGAATTGAAAACAATCATCGGCATGGAATCACTAAGCCAAGTGGCCAGATACAAACAGGGAAAGAAGCAAATTATCTGTGCCCGGCTAATTGTCGACGGATCAAAGGGGGGAGCTAGGTAAATCCGACCTGTTATATTTTATTTTTGCAACGGCAGCGGGGTGGGTTGGCCGCGGGCGCTATACGCAATTATTGTTATTACAAAGAGATTGCCGCTGAGCCGGCTCAGAACTTGAGTTTTTCGCGAAATTCGTTCAAACAATTCATAATTGCACTGTTGCTTCGTGTATATACTACCTACTTTAGAGAATAGCCTCCTTGGTCTAGTGGCCGCTTATTTGGCCGCCAGTCAAGAAGTCCGGAGTCAGCCCAAAAAATTTAGAGAAACTTTTTTGCAAGAACATAGTTCTCCCAAAGATGATAGGCCGGTGAGTCCTCGATCTCAAGTTTCTGATGTCGAAGGCCCTCAACCATCCAAAGTAGCTCAAAACTTCAAACTTCCTGCGAAGGTGTTCCCACTAAATTACATATGGGGTTATTCAAGGGGCGGACCAACAAATTCCTAAAAACCCGGCAACGCATTGGTGGTGCCTCAGATGCTACAAATGTTCATAGGCGGCGGTAATCACTTAACATCAGGTGACCCACCTGCTCATTTGCTCGCTAAAAGTACATATAAAAAAAAAGTTTCAACTTTTGATGCCAAGCCGTTTCAAGATAGGCCCTGCGACAAAAGACGATTTAAAACGGCGACTTTGAACCCAGTAATCGTCAATATTTAAAGAAATATAATTCAACAAATTCTCTGTTTAAAAAGGGCTTTTTACAAGTCGCATTACGATTTAAAAAGCGAATTTTTTTGTCCCACCTGTTTCTATAGGCACCGCTCGAATAAAGTTTTCTATGATTTTTCATGTTATTTTCGGCTTTGTGCCCTGACTTTACATATTATTTGAAATAATTACATTCATTAATTCAGGAGTTTTAAGGCTCTGACAGACACTCAAACAGATTATTTTTTCAAAAAGAATATTAGCGAAAAGCTTGTAATAGGACTGGGTGCGACAATAGTGCAACGGGTTGTGCTCGAACCCGCGATCTTTCCGTTTTCAGTCCGCACCATTAACCGTTGGGCTATCGAGGCTTCAATTCATCCAAGTAAACTCAGAGATCTCGCTTCGCTCGGTCTACAAACGCTACAATATTAAACCTAGCTAAACTAAAAAACCTATAATAAACCTAGCCAAGTCAATTTCGAAAACTGTCTGTGAATCGTGTCTGTGAATCTTTGGTCAAAAGTAACAGCAACAAGTAATACCTACCTACTTACAACTTATTTCTTTATTTTTATTCATAAATATTATCTAAGTAATATGTTTATGTTGCACCATACCTACTACCCTCACACCTAATTTCACTCCTGTCACCAATGGTTGCCTGGTAGAGATTGCTCTGTTAGCAATAAGGCCGCCTTTGCATGCGCAGTTTTAAAATGCATTCAATTTTGTTTCTTTTTTTTTGTGCAATAAAGTTTTTATCTATCTAAGTAATACTTACCGATAAATACAAATATCTGGTGATGAGCATATCGGAGCAGCATCGATATTGAAACGGTCTGTAACAATCAAAAGAAAACTATTAGGAAACCATTTTGTTTTTCATTGTTGGACCCATTACGTGTGCAGTAACTTATTCTAGTACTTCTATGGGTCAATCACAAGTTGAATGAATAAAGGAATGAGTGAAATATTTTTTATTTTACACCAAATAAGAAAACAATAAGACAACTCCAAAATTAAAACAAAACAGACTGGGAGTTCTAAAATGACCGATTAATTTCGATGTCCGCGTGGATTTAGTTTTTAAAATCCCTCGGGAACTCTTTAATTTTCCGGGATAAAATGTAACCTATGTCAGTGCTCTAGGTCCCCAACTATACCCATGCAAAAACTCACGTCGATCCGTAGCTCTGTTGCAGCGTGATTGAAGGACAAACCAACAAACAAACACACTTTCGCATTTATAAAATTAGTTAAGATATAATGGGATTGAACGAATTCCTAGTGGCTACGGTAAATATACATTGCGGTCTCTCTGGGAATATTTACCGGGTCCGATCGCACTCTTAGTTAATGGACTCAATCTGCGCCACTGTGCTCAATTACTAAGAGATTCATTAACGTAAATCGCGTGTCCGATACAATCCTATGGTCCAAATTTTTTTTTTAAGTAATACGTTTTTTGCTTGACTTATGCACTTTTTCACCAGCCATACCTAAATCATTCCCTAAGTAGCAGTCTCTTTAAGTGGGTAGCCCCTAAATACAATCCCATATCCAATGACATTTCGACCTTTAGGTGTTCCCTAAAGTTTGGCGCCGCCCGCCGCCACTCGCCAAAATCACAAGCTCTTCATATAAATTGCGTTTCCGCCAAGCCCTTTTGCTTTAAACTAGTATTTTACTGTACCCGCTACAGCTTATTTGAAACAAGGTATAGTACGTTTATCTCACGAAGTTACGGGCGCTTTACTTGTGGTCGTGTACAGCCACATTTCGTAAGTGTGCGTGCCTGTCAGGAACCTAGGTGGGAGCGGTCAAGCGCGAAGAAGCTCTCGCTCACACTTATAGAGATACAACACACACACACAACCATGAGCCACGAGCTCTCGTGAAATGAAAGAACTATATTTGAATTAAAGAATTTAGACTGAATAAAAATCGCAAATAAACGTTTTACCATATCGTTTCTAATTCCAATAAAATGGTTTGCGGAGACTACTCTGAACATAATATTAGTATCTGAGCAGGAAACATTCGCAGGGGCCGATAGCACTCTTACTTAAATGGATTCAATCTGCACTAAGCGTTTCATTAATGAAATTCAATCGCGGGAAAGCGGCGCGGGGAGCAAATGATGTGGCGAAAAGATTGATAGAGGCACTGCGATACCCTTGCCGGGGGCTTGCGATACATTCCCGAGAACGGCGCGGCCTCAACTATTGTTTGTACGAAACACATGCAACAAGTCAGCTGCGGCTTGTATACCTAATAGGAGGAAACAGGGCATAGGTACAGGCACAGAATCACACTAATAATAAATGGTTTGTTAGTTGGTCCTTTAATACGTGGTTCCACGGATATAGTTTAGGACCTGAATAGTGAATTAAGTTACTTTTTATCCCGAAAAAAATAAAGAGTGCAGGTTTTTTTTTAAACCTGACCCCATACGAAATCACGGGCAAAAACTAAGAGAAAATATTGCTATTGCGCATTGAAGCGTACGTACAGTATACGTACAGACTGTACATATATAGTATGTACTGTACTACAGTGCACACTATATATGTACAGTGTACACTGAACAACGCAACGGTCTGTATGTAATCCGTCCAGGGGCGGGCGGTAGTTTTTACAGCAGCCGTAAAACGGAGCATCGATCGCCCGTTAACGGGGTCTTTTCCCTGTTTCTAGCAATTTCGCGTCTTTTCAAACAAGTTTTAATTCATGAAGAACTATTTTTTTTGCATCGAAAAAAATATATGTTGTAGATACATATTTTATCATTATAGTTTAATTGACAGAAACGCGTTAAGCTATATTTTGCTCGATCATAAAAAATTATGAAGAAATCGCGATTTTCACTATTACTTCAATTTTGTGTCTAAAATTTTTAACTAAATTTAAAAAAATATATATGAAAATAAAGCTTATTACATTTATGATTTTTTTCAATTGACCGTTTTTTAAATAAAAATTTAAGCTTAGTTCTAGCTTATTTCTAGACGTAAATGGGCACGCGCATCCTCTAACGGGGGTGTTTCAGTGTCCCACCGGACTCTATCGAGGTTGGACGCACGTCAGTTTTCGCAGGCCACGTGCTTAAATTCTCAATTTCATTAATTTTGTTGTAAAAATATTATTTTGTAAAATCACTAAAACTTTTTATTAGATCTTAGTTAGCACAGTACCTACTTAGTACTTAGTTTTTATATAGTTTTTAGTTAGTATCTTAGGTTACTATCTTATCTTGTAAACAGTTATAGTAAATAATTAAATATAGTGTTTGTTTTTATGAATAATAATGGATGATAAAAGAAATTTAATAAAGAAAATATCAGCTTTGAAGCGAAGGAATATTAGAAAACAAGTATGGTAAGTGTTTCTTTCACTTTATCTAAATACTAGCTGATTCCGCGACTTCGTCCGCGTGGTTTAGAGTGACTTGCTACTATCCACGAGAAGTTATGTCCTTTATCTCCGAAAATATTTAGTTATTTTTTGAGTAACTTGAACCGTTTACGCAGCGCACGCAACGGAAGCCCTCAAATATGGATAATTTTCCCCGTTTTTGCAACATTTTTCACTGATGCTTCGCTCCTATTAGTCGCACCGTGATGTTATATAGCCTAAAGCCTTCCTCGATAAATGGACTATCGAACACAAAAATAATTTTTCAATTCGAACCAGTAATTCCTGAGATTAGCGCGTTCAAACAAACAAACTCTTCAGCTTTATAATATTAAGTATAGATAAGATGATGCCCGCGACTTCGTCCGTGTGGTTTTGGAAAAATCCCGTGGGAACTCTATCATTTTCCGGGATAAAAAGTATACGTTCCAGGCAATCTATCTCCACTCCAATTTTCAACCAAAACCTTCCTTTTTACGGGAAAGAGGAATAAAGATACACACACACACACACACATACAAACTTTCGCCTTTATAATATTACTGTGCTTACCTAGGATTAGAATTTTTACAAAAGGCGTGAATAAATTTTGTTGAAGAAGAATAATTATTCCAGATGTAGGTATCAATGTGAACACAGTGTAAATACATACAGTGAGGCGATAGGTTGGGAGTGTTCAAATAAAGGTCACTTGAAACCTCATCCAACTGGCAGCGAGCTAAAAAAAACTCCAAGATGGCGGATTCAAGATGGCGGCCATACAAATTTCGTCGGTGTCTATCTTAGAGAGTATAAAAAATGGAAGTGTGGTTTTCTGGCAAAAGATTATCAGGATTGAGGACCCGAACGTCTACTTGATGAATAGAAAAAAAATTCAAGATGGCGGAATTGATTTTTCCATACAAAATATATGCAAAACTTTGATACGGTTCCTTTTTATTTCTGATGGTTTCTATAGAGCACATAAATTCATTCGTAGGAAAAATATGTAAAGAGCTGATGATTGAGGATTTCGGAGACAGGTGAGGAGCACGGCCAGGGTATTGAAGATAGGTGGGCGATGTTCAAACAAAAGCCACTTGCAACCTCATCCAACCGGCAGCGAGCTAAAAAAAACTCCAAGATTCAAGATGGCGGCCATACAAATTTCGTCGGTGTCTATCTCAGAGAGTATAAAAGACGGAAGTGTGGTTTTCTGGCAAAAGATGATCAGGATTGAGGACCCGAACGTCTACTTGATGAATAGAAAAAAAATTCAAGATGGCGGAATTGATTGTTCCATACAAAATATATGCAAAACTTTGATACGGTTCCTTTTTATTTCTGATGGTTTCTATAGAGCACATAAATTCATTCGTAGGAAAAATATGTAGAGAGCTGATGATTGAGGATTTCGGAGACAGGTGAGGAGCACGGCCAGGGTATTGAAGATAAGTGGGCGATGTTCAAACAAAAGCCACTCGAAATCTCATCCAATTTGCAGTGAGCTGAAAAAAACTCGAAGATGGCGGATTTAAGATGGCGGCCATACAAATTCTGACGGTGTCTATCTCAGAGAGTATAAAAGATGAAAGAGTGGTTTTCTGGCAAAAGATGATCAGGATTGAAGACCCGAAAGTCTACTTGATGAATAGAAAAGAAATTGAAAATGGCAGAATTTATTATTCCATACAAAATATATGCAAAACTTTGATACTGTTCCTTTTTATATCTAATGGTTTCTATAGAGCACATAAATTCATTCGTAGGAAAAATATGTAGAGAGCCGATGATTGAGAATTTCGGAGACAGGTGAGGAGCACGGCCAGGGTATTGAAGATAGGTGGGGGGTGTTCAAACAAAAGCCACTCGAAACCTCATACAAAATATATGCAAAACTTTGATAGGGTTCCTTTTTTAAATTTCTGATGATTTCGTATACAGGGCAAAAATTCATTCGGAGGAAAAATATGGAGACAGCTGATGGTTTAAGATTTCGGAGATGAGTGAGGAGCACGGCAATACCTAGAGCACGGGGATACCGAAGATAGCTGGGAGGGGGAGGGGGGGCATTATAGGCTTGATCACTAGCACACCTGATGGACAGTGGTGATACGCCGTAAAGAGTAACGTTTGCCTAGAACTCAGACCAACTAACTCTAGACCTCGCACCCGCTTTATTTTCTATGAAAACGCATTCTGAAAAAAATTGGGACCGGCGGGGAGTACTCGAGTACTCGAGTGCCATGATTGGTTTGCGAAATGTACCGCGGTCATTTATAGAGAATAGAGATGTGACGCTATCGATACTTATTTTAATAAAAAAATATTTACAGCCTGCTATCAAGAATCAATAGTTAGTGTATTTTCTCTCTTTTTAATATTACCTATATAGAAAACTAGTAGGGTGCGTGGGTACACGCCGCATTGCCCGCTAAAGTGAACCGGGGTTTTTCTGCTCACCAGGTAAACCTTCGGGTCGTGATCATCTTTTGCCAGAAAATTTTTTTTTGTCAGCTTGCTGCAAATTGGATGAGGTTTCGAGTGGCTTTTGTTTGAACACCCCGGGGACCTATCTTCCCTGGCCTCAATCATCAGCTCTTTTCATATATTTTCCCCAAACCATCAGAAATTTTGAAAAGGAACCGTATCAAAGTCTTTCATAGTTCCCTATTCGCCATATATTTTGTATGGAAAAATAAATTCCGCCATCTTGCTTTTTTTTTCAGTTCATCAAGTAGACCTTCGGGTCCTAACTCCTAATCATCTTTTGCCAAAAAACCACTCTTCCATCTTTTATACTCTCTGAGATAGACACCGACGAAAGTATGGCCACCATCTTAAATCCGCCATCTTGGAGTTTTTTCAGCTCGCTGCAAATTGGATGAGGTTTCGAGTGGCTTTTGTTTGAACACCCCCCACCTATCTTCAATACCCTGGCCGTGCTACTCACATGTCTCCAAAATCCTCAATCCTCAGGTCTCTACATATTTTTCATACGAATGAATTTATGTGCTCTATAGAAACCATCAGAAATAAAAAGGAACCGTATCAAAGTTTTGCATATATTTTGTATGGAAAAATCAATTCCACCATCCTGAATTTTTTTTCTATTCATCAAGTAGACCTTCGGGTCTTCAATCCTGATCATCTTTTGCCAGAAAACCACTGTTCCATGTTTTATACTCTCTGAGATAGACACCAACGAAATTTGTATGGCCGCCATCTTGGAGTTTTTTTCAGCTCGCTGCCAGTTGGATTAGGTTTTGTGTGACTTTTGTTTGAAAACCCCCCACCTATCTTCGATACCCTGGTGCTCCGCACCCATCTCCGAAATCCTCAATTGTCAGCTTTCTCCATATTTTTCCTCCAAATGAATTTATATCCTCTATATGAAACCATCATAAATTTGGAAAAGGAACCGTATGAAAGTCTTGCACATATTTTGTATGAAATAAAAAAAACCCGCCATCTTGAATTTTTTTCTATTTATCAAGTAGACCTTCGGGTCCTGATCATCTTTTTCCACGAAACCACTCTTCCATCTTTAAAAGTCCGCAAGATAGAGACTGACGAAATTTGTATGGCCGCCATCTTGAATCTGCTATTTTGGAGTTTTTTTTTCAGCTCTCTGCCAGTTGGATGAGGTTTTGAGTGACTTTTGTTTGAACAACCCCTACCTATCTTCAATGTCCTGGCCGTGCTCCTCACCCATCTCCAAAATCCTCAATCATCAGCTCTCTTCATGTTTTTGCTCCGAATGAATTTTTGTCCTCTATACGAAACCATGACTGAAAAAAAATTTTGAGAGAAATTTTGATGAGAGGTGCTCAATGATTCAGTCAGTCAGTGAGTCAGTCAGTCAGTGAGTCAGTCAGTGAGTCAGCACGAGTAGCTCTATGTATATTAATTATTGTAAAAATCCAAATTTACAAGATTCATTTTCATTCATAATAGAATACACTATAAATATAAGCCTCAATAGCCCAACGGTTAAAGGTGCGGACTGAAAACTGAAAGGTTGCAGGTGCAAACCCCACCCGTTGCGCCATTGTTATACCCACACCTAGAACAAGCTTTCCGCTTATTTGGAGAGGACAGGAGGATATTAGTCCACATCAGCTTGGCTAATATTCTTTTTTAAAAAAAGAAACATACCTTATAAAGTCCGTTTCATGACGTTCAAGACGGGTAATCACCCGGGTTAAAACCCATTCGTGGGCTTAATCTGGGTGATTACTGATTTACCCATCTCTAAACAGGGCTTATTTGGAAATCCAGGACACACCTGATAATAAAACCTTCCTACTCCTTCCTTTCTAAAGCCCTCAAAGTTAGAATTTCAGATGCTTACAAGTTACACTATATAATTTTTACAAGAACAACGTCAGTAATTTACAAGTGTAAAATTTCAATGCCTTGAAAAATTAAATTTGCCGAGTAGTAAGTAGGTACATACTACATACGTATAATTTGGTCTATTAAAATTTTAAACAATATCTGTCAAGTTGAACTAAGTACCTACTGTAGTTTCATATATTGTGACCAGGAGCGCCCGTACGGGTTCACTGCGCTTTCGCTCCATGTTTGCCCAGCGCGTATTTAATACGTAGGTACACGAGGATTTCGGAGCGGCGCGGCGCGCGGCGACATAGCCCGCTAAATACCTAAAGTTCCGGGACCAGCAAGCCTTAATATTAAAAGCCAGTGCCGTTAATATATGGTAGCAGCCAGAGAGTTGTAATTTCACTAGAGCAGCAATGTCCTCAACATGACGGAAAGTGACAATTTGAACTTATACGCCGGTATTTCCGACGGACGACTAATCGAAGAGCTGATGGTCCTTGGGGTCCAAGGTGCTAGAATGGCAACCCCGCACCGGAAACGATGACATCTAACGAGTCGCAGGAAGCCGCTGGATTCAGACGGAGCAAGACCGAGACCTGTCGAATTCTATGCAAGAGTCCTTTGTCTAGCAGTGAACGTTTGTCGGTTGATAAAAAAGAAGAGAAGAAGAAATCTATAACCTCAGCAATATCTTCGGCAGTAAAGGCGGATCCTAACCGCCTTGGAGACTACGGACTAGTCAAGACAAACCAAGTTGGCCGTTATCCTATACGCAAGTTAAAGTTAGAACCTCAAAGGAAGCGTTTTTAAAGACGTTATATACGACCTTCTTGAGCCTTGGGATCTAAACTTATTCTGGCAGAGCTTCTGCGTTCATCCAAAACTCTCGGCTGACGCCATAGAACTTACGATCCTTACTAATATTATAAATGTGTTTGTTTGTTGGTTTGTCCTTCAATCACGCTTCAACAGAGTAACGGATCGACGTGATTTTTGCATGGGTATAGTTGAGCACCTGGAGAGTGACATAGGCTACTTTTTATCCAAGAAAATCAAAGAGTTCCCACGGGATTAGAAAACGTAAATTAACGCGAACGACGTCGCGGGCATCAGCTAGTAAAAAATAAAAATAAAAACCGAAAAACAGATTGGCAGCTCCATAGTGTAACTCAATGCGCATTGCCGCCCACGCTAGATCCATCAATCACTGTATCGCTTCTTGTTTCTGAGTTTGGGGTACAGTGTGAGACTACATTGTTACTATAGTGTTGCGTTTCAGGCCTCAGAATTCAGATTTTTTTTAATAAATAAAATTTAAATTTTTCCCAGCTTTATAATATTTTAAAACAGGAATTATAATTATAAAAATAAAAACCTTTATCCTTACTAATATTATAAAAATACGAAAATATGTTTGCTTTTGGTTTGTTGATGTCCTAAGATTACGCAGCAAGGGAGGAACGTTGTCGAGAGGCACAAACTCATACTAAGGATACGAAATTAAAGTCAACAGCAATAAACCCGAACTATACATTTGCAACGGTACTCGAAGCAACGTTGTCGAGAAGCACAAACTCATTCTAAGGATACAGAATTAAAATCGAAAGCAATAAGCTCGAACTATACATTTGCAACGGTACTCGAAGCAACGTTGTCGAGAAGCACAAACTCATACTAAGGATACAGAATTAAAATCGAAAGCAATAACTCAAACTATACATTTGCACGGCACTCGAAACAATGTCGTCGAGAAGCATAGACTCATAGTAAGGATACGAAATTAAAATCGAAATCAATAAGCACTCGAACTTTGCAATGGTATTCGAAGCAACGTTGTCGAGAAGCACAAACTCATACTAAGGATACAGAATTAAAATCGAAAGCTCGAACTATACATTTGCAACGGTAGTCGGACAAATAGATTTGTAATGTCTGTCAGTTTATGAGCGATGGCCGGCAATCAATTGCGTTTCGGCGGCATTCCACAATTTACTTTGTGCTTTGACAGGCACGAAACCGGAGATATGTTCGCCAATATGCACGCCGCTTGACAATTGATTAATACAATTTCTCTGAGCGCTGACGTTCGCATAATGCCAACGTCATACGGCAGCGAACAAAAGGCCAGAACATTAAATGCAATAAGCTGGCCGTATCATACCTTATGACGAGGACAGACGAGTAGGGTCTGTATTCGTCATGACGTAACCTAAAAAGCTTATAATTAGTTACACAAGTCTGAATTTAGTCGTCCTAAATGGTTCAGTTACTTTAGAGTTAAAATTTTATTTTTTATCTATTTTTTTATAAATTATAATCTTTTAAGGGTTCCGTAACCAACGGGACCCTATTATAAACCCTCCGCTGTTCGGCCGTCTATCCGTTTCACTGTCTATCTAATGAATCTAATGCGTGACGTCACACGCACGTTTAGGAAGCTGACGAATCAAATGACACTTTCAAATATATTTTTTTCTTACGTAATTACAGTTTCATCTACACTACTATTATCTACACTATACTATTATAAAGAGGAAAGATTTGTATTTTTGTGTGTATGTTTGTAATGAATAAACTCAAAAACTACTGGACCGATTTGGCTGAAATTTAAAATGAAGATAGATTAAAACATAGGCTACTTTTTATTCCGAAAAAAATTACAGTTACCGCGGGATCTTAAAAGTAATTCCACGCGAACGAAGTCGCGAGCATCAGCTAGTAAGTGATAATAGTGATGGAAATATGATGCATGATGTACTTAAAAATATAAAAAATACATGCATTTATATACCCTATTCGCTAAGTTACTGGTTAGATTATAATATATTACTGTTCTTTTACTTACACCTAAAAACGCACATAGGTAAGTGAAGTCTATAAAGAGTTTTGTTAAACACACATAAGACGTGCCGCGCGGTATAAAGGTGGAATTTGGAACCGTAATAAAGTTTGAAAGGGCTGTAAAAGTGCAATAACTGTAACTTAGGGAGAGAGTCCTGATTTTAGTGGCGAAGGGGCCACGCCTCACTTTAACTATTAATTGATCTATAACGCTAAAAGTGGCACGCGCCTTCAATGGATAAAATATGCAGATGCCAAACTATATTTACATGGTTTTTTGTCATGATCTGGATGGTGCGATTTATTTTAACTTAAAATTAAAAAATATGCAGAATGAGAAGAGATGCCTGAGATGGCCTCTTATATAAAATGAAATCTTTATGAATAGTATATTATTTGCTCTTAGTTATATGCTTCTATTTCTAAATATAATAATTTCTTTAATTTTTTTTTTAAATTTTACTCATTTCCTGGACTATTTAGCACTACTCAAAAATTTTTACACAACTCGATCAGCACCATTATTTTATTTAGAGACAGGTACCGCATAACCACAATATATGTAATACATTTTTACTATAATTTATAGTAATACATTTTTATGTCGCAATGTAACACATATCCATTATCAATCTTATTTGAACACACTGCCATCTGTCTGTGAGGGGAGGAACTAAAGCGGGTGAAAGTATGTATTTTCAACTGTTATATCACCGGGTTCTTCATATCACTTAGTAATGACGCTACTCAGCGCTAGATGGCGATTGGCGAGTTATACAAATTCAGATTTGGCGTATTTCGCATAGAGTTGAAAATTGGTACTGACTTGAGGTCACGATTACGTAGGGTGTTCAATAATTATTGTCGTGTAGTGTTGTACAATTATATTTTGTCAAACTAATGTCATTGACTATTACTACATTTCATCATATCCTTAAACCAATCATCAATCCAGTCCTCTCAATTTTATTTAGAAATTAAACATAATTTTTTTTTCGAAGAGGTTGAGTTGGTTGTTCCTCACAATCAATTACCAATATCTTGCTTTGTGTTTTTAGTAGGTACCTCGTAATAATACATCCAAGTTTCGTCGCCATTCCGAATCGAAGCTATGTCCTTAGATTTGCCATTGGCAAAAAATAACACGATTTTACACCATTCGACGTGACGTTGCTCTTGCTGTTGCGTTTAGCGTAAGGGGTACCCAAAGCGTACAAGGCTTTTTCACATGTAAATGTTCAGTCCCAATTTTGTGTAACGTAGCTACAGGAATGTTTAAAAGCTGCTCTAATTGCCGGTAGGTTATATGACTGTTTTTTCATATAGCTTTTTCCACACGAGCTACCGTTTCTGGCACTGTCACTTCGAAGCGTCCGCCTAGACAAGAATCATCGTCGAGTCCAAATTCGCCACGCTTGAATTGCAGATACCAGTGTTCTATAGTCCTTGAGGATGGTGCTTCTTGACCAAATACGGAAATCATCTCATCTATACATTCTTGTTTGCTTAAACCACGTTTGAAATTGTACTACGGAATAACACGATAATCAAAGACGCCATAGTTAAATTAATTAAAAAAATACTGCAACCAAGTTATACTTCGTAGAACAAAAAAACAAACTGGCAATGTTTTGTTGAAAATAACACTTTATAAACATACTATTAGTTTTACTGCTACCCTTAAAAATAAGTGGTACGACAAGATTTACTGAACACCCTACGTATAAATTCTCCGTAAAAGTAAATAATACTAAAAAAAAAGAAAACAATATCTCTTAAACTTTAGTGCTACCGTAAGAATGGTTTACGCGAATCAACGTTCAATAGATTATGCGAATATCAAAAAAGGTTTCTGTACTTTTCCACATTTTATTTAATAACTATTATTAAATAAAATTATTAAATTACTATTGGCACGCGTGCCTCGCTCATTGCTCCATTTTAGAGTCTGTTCAGTAAGTCGATTGAAATGGCTAAATCGAAAAATAGGTAGCAACATTGAGGAAGAGTCGTCGACTAATCAAACAGTTTGATAATTATTTACATAAAAATAAATCTGATTTTAACTAAAAATAAACAACGCACACATTAATGTGGATGGGAGATGAGCTCCAACATAGCTCTCAAGGATAGGGATATTTATTGAAATTCCCCCTTTAATCACCTACAGCTGACACACCCCAATATCTGATAATGGCTGGAGAAGCCCATGGCAGATGGATATATAAAAAAAAAAAAAACATTAATGTAAAAAGGTGGAATAAAAGGAATAACTCTTGACTCTCAAAACTCATGACTTAACAGACTAACCTTAATATATTTGTGGTAAACGCAGACAAGAGATAATCTCGCTAAAAAATACTTAGTAGTTAGTATTACAGGAATACTTTGTACTTACAAAGACCAGCATAATGAAGAACGCGGCGATGTAGGAGCTCCGAGCCGTCAACATCGACACGAAACGATAATGTTCGCCGGTGATCACGTTTCTGCAACAAATTATAGCTGTTATCCTTAAGGCCCAAGACACGGAGCTGCCCGCGAAATTCAAATTTAATTTGGTTTTTCGCCATTTATAAACGAATACGACAAAGTAGGATTATGGTATTCAAATTGCGAAAAACCAATTTAAATTTGAATTTCGCGGGCAGACCCGTCTCTTGGGCCTTAAGGTGTTATAGCTGTTATGTTAATGGTAAATCTTGAGATGCAGAATTGATTTTTACAGCAGTAGATCAAGTTTTAACTATCCGAAAAAAAAAACAGGCAAAAATTACATCATATTTCCAAGGGACGATATTGAGTAAAAAAACAAAAGTTCGACAAAAAAAATCGCGAAGTTAGGTCTAATTTTACTAACCAATTTGCCAAATTACAGAGCCAAAATTGGTATGTAAAATTCCTACACATATTACTAAAAGACGATACAGCCATTTTTTTTTTAATGAATATCTTACAAGTTATTACAATACATGATGTATTTGGTGTTTACTACACTGCTATTCCGCGCAATACGCTAGCATACGAGTATGTCGCGCTTCACACGAGGTTTCAGGCGTTTTATTTCATCGCTTAGTCGCCATCGCGCGGGTCATATCTATTTTTTTTCTGGCGTTCTGTGCAGTCATAATGCCATACTAAAGTGCGGTCGCCGAACAGAAAGAATTTCGTACATTAACCTGTTACTACCTGTCTCTGTCACTCCCGCTTTAAAATAATGCGTCACGCTCGCACAAATGCAATGACCGCCGTCCTCGGGGATTGTAAACCTTTTACTTGCAAACCTAAGGTTTGTTTTTGTTTGCTTGTGAATTGAATTTAGGGTGTCTAGATCATAATGTAGACAAAACTGTACATTATTTCGTTATAACTGTGACAGGCGAGACGTCGTCGGAAAGTAGTTACTCCGATACAGAGAAATCGGACTTTGATTTTTGAATTTTCATTTTTTTATTTCTATGTAATAAGTTAATATAACTCGATTATAATAACTGTTTAAAAATAAATAATTTATTTAATAAGCTACTAATTTTTTTTCTCCTTCAAATATTTTATATAAACCGCACTTAATAGAAAAATGTTTGTGACCACTGTCAGTAGGCAAAGAGGTCATTGTAATACGAAATTCTTTCTGTTCGGCGACCGTACTATAGTCAACAATTTAGGAACGGCATTCCAAACCAGTGGTAAATTCATTTGACGATTCAAAAGCACTTTGTAACAGTTTATTTGAATAAAAAAAATTATATTCTATTATTACGCGATATTTCATACAAACGTATTGGGCAAGATTAGGCGTCCTGAAAATTGACTAACGATCGTATGATTGCAATGAAAATTATATTAAAAAACACGTCAATCCGTAGCTCTGCTGCTACGTGATTGAAGGACAAACCAACAAATCAATGAACCAACAAACACACTTTCGCATTTATACTAACCTCAAGTAACCTTTATTGTCTTCTTGCTCAGCCAAACCCTTAATAGAAGCCATCAAAAGGTCGTCATAGCCCAGGAATTCGTCGAGGACGAACCGCGAAAACGCGTCGCCGAAACATTCGTCCTTCTGCGGGTCTAATGTGACGATTTTGACGGGAATCTTCAACCGAAGTCTTGCGCTCGGCGAAAGACGGAGGAAGCCATATTCCAGAGAATATTCTAGAATATAATCTTCATCTGAAACAAATAAATGATTACTTTAGATTTTGATACTTACTACTGGCCTTACTTTTTTTATTATTACTCTTCAATGACAAGATAGTACTTGACTGCGATTTCACTCGATAGTAAGTGACGATGCAATCTTAAGATGGTAGTGGGTTAACTTGGAAGGGGTATGGCAGTGTACATTAAACCCATACCCCTAATCTGTTTCTACACATCGCTTGGCGGCACGTCTTTGACGATAGGGTGGTAACTAACCACGGCCAAAGCCTACAACCTAACCAGACCAGAGACAATTCAAAAATTATAAATTCACAAATTGCCCCCGCCGGGAATCGAACCTGAGACAAACCAGACAGCGCTCACCAGTCACCACTGCGACAGGGAGGTCGTCAAAAAAATTACTTAATTTTAGTTACTGTTTTAGTCTGTTACTAAAATAAAATTTATAATAGTAGTTAAGATTACTGAAGCAGATAGGAGCATACCTTTTGATGAATCATTGAGTGCAGACTCTTCGAGAGACTCCTGGAAACAAAAAGTAAGAACATTTTAAATGCAATGAAAAATGTAAAATAACAGCATACGCTTTGGCTAATTAACAGGTCATTGTTTTCATATTTGCCTTTCTATATTTGGCGTTTGCGAGTGATTATGACTTTGTTTACGACGATAATAAGAAAGCACCCAATAAACCTGTTCATTATCTCTTTATATAATTTTTTTTATACAATTAACTAGCTGATAGTCGCGACTTCGTCTGATTTGAGGGTTCAATTTCATAAAAATTCCTCATTTATGAAATGAATAACCTATGCGCTAAAGAGCCCTCAATGTCTTTTAGATCTAGAAATATCGAAAGCAAAGTTTTCGGTTTTACATCCTCTTAGTGCACATTTAGAATGTATATTTTTTTTTAAAGAATTGGAACGAAGTTCCTTATCGCGCGTTGTGAAAGGAGGCTAGACGGAAAAAATTCTTACGAAAAGTTGTCACGACACTTTTTACTATAGTAAGCTATTGTAAGCTGTGCGGCGTCGCATGTTTCTCTGTCTGTCTCTCTCTCTCTTATAGAAAGCAAGCCAGATATTTTCATTTCTATTTCGCATTGAACTTCGTTCCATCCGGGTGTCCCTTGACACCTCTCAAGTTTTTTTTTAGTCAAGCTGAACTTGACTTATATTCTCCTCTCCCCTCCAAATAAACGAACAGCTTGTGCTAGGAGTAGGTACGACAATAGTGCAACGGGTGGGGCTCGAACCTGCCACCTTTCAGTTTTCAGTCTACACCTTTAACCGTTGGGCTATTGAGGCTCCAATAAAAGAAACCTAGGTTTAAAATAATATCTGGTTAATTAAAATTTTAAAAAACGTGATTAACTTTAATTAGCGAGAGATAACAGCTACGTTACGGCATTCACCTATTAAATGCAGATATAATAATATGGTCATTATAAAAACTATCATAAGTGAGTCAGTGTTATTTATTAAGTTCTCGACTTTATATTTTGCCGTCAAAAAACACAGCTTTTTTTTTTTAATTTAATTTTTGTTTTTTTAAAAGAACATTGGCCAAGCTGAAGTTGACTAATACTCTCCTATCCCCTCCAAATAAGCGGAACACTTGTGTTAAGAGTGGGTACGACAATAGTGCAACGGGTGGGATTCGAACCTGCGACTTTTCAGGTTTTAGTCCGCACCTTCAGCCATTGGGCTATTGAGGCTAAATGTCTACATTATGAATTTGGTGTGGTCAACTTTGTATTACCAAGCCAAATATGCTGTCACCACTGTCACTTAGCTTTCAATGCACTCTGTGAATCGCTTGTTTCATGGCAATAAACAAAGCTGACAAAGGCTTTAACATTGATTGAGACAAAGTATACTTAGTTACTTATGAAGGACGTGTGACCTAGTTAAGAAAGCGCAAATCAAATGATCTCGCTGGTTAAGCAACGTTGATCGGTCAGAAACTGGATAGGGTGACCGGCATTGGGTGTCCAAATTAACATCTAACCGTTAATAACCGTTAAAACTAAAAGTTGAATCACAATCCCTTAATTCAATTGGTTGTTGGTCTAATCATTAGCATGTCCGACTGCAGATAACGGGGGTTCAATTCCCAAGTTGGAACAAAAAATGTATTGGGTTTTAAGAAATTCTCAGTATGGAAGTTGCAGATGTGTCCGTGCCTCGGAGAGCACGTAAAGCCTCCTGCGTCTTATCTCTCTTAGTTCGTGTCGGATTTTCGACCTATCAGTCTGAGAGTGAGGAAATAGAGGGCACCTGTGTTTGCACACACTTGTGCACTATAATTTCTCTTGCACAGATTACTGGTCTCTCAAAGACCGGATTCAGTCGGGTGAACATTTTTTTTTTTTTTAAGAAATGGGCGGGGCACATAGTTCGAAGAGCTGATGGTCGATGGGGTCCCAAGGTGCTGGAGTGGCGACCTCGCACCGGGAAGCGCAGTGTTGGCAGACCCCCCACTAGGTGGACAGACGACATCAAGCGAGTCGCAGGGAGCCGCTGGATTCAGGCGGCGCAAGACCGAGGCTTGTGGAGGTCCATGCAGGAGACTTATGTCCAGCAGTGGACGTCCATTAGTTGAAGAAGAAGAAGAAGAAGAAGAACTTCACTTATATCCTCCTCTCCCTTCCAAATAAGTGAAAAGCTTGTGCTAGGAGTGGCTACGACAATAGTGCAACTGGTGGGGCTCGAACCTGCGCTCTATCAGTTTTCAGTCCACACCTTAACCGTTGATGCTCAAATATAAAGGCATTAATATTATAAAGCAGAGGATAGATAGGTACTCACATCAACAAGTTTAGAATCCCTATCAATATCTTCCACAAGACCCATAATGCCTTCCCATATAGATGACGATGGCTCCACCTCTTCACCCGGTACAATAGTTTGATTAAGATCAGCCGGTCCTTCATTCAACTCTGGCTTACTGTCAACAAAGAACCCGGTCTCGATGACCTGGTTCTGTGACTCTTCATTCTCGTCGTGAATGCGTGTGATGTTCCCATAATCTGTGCCGTCTCGCAAATATTCGTCCTCTTCAATATCTTCATTTGTAGACGATTCTATGTTTATGAATCTGGAATTAATAACAAAAGTAATTTAAAAAACAATTATATTTTTCTCCTTCAATACCATACTTGTAGTTCTATCTATAAGCCAGGCTGTTACACATATTAGTCCATAAAATAAAAACTAATGAACCAATTTATCCTGAATAGATTATATCATAATTATGTGAATATTTTGTAGTTCCAATAATATTACATATGTATGTGTCAAATCGATAACTTCTTTTATAACTCTTTTTTTTTTAAATCGGTTAAAAATACAGTGCAAAATTCTACACCAAACACTCCCTATAATCTTTTAAGCCCATGCCTTGCTTCTCTCGCTATAATGAAAAAACAACGATGCACATATATATTTTTTTTAATATTATTTATATTAGAATTAGCGACAAAACAGGAATCCGGGCAACTAACAGAGTTTAATTCTATAAAAGTTTGATTTTGTATAAATAAATGTAAATTAAATAAAGATGCTTTAGTGAAACATTACACAATATTTACACAACACCAGATTAAAATAGTTTAAGCCAATTTAATAAATAAATAAACATGCTTGTAAAACTTGACAGCATGAAAGAAACCTTACATTAGTTTCAATACTCGGAGTCATTCATATATCAACTGGGCAGTGTTAGGATTTAGATTCTAGAAAATTTTGAAGAAACTCTTTAATATGCCACAACACAAAATAGTCTAAAACATCTACTTTATCAATTTATTTCGAAAACTTCTATTATTCGACATCTTCCTTTGAAAATCTCATTAAAATCGGTTCAGGCATTCTAAAGGTTAGCATCGAAAAACTGAGATAAAGATGCACCAAAATTTTAAAATGTAGGTACACCATTTATTTTTATCCTTCAATACTGTCTCATATTATTTTTATATCATATACAGACATACAGACATTTAAATTTTTATTATAGATCATAGATAAATACATGAGATTGTAAATATACACATACTTTCGTAATTTAAAGTAAATAAGTTACTCTTTGAAAATTTAAATATGTAGTATGTTTAATTAATTATTCATTTCATTCTTTGTTATGATGCTTTAAATAGATTTAAAGTTAAAGAAAAAATACTTGGCCTTCAGCTTCTAAACACTGATGCAACTTTGTATGTACATATGTAAGGAAAGATTTTTAATTGTCTGTCAAAGTTATGACTATGTTGAAGTAAAGGAAAACTAATCCAAGACCTACATTTTATTATTAGAATTTAGTGGATCTCTTTGATGGCCTAAATAAAATTAGAATTAGAAGAATATTGTAACAAAGTTGACTAAACTTGATTAATACGTATTCAAATAGTTATTAAATACAGGGTGGGTAAATATGGGCCTCATATGAAACTAAAGACCCTGCATGACTAAACCAGTAAGGCTAACATGTGTATCACGAGAAAATACATGTTTACTCATAATCTCTATGTGAATCTCCAGAGATTCATGAGTAAAATATAGACAATATTTTCTCATGACATCTTAGCCCTATATGTATGTACTATGTAGTAACCAAAATAGTGTAATAAATTACAAAGCTGAAGTGGCAATGAGCATTAAACATAGTTTAAAGAATAAAGATAATTGGGGTTAACACATAGTGACCTTGCACCAGAAATCTGAGTGTAGCAGATGTATTTTATCTTTATAAAAAACATTTTTTTTTAAATTCGATGACAAGATAGTCCTTGACTGAGATCTCACCTAATGGTAAGTGACAATGCAGCCTAAGATGGTAGCCGGCTAACTTGGAAGGGGTATAATACTAAATGGTTATATTTTGTCTACAAAGAAAATTATTTTATTCCCCAAATATGCTCTTATTGTAAAGGAATTTGAGATATTGCTGGAAATAGATTGTTTCTGAGCATTAAGGCTGGCTGTTGTACCCTTTTTATTTATTTTATTAGTTTATCTATTTGATTTTTTTTTTATTTCATGATATAAAAACAAATCTTACCCTTCTGTAGCTAGCATTCCTAACATAAATTCCTCCTTATCCTTTTTCAACTTCCTCTCTTTAGCATAGCTTTGTTCGATGGTGTAATCGCTTGCTGGATTCCTCAATATTTCAACTCTTAAAATACCATCCCTTGGCCATGAATCTTTTACGTGATTCAAACATGTTGTGGGAGTTCTCGAAAACACTATATGAATGTATGCTAGCACGAAGAATGCTATAAGTGCTTTTAGGAGCACTAAGAATTCAAAGAACCTCCGCACCGGTCGAGGAAATGTGCGTGCATATGCTATGGCAAATTTGAAGAATAATGCATGGAACAACCTTTCCCTCACATTGAATAAAGGGTTCTGGTTATTGTTCCTATTTCTGTTCATTGCTTGGTTTATGATCGGCCCACCCGGTAAGAGGTTGTTCTCTGGGTTGACACCAGTTGGTAGATTGTTCATTGCATTAGGACCTCCAGCATTACTCATTTCTGAATGATTGTGATGTTTTATAACAAGTCTGTTTTACTCTCTCTAGTAGATATTCATATCAATCAAACCGCATCTTACAGGTGTAACCTAAAACTGAAAGTTTATATTTCTTTATACACACTAACATGTGAAATTGTATTGGTTTTTAAACATTTGTTTCTGTTCTTAGCTAAAGACTTATACTAGCAGAAAATGTTACTTTGATCAGGAAAAGAATTAAATTGTAGGCAACACAACAACTAGATGATCATCGTCAGACTTCTTATAAGCATAATTTGTTCAAATCTCTTTAATGGGGCTATCATATTTTATATGTGGATAACTGACATACTGGTTAAATGTGAAAATGAATGTCAAAGTTTGGTTGCAGTAATCCATAAGTTATCCAGGTTATAAACTGTTAACTTGAACCAAAATATCAACACTAGAGGACATAGGTAACAAAAAAGTTGGCAAAGATGTTGCGAAAAACTTCGGACTTTTGATCACCTATACAGTAGGTACCATAGTCTTTTAAAATCAATCACAATTCGACAATGACCTCAAGAATTAGATACTCTAACTATAGAAAATAATATTTAGGAGAACGACTAACGGGCGCTTTTATTCGGTAATTGAAAAGATACAGCGCAATAACATAATTTATAACACAAGATACAGATGGCCAGTCAAGAAATTTAACCAAGAAAAGTAAAAGTACCTACCTAATCAACAAGCTTGGTACATAATGTCAAAAGCACTTTCACAATTAAATTATATAATAACCTTGATATTCTTCACATTAATGAGTTTTCGTTGGTTTACACTTGCAATCGCGCACCAAAACACTATTTTTCTAACAAAATTAAAATAAATAAAACAATTATTTCACTATTTATTCTGTGAATAAAAAAAGCGACGAGCTGTCATTGATTTGTGAAATGTCAAATTGAAATGTCAAGTGACGACTGGTCTGTCATACTTGGATTAAATGCATTCAATTTAAAAAATCTTCTTTCTGCCAATTTGTTTTCTCTATTTTTGACATTTCCAATGCCAATGCAAAAACAATTGAAGGTTGTTATGATATGAGTAAAGACTGTGGCTAAAAACTATCAAACCCGTTACCAGCGATTGAAAATATCATTCGCTGCCCGTTACCCTCATAAATATACTATATCGTAGTTACTTAGGTACCCGTTTCAACTGGTGACTTTCACGAAGTGCAATGTGCTGGCACTAATTAAAGCCGGAAAGTGTCAAGAAAGAAAGACTACGATATGCTTGGCTGATAGTTCTGAAATCATTGTTCTATAGAGCAACTTTCAATAGATCCCTAGCTGGTATACCCCTAAGCGCAGTGCATGGTAGGTATATGGGTAGATGATAGGAAATACAAGACGTGTAGCCGTGGTGTAGCCACGTAACAACAACGACGCCACCAAGACGATCAAAAGCTTTATGATTGTGTTGATAGATGGCGCTAACACCAACAAATCATATAGCATGTGAGCATAATGTATAAAGAGATCATCGATAAGCATTATTTTTTTCAAACATGCTTGGTTTGAGCACAAACATATAAGAGTAAGGGTTTGAGCATTATTTTGACAACCTTCTTCGAGATTTTCAACTTTCACTCAAATATAACTTTTGTTTTTTCTGTAATAAAGAAAACTTGAAATTCCCCATTTTGTACGTGGCTAAAACGCTATCCGCGAAAAGCCAAAAAAAAAAAAGAAACCTCATTCTTTTAGTCTATGGCCGATCGCCATTGAAAGATGCGCGCGCATTCCGGAAAACTGATTAATTTTTCCCGCTATTGCGAAAAAATGTTCACAACTCGTTTTCACACTGTTTTGTACCATAATGTACTATTTTAGTATTATTTTCTTCACAAGTGTGTTGAAAAACGTCGTATGATACACGTGTGTATTGATGATTACCGTCCTCGGCTATCTTAAGACCCTCACCTAACGGCTCGGGTCTCAATAGCACCTCAGCGGTAAACACCAATGTTCCACACTTGTACCATAATGCACTATTATATCCTCTCAGGACTACATTTTATACCGGAAAATTAGAGTTCCCGCGGAAATCATTATCTTAATCCACACGGGCGAAGTCGCGTACCTAATATTTTTTGTGGGCTGCTATAAAATTAAGTAGGTAGTCCTTAATTTCTTACTTATGCCCCTAAGATATATGTAATTTATTTCTTTCAGCGATACCATTCATCACAGATTGTTATTTAAAGCTGCTAACAAACAAAAAAAAAGCAAGTAGCCGTAATTTTCTGGATCATTTCTAACACAAAAGCAAAGATTTGAAAGGGCTATTCTGGGCCAACGCTGCTCAAAAGATCGTCGCAGGCGCTCGAGGAATAAAGGGCATGCACAATTCTCAAAGAAAAAAAGGACTGTAATTCTGATTGACGTCTAAATTGTACACGATTCTATTGAAAGTGTTTTTTGTACTAGTTAAATGTCGCCTTTTCAACTCAGTTGGATTTCTATAAAGCTTTACGTGATACTCAAAAAAAATAATCTATTGACGAGAGTTCTTTCGAATGATTTCTTGTAGATAGGTAGGTACCTACCTGGGAAGATGTATGGGACATGGGCCCATTGCATAAATAGTTAATCGGCTTATTTTACATTAAGCAATATTAAGGCTGGGAAATATAAGCTCTCAAATGTGACATCATGGTATCATACGGCGTCGATGCGTTGCTTCTGCGGCGACACTGCGCCTTTGCGTCCTTCAAAGAAAAATCCGGGGCACTTATGGCACCCGATGCATTGCCAAATGCAACTTCAGCTTCTAACTAATATTATAAATGCGAAATTTTGGAAATATGGATGGATCGATGGATGGATGGATGAATGGATGTTTGTTACTCAATCACACCGCAACTACTGAAGCGATTTGGCTGGAATTTCTCAAAGACGTAGGTTATAGTCTGGAATAACACATAATCTACTTTTTATCCCGCAAAATCAGAAAGTTCCCGCGGGCATTAAAAAACGATGCCGCAAGTCGCAACGCACCGCGCTGTACCTATTGCTCTTACTACAATATAAGATTATGATTATTCAGTAAGTAGTTCTATTTTATTTATCTGAATTTGTATAAAGATCCAATAGGTACCTTTACCTATACCTACTACTAATATATTCCTTTTTTTTCTCAGCTAGAACATGTTGGAATCGACATTAATAAACCTTACAAGCAAGAAACGGACATTACATAGGGCTGTCCCTTGTCCCACTTTCATTTGCGTTGAATTGTAGTCCAAGAGTTTATACAACAGAAACACACACACCTACCGATATGATGTGTGTGTCAGAACAATAATATGTGCTAAACACACACAATGAATACATAATACGTATAATTTGGAATGCATATGAGAAGATAATATAATATGTTCTCTCATCATAACATAATATCCATGAGCAGTAATACCTAGATACACACAGAAAGCCGACAACAAAATTATTACACGTTAGATTTGTTTAAAAAAATATTAAAATTAAGTACACGTGTAGTTTCGACTAGGAATTTTATACCTTTTTGTATAAGCCCAACGTAGTCCCTTTGACAACAATAAAATAATCAAAATGACACATTAAACATTGAATCAACGACCGACTTTTTAAGTCGGTTTTGCATGATAATTATATTCTATTTTATTCTAAATAAACATGTTGTTAAAAGCAACTTTTTTCAAAGATATTTCGAAACAGATGCCAATTCAATTATGTGTCTTTTGCCATGCTTTACAATTTACATAATCATGATTTTCTGGCAAGTAGCAACCCTAGCTAAGATACAGTCCCGAGATACAGCTACGAGAAGTAGAACTAAATTACGAGCGGCTCGCATTATAAATATTACAAAACCCGAAGCGGCCGTTTGAAAAAATTGACGTCTCAATTATCGTCGACGAAGCCTTGAAATTGGCCTTAATTTATATTATTCTCACGTTTCTGGTTTCCTGTTATCATCCCGACTCAAAGGTCTAGGCGGGTACGCGATTGTTTTTAATAAAATCAAATAAAATCAACTCTACATTTGTATGAATTGTAAAAATCTGAAGATCCGAACTATGAGAAGTTGAGAACCTACCTACCTATGTTTAAGTACCTATCTAATAGGTGCTTTTTTAACTTTTTTGTTTTTGTAGGGACATAATACATAATATGTAGAATTGTAGATATTGCAGAAAATATTTCGTGCAAGCAGATTAAAAACGAACCCCATAACATAGATAAAGAGAAAAATACCTTTGTAAATGTTCTTTGCCCATAACGATGGTCACATTTGTTTTAGTCTCCAGAGCGCCACATACATACATAGACTGATAAACACATTATTACCTTTTAAATCAATTTTTTACCCTTTGCGTCGCGTTGTCGGATAAATAATTGAATGGATAACAAAGTTCTTTACTGTTAAGTCAATCAGAGCTTGATCCTATCTAAGGCCAGACATGTCGTATCTCATGAATAAGTAAAATTTGAATTCAATAAAGCAATCCGGCCGCGCCTATTTCATTTTCTGATTTACATCACCATCAGCAGAAGTGATGAATCATGCATTAGATTAGCTTGGTTTATTCTCCAAGCAATAGTACAAGGCCTGTTACGTCATAACAAAGTTAAAGACCTCCAAAATGGCTGATTTTGGATCCACAGCACAGGACATAGAGATTTTTTAAGCTATTGCATAGCTTCTATCGAGGGCCTTGAGCGTGGAGACCGAATCCAGAAATTCCGTAACGAAAATAACCTGACACGGGACTCCTCTCACCGCTAGATGGCGTTGATAAAAAATGCTATGCAAACTTTACCGCGGCAGTCCCCGAGTGCCACACTTCTTTTTTTTCTCTATGATACAGAGCAACGCCCTGAATGCAATGTTTTCATTGTTTAAATTATTAAATAGTTCTGCGTACATTCTGCAGTTGCCGCGAAACCATCTCTAAATCTTTGATAACTTCTCGCATAGGATATTGCGAGCCATAGCTGTCTACCTCTAAAATAATTTAATTAAGAGAATGACAAAGATATCAACGGAAGCAATATTTATTCAGAGTCAAATAACGTCTCCATTTCACCTGATAATCTAGCTAACATTACGAAGATTACGTGACTGTTTGACTTCGGTCTTTATAAACATTTGCTGAGAACAGTGTCAACAAAACCCACCATCTACCACTATACAGGTGCGTCGATAAAATAAATGTATAGAACAAAATATGCTCTTATCGATTAGGAAATAAGGGTTACAATAGGGTAGTAGTAGATGTTTTCAATATGAACTAAAATCCACATTCACCTGTGGCATGTTGACAGCTCCCGTTTTTGAGGGTTTCTCTTTATTTTTCTGAGTAAATCCTTTAAGTCCATATTATTTATAGGAACTCTTAATAGTAAACTAGCTTTATTTTATCCTCTCCAAAGTGGGAAAATAATCAGATATACCTACCTACTTAGTAATACAAAAAGTGTGTCTATCTGTTACCTTTCAGGGCGAGGTATTTTCACAAATTGATTATTGTTTCATGAGTATTATATTTTTAGATGTAGCGTTGAACCGATGTTAATGAAATTTGGCACAGAGATACCACCATCTTACCACCACCAGCTACCATCTTTGATGTGGTCAATGGTCATAGACTTTTTTGTCGCAGTAAAATAAAGAATTCCTACGAGATTTTTTTTTATTTAGCAAATAATTTATCAGTTCTCTCTTCTGGGTTAAGTATAGGTACATACCTAGGTACACATAATTATCAGTCATTCATCCTAAGACCATTTATTTTAAGCACTTATCTAACAAGTTTTCCATAAAAAGTAGTAGGTATGTATTTGAAAGCGATTATCGTCCGATATTCATAATGGAAATCTCTCCTTGGTATACAAACATATTATATTTTATTTGTATCCAACAGGAACTCACGAGAAATAAATAAAGCCTTTAACTTTAAAAAAAGAAAAAAAAACAAACGCTAAGCTTTCCGGAGATGAAGTATAAAGGCGAGCAAGATATCTATATAGGAAAGGGGCTAAGTGAGAAAGAGAGAATAATATAATACCACGTGACACCTGCCGGCCGCCGAATGAAGATATCGCAGCTGGAAGAGGCTCTCAGACAGATGTGTTCAACCTACGAAATAAAAGATTTATATCTTTCGTTTTATTTAAATCATCTACCGTAGATATCATATAATATAACGATATTTAAATTAAAGAAAAAGCAGCATAACACAAAAAACACAATTGGAATAGGTCCATTTGTTTGAGCGCTAGGATGGCAAACAGACAGACACACAAACCACCCTTATCTTTTAGCGTATGGGGCCTCAATAGCTCAACGGTTAAAGGCGCGGACTCAAAACTGAAAGGTCGCACGTTCGAATCCCACCTGTTGCACTATTGTCGTACCCACTCCTAGCACAAGCTTTCCGCTTATTTGGAGGGGGTAGGAGGATATTAGTCTTAAACTTTTTCGTCCACTTTCTATTTCCCTGTAAGAGCTTTTCTCTTTTAGATTTATCAGAACAGTTCAATGATCGATGAAACACAATAACAACGTGATTGAAGACTTAATACTCTGGAAACAATGAGGTCTGCAAACACGATATACATTTTAGCGTTCCAATAGTGATCGAATAATACCTCCATAGACAACATAAATCATTTCCCTTCAGCGATCAATCATCACGGTCAATAAAACATGCCGGGAACCGAACCGCTACCTGACATGATAGCCGCTTTCATGCTACAGCGGGCAATGCCTTGCTGGAGCTTTGTTTCTCAACCTTATAAGTACCGGGCCCTGAGGACCAGATAATAGTAAGTACATATAGCTATGCTATTAAATTGATATCGAACACAGATTTAATTATAAGTTTGGTATCGATTTAACGCACTCTGGAACTAACAATTTTATCGTATTTTTGTCATAAGAACTTTCTTCTGCTGAAAAAGTAGGTACATGGTAGGTAGGTAAGATTTATTCAATTTAAAATGTTTTCACAACTGTAATTCTTATTTTTTTACTTTTAAATATAACTTGACAATATCTAGGACCCCGTCATATAACTTTAATACATGTGCACTACACAATGCACATGCACATGTACAATTACCTATAATTGTAATACTTGTATACCTACAACAGTATTTAAAAACTGTTGTAACTTAGACTACATTTTTCACCGACTATAAAAAAAGGAGTGGTTGTGTTTTTCTACCTATGAACATGGATATCTCCGAGATTTCTGAACTGATTTGCGTAAATATTTTTAAACGATTGAGAAACTTAAGAAAGATGGTCCCATAAAAATTTCCAAAAAGGATCTAACTCCTCAATCCTGATGCAGGCGTATTACCTACCTAAAGTGTATGGATTTAGGGACTGCCGATATTGTAGGTACCAAGTAAAGACTTCACCGTTGAACTTTTGGATTTAGGAACTGTAGATTTTGAATTGAAGACGCGGACGAAGTCGCGAGCGCTCGCTAGTCATCGATAAAAAGAAACCACAGTAAAATGCACGCCGAAGTTTTACTGCTGCAAGCAAAAAAGATCCATTCTCCAATTTAGTGCTGTAAACCCATTAAGATTTCACAGCGGCTCGTCTGCCCCGAATTGTTCCCTTTTTATTGCAACTACAAAAATGAATTGTTCGGAGACTCAGTAAGTAAAAGCGTCAATAGCCCAACTGTTAAAGGTGCGGACTGAAAACTGAAAGGTCGCAGGTTCGAATCCCACCCGTTGCACTATTGTCGTACCGACTCCTAGCACAAGCTTTTCGCTTATTTGGAAGGGAGAGGAGAATATAAGTCAAGCTCAGCTTGGCTAATATTCTTCTTTATAAAATAAAAAAAAATTAAAAAGTTCTACCCGTCCACGTCAAGTTGGCCGTCGTCGAACGTTACAAAATGACGCCATACCGTACCGACAGTAACCGTTTACAAGAAAATAATAATTGTATTTTTACTGTTACCACAACTACGACGGAAGTTGTCTTCTCTGGCAATGTTTTTCATGGCATTTTGAAAGCCTAAAAGCATAATTTTTAATTTCTTATTTTTTCCGCTTGAAAAAAGTCATTAATTAAAGTAATTAATAGTTTGCGCTATGCAAAACTTTTCCTTTTTTATACGACTGCCTATATATTATGGGAGTGTGTATATTGTACCTTGCCTGAACCGATTTTGATGAATGAGGTAGGTATAGTTAGAATCCGGATGACATAGGCTAGTAAAATTAAAAAAAGATGGAGCCTGTCTCGTAATGAAAAAAATTAATGATCAGACCAACTGAAAGGGGGCGATTAGTACAGAAGTCTCATGATTTGCTAGAGCCTGGAACTAGTCATAACCACACTTTTTCATCTAATTAATTTGAGATTGTGAAACGGACCCTTAGAATGATTGTTAAGGCTGCGCACAATGCCAGAAAAAAAAACATATTTCACCCACGCGATCGTGACTAAGCGATGAAATAAAACATGCCCGAAACCTCGTGTGAAACGCGACAGATGCTAGCGTATTGTGTGGAATAGGAGTGTAATAAGCGCCAAATACATCATGTATTCTAATAACTAGTCTCTTGGTAATATGAATAGTATTTTATATAAAAGTTTTGGCTCTATATTATGTAGGTACCACATTGAAAATAAATGCAAATTGGTTAAAAATTAGACCTAACTTCGCGATTTTGTTTTGTCGACCAAATTTCATTATTTTATGTTTCTACTCAGTATCGTCCCTTGGAAATATGATTTAATTTTTGGCTATTTTTTCGGATAATTAAAACTTGATCTACTGCTGTAAAAATCAAATATGCATCTGAAGATTTACCATTACACGAGCTCTTAAATCCTCGATTTATAGTACCTACCTTACTTTACCAGTTATCTATAGCTATCATTTGTTATGCAACCAACAGGTTGAGATAATAAGAGAGCTTAATGATTCTCGCAATTTAATTGGCATAACAACTAAATCAACGGGGTAACAGCGAGAAAAGGCAGCTTAATTGTAGCGTGCACCGAACATTGAACTGCGGCTGAATCACGGACCATAAAGGTGAACGCGCACCTAGACGCGCCGCTGTAGCCTCAAGAGCCGCAGTCATCGCATTCTCGCCAGAGAATACATTATGAAAGTTTTGGTCTCGCGCAGAACGCGCCGTTCTGCTGAACGCAAAGTGCTGTCAAAAGTGTATCTATTTCTGAACCTCTAGCCATATTACAAACATGTCACCTTATACGATCAATAACGCTAAAGCAGGGATTACCAAATTTTTTTTATATCGCTTCCCTTCCATTGGTTAATTATGGGTATGGTGGTCCAATCTAATGGCGTCATCCGCGCGTGCGGGTAGAATCCGTACACCTACAGCATTTTACTAAAATGCAGCCTGTTCAGCGCGGATAGGTGCGTGAAGTTGTATACGAATTCATATTAAAAAAAACTTAGTAAGTTGGTACTTAATTTAAAGCGAGGACTGTGGTGCTTGCAACTTCTGCAACACGTTTAGCTAGGTGTGCGTTCACCTTTAGTACTCTTTAGTACTCGGTGGGCTGAAAGTAGCACGGACTGGTTTGTGGGATGCTGGGTAGCGGTAAAGATAGATCTGGCTATCCTGCTAGCGAATTTTTTTTTTCATAAATAGGTTCGTGATTGACTACGACCACACTAGCAGAGGTTAAGTCTTTTTTTTTTTATCTCAATCAATCGCCTGCAGACTTCTGAGCACAAGTCTCCTTTTGAATGAGAAGAGTTTAGGCCATAGGCCATAGGCCACCTGCCAATCCACAGTGGCTAAGTGTGGATTGGCAGAAGAGATCAACTCAATTCTTATTAGGTACTTACTTATAGTTAAGTTTTACATGATATTGCTAATCTAAGAGTATAGACTATTAATGAATTGATTGACTAGGTAATTTTGAGAAAATAAATACTGAAAGTAATATTACGAACGTGGAAATTATAAATTAGAGTTTTTCTTGAGGAAGTCTCTCTGAACTGAAGGTGTAAATTAGAGGATATTGCTAATTAACTAAAAGAAAAATTTACACATGAGTCCAGCTTATCGGCGATCTTAGCGTCGTCGGCACGGCGACGGATAAAAGGGCGTGTAATAACAAAAACGAGCGAGGCCCATCACGTATAACAACTTCATTCGCGCTAACGAGAACCTGTTCTCGGAAAAGTGTTACCAGGTATTCGGTATTTAAAAGAATGTCGAGGACTTCCTTACAATTCTTATTCTAATATTATAAATGCGACAGTATATTTGTCCTTCAATCACGCAGCAACGGAGCAATGGAGCAAGGTTCATCGTGATTTTATGGCTACCTTTTAACTCCAAAAAACAGAGGCTTCACAAAGTTCACACAGGATTCCTATAAACCTAACTCCATGCGGACGAAGCCGCGGACTAAAGCTAGGTTTTCATAAAAGCTCAAAAGTCAAAAGAGGGTCGATAACGTGGATATACAGGCCTACGGAAACTTGTGCCGTACGCTCTCTTAATAAAACAACGACCAAATACAAAATCTTGGTAAAATGAGTTTTTATAAAAAAAATGCTGACCTAAGAGAACAAGCTTCACAATCTAGGTACATATAACAAAACAAGGGCTGTTTTCCTTAAGCAATAATGCATGGACAAAATTTTATGCAATAACGTATTTTATGTAATTAGGTTCAATTAATATGCTATACAGTTTTTCGTCGTTTACGATTATTACTTTTCCTCGATTCCCAAAAGTTTACAATTTTACATTCGGTCGTTGTTTTATTGAGTTCGTGTAGTCTGAAAGCTACGTTATTATCCAAACTCCATGTTTTCTTGTCATTCCATTTTCAAAGAAATAAAAGCCGAGTGTAAGAAAGTTCAGCAGGTAGGTAATATACACTTGTAAAGTTTTACAAGCTTGCGTAGGTTTAACCAGAAATTAAAGTAGAATTAGTAGTAGTAGGAATATTAAAATGAGTATTGATGAAGTGCAATTTTACGTTTTGTAATGTCCTACCAGCACAAAGTGTATTTAGTGCTTGGCGACCCTACTCTAAGGACACGATGCAACTTTATCGGCACCCATCGGGTAAAAAAGGTTATTGCATCTTTGTTCAACTCGACAATGTATGTAGCATAAAAGAAATAAAGAATACGTCGGTATAAAATCTCAATGAACGCTGGAATGCATGGTTAATGTTCCAAAGAGAGATCGCACCTTTGGTAGAACACTGCAAATGTACCCTACATTTGCAGATTTCGCAATTCAACGGGAGAGCTATGTTAAGATTTCTGTCTCGTTTTATAACTGCCCTATAGAAAAGTCTTCTAGAGATCTTTACAATTATAAGTTTTTATTTTTATTTTCCTGTGATGCGCCCGTCTCTGAACAGTACTTAAAGTTATTAAGTATAAAAAAATTAAAATGAACATCAACTCCTACAGCTCTTTGCTTGAGAAGCTTGAAACAAGTCCAAAACAATAAAAAAATAAAAAATTTAATTGCCCGTATTCATCACAAGGTACGTTCAATTTCAGCTCCACATCCGGGACACGTGTGACAGTGGGCGTCACTACTGCCCACGCAATCTTGCCCTTAAAACACCAGTCACACAATAATGTACCTTAAATTAATTGGAATAAGATATAAAGTTGTAAGGCTTAATAAGGACTGTGGAGCTATGCAATATGAAGCCTTACAATAACAGCAGTAGATCCGAAAAGCTCTAATAAAGCTCTCTAGAATTATCTCAAGCCAAAGACACAGGGCTAAGCTATTGTGTTTTAATCGCTTGGGCGGTAAAACATGGTTGTATTCATAAGGGGGTGAGATAATAACTTTGCTTTAGCATACTCACTAGTTATCATTTTCACAATAAATCTAATGTCAGTGAACCTTTTAGTGACCATTTAAACTAAGTATGATTAGTTGATCGTAATAGTATTTTATGTCCCAAAGTTCAAATTGTATTCGAAATCTTTATGAACATTGAACAGTCCTAGTAAAAATAAACCTTTTCAGAGAAAGTTTTTAATTTACAGACAGGTTTACATTGTAACTCTTTATAATTATTATTTTTGGATACTAGGTAGGTAGGTAAGAAATACCTATCCATAAACGTATCAAGTCAAAATAAATAATCGGTTAGAATAAAATATTAATATCTATTAATGGACAGGTCAGTTTAATGATAGACCATTTAAAATACTTTATAAATAAAATTCTGCATTAAGGCATTGATGCATAAAATTATTATTTTTAAAACTGAAAATAAAAGAAACGAAATGTCTAGGTTTGTGACTTGTGAATGTGATGTAGTAAAATATGAACTTTTATGTAACATTATATGTATTTTATATGCAAGGTTGCGAGATCCGAGGGGCATAAAACGAAACACGTACAAAAAGCAGGAGGAAAATAATCAAAACGTGTATCTTGATTCTTGACCCATCCCCGCGCCCGCTCGATGAGTTAATCAGACGCCCCGTCCAGTGCTGGTCAAAGTTACACTACTTTTTTTCCAACCTTTTATTTAAATTTGAATGTATAATATATACGAGTCAAAGTTAATTACACTTCTATTTTTCCAAGCTTTTATTTAACTTGGAATGTGTATACGAGTATGTATGTTTGTTTGGGACCAAATCTTAGAACCTGAATTAGACAGACTTCCTAGTTTCCGATTGAACTGAAATTTTGCATTTATATGTAAATCAGATGACAATGCAATGTTACTGTGATGTCGGGTCTTTGATTTATTAAATTTAATTTTTTTTTAATTTGTATTGATTAGTACTCTGATCTTAGGTGATACTCAGAGTCTGTTGATAAACAGCTACTAAAAGCTTGTTTTTTAAAATTCCAATAAAATTAATTTACACTTGTTCCTATGTAGCTAGGCTTTTCTTCCTTCTTCATAAACATTTTCTTATCCAATATTAGACATAGGTCTCCTTATATTTCCGATAAGAAAAAATGAATTTTAAATAATAACGAGAGAATGTCGGCCAATCAGAGGTAAATGCAATCGTCATAAAGTATTAATCAATTTTAGGCAATCTAAAAACGCAATGTATCCCATATACTTAACTAAACCTTAAACGACCATTATTCCAAGATGTCGGTCATAAATCGTTAAAACCGTAGATAGACAATTACTCCAAGGAGCTCCAAGGTGTTTGTCAGAATTCATTTAAATTTAACTCAAGTACAGGCCACTTGAGTGGGAGTCGTAGCGAACTTTGGGGAGTAGTGTGCAATAATGGAACATAATGACTCTATCGGCGGCGGCGAGTCGGCCCGCAAGAGATAATCCCGTCAGCTGCTTTCTCTTGCATTTCTCAACATAGGGTCTGAGTTCTGACTTCAAATCTGTAAAATTGTATTTTTAGATTATTACCATGTTGATATGTATTATTCTACCTTTTGAGCATACACAAACCTTCCATCATGACCATATATGTAGGTACCTACCTAGGTAAATTCAAATTCATTACTTTATTTACACGAACACGGATAACTTACTAATTAATAACTTTTTACTAAAATGTTTACTTGCACTTGAAGCTTAATTGGCAGGATACTTGCAGCGTACGAACTCATTGCGTCGCCCCAGGTATCACACCCTCTTAAGTATTATAAATTCTTCTAGTACGTATTTATTGCGGATATGTGGAAGGAGTTTGTTTGTCCTTCAATCATGCAGCGACCGCCGTTATTTCTTCCAACGGCAAGGTATACTTGAGGCCTGGAAAGTGAAATAATGTAATCTATCTTTTATCCCGGAAAAATATAGAGTAGGCGCCTACCTTAAGCCGAATTTCACTGCGAAATTAGTGGCATGAAATTAGTTCTATCCATGATGTTAATTTCATCAACAATTTCACGTCAAAACTTCTAATTTCACGATGCATGCATGCATTTCATGTATGAAATAAGAAGTTTACCTACACGTGAAATTGTTGATGAAATTAATGTCTTAAAACTAACTTCATGCTACTAACTTCGCAGTGTAAATTCGGCTTTATAAATAAAAAGCTTTGTTTCCGACCAACACAAATACGGACGGGGCACATTAATTAAGTAACTACGTGTTAAGAAAGTCTTCAACATTCATAAAATATTGTAAACAAATCAAACGTATCGTTAATGAAGCTCTTACGGTCTTCGGTTCAATAAAGGGTCTTTGAAGACACCGCCTTTGGAAAAAAATGATTAGTGAGTATTACACGTATGTAAGTAGGTACAATAAAATTAAACATTCGGACGGATGTTCTCGTATACCATTACCATTTAAAAGAATATAAACATTAAAAGCATTGGAAGAAAAGAATGAAGTCAAGGCAATTGTGAAAATTACAACTCGCATTATAAGCAATATTATTGCTTATAATGCGAGTAAAAAGGAGTTTTTTTAATGGAGTTAAAAAAACAATTAAGTACTTAAATATCACTTGCTTCAACGGTGAAGGAAAAATCGTGGGGAAACCTACATACTTGAGAGTTCTCCATAATGTTCTCAAAGGTGTGTAAACTCTGCCACTCCGTACCTATTTGGCCAGCGTAGTTACTTTGGCCTAAATCCTTCTCATTCTAGAGACCAGAAGGGACGGGACGTGATGATGAGCTAGCTGGATACCTTTTGCCCCCGGCTTCGCTTACGTTAAGTTAGATTTTTCAAACCCATATTTTACCCTCTTAGGGGTTGAATTTTCAAAAATCCTTTCTTAGCGGATGACTACGTCATAAAAGTTATCTGTATGTCAAATTTCAGCCCGATCAGTCCAGTGACTTGAGTTGTGCGTTGATAGATCAGTCAGTCAGTAAAATAATGAATACATTAATTTTCAATATTGTCTCTCCATATCATATCCATAAAAAATCATTAAATTATAAACATCACGAAAATTGTGCCTTCACCTTTGCTCTGTAATTTGACGGCTCTATAATAGGAAATTAAAAGGATATTGACATACTACTGGTAACCCTGTAAAAGTGTTTCGAAATAGATATCAATCGGAGAATTCAATCCAAAAAGTACCTACCTTAGATCTCCAATACCAATCTCATATTTGAAACACACAAAAAGCCTCATACATTTCAAAGCTGTCTAAGAACTTATTACGATAAAGTTGTTACCGGCTCCAGCCGAATAGACATGGAATAAATCATGAGGTTTTTATAGAGGCGTCAGCGCGCGCTGTCAAACCACTTCAAAGATAGCCGCTTGGCACAAGCATGAGGTGCTGATCGCACATTAAGGACTCGCCGCACGCCACCAATACCGCAAGAGCCGCACAGGACATGCAACTCATCTTTACTTATATTAATTATGCGAAAGTGCGTTTATTCGTTGGTTTGTTAGTGTGTTCTTCAATCACAACAGAGTAATGGATCAACCCGATTTTTTGCATAGGCATAGTTGAGGAAGAGTGACGAGGCGATATTTTACCCCGTGGGATTTTTAACAACCTAACTATACACGGACGAAGTTACGGGCAAGGGCTTAAAGTTACTTCTGTATAATTAAATTGAAGGTAATGATTTGAAGTAAAAAATAAGGATAACGACTATCTTGCGCTGCTGACTTCAATAGCTATTGAAGTCACGGCATCAGGCATGCCCATGATATTATATTTTATGACTTGTATTAGGTTGTATTAGGTAAACGTTATCAAATGTCACCTTCAGGTGATACTTGATAACGTTTATTTTCAGTTGTTTTGCTTGGTGGTGCACGTGTGTGTTGGTCTTTGAATGTGCGATCAACATTAAGACAGAAAAACATTTTTAGATTATTCGATTTGATATTGATATCGTATGCTATTCCGATATTCCATGCATTATAGGTACCCATACAAAACTCTGGAATTGTAATCGGCCCGATTTCTTTCTAACTTTTATAAATTGTCTAGATTTAAGTACCATGTCTAAAATTGTCAGGTCTCAACATCAATACCACTTTATTCAAAGATTTTGTTTATCCCTTTGAAGAACCTATCGGCTCAGTATGAAAACAAACTTCCAGAGTTTTATAAAAACACAAATATCTATCTAGCTAGTTCTAAACCCGCTACCGTTAAGGGGAATCTCTACAAGAATAAATTGTTGGCCGTGTCCGTATGGAATTAGGTTTTTAAAAAATTCCGCGGGAACGCTTTTTTTCTGTGTTAAAATTATAATAATTATTTTTTAGATTATAATTTATGTCACTCAGGTCCTCAAATAGTTGAGAACCTGAAATCATCACGAGCAACGGATCGATTCGATTTGTGCTTGGGTAAGTAGATATAAATTCACCTATGTAAAAATTTTCGTTTCTCAATTGCTATTGCTGCATGATTTAAGGACAAACCAACAAATAAACTAACTATCGTATTAATTATAATATTAGTACCTAGGGATAATCTTTTATGAATCCTCAGTCCATCAGTATTCTACTATCTCGTAGTTACCTCATCCAAAATATTTAAGTACTGAGCTTTAAAAATTATGAAAAAAGGTAGTTCTTGCAATTGAGAGAGGGTGTGTTGCTCATGGTTATGTGTGTCTCGTATCTGTATAAACTATAAGTGTAAGCAAGAGCTTGCTCACGCCTGACCGCCACACCTAGACTCAGGCACGTAGGTACACTTACGCAATGTGCATGTACACAACGTAACTAAAAGTAAAGCTCACGCGCTCTCGTGAATTGCAAGTATTTTAATTTATTTATGTAGAGTTGAGGTGTTCGCCTTAAGTCCGAAGTCGTACTTAAGGATTAGGGATACTTAACAGTAATCGCGCCTAAGAAGGAAATGACACAATAGTAAAATAACCAGTAGCTTTGAAACTTTGAGAGGTTATTGAACTCGTATTTTCAATAGAAACTAAACTTTTTTAATCCTACCCACAAAGAGGTCGCCGGCAAATTGTGTATTGTGTAATGACAAATAATGGCGGTATTTTGCCTAATGGCTTGTAAACCATAATTATGTCTGTATTCCAAGGAATTATCCCAACATTTCTGCTTCGCACTATTTTCTGTGGACGTACCACTGAAGTACTTTAGTACAACAAAAAAAAAACATGTCGATCCGCTGTTACCGAAACAGCGGATCGACATGTTTTTTGAAACCTAAATCTACGCAGATGCGTATAGATTATGACGTAGGCATCCGCTAAAATAGGATTTTTCAAAATTAAAATTTTTGATAAAATTGAGAGAGAGCTTTGAAAAATCGAACTTAACCCGCCGACAAAAGCTAGCATTTAAATAACAATCTAACATAATTTGTATGAAACATACTTTGTTTGGAACCTCTTAAGCAGTAATGTTTAAGCCTTAATAGCCCAACGGTTAAAGGTGTGGACTGAAACTGAAAGGTCGCAGGTTCGAACCCCACCCGTTGCGCTGTTGTCGTACTCACTCCTAGCACAAGCTTTTCACTTATTTGTAAGGGAGAGGAGAAGAATATAAGTCAAATTCAGCTGGGCTAATATTCTTTAAAAAAAAAAGTCAAATAAAACTCTACGTTCACCACTCGGTCTACAACAGTCATACATTCCGATACTTACGTAAGTAATGTAAAATCGTTCCACCAGAAGATTAAGCAATGTCGCTCAGCATGATTTCAACGGTACATCTAAGGTCCGAATGTAGTATGTGCTTGTGCCACACACGGTGTATCAAATGTTGTAACAAAGAGGAAACTATGCGGTTCAGAGGTGTAATTATGGCATCATCTGTGATCATTACTAGGTGAACGCGGTGACGCGCCCACCCACAATATCTACACTTTGGTGTAGCATTGAACGCTCTAATTATTTTGACGAATCTCCGTACAAATACTGCATAATCGGGCTTCGTAGTTTCTTTCGATCTCACCTGATGGTAAGTGACGATGCAGTCTAAGATGATAGCGGGCTAACTTGGCAGTGTACTTCAACCCGTACCCCTAATCGGTTTCTACACACCATCGTGTCGGAACGCGAAATCACTTGGCGGCACGTCTTTGACTGTAGGGTGGTAACTAGCCACGGCCAAAGCCACCACCACCACCAGCAGGAAATAAAGAAAAAGTAAGTAGAAAGATAGATAAAAACTTTATTGCACACAAGAAAGAAACGACTTAAAAATACGCATGCAAAGGCGGCCTTATTGCTAACAGAGCAATCTCTACCAGCCCTTGTAGCATGGGCGGGAGAAATTTTATCCCCGGGAAAAGGATAAAACGTTATCCCTTCGCTTAGCTTTATCCACCCGTCGAGCATGGGCACAGCGGTGGAAATAGCACTCAGTGGATATACTTATAGAAATATACATCGCCTTCTCCTCTGTCGCTATGTTTTAGCATAGGGAAAACATAATTTTATCCCCTGTTAGTGGATAAAATCGGGGGATAAAACTTTTATCTCCTGTGGGTCCTGCCCATGCTACCAGTGCAGGCAACCATTGGTGATAGGTAAGTAGGTACATGATCCTCTCCAAAGAACGCCTATCCCTTAATCCGTATACGATTTACGACGTCATTAGATACAGGTAGTTGCAATTTGCATATATGCGACGGGAAGCGGTAAGAACTGAGGGGCTAGACAAGTGGCATTCGATTCGAAGCGATTCGATTTCCTAATTCGCAATCGCTTTAACGAAAGCGAAGTTCGACTGCTAGACAAAGTTACATGTGATTAGCGATCGCCTATTCCATTCGTCTTTTCGATAAATAGTAACTTTTGTCTATGATCTTTCGTAATGAAACGTCAAATTCGTGCATCTAATTTTGAATGTTGGTTTGAGTGGTTTTTCTTAAGTGTGAAAGTAGAGTTTAATTTACTTAAAAACTATTGATTCGTAATATTCAGACTAATTATATTTCTTGGTAAATAACAAAGTGCTTTTGTGTGTACTAAAAAACAAATATGTAAGTAGGTACCTATGATTTCAGCTAGACAAATAAAATGTTAGAGAATTCTTTCGTAGTGCTTATTGCTGAGCCTCATTAATACCCTGGATGTTTGTTATTGATACCTTGAGTAGTTAATAGGTACTATCAACGGGCCTTTGTTCATGTCGCGCATAGCCAAAGATTGTTTATATTAATTGTTGTATATAGAAGCTTTGTGACTATTTCGGCGTAGTCCAAGCTAATTTGTGTTTATATTAAATACTCGTGGTTTGCCCCGAACTGAGACCTAGCGGTATCCCATAATTCCCAAAAGATAGTTTTAATTATATATTGTAATAATTAACTTTTAACATTAGACGCAATAAAAAATAATAATAGTTGACGCAAAACTGTTTTATTGATACAGCGCCATCTATAAGCAATATTGTGAAGCTATTAGCATTAAAAATTAAATGATTTCGTTTCTTACCAATATTTATCAATTCAATTATCATTATTATTGTTCAATAATAATGCAAGATGCCAATAACAATCTCTAAATAATTCAAAAAACAACTAAAATTAACAAAACAATGCTATTTCTTTCGTTTTCTACAGGGTCTTGGCGTTCGCTACGGTTTCCATCAATAAAATCGACAACTATCGATAACGCTTGTGAAAAATGCCACTTGTCTAGCACTTGTCGATTCGTTTTTATTAGATCACGTGACATTTCGATAGCTAATGTCAATCCCATACATTTTTCGACATTTCTACTAGCGATATCGCTAATGGAATGTAACTTTGTCTAGGCCCTCTGGTATTGTCACGGTGAGCCTTTGATAGCGCGCCGCGCTACGGAAATCGTAATATAATTGTGATAGCTGCAGAGAAGTGTGAATACCTATGTGAATATTTTATAGTAAGTACTTACCACGTTAAAAGCCTCAATAGCCCAACGGTTAAAGGACTGAAAAACCGAAAGGTCGCAGGTTCGAACACCACCCGTTGCACTTAGGGAATGCAATCTCGATCTCGCGAGATCTCGTTCTCGCGAGATCTCGGCCTTTTTTAGCGAGATTGATCTCGGACGAAAAAAGGGCGAGATCTCGCGAGATTAACGAGATTGCACTCGAGCATAAAAAAGTCTTATTCGAAGCACGGACTGACACGGACGGAGTTGCGACCTGTTTGGTTTCATTCAGTGCGCGAATTAATTTTTAAATTACTAAAAGATTTTCGTTTGATATTAGAAGAGAAGACTGGTTGTTTTTTTCATTTGTTATTTCAAATTCAAATTCAAAATTTATTTATTTAACATAAGCCAACTTGTAACTCTTATGGCACGTCATAAATCTACCATCGGTTCAGAACGCAGATTCTGCTGAGAAGAACCGGCAAGAAACTCAGCAGTTGCTTTTCAAAAAATATTTTTTTTTTTTTTTTTTACAATAGGTTACCAAACTGTGCTATGTACCTATACACTGCTTCTACAGTGATTTGATAGATACGTACGTCAAAATCTACTACTTAGAAGTTTATTAAAAAATTATACTTAAACAATTTGATGCATAAAAGTCTATTAAAAAAATTCGTGAAAATAAATGTTATCTTATAATACTTATAATTTTTAATATTTTGTTCCTAATTTATTGAAATAATGTGACTATTTGCGAAAAAAACACACAAAACTGCCAATCTCGCGAGATCTCGAAATTGGCGAGATCTCGCGAGATTGTAAATAACAATACTGCGAGATCTCGCTTGAGCCCCAATCTCGCGAGATTTGCATTCCCTAGTTGCACTGTTGTTGTACCCACTCTTAGCACAAGCTTTCCGCTTATTTGGAAGGGATAGGAGTATATTAGTCAACTTCAGATAAAAATAAAAAAAAAATACTAGATTGTTCTTCTTCTGCTTGTAGTGTATGCCGTCTCCTATCGGAGATTACTGCACTTTTTTTTAAATATATAGACTAGCGCTTGGCTGCGATCACACCTGATGGTAAGTAAAAATGCAGTCTAAGATGGTGCGCACTTGCCTAGACTATGCCTATTCACTCATGATTTAAAGACACCCTAGTTATAGTTTATAGTTAGTTGGAAAAACAGAAGCCGGAAGGGCATTCCTTGCGGTGGGTAGGTATTAGGAACGAGATTAATTGTGTGAAAACCAAGTGAAAACTTATTCTCACAGATACTTCTTTTTTTTTAATTTTTTTTATTGGATGACAAGATAGTCCTTGAGTACGATCTCACCTGATGGTAAGTGATGATGTAGTCTAAGATGGTAGCGGGCTAACTTAACGGCGGGTAGGGGTATGGCAGTGTACATTCAACCCATACCCCTAATCTGTTTCTACACGCCATCGCGTCGTACCGGAACGCCAAATCGCTTGGCGGCCCGTCTTTTTATTGGTTGGTAACCGTTGGGCTATTCAGGCTTTATTTGATTGCAAAATATGAACTCGTTTTGAATGTTTTTGATCAAAGGTGGCATAACCATTCATTCACAACTTTTTTACCAGAATTATAAATTGGTATACCTACTTAGCCTATATTTGGAGAAGTCGGGACCACCCACGGAGCCACCGGTAATCGCCGCGGCCCGTCAGGAAAACAATACTGAGATACGCGAATTTAGAGCGCTGCCTCGCCACGTTACTAGTGTTGCCTATCGATAGTCCAATATCAATAGACCATCGATAGTTTAGGCTATTGCCTTACCAATAGTAACTTCAATCTATTGATAGTATTGTCACGTGTCAATACTATCGATACCTGTAGTATCTCATGTAGAGCTAGATATTCGAAATTGTCACAGAATTTGTATTTCTAATGCCACTATTACTAGTAAGTAGTTCGCCCCGAACTGAGACCTCGCGATATCCCATAATTCCCAAAAGTTTTAATTATATATTATTGTAATAATTAACTTTTAACATTAGACGCAATAAAAAAATAATAGTTGTCATAAAACTGTTTTACTGACACAGCGCCATCTATTAGCATTATTTCACAATAATGCTAATAGATGGCGCTGTAATAGAATAGCTTCACAGCTATTAGCATTTAAAATTAAATAATTTCGTTTCTTTATAACATTTATCTAATTTTAGTATTTGTTGTTCAAGTACAGGATATAACTGAATTTTCGACCAAGTTTCACGTTCTAATATTCAGTAATTCTTGACATATGGCTCAAATTAAAATCTCCACTTTGAAAGCCCCCTATTTCGTCAATTTTATGGGAAAAATTAAAAAAAATATATTTTTGTACTCTGATCAAAGTCGTCTTTAAAAAGATATATTGCAAGTCTATGTAACGCAACAAACAAAATTTTACTTCAAACGCGCTTCTATGAGAGCCCCCCTGAAATAAAGCTTTTTATATTTTTTTATACAATGTTCGGCTGAAGGCCATCAGTTTACATATTATATTTAAATTTGAAGTAATTACGTTCAGTAATTCAGAAGTTATAGGGCTCTGACAGACATTTGGACGGACACACTTCTCTGTCTAGTAGGCAAGCGCCCTAGTTGACTCAGAGAACTCGCTTCGCTCGTTCAATAAAAAATATACATAATAAGAAAAATAAAGTTAAGAATCAAAGAGGGTCTCCATACGATATAAACGTTTGTTTTGCTCGATCTCAATAATATCTGGTTTTAAATCTTGTACGATGAAACGGAACCCTTTGTGGGCAAATGCGACTCGCTTTTGGCCATTTTTCTGGAGTCAAAACTCAAATATGTGATATCTTTCGCAACATTCACACGCCCATAGCGAAACGGATGCCGCCCTCCAGGAAATTACCCATTCAGAGACAAGTGCTAAATCACTATAAGTAGGCACTCTCCACGTGCACTCGTGTAATAGCTGATGACCCTACAATATTGCTGACCCTAGTTAAGAGTGGCATCGTCACCAGTACGTGATTATTTTGGCAAACTAGCATGTATACTGTGGGAACGGGATATACCACTTCTGAACACATTTTTAGAGTCTCAACACACAACCTTATGTTCCTGCCTCAATGTTTATACCACAAGATTACTAGAATGTCCGATATCAGTCAGATAGAGTCCGATTGATGGAAGATTTAAGACTTTGGTGTCTTTCACAATTTATTGGCAATCCCAAAATCTTACAAAGCGTGCAATTTGTTCAGTCTATTACCTACCTACTGTGTAAATAGAGTTTTTACGTACCCTAGGTAAAAGCCTTGTAATAAAAGATTAAAAACAGAAAAGATTTCTTGATTGCCATGAACGTTGGCAATTTATAACTAAATATCGATGTTCTCACGGGAATTGAAAAACCTTAATCCACGCGATTTCGTCCGCGTGCACTCCTAATTTTTAGGGATAAAATGTAGCCTATGTGTTGTGTTAGGTAATCCTGGGTGTAAGCTATCTTCGTTCCTTTCAACCAAATGGGTGCATTAGTTGTAGCGTGAAAGAGTACCAAACATTCATTCATCCATCCTCACAAACTTTAGCATTTATAAATAATACTAGCTGATTCCCGCGCCCATTCAAAAAAAACGCATCAAAATCCGTTGCAGTTTTAAAAGGATCTAAGTATACATAGGGGCAGACAGACAGCGAGAAGCGACTATGTTTTATACTATATCGCTCATTTGCGACAAGAGTGACATAATTCGAAATCGACGGTGAGAGAATTCTCTCGTTAGAGAGTAATGTTTTGTGGATGCTGCGGTCTCGAAACAATACGCCAACAAAGCGACAGAGCATTAAGTCACAATCTCTCTCGCTCTTATTTTTTTGTGCTTAGCGTAATGTTGTTTTTATAGCAAAAAGTATAAATTTTCGACACTAAAATTGGTGAATTTTGAGTTATGTCACCCTTGTCGCAAATGAGCGGTATGTAGTGATTAGGTAAATTCGTACATTGAAAACTCTCGGGCATGCGGTGCAAAAATATCCGTATGCGAACGCTTTTACATCGATAGGTATGTTGTAGCAAAAAGCTACTTTAAATGTAAGGAGTCTGACATGGACGTTTTATCGGAAACCACGTGAACGTTTTAATGAAAAGGCGAAGGCAATTCACTTTTTACATAGGTACCTATTTACTTTTTACATAATTTTTTCTATTAAATATGAAACTCACAACGGTGTAGACCTCACAATATGTTAAACACGTGGCCCACAGGTTCTTATCACTAAAATGCCCACCTATGATGATGTACTAGAGCCTTGAAGAATATAATATCCTCCTCGACTAGAGCAATAAATATCATCCGGGTGGACATTTTGAAAGTGATTGAAATCACCTTTTATCATTACACTAGCTTTAACCCGCGGCTTCGCTCACGTTAGGTTCGATTTTTTAACCCCCTATTTAACCCTCTTGGGGTTGAAATTTTCCAAAATCCTTTCTTAGCGGATGTCTACGTCCTAACAGCTACCTGTATGCCAAATTTCAGCTCGATCGGTCCAGTGGTTAGAGCTGTGCGTTGATAGATCAGTCAGTCAGTCAGTCAGTCAGTCAGTCACCTTTGCCTTTTATATATTTAGATAATGATAAATTTTCTCGCTCGGAATCCAGAAAAGCAAAATTGATGCGACTTCATCCGCGTGGATTAAGGTTTCCAATTCCCGCAGGAACTGTTTAATTTTCCGGGATAAAATGTAGCCTATGTGTTAATCCTAGGTGTGAGCTAGTATCTCCATTCTAAACAGCCAAATCGGTTCATTCGTTGTAGCGTGAAGGAGTAACAAACTAACACACATACCTACCTACAAACTTTTAGCTTTTTAATATTAGCGTAATGTTTTTCGTATATTTTATAACATTATTTGTATTAAGGTGTTTCTCTATTCATACCGAAAATGTAAACAAAGTCTGCACTATTCATTTGAGTAGGTAGATACAATCACTTTGGATTCCTCACACAACTTTGTTTTCAAGACAAATTAATATGAATCGCACGACTGAGCGAAGTTGTGCCTTGATCATTAACAGACTCAATTCGATAAACATACCTACGTATAGAATTTTAATTAAATCAATAATTCTTATAATTTGGGTAAATATGTACTCAGCATATATACTAACGAAGAAATAAAATTAAAAGCTTATATTAATCATTTCTCGCCTGCCGAAACTCCAAAAAGGGTCTAGTTTCCAAGTAAACTTTATCCGAAGAATAAAGACAAAACGGCAACTTTAATCGTCAATGTAAGTTAAAACGCACTTAAAACGTGACAGATTTACAGACTTAATATTTAAGGTCCCATTTTAACTCTGTCACCTTTGAAGTCCCGAGTCAAATCAGAGCATGCAAGATCTCAACCTAATTCCATCTAGGCAGCGAATGAACTAGATACCTACTCGTAGTTTCGATTCGTAGGTCATTTTGGCCTTTTAGTGCATAGTGTAGATTGTCACTTGAATGGTTTATCAACTCAGCTTTGTAAATCGTATATTTAATTTGAAAGCTCACGTAATTAATATGACGAATTGATAAATGAAACCATACGTGTTAAGTTGTTAAATGAATAGGATTTTCTTACAAAATCGCACGGCAGGTCCTAGCATACCTTACCGACCGCCGACTGACTTCCACTAAGGTGGATAATGTAGGAACATAATTTGGTAGGTATATCAGCTATAGCTCATGCATTTCACAAAGGCGCGTGGCTCATGGTTGTGTGTGTGTCGTATCTGTATAAGTGTGAGCGAGAGCTTGCTTGCGCCTGACAGGCACAAGTAAAGCTCACGTGCCCTCGTGAATTGCAAGAACTGTAACAAGGTATTTGCAAAAGTATGTCAAAAAAGAAAACAAGTCATTAGAAAACAGAAAAATTTATTGGAAATTTAGAAAATAAATACAACCGAAATCCTTAAAAAATCAATGTACGACAACGAAACAAATGCAACAAATCTTAAATGTAAGTCTTAACTAATTAAATAAATAATTAATTTTATTTCATTAAACCTACAATACTTTGTACGATTATACCATATTCGATGCTAAAATAATATATTTACAAGTTCCGATTTATTCTAATAATCTCACTTTGGTAAACTGTGGTTAATAGGGTCTTATATTTTAACATAAATAAACGAGGCAATAATTAATTTATCTGAACCCAGATTTAGCAGGCCAAGACTTAACTTTAATGACTGAACAATAAGCAGAAATACTGTACCATTATTTTCTATAGATGTATGTGGCTAGGTATAATAATTACTTAATCAACTTTTTCTTAGCTGCTATAAAAGGTATGTTCTTGCAATTCACGAAGGCGCGTGGCTCATGGTTGTATGTGTGTCATATCTGTATAAGTATGAGCGAGAGCTTGTGGTGGCGGTGGGAGCGGTCAGGCGCGAGGCCTGACCGCTCCCACCTAGGCTCCCGACAGGCACGCACACTTACGCAATGTGCATGTACACGACGTAACCACAAGTAAAGCTCTCGCGCCCTCGTGAATTGCAAGAACTTATACCTTTACGTATACCTAAGTAAAGTATGGTTTTCAAACAGAAAAGTTAAGACTTTCTTACCGTACGTACTCGTACTGATAAAGAACCGTGCTACCAAGCAAGGTGAAAGACCAAACTGAATTTAAGCGCCAGGCTACGTATTTCTCCGAAAAGTTTTTATTTGATTTGTTTATCTTTTAAGTGTCGATTTCACCCAACGTCAACTGACGCTTAACCGAGAAATTAAGCCTCAATAGTTCAACGGTTAAAGGTGCGAACTGAAAACTGAAAGGTTGCAGGTTCAAACCCCACCCATTGCATCGTCGTAACCACTCCTAGCACAAGCTTTCCGCTTATTTGGAGGGAATAGGAGGATATCAGTCAACTTCAACTTGGCTGATATACTTAAAAAAAAATTGCGTTCTGGCAGTTTTTGTATTGAAAATCTGCCAAAATATCATTTCACGGTTAGACCTTTCTCAACGTTAGTGAAATCGGCCTAAGACAGCTAAGAAAAAATAGATTATTATGGGTAATCCTAATCACACAGTGCATAAATAGCTTTGAATTCCACAATTTTACATAGAACTAACAATAATGTATGGATTGACACATATTTATTATATTTCATATATGTATTTACGTTAAAATATATTGTATAAGAATACATCTAAAGAACTAAAATTGAATGCCAATGTTGCCTACAAAACGAATAAAATTAAGAATTTAATGATATCGACATCAAAAAGCCAATACTTAAACTAAAAAAACTCACTCAAACACTCCAATTACAACACACAAAAAAAGATACCGGCCGAATTGATAACCTCCTCCTTTTTGGAAGTCGGTTAAAAATACTCATACACTACCCCCTCAAAATAGATACATAGGTACATAGGTATAGTTCTTGCAACTCACAAGGGTGCGTGGCTCATGGTTGTGTGTGTGTCGTATCTGTATAAGTGTGAGTGAGAGCTTGCTCGCGCCTGACCACTCCCACCTAAGCTCCGACATGCACGCACACTTAGGCAATGTGCATGAACACGACGTAACCACAAGTAAAGCTCACGCACCCTCGTGAAATGAAAGAATTATACCTACTACTAATTTCGGCGCTGACGGGTAGTTGCACCGTAGCCATAGTATAACAGGTCAACACACTCAAGGCGTGATTCCTGATAGATTCCTGTTGTAGGTTCGACACCACAATTTTTAATATATTACTTGACGGACTTGGCGAAACTATAAGAGTTCCTTGTAGTTTTACTACAGAACCCTAAACACGAAACTATCGGGCGCACGGACTCAAAAAACAAAAAAATACCTTGTAGCCACAAGATACTAAGAACAATCTATTTTGTTATGAACACCGAACACATTTTTTGTGGAACGTATCAGTTTACAGGACACCAGTCGGAAAGGAAAATAAACAAAATATCACACAGAGGGAAACGATTCTTCCAAGGATATAATGCGAATCTTACGTGAAGTGTCCATTGCCAAGTAACTTCCGCATTTTCACAATATTTTGCAGATCCCATTTTTTTAACCGACTTCCAAAAAAGGAGGAAGTTCTAATTCGTCGGAATCTTTTTTTTTATGTAAGTATTTTCCCCCGATTACTCGAAGACGCCTGGACTGATTCGAAAAATTCTTTTTTTGTCTCAAGTCCATTGTCATCAGATCAGGATCTGATGATGCGATCCTGGAGAAATTAATAGATAGATTAATAGATATCTACATTTTGTGAAATACCCAATTATGACAGGGAAAAGATTTATAATTGGGCCTGTAATTGATTCCAAGTAAGTAAAATCTATCCCAAATCCCAATAATTTAGTTCAAAAACTTTATTTAGCTCTTTAATTTATTAATGTATAGGTTTTAGGTATTTTCTTAGAGTTCAAATTTTGGAAATTCATAAGTCAGTTCAGTTTCCTATAGAATTGTTAAGACCTTGCTTGGACGAAACCGGTTCTGAACCTCTTCATTACGAGACCACAAAACGTTAGGGTTGGAATACACATGCTGATGTATTTTATTTCTATTTGTGACAGCTGTTATTTCACTTGATGGTAAGAGAAGGTTAGTCTGTATAGATCTTGTATAGATCTACTTGTAATACTAACTTGGAAGAGTGTAAATTAAACCCATAGGTACCCTTATCGGTTTCTACACGCCATCGTATCAGAACGCTAAATCGCTCGGTGAACACGTCTTTGACAATAGGGTGGTCACTAGCCACGGCCAAAGCCTTCTACTAGACAATAATACGAGTATGTTGATGGATATATCCATCTTATTGTGCTACTAGACACTTAGTTCTCTGTGTTCTTATGCTCTTAGCAGAGGTTAGGTAAACAAGTATAAATTGCTATCGTCATACATAAGAATAAAGCTCGCATAAATCTAGAATACTTGTACTGTACTTGTAGCGTAATTTATTTAATATAAAGGGTTAGCAATCTATTTCTCATTACTGATCTTTGCTTTTAGCTACACAGATTTACTAGGCTTATTACAAAAGCACATCCATGTATATGGTAGGTACTAAGCGTGTATACCGAGCTTAACGTGCAAAGAAACCACGATTTTAACTCCTCGCTGTGACTCTTCGTGGAAATATCACGACTTGTGTATTTCACGGTGAATTTTAAATTAAGATTGCCATTTACGTCAACATCATAATAAAAATAAATGTTGGAATCGTGGAATATCTTGGAACACTCATGATGCTTATACCTAATATAAACCGTTGTAGGACCGATTTCCCTAATGTAAACTAAGACTTATCTGAGCGTAAACTTGATATTTTGTTAGATTTTCAGTAAAAAAACTGTCAGAACATCCAATTTATTCATCAGTTAATCATCAGTCGACGATAGTGAAATCGGCACTAAAACAAATAAAAATATTATAGAGTATAGACACGACAAAATTAAAGTGAAAATAAGTAAGTATAATAATTATAAAAGCTTCATTCATTCACATACAATTTTTTCGATTACTGTAGTCAATGTTGTTGGTAAGGTAAAGAGCAATCTGTACTTTAAAAGCATTAGACATAAAAACCTAGTTGTATTCAGAAACGGTAAACAATGCGTTCATCTACATCATACTACATAAAGTCATCATGCATCTACTATCATTATAGCCTCATTTTAATACCACCTCATCACCCACTCAAATCGCTTCGCTACGATACAGGTCACGCCAATCTAGAAATATTAGGTTACAAACGTCTTCCAAGAAACTAAATGTTATCACCATCCAAAATACTCAAGGAAATAGTCGGCAGATCCAACAAATTTTAATCGGGATATTCTTAATAAACTACACGATACATTTCATAGTTCATTATAGGCCAACATCTTAGGAGGATGTCAGAGAAAATAAATGGAAAAAAAAATTATGTTGCCGGCATCACATCCCGCATATTTGTAACACGCCAACACACTGAAGGGCGATTAGTGTTTCGCCTGCCGGAATTAGCCACTCGAGACATCCACTTCCCTGTTTCTTGTTAATCGCTTGACTATGTGATTGCATTCTTTTTTTGATTTAATGAATGTAATGCTCATCGCACATTTAAGTTGATCTCACGATAGCACGCGCCGAAAACAAAGCATTAATGTAACAACTGGAAGATGGAAATTAATTTAACACGCCGAAATCAGGCATTGTTCAATTTCTAAAAAAGTTGACGTGCATTTTAGTTAATGCTTAAAATGCGAATGCGTACATGCCGAATTGATGCGGCGCAAAGTGATGATGTTACAATACATTTAACTGATGTCAAACCTATCATCTATGGACACCATACGCATTTAAGCAAGCATCAAAAAAGCAAACATAAAAAACACGTTAAACATGACGCACGTGTCATGATGGCATGGTTTGCATTTTCAGTTCGTATTTTGGCTTCGGCATTTGCGATGTGTACGGCGAGCGCTTATTAAATATGCGACCAGCTAACGAAATGGAGAGTGGGTGAGTGTATATTCATCTGCTTGACATGTCGCGTTACCGCGCTGAGCTGTAGATCAATCGGCGTGGCGCCGCGGCAGGAACAACCCTGCATTTGTCACCGGAGTTCGGACCACCGGCGCCGCCGCTGTATTTATAGCGAGGCGAGATGCCCGCGCATGCGCCTGTGCGTCCGTGGGCGGCTACAGCATTCACTATGAACTTTATTCGGATATCTAACTGAACGCTGCCGACAAAGTCCTCAGGGTGAGCAAAGTCGAAACTGCCCAGGTAAAGCGGTGATTCCACTGCAGATATGGTAAGATAGGCAGCCAACTTTATATGCGCTGTTTAACGACGTGACTCTTTAATTTTCCTTAGCTAACTTACAACTTATATAGACACGCGTTATTTGTTAATCTTTAAGACAGCCCAAATGTCCAATTGAATATTCATCGCTTATTTACTAAATTAACCCAATTCAGGCACTTTAATTTGATCTGACACTATTTACTTGTTACTACTGCAAAGTTAGGTAAACTTTAGAGTTGACAGTAGATTTTATATTAAAAACAATTCGGGTATTCTATCCAAAGTCGATTAAACCCGAGCAGTGTCTACTTGGCACACCCTATCATTTTGCCTGTAACATATTTTATACACCAAAACATAAACACAAACACACTTCATCTATACAAATTCCATTTAGATACATTCAATCCCTTGCAAAACCTCAATTTAATATACAAATACGCTACTTTAAAATACTGATCTATAGGTACATATTTACAAAACTTTTAAAAGTTTATTCCAGACTAAAATATGAGGTAGACCTCAAAGCTTGTTGTCACGTATTGTACTTCGAAGTAAAAAATGTACAAACTAAAAATAAGGCACTCGATATTGCGATGGAATTTGTTGAAGAGACCACCTCCTCGAGGTGATGTTTTTTATGCTTCTCCTCATAGCCTCTTTCGTGATTCTTTGTATGATTCTTTGAATGCTTGTGAAAGCACAACCTAGCTAGGTTGTTCTGCATCTTAGGGCAGTCGTAGTCTTCGTTGCCATCGCAATGGCACGCCTGTAGAGCGGCAGCTTTGTCCTGCTTCCGAAGAATTTGTATGGAGTTAAGGCACTTGTTAGAACACTTTCGACCGCGGTACACTGATCTGCACAGATCCTTGTAGTATCGCAAAGCTGTAGCGCACTGCGCGTCTGCTAGGCAGATGAGTTGCGAGAGGCGGCAGGAGGCCGTCGCGTTGGCTGCTCCTCTTAACACTTGAGGACGACAGACGTCGATCCTTTGCTTTGCTTCCAAGCAGTACTCGTCTTCACATTGGCACTGCAACAAAAGAAACCTTCATAAGCACCTTCTTTAAATCATCCTACCAAAGTACCTACCCATACATAGTTGTATGTGCAACATATTTATTGGATCGCACAAATTATTCAAATTCAGTTTTTGGAAGATTAATTTTATTTAGTTTTTGCAAGTTTTTTTTGGATTGGTTTAAGAATATTAGTACCTTACATTATATTGGATATATCGCACCTTTGGTAGAACAAGGGCACATTTATAGTTTCCGCAACAGGAGAGCCATTTTAAGATTTTTTTTGGATTCAGTGTGGTCTAGCTTTGCTGTATTGGTCTAAACCTTTTTTTATGTGATAGAAGGTCTAAAATAATTCTGCCTTGCATGAAATAAACTATACGACGATAATTATTTTTGGCATGTTGTTAACAAGAATAAAAACGTTAAATTTTTTTAATAATTTTTTATTTAACAATTATGCCCTTGTTCTACTAAAGGTGCGATATGTAATATAATAATTATAATTGCGTCCTTGTATTCTGCAGTGTTACTTTACCTGTTATTCGGGCATATTGAATTAGAACGCAATTTTTTGAAAACGTTTGTGCGAGGTTTAAATAATGCTACATACATAGATACGTCATGTCAGAAAATTAACATTCTGTGCTTATTTATGAAAAAGAGATTTTAAGAAATATTAGGTCGAATCTCGTAAATTCAGCCATACAATAATATCTGAAAAAGAATTAGGATCTTAAATCAGTCCCGCAGTTTTTGACAGGGTCTCTACTACCAACGCTTATAGCAGTATTATTTCAATAACATATTTGTTTTGAGATGTCATAATAATGACAACCTTATATCGATTACTTTAAGGCCGATATTGTAGCACATTTCAAAACAAGCCCGATATAATCGGTTCCACCAAATTTTCTACTGTCGGAGTTACCTATTTTGTAACTTATCAGCATTCGTTCTAGTCAGATTAGCGGCAAAGGCGGCGAAACGGAACATTTAAATAATCCTTATTAACAAATAACTTAGCTATAAATACCTACAGCCGTGGAGTTAAGGAACTAATTTGAAAAATGGAAGAAACATTTGAGTTATTCGAATATTCGCTATGGAACTAATTAACCTCTTTTGACGGTAACGTTTAATTAAATGCCGATTTATGGTCCTGTATGTCGACGATACAGATAAATAAAAGAGTGGCCTCCGTCTTACGCTATATTTTTTGTTTGAAGGCAGCAACTAGTGTTTCCAGGTATGTAACTTTGTCGGGACGTCCTGATTTCAGAAATACTTTGGCAGATCTCAGGCTGCAGCTCAGTGGCGGTTGTATGTGACTAGCAATTTTTTAATTTGTTTGGATTCCGTACCCATAAAGTGCCAACGGGGCCCTAAGATAAGGGCGGACAGCAGAGGTATACTCTGCTGTCCGGCCGTCCGTCCGCCTTTCAGCGGGTTTACCTTATGGATCATGATCATGAACCGTCAGAAGTAGATAATTACTTGAAATTTTCACAGAATGTATTCCTATTTCATTTCAAGCATTCATTTCATTTCTATTGCCGCTCTATAAGAACAAATAATCCTAATCCTAATAATATTATAAATGTGAAAGTGTGGATGTTTGGATGTTTGTTACTCAATCACGTCGCAACGACTGAACCGATTTGGCTGAAATTTGGCACAGAGATAGATTATAGTCTGGAATAGAACATAGGCTACTTTTTATCCCGGAAAATTAAACAGTTCCCGCGGGAATAAAAAACCCTCAATCCACGCGAACGAAGTCGCGGGCATCAGCTAGTAAAAAATAAAACGTTAAAAATTAGACGATCGTCTTTAATTAACCATACAATAAACTAGCTGATGTTAAATCTTGTAAGATTGTACGAAACCCTTCGTGAGCGGGTTTGATTCATATTTTGTTAGCGAAGGCTAGTAAATTTCTCATTGTCCACTTTTTCACGTTTAAGTACTTAATTTACATTTAGCGTAGTAAAACACAAGTTTTAGTAAGTCTTATGGCATCTTATTCAATTAAGTATAATTTGAATAATATACCTATGTTAGGATGGAGATGAAATGATATGATAGGTACAACTAATGATATCTCTATTAGTTGTACCTATCATAATCCTTATGAATATTATAATGCGTTTGTTGGTTTGTCCTTCAATCGCAGTCTTGTCTCTTTTCAGCGACGGAGCAGCACCGTATCGAAATGAATTTTTCCTTTTCATACCGGAAAAACTTCACGCGGGTGAAGTCGCGGGCAAAACCTTTAGCTTTATAATAACAGTTAGGTGACTATCTAAAAACTTAACTGATCAACATTTCTGAGCGGTTTATTTAAACGATCCGGTTTCTTCGTCAGCCGTAAAATATTTAGGTGGAACGATTGCATTCAAATTGGAAATTGTCTATTAGTTAAAGTGGCGGTCCCGTTTTTACAAAGGCCACACCTGGCAACACTAGCCGCGACACCTGCGCAAGAACTTGCGCTGTGGTAGGTCCAGACCCGATCAAGACGTCAAATCTCAAGGCTGTGCGGCCGCTTTACCTTGCCTTTCGATACACATTACCCAACCCACCACCATAATCACACCGTTACAACGACATAATCAACCGGACCGGTCCACGATAATACCAGCGTTTCCTTAAAAACCGGCCGGAATAAATCTCTTCGGAAAGATTTTTAGCTTTGATTATATGATCTTGCAGTTCAACTTTTGAACAGTAACCACCGAAAAGGTGTTCCAAGTAAAAGACCGAATGTAAAGATGTATCGTATACAACTTACTTTTTGCTCATTCGAAGTGAAATTCAAAAAATTATTTATTTCATATAGGCCAACTTGTAGCTCTTATGACACGTCAAGACTCTACCACTTGTACAGAAACTGGACAGCAGTTCATAACAAAACATTACAATCTATACATATAATAATAATCTATATACTTACATATAATAAAATTGTAGAAAAGTGGTGTCTGTACAATGGAAATATATAAAAAAAAAGTAGCAGGGGTTGTTATTATATCGATGCCGAACCCGAAATTGTAATTAATTTTTTTTTGTCTGTTTGTCTGTTTGTCTATGTCTTTGTGCACGCTAATATCAGAAACGGCTTATTCGATTTAGATACGGTTTTCACTAATATATTGTAGTAAACTTCACTTAACATTTAGTGTTTATTTCATGTCAATCGGTTCATAAATAAAAAAGTTATGTCAATTTAAAGAATCACGGCGAACATTTTTAACGTACAGAGTACGTACTACACGCCTCGCGCCTGAGCGTCGACGGTATATGTAATTCAAAATATGCTGCCCGAAAAGTCACTATTCCACGCGAACGAAGTCGCGGGCACAGCTAGTGTTATATAAATTATTATGCTAGTAATAACAAAAAAATAAATCTTCTAATGTCTTAGAAATAATGTCCAACTGTTACGCCGCATATTTAGCTGTTGATGATGATAAATTGAACATGCACTGCTAGAATTATTTCGACGATGTAAAACGAGACTGATTTCCTAATTTTATGTGTATTGGTTTGAAGTGTTATTTTTAGAGTGTTCTAACTTTTAATATCTGTGTAAATCTCAGTTATGTGCTTGTTTAATACTTTATTATGTTAGAAGTATCATGTTTTCTATAGAACGAACGACAATGATATCTACCAACACATAATTCTGGCACCATTAATGTCATCAAGTGATCGCCTCATCGTAGGTTTTTAATGCCATTATACTATTTTGTGCCATGCTGGTGGTCCGAAGCAGATGTCTTACGAAATATAATGAATATTCAAGTTATAGAAAGACAGATTTTCATGCACCTGGTGCGATAAAAAATAATTTAATGCATTTTACCCGTCGATGCCTAAGGTCAGTTGGTCATAATAGCAATACAGAATAATTATAGTAATATCAAGATTATACCTAGGTAACTTTCTTAAATGCCCTTAAAATCGCCAGCGCGCATGTGGTATGACATAGGGTTCGACTCTACCGATTTTGATAAAACTTTGAGCAGTACCAATTTATGTCTAACTATCTATTATTGTTCTGAAAGTTAGATCCCATGTAATTTAGTAATACTTGGGTGTTGCATGCACAAAAAATCAATAATCAAAAACAGCCAGTTCAGTATCATAATTTTAGAATAATAGAGGAGGTAGTTAATGAGACAACAATAACAATATAGAAATAAAATGACTAGTCGCGAAACTGAAGTGAAAAGCGGCGGAACACATAGTTTTGAAGCCCTAAGATGTTGGAGTGGTGACCTCATACCAGATAGCAGTGTTGGCGAACCCTCCACTAAAAGGATAGTGTACACAACATCAAACGAGTGAAAAGGTGCTGCTGGATCTCCTGGAGGTAGAGCTAGCATGCGCGCCACGAGAAAATTTTGTCTGTCAATTTACTCATGAATTTCGAAGATTTCACACATTTCCACATCAGTTTCGCAAATCGCTAAGCTATGTCGTTGACTTTAGTTCTCCTACTAGTATCTCCTCATTTCTGATTTGATCTCGCATGTTGGATAGTAACTAATGCAACCGATTTGATAGAATATAGATTTTGAAAAGATTCGAATGATAAGTTTATGGATATAGAATATGAGTTCATTAAAAGTTTGCAGACGTTACAAGGTGATGGGGGTTCGAAGTGCTTTAAAAGTGACGTCAGAAGGATAGGTCGTCAACCGCGACCCTCAGCTATGATGGCGATGCATCGTGTCCGACAAATCTGACGTCTAAATTAGATTTTATTGCGTGGCGTCTGTACCAAACTACACCACCATAAGAAGACCTCCCGTACTCTACACGTAACTACATGCTTCGAGCACAATTAAATGAACTGCTTCGAATGGCAGCTCACGATAATTTGGTCGTCTCCCTCAATTGAGAAAGACGCTGTAAACAAATGATGATGAAAAGTTATTGTAGCAAATAAGACCTTTGCCACGGCTACACGATTTGTAAATATGAACGAGATACACATTGTTTAAGAGAGACATTTTGATTTCGTCGAGACAATGTGTACAATAAGACACAAACCATTAATTTGATGCTGATCAGATGCAAAATAAACCTGAGAACTTTAACTTGTTATTATTCAAAGTACACTGATGAAAATATATGTATATAATTATTTTATTACTTATACTTATATAATATATTTTCATCAGTGGTAAAATATAACTTTTTGGTCTCTAGATAAACCGTTTGGCATCCGTTAATAGAACAATCTTAGCAACATTCTCTAAGAGCAAATTCAATAAGCGAACAAACTGAGAGATATCTTAAAGTGGTACGTTTACAAATCCCAAAAAGCGCATGAACTTCAGTTTTTTCTTTCAAATACTTTTGTCCAAATTGAAGTTCGAGCGCTTTCAAGACATGTGGAAGCTAATCATTAAGTTCTCATATTGCTCTTTCCCTTCAGGGACGTGAGATATCTATCAGAGCGTGACTGCTCTCGGTGGGGCAAAGTCTGCAAGTGATTTTCATAAATCGACAAATGGTTTATTGGTCATTATTAAAGAATCTTCATTTTTTTTTATAGGTACTCTATAAATCTAGAGAGCTTCCTCAGTAGTAGCAGAATTATTGAGGCAGCACACACCACATGGGTGCAGTCAAGAAGTCTTCCCCGTTTACTCGAAGACGCCTGGACATATTTGGAAAATTCTTTTTTGTTTGAACGGGTATACTTTCCAGGTGGTCCCATTGTCATCAGGTCAGCATCTAATGATGGGTCCCTGCAGAAATCGACGAAACTCTTCAAATTTTATAGGCACAATTGATACACTTTGTAGTTTGAAGTCGGTTTTGTAAAAATAATTTTTACGTTTATATTATGGTCTAAAACTACTAAGTTGGTAGTAGGTACGCATCGTTGCACATTAGGCTAAACTAAGTTAGATTAATTACCGGTGTGGCTTGCGCTTTAAGGCAGATTTTATTGTTAAGTTCAACTTACGTTCATGAGTTCTTTCCCCTCTTCTGTGGACGTGAGGGCGATCAGCGCGTGACCGCACTCGTTTGGGCACGAGCTGGCGGGTTTGGTCAGCACCTCGTTGCAAAGGTACATGTAGTTGTTGAGGGCGGCCCCGCAGCCGGTCCGGTACGCGCACCGCATGCGGGCCTCCTCGCAGGGCGTGCCGCCCGCGCCGACGCATGCCGTCAAACACGCCACCGCCAGTAACCACCACATCACCTGGAGACAAAATAAAACTTATCAGAAAGGCATTTCTGCGCGACAGCTTTTAAAAAAGTTTATCGCCGACTCAAAATTAGTTTCTGTGGAAATTATTTTTCAAATTGAAGTGGAACCTTTGAGGTAAATAGGGTTTACCTAATTAGAAAGAAATCATCAAAATCGGTAAACCCAGTACAAAGTTGTGCGTGATAGAATCGGAAAAACCGTATGCGACTACCCTTAAAAGCAGAATTTCTTTTTCAAAAAATGGGACCAACTTCGAGGTGGACACTACCCATTAAAAAAAGAATCATCAAAATCGGACTACTCTGCGAAAAGTTATACATGGTCATAAATGAAAAAAAAAATTACGCGACGAATTGAGAACCTCCTCTTTTTTTCATCAGTTAAAAAGAAAATTAGTCGACGATGTTTTATTTCCAAGGGTGACATAGGTTTGACAGCTACAGAACTCTCGGAACTTCACGAAGACTGGAATAGCTCTATGTTACCTAAGTGTTAGCATTTTTAAGTAAGTGATAAGATCAGTGATTCTGTGCCATGATAAATATCAAGATATTTATCAGTAAGGCTAGGGAGTGAAGCAATCTCAGTGAAACTTGTTTAATTCAAGCCGGTATAACAAGCTTTTACTAAAGTAAGTTCTGGTAAGTACCTACTATTACTAATACCTAGATATTAGTAATTTTTAGTAGGTAGGTACCTAATGCTAGTTCTACGGCTAATTTGTAGTCAGAAAGAGCCAAAGGCTGTTTAAGGATAAAAAAATTGCTAGGTAGGTACTAAAAAACAAATTGCAAATTAATTTTATATTACACCTTACACCCGATAAAAACTTAATTTTATTCAGTGGAATTAATTTATTTATGTATAGTATACACAGATACTAAATAATATAAATAACTAATATTGCTAAAAACTAACAAAACTGCGCCTAAAAACATTCTGTAATCTGTACTTAGTATTAGTTGTATAGATAGATACGTTGGAGACATAAGTTATGTAGGTTACACGTGTACTTATAAGTAATACCTATAAGAAATTAATTGCTGTAGGGCATAACATATATAGGACGTCATAAAATGATAATATTATAGACCAATTACCTACTATCGGAGCAGAGATATAAGGCCAATTAAATTGGAATTTTGTATAAAATGTAAATTGGTGCCAGCTGTCTTGATGCTGCACAAAAAATGAAGCAGGGTCTTTATACCTACCTACGTTTAAAAAACTTACTTACAATATCTTTTGTTACTATCGTAGTAGCTATCTAAATTGTCTGCATTATCATTATCCTGCAGGTATAGGTCAACAATACAAATATCGAGGTCAAGAAGATAACTTAGACTCACTTACATACTCGTAGGTTGTGCGTGTACCTACATTCTAAGTTTAAGCTACGTTTTTGGCCTAAAAAAGCATTTCGTAAAAATGACCTTCTTTATAATTTGCTTGATAATTAAATTTCTGTGTTTCAAATTGAAACACAGTTGAAACTTTCAATAGGATTTTGTGTGAAGAAATTCTCCGGTTTTATCCGGGGTTTATCCGAAGCAACACATAATTCCAAACAACGGAGAATAGGTAAAGCCACCGATTCTACACCTGCAGGGCGATCAGCTAACTTTTATCGCAATCATTAAAGGACATCGTCAATGTCAAAACATGGTTTTGGCTCCACGTAACATTGAGACAGTCCGTAAAGGATTGTTACAGCCCGAGAGAAGGCGTTTGATGAGGCGGCTAGGCTGGCATCGGTCGCAACATCACTGGTAGTGCGCAGAATCGGCATGTTGGGATTGAGAGTCGCTGTCTCCAAAACTGAGGCCCTACTATTCCATGGCCCGCGTAGGGGACCACCTCGAGGTGCGCGTATCACCGTGCGGGACATATCAGTGGCGATCAAGAACCATATAAAATATCTTGGCCTTATCCTGGACGGTCGATGGAATTTCGGTGCGCATTTCCAACAGCTGGCACCGAGGCTAGTCAATGCCGCTGCTGCCCTAGGGAGGCTACTGCCAAATATAGGTGGGCCAGAGTCCTCCTGCCGACGGCTCTATAGTGGAATCGTGCGAAGTATGGCACTGTATGGGGCGCCCATATGGGTGGAAGGGCTATCGTCTCAAAATAAGACCCTGTTACGGAGACCGCAAAGAATCATTGCGGTCCGTGCCATACGTGCTTACCGTACAGTGTCCTGGACGGCTGCCACACTGCTGGCTGGTGATCCGCCCTGGGAACTTCAGGCTGAAGTGCTTGCCGAAGTATACCAATATAGGGCGGACGTCAGGGCTCGAGGAGAGAGGCCGGAAGCCGAGGTGTCTGCGCGCATCAGAACTCTGGCCCGCGACGCTCTAATCGCCAGGTGGAGAGAGGACCTGCAATCTCCCATAGCCGGTTCCTGGACGGTCGAGGCGGTCCGGCCCCACCTGGAAAGCTGGGTTCGGAGACGGCACGGGACGCTTACGTACCGTCTGACGCAGGTACTTACTGGACATGGTTGTTTCGGTAAGTATCTGCATCAGATTGCGAGGCGGGAGCAGACCCCAGCCTGCCATGAATGTAATGCGCAGGAAGATACGGCGTATCATACCTTGGCCGAGTGCGCGGCGTGGGGGCCGCAGCGGCACCGTGTGGTGCAGTTCGTTGGAGCAGACCTCTCTCTGCCGAGCGTGGTGAGTGCCATGATCGGCAGCGAGAGGTGTTGGAAGGAGGTAATGGCTTTCTGTGAGAGCGTGCTCTCACTGAAAGAACAAGCGGAGCGGGTCAGAGAGCTGGACCCGAACGCTCACCCGCTCCGCAGAAGAAGAGGTCAAAGAAGAAGGCGCCAATATGCGCGCCTTCATCCCCCCGGAGCTCCGTAGGATGGCGGGATGATCGGTCGAAACCGCTGGAATGCCACAGTTGAATGCGAGCAGCGATCCTGTGGCTTCCCTATAAAAGCGTGGACGGGCCCGTTGGGTTTTAGTGGGTATTTTGGCAGTGCCAACGAGTCCCACATACCCGCCTGTTGTCAAGATGGGCGGGATGCGTAAAGGCATTTCCCAACGTAAAAAAAAAAAAAAAAAAAAAAAAAAAAGTCCGTAAAGGATCGTTGAGGACAAAAAAATATTTTGACATTGATGCAGTATCACATCGATAAAATTTTTGTATGAATATTGCTGAAAATTGGTACCGCGTAAGACTTTTGAAGTAAGATGTCCGTTAAGGACTACGACAAATATAACGTCAAACTAGGCTTTCATTGATACACCTCGTTAGGTGTTCTTATCGGTGACATATGTGGTATCCAAAGTCGTTTTACTACTCATATTTTTGTAAAAATATTTAATAAGCTTTATTAAATAATTTATCAAATTAACAATGCAATTAGTATTATTATATGAAGTAAGAAAATGTTAAAATCATTGAAGAATCATTTTTAGATTTACCTTTTTACACTTTCGTATGTTTGCCGTATAGGGAGGTAGGTATGTAGGTGTATGTATTACATAAGATTTATGTACCTACTCAATAATAATATGCGCCTGGGTAAATTCTGTTTGTGATACATATTACATACCTTAATGTTCAATACATAAGGCATAAGCATGTGGGAACATAGTACATATTTACTATTTTAGTTTTCATAACCTAACTTTTGTGTTTTTATGTGTAAGAAGTACCTACATAAATAAATACTGCCTATACCTATTATTTGCAGATATTAAATAACACAACACAGTAGAAAGAACCTGTAAAATAAAAGTGTAAATAAATAATAAATATTACTCTATGAACCTAGAAGAACCATAAATTAACATATTCTGCGGCACGTGCCACAGACTCCTTCACTCTTTATTTTGACAGCTATAACGCAGTCAAATTTGGAAGACTGCTATGGCCGTATAGATTGCTAGGTAACCATAGATATTCAAATTAGTCGGATTATAAGTTATGGCCCACCACTAAAATGTCGATAGTCACGTGATTGCGACCATTGCTACAATCCTGAAAAAGCTTACGCGGTACCGGTTATATGGACTGTTTCGATATCGGTCCATAAGGATATTTTTTGATGTGAGATAAGAGACAAATGTTAGCTGATCGCCCTGCTGTAGGGCATAATGCGCCACGATTTTGTCTACACGTTTAATCTCTATAGAAAATCACGAATAAGCGTGTAGACAAATTTTCTCATGGCATGCATGTTAGCCCTACAGATCTCGCTTGAGTCGTGTCGCAAATTGCCGTCCCATTTGCAACGCCACTCCCTATGAGAGGAATCTACTCCAGTGTCCCAACACTATGAGAATGGGGGAATAGAGAGTGCACCTGTGTTTGCGCTTAGGTTGGTCCGTAGCAAAAATTCGATCAGGAAAACATTATCATTTAGGGCTTAATTGTGAACTGATCTTTCATCGTACTCTGCAGCTGGTACAGTAAACAAACAGAATCGCGTCACGTACTCTCCACACTCGCTACTAACTTACACGTAACCGGAACGCTTTAGGGTTGGCACTTTCCTGAATATATCTACTTTATTTTTCTATTTGCTGTCATATTCATAAACCATCCACATGGTCTTTATAGCTTAGGCAATCAATTGTGATTGTTGATGTATTACAGCTAAGGTACTTACCTTAGTTTGCTAAGTTGTTAAGTTTGCTCTACAAAAAAGAGCTTCGCAACTTTTGCGTACAAATCTGTTAGGAAAAACTATCACAAATTCCCAACCATGCTACGTCTTTGGGTTATATTATTAGGTACTTTTCAATTAAAAAATTTTTAACGTTTGAAAATATTACTTGCATGTGTTTCTGTCAATTTTATTAAACTAAAAGTAATAGTGTAACTAAATGTAGTCATGTTTGGACAGCCCTAGCAAATGAAGATGCACAGGGTCGTCGCCCGTCCAAGAGCCCAATGGCAAAAGAAAACAAAGTGACAACTCAAGAGTCCACCTCGCCTGCACTCCAAGTGTTACATTACAATAACAATTGGTACCTGTCGCGGGTGCTAACGTCTCTATTACCAATGCATAAGACTCAAAATTATGTCAAAATATTCCTTTTGTCCACGGTAGCTCGAGATAAGCGTACGTCCCGTTTTGTTTGTTAATTAAATGGTATTTTAAGTTGATTTAAAGTTTCAATAATATAATCTTAGAATACATTTTTTCACGGTTTGTTAATAATCGTGACTTGCATCTTGCACGTCGTAGGTTGGAACTTCTTAGAAGCCCTTCTGAGCTTGTCGTGAGGCACGAAAGCAAGATTGAGCGGTGGAAACTATTCGGCCCCAAACATGGGTGTGTATCTAAATCGAGATCGGGGAAACGTCGCGACATTTCCACTCTCAAATGGACGGTTAGCGTGTACGTGTGAAAAGCAATAATTGCTCGCACTCGGTCAATATACGGCATGTGCTTTTTAAAATGGTATTTGATACAAGTTGCATTAAGTATGCTTTCAACGCAGCACCGGCTGCACCTAGTATCGACTACTACGAGATCATATCGGCTAAACTACAAAAAACTAAATTCAAGCCAGAGTCAAGGCTGGGTAATTTCTAAATGGGCTACGCCAGAAGACTCACTTCTTTGTCTCTTTATTCAGCTATATACCTACTCGATCTTCGTTTCACTAGGAATTTCGTTTAGCCTCGAGTTAAGCTTGCTACGTTCAGAACTTCTTTCCCGAGGAGTTGGAAAGGACAGCCAAGACAGAATGATTTTTGGGTGCCGGTCACCCGTTTCGTTCCCATAGATAGAAGATAGAAGATACCTTTTCAAAAAGTCCCAGGGAAATGTAGGGACTGCCTCTATCTGTATCCTAAGGAATCCCACTAAGTAATGAGCAGAAAACGAAAACCCGTATAAGCATGCGCACAGTGTAGTGCTAAACAGTAAGTAAACAAGCGTGTTCCCGCGCACATCATTATAGCGTGTCGTTAAGCGATAACTGATTGAGCAAATGTTACAATGTCAGGTAGTGCCGGGAGTAGAACATACAGGGAATGTTAGATAGATTTTTAATTTTTTTTTAATAGTCTCAAATCTCAATAGTCCAACGGTTAAAGGTGCGGACTCAAAACTAAAAGGTCGACCGGTTCGATTCCCACATAGCGGCCAGCACCCACTCTTAACAATGCGCAGAATGTCAGAAAATAATCCCCGCAATAGATGAAATAAAACATACCCGAAACCTCGTGTGAAATGCGACAAATGCTAGCGTGTAGGAGTGTAGTAAGCGCCAAATACATCATGTATTCTATAATAACTCGTAAGATATATATTTTTTTTAATTGCTGAATAAACTCTTGGTAATATGTATAGGAATTTTATGTAAACATTTTGATAATGTGTTGCAACACATTGAAAATAAATGCAAATTGGTTAAAACTTAGACCAATTCGATTCGCAATTATTTTTTTTGTAGTACATAATATGTCATTATTTTATGTTTCTACTCAGTATCGTCCCTTGGAAATATGATGTCATTTTTGCCTGTTTTTTTTTCCAGATAGTTAAAACTTGATCTACTGCTGTAAAAATTAAATCTGCACCTGAAGATTTACCATTATACGCGCTCTTATAACAAGCTTTCCGTTTATTGGGAGAAAAGAGATGAATATTTGATCAAATAAAGCTGAAACTCTTTAAATGATCGAAGATTTCAAATAAATGCATTAGCTTTTCAAAGTTAATAAATGGAAAACCAAAATCGTACCAGAAAAACGTCTCTGCACAAAAGTTTTCTGAATTTTCTCAACTAACTAGGTAGGTAATCTATATTTTGGAATCGGATCAAAATCCAGAAATAAAAAACATAAAAACTGGACGTAGATGTGTGTAAGAGCATAAAAAATTGACATCGATTTACGACTCAAGACAGAGCAATAAATTGATCGTTTTATGTTTAGAAAGTTGAAATTGTAACATCGGAATATACACTTTTTTCTTGTTACTGGCAATAAAAAGTGATCTCAATTTTTATTGTAAACTATTATGATTATGGATAACTCTTGGTGGCATGTGGTAACACATTCATAGTATAGGTAGTAAGGTTAGGTTTACGTTAGGTTCCCAAGTTCCCACACACTAATATGTGGTACCTACAAAGGTTTTCATTTTCCTTTTACCTCATGTAATCTGAAACCGTTTAATATGTAACCCTTAATGTACCTAACTACCTGTGTATATACCTAGTGAAAATTATCTTGTTTCATATTCAAAAACAAATAGGATAACTCATAGAACTTTTGATGGCGCAGTGGTGAGCACTGTGGTTATAACTGGGAGGTCTCGGGTTCGATCGGACTGTCCGATCGGGGACAATTTGGAAATTGATAATTTCTGAATTATCTCTAGTCTGGTCTGGTGCAAGGTTTTGACCGTGTCTAGTTATCACCCTCGTGCCGCCAAGTGATTTAGCTTTCCAGCACGATGGCGAGTAGAAACCGATTAGGGGTATAGATCGATTGTAAACTGCCATAAGCCCGCCACCATGTTATACTGTATCGTCACTTACCATCAGGTGAGGACGTAGTCAAGGACTGTCTTGTCATCGAATAAAAAATAACTGCCGTACTTCTTCAAAAGCAATAAAAAAAAAATTATTTTGAATAATTACAAAAGAGGCCAACGTATTGTCTCCAGTAAAATAAGTAAAAGATGTGAGCACATAATGTATAACAAGTTACCTAATGAATTATTAGCATATTATCTTGCCTTGCCTTGGAGACAGAACAAACTGTATTTAATGCAAGGCCTCGCTTTTGTTTTTCCAGCGATTACTTGTTTTACGAACCTAGGTACGTAATTTTAAACAATGTGATTGTTAAGCTAACAATGATCATGTACCTACCTAGGTATTAAGTAGGTACATTTATTGATGGGTTAGTTGAAAGTACCAGAATCGTACCTAGTCTGTATTTTTACCATAATGAGACAAACACACCAGTAGGCCTAACATGCGCACCACGAGAAAATTTTATCTACACGTTTACTCGTAATCTCTATGTGAGTCTCTATAGAGATTGAAGAGTAAACGTGTAGGCAAAACTCGTGGCGCGCATGTTAACCCTATAGGTAACATTATTCAACCTTCTCAAAGTATTCAACACATTTAAATATTTCTCACTAGCTGATGTCCACGACTTTTCGTGGATTAGGTTTTTTCCGCGGGAACTTTTTAATTTTCCGGGATAAAAAGTAGCTACGGAACTTTAAAAGGAAAGACTTAACTAATAATTTTTCGATACTTGACCGGTAAACGATTAAAAGAATACTTACTGAATATCCCTATCTCCATTTTAATTTACGTACAATGTAGTAAAGATTAAAAATATAGTGATAAAGTAAAGTGTGAACATTGCAATCTCCTTTGTACCACCGCACCGCCCCGATAAGGCGACCTAAAATGAATTAAGTCGAATCACGTTCAGATAACGAAGAACACTGCTAAAATGATAATGAACCAACACCAAGGCGCTGATTAGGTAAATATTCCATTGATTAATTCGTAGGATTATTTATTTATTTATTAAAGAGGCACACAAAACAGGTTGAGACTAAAAATTACACAAAATATAAATACATACAGCTTATCGAGAACCAAGTAACAACCCTTAATATGTGTACACAGCATGATTGAATAAATTAATTAACGAGTCAGAAAATTATAACATAAAATTAGTACCTAAATGAATGACATAAAATATTGACGTGGTCCATATTGTGGTAGAATAGAATTATTATTAGTATTGGTAGAATTATACCTGACTACACTAGTTGTAACCACGATTAGGTACAGTTTGCGTAGATCAACTCTATCACGAATGCTCTACGTGTAGGGTTACTACACGTAGAGAGTTGTCCTACGTTTTAATATAACGAAGAACACTGCTAAAATGATATTGAACAAACACCAAGGCGCTGATTAGGTATATTTCCCATTGATTAATTCGTAGAATTATACCTAAATAGACCTAAATACACTCGTATCTACGAGTACAGTTTGCGTAGATCAACTCTATCAAGAACCCTCTACGAGTTTACGTGTAGTAACCCTTTACCCTACACGTAGAGGGTTTTAAGTAACGACCTACCTATTTTATGAATATTTGTATTTGAAACTTTTTACTAATGAAAAGAGCAACTGCTGAGTTTCTTGCCGGCTCTTCTCAGTGCAATCTGCATTCCGAACCGGTGGTAGAGTCTTAACTAAGTGTTATAAGAGCTAAAAGTTGGCCTACATAAAATAAATAATTTTGAATTTAGTTTGCACGAGTAAAATGCTTAGACTTTTGACATTAGATTTTTTTTCCAAAATTACTTGATGAGGAGAGAGCCTTTTTTAAGTACCTACCTACCTAGATATTTTTGAAATTAGATTTTCGCAAAGGTACGAGGTAACAATGAGTTATTACCTATCTCTTATCACTCGTGAGTCAACTGTACATTAGTTTATGGACCATGATTGGCTCACGATGTGCTAAATAATCAGATATCTAATAATATAACACTGACCTAAAGACAATAATATATTATGTCATTACCCAATGAATTATAATTACAAGAAAACAATAAATTTTTAAATACAATATAGAATAGATAAATTCTATATTGTATTAGAAAGTTATAGGCCTAGTTACAAATTTTACAATCGGTAATAGTAAAATAATATTATATATAATATATATAAATCGAATCCAAAATTGATATAATTATCCTACTAATCCTACTAATATTATAAATGCGACCATCCATTCATCCATCCATCGTAGCATCGTAGCATCCATAAAATGAACTCAATAATAATACCTACTATTATCCTGTTATTATTAAAAACGCGAAAGTTTGTGAGGAGGACGTTTGTTACTCAATCACGCCGCAACGACTGAACCGATTTGACTGAAAGACACAGAGATAGATTTTAGTCTGGAATAACACATAGGCTACTTTTTATCACGGAAAATAAGAGAATTCCCACAGGAATTAAAAACCCTCAATCCATAAGTAACTAAAATCATCTAGTCTGGATGGGTCTCACCAATAAAAGCAGTACAACCTAGCCTAGCTTAGTAAAAAGTTTATCAATTTTCTTTTTAAAAATTGATAAAAAAAACAGTATGCGGGCCAAGATTGCAAGTGGCCCTCAGTATGAAACTCTCGCCGTAGGTTTATAAGTATTACATGGAACGGTTAATGTAACTAGTTGTAACAGTTATAATGAGGTTATCGCTTTGTTTACTCGCTTGTTCTGTACTAAATACAGCTCTACGGATACAGTCTGAACTGGCAAAAACTGGTATTAAACTATTTTTTGCCAAGATTTTTGAAAATTCAACCCCTAAGGAAGTAAAATAGGGGTTTCAAAATCGTACCTAACACGCGCGCGAAGGTGCGGGCAAAAGCTATTTTTTTTATATATAAATGATTGACTTGTCTTCCACAAAACAAAACAAAATATAATAGTTGACAAAATATGATGAGATGGCCCAAAATATACCTATATTTTTTTCTTTGTAGTTTTTACGTGAAAGAGTAACAAATATCCATCCATCCATCCATGCATACTTACAGACTTTCGCGTTTATAATATTAGTAAGGATGAATACATATGAAACTCAACTGCAATACCTCATAACGACAGACGATCCTTAAATAGCGTTGCACAAAGATACTCCGTGCTATCTTTGGTAGCAATTCCAAGTACATATTAATAGGTGGAACGGAACACTGTACCGGAATGTCACCAGCTTTATTTCAAGGAACTGCAAACGAATGGAGATCACTTTATTGGCACTGACATTAAATGCTTACTCTGCTTACGGTGAATAAACATCTGATAATAGTATCTAAAGGTCGCAGGGTCAAACCTCATCCATAGACAACTCTTGAAGTCATGCCTAGCGTAAGGTTCCTCGCCTTCAGGGCAGGCGAATCTACTGCCTTGCAACAAAGATTTAAATATACTTACTTAATTCTTAGTACCTGCCTAATATTATAAATTCGAGAGTATGTTTGATTTGTTGGTTTGCCCTTCAATAGAAACAAAAATAATTTTGCAATACCTATCATGAAGTACTTGGCGGTAAACGGACGGTATTGATGATCGTCGAGGTCCCAAGGTCCTGTACCTTGGAACTCCAATGATCGCGAAGTGGAAATGGGCGACGCACATAGTTCGAAGAGCTGATGGTCGTAAGGGTCCTAAGGTGCTGGAATGGCGACCCTGCACTGCAAAGCGCAGTGTTGGCAGACTCTGCACTAGGTGGACTGACGACATCGAGTCGCAGGGAGATTTTGGATGCAGGCGGCGCAAGACCGAGACTTATGGAAGTCCATGCAAGAGACCTTTGATCAACAGTGGACGTCGGTTGATATAGAAGAAGAAGATTAGATACTTAAGAACTTTCTTCGACTGAATCGTCCAAGAGAACTTGCTGCAATATCAAAGATAAGAAGAATTAATATTGCCTAACGGCAAAATGTTACTATGAACGCAGATTAACTAGTTCTAATTCTAGGAAGCATTGCAAGGGAATACGACACCATTTTATCAAGTGTAAGTGTACACTTGATATAACTTCCCTTGCGTGTGAACCAGACTACTTTATTTAGAAATCGGTGGTGTGTATTATATAATTAAAAAAATCTTGAACAGCCTTCTAAGTTTAAGTAAAACTGTGGTAGCTAAGACGGAAGAGCGTAAACGTGGAAGGGTTGAACAAGCACTTCATCTTCAACAACTTATTTTGCTACAAAAAATATGCGGGCTTCTACAAAAGATTACGATTTCTCATGATTCTCAAATTGCATTGACTGTTGTTGTTTTTATGATAACAACATTATAATTTAACCATACTGATATTTTAAATGCGAAGGTAACTCTGTCAGTCTATACCTTTTCACTCCTAAACCGCTCGACCAGTTCCGACAAAAGACAAGAATATAGATGGCAACTGGCATCCCAAAGGAAGACATAGGACGCGGACGAAGTCGCACTTATATTTCCAACGTTTGATGATATAGAATTACTACTTATATAAACATTCATTTACGAATTTACTAGATTCGTGAATTCGTAAATCGACGCATATTACATCAAACATGAGTTTCAGAAAAATCTCTAAATCACTTCTGCGACCGTGCGTTCATTGCCAGATTTATGGTTCTCTGTCTAAACATAAATCGCTAGTTTACAGAAAATTGATACAAACATAGATAACTTTTTATGCTAAATTGAGACGTCAAGTTTGCCGTTCATGATGACATGAATTTATGGAGCGGAGCCTATCCCTTATGGCGACCGAGACAAAAAAACTGTTAAAATTGACTCTAAGAGGCAGCAGGTAGAGTTTCCACAGTTTACTGAAACTGAGTATGGTAAATGCACAATGACACTATTTATTTAAATAACACCTATTCAAACTAAGCAATATATTGCATATTTATTTAAACCTGTATGCCTACAGATTATAAGCCTAAATAGCGCAATGGTTCAGGGCAAGGACCGAAAACCGAAAAGTTGACGATCCAAACCATAAAAACCCATTGCACTTTAATTTGTCATACCGACATTTAGCACAAGCTTTACGCTTAGTTTAAGGGGAAAGGTGAAGATAAGTCATGTTCAGCTTGACTAAAACTCTTTAAAAAAAAAGTATTCAATGTACAAGTGTATCTTCGTTTTACTTACCAACAAATTATACGGACAGATCCGGCAGATTTTTAACTTTTTATTTCTCTAAATTCCGAAATCGACAAAAAATCCGAGCTAGACATGTGCTGGAAAGATATTATGAAGAAGTCGTACCCTCACAACTTGACACGGTCATTCCGACCCCATCATAAATCAACCAAAAGATTCGCTCCAATTTGTCACACATGGTATACAGCTGCTGGGATGTTAAGATATTAATTTTCTTTTACAACCCAAGCTTTGCCTTCAACATCACCAGAATTAGATTGAAGAAAACTGTATCTCGATATCTATTAGATTATAGAACTACATATTTTGTATTTAGACCAACAGTTTTTGCTAAAGCTTACACAGTTATACTTATTGATGACAATATTATAATTCCAAAAATAAATAGAATTATAATAAAACTTTATAACAAAAAATAATTCATAATTTCGCAATATCGTAACACTGGTATAGACGCGTGACTCAAATCAAAACATTAAGCAGCTGTATAGTTACCAAATATAATTTTATTTTGGTATAAGAGGGTAATAACTTCGATAAAATGGGACATAAAAATACGAATAGAAATATCATTTTGAAATATGGCACCTCGTAAATGTTATATAGATATACCTATACATAATAAGCATTATATTCTTATTCTTATTTTGTTAGAAATTAAATAAAATTTAAACACTTTTATTTAACCGCCAAAAAAGTGGTATTCATTCTCTGATATCTATTTGAGTGTCCTCAAATTATTTAAAGCAACATCCGATATTGATTATAATCGAAGACACTCCATCTCCAGCATATATTTTGCGTCCCCGTAACAGAATCTCTTAATACAGCTTCAACTAATTAGATTCAGAGCAAATCTCATTAATAAGCCCCTACTTTCTCATATCTAACACATGTATGTCCCAGGATAGCTTGTCATGTGTGACATTATCAAACCAAATATAAAAGCATGTGTAAACATCCTTTGAGATGAGTTAAGCACTTCACAACAGGCTAGTTTCGTAGACATGGCACGTCATGTAATCTAATACCGTTGAGGACAGACATGCACAGTTAATTGAGTAAACATAGATTATACACATCGTGCACTGTGCACTCCCAGCTTATCCGATTTCTTTGCTGTGACAACGAAAATAAAATATACTTACGAGGAGCTTAGTGATTAAATACGCTGCAGCTTCCAGTGCAAGCTTAAGATTTTTAAAATTAACTCGTATAAAGTAATTCAGATTTGTAAAATATTTTGCGAATTTATATTTAGCAATCAAATGACTTCCAGTCATACCAACCATGAATGGTTACCAACATAAACTTAATATTGGTTACAAATCATGAAAAAAACTCTGTCCGGCGACTTGCAATTATCGCCAGTTAACTGAAAATCTGAATAGACGGATGTGAAGAGCACAAAACAATTTGCATATATGAATATTATAAACATTCTAATTTCCATAGATGTCAAACCATTTCTTAAAATTTTGTGAATTAACATAATTTTACGCTCTAAAGTCGTCGCGCCAAATGTTTCGAAATTAGTTATTGATCACACAAAAACCATTAAATCAACACCAAGTAATTGCCAACCAGTCATTGCGTATACCTATCAGTTCCACAGGAAATAGGCTACAACGATACATCGTACCCTTATTGCAAAAACCGATTATCTGCACCAAAATTTGAGCGAAAAGTTTTTGAGTTATAAGCATTTGAAACTTTAACGACTTAAAAATTAGTTATAATGATGTCCATTTTTAAACAATAATAATTTTTATAAACAAGAAACTATTCAAGAAATGTTAAGTAGGTTAATAATTGAAAAAAACTTACTATTTTTTCAACAAAAAGAAGAAAATAACCGGTACGGAGCTCACTTAGTTAGTTTTTCCTGAATGTAGAAAAACTACCAAATTTTCAAATTTACCGTTCTGGTAGCTCTAATGGCATTTTTTATTTAATCACTTGTTTTGAATAGTAATATTCATCAAGACAAAAATCGTTTTAGTTCAACTTTAGCCAGTACAGGTGTAAAATAAATATCTTTAGTCGCTTTTGGCTGAAGGTAAAGTAGATTTCATTTAACTTTGTACGTACTAACTGCAGCGCCCTATGGTTTTACCCGAGGAGTTCCCGTTCCCGTGGGAAATGGGCAAGCCTACATTATTTCTTATAATCTCAGCTATCTTTAAAAGAAAGTTTCGTTGAAATCGGTCCAGCCGTTCTAGAGATTAGCTCATTTAAATAAAAAAACTATTTCGTTTTATTATATTAGAATAACTAGCTGTGCCTTGCGGTTTCACCTACATTTGTCCCGTTCCCGTAGGAATTTAGGGAAACACTATAACTGTAAACTTTCCTCTCGAATCCCTCTATCTACTGATGAAAACTGAATTAAAATCCGTTGCGTAGTTTAAAAGATCTACGCGTACATAAAGAGGGCCAGACAGCGGGAATCGATTTTGTTTTATACTATGTAAAGAACATATACAGCAGAGCTAAGTTTGCCCGCAAGCGTTGCTATATGGGTGCCCCATTGTAGCTTTGAATCCAGGGTTAATCCCAAGAACACTGTGGAGTCCTCAGTTTTCAAAGGTTCATTATTTATCTTTAAATTTTTACTGAGAGTTCTCGGGTTAGGTAATAAAAACTCAACACACTTTGTTTTTTTAGTATTTAAAAGAAGATTATTTGCCGTAAACCATTCAGAAACTTGAGATAATGCATTATTTACATCGTCAAAATTGTCTTTTATCCTATCGACTTTAAAATTCAAAGACGTATCATCAGCAAATAGTACAATATCGCAAGTATTGTGGACAAAATGTGGTAAATCATTTATGTAGACCAAAAACATGAATGGACCTAGAATAGAACCCTGGGGTACACCCATTACTGAGGCTGATCCGGATGATTTTACATCATTGACACATACTCTTTGGACTCGTTCACTGAGATAAGACGCAATGAGACTAAGTGCAAAATCTTTAATGCCATAGTGGCTCAGTTTAAGCAAAAGTGTCTCGTGATCAACGCAGTCGAATGCCTTTGACGACAAATCACAGAAAATACCAATCGCACTCTGTGAGTTCTCCCATGCATCGAATATGTGTTGTAACAGCCTTGCGGCTGCATCGGTTGTTGATCGACCCTTTGTAAAACCATACTGCTCAGTGTGTAGGAGTTTATTTAAATTAAAGTGTAAAAGCAGTTGGTTGAGCATTATTTTTCCGAATATCTTGCTGAGAGTTGGCAAAATTGAAATTGGCCTGTAGTTATTCGGGTCACTTTTGCTTCCCGATTTAAAAAGCGGTATTAGCTTACTACATTTCATAAGGTCTGGAAAAGATCCAGAATCTACTGATTTATTAAAAATTAAAGCAAGATATGGCGCAATAATATCAATTATGTTATGAATTATTTTAACTGATATCCCCCATAGATCTGCTGTTTTCTTATTTTGTAAAGATTTAAATGTTTTGACTATGTCATATGGGGTAACGTGTTCAAACCTAAATAACTTATTGCACTCAGAGACATTGCTCCTTAGAAGACGATAGACTTCTGCTGGCGAGGAATTCAGAGAACTGGTTGTAGTAATTGGAATATTTTTGAAAAAGTTCTCAAATGTATTTACAATTACTGTATCGGAGTTAATTACATGATTATCACTTTTAAGCTCCAATTTATTATTATAATGTACCTTATGTTTACTCATTTCATCGCCGATGATGTCCCATGCTGTTTTAATTTTATTATCAGAATTGGCAATTTTTTGTTTTATGTGAAGTGACTTTGCTTGTATGCACACATTTTCAAACAATTTAGAATAGTTTCTTACATATTCAATAAACGCGGGGGAATAATTATATTTTTTTCTGCATATAAGTCAAACAGCTTATTTCTACTTTTATAGATTCCGGCAGTTGGCCAGTTACTAAACTTAAGATCTTTAGACAGTCTTTTCTCTATCACCTTAAAGATAGAGTTATATTGTGAGCTTAACAAATCAAAAAACTTTTGATTTGTGAAGATGTTCAAAAACCCTCGTAGCCCAGTTATACAGTAAAAGTGAACTTAAGTTCTTTTACCTGCAATAATTTTAACAAAATATTGAGTTCATTATTCTGCAAAAAGCAACTAATGTTGTTTAGTTCGTTTTACTTTTTAGATACATCAGCAATTTCTAGTATATTAATAAAAGCTGAAACCTGTTAACGCAGGTTAACATGTATTAACAGAATAATATTGACATAATGATAAATCAAGCAACTACATCTGAAAAGTATTATAATACAATACATTGTTTTTGTGGTATAGATTTATAAATCTAAATTATTTAAATGAGTTTAGTTCTTTTTTTAAGAAGGTAATTAAATCATACCTGTAGGTAGTTGCTTTTAACTCTAGCTATCTCCGTAAAAAAGCGTCGTAGCAGATAATGGGTGTTACCTACAGCTTCGCCGTGAGTTGAGGAGTCGATTGATATATTTAACCTAATTTTGGTACAAAAATGCAGATAATCGGTTTTTGCAATAAGGGTACGACATTTCAATTTGTTATCAATTTTTAGGTGTATAATTATACACTAGATTAATCTAGTCCGCAAGGATTTTAAGGACTTTTAAAAATTCCGTGGGAATTTGATTTCCTGGGGTAAAATTGACGTTATATTAATTCGGCGAATTCGGCGTGAAAAGGCAATAGATAGAAGGGGTCCCTTCACAGTTATCATATGGATAAAGGTGTTCTTGCCCAAACAAAATCGAGCACGTTTTGTTCCTGATGCATTATTTAGAATTTAGGTAGAGTTCAATAAGGGAAGAGGGAGCATCAGTGGAATGTTAAGTCGGTTTAGAAACATCCGGGAATGGGAATGTTAATAAAGTAAGAAAACTTTCCCGTTTCTAAAAGGACTTGGTTATTTGCCAAGTTGTCGGCAAATCTTAAATCAGAAGAAAGGATGAAAATCTCGAGAAAGTAGTAGCCAGCAGGTACTCGTACCTAAGAAGGCATTTTGATGTTAATTTGCATCTAATGGCAAGGCACCTAGTTCTCCAAACTTTTTGTTGTCTTATGACAGCAGATAAAGGTACCTGATAGATGTAAAGTTTATATTTATCCTATTGTACGTCACTACAGGTAGTTAAGGAGTTACAACAACTTATTATGGACAACAAGGCGTAATAAATCATACGGGCCATGCGTACTGCTTTATTACAAGTGCGTGCGTCCGCTGTAAATATGCGACTTGTTGACTGTTTTGTGCAAATACGTCGATTTTGTTGTTTGAGATATCCTTTTCACAAAATCAATGACTGCTGAAACTCTTGTAGATACATTTAGCAAAACCTGTATCGTTTATAAAAAAAATATGAATCAGTGCTCGTAGTCGATGTTATAAGGTAAAGTCCTGATTTACAAAATTTTTTTTAATTTTACGTAGGTTTTACGTTCTATTGCCCGTTTGAGGTTTTAATTTTGAAAAACTCTTTAATACTAAAGGAAGCATTTTCGTTCCTCATTGAACAATCAAAATAATTATTATTTATTTATCTTTAATCTAGACTAGATTATTTACTATTGTGGTATGAGTTACGAGAATCTATCTATCTATCTCCATTTCTGGTAAGAAGTAAGAACCCAGCCTCAAAAGTAGATATCAGTAGTTTCCATCGAATTCAGTTGCTGGATAACCACGCACACGTGAACAAAACAATATAAATAGTTTGGTTCTGTTAACAAGTTAAACCATTTAATTAGTAAGCGCCTAGTATGTCAACCCATTCCTTCCTCTTTGCCTTGCCCTTGTAATATGGAGTACTTATGTGCTTATACAACTTCCCTGCCTTTTGTGATTAGCTAAACAGCACACTACAATCGTGCGTGATTAATTTACGTCACTTAGTTAATAGACCATCTCATTATTTCAGCTCACGCTTGCATTACAGCTAAGGACACGAGAAAAGCGAGGACATACTTTGTCACATGCGAATGTGATTAAACATTTCTATACTAGGTACATTACAGGTTGCAGATTTGCTAATATTTAAAAGGATGAAAATCTCACTCATGTTATTACAAGAAGAACAATGAGAGATATTGGAATCTCGCAAAACAACGCCTGATACATGACAAATATGTTTTACAAAATTGTTAGGAACATTTTTAGGATGTTTTATGTACCTACACTTTTGCTGCTTTCTTCTTTCGTTCCTAGGTTACTTACCTACACGTGTTTGAATTGAGAGGTTAGTTTTAACGGCTGTTAACTCACCTTCATCATAAAGTATGTATTTTGATGCTAACGTTTGCCTTGCAAGAGTAGATATCACCTCAGAGAAAGTTCTTCGACATATTTTAATTTCTTAGTAGACTCTATTGACGCAAATCATGCAGAAAATTACTCAGCTAGTCTAGGTGTGGTCTAGGTATCCTAATTTATGACCAATTCTTTAACAAACGATGCAGACAGCCATTATAATAATTTCCGCTTTTCGTTATTAGCTGCTAATTCAATTTAATAGATAGAGTAGATTACCAACTAATTTGTTCCAGAATCGGAAGATTGTATGCAAAATTGTCACTTGAGAAGCGTCCGAGTTTCTTAAAAAAATTGCCGCCAAGTTTCTTGTCCGCTCTTCTCACCCGGTGTGGTAGAGTTTTGATTTTTCATCAGCGCTTCAAGTTAGCCTACATGACATAAATCATTTTGAATAACTTGGCTACTGTGGAAGAGCATGGAAAAGCATTCTGAAGAAAGAAAGCATTCAAGATGTCATAGTGAGGTTTTTATCGTACGTATAGCGTGATCAGTTGACTGACTTGAGACAGTTGATCGGTGCGTGCAAAAATGAAATATGTCATTGTATACCCTGAAAATTGTAGATCCCTAACTCTACAACATTTTCTAACATTGGTCGAGGCATTATATTCACACAAATTTTTCAGAACCTACATTATTTTAGGATTTTATTCATAAAAATTCGAATTGGTGTAAGTAGGTAAGTACTATTTTTGTTTCTATGTTTAAAGCCAAATGCTAAGTTAACCGATTTATTATTTTCATAAAAGAAAATCTGTTTAAAATTCTTCTTTTTAAAGAAGTACTTAACATAAAATATAACAATGGAAATTAGATGAATCCACGTACTTTTATTTCGATGCTCCTTCCAAGTCACATGGCTCGCGTTCGTTGAAAAGTTTCAACAAAAACTTTACGATCCTACAAAAATATCACTGCGAGTCACGAGCCAAACATCACAAAACGGGATTCCTGGAGTGTTATTGTCCTTTGGCTGGAACAGTTTCACTTTGCTTCAGTTATTTTGTTCGAATAAGATGTTTCTATTTCGCTATCGATGTTTTACTTTTAGCACGTTAACTCGAGCGAACGAGCGTACGTACCGAACTACCGCGCGCGTTTCAGATTGAGTTGTGTTCGCTTGCTCCGCGCGCAGATGACAGCTTCGGTTCCCTTCCCCCGCTGCGCTGCCCTCGGGATAAAGCTTTGGAATAGAGTTGTCCCGTTTTTATGTAGTTTTATTTTATTAGTCCAACCGGTCCTTAACTTTGACTGAGATTGTATACTATGATTTTCGTATTAGAAGAATATTTGATATTTACTTAGGTACTTACCTACTTACTTGTTAGATTAAAGTAGGTTGGTATATACTCCTGAACTTTGTGAAATCTTATCTGGATTAAAATTAGAGAAAGGAAAATAATTATAATGGAACTGAACTTCTTAAAATGTAAGCATCAAGGAGGTGGTGGATTGACGACTATTATGACTTTTCTGAATACCTTAACCTTTCGATCCAGTCCAGTGTGGTGATAGAGTTATTCGTAGGTACAGCTGGTAAACATTGAAGTTCAAAATATTTAGATATTTTTTAGTGTTTAATTAAATACCTCAATAACTAAGTTCAGAAACTTGAAATGCAGGTTTTTAGTTCACAATTTAAAACTGTAGCCACCATTCGTAGCTAAATCCAATAATACATCTGCGTCTACGTATTAAAAGCTCGAATACGCTGTAAAGTTGAAATTCGCTCGCCTGAACACCTTCGTATAGGTACCTACCTACTTCGTGAGTTGTTTATGTGTAACAAGTTCTCGAGAAAGTCATTATTGAGACCTTCGTCGGAGCATATTTTTTGTTCGGCGCGGCCGACGTTTTGTACTGGTGTATATAAAAAACGGTTTATTTTAAAATTGCGTTGATTGAGTTGTTACGGCGGGAGCTGGAATATTGGAGTGATTTCATGCTCGCGGCGTCGGTTTGTAAACACCAGCTTGCGTGTTGTGCTGCTATTCTACAGTTTAGTTTTACTTACCGTTTTAGATTACTTTTACAATGATAATATTCGGTCATTAATATGGTTCTGGTAACCTTATTTAGGCTACCTACCTGGTTGCTGGTAGGTATGTAGATAATTTGTTTTTTGACGTGAATTCGATGAAAATCACCCAAGAAAGTTGCTTATCGAAAAATGTCCTGCTAATTAAGTAAGCTTCACACATAGCTTCACATCTAGGTAGGTACATCGTAAAACCATAGCTGTAGCTCAAAAAATGTGTCTAATATTCATCTAGATTCTCGATAAATAGTCTTTTAAATCTGCTTGCCTACGTACAAGTAGGTACAAGTTCGTACAAGAACTAGGCAGTTCCTAGGCTCTATCTTGCCAGGATATTCCCTGCGCGCCCATAGATCTCGACATTATCGAGTTTAAATATTTATTTAGACTTTTTTATAGTAAGTTTTTACTATTTTTAGTATTCACTATTATCCAAAGGCGAAACCAGCGGTCTAGCGTACTGACAGCATTTTGGAGTCCAGACATGCCTAACGGAGTTTAATAACCCGGTAACCCTGAGCGATTCCTGCTCGGATCGGCTTTGGATGAAATAGCGGAAAATTGGTGAGATTGACCAGACAGAATAGACGCATTGGAGTTAGTCTTGCAGCAGACATAGGTACGAGTTTTGCTGGCACGTCTAGCTTCGTAGATTATAAACCAAGCTAGAAAGCTACAACATTTCGTAAGTAACGACGAAGAGTGCTGTGGGATATCTTTGGTGCTCCTCTTGAGTTTTTTAATCTAAGTATTATTTTATTTTTTTTGAATTTTTTACCGGCTGCTGCTGGCACATCAACCCCATGGAAACGTAATGGAAACATATAGTAGATATATAATAGATATAATAGAGATAATAGTATTTTCTTAATCTAATTAATAATACATTTCCTACTTAATATTAACTTAACACGACGACATCCGACAGTCACTCTTGAGTTTTGGGATGCATTTTGTTGGATATCCAATGAAACCTAGAAGGATGTGCTCTGCGAAGGCTGCGTGAGGCGATACATTTATAACCATGTGATAGGGGTGTTTAGCGCGGAAGCCTGCCCACTACAAACTGTGTATTCCTTTAACCTTTTTATTATAATCAAAACGATAGGGTGTAATTAAACTCTTAAAATTATTGGTGAGAAAATTCTATCCGTTGAAATGTTGCTATACAGTTTTATGCAGGCACTGTTAATTTCTGTGGAATCAACAGACTTCTATCTGTGCTTCTACATTAATAGCCTTTATTACAAAATACTTAGCTACCTAAATTGCTTTTGGCAATATCGAATCGGGATTCCATAAATACATCACACACACACAAAAAAAAAAAAACCCTTGCAGACATTCTGTCAGCTAATATATTTTATGGACGACGATTTTCTGATCGCAATTGCATTGTTGCTAAAACGGAGTAATTAAGTATAATATTCTCTTGGATTGTTGCTAGAAGAAAATATAGTCATTACTCATAGATGAATAATATTTTTATACCTAGGTACATACACAAGGTACAATATCATAGCCGTTACCTACTCAGTGGTTTCGTTGTCCTATTCATAATCTTTCTCTATGGTTCGGAATCCCCGAACCCCGAATCGGAATTTTGAACGGAAAACTACTGTTATGTGGAATTGTGATAAATTCATAATTATTTTAATAAGATTTTTATATGCAGTTTGGCTGCGCTCAAAATTCCAATTCAGTAACAACGAAACGGAATTCCGAATTAAATGGAAGGAGCATGAAAAGGGTACACTACTACCTACTAGGCAATGAAAGATCCTGAAAGACCTCGGAGGAAAAAAAGTTTTGTGTTTGTGATAATCTTGATGTGAAAGACCCATAAAAACCTAACAATTTAATGTCATCGTTTAAACTGTCTTAGGCACAAACATTACTCTTATATGTTTGTGGTCTTAGGTACGTAGACAGAGAATTCTCTGTCTACGCCGTAGACAGAGAAGGCAATAGACCAAGGTACTGTGTAACCGCGACTGAAATAGAGATAACATGACGTAACGATGACGTCACATGACAAGTTCGAGTTTAATGTTGCCACAATAACTGCACTCCCCTAGTACCCCAAATTAGATGGAAAATTCTTCCCAGGATTTTTAAATAAAACGACAAAACAGATGCTGAACTGTTTTATTTTTTAAATAACATACCTACACATATAAGGTTGTCTGGGAGAGACATACCTATTAGGGTAAGCTTCTATTTTTTACATATATCTTAATATTGTGTGCAATAAAGAATTTATTATTCTTTATTGCACACAATATTAACTTCAACCACCACTTAAAAGTATAAAATAATTTTAGTTTGTACACGTAAGTCGGTTTTTTAAAAATATTTTTTTTTATACTAAAGTTTTTTAATGTACTTTCATAGGACCAATTCACTAGATAATTATTTGCTCCTTAAAAAAAATATTGAAATGCCGAATAGAAATTTAGCATATGTGAGTCACTTTGAAAAAAGATGTATGTAACACAAAGGAAAATTTTTTTTCGTTACTAGTAAGAATGTTACACAAAATAATTTGTAATGAACAGTTAAAATTTTCCTTCGATCGAGTAATGCTATTGAATTAAAAGCAACAAAAATTGTATATTTAGTCATCAAAATCATCATTAATGAAATTAACAGTATATTCCTTTTTTCAGGCAGTCGTATAAAACTGCAACTCTTCATAGTTTAAGTTAATAATTATTTAAAAAAAACATTAAAAGTCTGCCTCTAGCTATTTAAAAATGGCTTTAAAAATTAAGAACTTTGTAAATAAAATAATTCTTAAGATCGCCAACAGTTCTCGACTGGTTGTTGGACATTCGAACGAAACTTCAGGATGATTCAGAACAGTAACCGACACTATCTAACTGAATACACTTTAATCATCGCCGACATATATTATATTCTAGTATCCATCATCTTTCTTTTCTTTTCTCATAATATTCATTTCTTCCATCACGACTTTATTTTGTTTCAACAAAAATTAAAAAAAAAATTGAAAAAGTAGCCAAAGTAACCCGCCGTTACGGTATGTCAGAGGACATTACTAAAAAAAACCTATCTCCGTGCCAAATTTCAGCCATATCGGTTTAGTGTGGCGTATTGAGTAACAAACATCCATATGTTTGTTACTCAATCACGCCACACTAAACCGATATGGCTGAAATTTGGATGTATGTATGGATGGCCCTACATACATTCAAACTTTCACATTTATAATATAAGTAGGATAGGGAAAATCGGGACATTGTATAGGTACCTAAAGCTGGCAACACACATAGATACTAAATTTTCTTATTAACTGTCAGTTTGTTGGGCACAAAAGTGTGTCGACCTTGAAAAAAACTGGTTACACGATGAGGGACAAAAAATTGGGTAGCTGCGTCTCTGTTTATCACATTAATAACTTTATTTCTGCTCTCTTTTTAGTGTGAGTGAGAAAGAAATCGTCACTGGCTCTATGTCTTCTCTCTCTACGGTCTACGCTTAGGTAGGTACCTACCTATCTATATTCCACTATATTCTGTCAAACTATGTTGCATTTGTCAAAACAACAAGCTGTCAGTTTGTCAGTTGTCACGTGGTTGTCACTTCCACTTGTTTTCAGTCTTGTCTTTTGTTTTATTTGTTTATTGTTATGCGCCGCGGTTTTTGTGATCATTTAATTTAGTAACTGCACTGCATTGAATAATTATGTAAGTACATACTAACGTTTAAACATGTTTATAAATGTTGAAATTATAATAACTATTAAATTACTAGCTCTAACCCGCGGCTTCGCTCACGTTAGGTTCGATTTTTTAACCCCCTATTTAACCCTCTTGGGGTTAAAATTTTCCAAAATCCTTTCTTAGCGGATGTCTACGTCCTAACAGTTACCTGTATGCCAAATTTCAGCTCGATCGGTCCAGTGGTTAGAGCTGTGCGTTGATAGATCAGTCAGTCAGTCAGTCACCTTTGCCTTTTATATATTTACATGTTTCAGCCATTCTAAGATGATGTGACTATTATAGTCTATTGTAAAATAATGTGTAAAATTTCACTTTTTTTTAGTTCTAACAGGATAACACGCACACGCACAAATTAGCTAGTCTAGAGTTGTAAACAATTGAAAGGATCTACTTTTTAACTCAAATGCAGTTACTTATGTTTCATTGACAGATTTCCTCCAGAGCAACTTGGCTAAAACTATTTTTCAACAACAATGCAACCAGAAATATAAACCCACAGATTTAGTTGTTTCTGACAGCAAACACCACTAGATGTATGGACAGTAATGGAACCTGACCATAACTATGTGCAGATAGCACACACTGATGAAGACATGCAGACAAATTTTAGAGTAGTAGCAGTGAAACACGAAGAGAAGTGTGAGGTAAGGAGATCTTCATTAACATTGAGATGATACCCACAATCCAATTACTAGAAACCATCATAAATTAGTAGAACTACTTAATAATATTGCAAATGCAGTACTGACATCGTATATGAAATGATTAAGTGAAGAGGTTGAGTATGAAATCATAGATAAATTATAGAGATTGGCGCCATTTGCAATATTATTAATTCTAGAGACACTCATATCTATCTTTAAAACGCCAAGAAGGTGTCAAATCCAAAATGGCACCAATCAAGTTTTTTTTATATTCAATGACAAGATAGTCCTTGATTGTGATCTCACCTGATGGTAAGTGATGGTGCTGTCTAAGATGGTAGCGGACTAACTTGGAAGGGATATGGCAGTGTACATTCAACCCATACACCTCTGGTTTCTACACACCATCGTGCCAGAACGCTAAATTGCTGGGTGGCATGTTTTTGATGGTAGGGTGGCTACTAGCCACATAGTCAAGTAGGTCCCAAAAAGAAATCACAGCAGCCTGTCCAGTGTTAATCAATAATTATGTATATAGTACTGTTGTATACAATTTGCTTTCTGAACCCGTGACAGTCTTGAATTGAGCTAGAAGGTAACCTAAACAAAATTTTTTTTAAGACCCTGTATTCTACTGATGACCACAATAGCCACTACATATCAGTGATGAATGAGACAGACTTTAATGCTATTAAAGAAGAGAACTACTCTGATGAAAGCATAATGGTAGAAGTGCAGCTAATAGATGATGCTCTTTACAAAGCTCTTAAGAAGCCGGCAGTTGCAGAAGAAAGGATCGAAACACAGGATCCCATAAAGTACGAATGCATTACTTATGAATGTACTGTCTGTTCTGAGGAATTTGAGTATGAACAAGAGTACCAGGAACACATGAGCACTCATCTACAGCTTCAGGTGAGCTTGTTTGACATTAATATCTACTTTGGCCTTGTTGATCCAGTGCCTGGCTTATTCTCCAGACATCCCACGTTCAAGACCTGGGTCATAAATATTTTGTAGGGTTTGACATGAAGAAATTCTCAATAGCACTCGGGAGATGGGAAGTTTGAGATGTTATATCCTGTCACAGAATCAGAGAGTGTATAAAGCTGTCATTCTTGTGCCTGATCGCTCAGTACCTACTATCTGATTACCTTTCTATTGGATTATGAGAGTGAGGGAATGGTTTTTGCATTCCTCAGTTATGTTGACAGATGGATATGCTGTGTAAACTTCTGTTAATGCGTCAGACATCACTATAGTGCATTGGTTGAGCACATACTGATGCTATTGCAATCCATGTGTGTTCACACTAGAACAAATATTGATGACATTGCAAATACAGTCATATTTGCTGATCGTGTAATTGCTTTTTTTTTTAGAACATTATTTGTTTCTTATATTTTAGCAAAGGCATGACTCATCCGATCTAAGATCTCACACAAAAGAGCATGCACAGCACTTTTCACCCCTCACTTATAAGGTGGTTGACATGACCCCTAATCTAACGAAAATTTGGGATAGAAAAGTGCACTCGAATGGACATATCGATGCAATTGTGTCAAGTAAGTACATACTGTTTTATTGTAATTAAAGACCTATACAATCTACAATCTACAGATTGAACTTCAAAACTCAGATATGAAGTAAAAACTTTACATTTATTTTAATGTATATACAAGTACCACAATGAATGTTCACTTAGAATAAATATTTGATGTAGAACTTGCACGGGCCACAGTCACCATGAGATTGATGCGGTCATCTATTAGCACATTATAATTAAGGATACTTACAATTAAAGTGTTTACTAATTAATAAAACAGATTACAATATCAATATATGGATTAATTAACTGTGTGGTGTGAATAATTTGTAACACATCTTTTGTTTCAGAGTCTCATTTTCCTGTGGAATTTGCGAAAAATGAAGCGCGTCCAACTGATACAATCGACGAGATAGACATATTGGCTATCGAAGATAAAACAATTGTAGAAGATTTAAGGAAATCCCAGTTTACTCTATTAGAACCAAATGAATCGTTAGCGAAAATAAGAAATAGTCTTAATTATTTTCATAAAAGCCAAAATGAATTTCATAATAACACCAGTGAGATAACTTTCGCTTGTAAAATTTGCAAATATAAATGCAAAACAAATAGTATGTTAGCAGACCACATGAGAAGCCACACTAGTGAGGAATCTTTTGCTTGTGAAATATGCAATTCTAAATATAAAACGAATAGTAGGTTGCTAAAACACATGACAACTCACACAGGTGAGGAAACTTTCACTTGTGAAACATGCAACTATAAATGTAAAACAAACAAAAAGTTCGTTCACCACATGAGAAGCCACACTAGTGAGAGATCTTTTGCTTGTGCGCTATGCAATTCTAAATATAAAACGAATAGTAGGATGCTAAAACACATGAGAACTCACACAGGTGAGGAAACTTTCACTTGTGAAACATGCAACTATAAATGTAAAACAAACAAAAGGTTAGTTCACCACATGAGAAGCCACACTAGTGAGAGATCTTTTGCTTGTGAGCTATGCAATTCTAAATATAAAACGAATAGTAGGATGCTAAAACACATGAGAACTCACACAGGTGAGGAAACTTTCACTTGTGAAACATGCAACTATAAATGTAAAAGTAAACGTAGTTTAGTTGACCACATGAGAAGCCACACTAGTGAGAAATTTTTTGCTTGTGAGTTATGCGCTTTTAAATGCAAAAGGAATAGTACTTTAGTGAATCATAATATGCAAGTTCACACTGGTAAGAAACCTTTTGTTTGTAAATTATGCAATTATAAGTGCAAAACTAATTATTGTTTAGCGAACCATATGAGAACACACAGTGGTGAAAAACCTTTTGCTTGTGAGTTATGCAATTTTAGGAGTACCGAGAATTGTAATTTAGTAAGGCATATGAGAACTCACAATGGTGTAAAACCGTTTGTTTGTGATATATGCAATCATAAGTTCTCACTGAAATGTAATTTACTGAGCCATATGAGAACCCACACTGGTGATAAGCCTTTTGCTTGTGAGTTATGCAAGTTTCAGTGTAAAGAAAAAAGCGGTCTAACAAGGCACATGAAGACTCACACAAATATAAAGCCTTTTTCTTGTAAGTTATGCAATTATCAAAGTATAAGAAAAGTAGGTTAGCGGTACATATGCGAATTCACACTGGAGATATACCTTTTGCTTGTAAGTTATGCCCATATAAGTTTGTAGAAAATTACGATTTAGTTAAGCATATGAAAACTCATAATGAAATCAAACCTTCTGCTTGAAGCAGAAGGTTTGGATACGGAGATCTGCACACTTTAAGATACGAGTGGAAACGTATGGAATTAACGCGACGAGCGACACAAAAAGACCTCAGCGAAATTCATGTAGAGCTATCGTGCCTTATGACCACGACTCGTGGTGGTGTAGAAAAGCCATGACGCGTGTGGAATCATATTTGAATATACGACGCACAGTGATTTGCGAGACTAAGGACCCATTCCTTAGTCTCAAAACTTTACAACTTATAGTTATTTACAAATCAAATGGGCTACGCCAGAAGACTCTTCTTCGCCCCTTCATTCAGCTTCACCTAGGTCGCTTCATTCAGGGTCTTGGCGAGCTTCTGGCATTTTAAAGAAACACGGCGTAGGTCAGACAAACAGACAACACTGGGTGGTGCCGGTGCGTTTTCTTTTCGTTTTTAGGTCATATTCGACCTACTCGAAACTTATGAAGTTACTACCATACTATGCAGTTATAAGTCTATGGAAATGAGTTTTAACTGCTAAATAGGCACTCTGTCCAGTAGGTGATAGAAATTAGGTTAATGTATAATGCCCGGGCAATTTAATTACCGTTGTGATAATAGTTATACTAACTAGGGCTAACTGCTATTTGCTAACCCGCCATGACTTTTCTTCATTGCCACTAGCATAATTTAAGTTCGTCTCGTGTTATGTGGTCTTGGTGTGACTACTACAACTCTTCGTGAGTGGTTTCATGGGAACCATAATACAAATGTGATGTGAATATTTTGAATTTTACAGTGACCATACCGCGTTGTGAACACAAACATATAAGAGTAAGCAGACCTAACATAAGAAAAAATTGGCGTTCCAATTACGCCTACATACAAATCTCACGCACACATTGACAGTAAACAGAGCCGGACTTCGAAAAGCGAGGTTCAGCGAGGTTGAAGGGACTGGAGAGTATTTAATATCTGTAATTTGAAATAATATGGAAACTACGGAAAGTTGCCATCAAATTGTAGGTTAAACCCTTATTTTACATTCTGTAAACTTAATTCTATAAATTAATTCTTAATTATGAAAATGGATTCTAACGTGCTAAGTTTCGCGGTTTTGTAATCAAACAAGTAATAATGTTACAAAATAATATTTAATAAAATCAAAACAAAACATGATTTACAAAATCTACCCAAAAGATATATCTATTAGATAAATAAAACAAAATCAAAAAGCAACTTTTTCTCTAATATCTTTTAGAAATACAAACATTGACAATACGATAACATCAACAGTAGTTTAATTAACTCTTACATTCTATTCAGCCTGTATCACTCATTTCAATAACCTTATTAGAATAGTATTACACATTTTAAACTTAAAAATAACAAAATAAACCATATGTCTCAGTCTTTTCAATAACGTAATAAGGAATAGTATTACTCTATACTCTTTATTAATAGTATTACTAGGCTGTAAATTTTGCAAGTCCATCAAAACTTGATCTCCAGCAGCTTTTCTTTCTACTGGACCTTTTACTGATGATGTAGACATATGCTGAAAACAAGAGTAATAAATTATCAGTTGTCTAGTATTAACAATTTAATAGGTAATACAAATAGGTACACAGCTATATATGTATGGGTATAGCTGTCAATATTTACGTTTAAATGGCAAGATGTTTTGGGTTGGTACCTAAATATAAGAACAACTAGAAACTTACTTGTAATGATGAATCAAAAATCATTGGGATTGCATTAGAAGTAAGGACGGTACGAAAACCACTGCAATCCACTAAATGTGCTTCAAAATGTTCAGAACATAGCACACTCGATGTTTTGTGCTGCCAATTTTTTTTATTCGTCTGCATCAACCAGGCATTTTTTATATTTTCATCCTTTGGAAAGCTGAAAAATGATTTAATTTTATAATTTATCCTTACTTTTATAGAAATAGAAATAGAAATATTTTATTTCAAATAAACTTTCACAAGCACTTTTGAATCGTCAATGAATCTACCACTGGTTCGGAATGCCTTTCCCGCCGAGAAGAGCCAGCAAGAAACTCGGCGGTCGCTCTTTTCAAAAAAAAGTAAAAATTTTACAATATTTAATGAAACTATGCTATGTATTGCTTCCACGATTAATTTTCCTAAGTCCAATACAATACAAATAAAAATTAATGCAATCCAATGCATCTTAAAACAAACTAATTATTTAATCAAAATATACCCACTAAACAAAACTTGCGCCTGAATACGGCCCTGTCAAATTGTACAAGTATATGAAACGACAAACAAGATCCTGATATTAATTAATTGATAAATATTGCAACAGGAATATACTAGAACCAAAATTACTATAACTGTCTACGAGTTTTGCGTATATAATAATTACGGACTGCTTCTAAAATGCCGAACGATTATTAATAATCACACAGTAAGCATATAACCAAATTACGAGTCTATAGCACATCAAAACTTACCGATGAAAAGTAATTGCAGGTGTTTTCCTATACGGAGAATTGCCACACAGAGGTGCACAACACTTCACCATTTTATTTCAGAATTTTTGATTCTTTAGACTCGATTTTAAAGCAAATTTAAAAGAATAAACAACTCGCAGGTTATGTTGTTGTTTTTGACAAATTGACATATTGCACCATACTGCTCTTATTTGTAGCTTACGAATTGCCTCAAGCTCAATTATGTCTATGAGTGCGTAAGTGTTGCAACAACAGAAGTAAAAGAGATAGAATCATATATTTTTTGTTGGAGAGAAGCAAGCGAAGATATTATTTATTCGTTTAGATGTAGTTGTGAAAATTATGTTAGGTCTGCTTACTCTTATATGTTTGTGGTTGTGAACTATTTTTTTGCTCAATGAGCGTTTTCGATCTTTAGGAGCATTGATAAATTATCCATTTTTTTTATTTTAGAATGGTGAACGCGACTAAAGTCAATGTCACGCTGCACGCACTGTCAAATGTCAGTAGGTTTGTTTTTGATGATTTGTCAATTGTCATCATTTTAACGTTTATTAAAAAATAATATTTTTAATTTCATTCATGTTTGATTGTAAAAGTATATTATTTAAGTATTAAAATAAAGAAATGGTATCGTACCCTAAAAAGTGTTTAACAAAGGATATTATAGATAAACCTACACCATTAGAAGTGTGGATTCAAGGCACGATTGAGCAGACTGTTGGTACCGATATTCTTATAGTTTCAGACAGTTTTGGAAGAGTAAAAGTAGTAAAATGTGAATCGGCGGGCGGTTTAGTAGATAAAAACTCTTTATGCAAAGGTGCTTTTTTTTTCTTGATATAAAGATACTCTATATAGACAGACTCTTTCTTCTTTATCAAACTAGCTTTTGTCTGCTCGCTCACGTTAAATTCGATTTTTCAAAGCCCTATTTAACCTCTTAGGGGGTGAATTTTCAAAAATAATTTCTTAGCGGATGCCTCCCTCATAATATCTATAATTTGAGCTGTGTGTTGTTAAATCAGTGAATCAGTCATCTTTTCCTTTTATATTATTCAGAAGAGACTGGTGGCCATAGGCCACTAGCGGCTCTTGTATAAATATACAATGGTTTTTTAAGCTACTATAGAGCATGAGTTCGAAATACTGTAGGTCATTGGTGCTCTAACTCCTAAGGTGCTAGATTTTGTTAAATAAAAACCTTAGGTTTCAGTTTCTGGACTTTTTCTCAATTGAAACATTCTTTAAGTATGTTATGTAAACACTAGATTTGCTTAGAATGATTAAGATGAAAACAACTAGTCAGCATTTGATGTGTACTTTTAACAATGTTTAGTTTTATTGATAGGTCTGAGATTTTGAACCATCCAATTAGCAAGTACTTTGCCTAATTTGCAGGTACATACTGCTGTATAATAGGAAAGGCAGTTAAAACTAAAGGCTTGCCAGAGATTCAAGCAATCAAAATAATAGATTTAAGTTTGCAACCTCAAATGAAGAGTGCATGGGAAAGTGAAGTGAAAGAAGCTGAATTAGTGTTACAAGGAAAACTAGTACCAGAACTAAGTTAAATTCACTACATTGACATGTCAGCATGGCTTTTCTATTTGATGGCACTACTCATTGATTTTGGCATTGATAGATCTATAGAGTAATATACATTATTAATAGATCAATCTATAAATAAAGTGTATGCTTTTGAATCTCCTATAAAATTCGTTTAATTTCATTTTAATGATTACCCAAACACAAGAAAAAATACAAAACTAAAATTATTATTATGTTACTGTAATATTAATGAACTGGCAAAACTTTGGCAGTCAAGCTGCTTCTGCAGAGAAGAGTCAGCAAGAAACTCAGCAGTTGCTCTTACTTATACAAGTTAGGTAGACTATCTTGTGAGCAGCTGGATGAAAAGCCGATTAATCCTGATGTATTGATGCAACTTCATTCATTGTGTAACAAGCACATAACATTTTTTAAATTTCTGTCTGTGGTATTACAAAGACAGGCTTGGACAAATCTCTAAAACTTAGGAATGATTGCACAGTCAACTAAGGTTCTACAAAATAATTTTATGTAACCAAAATTATAAAAAGAAAGACAAACTTTATAAAATGTGATTTATTTTTCCATCACCTATACATAAACCATTGGAATGAACAACAATAATATTATAATAACTTAAAATATAAATCATTTCAATAATAATTTGCGACAATTATTTATAACATTTACCCTTAACTTAACCAAGTTCATAAAATCTTTGTGATCATTACTAAATTAAAGTAGAAGACATGGAAAAAATAAATACCTGTTGTAATTATTAAAATTTGTGTGAAAATAATGGTAGACATCTGCTATTACACAATGCAACAAGACATGATGCATGGTTGCATCAAATTCTACTTATTTGTATGCTGTTAGCCTCCTCGTAACCATAGAGAAGCCAACATAGAGGTTGATGTACTTAATTTATAGAGATAGATCTCTAAAAAGTTTCTACAGGGATGAAAATATACACGCAAGAATACAAAAGTTTTTAAGGGTTCCAACGGTGCCAACGGGACCCTATTACTAAGCCTCCACTGTCTGTCCATTTGTCTGTCTGTATATAAAAAATACGATATATGTACCTCATTGGCTATCGACCAATAAAAAAATTGCAACAATGATTTCATGGTTACAAATTTAATGCTAATGAATTGTGTAACCATGAAAACTTGTGAAGAAAGTAGACTGTAACTTTATAAAAAAATAAAAATACATTTTGCCTTATAATTTAGCATCGCTCTTTAGTAGAGGTCCCAGTTTCTGTGCCAACATGATGTTTCCGGCTAGTTTGAGTTTTCCCTTCAAATAAGCGACTTGGGGACTGAGGGTGCCTGAAGCAATCTCCATCAGATCTTCATCTGACACTGTCATGGTTGTGTCGGCTTTGCCATTCTTTGGTTCTCCTTGGTACACTTTCAAGTCTTTCTTCAAGTCTAGAGCTGTAAAGAAAGTTTAATTTTTTAATATTTATGTAAATAAAGCATAGATAGACATAGATAAAGGTAAAAATTCTTTTTACTAAACTGGCTTCAAACACCACTATAAAGTATATCAATTGTGCCTATAAAACTTGAAGAGTTCCCTCGATTTCTCCAGGGTCCCATCATTAGATCCTGACCTGATGACAATGGGACCACCTGGGAAATATACACTTTCAAACAAAAAAATAATTTTCAAATCAGTCCAGGCGTCTTCGAGTAATCATAAAAAAGATATACATAAAAAAAATTAAAAAAAAAAGCTTCCGACGAATTGAAAACCTCCTTTTTTGGAAAACTCTATTTTCTTTGTTCTCATTAATCTTAAGATATAGATAAACAACCTTGGCTTGGCTTGGAAATTGGCTGAATTTATATTGATGGAGTTTTGATGCATCAATACATTTTGTCGTCGCAATGATGCTATCATTTTTCGACTCTCACGGCAGGATTGAATGACATAAGGAAAAAACAAAGGGGTTCGCGCGGGAGTTTTAAAAGCTCAACTCAATGGGGACAAAAAAAGCTAGTCAAATGTACTTACTCCACTGCTTGATAGTCTTCCCATTTTCGGTGATGTTGTACAAAAAGACGGCACCAATACTCTTAGCTTTGTCTTGGTTAGCCTTGACACCTTCCTCGATCTTCATGAAGAGCGAGTCGCTCTTTAACGCTCCGGAGCTCGGTGCAGATTGGGAAGTCGGGGCCGGAGCACCGCCGTCTTTGACGACATTCTTCAAGTCCACATAGGCGCCTGTGAAAAGGGATTTTTTTAATGTATTTTTTTTTTGCTTTTTTTTAAAGAATACTAAAGACTGACTAGTAATCTCCTCTCCCTTCCAAATTAGCGGAAAGACGGTATGGGTATGACAATAGTGCAATGCTTAGGGATTAAACCAAAAAATATAACCTGTGGGATTGTCTTAAATCAAAACTTATTTATTTCATAAGCGAACTTAAAGCCACCGTCATAGCTCAGCGAGTCGCGAAACTGAAGTGGAAATGGGTGGGGCACATAGTTCAAAGTGCTGATGGTCGATGGGGTCCTAAGGTGCTGGATCGGCGACCCTGCACCGGGAAGCGCAGTGTTGGCAGACCCCCCACTAGGTGGACCGACGACATCAAACGAGTCGCAGGGAGCCGCTGGATTCAGGCGGCGCAAGACAGAAGCCTGTGGAAATCCATGCAAGAGACCTTTGTCCAGCTGTGGACGTCAAACGGTTGATAAAGAAGAAAAAACCAACCTGTTGCTCTTACAAGTCAAAACCTTACCAACGGTTCAATCACCTTTGATGGACATTTTTCATGCGCCTCATCCCTGTGCAGTCGTGTAGGATTCCGTCCCATCGGGCTATGAGAGTGAGGGAATAGAGAGCACCTTGTTTGCGCAAACACTTGCACTATAATATCTCCCGCGCCGATGGTTAAACTGGTTTACCTGCGATAACCACGTTGCCAGTCTCCTTGATCTTGGTCTGGAAGTGGACGCGCTTGCCCTCCAGCCACATCTCCGTGACCAGGGTCTGTCCCGGCAGCACAGGTTTTACGAAGCGCGCCTTCAACGCTTTGAAGTTTGCAGGGTTATTCCCCGCATACCTGAATAACAGTTATTTCAAATTCAAAAACTCAAATTCAAAATTTATTTATTTCATGTAGGCCAACTTGTAGCTCTTATGAAACGTCATAAATCTACCACCGGTTCGGAATGCAGATTCTGCTGAGAAGAGCCGGCAAGAAAGTCAGCAGTTGCTATTTAAAAAAAATTTACAATAGATAACAAAACTATACAGTGCTTCCGCAATGAAGCTTAGTTTAGTTTAGTTCTCATGGAGAATATTCTCAAAGGTGTTTGAAGTCTGTCAATCCGCACTTAGCCAGCCATAGTGGCCTAAACCCTTTTCATCTATAACGCGTCCAAGCATGTCCAATAAATAATAATAATATTTATTTATTTCTCAAAAGCATATTAACAAAATACAATGCCAATTTTATTACTATTTTCTTAATTTTCTTAAAGTATAATTATATTATATTATTTTAACTTCATTAAACTTATAGTGCATAAAAATGGATTCGAGTCAAATAGCTTAGCTAGAATCGTGAGATTCTGTATTAAAGCCATCACCTCGGATCTCTTTGTGGTTGAAGGTATCAATAATATACATAACAGTGTCATTCTTAAACTGCTAAATATTAGTACTTTTTTAAATATAAATTACATTTTATACATGAATTTATTTATAAATACGTATAATTATTTTTAATTAAATAGATATATACCTATATAATTTTTTTTGTTTGTTTGCATTATAATGCAATAATAACGCATGCATTCTGGCTGATGGTGATGACACCGATACTCACTTAGCGAGTACATGTCTGGCAGAGAATCCGAGAGACGCCAGTCCGTGGAGGATAGGTTTCTGATGTCCTCCCGCGTTGGCCACATTCGGGTCGATGTGAAGTGGGTTTAAGTCTCCGGACAATCTGCAAAGACATACAATTCTCTAAAAATCCAGTTACCCATGCAAGAATGAATGAATGAATGAATATACTTTTATTGTACACCACACATATTATAAGAAACTAGCTTTTGCCTGCGGCTTCGCTCGCGGCTTAAGTTCGATTTTTCAAATGTCTCTTTTACCCCCTTAGGGGCTTAATTTTCAAAAATTCTTTCTTAGTGGATGCGTACGTCATAATAATTATTTGTATGCCAAATTTCAGCCCGATCCGTCCAGCGGTTAGAGCTGTGCGTTGATAGATCAGTCAGTCAGTCACCTTTGCCTTTTATACAAGGTGTTTGTTAATGTGTATAACTTACCAGCAACCACCGGTGGTAAAAAGTGAAAATTAATTATCAAAAACTTTCATACAAAATTAATTCATTAATTAAGAAAAAAACATTTTGGAAACCCTAACTGGAGACATAACAACAAGTTCAAAACGAGTGTTACCACTCATGCTTTTGATTTTACCCGTTTTCCCTCAAAACGAATTCCCTAGAAGTCCTTGAAGAAGAAGAAAAAAGATTTTGACTTTCTTTTGGCAAATAACTTGTAAAATGAAAAACTGAATACTTTAAAAAATACTTATTAACAAAAGTGTTACATTTGAAAAGCCACATTTTCATCTCAAGAACTTACCTAACATTTGGTAGTTACTGTTAGATTCCAAAATTATTAAATGCACTCGCAATTATCATCAATTCCTTTAAAAAAAGTTAAGCAAAAATCTTGTATAATACAAGTATTTTGTGTTGTTTTTCCCCAGGTAAAGGCAAAATTCCTAAAAACGTAAACACTTTATTTTTATGGTCCCCTACACTATTTCCAAGAATTTTAACTTTGACTCCGCCCCGCGAGTAAAGGCGAGGCTACACACAAGACTTGCGGTTGTGTTTACGCAACGAAAAATTTCATCGCATAGGACATCGTACGAGTAAACTCTGACCATTATTTTAGTTTCTAGTGAGACATGGACCGCACTAAATACTACTTCTGCTTGCGTTAAGACGCATCAAGAAAAAACACAAAAGAAAGTACCTACTGCGTATTCATCTCCTCAAAATTGAGATGTAAACATTTACATACTTCCTTCCACGCTTGTTTTTGGAAATTTATCTTTGTATTCTTCCACTGGTTTCTCCCAAAGGACAAGAGGTTCCTGAATCAAGGAAATCAGATAATCGATATCGTAATTAATCATCTTGACATGCACACGCTGGGAAATGTGGATACCGCTAGAATGTTAGTACATCGTCGCATCGCAGGTTTTATGGTGCACAGAGGACATTTCCACGGTGCGTTGTGGTCGCGACGTCTATGATTTTTACAATGCCCTCAGTGAAGGCGCGCCCTTACGGTGTTTCGACGTATTTAATATTCAAACCACGTACGCGGCATCGGTAAAGGAACTAAAACTAGCACTGTACTGCAAGCGATAATAATAATTATTGTATCGTTTTGCAATTGATTTATTATTAAAAATATCACACACATTCATTCGTTCATTCACATACAGTAATTGTTAATCAAAACCACAACACAAATTAACGAGATATTAATTACCTGCAAAAAAAGAGGCGGCAGTCACTTTATGGACTACGTAGGTACGGACTTTAACTTACGGAGTCCGAAAGTAGTCTGGAATATTCTTGCAAAAATACAAGATTTCTAATCGGTTTTCACTCTACTGAACAATACTACAGGTTACAGGTTTAATTGCATGCCGATTAATGGTTAGGTATCGCATCTGGAATATTTTATCGCAACGTTATAGCATAACAAGTAGTACGTTGTAGGCCTAAAAACATTCATTCATAGTTTTATCGTTGGCAGTTCATTGCCATTGAATCAGCTGTTTTAAAGGGCTGCCACCTATACATTTATGGTGAATTTTTGAAGTCCTCATAACTTGGCCAGGATATGAGCTACACGTCTCATGATATTTTTTCATGTATCTATACACCGACCCCAACTTATGGGTTTCGGTAGGATAGGGACATTAACTAACACCTTGTATATTTAGAAGATGTTTTATATTATATTTTCTGTACAAATTGGTCGTGTATTTACCTGTACAAAGCAGCCTGATCTTCCGCAGTCCTCTGTTCGACGGAGGCGTCGGGCGCGCGCTTGGGCGCGTCCTGCACGCTGACGGCCTTGTCGCTGTTCCTGGGCCCGCCGAAGCCGCCCTGGCCCAGCACGAAGATGTGCTGCTGCGTGCGCAGTACCAACTCTCTGTTCTGGAAGATTTCACCTAAACAACACAAGTTATTGAACTGTAGTGAATGCACTTCCGAATCCGGTTCAAATTCAAATTTATTTGTTTCATTTAGGTCAACTTGTAGTCGATTATCTACCACCGGTTAGGAATGCTGATTCTGCTGAGAAGAGCTGGCAAGAAATTCAGCAGTTGCAAGATAGATAAGCTACATATTGTAACATTTTTGTTTTGAAAAGAGCAATTACTGCTGAGAGCGCCGTTAGGGTTTCGTACTCATTCACACATACACTCAAGAGCCTATGCCAAAAACAGAGACTATGCAAAAATCAAAACTAGATGTTTTCACATCAAAACATAATCTGCAACGGGTGGTTATCGAACCGATGATCTTTTAGCCACTTTTAACCATTGGGCTATTGAAGCTTTGAACCAGTGAGGAATACAAAGCAAAGAGGATTACTTACTGTTGACGATGGCGACGGCACTGGAGCCCTTGTCGAGCACGTCTACCACGTAGTTGCGGACCGTGAACTGCCCCTCGCTGCCGGGGAAGTCCCCGATGAACTCGAGGTATTGCTCGCCGTGCAAGATCTATCCAAGAACGAGATGTAGGTTGTAGGGGTTTGTATGGGGATGGGTTTGTATGGTTTGTATGGGGATGACACTAATCACAAATTAATGTTAAGTGTTAATTTTATGATAGTTTGTAGGATTAGAATATCGAAAATTACATTTTTGTAATTTAATATAACTTAATAAATTTATTAAAAATGATTTTAAATGCTATATTTATAATCTGATGTCACGTGACTGCAAACGCCAAGAAGAGCTCGTGACGTCACTGGACGAACCGCGATACAAACGGAGTGATTATAGGTATAGTACGTGCCACGAAAGAAGTCCCACGGCCATCGGTGGAACTAATAGATTTTACATACAATAATTGCCTAGACATACGACTTTTTTTTTTTTTTTATTCGAAGACAAGATAGCCCTTGACTGCGATCTCACCTGATGGTAAGTGACGATGCAATCTAAGATGGTAGCGGGCTAACTTGGAAGGGGTATAGCAGTGTAAATTCAACCCATACCCCTAATCGGTTTCTACACGCCATCGTGCCGGAACGCTAAATCGCTTGGCGGCACGTCTTTGACGGTAGGGTGGTAACTAGCCACGGCCAAAGCCTCCCACCAGACCAGACCAGAGACAATTTAGAAATTATAAATTCCTAAATTGACTACTAGCGCCGCCTCTATGGGACTTCTTTCGTGGCGCGGACGGACCGTTGACGTGTCAGTCAAGTGACAGTTGTAGACCGTTTTAGCGGAAACATTCAAAATTACTCTATTTTTGTATATTTTCTCATCGAAAATACTAATATTTTTAAATAATATATTTTTTTTTATGGTAATCAAGAGTCAATCTTCAAAATAAAAGCAATTCCGAAAAATTGTTAACATCCCTATTGCATCAATTGTATGTAACCTGTCTAATGTCTATATAATATACTCGGCCTGTGAAGGCCTGTCGGTCTTTTGTATGCCGCATCGCGGGTCAATATAAAGTATGTGAATTCCGTGCAACTGTTATCTCATTGGAGTCACACCCTTCATCACCCCTTCCAACATAGGTATTAGACTCACCATCCGTACTGATTTGCCGGGATAAAAGTAGCCCAAGTCAGTCCTCAACTTTACTATATCCATGCAAAACTCACAAAAACAAAAAATCACGTCTATAAGTGGCTCTACTGCGGCGTGATTGAAAGAAAACCCAAACAAACACACTTTCGCATTTACAATATTACATTTGTAAGGATTTTGAATATTTTAATTACTTATTAAATAATTAAATAATTTATAATAAGGTCACATTTCGTGTACAAAATTAATAGCTCTGTATTTATCTAAATATATAAAAGGCAAAGGTGACTGACTGACTGACTGACTGATCTATCAACGCACAGCTCTAACCACTGGACCGATCGAGCTGAAATTTGGCATACAGGTAGCTGTTAGGACGTAGACATCCGCTAAGAAAGAATTTTGGAAAATTTCAACCCCAAGAGGGTTAAATAGGGGGTTAAAAATCGAACCTAACGTGAGCGAAGCCGCGGGTTAAAGCTAGTTTACGTAATAAAGCTGTTTAAATAAATAAAAAATTTATTTATACATTTCAGGGCTCCCACAGATTTTGAACAGATTGTGACCTCTTTTAATAACAAGCTGTGCAACCCCTATTTTGAGAATCGATTATATTGAAATGAGGGTATATTGAACTTACGTTGGTGAAGTCGGCGAACTTGCCGGGCGGCATGGCCTGGCCGATGACGGGCGACTCCATCACCATGCCGGGTAGGATGAAGAACGTCGGCAGCGCCGTGAACTCCTCGTGGCTCTCGTAGAGGAACTTCAGGTCCGTGGGGTTCACCACGGACGAGCCCACTGGGAATAAACGCGCGATGTTGGAGTAATGACAATCTTAATACGTGGTGACTGGATTACGTATTTGTGGTGTTACTGGTGAAATGCTCCAGCGCTAGGCTTGGTTGCCTCCCACCACAAGATATATTTCGAGTGCCGTCCATTATAGTACCACACACCATACAGTTCATTGAAATGATACAAGTATACCCTCAATATACAACGTGTACCAAAAGTGTGAAATAACCCGGAAGGAGGTGAATGTGCTCATGAAACTGAACAATTTTCCCCAAGGAACATAGGTCGAAATGTGAAAAAAAATGTGGATCATATGTTAGGACACAGAAAATTGACGATCAGCTGATTGATTTACTATGGGAGGTAAAATTTTTTTTTTCATATGTCGACCTATGTTCCTTGGGGAAAGTTGTTCAGTTTCATGAGCACATTCACCTCCTTCAGGGTTATTTCACACTTTTGTTACACGTTGTTTATGTAGTCTTATAAAGCTCAAATAAAAGCTTTTTCTTTCGGCCTTCCTTTTAAATTGTTACAATAAATCCCACTAAATTACAACATGCGGCTATTCAAGGGGCGGACCAAATTCCTGAAAAGACGGCAACGCATTTGTGGTGCCTCCGGTGCTATAAATGAGAAATGAGCGGCGGTAATCACTTAACATCAGGTGACCCGCCTGCTCGTTTACTCGCTAAATATATTTTAAAAAAATATGATTGCAAAGTGTGTCTCACCGCCAAGAGCATAACAGACTAGATCCTTGGAGTTGTAGTTGTATGTAGTCCAATACGACTCCCGCGTGCTGTCCAACTTGCTGCGCTCTTCGAATTCCTGACACATTTTCATTTGTTTAACTTTATTTAATTGTTAAGTTAACTTTAAACTTAACTTAATTGTTAATTTAACTTTATTAAAAACCTAACCTAACTTAACACAATTGGGGTATGTTTAAAACAAGAGTGAATAGGCATCTTCTAGGCAAACGCGTTACACCTTAGACCACATCATCACTTTCCATCAGGTGTGATAGTGGTCAAGCGTGTGCCTATAATGTTAAAAAAAATCGGCCAAGTGCGAGTCCGGCCCGCATACGAAGGGTGCTAATATGTACTAAGATCTAGCAAAAGTTTATTATATGAAGAACCTCTTTAATTTTTAACTATATTTTTTATGAGCTGCTTTTTATTTCGAAAAATCTAAGAAATCCCTCGATTTTTTAAACTAGTATTCATGCGGCAAAAGTCGCGGGAAAGTCGTGGGGATAAACAAGACTTAAAATTTGCTACACTACTTTTTAATATAGTTTTTGCAATTCACGAGGGCTCGCGGCTCATGGTTGTGTGTGTGACGTATCTATATAAGTGTGAGCGACAGCTTGCTCGCGCCTGACCTCTCCCACCTAGGCTTCTGACAGGCACGCACACTTACGCAATGTGCATGTACACGACGGAAGCACAAGTAAAGATCACGCGCCCTCGTGAATTGCAAGTAGTACATAACCAAAGATAAGTATGAAATTATTTGAAACACCAAGCTTAATTTTAATAAGAAATCGATATGTTGAATAATATGTACCTGTAATTTCTCGACAAGATCGAGTGTAACTTCGGCAATCTTGTCCAAGTGCTTGGCTTTGTTCATGTTCACGACTTCGGACCATTTCTCCTTCACAGACTCGATCGTTACTGGGTCTGAGGGCTTCTTTCTGTAAACAATACGAAAATTAATTAGGGTATACGATTGGATTTATTTATAGTACCCCTACAATAAGTAAGGTTACTTTACTCAATAGCTAAAATGGTCTTTTAAATTAATAAGTCTTCCCAATAGAGTTTTTAAACTACCAGACTACTTGTTAAAAGACAGACGCAATAAGTGTTAGTTTTGGAAACCTGCACAGTTTTCCAGAAAACATGCAAAACATACCTTCCTGCAAAAATTGCATGCAACGCTTTTTATCCAGAATACACTTCTTTCCCTTTTTTTTTCTTTGAAGACAAAGAAGTAGTAGAATAAACTTTAGTATTGGAAACTTGCACAGTTATCAAGAACACGCTTGTTTTTTTTTTTTTTGAAGACTAGTTAGCCCTTGGTTTCAACTTTCCTGTTACTCAGTGATGTTGCTAAAAGAAAAAAAAAAAAAAAATTAATTACCTCAAAGGTGCTCCGGATGACCTGACGAGATGAGCCTTGGTGGCGAAGCCTAGAGTGGAATCGATGATCACTCCGCTGTCGGGGAACGATTCATGCACCATGTAGGCCTGGAGATAACAAAAATCTATACCAATATATAAAGCTGAAGAGTTTGTTTGAACGCGCTAATCTCAGGAACTACTGGTTCGAATTGAAAAATTATTTTTGTGTTGGATAGTCCATTTATCGAAGAAGGCTTTAGGCTATATAACATCACGCTGCAACCAATAGGAGCGAAGCATCAGTGCAAAATGTTGCAAAAACGGGGAAAATTATCCATATTTAAAGTATATTCTTTTAAAAACTTCTTAATCGCGATCATAATAAAAGAAATTGACGCGGACGAAGTCGCGCGCAACAGCTAGTACCAGATAAAATTCAAATTCAAATTTATTTATTTCATGTAGGTCAACTTGTAGCTCTTATGACACGTCATGACTTTACCACCGGTTCGAAATGCAGGCACGTCTTTGACGGTAGGGTGGTAACAAAGCCTCCCACCAGACCAGACCAGAGTCAATTCAGAAATTATAAATTACTAAATTGCGCCCGCCGGGAATCGAACCCGAGACCTCCCAATTAGAAGACCACAGCGCTCACCACTACGCCATCAAAAAAATATTGGTTTTTATAAACAAGCAATTGTGAGCAGTGAGCTCCTAACTTAAATGAAACTTTACTTGTCTGAAATCCTTAGAAAAAATTAACGGATGCAATTATCGATACATTTGTCCCATGTTGAGTAGGTATCGAGTATCGATAAACGTACAGAGATACGGTTTCCAACCAAAGTTTCGCTATACATACGCTTGTACTTAAAATAAATTTCAGAATTCATATGGTTACGTATTACATTAATCGCTATTATCACTGAATATATTAATTACATACTCTACTAGAGGTATTTACGCCAGTCATAGTGACCATTGTAAATCTGATATTATAATATTGTAATTATACCTATAATTATTTTTAAGCTGATGATAATTAAAGTTCTGCTTTGGGATTGTCTAAAAATGCCCAAATTCAGTCAGTCAGAAGTGATTGCGATCATTATATTGCATCGATGTATATGGATATGCCTGTCCCATATAATTGCGTCTACGAAAATGCGCTTGAATATTATTTCAATGAACACCGCGCGTTCACGTTCACGTGAATCACGTTCGAGGAGAAGTCTCTCCCTATTAACGAGAACAAAAAATGGAATGAAGAACATTAGTACTTTTTTAGACTCCTTTTAAATTCTTTTAAGACAAGAGATTCTGTTGTCTTTTTTAGCGCATTTTTTCCCCTCTAGAGGCCTATCCATATACATCGATGTTATATTGGATCAATCATATTTAGACAATGCGACAGCTGATAAATTTTATTGAATAGTTTCTCTATGCTAGAAACGCGGTTGGTGTATAGGTACTTTAAAAATCTTTTAGCGAAGGATAAAGACGTTATCATGATTACGTTAAATTATGATAATATTTTGATAACATTACGTGATACTTGTTATTGCAACTTAGCAACGCTTTTTATCTAAAAAAAACGTGTACGTAAACAAAATTGTATTTTCCGTATATTTGTTTCTAGAAAACTCTATTAAAATATAAATACTTAAGATTTATTTGTATTAAACTACTATTAGTTTTAGCCTATGATTTTGTTGGTTTTACATAAATCCCGAAGTAGTGATGTCACCCTCCAGATCCTAAATATACCCGTGCAAAAACCATGGGCAAGGGCAAACCAACAAACTAACACACTTCCGCGTTTATAAAATAAGTAGGGATTAAAATTATTTTATAATTAATTGCTATAATATCAATGCTCACATGATATGCAAGATATGGTGCGATAGATGAAAGATTAGCTTGGAATTTGTCAAAGTTATCTGTATCAATCTTTTTGTAATGAGTAGGTACTTATTAGTATAACATACTGTTCCAATACCACTATTGAAAAACAATCTAAAAATATCCTTCCCATGAAAAAAATCGAAACACTTTGTAATACCTTTTAGTACGGAAATGTTTCGGTTTTTTTTTTTTTTTTTTGATGAGAAGTATACGTAAATGTGACAGTTTGGGCAATAAGAAACCGGGAAGTGAAAGTTTCAGTTCAGAGATCGAAAGTCAGAGACGACATCAGATGAATCGCAGGGAGTCACTGGATACAAGGGGCGCAAGACCGATACCTGCTGAAGCCCATGCTGGGGACCTTTTTTCAGCAGTGGAGGTATTTTTTTTTTAAAAAGAACATTAGCCAAGCTGAAGTTGACTAATATCCTCCTATCCCCCCCAAATAACCAGAAAGCTTGCGCTAGGAGTGGGTACAACAATAGTGCAACGGGTGGGGCTCGAATATGCGTCCTTTCAGTTTTTAGTCCGCACATTTAACCGTTGGGCTATTGAGGCTTGAATTGATTTAAATAGAAGAATATAAATTGTCGTTTTATTCTAATAGTATAATAGTATAATAATATTATGCTTTTGGTAGAAAATCATTATTATAAAGACCACTGACGTTCGCATTTAAAGACGGTCACTGAAAATCAGCGTTGGGCCATCTAGCACCCACAGATGCGAAACTTGGTGGCATCGCCATTTCTAAGTCTATGGGGTTAGGAGCCCGAACACAAGAGTGACTAACATTTTGCTAGTGTTGCACTGCTGTACAAATTAACGATATCTAATACCTATCATAGCTATTTTTTAAATTTTGATTTATTTTGTACTTTTGTGTATTTATAGCTACCAATAAAGATTTTTCTGATTCTGAAGAAAACAGAAGTAGATATATATACAACGTGTGTGAAATATGAAAAAAAAATTTTTACCTCCCATAGTAAATCAATCAGCTGATCGTCAATTTTGTATGGGAGGTCCACATTTTTTTCACATTTCCTATGTTCCTTGGGGAAAGTTGTTCAGTTTCATGAGCACATTCACCTCCTTCAGTATTATATCGGAGTTTCAATACATGTTGTAGATTGTACTTACAACAACCGGAGCGATAAGGTCGGGTTTCATCGCTTGGAACATGTCCGGAGGTAGGATGTCCTCTGTGAGGCGGGACGCGGCCGTGGGCACGATGGTGTTCACTTTGATGTCGTATTTGGCGCCCTCGATGGCCAGGGTGCTGGCAAGGCCGACCAAACCCATTTTTGCGGCACTAGAAACAAACAAGGAAAGGAAACTGGTAGAAACTGCCAGTAGCCGTGGAACCCAAACTAATATTATAAATGCGAATATAACTCTGGCTGTTTGTTACTTTTTCACACCTAAGCCGCTCAACTGAAGCTAAAGAAATTAGAATAGAATAGAATATTTTTTTATTTAAATAAACTTTTGAATCGTCAAATGAATCTACCGCTGGTTCGGAATGCCGTCGGTAGATTCATTTCACGTTTCGAAAGCCGTGATATTAATTCACGGCTAGTTTCAATTTCTTTGGCTACCCTCAAAAGTTTTAAGGAGTTTAAAGCCCTTTCGTCGCAACAGGAATGTGCTAACAGCCTCAAAAATAATACGTCGAAACAACCACTTTATAAGTCAGTTTCTGCCCGTGGAACGCATAGATCAATAACTCTAGTCTTAGGCTGAAGTTTATAGAACGTACTCTCACTCTGCTTAGACTCAAGAGAGATAAAAGGAGACATTTATGTCGGAGCATATTTGTGTCTCGTTTTAACTCTTATCTTAAGTCCGAGTTTAATCAGAGCACACTCTATAGATCTCGACATTAGAATTGACAGCTAAAGAGTAAATACGCAAGTAAAAGTAATACGCAATTTCACCCTCACCACCTGGGTGCCTGGAGCACTTCGACCATCCATTTCTCCAGATCTTTTTTTCCACGTACCACCAAATTGTGGAATCTTCTCCCTTCAACAGTGTTCCCACTTAATTTCAATATGGGGTTATTCAAGGGGCGCACCAATAAGTTCCTGAAATGCCGGCAACGCATCGGTGGTGCCTCTGGTACTACAAGTGTTCATGGGCGGCGGTAATCACTTTACATCAGGTGACCCGCCAGCTCGTTTGCCCGCTATTCATATAAAAAAAATACCTGTAGTTCGCCTGCCCGAAGTTTCCCATGAGCCCCGCGTTGCTCGAGGTCATGATGATGCGGCCGTACTTCTGCTTCTTGAACGTCTCCCACGCCGCTTGGGTAGTCTTGAACGCGCCCTTCAAGTGGACCGCATGGATGAGGTCCCAGTCCTACATCAAAACATAAGTTTTCAAATTCAAATTCAAAATTTATTTATTTCATGTAGGCTAACTTGTAGCTCTTATGACACGTCATAAATCTACCACCGGTTCAGAATGCAGATTCTGCTGAGAAGAACCGGCAAGAAACTCAGCAGTTGCTCTTTTCAAAAAATAAAATAATTTTACAATAAGTAACCAAACTAAGCTATGTATACAGTGCTTCCACAGTGAAGCTTCAAAAATGCAATACATATAATCCATACACATGTCAAGATGGGAAGAGAAAGCAGACCCATTCCCGATGGTGGCACCCGTTCACGACTCAAACGCATCTTGTTTGCGTTAATGTGCTCGCGTCGTAAAGGCTTTGGCCGTGGCTTGTTACCACTCTACCGTCAACGACGCGCCGCCAAGCGATTTAGCGTTCTGGCATGATGGCGTGTAGAAACCGATTAGGGGCATGGGTTAAATGTGCACTGCCATACCCCTTCCAAGTTAGTCCACTACCATCTTAGACTGCATCGTCGCTTGCAATCAGGCGAGATCGCAGTCAAGGACTATCTTGTCATTGAAAAAAAAAAAAATCTTTAGATTATTTTTTAAATAAAATCGGGATTTCCGAGATAAAGCAGTGTTGAAGCAAAAAATGTATATGAATCGGTGAGAATAAAGTTACGAAAAATGCGAGCGCGCTTGCATACATCCATTAATACATATTTTATAATTTAAAATATTGTAGTCAGGGTTATGTCTATTGCGTTTGTAATCTATGCTAATTTATGGACTAGTACTAGTTGTCGCTTACAACTTCATGTTTGAAATTTGTTTTAACCATTAAATCTAAATATATAAAAGGCAAAGGTGACTGACTGATCTATCAACGCACAGCTCAAACCACTGGGCGGATCAGGCTGAAATTTTGCATGTAGATAGCTATTATAACGTAGGTATCCGCTAAGAAAGGATTTTTGAAAATTCAACCCCTAAAGGGATAAAATAGGGGTTTGAAAAATCGAACTTAACGTGAGCGAAGCCGCGGGAAAAAGCTAGTTAGGTAATATAACCTAATGCTTTGGGGGGAAAAATCTTAAACGTATTTAACCTCTTTGAACCACTAGGAAAGTTCAGAATCAAATTTTTAATGTAATGGTACAATTATTTAGTAAGTACACTAATAAATGTATGCATCATTACAAAATATGAATTGCAACTATCGAGCCCTCGATTTGGGTTCCAAGAAATTAGTGCAACATTATAGATAAGGAGTCAGTCACCTTTGTACATTAATATATAATATTTGTGGATTTAGTTTTTAAAAATCCAACAGGATCTTTTTGTTTTTCCGAGATAAAAAGTAGCCTATGTCACTCTCCCGGTTTTCAACAATACCAATGTAAAAAATCACGTCGATCTGTTGTTTTGTTGCGGCGTGATTGAAGGACAAACAAACAACACACTTTCGCATTTATAATATAAGTAAGGATTACACTGTTGGTTTCATTCCATGTTCGTGTTGCATCTAAGAACAAGTAATCTAGAAAATAGATTTACTCGAGTGTAGAAGAATGAGGTTTTTACTAATAACTTACTAGCTTTTGCCAGCGACTTTTTTTTGCGTAAGATTATAAAAATCATGCAGGAACCCCACAGACAGGGAAAACAGATGTTTCTGGGATGAAAGAAAGCCTATGTCACTCTCCAATCCTAAACTGTACCCATGCAAAAATTCACGTCGATCCCTTGCTCAGTTGCTGCGTAATTGAAGGACATCGACGAACAAACACACTTTGGCATTTGTAATATCAGTAAGGATCATGCAAAACGGGCGAATTGACGCCTACTTGCGGAAAAGATTCCCAGGAAATGAAATCAGTAAGGATTTTATACACTTGTCGTATTCTATTTACCTGTTCGGACATTTTTTGGAAGCTCTTATCACGCAGAATACCAGCATTGTTGATAAGGATATCAATACGGCCAAAATTATCAAGTGCAGTTTTTATTAGCTTCTCGCCTTCGACTACTGAGTTGTAATCGGCAACGGCCACTCCACCTACAAACAATAGCCTAGTTTAAGCCAAAGCAAAGCAGTACAGCAATACACCATACCATAGGGTCACAAGCTACATTAATCAAACATTTTGCATATATTATACTTTTTTTTTTAAAGAGTATCAGCCAAGCTGACGTTGACTAATATTCTGGTCTCCCCTCTAAATAACCGGAATGATTGTGCTAGGAGTGGGTACGACAATAGTGCAACCTGTGACTTTTCAGTCTGCACCTTTAACCGATAGGCTAGTGAGGCTTTAACATACATTAATTAAACATTTTGCATATGCATATTATAATTCACTGATGCCTGTGAATTTGTCCACATAAAATTAGTTTTTTATAATCCTGTGGGCACTCTTTGATTTCTGCGATAATAAGTAGCCTTCAGTTCTGCACTTGTTCGGTTCTCGTTAGGTGAGCACCCTCGGCTACCGACTCACCACACTGCCTTGCCTGCCCGCGCTATTACTTCATTTACCCTAAGCGTTTTTTCGTCTTGCTCAGCTACTAAAGATCGTATCGAGATGTTGAATAGCCTATAACCTTCCTCAAGAATTGGACAAACACATCTGGCAAATTAAATTGAAACATGACTACAGTCTTGTACTAATTATGGATTCTGTGCCTCAGTGTAAAAAAAAACGTTAACACAGCTTTTTTCTACTTTGCTATGGGGATTTATCGAATTAAAATCATCCTCATATGAAAGGAGGTGGGTTGATAAGGCAACAAAATCCGCCCCTCATACACTCGAAAAAAAAAGTTCCAGATTTCGACAAATTGTAAATGTATTTATATACTTGAAGATATAAACTTTATTGTAATATAAAGTTTAGGTGATAAAAAAAATAGTAAGTTACAGAAAATATTACCCAAAAAGAGAGTGTTTCTTGTACTTTTCTTACATTTTCATACATTTTAGTCGTTTTTTAAGCTTTGATTTAATATTTTAGAATGAAGCGCTCCATGAACCATGGTAAACGTAACTGATAATGATGCTCCTTTTTATAAGCTTTCATATGAGTATTAATTTATTTTGGTTCATGGAGCGCCTCATTCTAAAATATTAAATCAAAGCTTAAAAAACGACTAAAATGTATGAAAATGTAAGAAAAGTACAAGAAACACTCTCTTTTTGGGTAATATTTTCTGTAACTTACTATTTTTTTTATCACCTAAACTTTATATTAAAATAAAGTTTATATCTTCAAGTATATAAATACATTTACAATTTGTCGGAATCTGGAACTTTTTTTTTCGAGTGTATGAGGGGCGGATTTTGGGCCTTATCAACCTACCTCCTTTACAAACAGGTAAAAACAATGTTATGGTAAAACCTATATTTATGTGTTTTCCTTTATTTTGTAATAATCCTGCAAGTAACTTGCCACTGCTAAGAAACAGGAAATTTTTTGTTTTATTAAGAGCATATGATGAAATCATAGTGAACTCAAGTTTTATCACTGAATAAATTTATTTTATTTTTTGACCGATGACTGATTTTCAATACAATAAGTGTAATATCTAATTTATTCCTTAAACATTACTTGGCCATTGTAAAATAAGCTATACATGTTATGTACTGCTTGAAATAAGTCTTTTTATATGCAAATAACCAGATTGTTAAATGGACAGATTTTTATTAATTTCAAATGCCTGCTACTATCTTTTGTTAAATCAACAACCACAAACTCTATATCAATAGTTGTAACTCGATAAATCTAATAAATCTAATAACTTTAAAAAAATGCTTGGTCATGTCCAAACTAACAATAAAATAATATTTCTTAAGTGGTATTCAAACAAAATATATTCTTAATACTGCTAAATAAAGTCTAGAGTTAGTACGGTGATAAAGTAAAGCTTAAATGATTAACAATACAATATTAACAATTCAAAGTGCTGACCTTTGTCCTTGATTTCTTTGACAACAGCGTCTGCAAAGTTTGATTTTCCAACGCCATCTCTGGCGCTTCCAAGATCATTGACGACGACTTTAGCACCCCTGGATGCGAGCAGCAACGCGTACTCCTTGCCGAGGCCACCGCCAGCGCCGGTCACCACCGCAACACGACCATCGAAACGAAGTTGATCCATCCTACACGACGTCGGGACGCAAAGTGATCGTAAAACGTGAACTACGTCGTCACTGACGCCGCCAAGTGCTATCTCAATCCTCAGTGTGTTGAACTTTTAACTCATCGACACAAATAAGATAACGAAGTCGAATGACTCGAGCAAAGATTAAACAAAAATCGTTCTTTCAAAAGCACAATAGCGTTTACTTTTTGGTGTACAATGTTGAGTTTCATAGGTATTGAGAGTTAAATAAAGATATTTACTTTACCTGTTTGACTTCTTTTATTTATTTCAACACCGATGAGTGATGACAAGTGACGACTGACGACCAAACTCCAAATTATCCAATAAATATTGAATAAACTTGATTTACATTAATTTCAACAAAACGAAAATTGAAATCTAAAATTAAACACAAATTACGACAGTTAATTATGTTGTAAACTGAGGTTGTAAAGTTAAAGTTTGAATTAAAACAAAAATAAAAACATTTCGTACAAGATCAAAAAGTTTTTCTCTGGTTTTTGCTTTTGACAGCACTAACAGCTGACAGCCATGACAGCAAACAGTCACAGACCATGGTCTGATTTTCCTAGGTAGGTACTGCACTATTTCAAAGAAATTAGGTAGGAAGATTCGGTTTTCTGAATCGTCTAAGGGTTTAGTCGTAGACAGAGAAGGCAATAGACCAAGGTACTGTGTAACCGCGACTGAAATAGAGATAACATGACGTAACGATGACGTCACATGACAAGTTCGAGTTTAATGTTGCCACAATAACTGCACTCCCCTAGTACCCCAAATTAGATGGAAAATTCTTCCCAGGATTTTTAAATAAAACGACAAAACAGATGCTGAACTGTTTTATTTTTTAAATAACATACCTACACATATAAGGTTGTCTGGGAGAGACATACCTATTAGGGTAAGCTTCTATTTTTTACATATATCTTAATATTGTGTGCAATAAAGAATTTATTATTCTTTATTGCACACAATATTAACTTCAACCACCACTTAAAAGTATAAAATAATTTTAGTTTGTACACGTAAGTCGGTTTTTTAAAAATATTTTTTTTTATACTAAAGTTTTTTAATGTACTTTCATAGGACCAATTCACTAGATAATTATTTGCTCCTTAAAAAAAATATTGAAATGCCGAATAGAAATTTAGCATATGTGAGTCACTTTGAAAAAAGATGTATGTAACACAAAGGAAAATTTTTTTTCGTTACTAGTAAGAATGTTACACAAAATAATTTGTAATGAACAGTTAAAATTTTCCTTCGATCGAGTAATGCTATTGAATTAAAAGCAACAAAAATTGTATATTTAGTCATCAAAATCATCATTAATGAAATTAACAGTATATTCCTTTTTTCAGGCAGTCGTATAAAACTGCAACTCTTCATAGTTTAAGTTAATAATTATTTAAAAAAAACATTAAAAGTCTGCCTCTAGCTATTTAAAAATGGCTTTAAAAATTAAGAACTTTGTAAATAAAATAATTCTTAAGATCGCCAACAGTTCTCGACTGGTTGTTGGACATTCGAACGAAACTTCAGGATGATTCAGAACAGTAACCGACACTATCTAACTGAATACACTTTAATCATCGCCGACATATATTATATTCTAGTATCCATCATCTTTCTTTTCTTTTCTCATAATATTCATTTCTTCCATCACGACTTTATTTTGTTTCAACAAAAATTAAAAAAAAAATTGAAAAAGTAGCCAAAGTAACCCGCCGTTACGGTATGTCAGAGGACATTACTAAAAAAAACCTATCTCCGTGCCAAATTTCAGCCATATCGGTTTAGTGTGGCGTATTGAGTAACAAACATCCATATGTTTGTTACTCAATCACGCCACACTAAACCGATATGGCTGAAATTTGGATGTATGTATGGATGGCCCTACATACATTCAAACTTTCACATTTATAATATAAGTAGGATAGGGAAAATCGGGACATTGTATAGGTACCTAAAGCTGGCAACACACATAGATACTAAATTTTCTTATTAACTGTCAGTTTGTTGGGCACAAAAGTGTGTCGACCTTGAAAAAAACTGGTTACACGATGAGGGACAAAAAATTGGGTAGCTGCGTCTCTGTTTATCACATTAATAACTTTATTTCTGCTCTCTTTTTAGTGTGAGTGAGAAAGAAATCGTCACTGGCTCTATGTCTTCTCTCTCTACGGGTTTAGTCAAAAATAAGATTTTTTTTACTTTGACGGGTAGGCATTGTATAGTGAGGAATGCCCCGAACATGAAAATTTATTTTTTAAATAGGTAGGTAGGTACCTACCCCTATAATGTTTTTCTAGATAAGTAGTACCTACAATCTAAATAAATTAGATACCTACCTACCTACCTATTGAGAGTTTTATAATAGCTGCCTAGGTACCTAGGTGCCAAAAAAATCTACCGATTTTTTGTGGCAATTCGGGCAATTCTACTGAATTTATTATATCACGTTTTGCAACACTGGTTTGGTATTTGACAGTATGATCTATAGTAATCTGTGTTGACAGCGGTATTTGACCACAGACCAGAAAAGATGTATTTGACCAAGAGAAGTACCTATTTGACATTTGATCTGTGGTATTGTAACGAATTTTGGTTAATTCAAAATCGAACAAGAAATAAGAATATGTTATTTCGTGATTTAGATTTTTGTTTTGCTGTGAAGTGCGATTGTTGAATTGAATTCTGCAGAACACAATAATTATTACTCTTCTCAATGCTTGTGTTTATGTTAAGCATTCAAATTGTAAACTACAGATAATAGTGGATAACATTATGAATGATCCATTGGCTGGTAAATATTTTATACATTGTTTTTATTCGTAAAACTTATTCCCTATAAATATGTTTATATTTCCTGTTGTAATGAAAAAAACTTTATTTCAGTCATTTATAATGAGGGGTACTGGCGGGTTAATGAAGTATCGCCCATGTACAACTTACAATACAGTGAATTAAAATTAAAACAATACGCTTCGAAAATTCGCCAAGCTGTAGTAAGTAGAGTGACTGCTAATGCTGATTCACAATTGACAGTTTTAATCGAGAATCTTCCCTTGTTAAAGTATTCACATGATGATCCTAATGGTCTTATGGTAAGTGTATTCTTATTTGTTGGGTTTTTCATCAGCTGGCAAGTCAACTCCATAGATAGAGTATTCCTAAAGTTTACAATTTAGTAATAACACTGATGACTGATACATTCCATAACATGTTAGCTACCAACCGCTATGGGCCTCATTAGCATTGATTGGAGAAAGAATTTACCTACAGTTTTTGTAACATTTATTAATTTAAGTTCCATTCAAAATCTTAAGCTTGTAATTTTTAATTCTACATTCTATTTAACTTGTAACTTTGATATAAAAGCTGGTTCATTTTAAGATTATTCATCTTCTTTTTTTAGATAACAGTAAAGAATCATTTGAAGTCCAATGAAAAAGAAGTGTACGTTGGAATCCTTCTCTCATGGGGCAATCGTATACATATAGACAATGAAACTACCCATTTACCTTATATGTTAGAACGTGGAGAAAAGAGTATAGGATTTGCAGTGAAAAATACTATGCAAACTGTATTTGATTGTACCATAACACCGTTTTTCTTCACACAGGTAAAGTATATATCACAGAATTATGGTTAAATCAATTTTTTTTAGATTACTTAGATAGATTCCTAGGATTTTTATGATAAAGCCAGATGATGAAAAAAATTTTTATAGTTCAAAAGATTTACAAATTCCAATTAAAATTTTAAAATTCCAATTAAAATTTTAAAATTGAAATTTTAAAATTCCAATTTCCATTTGTTACAAAAAGTAATATCTTGCTGTAGTATTTGTAAAAACTATCTTATATCAACAATATTATTTATTACATTGTAATGAATTTAGATTCTAGACCCAAAGGACAAAAAGAGTGGGCACAATGAGATGAATGAGTGGAACTATTGAACTTTCAGTTGGGCTATTGAAGTTTAGAAGAATTAAGAGCATAAACATCAGATGCAGATAGCTATTTTGTTTTATACTTTCCCATAAATACACATATTCCTCAATTTGTTTTCAGATACAACTAGTGGAGTTCATGTTTAACTTTATAGAATATGACACCTCACGCAGTTCGGACCACTTTGTGCTAACTTATCAGACTCTTGAAGTTGACTTTAAAAATAAAACTACTTTTACTTTCGAGATTGGAGATGTACGTACAATATGGAACAGGTAAGTTATTTGTGCAATTGACTTACATATACATATAATTTTTCCTTAGCCATTTTAAAGGTTCTTTATTTTAGAAAAGTTTAAGAGACATGCTGAGCATAGTGCATAAGATGGTCTTATCGCATTGACAGTGAAACTGCATTACAAGTGATAATACATACTTGAGGTTGCCATAAGTAGCTGCCTATGTTCGTTGGTTATGCATTTCACTAAAACGTTTTCTGCTATCTCTACCTTTTAAGACAGCTTAGAAAAACAGATTATAGGCGTTTTAGATGTATCCCCTTCCCTCAATTGAGAGCCCTGTCCTAGGAGTAGGAACAATGCACCACTGCGTAAATATTGAACGTGTAGCCTTATAACCACATAAGGTATAAGGTCAGGTTGGTGGGGCTATAGCATACTTTGAGTTTTGGATGTTTAAAAAAAATTACTTAGTACCTCATGTACTAAGTAATTTTTTTTAAATTGCGAACATTGCCTAATGAAACTTATGACTAATTGAATGTTTTACTTTTTAGCACTAAAGAAACCAATATGGATCAAGACAAAAAAATTTACGCATACCAAATCATCCAGAATGAAATATATAATATGTTCACAGTAGAACTGCCGTTGTTGAGTTTGTGTGAAGTAGTATTGCCCAAAGCGGAAATTAAATACAGCGGTATAGTTAAGATGAAGACACCGGAAATTATCAATGCAGTATTCACAGTTTTGAATGAAATCACACATGGAAGATTTCAATTAAAATTAGCTTGTCAAAATAATCAAGAAGAAACTGGATGACTCGTTTGGCTTTTTAATGTTACTAATAAAAATATGTCGGTAAGCGATAGGGTGGAATGCGCCCCGCACGCGGTTGATCTCTTTTGAGCCAATCATATGCGTTTGAACTTTTCGAGCGTAAGGGCCGATCTGCACCGGAATGGCAGCGGCGACCACATTCAGTGTGAATTAATTTTAAACTTTATCTACATAATCGCTAAAGACCAGTATTGTTAAACAGCTCAAAAACGTCACGCGGCCGCCCGCGGTGCCGCGAAGCCGCTCGCGTCTAGCGACACTGGTCTTTTGCGATCATGTAGATAAAGTTTAAAATTATTTCACACTGAAAGTATTCGCCGCGCCGCTGTCGGCCGCTGCCATTCCGGTGTAGATCGACCTTAAGCTCGAGCGACACTCGATTTACCTACTTGTCATTGTTTTTAAGCTATTGCATAGCTTCTATCGCGTGCCTTGAACGTGGAGACCGAATCCAGAAATACCGTAACGAAAATAACCTGACACCCCACGGACACGGACTCCTCTCACCGCTAGATGGCGTTGATAAAAAATGCTATGCAATAGCTTTACCGCGGCAGTCCCCGAGTACCACACGTCTTTTTTCATATTATTAATTCATTGATTTTTAATTCATTCATTTCATTCATAATAATTGTAATTTTTAGATGCTTATTTATGTAAAGTTAAAAAGCAAAACACATTTTCCAACATTTATTTCATGAATTATACCTTACAAATGTGTTCGCATATTGTAATCTTACAAAATATTACTACATCATTACAATGTTCTAAACTTAAAGTAACCTAGTTTTGTTATCATGTCTTCAATATTTCCTTGCAAGCAGTTCTTACAGATCACAATGTTGTCACTCAGTAGATTAAAATCTTGCGAAACATGGACGTGATTCCCTCAAAGTTATTTCTTGTGCAAATGTAATCACTAGGCCACCACCTCTGTATTATGATACCTGACCACTGAATCGGAGCTGAGTTCAGCCAACCGAAAATAATATTGATAAACATATTAACATGCCAATTAAATACGTTATCTCTAAAAATTTGTTTGGTTTGCTAAACACAGCATAGCTTCAGTTGAAAAGCACCCTCAAGGTTCAAACACATTACTGGAACGTGGTTTGGCACAACCACCTGTATATTTATGTATTCTTATCTGATTATGTATAAAATTAAAGTGAGTTGGGTCGAAAGTTGGCCGCACCGTCAGATGTAACTTTGGGTTATAAAAAATGCCAGTTGAAATTACATAAAATGTTGAAAAGAAAGAATATGACTGAATAACATTTTTTTATTCACCACAAAACATATATACCTTCATTTATTTTTTCTGTGGGCCTCAATAGATAGTTGCAAGTTGCATTGTAATCTAGTGCGACCATCGACCAATCAGAGTGCGCCGCCTCGAGTGTATGACCGAAGTATGTGTAACACATCATATAAATATGGTCGATGGTCGCACTAGATTACAATGCAACTTGCAACTATCTATCGAGGCCCACAGAACAAATTGTTATACTGTTTTATAAAACAGTATAACAATATAAAAGGGTCTATCAAGTAACTAATGTGTTTGCGTCTTAAGACTAACTACAAACATTTTTATTTTTAAGAAATTCTCCGGCGGACAAGCTGGTGTAAGCTTTGAAAATTGTACAACATAATATTTATTTCATATGATAGAATATAAAAATAAAATAAACATTTAAGGTATGTTGGGGTAAGAGCAGACGGTTTTGTGCTGTTCTTGAAAGACTATCAAAAATAAATTTTATTTTAATATTCTGATTGCGTAGCTAACTTACGAAATATTTTTTATGAAAAAAGAAAGATCATGCTTTGTGTATATATTTGATTGAACCCATTATCAAAAGTATTTTTTTATCAAAATGAGTTCGAATTGGGTAGTAGCTTTTTTGTTTACCAGGTAAAGTGCGGACCATACCGGGGTAAGATCAGACTATGTCCTAAAACCAACTATATTCATTGTATTGATAAGGTTCATAAAGAACTTTATTCCGCTCTAACCCCGGTCAAATTATTCTCTTGCACCAGTCCCGTTTTATCGTATCTTGGCCGATAATGCCATATTTTTATTTTTTAAGCACAGTACGTCCGCTCTTCCCCCTTTCAAAAATGAGACAAATAAGTGTTTCTCAAACTTTATTTAAAAATTTATATTCGTTTTAAAAGCCACAAACTGACATCGGTGGAGATGTTGCGCGCGTTAATTGAATGTCCGAGCTGTAACTCGCATGAAAACTATAAGCCCTAAATACTGATAATATAACCTGACATGGCCGTTTAAAGTAATTAGGTACATAGGAACAATAATCTAAAATCACTGCAAATCACGATACAAGTAAGTATGTACAAAACGTATAAATCAAATAATATATAAATAAATGAAACAATATTAATCACTTTACAATAATTATACGAGCTAATTCGCTCGATCAATCCATTTTTTATTACTTCAGGCTTGGTGTTGTGCCAAACATCTGCGAACATTTCTGAAAACTCTTGTTTTTGCAATTTTGTACCAACATTTTTTCGTTGCCATTTTACAAGTTTGGTGTCCCAAATTGATTTCAGTGACTTAAACACGGCCAAGTCTAGTGGTTGTAGTAGATGTGACGTGTGTGCCGGCAGCTTCAGGATGGTAATGTTATTTTGTAAAGCCAACTCTACTACTCGATCATCAACGTGTGTGCAGTGGCCATCATAGATCATGAGAACAGGTCTTTTTTCTCCCAGATCGGGTAAAACCACATCGTTCATATAATTATAAAACGTTTCCGTTTCCATCCAGCCGCGCTTTGTAACCGCATATGCGATTTCAAAATTATGCTCCTCCTTTCGCGTTGCCATCCACTTTTCATACATGGACTTTGCTTTGAAAATAATCAAAGGATTTATTTTGTCCCCGTTTGCATTGACTGTGGTAAGAACTGTAACATTTTCTTTACCTGTGACGGCACAGGTAAAGAAAATGTAGTAGTTCTGCAGCACGGTAAGCCTTTTCCACCAACCACCTTAGTTTTAGTAGGATCTAAACAAATGGAAGTTTCGTCCAAATTCCATATTGCTTTAGGGTCGGTAATATTTAACTCCTTCAAAGTGTTCTCTAAAAGTGTGAAATATTCATGAATAATGAAGGGGTCTGTCATTTTTTTGCGCAAATATTCAACTGATTGTGGTTTTTTAATGGATAAATTATGACGTTTTCTAAATGCAATAAACCAATCGGGTCCCGGTGTGTTATTCTTGAATGGGGTTTTTAATTTGTTTTTTTTTTTATGAAATCAGTGGTGACATCAATTACTTCCTCTCTGGATAAACCAAAGCCCCATTTCTCTAATTTCCGTAAGCAATTAGCTAGACTTGTTTCTGCTTCCATCGGCAATGCAGGTGGTCTACCCATGGTATCACTTTTCAAGCCTTTTTTAGCTAGGACTCGATCGTTAAGTGTTGATCGTGGAATATTGTATATTTTTGAAGCGGCATAATTTGTTAGTTCCTTATTTTTTACCTTTTCAATTGCGATTTCTAAGTCTTTCTGCGAATATTTAGTTGCTCTTTCAGATTTTCTTTTATAGTTCCGTGGCATTTTGAACCTAAAAAATATAATATAATGAAATAGCCATCTTGATAAGAATTTGAGTAGATACTTACTACCTATGTATATAACTATACAAATAGCTTGGGCGAAAAACACAGATAATTTTATTTGTACCTATAATTCGTATCTTTCAAGAAAATTAGCAAACGGTATATCATTATGGGATAAGTATTCGAAAGTAGAAAGTAAGTAAAGTATAGGTATTCTTTAATTTACCTAAAAACTAAAAGTTTGAGAACCATTGTTTTCTTCTATACATTTTAAAACCGGTAAAGTGCGGATGAGTTTAATACACTCTTCCCCCACAGGGGATAGATCGGATTTAAATATAGCAACTCAACTATACGTTGTTTATTATTCTAACCTAGAAAAAATTATTAAAACAAGGTCAATAAGCACAAAAAACTCACCATATTAAGAATAATCCTCTTAGATGCTGAGATATGCTGCCCGGGGGAAGAGCGTATTTCACAAAATCAGGCCCAAATTGCGCACTTTTAAATTTTGTTCAACAGCACACGTGTTTTTGCTTAGAACTAACACTGAAGACTAAATCAGAGACCACGAACACTAGACTAAATTTTGAGGCAATATAAAATGGCGTCATTGCCTGTGTTTCCAGTTATAAAAAAGAGTCATTCGTTTGGGAGTTAATTGAATTATCCGCTCTTGCTCCGATTCGCTCTTACCCCAACATACCTTAATTAACAAAATGTAAAATATTTTTTTTTAATAAATAATTTATAATAGAAGAGGATTTTCATGTATCCGAAGAGGTTACAATCCATGGTGATAATCATCAAAAATCACCGTTTTTATGTCTGTAAAACTCTTTGCTTGGACCCCACGATACAGGCCTCCTAGTGTGGGATCCACAGTTTATAATATGCGGATATAGGTCTGCAATTTTTGTTAAATAAATATTTTTTCATTTTCATGCCAGCCGTGCAATTTCCCTATTGCCCCATTCGCGTCCCTATTGACCCCATTGTTCGGTTGCATAGGCTTTGCATCGATTGCTAATTGCATAATTTGATATTTTATATTAGAGATACCACCAAGACTCAAATATTTCAATCCTGTTACACACCAATATATCCTTTAAGAACTACCTTAAAATTCTTCAAGTTGGAATTTGTCCCTATTTCCCCCGTTTCAATTTAAGCAGTAGGTACCTATCTTCATTTTTATTAATCATCTAGCTGATACCCGCGACTTCGTCCGCGTGGATTTAGTTTTGAAAGCCCAGAACTTTTTGATTTACATAAATAGAAAGTAGCCTTTATCACTCTTCAGGTCCTCAACTATACCCATGCAAAAAATCAAGTCGATCCGTTGCACTGTTAAAGCGTTATTGAAGGACAAGCCAACAAACAAACACTCGCATTTATAATATTAGTAAGGACTAGACGCCCATGAATAAAGGTTTCTTGCTTGGTCTTCCATCGGTCTTACACCTCTATCCTCTTCGAAAACACCTTGTAAAAGTTTATTTGAATGTAATGAAGCCCCATTGTTTATTAAGTTGAATGCTTTTTAGCCATTTCTTTAATCTATGGCTCCGTATCGTAGAGAGAGAAGACATAGAGCCAGTGACGATTTCTTTCTCACTCACACTAAAAAGAGAGCAGAAATAAAGTTATTAATGTGATAAACAGAGACGCAGCTACCCAATTTTTTGTCCCTCATCGTGTAACCAGCAGGGCTATCGGCTAAAAATATATCAATCCTTAAAGGACAGCATCAATGTCAAAATATGGTTTTTAGCCAATGGGATTGGCCAAAAGCCATATTTTGACATTGATGCTGTCCTTTAAGGATTGATATATTTTTAGCCGATAGCCCTGCTGTTTTTTTCAAGGTCGACACACTTTTGTGCGAAACAAACTGACAGTTAATAAGAAAATTTAGTATCTATGTGTGTTGCCAGCTTTAGGTACCTATACAATGTCCCGATTTTCCCTATCCTACTTATATTATAAATGTGAAAGTTTGAATGTATGTAGGGCCATCCATACATACATCCAAATTTCAGCCATATCGGTTTAGTGTGGCGTGATTGAGTAACAAACATATGGATGTTTGTTACTCAATACGCCACACTAAACCGATATGGCTGAAATTTGGCACGGAGATAGGTTTTTTTTAGTAATGTCCTCTGACATACCGTAACGGCGGGTTACTTTGGCTACTTTTTCAATTTTTTTTTTAATTTTTGTTGAAACAAAATAAAGTCGTGATGGAAGAAATGAATATTATGAGAAAAGAAAAGAAAGATGATGGATACTAGAATATAATATATGTCGGCGATGATTAAAGTGTATTCAGTTAGATAGTGTCGGTTACTGTTCTGAATCATCCTGAAGTTTCGTTCGAATGTCCAACAACCAGTCGAGAACTGTTGGCGATCTTAAGAATTATTTTATTTACAAAGTTCTTAATTTTTAAAGCCATTTTTAAATAGCTAGAGGCAGACTTTTAATGTTTTTTTTAAATAATTATTAACTTAAACTATGAAGAGTTGCAGTTTTATACGACTGCCTGAAAAAAGGAATATACTGTTAATTTCATTAATGATGATTTTGATGACTAAATATACAATTTTTGTTGCTTTTAATTCAATAGCATTACTCGATCGAAGGAAAATTTTAACTGTTCATTACAAATTATTTTGTGTAACATTCTTACTAGTAACGAAAAAAAAATTTTCCTTTGTGTTACATACATCTTTTTTCAAAGTGACTCACATATGCTAAATTTCTATTCGGCATTTCAATATTTTTTTAAGGAGCAAATATCTAGTGAATTGGTCCTATGAAAGTACATTAAAAAACTTTAGTATAAAAAAAAATATTTTTAAAAAACCGACTTACGTGTACAAACTAAAATTATTTTATACTTTTAAGTGGTGGTTGAAGTTAATATTGTGTGCAATAAAGAATAATAAATTCTTTATTGCACACAATATTAAGATATGTGTAAAAAATAGAAGCTTACCCTAATAGGTATGTCTCTCCCAGACAACCTTATATGTGTAGGTATGTTATTTAAAAAATAAAACAGTTCAGCATCTGTTTTGTCGTTTTATTTAAAAATCCTGGGAAGAATTTTCCATCTAATTTGGGGTACTAGGGGAGTGCAGTTATTGTGGCAACATTAAACTCGAACTTGTCATGTGACGTCATCGTTACGTCATGTTATCTCTATTTCAGTCGCGGTTACACAGTACCTTGGTCTATTGCCTTCTCTGTCTACGCTCCGTATGGTGTAGTTTGAATTTGCCGCGCTTTGACTGAACGTCACTTGTCAATTGGCACTTGAATTGAACTTTGGTAACGGCGTTAACAATAACAAGGCATAAAAATTCCCTATGTTATTATCTCTCTTTGCATAAAAATAAACATTCTCTTGGAAAATAAATTAATGTTGGTTATATCAAACGGAGTGATTATAGATATTCTCTTGGATTTTAAGTTTAAAATATTGTGCAAAAAAGTGAAATAATAGTTTCTATTGTTGTTTCTCTTTTCAGGTAAGTTGTAATATTTAAAAAAAAAGGGTTTCAATAAAAGTTTCTCTTTTCAGAGCAACACAAATTAGTTTTGTTTCACCATTTTAATACAAAAGTGTTCATAAACACATTATTTTAATAAAAAATTATTCTATTCTATCTAGCCGCTGCTTGCGACTCGTCTGATGTTGACAATGTACCTATTAGGTACATAGGTACTACCTAAAATAGTTTGATGACTGTATTGATCATTATACATATTTGCAAAGAGTATTTGCCTGTTCACGAACTAAGATCGATCGACCGTGTTCAGTTTATATCCCAGTCACAGATCCCAGTGCCCTAAAGCACGCATACATGCCTATTAATTTTTAAGCTGTGTGGGTACTGGGTGCCTTCAAAATATGTATTGATTTGCTTCAGGCCTTGTTTTTATTGTTCCCATTGTTTACTGAAACACAGATGCACACAGCAACAAAAGAGCTCCCCATAGCAGCGGTTTCTAATCTTTTCCAGCTACAAATGCATAGGAATTGTTTGGAAAATAAAACAACTATTTTTATCTTTATTGTCAACAGAAAGAAATAAAAATAAATCGGTCAAGAGCGAGTCATACTCGCGCTCTGAGGGTTCCGAACTTTGTGAAGATTATGTAAATAAGTTAGGTACCTACTAGATGACCAGCTTAAGTGTACAGTTTTATTGCAGAGTTCCTATAGCCTAAAATGGTTTGAACAGATTTTTATGATTTAATCTTAATCTTATGATCGCGAGGTCTGACTGTATCTTGGCCTCATGCAATTTGGGTAGTAGGTACTAACGATTTTATTTACCTATTAAATTTACACCATATCTGCTTGTGATGGCTAAAAAAAGAATGTATAGTACCACATTGTAAACTAAAGTTTGCAAAAACATTGTCTATAACAGTACCACTTCTCGTGGTACTCTCACATATTAGAGGCCTCATACCTATCGAGGAGAAGTATAAATAAATTTCATTTTGTGGATTTGTTCTACAGTCTACGTTAAAATCTCCTACAACTAATAAACGCCGACTATAATTATTATTATTACGGTGTATTGCGGTGTCTATACATTCTATCGCAATGTTTGTTTGGCACCTTGGTGATCTATATACCACAATTAAGCGGACATCGGATATTTGAAATTGTATGCACTCACAATGCCCCTTCGCAGGGCCAGGGCTATCTAGGCAATAGCTGTCACAGGACCCGTCAATCAATAAATCTCTTAGATTTAGCTTTAAATAGCCGATAGATCCCCAGCCTGGATTTGCGTTCATGACATCTGGACCGTTTATTCTGCACACCATTTTAAAATTTGTAAGATCAAAATTGTCATTACAAGATCCCCAGGTTTCAACAAATAATACTACATGAGATGAATTTACAATGGAATCAGAGACGATATCTGGTAAATGTTTGCGCAGAGATTGTACATTGTGAAACAAAACTTGAATAACGTTATCTTCAGGTGATTGCAAAAATTGGAAATATGGTATTAACATGTTTTGTTTCAATCTTTCCATTTCCAAACTTACTGAACTAGATTCTGAAATTTCAGCTGGAGCAGTGAAACTACCAGAATTTGTAATTAAAAAAAGTCCAGATGATGACGTTGCTCTAGAGCATGCTACATACATCATTGATCGTTTAACATTTCTTGTAATATGAACTACAACTTTTTCTAATGTAGCATCTTGAGATTTATGGATGGTTATACCCTCTGCTGGTACTATTGGGAATTGAGTACGGCGAACAGTAAGATTAGACGATTTCCAATTTTTTACAGTATACGTTACAGCTTCTAGCGGAGTCCAGTTTGATTTTAAGTACAGTTGATGTTTTCGGGAATTACTCTGGAATTTATTTCTGGCTACGATGCCTGTAATTTTATCAAATTGTATCCAAATACGTAAAGGCCTCCTCTCTCTTGTTTTCTTGTGTTTGCCGTACTCAATTGCCTTCAATACACCGGTCGTACCATTTACAAGTCCATCCGAAGTTTCAATATTAACAGTTACCATATAGCGTGCACCAACTCGTAAAAACAAAGTTTTCGGAAGACCGTAGGTTTGCATAGTCGGCAGTGCACTTACAGATTGTAAAGCCTTTTTGGCAGCTTGAGGATTTGGTGCTCCAGAAACCAAATCAAGGGCTTTAACTGAGCAACCTTCGGTATCCATTTGTGACAAGATTAGACTGTTGTATCTGTCAACTTCTCTATTACTTGCAAACAAATGTATTGCTCCACTTGCTTCATTAGGTAGAGTATTTAGCTTAAAGCACCTGGAGTTTATTAAGTCCATGTCAGTTGCAGTCATTCGTCCAACAGCCAAATTATTTAAACAAGTTGCGAAAGCCAAGTCATCCCTTTGTCGCATTATTTTTGCCATGATAAAAAGGCGGAACGGTTCCCATAAAGGGGCTCCAGCTAAAGACGCCATTGGATTTCTACTGGTATTGGGCTGAAATACCCAGTTATCTCCCACCGGAGGTAACTGATTAAAATCGCCGACACATATTATTGATATGCCAGCAAATGGTGTACTTGTGTGAAATACTTGCTGCAATCTTCTATTAATTTGGTTGAAAGTTCTACTACCTAGCATCGATATTTCATCCAAAATAATTAATTTAACTTTAGCAAGTTTACAAGCCAAGGTATTAGCCGAGCTTGCTGAGAGTTCAGGCATTGTTTGGCCACACTGAGACACAGGAAGTCCAAATGTACTATGTACAGTCTGTCCACCAATCCCAAAAGCAGCTTTTCCTGTATAAGCGCACAGTAAAATTCTGACGTCATCAGGATTTACACCAGGCTCACGATTAAAAATTAGCATTAAATATTGATATAAGCTCTTAATTAGTAAACTCTTGCCTACTCCTGCTCCACCACTAACAAAATAATAAAATGGAGGTGGTGAATGTTGTGTAAAAATGTGCCCTACATGTAAAACAAAATGCCTCTGATCGCAATTGAATATTCTAACTAAACTTAAAACGTCATCTTCGCATAGTGCTGCCGGTTGGGCGATCGCTCCTTCTACTAAGACCGCTTGTTGTCCATGTAGCTGCAGACAGTGATCAGGATCGCCTTCTTGAGTCTCAAATTCAAAATCTTTTAGAGGCTGAGCCTTTTCTCTTACTGCGTTACCGTCATTTTCTTCATCTTTATCTGCATTACGAATCGCATCCAGCAGCGCCTCAAACTCCTCCGGACCTCCCAAGCGATTAAATTGAAGACTCTCTGAACGGATCCTCTCACTGAGGCTGATAAATTTCTCTTCGAGATTTACATTTTCATTGATTAGTTCATTCATCTCATCTCTCCAAGGTATGTATAACATCAGCTGCTCTCTGTAGAAGTTTTCAGGATCCTGTACTCTATTATATCGACGGAAACGCATGACTTTTGGTTTCTTTCTTTTTCTCACAAAACCATCATTATTTAACAACTTAGTCCAGTTACCGACACTCTCATCATCATTTTCATTGCCATATGTACATGGAATCTTCGAAGAGTAGGTATAATAAGTAGCAAAATACGCAAGACTCATAGTATCAAATGGAGTGTAATTTGGCCGATTTTGATAATGGTCCAGTAAATTCTTTTGAAATATATCTGTAGATGATGGATCCATGGAATGCAGATCTACTAAAGATTTTAAAATACCCACTCGTTCGCTAGGGTGTCCTGTATTAATATAAACATCACTTTCTGTGGCTTGTGATAAGGGAAGTCCAGCTAGGCAATAAATAGCCTCTTGGGCTGATATTTCTGAAGAATTTAAAAATACTTTAGATATGGTGCGTAGAGACTCCTTTATACTACTGTTACCATTTTTTGCCTCTTCTACAGCTGCTCTAAGTAAATTAGACATGCCTCGATCAGCCTTATTTATATAGTCCACTATATAAACAGAGCAAGCAAAAGGATCCAGTATAAATTGACAATCCATGTTAGCCTCTTGTAGCTCCAGAACTTTTTTGCAAAATGGGTTAATCATAATGTCCTTCGGGCGTCTCTTCAAATATATTTTTGGACGCTTTAGTACAGATCTAACCGCCAATATATATTCTTCAACATTCAAATTAGTTGATTCTAAATATTCATCGAATGTTAAATCAGATGAAATATTTTCTAAGTTGTCCTGTAATATTTTGGAAACTTCTTTCCATTTATTAATTGTGGTTACATCATCTTCCATGGGTATAAGGAGACGTGTTCTATCCATAGGAAAAAACGGAATGCCAAACCGACAGGGTCGATTCGGCTTTGGATGACATGTATGCGTGTGCTTATGACTTTGTATTTTGACTAGTTTCTGATCTACTTCTACGCTGCTGCAGGATATTATTTGGTCTACAAACTTAACAACATCTTCGTATGAACGTGGATCGCCAGGAATAAACACGGGTGCGTCTTCTATCCACAGCATCATGTGGGCATGAGGAGAACCCCTATTTTGAAACTCTATCCGGTGATACTGATGGCTTACATTATATTCACCAAAGGGCCCCACAGGAGAATTCCAGGTTTTTTTTAATTCTTTAAAACGTTTTTCAAAAAATGTGGCACAGATAAAGGGATCAGATTGAATCAGACGTACTTTCTCTTCATAAGAAATATTTTCAGATTCCTCAAGAGTTACATTCTGCTTGTCAACTGTACTTTTCAATTGTTTTATTAAGTGTGGCCATTTTGTTTCAGCTGCTGATATCGTCATAAACAAACTTGGTACGCCGAACTGTCGAATCATTGCCAACAGCTTTTTTTTTTCATCTTCCCAGTGTGCTGGTGAATTTCTTACTGTACTAAGAATTCTGTAACCGTCATCGTGTTGGATTAGATTTTGTATAAAACCATCATTGAGAAGATTATTTACTAAAATTGGTGCACCATTGACAGTTTTCTTACGAAGACAGGTAGATATGTTTCCTCCAATTTGTGACATCTGTTGCTTTTTTAACAAAGTAAACAAATAATCTGGGCGCATCGCTCTTCGGTCATGTCGACTTATTTCGGATTTCATTATTTCAGAGGCATTGAGTTTAATTTTAAATGTCCTTTTCATTCCTCCATGTATTTTAATAAAACCTAACTCTTCTAAATACTCATCATACAGTATAGATAATGGTTGTTTTCCTTCACCAGGTGCCATCGTTATGATGACATCCTGTTCATTATCGAGCAAAGTTTCCGCATTACCGGGATTCACTGGTTTTTCATGCAACTCACCAAGTTCACAAGTGCATTCATTTTCGTCTATGAAGTCCCGGTCAGTCTCAAGATCATCGTCATCACAATATGTCCAATTAGTATCGTATACTATGCCCAGCTCTTTAAATAATTCAGTCTGAACTAAATACTTTGCTGCCTCTCTGACAAGTTCTGGACGGATTCTTTCTTGCCGACCATGTTTATAACACATTTTTCTTTTTAATACAAGTGTTATAACATGGTTATCAGACGCCCGTCTTGGCAGGGCCGACACTATTGTATTTATATCAACGGGAATGTTCACGACATTTCCAACTAATCCATGTTGAAAACCAAGACCCTGTCCCCGTTTTACTATCTTTAGAAATATATGCCGCGGTGATACAAGACGCTCTTCAAGCGAAGTAAGTTGTTGTAAAACGCGTGGAATCTCAGGATACAGAAGACCATTGCATATGGCTAGTCTTGGCATTTTACCTTCTTTTAGGTATTTATGGCAAGTATAGCAGAACGAACCATAATCACTCGTAGAATTTATCATAAATATACATTTTAATTCTTGATCTGAAAATGACTTTGGCATCTGTTCCTTTGTAATAATTTTGAGAGAAGTCTTGTGCCATAAACGACCGCAACATGAACAAATATTCGTGTGACCATCAACGATATTATTAAAAAATGTTTGGCATACTGTCGCCCAATCACTTGAAACGGCACTTTTTCTAAGATCACGCGTCTCTTTCTCTCGGTCAATATAATCAGATTTTTGACGATTTAAGTGATGTTGAGAAGTGTTATGTCTCTGTTGTTCGATACTGTAAGCTTGGTTCTGACGCAACTCATGTCGCGCGGCGGTGTCACGAGCTTGTTCATCCTCTCTGTACATAGGCTTATCACGCAACAAACGCCGAGCATTGGTGTCACGTGTCTTTTCAACCTCTCTGTTCGCAGAGGTTTTACGTAAGACACGCCGTGCAATTTTCTCATTAGCTTGATCTTTTTGAAGTGTTCTTAAAGATCTTTTTGATCTTCGTATTCTCATTGACTCTTTGTTCCTTTGTCTCTCCTGATTTTTAATATGGTCTTTACTTCGCGATAAGCGCTTTTTCTCGCCATTGTTGTGTCGTATACTTACAGTAGATTCTTGGGACGATTTCCGTTTCCGTTTTCGATAATTTGACGAAAGTTCTTGGGACGATTTCCGTTTTCGTTTTGGAGAATTTAACGAAAGTTTTACATTTGCCTCAATAATTTGTATATATTTAGGCATATTATTTACGGAGTAGACATAGGCTGTATTAGGAATTTTGATTTCATCGTGTAATGTCGTATTCGTATACGTTGTAGAGCAAGTATTAGAGTCCACTTTTTCCTCTGGACATATTGTGGCATCGGCTGGCTTAGGGGTATAAGTGATGGAGGAGACATAGGACGCCGTAGGTATTTCTACTTCATTATTTCCTGACTTGGGCGTGTACGTCGTAGAGAAAGTATTAGAAGGATTTTCTTTCGCAGGACATAATATAGTACCGTCGGCTGACTTAGGGGTATAAGTGATGGAGGAGACATAGGACGCCGTAGGTATTTCTACTTCATTATTTCCTGACTTGGGCGTGTACGTCGTAGAGAAAGTATTAGAAGGATTTTCTTTCGCAGGACATAATATAGTACCGTCGGCTGACTTAGGGGTATAAGTGATGGAGGAGACATAGGACGCCGTAGGTATTTCTACTTCATTATTTCCTGACTTGGGCGTGTACGTCGTAGAGAAAGTATTAGAAGGATTTTCTTTCGCAGGACATAATATAGTACCGTCGGCTGACTTAGGGGTATAAGTGATGGAGGAGACATAGGACGCCGTAGGTATTTCTACTTCATTATTTCCTGACTTGGGCGTGTACGTCGTAGAGAAAGTATTAGAAGGATTTTCTTTCGCAGGACATAATATAGTACCGTCGGCTGACTTAGGGGTATAAGTGATGGAGGAGACATAGGACGCCGTAGGTATTTCTACTTCATTATTTCCTGACTTGGGCGTGTACGTCGTAGAGAAAGTATTAGAAGGATTTTCTTTCGCAGGACATAATATAGTACCGTCGGCTGACTTAGGGGTATAAGTGATGGAGGAGACATAGGACGCCGTAGGTATTTCTACTTCATTATTTCCTGACTTGGGCGTGTACGTCGTAGAGAAAGTATTAGAAGGATTTTCTTTCGCAGGACATAATGTAGCACCGTCTGCTGACTTAGGGGTACAAGTGATGGAGGAGACATAGGACGCCGTCGGTATTTCTACTTCATTATTCCCTGACTTGGGCGTGTACGTTGTTGAGAAAGTATTAGGACTTTTTTTCGCAGTACATAATATAGTACCGTCGTCGGCTGACTTAGGGGTATAATTGATGGAGGAAACATATGACGCCGTAGGTATTTCTACTTTATTATTTCCTGACTTGGATGTGCTCAGACTCGGACCATTTATACACATTTCGGAGCCTACTGGAAGACAAACATCGTAATGTCCTGAAGACAGATTGCCTGTGAAAAGTAAACGCTTTATTGGATTGCTTTCCAATCCAAAAGCAGCTCTTAAAATACCCTCGCGTACGTACACTTCAAACCTTGCTGGGAACAAATATCCTGCTGCCATTATCTCAGCAGTACTGCCGTAAGATGAGGATTGCAACATATAAGTTTTGTACTCTTCACGCGATTCAAATGGATCACCCTGCACATTACAGGTATATAAATGAAATTGTACCCAGTTATCAGAAATGTATTCTACGATCGTTTTTCTCAGTCGCTTAGTTTGTTGTAAATTAATATTTTTATATAAAGAAAAAGCTATAGAATGGAATAGACAGCTACCATCAGGTGGCATAGAAATAACTTGGTGCAACTGGGTTATATTATCAATATCATTCACCTTTAATTTTACTAAAGTAGTCATAGCTAAGGAATTATTAGGTAGATAAATATGTAAGTTGAAAATAGACGAGTAAAATACACTTATTTATGTAAACTGCAAAAAAAAATCACTGTTATTATAAAATACTTAATTAACTTGTAGAGATCCAGTTTTTTAAGTCACTGATTTATAAAATAACTCCACACGGACGTAGCCGCAGGCGAAAGGTATAGGTAGTGTTTTAAATTAAACTGGGTAACTAAGTAGGTACCTATTTAAGTTCTATCTGAATAGATAAATACCATTAAATATTTGGGGGTGGTTCTAATATGTTAAATGCAAGAGTTTTTGTTAAACTGCAGCTAAGCTACTTGGCTGGAATAACATTAGATATAAAAACAAAATTAAAACCATAAGCAAGATCAATACTTAGGCAGCTGCCTAAGTACCTACCTACTTCGTATTTGAAATACGGAAGAATTTAATAAGTACCACAATTAAAATAAAAGAAATTTTTAGAAAAATTCAACAGTAATTAAGCTAGGTAAAATACGAGAAACAATTTAAATGTACCAGGATAAGTTATAATAGTAGATTGTTACACAAGGGACGTAAGTAAGCTATTACAGAACAAGATCCAATTTGGCGCCAGTGCGAGCGCAGCTCGCATAGGGCGCTAATGGATCGCGTGCACCCGAGATATTTAGTCACACGAGCGAGCGCAGCGAGCGAGGGTGAATATAGTTCGAGGGTGTAATAGCTACTTGCAACCGAGGTAAGCATTCTACTTTATATCATTCTTGCGAGGTAAATAAAACATTGGTAATGCAAAATGAAATTTTAATTACAATAATTAGCAAATTTAGAGAAAAATGGTTACTTATTATAATTAATTATAGTAATATTGCTGCAATTATGAAAATGCTGTGATACTGGTTGACTAGGCAAGTGCACTGTTTGAATTAAGTTTTGAGACAGTGCCACACTATCTTCGTCACGTGTAGCCTCGGGCAATTTGGGAGGCCCTGGTTGCGGCTCTACATTCTTTATTGACTCAGTTATCTTGTTACAGATTTTGGTTTTATTCTCAATAGACCTTGACATTGTTGTAAATAACTTAAATCCCTTTACGAACAAACTTCACAAACTTTCAGATCAAATGAAATGCCGCCATCCATCCCATTTTTTTTTTTCGTAAATAGTTTTCCATTTTTTTTACGGCTCTGAGTTCCAAGGAGTTTTGCATAGTTTGAAATGTATGGAAATTAAATGCCGCCATGTTCAGTGTTTTTTTTTTTTTTCAGTAAAAAGTTTTCTTACCATTTTATAAGAAAAGAGATTGTTTACCAAGGAGTTTTGCATAGCTTGAACTGTAATGTGAACATTACAATTCAAGCATAGTGCGACGTAATGTTGCCTTGAATTGCAAACACCAACTTACAACGAGACTTTCCACCATAGTAATCCCTAGTTACTGAGCAAGTATGATATAAACAAATAATAATTAATGAGTTACTGAAAGCATTCGTAAAGGCACAGAATTTTTTAATTTTAGTACATGTACGAACAGCATCAGGGCGCTCGTGCGAATGGCGCACGGCTGTTGCTTGCTTTAGCATGAGCCAAAAAATAATAATATTGTATTCTGATGCCCCCGCCTCCCGCGCTCCTGCCCGCGCCCCCGCCCGTAGAGGTGGGTCGTTGCAGGTTTTTGTAATAACAAAACCCTTTATCATTATCGGTATCGATAACGCGTTTTGAAACTACATAATATTATTTATTTAGTGACATCGAATTTGGTTTCTGTGTATATGTTTGGCCGGTATTCGTGGTGTTAAAAATATCAGTTTTATTAGATAACTAGCGGACGCCCGCGACATCGTCTGCGTTCTTAAATTGTTGAAATTTTTCCTGAATTTTCTTTGCTATAAACCTCACGGAGCCCGAGACCTTTCCAACGAATGCAAAACCGTGGAAATCGGTTCGTGCGTTCTGGAGTTATAGCGTCAGGAAGGAAAACCCGACTTATTTTTATATAATAGACTAATAGGTAATAGTAACTAGGTAGGTACTTAAGGATAAGTAGATTTACAATTAATTTTTTTACACGTGTTTCTTTTTTATAGTTTCAATGACCTGTTTTAGTATGTAATTATACACAATTTTTTCCAAATTTATTAATTAATATTTCAGCAATCGATATCATTCGGCTAGTGATAGCGGGATTTAGCTGGTAGGTACTGGTACCTACTCGGTTTGTATAGTTACTCGCCAATAGATAGTTGCGCGCAATAATAGTTGTCTATACTACTAGGTAGGTACCTCTATATATAGGATCCTATTTCGTACCATAGAGAAATTCACCGGAGTTCTCCGGTGAATCTCCGGAGAATGGCAAATTACCGGTGATTTTCACCGGTGCTCGAAATTCCGCTCCGGTGCAAACTTCTAAGCGCCACCTGTACTTGAGTTCAAGAAGTTAGAACTAACCTAAGTAGTAAATAGTATTGTGTATGTAGGTATACATAGTAAATACCTACGTATACTTACGTACGTACTTCCCCAGGGCCCATCCGGGTAAGGAGGCAAAATGCCTCGAAGCCCGTTCGGCGTTCCACAGCTGCACTGGCTTCACGGGCCAAATACTAGCTCGACACTTAAGTGTGCAGGTCCTCCGGCCGTAATAGATAGGTACCAAATCATATACCTACCTGGGTATTTTTAATTTATAGGTAATGTAAATATTTTTTAGATTATGTAAAAAATATTTAAAACCTTATTTTTGCACACCAAGCTTGGCAGATCATGTTGGTACTATATAAAATATTTGTAAACCAAAGACCTCGGTAAATATGTATGTATGAAACATATATGCATGTACCTACCATATAAGTGCAAAATAAATAAAAAAAAACTCAATTGATTAACATATCTACTTAATATTATATTTACTAAGGATACAAGGATACATAAATAAAACAAAACGTTTATCAAGATTATTATTTATATATTTATGCCACTTTTTATTTATAATTATATAATTATATAAAATAAGACAGCCAATAATGCTGTCTTATTTTTACACTATCCCTGACTTCTTCATGTTTCAAAATATCACACCCACAGGCAGTGGCATGCACACAGGGTAGGCATAATGCGGAAAAATGATATAAAATGGAGAAAATCGCCAGTACGAGTTATAAAAACTTAAGGGTAGGCTTTTTATAATTTGTACAATGCCTACCCTTAAGTTTTTTTAAATTTGCACCGAAGATTTTTTCCATTTTGTATCATCTGCCTACCCTGTAATACATCCTGTGCACGCCACTGCACACAGCTCATCGAAACAATAATTAATATCACAAATCTTTTCAAGCATTTAGAAGTTATGGTCGAATAAAAAACTCACATGCATACATAAATCCTGAAAACATTACACTCCTTTTCTTGGGCACTCATGTAAAATAGAAATTTAGTCGATAACTTCACTAAGCTCCATATAGTTTGAGTCTGACGTCTGTTATACAAATTAGCATTCTATGTTTACTGTGTATTTTGTCCGCAGGTATGATGAACAGCAATCTCTTACAAGAAAAATGTACTGAGCGTTGATGTTCACATCTGAAAAGAAACAATTTGCTATTTTTAGTATTACAATGTTTACAAATACATACCATACAAGTGTTAATTGAAAAATCAAAACATCCCCAATATGTGAATCTGTGGTTGGACTATATACAATATATCTGACATCCTGCTGACCAATTTTCTGCTCCATCATCATCTGCCTAACACCTACTCAGGGGCCCAAATACACTATATCTGCTACTGACTGTATGCACTGAATGTAACACTCATGTCTGTATAAACTATAACATTAATAATTAATAATAATAAATAAAATAGAGCTAAAAATAACAATTTTTCCCCCACAAATGAACATATCTAACTCTATGATCTTACTGCAATATTATATAGAACAAATTATGACTACTGTTCCACTTACGTTCAATTTAGGAATTTCTTTTCTGTTTAAAGCAAGTGGATTCAAAATTCCTTGTTCATACCCACTACCCAAGAGTGGAGACCATTTAACTCCAGTATAGTACTCAGTCCATGTATTTTCTAAATTAAAAATAGTTCATTCTTCTTCTTAATGTGCCGTCTCCTTGCGTAGGTTGGCAATCATTAGGGCGATTTCAACTTTTGAGACTGCTGCTCTAAATAGTGCTCTTGTGCTCTTCCCGAACCATTCAAAATTCAAATTTTCATTGGCGACGATATCCTTCTGCGGCCAGGCCTCCTTCTACCTGCCACTTTCCCCTGCATGATCAGTTGAAGGAGTTCATATTTGCCAGTGTTACACATCATTTGCCCAAAAATAGTTCATACGTTCATCTAAAATACAAAATTACAATATTAAAAGTGGTAAAATTAAGTAATATTCTTGACGTTCGTAATCGCTTTTGTAAGTCAAAATCGATGAAATAAACAATACAATACAATATTATATGCTTCATACCCGTTACCACCAAAAAAACAAGTTTGGTCTTTATCGTATTTGGACTAGTACCTACCTATCTTAAATAATAATTAGTATGTTAAATTAATAGTATGAGAACTTTATTACATAAATCTTTTAACTTGTATACAAGTAAAAAAAAAAACAACTTACCGATAAAAGGCTGTTTGGTTGATTTCGTTTACAGCCAATTTTATATGGCATTTCACTAACTCTGCACAACCACATAATAAGTAAAACAAATAAGATTTTAACTGTTTTTACTAGGTTTTTATAATAAAACTCAATAAAATCGAAACTACAAAATGTACTACGCCATCAAGGTATGATAACCAGAGACAACGAACAACAATACTCAGTGTTGCCAACTCTCAGTAATATTTACCCCTAAAGCGAAAATCAAAAGACCTAAATCGCCACAATTACTGAACATCCCCCCAAAAAAGAAAAACAGTTTACTTACAAATTATCTAAAATTTCAAATATAATTTTGATTTCTACTGGTTCAGAGTTTCTAAAATCATACATTTTAATTTAGTGGATGGATCCACCATTTAGTTGCAATGTGAATAGAACCATAATCAAAGTTTGAAGTATTTCAATAGATAATCTATTCCGCAACTCATGTTTGATAATATTGAATATAGAGAATGCGCTCAACACCGGTGATATTTTGTATTTTTTTTTTTAATATTTGAACGCGGCATTCTTAATAACGAGGAACTGAACTAGATGTCGTTAAGTTAATAAAGAAAAATGATTACCTAGTTTGGGTTATCTTAGAGCCTTTAATTGTAAATAAAAAAGTCCCTAAAAGTGCCCTAAATAAAAATATAAAGCCTCTCAATCAATTCCATTTCACTTATTTACCCCCTAAATTTGGGGAGAAATCTCTTGAATTGGCAACCCTGGCAGTACTAGAAAAATCCGATACCTATGCAATGTTATGACCCATAGACATAATGCCTTGTCCTGCTTCTACATACATATTTTGATATAACGTCTTCTCACTTTAGTATTTTTATCCCTTATGATCTAGCCACATTAAAGGGTTAATATAATTCAATTAATAATAACAACTTCTGCCGATTTTTAACGCGATAAATTGAGCGGCCACACTTGAACGGTCAACGTCAGTGCCCGTTTAATGGCGATAAAATGTCCTGATTTAAGATGGACGCTGTCGCTGCTGCATTCACATTGCCGGTTTTCGTTAAGCGATACCTCGGGTGGCGGTAATTTTCGACATATCAAAGAGATTTAACGCAAGAATTATTGGGTTATCGCCAATTAAATTTGCGTTGACGTTAACGAAGTGTGGGCACTCCGTTTGTCGCGTTTAATATCGACGAAAATAACCGCGATAATAGTTGAGATGATCAACATTGACGTTTACCATAGTGTGGCCGCACCATTATAATCTGTCTACGTGACGCGTCACTAAAGTAAGCGTTGCAATAGTGTAATTCACAGTAAGATATCGTTTTTTTTTGTTTTTTTTGGCTGTTTTAGGTACTATTATAAGGTTTAGAGGTATCAAAATCTCCGTCATTTGTAAGATTTTAAGGCTGGTGTTTGTAAAACATAACGGGACTTATTATGAAACTAAGAATTAGGTATGGAAAAAAACGATTTTTGAAGATGTGCCTTAATTTGTTTTAATAATGAAAAAGCCATGGTTTTCAAGCTGTAACTTTTTACTGAGTTAAGCTATAAGCTTGATATTCTTAAAACACTACGAGACCATTGAACTTTATATTCAGTATAAATTTCGACTTCGGATCATAAGCCGTTTTCGAGAAAAACGGTGGTGACACACTGACAGACAGACGGACAACGGAGTGATCCTATAAGGGTTCCGAAGTTTTTTTCGGAACCCTAAAAATGGTTATTAGAAAAATACTTCTATAATATTCAAGAATATCTACAATTACACGATCCACTCATGTTTTTCGCGTTTTTAGATACTTATGAACTTACTAACAAGGCATGATAATTTTTGCTAATTTGAATTATTATTAAATTATTATTAAGATTAATAATTATTATTATTATTAAGATTAATAATAATTAATGATTGTGATGACCGGGCAAAATGTTTACATGAAACAATAATAATTAAAGTGTATTAAATAGAAAATAGTTTGACTTACTGTTTATAAACAATAACTTTACCTACTATCAGTATGTATATAGGTCAACCCCAACATGGCGACTACAGAGAGGTCCTATCTTATTTATTGGAAATAGACAACAAATGAAAAAGAGTTTATAATTATTGCCTACCACAAAGTTTGTATTGTTTTAGGAACCTTTATTAATTAATTTAGATTATGACAACACAAGTGATACTTTATGTGTAGATATTTATATTTTGTGAGTCTTATTGACATTATTGAGATTCGCCTTATTATTACAAACATTTTGAAACACAGGTGTAGTAACAAAAGAGCTTCCAATAGCAGCGGTTTCCAATATCTTCCAGTTACAAATGCATAGGACTTGTTTTCTATAATTATTTATTATAATTTGGAAAATAATACATCTATTAATTTAACATTTTTTATCTTTATTAATTACCTAAACATCAACAGAGAGAAATAATAAAATTAATGCATACTAAATAATGAGATTATTTTTTCCAAATAATAATAGAAAACAAGTCCTATGCATTTGTAGCTGGAAAAGATTGGGAATCGCTGCTACTGTGGGCTCTTTTGTTAACAGTAAACAATGGGTGCAATAAAAACAAGGTCTGGAGCGAGCAAATTACACAATAGACACGTATTTGTGCTGAAGGCAAAATTACCTAAAAATGAGTAACACACATAGCACATATGCGTGGTTTATGGGCACTGGGAGATAAACTTGAAACACAGGCGTGTAGGTGGCAGGTGAAGTGCTATCTCCGGGCTAGTACTGAAAATTTCTTAACAGAAAACCCAATACATTTTTTTTTTTGACCCGATCCGGGGATCGAACCCGGGACCTCGTCATCCGTAGTCGAACTTGCTAACCACTAGACCAACGAGGCAGTTAAAGGCAAACAATATTATAAAGGTATCGCTATCGAACAAATAGTGATGGAAATGATCCTCAAAGGATTCTTCGTGTCATAAAACTTTGTTTCGGCGGTTCTTATCTCGTAATATTTTAAAAGTCAAAAGATTATTCCTGTCATAAAACTTTAAATACATATTTTAAAAGTAAAATGATTCTCAGTTTTATAAAATAAGTACCTACTTTGTTTTGCAACTTGCCTTCGTAGTACGGGTTCTTAGCTCAAAAAAATAGAAAATACGGTCGCATCCGGAAGAAAGCATGAAACTTGGCATGCATGTAGCTTTGGCAAGTTTCATGCTTTCTTCCGTATGCGATCGTATTTCGAGCTAAGGACCCGTAGGTACTATGTACGCATTGTTCCAAATTCGGCGTAAGGAATTCTATATAGTTATTTAGCCAAAATAGGGGTAGTGGTAGTGGTCTTGGAGTCAAAATAAATATTTCTCAATTATGCTCACAGAGTACATTTACTCTCCTACCTTTGAGCTGAGCTGACGTATTCAATTTTTATTAGCATGGCATCACAAAGCAGTTTCGAAGATATGGAGAGTGAAGATTCAAGAGGAATTGTTGAAGATGGGACCGCGACATCAACCGCTGCTTTCTTTGACGACACAGCACAACGCAATTTGGAAGATATGGAGAGTGAAGATTCAAGAGGAATTGTTGAAGATGGGACCGCGACACCAACCGCTGCTTTCTTTGACGACACAGCACAACGCAATTTGGAAGATATGGAGAGTGAAGATTCAAGAGGAATTGTTGAAGATGGGACCGCGACACCAACCGCTGCAATCTCTGACGACACAGATTCCGACTCAGAAACTTCAGCAAGGTAATATCTTTGGTTTTGTTATTATAAATTACTAGCGGACGCCCGCGACTTCGTCCGCGTCAATTTCTATTATTATGATCGCGATTAAGAAGTTTTTAAAAGATTTTAAATATGGATAATTTTCCCCGTTTTTGCGACATTTTTCACCGATGCTTCGCTTTTTGTTTGACTGATGTAATGACGTGGAAACTGATGCATTTTATCTCGCGTGCCGAAACTAATACAAAAGAAACGCGAGTTTCGGAACGCGACATTAAACTCCTCCAACTATGTATTCTGTGCTCCAACGCACACACGCACATTGTTTTGATAGATATGATCTTTGACGTTAGGAACACACCTACATTGCTTAGACAACAGTGAGTGCTTGTAATTTAATATGAACTTTATACCATAGCAATAAAGCTCAAATTGACTACGTTTTAGTTTCAAATCATTTGTATGGGAAAAAGAAAAGGGCTATTTTTAGGGTTTTTCAAGCAATAATTCTAATTTTTCTCGCCGTAAAAACCATCCTTGAACTTCAACGAACATTTTAAAAAAAGATTTGGCCAAATTGGTCCAGGCGTTGTTGAGTTATGCGCTTACCAACACATTTTGCGATTCATTTTTATATTATAAGATAGATTACAATAAGTTACAATACCTGTTGATTCCCTACTAATATTATAAATGCGAAAGTAACTCTGTCTGTCTGTCTGTTTGTTACGCTTTTACGCATATACCACTGAACCAATTTTGATGATTTTTGGTATATAGATAGATTGCACCTTGACACCTTTCTCACAGGCTACCTTTTGTTGCAAAATAACTTTATGGGTGTGAATATTTTTTGTAAATACTTACTAGATTTTTTAATTGGTATTTTTATTCTTATACGATAAGTTAATACGACTGTAATTGCAATCTATCTATACTATTACATATAATAAAGAGAGAGCGCTAATTTTGTGAGTTTGTATGTATGTCCGGAGCAAACTTTGGAACCACCGCACCTATTTCAAAAATTCTTTCACCATTTCAAAGGTACATTATTCCAGATGGTTATAGGCTATATATTATGCACATAAATGTATTATGGCTACATAATTTGAGTAAATTTGTTAAAGAAGTCGGAAATTTTTTTGACTTCTAAACGTTTTCAAGGCGTGCGCTGGGTCATATACTTTTATTGGATGAAAATGATGTATGGCTGAATTGTTCCTCTCAAAAAGTTTTAAAAAAAAGTCCGCGATAGCATATGTCTATCTTCTAAGGCTAACTTACAGTAACCATTTCTATCTTTCAAATTTTGATTAAAAATAATGAATTATTTTCGAAGCTTCTTTAACCAATATGATGGCGATCTATATCTAAATAAATATGTTTATTAATCGTAAGTATTTAATTTAGAACATAATTGCCCTCTACACTATACAATTTAAATTAATATCTTAGGAGTTATCGGAAAATTAATATTTCCGCGCGACAAAATAATAAAATGTTGCCGGTCGGCGCGGCGCGATGGGGCCGGTGGCAGGTATCGGCGCGGGCGATTCGTGTGGTTCCTGTGGTGATCTTATTGAAAATCGTCGCCTATAAGAAGCTCTGTGTGGTCATTCCCGTAAAAACAAATATTTAATTTTTCAACCCGGACGAAGTCGGCGCGGGCTTCTAGTAAAGAATATAATTAAATACTTTAAATGTATAATTTTCTTTTTCAGTTCACTGGAAACAGAAGACTCGGAGGAGTGGTCGGACGAGGAGTGGACAGACGAGTGGACTCCTGAAGAGGCTGCAGAGAGAGAACAATTCCCAACGCCGCCGGAGCCCAGGCTGAACGTTGAAAATGCGGTTAATAAGACGCCTTTCGATTATTTCAAGATATTTTTCAATATTATTTTTTTAAAAAAGTTAGCAAGTTGGATAAATGGGTATGCAAGTGTAATGCTGGGTAGACCTCTTAAGGCTCAAAGTAGGATAAAAAGGTGGAAGGAAACAAATGAAAAGGAGCTGTTAAAATTTTTGGGTATTCTTTTTTATATGGGTACAGTGCGAATGAATAGAATTAATCATTATTGGAGAAAAACTCATTTAGAAACATTTTCTTTACGTAATTATATGAGCAGGAATAGATTTCTACTTATTTTGAAAATGCTGTATTTTACATCTGAAGATGTTTCTGGAGATATTTATTTGGCTGTCGAACCATTGATAGAATATTTTAATCAGTTAATGAGAGAAATAGTCTATCCTAGCAAAGAACTTGTTATTGACGAATCCATGATTTCATCTAGAGGACCATTGCCAATACGGCAATACATTAAAAATAAGAGACATAAATTTGCCAAATTATACTTCTTAGCTGATCCACATGGTCTCGTGCACAGATTACACATGTATAAAGGTTCTGTTGATATTGGAATTGAAAGCAAAGGGCATGTAGATAAAGTTGTTTTAAAATTATTAAAGCCATATTTAAACGTTGGTCACTCCGTATATTTTGACAATTTTTACACAAGCGTAGATCTTGCAGAAAATTTACTTTCGAAAAAAACATTTTGTACAGGCCCTCTCAAATTTAATAGGAGAAGAAACCCGCATATGACGAACAGAAAAAAATTATCGAAAGGTGCGTTTATTTATCTTTATAATCGGAAAGGTGTTTGTGTGATGAAATGGAAAGATAAAAGAGATGTTTTGACTATCTCTACTGAGCATTCGCATAGGATGACAGAGGTAGTAAGGCAGCCGAGATCAAGTTGCAGTGGGGCTGGCAGCTCGGTTGTGACATCGAAGCCCGTCATGGTGGTTCAATATAACCAATTTATGAAGGGCATCGATCGTCACGACCAAATGCTGTCTTACTACAACTGTGAGCACAGATCAAGGATATGGTTTGTGAAAATAGGCATTTATATTCTTCAAACGATGTTTATGAACGCATATTTTTTGTATGGGCAAGGTACACATAAGAAGATTTCTCTGGAAGACTTCAGAGAAAAAGTTATATTTAAGCTGTTACCTCCAATGAAAAATACAAGACATCGACGGCCAACGTTGCCGACGCACATGCCATCTGCTTTGGGTCGCAATGAACGCGGCTGCGTTAAACGCAAAACCTGCGTGTGGTGCAGAATCCAACATAAAAAAAGGCAAACCAGTGGCATGTACTGCCCTGACTGCGACGTTGGGCTCTGCCTTCCTTGTTACAGACCGTATCACGTAGAAAATGGATTACTGAGATAGTCCATTTTACTCTGAATACTAGTTTAACATAGCTCAGCGAGTTGCGAAACTACGGTGGAAATGGGCGGGGCATATAGTTTGAAGAGCTGATGGTAAAACCGAAAACGCAAAACCGAAGCCTGTGGAAGTCCATGCAAGAGACCTTTGTCCTGCCGCGAACGTCTATCGGTTGATATAGAAGAAGACTATTTTCCGGGCATATTTTGTTGATTATTTTTGCCAATTTTAGTAAATCATATCGTTGCGGTTTGCTCAGCGTGTTATCTTTTTTGATAGCGATGACAATCTCTGTTTTGGATATTTTTTTTTGTTTTCTTTTCCCCCCTTATAACTTTGATTGCACCCGTTTATGTTTCTTTCGAAATTATAATATTTTATGTTTTTGGCCAACTTGTCTTTGCGCTTTATCCAACTTGCAACCTTTGCCGCCACTTTCAATATCTGCCCCCCGATTCAGACCCTTCCGATAACTTATTTGTCGATCGATTCGGTTTGTTAACATATATTTCGCTCGCTCTGAATCCACATGACAAAAAGAGATCGATATCTAACCGTATCGACACGGTATGTTATCGGAAGGGTCTGAATCGGGGCAGGTCAACTGCATACTCTGTGAATACCAGTGCTACTTGAAGCTTAGGACTTTTAAATGTGTACCTTGGATCTCATTCATGCCTTATTTTTTATTATGTATAAACAAACATTCTTTAATAATAGAACCTGGATCCTTTCAATTCGTAGTTATTTGCTGGTGGTTAGCTTGCGTTAAAAAAAAATTTGGGGTCAATTAAGTAGTATTTTATGCCTTAGAATTTGTAGGAAGCTTAATTTTAATTCATTTTCAGATTCCTTTTTATTTTGAATTTATGTTTTATATTCGCTGATTTTATTTGCTTATTTGATTTTTAATTAATGCAAGCTAATTCAACATCTGACTTTATTTGTAAGTATATTTAAGTTTAAGTATGACTTTGCGCCCAAGCATTACTTGGAGATAAACTCATCTTTTTTTTTCATTTATCAACTACCTATTTTCATAATTAATTTGCTTTTATTGTGGTGGAGATGTGCAAAGTCGGCACTCACAGGAAAACGCGGGGAGGGGCGCATTCCACCTCTTTGGGGTCCACATTTTTTTTAAATCGCGAGCGCAATCATATTTAATATCTTATTTTTGAAATTTTAAATTTAATATTTTATTTTACACTTCTTAGTTAACAACTTCAAATTGTCGTAAATTGTTTTGTACTGTATTAAAACTGAAAAATTATAAGAGAAACCTAACAATGGTTTTCGTTTTAAACTTATTTCGCACTTTCAGTGTGAAATAATTTTAAACTATCTCCATAATTGCTAAAATCGGCCTCGCGGCACCGCTAGCAGCCGCGTGACCTTTTTTGAGATTTTCAAGATACTGGTCTTTAGCTATTATGTAGATAAAGTTTAAAATTATTTCGCACTGAAAGTGCTCGCTGCGCCACTGCCGGCCGCTGCCATTCCGGTGTAGATCAGCCTTAAGTTCGCTGCACTCGATTTACCTAATTATCGAAAATATTTTAGTTGATTGGTTTTTCATATTATTAATTCGTTGATTTTTAATTCATTCATAATATGTGTAATTTTTAGATGCTTATTTATGTAGAGTTAAAAAGCGAAACACATTTTCCAACATTTATTTCATGAATTATACCTTACAAACGTGTTCGCATATTGTAATCTTACAAAATATTACTACATCATTACAATGTTCTAAACTTAAAGTAACCTAGTTTTGTTATCATGTCTTCAATATTTCCTTGCAAGCAGTTCTCAGATCACAATGTCGTCATTCAGTAGATTAAAATCTTGCGAAACATGGAGGTGATTCCCTCAAAGTTATTTCTTGTGCAAATGTAATCACTAGGCCACCACCTCTGTATTATGACACCTGACCACTGAAGCGGAGCTGAGTTCAGCCAACCGAAAATAATATTGATAAACATATTAAAATGCCAATTAATTGTATTATGTTATCTCTCAAAATTTGTTTGGTTTGCTGAACACAGCATAGCTTCAGTTGAGAAGCATCCTCAAGGTACAAACACATTACTGGAACGTGGTTTCGCGCAACCACCCATATATCCATATATATTTCTGTAAAATTAAAGTGAGTTGGTCGAAAGTTGGCCGCAACCACAGATGTAACTTTGGTTTATAAAAAATGCCATGCATAGTTGAAATTACATAAAATGTTTGGAAAATAAAGAATGAGACTGAATAACATTTTTTTATTCACCACAAAACAAAAACCTTAATTTATTTGTTCTGTGGGCCTCGATAGATGGTTGATGGTTGATGCTGGTTGATGGACCAATCAGAGTGCGCCGCCTCGAGTGTACGACCGAAGTATGTGTAATCTACTATATAAAAATAAGTCGGGTTTTCCTTCCTGACGCTATAACTCCAGAACGCACGAACCGATTTCCACGGTTTTGCATTCGTTGGAAAGGTCTCGGGCTCCGTGAGGTTTATAGCAAAGAAAATTCAGGAAAAATTCCACGCGGACGAAGTCGCGGGGGCAAAAGCTAGTACATCATATAAAATAGTATAACAATATAAAATAGTCTATCAAGTAATGTGTTTGCGTCTTAAGCCAAACTACAAACATTTTTATATCTAAGAAATTCTCCGGCGGACAAGCTGGTGTAAGCTTTAAAAATTGTACAACATAATATTTATTTCATATGATAGAATATAAAAATAAAATAAACATTTAATTAACAAAATGTAAAATATATTTTTTTTTAATAAATAATTTAGTTAATAATATTTTGTTAGGTTTATGAATATTTTATTCGTTAAGATATTTGACTTGATTAGGTACAGGTCCACGATTAATATAAGTTACAGTGATATACCTGAGAAAGTATAGGTACCTGAATAGTAAAGGTAATTTCTTGCTGACGTTAACTTCACTTTTACTATTCGAAAGTTAAAATGTTCGTGATGAAGCTACAGGTGTAATTTTTAGGTAGGTGCAAAAAAAATCTTCATCTGCTATGATTACGGTTCGGTAACGCTTCGGTTGTTCGGAAATTCGAATACAGGGCTTTCGTTGCTATAAACGAGATAGCACTATATTGTCATTAAAATCTAAACCTAAAGCAATAAAATCCGTATAATATCATTAACGCTTGCAGTCGTTTTTAGTCTGCGAAATTTTTTCTTTCTACAATTATTATCAATGTAACTTATATTTATGGTCTTACTGTGTAATTGTATTTTTTTTAGAGCAAAGATTTAATACATATCACTTAAAATTCACAGCGTTTTAATACTAAGCCTAGTTCACACCTAGCGAATGATAAGCCAAGTTTTCACATTCGATCAACTAAATAAATAATGATGCTTTGTTAATATTAACAGAAGCTAGCATATTATTATGTTAAATTTTCTACGTGTGTCACCCGTGATGTAAGTAACATTCCTAATTTTTAAATAAAACCACACTTAGACAAGTTCCTTCTTTAGGCTGTTTCGTTCTGTGTAAACTAGACCTTGGACAGCTAAAAATATTGGCCTTCCCACATTAACAATGTTATAAAGTTATATTAGAACTTAACTAAACGAGGGTAAAATTAATTTAGTCACCATTGGATTTGTATTTGGCTCGTGCAAAAATATCACACTTCAAATGTTTTGTTAAAAGCTTTTGTTTTACTGGCCCTAACCAGTGAATAAACTTCTCGGTCAAATATCACAAATAAATCGGTCCCTTAGCACCGAATTTATGATTAGCGATTAGGTATTGGTGAATTTTTGTAGATTCTATACTTTATGAAATGATTGCGATTATCGCTTAGCTGTCAGTTTCAGTGCTATAGCCTCTGGCGATACAAAGTGTCAGCTATGAGACTCACAATCACTTCCGGCTGATACTCGGGCAGAATGTCAGTTTAAACTTTGTCTTAACTCTGAGCTAAATAAGAGCTAACTTAGCTGTGGGTTTGTCTATAAATGATTGCTACAGTGTGAAAATCGCAATCACTTCTGATTGGCTGGTACATTGTTTATTGCTAATTAATGCTATTGGTTCAATACATTGTTGCAACAAGAACGGGTGTTCATAATAATAGCAAAATGTAACATGTAAGAATGACATTTGAAAAAACAAAATAAATTGGTCAAAAAACAAATAAGCTGTTTTACTGCGACTTTACCCGTCTTTTTTTAAAACGAAATTTTGTATGGAGATTATATGGAGCTAAAGTATATATAAAAAAAACGAAGTGTGGCACTCGGGGACTGCCGCGATAAAGCTATTGCATAGCATTTTTTATCAACGCCATCTAGCGGCTCACCACTAGATGGCGTTGATAAAAAATGCGCCATCTAGCGGCTCACCGTAGAGGAGTCCCGTGTCAGGTTATTTTCATTATGGAATTTCTGGATTCGGTCTCCACACTGACCCGCGATAGAAGCTATGCAAAAACATAATAAATAATAACATAAACATAATATATAATAAGCATATAGCTTAAAAATTTGTCAAATACCCAATTCGGCCAATAAGAGGTAGTTGCGATGGTCACACTACAGTTACAGCTGTAAAGCTACACCGGCCTACTGAGCCAAGTACAAGAAAAATTATACAAAAAATACAGTTTCACGAACAATGAACAATATACTTACATAAAATACAAATATGATTCCTCGCCTGGTCCATTCTTACATTTACTCAATGTCTGGTTACGCATAATGAATTTACTTATACTTACGTTAAATATGATAATATAGCTAATACGAGAAGTTACTGCCACTACAATTTTATTATGGTAAATAAAAATTTAAACAAGGTTTTTTATCATGCCTTAATATATTTTATATTAAGGCTTAAGGTCGTAGCCCATTTACACGACACCGCTCCCACTTAACCAAAGTATGAGCATTCAAATATGGACTTAATATCGTGCTCTGGAGGTGCACTTTACAGTAACAACACCGTGGTACGGTAACGGTACCGCGCGCTGTTTTCTATTTAGTGTTGTTTGTGAGTGTTGTTTAGTGTTGAATGTGAGCACGATATTAAGTCCATATTTGAATGCTCATACTTTGGTTGGGTGGGAGCGGAGTCGTGTTAATCGGCTACGACCTTTAATGTTTAAAATCTTCTGATTAGGGTTTATTCTGACTACATCCGTTTTATTTTATGCACCTTTCTCAGTACAATAGTCGACCAGAATATCAATTTCATTACACTGTAAAGGTGTATAAAACTGAAAACAACTGAATTTAACTCAAATGCTTCCTGAAATGGAAACATACCGTATTACATTTTGTTTACGAAGGATAATCATTCAAGTGGAAGTAAAAATAGCATAAGGTTTTGCTGTATCAAATATCTAAGTATCTTTTAATTGGCAGGTACTTTCAGGATACCTTGAAAAAGTTGAGATGCAACAATGGTAGCATAGAAATAAAACTAGTACCCGACATGCAGTAAGTTTCGTACCAAAGTTTGTTGCACACAGCTGCACCTTTTCTGAAACCAATAAATTATAGGATATTAACTCTTACTGTATATGATATGAACCAGTGCTTCACATTTTCAGTAAGTATCAATTTCAGCAGTATGAAGTATCTTCTTCATTTTTATTAATCATCTAGCTGATGCCCCCGACTTCGTCCGCATGAATTTAGTTTTTAAAAGTTTAAATGTAGTTTAGTTTGATTTACATAAATAAAAAGTAGCCTTTATCACTCTTCAGGTCCTCAACTATACCCATGCAAAAAATCAAGACGATCCGCTGCACTGTTGCAGCGTTATTGAAGGACAAACCAACAACACTTTCGCAAACAAAAAGGACAAACAAACACTTTCGCATTTATAATATTAGTACGCCACAACGCATGAACCGATTTGGCTGTGGAGATAGCTCATTCCCAGGATTAAAACATAGGCTACTTTTAATCCCGAAACATTAAAGAGTTCCCGCGAGAATCAAAAAACCTTTATCCGCGCGGACGAAGTCGCGGGCATCATCTAGTATTATAATAATATTCAATATCACACTATCACATCACACTAATATTATCACACTATATAATATTATAAAGGCGAAAGTTTGTATGTGTATGTGTGTGAATGTGTATGTATGTGTGTGTGTGTGTGTGTGTGTGTGTGTGTGTGTGTGTGTGTGTGTGTGTGTGTGTGTGTTTGTGTGTTTGTTACTCCTTTACGCCACAACGCATGAACCGATTTGACTGAAATTTGGAATGGAGATAGCTCATTCCCAGGATTAAAACGAAGGCTACTTTTTATCTCGGAAAATTAAAGAGTTCCCGCGGGAATCAAAAAAACCTTTATCCGCGCGGACGAAGTCGCGGGCATCATCTAGTAGAAAATATTTTTCGATGGATGGCAACATTAAAAACTTTTTCTAATCTATAAATAATTAAATCTGACACCTGTTACTGTCACTTTAATGTCATTTAATTGCCAAAAGTTCAAAATGCGCCATTAAAAGTACTTGTCACTTTTGACAATCCTGACAATCACCTGACATTGACAAGTTATCTATTTTAACCGGTGCTTAATTACAAGCAAAGACCTATAAATGTATCAAAGCAAAAAAAAAAAAAAACTCAAAATCAACTTAAAAATCTGTAAATTATTTAGATAGAAGCTTTTTTGGATCTCTATCGAACGATATTAAAATCATCCTGGTTAATTACATTCAAAAATAAAAAAAAAACATTTTTGAACAACTTTTATTTTTCAATATTTCCATTCGTTCACAAATGATAAGTACCTAGTCAATAGGTGTTCTTATAGTGGTGGTTTGTTTTTCCATTTCAAGTTTTAGTTTTTCGAAAAATATTTTCAACCGACCATCCATTTTTCTCAAAAATGGTACGTGTAACGAAACGTTAAGTTAGAATGGTCGTCTGTGTTTAAATGTCAGATGTCAAATTGTCAAAGTTCAAATTACGAATAACTAACCTTTATTTGAATTTTGATGTTCTTGCAGTTTTGTTAACGAAAAAAACTTGTGTTCACGTTTTTATTTCACAAAACTTGTGTTTTGTTTTGTGTGTAATATCTTTTTATTAACGTTCACAAAATAATTCACTAAATTGCCTTATAGTGCCTGAAATTAACTAAGTGGTGCAGGCGCCGAGACAACCTAATCTAGGTAGGTAAGTTCACAAAATAATAATTAAAGTTCACTAAATTGCCTTATATTGCCTGAAATTAACTAAGTGGTGGAAGCGCCGATACAACCTAATCTAGGTATACCTATTGGGTGATGTGTGGCACAATTCATAAAATAAACGTTTATTTCTTTCTTTCTTTGGCAAAACTAAATTTATTGAATTCGAAACAACAAACTCAAATAGACGTGGGTTCGAATCCCGCCGGCCTCGGAATTTTTGATATGTATTTATAAATCTATTAGGTTATTTCCTTTAAGTGTAGGTTAACACTTCAATAAAAAATTAAAAATTATAAATCTATTAAACTCAAATAATTCTTCCCTTAATCTACACAGTCTACACTACTATTATAAAGAGGAAAGATTTGTATTTTTGTATGTTTGTAATGAATAAACTCAAAAACTACTGTGCCGATTTCAAAAATTCTTTCACCAATGGAAAGCTACATTCACCCTGAGTAACATAGGCTATATTTATTTAACATAGGTTATATTTTTATCTTATGTCCACCCGTGCAAAGACGGGACGGGCCGCTAGTATATAACATGATCACTGTCCAATAGAAAAGTTAGACAATATAAAATTAAAATAGAAAAATTAGATAATATAAAATTAAATTGGAAACCACACATAGATCTAGTTTGTCAAAAAATAAATAAGTTCGTTTTTGCCTTGCGACAGATAATTCAAGTCGCTTCACAAGAGGCATCTTTAAGTGCCTATCATGGTTATGTCATCTGTGCTAAACTATGGTCTTATACTGTGGGGTAACACAACAGACTTCGAGAGGGCATTCAAAGCTCAAAAAAGTGTGTTAGAGCAATAATTACTGGCGCACATTTCTTAGATAGTGCAAACCCAAAGTATAATAAGCCATAAAAAAATAGAAATTATGTAACAAAAAATTTAACTCACGATAATAGCGACTTAAAAGACTATACTAAAAAAAATTTGGTTAATTTTTAATTTTTTTTGAACAAATTGAGTTTATATTTCTATCAATTTCATCATCATGGTAATATCATTGAATATGATCAATCGAATTAAATCTTATAATATCCCTACAGGACTTATAATTACCATTATTTTTAACTTATGAAATGTAATGCTGATCATACATAAAATAAATATACGCGAAGGATTGAGAACATCCTCTTTTTTTCGTCGTGCGTCGGTTGAAAATATAAGAGACCAATGAACTTTTTTTTTTCTGAATTTTTTATCCTATTTTATTGTGTCCATCTGCCATCGACTTTTCCAGCCATTATCAGATAGGGGGATACTTCAGGCCATAGGTGATTAGAGGGGGCATTCCAATAAATATCCTCCCCTTGAGTGTTATGTTACTATGTTGGACAGTTCACCTCCCATCCAGCTCCAGTATATGCCATCTTTTGAGGCGTTTTGTGTTTCCTTGTTTGTCAAGCAATCTCTGTGCTAATATATTGGGATGTTTCTCTATAATATATTATATTAAAAAAATATTTGTGGATAAATATCCACAATCGTCGAAATCAACAGGTAGATGGAGGAATCTTCTTTAGCTGAAAAGATATAGTCCAGTCAAAAAACCTCAAAAAATGACCTAACCTCTGGAAAATTGCGAAAGTTTTGAAACTTTGCACATCGAATTATGGATACCTAGATATAAGCTTAAACCACTGGACCGATAAGGTTGAAATTTGGCATACAAGTAGCTATTAGGCCGTAGTTATCCTCTACGAAAGGATTTTTGAAAATTCGACCCCTAAGGGGGTACAACGGGTAAAATAGGGGTTTGAAAAATTTAACTTAACGTGAGCGAAGCAGTGGGCAAAAGCTAGTTGTTTAATAAACCATATGTCTTTTTTTTGTACATAACTGTGAAGTTTATTTTCACAATCACCCTTGGTACCCAAAAAAAAAAGATAAACCATGATTGTCAAATATTATTACAAAAGCCATATTGTACAGGGCGCCGCTAGCGTGATTTTTCGAAAAAGCTATCTTTTAGTGGCCTAAAACTCGGTAATTATTAGGAATTCAAGAAAAATGTATATAATCATTATTATTGCAAATTTAATAAGCTTCAATTATGTAGTAGTAAACTTTTACCTCTGACCAAAGGTTCTCGAGATATTAATAAAAAACCAAAAAAAGGGTCCTGTTTCCGCTAATTGCCGATAGAGCTCGCCTCGTACGCATGAGGATTTTTGGTATATTCATCCCTAGGTACCCATAATTCGATGTGCAAAGTTTCAAAACTTTCGCAATTTTCCAGAGGTTAAACCTTGTTTTGACTGGACTAATACCTCATATAATTGTTTCTTGTTTGCCCTTTCTGATACAAAGCATTTCCATGAATGGGGTAATTGTCGATCGCACGCTTTGTCCCTCTACTTACGATAGTAAGAAATGCTAACTTTATAGTAGGTAATATTTATATTTATTAAACCTTATTGAGATTATATTGTTTATCTTATTTTCAAATAACTGTTATGTTTTGGCTTTGTTATGGTGGTAAAAGATGTATAAAAAAAATTTACCTACCTACCTCATAGCGGTGGGCAATGTTGTATGTTTTTTACGGTAACTAGGCCACACTTAATTAGTTTATCCTACTAATCCTACTTAATATTATAAATGTGAAAATGTGGATGTTTGTTACTCAATCACGTCGCAACGACTGAACCGACTCGGCTGAAATTTGGCACAGAGATAGATTATAGTCTGGAATAGCACATAGGCTACTTTTTATCCCGGAAAATTAAAGAGTTCCCGCGGGAATAAAAAACCCTCAATCCACGCGAACGAAGTCGCGGGCATCAGTTAGTAGACTATAATTAGAAGACTTAATTAGTGTATGCTAGATAAATAAGCCCATTAGTCCTATTAAACTTGAATCAGTATTATAGGTTCCTTTTGTTATATAAATGCAAATATATATCCAATGTGTCACAGCTTGGCAAAGTCTTGAAAAGCAATAATTTTTTTTAAACTTTGCAAGATGCTCCCATAAAAATTTCGGGTTCCAACTCTTCAATCCTGATGCTGCAGAGGTACTACCCTCCTAAACTGTGGGGATTTAGGAACTGTCGATTATGAATAGTTATTGTAGGTACCAAGGTATTGTAAGTACCAACCAAATACATTTTTTTAGCCCGACCCGGGAATCGAACCCGAGACCTCGTCATCCGTAGTCGAACTTGCTAACCACTAGACCGACGAGGCAGTTAAAGGCAAACATATTATAAAGGTATCGAACAAAAAGTGATGGAAATGATCCTCAAAGGATTCTTCGCGTCATAAAACTTTGTTTCGGCGGTGCTTATCTCGTAATGGGTATTTTAAAACTCAAAAGATAATTCCTGTCATAAAACTTGATTTTGTCGGTGCTATCTCGTTATACATATTTTAAAAGTCAAAAGATTCTCAGTATCATAAAATAGGTACTTTGTTTTGCAACAGCATTGTTCCAAATTCGGCGTAAGGAATTATAATTATTTAGCCAAAATAGGGGTAGTGGTAGTGGTCTTAGAGTCAAAATAAATATTTCTCAATTATGCTCGAAGAGTACATTTACTCTCCTACCTTTGAGCTGAGCTGACGTATCCAATTTTTATTAGCATGGCACCACAAAGCAGTTTGGGAGATATGGAGAGTGAAGATTCAAGAGGAATTGTTGAAGATGGGACCGCGACATCAACCGCTGCACTCTCTGACGACACAGCACAACGCAGTTTCGAAGAAATGGAGAGAGAAGATTCAAGAGGAATTGTTGGAGATGAGACCGCGACACCAACCGCTGCAATCTCTGACGACACAGATTCCGACTCAGAAACTTCAGCAAGACCTTTTTTGTAAGTATAGAAACTTTTTTAAGAACAAAGCAACTCAACCAATACAATTAAAAAAAAAACTGTATAACTCACTTGTGAATAATAGCAATGAAAAAGTCACAGTTTGATTATTATAGGTGTCATTATGTGCCTAATTATGGTGAAATTGGAGGCACTTATGAGCAAGTGTGTTGGAAAGAATGTAATTAAATACTTTAAATGTATAATTTTCTTTTTCAGTTCACTTGGACCAGAAGACTCGGAGGAGTTGACGGACGAGGAGTGGACGGTCGTTCGTCCACTCCACGTCCGTCCACTCCACGTGGAGGGGACAGACGAGGAGTGGACAGATGAGTGGACTCCTGAAGAGCCTGCAGAGAGAGAACAATTCCCAACGCCGCCGGAGCCCAGGCTGAACGTTGAAAATGCGGTAAATAAGACGCCTTTCGATTATTTCATGGTATTTTTCAATATTATTTTTTTAAAAAAGTTAGCAAGTTGGATAAATGGGCATGCAAGTGTAGTCCTGGGTAGATCTCATGAGGCTCAAAGTAGGATAAAAAGTTGGAAGGAAACAAATGAAAAGGAGCTGTTGAAATTTTTGGGTATTCTTTTTTATATGGGTACAGTGCGAATGAATAGAATTAATCATTATTGGAGAAATACTCATTTAGAAACATTTTCTTTATGTAATTATATGAGCAGGAATAGATTTCTACATATTTTGAAAATGCTGTATTTTACATCTGAAGATGTTTCTGGAGATATTTATTTGGCTGTCGAACCATTGATAGAATATTTTAATCAGTTAATGAGAGAAATAGTCTATCCTAGCAAAGAACTTGTTATTGACGAATCCATGATTTCATTTAGAGGACCATTGTCAATACGGCAATACATTAAAAATAAGAGACATAAATTTGGCAAATTATACTTCTTAGCTGATCCACATGGTCTCGTGCACAGATTACACATGTACAAAGGTTCTGTTGATACTGGAATTGGGAGCAAAAGACATGTAGATAAAGTTGTTTTAAAATTATTAGAGCCATATTTAAACGCTGGTCACTCCATATATTTTAACAATTTTTACACAAGCGTAGACCTTGCAGAAAATTTACTTTCGAAAAAAACATTTTGTACAGGCCCTCTCAAATTTAATAGGAGAAGAAACCCGCATGTGGTCACCAGAAAAAAATTATCGAAAGGTGCGTTTATTTATCTCTATAATCGAAAAGGTGTTTGTGTGATGAAATGGAAAGATAAAAGAGATGTTTTGACTATCTCTACTGAGCACTCGCATAGGATGACAGAGGTAGTAAGGCAGCCGAGATCAAGTTGCAGTGGGGCTGGCAGCTCGGTTGTGACATCAAAGCCCATCATGGCGGTTCAATATAACCAATTTATGAAGGGCATCGATCGTCACGACCAAATGCTGACTTACTACAACTGTGAGCACAGATCAAAGACATGGTTTGTGAAAATAGGCATTTATATTCTTCAAACTATGTTTATGAACGCGTATTTTTTGTATCAGCAAGGTACACATACGACGATTTCTCTGGAAGACTTCAGAGAAAAAGTTATATTTGAACTGTTACCTCCAAAAAATACAAGCCATCGACGGCCAACGTTTCCGACGCACATGCCATCTTTTTTGGGTCGCAATGAAAGCGGCTGCATTAAACGCAGAAACTGCATGTGGTGCAAAATCCTACATAAAAAAAGGAAAGCCACTGGCATGTACTGCCCTGACTGCAACGTTGGGCTCTGCCTTGCTTGTTACGGACCGTATCACGTAGAAAATGTATTATTGGGATAGTCTATTTTACTCGCAATACTAGTTTTACATAGCTCAGCGAGTTACGAAACTGAAGTAGAAATGAGCGGGGCATATAGTTCGAAAAGCTGATGGTCGTTATAATATTCAATATATTAATATTCGTTGGGGTCCCAAGGTGCTGGAGTGACCAAACCCTCCATTACGTGGACCGATGCATGGTCATATCTTGTTGATTATATTTTTGCCAATTTTAGTAAACCATATCTTTGCGTTTTGCTCAGCGTGTTATATTTTTATTTCATTCAAATTCAAATTCAAAATTTCTTTATTTCATGTAGGCTAACTTGTAGCTCTTATGACACGTCATAAATTTACTATCGGTTCGGAATGCAGATTCTGCTGAGAAGAGCCGGTAAGAAACTCAGCAGAATTGCTCTTTTCAAAAAAAAAAAAAGAATTTTTTTTTACAATACGTAACAAAACTAGTTATGTATACAGTGTTTCCACAATGAAGTTTCAAAAATGCAAAACAATCCAATACATGTTACGACAGGCAGGCAAAAGCAGACCCATTCCCGTTGGTGGCACCCGTTCACGAGCATGACGCATGACACAAATCATTAACACTTTTATTCTTATTATTGACAATCTCTGTTTTGGATATATTTTTGTGTCCCCCCCCCCCCCCCTTATTACTTAGATTGCACCCGTTTATGTTTCTTTCGAAATTATAATATTTTATATTTTTGGCCAACTTGTCTTAGCGCTATATCCAACTTGCAACCTTTGCCCCCACTTTCAATATCAGGTCAACTGCATACTCTGTGAATACCCGTGCTACTTGAAGCTTAGGACTTTTAAATGTGTACCTTGGATCTCATTCATGACTTATTTTTTATTACGTATTAACAAACATTGTATATTAATAGAACCTGGATCCTTTCAATTCGTAGTTATTTGCTAGTGGTTTGGTTGTGTTAAAAAAAAAATTGTAAGGTTAACTAGGTAGTATTTTATGCCTTAGTATTTGTAGGTAGCTTAATTTTAATTCATTTTCAGATTCCTTTTTATTTTGAATTTATGTTTTATATTCGCTGATTTTATTTGCTTGATTATTTGATTTTTAATTAATGCATGCTAAATACAAATCTGACTTTATTTGTAGGTCTATTTATGTTTAAGTAAGACTTTATGGCGTCTGGTGGTCGCCATATTGAATTTTGATAGTGTGTGATTTTGAAGTGTTTGAAAAAATTGTTTTAAATCAACTCTTACACCATTTCAATGTAAATAACTTACTTCACCCCAAGCAGTACGTACGTAAATTAAGAGCTCTTAATAATACAAAGCGCGACCAACTCGCCTTGTTGAGCTTAGATTTCCCTTTTCTTATGTAATCTAAACTATCATTACCTTTTTTATTTATAAGAACGTTCGGCAGGAAAAATTTAATACTCATATAGGATGCTATTTTAAGTTAGAAATAGACGAAAAAAGAATCTGTTTTTTTATTCACAATTTAGTGTGTATAATCTTGTAATAGGAAATTTTCTTGTAAAATAATGTTAAGTCTTAGAGGCTGTGTTAGGCAAAATAATTATAATGTTAAAAATGGCTATTACTTATAGATTTTCATGTCATTTCATTTCAGATTATAGGTATATATATATCATTCTCAAATGAATGTTAATCAATAATAATATACATATTGATGTTTTTTTACTATTAACCTGTGACTATTAATTTTTTATTGTATAAATTCCTGAAATTCCATCGCGTATTAGCATATGTCTTAGATTCACGTGCTTGTAATCAAATTATTTCTGATTCAATTGTAATTTGATTGATATGTATCGAATTAGGTATCCGACGAAAATTCTTATTTGGATTGGTAGAGATAATGAAAATATTATGTAAATAATGTATTAAAATATGAAATACTAGTTGATGCCCGCGGCTTCGCTCGCATGGATTTAGTTTTTAAAATCCGGCTGGAATTCTTTAATGTTCTGGAATAAACCGTAGCCTATGTCACTCTCGCGATCATCAACTATCCCCATGCAAAAAATCACGTCGACCCGTTGCTTTGTTGCGGCGTGATTGAAGGACAAATTTATAGGATTTAGGTTTGTAAAACTATGTTGAGTATTCCGGGATGAAATGCATACCTTTCGTCTAGCTGTAAGTTATCTTCTCGCAAAATTTTATTGAATGACGGAGTTACCTTTTTATAGTTATTGTAGTATCGATAAGAATTGACTTTAAAATTTAGTATTAATGATACAAATAAATTATAAAAATAACTAGACTGGTATTTATTGTTATATTATTTTTTGCCCTGCGACCTCGTCCGCATGAAGTGTCAGCAACACTGGCCAACTGATTAATATTAAGTATAATTATTTGTAGGAAAGTAGGATTAGAGTGATTATTGTTTAAAGCGCCATTTAGTGACGGTAGTCTTGTAACGTTTCATGACGGTAGTTTCGTAGCATTGGTATCATTGTTCCCTCCCCACTCGTTCGGTCCGTATAAATACAGCGCTTTGGACGTTATTAATTCAGTCTCTTCCAGAGACTCAAACGGCTATTGGATGCTCCCGCGTCTAGGTCGTTGTGCTTGATTGTGGGAATGTGATAGCAATCGCGCCCTAATCAAATAAATATTGCCTATAGATTTTGATGAGTGTAATTAATTGTTGATTAAATAATACTTTGATATTTTTGATAGTTACCCTCACGTTCAGATGGTGGTTTGTCTGACGTGTTGCGGTTAAATAGATTAGATGTGAGGACAGGGGCCGTTATAGGGGCGGTTGGAGACGGCTTTAGGTAGGGTTTCAGCGTTTTAAGAGATCAGATCTCTTAAGGCGTGATTAGTTTAGAGTTTTAAATCCCCATTTCTGGACTGTGTCCTACAGTTCAGAAGTGGGATAGAACCACGTTGCCTTGATTTGCTCAAGTCATCTTTACAGTTGTATTGTTCTGAATGATTTGGATTCAAAAAATGAGTCATGAGGTTAAACATTGAAACCGAATCTTTTGTTATTTTTGGTAAAATCTTAGAATCAATAAGATAAATTATTAGAGGTTGTATGAATAAATTGGATTAACGTTTTATCTGGTATTCCCTGATGGTAAAGTGGTAGTTTCATGATATTAAAGAAAAACCGAGTCTGGTTTTGTTTGATTGGAAGAATATTAACAAGTGGAATCAGTTGTGGTTGTATACCGCAATATTATGGTTGTGTTCCACAGTATTAGATTATTCTATTACTGCGGTTATGTAAGCCGCTTTAATGTATTTATTTACTGATTTATTTATTTATACTATTACTGCGGTTATGTATGCCGCTGTTAAAGTATTTATTTATTCATTCATTTTATATATTTATTTATTGTATTACTGCGGTTATGTATGCCGCTGTTAAAGTAATTATTGATTAATTAATTTATTTTATTACTGCGTTTATATATGCCTTTACTTATTTGTATATATTTATTTGATTTATTTATTGTTGCTGCGGTTATGCGTGCCGTTATTAAAGTAGTTGTTTATGGATCTATTTGGAGGTTTTAAGTTCAAGTTAATTGTTGAGTTCAAGTTAGTTATTGAGTTCAAGTTAGTTATTGGGTTCAAGTTAATTGATGGGTTCAAGTTAATTGTTGGGTTCAAGTTAATTGTTCGGTTCAAGTTAATTGTTGGATTCAAGTTAACTGTCGAGTTATAGTTGAAGAGTTACATTTAACTGTCAAGTTAAATTTGACTATCTAGTTAAAGTTCACTATCGAATTAAAGTTGACTGTCTAGTTAAAAGTTGACAGTCTAGTTAAAAGTTGCCAGTCTAGTTAAAAGTTGACTGTCGAGTTAAAAGTTGACTGTCGAGTTAATCGAGTTAAAGTTCACTGTCGAGTTAAAGTTCACTGTCGAGTTAAAGTTCGTTACCAAGTTAAAGTTCGTTACCAAGTTAAAGTTCGTTACTGAGTTAAAGTCCGTTACTGAGTTAAAGTTCATTACGTACTGAATTAAAGGTATGCCTTACTTTAGTAACAGTGTTAAAAATATAAAGGACAACCCTGGTCCTGTTAACATACTGGACAACCCTGGTCCACTAATTTCGGGACAACCCTGGTCCTGTTATGCTTTGGACAACCCTGGTCCTTAAATGAAAGATTTCAGGACAACCCTGGTCCTGTTAGGTTCTGGACAACCCTGGTCCTTAAATAATAATAATAATGCTTTATTTTCAGGTTACAGGACCCATAGTTTTGCATATATATGTTGCGTTAATATTATAATTAATATAGAATTTGTATTATTCGTGGAGCTAAGAACTTATAATACAGTGTTTTTAAGCTGCCGTACCTTGTTGTCAGTCGCCCGAGGTCGTACGACTCGATTTGGATGGCCGACTGTCAGCAACACTGGCCAACTGATTAATATTAAGTATAATTATTTGTAGGAAAGTAGGATTAGAGTGATTATTGTTTAAAGCGCCATTTAGTGACGGTAGTCTTGTAACGTTTCATGACGGTAGTTTCGTAGCATTGGTATCATTGTTCCCTCCCCACTCGTTCGGTCCGTATAAATACAGCGCTTTGGACGTTATTAATTCAGTCTCTTCCAGAGACTCAAACGGCTATTGGATGCTCCCGCGTCTAGGTCGTTGTGCTTGATTGTGGGAATGTGATAGCAATCGCGCCCTAATCAAATAAATATTGCCTATAGATTTTGATGAGTGTAATTAATTGTTGATTAAATAATACTTTGATATTTTTGATAGTTACCCTCACGTTCAGATGGTGGTTTGTCTGACGTGTTGCGGTTAAATAGATTAGATGTGAGGACAGGGGCCGTTATAGGGGCGGTTGGAGACGGCTTTAGGTAGGGTTTCAGCGTTTTAAGAGATCAGATCTCTTAAGGCGTGATTAGTTTAGAGTTTTAAATCCCCATTTCTGGACTGTGTCCTACAGAAGTTAGTTTTGTAACCCCGCAGAAACCGTCTGTTTTCCCGTCATATTAAACCTATTTCACTCTCCAGGACCTCAACTATACTCATGAAAAAAAATACGTCGATCAATTGCTTAGTTGCTACGTGATTAAAGGACACACGAACAAACAAACACACTTTCACATTTATAATATTAGTTATTACATAACCACCTATTACGTACCCAAAAATATAACGAAATATTAATATCAAAGTAAAAGTAACATCTATTGTTACACCATTTGATAATTGTACAAAGTATCAAACTATCTTTTCCGAGATACATTCGTGTACCGTGCGAGAGCAGTTTACAGTCGTATTGTGAGCGACACGCGCACAGTCACAGCTCGGGCCAAATCCGAGTCGGGCCTTGATTCATTGCCACTTGATTTCATTGCCTCTTACCTTAGCGACAGAACTCAAAAGGTATGCATAGGTAATGTGAAGTCCTTGTGTTCATCTGCTGTAATGGGTGTCCCATAGGGCTCTATCTTGGGTCCCTTTCTATTTTTAGTGTATATTAATGATCTACCAGGCCATGTAAGTGACGTCTGCGAGATTGTACTGTTTGCAGACGACACATCTCTTATTTTTAAAACTGACAGGAGAAATACTGGCAGACAGGAATGTTACTGTGGGGGGGAGCTGCTGATATTGAAATTATTTTTGTATTGTAGAAAAGAGCCATCCGATCAATTTATAAACTCGGATCGCGAGAATCCCTTCGCGAGAAGTTTAGAGTTTTTGATATACTTACCTTGGCTTCACAGTATATTTATAATAATGTAATCATTGTGAAACAATATATTCATCTCAAAGAGGTATACCACATGAAGTATTTACTAGACACCGTCATAAACTAGTAACACCATACTATCGTTTGCGTAAAGTACAAAAGTCCTTTGTCCAGTATATGCTTTTATAACTTTTTTATTTCCGAAAGAATTGGTAGATGTACCATTACATTTTAAACTGTGTGTAAAGACACATTAAATAAGTAGAAGTTATTACACAGTTAATGAATTCCTTAATAAAGTTGCTTGGAACCAAACTGCTTTGCTTCAGCTGTCTACAAGATAAGCTACATATATTATTATTGTAACATTTTTTGTGTTGAAAAGAGCAACTGCTGACTTTCTTGCCGGCTCTTCTCAGCAGAATCAGTATTCCGAATTACTGGTGGTAGATTTTTGACGTGTCATAAGAGCCACAAGTTGGCCTACATTAAATAAAGAATTTGAATAAATGATAAATGTTATGTCTTTAATAAATACATATCATTGAAAGCTTAATTTATTGTTTTATTCTATTCTAAACATGCCTTAATGTCGTAATGGTACATTTTTTTTGAGACAAGCCCACAAGTGTGTACCAAGACACACTTAATGGCTACTTGCGACGCATATAGGTGTAATAGGCAGAGGATCACCACGTCACACAAACGTATAATAGGCACGTGCCACATAGCACTCTGCAAAAAATAAGGGCAGTTAATGTGAGGTCTCTGTTCCATAGATGAATAAAGTCTTTCTGAATTTTTTTTAGTAAAGTTATGAAATCAATTTTGTTTTATGCCATAAATAATATGTTGAGATGTATGACAAAATATTTAAAAAGTGAGTTTCATGATTTTACTAACGAAAAATTCAGAGACCTGGTTTCGTCTAGGGAACAGACTTTTTTTGAGTCTTTTTATTTTTATTTTATTCAATGACACGATAGTCCTTGACTGTGGTTTCCCGCTGATGTTAAGTGATGATGCTGTCTAAGATGGTAGAAGGTTAACTTGGAAGGGGTATGGTAGTATACCTTCAACCCTAATTTGTTTCTACATGCCATCGTGCTAGAACGCTAAATCGCTTGGCGGCACGTCTTTGACGCTAGGGTGGTAACTAGCCACGGTCAAAGCCTCCCACCAGACCAGACCAGAGCACAATTCAGAAATTATTAATGCCCAAATTGCACCCATCGGGAATCGAACCCGAGACCTCCCAGTTATAATTTAGGGAGCAAAAGAGCAGGCGGGTCACCTGGTGTTAAGTGATTACCGCCGCCCATGAACATTTCGCTGCTTCAGAACTAAAGAGCCACATCTCAAAATTAAATTTTTTTCACGAGAGCAGATTAAAAATATTTTTTTATTTTTTTGCTTTTTTGGCTCTCCAACTTACAATGTATGAAAATGCTAAAAGGGCGTACGCGTAAATTATTGTGATTTAAAGGCCGATTTTGACGAATGTCTTCGCGTTATGGCCCTATTTTTGAAATAAAAGTGAATTTGGAAAATTTTGAGATGTGGCCCTTTAGTTCTGAAGCAGCGATTTGTTGGTCCGCCCCTTGAATATCTGATAGTAATCTATTTCACCTATAATAATTTTACAATATTGTTTGCTCATTTATTTAGAAATTTTGTTTTTAAGACTTAGTTTATCCAGTGCTTCTTTTTTTTGTCTGAATGTTGTGTTTGCTTGTTATTGATATACATATCAGTCAATGTTGCAATGTTTTTGTATGTTTGTTTTTGAATGTAGAATATGTATATTTTTAGTATACCTAATGTTAGTCTATACATATAATAAAATTGTAGAAAAGTGGTGTCTGTACAATGGAAATATATAAAAAAAAGTAGCAGGGGTTGTTATTATATCGATGCCGAACCCGAAATTGTAATTAATTTTTTTTTTGTCTGTTTGTCTGTGTGTTTGTGCACGCTAACATCAGAAACGGCTTATTCGATTTAGATACGGTTTTCACTAATATATTGTAGTAAGCTTCACTTAACATTTAGTGTTTATTTCATGTCAATCGGTTCATAAATAAAAAAGTTATGTCAATTTAAAGAATCACGGCGAACATTTTTAACGTAAAAAGTACGTATTACACGCCTCGCGCCTGAGCGTCCGTGGCTATATAAAGCGCGCTGAGAGCCGCGCCCCGAAAAGTCACTATTCCACGCGAACGAAGTCGCGGGCACAGCTAGTGTAGAATATGTATATTGTTAGTATACCTAATAAATAAATAAACTAGTGGTTCGCCCCGAACTGAGACCTCGCGATATCCTATAATTCCCAAAAGTTTTAATTATATATTGTAATAATTAAATTTTAACATTAGACGCAATAAAAAAAATAATAGTTGACATAAAACTGTTTTACTGACACAGCGCCATCTATTAGCATTATTGTGAAGCTATTAGCATTTAAAATTAAATAATTTCGTTTCTTTATAACATTTATCTAATTTTAGTATTTGTTGTTCAAGTACAGGATATAACTGAATTTTCAATCAAGTATTACGTTCTAATATTCAGTAATTCAGAAGTTATAGGGCTCTGACAGACATTTGGACGTACACACTTCTCTGTCTAGTAGGCAAGCGCCCTAGTTGACTCAGAGAACTCGCTTCGCTCGTTCAATAAATAGTATAATGTACGTACTCACCGATTCGGGTCGGTCTCAGCGTGTGCAGTGCAGCACCTAACAGCAGCCGCCCGGCGGCGCGCCGCCCGCGCCCGCGCCCCCCGCGCCCCCCGCGCCGCCCGTCGAGTGCTGCGGACCAATCTTGATGCCGTTCGCCTGTTCACCACATACATCATTAGGTTAGCTACGCGTTTCTCTCTCTCTGACGTCCACTGCTGGACATAAGTCTCCTGCATGGACCTCCACAAGCCTCGGTCTTGCGCCGCCTGCATCCAGCGGCTCCCTGCGACTCGCTTGATGTCGTCTGGCCACCTAGTGGGGGGTCTGCCAACACTGCGCTTCCCGGTGCGAGGTCGCCACTCCAGCACCTTGGAACCCCATCGACCATCAGCTCTTCGAACTATGTGCTCCGTCTATTTCCACTTAAGTTTCGCAACTCGCAGAGCTATGTCGGTGACTTTGTTTCTCCTACGGGTACGCGTTTACATGATTATTATTGTCCGACTATAAGATTTTTTTGATTTTTAAGTGTCTTTATTAAACATCACTGAAGAAATCGTTATACTATAGTAACATTACTTATTGCTAAGTTTAGATGTTATTGTAGGCTAATACACATTTATTAACATATAACTTAAAGAAGAAACAATTATTACATCTTAAGTTACTAATTTAAAAAATAAAACAAAAGACTTTAACAATGTGCTGGTTGCAAACCAAAGAAGTCCGACTATAAGGAAGACATTCACGGTGTAGCCTTTTTATACATTAAAGGCACACGCTTGACCACCATCACATCTTATGGAAAGTGGTGATGTGGCCTAAGATGGAATGCGCTTACCTAGAAGATTACAATTATTATTTAAAAGGTTAGGTTACGATAAGGCTGACATACGTCTTAACGTAAAAACCTTCCAAATAAAGATTAAAAAAAAAAAAGGTTAGGTTCTAAAAAAGATTGAATAGAACATCCTTACTAATATTGTAAATACGAATTTGTTTCAATCCCCGCATATCTAAACATTTAATTAAATATTCATTGCATCATAACCTTGTTATTATTTTATGTTAATATAGTGATTATGTTTCATAATCCTTGCATGGAATCACTATATTATCAAAAAAATAATGACATAGTTATGATGCAATAAATATTTAAGTATCCATTTAGAAATGCCAGGATTGAAACGTCAACCTTTTCAGTTTTCGGGTCGCACCTTCAACTATGGCTATCGCTATTGAAGATATAAATAAAACATTAAAGTCACCTCATTGTTGATGTCAAAGACTCCTTCCTGTATCTTCTCGTAGATCTCCTTGGCGGTGTTGATGAACGCCTCCTCCACGTTGGCGGCGGTCTTGGCCGACGTCTCCATGAACACGAGCCCGTGCTCGCGCGCGAACGCCTCGCCTTCCTCCTTTTTCACTTCACGTCGTGATTCCAAGTCACTGTAAACATTGGATTTGTGAATCCCGTGTCTCCGAGAGCACGTAAGGACGTCATGTCAGGTTTCCGTACCATAGGGTTATGTGAGTGAGGGAATAGAGGTAGAATTGGAATTTTTGTGAAGATTGACCGCCGTGGCCGCATTCGTTTCTTGCTGAGTCAATTTGGAAATTTATAATGTGTGGCTACGATAATCACAGCCCTTGACTGCTCTCACCTGATACCAGTCTGAAATGGCAGTAGACTAACTTGGAAGGGACATAGCAGTTTAAATTAAATGTATATCCTAATCCAGTGGCATGCATACAGGGTAGGCATAAAGCAGGCAGATGATATAAGATGGAGAAAATCTCCAGTATGAGCTATAAAAACTTAAGGGTAGGCTTTTTATAATTTGTACAATGGCTACCCTTAAGTTATTTATAATTCATACTGGAGATTTTTTCCATTTTATGTTACCTGCCCACCCTGTGCCCTAAACTGTTTCTGAATGTTATGTAGCATAGCAGCATTTTGGCATTATTATGGTAACTAGGCAAGGCCAAAGCCTCCCACTCCTACTCGGAAACAAACCCAAGACTTTCAATTTATAACACCACAACACCACACACTGCACCAGCAGTGATGAGCAGGTTGTCAGACTGAAAATCAGGCTTAGCCAGTAATATGTGATGTAAGAATCTCACCTCTTATTACCGATTAACATAATAACCATATTTGAATTGGAATGCTGGCGGGCGTCCTCTAGCCAGGTCGTCAAATGGTTGAAGGTTTCTCGTCGAGTGATGTCATACACCAAGAGCGCGCCCGCCGCGCCCCTGTAGTATGATCGGGTGATTGATCTGAAACACAAACAAAAAAAATGTTTGAAAACTGTAACCCAACTGGCAACTACAGGATATTGGTAAAAGATTGAGGCCTGTGGAAGTACATGCAAGAGACCTTTATCCAGCAGTGGACCCCTGTAGGCTGATAAAGTTCTATTGATTTGTTCATATAAGATGTAGCTTAGGTCACCTGGACCATAATAACAAATCAGCTTGGTAATTGGGGCACTACTACATGTGGATATACAAACATATATACATATATATCTAGACTGCTAAAATCATAAACTTTTTGACTTTCGCTTTGACGTAATTGTATAAAAATTAATAAAATAAAATCTTCCCTAAGCTGATGGCAGGTCAATCCAAAAAAGTTCTTAAATCCTAAAAATGATTGAATTGCAGGAAACATAGATTCTGGGAGGGTTCATTATGTTGGAAAGTTGAATAAAACATTTGTAAACACAATGCATTTGTGTTTTATGGCTCACTTTTGCCACAAATATAAATATGTCTGCATGAAGTTTTGAAAAATCCAGTTGTTTTTTCTGGATTCAACTCTACTCAACTATACTTGTGCGAAAAATCATGTAGATCCATTGCAGTGTGATTAGAATAGAATAGAATAATTTTTTATTCATATAAACTTTTACAAAGTGCTCCCGAATTGTCAAATGAATGTACCACTGAATCTGATTGAAGATGTTAGTGATGTGAACACACTTTCACATTTATTATATTAGTAAGGATGAATATGGTGCAAATGTGCATTAAAAATTAATGGTTACCTAAATGCTTCTTGACCAGCAGTGTCCCATATCTGAAGTTTGATTTGTTTGCCATCTATGGTGATCATGCGGGCACCAAACTCAACTCCAATGGTAAGGTCATGGACTGGCTGAAACCGTTTGTCTGTAAACTGGAGCAGCAAGCAAGACTTGCCTACACCTGCAAGTGGAAACAACCCAAAAATTTATAAACCTAACTAAGTTATGCTCTCGATTTCATCCGCATGGATTTTGTTTTCTAAAATCCCACTGAAACTCTTTGATTTTCTGGGATACAAAGTAGCCTAGATAAAAATTACATCAATAAATACCTCTGTTGCAGCTTGATTGAAGGATAAACCAACAAACAAACACAACAATCAACAAACAGTTTTGTTGAAGGTTCCAAAAGAAATTTAACTGCTAACTTTTTTAAGAATATTTAAATGAGAGCCCATATATGAGTTCTGCATAGCTTAGTTACATTAGTCAATATACTTCAACCACTGTTCTAACTAAACTTAGCAGAAGCTTAGGGATTAGTTATTGAAAGATAAAAAGATAAAATTGTGTGTTAATAATGCTAATTTTTTTTTACTCCAAAGAACACTAAGAATTATTTTTTCTTTTTCTTGTTTTAACTGTACAAGTGATTGTTGCTTGTTTCTATTATACTTGCTGTTACTTTTGTCTAGTATTTTTTATCTTAGTAACTGTTCTTTATGCCCATAAATAAATAAAACCATACATCAGTTAAGTTACTATTTAATAAGGTTATTTGCTACTTAATAAAAATATTATCTCATTTGGAAGCAAGAAAATGAATATTTTCATTAAGATATAGAACAATACAAATTATTAAAAACAAATCATTAAGGAATTGCCTGTTTCAGAATGTAAATTAATGACAAGTCCTTTATTTAATTATATCTATATCTATTTGAAATTTGGAAATATGTCTTGGATATCCAAAAGGGCACTAAGGCAGAATTTTTGACATTCTACCCTTACAGAGCAAAACATGAGCATCAGCTAGGCATTGTTGAACTACCAAAAAATATGGATCAACTTTAGAACTGGAATGAACAAAGGAGGTTATCATATTACATATTTACAAACACATTGCTTTTTGTTATCATTTTAATTTATTATTTGTAATGAGTTATGTGTTGATTACTTTAAAGCATTGAATACAAAAGTTTCAGCACTATATTACTTATATTCAGTAAATTTACAGATAAAAAAAAACAAAGAAAGACCTTGACATATGAACAAATAGGCACTTACAAGTAAAATTATGATGACTATTTGGTATCATTGGTATATTATGTACTAAGCCATTGTTACATTTGTGTCAACATCAAAATTGAGAAATTCTACTTAGTTTAAATTACTATAAAAGTGATACTGAAAATAATATGCGCCTTAACACACTTTTGTACGCTGTAGCGTAGGAGGAAGACGATATTCTTGTTGATTCATTTTTACATCTTTGAAAACGTTAATCACCTTTGAATGCTAGCTGATAATTAGAAACATAACGCCATCGTAGTTCTCTGATGTATTTACATCTCTTAATTAAGAAAACCAACAGTAAATTCAATATGCAGACAAAAATATAAAGAAAAATAAAATCAATACCTGTGTCGCCGATGATGATGTATTTGAATAAGTAGGCGTAAGCCATTTCTGCGACTGTTTTTGAAATTTAAAGGGAATGCGAATTATTAAACGATACACTACGCTTCCTATATCACTTTCTTTGTTATTTTATAAGACGTAATATTTAATAATCTAAAATCTTACAGCTGGTAGAAATTCAGTGTCATTATGATTTTATTAATTTTATACACAGAATACTAATACTCATTTTATATGAAAATCATAGACGATCATAGACCACGAACCACAGTCCACAGCCACAGAGTACATTGTAAATATCGGAAAAATTCGGAAAATCTTAGGCTGGAATCTTAATATCTTTGTGACCAACCCAATAGCTAGCACTGCACCAGTTTATTCGCACTTTGGCAAAAAAGATTAAAATATAAGTTTCTGATTGTGGTTTTTAAATTTTCAGATTATAAAATATTTAGGAGAATTCATATTTTTCACAATCGAAACCTTTCTAATCTGGAAAGTTTTAAAATGACGTCAGTATCGTAGTTGAAAGATATCGTTCTGGAGTTCCCGAAGTTTTTCGGCCATTTTGACTCATCGACGTTAAGGGTCAGTACTTACTTAATAATGATTTAACTGTGGTTTTATTTGAGTTTTAATAATATAATTGTTTTCAATTGATTTTCTAAGTATTATTAGTTACTAATTCAAAAAGTAAATGAAACTTTCCCGTTATTTCATTGCAAAACAAGGGGTGTCAGTATCTGGTTACAAAATTTGGAGATTTTCCTGTTTATTAACACTCCGAAGCGATTCGATTCCCTAGCAGACTGGAAGTCTGTAGACGATCTTAACAAGTGTGTGTAAACTGTCCATACTCTGGAGTCTAAATTCTTTAAGACCCATCACACGAAAAGGACCAAGAAGTTCTCTGACCTTACTCTCAAACTGATGGAAGACAGACAAGAGATGAGACTTCAGTCGTCAGCAGACGCGGATGCCTACTGGTAGGTTAATAGGCAGATCTCTAAGAAAAGAACTCGCAACCTGCGGGCCTTGAATACCAAGTGTATTAAAGATACCATCTAGTGGAACAGAAGTTCCATTCCAAAGTGTCCGTGAGAGATCTATCTATCGGACAGAGCCAGCTGACGCGGCTGAAAACTGACGAAGGCTGTCACGTTTCTTCTCCACCTGAGGTATGGAGAGAGGTTAAGAAGTTCTATGGGCAGTTATTTATCACGAAACAATAATCATTCAGCGGACGGTGGAGAGAGCTATGCTCGGAGTATCCCTGCGAGATCATATCAGAAATGAGGATATCTGTAAGAGAATCAAAGTCACGGACATAGCTAAGCGAAACTGAAGTGGAAATGGGCGGGCATATAGTTCGAAGAGCTGATGGTCGATGGGATCCCATGGTGTTGGAGTAGCGATCCCGAACCGGGAAGCTAGGTGGACCGACGACATCAAACGAGTCGCAGAGAGCCGCTGGATTCAGGTAGCGTAAGACCGAGGCCTGTGCAAGTCCATATAAGAGACTTTTGTCCAGCTGTGGACGTCTGTCGTTTGATAAAGACTATGTTTACGTTTTCTTATTAAATATGTAAGGGTGTTTGTTTTAAATATAATAAATATAAAAAAATTAAGTCACCTACAGTTACTATAAGAATTTCCGTATATTATTTCGAATAAAATCTATATTCTAAAAGACTTCCGTAGGTAGCCTAGCGTTATATTTCCCTTAAACTCTATTAAAATCTGAGTGTTGATAATTGGATAATTTTGTGCCCATAACTGGTAACAAATGTGCGAATAATTGGGGACTGGGTCATTTTTCAATCTTATTTAAAATTCTAGTTAATTTAAACAAAAAAAATTTCAATATCTTCTTTAATTATATATTTTATTAAACAAGTAACCTTATGAACACAGTAATTTATAGAATTTTGTTAAATTTATACTTAAAAAACATATTTGAAATGAAATAAACTCTTAAAGTGCCCATAATTGGGTCTGCCACCCTATTTCGTTCGGTTTCGGGATTGGATCGGAACGGTTCGGGTTCAAGGTCGGGGTCGGTGTCGGTTTCAGGTTCAGGATCGAATTCGGGGTTGGGGTCGAGTTCAAGGTCGGAGTTGGGGTCGAGGTCGAGGTCGGGGTCACGGTAGAGTTCAGGGTCGAAATTGAGGTCGAGGTTGAGGTCGCAGTGGGGTCGAGATCGGTATTCATTGTAGGTAGCTTATTAGAGGGCCCGTACACGGTCAAACGTGTTTGTCAAACACGTAACATTTTTACGTGTTTGTGTCACAAACATATAACTCTTATATGTTTGTGGTTTGTGTGGACCACAAACATATGACTTGTACCTACTTACCAGTAAATAAAATGGTCTATGTATTTATTACCTATTATCCTCTGTGGTCATGAACTTGACAACTGACATTAGCTGTCAATGATAATAATTCTGTCGAAAATTGTTTTGTTATTAAATCCCACAAAATTAATTTTACTTTAAATATTGTATAGACTTTTAGGTATTACTTTAACTAATGAGTGTTTTCTATCATGTTTGTTGGAAAATAAATTGTTTTTTTTAATAATATTAATAACTAAAGCATTATAATTTGTCATTAACCTTAAACTGCACAATGCCGATCACTGGTGATACAATATATTTGTAGTGATGGATTTTCCCGAAGAATCTTCCTTAACGCGAACCCGCGGTAAACATGATCATGAAAGTGAGATGCCTAAAAATTGTAAAAGCACAACGAAAGCATCTGGGCAAGGTGACTGTGATGCAAATGTATTTACATCAATGTCACATGAAGCTGATTTACGTTCGTGCCCTCTGAACGGTCCTCGAGCTAGGAGTTTGAATTCTTTGTCTAATGATTTCGGCCAGCCATCGAATCGACTTGCGGAAAACCGTGCAAGGCAAGAAAGTATTAATACTCCACAGACATCCAAAAGTGTGAACAAGTCTACTAATAATCAGTATGATCTTGTAAGTGCATCAAAATCTGATACTAACACATGTGATAATGGCCTAGGCTCCATGCAGGATAAACAAACATGTCAAAAACATAAAGTATGTTTGGAGTCAGTTGTCAACTCCTACAGTTTGAATGCCCCATCCACAAGTGGGGCCTCAACAAGCAAAGTTTGTGACATTTTACCAGATAATAGTGGTTTCAGAGAGAGTAGGAAAAGACCATCAAGTTTGAAGTTGAATAAACACAATCTTGATGCAGACGAAAGTTCTAGTGACACAGGTAATGATGATTATTCATTAGGTTCAGAAGATGGCTGTATTTACACATACAGGGGTGGAGAGCATTTGGCAGACTTGCCTAGCTCTTTCTTTAGCTTGGACATGGGATTACCTTTGGATAAGCATCTTCCGATGCCTCCACACTATCCAGTTGCTCAACCAGCTGGCCAAAATGCTAGAGAACTGGGTTCAAGAGTTTCAAGTCCTGATATGGACTTTCTAGAAATGGACTTTGATCCTGGGCCATCCTGTGAAGTTGACACAGGTGACGAATCAACTCCTGATGCTGATCTAGATGTTGGAAACATGCCTGAAGAGAATGAGCCAGTTATTCTAAGAGGCACATCCCCAGAGTATTTGCCTAGTGCCATACAACCGCAGCCAGTAGCTGTTGCCTCAAGTTCTGCAACTGTTGAACCACATTATTACAATGAGCCATCAACTAGTAGAGTCGTCGAGCCCACCCCTGAACCTGAGAATGCTCGAGGAGTCCAGACATTTGGGCCATACATAACACACATAAATGTTAGGGGTGAACACATTCTTGTCCGCAGAACTATGGCAAATTGGCCGAGCAACAGTATTGTTTCAGTGCATTCGTCTAGTGGAGATTTAGTATCACCAAGAGAAATATTAAATTGTGAGTACTTTCTACTTCTACTATATTTACTTAATTAAACTGTGAGTCTTATTTATTTACGTTTATGTCTTCTATTTTATTAACGTTTACTTTTTTGTCTATGGGATGGATGCAGGGAATAAATAAACAATTGGCAGAGTAACATGTAGAATTTAATGTAATACAAAATATATTCTAACAATTATCCTTCCTCTCATGTTAGGGGCATCGAACAACTGTTTATTTCACTGAAAAAAGATTTAATTCCAATTTAATGAACTATGTACTTTTTACCTTCAAAGTGTGAAATTTTAGATGATGAGGAACATGCAGAGCAACCGTTTGCCTACCAGATTAACCAAGGGGAGAGGCCAGCATTTGACTCTGTTAACCTGTCCTCGGCCTTGTATCATGTTACAATGGCCAAGAAACTGATGGTTGAAAAAACTGCCTCTGACATAGAGAGTCATGATGCAGCGTGTATGGTAAACTATAATTTTTCTTCGTAAAATACAGTGAATTTGTTAGTAGGTCGATTGCAAAAGGGCTAAGTACTTGCTACTTCAATAATGGTGATTGCTTCAAACTGCTGCAACAATGCTTTATAGTCACTAGTGAGAGTCACAATAAAATAATTTTTATATAATCCTACACTGCCATAGTAATTGAAAACACAGTAAGTTAAATAGAAGTTAACTTTAAGTTACTGTGTTTTCAATTACGAGGGCAGTACAGCAAATACTTCCCTAGTTTAAGAGCTAAAGTGTGACTGCAATCGTTTCTGTTTGGCTGAAACTCTCTTGCAGTTGCAGTTCTATTGCCTCTGGTAACTGCTGTAGAACTATCACAATATATAATGCTCTAACTGAATAGAATATCATAGAATACAGGTACAGAAAACTGCAAAATCATTAAAAATAAATATCAACTCTTGCGATCACACAATAAATTGTATACGTAAATTAGGCCTACAGTGTTATTCACCTAGAAGTCGCCTCTCTTTCTATCGCGTAACTCATCCCTTTCACACTATGTTAACTCATTGAGTTGGCCCATCAGAACAGGATGTTAGTCGATACTTATAGGTTTAAACCTAAAATGTGGAGTGTGCCTGGCCTTGCATGTTACACTTTATATTTGTTATTAGGCGCAGGAGCAACCTGATACATCAAGCGACAGTACTGTAGTGTGTGTTGAGCCACCCCGATGCATGGTCTGGTCGGAACGTGAGGCGTGCGAACGACAAGTCACGCAGATCGGCACCTCAGCCTGCGGAGCTACGGCTGTTGTTAATACATTCGTAAGTTAACTTTAAATCCCTTGTTGATCTAGTGTTAGTATTATCGACGGTCTGGCCCTAAAATTTATTGGAGTTTTCTGTCAACAAATTCTCAGTACTAGTCCAGACTTAGGAAGTTGGTCGTGAGTCATCCTTGTGCCTCGGTGGGGACGTAAAGCCGTCGACCCTGTGGCTGATCTCTGCTCGTGTCGGATTTCCGATCTATCGGACTATGAGAGCGAGGGAATAGAGAATGCACCTGTGTTTGCGCACACACTTGTGCACTATAATATCTCTCGCGAAGATGGCTAATTTCCGAGTTAAAAAATAGATTAGGTACTTATATAAGTTTATGTTTTTCTTAATAAAATAATTTAGTTGTGGAAATAAGTTTGACTGGTTACAATGTAAGAAAAAATATTCTTTGTACGATACTGGTTACGATAGTTTCGTACAAAGAACAAAATGTATTCGTTCGGCCAAAGGGAAAAGAACAGTTGAAAATCGTAGAAAAGCTTCTGACATCTGTTAGAAAAACTTCTGATATGTGTATAATTCTAATGTTCTGTTTATAGATTGCCTTGGGGGTACCCATGGACATAGAGCGAATTAATTCTGCTGTTGGAACAAGATTGAGAGCAAACAATGCACCTTTGCCAAGGTAACTTTATATCCCATAAAAATACATGTCTTATGAATATTTTATATAATAGGTATGCATACATGCAATAAAGTGAATGGCCAGTTTTGGGCAGCAGCAATAATGAAATTACATAGTATTAAATCAAAGTACCATTACTATGTAATCAATGTTATTATAGATGTCAATTTAGAAAAAAAGATATTTGACAATATAAGGTAATTGTATTTAAACTAAAGCCGCCACAGTTTTTTAATTATGCTTGTGTACTGTGCGACTGGTACTTTTTCTGGTATGGCAGATTATAGTAAGGAGATTTTTTAATTTTTTTTTTTAATATTAGCAAGTAAACGAGCAGGCGTGTGTGTGATTACCCCCGCCCATGAACTAACTAAGGCACCACCAATGTGTTGACGTTTTTTCAAGAATTGGTCTGCCCCTTGAATAATAGGGTTATGTTGTAATTATTTGTAGGATTTTTCCTTGTAAACCATGGAATTCCGCAAAGTAACTACTGCTTCTAATAATTGCAGGTACTTGCTTTCGCGGGCTGTGGCGGGGTGCACGGCCGCGGAGCTCGTGACGGGCATACAGCGGGCGTCGGACGGCCTCGTCACCGCGAGGTTCTTCCCCACACACCCGGAGAGAGCTGTGTCTCTGTCCCACTGGCTTGCTGATTGGATATCGCTGGGTAAGGCCACTACAAACATAATTCAAATAAACTTTTACGAAAATTTAAGAAACGGAAGAATTACCATATTTTAATGTGTTGAGGGCTGTTCTCTTAAGTGGGAGGTTCTGGTTTGATTCCCAGTAGAGACAAAATACATTTGTGTAATTTCTGATATTTTCTGATCGGGGCCCCAAGTCTGCTATTTTACACGTCATTGTCATTGAACCGCAATACAATTACAATTCAATTATCATTGGTCCAAAATTTCGTAGTCTACTAAATTCACAATGATCGTTTGATTTTTTTAATTGGATTGTAATTCAATGATACCTCGGTATTCCCATTAGCTTAAAAAGCGTTTGCCGAAATGAGTTTAAAAAAAAAACTACATATTAAAAACGTTTATTTAAGCTAGATTCAAAGGTAGATGTGTCAGTGGCAAACCATCGGAAAACAATTGTGACGCCATTGAATTACTAGACTACCAAAATTGCTAAAAGTAGCAATTGGGATGTCATTGATAGACAATTGAACTACAATTGCAATAGCAGACTTGGGCCCCTGGTCTGTCATGGCTTTGGCCATGGCTAGTTACTATTCTATAGTCACGTGCCACCAAGCAATTTAACGTTCCGGCACAAACACAATAGTGTGTAGAAACCGATTATTAGTTTATTTAAAAATCGCCACACCCCTTTCAAGTTAACCCGCTGTCTGCATTGCCATCTACATCAAGTGAGTTCACAGTCAAGGATCAATGTTCAAGATATTGAAAAAAAAAAAAAAAAATTGTAATGAAAATATTTATTAGGTACATGTTTTGGATTTCTATTAATATGCCATTGTACACCTACATTTTAGGCGCAGTGCCAATCTTAACCCTGAACCTGCAAGTGGGTTGCGAGGGGGACATTCCCGACGCGTGGCATCATCAGATGGTGTTCGGGGTGTCATCTAGGGGTATCTACTTGACCAACCCCGTGGAGTGCGTCCAGGAGTCCACGCTGTGGCCGCGGCTGACGTCACCGTCCGTGCTGCTGGTGCGGACGAGGGACGTCCTGACCAGGTTCACCGACCTGACGCCGCTCATGGTTGTGCCCGATGAACGGTTTCACACCTTCAATGTCCTCGGTGAGTAGAATCCTTACTAATATATATGTGATATACATGTGTGAAATGTGTCTGTTGGTTTACCCTTCAATCACGCGGCAACAGAGAGTTGGCATTATATTTTGCATGGGCATAATAAAATTGTGGACTTGTAAAGCTAACATGCCACGAGAAAATGTTATCCCATTTATTCGTCAAATCTCATACAAATTCACGAGTAAATGGGTAGACAAAATTTTCTACTGGCGTTGTTTTCGCGTGTTAGCCCTTCTGGAGAGTGACATAGGTTTCTTTTTATTTCGGAATAATATTTATAATCTCTCCAGGATTTTTAAAAACTTAATTCCACATGGCCAAAGTTGTGGTGAGAAAGCAGTTAATGACTATCTTGTTATCAATTTAAAAAAATATATATTTTGCTCTCAAATGCAAACAAATGCTTCTTGAGGATATAAAGTGGTTTCCTCTAACTCTGGTGTCAATTTCACCAACAATGAGTAATATTTAACTGAGGGATAAATTGGAAATTCTGGCAGCTTTTGTGTAGAAAACTAGATGATGCCCAAAACTTCGTCTATGTAGATAAAGATTTTTCAATTTTCCAATTTTCTAAAAACCCCAATCCACTTTTTAATTTTCCGTGATAAAATATAGCCAATGTGTTAATCCTGGGTATGAGCTATCTCCATTCCAAATTTCAGCAACACAATTCCAAAACACACACGCACATACAAACTTTCACCATTATAATATTAGTGTGATCACTTTAAACATGAAGGGCCAGTTGACTAATAAAGTTAGCACTAAATAAAATTGAAATATTGTTAGGTTAAGTAGTAAACGTGATACGCGAATTCCGCGTCACCGGCTGGTCCGAGCACGGCACGAGGACTCGCCACATCCGCATCCCGGCCTCGTACCGGGCCTCGCGGCGTGACCGTGATAAAGTTAGCACTAAATGAAATTAAAATATTGTTAGGTCAAGTAGTGAACGTGATCCGCGAATTCCGCGCCACCGGCTGGTCCGAGCACGGCACGAGGACTCGCCACATCCGCATCCCGGCCTCGTACCAGGCCGGCGTGACCGTGGCCGCGCTCACGGGCTCCGAGGCGCACCGGCGGCTGATGCACGCGCCGCAGCTGCCCGTGCTGGCGCCCGACGCGGGCCGCGCTTGAGGACGACTGCTGGTGCTGCGGGTTTATATGGTGAGTACCGAGCGGATTTCATTTTAAACGTTCTTTTGTATTTTCAAGACCTTGAAGAGAATTTTAGATCTCATTTGTGATAAGTGCGGAACGGGACTGCGGGAAGTATAGCATCGGGCGCGTGATCGGTAGATCAGTCGACACTTGCTTCCCGAGCCGTGTCCAAATCCTTGCGCCACCCTACCCCCACTATGTCATCTAATGCTCAAGAAATTTGCCGGTAAGGTAGTTAGTTTTACGCCAATTTTGCACCACTGGCTGGTCCGAATACGGTACAAGAACTCGTCACATCCGCATCCCGGCCTCGTACCATCCGCATCCCGACCTCGTACCATTCGCATTATTATTATTCAACTCTTTATTTGCACCAAAACAACAACAAAGAAAAAATAAATATAAGAAGAGACAAAAGGCGGCCTTATCGCTTAGTAGCGATCATCCCGGCCTCGTACCATCGGCATCCCGGCCTCGTACCATACGCATCCCGGCCTCGTACCATCTGCAACCGAGAAGAACCAGCAAGAAACTCTGCGGTTGCTCTTTAAAAAAAAATAAGAGAGGTCCTTATCTTAGAATACCTTCATTTTATAGCGTATGTCGCGTTAAGCGTAAGTCACGTAAAGCGCATGTCGCGGAAAGCTTCGCGTCAGCTGCATGGAATTAAAGAAATGTTGCATTTTGTGCATTGTGCATTTGTGCATTATCCATATATTTTTTATCTTTTTTTAATAGGTGAGCCGTACAGCGATCAGCAGAACAAAGTTGGACATAACATAACTTCATTAGGACTTGATAAGTTTTTTAATCTGAGACCCTAAAAAGACCAGTGTGAAAATTGACATAGCGTTTAATACCACCGAATTTTATGTAATAGCCTTTGGATGGATAATATGATGGATATATCTTGTATGAAATTCTGTAAAAACAAATTAATACATTTCAATACATTTATAGGATACATAAATGTAGAATACAGTTTTTTCCACATACATTCTATAGAGATTAGCATAGAAGTGCCCAAACAGTTAGGAGTTATTTTTAAAATTATTTTTATTTCATCGTAACTAGTAAGATTTTATAAGATTTTATTAAAATAAAAATAGCATTTCTCCTTGTATAAACTTGAATATTATGTTATCAAAACTGTATCCTATACATATTGATGTTATGGATCCTGCAAATGTATTTCTATGTATTTTAATTTATAAGCCAGCTTAAAATGATAGGATCTTGTATAACATTAATCTGTACCTATTTGTATTGCTTTCTAAATAATCTTAGAAATATATAAATATATTGATAACTATCTCTGAAGACAAAGACAGATCTTATATTAAAAAAAAATATTGCAATGAAATTCAAACTGATATTCATATCATTCAACAACTGTTATTTTTTTGTATTGACATATTTTATTATTATTTAACTCGAATGAATGATTGGTCTGCACTTATGAATTACTGTACTATTACACTATCCAAATTAGGGTTGATTGTATTGTTTATGGTTTTGGTTACGGTTATACTGAATATGTTATTTCTATGTCCTTATCCGAAATTATTCGTAACATTTAAAAGGGATTCGGTTACGATTATGGAGATCCAAAATATACCTATGGATATGAGATCTCCAATTTTTTCGCATATAAGTATTTAAAAGTATTTAGTGCCGAATGCCGATTTTACCACCGTCGAGTGATATTTAACCGAGCAATAAATTGGGCTTTCCCACAGTTTTTTCAATATCACGCTCGGATAAAACTTATTTTACGCTGGTGAAATCGGCCCTCGGGTAAATCGGTTGCCGACTTCGGTTATGGATATCGATATAAAATATAAAATGTTGTGGATATTTAACTTTTTAAACTTTTTTTGTGAGCGGAACTGTAGAGCTCCTATTTCCGACAAAAGTTTTTCATCTAAACTGTTCTCTATGTCGGTTGCACCAAAATATAAAACTATAGGTGATGATTTGAAATAACAATACTTAAGTTTATATTTCTATAAAAGCACGAAATTCAATCCACTCAAATGTAAATAGGCTTGAAGCATTTTAAATATAGTGAAAAGGGTAATCGAGAAAGAGATATAGGTATAGCTGGTTGATTGCGGAAAAGTTATATCAATCATTCCTACAGACTCGATTGTGATGATTGGCTGAATTTATGGCGTTCTTCCTTGGCTTAGAGAGAGGATCTGTCAATCAGAGTTGATTCCGATCGTCACACTGTGGTGGGCATGTGAGGGAGATAAAGAGATGTTTCCACTGCCTACTTTTCATGCTTTCATTTAAAATAATAAGAATTGCCTCGTTGTAAAACCAATTTTGATATTGTTTTCGCTATGAGGTTTTTTAACGTAATTTTTTATTAATAGGGTCAGATGTCCAACAATGAAACAGTGGTACACAATAAAACACTGTGATATTTCTAAAATTCTGCGTTGCTAGTTCTTGCATTATATTGCGTTAGGACACTCTCGTGAACCCCCCGCCCTAGCCCAATTTGCATCGACGCCGCGTGCGAGAAGATGTGTTTGCGGAGCACTTTTGTTTTTTTTCGACAAAAAGTAAATATTTTTAGCATTCTTTATAGATTTTTTACTAAAGTATGGTTGAAAATTTCATAAATTTCATGATTAATTAGCATTACACACATTTTGTAGATTAATGTGCAATAAATTATATCTTAAAGTGTTACAATTTAGTGGGTAAAAAATTGAGATTAGTAAAAAAAACCTTAGGTAGTTCACAATGAAACAGTTGCACAGTGAACACAATGAAACACTATTTCAATGTGTATCATCTTGTTTTATTGTGTGAAAGTGCATAATATCATGTACTTTCCGGGCAAATTAATAATTTTTGTGGGTACAAATTCACAAATTAATCTTATTAACATTAAATTTTTTATAATACCAGTAATAGTACTGGTAACACTGCGCAACAAATTTCGAAAAAAATTGAGTACCCATTTCAATTTTTCCTGTTTATGTATTCATACACATTACTTAATAAGAATGCATACTTAGTTTTTCTCTATCACGTCTTGTTTTTTAGGTACATGGTAATAAACAATTTACTAGTACTGAAATTAAAAATTAAATATATATGTACACATTTTATTATTAAGTCATCAATAATTCGAGTAAAATTTATTCTTAATATATTTGCACACATTAAAATATAAAATAGACGATAAAAAGTAATATATTATACACAAAAAATGAAAAATATTTAACTTTTCGCTTTATGTTAGGAAGTATTTTCTTGCGTTAAACGTCAGCAGTCATCTCCTAACATAGATGTATCCTAATGACCTTGAAACCATTCTTTAAGCCTCCTTACATCCTGGGTAAGCCGATCCACTGGTTCAACACCCACAAATTTAAGATTTATGGAATAAAATGAGAAATGGATATGGAAAAAATGAATTTTTAATGTCATCCAGCAACCAATCTTTTTATATTTTTTTAACAAATAATTCACCAAGAGTTTCACGTTTTCAGCTTTGAGAGTACCTTAACAACCTTCCTGTGCAACCTTCTATCACAGCTTTTAATTATTTCCATGTACATAAATCTTGTCATTTGGTTTTTTAATCGTAAAGTTTGTTTTACGTTAATGGATGCATTTGTGCCCTTATTTTTAATGTTGCGTAACTTAATTTCGAAGAAAATAATTTACGCAATATTTAAATATAAAAAATCCTTCGCTTTTCATCCATTTCCTTCAAAAATTCTTTTTTCTTGAGACTTAAGAATGTGACGTAACCACACACGCTACCAATACTTATTTTTTTAATTTCTGCGCTGGCGGTGACTACTTTTTCCAGTATTTATTTTAAAAATCATACGATTACACTCTTAACCAATTAATTACAAAGGTACCAATGTGAAATGAACATATTTTGTCAATAACGGTAAAGTTAACTTGTATGGGAAAAATGAGGGTATGAAAAAATTTAACGGTGTGTACCTCAAAAACTAGACGTGATAGAAACAAAAGATGTGCACTGTCTACATACTATGACTAACAGAAAATTAAAATAGCAATCAGTTTTTCGGGTACCGAAACCGTGTCACGCAGTGTAATCTGAAGTGTCTGATTAAAGTTAATTATAAATAAATCCTTTTGTGATTATTAACTCAAGCATTTTTTTTTATTCACCTACTCCATAAATTACACAAAAGTCGAGACAATACTATTAATGTTTCATTGTTGAATTTGTGGTGTTTCATTGTGTACCACCACTGTGGACACAATGAAACATTTCCCATTTTTTAGTTTATAATTTTTTGCCGATTGATGACATATTAATTAAAAAAATTGTAAATGAAATCCGACGCGGAATAAAATTACCTACACACCTGTAAAAAATTAGACTTCTATCTGTAAAAACAAAAGATGCATGAGACTTTGAATTTTTTGTGTTTCATTGTTGGACATCTGACCCTATAGAAAAGTTGAAACTCGTATAAAACATTTTCATTCAAAGACTATGTCTATCGACAAAGTTACAAGCTAGTTCTGGTTGCTCGTTGTCCGTATCCGTACAAAATTACACGTATTACTTACCAAGCACTGTAGCCTTAGCACGAACATGTTAACTTTCGAATAGTAAAGGTGAAGTTAACGCCAATGTATGAAAATGACAGGAACGCTCCTGTCATTTTCATACAAAATTCCTTGCTGGCGTTAACTTTACCTTTACTATTCGAAAGTTAAAATGTTCGTACTTAGGCTACTGATCTGCGCAGAGTAATAGTAATAACCACCACGCGCCGGGCTACGAGTAAATAGGTACATAAATAAAAAAAATTTGTATCCCACTTCTATATATTTTGAATACATTTGTGGGATAAAATTAAAAAAAAATTATTGGAATCGATAGTATAGCTGACTCTATACAATGTACTTTTAGGTTTTTCATTACCAGTTAAATTACGTTACATATAAAATGCTTTTACATATTATTATTATATTTTGTTTTATATAAAACAAGATTGATCACACTGTGCTAGCTATGGATAAGTTTCTTAAATCATACTAATATATAGATGAATTTAAAAAAAAACAAAGATTATCTGTGGTTTAACCTCAGTTCAACGCCCAATATAAAGCCGTAAGTCTGAATGTAAGCTAGCGTCAGATTTTCTTGTGACCTAAGCTTGTAATTGGCTAAATTTTATTAGCCACTGAAAAAAATGTAAATAATTTTGTAAGGATATTTAATTATTATGTATGTTAGTCAATTGGTGCTTACTAGTCAAAATTAAATTAGCACATACTTCTATATAAACAATACCACACAACACAAGAAAACTACAAAAAAAAAATTACACTCGCGTCAATATTAAAGTGTAAACATTTTCATTAATTTTATGTATCTACGGCTCAATTGTCGTTAATTAATTATTAATTAGGTAGCGGCGTTCATTATTTTAGTGTAAAGGTCGATACATATTCTACAAAGTGTGAAGGTGCTAATTCAGTTGTACACCATCTTTAAAATAAACTAAATTGATAAGTCTAAATAAGACAGATGGTGTACAACTTCTTAAATTGGCATTTTTTTTAACACTTAAATGTGTATCCGCCTTAAAACAAGACGTCAAAACGAAGTTTAATGCCATTAAATCCTTATTCATTAAAGTAGCGCTTTATTTTACTACTTTTAATAATGATTAACGATAAAATCAAAGGCATTAGACGTATTAACGGAGCTGATATTGTTGTACAGAATCTCCAAACTAAACGATTTTGACAGATCGAAAAGCAATACTAAATTTTTTCTTGTTACAAGGATATCTCTATTTTTTGACCATTCAATTTAGTTTAGTCTATAGATTGTGTACAACAGAAATATCCGCAAATATAGCCCTTAAAAGTTATACTTAGACGCACGGCAGTGTATAATCCAAGTTTTTTAAACTATAACGGATTTACACTCGTTTGTATTATTTATTCTCGGTTTAGTCATTGGACAAAGTCTTACTTTATCTGCGATTTATAATTTGATTCGATGTGTTATAATAAGCTCATAATGTAACTTAAATTCTTTAGTAATTATCGTGTAAAAAAGTAACTTTTTATATTACTGTACCTATAAATTACTCGCTTTAGTTTTATTTTATTATCATTATAATTAATAGTTGCCATAAAGACTTGACTCATGTTTAAAAACCGTATCAGACTAATGTTATTAAAATATTGGCAACTTATCTGCACAGTAATTGTTTGTAATTCATTTAATAAGACAAAAAATACTAGAGTGGCTTCATTTAGGGCCTGTTCAGACACGATGCTTTTAGTATGGGCGATATAAGTTTTAGTGATTTTAAGTCGCAGTCGCAAGCTCTGTGCTGAGTCTGACCGCATGGATAGACAAACTAATTTCGATGCATCGCTCAAAAGTAGCCAAAACGCTAAAACACGCGATTTTGATAAAGCGATCGAAAGTCGCTAAAACGCCAACGTCGATGTTATGTCGTGTCATATCGAATGCAAAATCGCCGATCGCCACTGCTGTAGGCTTCGCGTCTGTTCTAACTCCCAACTCTTAGATAAAACAAGTAATTTCGTCGTTTTTTTTTCTAGAACTTTAGGTAGTTTGATACGGGTTTTTCAAAATTGCTACATTGTGGCGAAAGACATCAACCAACAGATTTCTGTGGGAATTTTCATTCATTTGTTCGCTGATATGTAAATATTTGACTGATCGGAACGTAGAAAAAAGCTTCTAATTTCATGCGTGAAATTAACGCATGCACCATGGAATTAGAAGTTTATACGTGAAATTGTTGATGAAATTAATGTCATGAAACGAATTTCATGCCACTAATTTCGCAGTGTAAATTCGGCTTAAGCCAACTTGTGGCTTATGTAGGTGTAAATTGTGTCATTTCATCAGTAATAACACACAAATGTATGGGTTTATCACAAAAATGATGCTTTGGTACTACAGGCATATCGAATCTAAACTTACTTTTTTTTTTTTTTAAGTCGATGACAAGATAGCCCTTGACTGCGATCTCACCTGATGGTAAGTGACGATGTAGTCTAAGATGGTAGCGGGCTAACTTGGAAGGGGTATAGCAGTGTAAATTCAACCCATACCCCTTATGAGTTTATGAGTTTCTACACGCCATCGTGCTGGAACGCTAAATCGCTTGGCGGCACGTCTTTGACGGTAGGGTGGTAACTAGCCACGGCTAAAGCCTCCCACCAGACCAGACCAGAGACAATTTAGAAATTATAAATTCCTAAACTGCCCCCGCCGGGAATCAAACCCGAGACCTCCCAGTTATAAGACCACAGCACACACCACTGCGCCAGGGAGGTCGTCAACTTCTGTTATTTTGCTAACGGTATGTTCAGATTCTGGTATTATGATAATCTGATATTTTAAAAATCTGGTATTATGCTCTGGAGAGGTCGCCTCGAGGTTCTACTTTCTATGTGCAAGTTCATTGGTCGGTGGATCCCGCCGCTTGTTTCAGAGTATTCAATAAATTGGCGCGGACCAAGCAACGCAAATCAAAATTAAATATGTATTAAGTGTTAAAAATTGTTGGTAACATTGGAACGATCTCTACGAAGAGACCGTTTAGACCATTTCAGAGGCCATAGACTATAACTATGAGACCATAGACTATAATTGTTGACGCGCTTAAAAGTTGGCAGCTTAACTCGTAGCCGGCTATCCAATTGCATCTTGTTACCCAAATACCTGCTAGCTGCGAACAAATGGGTGACAGAATGAAAAATGAAAATATATTATCTGCACACTCAATTCAAATTATAATGGTAATTTTAAGGTAAATTTTCCGTCTACGTTAAAAACTTGCACATATGTGTGATGCTTAAATCCGTGAATCGTGGTGTAGGGTACATACACAATACACATCTTATAGACCCGTATAAACTTTGAAACTACACACTTTGTGAGGAAAACTGTCAAATATTAGTACCTAATGCTGAGATCTTTAGAGCATGCTCTGACTCAAGAGTTAAAACGAGACACAAATATGCTGACATAAATCTGTCTCGTTCTATCTGTGTCTTGAGTTTGAGCAGGGCGAGAGTGCGGTCTACAGATTTCAGCTTAAGAGTGTGTTTCTATAAAAATATTGACTGACTGGTCAACGTTCAATTATGATTCGCGAAACTGTGTATGAGACGCGCAACACAGATGCTATTCTCCTCTCTTTTGAATTGAATTTACTAATAAATTGCACTATAGTTTGAATTGAAATTACTCATATTATATCTACTTTCAGTTAATCTCATGTTAGTAGCATTCCTAGGAAAGTTGTTAAGTTGGTCATTGCTTTATTATTTCTAGCAGTTATGTAATTATAAAGGTTGTATACATTTTACTGTAACTTATCGTAATATTGATGAAGCAATGTTATGTATAACATTATATTTTTGGAATATACTATCATAGAATATGGAGAGATGTTTTATTTTTATCACAAACTTATGGCGTATTTTAACTAGTTGATGCTCGCGACTTCGTTCGCGTGGATTTTTTTTAATTCCCGCAGGAACTCCCGTATTTTCCGGGATAAATAGTAAAGATAAAAAGTAGCCTATGTGTAATTCCACATTATAATCTATCTCCGTGCCAAATTTCAATCAAATCGGATAGTCGCTGCGGCGTGATTAAGTAACAAACATCCATCCATACGTCCAAACTTTCGCATTCAAGCAGATAGATTAAAACATTCTTGCGGTTTTAAACCTTTTGCGTTTTTCTTGCCGTAAGCTTTAGGTAGGTTTAGTTGGAAGGAGAGGAGATTATAAGTTATGTTCAGCATGACTACGTACGTTTCCATTTTTAAGGTTCCCTGTTTAAAACAAGAAACTTTATACTAAGTGACTTTATAGTTTGGAAATTAGACAACTGAAATAAATAGCAGAAAATATCTCAAACCATATATTTACTTTATAATTTACTTTAAAATAAAATCCAATAATATACCAAATTAATTACCACGCCCTCTTTATAAAAAAAAAACAATAGATGTCATGAAAGGTTAATAAAGAAAACAAACTGTCAAACTAAAAAAAATAACAATGAGTACGCGCCGAAGAGTGTTCAGTCCTTATCGCATTTTTTGGAAGTCTGTTATCTTTTTTTAGATATTTGAACGTTTTCTTATAAAATGCAAACCACATTTTAAGAAGTAAATATGTATTTAATTAACTTTATAAATTATTGCAAATCGTTTGAAATTATCTTGCTTGTTATTTTTATTAACCTTTTACTGACAGTTTATATTCACTTCTTACGTAGAACATATCGCTCATTTGCGACAATGGTGACATAATTCAAAATTCACCAATTTTAGTGTCGAAAATTTATACTTTTTGCTATAAAAACAACATTACGCTAAGCACAAAAAAAATAAGAGCGAGAGAGATTGTGACTTAAGGCTCTGTCGCTTTGTTGGCCGCTGTGTTGTTTCGAGACCGCAGCATCCACAAAACATTACTCTCTAACGAGAGAATTCTCTCATCGTCGATTTTGAATTATGTCACCCTTGTCGCAAATGAGCTACTTGAAGCCGTATCGCTATACGGCTTCAAGTCTTTATCGCGCATCAAAGGCGCCTTATGTATGAAAGTAAAGTGTAACATAAAATGCCTACCTATTTGACTTACTTTTTAACATTAACCTTTAAACCCAAGCCTCTTGGTCAATTTAGCTTCTTACATAGATTCCTATGACATTAATTCGTTGTTGACGGTTAGTACTGATATATACCCGACGGTGTTGCAAAGGCTAAACTATACACGGTGTTATTTTATTCCCCGTAAACCCTGAAGGAGGTGAATGTGCTCATGAAACTGAACAACTTTCCCCAAGGAACATAGCTCGAAATATGAAAAAAAAAAATTGGACCCTCCATACAAAATTGACGATTAGCTGACTGATTTACTATGGGAGGTCCAAAATTTTTTTTCATATTTCGACCTATGTTCCTTGGGGAAAGTTGTTCAGTTTCATGAGCACATTCACCTCCTTCAGGGTTTACGGGGAATAAAATAACACTGCATAGGTATTACTATCATATTTATGTAAGTGCAATGTACTGATACAGTAATAGATATTCATCCCCCACTATAATGAATCGAATAATAAACAATTTTATAGCACCACTTCATTACTATACAAAAAGAACCCCAATTAAATTTTTTTTTTTCATAAAAATACGAAGAGATTCGTAATATTTAAAAAAATTAACTTTACTTAATTTTTGTATTTCTAGAATGATAAATAGATTTATGCTACGTCTAACATTTTACTGTCCGAGAGGCGTATGATTCAGATTTGCATTTGTGTGAGTGCATAGTAGTGTCGAGTGCAGATCGAAGATTCTCTTTAATAAAAAAAAAAAGATACCGGCCGAATTGATAACCTCCTCCTTTTTGGAAGTCGGTTAAAAAGATTGGCTTTTCAAAATATTTCTGTTAAACATTCATGATCATAACAAAATTATCGGTGTATTCAATCGTAATGACACATAATTTGGGACCTCTAAACTTGGCCGAAAATATTTCTCGCGTGTCCATATATTTAATACCTAATAGGCACTCCCTGAAGACGTGTGAGATCTATGATATAGAGTAAAAACCGTACGGTTTAAGCCGGTTTGTACTGGTTTTTGATATACGATCACTCACACAAATGCAAAACTGAGACGCCTCTCGGGCTCCATTTATTACTAATCCTGACTGTACTTCCACTGTATGTGAACCTTGTTCATAAAAAAATATTATATTAATTTTTCCTGTCATATATCATGTCAAGAAGTTTAAGGAACAGATCGGGAGGAATGGACGTGCTTTTCGGGAGCTGCCGTACATTTTGTACAACTGAATCGTACCTCTGCCTTTCCTCACTTTGGTAGATTGAGGGTAGTTCTAGTTCTTCGTAGAGTCTCTTGATTCGTTCTATGTGCGCCGGTTCAGAGCTACCATAGCAGGCTACGAACACTTTTCTTTGGTTCGGAGAGCATCTTTGTAGGGCTTGGACGGCGAGCCAAGAACATTTGCCCTCTTGAATGTCGGTGCCGATTTTCCCAGTAACCTTTTCCACGCCGAAACAGTCTATGAAGTCGTCCTGCAAAGTTAGGAGGAAATCCTTACTACACTAATATTATGAATGAATGTGAAAGTGGTTTGTTGTTTCGATGCTTTGTCCTTCAATTATACAGCTACGAAGCATCGGATTGAAGTGATTTTTTGCATGGATATAGTAAAGGACTTAGAGAATAATATTGGCTACTTTTTATCCAGGAAAAACGAAGGATTCCCGCGGGATTTTTAAAAACTTCCGCACTGACGAATCCACAAGACAAAATTGTTGTAAAGCAAAACAAAATTTTTGTAGTGTCACTTAACTGGGCTTAGGTGTCTCCTTTTATGATATGTCAGTGAAAGCGGACATTAGTCGCCGATCTGTTAAAAACTGGGACAGTCAGATTAGCGTCATGTCCACACTTACTCATCGTGGTTGGACTCAATCCGCTATATTACATAATGATCATTGTCTTGATTTAGCATTTCCGTTCCATGGCACGGTTAAATTGAACAGGATTTTGAATTTCAATCGTTTAGGATTTCGTTTTGCGAAACAATTGAAGAGAGGGAAACCTATAGACCAAATCACAACCTCTCTTTTACTGCATGGCGAAGAAAAATGTACGAAAAAGAAGTCAGTTGGTGGAGCCAAAACAATTTTACTCCTAAACAATGACATGTTTTCCCCAATTACTCGAAAACGCCTGGACCGATTTGGAAAATTCTTTTTTTGTTTGAACGGACACTTCCCACGTGGTCCCATTGTCATCAGGTCAGGATCTGATGATGGGATCCTGGAGAAATCGAGGGAGCTCTTCAAATGTTATAGGCACAATTGATATACTTTGTACTGGCGTTTGAGGTCGGTGTTGAAAAAAAAATTTCCTAATTTTTCCTGAGTATAATAGTTGCAGTTTGTCAAGAGTCGTTAAAGATTGCTTATTTAAATACATTTTTGTAATCCTAGGTCTTTTACCGAGGCTAAAATAACGACGATTTACGTCATATGACGAAATCAAAAATGCAAATTTCTTTTCAGAACGCGATAATAATCTTTAAAAGGTCAACCTGGGGGTATCGCAGACGGTTTACGAATAGATCAATATTTTACAAATGCTTCGTGGGTGGAATAGCCATGTACATTTAACTTTTCGGAGTTATGTGCGTTTAGGCAATTAAATATCATTTAGGTTAATAGTATAAACCTGAGAAAACCTGCATGCTTGAGAGAACTCTTTGATTTTCCGGGATAAAAGTAGCCTATGTCACTCTCCAAACTTAACCAAAAATCACTTCGATCCGAAACTCTGTTGCAGCGTTATTGAAGGACAAACCAACAAACAAACAAACACACTTTCGCATTTATAATATTAGTAAGGATTGTAGACTGTAGTCAGGCAATTTTTTCAATGTCAAACAAGATAAAAATAATATTGTTGTGTTGACATTTTGACGACAATGTCCTGTTCTGCAAGATGCTGGAATGCCTGGTTGATAATGATTTGGCTCGCGACTGCGACCACGTTAAGGTTTTTTGATTAAAATTTCCGGGATAAAAAGTAGCCTAGCTGTTAAACAAATTTCAGCCGAATCCATCCAGTACTTTTTGCGTGAAAGTGTAACAAACAAAAACACACACACATACACACAAACTTTCGCCTTTATAATACAGTGTGCTGTTACCTGCATTTGAAAGAGATGTCCAATCTCCAAGCATATTTTCTCCGCCTTTTTATGCGTTTCTTTGTCCGCATTGTTGGCCAGAAAGAGTCCCAAGCACACGGGCAGTTTGTACGTGTAGTACGCAGTCTTATATTTCACTATAGAACTGTATCTCTCTACAGTGAACAGGCTGTAGTCGTTCTTGTTTCGATGCGCCATCGTGTAGTCGAGGTGTTGGCCCACCGATGTGTATAGGATGGCCTAAAACGTAAATTACAAACTACTAACTGAAATGACTAACGATAGAGATAAGTTGAGCAACTGTGGTGCAACTGGGAAGAGGGTAAAAACTGAAAAATGTAACAGGGTAAGATGTATACGATGGCCTTAAAACACAAATTACTAACAGCTAACTTATATTACTAACGATAAAGATAAGTTGAGCAACTGTGGTGCAACTGGGAAGAGGGTAAAAACTGAAAAATGTAACAGGGTAAGATGTATACGATGGCCTTAAAACACAAATTACTAACAGCTAACTGATATTACTAACGATAAAGATAAGTTGAGCAACTGTGGTGCAACTGGGAAGAGGGTAAAAACTGAAAAATGTAACAGGGTAAGATGTATATGATGGCCTTAAAACACAAATTACGAACTGGGAAGAGTGTAAAAACTAATAAATACAACAGGTTAAGATGTATATGATGGTTTTAAAACACAAATTATGAACTATTAACTGAAATTAGTAACTAACTCTAGAGATTGATATTTTCTGCCAAAATATCAAAATTACTCTGTGAATAAGACTTATTTTACGTTGGTGTAAATCGGCCTTAAGTCAGATGAGTGCGAACGGGGTAAAGGCTGGTAAAAGCAGGGTAAAATGGAACGGACGAAGTCACTGACGTCAGCTAGTAAAGAATAGATAGAAAACGACTCAGAGTCCATCCAGTAATCGAACAAAAAGTTATCTACCTCATTAAAAAGGTCCACAATGTTTCGGTACAGCGGCAAGTGCCCACAGTGCGTATTGAGCGTCTCGTATATGGAGGCGTTTATCAGTATGGAGTCGTTGATCGCGCCGAGCCCAACGTTGGGCTGCAGGTACCAGCACGGGGCGCCGCGGCGCTTCGTCGACCCGTCCATTATATCATCCATCACTAGAAAGTACGCGTGCAACTAAAGACAAAAGATTTTTTTTTAACTAAATACAAAAGAATGTAATTGCAGAGTGTGCTTAAGAATTCAATTTAGTTCCATCGTCATCCTTCTGCCAAAATTCTGGTCGAAATTCCACGATCAGCCCTAAGGACTTTCCTTCTCGTTCCTAATACGCATCGCCACTGTTCCAGTTTACGTTTTTCCAACTAACTATAACTTGGTACTTAATTTCGGGGTGTGCTCAAGAATTTAATTTAGTTCTACCCTACCATCACCCTTCTAACATCGAACCGCGAGGTATCACATGGATCTGCACCGCTACGTGGTCCGAAATTTAACGATCCCGCACTAAGGACTTTCCTCCTCGTTCCTAATATCGCTACCCTTTTGGTTTACGTTTTTCCAACTAACTATAACTTGGTACTTCTCTCTCTTGGTACTTGAAACTCACTCAGTTTAAGTTCTAAAGCTGAGATCTATGTATAGAGCGTGCTCTGACTTAAGTTAAAACGAGACACAAATACGCTCTCACATAAATCTGTCTCGTTTTAACTCTGTCTTGAGTCTGAGTGTGTTCTATAGATTTCAGAATAAGTGTTTCGGTTCTAAGTTTTAATTTATAATTTACTAGCGGCCCGCTCCGGCTTCACACGGGTATAAAATATATAGCCTATGTCATTCACTGTTAATGGATGTTATTATACATATAAACCTTCCTCTTCAATCACTATCTATTAAAAAAAAACCGCATCAAAATCCGTTGCGTAGTTTTAAAGATTTAAGCGTACATAGGGACAGAGAAAGCGACTTTGTTTTATACTATGTAGTGATAATAATAGGTATATTTATGTGTTTACCATTTCGACGCACCAGCCCATAGCTCTGCTAATTTTAAGAGATTCCTCGGTTATATTTTCTGGATTTTCCAAAGTCTCGTACGCATAGGTTGTTGTCAAACCTCTCGTTTTTTTGCCACCTTGTAAGTTGTACTGTAACACCTAAAACAAAATACATGCATCTATATTCTATGTACTTAACCAAAAATGGTTGTATTCTAAAGCAAAGGAAAAGGCCAATTGGATACAAGTGGCAAAAGTTCGTGTTATGTAACAATCCTTGTAAGAGAACCATGTCTAGTATTTTGGAGTAGAGATCCAGTTTTCACACAATGTTTTACACTTCATTATTTTTATAAAGAAATTAAATTACATGAAGTTGGTTCCGAAATGGTATGAGCAAAGGAAGGAATGGAAGGTGGTGAATGGTAGCAGCATTCTACTTTTCTTATTATTCCTATTTTTCTTAACTGTCGTAAATGGTAATCAAGCGGTTTTTTGTAAAATGTATAAGCGAAATGCTAAGCTGTTACAAAGTATGAATAAATAGCCAATTGCGTGTATACGCACACACGTGTAGGGTATCAAAAATGTAGTTTGTTATTATCTTATAAGTCCGCAAAGTTAAGCTACTGTTACACATGCTCTAAAATAGCATGCTAGTGAGCATGCTTATGAGTATGCTCAATATGAGCATGATTGTGAACAGTTTACATTTGCTAGCAATAGGCATGCTAGTTTTAAGTATGCTCTTGAATAAGCATGCTCAAAGCAAACATCCCAAATACACATGCCATTTTAAAGCGTGCTTTCTCGGTTTTTGTGAGTTCAAACAAAGTCATGGAGCTAAATAAGATCATCCTTTTGCTGGCGATGCAATGCATCCAGAAGCTTATATCAGCTCGGCAAAAAAAGAAAAGTAACAGAAAGATTTGGGTCCGTGATTGGATATCTAGAAGACAGGACTTTAAAGCAAGTGCTCAATTGCTTACAGAAATGCGAGTAGAAGATGCTACGGGTTATAAAAACTATATGCGGATGATGCACGCGTACCTGTTGCAAACGACTGATCGATACTAGCATGCTCAATAAGCAAACCTGTTTAGACGCGCTTAAAGCACGCCCCCTTCCACCCGCGCCGCAGGAAGCATGCTCAAAAATCGCACTCCTGTTGATTTTTAAGCAAACTCGAAATAAGCATGCTAATTTTGAGCAACATTCCGACACACATGCTACTAAGTAGCAACTGCTCAATAGAAGCATGCTTTTATGCTTGAAATGAGCATGTGTAATAGTAGCTTAACGCTGCTACTATTGTGGTTAAAGAACTTTATTTTCATTTAGAATTAGAGAAATTCACTTACTTAAGATTTTTTGATTCCCGCGGAAACTCTTTAATTTTCCGGAATAAATGTAGCATATGTGTTAATCCTAGACATGAACTATCTCCATTTCAAATTTCAGCCAAATCGGTTCATTCATTAATTGTTGTGGCGTGAAAGACACACACACACATACACACACGCACGCACACACACACACACATACACACACATTCACTTTTATAATATAAGTGTGATAATAATATACATATAATAATGTTATAACTAATAATGCAATTAATTAAATTGAGTGAGCTGCCTGGTGCCTGGTAATAAGTTAGGTACCTCTTTTGTCCACACTGCAACTTCGGGTATATCAGCAAATTTTGACTGTGTCATCAAGGAATCAATGAGACCCGGAAGAAAATCTTGAAATGTTTCTTTCTCCCTTTGCATTTCTGATATTGAGGCGTTTGTTGACATTTTGTATCTCTGTTGCGGTAGCGCACTGATAACAATTAACAGTTAATGATTTTATAATCTAAGTAGCTTCACGTTTTTTTTTAATCCTGCAGGAATCCTCTGAATGTCTGGGATAAAGGGTAGCCTGGTAACATGGGTATAGTTCTGCCGTCCACAAGCTATAATGCTGTTAACTACTAAGACCATATTTCTTAATAATATAAACCCTAAATAAAATGTTTTTGGGTTTATATTAGGAAATATGATTTTGGTAGTTAACAGCATTATAGGTTGTGGACGGCAGAGTTGACAACTTGGAGAGTGACATACTCTCCAAGTTGTCAATTATATGTATGTAAAAAATCTCTGCGTAAAATTTACACGTAAGTATTTATATAAATACTTACGGGCAGAGTGAGAACTAGGATACTTGTTATCCCAGTAAAACAAAAGACTCCAGCAGGATTTAAATTTAAAAAAGGAAGCCTCAATAGCCTAATGGTTAAAGATGCGGACTGAAAACTGAAAGGTCGCAGGTTCAAGCCCCACTTGTTGCACTATTGTCGTACCCACTCCTAGCACAAGCTTTCCGCTTATTTGGAGGGGAGAGGAGAATATAAGTCAAGTTCAGCTTGGCTAATATTCTTTAAAAAAAAATACCTAACTCAACATGTACCAAGTCAAAATTTAGGTACCTAACACAAAAAGAACCTTTAATAATAATTGTATTGTTAAAAATTAACATGGTTATCTGATGAAGATGTTTTGTGAATAGATTGCATTGTTATATTGTTATATGTTTATATTTTTTACTATTATTATGATAATACGATGGAATAATTATACTATTGTAATAAATAACAGGAAATAAGCTAACAGACAAACATAAAAAAATGTATTATTAATATTATTATTATGTAAATGTATACCTACCATGCAGACTATTAAGAGACTATTAAGCAAAATCTAAAATAATATAGTACTTTAGTTAAGTAATGAATTACAAGGCACCAATTAATTTTTAAATTAAATTTTATCTGGAGTTATTATGAATTTTAAGTATGGAGAGCAAGTTTCAATGTGTGGCTTTGGTAAGCTAGTGGTTAAAGACTGGCGTCCTTTTCAGAGGTCATGGGGTTGAATTCCAGACAAGCACCTCTAACTTTTCAGAGTTACCTATCCACATTATAAGCAATCGCTTGCTTTTATGCTGTATGAAGAAAATGCTGTGAAGAAACTAGGCATACATTTTTATAACAAAAAAGGCAGCATAAGGCTCTAAATGAGACCAAGAAACTTTAAATCAGCAATGATAATGTTGTGACATTATTGAAGGACAAACCAACAAACAATATACTTTCACATTTATGACATTAGTAAGTATTTAGACTGAATAAAGTGATTCACTTTGAATGATTCAAGTACAAAACATCCCTACTTTTTTTTAGTCAAAAAGAGGAATGTTTTGTGTTAAAAATCTGACTATAGGCAGCATGTTAGACATTACCAGCCTAAACCTTTTTCATTCCGAAAGGAATCTCAAAGTTGGCCAGTAATGATTTAAAGTGAAGTGTCCACACAAGAAAAAAAAACTGAAAGTGTTTGTCTATTTGTTACCCTTTCACTGCTCAACAGCAGAGCCAATCTTGACAAAATTACATTGAACTTTTATCCTAATGTCCTCAAGACCTAGGATAGCTACTTGTTTAACCTCCCAGGAAAACAAAGAGTTCTAATGGGATTTTTAAAAACAGTCAAACAGAAATTTATAGGCAACTTGTAGTTAAATGTAATAGGCACTTTCATTTATTACTAATTCTGAAATGCCAGTAAAAGTATGACAGTGACCACTTAATTTTTAATGTTGCTAAGTACTTAACTAGGTATATTAAAATGCAGAAAGTAGTGGCATATGCTCTTTGCTTTGCCTGTGTAAGATTTGGGTCAAGATGAAAGGTCTTGGTGGAGAAATTGATCAAAATTATACTATACTAAATTGATTCAGTAATAATAGGGTGATACAACAAACAAACTATATATAGGTACATCAAGTTTTTATTGACTTATGGATGGAGCTTTAAAGTACTAACCAATTTTTTAAGTTAGTTTAACATACTAAAATATTCAAATAACTACCTACTATGTAAGTTTAATATTGCAGCTTGCATTTATACTTTGTAGATAAGAAAAGAAACGCATAAACGTAAGTATATTAGTGTATCATAAAACTTACCTGAGGGTTTTTAAATGTAAACTGCTAAATCTACTGATTATTTTAAACATTGTGATATTTGAATTCATTCTGATGAATTCAGGCTACGCGCCAACAACTTTCTCCTGGCGAATTTATGTAGCAAGTATAATGGACCTAGAACTTAGGAGTTAGGACTGATAGAATTAAAAATAAAACTGCTACTTCGTAAACACTTGAACTGCGCTTACAACGTCTGAAACGTATACATTTACAATTTTAATACTAAATTACTATAATAAAAAAGAAAATCAAATTAAATGATTGACGAATGACAAACTAGACGAATCAACTGACACTGACAGTATTTTGACAGTTAAGCTAACAGTGACAATAGGTACTTATGACGGCTAGCGGTAGGTACCTAGGTAGTCGATCGCGGAAAAGCTGCAAGAGATTATTTAAAAGCTGTATCAATCGTTGCTATACTCATCTTTTTGCAACAATGCATTTTAGCTAAAAGCCAATGAATAGGTATCGGCCAATTAGAGGCGATTGCAATCGACACACTACCTACCTAGGTACCTATATCAATCATTTTTAGTGAGTCGACTTCTGCATCAATCAATAATATAGGTAGTTTCAATAGAGGGTGATTGGCGGAATTTAGGTATTCTTGCGGCAACATTGAATTTTATGTAAAGGAAAACTATATTTCCCTACCATGGGAAAAATGTACTGCCTATAATCAAAGGTGATTGAGACTATCACATTGCAGCAATCATTTTGAGTAAATCCAGCTTAGGTCGATTGCGAAAAAGCTGCAATCATTGCTTATTTGTAACAATGATTGCAACTCACAAAAACCACAGAAAAAAACTCAATAATTTTGGTGATTGGCCGTAGACAGAGTAAATATACTCTATCTACGTGTAGCTGAATTTATGGTAAAGTCCACGCCACGAAAGAAGTCCCATAGAGGCTGCGCTAGTAATCGTATGTCTAGACAATTGCGATAGTCTCTACGTGGCCAACTGGTCTGGTCTACCACAAGCGGAAAGGACTCCTTAAAGACTCCACTTAGCTCCAGAAAGTCGTAAGCGCCCGGCTCGGTCGTTCGTCGGTTATGCGTTTCTCCAAAATGTTTTTTTGCGATTACCTTTCAAGACAGCTAAGAAAAAATGTTGGTTATATACCTTACTCCAAGGAAAATTGATTAGGTATAGTTACTGCGTCTGTTTTGTAATTTATAACTTAGGTACCTAACTAAAACAAAATAATTATACACAATAATTTAATTACTTATCACATTTATTTATTTTTTACTTTTCACTTCCTACTTAAAATATAATCATAATATTAATAATAACCTTTTTTTAATCATAATTAATAAATTCTAAATCCATCAGTAGGTGTTATGTAAATACAAGTAAGTAAGTATTAATTCTACATTCTATTTCAATTTCAAGAAGTGCATTGCTTATTTAACTCTTAATTAACTACCTATTGTAGGAAATAAATTGAAAATGGATGGATAGATTATAAATTATTACCGTTATCTTATTGATTTAAAATTTTATTCTCAGGCTGAGATGTTACATCTCAGCCTGAGCACTTTGATTTTATCAAAGAACCTTTTTGTACGCTCTGTATAATAGATTTTAGCATTAATTAGTCCATATTTCACTAACTTTTACGAGTGAAATCTCGTGTGAAACTTTGGTAGATTTTGAATGTAGTTATCATTTTTCTATTAAAATGTGAATTATTAGTAGTCTCTTAAACCCTTACGGCCCGGAAGGTCCGATTCCCCGAATGTCCAATTATTATAAAAACATTCTAAAACTAACATTCAACAGCCTAGTCACGCCTAACTTCTTTGAATTTATTAAACAGTGCAAATTCAGAATTTATAATAAGATCTAATAATATCAAACACCACATCAATTATTTTTAAATTAACGGGAACCCGAACTATTATTTAATTCTCAGACCTATATTAGTAATATCACTTAAAATTACTTAATATACTTATACTTATAATAAATAAAATTATTCGTTAACACTTCGTCTGAAGATGTTGTCGAGGATTTTAAAGAACAGGTCATGTGGGAGTCCTCTGGTGACTTGTTGTATTTGTGTCCTAAGGAGATCATAAGTGGCTTCTTCGTAAACTGAGTATGTGTGAGGTAATTGTAGTTCTTCGTACAGGTCCTTGATTTTCTGGACATCTTCGGGATTTGAGCTTCCGTAATGTTCTTCCATTAACTGACGTTGTGCGAAAGTTGCCCTTTGTAGAGCAACTACTGCTAACCAGGTGCATTTTCCATCTTGAATATCTGTTCCTTGCTTTCCGGTTACTGCTGGATCCCCGAAGCAATCAAGGAAATCGTCCTAGGAAAAATAAAAAACAATTTGCATAAGTACTTATATTACATAACCTTTTTAAACCTATTAGGAGTAGGAGTGTGTTATTTTAAATTTTCAATGATTTTAATGTCGACGATTTCCGTATTATGTTTACTTTTGAAACAGGAAAACTAACAGCTTGAATTTTATCTACGCAGTAGAATTAAATGAATATTTATTGCTACTATTGATGCATTCCTATAAAAACTACACAATAAGAAATCATAAATAAGAGTTACATTAAACAGCTTTTTAAAACCGGTATAATATGATGTAAATATGGCAATCTTATGGTCTAATGTTAAAAGATATAAGCTGTGAATATAAGAATATACCTAATGAAAAAACTAACATAGGTACTTACTTGAATTTGGAAGAACTCCCCCATCTCTAGTAAGATTGTCTTTGCTTGTCTATGCGTCTCCGGGTCATCCACTCCCGTCATCAGGAGAGCGAGTCCAACGGGCATTTGGAAGGTGTAGTATGACGTCTTATATTTCGTGATCGCTTCGTATTTCTCCATTGTGAATAGGGATATGTCTGGCTTGTCTGTTTTCATCATTTGCAACTCCAAGTAATGTCCGATCGAACATTTAAGCAACATCTAGAACAATAATAATAATAATTTTAGGTAAGTATTTGCTCCTAACGTTGAAGATTCCCTCAACGTTAGGAGCAAAGGCATTTTAAATTGCTCAAACAGGGAGTTTCGTTTTTGAGGTCTTTTAATAATAAAAAAAAAACTTTTTACTACAAATGTACCTTTAGAAGTAGACCTTTGATAAAAAAATGACAATATCTATGCTTTGTTTGGAAGCTCTTTGGTAAATCAACAAAGAGCTCAAGCATCGATGATAACAAGTACCTATACAAAATCCTTGAACCAACACGTTGCAGTTGCAAGTACATCAAGAGACAATACAAATGATTCAACGATAAAACTGTACACAGATGGTATGAAATATTAATATGAATGTGCTTAATAGCACAGGTATACGGAATCAGAGAGTAGAATATTTTTTCTCTATGACGGAATCTAAATTTTAAAGTGGATAACGATTTACGACAATACCTAATTAAAATACATACCTCGTTAAACATCTCAAGTACGTTCTTGTAGTAGGGTTTATTAGAGAAGTATCGTTTGAGGGTGGAGCACATGGCTGAGTGGATTAAGGCGCCGTCGTTAATTCCGCCAAGCCCAACGTTAGGTTGTCGGTGCCAGCAGGGAACGCCGCGTCGCATCTCCGCACCCTCCATCATATCGGTTAATAACATTTGGTGTGTGTGGAACTGTAATAAATAATAATAAAAATTTAATTTGAGCCATAATTATGTCAAAAACTATAATATACTAGCTTTTGCCCCCGCGACTTCGTCCGCGTGGAATTTTTCCTGAATTTTCTTTGCTATAAACCTCACGGAGCCCGAGACCTTTCCAACGAATGCAAAAACGTGGAAATCGGTTCGTGCGTTCTGGAGTTATAGCTTCAGGAAGGAAAACCCGACTTATTTTTATATAGTAGATTAGAAACTGAAACTTGTTTGTAAATTCAGTTATATCCTGTACTTGAACAATAATAATAGATTTTTTTTAAATATATTATAGACTAGCGCTTGAATGCGATCTCACCTGATGGTAAGTGAAGATGCAGCCTAAGATGGTACGCGCTTGCCTAGAAGATGCCTATTCAAGACACCCACATAGTTAGATAGGTACATCGTAAGTGGATAAACGAATCCTTGTATGAACATTTGTCTTCATTTTGCAATTAGTACCTATCTACGATTTTTCGGTAGGTAATAGTTTAGATTTGAAAAACAAAAAAAATAATAACGTACCTAGATTTTGCTTCAATAAACTTTTTTATTTGGATTATTAGTGCATCAAATATGATGATAAATAATAATAATTAGTGTTGAGTAATATACAAATAGTAAAGATATAAATGAGCAGCGAACAACAGTCCTATTATTGTCTTAGTGCTGATAACAAAGGCAAACATTTTTATTCAGCGTCCGGTAGGCGTTGAATAACTTTCAAGGATATAAACATTATCAAAACAAGTGGATTGTGTTTGATGAGCGCTTACATTTGAATATTAAGTAAATATTATAGCATTTTAAATATGTTTGAAGAGACTTAAAGTGAAGCATGAGAGATGGGTTTTAATTTTTACATAATAATTATTATCTATTTCTTGCAATATAAATAATGCGAAAATCTGGCCATGACCATGTTACTACACTATTCAACCATTAACCATACAAACAATATTGACGAAGAAACCTTTTTTATACACGCCCACATCGCATTAATTCTAATTAATTAATCGTGTGTGTGTACATGTTATCCTGGAAAACTTAAGAGTTCCCGCAGGAATTAAAAACCTGTATTCACGCGGACGAAGTTGCGGGCAACATCTAAGTAGTAAGCTTCTTTATATCCACAATCGCAATACACTGGAGGTGGAGAGTACAAATTGAATGACAGCGGTGATTTATAGTATAAACTTTTTTCGTAAATAATAATGATATTGATATTTTTGGAAAAGTGTAGGTGTACCTGGGCCCCAAGTCTGCTATTTTACATGTCATTGTCATTGATCCGCAATACAATTACAATACAATTATGATTGGTCCAAAATTTCGTAGTCTACTAAATTCACAATGGTCGTTCGATTTCTTATAATTGGATTGTAATTCAATGATACCTCGGTATTGCAATTAGCTTAAAAAGCGTTTGCCGAAATGAGTTTCAAAAAAAAAACTACATATTAAAAACGTTTATTTAAGCTAGATTCAAAGCTAGATGTGTCAGTGGCAAACCATCGGAAAACAATTGTGACGCCATTGAATTAGTAGACTACCAAAATTGCTAAAAGTAGCAATTGGGATGTCATTGATAGGCAATGTAACTACAATTGCAATAGCAGACTTGGGCCCCTGGATGGATGTAAGCCAAGTACGATCAATACGTTCCTGGATAGAATATTTAGGTCCTTACCATTTCGGTGCACCATCCCATGATGTTCGCCAGGTGAATGTTTTCCGGCGTCAAATTTTCCTGCTTTTCCAACATTTTATAAGCGAGAACAGTCGCTAGTCCACGATTTTTCTTTCCATTTGGCACATTGTACTGCAACAGCTGCAACAACCGTAAATCATTTATTTTTGCTATTAAAGGTTAAACCAACGATTTTTTTTTTTAATAAATAGTGAGCAAATGAGCTGGCGGGTCAGCTGGTGTTAAGTGGTTATGGACATGATCTCCAGATCTACTGCGTTGTCACTTGCCGGATTTTCAGTCTTGCGGGATCCGCCCCTTGAAAAACCCCATGTTGAAATCAAATGGTAACACCGACAAAGGGAATGGTTCCACAATTAAAATAATCGTTAATCAGAAATAGTCTATTTCGTGCCGACAAAATTGCAAGCCGTAGCCAGAAAATGTTCCGGGGAGAAAGGGGATATATGGCCATCGTAAAGGAAATTTTTAAAAAAGTTTGGTGAGTAGGAATGTTCCTTATAAAGCTATAAGTTACAATAATTACATTATTTTATACCAGTCTTTTGTACCATTTACGTATACCCATATTATGAATTTTTAATAAGTACTCATTTCAGTTTTTTTTGTTTATCATCCCTAATAGGTAAGTGTAGATACAGTCTACCTAACTTAAGTCTGATCTTATGTGGGATCTTACTTAAAATATCGCACGTGCGTAAAAGATAAGTTAAGGTTATTGAACTTATCTAAGATACTACCTGATAGGAATGTTCTACATGCAAAATTGTATTTTAAAAATAACAGCGCATAGATTAAGGAGGCCTACTCAGCTACCGCAAGGGGATTGAATTCTCTGATTTCTTTAATATTTGGCTATATTACATAATTTATATCATCCTCAACTCAGTCCATTAGAATCAGATCAGTTAAAGCAATAAATAGATATTTCGTTGTTTAGTTATTTGTATCATAGTTTAGTAGTTATATTAATTTATAATTATTAATTTACTTGTAAGTAAAAAGTTAATTGAAAATATATTTAAAAAGAAGCTTTTTAGTATCTATCTAATTTGCGTTCTAATATAAATTTGGTCGAGTCAATAACCAGATTGAGAAAGAAGACCAACTCTTTTCAAGTGACAAGGTTACAAGTAAAAGGTAGAACACTTATCTAGAAACAAGTTACTCAATATAGAAGTTTCCTTCAAGGGTTACCTAACGCAATAGTTTTTTGACGAGTTTCAAGATATTTTGAAATATCAATTGTAAACAGCAGGTATCAGTATTGTTCGCCGTGCCTTGAATAGTGAAAATATGACTTGCCAAGTTAAGCCATAAATAATAAGATTTGAAGTGCCGTTTTTGACAGCCAATAAGTACCTTATCGTAATCACCTATCAGGTTAATTTTGTGAGAATCTGAAGAATTCAAAGTAAAGCTCAAATCAAGGTACTTATCTACTTAGGTACATGTTTGTCATAGTTTCTACAGGCATTAGTGATTACAAACAAATGCTCGCTTAGTTAACATCTATTAGTTCCAATTTTTGTTATTAAAATTTATATGGTTACGGTACTGTAAGTTCTTTGGGATAACTAACTAGAGTCTAGATATCTAACTTAAGGTATATGACGACTGCCCAGTAAGGTCATCTTATAAATAGCTTTAAAACCTGTATTCGCAACACGTTTTCAAATAGCAGTTAATTAACCTGAGTTAGGAGTTAGAATTGACAGAGAAGACATTAGCTGCAGTCTTTGAGCTAAATGTTTTAAGGCTGCAGTTGAAAAAAAGTAGAGATTATCATATTTTTATGTTGCGTCTGTCACGTTTTCGTCTGCATGACAAAAAACAAGTGATGGATCTCGTTTAAGGAACTGGTATTCATTAGCTTTGCCAAAAAAATACAAGAATATTTTCTTCCCGGCAAAATATAGACGACACTCAATATAGATATGTATGTGTGGTGTGTGTCGTATTAAAAGCCGGTTTTGTTAACGACAAGGTATACTGCCTAATGGATATTATAATTCATACAAATAAAGCGTAGGTACTTAATTATTCTACAATCGCTGACTATGTTATTTACGTTGTTTACAGAGTTATCAAAGTAAACTTTGCATCCAATGAAGTCGTAACCAGTGGAGAAGAAAGGGATAGATTTTTGTGAGTTGTTGTTAGTAGAAGTGAAATCAATAATCAATAAGTCTCATGACCCGTCCCTCCCCATTTTTTCTGGCTACGACCGTATCACTAAAATGTAGGACACTTCACACTGGTTTGTGGTATTGCTTTATATGAACAAGTTCTATATCATTCTGTCTACCCACTGACAAAAACAACATAGAACGTACCTTGGCCAACCACTTGCTGGCTTCGGGCACGTCAATATGCTTGCCAGTTTCAGTCAGGTCCCTCACGATGTCCGGAAAGCAAGCCATGAACTCCCGGGACTGGTCTTTGGAGACAGCCAGTCCACGGGCGGCCAATGGCATTTGCTGAGATGTGAGGGTTGACAGGAATCTAAGGATTAAAAAGTTTAGTTGACCTAAGTCCGTCGACACTTGATGAAGAATCTATTTCTATCTAATGTCTTCGTAATAATTCATACCCTAGAAACGTTATGGTGCAGCGAATGAGAAACTATTTCGTTTGAGTTTTAGACTAAAATATGATGAATTATTTGTAGACTTGCAGAATTTTAATTTCGAACTTAAAATTAATTTAAATGTTATATATCATTAAATCAGATTGATTAGCTAAATGGATGAATGTATGGAAATGAGTACCTAAATATTGTCTTTTTCGAAACCTTGGTTCAAAACAGGTTCGTTCGGAACAAAAACATACAAAGAGAACTATAATCATCAATGTAATAGGAGCTCTTAAAACTAATTTTACGCTGTAAGTGAATATTCTGAATTAAGATCTATATGTATACGTAAGGTGTTGTGTGCAGCTAATAGATAGATGTGTGACACGGCGTGGTGTAGTATTACGCAAACTGTGTTACTCCGTTTAAAGTTCACTGACCTGTGATATTTCTGCAGCTTCAGCAACCTCTTCGCTCCCGCATCTTCGTTTTGATTTAACGTGATGTTGGATTGGTCCAGTCTGGGGACCATTGCATCCGAATTAGTAACACTGGTTGTTTTGCTGATGTGACGACGCAGCTCATTTTTGTACATTTGCAGGAATTTCTCTACACCTTTCTTTGTAGAAAACATGATGAATAGTATCAACTGATTTCCGTTTATCGTATGCGAGTAGTTTAATTTTATTTTATGTTTAATTTATCAAAGGCAACTTGCGACCAAAGTTAATTACACAAACGCCCGATCACAACAACTACTTGTGAACGACTGATACTTTGTTATGTTTTGCTCCTTGCCTTTACCAGGTTCAAAATAAAGCGATAGAGCTGTCTGCAATGTTTACACTCGTTCTATCGACGTCGATAACGTTATCATTAACTCCAATTTCATGCTGTTTATTTTTACAGTTTGTTTTTAACTTCGAACTGCGTGTAATAATGTATTGTGTTTATCAAACTTGATGCATGTGATGCTAATTTGAAACTTAATCATTGATTTTAGTCTTCAAAAACAAAATCGACGTCTTATTTTCTAATAGTTGGAGAATTTAGAAGTATAACTAGCTTAAAATAATATTAAAATAACTATTTCTTAACTGTAATCCTCTTAGGAGTTCCATCATCCGCCTCTAAAGATCTGTTTCAAATCTTCATCAAAATTTTGGACTATCGAATATAAAAGGTATCGCCCAAATTGATTAACTCAATATAAATATGCAAATAAGAGTACTATAAATGTCAATAAGAAATACATAAAAACATTCAGATCAAATTGAGAAAATACATGATAAATAGGGTGTCATTAAATCCTATTTATGATTCTCTAGTGTAAGTATCATGTGTGCGCATATTTTGGGTTTTAGCTTAGTACCAAATTTGTGAGCTTTTATTTGGTTTTGTATTGGTAAAATTAATTAATGTATAAAAAAATGCTAGATTTATTCTTCGGTTAAGTTAACTCAGAGATAATGAAATAACATTACATTGGTTTTTATAACAATAAACTAGTGTACCATAAAACTATAATGAACATCAACAGTGGATATCGATAAAATATCACGCGTTGGAAGTACTTCAATGCGTGCGCAACGCTTACCGGCCGGCGCGGCGTACCCCCTCCATCGGTGCCACGCGGGCGACGTCACGTAGGCACAGCGACCGCGGTGAGCCGGTTACCCCGCTCCTACTCTCATATTATTCACCGGCTGCCAGCCGAGAGTCAGGCAATGCATTTGCAACGATTTGTGACCCAAAACAATATATTTGTGTCGCTTTCTTATTTTATTTACATAATATTAATTTATCCGAGAAGATATGTTTGAAAATAAATTGTAATATGATCAACACCTACAGGTTCATTATGCACCTAATATGAGCTTACAATCCAAGGAAAATAACAAAGGATTGCTCTGCATCTGGGCTATTTGGTAGATGCGTAGGTTGGAACTCAAACAAAGATTAAATATAGGTACCTACTTATCCTTATTTATATTGGTTTATTATTATTTCTCCAAATGTAGTTTCTATCTTAAGTAGGTAGGTACCTAAGTTACTTATTTATTTTCAGCTGCTCGAAGCGAATTTGATGAATGAATATTTGATATCTAAATATCAAGCAAGCAAATTCTGTTGAATGTTCCAAATTAATTGAAAACAACACAAAAAATAAAATAACTACGCAATTTATTGTACTTACGAGTATTATTTATGTATCTAAAAGTTTGCTTACTATGGCATTGTAACTATTTTCTGACTAATAGTTATGTTAGCACAGATGGTGAAAATGATATTTACTCAGTTTTTATACTGAGTAAAATAGGTAGCTACCTACGTTTTTAGATTGATGATAAATGTCCTCATCATTCTTCATTTAAATCTTGACGATGATCCCTACTTTAAGATGATCTTAATTTTAAATTATTCAAAATTGGTATTCGTAGGTAGTTGATTTATCCACTTTTTTTTCTCTATTTTTCCCTGAAGTGCTACCGTGGAGACCGACTGATTCAAATGAGCAGATTAACTTTTCAAGTTCACTTAAGAGTGTTTGAACGTGTCATTAAACTTTTGGGAAAACTTTATGATTTTATATAAGTAGGTATACTGGTTGATGCTCGCGTGGATTTAGATTTTAAAATCCCGCGGGAACTCTTTTATTTTTCGGGATAAAAATTAGCCTATGTCAAACTCCTGGTCCTCAACTATACCCATGCAAAAAATCACGACGATCCGTTGCTTGGTTGCGGCGTGATTGAAGGACAAACCAATAAACCAACAACCAAACACATTTTCGCATTTATAATATTACTAGCTTTTGCCCCCGCGACTTCGTCCGCGTGGATTTAGGTATTGGGGTGGAATTTTCAAAAACTGTGACACACGTACTTCTTTATTTTTAGCTGAAAGCTCAAATACCAACTTTGATGGAAACAGCTTGAAAAATGACGGAGTTTCATATAAAATTCCATCCCCTATTTAAACCCCTTAGGGGTGGAATTTCCAATAATCCTTTCTTAGTGTGCGCCTACGTCATAAAAGGAACCAACTGTAAAAAATTCAAGTTTCTAACTTCAGTAGTTTAGGCTGTGCGTTGATATCTCAGTCAGTCAGTCAGGACTTTGAATTTTATATAAGTATATAGATAGATAGTAAGGATGATATGAGAGAACCCATAAAACTACACTAGACTGGGTTCCCAGAGTTAAACTAAAGATTCATCTACGCAATAGTTAAGGTGTATCGGTTCTATTTTTGAAATGTTCAAGCTAGATGGTTAAGTTATCTAGACTTACCTACATAACCTAGATACATACTTGCAGGCAGGTTGTTGATTTAAGGCACGCAGGGTTAACAGCGTCCACTAGCCGACTTTGACCTAATTTTCAATGTGAAGCTTATATGCTTTATTTCTTACAATTGTTCGAATATTTTTAGGCTGTTCATGTGGAAGCCTATTTTTAAAAGTAAATTTTGTACGGTGGTATGGATACGGAACCCTTCGTGTGCGGGTTCGATTCACACTTGGCCAGTTTTTTCATACTTGGTCCGCATAGCTTCGCTTAGTAGACATAGCAGGTTGTAGGAACTATATCTAAGTTATCTTAGTACAAGGTGTGGCTTATGCTTTATTTTGGCAACGATTTCAACGCGGTCGAAGCTGCCCATGTACTTCCATCATTTAATTCAGAATCTTTAATTTATTGTACTTTACCTCCGTCATTCGGTTGTTCATTCATTCATTCATCTCAAATTCTCAACTCATTGCCAGTCCCGCTACTAAGCAGAGCACAGATCTCTCAAATAAGAAGTGCTTATTTAGTCCACTACATTGGTCAAGTGCGGATTGGCAGTTTTCACACATTTTGAGAACATTCTCGAGAATTCTCAGGCATGCAGGTTTTCTTACAAAGTTTTCTTTCAACGTTAAAAAAAGCGTCAATTATTATTAATTGCTTATAGTATGTTTATCTCACGAAGTTACGGGCGCTATACTTGTGGTTACGTCGTGTACATGCACATTGCGTAAGTGTCAGGAGCCTAGGTGGGAGCGGTCAAGCGCGATGCTCTCATTCACACTTATACAGATATGACATACACAACAATGAGCCACGAGCCCTCGTGAAATGAAAGAACTGTACAGCCAAGTTAACAATATATCACTTATCTTGACTTGACTTTCATATCTATACTATTATAATAAAGAGAGAGCGCGAATTTTGTGAGTTTGTATGTATGTCCGGAGCAAACTTTGGAACCACCGCACCTATTACAATAATTCTTTTACCATTTCAAAGGTACATTATTCTATACTATTATAATAAAGAGAGAGCGCGAATTTTGTGAGTTTGTATGTATGTCCGGAGCAAACTTTGGAACCACCGCACCTATTACAATAATTCTTTTACCATTTCAAAGGTACATTATTCCAGATGGTTATAGGCTATAATTATGTTAATAAATGTATTATGGCTAGATATTATGTGCAAATTTGTTAAAGAAGTCGGAAATTTTTTTGACTCTTAAACGTTTTCAAGGCGTGCGCTGGGTCATATACTGTTATTGGATGAAAATGATGTATGGGTGAATTGTTCCTCTTAAAGAGTTCTAAAAAAAAGTCCGGGATAGCATATGTCTATATTCTAAGGATAACTTACAGTAACCATTTCTATCTTTCAAATTTTGATTAAAAATAATGAATTATTTCCGAAGCTTCTTTAACCGATGTGATGTCAATCTATATCTAAATAAATATGTTTATTATCGTAAGTATTTAATTTAGAACATATTTGCCCCTTACACTATACAATTTAAATAAATATCTTAGGAGTTATCGGAAAATTAATATTTCCGCGCGACAAAATAATAAAATGGTGCCGGCTGGCGCGGCGGGGCACGGTGGTGGGTATCGGTGCGGGATATTCGTGTGGTTCCTGTGGTGATCTTATTGACAATCGTCTCCTATAAGAAGCTCACAAGAACAAATATTTAATTTTCAACCCGGACGAAGTTGGCGCGGGCTTCTAGTATATTATATTTCAGGGTTTCAGTGCATCTATGCACTATCACGATTTCTAGACAAATCGTGCCTGACGTCAAGTAATCAAATAGCACGACAATTGACTGTAGTTATTATTTTTTGGAAAAAACATGTTATTGGAGGTGTGTCTGCGAATAAACAGTCGTGTTGAGCCTATTTATATCTGTGTTTGTAATTTAGAGTAACACCTATGCAATATGTATTTTATTCAGAAAATAGATTATGACGTAGGTACCTACTTACTTAACGGCAGGATCTCCGAAAACAGCCTGTTTTAGATTCAATGGTAAACAATCAAATATTCATTGTTTTGATAGGTTAAAAATATATGTTGTAGATTAATACACGTTCTAATTTATTTTGCCGTTCAAAAGACCTAATTTTGAACTTCACTCGATGAAATAATATTCCGAAAACAGTGTAGTTTTCAATTGGGTTCCGGTTGTATGTGTAGTATATCAAAGTTAAACTAAAAAAAAAAATGACAAAAAATAGGCAAAAGCTTTTAGAACAATATTTTGGCGTTAATTTTTCTCTAAAAAGTTTTCTTTTTTTTTAATCATGACTGGTTTACTTTCTTTATAACAAAGTGGCTCGCGCGCCTCATTTCAGTAGCTCGCAAGGTATCATCGAGGTAGGACGTATCGCTCTAGCTGGCTCACTGCGATCCCCGCTGATCAGACGAACTATTGCAGTAGTGTTCACTTATCATAGATAATCAAAATAAAATTAGTGTGTAAATATTATTACCTATTATCTTCTAGTGTGTAAATCTTGTTATCTATTATTAAATCTGTAAATATTAATGTAAGTTAGGTACTCTTATAGTAAATTAATTAATTAAGAATACAATAAAGAGAAAATATGGGGGCTAACAATAAACAAAAGAAAAAAATATCCAGATTTAAATTACGAAAGCTTAGACAAAATTTAAGGTAAGTTTGATCCTTCTAATACAAATGTTGTACCTATTCTGTACCTTACCTACTTTATTTTTTTTAATTCTTGTGAATCTTTGGACAGACTTTCGAAATCGATCTGTAGGGCTAACATGCGCGCCACGAGAAAGTTTTGTCTACACGTTTACTCGTAGTCTCTATGTGAATCTCTACAGAGATTCACGAGTAAAGTGTAGACAAAATTTTCTCGTGGCGCGCATGTTAGCCCTACGAATTCCCTGCACTTGAGAACCATTGCCAAAATCAAAAAAAAAAATGGCAGCCATTTTCTTTTTTCTCGTTATGGGACCGATTCCTTTCAAAATCGATATCTGGAGATCCCTAGTCTCATAAATGAGGTGACCAATGCCAAAATTATAAAAAGTGGCGGCCATTTTCTTTTTTCTCGTTATGGGACCGATTTCTTTCAAAATCGATATCTGGGGATCCCTGTGCTCATAAAAGAGATAACCACTGCCAAAATTAGAAAAAGTGGCAGCCATTTTCTTTTTTCTCTTTATGGGACCGATTTCTTTCAAAATCGATATCTGGGGATCCCTGTGCTCATAAAAGAGATAACCACTGCCAAAATTAGAAAAAGTGGCGGCCATTTTCTTTTTTCTCGTTATGGGACCGATTTCTTTCAAAATCGATATCTGGGGATCCCTGTGCTCATAAAAGAGATAACCACTGCCAAAATTAGAAAAAGTGGCGGCCATTTTCTTTTTTCTCGTTATGGGACCGATTTCTTTCAAAATCGATATCTGGGGATCCCTGTGCTCATAAAAGAGATAACCACTGCCAAAATTAGAAAAAGTGGCGGCCATTTTCTTTTTTCTCGTTATGGGACCTATTTCTTTCAAAATCGATATCTGGGGATCCCTGTGCTCATAAAAGAGATAACCACTGCCAAAATTAGAAAAAGTGGCGGCCATTTTCTTTTTTCTCGTTATGGGACCGATTTCTTTCAAAATCGATATCTGGGGATCCCTGTGCTCATAAAAGAGATAACCACTGCCAAAATTAGAAAAAGTGGCGGCCATTTTCTTTTTTCTCGTTATGGGACCGATTTCTTTCAAAATCGATATCTGGGGATCCCTGTGCTCATAAAAGAGATAACCACTGCCAAAATTATAAAAAGTGGCGGCCATTTTCTTTTTTCTCGTTATGGGACCGATTTCTTTCAAAATCGATATCTGGGGATCCCTGTGCTCATAAAAGAGATAACCACTGCCAAAATTAGAAAAAGTGGCGGCCATTTTCTTTTTTCTCGTTATGGGACCGATTTCTTTCAAAATCGATATCTGGGGATCCCTGTGCTCATAAAAGAGATAACCACTGCCAAAATTAGAAAAAGTGGCGGCCATTTTCTTTTTTCTCGTTATGGGACCGATTTCTTTCAAAATCGATATCTGGGGATCCCTGTGCTCATAAAAGAAATAACCACTGCCAAAATTAGAAAAAGTGGCGGCCATTTTCTTTTTTCTCGTTATGGGACCGATTTCTTTCAAAATCGATATCTGGGGATCCCTGTGTTCATAAAAGAGATAACCACTGCCAAAATTAGAAAAAGTGGCAGCCATTTTCTTTTTTCTCGTTATGGGACCGATTTCTTTCAAAATCGATATCTGGGGATCCCTGTGCTCATAAAAGAGATAACCACTGCCAAAATTAGAAAAAGTGGCGGCCATTTTCTTTTTTCTCGTTATGGGACCGATTTCTTTCAAAATCAATATCTAGGGATTTCTGTGCTCATAAAAGAGATAAACACTGCCGAAATTAGAAAAAGTGGCGGCCATTTTCTTTTTTCTCGTTATGGGACCGATTTCTTTCAAAATCGATATCTGTCGATCCCTGTGCTCATAAAAGAGATAACCACTGCCAAAATTAGAAAAAGTGGCGGCCATTTTCTTTTTTCTCGTTATGGGACCGATTTCTTTCAAAATCGATATCTGGGGATCCCTGTGCTCATAAAAGAAATAACCACTGCCAAAATTAGAAAAAGTGGCGGCCATTTTCTTTTTTCTCGTTATGGGACCGATTTCTTTCAAAATCGATATCTGGGGATCCCTGTGTTCATAAAAGAGATAACCACTGCCAAAATTAGAAAAAGTGGCAGCCATTTTCTTTTTTCTCGATATGGGACCGATTTCTTTCAAAATCGATATCTGGGGATCCCTGTGCTCATAAAAGAGATAACCACTGCCAAAATTAGAAAAAGTGGCGGCCATTTTCTTTTTTCTCGTTATGGGACCGATTTCTTTCAAAATCAATATCTAGGGATTTCTGTGCTCATAAAAGAGATAAACACTGCCGAAATTAGAAAAAGTGGCGGCCATTTTCTTTTTTCTCGTTATGGGACCGATTTCTTTCAAAATCGATATCTGGGGATTCCTGTGTTTATAAAAGAGGTAACCACTGCCAGAATGGGAAAAAGTGACAGCCATTTTCTTTTTTCTCGTTAAGGGACCAATTTCTTTCAAAATTGATCCCTGTGCTCATTATAGAGGTAACCATTGTCAAAACTAGAAAAAGTGGTGGCCATTTTCTTTGTTCTTGTTATGGAACTTATTTGTTACGTTCCCTTATTGGTTGGGCGAAGCAACGGCTGGATCGTCATGCTCGTGAACGGGTGTCACCAACGGGAATGTTTGTCTACTTTCTGGTTAGTATAGTAATGTGGAGTGGAGATATCGAATTTGAAAGAATTTTATCCAATAGTAAATATTGATAAGAACGCCTTTTTAATATTTGACTAATGTTTAACTATAGCAAAAAAAAATATTACTGCCACTTTTTCTAATTTTGACATTGATTACCTCTATTATGAGCACAGAGATTCCCAGATATCGATTTTGAAAGAAATCGGTCCCATAACGAGAAAAAAGAAAATGGCCACCACTTTTTCTAATTTTGGCCATGGTTACCTCATTTATGAACCTAAGGATCCCCAGATATCGATTTTGAAAGAAGTCGGTCCCATAACGAGAAAAAAGAAAATGGCCGCCACTTTTTTGATTTTGGCAGTGGTTATCTCTTTTATGAGCACAGGGATCCCCAGATATCGATTTTGAAAAAAATCGGTCCCATAACGAGAAAAAATAAAATGGCCGCCACTTTTTCTAATTTTGGTAGTGGTTATCTCTTTTATGAGCACAGGGATCACCAGATATCGATTTTGAAAGAAGTCGGTCCCATAACGAGAAAAAAGAAAATGGCCGCCACTTTTTCTAATTTTGGCAGTAGTTATCTCTTTTATGAGCACAGGGATCCCCAGATATCGATTTTGAAAGAAATCGGTCCCACAACGAGAAAAAATAAAATGGCCGCCATTTTTCTAATTTTGGTAGTGGTTATCTCTTTTATGAGCACAGGGATCCCCAGATATCGATTTTGAAAGAAGTCGGTCCCATAACGAGAAAAAAGAAAATGGCCGCCACTTTTTTTGATTTTGGCAGTGGTTATCTCTTTTATGAGCACAGGAATCCCCAGATATCGATTTTGAAAGAAATCGGTCTAATAACAAAAAAAAACTGAACAAAATATGTAGTAAGTGTACCTAATAAGTAAAATATTAATCGAACTTACTTAATACCTTGTTTGAGCTTTAGCAGTTTAAAACTGCATGTTTTGTTCTTTCTTCAATATAAATATTTCATAAACCTTAGAACTGCCCTACTGTTAGGTATCATAAGGTTATTTAATCTATGACGTAAAATTTGCGCTGCGGCGGGGTTAGCGAGTTCATTTGATGAGCGCGAGCGAGACCTCACCGTGCGAGGAACGAAGTGCCTCTAAAATACCTACTGCGGCCGAAGATCGTGCCCTTAAGAACGTAGTTGTTTAACACGTCATAATTTTTTTCCTACAACTTGATTGCTGTGAACTGAGAACATTTCTTAAGTAACTAGATGTTTATATTTAATAATTATATGCTTATACTTATAAATAGGTAATATATTATTTTTAAATAATATTCATTAATTTCAACTCACACAGAACAACACACATCTTCTCTGTAGGACTTGTAAAACATAATATGATATAGCTACCTACAAGTACCTATCTAATTGGGCATTTAACTGAACTTGTCAAAATGTGGATGTGTGTGAGAATAGTAATTACCTACAATCGAAAATGCAACATGTAAGAATAATAATAATTGAAAAACAGAAAATGAATCGGTCAAAAATAAATAAGTTATGGTTTTACTGTGTCTGTATCTGTCTTTTTCTACAACGTAATTATCAATGGAGAATGTATTATACATCATTATAATAATGATTTAGTAGTTAATAATGATAGAGTTGGTAATAATGATAAAGTAATTAGTCATGATGAGGTAGAGTTAGTAATGATTTAATAACGCTCTTTTTGTCTAACAGGAAACTTAAAGGAAAAATGGCATTGTGTTATAATATTTAAACCTTTATTATAAGTACTATAAGTACTTCTAATAAAAATATTTTAGTCAAGTACCTACCCAATTAGAAAGTTTTTTTTTGTTAATTAATACAGGGTCCCCCTTTCAATAAAAGGGCCTTTGGTGCGCTTTAATTTGTTTGTGTTTCTATTTATAATTTATTTTAAGATTTTAAAGATTTCTAAGCTAAATTTTAAACTTATGAATGAATGAATAAATGAATGAACAAATTATTTCAAAATTTTACAAACTAAATATGCTACAGAACGACTACACTAGATATATCACAGTAATTTCAAAAGAATTTCTACAATATGCTAAAAGACTAGATACATATAAAGACTTACAATAAATACTGTAGGACTCGGGGTTCTAATAAAATACAGGTTGTATTTACACGGAACGCAGAATGCGATGTATCACATCGAGCGCGTGACTCCGACTGAATACCCGCATTCGCTACATTCCTTCTTTATTTCAATTTTAAATGTATGTAACAATGTAACTCATAGAAAATATACTTCTGCACAATAATTAATCAAATTGGGGCCAACTTGTGGCTCTTGTGACAAATCATAATTCTACCACCGGTTCGGAACGCAGATTCTGCTGAGAAGAGCCGGCAAGAAACTCAGCAGTTGCTCTTTTTAACAACAAAATGTTACAAAGTGTTACAAATATTATATAGCTACCACAATGTAACAAGTTCTTGTATTCAGCTGAAAACAAAGCTGATTGCAACTTTGTCAACAACTGCATGTTAATTATTTGGCTTAGTAACTAAAATTATATAGACAATATTGCATAAACAACTTAAGTATAACATCTTAATATTTCAATTAAGAATAGAAAACAATTTTAATAAACCAAATATATCAGAACAAATGTTATTACATCTGAAATAATTTAACTTTATAAAATGATTTAACTACCAATCAACAAGTCAACCAGAGACGGACACTTCTTATTCTAGTTATGGTTCGATAATGACGGGACCTCACTTGCTTGGTCGGCTATGTGAGATGAAACATTTATATTGAAAAATTGCATTAACATCTTGTTATAAAATGTTTAAATTCCTTCCTCCATCCTCCTTCCTTCTTTTCAACTCAGGCCGACTGATTTCAAGTTTTATGAGGTATACAAACATAATATTGCTGTAAGTAATTACCATTATAGCGGGTATGACTGCAGGATAGATGAACTCGGAAAATATATCTAAGTGTCTGTTTCTGGTATATTCTTTATAAAAATTAGTATTTCAGTAAAAGAAGAATAATTTTGCTAGGCAGTGGGCTCAAAACAATCACAATTTCTACTTTTTTTTTTTTTAAATGTGACCACTTTTGACCTCATTTCATGCATCAGATAAGATTTAGTAGCATTAGAATCAAACTATAAGATACAATATTTTATTGATTAATAAAATATTGTAATATTACCACACTGACATAAGTGAATATATATTTTTTATTTTATCTATTTATTTATAACAATTTTTACAAGGTTATTACAGCTTGGTGTAAACATAAACTCATTCGAGTTTTTCCGTTCACCATCGTCGACATTGATACATATAATCTAAAGCTAAGCGTAGGTACAACTTAATAATAATTAGATACTAATTACAATGCTTATTAATAAACCAACGAGTTTCTTTCGTTCAGTTAATCGATTATTAAAATAATATTATGTTTATAGTCTTTTACTATTATGCAGATGTAAGGTGCTTTCAATTCGGCTCCATATTTATGGGCTGTCTCACAATAACCTTACGTAGATTTGATTTGTATTACTTCCATAATTTTGAAAGGTTATTCTAGTTTATTCTGTACATAGAGCAATTAGTATAGAATAGAATAGAATAGAAATATTTTTTATTGATATAGAATAGAAATATCTTTTAGTTGATTAAATGTTCTAAGATATTGTACCTAATTAATAACCACTTGGTATTAATTATCCATAAACATTAAACATGTTTCGTGTTATATTCATTATAATTTAATTTTGTTATAACTATTTATCCAAATCGTTTTATTCATAACTGGTAAGAGCCTACAATATATCCATAAGCACCCTCATGTGGATTATTTCCACATATTATCTGGACCATTACAAGAAATGCTTTGAGTTAGCGCTGCTGGTCTTTCTTAATTTATTATATAAAGGATTATGGCATAAACCCAGGCAAAATACTTTTAGGCTAGGCATGCTTTTCCTAGTAGATTTTCCCGTACGGAAAATAAAGATAATTCTAAGTGCCTCTTTTATTTTAAAATGGGGTATTAAGGAACTTCTTAAAATATATAAAAATTTAACCTTTAGTACTATCGTGGCAATATTAATGTTTATAATTACATTTAATTCATAATAGACAAATAGTTAACAATTTATCATAAGGAATCGCCGAGAATAAATGATTGAATAAAACCTATGTGAAATTATGCATTATGATCTGTAATCATCAGTAAAGTCACTGTGGTACCCTACCAGCAACTCAATTACAATTGTCCGAAAGGTGTACTATTCCACAAATCTATCTATCGTGGGTAAATACAAGAAATTCCAAAAGTCTTCCTTTTATATCAGAGCAAATAAACGCATTAAAAGTAGTAATGTAATTTTATCTAATCTGGAAAAACTTAGTCTTAGTAATATAACTTGACGAAAGCTCGTTTATAACACGGAGCGAATGGTTTTCCCTAATTATTGCCTAATTGTCTCTTATCACGATGAAATATATCAAATCTCTCCGCCAAATATACAAATTCAAGATCGAACTTCCTTTGGCTAGTTCGTTCAATCATACAAATATAATTCATTAACATGAGGGCCCCTTTTTTTTGTTTTTTTACTTCTATCTGAAGAAAATAAAAACTATTCCGATAGTTATTATTTGTTAGACAAGCTGTTATGGTAAATAATTCACCCCCAGCCATTGTTTATATTGCCACGTTGTATGAAATATCCCTATTTTTAAATAAATACCGATTTGTTAAATTCACCACCCAACAGTGGGTAGGTCACAAAATAGACTTTCAGTGAAGTTGTTCATTTCTGAGTTTTAGTAATGTACGCACATTGACAAATTAGGTTATTAAAACATCGCCCATCTCTCTGTTGTGGTAAACACAACGTACATATGCCTAAGTAGTTTACAATTTTATTAATATTAGGATTTACCTACTTATTAATCATAATTAAGATTCTATACATGTAACAGCAATCTAACATATTGATTGTCATTTTAAATTACGAAGCAAGGTAGTAACATAGTTTTAAAATTTATTTTATTTTTCGCATATTTTAATATGTAATATGGGTAGTTTGATAATATATAATATAGGTTATTTTAAAGTTAATCGTGTCATATAAATTATTTCTCCGTCCACATACATTGTAAAGGCTATTTCAATTTATTGAAAATAAGTTATTCTCAATTTATGATTAAAGGAGTTATTCAAAATTTGTCTTTTCGACGAATACAATACAATGTTATTAATAAATATTAACATATCCTTTTTGTTCTTTACATTGAAAAAGTATATACCTATATAATGATTTTAACTATGTTAATAGTAACTACGCCTTTTAATACTATTTGTTTCTTCAAATTCGGGTAAAAATACAACAATCTCACGGTTCTTTTAGTGATACCACAATAATACTTATGACGAAAATATATGGCTCGCTTTTTCCAATTATGATATTTCAAAACATAATATAGACTTTTCCATCGCAAATCGACAGCTAAATCACCAATTGCAATAATTATAAAAGTCTAAATAACAATTTGTGGTGTGGTTTTTTCAACAACAATATCTACTTATGGATATTTTGATTATTTTGTATGCGTGGCTTTTTGCTTACATTTTAAGCAACAGTATCTTAACTGCATAGCCTTGAGATACGATTATTTTGTGCGTGGCTCTTTGCTTACATTTTAAGCAACAGTATTTAGCCCTGAGATATGATTATTTTGTGCGTGGCTCCACATTTTAGTACTAGTATTGTAACTGCATAGCCTTTTCGTATCAAGCATGACCTTCTCATTTTATTATTAGTATTAGCGTGATCATTAGCGTGAGCACATTAGCTCATTCATAGGTTGATGTGCTTACCTATTAATATATTTGCAAATGTTCTATTTGTATTTCTATCATATTTAATACTTAATATTAATATGTTATTAGAAGGTAGCTGAATAACAGAATGCAAAATCAAATACATTTTGTAGGAATAGACACTAAAATTTACAATTAATAACATATAAAATGATAACAACTGGTTGATTGCGGAAAAATTTAAGCAATCATTTTTATTTATTGCATCTCATTTGTAGTGATTGACTGAGTTTACCAGATATGGTAATTTTAATAGATTCAACCACATATTTAGAGTATAGATCCAACAAATCATTTTGACCGATGTCACAGCTGGTATTCATTGTATAAGTGCTTGAAATATATTTTTTTTAAATCTATGCATAGCAACTTTGCGAAAATATTGAAAAACTTTCAAACGCCCTAACAGCGCCATCTAGCGGGAATTTGTCCATGAGAAGACCGTGTCTTCATCCTTAAGATATAAACTTTTGAATTAGATATTTACTTGTGTTATTATAGATTGAGATTCATCAATAAATCAAATTAACAGTGGGTATTTGAAGTGGATAGTATTTGTACTTCCTCACTTTTTTCTCACTTTGGTGAGATCCGTTAATACAAATTACGGGGTAAAATGAATAAAATCAATAAAAATAAAACCTAGGACTTACAAAGTTATTAAAATAACTGCACTCTACGATTGTACCCACTTTTGTGTTTTTTGCTTTTGTTTGTTAATGCATTGACAGTAGTTAATCTCTGCACAAAATATTTGGAAGCACAATAATTTCGCATAGTTTTTTAATTTCTTTCAAAACTTTCCTAGACTTAATTAATTAAGCTCATCGAGATTTCCGTTATATGCATTAAATACGTATCCCCTTTTTTTTTATATATCAGGGATTTTTTTTAATTTTTTTTTTTTTATTTTTTTTTATTTTTTTATTTTTTTTTTTTTATTATTATTTTTTTTTTTTTTTGTTTTAAGTAATTTATTGTTAAGTTTATTCCCTTACTATGTAGGTAGGTACTCATATTCAACAAACTAAGTTCATTAGATTTTTTGAAAACCTCCCGTTGTATTACTATTTATTGAGCTATTTTAACTTTGTTATCCGAACAGTACTTTGCCTTATTATTGTTTACGCCCAAAACTTATAAAATGGGCGATAAACTATATACACAAAATATTTGTGTCGGTAGGCACACAACAATTGTTATGCCAATCAATACTTTAAGGTGGGTAGGCATTTAAATTACTTGCCCAAGATGTTATGCTAAAACGTATGAAATAATAATTTATAATTATCTACTTCAATTGATTCCATCATTGCAATAAATAGTTAATTATTGTATGGGAAATAGGAATACAACTGTTCGAACAAGTAAATGTAAACAAGCAGTCTTTCTTTGAAAAACTGATCGGTATGTACTTTCTCATTTATGTTTTTTTTTTTTTGCAAAATAATATTTTATTCTACTCACGTTTTATCCCGTCGCCACTTTGTAGGACTCGGGGTTCTAATAAAATACAGGTTGTATTTACACGGAACGCAGAATGCGATGTATCACATCGAGCGCGTGACTCCGACTGAATACCCGCATTCGCTACAAATACTACACACAAAAGCACACAAAAGAAAAACGGGGTGCACAGAGTAGGAACCTTTGTTAGCAATTAGAAAGTTTACACTGCATGCTGGAAGACAAGTTGTGGTTGAAAAGTTGTTTATAGATAGCAATAACAGCTATGTCGGTGATTTGATCTAGCTCTGTTCTAGGAGAAAGTAAATAACACGACCTGATAAAGGTGAATTTAAGAATATAAATCTCATAATTACTTTAAAACATATATGTATTTGATGATGTCCCAAAAAACTCTCAACTTTTACTTTGTTATAGTACATATTTAGAAAGGAGAATGCCGAATTTTGTATGAGAGTTCGCCCATTCTTGCGTCTTAACCAAATTATTGGTAAAACATTGGAAATAACCTCTGGATTACACGATAAAAAAAAATATTAAGATATTCCATGGCAATTTTTAGAAATCTCCCTTTTAATGTTTCAGATATTTTAAGGTTAAGTTTGTATTAAAATACCTATTTTAATCTAATATAAACAAGAAGCTTTCCAAAACATGTAAGTACATAACTAATATATAAAAAGGAAAGAAAAAAAGAAAAGGATTTAGTATTAGTAGTATTGAATAAGTAGGTACTTTATAAAAAAGCTATAGACTTGCTAGACTCTACTTCAAAACTATAAATTAGGTAGCTCAGCTTAGGTGTGCTAATAAGTTGTTCAACTCAACGTTAAACTAATACGAAAACTCTCTTTGATTAATAGCTTCAAAGAAAATACCTGAAAACACTCCTTTTCCACAAATGAAACGAACGCAAGTAGAAAGAAGAAGTAATAAACAACAAAAACAAATGTCGTCAAAAATAACACAGAGACACAGATGCAATTAGGGTTGCCAGTAAAATAAAAAATATGTTAGCGATGTGCGAGTAGAAGTTAATTGACGAATTAAATCTTAAACGAGTTAATATGAGTTCAGTTTTCAACAACTCGATTCAACTTGGTCCGTGATCTACAGCAACTCGCATAGCAGGAGTCACGACCCACGCCGTGCATTTCACTCGGTTCGATTATCCGATCCACATCGTCCAACACCGTAATATTATTTTTAACATTGATAAAAATAATATTACAAGTGGAAAAAGGTGAAGATTATCTCTAATTCTTTGTTTTCCACTCGTTGAAAGCCGAGCGAACGAAGTACTAAAAGAATGTTAAACTATTAATTATTTAGAATAGTTTTTAAGACTTTATAGTATATTTTTAAAGTCTTAAAATACATACATACAGTCGTATATTTTACGATTTTTACACGTCTAGGAATGCCAAATTATTATTATCTAAAGACTGAAAAGTGACGCCATTATTACCTCTAAGTATACTTAAATAATAAACATTTCTGATTAATTAAACCAACAATATTTTATTCACAACAATACCTACATGAATAAACCTGGAATATTGTATCTTATTCGTAATTATGCTGAGGCAGTAGCTAACATACCAGTTTAACATTTGTAATATAGAATAATTATGTAGATATTTAGTGTGAATTAAGTTTTTTTTAACTTTTGTATTATTTCCTCTTTGTTATGTTTAAAAGGTGAATAAATGTTTATTAATTTAATTACTTCGCTGCGATACGATAATCTACATTGTTGTAGCGGCTATAAAGACACCGAGTCGACTCGATGTGCTACTCGTCGCGCCATGAATTGACACGGTGCCTTGCCTTAGTCGGTTGCATTGGTGCGCTGCGCTCTATACTGCTAGGCACTGGTTCGAGTTAACTCGGACTGTGGCTCGAATTGGTAGCCCAACTCGAGTAACTCGAGTCAAAAAATCCAACTCGTCACATCGTTAATATATTATATACGCTTAATAGTAAGTATATTTTTAGGAATCAATTGGAAAAAGAATATGATTTTTAATATATTATGATTTTTGGTTTTCATTCTTCTATTCCAGACGATTAGTCACCATTTTTCCCTTTAAAAAGGGAAATTATAATGACCTGGCAACATTTGGTCACAGAGTTCTTTCCATGACAAAATATGGCGTTTCTGTATAGTTCAAAACAAATACAGTACTTTTTTTTTATATATCTTTTAAACGCCATTATGCTTTTGACTTTAAATAAATACATATGAAATTATAATTAAAAAGTTGATTTTTCCAAGACACGTCGTCAAGACGCTGAGTGACGCAATATGGGCGGGTTTCCGGCATTCTCCTTTACCTATGTTCTATTTTCTGATGATATCAAATTAAAATGGATCGGTTTTTAGGAATACATCATAATTCCTATTGATTTTTCGAATCGCTCGAAAAAGATTGCATAAAGGAAAGAATTCCTATAGAAAAAGTAGTGTTAAAAATTTTGATTTTTCGACTTCGAAGCTCGTAGGTAGATCGCGTTTATCCAAATTCAATTTTTTTTTATGTTCCATTTTTAAAAACCTATATCATTATGTTGTGCTTAATTTAGGGCGTATATTATCAAATGGCGGTATGGAAGGTCATTGAATGGCGGAGTAATATAGACCTTCTATGTTTGTATGAAGAAACCGGCTGGCGCATTCTTATTAAAATTATACGGAATGGCGGGCAAATTATCGCGAAGAAATAATTCGCAACGCGGCGTGGCAGTCTAGGTATTTTATAATAATGCAATTCTTACTCCAACCGGTACCTATCACGCATGACACCCGTGCCGATCAAGGTCAAGATCAAGGAGATTGGGTTATCAAGTCCATAATGTTGTTTTTAGAGTTCCGTACCCAAAGGGTGCCAACGAGACCCTATATTGCTAGGTTTCCGCGGTCTGTCGTTCGTCTGTCAGTGTGCTATATCTCGAGTAGGTATTTAAAATTTTCATAAAATGCGTAGGTAGGGTGACCAACCCAATTGCTAGCACTGCACCAGTTTATTCGCACTTTAGCAAAAAAGATTAAAATATAAGTTTCTGATAGTAGTTTTTAAATTTTCAGATTAAAAAATATTTAGGGGAATTCATATTTTTCACAATCGAAACCTTTCTAATCTGGAAAGTTTTAAAATGACGTCAGTATTGTAGTTGAAAGATATTGTTCTGGAGTTCCTGAAGTTTTCGGCCATTTTGACTGATCGACTTCCCAGTCAGTACTTACCAGTAGTTAATTTCGTATGTGCGAATAATTGGGGACTGGGTCATTTTTCAATTTTATTTCAAATTCTTGTTGATTTAAGAAAAAAATCCTTAAAAAGTTCTTTAATTATATATATTATTAAACAAGTAACCTTATGAACACAATTATTTAAAGAATTTGGTTAGATTTTAATTTAAAAAACATATTTGAAATTGGATAAACTCTTAAAGTGCTAATAATTGGGTCGGTCACCCTATTTCTATTGCTGCTATAACAACAAATAGTAAAAAAAAAGACGTGTGGCACTGGGGACTGCCGCGGTAAAGCTATTGCATAGCATTTTTTATCAAAGCCATCTAGCGGTGAGAGGAGTCACGTGTCAGGTTATTTTCGTTACGGAATTTCTGGATTCGGTCTCCACGCTCAAGGCCCGCGATAGAAGCTATGCAATAGCTTAATAAATTAAAAAATAAAGGGGGTTCCACTAGGGTGTTTTTTTAGCGTTTTTTTGTTACAGGACCCTTCGTATGCGAGTCGGACTCACATTTGACCGGTTATTTTTAATTTTTAAAACACTCATGTATTGGAGCGGATAAAACAAACAAATATATATTCTAATCGTTTTTGAGTTTTATCCAGACTAACGAACAGCAATTGATTTTTATACCTTGAGAAGAGTACCTTCGTGGCTCATGGTTATGTGTGTGTGATGTATTTGTATAAGTGTGAGCTTGACAGGCACGCACACTTACACGATGTGCATGTACACGACGTAACCGTAACCGTAAAACGTAACGAATTGCAAGAACTATACGTACCTATCTAGGAAAGTAAATAAACCTGCTGTGGTAATAAAATTAAATGTAATAATCAAATACATAATATTATTTTCAACACACTTGCTCATAAAGTGGCTCCCGGTTCACCGCAATTAGGCACACAATGACACCTTTAACTCAAACTGTGACTTTTGATTACTATTATTCACAATGTGAATTATAGAATTTTTTTTTTAATTTTATTGGTTGAGTTGCTTTGTTCTTAAAAAAGTTTCTATTACAAAAAAGATCCTACCTATTGCCAAGATACCTATGGCTTGCTCATTTCATACAACTTCGTATTTAAATAGATAATTTCAACTTGTACGTGTTTAATAAATAAAACTGTCACTCAAATATAACTTTTGTTTTTTCTGTAATAAAGAAAACTGGAAATTCCCCATTTTGTACGTGGCTATAAGAGAAAAGCCAAAAAAAAAGAAACCTCATTCTTTTAGTCTATGGCCATTAAAGTTGCGCGCGCATTCCGGAAAACTAATTAAATCAAATAAACACCTGAATAGTCTATATAATAGGCTGTATGGTTGTCGATCTTTGTCTGCCCTTAAGAGCATCAAGAGGGCGAACAAAAGAACAACATTAATTTTTCCCGCCATTGCGAAAAAATTTTCACAACTCGTTTTCACTGTTTTGTACCATAATGTACTATTTTAGTATTATTTTCTTCACAAGTGTGTTGAAAAACGTCGTATGATACACGTGTACATTGATGATTACCGTCCTCGGCTACCTTAAGACCCTCACCTAACGGCTCGGGTCTCAATAGCGCCTCAGCGGTAATCACCAACTTTGACACTTGTACCATAATGTACTATTAACTCAATCAGGCGTTTCTAGATAAACTGCACGTGAACCGCACGCTTTAGTTTAATGTGCACTATAAAATATAACTTTCATATATTTTATACGTAAATACGTTTGATAACGTTGGTCCTCCCTAGATAATAATATATTATAATTAGTTCCAGGATACAAATTTTCATCTAACTCTAAGGGCTTGTTCATTATAGATATATATCGATGATTATAGAGAATTAGAGAGATAGTGGTACAGGAATAGGATTGCCAGATCTTTTTTCAGCCTATAAGGGACAAATAGTTAAATGGGCAAAAAAATACGGGATTTCAGGTTTTTACTCGGGACAAATAAACAACAAATTTATTTAGTGTCTTTTTTTTTATATTTTCCGACGATCCGACAGTTTTAACATATTTTTATTCGTTTGAGCTAGGAATACTTAAAACGAAGGGTAAAATTCGGAAAATAAATGAAAGGGATTTCCACTTTTCAATTGCACTCTTGCCATCAAATCAAATCAAAACAAAATCAAAATTTATTTATTACATGTAGGCCAACTTGTAGCTCTTATGACACGTCATAAATCTACCACCGGTTTGGAATGCAGATTCTGCTGAGAAGAGCCGGCAAGAAACTCAGCAGTTGCTCTTTTCAAAAAATTTTACAATGGTTAATAAAACTATGCTATGCACACAGTGTTTCCACAAAGACGTTTCAAAAATGCACACCTACCACAACTTAACACACGTTAAGATGGGTAGACACAAAGCAGACCCATTCCCGTTGGTGGCACCCGTTCACGAGTACGACGCATGATCCAGCCATTGCTTCGCTCAACCATATTTGAGGGAACGTAACAACCCGCACCACACGACACCACCACAGACATGTTTAAGCGAGCATGACATACTTAGGCTACCCATGTTAAGGTGAAACATCAGAAGGTGACATCAGAAGTTGTGCTATCAATATCCAGGCCTTTTTTGATTATTTGCGTGTGTGAATAATTGGATTGATGTCATAATGAATAATGAAGTACGGCAAATACGGGGCAGTCACTCCCGCCGGGACATTTTAAACTATACGGGTGTCCCGGGAAATACGGGACGTCTGGCAACACTATACAGGAACAAGGCTGCCATGATCGTCACGTGAATCTTTCGTTACCTAACATGTGTATACTTGTCTCGATAGTTTCGTCCTAATCAGTAGTCAAAGTCATGCTTATTTATAATGCAAGACTCTACATTATAGAGATAAATGCACAAACATCTACAACAGAATATACTAGCAACGAACGCCAGGTTAAGGTCGAGAGACCGAGATTTATTATTCTTGTTTTGACAATAAGAAATATCAGATGTTTACCACGAAATGTACCTATAATAATATTATTATGAATAAGTGAAATTGCAGTTATAAATAAAATATTAACCCGACTAAGTGCCGATTTTACCAACGTCGATCGATGTTTAACCTCGGGCGTTCTGACAGTTCTTGTACTGAAAATCTGCTAAAATATTATGGATGTATGTATGAATGAATGGATGGATGTTTGCTACTCAATCACGCCGCAACGACTGAACCGATTTGGCTGAAATTTGGCATAGAGATAGATTATACATGCATGTTTTCCTTCACCGACCCTATACCGTCCGTTATAGCGAGTGATTAAATCTGGAATCAAACCCCAGACCGCCCGAAAAGTAGGCGATGTCTTAACTAATAGGCCATTACGGTTACATTATAACAATCATATCTGATTCAAATATAGGCATTTCATTTTAAATAACGGATTAATATAACGGATAAAGATAAATAATGTAATTATACCTACTAAAATAAAACCTAATACATACCTACTAAAATAATAATTCAAAAAGAATGTGGATTGATATTACGATCATGAGGTAACCTACATTGATAAGGATTTGTTATTGCAAAATTATCATGCATTTTAATACTAGCACAGTAAATAAATACGAATTTTGATACTTCTATGTCATCTTGAACGTTGTAATAGATCGGCGTATTTTTTTAATGATATTATTTAATTAGCTGAAGAGTCATAAAGCCTAAGTTTTATCCCGGAAAAAAAATTCTACAGCACCTATATCTACTATGTACTTAATCAAAATCTTCCTAATCCTATGCTTGCTTGACAGAAATTGCTGATCCTTTGTATATTTTAACTTTTCCAATAAAAGTGTACAAAAAGAGAAAATAATTTATTCTATCTATTTTATATTTTGAGAGATGTGTGACTTAGTTGCGACATTGCATATAATACCAGGGGATTGAACCAGTAAAGCAACGTTGACCCAAAATGGTAAATAAATGGGAGCTATCGGCTAGCTGCCTAGAGCCATGATAAGCCGTCTGTCCTAGTAATTACTCTAGTAACTTCCACTGACGAACGAATAAAGTAAAAACTTCATAATTTCCATCCGAGGAATCGTACTTAGGACCTCATTACTGCGCTCACCACCATAACCTTAAAGCTATTTAATTTTTTGTTGGTCAGATAGGTTCTCTCAACTGTTGAAATAAAAGCATCAAATAATGAATAGCAATAAGTGTGCTTCTATAAACTTTTTATTGTTTATAACTTCTGAACGTGTAAAATTATCTAGCTTTCATTGTATCGAATTCAGCAGAGTCGTGTAAAAAAGTCTCTGAACCGACGTAACGACCTGTAATCGCGAAAAGGGATCAGCGTCGACGATTATACTACGTGACCGCTCTCAAGGTCATGACATAAAACAATATGATCATAATTAATTCGATTATAATCTGTGGTGGGTGCATGACAATATGGCTGCCACGCCGCCATATTGATAGAGCGCGCGACGGCGGGCTTTGTATTCGGTTTCCGGAAAAGCGCGCTGTTTGGGGTCACTGAATTTATTTCTGTATGTCTGCATGTTAGTTTGTTTGAAACTTACTCTTGTTACTTACTAGGACTTACTTAACCAAAGACGGTTTGGCAGGTCTTGAGATTTGAAGATTTTCTTTTAAAGCATATTAGCTTGATTAACACTCTCCTATAGACTATAGAGGACCTCCAAGTAACCGAAAAGCTTATGTTAGGAGTGGGTACGACAGTAGCGAAACTGGTAGGAATCGAAAAAAAAAACTGAAAGGTCGATCCTTTCATTTTTTTTTATCCGATATAGACTTGCGTTTGACGACAATCAGTACTGGATAGCACTGATGAGGTCTAAGTTTGAGCGCGCTTGCCTAGAAGATGCCAATTCACTCTTGCCTTGAAGGTACTCAAATAATTATAGGTGGCAGGAAACACAGATGCTGGAAGAGTGTTCCACACCTTAGCGGTTCTTATTAGAAACGTTAAATTAAAGCTTTTCGTTCGAGTAGATTGGATTTCTATCACATAAGGATGCCAACGCACACGACTTCTTGTAGTTCTGTGGTAAAAGTTGAAGGAGGTACCTACTAGGTTGTTTTCGTAAATAAAACAAAAGTATAGATACTTTTGTAGACTTCTTCAAGCTCGTTTGAATTTTTAAAAGCCTTTTATGTCACTGTAGATTAGTGCCGCTTTTCTTACTACTTTGTTACTTACAGAAAAGTATTAAGTTGCTGAAAGTACATACCTATTATACATGAATATTGTGACTAGTGTCCATCAAGCACGATGATTTCGGCCCGGTCATCGGTGTCAGCATATCTATGGAAAATTAGCGAAGCATGTCGTCGGTGTGATTCGCTCATACTACTCTCCCATTGTCAGTCCCCCCCTTGATGTAATTTAACTGAATTATGGTATAGAAATGCCCACAATATAGTTTTGACTGGCCAGTGATGCGCCTGCGAGGCTCGAGTACACCAAAGTGGACATAATATAGACTGTTATCCTGAAAAGTGTGGTTGTTTGCAAGTGCTACGAGAAGCTGCTACGAAACGTAGACGCCATTGCTGAAAGCTCAAGTGAGTGGTGCGAAAATAAGATTACATTTTAACCGACTTCTAAAAAAAGGCGGTTATCAATTCGGCCGGTATCTCTATTTTTTCTTTATATTTTTATTTTACACTAGCTGATGCCCGTGACTCCGACCGCGTGGATTTAGTTTTCAAAAACTCCGAGGGAATTCTTTGATGTTCCCGGATAAAAATATGCCTATGGCACTCACCAGGTTCTCAACTATGCCACAAAATACGTCGATCCGTTTCCTCCGTTTCTGCATGATTGAATGACAAACGAACCAATTTGTAAGAAATGCACTTAAATACTTTGGGACTACATAATAATATTGAAATTGTCAATTTTAAGTTCATAGCATTGAGGTATAAACTAAAACCACCTCATTCCACCGAAGCATTTCGCATCCTACAATCCATGGTAGTGTAACTTGTTTAGGAAGAATGTACCTATTCACTTAGAAATTCCTCGTAAAATAAAACTTGCTGCTTTCTGCATAACGCTGACCAAATTTCGACCAAACAGCGCTTCGTATCCTAAAAGATGTTATACAAATGGGCACATTTCGCTCGGTCGATTATTATTAAATATCCGACTTAAAATTTTGGATTGAATAGGTTATTGTAACAAGCTATAAATGATTACAGGTATATAAGAGGGAAAACTTAGTAGCTAATTTTATGTCTTTTCTTTTCTCATAATCACCTCATAATAAGATAAAATATGTCTCGCATGGCACTGTGCTTTTTTGTCATAAATGGTTAGGTGCGTTTGTGATAAAAATGACGCTAGTGCATTCTAATTATATATAGGTAGGCAGTTGGTAGGAGGAAGTTATTATGCAACTATGAGCACGTGTGTACAAGCCATAATAATTATGTATTATGAACGTTAGATGGGCTACCTATGGATGGATATATTATATTAAAGATCTATACTGAATTTTTTTTTCAATAAGGGACTTTTGAAGGTGACCTGAAGGTGACATGAATGTCAGCCCCATCGGTACTCACAAAATATTACAATTATAATAATACAATTAATATATACAAAATGACCTACTTATATAACTATATCAATTTGAGAGAATCACTAACAAATCTATATACTTTAACAGCCGAATTACTCAAAGGATTGCTAAAAATAGAATTAAAAATACCAGTATTCATAAAATTTAATAGTGAATTTAATGAAACTATAAATCCCTAGTAATATTTTTTTTATTTTTTATTAAAATGTTACAATAACCTTATAGCTAAAGTAATCTAATTACTATACAAATCATGCCCACGTGGAATGGTGCCAAGAATACTGGCTGCATTTCAGTACTAAACAGCCAGTTTGATCTGTTGCACAAAAAATGAACCAGTCCTTCTATCACCAGATGAGTCAATTAACCGCGGTGAAATGTCTCGTAAACATTTTTTTCACTTAGACTAAGATACAGTATACACACACATGTGAAAATGTTTTTGATTGGTTGGCCATTCGATTACGTAGCATCTCGTAGCATCTAACTTCTAGGCTATTTTTTATTACAAAAATATAAAGGTTTCCGCAGAAATTAAAATAATTAACTTTACGCGGGCTAAGGCTACTAGTTTTATAGAGGTACCTACTACATCTGCAAAAGCCATCAAACGTAGAACATATCCGATATTCTTGGATACTTAGGTACCCGATATTTCTGAATACCTTCAGGTATAGTTTATGGATGTTCATCATTTAGCTGTAGAAAAATGTAGCTACTGATTATTAAGTTAGGCGATCCGTAGGAAAATAGAGTTCAATCCTTGCAATGGACCAAGGTCCAGAGGTGGAATGTCTAAAGATTGAGGACTTATTTGAGTATGAGACAACGATACAATAGTATGATTACCCAGTCAAGAAAATTGGTTCTTAACTGCCTCGTTGGTCTAGTGGTAAGCATGATAGACTGCGGACGACGAAGTCCCGAGTTCGATTCCCGGATTGTGCCAAAAAATGCATTGCGTTTTCTGTCAAGAAAATCTCAATATTAGCCCGGAGTTAGGAAGTTGGCGGTGAGTTACCCCCGTGCCTCGGAGAGCACGTAAAAGCCGTCGGTCCTGTACCTGATCTCTCTCCGGTCATGCCGGATTTTCTGTCCCATTAGATTATGAGAGTGAGGGAATAGAGGGTGCACCTGTGCTGCGCATACACCTGTGCACTATAATATCTCCTGCGCAGATGGCTTATCTTTGTGGAGATTTGCCGCCGTGGCTGGATCGGTAGGACATTATTGTTATTATTACATAGTTAAGACTCCAGTGGATATCTATAATAATTTACAGGTAGATCTTTAGGTAGGTAGATAGTTAGGTACTCAATTTAATCGATTGGTAAGACGTTTTGAACATTAATGATACTTAATTTAAGCAAGAATTATTCATTTTATTTTATCGAAAATTTAATTAGTTTTATAAGTGATGTGAAAAAGGTACGTAAGGTAAAGGTAGGATAGGATGGTAAGTCACGGCTAAAGCATCCCACCAGATCAGACCCGAGACAATTTAGAAATTATAAATTCCCAAATTACCCGCGCCGGGAATCAAGCCGACACCACCCAGTTATAAGACTACATCGATGACCACTGCGCCAGGGAGGTCGTCAATATATACTGTATATATAAATAAATAAATAAACGTTTATTCAGCTCACACAAATAAAAAGATACAAAAGAGTAACAATAAGTGAAATCTACAGACTGCACCCCCACTCCGCTCAGACCCAAGACAGAGTTAAAACGAGACAGATTTATGTCCGAGCATATTTTTGTGACAGACTAAAGTTTTCGAACAGTGCGTGTTGCCAGTGATGACTTATGGATCCGAAACATGGTCGCTAACTATGGGCCTCATAAGAAGGCTCAGGATCACTCAGAAGGCGATGGAGAGAGCGATGCTCGGAGTATCCCTGCGAGATCAAATCAGAAATGAGGAGATCCGTAGGAGAACCAAAGTCACCGACATAGCTCAGCGAGTCGTGAAATTGAAGTGGAAATGGGCGTGGCACATAGTTCGAAGAGCTGATGGTTGATGAAGTCCCAAGGTGCTGGAGTGGCGACACCGCACCGGAAAGCGTAGTGTTGGCAGACCCTCCATCAGGTGGACCGACGACATCAAGCGAATCGCAGGGAGCCGCTGGATTCAGGCGGCGCAAGACCGAGCCCTGTGGAGGTCCATGCAGGAGACTTATGTCCAGCAGTGGACGTATAGACGTCCACTGCTGGACATAAGTTGACAAAGAAGAAGAAGATATTTTTGTGGCTCGTTTCAACTCTAACCCAAGTCCGAACTGAGCTAGAGTACACTCTATACATCTTAGTAAAGGTCTCAATAGCCCAACGGTTAAAGGCGCGGACTGAAAACTGAAATGTCGCAGGTTCGCATCCCACCCGTTGCACTAGTGTCGTACCCACTCCTAGTACAAGCTTTCTGCTTATTAGTCCACTTCAGCTTCAACTAATATTCTTTTTTTTTTAAAGGTATGTTTTACATTCAAAAAAAAAATAACATTCTATTCAAAGTATTGCGAAAGGATAGGGAGAAACCGGAATACTTTCCCACGAGCCCATCCTAGCCAATCCCACCTCTACAATAGGCGCAGTTTTCACACTATCGCGTCGTGCGTGATCGCTCATGAAAGAGTCCCGTTAAGCAAATAGCAGATGAATGAACTTCCGTATTCAATACGAGGTATTAATGTCACCAATCAATTGTAACTTTCGCATCCAGGCTCATGGACGGATAATAACCTGCCTTAAAGGTATAAATAGAAAAATTATTAAGCTATTGCATAGCTTCTATCGCGGGCCTTGAGCGTGGAGACCGAATCCAGAAATTCCGTAACGAAAATAACCTGACACCCACGGACACGGACTCCTCTCACCGCTAGATGGCGTTGATAAAAAATGCTATGCAATAGCTTTACCGCGGCAGTCCCCGATTGCCACACGTCTTTTTTTGTTTTTTTTTTTACTTTTTTTTGACTTGAGTTGCATAAACTTCCTTTTATCCCGGAAAAACAGAGGGTTTTCCTGGGATTTTAAAATGTAACTCTCCGCAGATGAGGTTGTGGATAACAGCTAGTACTAATTTACTTTGGAGTTTACGTACTTACTTCTTAGAGGGATTCCTGTAATTATAATAAAATGAAGTTTGTAGATAATATGGTACAACACTAGTGGAATATTAAGTAGGTATAAAGCTAATAAATAATTTTCTTAGCCTTACGTGATTTTCAAAATAAATACCTAAGCACTCTTCTCCTTATTGTTAATTCCGTTCGATTACATAAGTCAAGTATTTAGTCACTAGGTTGGTTATATACTCAAAGGTCACTAGGTAGATATCTTTCATTTCACGAGGGTTCGTAGCTCATGGTTGTGTGTGTCGTATCTGTATAAGTGTGACCGAAAACTAGCATGCGTCTATAGGCTCCTGATAGGCACGCACACTTATGCAATGTGCATTTACACGACGCAACCACAAGTAAAGCGCCCGTAACTTCGTGAGATAAACGTAAGTATTGAAGATTAAATCCTTCCTCTCTCCTCCTTCCTCCTCTCTTTCTGAGTACATTCGACCCATCTTTATGAATTGCGAAAGAAAGAAACTATACAGCTACTAAGATTTATTCGGTCTAATTCAGTTATTAAATATCGCGCGGCAATCTTTCGTTTTTCCGGGATAATAAGCCTGTATCACATTGCATGCCCTCAAATAACAATGCAATACATCACGTCGATCTATTGCTACCAGATTGCTAAGTTACTGACTAAAGGAAGCCAACGAATAAACAAACAATCAACAACAAACCAACAAACAAACAGACTTTCCCAGACCCAGACATAATATGACCCAAGGTTATTTAATGTAACGTCCGATTCAAACTTTATGACTTCTCGAACTTGGTTCGTTTCGATGTGCAGAAATTTTTTTTTTGTAAGGACGTATCGTTGCTCCCATTTAAATTGGTGAAGATCTGATGGATATCTTCGGAGATGGAGGACGGAACTTTTCAATGAATGAGAGTAAATCGCGTGCACTAGGATGCACGCGTGCATTAAGATAAAATTTAAAAAAAATCGACTTCAAATAGAAATAGAAATATTTTTTATTCAAATAAATTTTTACAAGTAAGTACTTTTGAATCGTCAATGAATCTACGGAATGCCGTTCCTGCCGAGAAGAGCCAGCAATAAACTCGGCGGTTGCTCTTTTAAAAAAAAAAATTTTTTTTTTTACAATGCATAACAAAACTATGCTACGAGTATGTTTCCACAATAAAGTTTCAAAAATGCAAAACAATCCAATGCATGTTAAGACAGGCAGGCAAAAGCAGACCCATTCCGGTTGGTGGCACCCGTTCATGAGCATGCCGCATGATCCAGCCATTGCTTCGCTCAACCATATTTGAGAGAACGTAACAACCCGCACCACACGACACCACCACAGAAATTTTAAAGAGAGCATGATGATGAGAGAGAGCAAATGCCACTACAAAATATAAAAACAATTTTAGTTTGTACACGTAAATGTTGAAGTTGGGCTAGCGTCGCGCATCGGATCCAACCCCGCCCGCGGGCCGCTTGTCTTATACTCGTTATATTGGTAAGGATTGATCCATTTGGAGGCTAAGTAGGAGAGACATTTCGCGACACAGATAACCGTATAACATTCAGCTACGGCATTAGGTACAATTTGCGCCGACGAGGACATCGGTCGGCCACAAAGCGCAGGAAATGGGCATCCGCTTTCCATCGGCACAATTTTTGGAAACGCCAAAATTTTATACCACAGGCCTTCATGACTTTTGTCATGCAGATTTTTCATTTATATGGTATACCTATATTGTTATTTTAAAAAGGTGTGGGTGATTCATCTTGGGAATTCATAATTAACTTATTCGGCAATATTTTATTCAACATTTTTAACTATCCATATAATGTATAAAAAAAAAAAAATTATTTAAGTATCCATAAAACCTTATGAGGGTAACGGTATCTCTGTACATTCAAAAGTCTAACAGTACTTTAATTATTGCTATCCATTACACATTCCCTAGTGATCATAACGACTGATCCATTGTTGATCATATGATGTGTCAATAATAAATGGCAAATAAAATGACGGTCATTATTTGCATTGCGATTTTATTCTGATAATGTTGATGGTCACTGAATCTCGCTATTTGGACAATTTTGTGCTATTATTAAATCTATCTCTATAGTTTGATTGGAATAGAAAGTTACATAGACAGTAGAAAACTGTTGGAATATAATAAAAGAGTAATAATGAAATCTAATTAAATAAAAGGAAGAGGTGACTGACTAACTGACTGTCTGATCTATCAACGCACAGCTCAAATGTCAAATCACTGGACAGATCGGACTGTTTGGCTCACAGATAGATATTACGACTGATTACTTACGCGGATCTTACGCAGCTACTAGTTAATGCTAAAGATCTAAAGACCGTGCTCTGACTCAGCTCAGACTCAAGATAGAGATTAAAACGAGACATAAATATTTTTCGACATAAATCTGTCTCGTTTTAACTCTATCTTGAGTCTGAGCTGAGTAAGAGTGCGGTCTATAGATTTCAGTCTAAGATACAAGAAAAATGTAATAAAATAAATGTTATATTTTATGCTCAGTGCTCATTCTAATTTACGACGATGCCCTTTATCGGTCAATCGACTTAAGAGATCAAGCAAACAGATATTTAATGACCTAACACCACTCACGACTTTCTGGAACCACGTTATGTGGGCATATTATATTATATCTAGGTATTTAATGTTAGGTAGAGATATTTATTCAACCTTGTTCTCGATTGTCTCATCACATTCATCTGGTGCAGCGAACCGATGATTTTGTATCATGTTTACAGTACCTATACATGAGTATATGGATATTAGTAATTTTATCCTTAAATCCTTAAATGCGAAAGTGTTTGTCTGTTGGTTTGTCCTTCAATCACGCAGCAACGGAGCTATACATTGGTGTGATTTTGCACAGGAATAATGCTTAGATCTATAGAGCGTGCTCAAGATGAGTTACGAGACAAAAATGTGCTCTGACATAAATCTGTCTTTTTTTAATTCGATGACAAGATAGCCCTTGACTGCGATCTCACCTGATGGTAAGTGACTATGCAGTCTAAGATGGTAGCGGGCTAACTTGGAAGGGGTATGGCAGTGTACATTCAACCCATACCCCCAGTCGGTTTCTACACGCCATGGTGCCAGAACGCTAAATCGCTTGGCGGCACGTCTTTGACAGTAGGGTGGTAACTAGCCACGGCCAAAACCTCCCACCAGACGAACTCTCGTTTTTAACTGACTTCCAAAAAAGGAGGATTTTTTCTTCAAATTTTATAGGCACAATTGATATAGTACTTTGTAGTGGCGTTTGAAGTTGGTTTTGTATAAAGAATTTTTACGTTTATATTATATGTCTTAAGTCTGAGGAGAGTGAGACGGTCTATAGATTTCAGCCTGAGGTAAATAGCATAAACATTTGCATCATGAAGGCAAACTTTGTAATTCTTTAGAACCGAGCCCTAAAACCATGCTCGTTATCGTCATGATTAGGTTTTTTTTTTAAACACTTTGTCTCGAGTGAGTACTTACAATAAACAATAATAATATGTTTTTATTTTTTACATCGTATTTCATTATTATCAGTCTATTATTAAATTGTTGAAACAAATAAGCTGAACAAAGCTTTGTTTAGAACTACACATAATAAACACTTTCGTCCTATTTATAAATTTTATCTTGATTTCTTGCTTCAAGATAATAGGCAAGTAAACAATTGAACATACTTACCTACTGAAATGGAAACAAGCAAAAATGATGGTAGATGATGGTTCAAGAAACAATAAAAATAATGTCTTGTCCTTCACGAATTTTCACTTAAATTTTAAATTACCAATTCTTTATAATACACGACTTCATTATAGAGAAACAAAACATTATTGTATACAGGTAGGTACCTACTTACCTTTATTCTACTATTTATTGAGTATCTACTCATCTGATTTATGACTCTGATATAATCGAAGGAATTCGGTTTTTTAAAAACAATTTTTATTTAGATTATTGTGAACTACATTATACAACGTGTAATGAAACTCCGAAATAATACTTTCCCCAAGGAACATAGGTCGAAATGAGAAAAGAAAATGTGGACTTCCCATACAAAATTGACGATCAGCTGATTGATTTACTATGGGAGGTAAATTTTTTTTTTCATATTGTTCCTTGGGGAAAGTTGTTCAGTTTCATGAGCACATTCACCTCCTTCAGTATTATTTCGGAGTTTCATTACACGTTGTATAAGTACTATGATTTTGTGCCCAGGACCTTATGTGCGGTCGGTGACGTCAGGGAGAAGATAGCAAGAAGATGAAGCCCCGGGGGGCGAGCGTCATGCACGCCTTCACTGCCCTGACTATGCTCACAATGGCCAACGGTACCTCTCAAAAACTATTTTTTTTTCAATACTTATAGGACTAGGTACAGATCAGCGCTTAACTGCAATCACGCCTGTTAGTAGGTAAGTGAAGATGCACCTTTAGATGGATCGCACTTGCCTAAAGGATGTCTATTCACTCTTGATTCATTGGAATAACAAAAGCCGCAAGGGCATCTCAACTAGCAAAGAAGTCCTATAAAAGAGACTATAAGTCTATCAATACTAATAAAGCTCCTATATTGGCATTGTTAAGTAAAAACTTATACCAGCATTTCACAAGCACAAGTAGACTATAAGTAGATTATAAGGTCGTTATAGAAATAAAAGCTCCTGTAACTACCCCCAAATCCACCTTTATAGTATGGCACAAGTATTTTTTAAATGTAAAAAAAGAAAGAGAAAAAAGAACATTTTGCTAGTTGGGATTCCATTCAAATTCATCATCGTCATTTAACCCCATAGTAAAATAGTCCGACTTCGTCCACAGCTGAATATACCTAAGTGTCTTAAAATGATCACCACAGAACATTAGGTACCTACCTATCAATTTCAAAATCGTATCAAGTAGGTATTGTAATCGACGTCAATGAAATAATAGTAGGAGTATTTTAACAAAAAATATTGAATGTTATGTAGGTTATTTTGTTAAGATACTCCTCTAGATACTCATAGATAAATATTGTTTTCTTTCAGCCCAAACAACATGCAACCAAGGAATGGGACGGGTAATGTACGAAAGATTACCAAATCAGCAGCTGCATGGATTCGATGACGATGTAGTAAGTATACAATAACGATTTTGTTACCGTTTACGCTTTGAATACCTTTTGCCGACTTGAATGTATCCTCCAACTCATTTACACTAAACTCACTTACTTACTCACTTTTAAGGGTAGCTGGAAGAAATTTCTTTCTTAGAGATAAGCTTCACCTGTGTCCACTTCTTCTAATAATATTATTTTCTTGTATCTATTTATCATAAATAATAAAAATGAAATAAATAAATAAAAATAAATTATATTAGGATGGTTAGCCTGTTGTAATGTCGTCATGTGTAGTGCAAGTTTGCCTGGCAGAGTTCGCCACTAGTGATAAGGCCGCCTTTTGTATTCTTCTTCTTTCTACATACATCTTCTATGTATTCATCATTCATCTAGATCTGTCTGTATTCTTAACTTTGTGTTGTGGCTTACAAATAAAGTGTTAAATATGTTTTTTCCTTATTTTATCTTAGATCCGTGAAACAGCACCCCCATTTCGGGTATTAGAAAAGTGCCAGGATCTATGCCTAAGGGATCGTTCCGGAAACAGTCTGGTCAGGACTTGTAACTCGATAGACTTCCAGCCCGGAGCACGCATTGCAGCCTTCAGCCCTGAACCAGAGTATGAAGAATCAACTTGCTATTTGACGAGAGAACAGGCCGCTCCGGAGGGCATTGGCACTCTCATGATAGTGCCTAACAGCGTGCATTTCAATGAAATTTGTCTGACGTGTGAGTTTTTTTTTTAATATTCATTAGTATTCAGCTCATAGATTTTGGACAAAGGGTCTTTAATTAGGATTGCCAGATGGGAAAACCGAAAGATCTCGAAAAAATTACAAAACGTCGGGATTTTGGGGTGGTTGTCTGAGAACAACTTTTCTGTTGTTCATGTTACGAGCTAAAATTTTAATTTGATTTTTAAAATCAATAGCCTAAAAAAATTTAACATTATTCTTATAATAACCCCGACGAATCCCGACGAATTCCGACCATCTGGCAACCCTATCTTCAATCCTTTACTTTTACGATTTTATCAAAAATGTTTAAATCAGATAGGCTTGAAGGTAATCAGACCACCAGGTAAAAATCTACTTTGGCCCACATTGTAAAGATTTATAATCTGATAAAATATTATGATAACGGCGTTGTAAAATATAGAAACATGTTTTCCTGAGTCTATTTTGAGATAAATACTATAAAAAGTCAATCAATCAACATTATCAAGTTCTACTTATCCTTGAACAATGACCATTGTTCTACTGATGTCGATTGTCACGCATTTTGTTCACATAATACTTACGAGTTTGTAGCTAGAAAATGATACCTAGGTATATTAATGATAATAAATCAATATTAAGTAATTATTTACTTCGTAGCCAATCGTCCAGAACGGGAATGCCCGTCACGTCGCTACGTCTTCGAACGTCACGCTCGAAAGCGCTTGAAGCTACCGCCGTCAGATCTGAAAGAAATCATGGTCGCAAATAGAACAGAGTGTGAGGACAAATGTTTAGGAGAATTCAGTTTTGTATGCCGATCGGCGACCTACGACTCTGCCTTGCGAACGTGTTCTCTGAGCAGATTTACTAGACGGACACACCCGGAGCTCTTAGAAGATGATCACAATGCTGATTATTTGGAAAACACATGTCTTAACGGTAAGAATAATATATGCAGTAAAAACTATTGTTAACTAGCTAAAGCAAAATCAGATCCAATCCGGTTCGAAGGACCACTTTTTACCCTTTGTAGTTTGCGCGCTGACTGCTCTTCACGTTAATCTTCAGATAATATCTGTCATCCCATCTCATAGAGTCCACTGGTGACCAGAAGGCATGAAGTTACCTCGGCCAGTATATAAGTTTGGCCATTCAGCGGGGTTACGTAGCCAGCGCGGACACTTTTCCTCGTTCCAGTGGTTTAGATGATATTTTTTATATTTAGCTTTTATTTTTGATATTTACATTTTAGGTTTAATTTAGAATTTAGTTTTGTATTCTATTTTATGGGATTTGAAAGACAACTTATCGTAACAATAATTCTTATACCTAAATCAACTATTCCCGTAATCCCATAAATAATAAACTATATGGGATAATTCCCATACCAGTGTAACTAAAAATAGCTGATTCTAAACATGCAGTGATATATAGTGATAAGCTAAGCGGTGCTTGTGCTTAGCTTATAACTGCATGTTTAGAATCTGATTCTGTTATAGAAAAAAAACTAAAATTCTTATACTTCACAGCTGAACGCAGGTGTGATGGCTTAGCTGTATTCATAAAAGAGGAAAATAAAAGACTCGGAGGTCCGTTCGAAGCTGACGTCTTCTCAAATATGACATTGGATGAGTGCCAGTCCATGTGCGTACGTGCTGAAAAGTAAGTGAGAATGTTAAGAATAATAAACATTTTGAAGCCTCAATAGCCCAATGGTTAAAGGTGCGGACTGAAAACTGAAACGTCGCAGGTTCGAGCCCCACCCGTTGCACTATTGTCGTACCCACTCCTAGCATAAGCTTTTCGCTTATTTGGAGGGGAGAGGAGAATATAATTCAATTTCAGCTTGGCTAATTATTCTTTACAAAAAATAGAAATATCATTGCAGATCCACTACTTAATAGCCTTAATTAGTATTTATCAATTAGGAATTAAGCTAGTGAGAATGTGTCGCGCTGCTAAAAAAGTACTTATTTAGCTAGTTGTGGATACATAAGTACAAAATGTTGGTGGTAGTTGGGATCCCAAGGTGCTGGAGTGGCAACCCTTTACTGGAAAGCGTAGGTATACTTAGTATTAGCAAATCCCTTGCTAGGTGGTCCAGAACCGTGGTATAGATACAGGCGGCAAGACCGAGTTATGTGGAAGTTCATGCAAGAGACCTTTGTCCACAGCTGGTCTATCGGTTAATAAAAAAAAAAGTAAGAACAAGAATATTTTTTGCTTTAGTCAACCTTTTAGACAAAAACACTTAGGGCCAAATTAGACGGCCGTTCATTGTTCATTTTTGCGATGAACGATGCATGATACCTTTCATAGCGGAAGCAAAATCGCTTGTGAACGGTGAACGGCCGGTGTTTAGACGGTTCATTACGATAACTCATCGGTAAAGCCTCGAAAATGAAAGCAAAAATCTCGAAAAATGAACCCCCTAACCGCCTTTATTTTGATAATGCAGATATTTTTGTCGATCCATCGAACACGATGCAATGACAAAGCAATGCGTGCTCTCGGAAGAAGATTCTGTTTCTCAAAAAGACGACGTGACAGTCAGCGCATCTCCCACGCACCACTTCTACGATCTCGTTTGTTTGGATAACCGTAAGTATTTCAGTTTCCCTAACAACTAGAACACTGTGTGGAAATCCAAGATACAGAAGCTTAGTTTGCTATATATCTGCTAAACAGGATACTTACTTAAATCTACAAGCATAAAGGCATGATAAATGATGCAAGCTAAATTCACCACTACCTACCAATCGTTTTGGTTTGTCGCTTGCTTCCTTTAGATGCATGTCTAATGTAATGTACTTAGTACTTTTTCAGCAAAATCTCTTTTCCGAATCGTTGGTAGAGTCGTGACGTGTCATAAGAGCCATAGGTTGGCCTACTTTAAATAAATAAGTTTTTGAATTTTATTATGTAAGTACCTACCTAGATTTAGATGGTTTAGCGGATTATGCAAAATAAGCTTGTTGTTTCTTAGAAAATAAATAATCTGCATAAGTTTCTTAGAAAATAATCTAAGTAGCACAAATTGACAACTTGATTATTTTTAGTGGCCAGAGAAATGTCAATTTAACTACAATTGACGACTGTTTTTTTTTTACGTTTGTAATACGTCACTTTTAAGTTGATTTTAATTTCTTTTATTTAATTGTGTATTAATTTAATTTTCATATTAATTTCCTTATCCTCAGCAAATAACATTAAAGTCGTTCAAAAAGAGAATCGTCGTGGCTAACCAGTGAACAAGCGCCTTTTATTAATGCGCTGTTGTTTCGTTGTTAAAAAAAGACCCTCCAACCCCAAGACGGTTCTCTTTTTGAACAAACTCTACTAATAAAGGGCTAATTTTACTAGTAATAGCAAACAAAAAATGCTTAATACTCAGTAGGCAAGCCATTGCTAAAACATTTGAATTTTCACGTAGAGCTTTTTATTATTAATATTTAAACTAACTTCTCCTAGACAGAAACCTTTATTAACGTGCTATTAACATAACATAAAACCACAATAAGGTTTTCTCTCTAATGATTAGTCTCTCATCGGGTGACAGCTCGCGGGACCGAGTACCCGGATAACAGCGTGACGTCGCACCTGTTCTCGCCCGGGAGGCGACCGGACACCGCCTTCCAGAGGTACCGGAACAGCCGGATCACCGGCGAGTTTCACTCCGAAATCACCGGCCGGTCGCTCAGCGAGTGCTTGGACGAGTGTCTGAGACAAACGAGTTTCCAGTGCAGGTATGAACATTTTTCAAAGTATTTTTACTATTTTTTGATGAAACGTGTGTTTATATGTGAAATTTGGATGTTTGTTAAGTTTGGATGTTGAAGTATGTATGGATGTTTGTTACTCAATCACGCCGCAACGACTGAACCGATTTGACTGAGATAGATTGTGGACTGGAATAACACATAGGCTACTTTATATCCCGGAAAATTGAGTTTCCGTGGAAACGGAAAATCTCAATCCACGCGAACGAAGTCGCGGGCATCAGCTAGTAATATTATAAATGCGAAAATGTGTTTATTTGTTCTGTAATCACGCAACAACGAGCATAGAACAACGTGAATAATTGACTACCTGAAGAGGAAAAACAAAGAGTTATAGCGGGATTTTCATAGAAACTCACTCCACGCAGACGAAATTGAAGGCAAAACTAGCACGATGATACTTTAAATCTTTAATATTATACCTAACTAGTTCTTACCCGCGGCTTCGCTCACATTCACAAGTTCGATTTTTCAAATCCCTATTCTCTCTTTAGGAGTTGAATTTTCAAAAATACTTTCTTAGCTGTTGCTTACATCATAATAGCTAAATGTATGCCCAGCCCGATCCATCCAGTGATAGAAGTTGTGCATTAATATACGTAGATCAGTCAGTCACTTTTTTCATTTATTTTATACTAGCTTTTGCCCGCGGCTTCGCTCACGTTAAGTTAAATTTTTCAAACCCCTATTTTACCCGTTGTACCTCCTTAGGGGTCGAATTTTCAAAAATCCTTTCTTAGAGAATGCCTACGGCCTGTATGCCAAATTTGAACCTGATCGGTCCAGTGGTTTAAGCTGTGCGTTGACAGCATTTTTTATTGTTTATGTATTTCATCTAAATATTTAAAACGCAAAGGTGACTGACTTACTGACTGATCTGACCTTGAGCCTAAAGTAGGCATATCTACAATATAATAGCTCTTGGATAAGTATTACCTAACACTTAACAGTGCGTCACCCAGGTCTTATCTAAAACATCATTCAAATCAGTGGAATGAGGAAAAGTGTTCAGAATGCATTCATAATATTCATTTAAGTAATAGGAAATACAACCAATTACTCCGTAAGTTTTTCAATTACCACACTGATAAGAATTTTTTGGGTAAGCCAAATAAGATAACTGTTGCCGAAAGCAAACAGATAAATTTTTCGCGCGGTAAATAAATAAGTACAAACATACAATTTGATCATAATAAATATGAGGTGAAAGAATCAAATCTTTGTATTAAAATTAGTGTGTTATATGCTAATATTTTAAATGCGAAAGTGTGTTTGTTTGTTAGTTTGTCTTCCAATCACGCTGCAACAGAGCTACGGATCAACATGATTTTTGCATGGGTATAGTTGAGGACCGGAAACGTGACATAGGCTACTTTTTATCCAGGAAAATTAAAGAGTTCCCGCGGGATTTTAAAAACTAAATTAATGCGGACGAAGTCGCGGCCATCAGCTAGTTGTAAAATAAGGTAATTTTCGGGCAGGTCCGCGGTGTACAGCGATCGCGCAAGAACTTGCAGGCTCAGCAGGTACAACCAAAAGGACGGCATGCGACTGTTGTATGATCCAGACTTCGATTACTACGAAAATCTTATGCGTAAGTAACAGCTATTGTGTTATTAAAAATGTAATGTATAATGTCGATCATTTTTGCATGATAAAATTTTGAGAAAAAATCGTCATTTATCTTCATTTTGAGAGACACAGGTCTCCTCTCAAATTATAAGGGTTCTTTATACAACTTAAGAAATTAAGCACGGACTATTATTATTAAGTACATATTCATTCACTTTTTTATCAAACACACATTTTTGGATGAGCTCATAATTTAAAAAAAAATTAATACGAAACAAAAATCTCAGATTTTTATACTTTTACAAATTTTTTGCTAGTTACATTTAAATTTTGCTAAACTGATAGAAACGAATAGGAAAATATTCCATGTATTTTATTTATAGTTATCGAGAACACATATCTAATAAACAAGGCGGATGATATCAATATAGAGAAAATAGTTATCAGTAATACGACACAAATGATACGTTGTTCCATTAATGGCATTTATAAGGCCAATTGGCATAAGTAGAGTTGTAACAATGACCCTTTGAAGCAGAAAATAGAACAGCAATTTGCTACATTAAACCCTCGCTTTTTCAAGAAATAATATGTATAATGATAGGTATGATAAATAGTAAACAGTGAGGGAAAGAGCTGTAATCAAATAGAAAATTCGGAGATTTATTAGAAAAACTACATCTGTAGAAGTGTAGAGTATCATAGCTCAAGGGGATTGCAAAGCTGACGTGGCAATGGGCGGGGCACATAGTTAGTAAATATCGATATAAACTTTGGCTCAAAGTTGTTGGAATTACGATCTCGCAACAGAAAATGCAGTATATTTAATAACAACATCAAATAAGACTCAGGGAATCGGTGGATACAAGAGAAGCCCCTAAAAGTAACCTTATGTCCAGCGGTGGACGTCTATCTGTTGATGACGACGCAACGAAACGAAAGAAATACATAAAAAACTAAATCAGGAAACAAAATTAATCAATTCATTTTTTGCGCATGCACAAAATGTGATTTAAGTATAGAGAATGCTTTGCTATATAAATTCACCTTTTGCCCACTTATATTGTTGTGTGCAAAGAAGAGAAAAAAAAAACTAAAAATCGATTTTAAAATGAAAACTTACTTAATGAAGACTCTATATAAAGGCAAAATTGATGATTTAAAGATTTTTTTCTACGGAGTAGTTAGAAAAATTGGCTTTTTTCTATAAATAAATAAATTATATTGTATCAGATCAGCTAGTAAGTGGAGAAAACGAAGCTGGGGGATCGGCAGGAGGATCAAAGTCGTCTTGGGGTTCTAATTCATCAGGTTCGATTGGATGCATTTTCAACCTTGTTTGGTTCAATTAAATTTTGAAATTGTAATAATTGGCTTATTTTTGTAGAAAACATATTGACTATTGCATGATTTTCTGTAGAAAACTTATTATAGGTTCAGTGTAGTAAAATAATTAAAAATATGCATGAACTATTAGTAAATATAATAGGGAGATGTTACCTCGTCGATTTAATGTTTAAAGTAATGTTTAAAGTCTTCAAAAGCATGCAGGTTATATTTTATGAATTAATTTAAATGTTTATGTTACCTAGAATATTAATTCTTAAATAGAAACTTAATCCTGTTTTTCAATAAAATTGTAATGTAGATATGTAGAAAATACTTACCTATAATATGATTATTGTTGTCGGGTTAAGGTGACATATTATCAGAAGTAGGTAATTGAGAGTTGAAGTAGTAAGTAGTTAGGAACGTAGTTTTTTTTAGTTAGAAAATCTGTAGATCAGTGATTGTACTGAATTTTTTGTATTGCAGTCACTGTTACTGATACGAGCTATTTTATTTTCAAGGTGGTAGTAAAGGCGGAGATCGTGATCGAGATCGAGATCGGGATCGGGATCGAGACAGATATCCGCCCGATGTGGATCGTTATCCGGATGACGATCGGTACTACGACGACGATCGATACCCATCACGGCCAGACCGGTACCCAGATGACCGGTATCCGATCGGCCCTGAACCTTACCCTGATAGATATCCCGCTGATCGTGACCGATATCCAGCAGACAGATACCCGGACGATAGATACCCTCCTGGTGTTGGACCGGATAGATTCCCAGTCGATCGTTACCCTCCACCTATCGATCAGTATCCGCCAGGTGTCGATAACAGATATCCAGCTTACCCAGGTGGCAGATACCCAGCGGGAGACCGATACCCAATTGACGGTGGACGGTTTCCTTACGATCCACCGAATGACATTGGTGGTGGTGGTGGTAGATATCCAACTTCAGACCGGTACCCTGTCAGTAGATACCCTATTGACGTTTACCCTGACAGATTTCCCCCAGACCGATACCCAGCAGACAGGTATCCGGTACCAGAGAGGAGGCCAATGAGACCATGGTCGAGCAGATATCCAGACAGATACGATCAGGACCGATATTCTGGCTCTGGCGATTGGGGTCGGTACCCGTACGGTCAGTACCCTGTTGGTGTGAATAGAGATCCTGTACCTTTGGGTGGTGACCGTTATCCTGATATGTATGATAAATATCCGCCGACCGGATCATCATATCCTGGTAAGCACAACGTTTGTATACCTATACACTCATAATTTAAGGATCTTTTGGACCTTTTATAAGTTTTATGATCTGTTCATTTTTATAATAGCGAAGTACTGGAATTTAGAAAAAGTCATCATTAGTTGAGTTGGTTAGTTACTCATAGATTATCCTAAAAAATGTTCAATTTTCTCTATTGGTCATCTTATAAGCAGGATATGGAAGAGGTGGTTACTATGGCCAAGACTATCCAGCCGGAGATAGATTCCCGACGAGAGATCGGTATCCAGATAGAGTTCGCCCTGGAGCAGACAGGTAAGTTGAAACGCGAATGAATGTAAAATTGTAGATTTCAAAATGCCTCAAATATAAAATACCCTTGATTTGTAGGTACCCTGTGGAGCCAAGGCCTCCATTTGGATCAAGAAGGCCTGTAGAAAGACCAGGTGGTTATCGTGGAAGTTATCCACCACCACCATTAGATAGACCTTTAGCTAACCCATTAGGTAAGTCATTCTGGGACTTTCAAATATGCATTCTTTTTGAAATTTATTTTACTGGTATCATAAAACTAGTTTCATTAAAAATTACCTGTTTTAGGAGGAGGCTACGGTGGTTATGAACCAGATGGACCCATACCCCCTGTTGGTATTCCAGTAAATGCTCCGGTTGGTGGTGGTGGTGTAATAGGTGGTCATATAGGTGGTCCTATCGGAGGACCAATTGGCGGCCCGATTGGTGGCAGACCTCCTATGGGCCAAAGACCATGGCAGGGGTCTAGGTGTGAAGAAGAAAGCTTCAGACAGGTTGGCAGGCAACGGATGCAACGAAGATTTGTACGCCGTTTCACAACTGCTCAATCATTGGCTCATTGCCAACGAGAATGTATTGAAGCTCGCGATTTCATTTGTCGGTCATTCAACTACAGGTATCACTTTATTTATAGCTTTGGATTGCGGTACATGTGATACGAAATGTTACTAATTGAATGTAAATATTTGTAGGGATGTAGGTTACGGAGCCGAACCACGTGACAATTGTGAGCTTAGTGATCGTGATACGCGTGAATTGGATGCAGCTAATCCAGCACATTTTGATAATACAGCAAACGAATACGATTTTTACGAAAGAGCACTTGGACGAAGCGCTGACGATTGTTTAGATGGTAAAACAAATTTATACCGCCACCAACTCGACTTTATTCGGCATAAAATTTGTAGCAAGTAATCATCTGTAATTTTCCTCACCAGTATCCCAAGTATGTAACGAAGATGGAATGGAATTCACTCTGCGATTACCAGAAGGTTTCTATGGACGTATGTACACTTATGGATTCTATGACCGATGTTTTTTCCGTGGTAATGGAGGCGTTTCTAATGTGCTGAGAATAACCGGAGCTCATGGTTATCCTGAGTGTGGTACACAACGGGTAATTAAAGAATTTCATTGATAAAATATTTATACTGATTTGTAAAGCAAATGGGATGAGATGAAGGGATTAATCATGTTTTCAGTACGGTGATACGATGACGAACATTGTGGTAGTGCAATTTAGTGACAATGTTCAGACATCGAGAGATAAACGTTTCAATTTGACCTGCTTGTTCAGAGGACCTGCGGAGGCTGTTGTCACGTCCAATTACATTGGAGCCGGGTGAGACATTTGTGAAGAAACTTGCGTCTATTTGAATTGTAGGCAACATAATTATCACGTCTTCAAATGATGTTTTTGATTGGTTCAAACTTTGGGTAGTCTTTAGTAATCTACTCTTCAAATAGACGCAAAATATGTTTTGTTTACTCGTAAATATTATATAGAAACTATTAACAGTTAACAGTTTGCGTGATTTGCTGTGACGCGGGTTCAGTGACTATTTTTAAATTCAGGGTAATTTTAGAAACTAGTTCATGTTTTGGGTATAGGGTTTCAGAGAATCATTAAGCTTGTCTGTGTTTGAGTGTGTATTCTTCTTTTCGTGTGTGTGTTTGCAATCCATTGTTATCTGTGCTAGGTAGTTATAGTAGGTTATTAGAGCGATATTCATATTGTATGGGTGTACTTTCTTTGTATGATTTTGCGTGCTGTTATTAACTAACAGCTACTAACTTAGCACTTTGAATGAAATCGTTATCTTTCTTTTCTAATTATTTAGTATCAATCGTTCAATCGCGTAGTCTGAGTAGGTTTCTATCTACTTGCCAATCGATTTCATCCAAAGTCATCTGTTGTTTCAAAAGAAGCATCATCTAAAGTCTAACAGTAGATTTGGCTATGATTTGGTCGACAGGTCCGGAAGTCCGATACCTATAGAGTATTTGCCTGAGGAAAGTTCATTGAACTCAAAGGTCAGACTCCTAATCCTGTATCAAGGCAGACCGACGACGACAATCGCTGTGGGAGATCCTTTGACATTTAGACTTGAAGCTCAGGACGGATATAATTACGCCACGGATATATTTGCAACCAATGTCATCGCTAGAGATCCATATTCGGGACGTTCAGTGCAACTTATTGATAGAGTGGGGTAAGTAATGTTATTTTTATTTGAAAGCATTGAATGTTATTGGCTTTTTTCGGTGATCGAAGGTTATTGGTACCTCACTTCTATCCATCCGATGTTTCAGAAAAAAAATTAGGATGTAGGTTGTTATTTGTACAAGCAGTCTGATATGGAAGCGTACAAACCTGAAAGAGGTGTGACCATTTAGTTACCCATATCTCTATTCTGTTTCTATGCGGTATCGTAGGAATGATATATTACTTGGCGGCACGTCGTCACAAATAGGGTGTTAACTAGCAAAGACCGAAGCTACCTATCAAACCGGAAACAAATTAGAAAATCGCCCCTAATGAGGATCGATGCACCGGGAAGTTTGTTAGGACGAAAAAGCTCACTTTTCGTCATGAGGAAATGATACAAATACCTACCTGTTTTAAAATAAACTAAGTATGCCAAATTATTTTAGTATTTTCTTTGTTTGCTTTTGAGATGGAGAATTTAATACTATTTTCAGTTGCCCAGTCGATCCGGATGTTTTCCCAGAATTAGACAAAGGACGCAGCGGGGATTCTCTGGAAGCTAGATTCAACGCATTTAAGATTCCCGAGTCGAACTTCTTAGTATTTGAAGCTACCGTTAGGACGTGTAGGGATGGATGCCAACCCGTAAGTTTCCTTTGGAAATATTGCAGTACATATTAATATTCCACGTCATTTGTAGCGTATAAGACCCAATTTGAACGAGCTGCAAACTGCGGTGGATTCACAATCACTTTTTTCAACTGTAGCAAATATTTTTAGAGTATCATACTTTCCACCGATAGCTTCATGCATCTTTGAAAAAGAGCAAAATCCTAATCAAAGAACAAATGCCTATGCGAAAACGTCGTTTTAAAGGCTTATGTTAATGATAAATATTATTTGTTATTTTTACTTTACGTTGATAGCAATTTGCGTCAATGTGTAATAAAAATAAATGTTTCATGTAAACATACCAGCCTGTTAGGGTTGAGTCTAGGTTATCGGTTCCTTTATGCCTGTTTGTTATACATAATCTAGGTTTTATCGCATATTTATTTGTGTGTATATTTCTATTAATAAATATTTTAATTAATTACTATATGTAGGTAGGTAACTATTATTTAACTACATTATCTATTTTCCGGGATAAAGATTTCCCGGCTTTTTCGGGGCTTTTCGAATGGATGGCGTCTCTAAGCCGGAAAACGCTGAGTAGGTAGATATTTCACGACTATGGATGTTCTCAACCGTGTTACTGGGAACCGCTGGACACAAGCGGCACAACATCGTGCTCTGTGACGATATCTACAATAGATAGTCGCGAATGGACGTCTATCGATTGAACTGACAACGAAGCAGTATCTAAATATATCTCTTTCTCTACATCCTGTTCTTCATTTCGAAGTCGATTTTATCAAACTTATGAATTGCGCTACATAGCGCTACGTTACAAATACGCTTTGAAAGCTATAACTTTTCACTGAGTTAAGCTAGAAACTTGAAATTTTCAGAGCATTAAGAAACCACTGACCTTTATATTTCAGTATAAATTTCAGCTTAGTACCGCAAACGTTCCGTTTTTTTTTGGAACCCTAAAAATGAACCAAGACAGTTTTCTAATTCGCTCTTTCGTAATTTTCTAGGCCTATTGCCCGAGTCACACAGGTCGATCTGAACCGTCGTTTGGTCGCCGACGAAGGGACGTCAATTCTACTATAGAAGTTGAAACGAGTAACACCACTGAAACTGTGAAACCAGATGAAGATAATAGAAATAACACTGACAATAAAAGCGAAGCGTCAGTGTACAAGATTTCATACGAAGAAGCGACTGTTGATAAATACCTGAAGGATGAAGTTGAAACTCCCAGTCATGTTAGGAAGATGATTGAGGTAATTTATCTTTTTAATTTTGTTGTTCTCCCGTCTAGGTACGTCAATTAGTCCCAGACTGGAATATGTTTCATATATCGCTAGCATATCCTGCCTTGTTAGTAGGTAGGTACATGGTTACTACTGGTACATGTATTTCTGTTACTACCTTGACCTTAGTAAGTAGGTACCTATTGAAATTGTTGTCAAGTTTATACCTACACACTTCTGCAACATAAGCACAACACATACACATAAAAGCAGTGATAGTCTTGTGTTTAGGATTTTTATCTCCGATTCTAGGGGTTCGATTCCGTGCATGCACCTCTGATATGCGTTTAAGCAATTAAATATCACATGCTTCAAAGGTGAAGGAAAACATCGTGAGGAAACTTGCACAGGAGAGTTCACCATAATGTTTTCGAAGGTGTGTGAGCACGAAGCATTGCTTGGGGGTTGAGCTCAATTTGAGTCTAGGGCTCAAAGAAATTGTTGGGCGTCTTTCTAAGGACGCCTTTTGTGAGGCTCGGACGTTAGAGTGCCTACATGGCTTTTACATGGTCACTAATTTATATAAGCCTCATAAAACTCAGGATCACTCAGCGGGCGATGGAGAGAGCTATACTTCCTGTATCCCTGCGAGATTAAATTAGAAATGAGGAGATCCGTACGACAACCAAAGTCTCCGACATAGCTCAGCGAGCCACGAAACTGTGTGAAGTGGAATACTATGGGCGGGGCACATAATCCGAAGAGCTGATGGTCAATGGCGTCCCAAGGTGTTGAGAGTGGCGGCCCGCACCGGGAAGCGCAGTGTTGGCAGACCCCCCACTAGGTGGACCGACGACATTTAACGAGTCGCAGGGAGCCGCTGGATTTAGGCGGTGCAAGAAAGAAGCCTGTGGACTTCCACAGGCTTCTTCCATGCAAGAGACCTTTGTCCAGCTGTGGACGTCTATCGGTTGATAAAGAAGAAGAAGAAGATGGCTTTAATGTTTTTGTTTCTCGTCTTTTAGGTGTTTGACAATCGTAACGAAATGTTTGAGGAGAACGGCCCGGCGGACTCGGCGCCCGTGGTTGCCGCGGTGGGGACGTGCGTGTCCCCGCACCACTACCGCGCTCTGCTCGTCGCTCTGTGCGTGCTGCTGTCCATTCTGCTGGCTATGCTGACCGCTGCACTCTACATTTACAAGTAAGCTCTTCACTCTAGTATCTAGCGTGTGCTCGGCTGTGGATTAGATCCTGGGTTCAAGCCTCGAGTCGGTCCGAAACTTTTTTTTTTTTCTATGACAACATAGTTAATCCTTGATTGAGATTTCACGTTAGGACACAGTTTAAGATGGTAGTGGACTAACTCCGAAGGGGTATGGCAGTGTACATTCGGATCATTCCCACTAGTTCAATTGATATATTCAACCCATAGTTATACCTACCTACTCTTCATTTGTTTCTACACGCCATAGTGTCGGATCGCTAAATCGCTTGGCGGCACCGTCTGACGATAGGGTGGTAACTAGCCACGGCCAAAGCCTCCCACTAGACCAGACCAGAGCTTTAATTTCCAAATTTCCCCCGTCAGGAATCGAACCCGAGACCTTCCAGTTTTAAGACCACAGCGCTCACCACGGTGCCAGGGAGGTCGTCATTTAGTTTTTATTAAGAAGTTCTCAGTAACAGTCTGGAGTTCTAAAGGGAGTTTTAGATGATAAAGGCCTTACCTTGAAAAGTATATACCTACATAAGCCGTCGATCCTGTTCCTGCTTTTTTTAAGAAAGGTAAGGAAAATTTGATTTTACGTATATCACATAAAATAACTTATATTCCAGGCGATACTGGCGCGTGTTGCGCAAGAACATCGAAGTGACGTCGGCGCCTATGCACCGCGCTGCTGCGCCCGCGCCACGTCCCACGAGACCCTCACTGTTTGCCGCCTCACATCTGCATAAACCTTTCTCTTTAAGGTAATTTTACAAGACTAGTGGTCATCAGAACACGTGAACTATGGAGCCTCAGATAATAAAGACCAATTTGTTTTAGTAAAATTCTCAGAACCCTGACTTTTTTGGTGGACAAATTAGGTATACGCTTACGGACACACATTTTGAACTACATGTGCTTTACTTTTGTTATTTAAAGAAGAGGTGGCTGCATTAACGTGCCTAATGCAAAAAAAAAAACTATTTTACTGAGTCTTATTTATTTATTTTGCAATAAACGACGAAGAAAATAGTGAACATTAAAACACTTCTTATAGATTTTTACAAGTTATATTAGATTAGAGAGTCTACTGTTATAACATATAATATTATTACATATTATTATAATTTATATAGGCTCTCTTATTGTACTCGAAGGAAAAATTGCAATAAATTTTTGAAAGGCGTTATGATTTTAACTAAGCTTGCCAACAGCAAATTCATAGGCTTTTGTTATATCATTATTTTTATTAACCTACCTACCTCGTTGGTTTATGATTTTAACTAAGCTTGCCAACAGCAAATTCATAGGCTTTTGTTATATCATTATTTTTATTAACCTACCTACCTCGTTGGTTTATGATTTTAACTAAGCTTGCCAACAGCAAATTCATAGGCTTTTGTTATATCATTATTTTTATTAACCTACCTACCTCGTGGTAAGCATGTTGGAATCCGGATAACGAGACCACGGGTCGTGACAAAAAATGTATTGGGTTTTCTATTAAGAAATCCTCAGTACTAGCCCGGCCAGTTGCGAAGTTAGTGATTAGTCACCCCCCGTGCCTCGGAGAGCATGTAAGTCGAAAAGCCGATAGTCCTGAATCTGATCTCTCTCCGGTCTACTCAGATTTCCGTCCCATCGAACTATGAGGGAATAGAGAATGCCCATTTCTATGCGCACTATTAGGTCTTGTGCGTAGATGGTTGATCTCTGTGGAGATTAGCCGCCATGACCGAAATCTGTCAGGACATTATTTATTAATTTTTTTTGTTTCTAGTGGACTGGGAAGAAATTTCGCCGAAATGGGCGAAGAAGCGGGCTCTTCAGGACGTTTGGCGAACGCATTCGACGACGGCAGCGAACCAATTTACACGGACCCCTCTCTGTTTGAACGGTCTAGGTCTCTCCGATCCTTGCATTCACTGGACTTGAAGCCTGATCGTCGTGATCATCACGCATGAAAATATGAACAACTGTCACTTTAAATATGAGCCTGCATTATGAAATATTACAGCTTGGTTTCAATCTTAGTATTGATAAACAAAACGAGCTCTTTTTGCTAAATGACATAGGGCTCATTTTTGCGTCACTGAAATATTTCGCTATGCAGACTCAGATGTTTATTTTTTTAATAAAAATCTACATTCTTCACTAACTCTAAATAAACAAGTCTTATATTATCTGCCTAAATATGCTCAGTTTCTAATCCGTCCAAAGATTTTTAATTTTATTTGTAATAATATGTTTTACTTAATTTCTTAATTCTATTTTATCTTTAAATATTTACTGTAAGTCAGTACTAATAAATAAAAATATTTTACAGTAATTTAGTATGAAGATTTTATTTCCTACTTTTGAATTTTAAATCCTTTATCCTGACAGCAATTCTTATTTAAACATTTAGTACTACAAGAAGTCTAACGCCCGTTTTCACCAACCATACAAACCATTCCCTAAGCATAAGTCTCTTTATATAGGTAGGTGCTAAATACAATCCCTTACATCATTTTTTTTATGAGAAAGGCTTGCGCTTCGCGACAATGATGGAAGGCATTGATAAGGTCTAGGTTGAAGCGCGCTTGCCTAGAAAATGCCTATTCACTCTTGTCTTGAAGTTACTCAGATTATACACAGATGCTGGAAGTGCGTTCCATACCTTAGCCGTTTGTTTCAGAAACGTCGAATTGAAGCGTTTCGTTCAAGTAGGTAGAATTTTAACCGCCAATGGCATGATTTTCACCTTTAGATGTTCTATAAGGGTATATGTTTGTGAAAATGAAAGAAAGTGTCACCTAACTTAGCTTAGGTAGCCTGTAAAAGTTAGGAAATGTTGGTAAAAACAGGCATTATAGTCTGATTTTTAATTCGGTGGAATTCTGACAGATGTCATTTTATAAATAGAGCGAGTTATTTGTATGAAAAACAGTATTACCATCTGTAGTTCGATTTTACCCCAAACTATCTGTCGGGCATTTGTCATATATCTATGTGCGGCCATTGATTTTTATTTGTATAAGTTTCAATTTATTATCTTTTTTGTGGGATTTTTTAAATCTCTGGTAACATTAAGATACGTCAGAATTCCACGGAATTAAAAATCAGACTTATAGAAAATTATTTTATAGTTGACATTATACCCTGCAGAGCCTTGTCTTTACTGAGCAACTGTCAATAGATTTCAGCTTAAATGGAGTACAGAAGTAAATAATTTGGCTGTGGCACTGCTCTGCAGGTTCACAGCATTATATTAATGTAGTCTAATGATAACTTGATATACTTTAACAGTCAACTAAAAATAAATATCTGTAAACTTAATAATTATATAATGTGGTAAGGTGCTGGAGTTGGGACACTCATCAATGGAGAGTCCAAATACTCCATCTCGCTAGTGCTTGGGACTGGTTCCACTTGTGAATGCATCTTCTGCTGCAGAGATTCATATAGTTTGTGCACAGAATCAATGTGCTGCGTCCCAGGCTGCAAAGCCTTCATCAAGGTCTGTATTCTAGTCTCCGGCAACTTGGGATGTATGTACCATAAAAGCTTCAGTAAATGCCTTGTTACATTGTCCTTTGCGAGCCCGGCAAAGAAGAACTCATCAAATAAAACAGTACTGAAGTCTTCCCCTTGGAATTCATCAGGCAGTTGTATCAATAAGGCGACAACTGCATGCAAGAATGGATCTTCATAAGCTCTACCATCTTTACAACTGCCAAGAATACTCAAGATTCTTAATATAGCTCCCCTATCTCGGAGTTTGGCTGCGTGAAGTGTGTAATACATAGCTAGGACTCCACATACTGAGCTCTCTCTCATGTAAGCTTCACATGCATCTGGTGGTGGGCCGGAATGCTCAATTGTTGTGATAGCTGACTCTCTTTCATCAGGTGGCAACTTATTATGCAGTGCTCGAACCTGATCATCCACCATTAAAGACATTAAGGCTGGTAAATATTTTGTGACTACTTGACTATCTAGCTTTGGCTCTTTGAAATCTTGAGAATCAATCATCTCCCAAGCACTCAAGCCGAGTGCTAACATTCTTAGTAATAGGATCAAAATTGTATTATCTCTTGGAAGTCCTTCAGTATTAATCAAATGCTGCAATATCTTTATAGCTGAAGTTGCTAAGAAGTTAACTGCATATGGATCACAAAGAGTCATAGAGAGATCACCCAGGACCTGTTCATGTCCTTTCTTAATACTATCCAAGAAACCTTGAAGCTCCCGTGATCTTTTGATATCAACATTTCTTTCTCTTATGCATGCGTCCATGCACCATGTGAACTTATGACACGGGTCAACTGATATAATATCCTGTACTTCAGAATCATGAAGGGCCATGAGAAGTTCAGCTCTTAGAGTACAATAATGAACATTTCTAGTTCTGAGAAACAGTGTACGGAGAAATTGAAGGACCATGTCATACAGTTTTATGCTGGTGCCTATCATGTGGGCCAGTTTTTGTACTACAAGCCCTTGTCGTCTCACTTTTGGTGATGGAGAAAAAAAGAGATTAGTTAAATTTTCATGGTCAAATAATATGTTCTCTTTCTCTCTTATGTACTGACTCAACAATGGGGATACTTCATCACCAAATAATGACTGATTATCCTGCCAGATTTGTCTCTTTACCTCAGTGTCTGTATCATTATACAAATCTCTATCACGAACAAGAACTCTTAAATATTTATCATCAATGTGTGGTGTGTTCTTCAGAATACTCATAATAACTGGTCTGAGAGCTTTGACTTTGACCACAGGGAAACTCTTGGAGAGTAACTCTTTAAGCTTCTTTTCATGTTCCTTTTTATCTTTTGTGCCCATTTCGTTGATGTGTGTTATGAGTTTGTCACGTAATTCTTCCAACACTGATGTATGGAAGTCTAGTCGTCGCACACCGTGCAGATCGAGTAACGGCAGCATAGGTCTTAAAGATGGAAGTAGGATGCCATTTTCGAGTTGAAACTCTTCTATTGCTTTTAGCGGATCCGTGCAACTTGTGAGTGCATCACGCAGAAAAGTTTGTCCGGGCACTCCAACATCTTCTAAACCCGTGCCAGGCAATTTACTGGATGATCCCATGTTTTTTGCTATATATTTGTAGCACTTAATTATGATTTAAAATCGAAAATGTAATGTAGGCAAATCCATAACAAAATAAACCACAGAAACAGATTACTATACATAACCAAGAGAATATAATCCACGGATTACTATGAATGATATAATCACTCCGTGGTTTTAAGAGGCGGCAAACGAGGTTTTTCGAGCCATTCCAACCTTATTTTAGCCAACTTCATTAAAAAAACAATACTACCAACCAATGTAAAACGAAGTGATTATATTCTCTTGGGTTACAGCATGAAAAAGTCACAGACGAATAACACAGAAGAGTACCTACATATATACGTCTGTGAACTAGTGATCTGTGGTCTGTGATATACCTAGGGTGGCAGACCCAATTATGGGCACTTTAAGAGTTTATCTAATTGCAAATATGTTTTTTAAATATAAATTTAACAAAATCCTATAAACTACTCTGTTCATAAGGTTACTTGTTTAATAAAATATATAATTAAAGAACTTTTTAAGGATTTTTTTCTTAAATCAACAAGAATTTGAAATAAAATTGAAAAATGACCCAGTCCCCAATTATTAGCACATACGGGATTAACTACTGGTAAGTACTGACGGGTAAGTCGATCAGTCAAAATGGCCGAAAACTTCAGGAACTCCAGAACAATATCTTTCAACTACAATACTGACGTCATTTTAAAACTTTCCAGATTAGAAAGGTTTCGATTGTGAAAAATATGAATTCCCCTAAATATTTTTTAATCTGAAAATTTAAAAACTACAATCAGAAACTTATATTTCAATCTTTTTTGCTAAAGTGCGAATAAACTGGTGCAGTGCTAGCAATTGGGTTGGTCACCCTATATATGAAGTCGCGTCAAATTGCGTGTCATTTTTGATGTTTGCTAAAAAAGAATTAAGAAAACAAACCGTGGTCCGAACCGAATGGAAAGAAACTCAAATTAATTTCAAAATTAATATTATAAAATTAATTAAAAAGGGTCCGTTGTCTGTTGCGCTTGGCTGGCGTCACACATTTTGGAATAATGGCAGAAAAGCAGAAAACGTAAGTTCGAATGAAATTAAGATGTAACTATCTTTCCAGAAAAATAAACAATAAATCATTAATTCTCGTTAAAAAGTTATAATTCATTTTCGTTCTAATTTGAATAAAATAAAAGATCCTGTGCTTCTCATACTTTCAGACTTGCATGTGGTGATGTGAATGGAAATTTCAATACATTGTTTTCCCGCGTCGAATCTATAGTTAAGAAGTCAGGAACATTTGAAGTTCTCCTATGTGTCGGGAATTTTTTTGGTGCGGATAATTCACAACTAGATGCCTACCGCATGGGAACTAGAAAAGGTGAGTACCACCATAATTTCTGAATTTTAAATTTGATACTTCTAGCTGTTAGTTTATTAGTGATATTCATTCTCCCCAAAAATTACAATTGATTTATACAAATGATTGGCTTTATTGGCAGCTATGCAATGATCATTCATAATTTAAATGAAAATTTTCATCTTATTTTGTATGTCAGGATTGTGTTTCAATATCTTGTTGTTTTTGTTTACAGTGCCAGTTACTACATATGTTTTTGGCCCGTCTAATCCTGAACATGTTCAATATTATTGTGAGGAAGGAGCGGAAATTGTTCCTAATGTTATCTATATGGGTAAGTCTACAAAATATGCTGTACACAGTATGTATATGCAATATAGCAAGGTACATTCTGTGTCAGGTAAAAAGAGCTCCTGAATCACCAAAAGAATTTGTTTATTGAGTACTTAATGGCATTTAAAATTCCAGGAAAGAGAGGAATATTCACCACAAGTACAGAGCTTAAAATAGCTTATTTAACTGGCCTTTCGAGACGAGAGCTTGGCAAAGACATACCAATGTGTACATTTGAGCCAAGTGACTGCAGTGCTGTTAGGGATGCCTGTTTGAGAGGCCAGAGTGAGTTCCGAGGGGTTGATTTGCTGATAACAACCTTGTGGCCTTCGGGGATACAACAGGATGACTTGCAAAAGGTTCATGTTGCAATCATTATTTTGTCGGGTATATAAAGATAATTGTAAATTGTGGTGATAATTCATCTTTATATTGTACTTTATTTAGTATTATAGTTTAGTTTGTAGTAAATAATAATGCTCTAAACTTTTTGAATATTTACATAGTAAAATATTCTAAAAGTTACAATGTAAAATCTGGATATGTCTGATAAAAGTATTTCATTTTAGAACTGTCAAGACATTTGACAGTGCAAGACAGAACTGTTTCAATTTGTAATAGAAGTTGTGACGAAGATGTTTCTTTGTTTCAACTTCTATTACAAATATTGGGAGGATCTACTAATCTAAGAGGGAGGTCTGGTGAGGGTTTAGGAAAAACTTACCACCCCTCACCACTTTCTATCCATCAGCGGTCTGTTTCTGGTCAGTCAGTCTGTTTACCACCAAGAGTTTTTGTATGTTTATTCTCATCAGAATGGACACCAGTATCACCCTTCATTATTTCAGGCAGACGTGGAACCGGAGTGTTTATCAGATCTGATAGCCTGGCTTTCCATTCATATTAAGCCAAGGTACCATTTTGTTCCATCGACAGAGAAGTACTATGAAAGACAGCCATACAGGTAATTATTCATCTTGTTTTACTTAACTAAGATAGTTCAAGAAATAGTTGTGCCCTGTGGGGCAGATAACAGCAATTTAAATGGCACTTAGATTATCACTTTTTTTGAACCGCACATAAACTTTCAAATTCAAAATTATTTTTTAATGTGGGCCCACCAATTTGTTCAGTTTCACTGGCCTTTATTTGTAATAAATAGTATGCTCACAGACAATAGAGAACAGACGTTCTTTTAAGACTTAAATTTCTGAAATTAGACCACACAAAAAGGCTCTTTTTTTATACAAATATCTAAATATATAAAAGGCAAAGGTGACTGATTGACTGACTGACTGACTGATTGATCTATCAACGCACAGCCCTAACCACGGGATGGATTGGGCTGAATTTTTTCATCTAGGCAGCTATTATGACGTAGGCATCCGCTAAGAAAGGATTTTTGAAAATTCAACCCCTAAGGGGGTAAAATAGGGGTTTAAAAATCGAATTAAACGTGAGTGAAGCCGCGAGCAAAAGCTAGTAATATCTAAAAGGTATCTTTCATATTTGTTAAAATGACTTTATTCATCAACTAGAATTTATTTAATTTAATGATGAAGAAATAGGATGCTATTCTAATAAAATCTGTATAAGTATGTATATTTGAACAGAAATCAAAGTGTACATCAAGACTACAAGGAATGTGCGACGAGGTTCCTCGCATTAGCGCCCGTGGGCAACAAGAACAAGGAGAAGTGGATATATGCATGCTCCTTACAACCCATCTCCAAGATGCGAATGACGGACTTGTTACAAAGCACTACCGATGAAACTCCCTGTCCATATGACCCTGATATGTTGAAGCAACATCAGCCAGGGAAGGTTGTCAAGGTAATTGCAATCCTTACTAATTTTTTATTCTTTTTATTCGATGACAAGATATCCCTTGACTGCGATCTCACCTGATGGTAAGTGACGATGCAGTCTAAAATGGTAGCGGGCTAACTTGGAAGGGGTATAGTAGTGTAAATTCAACCCATACTCCTAATCGGTTTCAACACGCCATCGTGCCGGAACGCTAAATCGCTTGGCGGCACGTCTTTGACGGTAGGGTGGTAACTAGCCACGGCCAAAGCCTCCCACCAGACCAGAGACAATTTAGAAATTATAAATTCCTAAATTGCCCCCGCCGGGAATCGAACCCGAGACCTCCCAGTTATAAGACCACAGCGCTCACCACTGCGCCAGGGTGGTTGTCACTAATATTATAAATGCACTAGCATACTATACTAATAGTTACTGGCAAACTCTTACTTTTGGATGACCTTCCTTGCATAGTGGTAAGCGCTGTGGTCTTATATCTGGGAGGTCTCGGGTTCGATTTTCAGTAGGGTCTATTTGGGAATTTATACTTTTTGAATTGTCTCTGGTCTGGTGTGGTGGGAAGCTTTGGCCTTACCACCTTACTGTCAAAGACGTGCGGCCAAATGTCTTGACATTCCGGCACGATGATGTGTAGAACAATTTGCACTGCTGTTTTTTTTTATTAAATCCCAAGATAGTCCTTAGTAGTCTAAGATGGTAGTGGACTAACTTGGAAGGTGTATGGCAGTGTACATTCAACCCATACCCCTAATCTGTTTCTACATGCCAGATTAAAATTCATCAATCTGCACCTTAACCGTTGTATTATTTTGCTAAAAGTCTAATAATTTATTAGGTATCTGGCAATGGACAGTTCTTTTTCAATATGGATGCTGGCGATGACGATCATGGAAAAAGGAAAAGAAAGTTTGGTGACAATCCTGAACGAAAAAGAAAAGATTTTGATCCTGGTATGACTTTTGTGAACATTTAAATTTGTCCGCGGCTTCGCTCATATCAAGGTCGATTTTTCAAACCCCTATTTTACCCCTGTCAAAATATCATGAGGTCATTGATCCGCAAAATCAATGACCTCATGATGTTTTGACAGCTAACGTCAGAAAGATTTATCCGCCCGCCATGATTACGTATGTTAGGTTGCGTCACATGGAGAAAATAAATAATATTACCACTGAAATAAAGATGAGTTCGTGGATTCGATCAGTCAAAAATGGTTTAATATTTTATTTTATTTTATTTTATTACTAGTACAAAGACCAGACCCACACTCCATACAATTCTAGACCGTCTCCTTTCCAGATACATGTTGGTTCTGCCTATCATCGCCGTCGGTGGAAAAACACTTGGTCATATGTGTGGGTACCCATTGTTACTTGGCCTTACCGAAGGGACCCTTGACACCTTACCACGTGCTGATACTGCCCATCGCGCATCACCAGAGTGTTACGAAGGTACGAATAAAATAATCAAAAACTTTTTGAAAAAAAAAAAAAAAAAAATTTTTTTTCTATCTAATTTTTCGATAAATTGCCATTGCCATTTTGTCTAGTGGATGGCTTCAGTAGAAGTTAACTAAACTGGCAAAGAAGTTTCGCCAAGAAATAGAGTTCCTATATTTAGAATGGGCTTTGAACTGTTAACTGGTTTTCAGCCATGCCATACCTATTGTGCTAATGAATATTCTTCTTCATTAACCAAATTCGTCTCCTTCCACATGTCTCGGTCTTGCGCCGCCTATATCTAACGGTTCACTGTGACTTGGCTGTTGTCGGCCCACCTGACATTGATGTTTGAACCTTATTAATATATGCGAAAGTGTGTTTGTTTGTTGGTTTGTTTTTCAATAACACTGGAACAGAGCAACGGATCGACTTTTTGATCAACGGATTTTTTGTATGTGTACAGTTGAGGAGCACGTAACATAGGCTACTTTTATCCCGGAAAATCAAAGAGTTCCCGCGGGATTTTAAAAACTAAATCCACGCGGACGAAGTCGCGGGCATCAGCTAGTCATTCCTAATTCTGTTTAAATACTATTTCTAGGCACCCGATGAAGTAAATAAGGAGATAAAAAGATTCAAAGAAGTGTTGAAAAAGTTCTACGCGTCAATGGACAAACTGGTGGTGTTCTTCGAGAGGAACTATCGCACGTCACACATGCAGATTCAGTGCGTGCCGGTCTCTAAGGTCTGCAGTGAGCAAATATTGGAAGTTTTTCAGGTATTTCTTTGATATATTTACTTATACTGACTTAAAACCCCCCCAAAAAATCAAATCATATATAAATTATTATAATATCGTGATGTCACGAACGAAGCCATGACACCGTTGAGCGTGTTTGCGCGAATTTTAAAACTTATAATAATTGAAATGCCATTTTTTCTACCAAACCTTTTTCCAACAGTTTTTCAAAATCAGTCATAATGCCTATTAGAGTTAGTGACATAGCTATCGTGTGGCGTGGGGAAAATCGCAAGTTAAAATAATTAGGTATTTGTCAATTTTTTTTATATATGTACTTAAAATAGAGGTTTTTAATATTATAACACGTGATATGTATGTCATATTCTTTTTTTTAAATATCAATTTCGAAAATACAGCTTTTAAGTTTCCTGGTAGAAAAAGAGAGTGCTATTGCAACATGACGTCACATTTCAGTTGCTCCATACAAAATTTCGTTAGAAAGAAATAGATACATCACAGTAAAACAGCTTATAACTTATTTGTTTTTTGACCGATTTCTTTTCTGTTTTTACAAATGGTATTCTTACATGTAACATTTTAGTTTGTAATTAATGACTATCCACATTTTGAATTTACTTAAATATTCGCAGGATAAATAAATAAAAAAAAACTTTTTTCCAGGATGAAGCAGGTATCAACAGCATCCAAATGGAGGTGCTCCCGCCATACACCGAGATAGCACAAGTGACGCTTCCCGGCGCGCCTTACTTCCACGCTGACCTACCAACCGGCGAGCAGATATACGTCAAGACCAGCAAACACTTCCCCTTACAGTTCGGCAGGTTGGTATCCAAAATCAAATCAAAATCAAAATTTATTTATTTCATGTAGGCCAACTTGTAGCTCTTATGACACGTTATAAATCTACTACCGGTTCGTAATGCAGATTCTGCTGAGAAGAGCCGGCAAGAAACTCAGCAATCCATAGTATAATGGTTAAAGTTGCGGATTGAAAACTGAAAGGTCGCAGGTTCGATCTCACCCGTTTCGTTGCACTATTGTCGTACCAACTCCTAGCACAAGTTTTCCGATTATTTGGAGGGGATAGGAAAATATTAGTCAACTTCAATATTCTTTAAAAAAAAATTATAATTATAAAATAGCTGATACCCGCGACTTCGTACGCAAGGATAGTTTTTTTTTGGAATCCCGCGGAAACTCTCTTATTTCCCGGGATCTATCTATCTCTGTGTCAGATTTCAGCCAAATCGGTTCAGGCGTTGCGGCGTGATTGAGTAACAAATATACATCCAAACTTTCGCATTTATAATACTACTAGTTGATAGTTGACTAGTTGAAGACTGGAGTTGACTAGTTGAAGACTGAAGTTGACTAGTTGAAGATTGAAGTTGACTAGTTGATAATATAATAGGATTCGCTTATATTTCAGAGATGTACTGTCAAGTCCTCCGATACTGAACTGTGAAGACAAAGCTGACTGGAAACAGTGTTTACTCAACCGCGAAGAGGAGGATGCGCACGTCGCGGCTTTCAGGCAAAAGTTCCGCCCCTTCGACTTCACGGCCGACGACAGTGACAGTGACAGTGACTGAGTGAGTGACACCAGCTAAAACTATTGTAGATAGTGAAAGTAGCGTAACTTAATACATTGTTCACTTAAGATGATATTAATATTTGGCCCTTTTTCTCGACTGCCACACACCTGTAAGATAAAGCCGACTGGAAGCAGTATTTACTCAACCGCCAAGAGGAGGATGATCACAGTGACAGTGACAGTGTCTGATTGAGTGACAACAGTTGCAACTATTCTATTACTGTCGATAGTGAAAGTAGCGTAAAGGACCACAATGTTCACTTAGGGTGTTAGTAAGACTCTTTTCATTGGTTGCCACACACCTGTCAGTTTCACTGGCTGCCACACAACTGACAGTTTCACTGGCTGCCACACAACTGACAGTTTTACTGTCTGTCACACAACTGACAGTTTTACTGGCTGCCACACAACTGACAGTTTTACTGGCTGCCACACAACTGACAGTTTTACTGGCTGCCACACAACTTACAGTTTTATTTGCTGCCACACAACTGACAGTTTTATTGGCTGCCACACAACTGACAGTTTTACTGGCTGCCACGCAACTGACAGTTTTACTGGCTGCCACACAACTGACAGTTTTACTGGCTGCCACTCAACTGACAGTTATACTGGCTGCCACGCAACTGACAGTTTTACTGGCTGCCACGCAACTGACAGTTTTACTGGCTGCCACACAACTGACAGTTTTATTGGCTGCCACACAACTGACAGTTTTACTAGCTTCCACACACCTGTAAGATAAAACCGACTGGAAGCAGTATTTACTCAACCGCCAAGAGGAGGATGATCACAGTGACAGTAACAGTGTCTGATTGAGTGACAACAGTTGCAACTATTCTAGTGTTGTAGATAGTGAAAGTAGCGTAAATGTGACCACAATGTTCACTTAGGATGTTAGAAATATTAGACGCTGGCTGCCATGCACTTGTAAGTTTTACTAACGTAACTTACGTAATTAACTTACTATTTTGCAAATGTATAGTTGCTTAAAAGAGTGCACCATTTGTCAATTTATCATACGAATAATAATTCATTATAATTTTTTTGGAATACGTTAGGGCGGCCTTAAATAAAATGTTACACTCACTTTCAAGTGTCTTATACAAATTCGCGATGTATTCTGTAATTTAATGGCGTTATAATAATTATTTTATTGTATTAATGTAATTTAAGTGAAAAATAATTAATGAAAATGACCATAAAGTACCGACACATTTTTTAAGTTTTGTGAATTGATTTCATTATAATTTACTAGCGGCCCGCTCCGGCTTCGCACGGGTATAAAATATATAGCCTATGTCATTCACTGATAAAATGATTAAAATCAATCAAAACAATTTGATTTATTCATTACTGCCCGTGGCCTGCACGCGTTTTTAGAGTAAAACAATTCTTCTTTCCCTAAACCATGAAGATTTCCTGCTATTTTTTAATATCTAAATTCATACACTACATTCTAACTTATTTACTTTTCACATTTTTACCTATTTATTCTATTTATACAACAATTAATATATTACAGATTGTCTTTATATACAACGTTCACAGCTTTCTTGTAAAATAAAATTGAAGTGTCTGTTTGTACTATCAAAAGAACAGCTTTTTACTAACTGCATACGAAAGTAAATACGATACTTATACCTAGAAAACAATTTTTAAAATTTTTGTCTGTCTGTCTGTCCGTCTGTTTGTCTGTCTGTCTGTTTGTTACCGCTAATCTCGGGAACGGCTGGACCGATTTTGACGGGACTTTCACTGGTAGATAGCTGATATTATCGGGCAACGTATACTTTTTTAACCGACTTTCAAAAAAGGAGGAGAAGGAGTTGTGTTTTTCTACCTCTGCATATCAATGTCTCCGTGATTTCTTAACCGATTTGCGTGAATCTTTTTTTAATCGACATAAAAACTTTGCGAGATGGTCCCATAAAAAGTTCGGGTTCCAACTCTTCAATCCTGATGCTGAAGGGGTTCTGCCAACCTAAACTGTGGTGATGTAGGAACGCGGACGAAGTCGCGGGCGTCCGCTAGTTAGACAATATATTTTATAGGCACACTCCCGCCGCCGCGGCCAGCCGGAACCGCCGCAAGCGCTACGTCCCGCAATTTTTAAATCTGTAATATCTTCGAAAATATTCATTTAAATCATATGCTGTAAAGGGCCATATAGATCTATATTAAATCAACAATGTATTTAAGGTATTTAATTAGATAAGGATTAATGCTGTATTGGTTAAAATCGCTTCGAAAATTAGCTATTATTTGTCGTAAAAAGTAAATGACAAAAAAACGTTATTGTGGGACATCCATAAGAGGTAGATATGTACCATCGCGGAGTTTTCTGTAGACTTTTTCAATGTGTACAATACTTAGTACATTATTTTGATAAATCTCCTAGGGTTCAGCCTGCGTTTGCAATGTAAGCGGAAAAAATGTAATTATTTACGACATCACTTTAGAAAACTCAAAAATAACAGTATTTCTCCACTATTTAAAGGATATTATTATAGATATAAACCTTCCTCTTAAATCACTCTATCTATTAAAAAAAACCGCATCAAAATCCGTTGCGTAGTTTTAAAGATTTAAGCGACCAAGGGGAAATAGGGACAGAAAAAGCGACTTTGTTTTATACTATGTAGTGATAAAGAATCGACTTTACTCACGCTCGGTTTGTGTCGGTGTATGCCAGACTGGTGTTGGAATTACTTTGTCGGGATCCAGATGGATCTAAAACTTGTCGGACGTACACCGACATTATTGGATGTCAGTACAGCCGATTCCTTTATCCAGCCGATTTGTTTATAATTATTTGTACTAATATTATACAGTTTAAAATGTAAAATAAAACATCAAAATCAATTAAATGAATTTTTATTTCGTTCACATCGTACTGTTTACTAATAACTCATTTGGTTTTTATAAAAACATATCTGTAACAACATGATTAACTAACTTCTTAATCTATGTACGTGTATCAATGTATAATTAACATAACATTAAAAATGATATGGTACATTGACTAGACCGAAAATGATGAAATTCGTGTGGATGCGACTTGGATGCGATTTCGACATTCGTGTTTCGAGGTGCGAATATTCGTTGTAGTCCATAATATATTTCGAATATGTCACCAAATCAAAATATATGCAGAGTTTTATAGTTACGTTCACACTGTGGATAATTTTTTTGTGTACAATTTCTGAACTAAATTGACAGCATTATATCTCGTGCTATCCCTTTCGTAATGCTCCTTGCGGAAAAGGATAGGACTAGATTTAAGTTTAGAAATCGTGTATAACAGAATTAGCCATATTGAGGTTCTCAACCAAATAAACAAGTTTTAAAACGTAATTTTGTCCACGTAAATGTATAACTTTTTGAGAAAATTTGTTTTTTACCATCTCACTTAATGGTAAGTGACGATGCAGTCTAAAATGGTTGCGGGCTAACTTGGAACGGGTATGGTAGCGTAGATTCAAACCTTGCCTCCTAATCGGTTTCTATCGCGCCGGAACGCTAAATCGCTTGGCGGCACGTCTTTGACGGTAGGGTGGTAACTAGCCACGGCCAAAGCCTCCCAGACAAAAGGATGTAGATTTTGAGATAGGATTTTTCTATGCTACTGACAATTGAGACGTGACTTTCGAGATGTGTATTGTGAAGAAATTAAATGGGTACATATTCGTATATAAACACAAGATAATATCTTATTAAAATACCCAAAACTGAACGTAACTTGTGCTTTGTGCGTTTATGGCCAAACTTTTTATTTAGTATTTATCTTAGACAAGGTTCAGATGTGAAATAAATATCTCGATGCAATATAGTTGTTTCATTATTTACCTATAGCTATATACTTAAAGTTGATATCGCGTAAACACCTCTATTGTATTTTTTTTATATAATTACCGATATATAGTGTGTAAATAAAGTCCTTGAAAATATTGAAGCGTAAGGTATAATACATATTATGTGCATCTGAAACCACTCGTGTTTTTATTGTTCGTCTGAACTTTGTCTATGACTTTAGTACAATAATAATAAGTGCCGTTTTCACCTAGTGGCGTTTAACCGAGGAATTAATTGGGCTTTCTGTCAGTTTTTATATTGAAAACCTGCCAAAATATCAAAACGCTCGGATAAAACTTGTTTTACGTTGGTGAAATCGGCCCTTAATGCGCATCAATTCGCTTGGAAAACTTCAAAGATTATTCCCCTTGTCCATGACTTTTATAGAGATAAATTATTTACCTTTTAACTTAATTACATTTGCTAAAAACTACTAAATGATTAACTTCGATTAACTAGCATTAGGTATTTGTGACTAGATTATATATAAAATAGATCTCAATTAAATATAGGGCAGTCTTCGTTGGAATTACGAAAGAGAGTCAACGTAAACGATTGTAAATTATATATAAAAAAACACGCAATCCCACATAAAAAACGTGTCGTACCGTACACAACGTATGCAACACCCAATCTAGAACTACGCGGTACAGTGGATTGATATTTCGAAATTCGCGTTCGCGGCCAAGGAACCATGCTGCTGCAAGTGTCGCAAAATTTAATCGCTATAAAAAGATTTTTTATTGGATGTCAAGATAACTTCCCAAGATGGTAGCGGGTTAACTTGGAATGGGTGTAGCTTACTTATGTTTAATTGTAAAATGTGCAAAAATATTTTTTCTGCGCTTATCGACTTCACCTGACTTCGACTGATCCACCATTCGACCATTTAGCCAGGACTTGGCAAGCGCACGCATTCCCCTCTGCCGAAGTACATGTACATTGTACAACGTACGGTTCAGTTTATAAGTGTAGCTTTTGAGTTAGTGTGCGTTCATAGAGACATTAAGTTTTTTACAAGAGTGTGCGGAAGTGAGTAAATGTGTGCTGTACGTGATTACCCCACCTCACCGCAGAAAGTGACAGAATATATTCAATACTAAATCTGCATAAAGGCGCGTCCCGACTAAATGGTCGAAAGATCCACCGGAAGAGCTAATAGACCGAGGTAGATCGATGATTGCAGACGAGTTACAAGGACGGCACAAGACCGAGGCCTATGGAAGTCCACGCAAGAGACCTTTGTCCGGCTATGGATGTCTGTCGGTTTTTTTTTAAATATTTTTAGCGAGCAAACGAGCAGGTGGGTCACCTGATGTTAAGTGATTACCGCCGTCCATGAACATTTTTAGCATCTGAGGCACCACCAGGAGGATGTTCCAATGTTGGAGTGAAATATGTACAGAGTGTGTACTAGATGTTGTAATTTAAAAAAAAAAGTTTGCAAAAAAAAAAAGCTTTTGAAAAAGGTTGCAAAGAAGATCGCCTACGCCTCGAGCGCACATTTAGAAATACCACTCCACTGTACAATATAAAGTTAACTTTCTGCCGTATTCACCAAACTAAGGTAAGTGTATTGTCTTGTGTTACTGTTAATGAGGATTGTATATTCTAACACCGTTACTTTACATCCTTATTGTAGTAAGAGCTGATATAGAATAAGGTATGTTATTTAACAGTACTTAAGATTCCAAATTCCATAACACTTACGTTAAAATTTAGTCTAGTTTCAGTGGAAAACTGAATCTTAAGTAAAGCAGATACATTTTGTTAGTAGAGGAGCGTGTGGAGATTTCATAGGTTTTCTATATGCTAGATAATACGGGTGAAAATGTCATCCCTTTTTTCTATACAAATGTTTTCAATCGTAATTAAAACTCATTTATACTCGTAATGCAATTTTTCCATTGGAATACTTAGTTAAAACAGATATTTGATTTTGTTTGATTATTTTAGTTTATACTTCAATAAAATGTAGAACGTAGATATTTGTGCAACTTCACCGTAACGCCGAAAATATTTAAACGATTTTAATCAAACAATTTTGTATTTAGTAGTAGGTATATTTTTGAAACGACAGAGAATATTCTGAAAAACGATTAAAATACGTTAAAATACTTTCATTCACACATTAAGAATTATTAAGTAGGCATGTGAAAATGTGAGAAAGAACATTTTTCATATTTTATACATTAATTCATCGTATTATATCTACGTTGCAACTTGCAATAAGTAGGGTATTTTATTTAACTTTACCATTTACATATGCCTTAAGGTTATTTTTTTTTATAGACAGCGATAAGGATTTTTTATCTCCCAATGAAAACGAGTAGTTTCCATAAACTTTACAACAATGAAACAATCCATATAGACTGAGAGCTAATGGATGATTTGTTCAGAATTTTTTACCGCTGCAGGATCGAGTTTTGGTTGTTTAGATGTAGTGGCAATTTCATAACGGTGTCTGAAACATTACGAAGAAACCGTCCATCAGCTCTTAGACCAATAGTTAAATATGTGATACAACTCTTGAATCGTATCCGTAACTAGTTTTACGACTTTGGTCAATAAGGCATTAAGTATAAACTTTTAAAATATAAATTTACTTTAATTATTGTTCTCCTTAATTTTACATTTGATATCCAATACACATTTATTACAACAATATTTACAAAATTGTTGCCATTAGAGCCATAAATTTAGACTCTTTGACACTTCACTTTGTTCCATTAGTCTTGAATATAGTTAGTGTTATATTACATCGCATTAACGTATCTATAAAGTTCTTTATATAACTCAGAGTTTTCAGTACAGAGTACAAAATGATTATTGTAATATGTTGCACTAACAGTCCAAGAGACGATCGTAAGAAATCTACACATGCATATCAAGAAATGTACATCAATCGCGAAGCGTTTCAATTAAAAATAATAATATTGTATAGTTATTACATTTATTATCTAAAGCTTGGCAAAAAAGAGTAGAAATAAGCAGGGGCGCTACTATCGTTAATTTAGCTTGAATCTAGGGGCCCAAAAAGCAATATCATAATGTAGCAACCCGAAAATTTCTCGGGTGGATACTGAGTACAACTACAAATGGTTTTGCCAATGTTTAATTGATTTTCGAGTATTTTAGACAGTTAAATATTTACGAATTCCAAAATATTGATTGGAACAACAGTGACACTTGACAACGTAAAAGTGTTATCATTAAAGAAAATAATATTGTTAAGCTGTAAACAAACTACTGGATACGTCCGTAAGCCGCGGCTGACAGCCGTGACAGATAAGTGTCTATAGCCGTTAGACCACGCCAGATTTCTATCGGACGTCCGAACACTCAAGGATGGCCCAAGGTTACGTCCGCAACTTATGTCCGATAGTTTGCACAGTTCAGTGTACATTTACTATCCAGATACCTATAAGTCGCGACTGTCAGCCGCGGCTTACGGACGCATCCGATGGTATGTTTTCAGTTTTAGCTCTGTTTCTAGAATTTTTTGCCAAGCTGTAACTCGTAACCCAAGTAGGTATTGCAGTTTTTGACAATCTCGAAGCTCAGGCAAGGGAAAATACCTACGGGACATCGCACGACTTTGGATACAATAGATTTATTAACAACCGTCTCGCGGTAAGTGTAATTATTTTACTAGTACTATCTATCTACAGTATATTTACATGCCTAGAAATATTGAGTTTTTGGCAACAATTTCTATGGGGCCAACCTGCGTTATATGCGTAGAGGATCAAAGTCTAGTACACGTATAAATAAAACTAATTACCGTATTCTTGTCAAAATTGACCGTAAATAGGTAAATAGGAACAGCTTTTAACATCGTATCAAATAAAACTTGTAAACTGTACCTAGATTAGACATTGACCTCATTGTTAAATCACAAAAGCTGAATACATCAGCAAAATCAGACTAGAATTTTTTTTTCGAAGAATCATCACAACTTTTGCTATAAGTCCCTTAGATTTTCGCCTTCAACAACATTTCAATCAATCAATTTGTCAAGTATGAAACGCAGCCAGTACTAAAAATACATTTTGTAGTCTTTACAATAATTAGAAAATACACTACATTTAATAAAAAGTCATCTATTTATTTTAACAAAAATTCAATTTCGATAAATGCTGATATGAATACCATAAAAATTTAAAATAAGTAAGTAATTAATGCTGTTTTTAAAATAGAAATGAAATAAATTCAATTTTTGAACGTAATAGAACAAGTTAAAATATAGCGTCTTTTCATATCGATAGTCCAGAAGACATTGTGCAAAGCATGAATTAATTCAGGCTTTAGACATTTTATTGCCAAATATTTTCCTATATATCACAATATAGGAAAACCTAAATAAACCATAAAATAGGAAATCTTATGTTTCATATTTTTTAACTTAATTAGTCAATATATAAATAACAATAAAATCTAACTTATAGTTGAAAGGTATACCAATAAGGTATAATAATAACAATTCACCAAGTTTTATGGTATTTCTCGGTAAAGAAATGACCAATAGTGTAATTAGCATGTTTGTCTTCTAAACCGTCGATATTGTTACTTATTTCGCCAATACCATTCGCCAAAAATGCATCAAAGTTAACACGTATCGTAAGTTGTGAAAGTCGGGACGTTTTTAAGACGTTCAGCAAACTATGCGAGTTGCGTTTCCACTATGTATGGGGTTTACCTTAGGGGTGTTTCACACGTTAATCTGGAAGGCTTCGCGTGTCATCTTGGGGTCGCTGGCGAGGGCGTGGGCGCGCTTGCGGCGGGGGTGCCCCTCGCACTCGGTGTCGTCTGAAAACCGCGACGGAGGGTGGATGTGCTCGGTGTACGACGGGTAGTTCGATATACTGGATCGAGAAATATTTTGCTACTGTGTAATACCAGGAGTTATTTTGGTACTATATCTATAGCCAATTGTGTTACACTGTGTGAAATATTCTTCCAGTATTTCGAAGTAAAAAAAAAGTGTAGGTACTGTTAGTACGAAGTGCTTAAAACGTAACATAATTTATTAAAAAAAAGTGTTACACCTTGTGCAGGAATATTTTTCCAGTATTTCGAAATGTTTAAAATTGAGGGTACATTTCAATTACAAGTACATTTTTATTTACATAACAATATACAAGGTGCTTGTTGTGTATAATTCTATTGTGATAATTTAACTAGCAGAATTTAAATGTGTAGAAAAAGTGTATGTGCATAGTAGTATCAATAATGAAGTCCAAAAATGAGACTTCGTTGCTGATCTTTTACTTATAAGCCTACCATCAAGCCTCAATGTAGCTAAACCAAAAACATTTTGACGATCTATTTGATTAATTTCCTATCATTATAAAGCTTGACCTGGAAAATAAAAGACATCGCCATGTTCCGCTTAAAAAAACAACTAATTTCTTGTACTGGAAATACTAACTTTATTCTGTCATTAAATTACATCATCAATCAATTTGTGAACTTGAAACGTCATTAATCATGTGCATTGGTGTTGCAATGAAAAAGCAAACGGCGCATTCTTTAAAGTCCAGAATAAGTTCTTTAGTTCTTTATTGTTCTGGTCAGGCTTTACAGAATAATACGAAATGTCACTGAAAAAAGCATAGGTACATAAAATAAACCTTACATAGATAGCCAATAAATTCCGTACATAAATTTGATCGCATACGCAACGTGTAAACTAAAGTGTGTTTTGCGTGTTTTTCAAAGTGTGAATGGATTCACCTAAATGTGGTCTCGTCGTTGTGGCTACTGTACCCGCTGGAGGAACGCACGTGTCTCTTCCCGAGCGCGCCCGCCTTGCCCTTGCGCGAGGGAAACGCCTTCCGCACCACGCCACCCACCGAGTCGCCTGACGACGAGGACGACTCTTCCCGCTCTACACTCGGGTCTGTATAACATATTAGAGTAATTTAATAATTTCCCGGCCCAGACAACAGTCACAATAGTTAAACATTAACTATGCTCACATGTGACTCGTGGGACAGGGAATGGTTAATGAACTTATCCGGCTCGAAGGACCAATCCTAAGTTAAAATTTATTTTTGTGCGCGGAACCTGTAAATGTTGTCTGGGTGTGAAATCCGCCCGTCGAAATTTTGCCATTTGAAAAAGTATGCCAGGAAAGTTTTTCTTTAAAGATATTCATTGCAACGTACGTTGCTACCAGTAAAGTTCTAGGTCTAGGTCGTTAAGATTCAAGCATCATTTCAAAACTTTAAGTACGATAAAAAATTTAGACTTATTGCGTGTTTTAACAAAATGAATAAATATCCTTATTTATCCGTAAGGTGTCCTTATAGATGTCATTGTGACTACGGTCCATGTAAGCGGTCCGGTTGCAATATCGACATTTTCATCACGAACATTAGATGGGCATGGACCAGTTGTTGAAATGAGTTTTGTACATTACAATTATACCAGCACGATGTGAAGTGGTAAGTAAGTCTAGTGGTTAATATTTCGGCCTCTTTTTCTTTAGAATTCGATCGTAAGCATACATCTCTAAGTATTTGGAGTTACGTGCGTTTTCAGCAATGAAATCACTTTCTTTAAGGGCGAAGGGAAATAAGGGGAATAACTTCGGCACTGGCTTGTGATGAATGATGTACGCCAACCGCACAAACTTCACCGACGATGGAGAAAAGATGGATCTTAAGTTCTAGAGTTCTGTAGAATAATTATGTTATATTAAAATATAGTTTGATTTACAAGCGGTGGGGTGCGCAGGCCGCAGCCTCGCGCCCGGCTCGCTGTCAGAGTGCGGCGCACTCGCGTCGTCGCTGGCGTCGTCCTCGTACTCTGTAATGGGCAGGTGCAGCGTTAGTATCTTCTTCACCTCCGAGTCCGTCGAGCCCAAGTTGTCCGACTCTGTAACGTAACGACACCGAAACGATAAGGTGATGCTCAATACGATGGGACATGACGCTGTGTTGATATCACGGAAACGACAATTGCGGGGCAATTTGGAACCTCTACTATTTAAAAATATTATAAGATCAGCAATAAAATGATACAATTTAGAATACTCTGTGTAATAATTAATTTAAGTAACGGTTGCTGTCGTTTTTGTAATATCATTGACACAGCGAAAAAAGCACGTAAAGAGTGTCTGAGTAGAAAAGATGTATGGCATGGTTGTATTCGATTTGTCAGAGTCAATGGTGATGCAACGTCAACGATGCAGATGGATGAATGCGGAATATTTCAAAGCTGAGGAAATGAAAGGTCATTCAAACAGATCTAGTTCATGGCAGTTATGAGACGAAATCTAGATAGATATAATGAAAAAATCAAAGATTAATAAGGATAATACAATACATTATGTGCATGCTTACCTTTATAAATTACAACACCAGTTACGCTCCCATCAGGTTGCATAAAAGGCGATCATTTTGTCAAATTCAAATATCAATACTTATAACTTAAATGGGTTAAATTAAACTTAAGTAATAGAAGGTGCATCTACATAAAATAAAACTAATGTACCTAACTACTTATAAACAAGCTTTATTCGACTTTAGTTTCTGCATAATTCCTACCTTGACTTTCTGAATGTGGATCTCTAAGTCTATTTCCTTTTCTTCTTACTTTTGTATATTCTGGTTCTTTACCCTGTAACACGATAATGTTTAATATAATATTAGTTTTTCATTGGAATTTACAAACGTCTTGAGGGGAGTAAATTTCTTCATATACATGTCAATAATAAAGTGGATTTATAACTTAAATTCGGTACTTAAAAATGCAATATTATAAAATGCTAAAGATGTATATGAAAATTGTTTGGAAAAATACCTTGATATACTCCAAATACATTTAAAAACCAAATGGATTCTTGCATGCAAATTATGTAATTTAAGACCTACTTTATATTTATCGTTTTGCTTGAGGTCGTGATAGACGAATGAACCTCGTACGGAGTGGTAAGGTCCGCTGTAAACGTTCCCGCTATAACTGCTTTCGCTGTATGCACTAGGTTTTGTCAACTGGAACGTCGCGTAGGGGCAGATATCTTCGATGTATTCTGTGAACAATAGATCACTAATAAGTTGATTGCAACCCGTCGCAAGACCTGTAGTAGGCGAAACATTTTGATTCACAAAATAAGGTGATTAACACGATGGGATGGGAAATGAGAAATTGAAACACGCTTGTGATTCTTCAATTACGTCTCAAGAAAGTCAGAAAGTTGTTTATGGGAATAAATGGACGCACATATGCAATGAAGAGTCAAACCACACAACTTATCAATTGAAAAGTTAACTTTATGCCTTTACATTTTGTATGTATTTAACTTGACAATGGTTTGTGGGTTGAAACGTTATTGCGTATGTGCGTCCAAATAATTAGTGATATAAACGATATTGTAACCACGTTTCGGAGTAAAATAGTGATGGGATTCTAGAAATCCCTGCGTGTTTTTTAATACAATGTATTAGTCGGTACTATTACTAAAAATACCTCGTACCATTTGAAGCATGTTTGTAATGGTGTTGAGGTGCCGGATGTTGCGCTCGCGTTGCCAAGTATTGCTGATCGCGATTCACTTTGTTTTGCAGTTGTGCGACTGATGGAGATTCACCCACACCACTTTCGGGTTGCGCCGTTTCGGTTGGGCCTGCTTCTGGCGATAAAAGTAACACATTTTATACGAGGCCGAAGACGGCTGAATTTGAGGTTTGTTATGTGTTTAACCGTGTAAGTTGAACTAGCAAATAAACGATACGATAGGAATGATTCCTATCATAGCGCTTATTTGCTACAAACATGTTTTATCTCAAAAAAGTAATGGTTTTAACTAGTGATGAAGAAAAAAATCGCAATTTTGTGCTCTATGAAAACTAAATCGTTTGAAAGTAAACTCACAGACGACTATTATAAAATTTTCAAAAACTAAAAGTTTTGGAAATTTTAGACATATTTTTTGAAAATAAAAAAAATCTGAATTTTTGCGAAAGACTTAACTTTCACAGGGAAAGTATTTATAGTTGGTACCATTTTTTTATAAATAGATACTCACTGTTTCTCCGCACGAGAAGAACAATCGCGACTAATGCCGCCAGAACTAGAAGAGAAAGTGCTGCAGGCAGTAACACGCGAGCGCCACCGAAAGATCTCGTTCCCGCTGCTGGGACTGCGGGAGACACTTCACCTTCCAGCACTGTAATCGTAGAAACAGCTTCAGCTTAGTTTAGTAACTTATCGTTATCAGGATGTATATGCTCCCATTGCTTGGTTTTTGCACATTGCTTACTGTTTTGCTTATGCTTACTATGCTTAGTGACGCGAAAATATCTTTTTCATCATACCTATTCGAAAAACGAATATTGGCTTCAGAGGATAGCGGGAGCAAAATTTAATTTTTAGTTCCATGGGAGTTTTCATTTCTCTCTTCTGATTGGTCCGCGTTCGTGCTGCGATCGTTGCAGAAATTAAAAAAACTCGAAATTCAAAAATGTTTGAACAGCTGTTGTCTTCGATAAGTCACGTGATCATAGAAGGTTGATACTCCTAGCTTTTTCTCATAGGTAATGATGAAAAATAGTGTGTGTCACTTGGGGCCAAATTTTTTGTTCTCGGGCGGCGTATATTGAATTCCTCGCTACGCTCAGGATTCTACTTTGGAAAACCCTCGCTGCGCTCGGGCTTCTACTATAGAATCCTTCACTTCGCTCTGAATTCAAAATAGCGCCCTCGGGAAACAAAAATTTTCTTTGGCCCCATATAACACAAATAACTATTAGACTTCGATCACAGATATTTTTCTTCTGTTATCTAAGCTTTTAGATAACATCATTTATTATATAATCTGGATGCGACACGGTTTTGTTTAGCATCTTGTGTGCTTACTTACTACTCGTATTTTTCGCCGAATCAAGGAGAAAGTCAGTTGTATAAGTTGCTATTCGTTAAATGTTTTGCTTTTGCTTATTTTACATAGCTTAAAATTTTTTCAAATAAAAATTTCCCAGGATAAAAGTATTCTATTTGTTAATTTAGAACCTGACCTGAGCGCTCAATTAAATTAAACAGACATTGAAGTGTGTTTAAGTTACACACATCCAAATACGGTGAGAAACTTCCGCATTTATAATACTATAGATGGTATATTCTTGTATAATTGACTTACTGCCACTGAGTGAGTGCGTGGTGAAATTGTAAAGCGCGAGCGCGTGTCCTGCGTTGTTGTGAGCTGTGATTCGCAATTGATAGTGTGTGGCAGGTGAGAGTCCCGTCACGCTGAAGACACGCTCTGTGGCTTGCACGCTATTTGAGACCAGACGCCACTAGAAATAACCAATAACAAATGGACTGTGAAAAATATATTGATTCAATATCAGACATTAATGCAATAGTGGCTGTCCTATATGAAGCAGCTCTTAAAAATATGATATAGAAGTTAAAAAAGAAATGTGTTCTAGTCTATTACAATAATTAAATAAATTGAGACCGCTTACTTGGGATTGGCTGATGTCACGATACTCGATGACGAAGTATAAAATGCCGCAACCCCCGTCGCCCCATGAGTCGAGCCATACGGTTACCGTTGTTGTGTTAAGCGTTATCATTTGCGAATGTTTGGGTTTTACGGGCACTGGAAAAAATAATATTTTATCTAAGTAGGTATAATTGATTATTATTTTATAGCATTGGTAGTTCCTCTGGGCGCTGCAAATATTCTGGGCGGCGGTAACAATTATTCAAAATTTATAAAATATAAAATTATTTATAAATGAGTAGGTAGGACATTCGAAAGGTTAAATAAATTCTTAGCTTTTTGCGCATCGCATTCGAAAAAAGTAGGTATAATTTAGATTGTTATAATGTTAGGTCTTCGATTTAAAAATACCCACCGGTGCCTTTAGTATAGGCGTGCACAATGTCACATGGCAGACCCGTGCCGATGCGGTTAAATGCAGTTATGTACAGCTGGTAGCGGGTCCCACACCAAAGATTAGGAAGCACGTGCTCTGATGTACCCGCTTCTACCTGTAGTTCTTCCCAGTCCCCGTGCTCACGCTTGTAGTTTATAACATAACCTGTAAGTCAAAATTGTCCATGTATTTCTCATTTGTTTTGTCTAAAGACAAGCTCTTTAATGTTTGAACTCTTCTAGAGGTTTGTCTCTTCTTCTGGTTTAATATGCGCAAATGAAAGTTAAAATACGTATGATGAATCCTTCGCAAGCGTCAGAACTCCTTGTTGCTCTCCTTCGGGGTTTGGAAAGATAATAGACAAGTCAGACAGAAATACAGTTACTTTCGCATATTAGTATTAATATATTAAATAGTTCGATATCAATATCATTCGCCAGCTTATCAATAGTTGTCATACTAATGTGCAGTTTGCATAACCTCATATGTATGGAATTTGTTTACCTAAAATCGGGCTTCCACCATCTCCCTGGTCGCTCCACTGTAAATGCAGAGAATCGGCGTATGAATCGACTACCGCCAAAACTGGAGGCTGAGGTGGCACTTTGACTTCTACACCATAAGTAACTTCATCGCGTCCATGAGCGTTCTCTACTAAACATGTGTAGTTTCCACTGTCTGCATATTGAGTCATGCTGTACAAAGAAAAGTAAGATTAAATATGTGAAAAATTAAGATCTCTTGAAATTAGACGTGTATCTGGAATAAGAAAATGGCCATGTCAGTTGATTGCTCACCTTATTATGAGTGTACCATCGCTTGACACATTTTTTCTCAACGTGGATTCCAAAAGAGCACCGTTCATACTCCAGGTCGTAGACGGTGTAGGAATACCAACTTTGTTGCACGCCAGTGAAATGTTTTCTTTCCAAGGTGTAACAATACTGCGGCTAAATGATGTAATCCTAGCGGGAACTGAAAATATGATTAGCATTACATATTATGTTTTTCTGGCTTGGAATAAGATAATCAATAGTTCTACTCGTATCAGTAAATAATGAGTACTTCTTTTTCTCGAGCCAAAAAGCTAATAAAGTAAGTTCAAAATAATGTAGTACATTACCACTATCAGAAGGCAAAACAGTCACAACTCTCGTTGCATCTCCTTCGCCAAGACGAGTAGAGGCTGACACCCAGAATTGGTGAGTGGCTCGTGGTGGAGATCTAGCTGTATCGTGCGATAAGGTACTTGGTGAGAGCATGCGTTTGTGAGTGCCTTCCTGCGAATTAATAATATATGATTATTATTTCAATGTTATCTTCTTTAATATATTGCAATTAACGTGTTTAGCAATACTTACTTCCCTTCCGTCTTCTATGACACTCATATAAAGAGTGTATCCAACCAGAACACCATTAGGAGAAGCAGGCGGCAGCCATGATACCAAAATTTTGTTTCGAGATGATACTACTGCCTTAATATCGGCTGGTGCTGATGGCACTGTAAATAATGATAATAGGTGAAGTGATCTGATAAATTCACCACTCAAATAACTTTTATTATTTACCTATTTTAGCTATAATATAAAGACAAATTTAAAAGATAGTTTGTATTACCATCTTCTTCAGTATGGCAGTAGACGGGAGCTGCCCTCACGCCATCACCCGCTGCGGTGAATGCGCACACCGTCACAGAGTAGTTTGTGTAGCGACGTAGTCCCGATAGCGTTGTGTGAAGTCCTGATATTTGTTTCGTTACTGCTTCTTCACTTCCTGTCAATGATTGGATTTTTTACCTTCCTATATCTTGACTTGTTCTTTAGGTATGGAGGCGTATCTTTTAAAGATACAGAAAGAGTATACATTGAATACTAAAGAAAGTTTAGCGATTCCAAGTTACATAAAAATGAAACTAGAAGTGTTGCGCTTACCATACCAGTCCGTAACAGGAGCATATGTAACCCTATAGCCTTGCAATACTCCGTTTCGTCCACGCATTGGTGGTGGTTCCCAAGTTACGCGAACTGATTGAGAACTTAATGCAGTACATTGTAGCGACCCGGGTGGTAGACTGGGCACTGAAAAATAGAAAAGAAGAAATAGCTATTCTTGCTTAATTTGAGTAGTGGGAGAGTATATTTTAGGTTAATCAGAATTTTTACCATCTTCCATAGTAGTCGCAGTGGTAGGGGGCGAGGCGGGCCCTGCTCCTCTGCTATTGTATGCTTGAACTACAATGGCGTACGCCGCATGTTTCTGAAGACCTGACAACGTCGTGCGAGCTCGCGCTACTCCTGTACCCTCTACAGTTCTTACGGTATAAGACGCCCCACCTGGTCCACTTGCGCTTAAAATTGTGCTGTTGCTGTTTAACTGGAAAAGAAGATTCGATTAAATTATTTTTCTTTTTCTGGGATATCTTTTTTATTTAATTATATTTCTCTATTTTGATTATTCCTTAGCCATTCAAAGAATTTTTTGGTTGGATTGTCGGAGATGTACGAGATAAATATTAAACTTACTTCTTGAAACCCCACATAATATCCCAGGATATTTCCATTCCAGAGATCCCGTTGTGGTGGATCCCAAGTAACTGTTAACTCTGTGGAACTTTTAGCTTCCACTCGTACATCTAACGGTGGTCCACTAGGCACTGCAAAAATAAATAACGCCAGTTATCAAACGTAATACGGTACAATTGAACAGGGTGAAGACAAAATATCTTACCTTCTTCTGTTGTAGTGACTTGTACAAGTTGACTAGGTTCGCTCTGACCTAGACGGTTTTCGGCAATAATTCGTAAATGATAAGAAGTGGCGGGTTGGAGATTTTGAACGCTAGCTGAAGTGACACTCCCGGGTACTATTACTTTCTGTGGTGTAGTTGGCCACGGTTCTAGAAGAATTAAGGGCATATGAGATATATGATTTCCTTAATAAAATGTTTTTTAAGGTGTTTTTGCAACAATAACACTCACCTGGAGCTTCCTTATATTGAACAATGTAGTTGATAATAGGACTGTTCCCCGCATATGGCTGCGTCCAAGATATTTGTATAGACCGAGATTGTTGGTCTATTATTCTTATGTTTTTTGGCATTTCTGGAACCTGAGGAATATTTTAATGATTACGACAAGGCATGTTTATCTTGGTATCTTTATATATATCCTTTAAAACTTTTAATATCAAGCACTAACCTCTTGTACTACTAAATGTATGAGCATCTCATCTTGGCCATATGCATTAGAAGCACGACATGTTAGAGCACCCGTATCTTGGCGATATGTCTGCAGTATACTTAATTCTGACACCAAACCATCGTCAAGTACTTGTTCTCGGATCGTGTATCTGAAATGAAATATTAAACTCTTAAAAAGAATTTAAAATATTTAAAATAGTTTCTTTAAATTAATATTATTATGTTATTCTACTAAGAATGGATAGTGAGCAGATATTGCCTACCTTTGATCTAAATGATGAGCAATAGTGTGGTGGTGAGGACTTCGCCAGCTAACTTCTAGAGGAGCGTCGCCAGATGCTGCGCACTGCAAATGAGCGGCTTCCCCAGCCGTTACTTGTACTGTTTTACTTTTCATAGGAAACCGAGCTGGTGCTGCAAAATATACAATTTGCTGCCACTCAAATTTGTAGGAAGCGTTTGTTTGCCTATACTTTAGAAACTTATGTTTGCAATTTATTAACCATAAAATACGAATACAATAGTGTCCAGTAAGCTGAAATAAAATTGGCAGAACACGATTTCTCTTGGAAGCTTACATACTGGAATGAAGTTAAATGTTTACAAACTGGCCGGAACGTGACCGTACCCAAGTTGGCAGTGAAACTCTTTGCGAGTGCCGAAGCATCTAGAAACTTGTTAGTTTTGCATAAACCGAACCCTTGTTTCATTCGAGTCCGCGAATAATCCTTCTTATTTACCGAAACATTTGAATTCTCGAAAATATCATCTTAGTAGTCTGCTATAATTCTGCTTCAGTTATTCCTATTTACAACAATGAAGTCAATATAGTGAAGTGTCTAGTTGTTCTGATGAAACCTACGACCCCATTTTACAATGAGGTGGAAACGTATTGCGACGTTGTTATGCCTATTGAGCATAGAGGCGGTCGTTTTCTGATTTCCGACCGTTGCATTTGAAGCAGTTTGAAGAGACTTCTTTGTTGAATTTCTAATTTGTCTATTCTTATAATAGGACACGAAGAGTAAGTCCATAGTCTCTACATCTTCGTTTCTTGGGAATCTTCTCCGCAAATAGGCATCGATTCGCCCGTTTTGCGTGTAGTCTCTACATATTTATTTGTCTCAGGTAAATTACATCTGATCAAACCGTAGGGTCAAACTATGATCACTCCATCTCATATCATTCTATTTAAGACTGCCCTATAAATGTACATATTAGTCTGCGAAATGTCAATGATAGCAATTTATTTATTTGCTCTACATGTAACGATAAGCTGCTATTCGCTGATAAAAATCCTTGCACGGAGTTAATCAAGTAGAAGTAAACTGCGGCGTTTTTCAATAAACGGAGACGTATTCCTATATATTTTCCCGTTCAGCTTACTGTTTGAACGTGACTGACTTCCTTTTAACAAACTGCTTTTCCGATTGACTATAACCGTTTCAGCTATATTATTATTTGATAGAAGTAGATACTTCTATCAAATAATAGTATCCGTATATTATTTAAACAACTTATTTATTCTTACATATTCAGTCCATTCTTAGGCCTCACAATTTAATAAGGTTCTTAGTGTATTTGTTTAGAATATGTTGGAAAATTTGCGTCTATATTTATTACTAGTAGGGCGCGTGGATGCGCGGCCCGCTGCAGCGGACCGCGGTTTTTCTGCTCTTAGACTTTCATGGCCTCATCATTTTCTACCACAAAACCACTATTCCAACTTGTACACTCTTTAAGATAGACATCGACGAAATTTGTACGGCCGCCATCTTGAATCCGTCATTTTGGTGTTTTTTTTTCAGCTCACTGCTAATTGGATGAGGTTTTGAGTGACTTTTGTTTGAGCAGCCCCCACCTATCTTTAATATCCTGGCCGTGCTCTTCACCCGTCTTCGAAATCCTCAATCATCAGCTCTCTCCATATTTTTTATCCAAATGAATTTTTGTCCTCTATACGAAACCATCAGCGGAAAGGAACGTATCAAATCCTTGCATACATTTTATATGAAAAAAATAAAATCCACCATCTTCAATTTTTTTCTATTCATCACGTAGACCATTGGGTCCTGATCATCTTTTTCCAAGAAACCACTCTTCCATCTTTCATAGTCTCCAAGATAGACACCGACGAAATTTGTAAGGACGCCATCTTGAATCCGCCATTTTGGATTTTTTTTCAGCTCCCTGCCAATTGGATGAGGTTTCAAGTGACTTTTGTTTGAACACTCTCCACCTATCATCGATATCCTGGCCGTGCTCCTCACCCGTCTCCGAAATCCTCAACCATCAGCTCTCTCCATATTTTTCCTCCATATGAATTTTTGTCCTTTATAAGAAACCATCAGAAATTTTGAAAAGGAGCCGCATAAAGTCTTGCATATATTTTGTATGGAAAAAAATAAATTCCGCCATCTTGAATTTTTTTTCTGTTCATCAAGTGGACCTTCAGCTCCTGATCATCTTTTGCCAAGAAACCACTCTTCCATCTCTAATACTCTCCGAGATATACACCGACGAAATTTGTATGGCCGCCATCTTGAATCCGCCATTTTGGAGTTTTTGTTCGGCTCTCTGCCAATTGGATGAGGTTTCGAGTGACATTTGGTTGAACACCCCCCACCTATCTTCGATACCCTGGCCGGTGCTCCTCACCCGTCTCCGAAATCCTCATTCATCAGCTCTCTCCATATTTTTGTACCGAATGAATTTTTATCCTCTATACGAAACTGTGAGTGAAAAAAATTTTTTCCATACAAAATTTTACAGGAGAGGTGATCAATGAGTCAGTGAGTCAGTCAATCAGTGAATCAGCACGAGTAGCTATATATATAGTAATTATTCCAATAGGTAGGTCACTACTAAATCACAGCGTGACAAAGCATAAATAGGTACCATTATATAAAAAAGAAAAGACTGATTAAGACATTAAAAAACAGAAATTAGTATTAAAGAATTAAAAATGTTGTTATTACTTAAACATTTGGTGATCTAAAATTTTGTAAAGCTAATACAATAAATACAAATAGTGTGGAGACAGCAGAATGCTACTGCTGTCCTAATATGGATGAAGATATATTTCTCTCGCAAAGCCAATATCGCCAAATAAAAACACGTGCACAGAGTTCTTGACTGACGCGAATTGTATAGTTCCCAATAACGAGCCGGGCAGATGTATTGAGACACCCTCCATTGACGGTTTTTGCGAAGATAAATCTTCCGCTACCAAAGAGTAAACTAGCTTGTTCGAAATTGTATTATTTTGATTACTTTGCTGAGTGAAGTAATTTACCTAAAGAACAAAATCTAATCACTACTACTAGTAGAAATACTAGATTGTTTTTCCGCGTTATATGTTTCTGCTTTTGTAGAAAATATAATGAAAACAATTATTAGTATTCTTGACATGAACGTACTGAAAATTAAATATGGAATTCTCGCGTTTGTTAAAAAATTAATAAACATTCATCAAAAATTATAAAACACAAGAAAATCGGAATTACTACGCAGACGAAGTCGCGGGTGACCGCTAGAGTTTATCTGTATTGTTCCACCTATATGGTGTAGCCTAACAATTAGCCATAGATTACTTCACAGATGACTACAAAGGCGTACCGACTTTGTTAGATTTGATTAATAATTGAGATCTGCTTAGTTGTAAAATCATAATGAAGGTATCTCAAAAGTTTGGTCAGAGTGATGGACCCTAAACCTTTGTCATTTGAGAGAAGACCGAAGCCCAGTAGTGGGCTGGAGATGGATTGAGATGAATGAATGAAGAAAAATGGGTCAGATATTATTTTTATTCAAAAAATTGTATGAATTCAAAATTATTGTCATTATGAAGTGTTATGATTGTCGTCAAGCGCAAGCCTATTTCGAATAAAAAAATATATTTACCATTAACTTTCAGAAAGATGAGTTTGCTGAGTCCTGCTCCTATATCGTTCCTGGCCTCGCATAAGTAATGCCCTTCGCTGTCCTTCGCAACTCTTTCGAAGACTAGCGATCCATTCTCCATTACACGAGAGCTTCCTTCAAACATGAAGTCCTTGTATTCACCCGGCGTGTTCCCTATAATATTAAATAAATGAAATAATAAAATTGTTTTCCCATGTGCAATGAAGCACAGTTATACAGATCTGAAAGATAAAACTTACCAACAGCTTTTTTCCAAGTAATGTTTGGTTTCGGATAGCCATCTGCTTGACATTGCAAAGTTACATCTTGGCCAGCCGCAACGGCTACATCGTTGGGCTCGAGACGCCACCGAGGGGGTACTATGCAAATATTTCAAATCTATTATTAAAAAGATGTTCCGAATTCCAGTTGAATCAATAAAAGTAAACAAGATATCAACAAAATCGTTACCATTTACAGTAAGCGGTACAGTAAATCGTTCAGATCCTGCAACATTTGATGCTATACATGTGTAATTTCCACTGTGTAGCGACGTGATGTGCTCTATCACAAGCGACGCACTGTACTCGTCCATTCGCCTAGTTATTATGCCACTTGGTGCATATGGCGACGACGTCACAGGCTGGCCATTTTTCTCCCATCGGAATGCAATCGGCAAATCGCCCTCCAATATCTGACAGGAAATAGCCGCTCTCATACCCTCCCTGAGTAAATTCGTCAGGGGTTGAATAGGCAATATCTTCGGTTGCACTGTAATGAAACCAGTCGTTAAAATATCTATACATACTATAAAAATATATAATATTAATACAATGACAAATATTTGAGGTATTAAGTTTTATAAATAAATGATGACCCACCCTTATATAGCCCCATAAGTAATTTGCCTTGAAAACTTTTGGCAACCGCAAAACAACACTCACGCCTCGTTTCTTTTTACGTTTAATTAGTGCAAAATCTTTGGCTACCTTTTAGGAATTCTTAAGTAGAGGGCTGCGGCGCCGCGTTATTTTTTTCTTTGTTTTTATTTCATGGGCCTATTTACCGTGAAAAGTTTCGTGGATCCCAGTAGAATGTTAATCGTGAGAGGATGGTAAAATTAAATTAATTTTTTAAAAGTAGGATATTTTTCCTTATGATGCTGTATTCTATAAGCCGGTCGCGTGCAGGATTTTGGGAACAGAGAAAATTACCATCACTGGGTGATTTGAAATCACACCTCTTAATCAAATATATATGAATATGCTGCTGTATATATTAATGAACTTTACTGAATTATGAAAGAAAAATTCGCCCTTCTAAATGTTTTATGGTGCTGTGAATCTCGCTTGGGAAATTGGGAAAGTTTATGTAAAAATTTTCGACTAATGTTTGAAATCGGGCTCCAGAATAAAACTTTCTATTAGCTTTTTGATGTATGTTTGCAGTTAATAAAGTTCTCTGGCAATGTGCCCGTGTAATGAGTGTACTTAATGTTGTTATATACAACCGCAAAATGAAATATGATGGTTTTAATATTTCCGAGATATTTTGTTTCCACTGGAGTATTTTCACTGTGAAAACAATATGCTTATCTATAATATAAAAATGAATCGCAAAATGTGTTGGTAAGCGCATAACTCAACAACGCCTGGACCAATTTGGCCAAATCTTTTTTTAAAATGTTCGTTGAAGTTCAAGGATGGTTTTTACGGCGAGAAAAATTAGAATTATTGCTTGAAAAACCCTAAAAATAGCCCTTTTCTTTTTCCCATACAAATGATTTGAAACTAAAACGTAGTCAATTTGAGCTTTATTGCTATGGTATAAAGTTCATATTAAATTACAAGCACTCACTGTTGTCTAAGCAATGTAGGTGTGTTCCTAACGTCAAAGATCATATCTATCAAAACAATGTGCGTGTGTGCGTTGGAGCACAGAATACATAGTTGGAGGAGTTTAACGTCGCGTTCCGAAACTCGCGTTTCTTTTGTATTAGTTTCGGCACGCGAGATAAAATGCATCAGTTTCCACGTCATTACATCAGTCAAACAAAAAGCGAAGCATCGGTGAAAAATGTCGCAAAAACGGGGAAAATTATCCATATTTAAAATCTTTTAAAAACTTCTTAATCGCGATCATAATAATAGAAATTGACGCGGACGAAGTCGCGGGCGTCCGCTAGTTAAAGATAAATTTAATTTTACATGTTCTATTTCTTGATTTCAATAATTTTTTTCAAAATTCTCACCTAAGATCTGCACTTCAACATCGCGCCGCGCTATGTGGCGTTGTCGGTTGGCGGCCTGACAGGTGTACGTGCCAGCGTCTTCTCCTCTTTGCGTCTGTTCTACGATTAGAGTCCCGTTTGGAAACACTTTTTGTCTTCGGTTTAAAGGCAGTGTTTGACCATCTGTTAACAAGATTTGTTGTAAAGGAGTAGCTTCTCTATCCTTACTAATATTATAAAAGCCAAAGTTTACTGGTTTGTCCTTTGATCATGCAACAATGGAGCAACAGAGCGACGGATCGACGTAATTTATTGCGTAGTTGAGGTCTTGGAGACTTGGCATAGGTTATCTTTTATTCCGAAAAAAACAGGACACGCGGAAAAAGTCGCGTGCAAAAGGTAGTCAAATATAAAAAAGCTAGAATTCTATAAGAAAGAAGAAGAGGCTCAATCTTGAATAGAATAATTTTTTATTCAAATAAACTTTTACAAAGTGCTTTTGAAGTGCTTGGGACATAACAAGGCTAGGTATATAATATGACAGTATCAATAACCTAACTCACTTTTACCGAAATAGAACACTACCCGTTTTCACAATACTCTATCTAGAGAAAATATCAGAGAGTAAAATCCTAACCTAAACCAGTTTAACAGAATTACCGGGTAAGATCAAATTAAGACTCTCCGGTCACTCCCCCGTAATTTTCCGTTTCCATTGCGAGTTGCGACCCTTGTCAACAACGATCTTATGTTTTCATGGAGATCTCATTAAGGCAGAGTCTTTAAATAGCTTTATTATTTTTCATCCAAGCTCTAATCTGTGCTGACTACGAGCATAAACTATAAGTATTATCTACTACGTTTATGAGCGTAATATCATATAAAAATTTAGCATCATATGCCATATTATTGGCACTTTTAATGTCAGCACTTTTAAGTAGGTCCTTAATTTCTTTCTTGAGATCATTTAGAATGGCTCTAAATAAATATGATACAGCAAAGTAAAATTTAAGATTTAATATCTTGGGAATTTCGTACCAACGCCACTCCATTTTTTAATATTAAAAGTTAAACAACTAAGAGCTAGCCAGATAGCGCGTCATATTTCAACAAGACTTTCATAACTCCAACGGATAGTGGAAAATTTTATTTGAATTAAATATGTTTTAACTTTCTCTAAAAACTTTTTTTTTCAGTGTAGTTAAAAATATTGTTTCCGAATATATTTTTATTAAAACTGAAACTGCGTAAAAAAATTATATTAATCTGGGCTGTCAGGTCACAATAAGGCCGTCGCAATTCTAGAAAGTGTCAACAATACTCCAGAACGTTGACGTCACAGAGGCTTTCATGCCATTCTTTGTGTAATTTTGCCTTCGCTTACTTGCCCCAGTTTCCTTAACGACCTGTTGCTATGAGAAAGTTACTCTCCCTCGAGTTTAATTCGATACTCTTTCACTAAAGTGTCCTTTCAAACGCTTGGTTAAATCGGAGATATATTTGATTCCACCATTTCCTTCTAAGAATTGTTGAATTGTCTCGTCACTTTCGAGTTATTTATGGTCTGTTGCGTTACCATTTCGTTTCTTCTAACTATAAAAAGTTGGACTGACACTTTCGCGAGTCAAAATGAAAACGAAAGAGTCTCGTGGGTAACATTTACATAACTTACCTCTTTCCCACGTAATTGATTCAATGGGGTACCCAGCGACAGGACACTTTATGTTCAAATCGCTGCCTGCAACAGCTGTTACTTTAGGCATTTCTCTAATATATGGAAGTCCATACACGTTAACTCTGGCAGCGTGTAGTGCTTTACCCGCCGAATTGCTAGCAACACATGCGTATTCGCCACCATCTTGTTCTGTTACTCTGCTTATGTTAAGATGGCTGACAACGTCGTCTTGAAGAGTAACGTGCTGACCCACGACGAATCTGAATAATAGGTAAGCGTATTAGTGTAGATGTCCTTTCCTACTGGCTGCCCAAATTTTAGCGTTGTTTGATCTATCTAAATTAACATACCTTGAATTTGTGGGGATTGGAAATCCATCCAATAGCCATGTGAATTGTGGAGGTGGGTGACCCATGGCGACGCATTTTAGTGAAACGCTTGGTCCTGGTTGTAGGGTCTGCTCTGAGAACCAGTATACCAACTCCGGTTTTGACTCTGAGAAGAAAATACTTACTTAACACATTTAGCACGGTCACGGCGATCTACAAGTCGTATTGTAGATGTCTACGCAAATTGCAAATCTGTATTTATATCTACTATATTAAATCTTCTCTTTATTCATACTAATTGCATACCCTACGGCCAACACAATAGCTTTGAGTTTTATTGTTTTGCACTGGAAAAATATCTTGTGTGATAATGGTCTTTAATTTGTGGAGCACGCTCGTAGCATGAAATAAAGTTAAATTTGCACATTCTCTAAAGCATCTATCAGACTGATGTTATATCTAACGTATTTAGTAAAAATTTATCGTTACGTTGTTTTAATGACCCCATAATTATATACCTACTCACATAGCGAGTGTAGAATAATTAATGGAACCTACAGAACCGACCGTTACTATTAGATGGTTACCGTTCACCTTTACTATGCGTGAAATAATTAAATAACTAAACAAACTTAACTATATATGCCTAAAAAAAAAATCACTTGAAAAAAAATTCATTATTAGATTTTATCCAAATCTATGATCGATAATAATATAATCAGCACTGTGTTAAGGATAATCGGGGTTAGTAGTGGATATCTTAGAAATGAGTGGTTGCAAATCCGACATTTCGTTGTTTCGACACGGATCTTTTAGGTACCACTGAACATTTTATACCGACACATTTGGTGCGAAATAAATATTAAGTTTTAACGATTAACTTTTTAAGTTTAAGAAAAAAAGCTGTTTGAAATCCTTTATTTTCCCGCGATTGTGGAAAATCGATTAAATGCCGTAGCTGTTGATCGGCAACTAGTGAACAAATAACAGTCAATTTTCGATTTTATGCTATTGCTTATAGTCATGAACAATCTTATATACCTACGTTATTATATTTTTTTTTCGATAACATCACGTTTATGAAAATGCTACTACAAAAGTACAAGTCCATATTTTTATTGTGAAGACTCGAGAATTAATGAGTTGTGGTAAATCCTCAAAAGGTGACCACTGGCACGCTCAGTATGAAACTCTTATAATACCTACTCGTAACGGAAAACTTCATAAATTTGCAATGTTATGCTTCTACTTTAATTTTACAAATAATTACAAGTAAAAACGTTAACCTATAAATAGTTATATGCATATGTTCGCCATTATGTAATTGTTGGTGAATAATTTGATTCCTTGAGTTTTACAGACAAGATTTAAACTTTTGTAGATTAGGTAGGTACCTAAAATGCGTTATATATTTTGTAAATGACTAGCCAAAGATTTGACATTCTTAAGAGGCTTTCTCAATACCACTGTCAGCCGTTTCTGTTTCTGATTATGTTTTTCCTTGTAATCCCTTTGATAAATTAACGCCATCCCTTTTATCTTATTTGCGGGATTTGTTAAGATTAAAGCGTTTCAGTTGTTTATTTAGAAGATATTGTTTTGAATTCATTAATTATTTAAGTTACAATTTCAGAGATTGTATGTAATAGAACCATCGGTAGGTATTATTGGTCTTACACCTGAGTATTAGCGGGGAGTGGAAGCGATGTAGAGGCGGTTGATAATCGAGGCTGTATCAAAAGTGCGTATCGTCATAGGTAAGAGGTAGGCCACGCATCAACACCACCTCAACTTTGTAGTCAGCGATAGGCCGAAATAGAAGTAGATGCATTATCTTTACCAGTTCACGTTGCGTCATAAAATATTAAGAGTCCGTGGATCCGTTGCAAGCTATTACAGTCAGCTCTTCAGCGCAAACAAAGAGCTTTAGTGTTGCGGCACGCTGCCGCGGGCGCATCCATCGTAACTTTACTTACTATACTGAGAATACAATTTTAAATCAAGATACGTAACATTTAGGTAGAGTTTAGCCTGACACTCACCAAAATATACGGCACATTGTCCCGACTAACTAAGTACTAAGCCATGAATTTTCCTATTAAGATTTTATCGCGTAACTGTAAGGTATATTTTGCTACGTTGCTTGTTTTGTGATACGACGCTTTGTGTCTGTTTGATTTGCTCCCCCGTCATTTGGTGTCGCTGCTCTTGAGAGCTCGAGGACCGTCGCAGCACACGTTGATAGAGTAACTGTAGATTTCATTATTATAGGAAAGCGATATTTATTATCTACATACATACGATAGGTTCGAGAATCTTTACTTACTGCTGTCAAACTGATTGATTATTTATTATCGAATGGAAGCAGGCGTTAGGTACCTAATACATAATGAAGAATATAGCAGTGGGAGCGCGAGCGAGAGTAGGTAAATATTTATCTGGTTTAGTGGATTAGGTACAGCAAAACAAGCTTGTGTAGCTTGTTTTTCCTTGGTATAGATTTACAAGTAGGTAGTAGGTATTAGGTACTCGTCAAAAACGAGTCGTCTAATAATTTTGTGAGCCGTATGGTCAATCGTTGTCTACCAATGACTGTTAAACTAAAGATGCATAATCCGGCCGTAGTCTAGTCCGTTAAAGTGGTGTGGGTAGTATAAGTTGTGGTAGAACTCGTAATGAGACTTGGGCAATATTACTGTCCGGACGCCGAGCGTGTGCGAGACGGGTTCAGTGTATAAATTATACACGTTGGTAAACCTTCGTTGAACACGCTTCATTTGTGGCCGGGCGCGTTGCGTCAGACATAAGTACACACTGTCGGTACAAATTTTCATGTTTTCTTTCTTCAATGTTATATGACGTTAACGCTAGTAGTTCAAAAATATATCAAGATGTAACGGTTATCATCACTGTTTTACTAAGGATTCAAACTTGCCCAAAATGTTAACTAATCATAAAAGACTCCAAGAGCAGTGTCTAAAGTTTTGCATCTTCCAGTCTGATTTGCATACAAAAATGTGGTATTTAAGTAGTAAGAGCTGAATCGTAGATGCTATTTTATACAGTGCACAAAATACCAAAAATAATTCAGTGTAAAGAATGTTAAATAACAGTCTTTGGAAGCCACATTTTGGGAACTTTATACATTAAATTGTTTTCATATCAGTATTCAGGCCTACACAATCATAAAGTTACTCCGAGTTACGAAGTTTCGTGCTTATATTAGTATCTAATTCGTAAGTAACTTTGTACAGATAAAATTATACTTGACAGACCCTGGGGGGTAAGGGATGTATGTGTTTTGCGTAGCGGCTGGCTGTCAAACTTTATCGTAAAAGCATTGAGCTTTTATTTTTATTTTTGCTTTTCTATAGAATTTTTCTTTAAAATCTTTTATGGGTCCATTGTGAAGCCACTGACGTTGCTAACACCCCTGGTTTTTAAGTGACTTAGGTAGTGCTTCGAATACAAGAAGTCTGGTCTACTCATCATTTACATAGCACTCAAATCTGATGGTAAAGGGTTCACCAAGCTAAGCGAATATACCTATCGAGGTATCTCTATCTAGAGGAAAGAGAATTTTTGAAAAATTCTAATCATGTATTGCTGACTAGATCCTAGGCTAGGTTCAGCGTTCGTGACATCGGAGATAAATTGCAAGAAACCTGGTTAAGATGGTCAGAAACCACAAAGTTATGTCGGTAGCATTGCCGTTCAAGAATGCGTTGGGTAAACTACATAAACACGGACATGAGAAACCATAAACTCAAAATACATATTGGATACACAAGATCGGGCAAAGTGGGCAAGACTGCTGGAAAGTGGACCTTACCTGCTGAAATAACGCTCAGTCGAAGAAGATTAAATATTGCTTACATTAAATAAAATTTGAATACTTGTTTTAGAGTAATCTATAGTAACATACCTCTCGTGCCAGTAAAGTTCCAGTCAGCGTCATGCGTGTGAGTACTGCGCGCGTAAGGTGTCCGCCGAGACCTATTCCCTACACTGCGCGCCCGGCTCTCCGATACTGAAAAATTTACATTGATTTATAAAACTTATTTAAAAGCAGCGTCTTTATTTAGAGATTTACTCAAGAATGATCGTAATTTATAATACAGAGACTCGTAAGTTCAAAGTTTGAAATTAACGATGTAACTTAAATTCGAATTAACAAACTGCAAACGTCCTTTGTATCGCTGTATATTAGCACCTTAATTCAGGTACAATTGGAGTTGGAGTATCAAGAACCTACCAATATTGGAGTATCAAAATTCATATTCTATATGATAAAAGATAAAATAAGTATGTCACAATTACTTTTCAATTATATTAAAATATACTTAACTATTTCTTTAATATTTACATTGTTTAAAGCGACCAAATAACCGGAAACTTGAACCGCTATTTTCTATTTCATAATATACTTCAAGACTTGCTTGGGACATAAGAAGTAAGATGTGCGGTGCGTAAGAAAGAAAACAAGGGAATCTTCTTTGTCGATATAATATGTTTCTATTTAATCATGATTTTATTCAAGAGCATGAACTTAAAGACGTCTCTAAATATTTAATTTACCTATTCCGGTGAATATTGTTTATCTTTTTACCATTTTGTATTTTAATTTTCATACAAGGAATTTTACCAGTAATGACATATTCCGCAGTACCGTAGGCCTGGTCTCTTGTATTACTAGCGAAGCATTGATAAATCCCCTGGTCGTTTTGCTGTGAGTTTTTGATATGTAACCTTAATCCGTCTTCCGACATCCGGACTCTGTCTGAGTTTTTCATTACTTTTCCATCGTGTATCCAATAAACCACCTCGATGGGATGTCCCGATACTTTGCAATCAAAATTGACATCTACGTTGAATTTAGTCTTAAGTATTTCCGGTTTGATACGGACGGATATTCGTTCTGTAAATAAAGTATTTATAAATTTTTCCCATGAAGTAGACATTCCTTAAAGGAGTGGTCATTCTTCCTTACCCGTGATATTTATTATAAAATTTTGAAATTGTAATTTAAATGGAATTACTTAAGCATTTAGATAGGTCAAGTCCTGGTTGACAAATAGTATACTTTTGTTCCTGGAACACAATTCTTTTTCGCGACCAAAGTTGTCGACAAATGTTTACTTAAAAAAAAATTTTTGATCGATCACCACTATTGTAATCATCTTTTATTAATTAAAAAATCTATTAATCTTTTATTAATTTTATTATTTGTTCTATCCAGTTTAGTTGTTTGAGTGGTAGTAGGTCTAAATTATTAAATTCTTATGGACTACGCATATTCTACCTACTCATAGCAATTTATGTGGCCATACCACCACATTTTGTGTGGCTTATTGTATCATACCTGTTACTATTATAGTGAAATGTGCTGACTCTCCCCCCGCAGTGTTGTTCAGCCAGCATATAAATCTGCCAGCGTCCTCCCGCTGCAGTTTCTGTATGCTGAGAAGGCCGCCAAGTATTGTTGTTCGCGGCCAGAGCGAAGTCTTCTCTATCGGTATTAACAACTCGTGATGTTCACGAAACCACCTGTAAACAAGGAATCTTCTTATAAATGAGATTTGGCTCATAATTAACATAATTCCCATGGAAAGTGCTATTCACTGATCTAAATCAGAGAAAATACAGTCTGAATGGACCTGTAGAGATTTCTGAGTGTATCTTGGCAACACGATCGGTTTATTAACGGCCATAGCAGTAGCTTATTCTGAGCCCAACGTAAGCGTAAGCTTAAATTAATAAGGAAACATACAAAGTACTTCGTACACACCTGACTTCACGACCTCATAAGCAACTCTATCTTTTTAAGTTAATGCATAGTTGTCGTGCATAAAGTAGGTATTATAGGATTGATCTACCACATCCTAAATCTGGTGACCTTGAATTTATTGTTTCCATAAAGACATTGCAATCCAGTTGCTTTCTAATTTTTTGATCTTTTTCTTGTATTCGGATCGGACTAAAGCACAACAATGGCACAATCGCACTAAGCTTAAGAAGTACCTAGTACTAATGATTTATGGTTTATCTGACTTTGTATAAAAATTGACCATACCTTTTCTAGAAAAGAGCCTAGGCTAGCACCTATCACATTAAAAAAGAAATAATTATTATTGCATGTGAAAATGACCACTCTACTAACAGTAATTTATTATGCGAATAGGTTTGCAGTGGAAATTCTGGAGTGGTAGGTATATTATAAGTTTCAAGACCAGACGAGTAAAAGTTATATGCTAACCAGCGTTTTATTGCGTCGCCCGTTGATTCGATTTACTAGAGGGTTTTAATGCAATTTTGCTAACCCCAAGTGGTATAATTCATTTATGAAGTCACCCTCCGCTAATCGGGTATTACGAAAAATCCTCGGTGAATTAAATATTTTTTATATTAACTTGCCCCGAAATATGTTCAATCTTTTAAAAATAATTCTTTTTCACAATAATGCAATGTTTTATATTTGAGTAAAATACAATCATAATAACGAAAATAACAAAATAAAAACTAAGCAAGGAAATTATTTCAAATTAAATTCTGAAAACCAATGAATGAAACATAAATAATCCGCTCTCCTCATTGCAAAGAGGTTTGAAATAATATAAAGAGAATCTCTCTCAATTTATATCTCTTATTTATAATTTAATTCAGAAGTTATAATGAAGTGTTCTGGACAGAATATCGCACTTATAGTCAAAGGCACTTTGTAAAATATTCTGTATTAGAACATTTTTGTAAGATAGGTAAGTTTTTTTAGTTCATATTTTTATTTATGGCACTTATTCAGGTTAATAAGTAAGCATATTTGGATGAAGCCGGTTAGTAGTTCGTTTAATACTTAAAGGGTTAGTACACAGAACAATTAATTTAAGTACCCTTTTTTAAAAAAAAGTTTTCTTAAACCAGTGGATTATGATGAGTAATTTGACAGTCCTCGCATCTAAAAATTTCCAACAGGCTATCAGGAATTAGAAGAATTTACTTTATAATAAAATTCTCTTTATGGAATTTTCCTGGGGAGTACGGGTCGGTCGACTTCTACAATATTCTCAGAGTTTCCTTGTAGAAATAGTTTCAAAAGAGTTGAAATACAGCCATTTGCATTCTAAAAGCTTCCGAGTATAGTCCAAAAGAAATGTTATAGCACAAGCTTGAATCTCGATGTAATTTTTGAATTCAAGGAAGTTGTTAAGCTCATCTATCGGCTTACAAGAAGGAAAGGGGTAAAGTTATCGAGTGCTTCTGCCGCTGACATAAGAGAGGTTGAAATGATCGGATTACCTATTCTTTGAACGTTATGAGAATATTAATCGATAGTGAGGTTGGTGGAGCATAAGTATTTCTTTAGTTCTTTCTCATTTATAAACCTGATTCCTATGTAGAACAACGAAAATAAGTTACATATAAAGTGATTGATATCTGGATATGCAAAAGTGAAGATGTCAGTAAGGGCGCGAACAAGCCAAGGATGCCTCACTGCGATACCTCGCGGTCGCGGTTTAGCTCGCTACTTCGATGCCACCTCCATGTAAAACAAATGTATGCAAACAGACGAGCGCGAACATGCCCAAGGATACCTCACTGCGATACATCGCGGTTCACATCGATGTTTCTCGGCATGTTCGCGCTCGTCTGTTTGCATACATTTGTTTTACATGGAGGTGGCATCGAGGTAGCGAGCTAAACCGCGACCGCGAGGTATCGCAGTGAGGCATCCTTGGCTTGTTCGCGCCCTAAGGGTGCGATACCTCGCGGTCGCGGTTTAGCTCGCTACCTCGATGCCACCTCCATGTAAAACAAATGTATGCAACAGACGAGCGCGAACATGCCGAAGATACCTCGCTGTACCGGGAGGTATCGCAGTGAGGCATCTTTGGCATGTTTTTACCCTAAGCGTCTTGCAAGAAGCTGAATCATTCCATGTTAAAAATGTTGATGACTTGGATTAGAAGTTTAATGTACTGGGTACACGTTAACTGTATTTCACTGCTTGAAACAGTTTTCTTGCAGCGATTTTTTGAGCCGCTTGCGGCTCCATGCTGGTGTGATGATGAGCGACCAATAGTATTTGGGAGTATAGGGTCCAATACTGCGCTTTTTGGTACGGGTTGCCAATCCAGTACCTTGAGGATCCAACGGTCCTCCGAACTATGCCTCTTCAGCTTCGCAACATTTCCACTCCTTTAATACAAAATCACGTACTATATTATTATATTTGTCATCATTGATTGAGCTAAGTTTGCAAGCTTTGCTTTACCACAGTCGACATACAAATAGAAGCAGAGCATATATATAGAGAGCTCTTCGGTATACATAACGTTCATATCTGTGGTATTTGATTACTTTGATCGTTTGAATAGTTGCTTTGCTCTTGCTTTACTTCGGAGTTGGTAAGTCTTTGAGGAATATTTATGTACCACAGACAAGGGAATACCTTTATTATAGGTACCTACTGGTATAACAATATAATATTAGCTGATATGAAAATAATACAAAAAGAAAATTAAGTCCGTACTACGTAGTATAAATATGGAAAATCGCTGCGGTCCCCTGATAAGCAATTCGTATTCTCCTAATGGTATTATCCCCTTTACAAAAGGCAAGGGTTAGCCGCTTCTTAATATATGGAGGGACTTTTAGGCCGTAAACACCAAATAATCACAGTGTCTCCTAAAATACCTCTGAAAAGGCGAGAATAAAAATATACCTACAGAGTTTAAGCACTGTTCTTTTGAATTCGTTTTATCTTAAAATCAAATTATGGATCAGGAAAGAAACGTAAATTCAGATAATATTATTATACAGGGATAATTATGAGAGGTTAAGAATGATCGCATACGGTTGCAAGATTTGCAATAGCTTTTTTATTGATGCTGTAGCGAATGCGGGTATTCAGTCTGAGTCAGGCGCTCGATGTGATACATTGCATACTCTGCGTTCCGTGTAAATACAACCTGTATTTTATTAGAACCCCGAGTCCTACAAAGTGGCGACGAGGATAAAACGTGAGTAGAATAAAATATTATTTTGCAAAAAAAAAAAAAACATAAATGAGAAAGTACATACCGATCAGTTTTTCAAAGAAAGACTGCTTGTTTACATTTACTTGTTGTTCGAACAGTTGTATTCCTATTTCCCATACAATAATTAACTATTTATTGCAATGATGGAATCAATTGAAGTAGATAATTATAAATTATAATTTCATACGTTTTAGCATAACATCTTGGGCAAGTAATTTAAATGCCTACCCACCTTAAAGTATTGATTGGCATAACAATTGTTGTGTGCCTACCGACACAAATATTTTGTGTATATAGTTTATCGCGCATTTTATAAGTTTTGGGCGTAAACAATAATAAGGCAAAGTACTGTTCGGATAACAAAGTTAAGATAGCTCAATAAATAGTAATACAACGGGAGGTTTTCAAAAAATCTAACGAAGTTAGTTTGTTGAATATGAGTACCTACCTACATAGTAAGGGAATAAACTTAATAATAAATTACTTAAAACAAAAAAAAAATATATAAAAAAAAAAATAAAAAAAAAATAATAAAAAAAAAAATAAAAAAAAAAATAAAAAAAAATTAAAATAAAAAAAAAAATAAAAAAAAAATAAAAAAAAAATCCCTGATATATAAAAAAAAAAGGGGGATACGTATTTAATGCATATAACGGAAATCTCGATGAGCTTAATTAATTAAGTCTAGGAAAGTTTTGAAAGAAATTAAAAAACTATGCGAAATTATTGTGCTTCCAAATATTTTGTGCAGAGATTAACTACTGTCAATGCATTAACAAACAAAAGCAAAAAACACAAAAGTGGGTACAATCGTAGAGTACAGTTATTTTAATAACTTTGTAAGTCCTAGGTTTTATTTTTATTGATTTTATTCATTTTACCCCGTAATTTGTATTAACGGATCTCACCAAAGTGAGAAAAAAGTGAGGAAGTGCAAATACTATCCACTTCAAATACCCACTGTTAATTTGATTTATTGATGAATCTCAATCTATAATAACACAAGTAAATATCTAATTCAAAAGTTTATATCTTAAGGATGAAGACACGGTCTTCTCATGGACAAATTCCCGCTAGATGGCGCTGTTAGGGCGTTTGAAAGTTTTTCAATATTTTCGCAAAGTTGCTATGCATAGATTTTAAAAAAATATTTCAAGCACTTATACAATGAATACCAGCTGTGACATCGGTCAAAATGATTTGTTGGATCTATACTCTAAATATGTGGTTGGATCTATTAAAATTACCATATCTGGTAAACTCAGTCAATCACTACAAATGAGATGCAATAAATAAAAATGATTGCTTAAATTTTCCCGCAATCAACCAGTTGTTATCATTTTATATGTTATTAATTGTAAATTTTAGTGTCTATTCCTACAAAATGTATTTGATTTTGCATTCTGTTATTCAGCTACCTTCTAATAACATATTAATATTAAGTATTAAATATAATAGAAATACAAATAGAACATTTGCAAATATATTAATAGGTAAGCACATCAAGCTATGAATGAGCTAATGTGCTCACGCTAATGATCACGCTAATACTAATAATAAAATGAGAAGGTCATGCTTGATACGAAAAGGCTATGCAGTTACAATACTAGTACTAAAATGTGGAGCCACGCACAAAATAATCATATCTCAGGGCTAAATACTGTTGCTTAAAATGTAAGCAAAGAGCCACGCACAAAATAATCGTATCTCAAGGCTATGCAGTTAAGATACTGTTGCTTAAAATGTAAGCAAAGAGCCACGTACGAAATAATCGTATCTCAGGGCTATGCGGTTAAGAACTTAAAATACTGTTGCTTAAAATGTAAGCAAAAAGCCACGCATACAAAATAATCAAAAATATCCTAAATAAGTAGATATTGTTGTTGAAAAACCACACCACAAATTGTTATTTAGACTTTTATAATTATTGCAATTGGTGATTTAGCTGTCGATTTGCGATGGAAAAGTCTATATTATGTTTTGAAATATCATAATTGGAAAAAGCGAGCCATATATTTTCGTCATAAATATTATTATGGTATCACTAAAAGAACCGTGAGATTGTTGTATTTTTACCCGAATTCGAAGAAACAAATAGTATTAAAAGGCGTAGTTACTATTAACATAATTAAAATCATTATATAGGTATATACTTTTTCAATGTAAAGAACAAAAAGGATATGTTAATAATTATTAATAACATTGTATTGTATTCGTCGAAAAGACAAATTTTGAATAACTCCTTTAATCATAAATTGAGAATAACTTATTTTCAATAAATTGAAATAGCCTTTACAATGTATGTGGACGGAGAAATAATTTATATGACACGATTAACTTTAAAATAACCTACATTATATATTATCAAACTACCCATATTACATATTAAAATATGCGGAAAATAAAATAAATTTTAAAACTATGTTACTACCTTGCTTCGTAATTTAAAATGACAATCAATATGTTAGATTGCTGTTACATGTAGAGAATCTTAATTATGATTAATAAGTAGGTAAATCCTAATATTAATAAAATTGTAAACTACTTAGGTATATGTACGTTGTGTTTACCACAACAGAGAGATGGGCGATGTTTTAATAACCTAATTTGTCAATGTGCGTACATTATTAAAACTCAGAAATGACCAACTTCACTGAAAGTCTATTTTGTGACCTACCCACTGTTGGGTGGTGAATTTAACAAATCGGTATTTATTTAAAAATAGGGATATTTCATACAACGTGGCAATATAAACAATGGCTGGGGGTGAATTATTTACCATAACAGCTTGTCTAACAAATAATAACTATCGGAATAGTTTTTATTTTCTTCAGATAGAAGTAAAAAAAAAGGGGCCCTCATGTTAATGAATTATATTTGTATGATTGAACGAACTAGCCAAAGGAAGTTCGATCTTGAATTTGTATATTTGGCGGAGAGATTTGATATATTTCATCGTGATAAGAGACAATTAGGCAATAATTAGGGAAAACCATTCGCTCCGTGTTATAAACGAGCTTTCGTCAAGTTATATTACTAAGACTAAGTTTTTCCAGATTAGATAAAATTACATTACTACTTTTAGTGCGTTTATTTGCTCTGATATAAAAGGAAGACTTTTGGAATTTCTTGTATTACCCACCCATTATACCCACCATATTATACCCACGATAGATAGATTTGTGGAATAGTACACCTTTCGGACAATTCTAATTGAGATGCTGGTAGGGTACCACAGTGACTTTACTGATGATTACAGATCATAATGCATAATTTCACATAGGTTTTATTCAATCATTTATTCTCGGCGATTCCTTATGATAAATTGTTAACTATTTGTCTATTATAAATTAAATGTAATTATAAACATTAATATTGCCACGATAGTACTAAAGGTTAAATTTTTATATATTTTAAGAAGTTCCTTAATACCCCATTTTAAAATAAAAGAGGCATTTAGAATTATCTTTATTTTCCGTACGGGAAAATCTACTAGGAAAAGCATGCCTAGCCTAAAAGTATTTTGCCTGGGTTAATGCCATAATCCTTTATATAATAAATTAAGAAAGACCAGCAGTGCTAACTCAAAGCATTTCTTGTAATGGTCCAGATAATATGTGGAAATAATCCACATGAGGGTGCTTATGGATATATTGTAGGCTCTTACCAGTTATGAATAAAACGATTTGGATAAATAGTTATAACAAAATTAAATTATAATGAATATAACACGAAACATGTTTAATGTTTATGGATAATTAATACCAAGTGGTTATTAATTAGGTACAATATCTTAGAACATTTAATCAACTAAAAAAATATTTCTATTCTATATCAATAAAAAATATTTCTATTCTATTCTATTCTATACTAATTGCTCTATGTACAGAATAAACTAGAATAACCTTTCAAAATTATGGAAGTAATACAAATCAAATCTACGTAAGGTTATTTTGAGACAGCCCATAAATATGGAGCCGAATTGAAAGCACCTTACATCTGCATAATAGTAAAAGACTATAAACATAATATTATTTTAATAATCGATTAACTGAACGAAAGAAACTCGTTGGTTTAATAGCATAAAATGGTTGGTTTTATAAGCATTGTAATTAGTATCTAATTATTATTAAGTTGTACCTACGCTTAGCTTTAGATTATATGTATCAATGTCGACGATGGTGAACGGAAAAACTCGAATGAGTTTATGTTTACACCAAGCTGTAATAACCTTGTAAAAATTGTTATAAATAAATAGATAAAATAAAAAATATATATTCACTTATGTCAGTGTGGTAATAAAATATTGATTTTATTAATCAATAAAATATTGCATCTTATAGTTTTATTCTAATGCTACTAAATCTTATCTGATGCATGAAATGAGGTCAAAAGTGGTCACATTTAAAAAAAAAAGTAGAAATTGTGATTGTTTTGAGCCCACTGCCTAGCCAAAATTATTCTTCTTTTACTGAAATACTAATTTTTATAAAGAATATACCAGAAACAGACACTTAGATATATTTTCCGAGTTCATCTATCCTGCAGTCATACCCGCTATAATGGTAATTACTTACAGCACTATTATGTTTGTACACCTCGTAAAACTTGAAATCAGTCGGCCTGAGTTGAAAAGAAGGAAGGAGGATGGAGGAAGGAATTTAAACATTTTATAACAAGATGTTAATGCAATTTTTCAATATAAATGTTTCATCTTACATAGCCGACCAAGCAAGTGAGGTCCCGTTATAATCGAACCATAACTAAAATAAGAAGTGTCCGTCTCTGGTTGACTTGTTGATTGGTAGTTAAATCATTTTATAAAGTTAAATTATTTCAGATGTAATAACATTTGTTCTGATATATTTGGTTTATTAAAATTGTTTTCTATTCTTAATTGAAATATTAAGATGTTATACTTAAGTTGTTTATGCAATATTGTCTATATAATTTTAGTTACTAAGCCAAATAATTAACATGCAGTTGTTGACAAAGTTGCAATCAGCTTTGTTTTCAGCTGAATACAAGAACTTGTTACATTGTTGTAGCTATATAATATTTGTAACACCTTGTAACATTTTGTTGTTAAAAAGAGCAACTGCTGAGTTTCTTGCCGGCTCTTCTCAGCAGAATCTGCGTTCCGAACCGGTGGTAGAATTATGATTTGTCACAAGAGCCACAAGTTGGCCCCAATTTGATTAATTATTGTGCAGAAGTATATTTTCTATGAGTTACATTGTTACATACATTTAAAATTGAAATAAAGAAGGAATGTAGCGAATGCGGGTATTCAGTCTGAGTCAGGCGCTCGATGTGATACATTGCATACTCTGCGTTCCGTGTAAATACAACCTGTATTTTATTAGAACCCCGAGTCCTACAGATGCAAATTATGAGATTTCGTCAGCAGGATTGGGCGCGTCCAAAAAATGCTCGAACAGAGGTAACTTTAGTTCCGTCGTTTGCACAACAAATAGAACACGCGATTTAATAGCTACCTTAATACCCTATGTAATACCAGCTTCCAGTAGCGGTTTTAAACTCGGCTACTATGCTTATTTCAGGCAAAAAGTAGGTAATTTTAGTACGCTTTAAAGTGAGATTTCAAAATACAGAATGTAACGACCATTTTCTACTATGTAAATGAATCAGTAAACTCTTTTTCCGTACCTAGAAGTCTTCTCAATTCAAAAATCATATAAAATCACTTAGGCAACTCATATCTTACCTACCGTACATTTGAGAGGTTTATCCTATTAAGGAGAAGCGACTAGAATCTCAGTACCTAGGTACAAAACATCTTGTATTTATGGTGCAAAATTATTTGTATTTTAGCTTTTGTTATTTAGATAAAAATCTGATACAAAGAGGAACAATTTTCACAGTTCAAGTAACATGCAATTCTCTGTACAAGTTGTGGGTAGCCGTAAACAGAACTCAGTGAACCTTGCAAACACGGTTTGCGTTTGTTGTTTACGGTATTAGGGTACAACATTTACCCACCGCACTACTAAATTGGTTTCTTATTGGTATAAAAATATTGCCACAAGATCTTCAAGATTTTACCCATACTTTGCTCAGAAATACTCAAGAAGTTTACTGACAAATTCTAAACCCTGCTAGTGACACTTCATGCAGAGATTTTATACATAAAGTTCGTGCTCATTTCCGACGTGCAATTTGTCGTTTGACGCTAAAATAAACTAAAATATTTTTCATATAAAATTGCTTTTGGTGCATTATAGAGATTTGAGTTTGAAGCGCACAAATGTTCATTTTGGTGAACGCTTTAAAAGTAACATTTTCTTCAACGTTACATCAGTACTTATGGTATAGAGGATGGGATATTATTAAAAAATTATAACAAATGTGAACTTGAAGGAAGAAGGTAGGTATCCAGTACCTACATGGCCTAGTATAGATCTTTTAACCTACAAATTGACTATAGATATCATCATTGGCAACCCATACCAAGCCCAAACCGGTTCACATCTGAACGCAGGTCTCTCAAAAAAAAAAAACCACCATTCTGGCCCATTGAAAATTGGCAGACTTAATACATTTGAGAACATTATGGCGAACTCTTAGGCGCAATGATTTCCTTCACCGATAAAACAGGTGATATTTAATTGTTTAAAAGTACATTTATTATTATTATTATTATTATTAACTCCAGAAAGTCAGAGGTGCATTATCTACTAGGCTATCACTGATTAGAGATAAATGTAGTATTTAATTAAAACCACGTGATGTTTACTTACTTATTTAGTATAGCATTTCATAATTAAGTTTTAAGCTGCATCCGCACGCTTGGCAAACCTCGGCAAACCTTCACAAACGCAAACGTGCGGATAGAGCGTTTGCCATGGTTTGCCTACGCTTGCGAGCGTTTGTGGCCGATCCATCGAGTGTCGGTCTTTTGATCGCAAACCAAAGGGAATTTGCCACAAGCGCTTGCGTCTCCGTCCACACGTTTGCGCGCACTCAGTCTCGTTTGTGCACTGGCGGCGATTAGACGTGTCATTGTATTACGATTTACGTATCGCACCTTTAGAAATCTTCATTTTGTGAGTGGGTAAAAACGTAAAATGAATGACTGGTCGACTGAAGACTTTTGAAGACGATTTGTTTATATAATTTAATTAATTAATTAATTAATTAGTTTTATATATTAATAATAATAAGTGGCGACTCCGCACCGGAAAATGGTATATAATGGTATGGTAATAGGTGGACCGACACCATCAGGCCACCCTCAGGGAGCCACTGGGTACAGGTGGCGCAAGACCGAAGCCTGAGGAAGTCCATGCAATAAACAGTCCAGCAGTGGATGTCTATCGGTTGATAAAGAAAAAAAAACAAAATATCTATTGAGTAGGTACATACTAGAATAGAGTAGAATATTTTTTTATTCAAATAAATAAACTAGGTAGGTACCAAGTGTTTTCGAACATACTACTAGCTACTACTACTAATCTATAATATTATACTAAAACTGTAACTGGACAAATTGTGCACATGAAATATGTTTTGAAAATTTTAATTAGAGGACGCTTTACTATCAACTAGATGACGTCCGCGACTTCGTCCTCGTGGATTAAGGTTTTTTAATTCCCGCGGAAAGTCCTTAATTTTCCGGGCTAAAATGTAGGTATGAGCTATCGCTATTCCACATTTCATTCAAATCGGTTCATTAGTTGTGGCTGAAAGAGTAACAAACATCCATCCATCTATCCATCCATCCATCCATATTCCATTTTAGTAGGATTATTGATCGATACTGAGCTTAAAACATTTGTAAAAATAACTTAAGCCAAATAATAAAGCCGACACAAGTTCGACGTCCGTCATGCTTGCCTGTTCAGAACATACAAACGCCCTCGCAAGCGTGCGGACGATTCCCAAATTCAAGGCAAACGTTTGTAGAGGTTTGGCGTTTGCCGTTTGCCACAAGCATGCGGACGCGGTATAACATATATTGGAAACCTCTGTCACAAAAGTTGTTCAATTCATAACCCGCACGGCACTCGTGAACTTTACACTTTGATAGTTTTCTTGTGAACTGATAGATGAGTTTAATGTTTGTCTACTTCAGTATCAGCAGTATGAGTATCTTGCGTGCTCTAAAAATCACACAGCTGTGAGATGAAATAGCACAACTTTTTAAATCCATCTAAGTACCTCTATGGTCTAGAATTCTTTAAAAAAGTACTAGAATATAGACGTATAGCATAGGTTTCTACAGCACAGATCAGCTGCTGTTCCGTGTTAAGTCCGTCAATCCGCATTTGGATTTTGGCCAGAGCGGTGGACTATGGCCTAAAACCTTATCGTTCAAGAGGAGACCTGATCTCCAGACTAGGTGGCCGGCAATGAGTCGAGATGAGTGAATGAAATTCTGTGAATAATTACTCGGTGTTTTGTTTATTGAAAAATGACTTTACTGTGAGTACTATTCCTCTCGATGTAGTGGCGTAGAAAAATCTTTTATTGCATGAAATTTCCCTAAAAGTTGCAAGAGAATGATCAGATCAGATGAAAATTAAAAAATCAGATTTTATTACTTTTATCTACTAAAGTTGATTGAGACTACATAATACAACAAAGTTTTATTTAGGTAATACTAAATAGACAGTTTATTTTGCAGCTTTGAAAGGTATTTATGTAACAGTCTTTAACTTTATACATTGAGGAAGGTATGGCTTTACATGTCTGCACTTATGAGTTCTGTATTTGCTACTCTACCAACTTTGATCGTTCAACTTGCACCTACTTTTGAACAAATACGTGATTCGCGGAATAAGGTAGGTACGCTTTCAAGTTTCAGCTGGTCGTATAAGCTATAAGGAAACTCAAGTTTTAATAAACGTAATATTCTTGGAAACATACCTAACAGTGCCGTGCAAGCATCTGGCGTGCGAGATAGGTTAGTTTACTTATTCAAAAAGTATTGAAGTTAAAAAAAAGCTGTTTAAGAAACACACCCAAGGGTTACAAAAAAAAAAGACATGTGGCACTCGCGTGGGGACTGCCGCGGTAAAGCTATTGCATAGCATTTTTTATCAACGCCATCTAGCGGCTCACCGTAGAGGAGTCCCGTGTCAGGTTATTTTCGTTACGGAATTTCTGGATTCGGTCTCCACGCTGGCCCGCGATAGAAGCTATGCAATAGCTTAAAATTATTGTGATATGCATTTGCATAAGTTTTCTAAGTTTCGATTTAATAGAAGTGGTAGTAAAGTAATTTTAGATTCCCTGAAGTTAAACCGATGATAGACTACTTGTTTGACTTTGATCCCACTCTGAGGCAAACATCTCTGACTTTGCGAAGTTATCTGTGTTTTAAGTAGGGTGATTTCGCCGGTTGGCGACCGATTAGCGGGATATTCAACTTTACGTCAATATTTAAGTATGTTGCACCCATAGCACATGTATTAAAGTTATATGACGGGGTCCTAGATATTGTCAAGTTATATTTAAAAGTAAAAAAATAAGAATTACAGTTGTGAAAACATTTTAAATTGAATAAATCTTAAAAACTATGTGAAATGCTAGTTGGCGACCACTTTTGCTAGTTGACGACTGCCCCCTTATCTAGTTGGCGACCTCTCGATTTGCTAGGGAAAACTAAATTTGATTAATTAAAAATAAAAAATATGAACGTGTTAATGTTTAAAAAATAATTACTATTCATGCTTTATTATTCATACATTATAATAAATTATTAAAACACATTTTTTCATGAGATCAAATGTACACTTTAATATTCAAACTTAAGCTTAAATGAATCTTAGCAAGTATAATACATTTTCCTACACAAGTACAAAATTAAAAATATCACTTTAAACAACAATTACAAAAGTTTAGAATCAAATCATCAGATCATCAGATCTCGGGATGTTATACATTTTACATTTCTTTCTAATACCGTGTCCTCCTTCTCTTATATTTTTAAAGCACATTCCAGATCTCTTTGGGAATAAGCCGGTGTTATTTTCTAATACGGTTTGTGGAGGACATCTGTAATGAAAATATTATATATTAAACACCTACATTATGCAAAAAACAGATAAGATTATAAGTAGTGATTGCAAATGGTCGTAAACCCACATATTAATTTGCTCATTTTTAGTTGGCGACCACTTGATACCCATACATTTTAAGATGTTTTATAATAATAATTTGGTGGTCGTAAACTAAAAGATACACGGATAAAAATAAACAAATTAAATTGAAAGTGATTAAATTCCGAATTAGATTTGTAGTCTATAAAAAATAAAAATAAATGTTTTTCTTTCTAAATGTCTATTGGCGGCCAGGTGGTCGCCAACTGAAGTTATTGGCTAATTCCAATTTCAGTTAGCGACCATTCAATTTTTTTACCTGATTTTGTATATTACATGTAATAAATGTACAAATAACGTAAAACTTATATATATCCACTTAATAGAACATTAAAAAATTGACTCAAATAAATACATCACGATCTACTCACCTCGAACGCATCACTTACTCACTATTTTTTTCGTTGTTTTGGGAACGTTTACGCGCCGAAAGTATGAGCGGCGGATTGAACTAAGATTTGTTTGCTTTCGGGTAAACACAAAGCTGCCAACTATTGTAGGTAAAACTAATAGGTCTATCCCCCTCTTTACTTAAGTGAATTTCATTTGGAAAAGAAGAATAGAATTCTTATTATTTTCGTTTTAATGCCGTAGGTACTGTTAGTGGTCGCGTAACTGACCCTGGTCGCGTAACCGGCGAAGTCACCCTATACAGGGTGTCCCACGGCTATGCCACATGGAGGGGAAGTACCTTAAATATTGTAGATGGAACATTTTACTGAAAGAAGACTTCATTTTAATTTAAAAAACAATTTAAACTGCATTCATAGATTTTTAAATAATTGCCTGGTTGAACCGGGACTCGAACCCGCTATACGAGAAAAAGAATTAACCTGTATCTTTATCATACCGATCGGAAGGTTTCGTCATAAGGATTATTTTTTGTTAAATAACATAGCATGAGAAATAAAAGGAAGACCATGAATTTTAGCCTTTGATGTAAAATTTTGTTCAGAAAAATGAAAAGCTGACATTGGCGTATCAACATACAACTGACATGAACTATTACTAATGAGTACCCACTTGAGAAGTACGCATCATTTCCCGATCCTTTACTATCCTTACTAATCCTTACTTATATTATACCTATAAATGCGAAAGTGTGTTTGTTTGTTGATTTATTGGTTTGTCCTTCAATCCCGCTGCAACAGAGCTACGAATTGCAATTCGTAGCTCTGTTGCAGCGGGATTGAACAAAATTCTACATCAAAGGCTAAAATTCATGGTCTTCCTTTTATTTCTCATGCTATGTTATTTAACAAAAAATAATCCTTATGATGAAGCCTTCCGATCGGTATGATAAAGATACAGGTTAATTTTTTTTCTCGTATAGCGGGTTCGAGTCCCGGTTCAACCAGGCAATTATTTAAAAATCTATGAATGCAGTTAAAATTGTTTTTTAAATTAAAATGAAGTCTTCTTTCAGTAAAATGTTCCATCTACAATATTTAAGGTACTTCCCCTCCATGTGGCATAGCCGTGGGACGCCCTGTATAAATATCACTTGCTAACTATGTGAAAAGCATCGCGAATAAGTAAGGTAGCTGTGATTCTCGGTCTTTACCTACACCAAAAACAATTGTTTTAAATTCCTAGAATTTCTGTGGAAATACATACGAATTCGCAGCAGTAAATGCATCTCGGTAAATTGCTTCTTCTATTTCCGGGAATAATATTCCATAATATAGGTACCGTCTTTGTAACTGAATTCTGTGCTTTAATAAACTCCACGGATGTTCCAGTTCAGATAAGTAGGTGGAATATTAAATGTTATGTTAATTAAAAATGCTTCCTAGAAAGTCTATCAAAAAATAAATTATAAAAGTCTAAATTTGTGAATAAAAACATTGCAAGTTTCTTCACAATGTTTTTATTCTCCGTTTAAGAATGTTATATATTTATTTAAAACGCACATGACTCTGAAAAGTTAGAGGTACCTACGTGCCTAAAATTCGAATCCTTGATCCCGAATCCGAAAGGAGGCAGAAGCCTTAACCGCGAAGTTATCACCGCGAGTTTCATACATCATAAAAATTAGATATACATACGTAGACCCAGTAACGAACAAGCAAGCAACATTCGTTCGAAAAATATTATATTATGTGAGTGAAGTATCAGGCGCGAACCGGCTATAGCATTTGAATAATGTGGTAACAGAAATTCATATTTTATTCTCTATCTGGGAGATCGAATTGATGGTCAATTTTTCGGATAAGCAAGTAAGTAACACTCGATATAGTACCTACGTTTATCTCACGAAGTGACGGGCGCTTTACTTGTGGTTACGTCGTGTACATGCACATTGCGTAAGTGTGCGTGCCTGTCAGGAGCCTAGGTGGGAGCGAGCAAGCTCTACAGATGCGACACACACACAACCATGAGCCACGAGCCCTCGTGAAATGAAAGAACTATACGTACCTATAGCTAGGCACAGGCCACGCGTGGGCCGCGCACGGCAACCGCACGTCGTGGCCAACCTGTACCTTGCGGGAGCGCGCCTCCACCGCTACGCGAGGGCGCACCCCGCCTTTTGGTTCTGTCACTATGATGTGACCTGAAACAAACAATATCATGAGCCTCTTGTATTGATAAAATACTTATCTCCTGCCCATGCTACCAGTGCAGAAAGACTATAAAGTAACTGTTCAGCGTTAAATTCCTATGACCAGGGGGGCGATTCAGACCTGTTCGATAACATACCATGTCGATACGGTTAGATATCGATCTCGTATAAAAATTTTTTGTCGTGTGATTCAGAGCGTTTGGTTTGAGGATACGATTCGATATCGACTACGTTATCGACATCGACAAGATACATTCGATTACAAGACCATTTACGCATTGAAAATATATGTTATCGTACGGTAACAAACCGAATCGTTCGATAAATAAGTTATCGGAAGGGTCTGAATCGGGGGGCTGGAACAAAACCTCTTAAGTATCGGAACGATCACCAGCATGAAGAATTTTCTTTATATATCGCGCTGAATTATTGTGGAAACAACAATGTTCTGTTAATAATAGACGCAACGTTAAGTGTTTTACAACTCATATTATTAATGTGGGTAAACAAACACCATGCAACAATATAAGCGTGAAACCAGCCCACATTTCAATAGATCCATTTCAGCGTCAAAAATAATTAAAGTCTATCAAACATTGTGTAGATAGCTGATAGTAGGTACATTATAATAATTATGTGTCTTTATTTACTTTTCAAACGTAGCCTTGCCGCCTGTGGAAGTAAAAACAATGTTACAGAAGACAGTGTCTTGACTATGATATCTAGACAAACTTATACTGAAAGCCCCGTCATAGCGTAATATTTTTTTTTGCTTTATAGAGGATAAAATTCCCCCATAATTTCGTACATTTGCGTAGTACACTGTACATACAATATTGACAAATAAAGGCTATATGGGTATACTACATTTTTTAAAGAAATACATTGTACAACTTACCAAAATATTTACTAGAATACAAGGATCCGGTGATTCGGTCCCGGACCCGGCACCGGAACGCCGTGTGCCGGTCGCCCGGTCGCACGGCACTTATGTACAGGGACCCGTCGTCCAGACGAGAAAACTTTGACCCTGAACAATGGGAGAATACATCATCATTATCATCTAAGGGTAAAAACATGCCAAAGATGCCTCACTGCGATACCTCGCGGTCGCGGCTTAGCTCGCTACCTCGATGTCACCTCCATGTAAAACAAATGTATACAAACAGATAAGCGGGAACATATCGAAGGATACCTCACTGCGATACATCGCAGTTGGTAACAGTAATTCGTATTTGGTCTGTTTTTTAATTTTTATTTTATAATAAAATCAGAGGTTCAGAGGCTCCTTCTGGACCACGACCCTCAGACCCTCTGAATTGGAGACTGCAGCTCTATCCACTAGGTTATCACTGCTCACGTATGTATAATCTATTGTTCAATAGCTCAACAAAGAGTGAAATGGATTGCTTTCAACATAGTACCTCAGTTTAGAGTACAATAGATGGGAATTTCTATGAGGAGTTGACAAAGGTGGAGTTGTATTTACGAACTTTTGTGCAATTGGGGGATCTTTCTAGTAATAAACAGAATGTTTACCTGAACTGAATCTAAAATTCTTTAATTAAAGGTATTTATGTCATAAAAACACTTTTTCATTTCGATGTGTATCAGCGGCGGAATTCTAGGGGAAAGACAGGGGTAATGGGCAATGGCACATTCGGGGTGATGCCACTCACACGTAACTTGAGAACCACCTTAAAAATGTCGTAAACACCCGGCAATGTTCCTCTCTGAGGCCTTGTCCACGTTCACGGTGCGATAGCGGGCGCTCTCGTGAAATATCAAACGTATGAAGTTGTACTTCAAGTTTATTCAAAAAGAGAATCGTCGTGGCCAAACAGTGCACTAACGCTATTTATTGAGCTATTGTATTACCCGCTAAATAAAAAAGGTAAGTAGGCACAGCTGCGCCTTCCGATCCTACAACACGTTTCTCTTTTTGAACAGACTCTGCTAGTGTTCACTGTTCATGCACAAGTAGCGCGGTTCTATACAAAAAAAAAAAATAGCCGCGCCCGCAGCCAGGGTTGCACGTGAACTAGGCCTTACTCGTTTCTCAGAAACGTTTTTTGCTATTAGTCAGCTAAGGCATAATAAATGATATGCGCATATATATCAATTATAAATATACCTGAATTTATAAAATGCAATGCATAAGTATATTTAGAAATTCTGATTTTTTCGCATCTAGCCACACGCATTTATTTTCGAAGCCTTGTTAATTTGTTCAAAGTGAAAGACTACAGAGTGGAAAATTAATGTATAGCTGACGTTGTAAGCGTTATTGAAAGAAAGACAAATGATCATACGGCTCACGTCCGTCGCTTGCGTTGCTTAAATTGATCGACGTCGAGGGTAGGAAGTTAGGAACCCGCGGGATTTTTTCCAGACAAATATCAATTTGTTTCCGTGAATATATCGAGGGTGGCCTAGTTTTAACAGCGTAGATACCTATTGCCTAAGGATAAGGCGGAAGCTCTCGGTAGAGAATAGTATATTCCTTGGGCGGAAAAAAGATTGTCTGGTGGGAGGCTTTGGCCATGGCTAGTTACCAGTTACCACCCTACCGTCAAAGACGTGCCGCCAAGCGATTTAGCGTTCCGGCACGATGGCGTGTAGAAACCGATTAAGGGTATGGGTTGAATTTACACTGCTATAGCACTTCCAAGTTAGCCCGCTACCATCTTAGACTGCATCGTCACTTACCATCAGGTGAGATCGCAGTCAAAGGCTATCTTGTCATCGAATAAAAAAAAAAAGATCAAAGTCAGTATTGTTGCCAATTTCAGATAAGAAACTACGCCATCAAGAAAAAGAAGATACTGGGAGTAATTACTTTAATATTATAAAGCTGAAAAGTTTGTTTGTTTGAACGCGCTAATCTCTAGAACTACTGGTTCGAATTGAAAAATTCTTTTTGTGTTGGATAGTCCATTTATTGAGGAAGGCTATATAACATCACGCTGTGACCAATAGGAGCGAAGCATCAGTGAAAAATGTTGCAAAAACGGGGAAAAAACTTCTTAATCGCGATCATAATAACAAAAATTGACGCGTACGAAGTCGCGGGCAACAGCTAGTAAGTACCTATATAAAATCCTTCTTATTACATGGATAAAAATAATATTGAATTTTTTGCATGCACCTTATTAGGTGTTGAGAAAATGTACTAATATTTTCTTTCGAGAAATTCGATGTAAGTAAAGCTGCTTAAAGGTTTTGGATTTACGCCGTTGATGAAGCAACAAGCGTTACGGATTTACCTAGCTACCTTGTCATTGTGTTTTGGAGAGCGGCGGATAGGTACTTATTCTTAATATTCTTACAGATTATTTATTCTTAATATGTATTCTTACAGATTAGGCTGCTTCTTTTTAGTAGAACCATCGTTCCGGATCGGTGATCTATAGATCGCATCAAATATTATGTTAGAGAAAATCTGAATGTATAATATTTTTTATGATAGGTAGTAGGTACCTTCTTTTTTATTATGAGACAGGCTTGCGCTTGACGCTAATTAATGATTGAAAGTATTAATGACATCTAGGTTGATAGTGTAGAAGACAGGAACGACTTCGCAATTGCTTAGACTGGTGGAAAACATACTTACTTCGTTCTGGCCAATCCTCAAATTTTTGAAATTCATTTTAGAAGTTTCACTTTCGCCGAGCTTCACTATCGACAGTTTTTGTTTTGCTTTTATTGAATGACTAGATAGTCCGTGACTGCGATTTCACCTGATGGTATGTGACGATGCAGTCGATAGTAAGATGGTAGCGGGCTAACTTGAAAGGGGTATGGCAGTGTACAATCAACCCATTCCCCCTATACCTAATCTGTTTCGACACGCCATCGTACCGGAACGCTTAATCGCTTGGTAGCTCTTCTTTGACTGTATGGGGTGGTAACTAGCTACGTCTAAAGCCTCCCACCAGACCAGACCAGAGACAATTTAAAAATTACAAAATTTGGGAATTTATAATTGCCACCGCCGGGAATCGAAACCGAGACCTTCCAGCTATATTAAACATTATATAGCTGGGACCTCCTAGTTATATAACAATATTAAACATGCGGTTTAATATCGCTTTAATAATATCGAATTAGATGTATCACGCAGCTGCTCTATGTAAATAGTTCAGTATTACAGGTCTACCAAAGATTTTAGACTTGCTAAAGTTACTTCAAGCTTCTAGTTTACTTTCAATTGAGAGTGCCGTAGCGTGCGGAAAATCTGACTAATCGGTAAATCCGACTTAAACTGTCGTACGAATACTGAGTTTTAGAGTGAACTACAAGTTTAACGCGACTGTAGAGGCACCAGCTTGTTGTGTTGTCGAGGGTTTTGGAAAAGTTAAGAGATATTTTCTTGTTAGAGTGTACGAGAGTCAACAAAATGTCCAATTTCCTGTGGATGTAAGATTTTTAACTAAAACGGTAAAACACACTTATTTTGCTCACACTTATTTTCTGGGATAAAATGTAGCCTATCTATTATTCCAGACTATAAGATATCTCTGTGTCAATCAGACATTGCGCCGTGATTGTGTAGCAAATCTATCCATCCATACCTACATCTAAACTTTCGCATTTATAATATTAGTAGGATAGTACGGAATAAGAATTTAAAATTTTAATTAACCTCAAATCATCAAACTCATCGTATTGCATCATAGACATCGTACGAATCTGCACCGCTACGTGGTCGAAATTCCACGATCTCGCACTATGCGCTTCCTCGTTCCTAATACGCACCGCAAAAATTTGGAATGCCCTTCCGGCTTCCGTTTTTCCAACTAACCATAATGGTATTCTTCTAGGTAAGCGCGCACCATCTTAGGCTGCATCTTCACTTACTATCGTAGTCAAGCGCGAGTCTATACATTTAAAAAAAAATTGCAGCACGGTTTGTTGACGAACTTAATAAAAGTTTATTTGAATAAAAAAAATCTATTCTAAACAATTCCACAGTATGTTTGTAAGCTTACCTAAATATTGGAATACACTGGTGTCATCGTCGGTGAACCAGTCGGTGTCATCGACGCGCTCGGCGCAGTGTGTCGGCACTACGCAGCGCAACACTGCCGCGTTTCCCGCCATCACGTACTCGTCTGGCACGTGCACCTCCCAGGGTATGTTTAGCACTAAAACATAACGACTGATTAAATTCTGACCTAAGGAATCTGAAGGAAGGAAAAGGAAAGGTGCTATCTGCTTTCAAGCAGGATAATCTTTTCTAAATTAGCAAGAGCAGTGCTAGTCTAGTGCTTATGACTGCGGTCTCCTATTCGCGGGATCGCAGGTTCGATGCCGGTTACCTCTGTTTTGAGGAAACGTGAAGACTTGAGCTTCACATCAGGTGGACTATGGCCAAAACTTTTCTCACGTGAGAAGAGACGCTGTGCTCACTTGTGGGCTAGGAATGGGTCGAGATAATGAAATGGTTTAATACTCACCACCGTGTATGTGAATGTTTTTGGACAATATAGCGAAACCGCTGCTCAGCCGCAGTCTACACCTATACGTGGCTGCGTGCACGTCCCGCCTGTACCTCTCGGCGGGGAAGGGCGGGAACTCGAGCGAGCCGTTGGCAAGCACTCTGCGAAGTCCTGCCAGTGACGTCACTGGGCTGTTGTCGGAGAGTAGCCAGTCCAGCTAGAACAAAAATAAAAAATAAAAAAATAAGCCTTAATGGCTTTGGCGTGAACTGAAAATTCAAAGGTCGCAGGTTCGATCCCCACCCATCCATACTTATATATTTTTAATTTATTATTATAAATGCGAAAGTGTATTCGTTTTTCCTTCAATAACGCTGCAACAGAGACGGATAGACGTGATTTTTTGCCTGGGTATAACTGAGGACCTGTAGAGTGACATAGCTACTTTTTAACCCGGAAAATCAAAGAGTTCCCGCGGGATTTTATGAAATTAAATCCACTCGGATGAAGTCGCGGGCAATAGCTAGTTTTTATATATATTTGGAGGAGAAAGAAGAATGTTATTATTCTTTTTATAAAACCAAAATTATCTGTAACCTGACTACGGAGAATTGGTTTCATCATTCGTCATATTGATTTCGTTCATATATAAAAATATGCCCATGTCACCCGGACCATAACGGATAATTCACACTTCAGTCAGCAAAATCTGCTCAGTCCCTTAGGCGCTACAGTAATACTTTCGCTACATACATACTTAAATACAAACATTACATAGGTACATACTTACACTAAAATTCTTAAAATCTAGCATAACAATAACATTTTTACAAAGTCCTGCACCGATAATACTGCAGTCTGCCAACTTTACCAACATTAACGTCCAATTTGTACGTGTTTTCTCTCATATATTTCAATAAAGACCAAATAAGAAGATCCCCAGCCCCGTAGTACGTAAAATTGGGTACGATAGTTCGCGGTGCTATCCACATATTTGCATTTTTCCGAGCCATTTGCATTTGCCGGCTGCCAGATGCCGACTTGCAATAATATACTATTTTAATCCTGCTATATTTTCGGGGATTCCATATTTTGCAATTTAATGGAAGCCGAGAAGTCATATTGCTTGTAAAATGTGTCTTTATAATTTGTAAAACAGTATTTTATTTTGGTAATGTACACTTGTACAGTGTTGGGGCTGTTACTTTTTTCGTATTTTGTTGGTTTGTCAATCAAAAAATCACGCAGTAACGGAGTAATGGATCGACGTGATTTCTTACATGGTATAATTGAGGACTAACGCCGAGATCTATAGAGCGTGCTCAGACTCAGGATATAAGGTTAAAACGAGACATAAATATGCTCTGACATAAATCTGTCTCGTTTTAACTCTGTCTTGAGTCTGAGCTGAGTGAAAATGCTGTCTATAGATTTTAGCCTTATTGGAGAGTGACATAGATTGTGTTGTATTCTGAAAAAACAGAGAGTATCCGCGGGATTTTTAGAAACCTTACTCCACGCGGTCGAAGTCGAGGCCAAATGCTAGTTGCTAATAAGTTTACAAAGTGCTAATAATATAATTGGTTCTATTTCGTTCAGAATTCTCGAACAAAGCACAACGATCAAAGGAATATTAACATCGAATTCGAAGCCACAAAACAAATGGCTTTGTTTAGCTTTATATAATAATTAATATAGTTTTTGCCCATGGCTTTGGTCACGTTAAGTTCAAATTTTCGAAACCCTGTTTTACTCCCTTTGGGGCTGAATTTTTAAAGGTCCTTTCTTATCGGATATTTACGCCATAAAAACTATCTCTATGCCGAATTTCAGCCTGATCTGTCTAGTGATTTGAGCTGTACGTGTACATTGATAGATCAGTCAGTCAATGAATCAGTCAGTCAGTCAGTCAATGAATCAGTCAGTCACCTTTTCCCTTCATATATTTAGATTAATTACTTTTATCCAAATAGGTGTTTATTGTGAAAAGTACACCTGCGCAATATTAAGGATCAAAAACTTCGCGTTTTTTTTATTTGCATAGTAAACCAGTCCAGTATAGTAGGTACGAAATACGTATAATTTATTAATTATTTATACGTATAATTTATTAAAATTAATTTTAGAATGTGGCAGAAATGCCATTCCGGCATTTCTGCCACATTCTAAAATAATTAATTAATCCCCTTTAATCCTTAAAATTTCGCTAAAAGTTAAATTTTAATTTTTAATACAAAATTAAAAAATTTTTTTGTTTTACTCCGAGAATTTCTGCAAGCTAAAAAATTTATAGTAAACTGTCATGAGGAAAAATCTTGGAATTTTCTCGCTGAAAATAAAGGTGCAGCGAGTTTTATAACATCAAATAGACGAATATATAACTTGAAGCTCGAGTTTTCGAGGGAGCAAGCCTTTATTCGGTTTCTTCGCTACCTACTTAAAAGTTTACTTCTTTCCTTCTACTTATGTGTCACTTGGGATTATCTTAACCATGTTTTTGTCAGTAGCCGAGAGTTATTAAGTATGTAACTTAATAAAAACTACGAAGTCGTATACTTAGAAGAAGTTTAGATAATAGTTTATTATTTTGGTCCTCAGTTCTTTTTTCTCTGGTACTTATTTGATTTGACTGCGGTAGTTTTTAATTATCCACTTCACACACACACACACGCTTTACCTGCTGTAAGTTGCTGAAGAGTTGGGTACCTACCTACAGACAACTTGATACTGCAGCATCCGCCCAAGGTTACTGTGCCTTCGATATAATCCGAAGTAACAGTACTTACACCAAATTTCAAATTGTAATTTTTTTTTATATTAGATGACAAGATAGCCCTTGACTGCGATCTCACCTGATGGTAAGTGACGATGCAGTTTAAGATGGTAGCGGGTTAACTTGGAAGGGATATAGCAGTGTAAATTCAACCCATATCCCTAATCAGTTTCTACACGCCATCGTGCCGGAACGCTAAATCGCTTGGCGGCACGTCTTTGACGGTAGGGTGGTAACTAGCCACGGCCAAAGCCTCCGACCAGATTAATTGATAAAGAATTGGTGGTGGTGGTTGGTGGTTTATATTCCTAATGTAACTTAAAACAGATCAAAATAATAATCTCGAATCAAAGGAAGACCAATATAAATAAAACCAACCAATATAAAGAAATACTCTACAGATGACATATTTTAAACGTAAAAATTCTTTTTACAAAACCGCTTTCAAACAAACTTACAAACAAAGTATTTATATCAATTGTGCCTATAAAATTTGAAGAGTTCCCTGGATTTCTCCAGGATCCCATTGACAGATCCTGACCTGATGACTATGGGACCACCTGGGAAGTATAGCCTTTCAAACAAAAAAAGAATTTTCCAAATCGGTCCAGGCGTTTTCGAATAATCTACTTTACTCCTTTTTTATATCCATGGTATACTCCTTTTTTCAGGCAGTCGTTTAAAAATATAACAAAAGAAAGATTCCGACGAATTGAGAACCTCCTCCTCCTTCCTTCCTTTTTTCAAGTCGGTTAAAAATAAGAAGAAACCAGATTTATTGTGGCTCGGCTACCTACTGTCAGACAAGCTGTCGATGCGTCTCAGGTCGCTCGTATTGTTTCTTTGATGTACCTACTCTTGAGATCCTTGAGATATATTGCATTTGCTATTGGATTGAATTCATACAATGGTGCATTTGAACTGTAAATCCACTGAGCCGGGATTTTATCAGTGGCATAAAATTGACGGCGTATTTTTACAGCTGCAGCAATGTTAACTACGCAGTAACGGCAATAACTAATAAGTTCTTACTAAAGAGGTGGTAAGTACTATTTTATGAGTAAATTGGTATTTTATGTAGGTAGGTACTCCAGCTAATAACAGCTGTAAATAGTGTAGGTACAATATAATATTTTAAAAAGAGCAATCGCCGAGTTTCTTGCTGGTTTTTCTCGGTTGGAACGTCAGTCCTGGTCAATCCGAACGAGTGGTAGGTAAATTCACTTGACAATACAAAAGCAAATTGTAAAAATTTATTCAATAAAAAACTATTCTATTCAAAATTTTGTTAGGTTGGTAAAGTTTAAAATCACAAACTAGTCTATAATTTATTACAATTTGCAAAGCTACGTGGTAAAGCTACAGATGGGAAAAAAGAAAAAAGTTAATTTAAGAAACTGCAAAATAAATATTTATATAAACAAGCTCTCAAACAAATGGAATGTTTGTAAAAGGTAATTCAAACAAGAAAAAAAGCAGGAAAAAGATTTAATTTATCTAAAATAATCACTAGATGATACAGTTTAATTAATTGCGAAATGCCGCAAAAGGCTTTGTAAAAAAGCGCCTCGCTTAATTTTTCTTTTAGCTTCATTATTAATTTTAATACTCACCGTACTTTTTACACGTTTTGCGCGAAAATATACTATTAAAGGAATAAATTAGAATAATTAATTTTGGCTTAATGACATATAGATATTATTGACAAATCTAGGTTTTTCCCATTGTGTAAGAAAATCGCATTTGTTTTACAGCTTAAAAATTCTGCTTGTTATACTAGGTACCTATCTAATAATTTACTTATATGAACTGATATTAGGAAAACCATAAGTTTTAAACTCGCAAACCTCAATGAAGCCTTAATATTAATAACCCAATGGTTAAAGGTACAGACTGGAAATTGAAAGCTATGATTCCCACCCGTACTTGTACCGAGTCCCAAAGCAAGCTTTCCGCTTATTTGGAGGTGAGCGGAGAAAATCGGTCAAGTTCAGCTTGGCTAATATTTAAAAAAAAACGTTTATTTTATGAATTGTGCCACACATCACCCAATAGGTTAGATTAGGTTGTCCCGGCGCCTCCACCACTTGAACATTAAAGACAAAAGTCGTCAAGCAGAAGAAGCGTACGACTAGAGTCATAGTTAAATTTTATGAACATGTGAAAAAGTTAGCAGTTTTTTGACAAAAAAGGACAGATAGTACATTCGGGGTATAAGTCAACGTTTAAGTTGAGCTGTTTAGGTACCTACATGGAGGAATCAATTTTTTTGGCTATAGCTCCATGGGTACCTATTATTTGATTTAATTTTCGATGGGTTTGCCTATGCGTTCCCAAATCGAAAATAAAAACAGCCATATAAATAAATGCTGATGTTAAAAGTTGGGTCTGAAATGATGCACACGGGACAAAAATTTGGGAGATATATCGGTCTCAGGTGCTCCCATAAGTATCATATATAGCGCGATATAAATTATTGTGCTGTTAAGATATAGTAGTTTACTTTTTAACCGACGAAAAAAAGGAGGTTCTCAATTCGTCGCGTATATTTTTTTTTAAATTATTATTTTATCTATGGGTACAATTCGAATTCAACTATAGAAAGCAGTACGGATCATAATAAACAATTTGTGGTAACTATAATAAATCTTAGCGCTTACATGCTTTGTCATCTGCACAGTACAATTCATATTAAACTTTGAAAAATCCCCTGGAAAAGTAGAGGATGGTGTTTTTGTAAGGAAATCTCAATTTCTTCATTAATAAATAGCACCCGTACGAAGCCGGGGCGGGTTGCTAGTTACGTATAAAAGTATAGGTATACATAATATATAAAGAACTAGCTTTAACCCGCGGCTTCGCTCACGTTAGGTTCGATTTTTTAAACCCATATTTAACCCTCTTGGGGTTGAAATTTTTAAAAATTCTCTCTTAGCGGATGCCTATGTCCTAATAGCTACCTGTATGCCAAATTTCAGCTCGATCGGTCCAGTGGTTAGAGCTGTGCGTTGATAGATCAGTCAGCCAGTCAGTCACTCAGTCAGTCAGTCACCTTTGCCTTTTATATATTTAGATACCTAGTAGAAAAACAAAGCATTTTTATTCTACTTCAATGAGTTCGATAACTTGGCATTACTTTTATTTACATGAACAAAACCTTTTGTTACAATATTCCTCTATATTCTTGAGGTGAAATGGAAATATCGGTTTTATTTGCATACGAATACAATACCCCGCAAATACGTGGCACATTCTCAACTATGTATCTGCGAGGATACAATGTCCTGTTCAAATATTCGACCTCTGCAAGGCTCGATTTGAACTCGATATCTCCTATAAACGTAGATAAAAAGCTACCCTACAAATCAATATTTTTTTTAAAGAATATTAGCCAAGCTGAAGTCCTTCTATCCCCTGCAAATAAGCAGAAAACTTGTGCTAGGAGTGAGTACGACAATAGTGCAATCGGTGGCTATCGAACCTGCGACTTTTTCGTTTTCAGTCCGCACTTTTGACCGTTGGATTATTGAGGCTTAATATATCCGATATTCCCGCGTAGTTCTTGAAAGGTTCATCATCATTCCAACCCTATAGCGGTCCATTAATGGGCATATTATGTCTCCTCTCGAATGACAAGGGCTTAGGCAATATTCCACCACCCGGGGCAAGTGCGGATTGGCACTTGGCAGACTTCACACACGTTTGAGAACATTATGGAGAATTCTAAACACATTTCACATTTCCAAACGATTTCCTCTTTACCATTAAAGCAAGTGATATTTAATTACAACCCGTCCACGTCAAGTTGGCCGCTACTTCACCCCGCGCTTCCCGCACCACACCTCAATTCAGACCCGCTTGGTGCAGAAAACAACGTACCGCTCAAGATTGTCACTACCAAAGTTATTGTTATATTTTGGACGTTTTTGTTAAAATTAGCGATAGTAGGTACTTAAAACGCACATAACTCTGAATAGTCCTTTGGAATAGTCAGATATGCGCGCCTGGGATCGAACGATTACGGGTACTTATGGGTTGAATTACACTGCCATACCCGTTCCAAGCTAGCCCGCTATCATCTTAGACTGCATCGTCACTTATCATTAGATGATATCGTAATTAAGCCCTATCTTATCATTGAATAAAAAGAACTCCCGGGACTCAAAAGGAAGACCAAAGTCTGAAACACTAGACTAATTTTATTATACCTACGATCACAGATGTGCCTACGATATCGATAGGATGTATTTTTAACTAGAAATGTATAGAACTAGAGGTGAGAGCTTGCTTTTAATATTATGATTCTATATCTTTTAATTTGTTATATATCTAACTGTTCATTAAGTTTTCCACTGAATAGTTTTAATTAGCGCGTTATGATAGCATTTCTTTGTTGTGGCAACATTGAATTTCCTAAAAGCAGTACTTCATTAGTTTTTCTTTGACACTCGCTGTATTCTGTATTGTCTGTGGCACTCACTTTGCCGGGCTTGCTTTTAACCCCGGGGCGATGTGACCCCCTTTGCTTTTGTTTAGCAATTTTTTGCGACCTTTTTCACAAATAAAACTAGAATGCAACTTTATAATAATTTTGTTTAAAACAGTTATTGTTATTCGACTGCCGTATTTCAGACCCATATTCCTTAAGTACTTTAAAATTAATCTGTACCCTTAGTGCGAGTTTGCACATGTCGACAACGTTGATAGAGTTTTGAGTATCGATACACAATAACGTCAGACTAAAATGGAACTAAGGGTTCTTATATTAAAGCCGTGCATGCAGTACTTAGCAAAGTATTCGTTTTCTTTTTAAATCCACTTTGACCACTGCTGGCTAAAACTGTATCGGTAAACTAGAGCCTTAAACCTTAAATTTTTCTTTGACGATAGTCTTTCAGTACTCGATATCCATGAAGTTTTATGAGTTGTGTCTACCCATAATCTCGTATTATACACGCCACTGAAAGGCTAAATTAAAAGGCTGAATTGTGTTTAAGGGAAACATTGTATTTCTGTCAGTATGAACGTGAGTCGGCGAAGGTCGGTAGGTCGAGTTTGATATATCAAATCTTACTTAGTTATAATTTAAAATCTGTTTTTAATATTTATTATTTAACTAAAAACATAATTACATAAAGTAAGTATCGATCAAAAATAATTAAGTTAATTAAACAGCAAGTAAGCAAACTAAGGAAGAAGAGGACTGACATAGGAATACTAAAATCATATACATATATAAACTTACACTACACAAATTAATCTTGAATATTTTAGCAGGATATATTACATAAATTTCCATATTCCTTTCCCTCCGGTACAGTTTTCATCGACCATAATTCCTGGAAGCGGGTCAAGAGCTTGGACAATCCAAGTTTATTCAAATTTCAGCTTTATTTCCCACAAAATAAGTTTCATAACGGCTCTCTCTATTGCGCTGCTCTTGTAAAGGTGATCGTTGAACAAGTACCCCAGTACTTTCAATAAACGCAAACACTTTAATAAGGATCTGTATTTTAATACATCTGTATTATACGAGGAAAAGTCCGATTTCGATAGGGCCTGACTAATTGGTTATTCAATAAGTTAACTCAATATTGGTGCTGTGGTATATAATGTACGTATATAGTTTACTTTAATGAACAATAAGCAAGACTATTTCGTATTATCTATATATATAAAATTCAAAGCCCTGACTGACTGACTAACTGACTGACTGACTGAGATATCAACGCACAGCCTAAATTACTGAAGTTAGAAACTTGAAATTTTTACAGTTGGTTCCTTTTATGACGTAGGCGCACACTAAGAAAGGATTATTGGAAATTCCACCCCTAAGGGGTTTAAATAGGGGATGGAAGTTTATATGAAACTCCGTCATTTTTCAAGCTGTTTCCATCAAAGTTGGTATTTGAGCTTTCAGTTAAAAATAAAGAAGTACGTGTGTCACAGTTTTTGAAAATTCTACCCCAAAATCTAATTCCACGCGGACGAAGTCGCGGGGGCAAAAGCTAGTACCAAGATAAAGTGCTTCGTTGTTCTAGTGTTTAGTTTATTCGATTGCGAATAACGAGTACATAGGATCGATTCCCGATTCGGGTCAATAACGTATTTGGTTTTTCTTTCAAGAAATTCTCAGTACTAGCTCGGAGTTAGGAAGTAGGCAGTATGTCACTGCCATGCCTCGGAGAGCACGTAAAAGCCGTCGCTCCTGCGTCGATCTCTCTCCGGTCGTGTCGGATTTTCATTCCATCGGACTATAAGAGTGAGGGAATAGAGAGTGCAACAGTGTTTGTGCACTATAATATCTTCCGCGCAAATGACTTACATCTGTGGAGATTTGCCACCGTACCTTATACTTCGAGTTCGTAGCTTCGTAGCTTCGTAGCTTCGTAGCTTCGTAGCTTCGTAGCTTCGTAGCTTCGTAGCTTCGTAGGTGCCGTAGCTACGAGTGAGAGCTCTACACATTTCCTTATTTCCCATTGGGGTTTACTTGTCGTAAAGTTCCACGACGCCCAAGAAAAACTTTATCCATTCGAGCTAGCGTTCAATTTGTGAATATTAAATCAGACACCGCTCACGTCCGTTACGCTGTTTTATTTTATCGTTATTGTCTAATTCGTTTTGTTGTTATATACTCTTAATTTAATAAATGCGTAAGTATGTTTGTTGGGTTGTCCTTTTATCACACCGCAATGGAGCAACTGACCGACGTGATTTTTTGCATGGGTGTAGTTTTTCTCCTGGAAAAACAAGGAAACCTCAAACTATGACACTGTTTTTAATCTATTCTGTAGGGTTAGTACAAGATTTAATTCGACTGATCGTATTCGTATTCGATGTCATTATCATAAAAGAAAATTGAACTATGAAAATATGAAATTAGAGCCCAATTTCGTGTAAGCATTCTTATATTATGTTTACGTATACGGATACTCTCCAATAAATTAAACATATTTGCACTTAATTTATGACTTTAATATTATCGAATACGAATACGATCAATCGAATAAAATCTTATGATAACTTCATTGTTTATATTATGGTTATAGAATAACGATAACTAAAATTATAGAAATACGCGGCATGATTAGGTAATATTCGGTGGTAATTAGTTCAAGATGAAGCTCGTAATTAAATTAAGTAAGAATTGTGTTATTGCGTAATAATTAAGCAAATAATATGCTTTCGCTGTTAAATTAATTTGATTTACTGTGACGGGAGCTGATTAATGAGTCATTAGACCGTACCAACCCATTTTCAGTTTGCACTGCAGACATGCTGCCAAAATTATAAAATTAGTGTGGTGGTGGTAACTATTGTTTTGTTAATAACAGACATAAAAAATTGAAGACTTTCTCAAATTCTTGCGTGTTTCATTTGCCGCCAAACTAAGTATTAATTTTATTTCGCTATGAATTACATTAACTTTAATGATCTATTTATCCTTCCTCAAAAAATTTTCCTTTCCTTTTTTCCTTGCTCAAATTTTTAGACATATATGACTTATTTTTTATTGGTTTAAAACTAAATATTATAATATCGGCTCTATGAAAATAGATAGTTTTTGAATGCAATCTCATTTGATGGTAAGTGACGTTGTAGTCTAAGATGGTAGCGGGTGGTAGCGGACCAACTTTAAATGGACTAAGGGTTAAATCGCCTTAACACGTTATCGTACCGGGAGTGAATGAATGAATGAATGAATATACTTTTATTGTACACCACACATAATACAAGAATACACAATTAGCTTAATAAATAGCATACAATTTGGCGACCTTATCGCTACATAGCGATCTCTTCCAGGCAACCAATGGTGTTAAAGGACATAGCTACAGATACTAGAGGTAGGTGGTGCAAATAATATAATATACAAACAATATACATATGATAATACCATAAACATATATAATACATACACATATATAATAATATCATATTTACATAAATATATAAATCCGGGATGCTAAATCGGGTCTCCCACCAGACCAGGGACAATTCGCCCGCACTTAGAATCGAACCCGAGACCTCCTCCTTTACGGCTACAGCGCTCACCATTTCGCCAGGGGAGGTCGTTAATACTGATGCCGTAAGTAAATCAAAAGGCCGGTTATTCTTAACTGGCCGTTTACTCTTTTACCAATTTATATCTTTACAAGATGTAATTTTGGAATGTAAATCTGTACCCGCCTAAGCTTTGTCATCTTTCTAGTGTAATTTATATTAGAGTTTCGTAATATTTTGTGAAGATTTTCATGACAAATGTTGCGTCCCAATATCTTACGAAACTTTGAACGAAATTCATTTTCCTTGTTTGAAATATTATTTTGTGATAATCTTCTAAAGTATTTCTGTTTAAACGATCTCATTTATATTAAAGTAAGTACTTACGTATTATTAATACTCGTTCCTTTGATTTAGGTTAAAGTTACTAATTAATACATGGTAAGCAATAGGTACCTACCTACCTACTACGTTGGTGCAAAATGTAGTACTCAAGACTTAGGCATGTGAACAAGAGAGTTATGACGACCTCCCTGGTGCAGTGCAGTGGTGAGCGCTGTGGTCTTATAACTTGGAGGCCTCGGGTTCGATTCCCGGCGGGATCAATTCGGGAATTTATAATTTCTGAATTGTGTCTTGTCTGGTGGATAAAGAAGAAGACTTCCACGGGTGTATTAGTAAAATAGAAAAAGCAAAATTAGGTTTCTTTGCTATCGATTTATTCGGACCCTAATGTTTTTAATTAAGTATTTTAGTAGCTACTATACTTAATTACTCCTAACTAGTAAACTATAAAGCTTTTTATCAAGATTGTAACTAAGTAACTACTTACTAAAAATTAGTATTAAGTATTAAATTCGTTAATTATTTCGTTGCTCTCACAGTAATTTTAATAGAAATTATAAAACTGGGAGAGTGGATTGCTAGGTAGGTACTGCTCTTTGTTTTAACTTTATCATCAAAATTAAACCTCTCGTGAAGAAGTGGGTATTTGCGAATTTATGAGCTCGTTCAATCAACGCTAAAGACTCTTAATAATATTAAAAAAGTTCGGGAAAGAGTAAATTAAGTAAGCAATTTTCAAGTGCTTTCATTTTTTTCTGTTGTAAAACTTTGGCTATGGCTAGTTAGGTTCATATGCCAATATTAAATCTTAATTAATTCACCCAATATTTATTTTCTAATGAGGTTTTACCTTTGTCTAGGCGAGGCGAGGCTGGTTAAAATGGTAATATTTATTTTATCAATTCACTCACAATTTTGTTATGTTACCGACTATATCCCTTCCGATACCCCTTTCAAGTTAGCCCATTACCTTCTTAGACAGCATCGTCACTTACCACCAGATGAGATCGCAGTCAAGGGCTATCTTGTCATCAATAAACAAGAACTGGAATGATTATTTATTTTATTTACTTTTTCTCTTCAAATAAATCATATTTCGGTCTGCAGAAACTTTATAAATTAACGTGATAATTAAGTTCTAGCAAAAGACATTTCCTTTGTTCATTTGCGGTAATATTTAATTTCCTAAAAGCAGCACTTCATTAGTTTTCTTTGACACGCCCCGCATTCTGCATTGTCAGCATCTCTCGCTTTGCCGGGCGTCGCTCCAGCCTCCAGCCTCGCTAATGTGACCCCTTTCGCTTTTGTTTAGAAATTTTTTGCGACCTTTTAAGGAAAGAAACCAGGACGAAGATTGACGGAGCCTAGAATTTTTTTATTCATGACAAGATGTATTCACCTGATGGTAAGTGAAGTTGCAGTCTAAGATTAATTGTTATAAAATAATACGAGTACGTACCAAGGTAATTATTTTAGTACTTGTATTATTTTATAACAACTATGTCATTAAACCACGAATAGATCATCAGTCTAAGATTATTTCTTCTAAATCTTTTCTGTTTGGAGGGAGGGTTTGGCCGTGGCTAGTTACCACCTTATCATCATAGACATGCCGCCAAGCGATTTAGCGTTCCGGCACAATGACCGATAAGGGGTGTGGGTTTAATTAAAACTACCCCTTACCATCTTAGGTTGCATTAGGTTTGTTACTTACTTTACATCAGGTGAGATCGCAGTCTATCTTGTCGTTAATAAAAAAAAGATGATTATGGACTAGCTTGGAAGGGGTACGGCAGTTTTAATTATTAAACTCTCATACCGTTAATCTGTTAAACCTCCCACCTTTAGACCATTCAATTGGGTATTTATGCAACATGTAAGAATAACTTTTGTAATGACCGAAAATAAGTCGGTCAAAAAACAAATAAGTTATAAGCTGTTTTACTGCCTTTCTAAAACGAAATTTTCTATGGAGCGGCTGACTTGTGACGTCACACGTCAGTAGTGCTCTCTCTGTCTAACAGGAAGTTCTATAACTATTCCTGAAACTAGCTAAGATATTAAAAAAAAAAGAAACATGGCTTTGCGTTTATAATATTTAGAACTGTATTTTAAATAATTATATTAAAAAATATCAGTCAAATACCCTGTTGAATAGTTTAAGCTCCCACCAGACAAAAAAAAATTACCTCTGGAAAAATACTGTTGTCAGTCACAAGACCTTTGAATTTAATCTTTAGTCTAATAAATGCTGTTTAGAGAGACAAGTTTTAATAAAAAAATTCTGACAGGCCCATATTTTCCATTGTCGACGACCGAAAACGAGATTAATTTCTTTTCTCACAATTTTGTTTTTTATTAATTTCAGTAGCTGTAGTACAACACAAAGATCAATAGAACTTCACTTAAATTTTTTAATTGAAGTACGACAATTATAAGATTCTTCTTCTTAAGATTTTTTTACAGGTATAATATTTCTTGGGATTTTCATTAATATTTAAATAATCCACTTATATCTTTTACTAGCTTTTGCCCGCGTTTTCGCTCACGTTAAGTTCGATTTTTCAAACCCTTATATTTTATTCAAATCTCTATTTTACCCTCTTAGGGGTTGAATTTTTCTTAGCGGAAGCCTACGTCCTAATAGCTATCTGAATGTTTTTCAGCTCGAAGCGTCCAGTGGTTTGGGAGTGCGTTGGTAGATAAGTCAGTCAGTCACCTTTTCCAAGCCTTTTCCAATCAAGTAGACATCTGTCAATTTTTTAAAAATTATAGGCAATTCTGAGAACTGAGCTCTTTTCAATCTACTTACGGTAGCTTCACAGTATATTGTAATATTTTGTTATGAAAAGAGCAACTGCTGAGTTTCTTGCCGAATCTGCAACAGAATTTGTATTCCGAACCGGTGGTAGAGTCATAACCTGTCAGAAGAGCTACAAGTTGGCTTACATGAAATAAATAAATTTGAATTGGAATTTTTAAAAAAGTATATTATTATCTGAGCACGTGCATCGTTGTAACTTATAAAAGTGGTTGACCATAAAAAAGAAAATCATTAGCTCTAAAAACACATTTCGAAACAAAAAGGCTTTGTAGAAGTTATAAAATTAACTGCGACATTTTACTACGATACAGGACAATTTCCCTCAGGTATCGTTTTCACCGGCCAAAACTTTTGCAAAGAGGTCAACAGCTGAAACGGGTATTATTCGCTGCAATTTAGCCTTTATTTCTAGTATGGTAAGTGTGATACCTGCGAATGTTCATATTAACAATGGCTGTTACGTTAAAAGGGAGGTACTTGACTACTTTTCGTCGGTAATAAATAGCTTTATAAGGAGGCTAGGGTAATTTTGAAAGATGAGAGTGGTACGTATTAAGTTAGGAATTGGCTATTAAGTTTTATTTACTTTTAACCAACTTCAAAAACGAAGGTTATCAATTCGACACGTATGTATGTAATATTATTGGAACTGCAAAATATTCACCTATGATATAATCATGATAATATCATATTAGGAGTTCCATATAACTATACAAAATTTTACAGGTGTATGTATGTATGTTTGTATGTTTGTCCTATACAAAGGTAAATACTTACTAATTAATATCCCTTTTTATCCTTACTATCCTCACTTTAATATTATAAGCGCGAACATGTGTTTGTTTCTTGATTTGTCCTTCAATCAAGCTGCAATAGCATCAATCTATCATAATCAATAGCTGCAATCGGCAGCGAGTGACATTATCTATTTTTTATCTCGGAAAATCAAAGTAGATCCATGCGGATGAAGTTGCGGGCTTTACTTAGCTAGTAAAAGTATATCTATATCTCTGGCTATATTAAGGTTGCGAGTATGAAAGTCCATACATTTACTTATTTCCCACTGGAATCTGCCCATGGTTCAGCTAAACTTGTGCGAAAAACTCATATCAAAGCTGTGGATGTAGTTCGGTCTGTGAATATTAAATCAGAAGGGCATGCGGGATTATTCACTCCACTATTGTTTAGGTTTTGCACTCTCAGTAGGGATACACGTAGATACCTACCTACATACATATGTAGGTATTACCGTCCTACATTTTTACAGCCATCTATCTTCTATCTATACATAATAATAAAATTGTAGAAAAGTGGTGTCTGTACAATGGAAATATATAAAAAAAAAGTAGCAGGGGTTGTTATTATATCGATGCCGAACCCGAAATTGTAATTAATTTTTTTTTCTGTTTGTCTGTTCGTCTGTTTGTCTATTTGTCTGTTTGTCTGTTTGTCTGTGTGTTTGTGCACGCTAATATCAGAAACGGCTTATTCGATTTAGATATAGTTTTCACTAATATATTGTAGTAAGCTTCACTTAACATTTAGTGATTATTTCATGTCAATCGGTTCATAAATAAAAAAGTTATGTCAATTTAAAGAATCACGGCGAACATTTTTAACGTACAGAGTACGTACTACACGCCTCGCGCCTGAGCGTCGACGGTATATGTAATTCAAAATATGCTGCCCGAAAAGTCACTATTCCACGCGAACGAAGTCGCGGGCACAGCTAGTTAAAATATACGTAGTAGTATAAAATATACGTAGCTATACAAAATTACCAATTTTGAATTTTTCGATTTTTCACCTTTATTTAGGACTCGCTTTTGCCCGGAATAAGAATTGGGCACTCCGCGAATGGTCTTTTTTGCTAGGCATTCGTGAAAGTTGCCTAGGCCAACGAACCACCAGCAACCACCAGCATTTTGGCCTACAGCACTTACATTTACCATTATACATTTCGATAAGTAACTACTATTCTACATTACCTTCATTCCCTTCATTCTTATTCCTATTCCTATTCTAATTCAAAATTTATTTATTTCATGTAGGCCAACTTGAAGCTCTTATGACACGTCATAAATCTACCACCGGTTCGGAATGCAGATTCTGCTGAGAAGAGCCGGCAAGAAACTCAGCAGTTGCTCTTTTCAAAAATATTTTTTTTTTTACAATAGGTGACAAAACTATGCTATGTATACAGTGCTTCCACAATGAAGCTTGAAAAATGCATATGTAAGTACACACAATCCAACGCATGTCAAAACGGGCAGACAAAGCAGACCCATTCCTGTTGGTGGCACCCGTTCACGAGCATGACGCATGATCCAGCCATTCTTCATCCTTTTACAAACAAGGCACACCACAGAGCATCCTCAAAAGCCATCTTAGTTTATCAAGGTGCTAGCAAACTTTTGAATACTTAATAATGCAAATGTGTTCCTGCAAGTCGGCCAGATGAAAAGCCTGCAGTCTGCTCTAGGGTCCTCCATTTTTGTGAACCAACAGTGAGAGAGACGCGTATGAATTGTCTTTGTTCCAAGCTCAACTTAAATGAGGTCACATCCTCTTGCACTCGCTGGGACAGGCTAAGGACAGCCGTACGTACATTCGTCTTATTTGCCCCGTTTTCGTCTGTTTCTTTCTTACCTTAATAGGACATGATATAGTGCCGGCTGGTATAAGACCGTTTGTTAAAAGATTTATAGAGCACTTGCTTTTTGTTGTTGTAGTTTTATTTTTTGTATTAATAGAGTTGACATCTTTTATGTACCTGCCTAATTAAATAGTATGTGTGATGCTAATAAATTCGCATATAATTAGGCACCTTCAACAGTCTATTTTTTCTCATACTTGTTTGTTGTTCAGATAGCTCTACGATAAAGCCTCCTTTGATACTTCTGTTTTTGGACATCCAATATTTTCTGCTATGTGTAAAAATATATAGTATTTCTATCTATCTATCTATGAGGTAAATGTAGTTTTCGAAATGTAAATAGAATACGTTATTTTAAATACTTTTACGAAATATTAATAAAATACGTTATACTAAATAGTTTTAAACGCAAAACAATTTAAAATGATATGATGACGTAAAATGGTGGGAGACTCACTTTAAAATATGAGAAACTGAAAAATGTGTCGTCACCCGAATCTTGGTTCTGACTGAAAATCAGCGCTGTGTTTGAAGCTTTTGCTGAGCTTGGATTTTGGGTTTGCGCCACAAATATGTTAACCTGACGCTTTTGTTCCTTGGTATTTTTGTCTAAATGCTCGGGAGGTAGTCTGCCTTAGGGTATAGTGGTGTGTGGCACAACTTTAAGTAAATGTAATTAATATACTTAGGGTATAGTAATTTTAAAGTAATCTTTCTTCTTCTTTCTTCCTTAAAATCAGATGCACTTTAACGAAAAAAATTAAAATGGATTGTGAGTATGCCGCAAAGTGGTCCTCGCCTAGTTGGATTACGCTAAGTCGAAGAGGAAGAAGAAGTGTACAGATTATTTTCGGTAAACAGGATCCATACCTGGTACTTTCCCCTGGGCACGGAGCACGAGAGCATGGCGCCTGTGTCGTTGGTGAACTCCACGTGGTGTGGCGGCTCTGTGATCGAGGGCGAACTGCGAGGCTCTGGAGTTGCGCGTACTGCTGTAAACAAAGGCCCTTCTTATAACACAGAAAAACTGCAAGTGCTTCTTCGTCACTGGAACCGCTCGACATAACGTCCGTCCACAAAAAACGAGTTTGCACAAATGATGAATTTAGTCTATTTTCGGTAGCATAATATGCGAGTGTCAAGTCGCATATTATGCTACTGGAAATTTTTGACAGAAAAACCCAATACATTTTATGGCCCGACCCGGGAATCGAACCCGGTACCTCGTCATCTGAAGTCGAACCTAATAACCACTAGACACGTCAGATACGTCGATTAAAATGTAAGACATTCCAAAAAAGGCCACTTTTCATTAGACAAAAAAAAAATACAATTCTTTGCTGCAAAGCTGTTTCAGAGTTTTCAAAAATCCTTTCTTAGCAGGTGTCTCTGTATGCAAATGTGTGTGTTAGTTTATCCATCAACCACGCAGCAAAGAATACCCTTAATTTTTTGCATGGGTAGGTACAGTTGAAGACAATTGTATTTATACAAGACTTTGTATTATGTGAAGGTTGTACAATGGAAGATAAACGCTTCTCGATACCGAGTTCTTTGAGAATGGACTTTTTATTCCAGAATTTATTCCAAGACACTCTCAGCACTGTTTTCCAGCACCACATCTCGAGAGCGTTTCGCAAACGTATTAATAAAAGTCTTCCACCTACTGTTATATTGTGTCTACTAGTTACTACCTATTTTTATTTGTCGGAAAATTATCAACTCTACACAGATTGTATCACAGCTGGGGATAAAACAATTTGTAAAACACTTTATAGGAAACTCTGTACGTAACGATTTGGTGTAGTAAATGCTATTAGACCCGACCCTCGGCATTTGCCCCATTCTCCCCTTAACGTCTCCCTCAGGAGTCAAATAACTATTGAGTAACTTAAGTAAAAGCCTTGACCCGCTTTCGTAGTAAAATTCCCGACAAGAACTTTAATATTGTTGTGAAACTTGGTGTTGAATTTTAATAGAATATTTCGCGCTTATACAGTGTGTGCTAGGTGAATTGCAAAGTTTCATACGTTGGTGTTGGGCAACCTATTCTTATTTAATGTAAAAGAAAACTATTGTCTGTGTATTTTCCTATTATTACTATAATGTGGGTATCTTTAAATCAAGAGTGAATAGGAATCTTCTAGGCAACCGCGCACCATCTTAGGTTGCATCTTCACTTAACATCAGGTGAGATCGCAGTCAAGCACTAGTCTATAATCTATGTATTTAAAAAAAACTGTGCGATTGATACGATCATTTAGAACATTAAATTAAATAATTAAATGTATTGTATAAAATAACAAATTGATGCCTTCGATTAATAGTTTTTAATTTTTGGCAGTGAGATTCTTTAGGAATGAGAGTCGGCGCCCTTAACATATCAACATAATATTAGATATTTTTATTATTAGGTATATCAAGTAGGTATCAACAAACTGACATAAAAATTTCAGTTCATCATACAGTCAACCCGGAAATATTGTCTATAGCTCCATACAAAATTGTCTATCATTCACCTTACGTGCTGGGCGTTACCGCAAGCCGCATCCTTCGATTTCCGTTTCAATTCACTACAACTGCTATTTCCGTGTGTATTAGGTAGGTACCCTACGCACTACATACAAGGCAATAGTTATCTAATCACACTAATAGTATAAAGGTGAAAGTTTCAGTGTGTGTGTTACTCTTTCACTTCACAACGAATGACCGGTTTGGCTGAAAAATCTGAAGTTTATAAGCCTAGTCGTTTGAGCTCTACCTACCGACGCCTATATGCGAGAGTCAGTTATACCTTGTTATTGTCTATTGTATTCAGGAAATTTCATGACAAGTTATTTTTCGAGTATTAAACGACCAAATTCGAACAAGTTGTGGCAATCGCCTGGAATGAAAATAGCACACAGTGTCAAGTTTTTTTTTCAATTGAAATGCTAACAGAAGTTACTTCTATTTGTCTGTTTGGCAATCTGATCTAAAAATCGTGATGTTGTAATGCAATTATCTCATAACACACACATAGAATTCGATTTGACCGTACCAAAGAGCGCTTTGTGAAATCGATTTTATTTAATTGTTCAAAGAGAGAAAAGAGTCAAAACAAAATTACTGCGTTTGAATCCTAGGTATGACGGTAGTACCAGACATCGACATCGTGATATCAAAGACCTATCTAGAGTGATCTATATATAGACCTATCTGCAGTGATGTATAGATTGTTCGACGCCGCAAATCGTAGCCTTTGATTTCCGTTTAATTTCACGACAGTCTCTGTACGAGTATACCTACTATATTTAGTTTTACGTTGGTATTTAAGGTAGATTTTCATCTCTCGTCTATTCTAAGGACTTTTGATGTTCAAAGGACATTAAGTGATGTTAATCAAATAACCAGTTGAATACCGACACAGTTATCTGCTATAGCTGCAATTGGTCCATCTAATAATTCTGGTCGACATAAAATTAGCAGGTTTAATTATTTATTGGATTATTATTAGCAATTTGTACGACGCTGAATTTACTGTCACGCCTAGTTAAGAATGTTTGTCGGCATAAAATGGTAATCGCGTAATTTTATTAAAATTCAAATAAAAGTGAAAATAAATTAAGCAATAGCTTAGATTTGAGGAGTGATTTTATTTATCAAAGTAATGAAACCATGAATGTGTGAGTCTTCTATAGAAATAAGTATCGAGACAAATTTGTTAACATTGAACTATAAGTTTTTACCGTTATTAATCCTTTTTATTAAGATAATATGTCATGTCTCTACCACGATAAAATTGCTCGTAAGTTTAATATTGCAATATATTTAAAGAACAGGAAATCCGCGGCTGTCTCCTTTGCTATCTATGAGTAATTGTACTGTAATAAATTGTGACAGAGCGAATGTTCACGGCTGAACTGACAAGCTTCAAGACGTTATTCTATTTGCGATTCGAGTTAACGTCGAGAATGCCCTGAAATTGACTAACAACAATTTAACGGGGTAGTTCGCTGTTCTTGTATGTAAATATGACAACTATTAATAGAAGCGTTTGTAGTAATGTGGCAGTTGACTGTGGTAGTTGCTTGGGCTTCTAATGATATTGGATATTGTTATTGTTTTGTTTTTAATTTTTAATGAATAATCTCTTGATTCCTATCCTTACTAATATTATAAATGCAAAAGTGTGTTTGTTTGTTGGTTTGTCCTTCAATAACGCTGCAATAGAGCTTCGGATCGACGTGATTTTTTGCATTTGTATAGTTGTGGACCTGGAGAGTGACATAGGCTACTTTTTAACCCGGAATATCGAAGAGCTCCCGCTGGATTTAAAAACTAAATCCACGCGGACAAAGTCGCGGGCATCAGCTTGTAATTATGTAAATTGTATTTTTTTACACTCTTTCTTTCAAACCTCTTAGGTTTGCGGTGAAGATAAAAGAAATGCTCGTACCGAATTTCTACAGTTTTAATGTGTTACTATTTACTACATATTTCGTTTGTTGTTTTTGAGTTAGTTTATTGTTTGATGTGAATGTTTAAATGGACATCTTCATTAATTCATTTCCTGGGAATCTTCTCCGCAAGTAGGCGTCGATTCGCCCGTTTTGCGTGTTAAATGGACATAAGAGGGAATGCAAAATTTTTTTTTTTAATTTTTTTTTAAATAATTTTTTTTTTGCATTAAATGGACATAAGAGGGAATGCAAAAAAATTTTATTGTTTTATTTTTTTTATTATGGACAACCAACAGGTTACAATAAATTAAAATTAAAAAGTAAAAAAAATACTTGTTAACCAAGTTATTACGCAGTAATTTAGACCTACTTACTGGTTGCCACAACATACTTGAAGAGAAAGATGAGCAAACAAATACGATTGTAAGCAAATTGTATCAGATATACGTAACCATGAAGAAATTACGACTTTCCCTTTGTGATTATGATTAATAGTGAAGAAAAAGGGAACGCTCGTGGCAGATTTGAGCTGTGACATGTTCCAAAATGTTTTTATCTCTGATTTGTTTGTGAGTCGAGTTTGGGATTGACGTGTGTGAAACAATGAAGAAGAGAACAAATTGTTTTATAACCATAGCAGAAATAATGTAAATGTAATCTCTTCAACTTTGACTTTGGAGCTATGTGTGTTATTTAAGCAAAAGCCTCGATAGCCCAACGGTTAAAGGTCCAGACTTAACCCTTTCCCTCCCTTACCCATTAACCATTACCTTAACCATTTCCCTGTCCACCACCTCCTTAACCATTTCCCTGTCCCATGAATCACATGTGAGCATGGTTATTGTTGTCTGAACAGGGAACCTGTTAAAAACTGAAAGGTCGCAGGTTCAAATCCCACCCGTTGCACTATTGTCGTACCCACTCCTCACACAAGCGTTCTGCTTATTTGGAGGAGATAGGAGGATATTTGTCAACTTCAGCTTGGTTAAAATTCTTTGTGAAAAAAAAAATTAATATGATTGCTTTGGAGGTGAAGGAAACCATCGTGAGGAAAAATCTACGTGCCGGAATGTTCTCAAAGGTGTTATATTCATTCCAGAGACCTCTTTCCAGAACTGTGTCTGTGAATGAAGAAATGAAAGAGGTGGAAAGCTTTGGACGTGGCTAATTATCACCCTACCGTCAAAGACGTGCCGCCAAGCGATTTAGCGTTCCGGCACGATGGCGTGTAGAAACCGATTAGGGGTATGAGTACACTGCCATACCCCTTCTAAGTTAGTCCGCTACCATCTTAGACTGCATCGTTACTTACCATCGCGTGAGATTGCAGTCAAGGACTATCTTGTCATCGAATAAAAAAAACAGTTTCATATCGGAAAATCAGGAGAAAGCCGTGCCATTGTAATGTCGAACTTTACCTATGTAAAAATCTAAAACGCATACAAATACGAACACAAATACGCGGCAAACAAAATCAACAATGTACGGAAACTGCGCAGACAGTGCTGTCAGTTTAAATTAGACGAGAAAACGAAAAAAGCCTTCATCCTAGCGTACTGTGTTGTTTGGTCGGATAACGTCCTTCCTTTTCGCCGAAACGCTACGTCTGTGTCAATATGCCAGGAACAGTATTCGGCTGGTAGAAAAAACTTGCTTTAAAATTTTTCGCCTATTTGTTGAAAGGTTTAGCGTAAATGAAGGCTGGACTTTCAGGCATTGTACTGCTCAGGGCTATATTGCAAAGCCCGCATTGCATTCGATTTACGCCCCGATTCGCATATTATGATCTCTACGTGACGAATGCTTATGTCCCTTTACACTGTAGGAGCCGATTTCACTTATTTAAAACTAGCTGTTGCGCGCGACTTCGTCCGCGTCAATTTTTGTTATTATAATCGCGATTGACAAGTTTTTAAAAGAATATATTTCAAATAAGGATAATTTTCCCCGTTTTTGCAATATTTTTCACTGATGCTTCGCTCCTATTAGTCGCAGCGTGATGTTATATAGCCTAAAGCCTTCCTTGATAAATGGACTATTCAACACAAAAATAATTTTTCAATTCGAACCAGTAGTTTCTGAGATTAACGCGTTCAAACAAACAAACTCTTCAGCTTTATATATTAGTATAGATATAGATAAGTCTTATCCGAGCGTGACATTTTGAAAGATTTTCAATTCAAAAACTGTCAGAACTTCACATTACATTCTTCACGTTACTTCACATTGGTTAAATCAGCACTATAAAAGTTTTACTTTTTATTTTGGATTCTGCACAGCTTATTACTGCTTAATTGCTTGCTGCTGTTAAATTGCTTGGGATATTGTAGAAATTATACAATTATAATTTTCTTGTCAACGGTACGGTATGACGTCATTTTGTAACGGTCGACGTCGGCCAACTTGACGTAGACGGGTAGTATAGGTACGTACTTCAAACTTTGCTGTTAAGAACTACTTAAGCCTTTAAGCATTCAGCTTTGTATTTTAACAGGAAGAACAATACCGTTATTGAGATTAAAGCCCTATTACAAATGAGATAAGAACTGAATTTGTATACTAAATCTCTAGTAAGTAAAGGATCCAATCTCTCGGAACACTGATTGCCTCCATTCAGGATTGTTGCAGCATTAGGCGCCAATAATGACTGTTTTTAGAGATCCGCACCAGAATCGTAAGAGCGTCGTACGATTACTTAAATCTCCTTTTCCCTGTAAATCCTTATTACTAATATATTATATTATACATATTTCTATAAGGAAAGTCCTGTTAGTTACACTATTTATAACTCAAGAACGGCTGAACCGATTTGGCTGAAAATTGGTGGGGAGGTAGCTTAGAACCAGGAGACGGACGTAAGACACCTTTTATCCCGTATACTAAAATCAAAATCAAAATTTATTTATTTCATGTAGGCTACCCTGTAGCACTTATGATATGTCACAAATCTACCATCTACTATAAAACAAAGTCGGGTTTGTTCGAACACTTATAACTCTAGAACATTTTCATGGTTTTTAGAATAGCAGAATAATTTTTAATAAATTTAATAGAAGCACCAAATTCATCATATTGTATTCTAATAACTCATTAGATATATATTTTTTTTAATGTCTGTATCTTTTTTTAGAAATAGGTATATATGTATATAGAATTTTTTCATAAAAATTTTAGGTCTGTAATATGCACCACATTGAAATGAAATGCAAATTGATTAAAAATTAGACCCAACTTCTCGATTTTTTTGTCGAACTTTCATTATTTTATATTTCTACTCAGTATCGTCCCTTGGAAATATGATGTAACTTTTGCCTTTTTTTTTGTTCGGATAATTAAAACTTGATCTACTGCTGTAATAATCAAATCTGCATCAGAAGATTTACCAAACCTGCTACAGCCCTGGTAGCAAGGGCGGGAGAAATTTTATCCCCGGGAAAAGGATAAAACGTTTATCCCCTCGCTTAGCTTTATCCACCCAACGAACATGGGCACAGCGGTGGAAAAAACACTCAGTGGATATACTTATAGAAATATACATCGCCTTCTCCTCTGTCGCCATGCTTTAGCATAGGAAAAAGATAATTTTATCCCCTGTCAGTGGATAAAATCGGGGGATAAAACTTTTATCTCCTGCCCATGCTACCAGTGCAGGTTCGAAGTTCCGAACTCCACCCGTTGCTCTATTGTCAAGCTTTCCATTTATTTGGAGGGGATATGACGACATTAATCTGCGAAAGTGCGTTTGTTTGTTGGTTATTCAACCACGCAACAACGAAATAATGTGATTGGAGGACAAACCAACAAACAAAACAACACAAAAATACTGTCGCATTTATATATCTAAATATATAAAAGGCAGACGTGACTGACTGACTGACTGACTGACTGACTGATCTATCAACGCACAGCTCAAACCACTGGACGAATTAGGCTGTTTGGCATGTAGATAGATTATAACGTAGGTGTCCGCTAAGAAAGGATTTTTGAAAATTCAACCCCTAAAGGCATAAAATAGGGGTTTGAAAAATCGAACTCAACGTGAGCGAAGCGGCGGGTAAAAGCTAGTTGAGTATAAGATGAGACTTAAAATAAATCCTTAAAAATCAATAAATGAATGCGGTGTTTCTTTGTTGGTTTGTTAACCAATAACTTTATCCCGAAAAACAAAAGTTCTTCGGGATAAAGTTACGGGCAAAAGCTGGTAATAAGTAACAGTAAGATCAATAGAAATCGAGTAATATTAAATGCCATAGAGTTTATAATACACAGAAGTTCCACCCGCAATATACTATCTACTCCATTACAGTAAATCATTGTAAAACCAAGACACCTTGTCTGCCTGTTTATCCTGTCGAGAGCGAATTTCATAAGCATTTCGGTACAATATTTACATGAATAATATTGACATTGAGTTCTCAACAAGTAGGCTTTTATTCGTTCAGTAATATTATGTGGAATATTTAATAAGGTTTGAACTTCTTATGAATTTTTTTAGGTCATTGGCATATATTTTTAGCCAAGATAAAGATTTTGTAGAATATTAAGTATGGACTCATTTTCTTTTTGCAGTTTTAAAAATGTCGCAACGATAAATAGATACAGACCCCTTGTTTATCGGGTAAAAGGTCTATGTCATTCTCCAATACATTTGTCGGGTCGGAACGGATCGACATAATTTTTTGCATGGGTATAGCGAGCTGTCCTCAACTTAAAGAGTGACATAATATTGTGATCTATTATCCTGAAAAAACAGAGAGTTCCCGCGGGATTTTTAAGAAACACTACTGAGCACAGGTCTCTTAGTCTGAAATCTATAGACCGAACACTCAGCTCAGACTCAAGACAGACTTAAAACGAGACAGATATGTCAGAGCATATTTGTGTCTCGTTTTTTCTCTATCTTAAGTTTGAGCTGAATTAGAGCACACTCCATCGATCTCAGCATGAGTTTTAAATTTTACACACCTTTGAGAATTTTATGGAGAACACTCAGGCATGCAGGTTTCTTCACGACGTTTTTCTTTACCGTTGAAGCATGTGATATTTTAATAGTTTAGACGCACATAGCTCTGAAAAGTCTGGTGCGTGCCCGACCCAAGACCCTCCAAACAAAAGACCGCAGTCCTTACCAGTGCACTATCCTATTAATATTATAAATGCGAAAGTTTGGATGTATGGATGTTTGTTACTCAATCACGCCGCAATGACTGAACTTTTGAACGATTTTAATAGACTCAGAGATAGATTATAACACATAAGCTTCTTTTTATTCCGGAAAATAAAAAAGTTTCCGCGGGAAAAAACCTTAATCCACGCGAACGAAGTCGCGGGCATCAACTACTTGTTATATTAGTAAGGCGAGGATGATCTTTACAATCGATGCGCGTAGTTTTCATCCACGCGAATTTTACCGCTTTTAACTCTGAACTATCCCCGTACTAAATCAAACGCAGACACTAGAGGGCTGCACTAACTACGAGACGTGCTTTCGAATAGCTCGTTAGCGGCACAATAAGCCGCGATACAATACCGCATAAATAATCGCAGACAAACAATAACTACTATACCTACTCACTCCCTCGCTGCGGGTCTAGCTAACAAGGGTGAGTTTACATTCAGCGATTCGTAGTCTCAATAGCCCAACGGTTAAAGGTGCAGACTGAAAACTGAAAAGTCGCAGGTTTGAACCACCCGTTGCACTATTGTCGTACCCAGTCCTAGCACAAACTTTTCGCTTATTTCGAGAGGATAGGAGGATATTAGTTAATTTCAGTTTGGCTAACATTCTCAAAAAAAAAAGCGATAGTAGTTTTGCGAAGAGGTAGCAGATAGTCTAGTAGTTAAAACTTCACGGTGTGTTCGGGGTTCGTTACTAGGCACGAATCTCTGACTTTTCTGACTTATATATATGCGTTTTAAGCAATTAAATACCACAGCCTTTAATGATGAAGCAAAATAATATACCAAATGAGAAAACTTGCACGGCTTGGCAAGCGTTAGATTATAGCCCAAATCTTTCTCATTCGAAAGGAATCCTGCGCCCAGTTGTGGGATAGTGAAAGAAAGAAATAGAAAGAAAAAGAAAGAAAGAAATTTTTATTTTATAAATTGTGCCACACATCACCACATAGGTATACCTAGATTAGTTTGTCCCGGCGCCTCCATCACTTGACCATTAACGACAAAAGGCGTGAACCAGAAAAAACCCTGGAACAACTAAGTCATGTGTGGCACAACCCGGAAAAAAGGTCCCAACTCAGCGTAATGCTGTATGCTTTGTACCTACATGCACAAGAGCATACAGCGATGATTTTCAGCCAGAACCCTGATTCGGTTGGCGCCACGGAATTCTATATCGTAGCTGTACTTATACTACTTTACATATCTATAACTAACTTCTACAAACGAACTTAAACTAGTGGTTCGCCCCGAACTGAGACCTCGCGATATCCCATAATTCCCAAAAGTTTTAATTATATATTGTAATAATTAACTTTTAACATTAGACGCAATAAAAAAAATAATAGTTGACATAAAACTGTTTTACTGACACAGTGCCATCTATTAGCATTATAGTGAAGCTATTAGCTTCACAATAATGCTAATAGATGGCGCATTAAAATTAAATAATTTCGTTTCTTTATAACATTTATCTAATTTTAGTATTTGTTGTTCAAGTACAGGATATAACTGAATTTTCAACCAAGTTTCACGTTCTAATATTCAGTAATTCAGAAGTTATAGGGCTCTGACAGACATTTAGACGGACACACTTCTCTGTCTAGTAGGCAAGCGCCCTAGTTGACTCAGAGAACTCGCTTCGCTCGTTCAATAAAAGTACACTTTTACAAATATGTCAAAGATTCCGACGAATTGAGAATCCTATTTTGGAAGTCGGTTAAAAAATGATTGCTATTAGTGTGACGATTGTAATCACTTCTGATTGGCTGATCTGAGGAACTCTACACTCCAGACAGCGTTGGCTGTGGGATGGACTCGTACCTCTGTAACTTTTTGAATCTTCTTGATACCTAACGATGACAGTAAATTTTTCCAGGAAAATATCGTAACTAGTGACGTGCGCTTGGTTCACTCATTAGCGGGACAATAGACCGCAGTACAATACCGCATAAATAATCACTGACAAACAATACCGCGAGTAGTCTCTTTCGATGGTGGTGCGAGATGAGAGGGTAGACTATACTAGAGCAGTAGAGAAATAGACAAATTTTTATAAAAAGTTGCTGATTTGATTAGTTGGCAACATCCCTATTCCGTTCTGTTCCCAGAAAACCAGAGCTTGATACTATAGCGGGCTAACTTGGAAGGGGTATGGCAGTGTCGATTCAACCCATACCTACCCCTAATGGGTTTCTACACTATGTGCCGGAACGCTAAATCGCTTGGCGGCATGTCTTTGTTGGTAGGGCAGTAACTAGCCACGGCCAAAGCCTAACAGAAATCCTCCTAGAAATGATAAATTCCCAAATTGCGCCCGCCGGGAATCGAACCCAAGACCTCCCAGAAGACCACAGCACTCAAAATCAAAATCAAAATTTATTTATTTCATGTAGGCTAACTTGTAGCTCTTATGACACGTCATAAATCTACCACCGGTTCGGAATGCAGATTCTGCTGAGAAGAGCCGGCAAGAAACTCAGCAGTTGCTCTTTTCAAAAAATTTTTACAATGGTTAACAAAACTATGCTATGCACACAGTGTTTCCACAAAGAAGTTTCAAAAATGCACACCTACCACAACCTAACACATATTAAGATGGGTAGACACAAAGCAAACCCATTTCCGTTGGTGGCACCCGTACACGAGCACGACGCATGATCCAGCCATTGCTCGTCACTGCGCCAGAGAGGTCATCAAAATTTTCTAGGCAGGCATTGAATAGTAGGTAGGTTCATGGCTAAAATGTTCTGGTCGTGTGTTACGTAAGATCAAGATGCAGGTTCAAGATTTCAAAGGATTAATTGAGAACAGCTTAAAGCCGTCGTGAAATCGAACAAGTTGATCATATTACGGCTTCCTCGACTAAGCCACACTGCACATAATCTTAATATTACGAAGCCAAACAAAGCACTGATTTGATTAACTTCGTACTACCGAGTAATAAATTTGAAAATATATTAGACATGCCATCTACTAAAGTCGTTCAAAGTTTTGATTAAAGTATCAGCTATATATAAGGCTTCTTGATAGGTAGGTGATATTTGAACCTCCCATACAAAATTGACGATTAGCTGATTGATTTACTATGGGAGGTAAAAATTTTTTTTTCATATTTCGACCTAGGTTCCTTGGGGAAAGTTGTTCAGTTTCATGATCACATTCACCTCCTTCAGTATTATTTCGGAGTTTCAATACACGTTGTATAAAAAATAAAATTTTAAACGATAAGTCTATACAGATTTCCGGATTCAAAGGATTAATTCCAGTCTCATTGAAATCCGACAACTTGATCCAATCAGCGCTTGCAGCTGGCTCTCTGCAACTATTGTAGCTCGGACTGAAATGTAATTAAGTATTCTTTTTTACTTCAAGTTAAATTAATATAAAGAAGAAAGATTCATCCTTCTCACTTATTTCGGTACCAGCTTATATTTTGAATGCCTCGTTGGTCTAGTGGTTAGCAAGTTCGACTGCGGATGACGAGGTCCCGGATTCGATTCCCGGGTCGGGCCAAAAATGTATTGGGGTTTTCTGTGAAGAAATTCTCAGTACTAGCTCGGTGTTAGGAAGTTGGCGGTGAGTCACCCCCGTGCCTCGGAGAGCACGTAAAGCCGTCGGTTCCGTCCCATCGGACTATGGGAGTGAGGAAATGGAGAATCTACCTGCGTCCACGCACTCACTTGTGCACTATGATATCTCCCACGCATGGCTAACATCTGTAGAGAATGGCCGCCGTGGCCAGATTCGGTCGGCAGGACGTTATGTTTTGAATATTTTATAAACATTCATATTACAGACGGATTACATGTATTTTCTATAGAAAAACCTACCTACAAATCGTACCGGGATTACCATTACAGTCCTCCCCAAACGTTAAAAGGTCCAAGTGATAAGAAAAGCATAATGTTTGAAGGTTTTTAAAACTTTACCCCTAAAACATTTAGGCACCCCTGATGTTATCATGCCCCATTCTAATTACACATAAAACGTTTTTCGTATAAAATTTCTGTTGTAAAAAAACTTTTATGTCCTTCGATCCCCGATCCCAACATTAGAAAGTAACGGTCGCCTTAAATTTTCGCTCGATTGAACATTACGTAGGAAATCGGGCGCGAGCGGCGTACTTCCTTAAATTCAATAGACCTTTAACACCATCTTGTTCCATTTTCATACTATACTCGTAATTTCCATCCTTCTCCTTCTACAACTTCGTGTTGTCCCGCCTAGGTGGGGTCCGTTTTCTCGCCCAATTTACCCTATTTATATTTCTATTGTGAATACTGCTGATAGATCTGCGCATATAATGCCTCTTCTTCTTTTTTATCGACCGATCGAGACGTTTAGTACTGGATTAAGGCCTCTTGCATGATTAACAAAAAATGTTAGAGTTATTTTGCTGTAATCCGCCAACAGAAAAAAATCTGTATGGTCAAACATGCAGTTATAAGCTAAGCACCGCTTACCTCCCCAACCAAGCAATAAAGCAAAGTTCCCAAGCAAGCAATGCCACCACCACTCACATGCACCACCACACAAGACTTTAATACTACTCTCGACGCACGTTTCGCCCCGACACCGGAGCATCCTCAGGAGATATCGACTTTACAATGCTGTATTGTCTAGTGACGTGTGTGTGAAATGTGCGGTATTATATACTATTTTTATCCCCACTACTGTTGCCCCGCCCACTACCCCCCGAACTCCCCTCGGACCCCCCCGGATTCGCCCCTTCGAATAAACGGAGTAACGGTGAATTTGAAACATTGACTTGTTCGTTTAGTAATTCAAACTTATTATTTTTATTATGTTTGATTATTTCTAATTGTTCATAGGTTGCTTTCTATTCCTCTCAAGAAAGAAAACTATTTAAAAGAGTTAAAAATTATTTATCACATGGCACAGGCAAATGGATACAACACTAATATTGTCAATAATATAATAAAAAAACAACAATTAAAACGGATCAAAAAGGATCTATATTCTTCACCACCCGAAAAAATAAATAAATACAAATCCAGTCTAACTTATTTAGGTCCAGTGTCCGAGCGTATTGCTAAGACACTTAAAGCACATGATATACATGTTGCATTTAGGACAAACAATACACTTAAAAATATTTGCAACGGTAAAGACAAATTAAACAATAAACAAAAATCCGGTATTTATAAACTCGAATGCTCAGACTGCAAAGCCACGTATATTGGTCAAACAGGTCGAAAATTTGAAACACGCTACAAAGAACATATAGCCGCGGTTAGGAACAAACAACCACAAAAATCACACTTTGCTAAACATCTCCTAGACAGTGGGCACAAATTATCATCCAACCATACATATAAAATCCTACACACCTGCGATAAAGGCTTTCGACTGAGCATGTTAGAACAATTAGAAATAATCAAACATAATAAAAATAATAAGTTTGAATTACTAAACGAACAAGTCAATGTTTCAAATTCACCGTTACTCCGTTTATTCGAAGGGGCGAATCCGGGGGGGTCCGAGGGGAGTTCGGGGGGTAGTGGGCGGGGCAACAGTAGTGGGGATAAAAATAGTATATAATACCGCACATTTCACACACACGTCACTAGACAATACAGCATTGTAAAGTCGATATCTCCTGAGGATGCTCCGGTGTCGGGGCGAAACGTGCGTCGAGAGTAGTATTAAAGTCTTGTGTGGTGGTGCATGTGAGTGGTGGTGGCATTGCTTGCTTGGGAACTTTGCTTTATTGCTTGGTTGGGGAGGTAAGCGGTGCTTAGCTTATAACTGCATGTTTGACCATACAGATTTTTTTCTGTTGGCGGATTACAGCAAAATAACTCTAACATTTTTTGTTAATCATGAACTTCCGCAAAGTAACGCCTGACTCTATCCAATACCTCTTGCATGACTTCCACAGGTCTCAGTTTTGCGCCGCCTGTATTCAACGGTTCCGTACGACTCGTCTGATGTTGTTCATCGACCTAGTGGGGTTGTGCCAAAACGGATCTTTGCATTGCGGGTCGCCACTCCAGCACCTCACATTTGAAGTTTTCTGAATGTTAAATGTCGTATAGAAAACAATGGTCCATTCGAGAAACGTGAAACTATTTTTTATTTAAAATAAACAAAGACCTTGGTCAGTCCTTTTGGTAATAAAATAGCGTGAATTTACCAGTATAATGGCAAATGCAAATACTGCAAAGCAATTTTAGAGACAACATAGGCGTTAACGGGTTTGTAAGTCGAAAATCGATAGCGCGTGGTTACGCGGCCAGCCGTGAACATTCCTGGCCAAATGTCGCCTGTTACACGGAACATTCCTCTGTTTTATGATGCCCTGGTGGCCGGGTACCCAATACCCATAGCATTTAAGTAATGGTAGATACACCACCATACATGCACCCTATACTTTGTATATTCAATAATCACATCCATGATGGTGTTAACTTATACGTTAACTTAATATTTTAATTTTTAGTTTATATTCAAACTTATGAGCAATGCACATCCTTATAGAGTCAGGTATTTTCCCATGGAAAAAGTCAATTAGATTTATGGACAAACCAACGAAAAAACATGCTTAGTCAGTACGATTTGGGATACCTACCTAACAACTCTTTTTGGGTGAGTTTTTATCAATTAAGGTGGTTCAATTAGAAACTATAGTACTTACCTACTACCTAACTAACCATAGGTAGAAGCGGAATAAAAGATATAAGTATGGATTTTTTAAATGGTAAAAAAGCAACAACAAATACGTAAACAGCAACGTGGCATCTCCTGCTTCAAGAGTAATAATGGCGTTTAAAAAGTAGAGCGTAGCTGTATTGCGTCGTTACAAGATCTCGTTAACAGTTGCTTAAACTGATTGTAAGTAGATATAAATATCTAAATGAATAAATAAATAACGCCTTCAGATAATAGTTTACTAGTAGATACAATGATATTAAAGAAACATTTTGATTTCTTATTAAAGAAAGTTCTTAGAAAGTAGATACATAACATAATACTCGGCGCAGTTGGAGCACATGGTTGGAGTGTGGCCGTGGTGTAAGGTCACGACACACTCAGGGCATGATCCAAGAGAGATGATGTGGATTTGATTTAAAACTGAAGCGAAACTGAATAATCTTTCTATCCCTTTTCTATCGGTAATATGGTTTCTCTTTGTCGTCAAAACCGACATAGATGTCTAAAAATATAGGAACGTACCGAAATAAAGGATCAAAAAATTGCGCTGTGTTGGTATGTATATTCTTCTGCTTCACTGAGCGAGTTTTAAAGTAAACAGAAATATATAAGTAAAAAATCTTTTAAAAGCTTTAAAATTTTACTCTTAGCATTTTATGAAAAAGTTAGACTTTTAGAACGAAAACTTTTTTCAATTAAACGTTCCAAATCTTTCATATTGAAAACTCAGTTAAGTTGACTTTTGTCTACGAAGTTATCTTTTTAAAGGGTTATAGATGTATTTTTAAGCCTTATAATATAGGTAGGTACTCGTTACGTGTTATATCTAGATTATATTATTATATTGGCAATTATATAACAAAAGAGAGAGATAGATTCCTTCTATGCTATCTCTGCCAGCCCTCAACTTTTGATATTATGTAGGTACCTCGTATTTATTTAGAAAAAAATGTTAATTTCCCAAAATTTTTTCATTTCTTAATTAATTATTAAGGATCATGCATTAAATTAGCTTGATATTTCCCTAGAGACCAAACTCTATAAATCAGAAAAGACGAGCTATCCGAATACATTTTCCTAATTTCTTAAAAATTTCTGAACGAGCGAGGGCCTTTATAATTAGACAGCTAACTCCATTAAACGTTATTTACATACGCCCATCCCGGACAACCCGGGAGAGTATTGTAATAAAACTTCCTATGTACGGTAATGAATAACGAAATTCTAATGAATTCCCTCATCGCGTGATGTGACAAAATTGTACACCTACGTTATACAGTCAAGACCTCCCAGGTCTTAAACGCTAAAATAACACTTATTTTTATTATGATAGGCGTTATTATTGTATGAAATTATTTTAAGCTCTACCACCGTTTTATTTTAATGTCTCAATTCAAAATTTCAGCCTTAGAATTAATAATGAAAATGAACAGTAAGTGTAAATAGCTTAAACTTATTACGTTATTATTGTTAAGTTTATTAGTTAGTAATGTTAGATACTTAGGTACAAAATATGCCTAATAATATTAAGTATACACTCCGAGCTGTATTGAAATGTTTTAAATACATCTTTCAGCATGTACATTCAAATTATTTCATATTATGTTCCTAGTCAAAACAAAAGCATCTGTTTATATTATGTTAGTTATATTGTGGTGGGGCTGTCGAAGCTGGTGAAATGATGAAGTCCTTTTTGGTGTATAGATTTAATAAAAGTTACAAAGATGGTGACTAAATTATAAAAAAAGAAATGTAGAAAGGTCCGTTCGCACCGAAGTTAGGTAAACGAAGGCGTTAATTGTACAGTCTATTGGATTCACATGGAATGTGAGCCGTGACGCACGTTGTGCTGAGTAGGGGCGATTCACGGTATGTAACATGTTTATTATGTCTTTCTATTTAATTACCCAGTGAGGTATGTGATAGTTGTAAATATTTTTTTTTTTTTAAATAATTATGTTAAAAATTATTATTGTAAAATATGTAGATACTAATATTCATATAATAATAATAATTTTTATTAATAGATAAGCCGAAACGAATCTTGTATTTCTATTATATTATAAAGAATTTAAGATCTATCTAAAGAAATAATGAAAATTGACAATATTTAAGCTACTTAAATTATGTGGGATGCTCTTTGATATCCACTGAACATGACTGCATACTGCATAGGTAAGTATATAGAAAAGTAATGTATCCCACTTCATTGTGTTTTTACTAGGAGTATTCACAAAATTTTTTTTCCTCCGAGTGTTTTTATTACATTTTTTGAAGGGTTAAAAATTATTGCAATCGAGTAAAGGTTGCTGATTCCGAACAAAGTATTGTTAGCTTTCTCATTAACAAAAAATAACGTTGTTAATGTATCTACGCAAGTTAATTTTTTACGAGTAAGTTAGCTGTAAGTACCACTTTGCAAAATAGATAGAAAATGGCGGCTTCGATCAATATTATCTTGATCACGTTTTATTTTTTACACAGATTTTTTGTATCGGAATAGATACACGTGTGAAAATATATCTAACATTTCACATGTCCCGCGCTGACGGAACCATTTTCAAGACTTTTTCATTCACATAAACATTTTTCAAAGAAACTATCGTCCTAAAGCCTCCATTTTATTCCCAATAACAGTCACATTCATACTTTGTCGCGAAGACGTGTAATCACGGCGACCGTCTCAAGTGTCAGCGCACCAATTTTCTCTCGAAAAAAACCGCCGGGTAAAACGATGGTACTCTGAAAATGTTACAACATTTTCCTTATGTGTCCATGAAACAAGAGTATTAAGTTTATATGGATCTGAAAATGAGTTGATAACTGTGGGTCTCATAGTTTAGTTAACGATCCGAGTTACTCAACGGGCGATGGAGAATCCCTGTGATCATCTGATCACATTGTGTGATGTGTGTGTGTATCTATCCACATCCCCGTACCATCCTCATGTAAATCCTACTTCCTATTAATATTATAAATGCGAAAGTTTGGACGAATAGATGGATGTGTGGATGGATGGATGTTTGTTACTCAATCACACATTAACGACTGAACCACAGAGCTAGATTATAGTCTGGAATAACACATAGGCTACTTTTTAACCCGGAAAATAAAGGAGTTCCCGCGGGAATTAAAAAAACTTCAATCCACGCGTACGATTTCGCAGTAGTACAATAATTTCGGGATTCATTCCCATTAAAACATTCATTTAAGTTTAAATAATACTCACATTCATGCTTTCCCCTGAAGACGTAATCACGCCGACGTCTCGAGTGCCGGCACACTAATTTCCACTTGAAAACGCTGCCGGGACACGAGAAAAAATGACGGGACTTTAAACCGTGCTTCAAGAGAAAGGATTTTCACGTAGACTGTGTTCTTTATTACTATTTTATACGGCAAAAGGGCGCCCCCCGGCTGGATGAAGTTATGACATCCGTGAAATGGCAGGCATCGATTGGATACAAAAGGCCGAGGACGATAGGCAACATTGGTGCTACTTACAGGAGGTCCATATGCAGCAGTGGATGCATCAAAATGCAATCACTGAAAGAAAACATAATATTTTGCTGTAATCGCCCAAACCAGAAAAGATCTGTATGGCAATACGTGCCGCCCACGCTTTACACAGTCGAAGAGTTTACCCAGAATAGAAGAAACACCGGAATAACCCAACGCCAACAGTCAACACGTAGCGCGACACAAACTTCTTCAAAACAATTCCTCCTCACATCATCTCCTGATGATGCTTTGGTGTCGGAGCGAAACGTACGTCGAGTGTGTTTTGAAGAAGTTTGTGTGGCAGTGCGTGTTGGCGTTGGATTGTTCCGCTGTTTCTTCTATTCTGGAGAAACGACAGCGAACAGTACAGGCGGCGCGTGTTACCATACAGAATTTTTCTGGTTGGTGGATTACAGCAAAATATTACTTTTCCTTTCAGTAGGCAGATATAATTCCGCAAAGTAACGCCTGCTTCTATCCAAAAATACAATCAACCAGCCAAAGCTGATGATAAAGACGATGATATGTCAACAACCGTACGGTTCCTTGCGCCTTGTCTGATGCCGTCGCGTCGGCCGTTGGAGATCTGCCAACACTGGGCGGAGTCGCGGTTCCATTACCTTGGGACCCAATGACCATCAGTTGAAGTATGTGTTCCACCAATTTCCACTTCAGCTTTACGACAACTCAATGAGCTATGTTGGTAACTTCGGTTCTCCTACGGTTCTAGACGCAGACAGCCGCTGGATACAGAAGGCGCAAGAGACTTGTGCAAGTTCTTGCAAGAGACCTTTGTCCGATATGGACTGTGTTTTCAGTCATTATTATTCAAAGTAAAATGAACATTGAGGGAAATTATTTCAGTGGAATGGAGGAAAGGTAAATAAGATGAACGCCTGTCGCCTAATGGCTTCCGACCGGCGAAATGGCGGCGCGGCGGTGCTATTCTGAAATTCAACAACCTTGTTTCACCGCTGACGTATCGTCGATACCAGTACCTTAGCACTATTGTAAATAGGTTTCAACAGCGAGCTCAGCGACGAGTATTCCGTATTAAACACACCCGTTTCATATTTGTAATTTATTATGGCACAGTTGGACGGAGCGTAAATTGTTTTTGTTTCAACTTTCAAAAGTTCCATTAGTAGTTTTCTCATAAAACGAATTCGACCTAAACTTATTCTAAAGTATTTTCAGACGACATTTAGTTTAGTTTCAACAGTGAAACTATCTCTAAGTTAAAGACAATAGGAAGCAACGCCATGAAAAGATTCCGACGAATTGACAACCTCCTTTTTTGGAAGTCGGTTAAAAATACTGCAGTATGTACGGACATACAATGCTAGGTAGATAAGTAACCTATTTATAAACTTCATGTACATTTGTTACTTTATAACAATAAACAAATTGTGTTACATTTATTTATAAAAAACAATCTATTACATGATCGTTTTCACAAATGCACACCTAATTATAAAACGGTCTGTAACAATGAAATTGTTTTTGTCCCATGTTTAATTTGTTTTCTATCATTATGTTAAAATATGCAAAATACTGACGCATTATTTATCAATTTTGGGGGTAACAATTTCGTTGCAATTTGATCTTTATAGTGTGATTAAATTATTTCAATGTTGTAAACACGCTTTAATAAAATAAAAATAAATTCTCAGAGTAGGTATGTAGTTTGTCGATAATAAAAAATGTGATTTGATAAAATGTGGTAGTTACAAATTAATTTAATGTAAGGTTTTACTACATTTAACTCTATGTAAATGTAGATATTATAGTTTCCACAGCAAGCCTATTAAACACCTTGATTGTTTAATATTAAAATAAATAGGTATCAAATAACTTTTATCGGACTTCTTTTAGATGCCAAACTAAGTTCTGAATAATTTTATGAATAATATTTATAAAGAAAAATTATGTTCCTAAGTAACAAGTTAAGAAAAAGTATGTAGCTAGTACCTTTTGAAGAGTTCAAGTTATCGAAAGGTGAATGAAATTGTACCTACGTTGAAAGAACTTAATAATAGTCAGGGAGTTGGAGCAAAAAATGATTCCAGTTAGAAATAACCGACGCCATCTGAAGTAGGTCAACAGGCGCTTAAGTAATTGTGCGATAGAGACGTTTCCAAAGAGGCATAACCGATCGATTAAATATTCAGACATTTCCGCGGTATGCGGTTGTTTAGTACGATGATAATGCAATTGCAGCAGACATCAAAATGTTTATAGCCTTCCTAACTAGTTATAAATAATGGGAAAACTCCAAAGTTAATTTTCGTGATTACCAATCGTCTCTCATTGCGAATCATAAAACGATTGACTCTAATTCAGAAGTCAGAAGAATTTCAGAAGGTAATAATATTTTGAAATTAGTATAGATCTGACGTCAAGATGTTATTACCATATTTACTGTGAAGAAAATTGCGTTCATGTATTAGTTATAAATTGGCAAAATTTTTAGACATAAAGCCGTACGTACGTGTCTATTTTGAAAATATCTAGGCTAAGACAATGGAAGAGTATTGGAAGGCTTCCAGCCGATATCTCAAATGGGGTCAAACTCTTACAACTTTAACGCTTTCCACGACTCCCTTTTGAATCTTTGAGATTTTAAGATGATTGTCTTCTTAGTCTTCTATTATGTAGGTTAGCACATTGAGTAAGCTACTTAAATAAGACAGCGCTTGTAGCGCAGACTGCTCCAAAGATAGCATTGTAATCCTGAAATCCTACTAATAATAAAAATGCGAAAGTTTATGAGGATATCCATCCTCATGGATGTTTGTTTCTCCTTTACGCCCAAACGAATGAACCGATTTGGCTGAAAATTTGAATAGAGATAGCTCATACCCAGGATTAACACATAGGCTATATTTTATCCCGAAAAATCGAAGATTTCCCGCTGTGCATAAAAACCTTAAAAAGCACGCGGATATCAACTAGTTATAAATAATGGCAAACTTCAAGGTCATATATATCATCTAGTACATAATATTTTTAACCTAGTCCTGCAAATATTTATACAATCGTAAAAGTTTACGCCTCGTTTGACTCTAAGAATTATCGGTATTTTCTTCGAGCCGATCCATCGCCGGGCGGCCCATTATTATTATTAGATCACGAACTACGCAGACGGTGCAGAATATGGACTGGCCAGACTTTCACCTGCTGACCTTTGAGAACATTTTGGAGAACTCTCAGGCATACAAGTTTCTACACGATGTTTTCCTTAAATCAAGTTTTGTATATTAAGTTGCTCCATGTCAATTCAATGATCACCTCTTATGAGAGAATCCTCGAGAACTCTTTGTTATACTGGGTTAAAAAGTAGGTTCTCATTTATATCTAAATATTCAAAAAATCACATCGATCCGTTTCTTCTTTGCTGCGTGATTCAAGGGCTAACCTAGTATTAGAAGATTTTGAGAAATTTAAACTCAGATACTATTCACATTCAAATGTCCTGTCTTTATGAAAACATGTATAGTTCTTACATTTCACGAGGGCGCTTGAGCTTATCTTGTGGTTACGTCGTGTAAGCGTCGTGTACATGCACATTGCGTAAGTGTGCGTGCCTGTCAGGAGCCTAGGTGGGAGCGGTCTCGCTCACACTTATACAGATACGACACACACACAACCATGAGCCACATGCCGTCGTGAATTGAAAGAACTATACCTACCCACATATCAAAAACTAGGTTAGAATTTTAAGCTAATAGTTAAAACTCTGTGATGAAAAAAATATTCAATTTAACCACAATGTTTGCTGAACTATTGAAAAAACTTAAAACCGCGCTGAGTGCTTTATCAACTGAATCCATTAAAACGTCAATAATTTCAACCAACCTTTTTTAAAACTTGAAGAGCTCGTTAAAAGTTGTGCGTTCGAGAATCCGACATCACCCTGAGTCGTGAGGTAAAAGAAAAAAAAAAGTACCGGGAGTGTTGAGTGAATTAATTTACAAATATCAGATCTGGTGCGGTCAGAACACATATGAGATGAGATTCCATAGGCATTATAGTAAATAACTACTTATCATTCTTACTAATATTATAAATGCGAAAGTGTATTTGTTCGTTTGTTTGTTTGTTGGTTTTTCTTTCAATCACGTCGCAATAAATCAACGGATCGACGTGATTTTTTGCACGGTTACAGTTGAGGACTGGGAGGGTGACATAGGCTACTTTTTAACACCGAAAAACAAATAGTTTAGCTAGTGAACTATAAAACAAACAGAAACAAATATAATATATTAATGTTTTTTTTTTCCCGAGGCAGAAGGATTTGCCCTCAGTACATAATTACTTTTGTCTATACTTATTATTTTTACAATAAACCTATACCAAATAGGGACGTAAATACGGGAAGCAATTTAACTTGCGCAATCAGGCTGGCTCAATGGAAATAATTATATTCAATTAGCGAGTGCCGGCAATTAGTGTATCCAGTTGCTAGTAATTTCTTATGGAACGCAATATTTGTTGCCAGACTAATTTGAAAATATTTCCGAGCATACTAGGAGTTAGTTACTTTGAGTACGAGACGTGTTCTCTCTTCTGACAGTAGATCCGATGACTGCCCATGTATGAATGAATGAATGAATGAATGAATATACTTTTATTGTACACCACACATATTATAAGAAACGACACAAAGAGCTTAATAAATAGCATACAATTTGGCGGCCTTATCGCTATATAGCGATAAGGCCTTGTACTTTATCTAATTAAATATACACCCAAAATATATATTAGACATGCCTATTTAACGTTAGTTTTAGGACTTTGTCTCCTTACGTTTAGGTTTATATCTATAGACAAACCAACAAAGAAACATAATGTATATTTTTGCAATAAATTTACTCCTTACAAAGAAACACTTTCGCATATTTATAATATTAGTAAGGATTACATCTAATAACTACTTAACAATATTATAAAGATATAAATAATAATACCTACTTATTCATAAAGTTGTATCTATTCATAATAACATAGAAGTGGCTTTGTCAAAATAAAATTATTATCTAACGTATACTTAACAGTATTATAATGCTAAATACTTAATTATGGAATTAAGGCAATTAGTGTACAATACGCTACCGTTAATATCGTATTAGAATATCTCACGAAAATTTAAATTCTTTTAGTAAAGAGCTTTGTTTTTGTTAGTTTATATTTATTCAAAACAGGTTTTAATTTTTTTTTAATTTATATCTCAAAAACAATATACTTACCTATATCTCAATACTTCAGGCGTATACAATCCTACTTTGATAAAAGCTTGTATTGGTTGACGTTAACCATTGTGATGGAATGAAAAGTATCTTAGTAGGTACCAGTCGTTTACCAAATACAATTGTAACATCAAGTAGCATACAGAAAATGGAATCCATTTCAGAAATTACTTTAAGACACACTTTTCAATACGCTTTGTGTTAGTCAAAACACAACCGTCTGTACGTTTTGTTTGAATCAATGAATAGGCAGTGACATTCTCTTGCTACGAGGATTTACGACATCAAAATTCAGGGACAGGAATATTTTATTTGTATAGAACTTTATTGTGTATAAAAAAGTTATCCGGATCTAGCATTATGATTTTTAGAATTTGGTGTTTTTCAGAGTGGTTTCTGATGATGATTTTGATTTTTTAGAAAATCTGTCGAAAAATAACTTGCTTCTTCCTTGTATGCACGCCATTTTTCTCCTCTAAGTTTTCTCACAAGTTTGAAGACGTCATCCATCCAGATGGCTGAAATTTAATTCTTTTTCAAGTGCGTATTCTACATTTTAGTAGCAATTCTATCTGGGCCCCAAGTCTGCTATTTTACATGTCATTGTCATTGATCCGCTATACAATTACAATACAATTATCATTGGTCCAAAATTTCGTAGTCTACTAAATTCACAATGGTCGTTTGATTTCTTATAATTGGATTGTAATTCAATCATACCTCGGTATTGCTATTAGCTTAAAAAGCGTTTGCCGAAATGAGTTTAAAAAAAACTACATATTAAAAACGTTTATTTAAGCTAGATTCAAAGCTAAATGTGTCAGTGGCAAACCATCGGAAAACAATTGTGACGCCATTGAATTAGTAGACTACCAAAATTGCTAAAAGTAGCAATTGCGATGTCATTGATAGGCAAAGCCTCAATAGCCCAACGGTTAAAGATGCGGACTGAAAACTGAATGGTCGCAGGTTCGAATCCCACCCGTTGCACTATTGTCGTACCCACTCCTAGCACAAGCTTTCGCTTATTTGGAGGGGATAGGAGGATATTAGTCAACTTCAGCTTGGCTAATGTTCTTTTTAAAAAAAAAAAAAATGTACTTAACTACAATTGCAATAGCAGACTTGGGCCCCTGGTCTGTTACTTGTGGTCCTGCGTAGCGTATGTACATACATTTCTAAAAATTTCAGTTAGTCAGTCACCTTTTCCTTTTATATATTTAGATATGGATAGATTTTGTGTGTTTTTTAATATTAGAAATATTTTGTTTTGGGCATTAAATTTTACTAAGGATTAATTCGCGGATCTCTGCCATTATGGCTTTTGCTTCATTTTTAAGATTCGACGTTCCCGATCCCGCGAAGAATTCCTTGGCGAAATGAATGGCGGCCAAGATGAAAAGCGAAAAATTCATTTCAGTCCAATGGCCAAGGAATTGAAGGAACCATAGAGCTGCCAGGACGTTTGAATCAATCTCCCTTTATAACGTCCCTCTACTATTGTCTATTGTGCCGTATCGGCGGTATTTGTTCGTAAAAAGAAGTAATTAAATTCTTTCATGTTTTCACATAGATGCACCTATTACTGCATGTTTTCAATGATTTTTTAAGGGAATTACTAATATGTAAACTCAAAGTTGCAATAGGTAGGTAGTCCTTAATTTGCCGTTGCCCCGTGGTCCCGTAAAAAATAAGGTTCGATTTCGTTTTGTCAACTATGAAAATCATCTTTCCATCAATCGATTTCAATAATTTTTTTTTTCATCCTGAGGTGGGACATAATTATCTCCGAGTATCTAAGAGATCTAAATCCACACGAACTCCAGCTAGTATTTAATATTAATGAAAATGTAGGTTCTCTCTCGTAATTTAAATTGGGATTGATCCATTAAATCGTGCTCACTTTACCCTTTAAATAACTTTTGTTTGGAAATTATAAAACGAGCCTTCAGTACTAATTAAATATCGACTGCTAAAACTTATTATTAACTTCAGATCGACGCGATACCCAAGTAGGTACCTATTCTGAGAGTGATCGCTTACTACGGGGCGCAAGAGCCGCTAAATCCGCAAGATCACGAAACGCATTTTTAGTGCTAAAATGCGTGTCACGACTCACGACTCACGCTCTAAGTAAAATTCGGCCGCATTGGGTGCGCCAACTCTAGCTACTAAACCCAACTCGAGTTATGACTTCAGTGAATCACAAAAGTGTAATTACAATGGGCAAGGCAGATTGACGTTGGGGTCCCAAGAACTGGAGTAGCGACTCTGCATTGGAAACGCAGTGTTGAAAGATGATCTCAAGCGAGAACACTGACAGCCGCTGGAAACAAACGGCACAAGATCGTTTCTGTAGTAAACCTTTTTCTTTGCAAGCAAGAGACATATTCAGCAGTGGACATCTACTATAGATGAGAAGACATGAAGTGTGCGCCAAAGAATTGCAGGTGACGTCACTTGTCAGCTAGAATCTGCGCTGCAGTCACCTTTGCTGATGAATTAATACATCGCACTCGATGCTGCTGACGTTGACAAAATGGGCTTCTTGCGCCTGTTCCGAGTTTTGCGATCTTCCTAATAAATCTTAAGGTTTCCTTTGAACCTTCGAAAACACTGAAAATGGAAACGAAAAAGGTTATTAAGCAAATTTATTTGATTCAATTTCGTTTTATTGGCCAATTCGTTGGTGGATGATGGCGCGGGAGCGTCGAATATTTGGAGAACCTTTGATATACGACCTACGATATGAGATTTTACTAACCTACGTATGTATAGCATAATGCCGAATCCTTTTTAACCGACTTCTAAAAAGAAGTAGGTTGTCAATTCGGCCGGTATCTTTTCGTCTCTATATAGGTATGCCCACCGATTTCTTCGAGATTTCTGGATTTATTCACGTGATTTTTTTTTCATACATCTATTAGTAAATATAGCCAAAAACAAAATAAATGTGGACCTAAAACTGTAAATGTTGTGTAAATGGCATGGTAGCAAAAACAACTTCAACTTTGTGTTACCAAGTTACTTTTGCTGTTCCATGTAGCTTTTGTAGCCATTTTGTTGACCACTTACAGCTCTACATGGAAGCCATTTCTGAACATCAGCCACTCGGTTGCTAAAAGTTTCTTTTTTTTCGTCGCATAGCCTAAAATATCAAAAGCAGTTAGTTCTGTTTCAGAGTTTAATGTGCCGCATCTAATGCGAATAAAAGACAATCACTCTAAATGATTTCTTTTCGTAAACACCATGACTTTGAAAAAGTATTCGGAATCACTCAGGAATGGAAACGAAATGGGTTGTAAAGAAAATTTATTTGGTTCAATTTGATTTTATTGGCTAATTCATTGGCGGATGATGGCGTATCCGCGTCAAATATTTGGCGAAACCCTAATATACGATCGGGGTCTTGTTGCTTCTGCGTCGTTCTATAGTACTACGTTTTACATACAGAGAGAGTAGTAGCAAATCCTTTTTATGCGTCGTAATTTATTCAGTCTTTCAGTAGGCACTATAGGACCTCATAATGTTACCCACTCAAAATCCGTGACGTCATCCGTTCGCGCCATAAATCTCTGTGAACGCAGCAAATATGGCGTACGGTTTGCAAGATGTTCGGGATCAGCAAGTCTTCGAACTTAAAGGCAATTTTGAGTTTAAAGGTAATAACTTTTTTTATATACAATTTTAATTAAAATCGCGCTCTTGTTTTTATGGTTTGCAATAAAAAAGACGGAATCCGTCGCTGCATCCTATTTATGTGTAAAACGTTGGGTAATAAAGAAGCAAGTCAACGGGCAAAAGGTCGAGGCATCAGGGATTTTCCAAATACTGCAGTTCTACTTAATTTTAAATGGATTAGAATTAAATAAATAAACAATCAGCAGAGGAAATGATAATAAAGCTTTTGTAGGTACATTGTACTTTCATTAATATTTGTTATGGGTGAAATTTTTCTTTGTGTATAAATAAAATAACAATGAAAGATTCAATCTCGAGTCGAATCAAATAGCAGTATTTTTTAAGACCGGAAATCATAAATACCCAGCGCGATGGGGTGTTATTTGTATCGGATCGTCAGTTAAGTGTGCGCTTTAATTTTCTCAACCTACTGAATCATCACTGCAGAATTTTCAATGTTGATTGACATCGGAGTATTTTTTTTTATTCGATGACAAGATAGCCCTTGACTGCGATCTCACCTGATGGTAAGTGAAGATGCAGTCTAAGATGGTAGCGGGCTAACTTGGAAGGGGTATAGCAGTGTAAATTCAACCCATACCCCTAATCGGTTTCTACACGCCATCGTGCCGGAACGCTAAATCGCTTGGCGGACGTCTTTGACGGTAGGGTCGTAACTAGCCACGGCCAAAGCCTCCTACCAGACAAAAGGTATCTAAGGCATAAGAACTGACCTCTAATCACTAGAGCTTAGAGCATAACCCATTCGTTCCAATATTGCCTCAAGCGAAGCGCCCTTATGATGACGTTATTTACTGTCTCGGGGACTAATACTGCACATCTTCTCACTTGAAACAGATATAAAACGAGACACAAATGTATCCTAACATAAATCTTTCTCGTTTTAACTCTGTCTTGTGTTTGAGCAGTGAGTTCGACCATAAAAGACCGCTACTGGCAGAGTTTTGAGGCTTCAAGTAATGCAGTGGCAGTTAATCTGGTCGGTAGCATTGCACTATTCCCAAAAATAACGCGGGTGTTTAGTCGGATTTACGTCATGGAACGCAAACTTGTGCCAATGTAATTAATAATTTACTTCCAAACTTCAAGCCACACGTTAACCTTATGAAGCTATAAAGGAGCTACGTAGTCTTAATAAAGCTTTTCACAGTCCTTACGCTGCGTAATATGTACACCATGAATTACTTTGTCTCGTAATTTTCACAGGAAAGTTTCCTTATTTTCCTTTATAGGTTAGCGGAGCTTTACAGCTAGGTGCGTAGGTAAGCCTACGTAAAGTAATCCGCAGGAAATATTCCTCAACGTGTTCGTGTAATAACGTGAGGATGTGGTGTAGAATTATTAATCAGTTAGTTACAATAATTGTGCCAGAAATTAGGAGAGGAAAAGGCGAGCAGTAATAACCTACATTTACTCGTATTGCTTGTTTTATTTATTCGGCCGCAAATAATTGTTTTTTTCATACGTTTGGCTGTATAGTTTTTACAATTCACGAGGGCGCGTGGCTCATGGTTGTGTGTGTGTCGTATCTGTATAAGTGTGAGCAAGAGCTTGCTCGCGCCTGACTGCTCCCAACGAGGTTCCTTACTGGCTCACTCGCGATCGTGAATGGCAAAAACTTCCCTACCATGGTTAACTTTGCATATTTTTGTATTATAATACCTATTTTTTAACACACAAGTTACAACAAGAAGGGCACACAAAGATAAAATAAAATGCAGTTAAATAACAAGAAAAGGACTACAATACTAGTATAGACTATAGAGACTTAACTAAATTGAGTGTCACTATAACATAATTAAAAAAAAAAAATTCACGGCTGCTTCACTCAAGTCAATTCATTGATCGTGAATATACGCGCCAAGAACTTTTCGTTGATCTCGGTCTTCGTGAATTACATTTCAGCTTATTTTGTGAACGACGCATTTCAGCCGCAGAAGTTACATAAACACAGACGGTAGGTACCTAATAAGAAAAATGCTGATACAATGGAACGGCACGAGTTTGATTTCGCTAGGGAACGCTCAACGCGCTCGGCGATCATTCGCGTCACTGATGAATTATTATTATTTACTAGTGGACACCCGTGACTTCGTCCGCTTCTTCAATTCACAATCGATCCTAAATCCTCACAGTTTAGGTGGGTAGAACCTCTGCAGCATCAGGATTGAGGAATTGGATCCTGGAATTCAACGACGTGTCTTTACTTGGTAGGTAGCTACAATAACTATTCATAATTGACAGTTCCTATATTCCACAGTTGAGGGGGGCAGTACCCCTGCAGCATCAGGATTGAGGAGTTGGAACCCGAAATTTTATGGGAGCATCTCGCAAAGTTTGTGTATCGATTAAAAAAAGATTCAGTTTTTTTGTTCTAAGTACTGTAATCTGTATTAACTCACATATGCATTTAGTAAAAAGCTGTTATTTTGATATTACATACAGATGCTTCAATTTTATTTATTTGTATAGATATAGACTTTTTTGTACGTTTACAATATTTTTATTATTTTCTGCCCTAATGTATTTTTGTGATGTCCGTACAAGTACCTACATATTCCTTTTAATGGGTCGACCCACTGAGACCATGGCTAAACGTCGTACATGGTTATAACTTATAATAAAGCGAAAGTGTGTTTGTTTGTTGGTTTGTCGTTTAAACACACAGCAACGGAGTAACTGAGCGACCTCAATTTTTGCATCGGTGTTTCATCGGCTACCATTGATCCCGGAAACAAAGGGTTTCCTCGGGATTTTTAACAACACACGGAAGACGTCACGAAAGCTAGCAATCTGAATAGAATAATATAAACGTAAAAATTCTTTTTACAAAACCGACTTCAATCGCCCTTACAGAGTACTTATATCAATTGTGCCTATAAAATTTGAATTGTAATTTCTCCAGGATTCCATCTGCAGATTCTAGCCTGATGACAATGGGACCACTTGGAAAGTACACCCTTTCAAACAAAAAAAGAATTTTTCAAATCGGTCCAGGCGTCTTCGAGTAATCTAAAAAACTCACACAAAAACTTAATAAAAACCTGATGATTAATACACATACCTACACATATATAAATAAAAACATATATACATACATATAATACACACATATACATATTGTTAGAGACTATGTATTTTTATACATTTATGAATTATTTTATGCAAGGTTAAAAATTAAATTAGGTAAGGCTTTTTTATTTTATTATATAAAAAGAAATGTCGTGACTCGTGACTCTAACAGAATATTAATTCCACGGCCTCAGGGATGCTAAGCCGTGGGTGAATTTAAGGTTAATTCTACCTTCGGCTTCTTATCATGGGGTGCTTGTTCGAGATAATGACTACCTACCCTAAATTGTTAAAAAAAAGTTTGCGCAAATACTACACGACATTTAATTATTTTCATTCGCACAAGCATAAAATTTTCATCACAGTTATTTCACCATCGCAGGGAGCCGCTGGATTCAGGCGGCGCAAGACCGAGGCTTGTGGAGGTCCATGCAGGACTTATGTCCAGCAGTGGACGTCCATTAGTTGATAAAGAAGAAGAAGAAGAAGATCTCAAATCTTAGCAAAAATCAAAATACATAACCTAGTGTTGTGTTTGACTTCGATTGAATCTTAATTCTATTCTTATACTACATAATATTATGTACCTACAAAAAACTTTGTCTGCATCATATACCTACTACAGTAGATAGGTAAGAAAAAATGTCTCGTGCAAAATAACTTCAAACGCCTTAACCTGAAGGTATTGGAGTTTTTCATTTGCATAATTTATTCACGTATAATGTAATTCTAATTGCTTCTCTACTCAACGTTTTCCTCAACGTGAGAAATATGAGAGCCCTTAATTTTTTTGAATACTGCGCTCGTACTGCGTGAATATGCAGAATTATGATTTACAATAATCAGAAATCATTCAGGGGTTAGAAACCCGAAAAAATCCAAGGCGATTTCGATTACTTACCTATCCCGGGGTTGGAATCATTTCAGTTGAGGTTTCAGTTTCGTTCACCTTACCGTTTAAATAGTGAAATCGTTTCTAATTATTCAATTTCACTCAATCGGTTTAAAAAACCGATTCGGTCAAAAAACGGTTTATCGAAATTGGTACAGAATCTTTTTTTCGTTCGTGCTGTAATTGGCCGCAGTAAATTTGTATTTTTATAGAATAGTATTTTATTTTAAATTATATAATTTTAACTGGTGGAAGGCTTTGACCGTTAAAGATTTGCCACCAAGTGATTACGAGTAAGGTTCGGCACGATGGCGTGTAGAAAACGATAGGTGCATGGGCTTAATTTACACTGCCATACCCCTTCCAAGCTAGCCCGTCCCGTAGCATCTTAGACTGAATCGTCACTTACCATCACGTGAGATCGCAGATAAATCAAGGCAAACTTGTCATCGAATAAAAAAATAACAATAAAATTGCAGTATATATTTTTTTTACAAGATAGCCCTTGACTGCGATCTCACCTGATGGTAAGTGACGATGCAGTCTAAGATGGTAGCGGGCTAACTTGGAAGGGGTATAGCAGTGTAAATTCAACCCATACCCCTTATCGGTTTCTACACGCCATCGTGCCGGAACGCTAAATCGCTTGGCGACACGTCTTTGACGGTAGGGTGGTAACTAGCCACGGCCAAAGCCTCCCACCAGACCAGACCAGAGACAATTTAGAAATTATAAATTCCTAAACTGCCCCCGCCGGGAATCGAACCCGAGACCTCCCGGTTATAAGACCACAGCGCTCACCACTGCGCTAGGGAGGTCGTCGATACAGTATAAATAAACAGTAAAACCAGTTTTGCATAGGTGAGTTTCAGGATTTAATAAAGGGGAAATTAATAGTAAACTCGACAGCACGTTTCTCATTGGAGTTGCAAATAATGGCTGCACCTAGAGCTCTTTATGGGCTACGTGCAAGGATCTTATGATTGCGGTCACATAGAGACCTGCATGCAGGAATATAGCATTGATATAAACGGCCTGCCTCTTAGGACTTTATGGCAATTTAAGCGAAACTCGTAGTTATAAACGACATTGCTTTCATAGAATAATAAAGTTCTATTCAAATTACCTATTACTAAGTGCTTTTGAATTGTCAACTGAATTTACTACTGCTTCGGAATGCTCCGGTTCCAAACTAGAAGAACCAGCAAAAAAATGACGGTTGCTCTTTTGAAAATTTTAATAAGTGCCAACCAAGTGAATTAATTTGCCATCTGACGCATTGCTGAAATATCTTTGATCCACGCTTTTTTATCGTCTTCAACTTTATAATAATTGAACAACAATATTTATAGTACTAAAAACGAATACGCAAATCCTATTAAAACCATTCTAATGATGAAAAGAGAGATAGGTCACTAGCAATTTTATACATAGGTCGTTAGGCTTCAGGTTTTACGATAAAGTCGCATGCACACAGCACTACTGACGTACTGACTGCGGTCGAGCCACGCCGCACCGCGCCATTCGCGGTTACTAAAGTAGATTGCACGCCATTTGCTGCCACTGCGCTTACAACTATAAGAATGTATAAAGTACAGTTTATAAAAGGCTCTGAATTTTCGAAGATATGGGCGTTTAAGCAATTAAATACCACGATTCAATGGTGAAGGAAAACATCGTGAGGGAACCTGTATACATGAGAGTTCCTCATGAGTAATCGAAGGTGTCTGAAGTCCAATTCGCATTGGGTCAGTATGGTGGACTCTGCCCTTAACCCTTCTCTGAGAGGAGACCTACGCTTAGTAGTGATCCGTTGATGGGTTGCTGATGATGATAATGATGATATATCCATGTGCAAACATCCGTATCATCATCATACAAAGGCCTTATGAAACCATCTTTATTATAGTAGGTACTCACGAAGTTACGTGCGTTTTACGTCGTGTACATGCATTGTACAATATAAGTGTGAATGCCTGTCAGGAGCCTAGGTGAGAGCGGACAGGCGCGAGCATGCTCTCGCTCACACTTATACAGATACGACACACACACAACCATGAGCCACGAGCCCTCGTGAAATGAAAGACGTATAACAGAAATCTTGCTCCGTTTAACCGCACACTGCTGCGGCTTGCGGTGCCGCATGTTACCCGCCCTAACCCCTATCCTTTGTTCTGGTATTTAAAAAATCTCAATATATACTGCACTGATATAGAAACCGTTAACAAAGCTTAATAGAAAGTTTTAGCGGTGTTCGGTAGGATTACAGTTCTTTGTGTAGCTGACAGCCATTTTTAATTACATACCGCCATCGTTGGTACGTATAGTTTCGATAGCTTGAAACGTAATAATTCTCTCCACTATACAGAAGCTTCGAGTTTTCAAACTCATATAAGTAGACTTTTATCTACTGAATAACCTTTGCTTACCATTTAGCTTCAGTTTAAATAACAGATAACAATAAATTATACTGAGTTTCACCTATTTCAAAAGCTTTGAAATGATGATATTTTATACCGGAATCTTCACTATAATTTAATTTCTTAGGAGCTCATTCTACTACTAATAGTTTTGACTTTTGTTATCAGTTCTGCCACTGTTACTTTGAAGATGATTTTTGGGAATCTTGGAAAACCTTCTTATTCTTTATGAGAAGGATAATTGACGCAGAACCTATCGTGTAATAGACACATAAGAGCATTGTGTAAGTATTAAAACTTTTTATTATGATTCTTTTTCAGCCGATAGACTTCTACTACTGGACTTATGATTCTTGTATGGATTTTTAGATACCTCGGTCTTGTGCTGCCTGTATCTTGATATTTTTAATTGTTACATGGACTTAAAGCTTAAATGTAAATTTGAATTTGAATGAAAAGTCAAGCTCTTAAACAAAGTAAACTATAAAATATCCTGTAGAATCGAGGTCCTTTGTCAGATCGGCGGCCATTTTTAATTACGTGCACTGCCATTGTAAGCCCTTCGATATAGCCGATAGTTGATCAACGGTACAAGTGTCATTAACGCTTTAGGGCCAGTCCACGTTAAGGCGCAGCAGCGGTCGCGAAAGTAGGATCGACATACTTGTGGAATACTCAATTCACAAAATGTAAATTTTTTTAAAATATGCGTTATAGTTCTTTCATTTCACGAGGGTTCGTGGCTCAGGGTTGTATGTGTGTCGTATCTGTATAAGTGTGAGCGAGAGCTTGCTCGCGCCTGACCGCTCCCACCTAGGCTCCTGACAGGCACGCACACTTACGCAATGTGCATGTACATGACGTAACCACAAGTAAAGCGCCCGCAACTTCGTGACATAAATGTAAGTACTATAGCAGAATGATTAATACGAAAAATGGTTATTACGCATAATGTTGAATTCGCAAAACGTAGTGTAACAAAAAATAAAACCGACTTAAATATGCGAGTTGAACTCGCACATGAACGGTTCCAACGTACCATCGGAACAAAAATTGTCAAGGGCGAGCAATAACGCCGATAAAATCACGTTTCTTGTATGGGCAATTATTTATTTTTTATTTTATTATTATTATTTGTTGTTATAGCGACAATAGATATACACATTTTGTATAAATAAAATATATAAATTATAATCCTATTATAATTTGCAACCTAATTTGATTCACACAAAGAGTTATTAAATTTCTTCCTACTTATCTCTGACAAGATCATTTTATGTATTGTCACGAACTCATTAGCAGCAGAACATAATCAGCATATTCTTATACGCGTGCGTGTCTAGGAGGATATTTTGTTGAAAGGGGGTTATGTAGGTAAGCCGTAAGGTACACTCCAGCTCTTACACGGGAGGGGAGCCAGCTTTGTTTCCAAGTGACATTGGAACTATTTTTATTTTCCATCCCACTGCACTTGGGAAGAAATGGGACTTTGTTCAGGCCTTTTATCCCAGCCGCACTCACACATGCTTGCGTAACTACCGAGGAAGGAAAATTTCCCCTTTTTCTTATGTGTAAAAAGAAAGAAAACATGGAAATGGATCCTTTGTAGATTTAATTCTGACGCTGATAGGTACCTAATTCTCTAAAACACTAAAGCATACGTACGCACTCGTAAATATACTTTTTGTTGAGTATAATTTAATAATTATAATTACTTATTAGCATCGTGTAAAACTTACCTAATAAATATTTAGTGTAAAAATTAGCAATAAGTCCAGTGCACCGGTTTTTAAATAAATTAAAATGAAAATCCGTAAAATAAGTTACCTAATTAAAGAAATAAAAGTAAAAAACAACATAGCCGGCGTGGTTTTGTCCAGAAATACTTTAGGCATTTAGATCCTTAGTAAAACAGTTGATAAATTACTGTTCTATTTTGCTATATTTTTGTGCTCAGAACAATAATAGTTTTCTTGTCAACATGTTGAGAGGCATATTTTTTATGGTCTAGGTACTTCTTGAGTGACCATCAATCAGAAAACTTTGTGACAACCCTTAAACTGCCAGTAACATTAGCTTTTATGAAAATTTGTGCGTTATCTGCATTTTGCCTATTAATCATTTTGCTCCCCCAAAATACCCTTGAACCGTGCTAATTGCCTTTATTATAATAAATCTCTAATTGACCCTTGAATTAGATATTAAAACGAGATACTACAAGGATCCTGCACCGTACAGATTATACTGATAAAGCACGGTACGCCCTTTAAGAAGGGTTACAGTTATTTTAAAGAATGATACCGGGACAAATATGATATACATTATACATATATAGAGAATATATATTATTTCTATATATATGGGGTATTCTACAGAGAATCACTATAAAATAGTACTGCAATTCATTGAGTATAGCAATTTGGGAGTAAATTCTTTGACTATCTTCATTTCATTTAGGAAGTATGTTTTGAAATTGCCTTAAAGGTATGAAAATCCGTTCTTAATTTTGAATGAAGACCTAGTCATATTTTTAGACTTAATCAATTCAATTCAAATTTGGCTTATGCAATCAATCTGAGGCTGAAATTTATAGACCGCACTTTCACTCTGCTCAGACTCAAGACAGATTTATCTTGGAGCATTTTAACCTCTGTCTTGAGTCTGAGCTAAGTCAGAGCACACTCTATAGATCTCAGCATGACTGTTCTCCATAAAGTTCTCAAAGAATTAAGAAGTCTGCCAATCTACTAAATTTGAGAGCTGTGCCCTGCAGTGGGCTTTCTAAGGTATCGAATACCCTGCACAACCCAGGAAATCCCTACCAAAATCAAACGTGTGGTGAATCCCTTCCTATCCTATCCCTTAGGGCTCTTGGATCTCCATTGCTAATCATTTGAGGATAATTTTGGTGCTTCAAAATTTTATAGCCCTTTAATGGAAACTTGGTAGGAAATCGCAACGTAGCATAATTGCAACGTCAAAGATAATGGCCACTTTCGTAGGCTGATCAAACGGTAGCTACTACAAGATACATGTAGTAGGTACGAGTGTATTCTCCCCACTCGATATTGCAGTCCAAGACCATCAGTACGACACATTTCTTTGGTAGCTTTAATGACATTTAGGCTGAAATCTATAGCATAATATATTTGGCAATGTGATTTGCAGAATACTTAGTGACTTTCCTTCAAAAAGGACCAAGAAGGCTGGTACAGAGATAGCAGGTAGCTAAAAAAGCATTGACCAAAGGAAAGAAGAAAAGATTTTGACCGTTAAAGCTTCAGCTGAGGGATTGTTTAAAAGTGATTGTTACAATTGACGATGGCATTCACTCTGAATCTGATTGGCGGACAAAAATACATTTTTGCAGCAAGAAAGCTATCCTCACTAACATTATATAAAAATGTATAATTGTTTGTTGGTTTGTCCTTCAATCACGATTCAACAGAACTACGGCTTGAAGTGATTTTTTGCATCGGTATTGGGTACACTTAAGGCCCTGGAGAGTGGACATAGGCATACTTTTTATCTTGGAAAATCAGAGAGTTCCCGTGGTATTGAAAAACCTATATCCAAGCAGACGAAGTCGCAGGCATTAAATACTAATTTAAAATCAGTTAATTTCTATAGGCCCACCTGTGGTTCGTATGACTCTACACCGGTACGGAAAGCAGATTCTGCAGAGAAGAGCCGGCGAGAAACTGTAGTTGGAACTTGAAAACGAAATGTTATGTAGGTATTATGTATACTCAGTAAAAGTTAAAACAGCCATTATATTATTTACAACGTGCGTGCTCTACAAGTGTACTTTACAGGCAATACAATACTGTTATAATGATAGTTTAATATTATCTTTGAACGGCACCGCTATCCTTTGAAATCAGAGCTTTTAGTACCTATTTTCAGTGATGTTGTTAGCTCCCGAATCATTAGGTAAAGGGACCATGGTTGATAAATTAATGTAGCATAAAAGAGATCAAATAAAATTGCTTAGCAGACAAATTTTGTGAGCTTTACTTATAATAATATATGGCTGGCACCTGGCACAAAGAAATGTCAGGCCTGGCACACTCCGCAGTAAATTGCGGAGCTATTATTAGGTACATAGCGTACCTCTTCGAAGGGCCTAATTTCAGAGAGTGCCAAGGGATAAGAGTTACGTAATAGAAAGAGAAAGTATAAGTGAATAATACGGTAGGTAAGTAAGTAGCGATGTGTCAACCTGAATTGCACTTTATTGTGTATTTACAAGAGTTGCTATTTATTTAAATCATTTGCGGAGTGAATCTTCTGTACCTTAAGGTACTATTAGGTATTCTGGGGAAATATGTAGTACCAATGTCACATGACAACAATAGTGCTGTATGGGTAAGAGCTATAGTACACGCAGAGGGTGGCTCGACGCCACTTGACGTAGGTATTTTAGGTCTATACTGTGTTTCTAGACATACACTGCATGTTTTCACGTACTTTGTTTTTTTAGTGAAGAGCGAGGACGGAGTACCTAAACATGGCTACTATAAGGAGAAAAAGTATTTTAAACATTGTTTTTTTTATGGAATGACAATATAGTCCTTGACTGCGATCTCACCTGATGACAAGTGATGATGCAGTATATGATGGTAGCGGGGTATGGCAGTGTAGGTATATTCAACCCATATACCCCTACATAATACCTACATTCAAAATTTAAACACCCAATAGATCACATGAGTAGTTAGATTTAAGTTGAGATTATTCGATTATAATCTAATGTTTAATTACTACGAACAGTTTCATTAGAGCGCTGCTTTAATAATCACACTAACACTACCACAGTGCTTCGATGATACTTGTAGCGTTGATCGACTATCGACGATGTCGGGGGAGCCAACAATGGCGGCGTACGTAATTAAAAATGGCCGACGACCTAACAAAGAACTTCAATCCTTCCCAACGTCGTTAAAACTTCGTACAAAGCATAAAAGTTGAGTTTACAGATCTTTGTTCTCTATTTAAAAAGAATATTAGTGCATTCATAATTTCCGTGGAATATTTTTATAAGAATTTAAAATTTAAATCCACTTTCGAGAAGCGTGTGTAAACTATGAGTATATCAATATTCTTTTATAAGCTTCTCTTTATTCTTCTTCTTTATGACGCTCACTCTGGGTCTGCCAAAACTTCTCGGTGTAAAGTCGCCATTCTAACACCTTAAGATCCCATCATCTAGCGGTAAAAGATCAATCAATCAATCAATATTTGCTGATACAGGTGAATAGTAATAAATGTTCAATGTAGTATGGAGATCTTACCTGTACCACGCCAATTTGGCATGCAAATTATTAGAGGACATGATTTTTTTGAATGTGATATCCATACTGTGGACTTGGTACAATTAAAGTATTCTCTATCTAGTATCTGCCAACACTGCCCTTTTCGTTGCGAGGTTGCCTCTCCAGTATGTTGGGAGCTCAAAGACCAGCGTTTGTTCAAAATATGTGCCTCACCCATAACCACTTCAACTTGAATACACACACTTGAAAATATAAGGATAGATATAATATAAATATAAGGGTAGGCACACAAACATAAGAATAGATACACAAGTACAAGAATAGATACTTATATATAGAAGTAAAAGCTCGTCGGTGCGAGAGTCTGGCATCCAAATAAAACCTTAACGCGGCCTGTTATCTCAACGTCTTATTCAACTCGGCCTTTGTTTGCACAGAAACCGAGTATTCTCCTCGTAGATACTGGCAACACTTTCCTTGCTATTTATAAGTACGAAAAGCTGCTATTATTTGTAACAACTTTACTGCAGTCGCTCTTTATATTATATTCTATAACTAGCTGACTCCCGCGACTTCGTCCGCGTGGAAAAAGTTTAGAGTGACTTACCACTATCCGTGAGAAATTATGTCCTCTATATCCAAAAACATTTAGTATATCTTCACCAAAATTAGACAAAATATTTCTAATAGTACACAATTTATAATAAAAACAGAATTATCAAATTCGATTTAGATTTAACGAAGTTTTGGGGCAAAATCAACAAAAACTTTCATCCCCTATCCCGGATAAACCTTATTGTTTATCAGGATAAAAAGTATTCTATATATTGATCCGAAGTATCAGCTACCACTATATCAAATTTTATTCAAATCCGTTCGGTAGTTTTTGCGTGATGCGCGCACAGATAGACAAACAGACAAAAAATTCAAAAAAAAATTGTTTTGGGCTCAGTATCGATAATAAAGCATCCTCCGACTAAATTTTTCGAAATATATTTAATGTACAGAATTTGTCCTGTTACAGTTTTATTATAAGTATAGATATAGAAGATATAAATAGCTACATAATATTACAATGAATTTTATTGGTTGGTTTTGGTCATCTTTCTCGATCTACAATCGTCATGACAACGTTAGGCTATGTTCAGATGGCTGAATTGCGACGCGCGTTTTCAAATCGCGCGCTTAGACATCCTAATATATACCTAGCAACCGTTCACATGCGCGCGCGTTAACGCGCGTCAGCGAGCGTCAACGCGGCGCTCAGAGAAAAAGTTTCTAGACGCAGACAACCGCGCGTTGACTCGCGCTTTGATATTAATGTAATGTCCGTTTGCTGTTCAGTTGAGCGCGCGCTTTCATCGCGATCGCATGTAATTTTGTTAATTTTCGTAATTATATTTTGTTTTCGCATTTAAAATGAGTGAAATTGAAGATATTGACATCGACTTACTAATCGATGAAGTAGAAAAAAGGCCAGCAATTTGGAATATAGGTTCGGAATCCTATAAAATATATCCGTTCGGAGCTGCTGTAATGTCCTCTTGGATGAGTTGAAGCAAATTGTCGAATGACTTTGTAGACATTCTAAAGTAATTAAAGAATTTAGATTCATGGTCTCTTAGATTCGGATATAGTGTCGCAAACAAACTGGGTCTATTTTTCAAAATTGGATGAACCCAATGTGTACGTTTTCTTTTTCTATATTTTTCTTTATAATATAACCACAAAATAATAGCCTCTTCCACGTCCATTTTCTACGTTCTACCGAACTAGACTGACGAGTACTCTCGCAACGCGCATAAGGCTATGTTCAGATGGCTGAATTGCGACGCGCGTTTTCAAATCGCACGCTTAGACATCCTAATATATACCTAGCAACCGTTTACATGCGCGCGCGTTAACGCGCGTCAGCGAGCGTCAACGCGGCGCTCAGAGAAAAAGTTTCTAGACGCAGACAATCGCGCGTTGACTCGCGCTTTGATATTAATGTAATGTCCGTTTGCTGTTCAGTTGAGCGTGCGCTTTCATCGCGATCGCATGTAATTTTGTTAATTTTCGTAATTATATTTTGTTTTCGCATTTAAAATGAGTGAAATTGAAGATATTGACATCGACTTACTAATCGATGAAGTAGAAAAAGGCCAGCAATTTGGAATATAGGTACCGAACTAGACTGACGAGTACTCTCGCAACGCGCATTAGCGCTCATCATCTGAACTCTCTTCAAATTTGATCGCGCGTTGACGCGCGTTAACGCGCGTTACATGTGAACATAGCCTTAGCGCTCATCATCTGAACTCTCTTCAAATTTGATCGCGCGTTGACGCGCGTTAATGCGCGTTACATGTGAACATAGCCAAAAAGTTTCTAGACGCAGACAATCGCGCGTTGACTCGCACTTTGATATTAATGTAATGTCCGTTTGCTATTCAGTTGAGCGCGCGCTTTCATCGCGATCGCATGTAATTTTGTTAATTTTCGTAATTATATTTTGTTTTCGCATTTAAAATGAGTGAAATTGAAGATATTGACATCGACTTACTAATCGATGAAGTAGAAAAAAGGCCAACAATTTGGAATATAGGTTCGGAATCCTATAAAAACAAAATTTTGAAACGACGTGCTTGGGAGGAATTGGTATTCTTCTTTATAATATAATTTTATTTTATTTTTCTTTATAATATAACCACAAAATAATAGCCTCTTCCACGTCCATTTTCTACGTTCTACCGAACTAGACTGACGAGTACTCTCGCAACGCGCATTAGCGCTCATCATCTGAACTCTCTTCAAATTTGATCGCGCGTTGACGCGCGTTAACGCGCGTTACATGTGAACATAGCCTAAAAGATAAGTAATACTAGGTACCTAAGAAAATGCTGCGTCATAGAATTCTCATAATGTAGTGGGATCTTCTAACCAACGTCCCTGTCACGTGCAGTTTATTGAATTTAGAGCGTCAGTCTTTGGAACGCTTCGGCCCCAGAATTATTAGTAGCTTTCAAGCCAACTGAAACAAGACCGCTGCAAAATAATTGGATCCTATCACAAAGGTATCGCACATCCTATCACATCGTTGTATTTAGCTAAAAAAATCACTGCTATAACTGCAGTTTGCAAATAAAGTGGCTAATAGTTATGTAATGAAAAACACCTGATTAAAATCGGTCCATTGGCGTATTTTCACCACCATACCATTGTCAGGAGAATGTGAAATTAAGGACGCACAACCAAACACAAAATTCAACTTCAAGATAAAGACCTTGGATCCAACATTGGATCCCAAATTCGCAATAAAGGAATTGAAATCGAACCCCTGAAAGGAGGACAAAGTCTAGTAGATATTACGCTATTAACACTAGTTAGGTGTATAAAAATAACACATGATTAGCTACAGCTCCCCCTAAAGCCATTAAACACACCTCCCAGGAGTAATAGTGGTGTAATGCAAACACCTCATTGAAATTGGCCCTGAGGTTTTCCAAGAATATGTGAATAAAGAACGCCCATCTAAGCACAAATCTCAACTTCTAACGTCAAACGCGTACCATCTTGGATAAAAAACCGCATCATAATCCAGTGGGATAGGATACCTACTCAACAAGTATCCCCGACGCCGTCTCGTGCACGTTTATTGAATTTCACGCCTCAGTCTCCCCGACGCTCCGTGCCCAGAATTAATATTAGGTTTTTTTAAACTCTCGCAACAACCCGAGCAATTATCCACGACTTTTTTTCGCTCCGTAACTTTTCGTGTAATATTGGTAGTCTTTGTTCCCTTTAAGGAATGTTGATTAAATGTTTCAGACTTCAGGTTGACAAATAAAAAAGGCATACCTGTATTATACCCATGTTGTAAACGATAAACTTACCAGCTATCTTTTAGTATGTTTAATATCTTTTAGTAAGTATCGGTATTTAATACCGATCTTCTTTAGTTATATTTGCGGAAGGATTGATGGGCAAATTACATTATCGTTGTAAGAAATAAACTGACATCCACAAGCTTGCTAAGTTTAGATAAGCTTTCGTAGATTCCAACGTTATGCTTGGCTTCTATAGGCTGTTAAATGCTTCAAGCGTCGGTTTTTTGTGCAAATTGAAGGAAACTTACCGACAGCTAAGCTACCCAAACCTACAGGTTTTTTCGCGAAAGGCATACATCGGTTACTTCCGACTACTACCTATTTAGTATTTAGGGCCTATTTCACGAACAAAATAAATCTTATCCTAGCGTATAAACGTAAAAAATTTTTTTACAAAACCGACTTCAAACGCCACTACAAAGTATATCAATTGTGCCTATAAAATTTGAAGTGTTCCCTCGATTTCTCCAGGATCCCATCATCAGATCCTGACCTGATGACAATGGGAAGGACCACCCTTTCAAACAAAAAAAGAATTTTCCCAATCGGTCCAGGCGCCTTCGAGTACCTAATAGGGGAACATGCATATAAAATAAAAAATAAAAAAGTGGACTTTTACAGTTTGTGTCAAAGACGACAAAGAGAATGCAAAGGGCATAGTTAGGTTTAGATAATTAAAATGTCTGATATTCCGTAAATTAACGAGTAATAGTTTAGTATAATCTATTATTTGTAAACAATATATCATTATTAATATATGCGAAAGTTTGTTTGTTTGTTGGTTTGTCCTTCAATAACGTTGCAACAGAGCTGCGGATCGACGTGATTGTTTGCATGGGTATAATAGAGGACCTGGAGAGTGACATAAGCTACTTTTATCCCGAGAAATTAAAAAGTTCCCGCGGGATTTTAAAAACGATATCCAAGCGGACGAAGTCACGGGCGTCAGCTAGTAAAATAAAAATGTTTAGTTACGAGTAGTTAATTAAATTATATGAATTTGTCATATTTGTTAAAAAGAGATACAGTAACAATAAGGGTGCCTATTACAATTTGAATTAGACAATGAGGTGAATGTTTTAAACTCTGTATACTGTTAATTAAACAGATCACAACATAGAGCTAGACTCTAGGATTTAATTAAATCAAAGACAGGGCCAGCGGGTAGCACAAACAATGAAGTTTGAAATTATTTTGACAAATATTTGATCCTCAAAACTTATGCTGAATAAAATTCACCCTAACGAAATAATTTGAAACACAGTTGCGCCTTGAAAGTTGGTTGCTGTGAAATGGTTTTGCAGAATTTAATATAAAACAGTTCTAATTTAGTTGGCAACATTTGAAAATACCAATGAGATGCAGCTGGCATTCGGCGATGGCGGATTTCAGCGTCACATGTCGGGTAACTTTGTTTTATTTATTAAAAAAACCTAGTTTTTACCCGCGGCTCAACTTGAAAGATAGATAGATCTATCGTTCAATCTAACTGATTGTCTGACTGATCTATCAACGCACAGCCTAAACCACTGGAGCTAGTGAAATTTTGATAGTAGGTTCCTTTTATGACCTAGGCCGCAAATTTCACCCCCAAGCGAGATAAATAGGGGGTGAAAGTTATTATGAAAATCCATCATTTTTCAAGTAGGTAATATCTATGAATATTGGTATCTTGGCTTTCAATTAAAACAATGAAGCACATGTTTCACAGTTTTTGAAAATCTTCGCCCAAATACTAATTCCACGCCTTTTCCACGCGGACGAAGTCGCGGGGGCATCAGCTAATACTGAAGCTAACTTTCTGGAGAAACTCTCGCAATGCTGGAGCAAAATTCTTTAGAGGCAACTTCGCAATATTTTTATATCTCCGAGAAAGTTTTTAAGATTAGTGGCTGGTCTAAAGATCTTACGCGCGCGTAAAAGTTTTTATAGCTGTAACCACTGAGGTAAAACACCCCTGAAAATTACGAGCGACGTCTTAAATTTAAAGAATAATCGTGTTTCCAGCACATAAATAAATCCGCCACTTGGTAGAGATTGCGTGCTCACTAACTCGTTTAAAAACGACTTTACCCTCGTAAAGGTGAGAAACGACTACTCCGCAAACCCTAAATATAAAGTATGCCGATTTTGATTGCGTTTTTTATCGTTTGTAAGTGCTTCGCCACGTTTTGGCAAGCTCCAACCCCCTTTATTGCTTCTATTACCGCAGAAGCAGCGCGTGTAGCCGAAATGAAAATTGAAATTTTAAGTGAAGCGAAGAGCTTAGAAATGGAGGTATTACTTATAATTATTCAGTAGAAAATTTTTATATCAAACTTTATGAATCTGAAATGTATATAGATCAAGAATACCTATACCTCAATTGTTTATATTCAATGTAGCTTGTGTGTATTCTATCACTGAGATATTGTATCAATAAAGAATATCATTGCCTGCCTAAAATTCAAAATAATACTGTAGAATGCTGGAAAGGCTGTATATAAAATGGTAGCGGATTCATGTATACGTATATACGTATTAGAAGCGCCGTACAGGAAGGTCCGGGGAAAAAATTGTTATTTCTCAATACAAAAAATTATCACACCCGCTATATCTATAGACCTTCATTCTTAATTTTGTTAGCATTCAGCACCGAGATGTCAACACAGAGCCATGGACCCTTACCGGTTTGCCCAGCGTACCCGATATAATGGAGGTCAGTAAGTAAATACGCCTTATGAATTTCATTTAATTTAATCTGGACGGATGCTGTTCATTTTCGACGAATATCTTGTTGGATTTATTTGCTTAAAAAATTATAATGCGATTCAAATGGTAATAGGATTGAGGAGCCGCCATTTACTGTTTCTATCTCACTCAGTGTAAACCTTATATGAGCAGGACAGAAATATAAAATGGCTATTTGACAAGCCTATTCTCTCAGAATATGATTCACTGTTGCCATCTGGCGAAATAAACCTACCTTTGGCCGTCGTTTTCGCATAAAAAAAACTTGAACGCTCGACGCCGGTCCTTTAGTACCTATTGCTTTTGTTCGTAATCACCTTTTGTTTGACTGAGGGATTTATGATGAAATTATAATGTCTGCATTAACTGAGTAAGCCAAAACAATTGACGCAAGCGTTTAATATTTTGATCCCTTGCGTGTAAACCGCCTCTTGTTTGTATTATGTTTTAGCGTTGTAAATGTTGTAAGGTTAAAGAAGTGTGAAAAACAAATTCAAATTCAAATTTCTTTATTTCTTGTAGGCCAACTTGTAGCGCTTGTGACAAGTCGAGAATCTACCACCAGAAGAATGAATCGGAAATGCTGAATCTGCTGAGAAGAGCCGGCAAGAAACTCAGCAGTTGCTTTTTTCAAAACAAAAAATGTTACAATATGTAGCTTATCTATCTTGTGGAAGGCTGAAGCAAAGCAGATTGGTTCCAAGCAACTTTGTCATTAAGGAATTAATTAACTGAGTGTGTTTGTTCGTAAACAATCACATTTAGCTTTTTCATTGATTTTTTATAGATTAAGCCTCGACAGCCCAACGGTTAAAGGTTTAAATTAAATTATGTCGTACCCTCTACTAGCTTTCAAACAGAAAAACCGATCAAAATCGGTCCATTCTTTAGGGAGCTACGGTGGAACAGAACAGACAGATACACAGATACACCCACACATAAATACACAGACATACACATGTTAAACTTATAAATCCCCTCTTTTTTCGTCGGGGGTTAAAAACAAACAACACGCAGGCAAAGTCGCGGGAAAAGGCTAAGGATAAGGATATTCTTAAGGGTAGAAGAAAGGATAAGAATAGAGACTATAAAAGTGAAAAGTATGCTAACAAACAATGAATAAATAAAATCTACGAGCCAGCTACGAGCCAGCTACGAGCCAGCTACGAGTCATCTACGAGCATATTATTTTGAACACTAAACTATCGCACGGCCGGCAGTGAATCCTCTGCGTTCCCCGGACATTACTAAAAGTGGCGACGTGATCTTCCCCGGAGAGACCGGGATTTGAAAAGTTACTAGCTCGGCGTCCACTTAAACCACCTCTCTTGTAGATACCATTATATAACTAGCTGGAGTATTGTACTTTATTTAACTACCTAAGTCTTAAGTGTATTTGAGAAATCATACCTACTTTTAAGATCTTTCTAGGCTGATTTCAAAAATGGAATAGTTTGGTTTATTAAAGCTTAACCTTAACCTGTAAATAACCTATTATAGGTACAAAAAAACTTTTGAGGCAGAGATCTTGTTATTTCTTAGACCGTCTGATAGTTTACTGAAGACAGCCCATCCGATCCAATTTTACGTCCCTCTTCTATCGACTAGTATTTTTCACGTACCTATTCATCCTTTCAAGTGTTTGCCAATTTCTCAAATTAAGGTAAATAATAATTCGGGACGGGGTATCATACTTTAGTAACGAAATTTTCCGACAACTAAGCCTAGAACGTGTGTGTAGGCAATTATAAGCCTCAAAAATATAAGCCTCAATAGCTCAATGGTAAAAGCTGCGGGCTCAAAACTGAAAGGTCGCAGGTTCCAATTCCACGAGTTGCACTATTGTCGTACCCACTCCTAGTACGAGCTTTCCGCTTATTTGGAGGGGATAGGAGGATATTAGTCAACTTCAGTTTGGCTAATATTCTTTATAAAAAGAAAAAACATTTTGTTCTTCTTTAACAACCGATAGGCATCCTCTACTGATGGATAAAGATTCCTTGCATGGACAAGTGGACATCCAACGTCAACGTCAACCACGGCTGCCTACGAATTCATAACAGATATTTTAACGTTAGTGTGGATCAAGTCACAAGCACCAAATAGACCGACGTAAATATAACATCAATCAGCGACTTTCTAAACAAAAACAATCAAGCTATACAAACAACAGGGGTTGCCCTCTTTTGTTTGATTCCCTACAACTTACAATTAAAGGCTATTTCCCATCGGACGGTAAACCCCGGGTCAATAAACCTAATAGTGTTAGCTCAATGGATCCCACGTACACACAAATTGACACACGCACACCTTTTAAACGCATAAACACAGCTGACCCCTTTAGGGTCAATGCACGTTCGAGTACCGTACACGTTTTTTTGGTCTGATACGCATCCTGCCTATATTTCTATCTTCCCAACTTCGAAAAGTTAATTTTTACACTGTCGTCATAGCCTTTGACTGGTCTGAACCACGTCCCATATTGTGACAGATCTCAGTTCTTCGTTAATTTATATTTGGTAACGAAAACCTTCATAAAATTGTCTTAGGTTCAATAATTGGGGTCCTAGATTATAAATAGCCCAATTATCGTACCCACTCCCAGTGCAAGCTTTTCGCTTATTTGGGAGGGATATAGGTATAGGAATATAGAAAGGTATTAGTCAATTTCAGCTTGGCTAATATTTAAAAAAAAAAATAAGTAGGTAAAGTAGATACCTATTTATACTCTAGGTTTGGGGTGTTTACAACTCTGTATATGATAATTGATAAATCCTGTTCCATTAATTTATACTCTTAAAACTTGATATGTCGTTAAAAACGTATGAAATTGGCACTTAGCAAAACCTAAGTTACCGAAGAATTTTGATATTCTGTCAGTTTTGTATTAAAAATCTGCTAAAACATCAAATATATTTTCTCGACTAAACATTACTCGACGTTTACTTGAAACAAGTCGATTCGAGAAGCAGAAGTAATATATTATTGGACATAATATTTTTTAACTCAGATATCTACCACCGAGTGAAAGAACAGCTGACGGTCCCCAAACGGATTTTCATCAAACATAGCTAAGGAACGTTTTCGAATAAATAACCGCCAAATCCGTTCAGTTTGAACGCCATATTATGACTTTAACAGACAGTAAAAGCGGTCTTTATAGCAACTCTCTTGATATGTCAGGGGTTAAAAATATAATTACTAATAGATTTTTTATTTTACTTTCTATATAATAAGCCCTAGAGTTCCCCAACTGGGTCGCAAATTAAAAGTTAGCTCAGACAACCGAGTTTGTGTAGCGTTTAGACTAGCTGATGCAACTCTGGCATTAGGTATGCACGAGTGCACCTGACAAATATTGAATTATGCATGCAGCGCCGGATCGCAGGCACGGAGCGATCGCATTTAGAGTGCAATATGGACATACCTTTATAGGTTTTAGCACTTGTTCTATTTGCAAACGGGACAAAATATGTGCTAGATATTAGTATAGGTGCTATCGCCATATCGAAATATGGTTTTAGTAGTTTTAAGGACACTTTAGCTTTAGAACGGCAGAACTGTGCTTAACTAAGTAACTTTTATGTTTCGGAAAAACAGCGCAATAAATAGCGATAGTGCACTGGTCACGACGGTTTTTTTTTTCAACAGACTCTAGCTCAATTCTGCTTGACGTCTCTTATATTTAATGTTCAAGTGGTGGAGGCGCCGGGACAACCTAATCTAGGTACCTATACCTATTGGGTGATGTGTGGCACAATGCATTAAATAAACGCTTCTTTCTTTCTTTCTCAATCAAAACTACCTCTGATCATTTATAAACTTCCGGTCTCCGAATACATCAAACTGTAATTTTTTTAATAATTTGATACAATGTTCTAAAGATCATTATCAATCTACCTAACAAGCTGACCTACAGTAAAAAGCAAAACCGCGACTAGTGCATAACTTAAAACACTAAGGAAATGAATATTATTTCCTGATGGAAAAGCATGGTCCAGAACACGTAGAAAAGTAGAAAAGAAATAAAAAAAACTCGCGAAGTAATTTCCTTAATACAGGATAGGTATCTACGTCGCGCAGGCGGTCTTAAGTTAATAAAAATTAAAACGATACGTAAGCTCTCTTTAGAGTAATAAATGTTAATAAATTAAGTAAATATTCTTCCTGGAGCTCTTTATACTTACAACCTACGCTTTTGTTTTCAGAACTAATGTAATATAAATTATTTATAAAAGAAAATGAAAGGAATAAAATCAGCCGAGATTCTTGTGGGCTCCACTCGATGACAAGATATCCCTTGACTGTTGTCTCATCTGATGGCAAGTGACGATGTAGTCTAAGATGTTAGCGATGAAGAATGACCACGCCTTTTTGTCTTAAAAATAAAAGAATATTCTAAATGTCATCACAAAAATTGATAATAATGAAAATGGCCCTTTAGAAAAATTTTATACATAAAACAAAATTCAAAATTATAAAAATGTAAATTGTATTAAAATAAGCAAATAAAAGCCCTTTCCATGAAATGGGACACCTTGCTTCACAAGAAAAAAAAAGTTGTTAGCGACCTAACTTTGAAGGGTATGTCAATATAAATTAAACTCATATACATATACTTATTGTATGAATGAAATAATATCTCGGCCAGTTTATAATTATTTATTTATTTATTTATTCATACAACTTTATTGCATGAAAAACAAGAACTAAGTAAATAACTAAATAAACGCTAACACAGAAGGTGACCTTATCACTAATAGTGATCTCTTTCAGGCACTTCTTAATTAAATTATGTTTTACGACTATAAGCTTAAAGGTGGCGCATTGTACTGAAAATTTTACTGAATACCTAACTACCAATACATAAGTATTTTATCTATCTTAGAACTGATTGTTTGGTTCAAGGCATAGACCACCACAGAATATTGCAGTTCATCATGAGTTTTTTTTTAAATACTCGTACCTTGTATTTAATGAACTCAATAGGAGGGGCTTGTTCTAGGTATTTTCCTAACTGGTTATGCAATCTCTAAATCCTCATATCTGTTAATAACATTAAATCCCGTAACGTGATGAACTGAGCGCACTGGTTAAGCTCGTTCAAATGTTCAAATAGGTATAATTTTCATATGAACTAATACACAGTACATTTTCTAATAAAACCCGGTTCTCAGCTGAACTGTACGTCCAACTAACAGGTGTGAAATGTTCAAAAACCAATTTTCAATTAAATTTTGCCCTCTGCTGCTTTGACAGACGTTTCATTAACCCGGTTTCATTCCACGGAATTTCCGTAATAACTTCATATGGATTTCTATCACGAATTTCCATATCATGTTCAAATATTTGCGTATTTAACGTAAGCGTTTGATAATATACATATTTTTTTATTCAATGATAAGATATTTCTTGACTGCGATCTTACCCGATGGTAAGTGACGATACAGTCTAAGATGGTAGCGAGTTAACTTTGAAGGGGTATGCCAGTGTAGATTGAACCCATACTCCTAATCAATTTCTACACGCCATCGTGCCGGAACGCTAAATTGTTTGGCGACACGTCTTTGACGTTACGGTGGTAACTAGCCACGGCCAAGGCCTCCCACCAGACCAGACCGGAGACAATTTAGAAATTGTAATTTCCCAAATTGCCCCCGCCGGGAATCGAACCCGAGACCTCCCAGTTATAAGACCACAGCGCTCACCACTGCGCTGGTGAGGTCGTCAAATCCTGGAGAAATCGAGGGAACTCTTCAAACTTTATAGGCACAATTGATATAGGGTGACCGACCCAATTATTAGCACTTTAAGAGTTAATCCAATTTCAAATATGTTTTTTAAATTAAAATCTAACCAAATTCTTTAAATAATTGTGTTCATAAGGTTACTTGTTTAATAATATATATAATTAAAGAACTTTTTAAGGATTTTTTTCTTAAATCAACAAGAATTTGAAGTAAAATTGAAAAATGACCCAGTCCCCAATTATTCGCACATACGGGATTAACTACTGGTAAGTACTGACTGGGAAGTCGATCAGTCAAAATGGCCGAAAACTTCTGGAACTCCAGAACAATATCTTTCAACTACAATACTGACGTCATTTTAAAACTTTCCAGATTAGAAAGGTTTCGATTGTAAAAAATATGAATTCCCCTAAATATTTTTTAATCTGAAAATTTAAAAACTACAACCAGAAACTTATATTTTAATCTTTTTTGCTAAAGTGCGAATAAACTGGTGCAGTACTAGCAATTGGGTTGGTCACCCTATTATGTACTTCGTAAAAAGAATTTTTACGTTAATTTCTAATGCATAGTGAATCGCAGGGTTTTGTGTTTGCATAAAACGATACAAGCCTCGTCCGAGGGCTCGGAGGTTTAAGTTGACAGCGAATGTGCAAACGGTTAAATCCCGTTCTCCCTGGACAGGTCACGTCCACAGTTTCAGAGATGCCTAAGAAATTGAGAAAATATTCTATCACTAGGTAATTTTCTTAGCCGTCTAACTATCTATTATTCTTATATTTTTTTGTACTTACAATAAAAACACGAAGAAATGAAGTGGACTTGTATATAGTTAATCTATAATTATATAAAAAGGCTTGTCCTGACTGACTGACTGACTGACTGACTGACTGACTGACTGACTGACGATCAACGCACAGCCTAAACCACTGAAGTTAGAAACTTGAAATTTTGACAGTAGGTTCCTTTTATGACGTAGGCGAGCACTAAGAAAGGATTTTTCGAAATTCGCCCCCCAAGGGGGTAAAAAGGGGGGTTAAAGTTTGTATGAAACTCCGTCATTTTTCGAGTTATACTCATGAAATTCAGTATTTAGGCTTTAAATTGAAAACAAAAAAGTACGTGTTTCACAGTTTTTAAAAATTCTACCCCCTAAGGGGTTAAATAGGGGTTGAATGTTTGTATAATAGTCCTTCGTTCTTCAAGTTATTTTTCAAGTTACGTTTATGAAACTTGATATTTTGGCTCTTGATTAAAAATAAAGAATTACGTATTTTACATTTTTTTTAAATTCTCCCCCCAAGGGGGTAAAAAGGGGGGTTAAAATTTGTATGAAACTCCGTCATTTTTCAAGCTATAACCATAAAATTCGGTATTTAGGCTTTAAATTGAAAACAAAAAAGTAAGTGTTTCACACTTTTAAAAAATTCTACCCCCTAAGGGGTTAAATAGGGGTTGAATGTTTGTATGATAGTCCTTCGTTCTTCAAGTTATTTTTCAAGTTATGTTTATGAAACTTGATATTTTGGCTCTTGATCAAAAATAAAGAATTACGTATTTTACATATTTCGAAAATTCTCCCCCCAAGGGGGTAAAAAGGGGGGTTAAAGTTTGTATGAAACTCCGTTATTTTTCAAGCTATACCCATAAAATTCGGTACTTAGGCTTTAAATTGAAAACAAAAAAGTAGGTGTTTCACAGTTTTTAAAAATTCTACCCCCTAAGGGATTAAATAGGGGTTGAATGTTTGTATGATAGTCCTTCGTTCTTCAAGTTATTTTTCAAGTTATGTTTATGAAACTTGATATTTTGGCTCTTGATCAAAAATAAAGAATTACGTATTTTACATTTTTTGAAAATTCTCTCCCCAAGGGGGTAAAAAGGGGAGTTTCAATATTCATAGTTAAGACAGGACAACGTCTGTCGGGTCCGCTAGTTGTAATAATATTTTGTGTGTACCGATGGGGCTGACATAAAGGATTGGCAAGGCAGGATTGATACATAGACTACATTTTACCCCGTAAAATTAAAGAGTTCCCGCGGGCATAATCCAATCGAGAGTAAACCCTATGCTGAATATTTTTTAAATACGAGTATTATCTCATGATTTGTTTAATGAAGCATTAATAAATTGATCTCGCTTAGAAAAAACTAAATCACAAATGGAACGGGCAACTTAAAATCTTCTAAAAATGAGACTATTTCTTGTCTGTTATCTACGTCTATTTGTTAAGCCAGTCTTCCTGTTTCTATATCTATATGTTAATTTAGAATAAAAAATACACGCACCTAAAGGAAATCATTAACGTGCTTTTTTCCCGTTAAGAGCATTTTTAATAGTCTATAGCGTGAAAGCTCTAATTGCTGTTTTCCTAAGCGACCTCTGCTCCGCGGAGATAACTTCATTAGCTAAAGAAATTCCTTCTATATTTTTAAACTGAGTTTTCCCATCAAGAATTTCTACTTTTCGTAATAATTGTTGATTTTACTTTACTTTACTTGACTTAAGTATGTACCTAAGTAGTTAATGTTTCATGAATAAATGTATTATTTTAGTTTTCTTATAAGAATTAAGAAAACAAATATTTTTTATATTTTTTTATTAATCACTGAATAAAAATCCAATAAAATAATTAAGTATTTTAAATTAATCAGTTACTGATTTCAGTGTGCGTTTAACATTAATATAATTAATTGTTATCTTATGCGATTGAAGGACAAAGCAACAAACAACTTTCACATTTTTAATATTACAAGCTTTGGTCAGCGACTCAGCTCACATTAAGTTCGATTTTCCAAATACCTACTTTATCCCCTTAAAGGGTCGAATTTTCAAAAAAAAATTCATAGCGGATACCTACGTCATAATAAAAGTTATCTGTATATACCAAACAGCCCGATCCGACCAGTCATTTGAGCTGTGCGTTGATATAGATCAATCATTAAGTTGTCCTTTTAAGTACCTAGTTATATATATTTAGACTAAGGATATTTATTACCTAATTGTTAAAGATTACAAACTGTCGAAGCCAAAAGATATTAGAAAGAAATACCAGCAAAACAATTCACGTAGCTAGATGGACACTACCTAGTTTTCCAACAGTTAATAGTAAGGAGCTTAAAGCAGCTTACCTATCTTTTAATTTCTGACTTCTTAGTCCGCTCTCCATTAGACCTCCATTAAGGCAAAATATTCTTTTGGTTTTCTTTTAAGTTTTCACTCCTCCGACTTTCAACTTCCTTAGTAATATTATTGGCTGGTTGGACGAAGTGATCAAAGACTTGCAAGCCGTCAAATATACCCGATTGGCGTAAAGCGGCGCAGGACAGGCATGAGTGACAGCTTCTGGTGTCGGAGGCCTAGATCCTCTTTGGGACACTGAGCTAACGAAGTAAGTACTACCCATCCACGTCCAGTTGGCCGCCACATCTTTTTTTATGTTTTTTATATTTTTAGCGATCAAACGAGCAGGCAGGTCACCTGATGTTAAGTGATTACCGCCGCCCATGAACATTTGTAGCACCTGAGGCACCACCAATGCATTGCGGGCTTTTCAGGAACTGAAAATTACGCCTTTCGACATCCAAGATATCATTGCCATGAAAAGCATTGCCAGAGAAGAAAATTTCCGTCACAGTCATGGTAACAGTACAAAATATAATTATTTTCTTGTCAACGGTACGGTATGACGTCATTTTGTAACGGTCGACGATGGCCAACTTGACGTGGACAGGTAGTAAGTTATATTATAAAATAATGCGTGTGTTTTTGGTTTATCCTTCATTCACGAAGCAACGGAGCAATGGATTGAGGTGTTTTTTGGATGGGACATAGTCCAAAACTTATTTACTCTACAGAGTAAATTAGGCTACCTCATATCCTAAAAACTAATCTAAACTATCCAAAAAACATAGGTCTCCCGTGGGATTTTTAAAAAACTAACTCATTATACTGACTTATTATAATAGTTTAAACTTAAATAATACCAATGTTTTTTAATTAAAGTGCACATTTGTTGGCCTGCCGTCTGCCGCTGCGCGAATATGGTTCCGTGGGTATCTCTTGTGATACAATATACTAAATATATATTTTATAGCCTAAACTCACCCCCAGTGGTTACCCGCCGCCGCTATACCGGTACCGCGTGTCCGCCACACAACTGCACACCACTTTTTCCGCTTAAGTTTATTTCCGAACCGTCCCCGAACGCAATATATTACATAAATATATTACATATTCTATCTTTAATTACATAGTTTAAGTTGTGTAAAAATCACTAGCAAACCAAATAAATAAATAAACTAAATAACAATCTAACGAAGGTTTAATTTTAATAAATTTTACAATTCTATTCTCATAATTTATTATGTAACTCACCTATGTAATTGCGGTACTAATTCTGATCACGTACATTTGCTTGTGAGTTATGGGCGATTTGATTACGTTTTGCTCTGGAACTCCATTAATGATTTACATTTTATCGTCTACATAGGTTTAATACTACACTTGTGATTAATTCGATTATTAATTAATTATTACTTTTGTATAAGTAAGAGGCCTTATTTCACCATGCATCGCCGAGTAAACTTTAATCGACAAATTTTTAATTCATTGCTTCATTGATATAATCTGTCAACTCTTCTTTATTCGTCAACTAGCTTTTGTTAGCGATATATTGAAATAGTAAAGATATACAACTTTAATGTAGGTATTGAAGGTAGTTTTATAAAAATTAGTAGTAGGTAGTTTGACTTTGTTGACAACGTAGGCGCCGGTCTGGTGCCGCGCCGTTAGTATAAATACAGCGCTTTGGACGTTATTAATTCAGTCTCTTCCAGAGACTCATACGGCTATTGGATGCTCCCGCGTCTAGGTCGTAGTATTTGATTAAGGGATTGTGATAGCAATTACGCCCTAATCGAATAAATATTACCCGTAGGTTTAGATGAGTGTAATTAATTAAATACCTACTTAGATATGTTTGATAGTTACCCTCACGTTCAGATGGTGGTTTGTCTGACGTGTTGTGGTTAAATAGGTTAGATGTGAGGACAGGGGCCGTTATAGGGGCGGTTGGAGACGGCTTTAGGTAGGGTTTCAGTGTTTTTTTTTGTGAGTTGATATCAGAAGTGGGATGAACACGTTCACAGTTCAATTATTATTGCCCAAATAAAGTTTTTGTCAGTTTAAAATCAGTCAAATTAAAACGTGAGAAATTGCTTATTTGGATCATTAGATAAAGTCAGGTTAGACCGAGCAGTGTTAAAAAAAAAAAAAGAAAAGGGTTGATGAGGAATATTGCATCATGGACATTGACATTTTGTATTGTACAGTTTAAGTAATGAATAAATGAATTTGAATGAAGAACGTCACATTGGATTGCGAGCGCCCGAGCTTGAGAACGAACACTTAAGTGAGCTAAATGTTCTTTAAGTGCAAGTGGTTTTCAATATGACACATCTGTCTCCTAAGTTTGGCAAGTTCCCTTAGGTGGGATGGTCATGTTGAATGAGTTCCAGGGTCGCATGATGGACAGTTTTCACCAACTTTCAACGATGACACATCTGTCTCCTAAGTTTGGCTAGTTCCCTTAGGTGGGATGGTCATGTTGATTGAATTCTGGGGTCGCATGATGAAATATTCCGATGAGTGTAGAATGATTGATGAGACTCGTGGTGTGCCCGGGGCGGTCACCATGTAGGATGGCCGTGTTAGCGATATATTGAAATAGTAAAGATATACAACTTTAATATAGGTATTGAAGGTAGTTTTATAAAAATTAGTAGTAGGTAGTTTGACTTTGTTGACAACGTAGGCGCCGGTCTGGTGCCGCGCCGTTAGTATAAATACAGCGCTTTGGACGTTATTAATTCAGTCTCTTCCAGAGACTCATACGGCTATTGGATGCTCCCGCGTCTAGGTTGTAGTATTTGATTAAGGGATTGTGATAGCAATCACGCCCTAATCGAATAAATATTACCCGTAGGTTTAGATGAGTGTAATTAATTAAATACCTACTTAGATATGTTTGATAGTTACCCTCACGTTCAGATGGTGGTTTGTCTGACGTGTTGTGGTTAAATAGGTTAGATGTGAGGACAGGGGCCGTTATAGGGGCGGTTGGAGACGGCTTTAGGTAGGGTTTCAGTGTTTTTTTTTTGTGAGTTGATACTTTTGCTTGCGGCTTCGCTCACGTTAAATTAGGAACCCCTATTTTACCCGGTTAAGGGTGGAATATTCAAAAATACTTTCTTAGCCGATGCTTACCTCATAATAGCTCTCTAGTCTTTGGATGCCAAACAGGCTGCTCCGTCCAGTGGTTTGAGCTGTGCGTTGATAGATCAGTCTGATTGATTGATCTATCTAGTCAGTTAGTCAGTCACCCTTTACTTTTATATATTTAGATTAAAATTAACTTGGCGATGATGAAAGATACGTATCATCTTGAACATGATATGGTAAAGATACGTAAGATCTTACTCATTCGAGTATCGGTATTTTACATATAATATAAAATTTTCATTCAAGGTTGGTTTTACAATTTATGGCAGAATGATATACTGCAAACTGAACTGCGCTTACAAGCTAACCTTAATATTAAAACGTTATAAAAACAAAAACTAATGGAAATTAAAACCTGGCAGCTTCCACGCTCGGTAAAATGCAAGGTTAACGACACGGGTTTCAGAATAGAGTTCGCAGCCGTCACAGCAAGCTACGTAGATGAACCCTCTGCGGTGACGCGGGGGACTCGTAATTGCAACTCTCCGTTACACACGCGGGTTGTTTTTATTTTTTGTATTTAAAAAAGTAAACATTAAAAATTATGGTTCTTTTATTGCAATCAAACCACTGCACTGGCGCTGATTAAGTCAAGGTTGGAGCGCGCTTGCCTAGAAAATGCCTATTTATTCAGTTTTTGTAGACAATTTTACTAGTGGGTGCATTGTCCCTTTCCTCATATCTATACGTCTAATTTGTTGTTTTCCTAGTAAAATTTGGCATCTTGGGCATAAATGCATTTTTGATGACAGTAGTTTCAGAATAGAGTTCGCAGCCATCACAGCAAGCTACGTAGATGAATCCTCTGCGGTGACGCGGGGGACTCGTAATTGCAACTCTCCGTTACACAGACGGGTTGTTTTTTTTTTTGTATTTAAAAAAGTAAACATTAAAAACAACATTTGGGAAACTTTATGGCTTAATAATACTTTACATAAAAATAAAAATTTATTTGAATATAAATTATTATCAAACTATTAACTTATCTGATTTTAATTAAAAATAAACTATGCTACATTAATATGACAAGATGGAATAGATGGAAAAACTCTTGACTCTCAAAACTCGTGACTTATTGAACAGACTATGACATACATATTATTATCGCAATAACATGTAAGGGTGATGATTTTTCTCTACGAAATTGGTTTAAAATACTTTCGTACGGAGCAGGCATGGCGTCAGGCGTCACACAGTGAGTAGTGACGCTGATGAATACACTGGTGACGCGGGGGACCCATAATTACAACTCCGTAACGCGGGATGTATTATGTAGGGCGGCGAACATACACGCTGTAGGCTTATATTGTTTACATTTTAAATGAACCCCAATTTAAGTACCTACATTAAAACTGAAACTACATATTTCTAAGTATGATTATGAAGATTATTATGATTATTTCAGACCTTTAAGTTCCTAGTTTTTGCCCGAGACTTCATTCCGAAGAAAACCTTTATTTTTCCGGAGTCTTCCCCTCTAGATGGATGTAGACTTAATCTCTCTCCTTCTATGCAAAAAATCGCGTATATCCCCGGCTCTGCTGCAGCGTGATTGAAGGACTAACTAACTAATAAACACACTTGCGCATTATAGTAAGGATTTCATGTAAGATCGGCATGTATTTAAATGTTTCTGAATAGCAAGAGAAAAGAAAAATGCATCTATAAATTCCTTTATACTAGAAGATATTCCTTCTATCCTTAAAATTCTAATTTTATTCATTGACCATAGATCAAACACGTCACTCAGACATTGGGCTTGTACATAATATTATACGAAAAATCGTGTGTAAAACCAGTGTAAAACGAAAAATGGCTAGGTTACGGGTAAATACCTACTTGTATCAAGTACTTCGAATTAAGTATAGTACTTATTTACGTAAACTAGACCTACAAAGATAAAATATCATGAATTGTGCTATCGTCAGCATACTTAAGATATGTGTTATGAATTTTATTATAGAACGTCACCCCCATTCCGACAAACGACTTTCGTATTTCCTTGAGGCGTAGGTGAGGAATCATAAGCCTACGAGCACCCTACAAATAGGTACCATATCGATTTAAATCAACTAATATACGCTCTTGAAAGTAGGTGTATTCCCTATACAAATCTATATTTGTTTCATTGATTAATATGTCAAAATTCGGTAGGTAATTCGCATATAAGATTTCGAATTGCGATACATGATTGATCTGAAACCTGATAAATTATGCCTACGGAGTATATAATATCGTTTTTGTTCGAAGTACTCTCGAACATAACCATTATACCTGGACCTACTTCCCCTCCCGCGGTGTTGCTGAAGGAGGGCGTCGGAGGGGGAACGTTTAATATCTGTAAAGCAATTTTTCAGTGGGCGGCTACACGTGTGCCCTTGCCAAATTGCGCGTCAAAATGTTAAATGTGGGACCCAGTTACTTACAGTAAGGAAAGTACCTACGTGATGTGGAATATCAATGGATTTTTCCAAATTAACACGTCAGACTTACAGTTTTTTGTTCCCGATGTAAAAAAGCTTGGAAGTATTCTTTTTTTACTGTAAATATCGGTTTTCAAATAAGTTGGAAGCTATTTTCATGATTTCTCGAGCAGAGAAGCATTAAAGTAGTAGTAAGTAGCAAGTTCAAGTTTTTAAAATCCATACTATGGAATGGATTCGATATAAGAGACCCATGCTTGTTTTCACCAACGTTCCCTATCTTTTACGGGCTACTTATGCTAAGTTAGGTGACGCTTTCCTTCAATTTCGTTTTCACGGACCTTTAGTGGATAGCTAAAGGTGAAAATGACATTTGATTGGGGACTGTACTTAGGGGATACCTACGTAAGGTACACCTACGTAGGGGATGATTTGGGTATAGTCAGGCCTGGTGCACTCAGCAGTAAACTGCGGAGCTACAAGTACATAGCGTACCTCTTCCAAGAGCCTAAATTCAGAGAGTGCGAAGGGATAAGAGTTACGCGATAGAAATAGAGAAAAGTCTAGGTGAATAAGACGGTAGGTAAGTAATTGCACTTTATTGTGTGGTAACAAGAGTCGCTATTTATTTAAATCAGTTTGTGGAGCGAATCTTCTGTACCTTTAGGTACATTACGTATTCTGTGGTATAGTTGGTGAAAACGGGCATCATTTCTCACACCACTGAAGCTCACATGATTACTTAGTAAACGGCACCACGTTAAGGCAATGATAATAAAACGTGTTATTCAGTCAGTGTACGTAATAATCAGTTGGGGTAGATTTTCCCCGAAAACAATACGTGACCCGCAAACTTGAAAAACAAATGTTTGTATTCACTTAAGCTGCTCTTGGTAAGCACCAAATCGGGTATTGGTGTTTAAGGATTACGAAATCTTCCACACCTACATACAAATCTTATAAAGTACGTTACGTAGCGTCTGCTCAAGTACTCTACACTGTTGGTTTCTGTTACCAAGTGCAAAAATTAAATCATAATATGCCTGAGGGTAAGTTCCAATATAAAAGTAACAGACCAGCGTGACTCTTTTCATTCGTGTTCCGAGTGTGCTAGGAGACGGACATATACTCTTCCTCGTATATTTAATTTGGCGAATATACATTTAATTTCTTTTTAATTTAATTAAGCCAAATAAGTTGTTTTTATTTTATCCATCCACACCTAACTACCGATAGGTTATGGTGTCCAGTTTACGCGGTTTATTGCTAAATTAAAAGTGTAAAATTGTGTGCGATGGATCACTTGAAGACTAAGCGAAATATTAAGCCGTTTGATGGCGAAAAATACAGTGTGTGGAAGTTCAGAATTCGAGCGTTGTTGAGTGAATTAGACGTTATAAAAGTTATCGACGACGACCCCATAATTCGAGGCAGTGAATGGGAGAAAAGTGATCGGGTAGCAAAAAATATTATCGTCGAATATTTATCAGATTCCTACCTCGGTTTTGCGAAAGAAGATAGCTCGGCTCGTGATATTTTTAAAAGTTTGGATGCACTATATGAACGGAAAAGTATTGCCACTCAATTAGCTTTACGCAAAAAATTATTAACATTAAAATTACAAAGTGACGTCATCCTAATAAAACATTTTGCCGTTTTTGACGAATTGATCGCAGATTTACAAGCTGCTGGAGCAAAATTAGAAGAAACTGATAAAGTTGCTCATTTATTGTTAACCCTACCCGCAACTTACGACGGAGTCATAACTGCAATCGAAACTTTGGTTGACGACAATTTAACGTTGGCTTTTGTTAAAACCAGATTATTGGACCATGAAGTAAAATTAAAAAACGAATCGAGTGACACAAGCGCGAAAGTTTTACATGTTGAGAAAATGAATAGACCGAGCAACCGAAAACGAAAATTTGAAAATTCACAACATAAAAATAAATTTTACCAAAAGGAAAATAAAACTAAGAAGGCATTTGTTAAATGTAATCATTGTGGACGCAGAAATCACGTTCAAAATGATTGTTACTACTACAAAAGGATGCAGCAGCAAAATTCAACGGAAAGAACAAGAACTGTTCAGACAGTTGAAATCAATCAACCCTCAACATCAAGCGATTTTTCTGGTTTCGCATTTATGATGGGTCAAATCCATGAAAATGACCATGGAAATAAAATTACCTTTTTACTGGATTCAGGAGCTTCGGATCATATCATCAACAGAGATGATCTTTTTATTAATTATATTGATTTACAGCCACCTTTAAAAATTTCCGTAGCTAAAAATGGTGAATTTATTTCAGCAACTAAAAAGGGAACGCTACAGGTTACCAGCGACAAAAGGATCCCAGGAGTACTCGAGGAAGTGCTTTTCTGCCCTGAGGTTCCATACAATCTACTGTCGGTATCGAGGATGCAGCGTGCTGGATTGACGGTCATTTTCGATCAAAAAGGAGCGGATATACGTAATGGTAATACAACCATTATGCAAGGTATGTTGAAAAACAATTTAATTGTTATAGAGTTATTATCATGTGTGAGCGGAAATCGATCTGTTTCCCAAGTTTGCAATAGTGATAAAAATAGTTACAAATTATGGCATGAAAGATTTGGTCATATTAGTAAAGATAAATTTTTAAAAATTAAAAATCATAAAATGGTTGATGATTCGAATCAAATTAATAACATTGTGCCTAATGATGAGTTATGTGAAGCTTGCATAAATGGAAAACAGAGTCGATTGCCGTTCAACCAGGCCAAAGATAAAACACACATAAAGCGACCTTTATTTATTGTACATACAGATGTGTGCGGTCCTATCACTCCTACAACTATTGACAACAAGAATTACTTTGTACTTTTTGTTGATCAATACACTCATTACTGTGTTACATATTTATTAACCTATAAATCAGACGTATTTACTGCTTTTAAAGATTTCGTAGCAAAGAGCGAGGCTAAGTTTAATTTAAAATTAGTCAATCTATATTGTGATAACGGTGGTGAGTACTTATCTACCGAAATGAAAACTTATTGTGTTGAAAAAGGTATAACTTATCATTTGACAGTTCCTAGAACTCCGCAATTGAATGGTGTTTCTGAACGGATGGTCAGAACAATTACTGAAAAAGCTCGTTCTATGATAAACGGTGCACAATTAAATAAAGTTTTTTGGGGTGATGCGGTTTTGACTGCTGTTTATTTGATCAATATAACCCCAACAAAAGCTTTAAACTGTTCAAAAACTCCATTCGAAATGTGGCATGATAAGAAACCTAAAATTAAATATTTAAAAGTTTTTGGCTCAACGGTTTATGTTCATCATAAAACCGGTAAAACGAAATTTGATGATAAATCATGGAAAGGTATTTTGTTGGGTTATGAACCAAACGGTTACAAAGTTTGGAACCCAGAATGCGAAAAACATGTGGTAGTTAGAGACGTCATAGTTGACGAGACTAATTTTCTGCAGTCTAGGCCTGTGCTTAGATCTGAAGGGAATGCCGAAAATTCTCAAAATAAAATTGATAATAATAATATTTCAAAATCAATTCAGTCTCGAAACTCTGACAGTCTTATATCAGATAAATCAAAATCTGATGAACACATGTGTCATAATAAAATTCGCAAATTAACCCATGAAAATACAAATAAATCTGAGCAGGCAGTAGGTAGTTCTGAAAACTCTTCTTTACTAAGAGATACTGAAAACACAGCTAATAATCATGAACTTAGGAGAAGTGATAGGTTAAAACATCTTCCCCCTATTTCGTACTCTGAGGAGGATGAGGATTGTTTAATGTGTGCACATGCAATTTTAAACAATCTACCGTCTTCATATGAAGAGATAAAAACTCGAAATGATAGATCTCAGTGGGAAAGCGCAATTAAAAATGAATTAAATTCTCTTTTGAAAAATAAAACATGGACTTTAGTACCTAGGCCAAAGGGTAAAAATATTGTTGATTGTAAATGGATTTTCACTATCAAACATGATGAATTTGGAAAACCTTTTAAATATAAAGCCCGACTTGTTGCAAGAGGTTTTAGTCAAGAATATTTAACCGACTATAATGAAACCTTTGCACCTGTTGCAAGAATAGCTAGTTTTAGATTTATAATTAGTTTTGCAAATCAGTTTAATTTATTAGTTCATCATATGGACGTTAAAACTGCTTTTTTGAATGGCGAACTAAAGGAGGAAATTTTTATGACAGTTCCTGAGGGCGTATTAAATGAAAACGATTACGTTTGTAGATTAAATAAATCAATATATGGGCTTAAACAAGCTGCACGATGTTGGTTTGAAGTGTTGGAAGCAGCATTAAAAAAGGAAGGTTTTCAAAATTCATCAGTTGACAGATGTATTTATATGTTAAACAATGAGGATATACGTAAAAATATATATGTAGTATTGTATGTAGATGATTTGGTGATTGCATGCGCTGAAATCGAAACAATGAATAATTTTAAAAATTATTTAATGAGTAAATTTGAAATGACTGATTTAAAAGAAATAAAACTATTTCTTGGTATTAAAATTACTAGGTTTGATGACAAAATTACATTAGATCAAAGTTCATACATAAAAACTATTCTGAGTAAATTTAATATGCAGGAATGTAAACCTGTACATACACCACTAGAAAATAAACTGAATTATGAAGCATTAAACTCTGACGAGAAATATAATGCGCCATGCCGAAATGTTATAGGATGCCTAATGTATGTCATGCTCTGTACTCGTCCAGATTTAAGTACTAGTGTCAATATACTGAGTAGGTATACAAACAAAAATAATAAGGAACTCTGGCAGTGTCTTAAGCGAGTACTAAGATATTTAAAGGGTACAACTGATCTAAAGTTAACATACAAAAGGTGTGACTATAATAACATTCTATGTGGCTATGTAGATTCAGATTGGGGTGGTAATGATACTAAAGATAGGAAGAGTACAACCGGGTATTTATTTAAGCTCTTCGAGCAATGTACTATAACCTGGAGTACAAAGAAACAAATGTCAGTAGCGGCATCATCTACTGAAGCCGAATACATGGCATTATTTGAAGCTGTTAAGGAAGCTTTATGGCTCAAATCATTAGCAGCTAGTATAAACATGAATATTGTAAACCCAATTATAATTTATGAGGATAATAATGGCTGTATATGTATCGCAAATAATCCAACAAATCATAAGCGTACAAAACATATTGATATTAAATATCATTTTTCCAGGGAGCAAATTGAACAAAATGTAATCAAATTAAATTACATTCCCACAGGTCAGCAGCTGGCGGATGCTTTGACGAAGCCATTACCAAAACCTTCTTTTCAGGCAATAAGAACAAAAATGGGTTTAGAATGAAATTAATTCATTTTATGTAATTTTCTGATTCATGTAATAATTTATTTAATTAATTAATAATTTACTGTACATTGATTTAATTAAATGAAATGGTCTGATTAGGGTTTTCTGGGTTTTCCCTAATCCTGTGCAACAAATGTTGGACCATTATTATGTAACTCCCAGAGAATACAAGGAAGAAAATATGTTCCGTTTAGTTAATTTGTTTTGTTGATTTATATACATATTAGAGATTAATTTTTGAGGGGGCGTGTTGGTTTCTGTTACCAAGTGCAAAAATTAAATCATAATATGCCTGAGGGTAAGTTCCAATATAAAAGTAACAGACCAGCGTGACTCTTTTCATTCGTGTTCCGAGTGTGCTAGGAGACGGACATATACTCTTCCTCGTATATTTAATTTGGCGAATATACATTTAATTTCTTTTTAATTTAATTAAGCCAAATAAGTTGTTTTTATTTTATCCATCCACACCTAACTACCGATATACACGTGACTACATGTATCCAGTAGGGGTAGTATAAAATTTAATATGTAATTGATCGTATTCGTATTCGATAACATTAGCGTCAAAATAAAATGAACATTAATTGCATTGATTTAAAGTCACAAGTTCAATAAAATTGATGTAAATGTGGAGCGTATCCGTATACGTAGACGTATAGGAATGCATACACGAAATTGAGCTCTAAGTCAATGGCGTTATGGCTCAATTTACATTGACGCTATTGTCATCGAATACGATCAATTGAATTAAATCTTATAGTAACCCTACAGGTTCTAGTTATATTTCGAGATAACGTTATCCGTCCGTAAATGAGTCAATTAGTATAGGCAGGAAAGGGAATTCTCCGTCCCTTTCTTGTCTTCACTAAATAATACGTACGTCTACAGATATCTTCATCATCATCACCCATAAATCACGTCGATCCGTAGCTCTGTTGCAGCGTGATTGAAGGGCAAACCAACAAGCCAACAAACAGACACACTTTCGCATTTATAATATTAAGTAAGGAGTAAGGATAGTAAGAAATAGTAGATAGATAGCTCTTGTGAACATTGCATATATTCAGACGTTCCTTGAGATTCCATTATTAAGTATTATCTCAGTATGCATACGCCAAAGATATAGCGGTAATTATGGCGTACATAAGTTCCCCTACCGCCATCGAATGGCGCAGTGAATGACGAAAACGCCGCCTTTATGATAATCGCTGTATTTCATAGCTCCATAAAGAGAGACGCTTAGAATGTGTCGGATTTTTGCGTTTATGTGACGTCACGTATTTACTCATATGTATAACTATACATACGAGTAAATACGTGTATAACTATACATACGAGTAAATAGCCACGCGCCCTCTCGAAAGGAACTCCTTTCGAGAGGGCGCGTGGCTCATGGTTGTGTGTGTATCGTATCGTATAAGTGTGAGCGAGAGCTTACTTGCGCCTGACCGCTTCCACCTAGGCTCCTGACAGGCACCCACACTTATGAAATGTGCGTGTACACGAAGCGACGTAACCACAAGTAAAGATCACGCGCCCTAAAAATACAAGAACTATAGGAAAAGAACAGATCATAAGGAAACACGACGTTGGTGGACGGATGGTCTCGGGTGATTAGAGTTGGATGGAGGCGGCAAAAGATTGTATTCTGTGGCGATCCTTTCAAGAGACCTATGATCTATCGGTTGACAAAGTACCTACTTCGCATTGTACAATTACCCGTGATTTGGATTACCTACATATTTGTTTATTTATTAAGCTATTGCATAGCTTCTATCGCGGGCCTTGAGCGTGGAGACCGAATCCAGAAATTCCGTAACGAAAATAACCTGACACGGGACTCCTCTCACCGCTAGATGGCGTTGATAAAAAATGCTATGCAATAGCTTTACCGCGTCAGTCCCCGAGTGCCACACGCCTTTTTTTTATTTCAATTTAATTACAGGATATTGTACTTCGGATTATACAAATATGTCCTTGTCATTTGGATTAAGATATTTATGACTATAGCTTACTATAGTAATATTTATATCCATAGTTAATACGTATAAAATAGGTTAATCTATCCGTGTGACTCAGGTGCGAGTCAACCAGTTTATAACTTAGGAAAGAAAATTAAACTTTGTTTAAAGTTTCAACGTTACAACAAAATAAATTTATTACATCATTTATCGTAAACTTTCGATTACCGCAAACGATTTACAACCATAACTTCTGTTCATTTGCTTTAAGTAGGTACATTTTAAAGTTGATAAACTGGTTCCGAAAACAGAAATGCTATTCGATTGTGATTTCGTTTGTGTTAAAGTTAAAACTACGCTTTTGAACAGCTGCCTTTAGAAGTGATGTTGTGGTTTCAGATTTTCATGTTCTGTGAGGCTTTGTCTGCATCTAGATAGTGAACTAGTTTCGAAAACGTAGGATGTACGAGGGAACGTTATTTACTTTGGCATTTAGGGTGAGTTTATCGCGCAATTCATTGAGCCCGATGCCCATATGTTACGTTGAAACTACGTTATACGTATTATTACGAAACTCTGACAAACGTGTCTGATAGAGACAGATATCTATGAACTATTTTTGAAGCCTCATAGCCCAACGATTAAAGGTGCGGACTGAAAACTGAAAGGTCGCAGGTTCGAACCCCATCCGTTGCACTATTGTCGTACCCACTCCTATCACAAGCTCTCCGCTTATTTTGAGGGGATAGGAGAATATTAGTCAACTTCACCTTGGCTAATATTACTTACCGTCAGGTGAGATCGCACTATCGAATAAAAAAGGTATGTGTGTGTATGTGAGTATGTATGTGCTTGTATGTGTGTGTGTGTGTTTGGGTCGCTCACGTAAACGAGGTATGTAACTATTTTTTATTTTGAAGTTTGCTAGATTGTATTATAAGCCAGTAAGTAAATATAAGATTGTAATATTAGTATAGCTGTAATCTGCACAGTAATAAAAAATATATAAAAATAAGTACGTACCTATATGAAAGAAGGTTTAATTTTATTTCAATGTTTTTTTGGCGTGTATGTCGTGAGCATGATCCGCTTATTTACAGGAATTTGTGTGTAAAATGATTGATATGATTACGGTTACAAAAGTGGGTGATATCCGCCGTGTCCGATGGGGGCATTTATCATCGCTGTCAACGCGGTCTCTGCGAAAATACCTATTTACGGAATTTATCATTTTTTATTTAATTTTATTTTATATCAGCTGTTTCAGGTACCTAGTACATATTTTGGCAAGGAACTTTGTATTAGCGGTTGGTTTAGAATACTATTTCTGAAAATAAGGTTATGAGCAGCGGTGCATACACGAAAATCACAATAAAAGGCAGGACGTCCTAAATTATCTATTTTTTTATTCGTTACATTACAATTTCAATGAAAGAGATCACCAGTGATAGGTACTGCTACCCTTACACAAGTTTAACATTCTTGCATTTTATGTTTTTTTTTTCTGTAAGTATAGAGTTAGTTAGAGTAGACGTACTTATAGAGTATGGTAGTTACTTTTATATTATACGTATTAATAATAATATTTTAAGCCTCAATAGTTAAAGATTAACTGAAAACTGAAATGTCGCAGGTTCGAACTCTAACCGTTGCACTATTGTCGTACCCACTCCTAGCACAAGCTTTCCGCTTATTTGGAGGGGATAGGAGAACATTAGTCAACTTCAGCTTGGCTAATAAGTATTCATTTTAAAGAAAAAAAAAATTAGTAAGAGAACTTATAGTTTTGTTCTCATTTACCTAAAAATTGTCACGATGAAAGTAAAATTACTATTTGATGTTCATACTCGGAATTACCATTCTCTGTTCTCTTTGCTTGAACGTGGCTTGAACTTATTAACTAAATAACCGATTTAATCACTTTAAAAGTCTCGATCCAACAGATTTCCAATCGGTTTAAAACTTGTCCCAACTTGGTGGCGACATCAGAATCCAATTACGGCAAGTTGCACAATGTCACTTAGAGGGACGCAGGTGATAACTAAATTGCAGTTCGCGAAGCTGGGACCTAGCTACGGATAAACCAACAAAACTGTTAAAATACTTATAGTTAAATAGATTTTTCCACAATTTGAGTCAAGTTATAGTAATTGTTTGACAGCTTAGAGGGTAAGGTCTCTGATTTTTCGGAGTTAAGTACGTTTAAGGCAATTTAATATCGTAAGAACTCGACATGCAAATTTTAAATATCACTTACTGTAGCGACGAAGAAAAACATCATAAGAACTCAGGCATGGAGAAACTTGTATGCTTGTGAGTTCTCCGTAATGTTCTCTCAGGCATGCAGGTTTCCTTCCCAGATCCTTCTGCATCATGCGTCATTCGGTATTATGATGAAATAGAATCTCTATTTTTAATCGATTCAAAAAAAATAAGAAGATTTTCGATCTCTTTGGATTATTGTTTGTGGATACTTATCAACCCTGAAATAGTTCCCTGTAAACGAATACGAGTGGAAATGGGCGGGGCACATAGTTCGAAGAGCTGAAGGTCCCATCGGACGGAAGGGGTCCCAAGGTGCTGGAGTGGCGACCCCGCACCGGGATGCGCAGTGTTGCACACCCCTCACTAGGTGGAACGATGACATCAAACGAGTCGCAGGGAACCGCTGGATTCAGGCGGCGCAAGACTGTGGAGTCCATGCAAGAGACTTACGTCCAGCAGTGGACATCTATAAGTTGATAAAGAAGAAAAAGAAGAAACGAATACGCGTGTCTTAGCTACTTAAGCATGAAAGTCAATTAAATGGTAAACAATGTTTTACCTAAGTTAGATACAAGCGATACAAGGTATACTAGAAGTTAGGTACATTTAAACCTGAAAATAACGACATTATCTTAATAGAAATCTATTCTGGCACCCTTTGCGTGAGAAAATTAGGCTTGAATTTGCCTCTCCAATATTGGATTGGATGTGAGAGAATCACGATTCAATTTGTTACGACCTATCTCGACTAGAAATCTAGTTTACCCGTGATAATTACTAGTGAGAAAATTAAAGAAAAAAAAAAGAAGAAATTAATTAGAAGAAAAGATATCTCTCATACAATGATACTATGAAAAAAACTAGATGATACCCGTAGCTTCATCTGCTCGGGTTTTTGTTTTTAAAAATCCCATCAGAACTCTTTGATTTTTTACAATTTTAGTGGCCTGTTCCACCTACTGAAAAAACTGTGTGTGCAAAAAAAAAACATTTTTTTACGAAGAATCTCTAACATAATGCAGCCGAATATAATATAATCCAGTACCTGTGAAAATCCCGTCAAAATCGTTTCAATCTTTCCTAAGATTAGTCCGAACATACAGATACATAAACAAAAATTTAAAAAAACGTATTTTTGTAGGTATAGATAAAGATTCGTTCGGAATTAAATAGTTGAACTGTGCAGACTAAACCTACTGTGAAAAAAAAAGAATCATTTCATATATAAATTCTGATACAGCCTATTTTATACAGAAACTACATAAAGTAGCAAGTGCACTAGCAAACATTCCCCCTACACTTGTTTTTAACTCCGTAACAAGTTTCCGGAAAGCTCGTAGAAATAAAGTTGTGTTGAAAACTCGTGTATTCTATTTAGAACATAAATATTACCAAGAGTTCATTCTAACTTGTCTCTATTGTCTATTCTCTGTAGGTATATATATATGAAAAAAGCTATTTTTAATTAAAGAAATTATTATTTATTTAATTTAATATAGGTAACAAATATCATCAATAAGAAACTGTAAGTTTCATATAAATTAATAGGACATATTGACTCGACATCTTTTAAAGATGCTCCGGTGTCAGAAAGAAATATACGTAGAATGTAACCTGGAGACTGTGTGGTGTTGCATGTTGGAATTTTTTTTTTCATTCACACAAGAATTAGGTATTTTATTCGTCTACTAGAAGCCAGTATAGCTATAGTGCGAGTAGCGCGTTTTACTATACAGATTACTATACAGATTTTATATAGGGTTATAGCAAAAGAAAAAAAGGAACAAAAAAATTTTCTTTTCCTTTTGCCGATGTTAACTCAACAATGCCCTCTTGAGGATGCCTCGGTATCGGGGGGAAAGATACGTACAGTGTTTTTGAGGAGTTTGTGTGGTGTTGCGTGTTGATGTTGTGTTGTGTTGTTCCAGCGTTTCTTTTACACCTGGAGAAGCAACTGCGTAGAACGCGAACGGCGCGTTTTATTATGTAGATTTTTTTTAAACATATTTTAACTTTTTTTTTTATCCGCTACCGGAGCAAAAGTAACCCCAAGTTACTGGTACCCGAAATTTCAATAACCGCAATATGTTTTATTGCAAAGTTATATTCATTTCACTAATAGAGGAGTAAATAAAAATAAAAATAATTTTATCATGAACGCGTATAAACTTTCAAAGGGAAACGCCGAAATGTAGCCCTTTGACATTCCTTTTGAACATGCATTTTAATGTGATCGTACATTTTTAGTTGGTTAAATTATAAAGTCTCTTTTGTCTAGGATTCATTTTGTTACATTATTATGAAATATAATTTTACAAGGAACGGCGAATATGACTTTATCATTTATTTTAGAACCACCAGAATTAAAAATAAATATGTGTGTTCTGTTGGAGCTTAAAAAATAAAATAAACTAACTTTTTTAGCATGCAAAACAAGATACGTTTTATAAAGTTGCAAAATTAAAGAAAGCTAAACGTGACTAGAATTAAAAGAGATAATTTAATTAACTTTGCGACCTCCGCTTAATTTCGTTTTATGTTACTAACACGAAAGTAATTGCAAAGGTGCTTAATCTAACTAACGTACAAAGGCTGTCTCTTTTGAAACTTATTTTGACTTGTGTTTATAAAAATAACTAGTTGATGCTCGCGACTTCGTTCGCGTGGATTAAAGTTTTTTAACTCTCTTATTTTCCTCCATAAAAAGTAGCCTATGTGTTATTCGAGATTATAATCTATCACTGTGCCCATCGGCCAAATCAGTTCTGTCGTTTCGGCGTGATTGAGTTCTTCCATCCATCCATCCACCCATCCATCCATACAGCCAAACTTTCGCATTTATAATAGTAATAGGATTTTGAATTGGTATTTTAGATAATTCGAGGTATATTATAGTATCACTGATTCCAACTTAATGCTGTCCCTCTATGAAAGTAGTAAAATAATCTAAACACCTATTTTATATCTTACCACCAAAAAGGGGAATGGGATTGTCAAACACCTGCCCAACACCCTAACAATTGTTTCTTGACTTTGTTGAATTCGCTTCTCGAAGAGTCAATAAGAAAAGTAGGGCCTTTAGAGCTATTTTGGGATCGTACTTTTTGTCCGAAAGTAATTGTGATAAGTGAGTGTGCTGAAACAAAGAGAACATATCCGGAGGAAACCGTAAACTTTAGTGAGTAGGCAAAGTAACAAACTTCGAAGTAATACCCAAATCTTCGGACAGCTTTTCGAAATCGGATCGGTATGTTTTGGCTAATGCATTATGAGTGTACTGTTAATGTACTCGTAGCTCTGTTGCAGCGTGTTTGAAGGACAAACCAACAAACAACCACACTTTTACGTATATAATATTAGTAAGGATTGTACATTTTGCGTGTAGACGAATTTTACACAAGTGTTACCTACTTCTAAATGAAACTTGCACATAATCTAACAATGTGATGTTTCTTAAGTTAAAACTCCAGTGGGTACCTACGTGTGGCTTCTTCCTAGCAGAACATAAAGTTTTATTACTCTTATTATAGAACTTGTATAATGTTAGCTACATTGTACTAAAATATAATAGGGAGAAGAAAAAGTTAAAAAACAGCTTATCACCATCTGTAACGTAGTAAAAACAAAAATTAAATAAGTTTCACGAATGTAGCGACTGCGAGAATGCTTGCATCTGGGGTCTGCCCATAACATAACGGGCCAAAGTTTGAGGTTAAGAAGTATGATAGCGAAGCTGTTCCCACATCCTAATACCTACATAACTGGATGAAAGTGTTTAAGAAAAGTTATTATCGAGTGCCTTGTACGCTACTTAAATACACATTCAATGGAAAAATTAGAAAATTAGCTTTGGACCGCGCGAAAACCCTGTTTTTAAAAGTACCTCATCCTCTTGTGGCAAAAAGTAACATATTATGTAGTGAAACTGTAATTCCGTATCTTCCTGATTGAAGGACAAACCAACAAACACCCAACTTTCGCTTTTATTATATTATAGTAGTGATATCACACTATCATATCACACTATCACATAATCACACTTGATATTATAACCGCGAAAGTTTGTATGTGTATGTGCGGTGTGTGTGTATGTTTGTTACTTCTTCACGCCACAACGAATGCACTGATTTGGCTGAAATTTGGAATCAAGATAGCTTATACCCAGGATTAAATTAACGTAGACTACATTTTTTCCCGGAAAATAAAAGAGTTCCCGCGGGAATTAAAAACCTTAATCCACGCGGACGAAGTCGCGGGCATCGTCTAGTTAATTAATAAGTCTAGTAGTGATATTTCTTTTAAAATTATAAAAATTCTTGACGTAGTTAGATATTATTATTAGATATTATTAGATAGACAAACACACACAGAAATATAGATTATTATAATCATAACAATTTTCGAGAAAAAACCTCCGTAGGCAAGTTTTTTGCCTGCGCTACTCCAGGTGTGCAGAAGAAGTAAGAACATTATTGGATTCCATGTTAACACGATTTTAGTCACGTGTGAAACCGCGTATGTATACTATACACCATATATAATGTTATAACTGTTCCATAATGTAACAACCCAGCCCAGCAATGTTGTGGCGAATCTATTTTTATGAATTATGTGCATAATATGTGATGCCATCTGAGCTACGTTTTACGGAATGGAATAGCTTAGCTGACTTCAAGTCACGACAATTTAATATTATCTTGTGTACATTTATTGAAGGTTTATCTAAATATATAAAAGGCAAAGGTAACTGACTGACTGACTGACTGATCTATCAACGCACAGCTCTAGCCACTGGACCGATCGAACTGAAATTTGGCATACAGATAGCTTTTAGGACGTAGGCATTCGCTAAGAAAGAATTTTTGAAAATTTCAACCCCGGAGGTAAAATAGGGGTTTATAAAATCGAACCTAACGTGAGCGAAGCCGCGGGTTAAAGCTAGTTCTCAATATTTTTACAAGGTTGCTCGGAGTATCTCGCTGCGTGAAAAAATCAAAAATATTATGATTTGTAGGAGAACTAGAGTAAATCATCGATCGCGAAGCTTTTAAGTGTTTAATGCTGAGATCTATAAAGCGTGCTCTGACTCAGCTCAGACTCAAGTTAAAACAAGACACAAATACGCTCTGACATAAATCTGTCTCGTTTTAACTCTGTCTTGAGTCTGAGCTGAGTGAGAGTGCGGTCTATAGATTTCAAACTAAGTGAAGCGAAGTGTTTTCGTTCAAAAATTCGATTAATTTTAAGTTTTCAAGAAAAATGCTGACGGTTAAATATAATTATTGAATTATCTCGTTTATTATAAACTTTTTATTTATTTCCTTTTTTTATTATGTATACAAATTATACCCAAAACCAAGTTTCAGAATGTACTCAATCAATATCGAATAAAAAAAATCTTTATTTTGATATCAACTAGACTCTATAGATCGCTATAGAACGCTTTGGTTTTCTTTTTGTATTTTTTGTCAATTCCTCGTTATTCGTTGTAAAAAAAGTTAAAATTTACCACGGTTTTCTTTTCATATTTTTTGTCGTTTCTTACTCCAAAAAAATTCAAAATGGTGGCAAACGGAACAGCTTAAAGTCGCCTTTTGTCATTTTGTATTAACGAGCAGATTACAAGTGACCCCAAAAGGTTAGAGCAATAAAATTCCTGCCGGTAATTATTATCTAATGCAATTTGAAAACACAAACCCGACCAGTTATCTTAACGTATGCCCACAGCAAATAACTTTGACCTACCGATAAACGCGTTGCTTCCAGCGTATATGTAAGTAACATCATTAATCATCACTTTTCATTTATTTTTGCCAAGGGTGTAGAGAAGTGTGGAAAATTTCTAACAAAATGTCCTGAAAGTATATTTAGCGTGAAGGTCATCTTGTCGTACTTAAATCCGTTGATTCTTTTGTTACTACGACCCTTTTATATTAAAAATCTTTTTGTTTGTCGTTAAACAAGTTTATGCCGTTATTAAGATAAAAGAGGAGAGGCAAAATGCTGTAAACCCAACGCCAACTTGAGATAATGTTTCCTACGGAATACTTTATCACAGTTAAAGATAAAATACGTAAATAATTATGGCTGTTATAAAAATTTGGCTATTAAACATCCAAAGCCACTAACCTAAAAATATTAATGTTCTTCTAGATTAATTTTAGCTACGGTCGCCATTACGTAGAAATAAACTCCTCTTAATTAAGTAAATAAATTTTTTTGGAAATAATTTTAAGTTTATGACAAGTTTTTTATATTATGAACTAACCCGTACAATGTGTCTAGTTTCTAGTTCACAACACTTTGTCGATAAGCGTGGTAGATAAAACTGGCAACTAGGAATAACCAAAGCCTCCCATCACACACACACTGGTACAGACTGGTACACGTGGACACAGACACAGTAAAATATAATACCTACTTACCTTGGAGGATTGTAAAAGATACAGTCAGTACAATTTTGAGGAAAATCACAGAAGAAAATTAACGTAAAAAATATCTCGCTCGCAAACAACTAGGTACCTATAATACCATAAGAAACCTCTGAAAATGCTGTTTTAATTAATTAACTTAAAATATCAGTTTTGTCCGCGTTTGCCTTAACAAAACTCGGAATTCTTTTAATGGCATTTAAGCCGTCCAAGAAACACGGGGTAAACAGGCGAAATTCTTGTTGAAAACAAACTGTTTACGAACCATTTATAACAGGAAATTACAGCTTTAGGTTTCGGAGCGGACATTTTAAACAACGCAAAGTAGATTTAAGACGTTAGCATGTCATTTAACTTTTACGAATCATTACCGCCCACTGCAACAGGCTTCTGATAAAAGTAGCATCTACTGTAGTCTGTAACTACTGTATGATTATTTTGAACAAGACCATAATTATATCATAAGCCAACAACCGACCAGAAAAAATCTAAAGACATAACTATGTTTCGAGGTTTTTCAGAGGAGGACAAGGCAAATTAAACAAAACAGTTCTTTTATCTGTTTTTTAATCTTCTTAACTTTATCAACAGATAAACGTTCACTGCCGGACACAGGTCTTTTGTATGGATCTCTCGGTATGGATTTCCACAAGTCTCGGTCTTGCGCCACCTGTATCCAACGGCTCGTCTTATGAGATCTTCAGTCCACTTAGTGGGGGTCTGCTTTTGGACCCCAATGACTATCAGTTGGCAGTTCAAAGCAACTATCAGTTAGCAGTGTTGGCAGACCCCCCACGAGGTGGGCCGACGACATCAAACGAGTCGCAGGGAGCCTCTGGATTCAGGCGGCGCAAGACCGAGGCCTGTGAGGGTCCATGCAAGAGACCTATGTCCAGCGGTGGACGTCTATCAGTTGATCAAGAGGAGAAGAAGACTATCAGTTCGTCGTAATATGTGCCCCGTTCACTTCCACTTCATTTCGCGACTCACTGTTCTGCATTTCTAGTATTATAATTTAATTTATATCGTATTATTTTGAGTGCTTTTTGTGCCTGTCAACGCAATCAACGCAATGGAATTTTGAACGTCCCATTTCTTACAATAGAAAGGTAGATACTCTACTCAGGAACTAAGGGACTTTGCATGTAACATTGTAGCGGACTCTCAATGTCAAAGGGAGACTTTGATGTCACATCTACTAAGTACCACAAAGGGTTCAAACACTTAATAGAACCCCTTTTTGTTCCGAACCGACAAAACATACCGTACTAGGTATATTCTTATCTATGCCTACGTTTGACAGCAATGAACCGGTTTTTTTTTCATGCTTCTTCTATTCTCTATTAAAGTATTATTCTGTTTTTCAATGTCTGTGGTGGAATGGTATGCGTCTTGCATATTGAGAGGTTCTAAGAGAAATCCTCACTTGCTCATCCTCACTAATCACTTCACTAATATATACCTAAATGTGAAAGTGTATTTGTTTGTTGGTTTGTCCTTCAATAACGCTGCAACAGATCAACGGATCAACGTGATTTTTTGCATCGGTATAGTTGCGAACCTGGAGGGTGACATAGTGACTTTTTATCCCGGAAAATCAAAGAGTTCCCGCGGGATTTTAAAAACTAAATCCACGCGGACTAAATCGCGGGCATCAGCTAGTATCCTATAAAGACCATGTGCCTATGTGATTTGATTAATGTCTAAATTATCTAAGACTTATTATTTACACAAATGTTCTCTAACTTTACCTTAACTAACCCAAATGAGACTTTCTGTCAATTTCGATTTCACAAACACATATAGGTGGAAATGACATTGGGTAAGGTTTGTATTAAGGGGCCACGTACTTAAAGAGAATTCTACTATTTCTACTTAAATCAAATATACCTAAATCATCCCGATTTAGTTATGGTTGATGAAAACGGACAAAATCTGTCAGTCATTTAACTGCCACATTAGATAATGTAATGTTTTGTTGTCACGCTGAATGCGGAAAATGTTCAACATTTTTGAATTTAATTTTATTAAACTTACTACTTGAAAATATACTTACACAAACTTGGTATGAAAAATGTCTATCAAAACACTGTGCACGTTCTCAGCAGGTTTTTGCTTGGTACCGAAAAGTCGTACCTACCTGCTTTGTGGAAGGCGCATATTCTTGTCTTTGTCAGACTAACTTGAACAAAGCTTCCTTACCAAGACTTTGAAGGGACTTGTTATTCTTACCGAGGAAATGTGTACTATTTTGCTTCCTTGTGTAACTTTCTGAGATGTACCTATTATGATAATATGAGGCAATTAATGTAACCTGAAAAGATTATTCGACAGTATACTAAATCTATCCAATTTATTGATTCGCATGTTTACATCCCAACGACTCTAGACATAATATGACTCTAGACATGGTAGCCCTTGGCATAAACGTCGTCATAATCGTTCATATCTTACTATAAGAAGATCCTGAATCTTGGGGCGACCTAAAAGAGTCAAGCAATAAAGTTAGAACTTGAGTGAAGCTGGATTATTATGAGTAAGTATAAAAACAAATAAAAATAGAAATAATGATTTATTTTATATAGGCCTTAAGTGCTGGCAAGGAACTACGACAGTTTAAATTCTCAAATATTAATATTGTGAATCTAACCTACTTTTTGGTTAGGTATTTTAACAACTTCATTTACGGCTTAGGAATCGATTTAAGCGAAAATTTTCCCTTCGGCTCAATAGAAAAGTTTAAATGATCCCGGGAGTAAGCTGCGAAGGCTTGAAAATAAACTTTACTGTGACAACTTCCTTATTCATGTGCACCGACTTTAAACTTTCAAAACTACATAGTACACATGTTCTTTAAATCTAGCGAGCTTCTGTCAAAAAAGTAAAGTAGATTTATCCCTGCAGAGTATACGTACCTACCAACTTGTAAAAATTAATACTTGTTTCCTACAGCTTGTTTCTCCGTATATATTCCGTAGGAGTTCATATTTTAATTAATATAAAAAGACAAGGTGATTTATTGACTGATCTATCAACGCATGGCTCAAATCACTGCAAGTTTGGGGCTGAAATGTCGCATAGGTACAAAAATATTTGAGATGGATGGAGAAGGAGATGAATGAATGAATCCAGCTACCCACAAGATAGTGTATTAAGTTATTACACTGTAATATTATGTATACATTAATATTGTAATATTTTATTATGAAAAGAGCAACTGCTGAGTTTCTGGCTGGCTCTTCTCAGCAGTCTCATCAGTCTTTAAAAAAATAGATTCTTCCAAAATATTAGATCATTTGTCCAACAACACCCAAGGTCCTTGTGCTTTATTTTATCACCCTGAATGAAATAAAGTACATAGCATTACATAGCATTGCTCTAGCTAGAGTACCTATAATATCTAAAAAAAAACAAGGGCGCAGCTGTTATAGAAGCTCGCACGGGGCGCAGTTATAGAAACTCGCACAGGGCGCAGAAAAGGCTATTTACGGCACTGGTTATACAGCCACAGTTCCCCGCCATTAATAGTTATTCGACATCGAAGTTGTACCAATTCACGCTTACAGTCTGACTGGGTACTCGAGAACGAACTACAAACTAAATCAAATAGAAATTGCGAGTTGATATTCCTCAATAGGTGTATCACGACGGTGGCGGCAGCGGCGCGTAAAATTCACTAACTGTCTGCAAACAAACTTGCTCCGGGCTGACAGCCCCTGAGGAAGCTAACTCAACTCAAACATGCATTATATCCGTATAATAAATGAGCTACAAAGGCCCGTCTGTTTGCTGAAATCTTTATTCGCGTAAACGGTTCTCGAATACAAAGTTTTTTTTTCCGATCGTTTATCTCGAGGTATGCTTTTTTTTCCGACTACAGCATGGCCAAAAGGAACGCTTATATGATTGTAGCAATCCGTATATATATGTGTGTATTTAATTATGTTCCACCGTATTACCTAAGCTACAGGATTTTTAATGAACGTGGTGTCAATCGATTCGTTATTATGGTGCCGGTGATATAGGCTACAATTAACATTTAGGCTATGTCATAAGTACCTACATTCCATTTTCAGTATCGGTTTTAAACTTTTATCCTTGTTCAAATTGCACATATTAAGTTCATACCTACTTGTAATGTTAATACAGCTTTTTATCTAAATATGCCTTCCACTCCATATCTGTCCTATAATCTCCTCACCCTAAAAATAACAGTGCGCTGTTTATTACTGCCACACTGAGTGAAATCTATAGACCGCATTCTAACTCTGCTTAGACTCAAGACAGAGATAAAACGAGACAGATTTATGTCAGATCATATTTGTGTCTCGTTTTAACTCTATCTTAAGTCAGAGCTAAGCTCTATAGATCTCAGCATAAAAATCTCCTTAGCATAGATTTAAAAAGTTCAATTTCAGTGTACCTAATCGTGACCTAATCTAAATGAACTGTCATTCATAATGTGAGATTGTAATGACAGTGAGTGCTGCACTACTTTCTAGTGGTTCACTAGTGTTCACTAGCTACTAGTAGGTACACTAAATTTCCTTCTGCTATTATTATTATTATAAACAATATTATTATGAGCCAAATGCTTCAAAGCAAATATTCCATGTTTTCACGCGTGAGCGGCTTCCAATCTGATATTCATAATGTTGTCGTTACGTTATGAAAATTCCACAATATGTAAATACACAGTTATCGTACAAAATTTATAAAATAGAACTTAAGAAAATTACTAATTTGATTATGGATTTTAAGTATTTTGTGACATTATGTACAAAACTGACTACGTTTGAATAATTCCTTACTTATGTAGGTACCTATATTGTAACCTAAATAACTAAAAACAAAGAATTTATGTGAGTAAAACACCAATAGTGAAAAATTAATATGTATGTGTGAATAATAACTTATAATAGGTACGTTGCTGTTTGCCTCCTTAGAAAAACCTGCATCATGAAGATCTTACAAGTTTACAACGGTAAAACTTATCAACTTATCACTGCGCCAGGGAGGTCGTCAACTATTTTATTAATGAGCGATGATTTACAACTGCAGCTGGAAATTCCATGCGTCTGTTCCGAAATTAAATTTGGTTGAATTACGCAACGACCGTAATGTAACCAACCTACTCCAATCTCGAAGTGGTTAAACAATTCGCGTTGCGGTTTGCAATGAAATGAAGAGCTTTTTCCGACTCACGTTCGCAATGTTTGTGAGAAACATACTCGTAGTTTGTAGTACATAGTAGATACAGGGTGGAAATGAAATGCCTACTAATGTAAACTAGCTGATGCCCGCGACTTTGTGCGCGTGGATTTAGTTTTTGAAATTCCGCGGGAACTCTTTGATTTTCCGGGACGAAAAGTAGCCTATGCAAAAAATCAGGTCGATCCATAGCCTTTGCAGCGTGATTGAAGGACAAACAAGCAAACCATCCTAGCTGTTTTTACACGCCATCGTGCCGGAAGGCTAAATCGCTTTTCAGCACGTTTTTGACAGTAGGGTGATAAGTAGCCACGGCTTAAACCTCGCACCAGACCAGACTAGGGACAATTCAGAAATTAGAAATTCCCAAATTGATCTCGCTGGGAATTGAACCCGAAACCACCCAGTTATAAAACCACAGCGCTTACCACTGCGCCAGGGAGGTCGAGTTTTCACATTTTCAAGTGAGTAGCGATGAATGAGAAATTGAGTGTATGGATTACAAGATCAGCGAAATCCTATCCTCGCTCGAAGTTGGAAACTTGCTTAAAGTCTTAGCTAAGTGCTTTAAAAATTTAAGCCAATTTTGGTCGGGAGCCGAGAGAACATTGTCTTGTGTAACTTGAATATATAATAATGTATCTAAGATCTATAATACTTCTAAAGTAGTTACTTATACTAGGTATTCGAGTAATGTTTTCTGTCGTAAGTTAACGAAAAAACGACAGGGTGTTATAAGTATGATATGCCTGTGTGTGTGTGTTTGTCTGTGGCATCGTAGCTCCCGACGGATAAACCGATTTTGATTTTGTTTTTTTGTTTGAAAGGTGAATTAGTTGGGAGTGTTCTTAGCTATGTTTGATGAAAACCGGTTTAAGATAGTCGCCGCCACAAAATATCGGATTACAAATTTTTTCACAACTCCCTTAATATGGGTATCAAATGAAAGGGCTTCACAAGTAGAATACTATACACTATGATCAATTTCAAATCCAACATGGCCGCCACAACAAAATGGCGAATTACATTTTTTTTTTCACAACTCCCTCAATAAATATTGATCGAATAAAGAGAAGCATCTGATGATGGAGCAGAACTTGGTTGACAGGATGTCAGTTATATCGCAAATAGTCCGGCCATAGATTCACATGTCAGGGGTGTTTTAAATTTTCAATTTATCTGTCTGAATCTTATGTTTCGTGATGTAGGTGCCAGTCCTCCAGTAAAAGTTAAATTTTCTCATTAATTCATAAATCTCTCGGATCTCCCTCTCAGAATGAGAAGAAATCTGCCCAAAAAAGTCAGATATGCTTGCCTGGGCTCGGACCCCGATAACTTAAAGTAAATTAAAAAAGACGTGTGGCACTCGGGGACTGCCGCGGTAAAGCTATTGCATAGCATTTTTTATCAACGCCATCTAGCGGTGAGAGGAGTCCCGTGTCAGGTTATTTTCGTTACGGAATTTCTGGATTCGGTCTCCACGCTCAAGGCCCGCGATAGAAGCTATGCAATAGCTTAAAAATCTTAACCAATCATGGCTGCCAGCTTGATGAAGCTTTCTTTTTAAAATTGACCAAAGTTTTTAACAACTTATTAAATAGGTACAACTGTTGTTAACAGAAATGTTTACAGAACACTCTGAAAACTCAAAAGCGATGTAAAAATAACATCTTCTATTCATAACATAATAAGAGGAAATCGAAAAACTCCCGGAGCAATATTCTTTCATAAGAAAATTCCTGCGTGCCTCCATAAGTACAAATATCCAGAACTTACCGGTATTCCTCGGTACGGCGTGAGCGGAAACTTCATTTGTGAAATACTTTGGTCTTTAAAAGGTAATAAAAATATGAAATTAAATAAAATCCAATAAATGCGACGAATGGAATTTCAAACTTGCTTAGATTGCCCGGGCAATTTACTCGCAGAGCATTTTATCTCTTGACAATAACGCGTAGATATGAATTTCCACCAACTGTGAGAAGTTATGTCCTTTATGTGAGCACAAAATGGGAAAAACAAAACCTTGAACGATTCAGAAAGGACTTGCCTTTACGCAGATTTAGTGCTGAATATATTCTGCCACTTTCTGCGGTGAGGTGGGGTAATCACGTACAGCACACATTTACTCACTTCCACACACTCTTGTAAATACTTAATGTCTCTATGAACACACACTAACTCAAAAGCTGTCACACAAGCTGAACCGTACGTTTGTACATGTACATGGTTAAATGGTCGAAAAACAAAACCAACATATAATATTTTATGAAAAATAGTCACAAACATCCTTTTACGTTGGTACATTTTTAAAAGTGGCCGTGCACGCTGGCAGATGTAACAACAGCGCTCAAGCCCTAGAGATCTATGTCCGAAGATATAGAGATCCCTGAGGCCCGGAATTTATTACCGCAGTTTGCAAATAATCCCAGAGAGTTGAAAACAAAATAATTTAACTTGAGGGCTCAGGGTCAGCTGGAGATGATGTGAATTGTTTATTAATTTCAACTAGAGCGCAGAATTTATGCGAATTCTGATGTAGACGAATTGGCTGATGTTCCCATTGTTGTATATCTTTACAACACTTTACTTACCTTTGAGTAGGTATCTACAACGTTATTTTTATTAATATAAAAAAAAATGGGGTTTTTCAAGGAGCGGACCAACAAATTCCTGAAAGCCGGCGACGTATTGGTGGTGCCTCAGTTGCTACAAATGTTCATGGGCAGCAGTAATCACTTAACACCAGGTGACCCGCCAGCTCGTTTGTTCGTTATAAATACACATGAAGTGCAGGTATCCATTACCTTTCTTGGTTTAATACTCAAAGCTTATTACATACGTGGCCTGCACGCGGTGCGTATTTTGCGCTTGCGGAGCGTGCACGTTCAGACTCGATGAGTTTGATTTTGGGTAGAAAACGAGTGCACAAATAGTTTATGCCTTCGTCACTTTCATTATTACAAAAAAATTACACAGATTAATCGGCATGAAAATATTTTTATGCTTACGTGTTTCAGTTTATGTATTAACAAAAGAAACCGTTGTATTTTTGCATGAGGATAAAATGAACCTTGAATTTATTTTGTTCAGTTGGTATTCCAGAAGTTACCGTAGCGGTGGAGGTAGCGACAGATTTACGCATAGTTAAAGTTAACTCACTTATATACGTACGTACTTGGTTATACTGGCCCCAGATTTCTAAGCAGTTTGACCCAAAAAAGTTGGGCATCACAAGTAAATTCAAATTCTCGGACGTTTTACGAATAATAAAAAAATATTATTCCTAACAGTAGATAAATAAAATAAGTAGAAACTTACCCAAGAAACTCAGCAGTAAATATGTACAGAGCTTCATCTTTCGAAGTTTCCTGAAAAGAAAAACACTCTTTAATTCAGTTTACTTTGGAAAGTTTGTTCAAACTATGCTGTTTTATTTTAATACCTAGTAATTTCTTATCAGAAGGATGAACGGAGTGCTAAAACTCAAAAGCATCTACTAATCATCTACTTGTTTGTAAGTCTTCCCGAAAGAAAAAGTAATATATTTTTTTTAGTAAGTTTTTCGAACATGACTCCAAAATTTTCTTTAGAAATTATTTAGTGTTTAGTATCAATAAAAGATAAGTCTATGACTTATCATGTTTTATAGAAGTACTAGCTGATGCCCGCGACTTCGTCCGCATTAAGTAAGGTTTTTAAAGTCCCTCATTAACCCTTTTCCGAGATGTAACCTATGGCACTCTCCTGGTCCTCAACTATAACCATGCCAAAAATCACGTAGATCCCTTGCTCCAATGCAGAGTGATTGAAGGACAAACCAAGAAACCAACAAACACTTTCGCATATATAATATTACCTAATAAGGGTCAGCTTCGCGTACTAAATGCAAAATACTGTTCTATGACGAGCCTTTCAAGAGAGCATTGCCAATCTTATTTTTTTAAATAAGAACATTAGCCAAGCTGAAGTTGACTAATATCCTCCTATCCCCTCCAAATAAGCGGAAAGCTTGTGCTAGGAGTGGGTACGACAATAGTGCAACGGGTGGGATTCGAACCTGCGACCTTTCAGTTTTCAGTTCGTTTAACCGTTGGGCTATTGAGGCTTTCATTGGACGTCTATCAGTAGGACAACGAATGTTTTTAATTTAATTTCTAAAATTCTCGTTTTAATCACTTTTCCCTCACATTAAAGTTAATGTGATTGCCCCAAGACTCAGCGGCAATTAGTGCTTCCAATGATGGCGGAACCATGAATTGATATCGTTAGACCGATTAATTCAAATTAGGGTGCCGTTGCCGTTGATTAATTAAAATTAGAGGAAATTACTTTGAAGTAGCTAGGTTCTTTCCAATAAGCAAAGTAATTAAGTTAACAAACGCATTCTATGGCAATTTTTTCAAATCAAGGATTAGCAACCTCACTTGACTGATATATAATTTTTATGTTTTTCATTTTAAGCTTATCTTAAGTTAATCTGGGTCAGTTGCACGTTACTTTTTGGTTTTTTTTATGACAAGATAGTGCTTGACTGCGATCTCACCTGGTAAGTGAGGATGCAGTCTAAGATGGTAGCGGGCTAACTTGGAAGGGGTATGGCAGTGTACATTCAACCCTAAGGGGTATCCCTTATCGGTTTCTACACGCCATTGTACCGGAACGCTAAATCGCTTGGCGACACGTCTTTGACGGTAGGGTGGTAACTAGCCACGGCCAAGCCTCCCACCAGAAAAGTTGCTTAAAGTTACTGTTAAAAAAACCGGCCAAGTGTGAGTCGGACCCGCACACGAAGGGAACCACCTGATGTTCAACTAATGACCCTTAAAGACGAGACATCCTCCATGAAAATCAATAGCTACTCTGCACATTCAATATCATTAAAGTTAATATGACCGCATCGAGGCGGCACCATGTGCTCTTAATGACACGAATCGATATCATAAAGACGATTAAGAAATTCAATTTCTATTAGAACGGAGCTAACGATCACAAGAGAAATTTATATTACAGTAACTGTAACCTACCTATGTGTAATCTTCTCCCACATCTTTATAAGGGCCGATTTCATCAACGCAAAATAAGTCTAATCCAATCGTTGATATATATAGTTCTTGCAATATAAGAGGGCGCGTGAGCTTTGCACCCAGCAGGTGATAATATTTTGTCCAGCTGTGGACGTAAATCGGCTGATAATTAGGAAGAATTTTTAGCCTTCATTACAATAGAAACCTATAAATCTCGATTCAATATAATCAAAGCTATAGTTCTTGCAACTCACGCGGATGCGTGGCTAATGGTTGTGTGTGTGTCGTATCTGTATAAGTGTGAGCGAGAGCTTGTTACAGTGTACAGCACGTAAGTAGGCTACGACAAGCACGCACACTTACGCAATGTGCATGTACACGACGTAACCACAAGTAAAGCTCACGCGCCCTCGTGAATTGAAAGAACGATACTAAAGTCATATTAAGTCAGAAATATTGCTACAAAAGATGTATGCTATAAGCTTATGTACTCGGCTAAGTTTGGTTATATATTCATCATTAATATCAATTTGTCGATGTCAGAGCTGAACGGCATATGTTCGTAATGTCCGGGAAACCATACATCAGTTTTAGGTGTTGTGATTATTCACCTTGGAACTATGTTAAGGGGTCAAGTATAATAGAAAACCTGCACTAGTCGCCAAACTTGACTTCTCTGAAGACACGGCAAGTTCCAACGATCGAATGAGTTCGAAGTTTAAATAAGTTCGGCGATGTGATGGCGATGTGTCCACACATAAGAAACACTAGCTGTTGCCTGCGACTTCGTCAATTTCGCGAAAATAAGAAAGATTGGTGGTGATCTAAACAATTAATTATTATGTAGGTATGTACTAGATATTATTTCATTCTCTTCTGTGCTAGAAATAAAATATAATACGAGTATTTTCAAAAAGCACCTAATATTTAATTCAACCTCACTCAAATCGTAAAATGAGTTGAAATTCAACGATATTTCTCTTTTTAATTTTCCGTCGCAAATTCGCAATATTAGCTCGTGTTTCCATTTTTTGTTATTGATTCAAGAAACTGCGGAATTGAAAGTAGTTCAACTTCATTTTAGTTCAATCATTCGTTCTAGTTCTACAGATTTGTCCTAGTTATTAAAACTCTCTAAAGATTATTTGCGAGTTCCGTGTCCGTTTTCACCGAGACCATACCTAAATCATTCCCTATCCCTTTATGGATATAGCCCCTAAATACAATCCCTTACCCAATGTAGGTATAAACCTCAATTTTCCAACGGTTAAAGGTGCGGACTGAAAACTGAAAGGTTCCGGGTTTGAGCCCCACCCAAGGTTTCCGCTTATTTGAGGGAGAGAAGAATATGCTTGGCTAATATTAAGGAAAAATGTCCATCGTTGGTTTTTCATATAGGTTCCCTAAAGGTTCGTGAAAACGAAAGTGACAGAAAGCATCACCTAACTTAGCTAGCTAGCCTATAAGAGTAAGGGAATGTTGGTGAAAACATTACGGAAAACGGGCATTGAATACAGTCATAAGGCAAAAACATAGTAATATTTTATTTTTATTTATAGCAAAAGAGGTTTGTTGTTCCTTGCACATGGAATTCCGTAAACTAAGGCCTGCTATACTTAGGTCTAACTAAAATCATCCATTTACTCGTAATGACAATTAAATTAAAACAATTAGAGCCGTGCTCGAAGTATCCCTGTGGGATCAAATCAGATTAAGTAATTTAGTAGGACTACTATTAATACTAATTAGTAACGTAATTAATTGTTGGAATCCCAAGGCGCTCGAATGCCGACCCCGCACCGGAAAGTGTTGGGAGAACCCTCACTAAATGAACGGGCAAGTGAGTAAATCGATACAGGAGGCACAAGATCGTGTTCTGTGGTGATCCTTGAAAGATATAAACTAGTTGAGACGAATTAGACTTACCAGGAAAGGAATTTTTTCGTAAGGCAATAAAGCCATCCGCGTATTTCTTACAGGAAAAACCCTACTTACTACAATGGGATATTTATATTAATTAATTAATTAGTTTTCGTAATTAATGTAATCCCTATGGGTACAGGAAAAGCGCTAAATATATCATCATTTCTAGGGTAGGTAAACATCGTGTAACGATCTAATAAATAAATAATGAATAATTTGAGCTTATGTAATAATAACTTAACTCGTGCTAGAGAACAAGGTAGGTAAGTATCTTATCTATTTATATAGAAGTGGATATTAATATTAATATAGCTGTTGCAAGCAGAATTACGATTTACTTCGTCTACTCTAGTTTTTATTAACAACATACATCATATTATAGAATCTTAAATAGAAGTGGGCTACTACCCTAGAGAGTTCCTATAACACATCAGTACCTGTCTTTCATTATCAGTCCCTCAGCAATCAGTATTTGTATTCGCGGACTGAGACATCAGACGAGTCGCAGGGAGTCATTGGATACAAGCGGCGCAAGAACGCGACGTGTGGAAGGATCTACAAAAGGCCTATCACTAGCAGCGAACGAACGTTCCGTGATATTGCTAGATTTTTTGTTTTTTGACTTATAGATAGGTACTTAATCTGAAAACAAAAGCAAAAATACTAAACTAAAATTAGAACAAAAACAAAAAACCAAAACAAGGGCGGAAGGGATAAATGGTTGACGTAAAAATTACTTACGCCATTTTATGATTCTCTTTCTCGGGGTGAACGGGAGTTTTATGGTCGGGATTGCCTCGAAGTTACAATCTTAGCGGGAAAGCCTTACAGAGTATATAATATTAACTTTTGAAAGTCAGTGCATTATTTAACCTCATTTTTGTATCAGTATTTTTCCTACATTTTTCCTTCAAGACAATATTATTCCATTCTTCTTTGACGTAGTCTTTTACGGATATAGATAACAGTTTTTTTATTTGACCATTTTCCAAACATAAGACATTTTTGACGACCTCCCTGACTCACCACAGCGAGCGCTGTGGTCTTATAACTGGGAGGTCTCTCGTTCGATTCCCGGCGGGGGCAATTTGGGAATTTATAATTTCTAAATTGTCTCTGGTCTGGTCTGGTGGAAGGCTTTAACTGTGGCTAGTTACCGGCACCATAGCGTGTAGAAACCGATTAGGAGGTATGATTTGAATCTACACTGCCATACCCGTTCCAAGTTAGCCCGCTACCATCTTAGACTGCATCGTCACTTACCATCAGGTGAGATCGCCCTCAAGGACAATCTTGTCAACTTACTGTGAGTCGAGTTGAAGTAAAGTCGGTGTCGAGTCAATATTTATAATGTGCGAAGAACTTTATACTCCTGTCTTACAACCTTAGCATCCTGTATAAAGGAGCATAAAAAATTCCACCTACCGTCATTCAATAAATAAGACAAATAGTCAATATATATTGTGTAGGAATAATTGAACATATTTCAATAATACCTGTCGAAACGTTGCACATTAATCTTTGCTAGGACGCGCTATGATTTACGGCGGAAAGCAGCACCGCCTTTGTGTATCTCTGTGAAGGATTTACTGACCCTCCGTAAACAGTCGCGCTTGAAGTATATAGTAACCCAGTTATTGTTATTTTATTATTTATACAGAATAGTACAGATTTATAGTTGCAGTAGCTTCCCCACAACTTCCTCAGCGTGGAATATGGTTTTCTAACAAGTATAAACGTAAAAACAAAAACGACTTCAAACGCCACTACAAAGTATCACTGTGTCTATAAAAGACGAGTTCCCTCGATTCTCCAGGATCCCAGTGTCAGATCCTGACCTGATGACAATGGGACCACCTGGGAAGTTATACCCTTTCAAACAAAAAAAATTTTCCAAATCGGGTAATCGGGGAACATAAAGCATAAACATAAAAAAACACCTTTAACCGTTGGGCTATATAGGCTTTAACTTTCACATATAAATATTGTAAAAATATCTACAGATCAATAGACTACCAAAATTAAATTCACTGAAGCCTAAACCCAACAATTTTAACCGTATTTAACACTATTGGCGTACTCACTCCTAACATAGGCTTTACGCTTATTTAGAGTGGTGAAGAGAATATTCGCCAAGTTCAGCTTGGTTTGGCAATTAAAAGTCTTAAAAAAAAGACGTGTGGCACTCGGGGACTGCCGCGGTAAAGCTATTGCATAGCATTTTTTATCAACGCCGTGTCAGGTTATTTTCGTTACGGAATTTCTGGATTCGGTCTCCACGCTCAAGGCCCGCGATAGAAGCTATGCAATAGCTTAAAAAGTTAATACCTCAGTCTTCAAACGGGTGTTGCCAATTATGACATGCCCATTGATACCTGTATGGGCCTCATAAGAAAACTCAGAGTCACTCGGCGGGCGATGGAATGTTAACCGACATAGCTCAACGATTCGCGAAGCTGAAGTGATAATGGACGGGGCATATAGCTCGCACGTCGCTGTATACAAGCGGCACAAGATCGTGCTCTGTGGCGATCCGTGTAACAGACTATCAGCACTGTGTAAGACAAAGGTAACATATCTATCTTTTATCTTTTAAATGAGAACATCCTGACCTAAATGAGTCTACTTAAAGTCGGTCAGAATCAATACTGTTCTCATTCATTATCATTAATGCTAATTAATTAGGCTGCTTCCACTGCTTCTTTGCTAATGTAATTTTAATTTACTTTCTACATTCTATTAAACAGAACTTCTTTAAGTAATACTTTACGTAGAAAATCGAAATTACAATAAAATTAGTATTTTTTTTGCTCTATTATCTTAAAATAGGTGACGCCCGCAGCTTCGCTCGAGTGGATTTATTTTTTAAAAATCCAGCGGGAACTCTTGTTGTTTTGATAAAATGTCACTCTCCCAGTCCCCCACTATACCCATGTAAAAAAAATCACGTCGATCCGTTGCTTTGTTGCGGTGTGATTGAAGGACAAATCAACAAACAAACACATTACCTGAACCTATAGATGCCAAAGGATAAACGTGATCTCTGCATGGGAATAGTTGTGGTCCTGGAGAGTGATATAAGCTACTGCTACTACTGGAAAACTAAACAATTCCCGCACGATTATAAAAACCTAACTCCACTCGGATAAAGACATGAACTAAAGTTAGTAACTAACTCGTAGGAACTTCAATAGGAGCGTATCCAAAATATTACACTGTCACAAAATTCACGAGTCATATAAAATAAAGAAATTATTTCGTAAGCTTTGGCAACGGAAGTGAAACAGTGAAATACAGGTGTTGGCAACTTTATACCGCTTAAACTGGGAACTGATGGCTTGACGTCTGAATAAGTAGGTCAAAATTGTAAGGGATCATAAGAGATCACGGTGCAGAGATTTCGTGGGAACAAAGAAGTCTGTGACTGCAAGACGTAATCACTGAAATCAAAAAAATGTTAAATGAAATCAGAGATTACTACGATTTTTATATTATCTATAGCTCTTGCTGGATACCTACTAGATGGAGCTTTAGATTTAGCATAACAATAAAGCATCAAATTTAAACTAACAGCGTTTCTTGATTGGGTACAAGAGTATAAACATAAATCTTTTTTGCAAAACCGACTTCAAACGCCACTATAATGTATATAAATTGTGCCTATAAAATTGAACAGTTCCCTCGATTTCTCTAGGATCCCTTCGTCAGATCCTGACCTGATGACAAAGGGACCACCAGGGAAGTATACCCTTTCAAACAAAAAAGAATTTTTCAAATCGGTCCAGGCGTCTTCGAGTTATCAGGGAACATACATAAAAAAAGATTCCGACGAATTGAGAACCTCCTCCTTTTTTGAAAATCGGTTAAAAAAGAATTTTACCAACTTTAGGTACCTACTTTATAGGGAGGGAACTGTAATGAAAATCCTCTTATTTATTTGAATACCACTCCAATTGTAACAAATCACGCTGTCAGTTTTAATCATTTCACGACATCCATGACTCTCAAGAGCTTTCAAGATTATAATCATTTTATATGTCGTTTTAAGGCTTCAGAAGCGAAGAACAGGTGTGCAGATTACGACAAATAAGGCTGCCAGTCCACCAGTGACGGGGATGCGTAACTAGACGCGTGTTTAGCCCACTCAGTAACACACACTCACTGAGACACCAGTACGTCTATTAATCGTCGGCTTGGCTACTGGATGAGCTGCCTAGGTTACTGTGGTTCTTCTAAGAACCTCGCATCATGGTAAGTATTGGACAGTGTGAGAGAATAACGTTCGTGTGGCCTCCGCTTGTCAAAACGAACGATACGCCCGCGAGCAGCGCGCTCGCGAGAGTGTGGTTCCGGAGTTACAGTTCACAGCCTCTGATTCAACTTTTTGCTTTTTATTCACATTTAACAATCAATACCTAAGCTTTTTAACGTCATTTAACCCTGCAATTTTAGAATGATACTAACTATCGACGGCCTCCCTGGCGCAGTGGTGAGCGCTGTGGTCTTATAACTGGGAGGTCTCGGTTTCGATTCCCGGCGGGGCAGTTTGGGAATTTATAATTTCTGAATAGACTCGTCTCTGGTTTGGTCTAGTGGGAAGCTTGGCTGTGGCTACTTACCACTCTACCGTCAAAGACGTGCCGCCAAGCGATTTAGCGTTCCGGCACGATGATGTGTAGAAACCGATTCGGGGTATGGGTTGAATATACACTGCCATACCCCTTCCAAGTTAGCCGGCTACCATCTTAGACTGAATCGTCCCTTACCATCAGGTGAGATCGCAGTCGAGGACTATATTTGTCATCGAATAAGAAAAAACATCTGGTGAAAAGGCAGCCTAAGGCGAGGTATTGCCGCTTCGTAAGTTCAGCGACTCATAAATGGGTCATAGGCAAGCATGTGACACTCGCGTTTACTGAAGTCTGAGATTCTGAGAAAATCTGGGTTTTGAAGCTTTCTAACAAAAAGTCAGTATAAACTTGAAAGTGTATTTAGTTAGTTGGTTTGTCCTTCGGTCACGCAGTAACGAAGCAAAATATTACCGTAATTTTTTGTATCCGTGGGTAATGGGTATAGTTGACGGCCTGGAGAGGGATTAAACTATTTTTTATCCCCAAAAAATAAGGATAATGCGAAAGTGTGTTTGTGTTGGTTTTTTCTTCAATCACGCAGCAACAGATTTAGGTGATGTTTTTGCATGGCCATACTTTAAGACCTGGAGAATGACATGGGCTTTTTATCCCTGAAAATCAATAGTTCCCGCGGGATATATAAAAACAAAATCCACGCTGACGTCAGATGGTAGTTTATAAATCTATCCTTCTCACATTTTGGCTAATGACCAGGATCGTGTAGTGCCAGTGATGCTGCAACGGATCCGTTTTGAGAATTAATCTTTGTTATAGTGCACGTTTGAACAGATACATCATCCTGCATCATCGTTTGTCTGTTGCTACGAGAATCTAAAAGATTTATTTCAGCTTCGTATGTTTCAGTTTTCTGTATCAAATAGGTAGGTAGGACTGGGTGTGTTTTTCTTTTTATGTGTACATTAACAGAAATTATATTTATTTTAGCTTTTTATAACACTGAATGATGCCTACGACTCTGTCCGGTTTCAAATTTCCGCGGGAACTCTTTAATTTTCCGGGATAAAAGTAACCTATGTATTAATCCTGTGTATGAACTATCTCCTTTCCAAACAGTCAAATCTTTAACAAACATTCTTCCTTCCATCCATCCATCCATCTATCCATTCATCCATGGATCATCCTCACAATTTTTCACATTTTATTTATTAGGATAGTAGGAAATTTCGTTTTTTTTATCCCCGGGATATTTATATTGTACTAGCCGAAGCCCGTAACTTCGTCCGCGTGGATTCTCCCTTCCAGGTCCCCAACTATACCCATGCAAAAAGTCACGTCAATCCGTTGTAGCGTGATTGAAGGATAAACCAACAAACAAATACTCTTTCGCATTTATAATATTAAGTAAGGTTTTACCAGACTTTTCCGGTTTGGCAAATAAATAATGCTAATGGTACCGCCCGCCAACAGTCTCACCCTCTCGCCTCTTGGCTAGAAGTAATCACCCATAAAGGCTAACAAGAGCGGACGATATTTGTATGCCTGATTGATGGACAGTCTGGTTTCCTAATGCGATTTGTGTACGTCGGGGCGTCTATTGCCTCATTAATATATCCGGCCATGTGTAAATACTAGTATAGTACGTTTATCTCACGAAGTTACGGGCGCTTTACTTGTGGTTACGTCGTGTACATGCACATTGCGTAAGTGTGCGTGCCTGTCAGGAGCCTAGGTGGGAGCGATCAGACGCGAGCAAGCTCTCGCTCACACTTATACAGATACGGCACACATACAACCATGAACCACGCGCCGTCGTGAATTGTAAGAACTATAGTAATGAATTTAATATGACTAGTTTTTGCCCGCAGCTTCACTCACGTTATGTCCGATTTTTCACACCCCTATTTACCCCCTCAGGGATTGAATTTTCAATAATGAAAATTAAAATTATTCTATTCTATTCTAATCGACGCGCACAAATGACCACGACGGTCATCATTATAGTACCAAATACAGAGAGTAGAAACTTATTTTACCGGTACTGCAAGCACAGTACCTACTCTATTCTCCTGGATATTGTATAAGACGTCGGGTTATCCTATTCATTACTACTATCATATTATGCACGGGCAAATTGGCAGTTCTGTCACGATCTGCATACAGAGTCACGTTCGAATTATTGCAACGTCAGCACGGGAAACTGTTAAGCGTCTGAGCATACTGTATTAGTAGGTATGTGAACTTAATACTATAACTTAGTTAAGTATATACTTTATTTTTTATGCAACTACGGTGAAACTAAAAGAAAAGTATCCAAAAGGATGTGTATTTTACTTATTTCGGAAGACTCTCTATTATGGTACGGGATTTCAGTTTTTTACCCGGGACAAATAAAAAAACAAGTGTGTTAGTGTCATTTCTTTTTGATATTTTTCGAGGATCAAGTCAGTTTTAACATCATTCTATTCGTTTTACATACTTATCTATAAAAATCAGTACAATTATAATCGTAATTAAAAACGATCATCAACTAGCTTTTTTACGAACGGTGCGTGTGTGAATACTTAGATCGATTTCATAATGAAAAACGAAGTAAGAATCAAATACGGGACAGAGTTAGTCCCGCCGGGACATTTTAAACAATACTTAAATACAGGATGTCCCGGGAGATACGGGACGTCTGGCAACGCTACTCTCTATCCTAATAAATTTTTAAATATATATCAAAAATTCCAAGGCTGGCGGCATTCGAACTTTCATCACTCGGTAATCACGCCCTGAGTGTATTGACCAAATTTCACTACGGCCAATTCGAATCGAAACACGAAACTTATTATTTGAAGCAGTTCTTTCATTCCGATAACCGTTATTAGGTAGGTACTTATGCGCAAGCTTAGGTCAAACTATAAAAATTATATAAACAAGGAGATAACATGAACCTCCGTAGTTGCAAGATAAAACCATTATTTTGTAGCGAAGAATTTTAATTAGAAACTTAACTCAGGTTAGAAAACAGAACCGCGCATAAAAATGTAGCGCCGCCGTTGCAATAAGTTACAACTGTATAACATTTTCTTGCATAAACATTTTTGTTTACAAGGCAATGTTCTTGAATAATCAAGAATTCAAGACAATGCAGCTTTCGCCCACCGGGAAGTGGCGCAAGGCCAAACTTTAAAAGGTAGTTTAATATTTAAAAGTTATCTAACACCTCCTGTATCATCAAAATTCTACAGCAAGGAAAAGTTCATAAACTAGAACCAAACTACATCCTTTAGAGCTTAGTAACTACGAGGATAACTTTATGTAGGTCTTCGGGACCATACTTCGATGTTACTCCCATACCTCTTTCAAAACTGAACCGATAATATATAATCGCTTTTTTATAATTATTATTAAGTAAACAGTTAAACAACTTTATTCAGCCAAACTTTTAAATTCATCCGAATAAATGTATAGGTAGGTAAATATATTGTAGCAGTCAAAAATAACAATTATTTAAAATCCAGTCACAAATAAAAGCATGTTTGAGTTTCCCATTGATACGCAAGAGTATGTTGGACGTGAATTTTACGTTCAAAAAGTGTTAATCAAACAACTGCAATCCACTCGCAGTTTGAAATTACGAGTTCCCAGGTCCTCAACATATACTGACAAAAAGGCACGTCAGTTCATCGCTCAGTTGCTGCCTGATTGGAGGACAAACCAAAAAACAAACAAACACACTTTCGCATCGCTGTCCTCGTCAAGCTATAACGTTCTTAAACAACATTTGGTCAAACACAATTTTTTAATATGCATTTTTTAGTGTGCGTGCATGTGCGTGTGTTCGTGCGTATATGCGTGCGTGTGAGTGTGCGCACGCGCGTGTGTACGTGTGTGTGTTTGTGTGTCTATCTGTGGCATCGTAGCTCCCCATGATGATGTTTGATGAAAATAGGTTTGGACCTATTTTCAACAAACATTTTGTGGCGGCGGAGAACTTGGGTTCTCCGCCGCCACAAAATGGCGGATTTGAAACAAATTAATATAATTATATAGAGTCTATAGTGAGTGGAAGGCCTACACGTTGATCGCGTGACCAAAGCACAAGTGTGCAAAGCAAGTGTGCAATTGTATCGCAATGCGTTGTCCCGAGGCGTCTATAGCCTCATTAATATCCGGTCATATGTACACACACGGTATTTGCAGTGCTGTCGCGATATCGATACATAGTCACGTACAGCTTATTGCATAGTGGTGGCACACAAAACTGTTTATTACACGATACGAGGATTTGGTGCCCGTGATTAAAAAAGGTTTTAATAAACGTGTAAGTACATATCTACCGCAATTATGTGGAGAAAATAAATAAATTAATTAATTAATCAATAAAATTTCTTCCCGACCGAATTCGACTATAACGACTTATTTACATAGGGTCAGGCGGGGTAAATATAAGACACAGAAATTTCGTATAAAAATAAGACATGATTGTAATTCCGTAGAAAAAGACCAAAAAAGAACCTTATTAAACTAAAAAGTATACTTCATTTGTAATGTCTTAGAACTCAAATTACTAAATTGATAACTTATTGCATGTATACTTTATAACACATTTTATAAAGTACCGAAAATATTGCCGCGAAAACTTTACATTGGGATCTAGGAACTTTTCGTTTGCCTTAACCCGTTTATGCAAGCGCGGCCGCATCTCCCGCTCCCGGCATTCCGGGCGAGACGTGCTTGCGGGGGAGAGCGGTGGTTTTATTCTGCATCCAGTCGTTGATAGGAAAACTCAAGTTGTTTGTAGGGTAAAAAATGAGACACGTAAGGGGAAAAAATGAGACAGTGTATGGGGTAATATTAAGACAGTTGATATTTTTTGGAAAGCATAAAAAACTTAGTCCGCCTTCTTTAGGAGTCTGCCATATTGGATTTAGGGTGACGTCACTTTATTTTTCGAGTTGTTCTCAGCAAGCCCATTCATTTGATACCCATATTGTAGGAGTGCATTAAAAATAACTAGTCTGCCACCGTGAGTGTTCCGCCATTTTGGATTTACAATGACGTCACACAGCTAACCATGCATTGTCATCCAAACTTACCGTGTATACAAAATTTCAGCTCAATCGGTTGAAGCTATTTGCTTCAAAATTGAGTTGCAAGATTCGATCCGAATAAACATAGTTACATACATTGCAAGTTACATAAAAGCTTTTATATGTAACAGAGGAGTAACAGAGGAGTGTCAAGGCTCATATTTAGATCAGATACAGATAGTATCAGACTTACCTTAATTTTCACTATCATATTTTGTAGCTATGTAAGGTTAATATTGAAACATTAAGTACCGACTACTGTAATTATTACCAAAAAAGTAGACCAATTTTTTGTTTTGTTAATTTTAATGATTTTTTTATATCATATCTCCCAGCTCTATCTTATTATTACCACCATCTCTATAAAACACTGAAGGCATAGAAGTTCAAACATGTTTCATTTTTAACCTTATGTGTCTTATATTTTCCCCTTTATAGAGGAAAAAAATGAGACATATACTTTGTATGAAAAATATACATTTCGCTTGACTATTTTGAATTGAATTGGTATCATGTGAAAGATACCAATTATAAGTATAATATAATCAGTTTTTCTTACACTTATAATATTTTTAACAGCATTAGAAATGTAAAGATCCGTTTTCGTCCCATATTTACCCCGCCTGACCCTACAGATTAGCCGTGTGCATGGGAGATATTATAGTGCACAAATGTTTGCGGAAATTTATAATTTCTAAATAGTCTCTGGTCTGGTGGCAGGCTTTAGCCGTGGCTAGTTACCACCCCACGTGACGTGCCGCCAAGCGATTTAGCGTTCCGGAACGATGGCGTGTAGAATCCGATTAGGGGGGTATAGGTTGAATCTACACTGCCATACCCATTCCAAGTTAGCCCACTACCATCTTAGACTACATCGTCACTTATCAGCTGAGAATTGAGATCGCAGTCAAAGACTATCTTGTCAACGAATAAAAAAAAATTTAGGTTAGAATTAACAAAGATTGTTATTATTTTCGATGGCCAAGAAAATAAAATAAATAAAATTGAGAGGCATCTCAACAGAAGGGACTTACTGAAATAGCATTAGGTAATAGATAGGTAGGTATTTGAGGCTAACTGAGCTAGGTCGAGTTATTAAAATTTGAATGGCGTTATACCATAGGTACCTATTCTGTGGAAAATCTGCTCGGCTGGTGAATATTTCGCTCGAAACTGAGCAGATTTGGTTTTGACAGTTAGATATCGTTGAGCCAATAGCCACAATAGCCATCAAACTCTCTTTGAAGTGCCTAGAACCTCGGCTTCAAATGTGAAAGATATGCTATTTTCGAGTTTAAAGCAATTTATTGCCCTAATTTATTTTCACAAAGAATACAAATTGAGTATTTTTAACAATAGAGAAATCCAACAGGAAAATCTAAACTTTTACAATATAGAGATAAAAGTTGGCCAGTATCTAAATGCCTCAATTTTGCATATAGGGTCATGTGTTCAACAATGAAACACAAAAAATTCAAAGTCTCGTGCACCTTTTGTTTTGACAGATAGAAGCCTAATTTTTTACAGGTGTGTAGGTAATTTTATTCGGCATCGGATTTCATTTACAAGTTTTTTAATTAATATGTAATCAATCGACAAAAAATTATAAACTAAAAAATGGGAAATGTTTCATTGTGTCCACAGGGGTGGTACACAATGAAACACCACAAATTCAACAATGAAACATTAATAGTATTGTCTCGACTTTTGTGTAATTTATGGAGTAGGTGAATAAAAAAAAATGCTTGAGTTAATAATCACAAAAGGATTTATTTTTAATTAACTTTAATCAGGTTACCAGTACTATTACTGGTATTATAAAAAATTTAATGTTAATAAGATTAATTTGTGGATTTGTAGCCACAAAAATTATTAATTTGCCCGGAAAGTACATGATATTATGTATGTACAATTATACGGTACACAATAAAACAAAATGATACACATTGAAATAGTGTTTCATTGTGTTACTGTGCAACTGTTTCATTGTGAACTACCTAAGGTTTTTTTTACTAATCTCAATTTTTTACCCACTAAATTGTAATACTTTAAGATATAATTTATTGCACATTAATCTACGAAATGTGTGTAATGCTAATTAATCATGAAATTTATGAAATTTTCAACCATACTTTAGTAAAAAATCTATAAAGAATGCTAAAAATACTTACTTTTTGTCGAAAAAAACCAAAAGTGCTCCGCAAACACATCTTCTCGCACGCGGCGTCGATGCAAATTGGGCTAGGGCGGGGGGTTCACGAAAGTGTCCTAACGCAATATAATGCACGAAATGGCAACGCAGAATTTTAGAAATATCACAGTGTTTTATTGTGTACCACTGTTTCATTGTTGGACATCTGACCCTACGTATACAAAGAGATGGCCTTAAGTGAATCTTAAATATTACAGTATCTCTTTAGATATGTACCGAGCACGTGCCAAGTTGCATTGTTTGTGAATTCTAACATACGAGTGGACACGGAAATGTAATGTCAATATTGCACTTTTTTTTTTTTTAAGAATATTAGCCAAGCTGAAGTTGACTAATATCCTCCTATCCCCTCCAAATAAGCGGAAAGCTTGTGCTAGGAGTGGGTACGACAATAGTGCGACGGGTGGGGTTCGAACCTGTGATCTTTCAGTTTTCAGTCCGCACCTTTAACCGTTGGGCTATTGAGGCTATTTGGTAGAACAAGGCCACAATAATTTTACCCTTAACTGATAAATTACTTTAAAAAATTAGTTTTTAATTCTTGTTAACAGCATGCCTAAAATAATTAAACCATATTGTGAATCTAGATTTTATGTAAACATTATTAGTAGTGACGTTATTTTTTAAACAATATTATGAACGGGGAATGCGCGTTCTATTCCGTGCAATAAGGAATAGAATGGTTGGAACTTTTAGTTGAAACTCCACCTATTCGACTCCTAAGCCTTCTAGACTTCAGCCTGCCATTATGAGATAGGCTTGCGTTTGACGACAATCAATGATGGAAAGCATTAATGAGGTCTAGGTTGGAGCGCGCTTGCCCAGAAAATGCCTATTCACTCTTGTCTTAAAGGTACTCAAATTATATCTGGCCGGAACACAGACGCTATGAGTGCGTTCCACACCTTAGCGGTTCGTTTCACAAACGTTGAACTAAAGCGTTTTGTTCGTGTGGGTTGGATTTGGCACATAAGGGTGCCATTGCTTCACGATTTCTCGAAGTTCTGTGGTAGAACGCTGAGGGGGGCACTAGTTTGTGAAGTTCCTGAGCGCACTCTCCAAAGTATATCCAATAGAAGACCAACCGACAGACATTGCGTCGGATGCTGTAGAGTGTAAACTGAGCATTTTCGCTTGCGGTATTATAGGTATTATGTGCGTATTCTCAATAATGCCAAAAACCGCATTCCAATATCGCAATCATGTACCTAATTATTAGTAATAATGGAATTGGAATTTCGTACGTAACCAAATGAACAACTGTTAATTTTAGGTAAGTATAGGTTAGAATATGAACATAGTAGAGATAATAAAACCGGACAATCATCAGGCAATGGACATTACCGCATTATACAGCCGGATTACGTTAGGATGTGGCCTATCCATTACATTATGGTAATCGGACTAGAATTATCTTTTATGTGTAACAATAAATTTGTTTTAGTCCTAAACCGTTGAAGGGATCAACTGTGCTGTATATATAGCACCCTTTAGATGGGGTTCCGTTGTCTGTTTAACCTCTTTGATTGGTGTGGCCTGTGATGGAACCTATTTAATTCAAACAGTAGATACAATTTCGCAAAAATCGCTCACCCGGTGTGGTAGGTAGAGCATTAACGTATATGACGGCGCGTCTATACGCGTATCAAGGGTGGAACTGTCAGGCCATCTAGCGGAACTTCACGTACTATCTTGTAAACAAATCTCTTGGTAACCATCGCTGGTTGGTTGGTTGGACGAATCGCTGTTTTTATATCTTGATCCGAAGTGTGTCTGCTCAAATTGGATTGTCTAACTATTGGAGGAATTTTCATGCTGTGATTGACTGTGATTTGTTTCAAACAAATTCTTTGATTGGAAGATTATAATTTGTTGAGTTGAAGAAGAATTTAGTTGTCAAGTTTCATTTATCGCACACAAATCCTTGCTCAACCGAAATTAACTATGATTAAGGTAATATTGCACCTAAATACACTAAAAATAGAAAAGGGCCCAAGATTGAGCCTTGCGGGATACCTATTAGAGTAGATGAAACGTAGTACTTTTCACATCACTTATACTTATGCACATCTTTTGAGTTCTGTTACTAATCAAGATAGAGCAATGCCCATGGTAACAAAGATGACTGAAATTTAGTTACATGGTTTGGTGATTGCAATCAATTGCCTTAGAAAGGTCACAGAAGACCCGAACAGCATTCTGCCAAGTGAAGCTGGCAATCGTTTAAACGTTGATTCGAAAAAAGTTAATGTACTACGAAAGGTCCCTATAAAAATTTATAACGCGTCAAATCCTCGGATAAAATACTAAGCAGACTCCAGTTAAATTACGGTAAAATGCAAAGTCAGAGAACAGGAGTAATTTTAATACGGCTGTGGGTAACCAATAGCAGTAATAGATGTTCCGAATCGGTCGTAGCTACGTCGTAGCTACCGAATTAACGGGATCTGCAAGCTGCGGCTCGAATATTATTTGCGCCTCGTCTGTATTTTTCAACTTTCTTTATTACTAGTGGTTTGAAAGGAATTGAGATCTTGCATCCTATATGATAATCCTAGCATAAATAGGTAATTAAATAACCTACGTCCTTTGTTTTCGATCAGCCCAATCTACCACGACAATTTTTAAGCTATTGTATGCAATATGCTTCTATCGCGGGCCTTGAGCGTGGAGACCGAATCCAGATTCAAGATTCAAGAACACGGGACTCCTCTCACCGCTAAATGGCGTTGATAAAAAATGCTATGCAATAGCTTTACCGCGGCAGTCCCCGAGTGCCACACGTCTTTTTTTTTGTAAAGTTTCGGTTAAGAAATTTTTAAATAAATATTTCTAGGGCTTCATTCATGCTTAGATAAGTCATTTAAGTATTTGTTGTTCAACCACAGATATATCTTATATGGTGATCTTGGTGGAATAGGCCCTTATTATGTTTATTATAAGGCTCTGCCAGTTACGAATACAGACAGGATAGCAATTACTTATTTAAATTGATTTATTAAACTTAACTTATATTCTCCTCTCCCCTCCAAATAAGCGGAAAGCTTGTGTTAGGAGTGGGATATACGACTTTAGTGGAACGGGTGGGGATCGAATCTGTGACCTTTCAGTTTTCAATCCGTATCTTTAACCGTTGTGCTAATAGGCTTTTATAAATGAGAAGTGTAGAAAATGCACTAGCGTATGTGAATTTAGCTCACTATTCGTATCAAGTAATATAAAACCGAAACCTAATTAGAAGTAGCAATTAACCTAAAACTCGGCAACAACAGAATATGTGTTGAAAACGCCTCACATTGCGGTACGTACCTATCTTACCAGAATAAATATTAGTTTGTGAAGCTGTTTCCTATGCGATATGAAAACTAAGTTTTGTTATTTTCGACAAATCAAACTATGCATAATAATTACGTATTATGCTGAAAGAATTGTCTAATAAGACTTACAAGATAATATTAAAATTAATATGCTTTTGTCATATGTTTTGTGTGGTTTATTTTATCTAAACAGAATCATAATGGATTTTACTTATTTTAAATAGAATAGAATATTTTTTATTCCAATGAACTTTTGCTTTCGAATCGTCAAATGAATCTACCACTGGTTCGGAATGCCGTTCCAACCGAGAAGAACCAGCAAGAAACTCGGCGGTTGCTCTTTTAAAAATAAAATAATATGTAATAACATTATATTATGTAAAGAATATTTTTTTTATTGGTTCAGTATTATTTAACTAAATTTAATATGATGACAAAATGCTTTATCTGTCTACTAAAAGTTTAAAAAATCCCTCCGGAACCCTCTGCTTTTCCGGGATAAATATCTATGTCAACCACTTACACCCATGCAAAAAGTCACGTCGAACCAGCTCCATAGCTGCGTGACTGCAGGAAAAACCGACAAACTAACAAACGAACACAATGTTTTTAGCATTTATAAGGATACTTCTATCCAAAAAAGAAAATGGTTTTTCTAAATCGAGGCGTACGAAACGAAGTCGCGGGCAATATCAAGAATTTACCTTCGTACTATAAAAGCGACATTTTGCTGGTAGCTGGCTTATTAAACGAATCCATCATCTCACACGGCTATGGTGAGAGCATTTGCAGTTTTATTAACGGTTTGTTGAACGCGATTTTCAGCGAAACCCAAGTTAAATTATATCCCTTGCATTTATAGGTAATAATTGCATTTCGAATTATATTTTTGAAGTGTATAATATTTTTACTTGTAAATAATATACAGAAAATCTCCAATCATTTTGTACTTTGTAATAATTGAAGCCACAATAGCCCAACGGTTAAAGGTTAACTGAAAACTGAAAGGTCGCAGGTTCGAACCTCACCCTTTGCACTATTGTCGTACCCACTCCTAGCACAAGCTTTTCGCTTATAGAGGATAGAGTTGTACTATGCTATGTCTAATTGTCTATGGTTTGATAATAAAATCCTTCTTCTGGTCTACGCCACCGACACGCCAGCGTTTTATTTTATCCTGAGCTCTGAATCTCAATTTTCCATAATCTGGAATTTTGTCTGGGAGGCTTTGGCCGTGGCTAGTTACCACCCTACCGTCAAAGATGTGCCGCCAAGTGATTTAGCGTTCCGGCACAATGGCGTGTAGAAACCGATTAGGGGTATGGGTTGAATGGACACCTTCCAAGTTAGCCCACTACCATCTTAAACTGCATCGTCACTTACCATTAGGAGATCGCAGTCAAGGACTAACTTGTCATCGAATAAAAAAGACGTGTGGCACTCAGGGACTGCCGCGGTAAAGCTATTGCATAGCATTTTTATCAAAATTTTTATAATTTAGCGGTGAGAGGAGTCCCGTGTCAGGTTATTTTCGTTACGGAATTTCTGGATTCGGTCTCCACGCTCAAGGCCCGCGATAGAAGCTATGCAATAGCTAAAAAAATCTGGAACTATAACAGGTATAGCGAAATGGTGAAAAGTTGCGTTAACTTACCTTGCTCTCAACATAATAATTAATGTTAAGCGTAATCTCAAACTGTAAATAGTGCGAGCGCACGCGGTTCGATTAACGTTTATTGAACGTCGCTTTAAACGCTATTGGGGTTAAACTCAGCCTTTGCCTTTGCAGGTAATTACAGTTTATATTGCAGTTTTCGTGTTTTCCGCGGCAAAGGAAATTACCACCACAGTCAAAGATGTATTGCACTATGGAATAAAAACTGTAGTAATTAGTGTTATGGAACACTCAACGCGGTCTTATGTGGTTCGAATTTCGAATGAGTGAAGTTCAGAAACGCAACTTTGTGCGCAAGAACTCACTCGCAATTAATTGCCGTGCGATAGTTGTATCTACCTACCTACTGATCAGTATGGGTATTAAATGATAGGTACGCACGTCGCACACACGCGCAATATTTTGAAAGTAATTTTGTAAAAAACTTCACAGTCAAGCCAGAACAAGATAAATACAAACAAACATATTATAAATTAACATAGCATGGTTGAATTTTAAACTCGCTAAAATTCTCCATTCTGCAATAAATATGTATGCTTGTGTATTTTGTGCTATGTAGAGAACTATTATTTACATTCATTTAAAAGCAACTCGGTTGGATATAAAACACACTTATGCCCTGAAGCTGAAGTGTAATTAAAGTTATGTTTACCGTAAATTTCAGTATATAACATTTCGTAAGTCATGCTTTTGACTTGCGTGCTTTGTACATGACTTGATGACGAATTAAAGGACTGACGTCATATGTTGAAACTCAAAAAGACTTGTGACTTTATTCGGCAAATACTCTAAAGCTATATAGTTCTTTCAATTCACGAGAGCGCGTGAGCTTTACTTGTGGTTACGTCGTGTACATACACATTGCGTAAGTGTGCGTGCCTGTCCGGAGCCTAGGTGGGAGCGGTCAGCTCTCGCTCCCACTTATATAGATACGACACACACACACAACCAGGGGCGACGTGCCCTCGTGAATTGCAAGAACTATACCACATTATTGTGACTGTATATTTCTTATATAATATCTACTGGCAACCTTCTGAGATAATGTGTTCATTTAATTTATGTATTTTCCAATTCACCTTTTTACTCGTTGAATTTCTGAATTTTCGAATTGATGAAGAAGGTAATGAAAACTTGAAGAAGAAAAGATGTGACTGGAAAAGTTACTTGTGTATAGAAATCAAAATATAAAGGTTATAAAACCACACTGGAAGAAATGTTGCAGTTATCGCTTTTAAAAAAGTCAAAGGCCTAAACAGCCTTCGCGTGTGACATCACATACCTCCAAGACCATCATTGCAAAAATTTATCTTTTGCCTGTCCATAACTTAGTCATTGCTTTACGGATTTCAGAATATTTTTGCAATGATGTATTACTTTTGATCTATTATTTTATTTGTCTATAACTTATATTATAAGTTAGGTATATTCTTAACTTATAATATTATATTTATAGATGGAAACATCAGCAACGGGAGGCCACGACAGCTATCCTACACTTCATGAAAATAATATTATTGACATCGTAAAAAAGGAAAATGTCAGACCCACGTTGTGTGCAAATGATATAAATATTTGATTAAATAAAACGACGCGCAACCCTTCTCTAGCGGAGAGGTACAATGTAGAATAAAAAGCTTTTCGCCGTATTTAAAACCTTTTTTTAATTTAATTAAACAGTAGACAAGTATAATATCAGAGAAATAAAATTTGCGTATTTAAAACAGAAGCAGATAGGTACGAATTTAAAGCTGCCTCACGTAATAGAATAATGAACACACAAATAACACTATAGTTCGATACCTCCTACGTAAATCGTGGTATCAAACAAAATTGGCATTTTAGGTTTTGTGCACATTTTGTGTTCGTTTAAAAAAAATTAAAAACAGCATTTTTTAACATGCTCTCAACACGTATAAAGTTGTATCGTTATTAAAACGACGGCCTAAACCATTGTATTGAGCTTTACAATAATTAAGGGTCATACTACACGGGCGGTTCTCCCGCTGCGGGAATCCGCTCGACAAAGCTGCCGCAGACCATCAAACTACACGGGACGCGGTTTATCGCTGTCTTTTGTTCATTTCAGGTCCCGCGCAGAATGACGTAATAGCGGGAAACCGCCCGTGTAGTTTGAAACGCCGGTTATCAGCGGCGGTTTGACGCTGCATGCGGCGGTCGTATTTCTCCCGCCTGTAAACCGCGACGGGAAACCGCGCAGTGTAGTATGCAGCATACAACTTTCATATTAAATTGTGACTAGTGCGGTTCAGAAGCGGATTCCCGCAGCGGGAGAACCGCCCGTGTAGTATGACCCTAACGCGTCACGTAAGCGTTTTGGGGATACAATAACTTACGTAGTAGGTATCGAGTTATGTGTTTGTAGCTGCTTTAAACTGAGTGCCCAGTTAGTACCGGCTTTTCTCAGTTAAATCTGCTATGCATAAAGGATGCTCAAAAGCTGCAGGTGCAGATGCTGCGAGGTAACAAGAAATGTACATCATTTTAATTTCATTTTGAATTAATTCGAGCTAAGGAGTACTTAAATCCGATTAGATTTCGTAATTCTAGTAAAGTGAATACCTAACTTTCTAGTCTTTTTGGTCGAATCTTAAGCCGTATAAAATATAATTTAGGTATACTTAGCTAGATGATGCCCGCAATTTCGTCCGCGTGGATTAATTTTCCGGGTTGAAGTGTAGCTTATGCGCTAATCCTGGGTATGAGCTATCTCCATTCCAAATTTCAGCCAAATCCGTTTATTCGTTGTATCGTGAAGCAGTAACAAATATCCATCCGTCCATACATCCAAACTTTTGCATTTACATATAATATTAATAGTACAGCAAATAGGATTTATATTGAAAGAAAATAATAACTGGTCATCTCATACATGACACACTTCATATGCGGGTAGTTACAAAATCCTTAAGCCTGCAGTCTGGGCGCGTGAGAAGTTGCGATTGAACACCCACATTGATAATTTCTATTCACACAGACATATCATACAATATTAGTATACGCACCCTGGAAAGTAACAATCTTAACAATCTACGTTTGGCGCTTCCCTTAAGTTAAATATACATCACGCGTTCGTTTTAGTAGGATATTAATGAATTTCACAGAAAATACGCAATGTATTTAACCATTAGATTGTCGTTTTGTTTAGTTCGCGGGCGGCGACGTGCGGTAGTGAGTAGCCGGTGGCATAGGGTGGGGTCACAGTGCACGCTTTTTGTCATGTAACTTTTGCGTGAATTGTGATTCGAATTATGTAAAGAGGAATTTCCAAATACATAGTCAATTATAGTTACAAAAATATTTAATTGGATAAAGATTACTAAATAATCAGGATGAGAACGTCAACATTTTTCATCGTACTCATGTTTCAACAGACTAATTTGAATAAAAAAGGGGTTATAGTTGCTCAACTATAATAGTTCAATATATAGCCCCGCGGACGTGCTTGTAGGTAATTATGAGTATTGCAAACATGTATAGTACGTATATCTCACGAAGTTACGGTTAATTTTTTTTTAAATAAAATATAGCTCATGTTACTTAGGAATAATAGCTTTCCATGAGTGTAAGAATTTTTAAAATCGGTTAAGTAGTAGTTTTTGAGTTTATCCATTACAAACAATTTTACAAACTTACAAATAAGCAAATATTTCATCTTTATGATATTAGTTTAGAAAAAACAAGTGTCACTAAATAATTCAAACTCAAACTCAAAATTATTTATTTCATGTAGAATGCTGATTCTGCTGAGAAGAGCCGGCAAGAAACTCGGCAGTTGCTCTTTTCAAAACAAAAAATGTTACAATATGTAGCTTATACAGTATCTTGTGGCAGTTGAAGCAAGCAGATTGGTTCCAAGTAACTCTGTCATTTACAATTATATTTTGCATGTTTTGTATTTCCTGAAATAGAACTCTCGTTGCTTTTTCAACATCAGTGCACGCATCATCCTTCAAGCTTTTGTTTTCCAGAATTGACACTTTGTTTCCTGAAACAATATAGTTAATAAGGTATTTATTAGAAATTAGGATATAATTAATTAAATTAGATTTTTTGCAAACCCCAATTAGATTTTAAAGGTTTAAAAGGTGGCCTATATGTTAATCCAGGGTATAAGCTATCTGAATTCCAAAATATGTATCAGCCAAATCGGTTTAGTGTTTGTAGGGTTATAAAGACAGCTAGTCCATTTTAAAGTAATTTTTTAATACGGCTGCTCAAAGAGCTTTTTGTAGCTGTATCTCGTGCGGAAAGTTCGATTTTCCGCATTTGTATCAAAATATACTATTGAAGGTTAACAAACATTCAGCCAGAAAACATAACAATGTTTTGGGCTTCGCCACAGTCGAAGTCGAAGCTTTGTCTGGGGGGAGGCTTTAGCCGTGACTAGTTACCACCCTACGTCAAAGACGTGCCGCCAAGCGATTTAGCGTTTCGGCACGATGGCGTGTAGAAACCGATTAGGCTTAGGTTGAATTTACACTGCCGTACCCATTCCAAGTTAGTCCGCTACCATCTAAGACTGGCATCGTCACTTACCATCAGGTGAGATCGCAGTCAAAAACTATCTTGTCAACAATAAAAATAAAAAATTCGGGTAAAAAGATGAGTACATTATAAGTACTTACAGCTTATGTTAAATCTTTCTTTGTTTTTTTTTTGTGTTTTTAGTAATTTCCTTTACGCTTTTTCATATCTACCTGAAATGAGAAGAAAAATAAGTTACGATATTAATGAGTACATTAGTGTTTGCTAATTAATGAAGTGTTTGATGATTAAAAAAATACATAATAAAACTCACATACTTACTACGTTCGAAGAATACAAATAAAATTAGCAGTCGTCTCCGACACTCGCGACCCACCCTAACGCTCGAAACAATTATTATATCGCGATCGCCGGAGTTGCGGTGCTCTGCGAAAAGAAGCGTGCTATCACCTTGAATATTGGGACGCGATTGAATTGATTTGTGGTTGAACACTGTAATATAAAGCGAATTACGGGCGGCTACTGCTTCATACTAAAATGTATGAGCAACGGGGAACGATTTTCGCTACAAAATTAATGATTTTTAGTCTTATATTATTGCTTTTTGGTTTGAATTAATATAAAATTTTAATGGTGAAAATATTTTCTATACTTCCTTCTCACGATTTAACCAAAAATTATTCCAAATATAACATCGGAATAGCATAAGATGTATTAAATAGAAAAGGTCGATTTCGGTGATTTTGATAATGTTGTCGATTTTTTTTCTCAAAAACTGAGATTTATTTTAGATATATTTCGCGGCGTACTTATAGCTTCATCTATTAAGCAATTGAGGTTTTTTTGTGGTGTCATTCAATTCAATGAGTTTTTTAATTTGCGTTAAACCGTAAGTGTCTATTTGCGCATTTCTTCCAGACTTGCCTCTTAACAGTCAATCGAAGAGAGTTTAGAGATGTGTGGGATTTTCTTTAACCTCATAGTAAACAATACGAAAACGCAACCTTACAAGGTTATACCGACTGGTTTTTATATTCGCATCGCGCCTATTACAGCAGTAATATCGTAATTCAAGCCGTCAGGTGCAGCTGCCACCAACAACTCCAAGCGATTAACCCATTTGAGGGCTGCGAAACTCCCGCCCAAACAATGATATGAGAAAACCAAAGATACACAGTACTTTTTTGATGTGAATTTCTAATATATTTAGAATTGTTTTGTTAGCGGTACAACTACGAAGGAAGACGATCTAAGAAGGAGGTGAAAGTACCAAAATTAAATAATATACAACAGTAGGTATGGTTTGTCACTATAAAAAACAGAAACACAAGTAGGGCTATTATATTTTTGTTCCAAGAATCTATGTAATTTTTTCACACTGGTTCGGAAAGAAGATTCTGCTAAAAAGAGTCGGGAATTTAATCAGTGCAAAGCTAAATTGGTGACCAACAATTTTTAGGCCTGTCTTCCATAAATATAGGAGAATTAGAATCTTAATAGAGATCTACTACCATTCTTTGTAATATACAAATAAAATACTATATATAATAAACAAAATTTATTTATATTGATTGTCAAAAGTAAAAATAAATTCATTTTTGAATTTAATAAATAGCTAATCATGCAATATTATTTTTACAGTTTCTAAAACAACTGTTTCTATACTTTGTCCATATCCAAAATATTCAACAAAATATATGCACTCCGTAATCCTCACTCCTATTTTTTGCAATCTTTCTATCAAGTCGGTATGTCTTGAATAACGTATATCTGCAAGGTTTGAAGGCTGCAAAACTCCCGTCCAATTTATACAGACCTCCCAAACTATATCCACCCAACCCCTTTTACACCGCATTGCATAGAAGTTGAAGGGACCGGGAATATCTTTGAAAGGTGGTTATCGCTTGCGAATGAGATGTTTGCACTGCCAATACTTGAAGGATTTTATTGACATTATTGTTTTCCATTTGTAGATTGGAATATTTTGGGGCATTTGGAAAAATTACTGCGGGATTAGAGTCCGGCCTTCAGTCAAAAGTATTGTGTTTCATGATAATTATTCAGGGAATGGGTACAAAACCTGCCCCCTGATTCTGTCATTCATCCATTGAAGTTTTGAAGAGAAATGTCATTTACTATTTCATAGTAAATCTTCAATGGATAAAAAATATTTATGTCAGTGGCTTTAATTTTTTGATAGCCACTGAGTAATAGAATCAGGCCCCTGATTGCAAAAAATAACGCTCAAAAAAGTGAATAAGTGGTAAGGGTAAAATAGGACCTTGAAATCTGTATGAAAATCGAACCTAAAGTGAGCGAAGCTGCGGACAAAAACTAGTTCTTTTATTAAAGAAAGGAATAAAAAATAATGACAATATACATAGGTATCGTTTGCAACTCGTCTCAAACTCTTCGCGTATGGCAGTGAAAAGTTAATTTAACGATAAAACTTTACGACACGACCAAGATTTAGAATACAGAGATCATGAATCTTCTCGCAGCAAACTTTAAGTAAAGATTTAATATGTAATTTCGTAATAACGTCTTTGAAACTCATTTCAGAAACTTAGTTTACTTACGTGTGTGGCTGTAATGTACCCACATTAATTATGTAAAATGTTTGAAGCTTATATAAAATGTTTGGAGTTTTTCCAAATAGTTACAAATAGATATTATATAACGTACGAAAACATTTCATGGAAAATGTTAACACTACTCAATCTCACAAATGGACACAGAAATATTTGTAGTTTGTTATTGGTTTTCAACCAACGGTTGCTGATTAGGAAGTCCAAGGTATGAGTGCCAGGTTAGGCCATGAAAATATTGGGTTCCTCTGCTAAGAAACTCTCAATAGCATCTTGAGTCTTTTTCAGTCGGCGGTATTAAACTCCCATGTCTCGTAGAGTATCGGTTCTGCACCTGTTGTGGGCTTCTCTAAAATGATTGCATCAATGTGACAGTCGCAATTACCTCCGCTAGGCTGAATTTATGTTGCCAATCGCAATCAGCTCTGATTAGCTGATTGCGATTTGCGATCGTCACATTGATGCGATCATTTTCAAACAAACCCACAGTTTATCTCCCTTGCCCAAGCTATTAAAGAACTTGTATTGACCCACACACTTGTACATTATAAAGTCCACTGCCTAGCTGACTATTCACAATGAGTGGCCGAAATTCGGTCAGAAGAATTTTATTTATTCTATAATTTTTTTTATTTGTTGGCACGGGATGGGAAGGTTTGACTTGAGGCAAACGGCGCTTAATGTGTCCGGTCAATCGCCTCCACTAAAGGCAAGTATCAAAGTGAAACTCCTTTGAGTTTGAGTTCGACCACGAAATATTACGGCTCAACGAAATTTTAGGGTAGGTTTTATACCTACCCTAAGGCAAATTTCGGTGATATGATAATGGGCAAAGAGAGTGACTTAGTTAGTGGTTTTGACTTTGAGAATTTTGACTCTTTGAGAATTTTGACTCCTGCTTATGAAATAAATATTTTCACTATTTGAAACATATTCGATATCAACAAGTTTCACAATCCCAAATACTTACGTAGTTATTACAATAGTAGTAAAAACATGGTACGAATGTTATGTTTTGTTGTAGATAAAAGTTAGAACGGGTAAAGCTTTATGACCTCCTTTCAATCTGAAATCTAGAATTCTAGACCAAGTATTGTTTTGGCGGAGTGCCAGGACTTACTTAAACTTTCAATGTTGATCATTGATAACACGGGCGGGGTAAATACAACTCGACATTTTCCTTCGCGATAAACTTTCTTCAATATTTTTACTTCTTCAGCTTCGACAAAATCTAAAAAAAAAATGTCACGGTCGTATTTGCCTAATGTAAAGACTAAGTATTTACCTACTATAAAATACAATCACTTTATAGCTCTAGAAGTCATTTAACTATAATAAATCTCTCGTAAGTCAATATGATGATATTTTCACTCTCGACTTCACTACCGACTATTCTCAAATCCAAGATGGCTGACATCCTTTTTTTCAGTAAAAAAAAATTAAAGAATATATTAAGAATATACAAATCCAAATAAAAATTAATCACTTCTTTCGCATTTATGCAACGATGCAACGAATAGCATCCTAAAATGACTAGATAGCCCGCGACATCGTACACGTGATTTTGGAATTCCAAAATCCCCGTAAAATTACCACTTTCTGACGTTTGTGCATCGTTAGTTGTAACGGTTGTAACGGTAGTATAACGTCACAACGTTACTTTTGCTATTTTGAATCCCGACCCAAACGTTTAAAACATAACGAAAGCATATATCCTGGGAACGGTCCCAAAATATGTTTTTAATTACCAGGCTCATTGAGAAGCGGAACACAAGCGAGCTGAGATGGTAGGAGCTCGTTTTGTCTTATTTCGCTTATTCAGGCTTTGATATTTATTTCCGCAAACCAATGCTTTATTTGCTAGAAAATTGCAGCGTGGAATACAACTGTTTGAACAACAGCAATAGATCTCGAATTGTTTCTAGTGCAATGTTTCTGTAGTAGGTACCTATGTTTAATTGCAGTTACACACATGTATCTACGTGTATTTGTAAGTTATCGTCATAAGAAATTAAAGAAATAAAGGAAAATTAAGGGCTTATGTAATTATTTAAACCTTGACTAACTATTGGTTTTTATGATTTACTAGACGATACCCGTGACTTCGTCCGCGTGGATTAAGGTCTTTTAATTTCCGCGGAAACTTAATTTTCCGGGATAAAATGTAGCCTGTGTGTTGAGCCTGGGTATGAGCTATCTTCATTCTAAACTTCAGCCAAACTGGTTATTAAGCTATTGCATAGCTTCTATCGCGGGCCAGCGTGGAGACCGAATCCAGAAATTCCATAACGAAAATAACCTGACACGGGACTCCTCTACAGTGAGCCGCTAGATGGCGCATTTTTTATCAACGCCATCTAGCGCTAATAAAAAATGCTATACAATAGCTTTACCGCGACAGTCCCCGAGTGCCACACGTCTTTTTTTTTGTTATGGCGTTAAAAAGTAACAAACATACACAAACACACATACTATACAAACTTTCGCCTTTACAATATTATATTGCGATGTGATATGATTCGGTCCTGGGCATTGCTCTCATGCTTCTTTATCATCGTTAAATCAAGAGTGAATAGGCTTTTCCAGGCAAACGCGCTCCATCTTAGGTTGCATCTTCACTTACCATCAGATGAAATGACAGTCAAGCGCCTTTATATAAAAAAAAGACGTGTGGCACTCGGGGACTGCCGCGGTAAAGCTATTGCATAGCATTTTTTATCAACGCCATCTAGCGGTGAGAGGAGTCCCGTGTCAGGTTATTTTCGTTACGGAATTTCTGGATTTGGTCTCCACGCTCAAGGCCCGCGATAGAAGCTATGCAATAGCTTAAAATGTTTTAACGAATATAATATCGAGGTTTATTTACAGTGTCTATTCCACCTGTGTTGGTTTAAAAGCGAAACACGTCGCAAAAGATGTGAAAAATCTAGTTACAGGCTAGAGTTACTTTGCTCATTCCGCTTATTCAGTCTTCGATATACTATTTGTTTCCACAAGCTAACGCTTCATTTACTGCTAAATTGCAGCTTTGAACTGCTTGCAGTCGGCGAAATGGGAAATTTATTTGTCTTACCAAGTTCCTTTGCTACATTTAATTGTGAATTCTGTTGTTTTATTGGGCCATCAGTATTGCACAATTAATTAAGATTCAACCTTCTATTGGAATTCCGCAGGATACGGAACACCTATCAAATTGATCGTACACAGATATTGCAGAACTTTTTTGCGATATTCTCTGGTATCTATTTATGAAACTATTAGCTTTAGCCCGCGGCTTCGCTCACGTTAGGTTCGATTTTTTAACCCCCTATTTAACCCTCTTGGGGTTGAAATTTTCCAAAATCCTTTCTTAGCGGATGTCTACGTCCTAACAGCTACCTGTATACCAAATTTCAGCTCGATCGGTCCAGTGGTTAGAGCTGTGCGTTGATAGATCAGTCAGTCAGTCAGTCAGTCAGTCAGTCAGTCAGTCACCTTTGCCTTTTATATATTTAGATTAATCTTCTACATAATATTATTATTATATTGGTATAACAGTGAAAAACCACTCACTCATTCACAGACTATGTACGAAATCTTAAGAACTATAAAGAAAGCCTATACTCACTGGAAGTGTGGAATCCACTAAGGGCTGAAATGGGGGTAGGAAGGTTATAGTTATAAAGGTTTTGAAGTTAGATACATGGTAAGGTTATTAGTTTTGAATAATAAAATCCTGAATAAGTTATTTCAGGAACTTGTATCCCTTGAGGGTGGTAAAGTAGGGGATAATAACTTATTATTTTAGAACCGCTATTATGTTATTTAAAATATATGTAGACGTAAATAAAAACATAGCCCTCCTACTCGTATATTTTTTGTTTTCTTAATCTTTAATCTAAATAGGTACATTGCAGGTAAAAAGTGATTGATTTACTGACTCAGCACAAATCACTGAAGGGCATACTTATAGCTATTATGATATGATATAGGTATCCGCTAAGAAAGATTTTTGAAAATTCAACACCTAAGAACAAAAAATAGGGGTTTGAAAAATCTAACTTAAAGGAGCGTTATACAAATAAATAAATAAGTAAAGTGCGTCAAAGTGGCCCTTAACTTTTGAAGGTGAAGTAATTCTGAGTGAGTTTAATTTATAATTAATATTATAATATAGTTCCGAACTCAATGAGTGTAACAAGTCGGAGTATCGGCCTTGTTTTCGCATTGTTTTGTTTTTCAAGTTGTTCCAGAGAGCCGCTGGTTCCCCTCCAACTTTATAAATTAGACTTTGGTACTTTTAAAGAGCTTTTGAACAACCGAGGAAAAGAAATGTTATTATGCTGGTCTTTCTTTGGATATTTTATTTAAGTTAAAAGAGAACTTTTTGGTTGAGTTTCTTATTTTTTTTTCAGTTTTAGTTGTAAATATTTTAAAAAAAATGGATCTTGAAACGGAAGCGATAATTTTTATTCTTTTTCGAGATACGACATGTCTATCCCACAACCGATTATACTAATCTAAATATATAAAAGGCAAAGGTGACTGACTGACTGACTGACTGATCTATCAACGTACAGCTCTAACCACTGGACCGATCGAGCTGAAATTTGGCATACAGGTAGCTGTTAGGACGTAGACATCTGCTAAGAAAGGATTTTGGAAAATTTCAGCCCTAAGAGGGTTAAATAGGGGGTTAAAAAATCAAACCTAACGTGAGCGAAGCCGCGGGTTAAAGCTAGTAAAAAGATAAAAGAGTACTTCGCTAAAAATATTTTTTGACAATTAAACCCATAAGGGGGTAAATTTCAGTCCACACCTTTAACTGTTGGGCTATTGAGGCATTAAAGTAGACAAAAATATGTTAAGGTAATTTTTGTGTACCTTACATAATACTCAAAGGTAAAGGGACGACCTACCATAATAGCCCCAAGTTACATGAAATATAAATAATTTTGAATTTAGATTTTTTTATTAAATCTGGGTATTGCGTGAAGACAGAATTAGATTTCATTGCGTAATAACTTGAACAATATCCTCAGGCGTCCGTAATATATTTCTGCTATCTTACCTCAATTCGTTATGTTAGACATTAATTGTTGTATCTAATGTAACACGCTTTGATGCTGTAATATGACGTAACGAGGGCCTGGCATTTTAGCGATCCCTTTGGAATATTCCTTCTGGGAGGCAAGTTGTTTCGAATTATTCGAATTCGATAAATAATAATCAATTAGCGAGTAGATAACGTGTGTCCGACCTTGAAAATTCTGCTAATAGCATGTTACAATGTTATATATTATGTATCTTGTAAACAGTGGTGGGACCTATCGACTAAAATCAGTTGGTTACTCTTGATTTGATTAGGCTGCTTTTCCACTAGAGAGAAGGAAGTAAGAGAGAAGGAAGGAAGTAAGGAGGAAGGAGTGCAAGGAAAATGAGCAGTCCGCGGTTTACAATTAACGTCTTGCACGAGGAATTGAGGTGAGACAGGATAATTGTATAGAACCCACGAATATCGTTCACTGTATTGTTAAACAGTCAAATGTCAAGCAATGTCTAACAGGCATCAGCTTTAGAATAGAGAAACCATGAGTAAAGTAAAGGAGTGATGTTAAACAGTAAGTAAGCTTGTTAACCATAATATTTATACGAACAACGTAAATAACAACAATAGATCACAATTACGAGAACATAACAATCGGTAAACAATCCAGTGTATTCGCAGACTTGCAATATAGCGACATTCATAAAATAGCTACTGAAGTGGCGCGGGCGTATCGAAGAAATAAGTCTGGATTACGTAACTGCCGCCTGCGAAGTGTAGGCACAGACTTATTATGTTATCTGTCCAATGCCCCGTAAAATAGACACGTGTAAGGTTAGGATTTAGGACGAGATTGCACAATTTCTTGCAGAAGCTATTTCCGAAACTTGCAGAAATTAATTAGATAGCAATTATTTGCACAGTGCAAGCGACTTGCCAGAGCTGACTTCAGCAGTAAATCTTAATCTAGATATATTATAAAAATCAATAGCTGTTTGTTAGTCTGGCTCAAAACTCAAAAATCGCTTCACCGATTTCAACTATTTTTTTTTTGTTTGTCCTAACAAGTAATAAATTAATTCTTCTTAAATAAAATTTAAATATCTTTTTTCTCCAAATGAATTCAGACATGCTGTCTTAGGATTTATTAAACTACTCCATAATGCTACCATTAACTTTGTGTCTGGGGACACTCTTACCCTCCTTTACTTATATTTACTTAGGTTTACAATATAACGAACTTGAAAAGTAACACCAGACCCTTAGGTAAAGTTCGTTAGTACCTACATAATACTACATATATTTAGCTTTCATTTAAATAGCTCCTCAAAATTTCCCACCAACTCTTAGCCCACAACACCCGTCAACCGCGTTGACGCGTTCCTATTTAAATTCCCCCTTCTATTCAACCAGCATTTATTTTATTTTAACACAGGGTTCTAATTTATTGGAGGGTCTATTGTTGGTTGGAACAAATCACGTCAGTTTTTGTTAAGCAACGTAGCAAGAATGAATGACAGTATGACGGTTGACGTTTTTAACCACAGATTCTATGAAAGATTTTGCAATCTTTCCCATAGCTTTTGATTAATAGTAATTCGTAGGGATGGATGCTTGGATGGATGGATTCAAATTAACATTAAAAAAATGTATTTATGAGAGTTCGTGGGAGAGGTGTGTGAAGTCAGCTAATTTGCATTGGGCCAGCGTGTCCACCCTGTGAGATCAAATCAGAAATGCTATCCATAGGAGAACCAAAGTCACCGACATAGCCCTGCGAGTTGCGAAACTGAAGTGGAAATGGGCGGGGCACATAAATCGAAGAGCTGATAGTCGATGGGGTCCCAAGGTGCTGGAGTGGCGACCCCGCACCGAGAAGCGCAGTGTTGGCAGACCTAGGCTCCCACTAGATGGACCGACGGCATCAAACATGTCGCAGGGAGCCGCTGGATTCAGGCGGCGCAAGGCCTGTGGAGGTCGATGCAATAGACTTATGTCCAGCAGTGGTCGTCTATCAGTTGATAAAGAAGAAGAAGAAGAAGCGTGTTCACCACGCTGGCCTAATGCAAAATGGCCTTATAAGTCCTCTCTGAGAGGAGATCTGCGCTCAGGGAGCTGTGGATGGGTTACTGATGATGAATAACGACTCATCGTGTTCATTTGTGTTATTTATACGAAAAGTATTAAAGACATATTCTTCAGTTGGGTAAACATTTGATAGCTGTTACTAAGCTATACATTCATTTATTCATCTCAAGTCATAGCCGCGCGCCGGCTTACTTCTGAACACAGGGGCTCTGCCCACAGATTAATTATAATATGTATAAAAAGGCTCTACCACCAACAATTATAGTAGTATTTATAATCATACAATGACGTCCTTTAAGGCTAATTACTTACTAAGGTTGTCAAAACAATATTGAAATAATACCTACTACTAAGCGCCGGTGACAGGGCCCAAAGCCCCTCGAATGAGAAGAGTTCGCCAGGTCGTAGTTTTGACAACGGTATAGCAAGAACCATTGTATGAGCAAATTGATTGAAATATTAATAAACTTGTCAGCTTCCAGTATTGGAAGAGGGCTAGTTCAACAATGGATGTAAAGGATAACCGCATCGACCCGGCCGCGGAATTTCAATCGCTCCAAATGCCGATCACCGCAAATCACTAAGTTCGACTCAACTTGCCATCAACTATTAGTTTACATTCGTCGTTTCGCAGTAAGTCGTTATAATATCTCGCCAAAAATAGAGAAATTGAAAGGGTATTAGGGTGGTCCTTATTGTTTGATTTTATTAATTTTCATCGCGGCACTTTGTCATTCGATTATATACCTACATCTAAATATGAAACAGATTTTTTTCTTTTAATTTTTCGATACAATTTAGAGGTCGCTACCAGTCATCAAACTTTAACAAAAAGCACGCCATTAAAAAAGTGTCTGAAAAAGTCAAAAAATACGGACCAAGTAGGTATATTAATAAGCTCAGACCGATTTTGTCAGAGCTATTATCATCATCATCCACAACCGGAGGATAGGCCATAGTCCACCACCAATTTGTTGACAGACTTCACACACCTTTGAGAATAAGGAACGGAGGAAAGAATAAGAATGAGGAACTCTCAGGCGTGCAGGTTTCCTCACGATGTTGGCTGATGATTAGGATGTCTTTACGGATGACCAAGCTATCACTATAGAACTTTTAGATTAAAAAAAAAGACGTGTGGCACTCGGGGACTGCCGCGGTAAAGCTATTGCATAGCATTTTTTATCAACGCCATCTAGCGGCTCACCGTAGAGGAGTCCCGTGTCAGGTTATTTTCGTAACGGAATTTCTGGATTCGGTCTCCACGCTCAAGGCCCGCGATAGAAGCTATGCAATAGCTTAAAAAAAATTAATAATAAATAATTAACCGACAAATGTTTTCTTAGGTAGGTTATGTAATAAGTGTCAGCATCGATGGTTAGCAGTAAAATAGAAAGTTACCTACCGTAATAATTTATCTGACTGATCTATCAACGCACAGCTCAAACCACTGGACGGATCGGGTTGGGCATACAGATAGCTATTATGACGTAGACGTCCGGAATTTTTGAAAATTCAACCCCTAAGGGGGTAAAATAGGGGTTTGAAAAATCGAACTTAACGTGAGCGAAGCCGCGGGCAAAAGCTAGTACAAAATAAATTTGTAGTTGCACAAAATAAATATAGATTAGAAAATGGAATACAGAAAGTACCTACCTTACAGAAAAGTACCCAACGTCAAACGCTATCAAGCAAGGTTGAATGAGTTTTAGACTTCTAGGATAATATGTTTGGCTGCGGAAAGGTTCTAATTTCACTCGATAGGGCAACTTGTATTCTACTTGTAATGTAAGCTTATCGCATTTCAGTTGGGCAACACCAACTGAATTAAAATTAGATACAACTTTAAAGCTGAAATTACATACCTATTTGGGTAGAAAATAGGTGGTAAAATGGACACAAAATAGTTTGACTTTGACTTTTTTAGATTTACCTATATTGGCTTTTAATGTGAAAATACGTTCAGATAAAGGACATGCGCATTTTTTTTATTTCTGATCAGGGTACACGACCCGGCCTTTTTTAAAGTATTGGATGAAAAAAGGGAAAGGTCAAAACTTTTCCTTTTTCCTAGGCCATTGCTACGAACAGTTTGCAAATAAAAAGAGAATAAGTATTTGGCTCGTACTTTGGCAGGGCCTGTAATATAACTGCCTCTTTGGTCTAGTGGTTCTGGTTAGCACGTTCGAATGCGGATGACGAGGTCCCGGGTTCGATTTCTGCGTCGGGTAAAAATTGTATTGGGTTTTTCTGGAAATTTGTGTCACCCCTGTGCGTCGGAGAGCACGTAAAGCCTGATTTCTGTCGGATTTCCGTTCCATCGGACTATGAGCGTGAGGGAATAGAGAGTGCTCGTGTGTTTTCGCACCCTTTTGTGCACTATAATATCTCCCGCGTCATTGGCTAATCTCTGTGGAGATTGGCCACCGAGTGATCCAATATTTTACAAAACGTGACACTATACTTTTACACCTCATGTGTCATCATCATCAAACATAATTTCTTTTTTTTTTTTGTCTTTTTCTTTATAGCCGGTGTCCCCCTTCCATTAAAAGGGTCTTTGGCATGCTGTTTCGTGTATTCATTTCAGCCTGCGGATGTCCACAGCTGAACATAGGCCTTTACCAAAGAACGCCAGCACACCCTGTCCTCAGCCTCATGTGTAATTGACCCAAAATATCTATCCCATCCTATCCTTCAATGACGGCGTAAAATATTGCCTCGAGTTCGGGGAATATTGAATTAAATTGAAGCCTTTGCCAATGTCTGAGCCAAATGGTATTATCTAATAATAATTCTTATCACGCATTTCGAAATTCCTTTATACCATACCTATTTCGTTTCCACATCAAGGTTTCTTTTTTCTTTTTTTTTTATAGAATATTAGCCAAGCAAAAGTTGACTAATATCCCCCTATCCCCTCCAAATAAGCAAAAACTTGTGCTAGGAATGAGTACGACAATAGTGCAACGGGTGAGGTTCGAAGGTGAAACTTTTCAGTTTTCAGTCCGCACCGTTAACCGTTGGGCTATTGAAGCTATAAAGTTACTAACTGACTAAAGAAGTAGATTAAAAATTACTAACCAAAACGGTTTTGATTAATGTCTTCAACTTTGTCCGAGTCCATTTAAATTTTCAAAAATCCCGGGAAATCTTTTTGATTTTGCCGAATAAAAGTACTTATCAATCTTAAAATGTCGAAATTTCGGAATGCAAACTACTTTTTCTTTCTTCTTTTATTCGACGACAAGGTAGCCCTTGACTGCGATCTCACCTGATGGTAAGTGACGATGCAGCCTAACATGGTAGCGGGCTAACTTGGAAGGGGTATAGAAGTGTTAATTCAACCCATACCCCTAATCGGTTTCTACACGCCATCGTGCCGGAACGCTGAATCCCTTGGCGGCACGTCTTTGACGGTAGGGTGGTAACTAGCCACGGCCAAAGCCTTCCACCACAATGCGATAGAAAAATCTGAAAAATCTGAAAGAAACACTTTACCAATAACTCGCGCTCAGGTTTTTACGAGGCTGTATTTTTTCAGCTCACAACCCACGCCTGTTTATCTTCAATATTTCTCATCTTTCGCTTCAATTTGACTCGTAATGTATTATTCATGAGAAAGATAAATTTAGCCCGTTTACCGTTCTAGAAATTGATCTAAGCTTCTTCTCAATCTTAAACAATTGAATTTGATAGTGTGGCGTTGGCTGACGTGGCAATAGTTGCAATTGGACCAATTGGAAGAAGGGAATAAATCCAAAAACTAGGAACGGAGATGACTGAAAAAAACTTTTTAACTTTTAATTTTCGGCACATAGCCTCATATGACGTATGAATGAAATGAAGGTAATATTAATTATGAATATTTACTGATAGATTAGAGCAACATAATATGTTAATATTAATTAAGATATTTACAATTCGATATCGGCAGCAATTCGACTGAGAACAAGAACTGATTCAATTTGGCAAAATCTCGAATTTTTATAGGCATACTATATTGCTGATCAATAAATCATTATTGATGTCAAAGAATGTTGCGACCATTGACATTGACCTTGGGTGTAATGCAAAATTCACGAAAAAAGTTTCCCGAGAAAACCTATATACACGAGTGTCCATGTGTATTTTTATAAACAAAAATACATTGTAATTTATGTCTTAGAGCATTATTATACAGCCTAATTTTGCTTGCAATAATTTGCTTCAACTGACGGTCGATTGGGACCCTCTTTTGCGTTTTGGATTTCTTTCGATTCGGACAATTTTTAGCGCTGACCTGAAGTCCAGTATTATTATTTCAATGGTTGCGGCTCAGCAATATGTCCTCGGTAGCTAGGGTTGTAACAGTTCACACTATACTGACAATGCGTTTGGTGTGAACACAGCCTTAAAGTAATCGACCAATACCTACCCATCAGAGATTCCTCCGAAGATTTCCTCACGATGTGTTTTCTATCGATGTAGAGCGTGTGATGAATTGTAAATATCCATCAAGTAAGTAGGCAATTCATATAAGTTTTATTATCAAAACCCTTTTATTAGGGTTCTGTTGGTAAACATAGAAACCCTAGGATATAGTTTAACCCACCTAGGCTTCTAACAGGCACGCACACTTACGCAATGTGCATGTTACACAACGTAACCACAAGTAAAGCTCACGCGCCTTGGTGAATTGCAAGAGCTATACCTATTGTCATAGTCATTATATATATTCAGAACAAAAAAATAATTTTTTTATCAAATGAAGATGTTTTTCTTCATCTTAAAGCTCGTACATAAAAGAAACACTGAATCATCGGGGTTCCTTTTAAATATGTACAATTGTACAATTCGAACGCACTGTCGATATTTTATTCAGTAAGTAAGGTTTAATATTTTTTTCATTTCACAAGACTTTACGACGAGATTCATATCACATTTCCAAAGAGTTCTCGAAACAAAGGAGCTTGAGAGGGGGAAATAAAGGATTTTATGTAAATTCCGAGTATTCCGCAAGATCTCTACCAATATTAGGGGAAATAGTTTATTTTTATTCTTCTCGCTCTTTTGTGACACTCCAAAAATAAATATTATTAAATATAAAATAAAATTAGATAGAACACTCTTTGCAAAATTCAGATAAAATCTTAAAATAACAAAAGAGTTCGACTAATTCTGTAAAACATTGAAGTTTTTAATAAAATTAAAACCAGGTAAGTATTTTAAATATGTTTTTAAACTAGGCGTTCCACGTTTTAAGCTTGTTTTGCCAAAATAAACATACCTACTTGTTTATTTTACTCGTTAATAAATAAATACGCTAAATATCAAAAATAAAAAGCGTTTTACTTTTTTCTATAATATTAATATTCATTAATGAGAATTTACAACGAAGTTTTATCGAGAGGTAGGTAGCTACCCAAGCAAGTAAATATAACCTCAAACTGAAACCTGTACGCTTCCATTTAACTCTCAAACTAATTACGCGCTTATTATATGCCTTCATTGTACTAAAGCGTAACATGTACCATTCTATATGTATAAGATATAATAGCCTATTAAACCACCATAACCGTATAACAGTCATAAAAGCCGGATTACAACTTAGCGAGCGCCAAACTAACTTAGCACTGTCCACAAATATTATACTTTATGTGGATAATAAAGACATCAAAAGGCCAAGGAACATGGGGTAACCTAAGGAGAAACGTTACATTTACCTATGGAATGTCACTTACCTTTACCACGCGGTCACACACACACAAGCGTCAACCACCAAATACTGTACATTGCACTACGTAGTAATAGTAAAAGCACATGTATATCACGTGGTCAGTTCACAGTTGTTCTTCGGTAATCAGGGGATGAACTGTGTTTAGATGGGGGATTAAGATAGGGATAACCGTTTTCAGTAAGGGGTGTTTTCAGGCGAGTGGTGGAGCGGCCGGCGGCATGACAAGCTCGCGCGGGGCCTGCCGCTCACGCCGCCTCACTAATCAGTAATCGTTGCCGGGAAGGGAGGCTGCGTCGCTTCATCCCCGCGTGCCCCGCCCGCCTCGCGTAGCCAAACTCGAGTTCGTAGAAGGGACGTTAGGTATTAACTAAAAAGGAAATTGTCTGCGTTCTCTTTAACGGTGTCGTTCTGCTTTAACGGTGAAGGAAAACCATCGTGAGGAAACCAGCACGCCAGAAAGTGCTCCATAGTGTTTTCAAAGGTGTGTGAAGTATGCTAATTTGCATTGGGCCAGCTTAGGGGACTATGGCCTATAACCTTTTTCTTAGAGTTGACCTACACTCCATATTGAGCCGTTTATGGGTTGCTGATGAGGATGATGATGAAAAATAAGTCTTATCCCAAAAAATTTAGAGAAGTGCAACAAGTTTATCTATAAAGTATTCGATATCAGATTTATGACGTCATATAGCTTCATACACGTCCAATTTTAAAAATAGCCAACACACACACCTTCTTTAAATAGACTGTTAAACTCGAAATCCTAAAGTTACCTTCTAAATATCATGTAATATATGTGATAGAAGATGTAGCTTGGCACATCTGCAGGCTTAGCGTCAACCGCCTACTCTTTGTTCGGTAGTACGGCGAGCCGAATTTTCAGGGATGACACACACAGAATAAATATTCATCTGTAGATAGTAAATTAGCAAATCCAGTGATAACGCCCTACTACTGGGCGATAAGATGGCACGAGGCGGCTTGATTTGGAATAAAGGGTTTTCATGAATATACGAAGCGTATTTGATTGTGATTTAATAGAGATAGAGATCTGAGTGTTGTTAAATAGATAATTTGTTCACAGAACTCTAAACTTTGTTGAATGGTTATCCCAGGGCCGCCTAATCAGATTTTGATCGGGGTTTTGGTTAGTATATACATTGCTGTAGAGTAGAGCTTTGTAATATGCTAATTATGTGTTATTAATATTGCGTATGTAAGTAGGATTTCTAGATGATATTACTAACGCAATAATTTTTTTAAACATAAGTCAATCTGTTGCTCCGTAGGTTGAAAGGTGGTAGGTAGGTTATAATATTATGTAGAAGGAATAACTGTTTGTATTTAAATATTGATGATAATGTAAGTATTCTTTCTTTCAATGCACTTGATTTAAAAATGAAAAAAAACAACATTTTCAGTCAAGTGTGTTGAATAAAAAGAACTTTTTCTCTTTTCAGTCTAACATCAAGAGCTCAATTCCTTAATATGAACTTAAATCTGAAACGTAGTTCCTTATAATCCCATCACCATCCAAGCAATAACTGTCACAATTACTTATAGTACGGTACCACAGGGAGCGGAAGGGGATTATCAAACTTGCGTAACATTATTTTAGAACCGTGTGTACCGGAACAAATTAACTTTTTGAAGCATACTCATACCAAATTCAGAAATTAATCCAATGAAGTAACGCAATCTAAACTTAAAGTTTGTAATTGAATTAATAATTTAATATTTGATAACCGACGCGGACGGCCCTGAATCCGGCGCATGCGCGGCAAGGTCACGTCGAGTGGCGATCTTAACTCGCACATCTTTTAATGCAACCACCGCGCTACAATCTGTGCACTCCATTCGAACTAACTACAAGAAAACGGGGATGTCACATTTAGCTTATTAAATGTAGGTACCTATGTGTTTGTTTGTTAGTTTTTTCTTCAATCACGCTGCAACGGATCGACGTGATTTTTTGCATGGCTATAATTGAGGAACTTTATTAAAATTCTCGCAGGAACCCTTTATTTTTTCGGAATAAAAGGTAGCCTATGTCACTCTCCCCTGCAAAAAAATCACGACGTTGCTTTGCTTCGTCGCTGCGTGCTTAAAAGACAAACCAACAAATAAACACACTAAGCACTAAAACACACATTTAATAAGATTAAAGATTTATCAATGAAATAAAATGAAATGAATAAACTTTATTGTACACCACATGAAATTAAAACTAAAAGTAAACTTAAATAAATATTGATACATTCACTATCTTCTTCTTCCCGTGTAATCAAAGTTCCCGTGCCTCTCCATTACTGAAGGTCAGTAGTCAGTTTTTTAAGCTTCTCCTTGTCCATGGCTAGACGGAATAGTACTTAGACTGTCTTGATGCCAGTCCATTCCCTTATGTTTCTGAGCCAAGACTTTTTTCTTCTTCCAACACCTCTTTTTCCAGCAACACTATTACATTCCATTAACTATAGAGATTATTTTATTAATCAGTATTTTCTTAGAGAATCAAATCTATTTAATTATGTTTCTAGCTGGTAGTATGAACGATACGAACACTACAGAAAGGATGTCGCGCATCGTCAAGATGTTTTGTTGGACTTTGTAAACTAGGTCCAGAGTAGAGCCAGAACAGAGCAAAATAAATAACTCCCGTCTGCGAACGAAAGTTAGCGCAGTCGAACTCGCCAGTTTGTACTTTAAATTGGCCGAGTGTCGGAGAGGTTCTATAAAACGATTTAGAAAACTAATTGGCTGCAAAAAATCTAATGAAAGTAGGTACACTGCCCCCAACTTATCTGTTCATGTGGCCAAAATTGGAACTAAGGCCGCTATTTTTAAATGTCATTCCGCTCAATTCCGCTGTCCAAGTGTTTATGGTCTTTGCTGCGGTCAGTTATTTCTAGTATAGTAAATTTATCCCTATATTATCCCATTATACCCTATATATATTATATATAGGGTAAAAAAATAAAATATGTATGTCTCCTTCAACAAGGAAATTTTCTATGAAGAGTGTATGGAAATCGATCGAGACGTCATGTTTTAATAGCGCTCTCTTTGTTTAACACAAAAATTAAAAGCTCTACATTTTTTGAGACTAGTTAAGATGTTAAAAAAAGTATAAAATGGCATTGTGTTTTAATATTAAAAACCTTTCTTTGAAGTAATTTATCCCGGAAAAATAAAAAAAATCCGCGAGCTTCTTAAAAATCTAACTCTATGTGGATGAAATGAGGGGCGAAAGCTAGTAATAGCTAAAATGATAATACAAGTAACACGGCGGGGCATCAAAATTTCAACTTTTGCTACGACAGCGGGGAAAATTACGGACCCTACCGGTGGGAGGCCCATTGTTGCTTCACGTAGGGAGTTCGGAGGTCTATTTCGCCTCCTTTAAAAGGATAGAGCTGTATAAACAGCATCTAAGAGCTGATACGGTTTTTTACGAATCAACACAGATTAGGCCGATAACTTGGAATTGTTTTAGGGTTCCGTATCCGAAGGGTAACCAACGGGACTGTATTACTGAGCCTCCGTTGTCCGTCCGTCCATCCGTCTGTCTGTCAGCGATCTGTATCTCATGATCTGTAATAGGTAGACAGTTGGAATTTTCAGAGAATGTGTATTTCTATTGCCGCCATAACAACAAATATTATTTGTATATATTGGTTGTACAAAAATACATTTAGCCCGCTACCAACTTAGACTGCATCATCACTTACCATCAGGTGAGATCTTGTCAACGAATTAAAAAAAAAATAAAAAAAACGAAAATAATATTATACTAGGGACTCCCCCACTAGAAACGTGTTTTTCAGCGTTTTTTAGTACGGAACCCTTCGTATGCGAGTCTGACACGCATTTGACCGGTTATTTTATTTTATTCGCCTTGATAAGTACCTACCTACTTTAGTGAATTACATCACGTTATTTAACGCAGTGCCTGAGTTAAGGTGGAGACGTACTAACAACACATGGTTCTTGGAAACGCACTACAAAGTTTGTTGACTCGATTTAAAATCTAGGAAATTCTATGGCCAGAGTTACACTAGAAACACTCAAACAAGATGTCGTGTGTACGTTCAGGCGTGTAAAGAGCATATTATTTGCACCATAGATACGAATTATGTTAAGACCTGACTTTATTTTTACATTTTTTTCGAAAATCTCTTTCAAAAAAAAATTCACCAACGAAAAATATAGAAAAATTATTTTCCTCTTTTTACATTTGGGTTAGTAATTTGAACTAAATGCTATATAAATATATATATAACTTGATGCTTTATGATAATAAATAGGGGGTGAGAAACTCAGTATTTTTATTATACTAATTCTAATATTTATATTTCACAGTCACTTTGACGACAATGGAAAGGAAGGTCGTGCCTTAAAGAAGGGGTAAATAACACTTGGTCATCAGTAAAATTTTGTACAATCGATGCTAGTAGCAGTTAAGTATATAGTAGGTAAATTATTTATTGATCGATTGAAGAGCCTTAAGCTAAACGTTAGCCTTGTTAGGTACACTTGCGTCGGTATATGTACCACAGGTGTAAAACAAAATAATTTCTCATTTTCCGTTCTGGAATTCAGCTTTAATGTTACAATGTTAAGCTTTCTGCGCCATTAGTTTACACTGTTAAAGTCTTTGCACGTAGTTATGGATTAAGTTCCTCGGAATCTGATTAGGACGCCTTAGTTATTATCTAAATACCCGCATCCTCAAAGCTTCGCAGGGCTTTACTTTAATCTTTGAATCGTGCCGTAGTTATATCCAAGCCCTCTTTTTTTTAGTGAAACGTCAAAGATATTTGGAGGGAAAGAGTTTTTCAATCCTTGCAGATTTATAGTAGTTTGCCTGATTGAAACGATGAAAAAGCGAGTCTTATGGTCTCAGACCAACCAACTCTACTTCTGGCGCTGTCACTGACATCTATGATACTAGCATACTGAACTGGATGTTTATAAAATAACAACTAGTAATTTGACTAGTGGGAGGCTCTGGTCGTGGCTATAGTTACCACCCTAGCGTCAAAGATGTGCCGCTAAGCGAGTTAGCGTTCCGGCACGATGGCGTGTAGAAACGAATCTACACTACCATCCAAGTTAGCCCGCTACCATCTTAGACTGCATCGTCGCTTACAATCAGGTGAGATCGCAGTCAAGAACTATCTTGTCATCGAATAAACCAGTAGATATAGGTGTCTTGCAGACTTCTACATGCCTCAGTCTTGCTGGATCGACCGATGTTGTCGGTCCACCTTGCCAAGGGCACTCCCTTTCCGGTGTCATTGAATAAAAAAAAATTAGAATTTAGTTTCAATTTAGAATTCATATTAATTGTTTAATATACATACATTTAATATAATAAATATAGCTAAGAACTCACGTGTGTAACATTAATTACAAAGCTTATAAGTGCGGTTAACCTCGCGACCGAATGAGAATGCTAAGGTGTGATATCATTAGTAACCGTTAGTAACAAAGCACACACTTTGTTTAGGAGCCGGTGATTAATCACCGTGCAGTGACAGATCCTATACTAACAAGCGGAGACGTAGGGCGGATGGATGGGAAAACTAAAATCTTGGATGTTATACAAAACTAAACGTCACACGTGCCAACGGTTTCGGGAATGAATTAAAGCAGGCGTTTGACTTGTGACTTTGCGTTGTTGAATACATAAGGAAAATACATCGTATTATAATAAAGGGTTCTTAAAATTTTACCTGAAAAATCTAGTGATTTTCAGGACAAAAAAAAAATAAAAAAAATTGATATTAGTAACAATGTGGAACCCCTGAATTGATTTTAGAGAAATTTTACACAGAGGCAGCTTGCATTTTAAAAACAGAGACACTTTAGAGTTTCTATCGGATGTTTAAAAACCTCAATATGGTTAGTTATACCCAATAAAATTGGATGTAAACTACAATACAACGTATAATAGCAAATTATACCAATTACTGTAACCGCACCGAACTTCTGGCCAACTATTAGGGCGTGGAAAACTCATTTAAGCCGATCTAATAGAAATTCCCGATTGCCAAATACGGCCACTTCATGAGCCGTTCCCATCGCACTAACCGCTAACCATGATATAGGCCTTTATACTATTATGGCCAGTCGGGCGATAAGCTCGGCCGCAAACCAGTACCGGTCCGGCAAGCATTCAACAGTTCATTCGGGACAGTTCAAAGAGAATTTTACGGAACACTCGTGACACTGTACTATTTCTAGTGACGATTTCACCAACGGGGAATGACGTTTAACAGAGAAATTAATAGGGCGCTCTGACAGTTTTTGTATCGAAAATCTGCCAAAATATCTTTATGCTTGGATAAGACTTTGTTAAGTTTAGTGAAATCGGCCCTTAGTGGGATAATAGGTTATATATGTTTATCTTGAAATCAGTCGGCTATGAGTAAATGCCCCACCATTGTTTTTGTGTTATTAATTTTTGACCTTATGGTATGATTTAATTGCCTGTCGCAATACGTCACATCTTTTGTCATCAGGCCGATCGACTTATTCAACAAAATTCAAATAAACTTCGAATAGGTCTGCTTCAAGTCACAACTGCTTACATGTTCAGCTATGCAACGTCGCATACAGATATAAGACGTTTTGTTGCGTCTTGAGTCATTACTTTAATTAGACGTAGTGTAAACTTTGGTTCAACCGGAACGATCGACCGGTGCGTGTGTGGACAAGCTAAGTCTTTATAGCTTTTACTGCCATTACTGCACAATGTTCAAAGTACCGATTTATAGGAAGCCCGTCACTTTTGCAGTTGGACGACGTAAGGGTGGTTTTAACGAGCTGCCAGAGGTCTTGGTTATGGTGAAACCAGTGTCAGTTTAAAGGCGATTTTATTGAAGGCATTCCGCCAAACCGTTTCGATCAATATTGTACCAGATATATTATGTTGTCGTAAATAAGTGTCCGTGAAAAATATACTACAATACTACACTGCTATTGCAGATATATAACTATTCAGTGTGAAATCTTATTTGAAGACTGACGATATCACTATGCTGAAAATTTAAAAAAATGATCACAAGTGTATAAAGAAAGAAGTTTGAAAGGTTAAGGTATTTTTACATATATTTTCTCGTACATTAGAAGGTTAGAACTCATTGTTCACGGACACTTCTTCAATTTGATTTGTACATTATTGATCGATGAAAGAAGTAGGCATGTGGGTAACATACCTACGTAGATAGTATATGTAATAGGTACACGATGTTCGGAAAATATTGCACAATTAAAAACGGATATAAAACTTCATTAATATTACAGCTCGCGTCAGTTACAAGAACAGAGTGTTATGGGAAAATATGTCATCGCTTTTCCTATATTACTTACTAGTTGATGCCCGCGACTTCGTCCACGTAGATTGAGGTTTTTAAGCTATTGCATAGCTTCTATCGCGGGCCTGCGTGGAGACCGAATCCAGAAATTCCGTAACGAAAATAACCTGACACGGGACTCCTCTACGGTGAGCCGCTAGATGGCGCATTTTTTATCAACGCCATCTAGCGGCTCAGACAATAATCTATCTCTGTGCCTTTCAGCCGAATCGGTTATTGTGGCGTGATTGAGTAACAAACATCCATCCATCCATCCAAACTTTCGCATTTATAATATTAAAATAAGAATATTAATAGGATTAGCTTTTTGAAGCAGAATAGTAATTTAATTTTAACTAGCATATATACACGAATCTGTCATAATTAATTTCCTTTAGAAGTATGAAAATATATTTAAAGATATCCTACTGCTATCTACATTAAGTCGATAGGAGGAATTTCTAATAATATCCCCATCTGCATATGGAGTATGGACTAACATCCGGTCAGGCTTGCAGCTCGCAGAGTATTGATTTTAAAAGATATTTTAGACTGAGCTAGTGAGCTAAAACCAGAATGAGGGTAGAACGGTGATGGAGGTAATTTGTTAAAAATGTGTGGGTATTGAAGTTGATCTTTTTTAGAAGGCTTCGATAGATTAAGCTAAAGAAGGGCATATATAAATCAGATACAGGATACAGCTCGCGCGCGGACTATAGCTGTCTCTACTCTTTATGATTTTAAAGTTATATACAAAGGTTAAAGCCCAGGCTTCGACCAACAAATTGTTGTTCATCGGAGGTACGAGGCTAGACATAGGTTTTGCTGTCAGTATTGATACACTAACTGCTATGATTGCCTTCCTATATTGAATCTATCTGTAATATGACGATAAGTTACTAGCGAATAGAAAAAATAAAACAAACAACAGACAGTCTCCAGAACACCACAAACATACATAGACAGACAAATACATTACTCTCCTTTGCCTCTCGATGTTAGGTAAAAAGATTGAGTTTAAAGTCTCCAATATGACCCGTCACAAAAATATAAATTTTTTCTATTTATTTTTTATTACAAAGTTTGACATCAATCCGACATGTGTACTTTCTAAATATTTTTAAGCTATTGCATAGCTTCTATCGCGGGCCAGCGTGGAGACCGAATCCAGAAATTCCGTAACGAAAATAACCTGACACGGGACTCCTCTACGGTGAGCCGCTAGATGGCGTTGATAAAAAATGCTATGCAATAGCTTTACCGCGGCAGTCCCCGAGTGCCACACGTCTTTTTTTTTAAGAATATTAATCATTCTGAACGCATAATTAATGCTACATTTTCTTCTCTAACTAAAAGTTAAGCTTGTGTTAGGAGTACCTCTAGATACGATACAATGGACTTCGGAATATATGTTATACATTTCACGGTTTCCAGTTTAAAATATATGTAAAAATTTGGGTTAAGCTCATAGCAATTAACCTAAATATTTAGGTGTCGAAAGTTTTTACTGCCTGCTCCATTTCGTGAAAAAGGACTTGCCAGCTTCTTTTTATTAAAGTAGGTTAGCAAAAAATTTGATTTCTATTTGAAATGGTCACGGTCTGATTCCAATTCTAGATAATATTTGGTAATTTTGTTACCTTAGGGCATTTCTAAATTCCAATGATATTTTAAGAGAGTATACTTAAAGGTACACCTAATCAAAATATTTTACGATCTCATGCCTGCAATTAATTCCACGTGCTTTTTGGTTTTTAAAATTTTGTAGTATCCCAGCCACCTAAATATCATAACCTAAATTTCTACAGTTCTGTGATTGACAATAAAATAACATTCATTAATAGATCAGAGAACGATCAAATACATTAAAAACTGTGATTGAAGACCCAGGGGAGGATTCAACATTTCGGTAGATTTGGTAGAGACTCGGTAGAGAAAACTGCTGTAATCGTACCATGTCCCTACCTAATAGTTTATTTTGAATTTTACACTTAACTAAGATAAGAGGCTAGGTATATTATCTTTAAGAACCAATAGGTATATTAGTAGCTGATACCCGCGATATCGTCAGCGTGAATTTAATTTCTTTGATTTTCCGGTATGAAAATAGCATATGTCACTCTCCAGGTCCTCAACTACACCTATGGACAAAATCATGTCGTTTCGTAGTTCTGTTGCAGCGTCAGGACAAACCAATAAAGCAACAAACAAACACATTTTCGCATTTCTAATATGTAAGATAAGTTCCCACCTATGTTTCCCTAAATAATACTTATAGGAACGTATAATTAATATTAAAAAACTTTTAATTCAGTCACGCCTAGCGAAATCAAAAAACACATTTTGGCCATAAAATCTGACGCAATCGGGAGCGACGGTATAAGCCGAAAAATGATCTTGTTAGTTTTAGAAAAGGTGGTTCCAATCCTTTGTCATATTTTCAATTATTCTTTGTCCACCGGTACTTTTCCGAATGTTTGGCGTTCAGCCCATGTTATTCCTATCCCTAAAACTACTAATCCTTCATCTTTCTCGCATTTTCGTCCAATTTCCATTCTTCCTTTTCTATCCAAAGTTGCTGAAAGAATAGTCTCCTATCAACTTCGCAGCTATCTATCTAATAATAATCTCCTTAATACCTTTCAGTCTGGCTTTCGGCCCGGACACAGCACGGTCACTGCACTCACGAAGATCTGTGATGATATTCGATGTGGTCTTGATAACCAGCTTGTTACAATTATTGTACTTTTAGATTTCAGTAATGCTTTCAACACAGTTGATTTTGATATAATGTTGGCCATTTTAAAGTCTAATAACTTATCGTTGGAAGTGATCAACTGGTTTCACTCTTATTTATGGAATCGGCGGCAACGTGTTTGTGTTGATAATAAGTTTTCTTCCTTTTCCTATCTCCGTGCTGGTGTTCCTCAAGGTGGGGTTCTTTCGCCTTTACTCTTTGCTATCTTTATTAACTCAATCTCTCACATACTATCTTCCTCCTTCCATCTCTACGCTGATGATCTGCAGATATATATTTCTGTACCTGCGGATGGCATTATAGCTGGTATTAACAAAATTAACTCAGATCTATGTAAAATTAGCTCCTGGAGTAAGTCGTATGGTCTTACTATCAACGCTAGCAAATCACAGGCTATTGTTGTCGGTAACCCAAAACAAACTCGTAAAATTGATTTCAACGCCTTAGCTCCAATTGTACTCGACAACACTATTTTACCATTCAATGAGACTGTTAAGAACCTCGGCCTGATTATTGACTCCTCCTTTTCCTGGGTTCCACAAGTGAACCACGTTAGCAGACGTCTGTTTGCTGCTATCGGATCTCTAAAACGTTGGAAGAATCTACTCCCAATTAAAACTAAGATAATCCTAGCTGAAACACTTCTTTTACCAATACTGGATTATGCCGATAGCAGCTACACTGATCTTAATGAGGGATTACTGGACAAGCTTGAGCGTTTACAGAATATGTGCATACGATTTATTTTTGGCCTGAGAAAATTTGACCATATTAGCGAATACCGGGCTCGTCTCAAATGGCTTCCAATAAGACTGCGCAGAAATTATCATGTCCTTTCCTTACTTTTCTCTATCCTCTACAGTCCGCATACTCCTTCTTATCTCAAAGAACGTTTCACCTTTCTCGCTTCCATCGATCGTCCCATGCTACTTCGCTCATGCCTAGACAACAAGCTCAAAGTTCCTCACAGAAATACTAATTTTTATGGCAAGTCATTCTCAGCATATGCTGTGGAGTTATGGAACTCCCTGCCGAATAACGTCCGAAGCTCACCATCCTTAAATATTTTTAAAAATCGCCTGAAACAAGTATTAATATCCACATGCCATGGCAATTAAACTGTATATTTTTTGCAATTTCGTATAGATATGTATATATTTATATATTTATGCTATGTTATGTATATATATATAGGTATGTATGTATTATTTTATTTTATTTATGTATTATTTTATTTTATTTGTTTAAATAGATATTATAGTATTTGTTATGTTATTTGTTATGTAGTGTAAATATGTATATTGCTTAGATAATATACCTTTATGTTGCACCATACTACCCTCACACATCATTTCACTCCTATCACCAATGGTTGCCTGGTAGAGATTGCTTTGTAGCAATAAGGCCGCCTTTGCATGCGTAGTTCTAAGTTTTATTTATTTTTGTTGCGTTCTTGTGTGCAATAAAGTTTTTATCTATCTATCTATCTATAAAAAACCGTATGTATTTAAACATTAATTTAATGACAGTTCATAGTAGCAACTCGCCTCTACGGAAACGTATATTTTTCACTTTTTCACTTCCCATTTAAAACAATATTAAAGTCTCACAGCTGACGAGAGGCACAAAAGTCGGTTCTATCAAAATTCCTTTGAAAAAAATCTGTCTGCGTGGAAAATTATCTCAAAAATATGTATTTTGAAAGATGGGAAGCCTACGGGCGTGGCGTGTCGTGCGAGCAAAGGGCACGGGCGTAAACAATAGTGCACTTTGCAATTAACTGCGGAACCCGCTCGGAAGACGCATTCACTGCGGCCATATTGCCTGGCAGATTATATCCAACCAGTGGAGCCAGCTCAATGACTAATCAGGGAAAAAATTGTTTTGCTCTCTCGCAGACGTTGTACTGGATTCTACTGGGTAGCTACTAGGTACCTACTGTATAATCATTACAACTTCTTTGCGTAGGTAATCTCCAGTTTTATATGGATTATTACCACTGGTATTCCTGTAATCATTATAAATTCTTTCTTTCTTTTTTAGGAAGTCAAAATTCAAAACTCGCAAATATATTGGTGCTGGAGTGACGACTTCGTACCCGAAATGGCGTGTTAGCAGAGTTAAGTGAATGAATGAATGAATGAAATATTGTTTATTGTACACCAAATAAGGAAACAACATAACACAACCACAAATTAAACAGAAATAGATTAGGTACCTTATACCTACAACAGGCGGCCTTATCGCTAAGAAGCGATCTCTTCCAGGCAACCCATGAAATATAATATGATCAAAATCAGAGGCTGTATACAGGTGGCCCAAGACTGAGACTTGTGGAAGTCTATACAAGGGATCTATGTCCAGTTGTGGACGTCTACCAGTTGATAAAGAAGTCCTAGGCATACATAATAATACATGCGAGCCAGTGGCGTAACTATAGGGTGGCAAGACGGCAAAATGCCACGGGCCTCCAGCAGGAAGGGGCCCCCAGTCAGAGAGGGCCGAAAGCACAAGAGGATTCCAACATTTATAGCCATTCCTGTGACTACGGCTAGTGCCGAGCGATCATTTTTTGGGGAGGGAGGGAGGGCCCCATCCGATGAATTATTGCCACGGGCCTCAAACGTTATAGTTACGCCACTGATGCGAGCTTACATGCCACCGATATTGCATCGCTCGTAAGAACGAGGGTGAAAAAAACTTGTACAAAATTCTACAGTCTTACTTACAACACTTTATAAACAACACACAGATACTGTAGTACATCTTATTTAATTGAAGTTAATAAAGTTACACTCCCAAGCCGGAAACTACATTCGGTATTAACCTTTCGAGAGTTGGCAAGATTTCCTATTACCGCATTTCCTCGCTTCCAACTTTGCGTGCACTGGTTCCGACTATTTTTATTTACTTTCTCACTTCTTGAACAGCAAATACTTTTTGCGGAACTGACGAATGGAGATAAAACTTGTTCTTTATTCAAACGACAAGCTGGCTGCGGCTGCCATGCTGTTTTTGGAACGGATTTGTTTTGTTTTGGCTGATGGGAGGCTTTAGCCGTGGTTAGTATGGTTTTAATGTACACTGCCTCACCCCTTCTATGTTAGCCCGCTACCATCGTCACTTACCATCGGGTGAGATTGCAGTCAAGGACTTTTTTTATTATTTGATGACAAAGTATGTCATCAAATTAAAAAAAATGTACTTACCAACAATCTATTAAATTTTCTTAATGCTAATTTCACTACATAGCCGAACATTTACTAAACCTTCTTCTTCTTCCTAATCAACGACGTCCACTATTGAACAAAGATCTCTTTGGACTTCACCAGCCTTGGTATTGCGCCGGCTGCATCCAGCGGCTCCCTGCGACTTGTTTGATCCACCTAGTGGGTGTCTGCCAACACTGCGCTTCCCGGTGCGGGGTCCCCACCCCAGCACCTTGGGAACCCAACGATCTTCAAATCTTTGAACTACTTGAATTTTGACATTTTGACGGATTTTCAATACAAACTCTGAAATGGTGAAATTGGCACTTCCTAGTATAAGGAGTTATGTTATGCAGACAAGGCAAGTTAATTAATTGTATGAAAGAAGACATTAGATAGATTTCCTAAGAAACAATAATATCAATGATATGATTAGTCCGCTGAACAGATATCCGTCCAACAACAAGCTAGAAACGCAGCCTAAAAATTAATATTTGGTACGTATATCTATCGAAGTAGGTAGAGGTACAGGTTTTTTCTCACTGTAAATTATAGTAACATTATAGTAGGTAGGTATATTCACCAACTCTTGTGGCTAATTGCCTAGTACTTACCTATACAGTAAGTAGGTATGTATGTATATACCTACGTACGCAACTAAGTTAGGAAATCGGCTCTTCATTGTGCGTCACACACTCGTGCCGAGCGATGCCTGAAGCAACTAATTAGACCTCTCTACAAAAACACCCTGCGATAGGAAATTACAAACGTAACCGTTCCGTTTATAGCCCCGAGTATGTACAAAAGTACCTTATTTATTATATCGAGTTTTTTGTATAAAAACAATATCATCTCATCATCACCATCACCATCATCTTTATCATCTCAATCCATCCACAACTGGGCAAGGGTAGAGGCCGCATTCCAAAACGCGAAATGTGGATTGGCAGACTTCACACACCTTTGAGAACATTATGGAGAACTCTCAGGCATGCAGGTCTCCTCACAATGTTTTAAATTACGCATTTCCAATTCTTTATCGCATAGATAGATATCGTTAAATGTTAATCCAACTTTACCTTGAGTGTTGCGTATATAAGACTAGATGGCGCTAGCTGTAGCTTGGCACGCGATGTGAAGGTCGTCAAGATGCTGATGTAGGAAATTATTTTGATTTCAAACTCTTCGATTTTATTTATTTGTACAGATGAACAGAGAGTGAACGTCTTCCTTTATTCTAGCCACTACCAGTTACCAAGCACGGGCACAATTATTCATAATTTTTACTTATAGGTAAGTACAATATATCTAATAACAGTGTCATAGTTTTTGAGTTAATTAAATGAACAAATGCATACTTACATAATAAAACCTCTTCTTTTTCTTTTTAAGAATAAACTTTATAAACCTAAATCCCTATTTAAAAGAAGATTCCTATATACCTAGGTATTTTGTACTCGTTAGACTGAATAACTATATTCTGATAATGTTACCAAGTAGGTACCAGCTACCCTCATTGAATCGATGTATAGAAATAGCAAGGATTCAGGATTGAATCGAGGCGGGTGGTAGTATGTCCTCATAATTGCGCGTCCTACACGAGAGCGGCGCAGGCTGGGACTAATTAGACGGCTTTCTAAAAATATCCTTCGACGTACCTAACTGTGCATCCACACTCTCGACGAGGCAACGCCATCGATGTATATGTACCTACTGGAGTACTGGGTACTACCTATGGCGGTCCAAACACTCAGTTTGTTCAAGTGAACTACTGCAGTTCGTAGGTACATCTGATTATTCACCAAATTATCTAAGTATACTTCTTGTTACTTGATTGAGCTATTGTTGGAATTTCAAATTCACAATCAGGCGTTTAACATTTATTCGCATAAATAGCGCCCGTCTGCACGTCGCGAATGCATAAGCCACAGCACACTACAAGGTATACGGACTGCAGTGCAGTTCAGTTGAACAAAGGACTATCATATATAGTATGTACCTAGTAAATTATCGATGGGCAACACGAGGTGTATCGGTTTTGTATCCGAAGCAAAAAACTGAGAAAAAGAAAGAAATCGTCTCAGTCCAATACATCACATTGGAATCCCGACTACTAAACTAAGAAAGCCAAAGAAAATTAAAATTATACCTAATCTTTTTGTGGTGCATGAAAACATAAATCACATAAACTCAAAAGAAAAACACACGTACCTACCCACTTAATCATTAAAGAAAGCGAGCACATCGTCGCGCTTCGACAACCATCTTGCTTTCGCATCAGGAAAATTCTTCTTCGTCTACCATCGACAATGTCCATAGCTGGGCATAAATCTTGTAGATACTTACACTCGCCTCGGTCTTGAGCAGCTTTTGAGTTACAGTGACTGTGCCAATAGTGCACTAACCGCAAGGTTGCCATTCCAATTTCCAGCATAATATAAATAATAATAATGTCCTCCCGACCGAATCCGGTGACGGCGGCCAACCTCTTTAGAGATTAGCCATCTGTGCGGGAGATATTATAGTGCACAAGTGTGTGCGCAGACACAAGTGCTCTCTCTATTCCCTCACTCTCATAGTCCGATAGGACGGAATTCCGACACAACCGGAGAGAGAGGCGCAGGAGCGACGGCTTTATGTGCTCTTCAGCATACTGAGACGTCAGTACGTCTATTATTCGTCGGCTTGGCTACTGGATGAGCTGCCTCGGTTACTGTGGTTCTGCTATGAAACTCATAGCAGGTAGGTATTGGACAGTGTGAGAGAATAACGTTCGTGTGGCCTCCGCTTGTCAAAACGAACGATACGCCCGCGAGCAGCGCGCTCGCGAGAGTGTGGTTCCGGAGTTACAGTTCACAGCCTCTGATTCAACTTTTTGCTTTTTATTATGCATATCAATACAGAAGCTTTTTAACGTAATTTTACCCTGCAATTTTAGAATAATGCCATAACCACATAGCAGAAGCAAAAAATATGAACTAAGTATTTCATACGGTGTTATTATTTATTAGTTTCTGTAACAATTCTCCGCCTTTTTGCCGTTTGAGAAGAGTAAAAATAAACTATCACTAGATTGCATCCGAGATCGTAAGAATCTGGAAGCAGAGGTGGGCTGGAGAAAGCTTTTGACCACATGATGCATATATGGGTATACCCATGCTTATGTTCCAACAGGTATACCTATTGGAACATAAAGCAATACTGGTTATAAAATTGTCTAGGGTTGGTAGGCAAAGCTGTGCTTTTAATTATGTTGACTGCCTATTCATCCGCTATATTCGGGCTATCATTTTTTATTAATTTATAAGCTTACCATCTTCAAAAACTTGTACGTAGTTAGGTTAGGTCGTAGGGATAACGATAAAGTAGGTAGGAGGTAAATGAGACATTAAATAATTTTAATTAAATTCTATTTAGAGAATTGTCTCCGCTAAATTGTGACTTGTATTCTCTGCCCAACAATAAAAGTGTCTAAAAGTAATTAGCTCTCGGGCAAAATAAAAGCGACCCTTTTTCCAACCGCGTCGAGTTCATCCGTCTTTACGGCCTTTCCCTTTTATCTAGTCACCCCAAGTGACAGTATTGTAGCCGTAGGGGCCGGGGAAATCAAGGTACGTAGTACGTACCATTATAATAGCCGACCCCTTCCATTATTAACCCCTTCCCCCTTGCAGAAAATCGGCATCTACTTAAGCTTTCTGAAAAATTTATTACGTAGGCTACTTATTAAAGTTTAAAGTTAAACCAACCAACCAAAAAACCAACGGTTAAAGGTGCGGACTGCGGACTGAAAGGTCGCAGGTTCGAGACTCACCCGTTGCACTATTGTCGTACACACTACTAGCTCATGCTTTTCACTTATTTGGAGGGGAGAAGAGATAAGTCAAGGTCAGCTTGACTAATAATAAGTATTCTTTAAAAAAATATACTTACCTATATGAAAATTATAGCTCGTACCCGTAGGTGCCGTTACGATTGGGATTATTGGAAACGGGACACAACCCTCACAAATGAGGAATACGAAGCAGTGAGAGAGAGCATTGCCCTGCCCATAGTCACACTGCTGGTCTAGTAGGCAAAATAACTGTTTATTCTAGAAACATCTACTACACTGTCTAATTGTACTAAAACGGCGTGATGTAGGTGATGACAATAAATATTCCGTAGAAAGGGTTGAAAGAAACTAAGTTGCTCTATCCACGGTTCTTTAGGTACATTGCGAATTCCTAGGTTTATATTTACCTATGGGCGTAAATAAATGCAGTGCCACCGTTGCAAACGTAGCTGTATCTACCTACCTTGCCGCAGACTTTAATTAGACAGGACTGAAAAGAACATTTTTAAACTCTTTTAGTGGAAACACCTCGGTACCTAGGTAGGTACTTATGTGCTGTTTTTACCTTATCCAACTTCCTGCTAGAGCGGTTTTGGAATCATTTTGATAATTTTTATTAGGTTCTTAACATTAGGTAGATAAGTAATTATACAATATATTTTTATCTTACAGATCTTTGCTCATTATTAGTTACCTATACCTACCTAATTAGGTAGGCTTTAACCTGGTGCAGAAAATTTATGCGTTAGGTTTTTGAGGTTTTTTCGATAAAGGAGCATCTGCCTTAGGTACCTAATCAAAAATCAAAATCAAAATTTATTTATTTCATGTAGGCTACCCTGTAGCACTTATGATATGTCACAAATCTACCACCACCTATCTACCTAAGTGCCTACCTATTTCATTTTAGCTTATAGCTCATCATGCGATATTTTTCTTTAGTAGATAATTTATATAATTTTTAAGATTATCACATCAGCCGTTCCCTAGAAATATACTTAAATATAATTCGACCTAAAATTAAATCAATGATCATTATTTTCAAAAAAATAAATTCACGGTAGAGAACTTAAACAACACCTTACGCCATCTTTCAGCCATAGTCACTGAATACCTAATAGTACCTAAAGGTACCATAGTATCAATAGGTATTTGTACAGTAAAAGCTCCTTATTCGCGCTTCCTTCATTCGCGGTTTCACTTTTCGCGGATTAAAAAATTGTGACCCAATTCCTTTATTCGCGGCTAAAGATTTCTTTATTCGCGGATTTAGTCGGTACATAGTACATGCATATTAATAAAAAGATATTCCAATATGTATCCAACTAAATATCCTTTGTAAACGCGCCGATAAATGGACTAATAAAAAAGTAAAATAGACCTTATTACAACTATGTAATAAGTATGTTATTAAATAATATCGCCGCTGTCTGAAATAGGGCGAGATGGATTCGAACAGATAGAATCAAGTGACATTCAGGAGTTGCTTGAATCGCAAGATGAAGATTTGACTGAAACCGACTTGAAAGAAATGTTAAATTCACAGCCCATTGAAGAAGAGGCTTCAACAAGCACTGGAAATGTGACATTTAATCTGAAAAATCTTAGTGAAGGTTTAAGAATGGCAAATGACCTGTGTGATTTCTTTATGAAAATTGATCCGTCCATGGAACGAAGTCTTATTTTTAAGAGGAAAATTGCTAATGCCACTGCTGAATATCAGTTTGAACTGAAGGAGCTTTTAAAAACTGCCAAGCAAGAAAAAATTACAAAGTTCTTTAAACCTTTGCCTAAGCCTGACGATAATAATTAATAAGTATGGTCAAAAACTTCAATTAAATTGTTATTTTTTTATATGTTTGTTTTTTATTTTGTCACCTAGGAACGTATCCCCTATAATCCCATACAAATTACCATTCTGTATTCACGGTTTCTGTATTCGCGGCATATTTACGGAACGTATACCCCGCGAATAAGGAGCTTTTACTGTACCTCTAAATTTTAATCAAAACGAATCACTAATTATGTCTATTATTTAATTCATCAGAAAGATCGCAATAAAAATTACCTTTTTTTTCACCAAGTAACTCTGCCTTCCAATACAAGATGGCGCTAGACATTGTAGTTATCGAGTCTTAAGAATAATTTTCTGCTATTCAACATGTTATATTATCTAGGCGGATTGCTTATAAAAGAAGTCGGTTAAAAATAACTTAATATTTTTGAATAATTTGATTTTTACTATCAGACTAGCGCCATCTAGGGTCGCGAAGCGAATTCTACTTTGAAAAGTTGGCGGAAGTCGGAATGACTTGCGCCATCTTGTATCTAATAGCAGCAGCACGAGAACGTTTCTTTATACGCCGCAGCCCTTTTACAAAAAGTCAAAAGTTCAATCTTTATTATGCAAGTGTCAATAAATAAATTTAATTTTAAACTAGGCATAAGTACGTTTTCTTGTCATAACATTCACTTGATCGAAAATAACTCGCTCATTTATATAATGTTTCAATTTCTGTTATGGTTAACAGATGATTTTATCAAGCACTAGCGGACGCCCGCGACTTCGTCCGCGTTCTTAAATTGTTGAAATTTTTCCTGAATTTTCTTTGCTATAAACCTCACGGAGCCCGAGACCTTTCCAACGAATGCAAAACCATGGAAATCGGTTCGTGCGTTCTGGAGTTATAGCGTCAGGAAGAAAAACCCAACTTATTTTTATATAGTAGATTATATGGATCTTCAAAATGGAGTAGTGCCACTTGCCAGCATAACAAAATGGAAGCAATAAACATACTGTTTTTAAGACATTTTAACCCTGTCTTTATTTAGAATAATAAATCTATCAAAAATTGGGTCTTATTTTTAAATCTTTCTGAAAAACTGTAATCCTGCACATTTTCCCATCCGGAGGGCAAAAACTGGTTGTAGCCCTTTCAAATAAAACAACTTGGTGTGTTGACAAGTATTTATTTGGTAAAAAGCTGGAATGCAATAAGTACATTAAATGCTTAGTAATTTTTGTTGTCCAGCAATAAATAATAATGATTTATCTATTTTATAATAGTGCATAAAATTAAAATTTTATTGGCAATAATCTTTTATAAAAAATTCAGAATACAGTTCACTTATAATCATAAAAAATTGTATTTAACAATTTTCTGTCTAGCTTTTTTAAACTTATAATGATTGTAAAAATGATGATGCTTAACTAATTTAACTCAAATTACAGACAGTCTTTGAAATACACATGTGAAATATTTTGACAGAGGGTACTGTTCTACAATATAGTATTATAACCATTTTGCATTCAAAACTGAAATGGTAATGTGAAAATTGACAGTAACTTTTTTCTTTAATATTTTACATTCATAAAAAAAATATTATCAGTACAGTAATGTAAAATATTACTGTCCCACTTCTGTATTACAGCAATCAATCAAATCAAAGTCAAACCAGTGGCCAATTCACATTCATAGAATGGAATGTTGGATGACAATATTGTGATAGCAGAACTACAGTAAAACAAAGACTGCCTGTACAATACTGATGTTTATAAAAGTCAAATTCATTATGTCATGGTACCAAATACAGGGTTGTGCCTACAGATGCTAGGCCCATACTCCATATAAGCTTGTTTACTGTGACAAACCTGGTAGAACTCAGGTGTCGACCCCAACATACTGCCCCCAAACCACACAGCGTATCGCTGCATATTGTGTGATATAACCTGAACATCAATAGGCTTAGGTGTAATTCTTCCCTCTGATAACATAGTAGACAACTTCAACCTAGCATCAACAGTTCTCTTAATATCCCGTTGAAGCCTCCTTCCAAAATCTCTAAACATTGTAGAGCCTCCCGACAAAACAATATTTCCATACAAACCTCTTCGCACATCTATCGGGCAGCTTTGTATCACTTCATCAACCATTTCATTTAAAGGAACAGTGAAATCAGCATTAGAAAACTCTGGATGGAAAAAAATCTCCGGCCCTAAAAATCTTTCATATCCAACATCAACGGAGAAAGGATTTTTCGTGATTGCATTTATGCCCGTGTAATTCTTCATCCATTTTCCTGGGTCCGAGTCATATTTTGCAAACTCCTTCGCAATGTCTGGGCAGATATAGCTGTATCTTTCTTTGATTGCTTTTGCAGTTTCCAAACTCTGTTCTGGAGGGATTCCGACTTCACGCTCACGTAAAAGCGACTGAATGAATGACGTGATGTTCCTACCTGCTATTGGAATATGCTTGATACAGGATCCAATCACGTAGCCTTCAGCAACTGGTACAATGTGAGTTACACCATCACCGCTGTCCACCACAATGCCGGTAAACGTACGTCCGGCAGATGTACGCGATTTCCATGACGCTGCAAGGGCGAGTACTGCTTGCACAGCTATATACAATCCCGGCACATTGAATGACTCAAACATTATCTCGGCGAGGTACTCGCGATTTTCCGGTGTATTCAATGGCGGTTCTGTTATCAAGAAGTGGTGGTCTTCAGGCTCAGCGCGTAAATACTTGAAAATACATTGCTCAATGTACCTTTCCATCAAATCCCAGTCTTCAACTAGACCGTGACGGACGGGATACTTCACCGAATACCCCGTCGCCTCGAACGCTTCGTCACCGATAAAGAAATCTAAGTCCTCCACGGCCTTAGTCATCCGCCGAGTGCTCTGATCACCAACTTTTGCAGTTTCCTTTATCGCTATAGCTGATGGAATAATAAACTGGGGTTCCTTGTTGCCGGCGAACCCCAATTTCGTATACCCTGTCCCCACATCGATAACACAGGCCGGCAAATGGTCACCCATTTTATTTTCAATTAATCACGATTTTTCAATGGGTGCGGCAATACCTAACTATCTAAAATATTTTTGACGTGGGAACTAAAAAGATATAAAAATTACAAAGCAATCGAAATGTCATGTCAACTTGTCAAGCTAAATTTGACAATTATCAATAAGTAATGACGTAAGTCGTAACGTAGACAGATAATAAAGAACCTTTTTATCTGTCTATATGACAATGACCATAGAAACAGGCTGTTTAGGTACCTACCTAACTCTTATATGTTTGTGGATTTTACCTTGATTTTACTATCTTCGGAAAACACTGACCTGTAATCTATGATTACTCATGTCAGCAGCAAGTCCAGTGTTACCACTGGACTTGCTGCTGACTTCTTTTTCGGTTATTTTGACCTACTTGATTTACTATTCATTTCAATGTGGCGTCAATTTAAGCTTATAGGTATATTTATAGCATAAAAATAATATATTTTGTACTTATCACTCATCAGCTTTGCTAAAATCAGTCATCACATGAGTGAAGATTTCATACTTCAATGTGCAGTTGGTATATTGTTATACAAGTATAAGTCATTGACGATCATTCTTCCAGAGTATTTTTCATTTAACTCCTCTTCAAAGTAGGTGTCTAGCAATACCGATTAACGAGATAGGTAGTAGTTTTATCAAACAGATAATACAAAAAGATGTACCTACTTTACTTTGAGCCCGCGAATTTGCAATAGGTAGGTACATGGTAGGTACTTTGTTTGTCGTCTAATGGCAAATAAAACAAGCAAGAAAGCAGGTAGTAACATTTATATTGTGACCCGATTCTAAATACTATATTTACACAATATACATTACAGGAATGTCCAATTTTAGCTGATGGATATTTGACTGTAAGAGTTAAAAAAAAAGACGTGTGGCACTCGGGGACTGCCGCGGTAAAGCTATTGCATAGCATTTTTTATCAACGCCATCTAGCGGTGAGAGGAGTCCCGTGTCAGGTTATTTTCGTTACGGAATTTCTGGATTCGGTCTCCACGCTCAAGGCCCGCGATAGAAGCTATGCAATAGCTTAAAAATAGAATTTTCCATTTCCTACTTGCTAGAATTTAAAAAGTAAGTAATTGAATAGACAATGCCGCTGCCGGCACATCGTATGAGGCCGTCCAATGCTTTTGTATGTACTTGATCCAGCCGAAGCATGGACTTGGCCCGGCGGCGTATCGTTTATCATTCCAAAATATTTTTAAATCTGCCCCTTCAATGCCAGCCAAATATCCCTTCCATGTCCTGTAAAACCTCACTTTTCTACCTACCTTTACCTTTTGTTTTACTTTAAAATTTTAAAGTAAAATACATAATATATTTTCTTATCTAAACAATAAAAAGGTTGCAAATATAAACATTTTTTAACTTCGGCCACAATAAGAAAATAATTTAGTTAAAAATACTCTAAAGATACATAAATCTGGATCTTAAAAGCATAATAGTGCTACTAATCCTTTTATATCTAATCAATCTCTAAACTAAATTGACAAATCTAAATGTAATGCTATACTTTTTCTCTGAAAATTTAAAGGGAAAATTTAAAACTATGTATGTCGCACCTTTAGAATAATTTAAAGATTAGTATAAACCTGTGAAGATGATACTGCCATTGGCGCAATTTGAATACCATAAGCCTACTTTGTTGTATTCGTTTATAAATGGCGAAAAACCAAAATAAATTTGAATTTCGCGGGCAGCTCCGTGTCTTGGGCCATAAGGTCAAAAATTGCAATTTTTGGGAAATGAACAAAAAGACATCTCTGCCGTGTTTTATTGGAAAAAGTTGATTTTTTGCAGATTTATATAAATTGATCTTTTATGTATGGATTGGTAATATTAAATTTAAGTAAAGGTATTTAAACAGAAGTTACAGGAATTTTTAGTTCTTCACTTTATTTCTAAAGGTGCGATGTTTCAACTTGTCAATTTTTAGTTTACAGATTGTGTACAAAAATATGGTAATGATACATTAATAATTAAAAATGCGGATAATTACTCAGTTTTAAAATATTAAATACCTGCTTGGAAAAAACGGGGCGAAACAATCGTCTAAACAAATATTACTATGCAATTGAATTATTTGAGGGCAAAAAATTTATACCTACCCTCACATTTCTGACGAAAAATCCGACATTACCTTGGATAATGATGATGAAACAAGATATTTAATACAAATTTATAAGCGTCTTTGTGTTTCTTAAATACATATTTCGAGTACGTAATATTAGACATCTGCCATACTGCATAAAAATCTATATAGGACCAAATCGGAACACGCGGTTGAGGTTTTATATAATGATTTGTGTTTTAGCGAGTATTATTATTTAGTTATTATATTACTTGATAGACACAAAAAATCTTAATTGCTTTTTTCCCACCTTTATTTGAAACAGGATTTATTCAAATTTCAAATGATTTTAATAGGTACTGAAACTAAAAATAGCCAAACTAAGGTATCGATAAAAATAAATTTTAGATAAGTAATCTATATTTTGAATTCTCGAAAATACACGATCGTAAATTCGTAAGCTTCATTCGCTCATCCATATAAGCTTAGTTACTCTTTTATTAGCTAAGGTTTTACATAATTTTTGTTATGATATTTAGTTAGAATTGAAATTTTAACAAAATATAAGCGCAGAAAAAATATTTATCTACGTTTGAGAGGTTAGTTAACATTTTAAATAATAAAAAATAAAAATTATTTATTAAAGATTAGACATGAATATTAATTTGCTAATTCGTAAAAAAATACACATACTATTATTATTTATTATGTTATACAATTTTCTTTTATCCTTAATTAAGTAGAGTAACTTGCAAATTAAATAAAACAACCAATCAAATAACCGGAGACAATATTATTTAAAGGGGATATATCAACAGACTAAATTATGTATCAAGTCAATATTAGAGGGTTCATTTCTACCGAATCATTTTTAATGACAGATGATTCCCAGTTTTAGTCATAGATTGTGACTGTTCAACGCATGCGGGGAACTTCTGCCTTGTCGTGTAATATTTTAGAGTACAAAAAGACTAATATTTAAAAATATTAATTAAACAATTTAGTTTAGTTTTCAACTTTTCCAACAATTGAAAAAAGAAAATGATGCAGTCATCATAACCATAATATTTTAGAGTAGAAAAAGACTAATATTTAAAGATGTTAATTATACAATTTAGTTTAGTTTTCAACTTTTCCAACAATTGAAAAAAGAAAATGATGCAGTCATCATATTTTAGAGTAGAAAAAGACTAATATTTAAAGATGTTAATTAAACAATTTAGTTTAGTTTTCAACTTTTCCAACAATTGAAAAAAGAAAATGACGCAGTGATCATAATCAATGTCAACGAACCATCTAATTCTGGCTTAAAAAAATATAAACCCAATTTATAATAACATTATTATCAGTATCATATTATCAGACTTAAATTATTTATTACATATGGATAGATAATAGCCACATTTCTTATAATACAAAAAATCGTGTGTTACAATCGTCTCTGTATGTATTGTTGTCTATAACAAAGACTTGTTAGATCTCTCACCACATTGCATAATCCGAGTCGTCCATGTCAAAGATTGTGAAGAAGCCGAGAACGGTGAGGTATACAATAACATTACCTGCTAGTGTTAAATAGCAAGCACCCCACATGATCTGTAAAACAAGTTTGCATATTTTCATTAAAGTAAACCGTCTGGTGGGAGGCTTTGACAGTGGTTAGTTACCATCCTACCGTCATAAACATGCCGCCACGCGATTTAGCGTTTCGGCATGATGGCGTGTAGAAACCGATTTCGGGTATGGGTTGAATTTACACTGTTTACTCCTTCCAAGTTAGCCCGCTACCATCTTAGACAGCATCGTCACTTACCATCAGGTGAGATCGCAGTCAAGGGCTATCTTGTCATTGAATAAAAAAAAAGACACAAAAGTAGGTACCTAACTCCATGGCGCAGTGGTAAGCGCTAAAGTCTTATAGCTGGGAGGTCTCGGGTTCGATTAGGGGTATAGGTTGAATATCATACCCCTTCCGAGTTAGACCGCTACCATCTCAGACTGCATCAATGACTTTCACTTACTATCAGGTGAGATTGCAGTCATGGACTATCTAATCATCGAATAAACCGGCAGATATAGGTGTCTTGCAGACTTCCACGTCCCTCAATCTTGCTGGCTCGTCTGATGTTGTCGGTCCACCTTGTGTGGGGTCTGTCAACACTGCCTTTTCCAGTGCCAGTTCTCCAGAACCTTGAGACCCCTGAGGAATGCTATTCCATATGAGAAGAATAAGCCATAAACTCTCTTGTTCTGCTTAACGATTCTTTTTTAAAATACATATAAGTATAAAAGCCTAAAACACGTTATACATACCACAGAAGCTCGCGCTAGAACAATGGGCAGAGCGAACGAGCTCACGAGTATACCCATGGTTATAAAGATGGCAGCTTCCATGCAGGGTGAGTTAGTGCCTCCCGCACTGTCGGTGTGACGCCGAGCGATCATGGTCGGTATGGGGCACAGGATATAGAAGAGCACTACAAAGAACGGCCACCATAACCTGAAACATGGATAAGAGCTGTATAAATCCCTACTGGTCGATTGAGTAAATGCTCGATCGCCGCGCAGTCGTATTATAGGTAATCAATCGCTAACGCAAGCGAAAATGGTCAGTCTAAAGCACCGACGCAATGTGGCCTGTCTATCAGTCTTCTATTACATATTCTTTGAAGAGTGCGCTCAGGAACTCCACAACCTAGTACCTCCTTCATCTTTTTACCACAGAACTGCGACAAGTCGTGAGCGTTGGCATCATTATGTGGAAGAAATCTAATTTACTCAAACAGAACGCTTCAATTCAACGTTACTGATAAGAACCGCTAAGGTGTGGATCACTCTTCCAGCATTCGTGTTTCTTTCCACCTATAATTTGAGTACCTCCATCTTTTAGGCAAGCGCACTCCATCCTAGACCTCATCAGTGCTATCCAGTATAGATTGTCGTCAAGCGCAAGCTTATTTCAGATTTAAAAAAATATGCTCAATCATTGGTACAGTTTCATTTGTGGTGATTGGCTGAATTGATGGTATTTAATCATCTGGAAAGGTCATCCAACACCTAGCTCCACAATGCGAGATTATAGAAGACACAGACTCCAGAAGCGATTACAAGATGGCATCGAAGAAGATGTCACAATAATTCCTACTAATTTTAGCACTTGTTTTAGGTGAAGGGTGTAGTAGCTAAACTGGTAAAAAAGTAGATCATAAAGTAATTACATAAGAAAAAGTAGTATTATTTTGCTACAATTCGCCAAAGTAGAAAAAATCTGTATGACAAAACTCTATGTATAAATAATTATTAATTTATGTACTACTACTATTTTTTATGTTTTAACATGTAAAATATAATGTTATTATTTCATTTAGGTACCTACTGCATGTTATGTTGCTGTGCCCTAATGGGGTTTTCCAATGATGCATTGTTCTGAATTATTTTCAATTGTAATGTGAATAATGTTTAATTTGGAAAGCAATCATTAAATTTTCTGCAATACTTACTTGTACTGTGGCAAGGCGCACGCCAATATAACAAATGTCATCCCAATAGAGCCTGCAAATGCCAGGGACACCAAGCTGTAAAAATTACACAAAAAAAAATAGAAATAGAAACGTTTTTAAGAAAACTTGAGGAGTACACATAGAGAATAATCCTCAGATCTTCTCAAATAATAATTTCTGTCAGTTATATTTTCATATCTGAGCCACTAAACCAATTTTGACAAAATATGGCAAGGAAATAGGACATAAAATATTTATTTCTTAAAGGAGTTCCTCTGGGATTCAAAATCAACATAGACATAGTCACAGGCAAGAGCTTAATAGACAAGACATATATTCAAAGTACTTTATAAATAAGTCATTATTATTCATTAATCTAAATATATAAAAGGAAAAGGTACAGCTCAAACAATTGGACGAATTGGGCTGAAACTTGACATACATATAGCTGATTTTATTTAACCAACAAATTGAATTATTAACAGTTTTAACAGATTATATATTATGTATATTGAAGTATTGAAAAAGCATATTTTTTAATTTCCAAGTTACAAAATAATACTACACAAGTACAGATTTATTGATCTTTTGATTAAAGGTTTAGTACACTACAGTAACATGCCTTGTCATTAATGAAATCTTCAAATTCTAACTAGGTATATCATTATAATGTACGTAGTAGATGAAAAGCTATAAAAATATGTAACTTCATTTTACATTTGACCTAATAAATACATGTACCTACAGACATAATTTTTCACAGTCATCACAATCACAATACAATATGTAATAATCACAATTCGTAATTTTAAAATAAATAAATAAGTTACACTTGTGATAAGCCAGCAAAATATTTTTGTAAAAATTTGTAAGTACAAGTATAGATTTTTCTGTGTTACTTTTTTAACAAAAATTTGCAATATGAATACTACTTACCCTGCAAATCGTCCATCCACGGAGACATGTAAAAAAGGAAGATAACATTAATAAGTTAATAATAGTAATATTTATGTTAATGATTTATTAAATTGATTGATAAAAAAATACTGTTTGTAAATATAAATAATGACTCATACAAATGGACAAAAGTGAGCCTTGGATTTTATTAGCAAGACATGAGAAGGCACAATACTTTTACCTTTGATTCCAGCCATTGTTATTGTTAAATGTTAATCTATATTTTTAACTTAAAACTAATTAAAAATGGGTAGTATTTTAGAAAAACTTTCTCAATTTTTAGAAAAGTCACAAAGAGGAAAATCTAACCATAGACTATAGAAATATAAACATATAGGTATAATATCTGTGACTATAATAAAGCTCGTGATACACATGCTAGGTGCTGGTACGTCAGTCGCCAAGTACCTACCTACTGGCAGAATGTCAGCGCGTGATATAGGTACCTAGGTATATAGGTACCTAAAGGGTACCTACATGCTATTAGAGAATGGTATGCCAGTTTAAAAAAAATTAAAAACACTTCTACATTCTACGTAGGTAGGTACTCTACGTAACGTTTTTAAAAGTTCACAAAATGAATACCTATTTATGAAGAAATAAATAGTATTATAATACAACTCATTAGGCAAAAAACAATTATATTAGGCAAAAAACAACAAAAACAAGCACAAAAATTAAAAAGATCTTGGCAGATAGGTACCTACCTTGCGGTTTAGTTATTTGAGTGACATTCACATCATACCTAATCTGTGCTGGACATTCACTCAGTCAACTTGTTCATGTTGTTTTTTATTCTGTGGTTTTATTTTTTTGCTTTATTGAATATTTTTCAAAAAAGGGGATTTGAGATTATAAATAAAATACAACAACGATTAGATACAGTTTTATAAAATTAAGTAATAATAGGTGTGTGTGATACGTGTAGATAATGGATGATGATGCGGAAACTTATAAACTTTGGCGAATTCGTAAAACTGTAATGCAGGTCGGTGTTTTGAGGTTATGTTATTGTTTGAAAAAAAGGTTAATTTTGATGGTTTTATAAACCTTTGATAATGATAATCATGAAAACATTTACTCATTTTTATGGTCTTACAGTTATGTCACGATAGAGGATATCTAGTAACTCAAGACGAATTGGATCAAACTTTGGATCAGTTCAAAGAACAATTTGGAGATAAACCGAGGTAAGGTAACCATTAACATTTTAAATGATAATTTGACAAAGAAGTAACATTGTTTTGTACAGATTTTTATTATACAAAATATTCGAAATTATTAGGATTATTAGGATATTCGTAGGAATATTGAAGTATTCAAAAAGCATATTTTAATTTCCTAGTTACAGAATATTAGGTACAGATTTATTGATCTTTACTTTAAAAGTTTACTTCAATAATAAAAAAAGGTAAAGATTAATTTAAAATTGCTATAGGGACCTGTTTGTCTGAGACAATGGGAAATAATTGTTCAGAAACATTATGTGAGTAATAGACCGTAAGATAGATCCTACCAGGTGAATGTTTTTAAGGATGTTAAAGAAATTATTGTGTATACAAACAGTTTTTGATTGTCGACTATAAAAACTGCCCATTTTGTAACCATTTCAATAGATGGAGTTGTTTCTTTAATGATCTGTCCCTTAGGTGTGAGAAGTACTTTATATAGTGCAGTTATATTATAACCAATGGTATGATTCTCTAAAAACATTTACAATCACCACTGGTTGTCGGATAATCTCTATTGGCTTTCGCCATTTCTGCAATGAATTTTAATGCATTGTTGCAAAAAGAATGCAAAAAATTTAGCCACTCACCAAAATTGAAACTAGCAATGAATAAAGCAGCTTTTACAGAATAGACTCACCAAGCTTTATATTTAAGAGTTTAAAAATTTGAATATTTTTGAAATTAGTTTCGTACTTTGATACTAAATGATCTCCTCTATCTACTACTAGCTTTTAAGCAGCCTTAACATAGATAAATTATATACATATAATTTAACTTAACTTAGAACTTAGTTTATGCTAAACTTAGAACTATACAGAAAAATCTTACCCACATATAGTTTTGTTGTTTCTGAAATTGTTGCTTCAATAATGCTTTTCTTTATTTTCTCATCTAATACTTGCATTTTATTTTAAAAGGGAGACAAATTATTTACAAAATGTACAAATATTTTGAAATATAGGCAGTTTACTGACAATAAGAATTCATTGTGACATTTGAAAAAAATCTGACAAAGATTTTTTAATTTCCTAAGAGGATTTAATGATGGTTTTATAGTTTTTATTTTTATCTATGGATTACCAACTGCATAGTGATGCATAGATTATATTAAACTCTTGGCTGGTGCATGCCCTGGTCCAGTGGACTTTCCAATTAGAAGACTCATCAAGGGGCAAACCCTGGGTTATTAGACTGTCACCGCTCTAAGACTACATTATCTAGTTCATTAAGTGTTAGAGGGAATTTGAGTTGAATAAACGTGTCATACTCTTTTCAGGCTTTCAGGTGCTGGCTATGTTAGCCTGCATACTTATTTATTACTAATTTTTGCCTGCAGCTTCGCTCACATTAAGTTCGATTTTTCAAACTCATATTTTACTCCCTTAAGGGTTTAAATTTCAAAAATTCTTTCTTAGCAGATGCCTACGTCATAATAGCTATCTGTATGCCAAATTTCAGCCCGATCCTTCCAGTGGTTAGAGATTTGCGTTGATTGATCAGTCAGTCAGCCTTATATATATTTAAAAAATCTAAGTCATGATCAAGTGATATCCACTGCCAACAAATCCAAGTGCCAAGTTATACTAAAATATTTAATGTATTAATTTGATATCAATAATTTAATTTTCCAGTGAAAAGCGCCCAGCAAGGAGTGATTTGATAGTGCTAGTGGCTCACAATGATGACCCCACAGACCAGATGTTTGTGTTCTTCCCGGACGAAGCCAAAATCGGAATCAAGACCATCAAAACATACTGTACGAGAATGCAAGAAGAGAACATTCATAGAGCTATTGTTGTTGTACAAGCAGGTAAATACCAACCTTTTTTAATAATAGGAACTGCACATATTTTTAACAAAAATATGCAATTTAAAAAACTCGCACACTATGTACCCAGGATTTCAACTGGCTGTAGTTTTTTTAATAATAGTTGTTAAACATGACTAATATTCCCCTCTTCCCTAAGCGTTTTTTTTTCTATTATGTCCATCTGTTATCGGCATCTCCAGCCATTATCAGATAGGGGATATGTCAGGCTATGGGTGTATTAAGGGGGTATTTCAATAAATATCCTCCCCTTGAGTGTTATATTGGACAGTTCACCTCCCATCCAGCTCGAGGCGCTTTTGAGGCGTTTTGTGTTTCCTTCTTTGTCAAGCAATCTCTGTGCTAATATATTGGGATGTTTCTCTAGTCTAAGTTTGTATCTCTAAACTAAGCGTAAAATACATATTGTTTAATGCTTATTAAAAAATGCTCTTTACAGGTATGACACCATCTGCAAAGCAATCTCTGGTTGACATGGCGCCGAAGTACATTCTAGAACAATTCCTGGAGTCTGAGCTTCTAATCAACATAACAGAACACGAGTTGGTACCCGAGCATATTGTGTTGACACCCGATGAAAAACAGGAGCTCTTGGCTAGATAGTATCCTTTTCATGCTACAATAGAAGAGTATAGAATTTAGTAGTTGTGTTTGTTGGTCAACAGTTCTCACTTCCCACTTCCCACGTAATGCCAAATTACTGATAATTTTTTATCTGAAACATCTATTGGCACACCTTGAGAGCTCTCCATTCCCTTGTGTGTGTGTGTAGTGTTGTTGCACTTTTTATACACATATTATATGTTAGCTGATGCCCACCATTTCGTCTACGTGGAGTTAGGTTTTTAATTCCCTCGAAAACCCTTTGTTTTCCGGGATAAAAAGTAGTCTATGTCACTCTCCAGGTTCTCAACTATACCCATGGAAAAAATCACGTCGATCTGTTGCAACATAAAGGACAAACGAACAACAAACAAACACACTTGCACATTTGTAATATTAGCAAGGATTATGTGAAATGCGATAATAGGGAAGATGATTTTTTATTGTTCTTATCAAAAGAGTTCATCAATACAAAAGATTTGTAAATTCGCTTAAAAATAAATAAGTTAGAAGATTTTAAATCTGGTGACTAGGATAATGCGAGAAAAGGGATGGATGTGTGTATATTCAATATTCATCTATCCCTTTTCTGACAGTGACATCATCGTTATTTACAGGTGTGGGTGCAAGGAAGATGGCGAAATGTTCCAGCTTCGCTCCCACTTTTTTGATATGTTTTACATCATGAGTTATGTTTTCAATTTTAGGTTGTTCTTTCCTTATGATTATTTCAGAATAGTGAAGATTTTCCTTAACATATTGATACAGTAAATTGAAAGAGAACATGCTAATGAGAATCCAGGCAGGGGATCCCGTTGCTAGGTATTTTGGATTGAAGAGAGGACAGGTAACATTAATTGTTTTAATATTAAATCAAAAATATTTATGCAATATAAAATATAATCTTTGTTTTTCTTCCTTTTAGGTGGTAAAGATCATTCGGTCTTCAGAAACAGCGGGAAGATACATTTCATACAGATTAGTTTGTTAAGATTAGATTTAAGTAAAATAAATTCCATTTTATACGATAATATTATATTTTTGTGCTTCATTCCTGTGATCTCCTAGCTGCTATTAAAATTTAATAATTTTAATTTTAGAAAAATACCCTATTGACACGGTTTTCATATTCACAACGACGACGCCACTACATTTTCTAAAATAGAGTTTCTACGTTATGTCTGTGTGTGTTAATCACAAAAACTAGGATTTGATTGATCGTATTCGATGATATTAGCGTCTAAGTAAAATGAACCTTAAGTGTATTGGTTTAAAGTTACAAATTCAGTGGAACCTATTTTAATTTGGAGCGTATTCGTATACGTAAACGTATAAGAATGCTTAGACGAAATTTAGCTCTAAAACGATATTTTTATGGTTCAATTTACTTTGATGTTAATGTCATCGAATACGATCAATAGAATTAAATCTTGTACTAAGGTCTAAGCCTACTGGTGCACAACTTTTCATCGTTTGATCATAATACTGTCGATTACAGCAACGTAAAATAAGTCTTATCGTAGAACGTACGGAGTACGTAACGATATTTTGGCGAAAAACTCTCCTGTGCAAGTTTCTTCATGATATTTTCCTTCACCGTCGAAGCATGTGATATTTGATTGCTTAAACGCACATAAGCTTCGAAAAGTCAGAGGTGCGTGCCCAGGATTGAACCTGCGACCCTCCGAAAGGAAACCGCAGTCCTAACCACTAGGCTGTCACTGCTTCTACCTAGCTGTAATGACACCGTTCGATATGGCGGCCGCAACAGTGATCGGGTTTTTTTAAATTCGATTTAGTCTTTGACTGCGATCTCACCTGACGGTAAGTAACGATGCAGTCTAAGATGAGTCTAAGATAGTAGCGGGCTAACTTGGAAGGGCTATGGCAGTGTACATTCAACCCAATAAGCCCTAATTTGTTTCTACGTCATCGTGCCGGAACGCAAAATCGCTTGGTGGCACGTCTTTGGCGGTAGGGTGGTAACTAGTAACGGCTAAAGCCTCCCACCAGACCAAACCAGAGACAATTCAAAAATTATAAACTCCCAAATAGCCCCCGTCGGAAATCGAACCCGAGACCTTCCAGTTATAAGACCACAGCGCTCAACACTGCGCCAGGGAGGTGATAGAAGTTGTTGGAGCAGCAGAGCTATGAAGAATAGAAACAATGATGATGACCAGATAAAAGTATATTTGTAGACATCATCTTACGAAACAATAATTCTTTGTTTACACATGACAAGTAGGTTGACTTGTCAATAGACAACGATAAAACTAGCCTGCCAGTAATGGCCAGTACAGTATATTAGTATTTGATACAACCTATTTTAACACCCCCACTGAATCAATACCAATATACTGCACACAAAATTCAAATTTCAGTTTACATAAACTCTTTGTTAGAAAATCAGCTGGCATAAATTTTGTCTCACAATATTTGATACAAATTTCCTTTGCTTGAGCTAACTCTCTAACATAATGATAACGTATATTTATGTGCTTTGATCTCCTACCTACTGCAGGAGTATAGACTAATTTAATAGCGCTTTGACTATCGCTATTTATGTCGACACTATATGTATTTCCTGTTATTTCTTTGAAAAGCCCTTTAATATAAACAATCTCTTTTGAAACTTCACAAAGTGCAATATATTCAGCTTCCGCAGTACTTAAAGCAACACAATGTTGTTTGCGAGCCTGCCAAGAAACTGCTGCACCTCCAAACATAACCACGTACCCAGTAAAGGAATGTCCGTCAAGATTATTTCCCCAATCTGCATCGGCATACGCAGTCAGAGGCTTGCCTGTTTTCTTGTAGATTAACTTATAATCTCTTGTACCCTTCAGATATCTTAGAACTCTTTTGAGAGCGCTCATGTGAGTTGAATTCCAGCAAGAATTAAATTGGCTTAAATAACTCACAGCGTAAGTCAGATCTGGTCGAGTACCACAGGACAAATACATTAGTGAACCCAAAATCTCCTGATAAGTCATATCTTGAGTTTTATCACCCTTTTCTAATTTCAAATTAAGTTCCATAGGAGTTTTAACTGGCTTGCAGTCTTCCATGCCGTACTTACGGAGAACTTTATTCACAAAATTTGTTTGATTCAAGTGAATTTCCCCCTTTTTGTGAGACAATTCTATGCCCAAACAATCTTTTGCCTCACCCAAATCTTTTATTTTAAAAACTTCTCCTATTGCCCTCTTCACAACTTCTATATCTTTGACAGAATTACCTAAAATATAGAAGTCGTCTACATATAGAGCTATAACAATAATTCTGTTATTCACCCTCTTCACATAAACGCATGGATCATATTTACACCTTGTAAATCCTATTTTAATTATATGAGCATGAATTTTCACATTCCAGCAAAATGCAGCTTGTTTAAGACCATAAATAGCCTTTTGTAGCTTACATACTTTGTTTTCATTTCCATTGGCAATAAAAGCCTCTGGTTGCTCCATATATATATCTTCCTGTAAATCGCCATGTAGGAAAGCTGTTGTAACATCTATGTGATGGACTACTAAATTTATCTCAACTGATAAAGCCAATAATAATCGTATTGATGATAGCTTTACCACTGGTGCAAATGTCTCAGAATAGTCTTCTCCCCACTTTTGAGAATACCCCTTTGCGACCAGTCTTGCCTTATGCCGTTGTACACTCCCATCAGCACCAGTTTTAAGTTTATATATCCATTTGCATTTTACAACATTTGCCCCCTTTGGGCGATCTACCAGCTCCCAAGTTTTATTACTAATAAGAGAATCATACTCTTGTTGCATTGCATCAAGCCAAAGTTTTTTATCACTACGCTCCATAACATCTTTAACTGATACTGGATCGTTTGATATCACAAAGCTATAGTCAAAATCCTCCCGTCTATTTTTGACTCTATTTCTAAGAGGATATCGACGCTCATCAACAGCTTCTCCTTCAAGTTGATTATTTTCAAATTCAGCAATATTAAAATCAACTGAATCATGAAATTCTTCAAAGTCACTATCTGGTATAGCAGACTCAACTTGTATTACTTCGCTTCTTTGACTTGACAACTCTATATTATTTTCTTCTGGTACTTCAAACTCAATAGTTGCACTTTGAATTGAAGATACATTTTCAACGGGCTTATTACAAGAGGTCGGAAAATTCTCATCAAAAACAGCATCCCGAGCTATAATGCAATGCTTAGGACTGTTTATCACATCACAAAACCTATACCCCTTTTGAAGCTCAGTATAACCGATGAAGGTTAACTCTCTTGTCTTCGGATCTAATTTCTTGCGACTACCATCTTTAATAAGGACTTGAGCTTTTGAACCAAATATTTTCAAATGAGAGACGTCTATGTCTTCTCCAGTCCAAACCTGCTCCGGTACTTTACCCTGAAGAGCCATTGTGGGTGATCGATTTTTCAAATAAATCGCTGTACGCATCGCCTCTCCCCAAAACTTTTTATGTAGCTTACTTTCTGATAGCATACATCTAGCCTTCTCAGTAAGCGTCCTTATAGTTCTCTCTGCAATACCATTTTGTTGCGGAGTATGTGGTACACTAGTTTGGTGAATAATCCCGTGCTTTTTCAAATAATTTTGAAATTCTTTACTTGTATACTCACCACCATTATCAGATCTTAACTTTTTTATTTGCTTACCCGTTTGTTTCTCAACAAGTGCTCGAAATTCTCGGAAACATTCAAATGTCTCCGACTTGCACTTTAAAAAGTATCCAAATACTTTTCTGCTGTAGTCATCTACAAATATCAACATATATCTCTTGCTACCCCATGTCTCCACTTCCATGGGACCAGCAATGTCACTATGTACTAACTCTAATACATGTGAAGCCCTTTTAAACTTTCTTTTCGGAAACTTCTTTGAACTAAGTTTTCCTTGACTACAAGGAATACACGGAACCTTGTAATCCCTTGGGTTATAACACAAGCCCTTTACGATACCCTTCAACTTTATCATTTCCGGTCGAGATAGATGTCCCAATCGCCGATGCCACAACTCAAAGTCGTTCTGACCTTGACCTATAAGTACCGTCCTCGTGTTATCAATGGAACCCAGAACATAAAGACCACCAACGCGCGGTGCGCTGAATAAAGGGCTTTCCATCACAGATATATTGTTATCAAATACCTTACAGCTATACTTATCGAAAACAACTATCTTGTCATCATCTGCAATCCTGCCAACAGACATTAAGTTGGTAACTAATTCAGGAATAACTCATTGTTCATAGTCAATCCTTGAGTACGACCCTCATGACTTACCTTTAACTGTAAACTACCTTCTGAAGTTGACACAATTTTTTCATTATTAGCACAAGTAATAACCTTTGCACAAGGTTTGGTAGGTGCTAAAATAGCTTTATTTGAAGTCATGTGGGAAGTCGCTCCACTATCTATTACCCAACTATCACTACTACCACTAGCAACTAAAGTAACAAAATCCCTAGCTACTAGCATGTTAGCATCTTTCTTAACGTCGTCTTTCGGCTTTTTGCATTGCCATTTATAATGCCCCTTTTTCTTACATAAATGACAAATAATGTTCTTACTACGATTACTATTACTACTAGTACGTGAAACCAGCACCGAATTGTCCTTAACAACACTGCTGCTGCTGCCTGTTTCTTTCTGCCTTTGTCCTTCTCTTAACAAGGCGGATGTGACGTTCTCGGAAGATATTCTCGTCCCAGAATGTTCCATGGCCATAACAAGAGGATTGTAGGCTTCTGTTAGCCCAGCCAACATTATGATGCCGACGAATTCATCATCAAGACCAGCTTGTATGGTTTGAAGAGCTTGTTGTGTAGATTTTATTTCAGTTACATACAATTCCATGTTTGAAAAGTTTTCTAACTTCATTGAAAATAATTTTCTAAGCAAACTTAGCCTTCTGATTAGCCCTGAATCCGCATAAAAGCCTTTTTTAATGCAGACCATGCCTCCCAAGCTGTCTTCGTGGTTTGCACTATCGGATAAATATGCTCCGATATCGATAAACAAATTTTTGCACGAGCTTTATTGTCTCGCTTCTTGTTCTCATTTTTAGTAGTATCATATTTGCTACTCACGCAGTCCCACAGATCAAGATCTACGAGCAGCAACTCTATAGCAAATGCCCATGAACCATAATTCGATTCACCGACTAGCTTCTGTATATTACACGTAGTGTTACATTTTCCGTTACTATTCTCCATTTAGGCGGGCGGGCGGGCCAGCCCATAACCTGATAGAAGTTGTTGGAGCAGCAGAGCTATGAAGAATAGAAACAATGATGATGACCAGATAAAAGTATATTTGTAGACATCATCTTACGAAACAATAATTCTTTGTTTACACATGACAAGTAGGTTGACTTGTCAATAGACAACGATAAAACTAGCCTGCCAGTAATGGCCAGTACAGTATATTAGTATTTGATACAACCTATTTTAACAGGAGGTCCTCAAAAGTAGCTTTCGTAAAATACCATGATAGCGATATGTAACTAACCACACGCAAATCTTTTACACTTGATGGACCTAATGCGTCCAAGCCAGGCGGTATTTCACAAGTCGCGCGCCGATCGTACTTTGCGCACGTTTGCGAATACGCGAATTTGCAATATTTGATCAAACGTTGGACGAATTTTGATTTTCAAAACATTTTATTGTGGAAGTTAAGTGGTGTTTTATGAAACTCTATCTATGATATGGGATGAACTGTTTTCAATCAAATTATTATCACAATTTTATTATTGGTAAGTATGCCTATTTAACTCTTTTTATAATAATTATATAACTGCCTGCGTTAAAGGCAGGTAGTCCGCATAGTAGGTACATTTTTAATCCGCAGAATCTCTTTAATTTTCCGGTATAAAAGGATCTATTCCTTTAGCCCTTTAAAAGTAACGGTCTGTAATTTTCTTGGACTATAGGTATACATGCAAGGAGTTTTATAGTACTCATTACAATATGCTGCGCGTTATGCTTTACAGTATTAAGCAACACTTAATATTGGGTAAGTAGGCATTTAATAGGCACAGGAGAGGTCCTAGATTTGGATAGGAAGGTAGATATCAGCGGAAGTATAGCCCCCTTGCGCACATTTCAGGCAAATACGCAAGGTAAAGCTTATGAATCAATTATTTTCGTTTTTATTTAAAAACCCAAGCCCAATTCCATCTTATACTGCACTGTCACTTGCCACCACGTGAGATTGCAATCTTACGTCGTTACATACGGGAAAACAAGCGTTTACTCGTGGTCCCAGTGGGTGGACCCGTCAATGGGATCAACGGGGAAATAAATTACCCTAAGACCCATGACGCTAAAGATTACAATTCGATTACCAACTGTACCTAGCATCTTGATCATAACGATACAATTAAAACCATCCCAGTGCAAGTGGGTCGATCCACCTATGGGGCCAAGGGGTAAATAAAATTAATTACCCGTGGACCCATGACGGTAGAGATTACAATTCGATTACCTACTGTATCTAGAATCTTGACGATAACGATAAAATGAAAACCATCCCAATTCAACGACTCATCAATGGGGCCTAGGGGTAAATAAAATTACCCGTGGACCTATGACGCTAGAGATTATAATTGATTACCTACTGTACCTGGAATTCTGACGATAACGATAAAATGAAAACCATAAATTACCTACCAACGAAACGTACGAATTAGGACTTTACAGTAGTAAGTAATACTATGTATATGGTTGGGAACTTATATTGTACTGTACGTTCTAATTTCCGCTTTTCGTGTCGTGTAAATTCAAATGAAAAACGAAATCTTTCTACTTGACATTGGCAGATCACGAATGCGAGTTAGAAAGTTGAAAATTCGTGATGATACCACCTACCTACCTCATTCGGCGTTGCTTTACATACCTAATATTTAAATCTGACTGGTTTCTCGTAAAAATAATCAGGAAAGATTGTCAGCTAATTTGGAATTAGCGTAGACATCAGACTATGACGATACCAATTGCCGAATATAATTAAGTAGGTACTTTCCTATCACAAAACAAGAGCTTTGTCGGATCGAACGTTATAACTTGCAAGACGCTCACCGGTGCCACGTATCTAAGAACTTTATAAAGTCTGACAAAAAATTCTGCTTCAGATGCCTTCATCATTCATTGCAGGAAGTTACCTCTACAGTTCACGACAAATATTTCCTAACTATAGGTTTCGCTCACGTTAAGTTCGATTTTTCAAATCCCTATTTCACCACCTTAGAGGATGAATTCTAGTCTATCTAGTGGTCTAGTGCTTTGAGCTGTGTTGATACATCAGTCAGTCAATCAGTCACTTTTTCCTTTTATATATTTAGATTAAGTATGTACTACCTAATTACCCAAGTAGGTAGGTACCTACTCACGTAGAGACCTAGCTTTAGGGTAAAATGTTAGCTAAGGGAAGGATGTATAACATCAACGGATTTAAAATTTAAATACTTAGTACCTTCCTAATTATGTTAAACACCTTTTTACCTGTTTCTGCACGCTACTGCTGCAAGTTACGCAAAAACTTATGGATGGTGGCAATGAACCCCCTTTTTACTAGGTATTTACTCGTGTGTAACCCTTTGATTCGATCTATTCTACCGTGTCTAATATGCATTACCTACACTGGATTGCTAATATTTTACAAATAAAATGTATTTCTTTACATTGAAATTACCTGACTATCCTGTTATTAATTGACTTCAAATATGAAGGCTTCTGATGGTTTAATTCATACACCGTTAATATGGGGACTTTTCTACACTACAACAACAAAACTACAACTACGAGTAGGTACAAAACTACTACTACAAAAAATTAATGTTATTTTTTTTCATATAAAAATAAGTAAAAATATTTTTAATTTTGCATTTTTTGGCTTTTAATGATAAAATTAAAAAGTCGTGGGAACTATGGTTTTCAGAAAGATCACTTACTTACGTCGATGCTTATTTAATAGCTACAAGTACGAGTATGTCCTAGGTATTAAAAGCTGACTTTGGTAAAAAATAATTAAAAGTAATAATAAGTAAGTATCTCTTTTGATGGGCGATAAGTTTTGCCTAATGTCTGCGTCGTCCACTGAATATCAATAAACTTTTTATTGATTTATTGAAAAGTTCGTTGTTTTTATATTGCTGTAATAAATCATGCACTTAAATCATTGACTTTTGTGACTGACCTATTGTAATGTGCCTATGCTAATATTTATGAATATAGGTACGGTTTTTTATTTATAAATAAACCCTTATTCGGTAATATTGTAAATGTGCAAGAGTTTATTTATTGGTTTTTCTTCAATCAAGCAACATCGAAGCAAAGGATCGACGTGATTTTTAGAATGGCAATTGATAAAGATCTCCATGTCCTAGTAAAACAGATATTGATATATCTTGCAATTCACGAGGGCACGTGGCTCATGTTTGTGTGTGTGTCGTATCTATGTGTAAGTGGGAGCGAAAGCTTGCTCGCGTCGCGCCTGACCGGTCACAGGCTCCTGCCAGGAAAACACATTTGGGTCGTTCTACTTTTCTACCGACAATAGTCTGTCTTTCTTCTTATTATGGTATCTCGTTGGAGTATTAATATAAACGGTTTTTTATTCGGTTCGAATAAACGTCCATATTTTTCTTATCTATTAATATTATGTCATTTTTCATGTTCTCTAACCAGCATATTTTATACGTTCGTTTTCCGTATAATGCCGTGACAGAGTGGTAAACTGAAATGTTGTCTCCACAGAAAAAGGCCACTTTGTCACATTATTTTTTCAAAAACCAACATTAAAAAAGAATCAATATTAGCTAGGAAGGAAACTTTAATTAGGTAGTACTAATGAAAACACAGATGCCGTTTTTTTTAAATCCCACACATAAAACACAATTATAGATAGTTCAAAAACCAAAAAAACAGAAAAACGTCGTTTCATTGTCGGTAGAAAAGTAGAACGACTCATTTACGCAATGTGGTTATAGATACACGACGTTACCACAAGTAAAGCTCATGTGCCCTTGTGAATTGCAAGAATTATACCCAAAGATTAGTTATACCTAATATATCGCGGCGGAAAAAGTTTCATTTTGTGTTCAGTTCGTTGCCCGCTGAATGACATTAGCATTACGCTCTACGAATAGTTGCGGTTAATTAACCATAGACTCCATAGAGCTGCCTTAATTTTTTTAAATTAATATCATAGTTAAGTCACGACGTTAACACAGTTATTGGCAGGCAATCATGCTTTATGTCTAACGGCTATATCATAAGATAGGTAACTTTGGATGTATTCACGCTTAGTTATGCATTAGGTGGAATATAAATGGCTTCATATGCATATTAAGAGGACAAATTAATATGTATTTACAAAGAAATATTTTTACCCACTTTCCTTCGGACGTGGGTTTTTTTTGCATTTGGGCGACGACAGAAGCAGTTGATTATATTGATTACTAACGTCATACGTAAGAACAAAGCTCGCATAAAGGCTCAGTTGCACAAGTATTTCCTCGAATGCGAGCGACATGCGATAGTTTCTTGCCAGGCAATAATTTTATCGCCTAGTGTAAACCTTGTGTAAACAAATGGCGAGAGTTTTGACAACCTCCCTGGCGCAGTGGTGAGCGCTGTGGCTGTGGTCTTATAACTGGGAGGTCTCGGGGTCGATTCCCGGCGGGACAATTTGGGAATTTATAATTTCTATATTGTCTCTGGTCTGGTCTGGTGGGAGGCTTTGGCCGTGGCTAGTTACCACCCTACCTTCAAGACGTGCCACCAAGCGATTTAGCATTCCGGCACGATGACGTGTAGAAACCGATTCGGAGTATGGGTTAAATGTACACTGCCATACCTCTTCCAAGTTAGCCTGCTACGATCTTAAACTGCATCGTCACTTACCATTGAGATCCCAGTCAAGGACTATCTTGTCATCGAATAAAAAAAAAGTTTCGCCTCTCGAAACAACAAAACTTTCGAACAAATAATTATTTAAATTGTGATTTTATATAACGGCATCTAAGAGCATTTTTAGCGTAATTTGCTTTGATTTGTAACCAAAGCCAACTCTAATACACACTTTCGCATTAAAAGAAAAATAACATTAGTATATATCTAATATATAGAATATTTATAATAATATTAGTAAGGATATTAGTATGTATTATTGTAAACTTCCGCCGATGATGCACGCTACTTCGTCCACGAACTCTTTAATTTTCCGGGATAAAATGTAGCCCATGTGTTAATCCTGGGTATGAGGTATCTCCGTTTCAAACAGCCAAATCGCAACATACACAATACAAATACACACACACACACACATACAAACTTTCGCCTTTTAATATTAGTGTGATATTAGCGTGATGTGATGTAATGTGATTCTAGCTTTCGTTCACAATTATTCGACAGCTTAGAGTATGCTAGTTTCAATACAAAATCACAAAGTTACAGTTTTCACAATAATTATTATTCAATGACAAAATATAAGTATCCATAGAGCACCTACCTAGATATAATAACCACTAGAACACAAAGCACTTGCCTTTCTATCGATCTATCACAAAAGAATTTGTAGGTACAGCGTGAAGGTAAATTATGTGCACCGCGATATTGGGTAAATGACCATAATCGAACCCACTGCCCCGGATGACTATCAGAGCATCGGCTAATGACAGATGGAGACAACGCGGTCTGAGATAAATTGATGCGATACTTTCTACGGAATTCCGTCGCGTAAAGATTCACATTAGTTATAGGATTATTTGTTTTGATACTCTGTATCACTTCCACCCGCAGTTTAATTTATCTTCACTTTCGTAGACACGTTCGTTTTTTGTCTGGTGGGAGGCTTTGGCCGTGGTTAGTTACCACCCTACCATCAAAGACGTGCCGCCAAGCGATTTAGCGTTCCGGCACGATGGCGTGTAGAACCGATTTCGGGTATGGGTTGAATTTACACTGTTTACTCCTTCGAAGTTAGCCCGCTATCATCTTAGACAGCATCGTCACTTACCATCAGGTGAGATCGCAGTTAAGGGCTATCTTGTCATTGAATAAAAAAAAAAGACACAAAAGTAGGTACCTAACTCCATGGCGCAGTGGTAAGCGCTAAAGTCTTATAACTGGGAGGTCTCGGGTTCGATTCCCGTCGCGGCAATTTGGGAATTTAGAATTTTTGAATTGTCTCTGTTCTGGTCTGGTGGGAGGCTTTGGCCGTGGCTAGTTACCAACCTTCCGTCAAAGGTGTGCTGCCTCAGTTGGTTATTTGACTTTTATTGTCAAAATGTGCATATCTGGTGCATATTCATTAATGACAATCGAAAATGTAGGTAAGTGTGAGAATAACTTTCGTAAAAAACGGAAAATAAATCGTATCGGTCAAAAAACAAACAAGTTACAAAATGTTTTAATCATCGTCCTTGGGCCCTCTTGTCAAGATAATAATTATGATCAAGAAAGCAAGATTAGAAGCCAGGTACTAGTTGAATAGCTGATTGGTACATTTTGCAAGCTCACTTCTATTTATGATTTATTTCAAATCACATTTAATACATTACCTATAATATCTGCTTCAGATTGGAGCGCTCTTTAGATTTTTAAGAGTCATCCTGCGGCTATCGATTGAATGTCTATAGATATTGTCTGTTTCCTGATTAGAGGTAGAAAATAAACTCGCAAGTCAGCGTCGCAGGACGTCACAGTGAATGTGCGCGTACGCGTGTAACGAAGTCACGAGCCCAGGGTATCCCTGGCTGGTGGCTATGGATATAGGAATCAGGGATTCGTCGCCAAGTCACGTACGCTCGGCTAGGTAGCTATTCTGACGTCATCGTCACACACGTATATTACGATTTAAGATAAAGCCATAACTCATTAAGGTGCTATGGCGACGACGCCAGCAGTGTAACCATGGCTATCAATTGACATCAACACCAACGCTATGGTGTCTTAGGAATTGCGCGCATCACGCGAAAACTACTGAACGAATTTGAATGAAATTTGGTATACCTAGTTGTATTCTGATACTCCGGGTCAATATATAGGATACTTTTTATCCTGATAAACCTACTAATAAGGTTTATCCGGGATAGGGGATGAAAATTTTTGTTGATTTTGCTATAACTTCTTCAAATCTAAACCGAATTTGATAATTCTTTTTTTATTAGTTATAAATTGTTTACTATTAAAACTTTTTTGTCCAATTTTGGTGAAGATCTACTAAATATTATCGGAGATAGAGGACATAACTTCTAGCGGATAAAAGCAAGTCACTCTAAACTTTTTCCACGCTCACGAAGTCGCGGGAATCAGCTAGTAGACTGCTAAAATCATAAAATTCTAAATTCTAAATTATTTCATGTAGGCCAACTTGTGGCTCTTATGACAAGTAGAAAATCTACCACTGGTTCGGAATGCTGATTCTGCTGAGAAGAGCCGGCAAGAAACTCAGCAGTTGCTCTTTATTAACCTACCAACCCAGTAGTTGCTCATAACCCAATTCCTTTTGGATTTGCAATAATCTGGTAAAAACTGCCCTCTGCAGTCTGGACTCCCCAAAAACCTTTCTAAATACACTTCCATTGTTGTACATTGTAATGTCCACATGGCCTCGGTAAATCATAACATCCGACGGTATCAAGTAGGCCGGATAGTGTGTTATGAAATATAAACCAGTGAAAGTAATGATTTACTGCTTCATTACGACTCATCAACGTTGCAAAAAAAAGTTTCCACATTACTTAACACATCGTCAAATTTTAATTGATACGTTAAACGTAATACGTACGTCGTACAGGTATAGGTATTAATTGGTTCAAGAAAATGGTTGCACTCGCATAGATCTAAAAATGGCGTAGGCATTTAGAATGGATATTATATGCCAGTGTAACAAAAGTGTACCTACCTAAAGCATGATTAGGTAGGTATCTATAACATTGTTGTTAAATCTCAAGTATTTTGTGATGAACTCAATTTATGTTATTCTCTGTAACTTATCACGTGAGCCTCATATCAATAAATAGGTAAAATACCTACTTACAAGACCAATATAGGATCTAACCTAAGTAAATTAACAAAAAACTTGAAATATCCTACTTAGATCCAGGTTCAAAATCAATCTGAAAAAATGTCTGCGAAAAATAAAGTTATGGAAACATTATAATAATTTTAAAAAACGATGACTTACTCGAGAGGGTGTAGAGGGTGTATATTTTTTTTAGTTTCATTTTTTTTTTTCAAAAGTGCATGTCCGACGTGCACCTACACGCCGTTGCTTTGGCCGCTGTTGCCTGTTAGCTTTTGTATGGAAGCAAAAATTGATTGAGAGACGAAGAAAGTAATTACCTTAATTGAGTCTAACAATAGCAGGTTAAAGTTCTCCTGATATCTTTCATTGATGTGAACAGTGAACACTGATAAGATCACTTCAGTAGTGCAATTTAGAAGCTTAATATTTCCGATATTTCATAACAAGTAGGAAAAAACTCCATAAAATGTCATAAGGTCTCCGTAAAATGATAGGTTTGTCTGAAAGATTTACACTGATATACCTAACTGTTGTGACTTTTGGATTATCATCTACCTGCCATGGTTGATGGAATTAACTGATGATACAGAACCTACCGTCTAACGAACCCTTAATGTAGATAGATATGCCTCCTGAAACCTTAATTCTGACCTTTTGCTAAAATTGGTAAATCACGCTAAATAAGTAGGAACCAGGAACTTAGCGACTATAAGTAGTAATTAGAAAACATTTTAACCTACGATTTTACTACGATGCTAGCACAGATCTTAAACTGGTGACGATGCTTAGAATTTAGAAGAAATTGAGAGCAGTCCGCGAGGCATAAGCTCAGCTTAACATTTGTTTGAGTGAGTGTAGTCTCTAATGAAGTGTAGCTGTTGACGCCTGTTGGAAGACTACTTTATAAACTCCACAATGCAAAACCGCGCTTGCATTTGAAGAGTGACTCTATCATGAGTGATCGCTAAAAGTACTTGTCTATGGGATTGTCTTAAATTGATTGCTACCCTATGACGATCGCAACCACCTCTGATGGGCTGTTATACATGACTAGCTGATTCCCGCGACTTCGTCCGCGTGGAAAAGGTTTAGAGTGACTTGCTACTATCCGCGAGAAGTTATGTCCTCCATCTCCGAAAATATTTAGTTATTTTTTGGGTAACTTGAACCGTTTACGCTGCGCACGCAACGGAAGCCCTCAAATATGGATAATTTTCCCCGTTTTTGCAACATTTTTCACTGATGCTTCGCTCCTATTGGTCGCAGTGTGATGTTATATAGCCTAAAGCTTTCCTCGATAAATGGAATATCCAACACAAAAAGAATTTTTCAATTCGAACCAGTAGTTTCTGAGATTAGCGCGTTCAAACAAATAAACTTGAAGAGTTTATTTGAACGCGCTAATAATATTAGTATAGATTACACTTAGCAATCATTATTACACAACCCCACAGCCATTTTGTTCGACTTTTCACTCATGCAAATGCAAAAGCTGAGTGTATGCCTCGCGGACTGTACCTTCATGTTGAGTCAATTTTCTTTTGAAAGTGAAATGATTTCCGGTTTGTTTAGTAAAACTATTATACATCGACGATTAACACTGATTGGGACTGCTAATTCACCTGTTCTAAAAAAAAAAAATATCGAATGCGAACTTTCTCGCTCGAGACTCGAGACGTGATCGTTACTTGATAATTCTGTTTACATTTTTATAGTTATTTTTGTGTAATTGCTTAGAGAAATCATAATGGAACCTAGAAAGCATTTTGCACGCTCTTTTGTTTGGTGTCAAACAAACAAATAGTCCGTCTGAACTCTAACATATTTCCAGATAATAAATACCTATATCCCAACGAACCTACATTTCTCTGGAAACGCGCCCTAAGTTTATCCAGAGTCCAAGTCTTTGATTTCAATACCCAAATTAGAAGAACTTAGATAAGTTAACCAGAGTCCAAGTCTTTTATTTGTGACTTATTTGTGCTTGGGCGCACAAGGCTATAGAAATTCTATAGCCTTGTCCGCTCAAGCACTTAATAAGTCTAGTATTGAACGCAGTGATTCTATAATACTGCCCTCGTAATTGAAAACACAGTAAGTTAAATAGAAGTTACATTTAAGTTACTGTGTTTTCAATTACGAGGGCAGAATAGAATCACTACGTTCTAATACTGAGACAGGCTATAAAACAGCTACGTACCTACAGCTATCTATTAATTAGAGGAAAATCCTCCCACATTTAAAATAATTTCTCTGATAAATATGACGAGATGCAAATTCAAAACAAGCATTCATTTGCAAGAAACATAGTCCATGTTTTCTCATACTTATTGTGGTATTCATCATTTATGAAGAATTTTTATTTGCATATCATTTTCCCTTCTACGCTCTAATCGGGGGAAATCAAACATCCGTTTCCCTTTGTACTGTGAACACTGTATTACATTGAAGTTTTACTGTTTACTGCACATACGCATCTACCGGCGCACTACCTAATTATATCATTTTATATGCATTATATATTGTTGAATTTAGTATAGGTACGTACAAATAAAGATTAGGTATTATTAGGCAAGCTGAACTTGACTAATTTTCCCCTCTACCCTCCAAATATGGTGAAAAATTTCTTGCATGGTTAGGTTATTAGAACTGTGACCTAAATCTTTTGTATTCCTCATAGAAAACAAACTCTACGCAGACGAAGTTGCGGAAAAAACCTAGTTACGTATAGATGGGAGATATGTATAAAATATAGATTTCATGCGTATGATACCTCATAGTTTTTTCAAGCACAGACGCTGAAAAGAAGAGAAAAATTAAAACCGATGCATTAGAATATTGTCCTAAAAGCCGTACTCGCCTACTTTTCAAGCGGTTCCTTGTTCCAACAAACAGTCGAGCACGTTTTTCTTGTCTCTGTTTTCAAAAACGTGTTTGACTAAGGAATTGCAGGGAATTAGCGAATAAAATTCTACGCGAAATTGTAAAAAATATCTTATTTTCAATAGGTGTCTACCTAATAAAAATAGGAGTAGGTTGGTATATTATGTATTAGGTAAAACGTTATGTCATAAGGCTCTATGCAGCCTACCTAACTATAAATGCGTAACTTTCTATAATATACTATGATGATCCCAAATCAAGACGTTCTCCCAAAAGTTTATTTCCCTACTAAGTAACAGATTACCGCACATTTAACGTTAACTTGAAAAGTTACATCAAAAGCTCGGGGGATTACCACCAAGGCTTAAAGTATTAGGTAGTAGGTTTTCAATTATTACTATTATACCTTATACCTATTTCAATTTTGAGTTGAAATACACGTCGTATGAAATGTCAACACAATAATATATACAAAAGTCTTGGTGATACAGTGCCACCAACTTATCTGTTCAGTAGGGCTAACATGCGCGCCACGAGAAAATTTTGTCTATACGTTTACTCGTAATCTTTATGTGAATCTCCATAGAGATTCACGAGTAAACGAGTAGACAAAATTAGAACTAATAGACCAGGGTAGATCCCTTTAAAAATAATAAAAAGTGAAAAAAAATAGTAGTAGGATGAAACCCATTAGAAAAGGAGGGGAATATTATAAAGATGAAAGGAAAAATAATTTACGGGCGATCTGAGGTCGGGAAGGGGTGGGGGTGAGTTTTTAAGGGGGAAAAACGGTTTTTCTCGATTTCCGGCAAAACTAAAAGTCCTATCGAAAAAAATTAAATGGCAAAGTTGTAGGTAATAAAAAGATCTAAAACTTTTGTATTTACACTTTTTTCACATAACCTCAAAATGTATGTGAAAAATTCAAAAAACCCTGTTTTTGGTTTTTTATTTTTATCTTTTACAAAAATTATTTTTTTTTAACGAAATTTGGTGAAAACTTACCTTTTTATGTCCCAAATACGCTGTAATTTATTTGATTAAAAATATTTATTTTTTCACCTTATTTTGAATTAATATCGAAAAAACACCCTAATTTTCAATCGAAAAGTCACCCGTCAAAATCTCAGCTTTTTTCAAAAAGTTGGTATGTTTTCTGTTCGTTGAAATCTCTACTTTCCGATGGTGAAAAAAAAAATATATGTTACTACAGTAAATCTTCTCAGAAAATAATTTCAATCTTTAGGTTATGTTACGTTAAGCATACTATTTTTTAAAGAAAATATTACGATTTTAATGTTTGAGTTGATTTTCTTGAAGATAATTGTGACAAGTTTACTTAAAAAAATAAAACAAACATTTTTATCTGTATCAATCAACTCAAACATTAAAATCGTAATATTTTCTTTAAAAAATAGTATGCTTAACGTAACATAACCTAAAGATTGAAATTATTTTCTGAGAAGATTTACTGTAGTAACATATATTTTTTTTTTACCATCGGAAAGTAGAGATTTCAACGAACAGAAAACATACCAACTTTTTGAAAAAAGCTGAGATTTTGACGGGTGACTTTTCGATTGAAAATTAGGGTGTTTTTTCGATATTAATTCAAAATAAGGTGAAAAAATAAATATTTTTAATCAAATAAATTACAGCGTATTTGGGACATAAAAAGGTAAGTTTTCACCAAATTTCGTTAAAAAAAAAATAATTTTTGTAAAAGATAAAAATAAAAAACCAAAAACAGGGTTTTTTGAATTTTTCACATACATTTTGAGGTTATGTGAAAAAAGTGTAAATACAAAAGTTTTAGATCTTTTTATTACCTACAACTTTGCCATTTAACTTTTTTCGATAGGACTTTTAGTTTTGCCGGAAATCGAGAAAAACCATTTTTCCCCCTTAAAAACTCACCCCCACCCCTTCCCGACCTCAGATCGCCCGTAAATTATTTTTCCTTTCATCTTTATAATATTCCCCTCCTTTTCTAATGGGTTTCATCCTACTACTATTTTTTTTCGTTTTTAAAGGGATCTACCCTGGTCTATAAGGCTGCTATTTTAAAATATCATTCCGCTCGATTCTGCTGTCCAAGTGTTCATGGCATTTGCTGCTGTCAGTTCTTTTTAGTGCGAGTGCCGTACAGGGTTATGAAAATGCAGTAAGTATCGATGTCCTCGTAAATTTCTTGACTATGCAATACTAATACTAAACTCTCCAGTAGCGACTCCGTCACCTGTAGGGCTAACATGCGCTCCACGTTTTTGTCTACACGTTTACTCGTAATCTCTATGTGCATCTCTACAGAGATTCACAAGTAAACGAGTAGACAAAATTTTCTCGTGGCGCGCATGTTAGCCCTACTGAACAGAGACTAGAGATTGCTCTGTAGTAATAAGGCCAGCTTTGCATGCGTAGTTTTAAGATGTACTTATTAAATGTTTCTTTCTTGTGTGCAATAAAGTTTTTATCTATCTATCTATCTGAACAGATAAGGTGGTGGCACTGTAGGCCCCCAGATGTTTAGCTGCTGACATTTGCAAGATAGGTGATATTAATTACGTTTTTACAGCCGTCTAAAACCGTAAAATCTCTTTACACTGAGAGTAGGTATCATGCACGCATCATCACGACTTTGTTCCGCTTTTAATTTCAAACCTTCTTTATAATGTTCTAGTATGCTCATTTAACATCTTACTACTTTCATTTATTGCCTTTACTTTAATAGGTTTAAAAGTAATTAATATGTCGGCACCAATCACCTAATTACCCAAAGATTGTTAAATATAAAATGTAATAATTATTAATTGAAATGCATAGAAATAGAAATAAAATACTAGTATTTCCCGGCGCCTTGAAAATCATTCAATAGATAGAACGTTATATACAATTTAAGCCGTCGGGATCCATCTTTATAGTTTTTATTTTTATATATTATATTGTATTTTATGTTTGTATTCTTTTTTTGTTGTTTTTTTTTGTAATATTTCTTATGTGGCTGTTTTTTATTCTTGATTAAAAGACTATTTGTTTATTATTTTTTTTTTAATTAATATCTAATAGCATATGAAAAAAAATTAAGTAAGTAAATAAGTTATTAAGTTTTACGTATAGCGCAGTAAAGTTAGTGTTTCGACCAGTAAGTAGGTAATCCTAGTTTGGACGAAAATGCAAATGTTGTAGAATCGGAATCGGGTGTAAACGAGTGAGAGTTACCATAATTGCCGACTATCAAAGTGATTTGTCGGTTAAATTAAAAAAAGCATATTTACATATTTACACGGCTAGAAACGTAAAAACGATCCGCTCTTTTATGATCACAGTTTATGATTGGAAATATTCCACGGTTTTTTTTTTACCTACCGAAACAGTAAATAACATGGTTTGTTTTTTTTTTTGAGCAGAGATCTATTTTGTAATTCTGCCTTAAGCTGAATTTTTTCGTTGGTCTAGTGGTTAGTAAGTTCGATTGCGGATGATGAGGTCCTGGATTCTATTCCCGGGTCGGGCCATAAAATGTATTGGCTTTTTCTGTCAAGAAATTTTCATCACTAGCCCGGAGTTAGGAAGTTGGCGGTGAGTCACCCCCGTGTCTCGGAGAGCACGTAAAGCCGTCGGTCCTGCGCCTGATCTCTCTCCGGTCGTGTCGCATTTTCCGTCCCATCCGGCTATGAGAGTGAGGGAATTGAGAGTACACCTGTGTTTACGCACACACTTGTGCACTATATGTATCTCCCGCGCAGATGGCTAATTAATCTCTTTGGAGATTGGCCGCCGTGGCCGAATTCGGTCAGGAGGACATTATTTTATTATTTTTATTATTACAAGCTGAATTGCTAATTTAATATAATCATCTCATCACCCATCAACAACGGCTCATTACTAAACCCAGATCTCCTGTCTGAGAAAGGTTTTAGGCCATAATCCACCATCCTGGTCCAATCCAAATTGGGAGACTTCACACACTTTTCAGAACATTATGAAGAAGTCTCACGTGTGCAGGTTTACGATATTTTCCTTCAGCGTTGAAGCTTGTGATATGTAATTGCTTAAACCAGCTTAAACACACATAACACTGAAGTCAGAGGTGCGTCCCCGGGATCGAACGGCAACCCCCAAATAAATAGGTGACCGCAGTCCACTAGTTAACCACTAGGCTATCACTGCTGCAATAGCTATAACTATTTTTTCTTCTGTGATCTAAGGCTATAACGGTTAATTAATTCTAAATCACAGATGTCAGACACTTAAAATTAATTTTTAATGGATTACTTACCTTCTAAGTTAATAATTGTATTCGTTTAATCATTTTATATATGAACCGTAATTAGTTTAGGGTGGGTTGCTTATTAGGCGGTTAAAGTAATAACGTTATTAAAAACTCGTACGAGTTTATGTTTACACTAAACTGTAATCACTGTCACTGTAAAAATTATATTATATCCAAAGCATCCCACTAAATAGCAAAATCTAGTAGTTTAATTTCCTTGAAATATATTGAGACACAGTTTTTTTAATTACCTGTATAATTACCTTATCACTTACCTACCTATTTTTTAAATCTTTGCCTTTTTTATCGATATAGAGTCATAAAATTACTTACATAGGTGCATTCAATTTTATAGTTCTAAATTAACATATCCACTTACAATTAATCTTATTTAGACTCGTTTAAACGGTTAATTGAGGTTTAAACAATTTTTTATTTCGTCTTCTCTAACGTGTAGTATCATTTATAATGTGACGCGATAGCTTATTAATATGATATTTGAAAGTCTAGAACTGAACCGTTAGGTCATTTACATAATATTCCGTCAGGGTTACAGAATTAATTCAAAACCAATAAAAGGCGAAATAGTTAACAAGGCAATAAACTACCTATAGTAACCGATCGAATGAATCATATTTTAGTACTCGTACTAATATCCTTCAATAGTCAAACTAAGATGAAAAATTATTTCCTTATAATTTTCTTAGTTTGACTTTGGTAGAATTAATTCTAACGTACCGAGCGTAAAGATGTTTTCGCAGGTTTTCAATACAAAAACTGTCAGGACGCTCAATTATTCCTCGGTTAAAAGGCACTCGACAAAATTACCATCGCTAATAAAACTTTTACTGATTTCAACCTTTCAACCGATTGGGTAATTTTTTATGATCATTGATTTTTCGTGATCATTCGTGGCAGTTGGCACGTGGCCCTCAACCGACGACGGAGTCCTGTACTCCTTACCTGAACTCATCTGAGTTCCTCCACCAGGAAATCATACCGATGATTCCGTGTAGAAATGGCCGTATAAATCTGCTATAGGTAGCCCTTTCAAATCTCCACGTGAAGTTATAGAAACATAATATGATCTTAGTTGTGCGCAGCTTGTTAATTTAATTTTCTCAAAGGTGTGTGTAGTCTGCCAATATTGTATTGGGCGGATTGGGCCAGCGTGGTAGACTATGGCCATCATAGACGTAGAGAAGACTTGCTCTCAGTAAAGAGCCGTTTGATGGGATGCTGACGATGATGTTGTTAATTAAAAAAATATTAACTTTCTAGAGAAAATAAGCTTACCTACATAAAATCGTAGAACATAAATATTATGTAAATAAGTAAGGACCATACTGGATTCCTGAGAGACGATAGAATCTATTACAAGTCAATAAAACATTTATTTATATTTCTCTTTTGAACTTACCACTTAACGCTATGGTTACCTTAAAGCCAGTGAAAGTCTAACCTTTTGAGTTGAAATCGCAGGACATACTTAGTTGCCACTTTGGAGTCACGATTCTAGAAAACCACTACATTCGTCACATTTCCACTTCGATCAATAAAATCTGCCTGATATCTCCCATACAAAATATTGAAAAGTGTGAGTGAAAAATAAGTTCTCACCTACGAAAATATGGATAAATACCTTTACCTTCCAACTCCTTAACAACTGTTTTTACAATTAAATAAGTCAAGGAGTGATTGTTGAGACCAACTACCTGTAAACTGTGCCTACCTGCGCTACATAATATATTTTTTATTTACACTTATATTGTTAGGATCAAAACCTAATTTAGATCCTAATAATAATTTACTTAATATTGTTGTTGTTTTTTTTTTTAAAGAGCAACTACCGAGTTTCTTGCTAGTTGCTCGCTAGTAATTTGTAATGTAAAAAAAATTATTTAAATAAAAAAGTTTTCTATTCTATTTAGTGAGCCTCGACCCTTCATTCAGGTGAATGGATGCGCGATAAAAATGTTTTCTGTCAAAAAAAAAAAATACCTACTGAGCTAAAAAATTATATATACGAGTATTATTTTGACGTAATACTAATACCTAAATAATTTCATCAAGACGACACTTCTACTAAAAACTTTTCTGCTTAATTAAAACTTTTAAAATAGTTAAGTATTTTTCATGGAAACTTTTTAGTTTTTAAGGACCGACAGCATTAAAAAAATCGTGCCCAGTAGGTAGGTACATAGTTGATGGAACCATTTCCACTATTATTCGATCCACCTACTAATCTATCTTCTTATGACTGCACTTTCACTAGGCGTAAGGTTTTTGCGAGGAAAATCATTTTTTGTGACACTTTTATGATTAATGGTTAGAGATCCATGGGGACTTCATACACGGTAGGTTTTTCTAACACTTTTACATCTTGTATCTTGCTTAAGTCCTTATTCTTACATATTATGCCATCTTTTTTGTTGTTCTAGAAAACTAAGTTGTTGAAGTATTACAAAAATGTGTGTTCTTGTATTGATTTTCTTACTAATATTATTTTAGCTCTTACATTAACACATGTTAATGTAGCTTACGTAATAGTTTTAATTTTTTTTTTAAATATATATATATAGTATAGACTAGCGCTTGACTGTAAAATCACCTGATGAAAAGTGAAAATGCAACCTGAGATAGAGCGCGCTTATCCAGAAGATGCCTATTCACTCTTGATTTAGAGGTACCTAAGTTATAGTTAGTTGGAAAAACGGAAGCTGGAAGCCTACGGATTAACGGAGCTAACGGAGCCTTAATTGGAAGGTACTTGTATGTACGTTGGTACGCCTGTAGGAACCGAAGTAGGAAGTATTAATCAATCTTTTAAAACGTCATGCAATGGTGGAATTCCAGATACATAACAAAGAGTAGGTAAGATAAATCACTGCGCCAACATAACATTTCTCGGTTATCACGTTTAATTGCATCGAAAAAAGCAAGAGACTGGCATATTGATAGACATCTGCGATCGCTCTGACAGGATAGAATAATTATGAGTAGTAGAATGATTGTTATTATTAAGACAACTACTATGGATCAAAGTAAATAAGCTTTTGTTCCACGACTTTTTAAAATTCCTAAAGAAAAAATATTTTTTTCTCATACAAAAATAAAAATATTTATTTTTCTGTTCTAAAATTTCAAAAACTCTACACAGCCCGAAAGCCCTGCCATTTATGTATGTGACATACCCTCAGGTGAAACGGCAGTCAAGGGCTTTCTGGTCGTAAATAAAATGTCATTGTGTCATCCAATAAATTTAATTATTTAAATAATAAATAAAAACCTATGTTATTTATGACTATGACTAGTTGAATCCCGCGACTTCGTACGCGTGGGTTGGAGTTCTTTAATTCCGGATTTTCTGGGATAAAAAGTAGCCTACGTGTTATTCCAGACTATAATCTAACTCTATGCCCAGCCAAATCGATTGAGTAACAAACAGCCATCCATTCATCCATCCATCCGTCCATCCACCCATATAATATTAATAGGACAGGTACTCTTAAACATAGAAAGATAAATTATAATAGAAAGATAATAGAATAAAAGAAAGATTGATACCAATATACCTATTTGTTTAAAACGTGTCGGAGAAAATCATGAGAAATTGCATATATCAATTTCATATGTTACTGCTAATACTATCTATCGTGTCCAAAATCGAGTTTAGTATTTAAAAGTTCCATGGTATCAGAAAAAATATCAGAGACAAGAGCGAGCGTTTCTTTCGTTTAGAGGATCTAACAAAAAAATAAAACATTATTTTCATTGAAATAAACAATTTTTAATTACGCTTTTATATTTATTTATTCTCTACCACTAATTAAGTTAAAATCCTTACTACTATTATTAATACGAAAGCGTGTTTGTTTGTCCTTCAATCACACCGCTACAGAACAACGGATGGACGCGAATTTTTTGAATCGGGAAAGTGACATAGGCTACTTTTTATCCCGGAAAATCAAGAAGTTCCCGCGGGATTTTTAAAAAACTAAAGGAACGCGGATGAAGTCGTGGGCATCAGCTAGTAAAACATAAATAAAGGACGTGGACAGCTTAGGAAGATCTAAAGAAGAAACTTGTTCCAGAAGCCCTCGAATATGGGGACATTGAGATTAAGATATTGCTACGATATATTTAGGACAAATCTCTACATGAAAAATAAAACGTTAGTTCCGTAAATGAAAGTTTACAAAGTAAATAATTATGCTTAACATTTGTAAAATAACAAATTTTGTACTGTGTTCGTGTTATGTAAATTTAAATTATCATATAGGTATTATTTTTATCTAAGCAAAAAAATCTAGCAAAAAAAAAAAGATGACACAATGTTTTCCGTTTTTGCCTTTAAATACGGAACGCCGAAAACAGGAAGATTGCCAGATAAACAGCGTCAATTATTATAATATTGTGATTTACCGCTTAAAGTTCTATTAACTTTCACTTATATACCTAAATTTCCATATTATGCGAGAACGAAATTAAAATGATTGGATTTAGAATCATAGGTTAAGTTAAAAGTAAAAGGCCCTTTTTGATTGAAATTTTTTCGTTCGAAAAAGACCGGTTTGTGTGTTAATCAGATTGATAAGATGTTTTAGGAATACCAGCATAATATTAAAATTCTTGGAGTACAAAACAAACTTAACATTTGATATATATAATGACTGTACTTATATGTATGTACATATTGAATTATGAAACATTGTGAGAGTACTTATGTAGGTACCTACTTATTTATCATTATTATGTATTCTTCTATTTAATACTGTTAGAATTTTTTGATATTCATGATTATACACCTGCTGCGGGATTGTCTAAAAAAGTCTAAAAATGATTACTATAGTGCAGGGGTGGCCATCTTGATTAGAGCTAAAATCTACTATTTACTGACGAAACCCTGTGAGCTCTACCAATTTCATACTTCTTGATAAAGGAAACAATATAAGTAAGTTACTTATGTAGTATTTTTTATTTGATTAAAAGGGAAAACATAAAAGTGAATTCTTTGTAACTAGTGACTAACTACTTGTTCATAATATTAGAGTGAGCATTGCGCCTGAGCATCTTCCGTTAGAGTTGCAAAGTCATGACTCATGCCGCGATCGACCGGTTGGCCACCCGTGATATAATTTGACCGGTCATCTTATACTTATTGGTTAAAATCTGTTGCACCAAGAATGACATAAATTCAGTCAATCACTACAATGTACCGGTCATCTTATACCTACTCGTGCTTATTGGCTAAAATGCACTGTTGCACCAAGAACGGCATAAATTCAGCCAATCACTACAATATTGAGGCGGCAGCACTCATTGACGCAATTTTTCCACAATCGACAGTGGTCGAAGAACTTAGACTTTAGAGTAAAGTTATAAGGTTAGTTTTCTGTAGGTTTTAGGTATGCCATTATACTACTACATCATACAGGTATAGGTACATCGATGTGTGACCCACAGGAAATCCACCGGCAGACTCTTTGACTAGACGTAGGTAATCGATAAAACTTCAAGTCCATTTCCCAACATTTCCTCCTATTAAAACTACACTATCTGTGTAGTACGCAAATGAGTATTTTTTATTGAATATACGAACGAGTAAAATTAAATATGCAAGGAAACGCAGCTGTTGTGAGAAAAACCTATCCGGGAAACGTTCGCGAGTCAATCAACGGAATTATAGCTCTATTGTTTCAGACGGGCTCAAACTTCGAGGAATGAAAACTGTAAATAATAACCACCATTTCCTAGAATAGGCTTGTTGATTTATCGATTTATCGATATTTTTTACCCGACTGCAGCACGCAAAGGAGGGTATAGTGTTTATCAGTATATGTATGTATGTGGCGTTCTGAGACCAAACGTGTTGACCGATTTTGATGATTCTTACGTAAATCGATTTGTGTTAATCTTGGGCAATCCCAAGATTAACACAAATCTGGTTACTGTCTCTCATGTCTTTTGTGACACTTCACTAAATACATGACAGAAACCACCACCAGACACTATATTGTGAAAAAGAAAAAATGAAAGTCGATGAAAGAAATCACAACACTTAAAGAAATAATAAAATGTCTCATAAAACACAAGAGTTATAAGCAGATGTTAAATTAATATTTTTAAGTGTTGAATAAAATGTATTGTACAATCTCATGATTGTTTTCTTGTATGTACACATTAGTTATGTGAAAACTTGTATGTAACACTGTTGTTTTTTGTGACTTTGTATCCTTCACTACGCTCAGGATTAAAAAACTCGACACTCGAAACAAAAACGAACTTTGCTCTCTTGTTGTACAAATAATACAAGTTTTAAGTATACGTATATTGATAAAGCATAATTATAGCGATATTTTTTATTTTGAAAAGTACCCACTACTAAGTTTCTGGATGACTTTTTTCAGCGGAATCTATTTTCTTTAGAGATTGCGGTAGAGACTATGTCACTTTCTTGTCCTCAACTATACCATGCAGAGATCACTTCAATCCATTGCATTGCTAGTGATTGAAGGATAAAAAACCATCTCACAAAATGGACCCATTGGTTTGATCGCCAATTTTTTTATTTTATTAAAGTGCAAAAGCGTAAAGTGCAAAAGTCCTTTGTGGGGTCGAGTATACGCTTTTTAGATTTACCATTACACAAAAGTGTGTAATAACTTCTACTTATCAAATGTATCTTACATTTAGTAAGTAGAAGTTATTACACAGTTAATGAATTTCTTAATGACAAAATTGCTTGGAACCAATCTGCTTTGCTTCAGCTGTCCACAAGATAGATAAGGTACATATTGTAACATTTTTTGTTTCGAAAAGAGCAACTGCTGAGTTTCTTGCCGGCTCTTCTCAGCAGAATCAGCATTCCGAACCGGTGGTAGATTTTCGACTTGTCATAAGAGCCTACATGAAATAAATAACTTTGAATTTCAATTTGAATTTATTATACAGAAGTGACATATCGATACTTTTTCGCACTAGAAAAGCCCTGTCCTAAATCAACGTTGACGTGATTTTGACGCGCGGCATCGTTGAATGCGCTGTAAATAAAGTCAGTTAAATAACTGCCGGCTTTTCATGTTGCTAACAAGGTCCAAGAGAACTGACTCGTAATTACTTTGTGAAATCTCACAATAAATAATATAGACACTGCTAGCGTTACAGGGTTTCTTAGGGCAAGGGGTTAAGAACTATTAAGATTTACGAGTAGTTTGGTACATCGCTGTGTAAGATTAAATTGATATAAGTATAATATAAATATCAAAATATTATGTAGATACCTATAGTAAAAGTTCTTTTTTCAATGGACACTGTAGGTACACAGTTCTACAGGTATTCAGGGTAATTAAAACTATTATAAAACTCTAAACTGAGAACTGTTACTTATCCGGCAACTGTTGACGGATTATAGCAAAATAATTCTAACCTTTTAGGTTTAGCAGATGTTGACTCCACAATGTACAGTTGTAAAGTGAAGATTGCGGAAAATTATTTCTTATATTCTGGAGAAACGACGGCATACGGTGCGGGCGTTTTTTCCGGTTTAGCGGACTATAGCAAAATATTACTTATTCTATTAGTACCTATTATCATGGAATTCCGCAAAGTAACGTCTGCTTCTATCCAATATTTACTTATCTTATATCTACAGAAATTAACCTAACGAACCGCTACCAAAGCCACCCAACAGCCTTATAATATAAAAACGTGTAAATTATTGGTATCGAACACTTTCTATGGGTTAACTTATAAGCTTATAAGAAAAGCACACACACGGGAGGTTTTTACTTTTTACCCACGTGGCCTTGATGACGGCTTACTGATAGATGTTTCTTGTGTCGATTAACCGTTATTTCAGATCAGGATTTAATTGAATGATGAAAGTGGAAGGTGATTAGAAATGGAGGTGTGATTAGGTACTACTAGGGATTCGTAAGTTAAGAAACTGCCTCCTTCGTCCTTGGTTTAATGGTTAGGTTCAATTGACGAGGTCTTGGGTTCGATTCCCGGGTAGGGTCAAAAAGGTACTAGCTTGGAGTTAGGAAGCAGGCGCGTGTGTTACCCCCGCGTCTCGGAGAGCACAACGTCGGTCCTATGAGAGTGAGGGAATAGAGAATGCTTTTGTGGTTGTGCACACACTTGTGCACCATAATATCTCCGATACAGATGAGAAAATCACTGTGAACGAAGGTTTACTTTAAAGTTCAAATGAAATTCAGGTGTCATTTAGATTGGAAGCCCATTCCTCATGACGCCACAGATAATATACTAAACTTATGTCATTATGGTTTTTTTTGTTCTTACCTATTTATTTGTTATGTACCTACTTCGTTCTAGTAGGTACTTATAGCATTTTAGGAGGTAAAATAAAGGAAGGTAAGTAAACCTATTAAAAAAATCGGAAACATGTTAGAAGCATGTTTAGCATAAACAAATAGTAATTATTGTACAAAAAGTTTATATTTCACATGTTATTCTGCTATCTTGTTTCCATACTCACTTGTATGTACTACAAACACCACCATTAAAGTAGTGTGCCGTACAGTTTTCTACTATCGTGTTATTAACGGCTTGCGATCTGCATATTTATGGTAAAACCTCTTTTATTGGGCTTTGCCAATTGCTTATGCTTAGTTAACCTCTCGATAAGATTATAATATCTGCAAGTTTATACCTAAGTGTGAATCTAGGGTTGAGTAGTCATCAGCTTTCCCTTATATGTTAGCTAGGATCGAATAGAATGTTTTATTTCGTCGCTTATATTATCGAACATCACTGCGCAAGTCATTTTGACTAATTTTATACGAGGGTGAAAAAACTGTTTTTTTTTTAATCGACGACAAGATAGTCCTTTAGGGTTGCCAGATTTTTTTTCTGCCTATAAGGGTCCCTTATGGACAAATGGTTAAATGGACAAAACAATACGGGATTTCAGTTTTTTACCCGGGACAAATAAAAAACAAAATTATTTAGAGTAACTTTTTATTTTATTTTTCCGAGGATCGAGTCAGCTTTTATACTGTCATTCTGACACTAACACTGTCGTTGGTCGATGAGGGTGGCAGTGCAAGTTACTTCACACTACACAGTCGGTCGAGCCGAGCTGAGTCAGACAATGTAAACCATACGTTTTACGAACGTTGCGTGTGTCAATACTTAGATCGATTTCATAATGAAAGTTCGGTTCAAATACGGGACAGAGTCAGTCCCGCCGGGACATTTTAAACTATGCCTAAAATACGGGATGTCCCGAGAAATACTGGACGTCTGGCAACGCTTGTCCTTACTATATTGGTACATGGTATTAGTAAGGAATAGCTTCCTCCGTGCACTCTATGGCCTATGCTAATATTATGAGAATGGGTTTGTTTGTTGGTTCGTCCTTCAATCACACCGCAAAAGAGCTAAGGATCGTCATGAGTGTTTACATGATTATAGTTGAGGGTCTGGAGAGTGACATTGGCTACTTTTTATTACGAAAAAACATCCCATTGGATTAGCATTGGATACTTAAAAACCTAGCTCTACGCGGATGAACTCGCGGGTAAAAGCTAGATGGTTATAAGTAGGGCTCGGATAAATATATGTATTAAATAATTCAAAATATGTGTATATAATATGGACCAAAAAATGTAAAATATGGAAAAAATATGGACTATAAAATATTTCTTAACTGACTCTGGTCTGGTCTGGCGGGAGGCTTTGGCTAGTTACCATTAAAGACGTGCCGCTAAGCGATTTAGCGTTCTTGCACGATGGTGTGTAGAAACTTATTAGGGGTATGGGTTGAATGTACACCCCTTACCATATCCCGTACCATACCCCTTCCAAGGTAGTTCGCTACCATCTTAAACCATCGTTACTTACCATCAGGTGAGATCGCAGTCAACGACTATCTTGTCATCGAATACAAAAAAAAACAAACACCACAATACATATGAAATTGTATCAATGATTGATGCAGTTTTTACGGAATCGAGTAATTCCTAATAGCACTAGCTGCGTCCAGAGCTTTCCTAATCCAGGTCTTACTTCAAGACGTCTTATCACTTTTATAAATGTGAAAATCAAAGAACTTTTTAGTGTTGTAGTGTGACATTATCGCGCGACCGCAGCGTATCGCATTCGCGTTGAGCTCGCTCACGTTGGACAACATACAAGTCCATTGCTTACTTAAATAATTCATACTAGACTGCAATAAGAAAAAGGAAGTGCATGAATAGGTTTCATATAAAAACCGATGCACAAACAACGACACAAAAACCGCACATTATCTTATGCAGTGAAGCGGCTAGGGAAATTATTACCTAGTGACTTGTTCTATCTCTACGGACGAGAGTTCTTTGCTACGTGATTGCTGAGTATAAAACCTATATAATAACAATCATTTTTAGTAAAGTCCCAGAGAAAATAGAAAGGAACGATAAAGCCGTGTTTAAGACAAAGTTTAGGGATGGACTATAAATATTTCTTACTCAGGCTGAAATCTGTAGAACGCAATCTCTCTGCTCAGACTCAAGACAGAGTTAAAACGAGACAGATTAATGTTAGAGCATATTTGTGTCTCATTTTAACTCGTATCTTACGTCATAGCACCCTCTATAGATCTCAGCATAGCAGTCTTAAGATGAAAGATCCTCTATTTCATTTTTCATTTTATAAATAAAATCAGTAAGAAATAATTTATCCAATAATATCTAAGTCTCTATCTAAATTTAAGTTTCTAGAATAAAATCATTAGCTATAGCAGCATAAATGTAAGGTATCAACGATACACACATCGCGCGTGCCAACCTACAGCTAGCGCCATCTATTTTAAATTGCGATATTAGTAATGGTAGTAACTAGTATTACATCTTTGTTTGTTGCCGCTAACCTCGGCGACGGCTGAACCGATTTTGACCGGACTTTTACTGGTAGCTAGCTGATGCTATCGGAAGTAACATAGGCTACTTTTTTAACCGACTTTTGAAAAAGTTTTTGATAAAGCTGCAACATATCAATTTTATTGGAGTGCACTTGAGAAGTTCAACATAGGCACTTATAAAAAATCTTTGAATAGGTACACCTATTTATTACGTTAATAGCCATAGATCGGGTAAGGCAGTATCGATAGCAATTTGTTAAAGGTTCGAAAAATTGAATTGCTTATCAATCGATAAGAACAAAGTATAAAACTTGTGATTTATGCTGCCCTTTGGTGGGCTATAGTCTTGGTGCTTATTGTCTTCTTTGATGAATAGTAATTTGATTCAATTCTTAATGTTTTCTTACGCAGTTTGGCTACCTGTAATGTATCTACAATTACAACCATTTTACCCATTACAGTTTTACCTATTACTTCAAATTACTTATCAATCAGAATCTGATTGATAACACCAAATCTTTTTTAACTACAAATGTAAAAAAGTTCGGTATCTTTAATAAGAGTAACTGTAAGAATTCATTCTACGAATCTAAATTGTTTATGAAGTTGTTAATTTAATTGAAACCTCCTTTTGCAGACAAATTTTACTAACAGGTAAAGGTTTTGTGTATGTGTGGCTACATTTTACATCCAGGAAAATGAAAGAGTTCCCGCGGGAAATCTTAATCCACACGAATGAAGTTGCGGGGGCATCATCATTAATTTATAATTAGCTGATGCCTATGTAATGTAGCCTACATACCTATTATTCAATACTACCTATAATAAGCCTCAATAGCCTAACGGTTAAAGGTGCAGACTGAAAATTGACAGGTCGCAGGTTCGAATTCCACCCGTTGCACTATTGTCGTACCCACTCCTAACACAAGCTTTCCGCTTATTTGGAGGGGATATTAGTCAACTTCAGGTTGCCTAATATTCTTTTAAAAAAAAATCTACCTATCTCTGTGCCAAATGGCGTGATCGAGTAACAGACATCCAATCCATCAATACTTATTATTATCACATATTACAAAGATTTATTATTATCCATACATACATCCATTCGCATTTATAATATTAGTAGCATTAATAAACACTGTATCGGTAGTACGGGATTCAGGTGAAATATCGAGAGTATTAAATTGAACCCCGCACAAGTTTTAACTCTTACATAAATTGCCGTTGCACCAAGTTGATCAATAAACAAGCATTATGTTATGCCAATATAACAAACATCGATAACCTCCCAGCGCGGGAGGATTTTCAAGCCAGCTTTAGGCATGGGTATTGATTAAGCACTTAAATATACGTTAGTTACATTAGATGAAAAGTCGTGACCTTATATTGCTTACGATAAAATGATAAGTGTAATAGTTATTTGTTCAACAAGATAGCAAAGTTCATTTTTGTTGCGAGTGCCTAGTTTGAATCCCGAGCGAACGAAGGATTCTAATATAGAATCACGAGCGTAGCGAGTGATTCTAAGTTAGAATCCTGAGAGTAGTGAGGGATTCAAAGGCACAAGAAGCAAAAACTTTGCTATCGTGTGATACATACAATTTTTCACCTCAATAGCGAAAAAGTACAAGATGTAAGAGAAATATTTATTAAAACATAAAGGATATTTTAAAATTTTAAAAATTAGGTTTATTTATTTAAAAACTTTTCAATATCATGAGCGGTGAAAACTTTAGATTTTTTGGATTTGTGCCCCTCCGACTGTCTTTTCAAAAATACAATAAGTTTAGGATAAGTTTCAATGTGAACGTCGCATTTCGATTTGATTGTAGCTTTTAACATGGAGTAAATACTCCATAATGTAGATGGTTACCTTGTTTTAGACAATTCCATGAAATATGATAAAATCACAGTCTCTGAATAGGACTTCGCATCCTTAGAAAGTCTCCAATCATTAAATAATTCATAGGCTTTCAAGTATTTTTCACGAGACTATTCCGGAAGAAAGTTTAATTCGCGTTAGACACTAATTCTTTTAATTCTGAATTATAAGTAGATTCACTCATTTTGTTATTTTAAAATTCTTACAACAAATAACTTCTAAGAAATTAGTACCTATAGTCTGATTTTTAATTCCGTGGAATTCTGACGTATCTTAATGTTACCAGAGATTTAAAAAATCCCACAAAAAAGATAATAAATTGAAACTTATACAAATAAAAATCAATGGCCGCACATAGATATAATATGACAAATGCCTGACAGAGAGTTTGGGGTAAAATCGAACTACAGGTGGTAATACTGTTTTTCATACAAATAACTCGCTCTATTTATAAAATGACATCTGTCAGAATTCCACCGAATTAAAAATCAGACTATAATTAAGATATAGAATAGAGTTAATTTTTTTTTTTGCCGCCATTTTATATTACTCTTTTGTCTGCGTTCGGAATTGTGTCATTCATAAAATAAAATATATTAATTAATTAATTTTAATTTTCTTTTATGTTTCATGTGTGTTACAGAATTATAAAGTCTAAAACACATTTACGAAAAGTAAATAGTTTAAATAATAAAATAGAGAGTTAAAAAATTTTGTCGAAATAAAATGTATGGGGTATGCAATATTATATACAAAATTTCTGAACGTTTCTTGAGACGGTGAGTTGAAGAAACGCCAATCCAATGCGTTCTATATTCAAAACACTTTTTCTCACTGAGTGAGCAAAAACGACTTTTGCTCACTGGTTTTGGCAGCAAAGGCGCCCTTTTTGAGCTAGAGAGGTGAAAAATAAGTTGACTTGCTAATCTTCTACAGCTGGCTGAAACGGCAGATATTGCAACCAATTTTTAAGATGTGTAATCATTCAGGTCTAAATATTTTGTTAATTTTTCTTTTCCGCTTTCAATATAATATTATCATCTTGTGGAATTGTGATATTGAATTAGTATTGTTAAAAACCTATTGAACTTTTTACCGCCTGCGTTTCGAGTAGATAATTACCTCCCCAATTAAAAAATAAATAAAAAAAGGCGTGTGGCACTCGGGGACTGCCGCGGTAAAGCTATTGCATAGCATTTTTTATCAACGCCATTTAGCGGCTCACCGCTAGATGGCGTTGATAAAAATGCGCCATCTAGCGGCTCACCGTAGAGGAGTCCCGTGTCAGGTTATTTTCGTTACGGAATTTCTGGATTCGGTCTCCACGCTGTCCCGCGATAGAAGCTATGCAATAGCTTAAAAAATTGGGTATTTGAGATTTTTTTTGAATAAAACAGATTCGCTGTCCAGACAACAGACACAATGTTAAACAATGACCATGCTCAAATGTGATTCATGGGACAGGGAAAGGGTTAAAATAAAGGTTTTTCATATTATAATACAATTCATTAAAAACTAAGTCCATTCGGATCTGACGTCGCCCCCAGTTGAATTATTGGTATTTGAAATTTGTACCTATCTACTCAACCGAAATTAAATAACCGGTTAAGAAGATTGATTTGTCTAGCTTCCAAAACGCATTGAATAGAAGATATTCAATATACGGGTAGTTCTACGATAAGAGGTAACTTGTGCGGCAATCAGTTTAAAATAAAAATTTTACTTTATATGTTGTTATTTTTTGCAATGAAACACATCACCTAAATGTACTTTATTAAATAACATCACGATTCAATGCCTAATTAAAGTATATTTTTCTGAAATTCCTTATAAAGCCTAAAAATGTCTCTAACCTGGCCTGTCCCTCTGTCGTTTTCAGTTTAATTTGAAACGATACATATTTTTTTTGTATCAGTTATTAAACTAAAGTATGTTAAACACAAATTTCAATAAATGTATTTAAGTATTGTTAAGGAAAAATAGAAAAATATTTATTTATTTGCAATATATTTTACACTTTACTTTTGTCCCACTGTTTTTGGGTATCTACTCTAGAAAATTTCATTCCGCTACTACAAACACTAATATAAAACGGCCATATTCCAAAAATTGCTCAAAATCATCTACGGACGTGAAGTTAGTAATGCAAAACACGTGAGCCGTTAAGAGCGCCGTCATTTGTTAGTTGTTGCGACCTTTGATTCGAAGTAGTCGTTTCGCGAGGTCATTGTGTCTCTCACCTGGCAAGTCATAAAAGTTATATTATTCATTCAATTTATTTGCATTTACTGGTCTAATTTAATAATGATGGACTAGTGAAAGTGTGATACATAATGTACCGAAAAACTTCTTATGTCAATTAAAATAATACAATTTATCATGAAAACGTCTCTCACCTGCCATATTTCACCTGGCAAGATAAATGTCAGGAGAGAAACTTGTTGACCAGAGGAGATAAGGTTAGTGCAAACAAACAAAGTCAATAAAGTCAACAAAGTCAACAAAGACAAAAAGTCAAAAAAAGTCAAAAAAGTAAAAAAAAAGTCAAAAAAAGTCAAAAAGTCAAAAACCGTCAAAAATGTCAAAAAAGTCTTTTTTGACTTTTTTTGAATTTTTTGAATTTTTTGACTTTTTTGATTTTTTGATTTTTTAATAAAATATGCATAAAGTGACTTGCCCTTACTGAACAGATAAATAAATAGGACAAAAATCGTAATATAAGTGTTTAATGAAAAAACAGCTACTTTTCTCCGTAGCCGTATTCTCTATGGACTTAGGACCTCTTATCGTAGAATCACCCATACCTAGTTTTAATGAAACCGAGATAGCCTCTTCCAATACTTTGGATCCCGTTATACTATAAGTCATTAAAATATTAATATATAAACGGTTTTTTTAAATGTTAAAATGATATTATATTCCTTAAAATGTGAATTAGCAAGGTCGGATAGATAGATGGTGACAATTTCACGTATTGAATTCTTTCGATTTTGTGAGCTCTGTAGGTGAGTTAAAGTTCATTATTCTTCAGCACGAGGGATTTCGATAGCACAAAGTCATAAATCCCAACACGGTGTCCCTACATCGGCATCTAAGGTATAAGAAAGAGAATAACAGAATAATTTATTTATTAGAAAGTAATCAACAGCGTTACATACATCGATATATAGTTACATATCATTAGTATACAATTAATATAAAGTTATACAATAAGGCCAAACAGATTACACAATAATTGCAAAATAAAGTTAAAAGATTAATATGTAACTAGGGTAAAATAGATGGATATGTATAACATGACAAACAATAAACAGTAGAACATAATAATATAGATATAGGTACGTAGTCCTACTGTGAGATTCATTTCAAAAAGTGAAGGGAGTTTTCTTTTTGTATCCTTTTCTTTTTTTCAGAATATTAGCTAAATTCTCTTCTCTCCTAAAAGTACGAATGTGGATAGTGCCTACCTGGAACAATTCAGTTTTCAGACAGCACCTTCAATCATGAAGATTCTTGTAGAGAACACTATCTGTTTTTCTGTAAATTAAAATGCATCAAGCAAAAAAATTAGTTACGTATTAACTAATTTTTTTGCTTTCAAATGACGAACCATAATGACGAGCCGATATAACCCACGACGTAACCCAGAAGGGTTACGTCGTGGGTTATATTGGCGTCGATGTCGTATTTAACAAGATTAGAAAGGTCCTAAAGATATCCAATTAACATATTGATGATAGCTCATCACCTGAGCCTTTTACTATAAATAATATCAATATATTATTAGCTTTTTATGCATATAATTTAAATTCTGATTTCTGACCTATCTCACATTGATTCACAAAATTTTAGATGCACTACACCTTTGCATATATCAAAATATTAGGTACTTACCTAGGTAAGTAAGTACATTTAGAAATTTCAAAAACTCTCCAGTGCAGCGTGACTATCCAAGTTGCAACGGTTTGTCTCAAAAAAGGTATCGTAGATATCTTTTGGGACCAAATATTGTTTGATGATTTGTAATGGTACCTATAGAAAACGATTATCTACGAGTATGACCCTCAAGATATTCCTAAAGACAATGTAAGTATTGCAGTAGATATAGTAAATGTAGGCAAAGAATTTAAGATAATTATTTTAGGTGAAACTTTAGACTTCTTGAAGTAAATTTCGAGCTTTAATTATTTAAAAATATGAAGATTGACTTAATTATGACAAGGTGTAAAGTTTAGAGATCTATACTAATACTAATAGAAGTAGTAGTAGTAGTATACTAAAAGACTAAAATAAGTGAAATTTAAAGATACAGTAAGTAGAAAAATAAAGAGGAACTTGTAGAAAGGAATACTACTAAAGATAAGAATGGTCGGTATTTCTTATGGACAATCGAGCTTGTCTGGTATCTTTTATCAGTAAAAATCTTCGATAAAACTTGAACTTCGGTGAATTTTTTTTTAAAAGAATATTAGCCAAGCTGTACTTGACTTATATTTTCCTCTACCCTCCAAATAAGCGAAAAGCTTGTGCTAGGATATAGTGCAAAGGGGTTTGAACTTGCGATCTCTCAGTTTTCAGTCCGCACCTTTAACCGTTAGGGTTAAAATTGAGGCTATTTTAACTGTCTGATTAACAATCATTGGTATCGTTGTTTATTATAATATCAATGTATCTTCCGGAACTATATGGCCAGGTGGCTCACGCACGGATAGACATGGTGGCAACTTGGCTAGTGAACATTTCTTTGAAGGCCGTTCGTCAATAAACACGCGACGCGGACGAAAATCGCAGTTTCGCGCGGATTTCCGATCAAACCTATGAAAGATACACTTTTACTTACACTTTGACTTTACATTATCTGTGCCAGTGGTTGTGCTATATTTTATCGTTACTTATTTGTTTGTGGAATATGTATGGATAAAGTAGGTAAGTTAATTTTTTTTTTAATTAGCTTTTAATTTTTGATTGTTGATTTGTTTGAATTTAGTTTTAGGTAAGTTGAATTAAATAATAACAATTTATTTTAATTAAATCCTTGCTTATATTATAAATGTGAAAGTGTGTTTCTTTGTTGGTTTATTGGTTTGTCCTTCAATCACGCCGCAACAAAGCAACGGGTCGATGTGATTTTTTGCATGGGTATAGTTACATGGGTTAAGGACCGGGAGAGTGACATAGGCTACTTTTTATACCGGAAAATTAAAGAGTTTCCGCGGGATTTTAAAAACTAAATCCACGCGAACGAAGCCGCGGGCATCAACTAGTTGTTACATAAAAATTGCAATTTTAGATTTTTAATTAGGTTTTTTAAATACTGAGACGGACTAACGAATAAAAAAAATATTCTTCTCTATGGCATATTAAAATACGCAAGAAATAAAAGTAGGTAAAGACCTTTACGTAGTAGGTAATATTAAAATGAATGAACACCGAAAAACTACAGAATTCAATTTTAAGTGATAAACTTGTGTGGGAGGACGTTTTAACGTTCTAGATCATATATGGGCAACCCCCGGCCCGCGGGCCGGATGCGGCCCGCCTCATGTTTAGATGCGGCCCGCGGAGCATTTTGAAATTAGGCGCGAAAAAAAATTCTTGCTCACGCTACATTTACCTACACATACGCCAAAGCCAAGAAAAAGGTTCTAAATATTAATTATGGATTATTTCAAAAATTTCCACTGCTTGTTTTGAGCATATTTCACGTATAAGATTGCAGTGTGTACAGTAGCGTAACAATAGGGTGCCACGGGCCCCCAGCCTGAAGAGGCCCCCGGTCAGAGTGGGCCAGAAGCACAAGATGATCCTAACATTTATAGCCAATCATGTGAATACGGCTAGTGCCGAGTGATCATTTTCAAAATTATGTAAACTAAATTATTTGGGACAAGAAAGGTTACGCACAGTGGCGGATTTACCAGTGAGTTGACTGGAGCCTAGGGCAGCAGATTTTAGGCGCGGCAAATTTGGGGCCAAAATTTTTATTTACAGAAATTTCGCACTCGCTTCGCTCGCGAAAATGTCACTTTTACGTTTCTATTGTAGGTGCTAAGTATGGACTACTAAATGCCGTAATGCAATCATAAAAATTTTCGCGCTCGCTTCGCTCGCAACAACGTCGCTTTAACGTTGCTGTTGTAGGTGCCAAGAATGACATGAAGAATGAAAATACTAAGGACCGTAATGCAAACATAAAAAATTACGCACTCGCTTCGCTCGCAACATTTTCGGTTGTGGATTGGTATTAAAGTAACAAGTATGGAATACATCATTGAACTTCAGGTACCAACTTCTCAATCCTGATGTGCTTGGTAAGGCCCACCTAAATGGACAGGATTTAGAAAATATCGGTTGTGGATTGGTATTGCAGGTAGTTAAGTTTCAAGTATAAGAACTAGTGGAGTAGTGACAGAATACAATTTCGCAATAAAAAATTTCGCGCTCGCTTCGCTCGCTAAAATGTCATTTTTGGTTAGTATGTCAATTAGCGCTTTTTCTGAACAAAAAGCCAGAAAAAAGGAATTTTAATCTTTGAAATTTGATACTAATACAAAAATTGTGACATACAGTTCAATACGCTCTGAATTAAAAGTTTAGAAAATCAAGTAAAATAATGCAATGAATAACAAACATGTTGAAAGTCCGGGTAAATAACAACAAATCTTTTGAACTAATGTTTTTTCACAACCAAATAAAAAATTATTTATTTCTATGGCCCGCGACTTTTATTTCATCCACAAGTTTAGCCCGCCACGTTCCAAAGGTTGCCCATACCTGTTCTAGAATCTAGATAAATAAATGTTTGGACATTTTTAAAGTTCCGAATAGAAACTTTTAATTTGCATACATATTAAATCTTCAATTATTAGATCTTCGAGGTAAAAATTTTTTTGTTACAAAAAGCTCTGCTACATCTATCACACTGCCAGCGAAAAAGAGTTCTGTTTGAGAGTTTTGTAGGTATTTCGCATTTAGTGTAACTATTCTATGGCTTAATTTTCTATAGGTACAGGTATAGGTTTTCTATACCACTTCGATGGTCGGACAAAGAACGGTCACGGAGTTTTGAAATTGGAATTATACAAATTACTTAAAAATTTACGCATCGAAAACCCAACAGCATAAATTAATTACAGTCGCGGACAGAAAATGTTTACCACCTTAAGATTCATAATTGCATGCACACATCTGTGTCAGAAGGTCGATATGTGATTTGATTAGCCACAGATCATAGACTTTTTAACATGTAGCGGTGCTTAGACAGTCCATTAGCGGTCTCTTTAGTAGGTGACTGCTAAATAGGTTAGATGTAGAAAACCTTTTTTGGAACAAAAAATCCTTACTAATGTTATAAAATAATGTGAGTGTTTGTTTGTTCGTTGTTGGTTTGTCCTTCCATCACACAGCTACGGAGCAATAGATCCACATGATTTTTTGCATGGATATAGTTGAGGATTTGGATAGCGACATTTATCCCGGAAAAATAGAAGGTTCCCATGGAAATTTTAGAATCCTAACTACACGCGGACGAAGTCACGGGCGAAAGCTAGTAATTTTAATAAATAGATATTATCTCATATAGACACGAGCTCAGGACACGAGTTACCAAAATATGAAAACGGAAATAATAATCTAATGAAATTTCAAAGAATCTTTATTTCTTAATTTTATTATTGAGAAACTAAACAATATTAGTATAAATAAATAATTAGCATAATTAGCTTCCATTCGCTGCTTTGACAACACGTAGACTCTCTCGCATAAACGCGACACGGCGATAAGTCAGTTCATATCATCTGTGATATCATCTCATACCCCAGCGCAATGTGATCTAAGAGTTTGAGGATTTCTTTGATTCTGACAGTCCCAGCTTTGAATCATTAAGCCCCATAAATTTTCAGTTTCAAATCAGCAGATCGAGCGGGCTATTGAACGAGATGACTGCCACGGTGCAGATTGAACCATGGAATAGTAGCACGGCGCATTATCTTGAACTTAGGTTGTCGGAATTTTGCTGCAGAACATCGATGTAAAATGCTGCAGAAACACCACGCATCACCGTAGCTCATCTACCTCCTTTTGACTGTTTTTGACTGAGGATGCTAGCAGCATCATTATGATTCAATGCACAATATGAACTTCACCATTAGAATTATGATTAAGCTTGCCATTTATTTTGTATATTTAAATTTCAAATAACAAATATAATATTTTTGATAATTAATTGTCACTTTTACAAGGGCAATGATGCTAATGTGTCAAACTTGAATTTAGGAAATGAGTTTTATTATAATATTTGTATAGAAAAGTCATTAATACTTTTTTTTTGATAAAACGATGCATGAAATTTTTATAACGTAACAAATGCCTTGATATAGCATTATAGACCTTACTGAACGCAGGGTTACGAAGAATCTAATTTGAAAAGTGGTAAACATTTTTTGTCCCCGACCGTACTTATTTATTATCGTCAAAAATTTTCATCAAACTTACTGTAGATTTCTACAACAGATACATTTTATAGGAGAGCGTTTTGAAAGTAGTATAGACAAATTGATTTTGTAATCCTTAATGTACCAGAAAACCGATATCCATGTCACAAAAAAAGGAAAAAATAATAATTTTTTATGCTTTCAAAACGCTCCCTTCAAAATGCATCTTTTACAGATTCGTAAGTTTACATATTATTATACATTTTTGCAAACCAACATGTGAACCCAGAGGTCTTAAAGATTAAAGAGAGAAGATATACTGGTAATATTTGTAAAAAGTTAAAATAACAATAATACTTATATTACACGAAATATCCAATTTTATTCGCATCAATGAACAGTTTTAATTCCTTGATAAATGGCCAGGGTCAAGCACACCTTCAGCTTAGCGGCAGAGGATATTATTTAAAATAATAAATATTAATGTTCAAACGATCGCTTATAATGGAAGGAAATTGGGATTCGCAAGTCTAATAAATCAATTGTGCGGCTTAGCTACGATCAAAGAATAGATCGATGCACATATTAATAGGAATAATAAAAGCTAATGAATACGCGATTCAAAGAAAAAGATTAAAAAAAACATTGATATGTATGCCTTTTATTAACTATCTAGATACGTCGTTAGCTTATAAGTTATATTAATAGTCTACAAATAGTTGCTGGCAGACCCCCCATTAAGTGGACTGACGACATCAGACGGGAAGGCTTGTGAAAGTCCATGAAAGAGACTCTTGTCAACTTTTGTTGACTTTTTGACAAAAGACGTTGTCATGCTTTGAAGTTTGATAACTATCACACTAATATTGTAAAGACGAAAGTTTGTGTGTGTGTGTGTGCGTGTGTGTTTGTTACTCCTTTACACCACAACCAATGTACCGATTTGGAAGCTCATACCCAGAATTATCACATACCTAGGCTACATTTTATTCCGGAAAAACCCGGACAAAGTCGCGGGCATCTTCTAGTATTACATAATAATCAAAAATATATGTAGGTTTATTTGATGACTCGGGAAATTTTTGTCTTTGTCGTCGTAGTAGCAACCGATAGACGTCCATAGCTGGACATGAAACCCTCTCGAAGATGCTAAAGAATAACTACCACTATTAACAGCTATCACTCGCAGTGTATTATGTTAATGTCCAGCACGCGCTTAAGATCTATTCCGTGCACATCGATTTATTACGCAGTAATGTAATAGATATATTTATGTTCGTTCTTGTGAATGTCGGTGAAGATTCACCGACATTCACAAGAACATCTAGCAAACACCTCTTCCATCGCTGTTTCGCGCGTCAGAATCGCCATTCTAATGCTGAGATCTATAGAGCGTGCTCTGACTCAGCTCAGACTCAAGATAAGAGTTAAAACGAGACACAGATCTGTCTCGTTTTATCTTTGTCTTGAGTCAAGAGCAGAGGGAGATTGCGGTTTTAGATTTCACCCTAATACCTTGGGCTTACCTTGGGATGGCTGGATCATGCGTCGTGCTCGTGAACGGGTGCCACCAACGGGAATGGGTCTGCTTTGTCTTCCATGTTGACATGTGTTGGATTATATGTTTGCATTTTTGAAGCTTCAATGTGGAAGCATTGTATACTTAGCTTAGTTTGGTTACTTATTGTAAAATTATTTTATTTTTTAAAAAGAGCAACTGCTGAGTTTCTTGCCGGTTCTTCTCAGCAGAATCTGCATTCCGAACCGGTGGTAGATTTATGACGTGTCATAAGTGCTACAAGGTAGCCTACATGAAATAAATAATTTTGAATTTTGAAATTTTGAATTTTGACCTTCTTGGGATCCCAACGTCACCATTTCAAATTCGCGAGTCGATGAGCTATGTCAGTAACTCTAGGTCTATTATGATTCTCCTAAATAATCAATCGTCTACCAATACAATGTCTTATGTAGCCAATGCAGGCTATTAGCTATAAAAAAATTAATATATTGGTCATAAATTCCCGCTTTTTGCCATTAATGGTCCTATTCTGGAAATTTTGCAAGAGTTAAAATAGAAAATAAAATTTTATTCTAATCTAAACCTACCTAGCTACCGACATTAATATTATACTGAAAAATTCCGTTATCTAGGAATTGATTGGGCTATCAAAAGCTATTAATACAAGAAAACAGACACATAAATAAAAAGTATTATTTTTGCGATATTAGTTTTTATTGCAACACTACATTCAAAGCGCTAAATCGTGATAGATGGATAATATTTAATTATTTTTCTGTCAATCCAGTTTTTTTTACAATTATTGGTATGCGAAAATAATTTTATACCATTAGTAATTTTTGATGAAGATGTCAAAAAATTACTTTGCGTTCGTGAGCGGTTTAAAAAATTTGAAGTTAGAGACACATAATATTGTTTCTGAATATTGTTTCTCTAGCTTTTGCGCGACTTCTTATGCGTAGAATTATAATATAGTATTAGTTATTTAAATATCCCGCGCAAATAGTTTTCCTTTTCCAGAATAAAAAGTAGCCTTTGTCCTTCTTCAGGTCCTTAACAATATTATTCGTAGCTCTGTTGGGGCGTGATTGAAGAATAAACCAACAACACACACTTTCTTGTTTATTATGTTAGTTGGATACTTTCGTGATCTACCATTGTTGCTCATTGGCAAAACGGTTCTATTTTAATAAAATAAAGAAAAGAAAACTATTTATCAATTTTATTTTTAAATAATTCGGATAGAATACTGAAAATACTTTTGGTAGAGTATTATATTTTAAGCTCTTTTTTTTAATTACATACTACTGTTAATGTTAATAACATTCAACACTTGTATGTAATATGACGTATTTCGCACGTTGTTACGATTTCTATATCTTCGGGCAGGTCCCTAAAATCCGCTATATGTACCTCGTTATATAAATTATTATTAATGTGTTACTTTATAGCAATGTTGTGAAGTTCTAAATACCTTGTCGATATTATTTTCCTTCAAGACTTTCTCCTCTAGAAGACATGCAAAGTTAAGTATGTGACCTTTTTGTCGCGCTATTGCAAGGGAACCTGCAATTGTATCTGATGGCCTTTATGTAAATGGCTATAAATCTAATTGACCTCTGTTTTGTATAAGACAAGAAAGCGTTTTCGCCATTATATCTCTCTAAAACTCCTCTGTAAGGTCATGCATCATAGGCTCTTCAAACAATGCACCATGCCCTAAGACATATATGGGCAACCCCCGGCCCGCGGGCCGGATGCGGCCCGCCTCATGTTTAGATGCGGCCCGCGGAGCATTTTGAAATTAGGCGCGAAAAAAAATTCTTGCTCACGCTACATTTACCTACACATACGCCAAAGCCAAGAAAAAGGTTCTAAATATTAATTATGGATTATTTCAAAAATTTCCACTGCTTGTTTTGAGCATATTTCACGTATAAGATTGCAGTGTGTACAGTAGCGTAACAATAGGGTGCCACGGGCCCCCAGCCTGAAGAGGCCCCCGGTCAGAGTGGGCCAGAAGCACAAGATGATCCTAACATTTATAGCCAATCATGTGAATACGGCTAGTGCCGAGTGATCATTTTCAAAATTATGTAAACTAAATTATTTGGGACAAGAAAGGTTACGCACAGTGGCGGATTTACCAGTGAGTTGACTGGAGCCTAGGGCAGCAGATTTTAGGCGCGGCAAATTTGGGGCCAAAATTTTTATTTACAGAAATTTCGCACTCGCTTCGCTCGCGAAAATGTCACTTTTACGTTTCTATTGTAGGTGCTAAGTATGGACTACTAAATGCCGTAATGCAATCATAAAAATTTTCGCGCTCGCTTCGCTCGCAACAACGTCGCTTTAACGTTGCTGTTGTAGGTGCCAAGAATGACATGAAGAATGAAAATACTAAGGACCGTAATGCAAACATAAAAAATTACGCACTCGCTTCGCTCGCAACATTTTCGGTTGTGGATTGGTATTAAAGTAACAAGTATGGAATACATCATTGAACTTCAGGTACCAACTTCTCAATCCTGATGTGCTTGGTAAGGCCCACCTAAATGGACAGGATTTAGAAAATATCGGTTGTGGATTGGTATTGCAGGTAGTTAAGTTTCAAGTATAAGAACTAGTGGAGTAGTGACAGAATACAATTTCGCAATAAAAAATTTCGCGCTCGCTTCGCTCGCTAAAATGTCATTTTTGGTTAGTATGTCAATTAGCGCTTTTTCTGAACAAAAAGCCAGAAAAAAGGAATTTTAATCTTTGAAATTTGATACTAATACAAAAATTGTGACATACAGTTCAATACGCTCTGAATTAAAAGTTTAGAAAATCAAGTAAAATAATGCAATGAATAACAAACATGTTGAAAGTCCGGGTAAATAACAACAAATCTTTTGAACTAATGTTTTTTCACAACCAAATAAAAAATTATTTATTTCTATGGCCCGCGACTTTTATTTCATCCACAAGTTTAGCCCGCCACGTTCCAAAGGTTGCCCATACCTGCCCTAAGACAAATGCGAAATTATCTCAAACAATAGTAAGCTCTTTGGCTTAAAATGTAAAGAGTGTATTGCTGTATACAGTATGCCACATCCTTTCTCTAGTGTTGGACTGTATATTTTATACAGGTTTATAGGTAGGTTTATAAATAATTTGCAATGAAGATGCGTATATTTGAGCTTTGTATTCAGCTGAGGGGTCAGTTATGTCAGAGCTTCGTCGTTAAAGTTTTTGTTATTGATTTATATCTTTTTGTGTATCCTATTTATTGATGATTCTTAATAATAAACTCATGATCTGGTGGTAGCATTTACACACAATGCGTGTTTATGGTTTTTTTATTACGTATCTTAAAGGTAAAAAGGTTAGAGCTTGACCATTTGATTGATCTTACGCATTCATTTTACCCGATGATTGGTGATAGTGCTTTTTAAGTGCTACCTTAATGGAATTCTGCTCGCTTGTAAGGCCAGGGGCGTCTACTTTTTATGGTAGACATCTACACTTTACCGGAGAAATAAATAATTTATTTTGTAAGTACTAAGTACTTGGGATGTTTAGTAGTAATATTTATGACAAAACTCATAATTATTAATCTATTACTTTAAAGTTTATGACACCCTTGAAAAGGTTTTAAATCAAACTCTGCATAAATGCCCCTATGGTACTTACTTACAGTTACAGTACATACAGAGTTATTTTATTTTTAATTTTTAAGCTATTGCATAGCTTCTATCGCGGACCTTGAGCGTGGAGACCGAATCCAGAAATTCCGTAACGAAAATAACCTGACACGGGACTCCTCTCACCGCTAGATGGCGTGATAAAAAATGCTATGCAATAGCTTTACCGCGGCAGTCCCCGAGTGCCACACGTCTTTTTTTCTAATTTTTCTTTAAGTATTTTTCACTGCTTATATTTTTAAGTTTTTTATCTTAATTTTTAATTAAGTACCAGGCATGATACTTTGATTAATTGGCGTGTTATTACGATTACGTAACTATACGAGCTGCAGTCATCAATGTTTTGAACAATGAAACAAGGTGTCTGAAGACATTGTTTCTGTTTTTGCATTCCTCGTTCTCAACAATAATATTATTACTCTTTCCGTGTGCCATGTACGTAGATATTACTAGAAAAACATTTACATTTACTTTCTTTAAACATGATTGATATGTTAACGTTTGACGGAAGTTAGAACCACGCCTGAAAGTGATGTTTAATTAAAGTTACCTGTTGACTTCAAAGACCTGACCTTTTTTTGTTCATTTTTAACTTATTAATAGACTGACTTAGATATACCGTTAATTATTTATCTATGAGTAATACCGAAGGAACATTCTTGTATTCTTTTCGGGGCTCCGAGGTTGAATCATAGGCAAGTATTTTTGACTTGTCAATTTGGTGGTGGACTACTTATCTCACGAACCCTTCTTATTCTGAGGGAAAACCTGTGTCCAGTTATTTTAAAAAGGTTAGAACTACTAGGTACATATTATAACAAAAAATATAATTAATATATATAAGTAATTTAAATACTGAGTGTCATTATATATTTGATAACATCGATATTGTAGGAATCTCTAGATTTGGAAATTTCTCTATGCAAATTCAAAGTTTTAAATATTTCGTAGCATTAGTAATTTATCTATGATCATTGAATTACATTAAGAACATTAACAATATGACACATACGTATAAATTCTCCTTTTCAAAGCTTCGAACAAATAATAGTATGGTAACACAGGTCTTTAGCTGCATTTGTCTTCGCTCTCGACTTTGCTCGTGCGAATAGCGCTTTGCGTCACTAGTCTAGACCAAGATATGAAAGCCTTTTTTGCAATGTATTGAATATTTGTTTAGGTCAAATCTTGCAAGCTAAATTAATAGGACTTCCCGGTTTCCGGGAGCTGAAATTTTGCTTAGGTATGTATCGAATAACAACTGATGATGGAGTTAAAAGATGGCAATGGGCAATAAAACGACGTAGTCCCATCGAGTTTGAGCTCCTTTGATTCGTCTTGACCATCGATATATGTCTTGACAAGTAGGTACTCTGAATGTGTGCGATATGGTCGCTGCTTGCCGTCAGCAGCCGTCAGTGATTGTCAGATGTCTTCGTAGTTAAGTTAGTATTAAGTAGGATAAGTTTATTGTTAATTAGGTTAACTATCTACTATATGTTTCGATGGGGTTGGCGTGCCAGCTGCTAAAAAACCAAAAAAAAAAGATTAAAATAAAATAGGGTCTAATTATGAAGCCAACTACTAAACGATTCTTTTTATAAAAATAATTTTATTAATTTACGTCTTATTAAATTAATTTTATGTAGCACGTTCCACCGCAGGATAGGTATAAGCAATCTTAAACGTGACAAATCATCTCAATACATGCAGTGCATGAGAGATCATGCATATTGCCTACTAGGAGTACATGGGATGAGCGCACGTGATTCGATCCCATGAGAATCCAATCGTTTTAATCCCTGTAGATATGAGAACAAACAAATATAACTAGAGGTATAAATGATAGAGTCAGTTTAGGTTCGTTCCGTAGCTTGGAGTCTGAGAGTATTTTGCATGAAAAGTTACTATTAGGTAGGTAAGAATTAAATCTAGATACTTACTTACTTACATATACAATTTACAAATCAAGTTTTTATCTACAATATATTTTGTTTAGAGAATAAATAAAATAATATTTATAATTAATGCGATTTTTGACTAAGTATCCACTTTCATATTTAAATACTAATGTTATACTTTTGGGATGTTTTCTAAATTCATTATGGAATAGAAAATTGATTGAGAATAATTTTTTGAATAGAAAGTTTTTGGAAACATGGCAATTCCAAATCTTGACCTTTGAAATTTTAATTGGAAATTAAAATAAATTATTGAGCTTTTTTCTTTATGATGCAATCTCAATTTCTAGAAACAGCATGAATTTAAAAATTTTATTTTTATGTAGCCTATAATATGTAGGCAAGATTATAACTATAACATTGCTGGAATCGTTTAAAAACTAATTTCGTTAGCCTCTATGTAGGTTATAGACTACAGTCCACCACGCTGGCCCAATTTGAAGCCTCAATAGCCCAACGGTTAAAGGTGCGGACTAAAAACTGAATGGTCACAGGTTCGAATCCCACCCGTTGCACTATTATCGTACCCACTCCTAGCACAAGTTTTCCGCTTATTTGTAGGGGATAGGAGAATCTTAGTCAAGTTTATCTTGTCACCTAATATTCTTTAAAAAAAATGCAAATTGAGAACATTATTCAGATGTCTGATTGTCTGGTGGGAGGCTTTGGCCGTGGCTAGTTACCACCCTACCATCAAAAACGTGCCGCCAAGCGATTTAGCGTTCCGGCACGATGGCGTGTAGAAACCGATTAGGGGTATGGGTTGAATTTACACTGCTATACCCCTTCCAAGTTAGCCCACTACCATCTTAGACTGCATCGTCACCATCAGGTGAGATCGCAGTCAAGGACTATCTTGTCATAGAATAAAAAAAAAAGATCTTCCCCACGATGTTTTTCTCCACCGATAAAGCATGTGTTATTTAATTGTTTAACATGATTTCCCCCTCACCCCTCCCCACCCTATATGTACGAATAGGTATGCAATCGGTCAAACCGGATTCAAGGTAATAGTCCTCACAACGTGACCCTATTCTCACGGTGACTCCCTGGGTACTCGTAGGTCCTGCCTAATCACTTTCCCTTTAATGTCTTCAGTGTTGCCTCTAGCAAATAAATAATTAATCTAACCTTGACTACCGTTTAAGCACGATTACCATCTGACCCCTACAGCTCGTAGGTAGACAACCTGTCGACTGATAAATTGCCCAATAGCGGCAAACATTTTGAAAGCTTTCGATATGCTTTCTCTACTCTCTGCTAGTTTATTGCAAATATACAGTCCTGCTTAGATTCATAGATGCATTTTATTTAAAAAAAAGTTGGATAATGAATAATGATAAATGTTATGAATCATTTAGAAACATATTTTTCAATATGTTTGCATGTTATTGAATACATAATCAGTGTTTTGGTGGCAGGTAATTAGGTGTAAATCATAATAGGCAGAGAGTAGAGACAAAACATTTTTTTTCTCTATGTAATAGGTCATAATAAATCCTAATCAACATTTATATAAACAAATATATCATAATATAGAGTTGAAGTCATAATGTCAATGGAATTTTCACAGAAACCGATTAGGGGTATGGGTTAAATATACTCTGCCACTGCCATATCCCTTTCAAGTTAACCCGCTACCATCTTAGACTGTATCGTCACTTACCATCAGGTGAGATAGCAGTAATGGAATATCTTGTCATCGAAAAAGAAATAGTTACGATAAACTCCAAAAGCTTGATGAGTAACTAGCAACTATTCGAAACAAGTGCTAAAAATGCATCAATTAACATATTTTAGATTAAAAAGTCGTATTAGTTTATATTATGGGCTATATAAATACTTGAATAGCTTTTACTTACCTACTTAATTATTAGTTTTTCTATTAGTAGCTTGTTTAGTTTGCACATAAAAAAGCTTTTATTGGCTGCTTTCTTTTTTATGTATCTACTAAGAGATAGCTTAAGTTATTCTTTGATTTTACTGAGGAACAGTAGCTTAACAGGCGGTTAACTTTAAAGTTAAATTTATCAGTCCGTGATCCACTCAATCACTCACATTTAGTGCGCATAATAAAGCTGTAAATTTTATTGAGTTAAAATGGAAACTTTGAATTTTTACGGCAGTAGGTGACGCCATAAATTTACCTAAGTTTAAGTATTTTAAACTTAATTAAGCCTAGTAAACGGGCCTTGGATACAGAAAATAGGTTCTACAAAATGATCCTACAAGTGTTCTTTTTAAGCTATTTCATAGCTTCTATCGCGGGCCTTGAGCGTGGAGACCGAATCCAGAAATTCCGTAACGAAAACAACCTGACACGGGACTCCTCTACGGTGAGCCGCTAGATGGCGCATTTTTTATCAACGCCATCTTACGGTGAGCCGCTAGATGGCGTTGATAAAAAATGCTATGCAATAGCTTTACCGCGGCAGTCCCCGAGTGCCACACGTCTTTTTTTTTTATTTACATAAGATTTAGAAACAAATAAACTGAACTGTGCGGAACAAGCATTAGTATGATAAAAGAGTGTAAAATTTTTATAGTCTCTTACGTATTCTTCAACGTTTCCTAACTTTTACGGGCTATCTAAGCTATTATAAGTTAGGTGACGCTTTCTGTCAATTTCGTTTTCACGATTGTATTTAGGGGTTATCTACGAGCAGCGATCACAGAAGAAATTCTTCTGTGATCGCTGCCAACGCGAGACTCCTTCTTAGGGTATGGTTGGTGAAAACGAGCATGTAACTTCTAGAATCTGGGACTTGTTGAAAATGGTAGGTATTTTTGGTGGTTGAAATTAAACTTAACAATACTTTTACTTAAGTCTTAGATAACCGCCTGGTAACTAGCCCGATGACGTATCAACTGCAAATTTTTCTTTAACGGTAGAATACGGTAGGTAGACTAGGTACCTACCCACTCTAAAATTTATTAGGTACTTTTCTTGTATATTTATTCGGTCATGTTGGACCATAATATATTTTATGTAATTTTGTTACACTCCGACACTCGTAACTTTACTTCTCCCAAACAATCAATATTAAAAAAAAAAAATATATCAAATAACAACAGTTCCATACAAATCAAGTCTGCCATTAAAATCTAATCAGTCACTCATTACAGTCCTGCGTAATACATCATAATAATAGGGAAATAGTCTTAGAACTAGCGGGAACGAAATAACTAGGGTCCAGCTACCAACCGGGCATCAAGACATTGATCTAAAATCTAGCTTGTCTATACCATGAAGTAGCAAATCTGATACCTATATTACCTTTCCATCTCAAGTTGGCCGTTACAAAATGACGTCATACCGTACCGTTGACAAGAAAATAATAATTTTATTTTTAAACTATTGCATAGCTTCTATCGCGGGCCTTGAGCGTGGAGACCGAATCCAGAAATTCCGTAAGGAAAATAACCTGACACGGGACTCCTCTCACCGCTAGATGGCGTTGATAAAAAATGCTATGCAATAGCTTTACCGCGGCAGTCCCCGAGTGCCACACGTATTTTTTTTACTGTAACCACAACTATGACGGAAGTTTTCTTCTCTGGAAATTTTCAATGACATTTTTAATTTCTTATTTTTTCCGCTTGAAAATAGTTTTTGGTTTATATGACTTAGGTATGTGCTTTAGTCAGACGGTGTATTAAAATAAATGAATAATGGTTTATTAAAAAAAATATGAATGTTGTGTACTTAAATGTGCTTTAGTCTACCGAACCCTAGAAATAGGTTATAGCAACATTGTGGAAGAGTCATCGATCAATGAAACAGTTTGATAATAATTTATATAAAAATAATTCACAAGGTAGAAAAAATTTTAAAAATACCCCATGTAACAATAGACTTTTAAGATTCAAGTCAACATACCACAAACTATAACCAACGAAATAATTTACATTTTGATAGACATAGTCAAATCGTCAACTTTATTCGTCGTTTAAACACTGTTCAGCGATTGTGAAATAGCCACTCTACATGAAAGGGATGTAGGTGCGAATGTAGCTCGGCACACCCGTACACACTTCCTACGTATTATGTACGTAATTGGTTCGTGTTATACACGAAAACACGCATAATTCGAATTGAATAATAAATAATAATTAATCGCGATTCGTAATGTCTTGAAAACAAAATGGATACCTGGTAACCCTACTGCACGACATGAATTTTTCTATTTACTTCACCTGGCTTTTAAATAACTGTCGAATTTTTTTGTCGGCACCGCTAAACGCAATTAGTAAGTTTCTTCAATAAAAGAAACAAGTTTAAAAATTATAACTTATGTAAACACAGTTTTAGGTTAACAATTTTTGTAGGTGAAATTAATTATTCACTTCCGCTTTCCATAGATATTTTTGCGAAAATACGCCATGACGCCTGCCAGTCTACAAAATATTATAAACTATACCCAAATGACCCAAATGAGCTTATAGTGGGTTTTTCTCACACTAGGGTGTCTTTGAGACCCTTCAATAAACTACCATCATTTCATTTACTTAAACTTAGAAAAATGACATTCAAAAAGTTCTTTGAAAAAGGTTTTCCCTTGCCAACCTCAAAGACGCCTGAAAAAATATTTATTTACAGGACCATTAAGGAAGGTGGTATGTATGTAAGAACTAAAATAACTAATTATTGTAAAACAACAACACAAATCATACAAAGTGCTAGATGGGATGGAAACTGTAGGAATCATGTATGTAAATATGTCACGATTAAAAACACGCTCAATCCTTATTTTTAACCACCTTCCACGAATAAATAACAGAATTCAGTTATAAAAACCCACTTGGTATTTCAAAAGTCTGGTGGGAGGCTTTGGTCGTGGCTAGTACCACCTTACCATCAAAAGACACGCCGCCAAGCGATTAGCGTTCTGGCACGATCAGGTGAGATCGCAGTCAAGGACTAAGTTGTCATCGAATATAGAATTAAAAAAAAGTCTGGTTTCGTTTGACAAAACTTTGATCTAATCTATGTACCTACATATGAAAACACGAAGTCTTTGTATCCCAATATGCTTTTATTTGACTGTCAAAAACTTTAACGGAACTCAACCGGAGTTTTTTTTAATCTATGACCGGAGTTACCGTATCAAGTTGTAAAATGTGTAGAGATCCTTAAATAAACAAATGTAGTTTTTAGAGTTTTCCGCATGATATAATCAGATGACATCGGCATTTTTTTATTCAAATGAGCATCACGTAAGCAGAAACTAAATCATTTTATGGTCTGTGAAGAACCAGAGTCAGTTTTACGGTTAATTTCACAGTTCACACATCAGCCGAGTCAATATAAATGCATATTTTAAAGTCTACCGGGGATTAAGAGCTGGCCGCTAGATTGACCAAAGCATTAGTTTGGCCATCCAAAAGGGCATTGCTGCCATTATTTTGGATACTTACTACCTACGATGTTGCGCTGCGGTGCTATCGATGGAATACCTATTAGCTGTGCCTATTAGACTTATTTTAGCTTTAATTTAGAAATAATTAATTATTTTTTCTGTAAACTTTTCATTTGTTGCTTCAAATTCATTATTTATAATTTCGAATTTTATAAAATTTTGAATTCCGAAGAAAAATTAAGGTTAAAAAAAAGCCTCAAATCACCTAAAACCTATTGCCCATGAAAGTTTAAAAGTAGTAAATTCTTTAATATTCAAGGTTTATTATAAGAGATCGGTCTATACAATTTTGTAACCCCTTTCCTTCTGTTATTACGGTTTAACTTTCGTCGGAGATATGTAAAAACTTGAGAGCTTATCTATAAATCATAAATTAAACCACACGGTGCGATATTGTGAACCATAAAATTAAAAAAGAGCTAGAGTAAAAGATAACCGTTTTACATAAGCAGCGGGTAACGGACCGGGGCATCGTGGTTTTCGGATTATTATTTATGGTTTATGGCAGCCGGCCTTTGACCGCGTGTAGGATTAATAAAAACACGCTTAATGAAAGTTAATTACAATGTTAATTTGTATGGGCGTATGGTATCTCTGACCTATGGGCCGTGACGACCTGAATTTGACCACGTTGATATCCATGGATCCCAATAATTATCATAACGATTTGTATCTCATTTCATTGAAGAAGAAATATTATCCACTTAATTAAGTTGCTTACATAACATTAATAAAAATGTAGAGGCGTTGGCACCTTCAATTTGTTAAGTTTACCCGATGACACTGAAATCATAATATGCTGACCTTGACCTGGTGCTGCCAACAGGACAGTTTTTGAACTACCCAACGCCTCAACAACTTAACAGCTGATGTATCCGGACTCATTATTTTAATCCTGAGGCCCCAGTGTGCCTTTTTAGGTAAATCTGTCAATTAATATGGACGAAAAACGAATGGAAAAATTCAAAGTCCCTTTCCAGGATAGATTTTAACCTTAAAGTTTTTTTATTAAAATGTTACAATAAAACTTATAGCTAAATTAATCTAATTACTATACAAATTATGCCCACGTGGAATGGTGGCAAGAATAAAATTAATGGCAGCATTTCCGCGCTTCACAGCCAGGCTGATCCGTTGTGCAAACAAAAAATGAGCCAGCTCTTCTGACTTTAAGAGTGACATCGTATGACATGTCAAATAAAAATTGAAAGAGCATTGGTAGTACAGGCCTGATGATGGAGCAGGTAGGTGGTCACAAGCACTCAGCTCTATTAAAGGTAGGCCCATTATTATAGGCCCACCGAGTTATTTTGTGCTCGTTGGGTTAACTAATTTGTTAGACAATGGAGCAGAAAATATTAGTAATCTTACGTAGGTACATCGACAACTATTGATGCCATGCATAGTTGATATGATAAATGAATGATTCGGAGAAATCATTAAACTGAACTGAATTTATAATTTCTTAACATGAAGATATAATAACAGTACAATCGTACATACTACTAAGTAGGTACAATAATCTCAAAAATAAAACAAAAGGTTTATTTCGAAACTCCCAATGGTGCCATATCGACAACCGCCAAGTAAGTATGGATAATGAGGATTAAGTTGCTAGATAAATTAATATCTCATCTTATTTTGTTCGAAACATATTTCATTTCAATTAATTATTGTGCACTGTAACTCCTCTGTGATTAATGATTTAGTTTTGTGAGTGAAATATTTGATTCGGTTCAAGCGCTTTATAGCATAAATAATTTTATTAATTGAATTAAGAATTGTTCTTTTTTGGATCTCAACCTACATTACATCGATGTAAATGTACCCACTATACGTACGGGTATGTATATCTATTTTGATGGATGTATATGGATTTTATTTGATACCTGGCCAATAGATTAAATTAAATTGGCCAAACCAACAAACTCATAAACAAACACACTTTTGCATTTATAATATTTATTTATTTATTTTTATTTTTTATGTACATATAAGAAATTACAAGACAACATATTATATTAGATGAAATAGACATAGGTGAAGCTTATCTCTAAAAAAAAGGAAATTTCTTCCAGCTTCCCTTGAAAGTGAGTAAGGTGAAATTATAGTGGTATAGGTCAAAAATATACATCACTGTACAAATGTAAATGTAATATTGGTAAGAATTAAGCTAATTAGGTATGTATCTGGATTATTAGTAGCTCTATAATTTTATTGCACATATAAGTATGTACCTACTTAAGATAAATCAGAGATCAAAGGTCAATGAATACAGTGACCGATTTAAAAGATCTAACTTGCGTCAACACGATATTAAATTAATCGTTGCAATTTAAAAATTAATTTTGCAAAAGAATTAAGTATGTCAACAATATTAGTTCAACTTTATTAATTATACTCGTAATATTTATGTAGGTATTTCAAAGTAGTGATATCACAGTGGTTAAAACTTCGACTTCCTTATAGGGCAGTGTGGGATTCGAAACCCAAAACCTGTAACTTTTCAGATAGTGTGCGTTTTCAGCAATTTTAGCAACAAGACAAGAGTGAATAGGCATTTTCTAGGCAAAAGCGCTCCAACCTTACTTCCCAACATTGTCGTCAAGCGCAAGTCTATCTCCTAATTAAACAAAAAAAAATCACGTCTTGCTTTAACGGTGAAACATCTGTACCTGAAAAAGTTTACAGGGTACAGGAGCGTTGTGGAATTTACCCTGTGCACGACCCATTTTCAAAACTTTCACAAAACGCCTAAGAATTGGGTAACTTGTTTATCCTTTTTCACATCCTAATGTAAATAATTTGTACACAATACAATGGGTAATAAATTGTTCGTCCATAAAATAATTTTCCCACTTTGCGTGAGGTATTGATAACCTCTACCGCTCCATAAGTGTTAATTAATAGGCTTGTAGCGCCCACTGTGCTTATGTGCTTATAGCCTCTAAGATTAAACTTTACCTTTTTATTAACATGCCCAACCATAACTGTCAATCGAAAGGCTTTGTTGACTTGTTAGACTGTTGTATATGCTATTATGATTTTAGTAGCATTGTTAGCATAACTTATTTCTTTTTCAACGCAGCTATTAATTTCTTTACCTATCAAAAATTAAAAAAAAAAAAAAACGAGTTGAATAATATTAATTCGTATCGTAGTCTTTTCATATAATATACGATATACATACTTAGATTTAAAAAAATGTAGTTAAGTAAGTACCTATTTGTGTTAGACTATTATTACTAAAGATTGTAATCTGGATAATCCTTATTCCTACCCTAATAATTATTTCCTTCATAAATACCTAATACATAGTTATTTTTAACAATAAATAAAAATATCTAAGTAAGTAATTGCTATTTCCTATCGGATGTTAAAATTGGCCGTTGTTTTAATAACAGCCATCGCCCATACGTTGTTATGCTGCTTTCGAATTTATAATATTTATTGATTATGCATGCCATATTCGATATAGGGTGATTTCGCCGGTTGGCGACCGATTAGCGGGATATTCAACTTTACGTCAATATTGAAGTATGTTGCACCCATAGCACATGTATTAAAGTTATATGACGGGGTCCTAGATATTGTCAAGTTATATTTAAAAGTAAAAAAATAAGAATTACAGTTGTGAAAACATTTTAAATTGAATAAATCTTAAAAACTATGTGAAATGCTAGTTGGCGACCACTTTTGCTAGTTGACGACTGCCCCCTTATCTAGTTGGCGTCCTCTCGATTTGCTAGGGAAAACTAAATTTGATTAATAAAAAATAAAAAATATGAACGTGTTAATGTTTAAAAAATAATTATTATTCATGCTTTATTATTCATACATTATAATAAATTATTAAAACACATTTTTTCATGAGATCAAAGGTACACTTTAATATTCAAGCTTAAGCTTAAATGAATCTTAGCAAGTATAATACATTTTCCTACACAAGTACAAAATTAAAAATATCACTTTAAACAACAATTACAAAAGTTTAGAATCAAATCATCAGATCATCAGATCTCGGGATGTTATACATTTTATATTTCTTTCTAATACCGTGTCCTCCTTCTCTTATATTTTTAAAGCACATTCCAGATCTCTTTGGGAATAAGCCGGTGTTATTTTTTAATACGGTTTGTGGAGGACATCTGTAATGAAAATATTATATATTAAACACCTACATTATGCAAAAAACAGATAAGATTATAAGTAGTGATTGCAAATGGTCGTAAACCCACATATTAATTTGCTCATTTTTAGTTGGCGACCACTTGATACCCATACATTTTAAGATGTTTTATAATAATAATTTGGTGGTCGTAAACTAAAAGATACACGGATAAAAATAAACAAATTAAATTGAAAGTGATTAAATTCCGAATTAGATTTGTAGTCTATAAAAAATAAAAATATATGTTTTTCTTTCTAAATGTCTATTGGCGGCCAGGTGGTCGCCAACTGAAGTTATTGGCTAATTCGAATTTCAGTTAGCGACCATTCAATTTTTTTACCTGATTTTGTATATTACATGTAATAAATGTACAAATAACGTAAAACATATATATATCCACTTAATAGAACATTAAAAAATTGACTCAAATAAATACATCACGATCTACTTACCTCGAACGCATCACTTACTCACTATTTTTTTCGTTGTTTTGGGAACGTGTACGCGCCGAAAGTATGAGCGGCGGATTGAACTAAGATTTGTTTGCTTTCGGGTAAACACAAAGCTGCCAACTATTGTAGGTAAAACTAATAGGTCTATCCCCCTCTTTACTTAAGTGAATTTCATTTGGAAAAGAAGAATAGAATTCTTATTATTTTCGTTTTAATGCCGTAGGTACTGTTAGTGGTCGCGTAACTGACCCTGGTCGCGTAACCGGCGAAGTCACCCTATCATCCAACCTGTAATATTTGCATCCTACTAGACATCCACGATCCATCCAATCTTTGATTTTATCTATTTCACCTTTAACTTAGCAATATCAAATCGTCTACAACCCATCTGTCAAAATCAAAGCCAAAGTTCAAAGCCAACCTCTACCACTACCAACCTACCAAACCTAGTTTATTCTTATTCCTAACATTCAAACAAAAAAAAGGTATTCGCTAATCTTTACGCACTTTACCATGCATAATTCCGAAGCTAAGGCTTATTTTTTTCTCGATGGACCTCGCCGCAACGTTTTTCAAAAAGATTAACATTTAAATAGCTTGAGTCATACTATTATTTATTTTTTGTTTCAGATATTGGTGGAAAGAATTAAATGCAACAAAAATGTCTACCAAATCAAGAAAACTATCAAAGAAAAACGATGTGTTAAATAATTGCCGCTGAAAAAGAAAACGGCGCCAGCTGGTTAACAATGGTGAAATAACATGGAAAGCTCGTTTTCTACATAATACTAGAGCTTGACATAAGATGGCGTTAGTAGTATATCTTATGATGATAGCTTTTGCAAGTGGTTCTACTACTAGCGGGGAGATGGCGCTAGCGAATGTAACAAGATTTGCTAATGGGGATCTATTTTCTCTTGTTGGTAAGTAATGAAGATTTAATACTACTATAATAATACATAATTATTCAATTATTCATGAAAACAAATTGACACATTGTACAGTGTTATTTAAAGAGCGATCGTATTAGAGTTTAAAGAATGGCTTCAATTTTATCTGACTGATTGACTGACTATAAAATTCAAGTCTTGTAGTTGGTTTGTTCTCCAATCACACAGTAGCGGAAAAACACATTGACGTGACCTTTTGCATGAGTAGGTACAGTGTCTTACTACCTACTAGCCTTTGCCCTCGTGGAGTTAGGTTTTTAAAATCCTTCGGAAACATTTGTTTTTCCAGAGTAAAAAATAGCCTATCACACTCTTCAGGTCCTCAACTATACCCATGCAAAAACATCACAGTTCAGTTGCCGCGTGATTGAAAAACAAACCGACAAACTAATATAACCTACTTAGTAGGGATTCTATGCCTATATTTTGAATGTTCCCTTGCAGGAACCGATTGCGGGCTGACTCGTTGCATGGAGGTGTCCCACGGAACTGCGCTGGCCGCCATGGGCAGTGGAGAGGGCTGCGTGTGCCAGTGTCGAAGGGAAACGCCCGCCTTCAGAGAGGATCGGAGAACTTGTGTCAACAACGTCGATGGTTCGTACATTTATATTCCAGAACATATAACCTAACAGTGCGTAGAATGCCAGTAAAAATCCCCGCGATAGATGATTAAAACATACCCGAAACCTCGTGTGAAACGCCAGATGCTAGCGTGTAGGAGTGTAGTAAGCGCCAAATAGGTACATCATGACGTATTCTATAATAACTCGTAAGATATTCATTTAAAAATAACGGCTCTATCGTCTCTTAGTAATATGTATAGGAATTCTGTATAAACATTTTGGCTATATAATACATCGATGTATGTAATACACAGTGAAAATATGTTAATGCAAATTGGTTAAAAATTAAACTTAACTTACACTAACATTACATTACATTAAATTAACTAACGCGATTTTCAGAGCTAACTCTAGCTCCCTGATATAGGTAGGTACCTACCTACCTGATTTGATTGATTTATCTCTGTTAGTCGTAAACTTTTTATCATAGCAGTAAGTTTTAGTAGACCTCCCTGACCAAAATTTAGTAATAGTGCATAATACCCAGACAAATTGCCTTTGTTTTACATTATGCTAATAAAATCATTAGTCAAGCTACAGCCCCCTACACGCTCGAAATACAAAATGAGTTGAGTTCAAAGTTGAGTTATTTGACCCCCATAACCATATTGTGATGTCAACCTCGCCTCAAACGTAACCATTATAATTATTATTCTAGCTCATGTTTTATTAATTACCAACAATTGCACAAGCACTTTCGACTTTCTTACGGTCTTGACTCTTAAATGAGACACCCAACGAATAATGTCTGAAATTTGCTGTTGCATTTAAATATTATGTAGAATTTGCCTAGAAAGTGAAGATTCCGTGACGTTATTTAATGATATCTAATATTTTATAGCACTCACTGTGAAATCTAAACTCGCACTTCATAAAAGTCAGTTTTTACATGTTTTAAGCGTTAGATACTTATGCTCGGGTTTAAGATATTTTTTTTGTTTTTTATGAACATTATTATACCTACATATTCACTCAAATGAAACTTACAGGCTACCATATTTACTTTAAAAAAAATGTGAAGCTATGCTAGGAGATAAAAATAGTGCAATAGGCAACAAACTACATAACCTCCGTTTCTTATGTAGGTACCTGGTAGGTACTATTTTATAATAAGTAAATATAAAAATGTGAAAATAAATAAATAAATCTCATATAAATCTTATTTTGCTTGCACCGTTTTGATTTGACAGAATGTCCGATGGCAAGCTTCGGTCGCGGAGCAACGAAGCCGCAAATACCATTCGTATTTCTGCCACTCAAAGGGCAGATCATTTACCCTTCCAAGGAAATCATTTTTACGGGTGAGTGAATTATTACTATATTTATGTCTCTACTGTGTAAACACTCTGTAGCAAATTTTGAAAAATTTAAACTATTTTTTACTATTAACTTTGGACTATCACACCTTTCAGAAATCACATTATTATCAGGGTTAAGGGTGAAAGAAAACCTCGTGAGGAAATTTCACGCTTGAAAATCCTTAATATTTTAAATGCGAAAGTGTGTTTGTTTGTTGGTTTTATTGGTTTGTTGGTTTGCCCTTACATCACGCCGCAACGGGGCAATGAATCGACGTGATTTTTGCATGGGTATAGTTGAGGACCTGGACAGAATATTCAAGGCTTAAGTCCTTCTCGTTCTGAGCCCGTGAGCTGACATTCAATTTTTCGTAGCAGAGTTACAGTTTCTAAACTTTTTCTTATCCCCCCTTCCTTCTAGACATAGAAGACGCAATCTGTGCTGTGACCAGTGCACAGTATCTGTCTCCATCAGGCTGGGTGACACTTCGAGATCTCGTGGACAATGACGTGCCTTTCGGACTCTACCGCGATGAGGGCAGCACTTATTTACAGGTGAGACACAACCGTCCAGAGGTCATCATATATAACTTCATTGTTTTTTAAATATTTTTAGCGAGCAAACGAGCAAGCGGGTCACCAGGGGGACGATTCAGACCTGTTCGATAACATACCGTGTCGATACGGTTAGATATCGATCTCGTATAAAAAAAAATTGTCGTGTGATTCAGAGCGTTTGGTTTGAGGATACGATTCGGTTTCGACTACGTTATCGACATCGACAAGATACATTCGATTACAAGAGCATTTACGAATTGAAAATATGTATGTGTTATCGTACGATAACAAACCGAATCGATCGATAAATAAGTTATCGGAAGGGTCTGAATCGGCTGATGTGATTACTGCCGCCCATGAACATTTGTAGCACCTGAGGCACCACCAATGCGTTGCCGGCTTTTCAGGAATTTGTTGGTCCGCCCCTTGAATAACCCTATGGTGTAATTTAGTGGAAACATCATCGCACCGTCCATCCATTCATCCGACTGTTCATCTGACTATACGTCTGTTCGTCCGTCTGTCATTCCGTCCATCAGACTATCCATCTACTTCCCAGTGATCTACCTACAATTAATTTTTCAAAAAATCGACACTGATTCTTTATGAAACAAGAAACAAACTCCGTTATGCGGTGAAACAAGATAAACGGTTTTTGAGACAATTAAAATAATAATTAATTATCTGACTAATCAGTTTAAAAAAAAATAATTATAAAATAATAGCCACGAATTTATTACCACTCTTTTATTGCATTTCTTGTATAGCATAAGTAAGTAGGTATACGTAATGAAACGCATGTTTTTTTTTAATACCAACTTATCAGCTATACCTGTTCTTTATCTTTTACGGATATCTGATCTGATGTGTATATTTTGCAAAATAATGATATTATTCTGTAAAAAAATGATTTTATTTTTTACAAAGTCGCAAATGTGCTGCCACCCAGACTGTTTTTAAATGCGCATGATATCGGGATTGTTTTTGATATTAGGACTAAGTTTTTATCAAAATAAGGCACTTATCTGCACATATTTATTGATCGTATTGTGAAGGGAATAGGTGATTAAGGTGTATTTGTTATTAAGTCTTACGAAAAAGTTAAGGTTGAATTAAAAACAAAATACTTAAACGTAAGTGATCTGGATCGACCGCAAAACGAAGATTTAAGTTTTTCTAGAAACGCGAATGTAAAAATGGCGTAAAGTGGCATATCTACCTAAAAATATTTAACTAGCTACGTAATTTACTGTCATTTAGTTCACAATAGCTATTTATTTTAAATTGCTAAGCAATAAAATTATATTCACGATAATGTTTTTACTTTTTTACTTACCGCTACTTACTTATTTTAAGATTTCTGAAAATTATATTTTACGCAGTGTTGTTATATCCGTAAAATCTAAACCGATATCAAGTATTTTCTTTTCATTTGGACGGGTGGAAACCGCAATAAAGTAGGTACTCGTATAGTAAACAGTCTTTAGGTTTAAAACGAGCCATGGTATTTTTAAAATTAAATTAAGTATTATTTACAAAAAACGTTCTCCAGTTCTCCTGGAGATTCATTTTATCTAATCTAAATTATAGTATGACAGGAAAAGGTGATTGACTGACTGACTGAATGGTAGACCATGATAGATCATCGCATAGCTCAAACCACTGGACAGATCGAGTTGTTTGATAGCTGCAAACAGCTATTAGTACTACATCCGCTAAGGATTTTTGAAATTCAACTCCCAAAAGGGGTCAAATAGGGACTTGAAAAATCGAACTTAACGTGGGTGAAGCTGCGGGCAAAAATTCCATTTTGTCGTATCCAGAAAGAAAAAACAAGTTTTTATATCCGTGACCAAATCCATAACATCGTCGTTTTGTAAATTGGCAGTGGATCGCCAGTACCTGTTCACTTGACGAAGAAACTTCGTACTAATGGTACTCGAAGTTTAAACCTTAACGGTGGTCTTTTCTACCGCACGCATTCTTGAAAAATTTGCATTATCACGTTGCCACTTAGCTACAATTATTTATTTTAAAATTAAGAATCTTAGCTGATGTAGGTGTTTTTTTTTTTTTTGTTTTTTTTTTTTTATCACAAACAAAAAGTTTTTGCAGACACCAATTAATTACGTTATGAGAGTTGCTTGCAGTTTGATCATTAACATGGTTTCCGATTCATTATTCTGAATAACAATAATTTAAATGGGCAACTTTGGAAACTTGGCCAGTGACAGTTGGCCTCGTCTACAAATAAGTCGCTCAGAGCCCCACGGGGCGTTCTGAGCAACTGGGGCTCTGACCCAATTTAGATCCATGGCCCCAAGCCAACCGTTTACGAAAATTCCTATAGGAAATAGGTTAGGAACCTATAGGAATACCTACGCACCGCAAACATTTGGAATGCCCTTCCGGCTTCCGTTTTTCCAACTACGAGTATAATGTGGATGTCTTTAAATCAAGAGTGAATAAGCATCTTTTAGACAAGCGCGCACCATCTTAGACTGCATCGTCACTTACCATCAGGTGAGATAGCAGTCAAGGACTATGTTGTCATCAAATAAAAAAAAGTTAAGGATAATTTATTGAAGTGTTAGGAATGAACCCACGGGCTAAAATAGACCCTAAGCAAACTGAAGCGATATATCTGTTTAGGCCATGTCTGTTGTGGAGCCGATGGCCGCTAAGGAAACCTCGAAATAATATTAAAAATTGTGTAGGTATAAATTTTATAATACGGGAAAACAATAAAGTACGGAAAGGAGTTAATTCCACTGCTCGAAGCTATTAAAAGACACTCAATCCGATCATGGGTTATTAAGAGGGCATTTTTTTTAGTAATTAGGTAAGTTTTTATTACCGCTACTTACAATATAATAACAATAAAAATAAACCGTTAAAAATTCTACCTAAAATATTATGTAGGAAAGTTTAATGACTTTATTTCAATGGTGCAGTACACATATATACATTATACATATATACGTTAAAATAAAAAATAAATAAATAAAAATATTTTATTTCGACCAACTAGGATCATAATGAATAATAAAGAAAAACAAAAACTTAAACCTACTTTTTTTTTTTATTTACACCAACAACTTCCATACAAAAAAGTCAAAGTCTTATTTGTTAATAAGAAGACTCAGTCTAAACTTAACCTAAGACGAGACCGATTTGTCAGCATAATATGAACCATATTACAGTGGTTCAAGTACTGACAATCGATCCTGTCATCAAAATTAAATTATATTAAACTAGCCGATGCCCGCGACTTAGTACGCGTGGATAGCCTATGTGTTATTCCAGACTATAATCTATCTCTGTACCCAGCCAAATCGATTCAGTCGTTGCGGCGTGATTGAGTAACAAATATCCGTCCATCCATCCAAACTTTCGCAAATATAATATTAGTAGGATTCAATTTGTTAAATTGGAGAGGAATTCCGCTTGCGTTTTTACGTTAGATTTGCCCCTAGCCTTAACCTTCCAACAATCTTAGCTAACACGTCTAATTTGATTAACGGATCCTTATCGAGGATTTGTTTAAGTTAGATCTTATGACAATCCATACCTAGTACCTACTTAATACGTACGTACCTACCTATATATTTTCTTATAGGTATTATGTGAAATTATGTTTGTCGGTCTATCTATCTGCTATCTTTTATACTTGCAAATCTTCGTAGGTACAGTAGTAATTTGAACCCTGGAGACACAAAAGTTACTTGATGTCCTGGAAAATCATTTTCCACGGATTTAAAAAAAAACTAAAACCAATCGGACGGGCCGGGTATAGTATGTCCTACATATATATGTTATTTAGATATCTGAAGCTCTTGCAGATGGAATTTTTTAAAATAAAATATTATGAGGATTAAAAGAATCACGTGCCTAAAGTTAAAGTGGACTATTTATAAAATCGAAAGTGCCTATGTCAAAAGCGAAAATCAAATTAATAATTTTGAATGATACACAAAACATTAATAGGATTTGTTTTTAATTTTTGATGGAAAAGAAAGTTGGCCGAAAGTTTACATTAATTTATATCGATGGCCGAAAGATAGTTTCGTGCAGAACTTCTTAGATAAGAACCATTAAATAGGGATCACGTTTTATAGCTAGATTAATTTATATAATATGTAGGATTATAAAAATAAACTTTTATGAAATTGTTCAAGTTTATGATTTCGATTAACATAAACTCATGGCAGACTATTATTATGCATACCTAATTAATTTATGATTTCTTTTTGTGGTAAATTTGGAAACTCCAAATCCAAATTAAAAAATATAAAATAATATAGAAATGTATTAAAATCAGATCACGAAACTTTCTTATTAGATAATGAATGGAGAGAGTGTCTAGTTGTCCACATGATGTCAATAATAAATTAACTAAACCTAAATGAAATAAGTATTATGTCGTCTTGTCATGTCTTACCACTATAAGTAAGGTGTTCCATCACAATTAAGAGAAATCTATAAACAATGGCGAGCGATACAGATACGAAAACGTTGTGAGGACATCAACATACACTGATTTCTGTAGTTAATCTATGATTAACAGTAGATTCGCTGACCCTAACAAATGACAGCTTAATTATGAATCAATTTGAAGCGCCACGAGTGTCTCTGGAACTAATTATATTGCAAATGGCGCACCGAACTCTACAATTAATAATAATCTATGAAATCATGTAACAACAACAATAACAATGAAATCATAGATTAATATAGAAGTCGGTGCGTCATTTGCAATATTACCTACATAGATACTCGTTTCTGCTTAGTGCTTACAGCGCCAAAATGGCGTCAATCAAATCCAAAATGGCGTAAATCAATTAGGTCCAAAGAGAAATCCCAGCAGCAAGTCCAGTGTTAATCTAATATATAAAAATGAATCGCTTAATGTGTTGGTAAGCGCATCACGCGTGAACGGCTGGACCGATTTCGCTAATTCTTTTTTTATTGTGTTTGTTATTGTTAGGAGAAGGTTCTTATGAAAGAAAAAATTAAGAAAATTGCGCGGAAAATTAGAAAATTTAAGAAAACTTAACCACCATATTAAATTATTTCTAATGTAACCGCTTTTACAATTCAAACTTTTTGATGTAACCTTATGGCGTTTGACATAACATTGACAGAATGCGTGCTGCCAATTTCGTCAAAGAGGATGTAAAAAAACTTAAGACAGGACAACGTCTGTCGGGTCCGCTAGTCATAGATAAATATAGAGATCAGTGTCTTCATTCCTGAGAGTTCTCCATAATGTTCTTAAAAGTGTGTGTGGAATAAACCCTTCTCATTCGAAAGTGGACTTATGCCCAATAATGTGAAACGACTAGTAGTATCTAGAAGTTCGTAGTAGTTATGCAAACAAACAATAACACACAAAAAATTGCATTTAAACTCTACTCTTTCTCCTCTATTAGTAATTACCAATCCAAGGCCATCGATTAAGTATAAATATTCAAGAATATCGATATAATTTATTGAGCTACCCAATACTTCATCGAGTCTAAATATTTTCGTGTTAAGTAGGTGACTGTAAAAAAAATAAAAGCAGAACTTGAGTCTTTGAGTAATTACATGTATCTTACGTCGGAAGTCAAGGTGACGGCAGTGAAAAGCCGAGCCGCGAGATGTGGGCAGAGATAAGCTCGGAGGCGTCAAAGGAGCAATTTGTTCAATCTGTCCAAATATTCAGCGCTTGCGTTGAACGTGTTGATGCGGGGCGTTGATATTATAGCGAATTTAGGGTACTTTTAAATCTGAAATGAGCGTAGGCTAACCGTAATTACTGACACAGCTCATAGAGTTCAGAAGCTGAAGCAGGGCAAACCCTCTAATAAGCGATATACATTAAGCGGTAGACCGAAATATAATTTTGGATTTTGACGCCATGTAGGTATGACTTTATCGTATTAAATCTGCCTGTATTAATTATTTATTTAATCATCTTTATATTATATTCTTAGTAATAAATTTTTATTGTAATAAACACTAGAAGCTAGAAAACAGTTAACGTAACATTTTTCTAACTTATAACTTACTAAGGCCGTCTTGCACCAATCCGCTTAATCATGATAAGTTAAATTTTGTAATGCTGTCACTTTTTGACAAGTTTAGTTCAGAGTGAACAAGAAAAGGACAGGTATAGAAAATTTTACTTTAATATATTTAGGGGGTTGGTGCAAGTGGATCTAAGTATAGCTTTATCGGGTGGATAAAGATATGTTTTGAAAATCTAACTTCAACCCTCTGTTTATCCGGGATAAAAGCCTATTTCATTTCCAAGTCCTCATCAACTAAGTATATACCTCCGCAAAAAATCGGGTCGATCCGTTGCTACATGATTTAAGGACAAACCAACCACTTTCGCATTTACAATATTAGTAAGGATATGCTGGTCTATAAAATCCTTATAAGGACGTTATATGCCCGATTCTTACTTAACCGAATTTTATTTTAACGAATGTTGCAAGAATGTTACCAAATCCACGAGGCAAATTAATCTTAGTGACGGCTGATTCGAAGCCGTGAGATTCTTTGTGTCCCTACAAGTGACGAAAACATTTCGTTACTTTTTGAAAAATGCTTCAAAACTATAAATCTGACTGGTTCATTTGTATTTTTTAGGATAACTACCATTTTGACTTCGAAATAAGATCTCTTTTGAAATCTCTTTAAAAAAAAATTGACTGCTATATCTATTTACTATCAAAGTGAAAGTTATGATTTTATGAAAACGAAAATTAATCGCGCGTCTTATGTTATAACATAAGACGCGCTGATCTCTATAATTAATCTAATTAACACTGGATTTGCTGGTCCTCTACAAATGACATTTTAAGTATGGATCAATTTGAAGAGCCACATTTGACATACGAGTGTCTCTGGAACTAATAATATTGCAAATGGCGCACCAACCAATTAATCTATGATTTCATTTATAATAGAGATGGGAGCACCATTTACAATATTATTAGTACCAGAGACACGCGTATCAGCCAAGTATCGGCTTACAGCACCAAAATGGCGTCAATCAAGCAGGTCCAAGAAAGAAATCACAACAGCCAGTCCAGTGTTAATGATAGATTAAATTATAGAGGTCAGTGGTTAGACGGCTGAATGAATGAAATTGATAAATTCTCTATGTAGTTATAAATTTTCCTCAACAGTGGCGAGGTTCTCCAAGTCTTCACTCTCGTCTAGAGGGGCGTCTGGTGACGGCTCACGTGCTGTGTTCAGCGCCTAAACCTGCCCACCTCGCTGCGTCGTGTGCCGCTTTCCGTATTGCTGGAATAACCCGCCAAACTTTACTAGGTAACATGAAATCACTATCATTATTTATTTTCTACCTTTATCTACCTATCATAGACGCCCACTGTTGAACATAAATCTCTTGTACAAACTTCCAAGTATCTCGGGCTTGCGTCGCCGATATCCAGTGGTTCTCTACGATTCGTCAGTTTACGGAGCTTAAGTGAGCTTTTTGGTCCAAAGTCACCTTCAGACCCCATTGATTCTTCAATGTGCCTTATAATATTATCTTCTAGTGCAACTTTACCGCTGACTTCTGGACTTGCTGATGTGATTTCTATTTTGGAACTACTTTAATGATACCATTTTGGATTTGAGATGCCATCTTGGCGTTGGAAGCATAGATATGAGTATCTCTGGAACTAATAATATTGCAAATGGCGTTCCAACCCCTATAATTATTTATTAGTAGAGACACTCGTATGTCGAAAGGTGGCGCTACAAATTCATCCATATTTATACTGTCATAATTTTGTATAGGGACTGCAAGTCCAGTGTTACTCATTGATTAAAAATAGAGTTTGGTGAACTTTACCCGGGATATCAATATGGTGATTATTTCAGATGTAAGGTCAATACCATTCCACGCTGGGGAAACGGTCACTACAGAGCCAGCCACTCAAAGCCAGGGCCTTAGCGTGCTCGAATCTCTCGCGATCGGCGTCTGTGTCTTGATGATTGTCTTCATATACGCAGCTGGCATTATCTTCTACATTCACTATAAGCAAAAGCAGAGGAGAAAGTCTAAAGACCCTGAGTTGAATCATTCTCATACTAATTCTACTGATAATGGCTCTACCATGGATTCACGTCTAGGCATGGATAGTATGGTAAGGATAACTTAATACAAAACTAACTTTAGTTTTATACTTATTTGTAAATGAAATTGAAATTTGTATATTCCAGAGGATGAAAACTAATCCATTGATGACCTTGGAAAGCACACGAAGTGATTACACAAATGATGCCGGCTTATCCGATGTTAGTGAGCATACAGAAGATACATTTGATTCAACTTCAGTCAACACAAAACAGGTTATACATAATTTTATCTTGTTATTTATGTTTAAAATGAATTGTTAATAATCCCGCAGGTATGTAATGCTAATATAATATGAAACCAGTTTCAGGATCGGAATTCTAATGTTGTGTCTGCAATAGTGCATTCAAGACGTAAAAAACCACCAAGACCATCAATAAGAGCATCTTCGACTCCAGAGCGTATCAATGAACGGATCCAAAGGCGGTCAGCTTCACCTGAAATCGAAAAGGCTCCACATTCAGATCTGTCAATACTTCACTGTAGTATAGAAAACAGTGAATCAGAGAATTTACCACCTCCACCTGAAGGAGAGCCAGTAATTAGAAGAAAATTGTATTTTAATCCAGTGTTCTTCGAAATAGAACATCTGAAGGTATGGTTTATCAATGCTTATTTACACATTTTAGTACCACTAAAAAGTTTATCTTATCAAATCTTCCTAGCCAAATTTTGTCGAAATTAGTTCAGAGGATTAGGCATGTGAAAGTAAACAGGCAGACTAAGCTACTTTCGGGTTTATAGTGTCTAATAACCATGTCATAGAATTAATATTGTAACAAATAAAAGAAATCAATTCGGATATGGATTAATGATTTTAAATTTTTATTAAAAATTGTTTTCTATTTTAGAGTCCTCCACCTGCAGCTATCGACTTTTTAACTAAGTTAAGGGAAGTCATGTCTATTGCCAAGGAAAAGATGATTTCAAAAAGATTCATTCCTATATTATCTGATATACCAGAAGAAGAATCATATCATACAGTAGATCTTGGTTGGGACATCCCATGTGCAAGAAGGGGTAGAAGATTCAGTGCAATAAGTTTAAAGAGGGAAAATAGCCGACGCACTATCCTATGTGGAGGTTGTCCAGGGTGTAATAGCAATGAACGAGCGAATAAGAAAAATGCTAGTTTAATGAGATCTAATTCGTGTAAAACTTGTGTCAGTGACGATTATAAGCAGAGGATAGTTCAGAAATGGTTAGACGAGGTTCCTACACCTACTACTGCGCCTAGACCCGTTAAATCAATAGCCAAGGTTAGTGGAACACCGAGAGTTATTGAACCTAAAGAAAAAGATGAAGTCAGGATTAGTCCAGTAGAACCAGTACGGAATGAAGAGCTAGAGACTGTTAGAATTGCCGAGTCAGTTTTAACAAAATACATCAATGACATAAAAGTAAAAAATGAAGATATTTTGGAGAACCAAATAATCCAGGATCACATAAAATCTCAAAATACAATTGTCTTATCAACTGCCGCCAACTCTCTAGAAAGAAAAAGTCCTTCGAATCATGCTACTCGAATTGTTAGAAAAAAGTTGCCTCCTCCACCTCCTCCTCCAATTGACTTCACAGATTTAAATGATACAAAGGTACCAGTATCTCCAGAAGTGAAAAGAAAAATGCAGGCAGTTATACGTGAACTAAATAAATGTCGTCGAGTTGAACCAGAGTTTTATGATATACTCAAATCACCACTTATGGTCCCAAAACTAGTGATACCAGTCGTTGCTGCAGATTCAATTTATTTTAGTGATGATAACAGATTTTTTGAAGATCGAAAAAAGGCTGTAGAGACTGTTAATAATGAACAGTTTGATAGCTTGGAAAGAAAGATTCCAAAAAAGAGAAGATTTTCTTTAGATTTTGCAACGCAACCAAATAAGAGAGAAATTTCATCACTACAAAATACCAACATAACTCGAGACAGACGAACACGTAGTTGGCGTGATTTCAAAAACACGTCAAATGGGAATGGTGTAGCTTATCAATCGATACATTTGAATAGTGACAGTAGAAAAAAATATAAAAATAATAATGAGGTATCAATAAACACTGTAGAACCTATTTATAATAACATTGAAAACCCTGGGCCTCTCACAATTGAGGTTCGAGGTTCTCCTGTTGATAATAGACAAAAGATTAACGATGATTTTGATCCTGATACTCTTGATAGAAAACCTAAAAAGCCGATTGAACAAATTGAACCTAAAAAATGCGTCGAAAGAATATTACTAAAATCTGGTGGAAGTTTTAAATATAAACTTGTTGATCCTGAAACTCAAGAAAAAACAAGTCCTCCAGAAGAAGCATTTACGAGGAAAATAGGTAGCTTAAGAGAAATTTATGAAGCTAGAACTAAAGCTCAAAATGACGTACGATTTTATGAAAGACGTGGTAGCGTTCCTAATGGTACTCAAGAGTTGGCAGCTTACCTAAAGAATTTGGAGCACCCTAGGAACTTAGACAGTACGATTGAACCTAAACCACCTATACCACCAAAACAAAAACGTGCCGAATTCTATACCAAAGGAAATACACCCAGAAATAGTCCTCCAAGTGATCGATATCGTTCATCGGAAGAAAGAGATAAATTTCCTCCAAATTCAAGAAGTGACGAAAGAAGAAGTGATTTAAATGCAAGACGCTCAGGCAGACGATCAGCTAGAACAAGACCCAGACGAGTTGACATAAGGAAATTATGTCGACCAGAAGATTCTGGGTATTTAAGTACGGATTCAAATGAGTCAAAACGAAGAGCTAGATATTTAATGCAACTAAAACCAAAACTGCTCCCCCCAGAACCTATTCTGCAAAAGCCTCCTAGCAAAGTGAATAATTTGCATATAGATACAGACACCGATGATTTAGAATCATTATGTGACGGACGAAGTGAATCTGGGGGAGAAAGTGTAGAGACTGATTCGGTATTCTTTGGTAATTTTAATGATTCTAAGCATATTTTCGAAGAACTAGGTTATGGGCGACGCAATAAGTTAGGTCGCAATCAAGAGCAAATAGATTCTGGTTTTGCTGGTGAGACTAACATAATCCTAAGTGGAGATAGTGACTCTGAACATAAAAGTGTTATTTCTATTGTAACTGGACATGATGGGAGAGTTTCAGCTGCTTCCATTACAAACTTAGATGATTCGCCATATGTACAATCTGTGGAATGTTAGTTTATTTTAGTTATTATTTTTATAAAGCCAAATTAAAATATGTAATTTTAGTTAGTAAAGATAAATGAATAACAAAAAACTTAATCTTAAGTGCTCAAAGTATTTAATTTTTATCGATTAATATTTAAGAGTTTACGTTTAGTGCCACCGAATTTTACCTCATGGTATAGAATAAGTGTGTACCTATTATTTTTAACCAACTTCCATTAAACAGAAGGTTCTCTATAAGGTAAGGCGCCTATTTTTATTGTTATTTAAAACTTAAGTGGTCTGTTTAAACGTCATCTACAGAACAACAGTTTCTTTTTACCAGCATGGTCGACTATGGTCTGTGGCCTATAAACCCATCTCTCAGAGGAGACCTGGTCTCAGTCGATGATGATGATATCTATGTTTGTTTATATTTACGTATATTCAATCGTAGTGCCACAGAATACCTAATAACGTAGTACTAAATAGCGCCGATTTTGATGATTAAGGTATCAATCGATTCGTTATTAAGGTCCAGATGACAAAGGCTACTTCATTTTATACGAACATATTACATCCAATTTTCCGTTATAGAGTTTTTTTTCGGTTTTTAAACTCTTTTCTTGTTTCTTCGAAGAGTGCCAATAAATTATTTTGTATTTGTATAATAGAAAATATAAGTACATATCATAAATATATATTTCAATTACATATGTAAATATATATATGGAAGTATATCATATTATGATATATTTATAGTTTCCATATAATAAAAATTGCAATGTAAATAACAGATATTCCGATACTTTGTTACGAATGCCATTTTGTAAATAGGTACTAGAACCGGCCGGTTGTGCAATTAACATTATGTATATAGATTTTTAAAAGAGGCTAGTAAATAATTTAATCAAAAAATGTTTTTTTTTTAAATATTTTTTTTTTAACATTGTTAAAATTTCTATAACAATAACATGTTTTTGTTGTTAATAACGTCTTAAACGAGTTTAAACATAAGGTCGGATTGTAAATTAAATGGATAAGTACTTAATTATTTTAGTTACCTATTGGACTGTCTGCAAGGAAGGATAGAATTAAGAAAGACAATTTAACAGCTATTTAACTATACCTGAATACATATATTTTATAAGTATCTACAAAGCATTTTTAATTTTGATTTAAACCTTTTTAATAACTGATTTTACCAATGTAAAATAAGTCTTATCCGACTTATCCGAGCGTTACTTTGACGTTGGTGACATAGGCACTTAATCATCAAAAAAATATATAGAAAATATTAAAAAAAGCCATTAACCTAAGAAAAGAAGAAGAATAGAAAATATATAAAAAGAATATACCTATGGCCCATGAGGGGATCGAACCCGCGACCTTCGCGTTATTAGCACGACGCTCTAACCAACTGAGCTAATGGGCCGATGAATATTCTGCTGAAATAGCTTACTGAAATTTTTAATGCAAATATCCATGCAAATTTAAACTTTCAACCGTTAAGGGCCCGTTACCTTTTGGACAGTAACTAGTTTCGACTACTTCGATCGTCCATTCATCAAGTGAGATAAACGTCCATCGATTATTCGAGCTGTGTCCACTTATCTCTGTAATTAATCTATGATTAACACTGGTTTTTGTTATCCCTATACATTGACAATGACAGCTTAATTAGACGCACATATGCAATAAAGTGTCAACCCATACAACTTATGAATTGAAAAGTTAACTTTATTCCTTTAAATTATGTATGTATTTAATTTGACAAAGTTTTGTGGGTTGAAACGTTATTGCATAATTATGTGCGTCTAATTAAGGGGTTTGAAGCGCCACATTTGAAATACGAGTGTCTCTGGAACTAACTAATATTGCAAAAGAAATCACAACAGCCAGTCCAGTGTTAATCATAGGTAAAGATTTTAGACTTGATTCGTGGTTTACTGACATAATTGTTATAAAATACTACGAGTACGTACCACGACGTTTAAATGACGTTCCTCCGAAAAGATCAAGAAGGCGGTTAGATAGATTCTACCCATGACAGCTTCAACTTGACGTCTCGCAACACCGCAGTCTCGTCGTGACCACGGTCCATGCAATTGGATCGAAATATCGACAATCCCAACTAAAATAATTACCGTGGTACGTACTCGTAGTATTTTATAACAATTAATCATAGGTAAGTAATTATAATTATAGAGGTCAGTGTATGTGTCCCATATATTGGCATTTCAGCTTTGTGACTCGATGGGCTCTGCAGAGTTATTTCAGTGAAATCAGGCAGACGAAGTCGGAGTTAAGAGCATATTATTATTGAAGAACAAACACGAAAGCATATAATATTATCAGGTGGCAAATCATTACGCGTATAATCTCGAGGATTAGGTTACAATTAGGGAATGCAATCTCGATCTCGCGAGATCTCGTTTTCGCGAGATCTCGGCCTTTTTTAGCGAGATTGATCTCGGCTGAAAAAAGGGGCGAGATCTCGCGAGATTAACGAGATTGCACTGGAGCATAAAAAAGTCTTATTCGAAGCGCGGACTGACACTGACGGAGTTGCAATCTGTCGGTTTCGTTCGGTGCGCGAATTAATTTTTAAATTACTAAAAGATTTGCGTTTGATATTAGAAGAGAAGACTGGTTGTTTTTCTCATTTGTTATTTCAAATTCAAATTTTATTTATTTCATGTAGGCCAACTTGTAGCTCTTATAAATCTACCACCGGTTCGGAATGCAGATTCTGCTGAGAAGAACCGGCAAGAAACTCAGCAGTTGCTTTTCAAAAAATAAAAAATATTTTTTTATTTTTTAATAGGTAACCAAACTGTGCTATCAGCTATGTATGGTCGCGGACAGAAAATGTTTATCAGTTTTCAAAGTAGATTCTATATCACATTGCGTGCAGTAAGGTCTATAACGCCATAGAATATCAAAAGCATACCGACTGTCAGGTATAGACGTGTGCATGTAATTATGAATCTTAAGGTGGTAAACATTTTCTGTCCGCGACCGTATGTATATACAGTGCTTCCACAGTGATTTGATTGAAACGTACGTCAAAGTTTACTACTTAGAAGTTTATTAAAAAATTATAGACAATTTGATTCATAAAAGTCTATTGTAAAAATTCGTGGAAATAAAATATGTTATCTTATAATACTTATAATTTTTATTATTATTTTTTTTCTAATTTATTCAAATATTATGATTATTTGCAAAAAAAAACACACAAAACTGCCAATCTCGCGAGATCTCGAAATTGGCGAGATCTCGCGGTATTGTTATTTACAATCTCGCGAGATCTCGCTTGAGCCCCAATCTCGCGAGATTTGCATTCCCTAGTTACAATACGTGTAATCACGGGCTCGAATGCACATGATTGTTTGGATCTATCGTATTATTTAACTCACGTAAACAATTTCGATCTCTATCCTGTAACAAATAAGACTTAATATCGTGTGAAATTTTAAGCGCAGCAACCAACTGTTCTATTACTTGTATTGGTTGACTTGACCCTATAATTAGAATTTTAATTCGTATTTGCCTTTAATGAAAATGTTATTAAATGGACTCAATCAATCAACAGTCAGCAGTCATCAACTCGTCACTGTTAAGAATGGGCTTGTTAATTTAAACCCACCATTTCACTTCAGCAGATTGTAGGGCGTGCGTTAACTATTTTACTGTCTGTCACCGTTGGTTGGTTGGTAGAGATTGCTCTTTTAGCAATAAGGCCGCCTTTGCATCCGTAGTTTTAAGATGTATCCTCTGTAAACTGAGTGTAGCTACCTAAATACGTAGGTACTTACTCTATTAAAAACTTATGCCCGTTTCCACTTACCACGAACAAGGCAGCGCCTAACTAGATAACTCCTAAGCTAAGCAAATTCTTAGGTATACATTTACCTTTCACCAATCGATTTTTTTTACTAGGCAACTGCCTGTATTGTATCGAGTTATCAGTTTTTGTGTTTGACGGTGTTTTGACATTTAACAGGCAGCCAGTCTGGGCCTGTGTCGCTCTTTGCAACATTGCAAAAAGGCTCAAAGCAAAAAGGCAACAGAAGTAGCTAAAGTCTGATTTTTAATTCGGTGGAATTCTGACACTTGTCATTTTATAAATAGAGTGAGTCATTTGTATGAAAAACATTATTACCACCTGTAGTTCGATTTTACCCCAAACTATCTGTCAGGCATTTGTCATAAATATCTATGTGCGGCAATTGATATTTATTTTTCTAAGTTCTTTGATATCTTTTTTGTGGGATTTTTTAAATCTCTGGTAACATTAAGATACGTCAGAATTCCACGCAATTAAAAATTAGACTATAAGTTCTTCAACTTGCCTGTATTGTATAGAGTTATCAGTTTTTGTGTTTGACGGTGTTTTGACATTTAACAAGCAGCCAGTCTGGGCCTGTGTCGCTCTTTGCAACATTGCAAAAAGGCTCAAGCAAAAAGGCAACAGAAGTAGCTAAAGTCTGATTTTTAATTCAGTGGAATTCTGACACTTGTCATTTTATAAATAGAGTGATGTCATTTGTATGAAAAACAGTATTACCACCTGTAGTTCGATTTTACCCCAAACTATCTGTCAGGCATTTGTCATAATATATTTATGTGTGGCAATTGATTTTTATTTTTATAAGTTTAAATTTATTAACTTTTTTGTGGGATTTTTAATCTCTGGTAACATTAAGATACGTCAGAATTCCACGCAATTAAAAATCAGACTATAACTGCTACTTGCGCTCGCGCTAGGGAGCCAGTTGCATCGCAAATTGCAACAAAGTTGCCTAAATACGCAACTTACAACCCTACTTTTATTGATACAATTTCCCCTGTCTATATGGTTGGATATTATAGGTGATGCTCTACCTATAGAATCTAGACTTCTATTGCTGATAATTTCAAATTAACAACTAAATTATATACCTACTCTAATGGAAACATTTATTTAGCTAACGGCAGCACAAATAATGGTCCAACCACGGCGGCTAATCTACTGATAGATTAGTAATTAGCTATCTGTGCTACATTATACTTAGTGCACAGGTGTGTGCACAAGCGCAGGTGCACTCTCTATTCCCTCACTCTCATAGTCCGATGAGACGAAAAATGACACGACCGGAGAAAGATCAGGCGCAGGACCGACAGCTTTACGTGCTCTAAAAGCCACGGGGGTAACACACCGCCAACTTCCTAACTCCGAGCAGCTAGTACTGAGAATTTTTTGAGAGAAAAACCCAATACACTTTTTTGGCCCGACCCGGGAATCGAACCCGGAACCAGTCGAACTTGCTGACCACTATTTATAATAATGAATGACATGCTAAAAAAAAACAAAACTGCTCATTCTCGTCCAACAGAGCAAGGCAAACAATAATAAAAAAAAAAAAGCAAGCCATCTATACTATTATAATAAAGAGGGAGCGCGAATTTTGTGAGTTTGTATGTATGTCCGGAGCAAACTTTGGAACCACCGCACCTATTTCAAAAACTCTTTTACCAATTTAAAGGTACATTATTCCAGATGGTTATAGGCTATATATTATGCACATAAAGTATTATGGCTAGATATTATGTGCAAATTTGAATTTTTTTGAATCTTAAACGTTTTCAAGGCGTGCGCTGGGTCATATACTGCTATTGGATGAAAATGATGTATGGGTGAATTGTTCCTCTTAAAAAGTTCTAAAAAAAAGTCCGCGATAGCATATGTCTATCTTCTAAGAATAACTTACAGTGACCATTTCTATCTTTCAAATTTTGATTAAAAATAATGAATTATTTTCGAAGGTTCTTTAACCGATGCGATGTCAATCTATATCTAAATAAATATGTTTATTATCGTAAGTATTTAGTTTAGAACATATTTGCCCTTTACACTATACAATTTAAATAAATATCATAGGAGTTGTCGGAAAATTAAATTAATATGTGTCGGCCGGCGCGGGGGCGGTGCACGGCGGCGGGTTTCGGCGCGGGAGATTCCTCTGGTTCCTGCGGTGATTTTATTTACAATCGTCTCCTATAAGAAGCTCTGTGCGATCAGTCCCGTAAAAACAAATATGTATTTAAATTTTCAACCCGGACGAAGTCGGCGCGGGCTTCTAGTGTCAGCTATAAAAGGTCTCCGATCATCATGTCGGAGGACGAATAGAGGACACACAATTAAAAAAAAACTGCTAGACCAACGAGGCAGTTTGAGGGGCAAACCAACAAACAAATATACTTTAGCACTTATAATGTTATGCGCTACGTTATGCCTAACTAATACCTCAATTGTTGGCTGGGGGGTCGAATACTGTTTTACACTGGTAAGCGAGTTTTCTCGGTTAAACGTAATGTTAAACAAAATGTCACAGTTGGCACGTCGTAAAGTGACGCCTTAGCGGCTTTCTATGAAATTGTAAACTCTTGCGTCACTTCTTAGAAATCTGTCACAACGCCAAGTAAGCACATAGGATACCTATTATAAGTACATCATTCACTAGATGATCACTAATATCCTTACTAACGTTTGTTTGTCCTTCAATCGCTTAGCAATGAAGCAACAGATTAGAATTTCGGCATGGTTAATTGGTTAGGTATAGTTGAGGACCTTTTATCCCGGAAAAACAAAGGGGGACTTTAAAAAACCTAACTCCACGCGGGCGAAGTCGCGGGCACTGGCTAGTAATAAGTATAATCTCCACCGAGTTTGTCTGATTGTGCGCGCTAATCTCAAAAACCATTTTAGCAGTAAAGATTCGAATAGAATTAATTATTCGAGTGCACTATTCTATGTGCGCTTTAAGTAGGTATTATTCCAACAAAATATGTATATAGGTACGTACGTAAGAATAATTTATCTTAAGTTAAAAAACATTTGAATTACAATAAAAAGTTATCAGTAATTTGGAATAACCGTTCACGTGGTAGCGTGGCCGAGCGGTCTAAGGCGCTGGTTTAAGGCACCAGTCTCTTCGGAGGCGTGGGTTCGAATCCCACCGCTGCCAAAATAGCTTTTTGATTATTTTATTCGTTGCATTTTATATGAAAAAAAATCCATTCTGCTAAATGAGCTGCAAGAATAAAATGCCAATTTTAATGATAGTTTATTGCCATTGTGAAATAGCCATCAACGATTGACAAAGCAGCTAAAGGCATTAATCAACTTATTACTCTACCGAAATGTCGGCGGCATTTAAAGAATTTATCATAATTCACAAGTAATTCACTACTACATTTATGTACAGTAGGGCTGTCAACCGTTAAATTTAATTAGATTTTAAGGTTTTAGATTCGATGGCTTGTAATTCTTGTGGTAAGAATAAATCTATATTAAGTGAATTTTTCAAAATTAATTGCGCGTATATTGAGATACGAAAATTACTAAAGTATCGACTTGAATTCAAAATGGTAATTGCATCATAAATGGTCCAAAGTAGGTACCTAATTTTAGGTACGAGGATCTCTTACTTATGTACTTCGTACTTACCGAAACATCTATTGCTCCATTTAAGATGCAATTACCATTTTTAATTAAAAAAAAAGTCATCATCGTAATAAGCAACCCATCAACGGCTTACTTTTTTTTAAACTGTCACTACTTAGCGCAAGCCTCCTCTTATGCTCAGATCTATAGAGCGTGCTCTGACTTAGCTCGGACTCAAGATAAGTCTTAAAACGAGACACAAAATAAATATGATACGACATAAATCTGTCTCGTTTTATCTCTGTCTTGAGTCTAAGTAGAGTGAGAGTGCGGTCTATAGATTTCAGCCTTAGACAAAAGAGTCCACCACGCTGGCCCAATGCAAATGGTCAGACTACACACTTTTTGAGAACATTATGATAAACTCTTAGGCATGCAGGTTTCCTCACGATGTTTTTCTTTACCGTTGAAGCAAATGATATTTAATTGCTTAAAGGCACATATAACTTCTACAAATCAGAGGTGCGTGCCCGGGTTCGAACCCGCGACCCCAGAATAGGAGACCGCAATCCTAACACTAGGCTATCACTGCTTCAAAAAAGAAAAATCAGAAATTCATGCATATTATGTTCCGATTTTTTTTAATTTTGATGTGGCAGCCCTGAAGCGCTAATCCGATTTCGATCAAATGGCTAGGTTAATTGATCTGATGTACATCAATCATTACAAATCCGTAGTCTTTTGGGATTCCCTGTTAGAAAATAAATTAAAAAAATTATTTATTTATAGCCAGAACCGACAACTTAAAGGAGTAAAATAAAAGGTCTGATTTGTAGCTGAAAAGTCGGTCACCCATCAAATCTTGACTTGGGTCATGTTGTTTGACAAGTGTAATCGACCATGACAACTTTATTACCTACTTAAAAAAATGCAAGGAAACATTTGTCACTTCACTTCATAGTTTAGAGAGTATGCTATGTAGGTAAGTAATCCGTTAGAAAAAAAATGCTTATTTCAAAAAGCGTTACAACGGATTCCAAAAAAAAAAAGACGTGTGGCACTCGGGGACTGCCGCGGTAAAGCTATTGCATAGCATTTTTTATCTAGCGGTGAGAGGAGTCCCATGTCAGGTTATTTTCGTTACGGAATTTCTGGATTCAGTCTCCACGCTCAAGGCCCGCGATAGAAGCTATGCAATAGCTTAAAAAAACAGATGAAATTCACCAAATCGCAACTATTTTACTACATCATTAGGCTATTAGTATAATGATGTAGTAAAATAGTATCAGTAGCTAAAGATATCATTCTCATTAGTAGTTGTAGTACCTACGCCTACGTAATATATTATCACTTGACGATTCGAAAGCACTTTGTACACACAATAGAACAAAATAAAATTTTATTGAAATAAAATTTTATTTTGTTCTATTCTAATAAAACTTAACTTTGTATGCCGCGATATCAAGATAAACTCTACATAAGGTGCCAATATTTTGATAAAAAGAAATCATCTCACTTCGGGGTTACGGAACCTTAGTAGCGCGTGCAATAAACTTTTTAATTTGCGCGTCATTGATATAGTACAACTACAACATCCCCGTGCGTTACACGCGAGAAGAGCAGACAGACAGGTGCGGTGTCATTTATCCGAGGCACGCGGGCCTGGCGGGTCGACTCGAATGAAACTCGACGCGAACTCTACCGCACGATAGAAAACTCGTAGTAACGCAAAAAAAAAACTATGTTCTATTTCTGAACGCCGCACGCTTCGTTCTATTTTTGAACGCAGACACAGATAACGAATTGAAATGCGTGTATGTTTGTGGACTGAACTATTTGGTGAAATATAGATTAAAAATGATCAATTTAACGATGCATATCGAAATTTAAATCGTTGTGGTTTGCGCTTGTTGAAGATAATAATTGTCGGTGAGTGAATAAATTTATAATTTTTAAATCGTTATATTTGTATATTTGTATATTTTATTAAAATAAGCAAAAATATAATTAACGATGATTTTTGGATTCACTGTTTCCGAACGCTTATACTACACTTAAGTACCTACTTCATTCTATTTTTGAGCACAGATAAACAAAAATATACATGATAACAGATTAAATCTTGATTAAATCAACTTTTTGAACTTATCTGAAACTTAGGCTGAGATCTATAGATCGGCTCTCACTTTGCTCAACTCAAGAAAGAGTTAAAACGAGACAGATTTATGTCAAAGCATTTTGATATTTGTGACTCGTTTTAACTCTATCTTAAGTCCGAGCTAAGTCAGAGTACTCCGCGCTATAAAGATATCAGCATAACTACATAGAAATATAGAATTTGCCCTCAACTCTGTTCGCATGTATTAGGCCACACATATCTGAAATCAGATTCTGCAACAAAAACGCACACATACTTAAATTAAAAAAATTACCTACACACACACTATATGAAATTTCATTTTTCAAATTCAAAATTTAATTATTTCATGTAGGCTAACTTGTAGCTCTTATGACACGTCATAAATCTACCACCGGTTCGGAATGCAGATTCTGCTGAGAAGAGCCGGTAAGAAACTCAGCAGTTACTCTTTTCAAAAAAAAAATTTTTTTACAAAGCTATGCTATGTATACAGTGCTTCCACAATAAAGCTTCAAAAATGCAAAAAGACATACGTAGGTACACCAATCCAACGCATGTCAAGATGGATAATTTTTTTTTAATTTATACATGTTAAAAATGTTAAATTCCTTATCCAAAAATTTGAATATCAAGATGTACCTAGTAGTAGTACTTAAGTATAATTTATTTCACACGTAGATTACCTACGTGGCTATATCTACGTGGCCCAAATCTCCATCTACGAATATCATGATATTCGGTTTCAGTAACTCTATAGAGCTATTGAAAGTGCTACGACGCGACATAATATATCGACAAAAAAAATTAACTAAGTAATTTTATTATTTGAATTGTCTCTGGCATCTATCTTTAGTTGAATTTATCTATGACTAGCTTTTGTCTGCGACTTCGGCTACGTTAGGTTTTTGAAATCCCTCGTTAACTCCCTTCCCTTTTTTTTCGGGATAAAAAGTAACCTATCACTTCTTTGGTAATTTCTTCTTTCATTAATTTAATAATGTACGGGATGGGATCTAACGGTATGGGAAAGGATAATAAGAAACTGTACAAAAAATTACGGTTGTGTGATAAAATTAGTTTCATCGGAGTAGGTAAAAGTAGACTGTTGCGATTTTGAGTAGGTAAATGGTAAACGGTAAACGCACTTGAAATCGGTAATATTTTTCTCAAGTGCATCATGTGACATGTCCGCGAACGGTTCTTGCCTATTATACAAGTCGTATTAAAAGTAATGAATTCAAAAATCTTTAGTATTGTTAGTACCTACCTAATAGGAATAGGAAGGTAAGTGTTGTCTGATGTTGTCTGAGTACAAATGTCGAGTAGAAAACAATTATGCTGGGATCTATAGAGCGTGCTCATATGCTCTGACATAAATCTGATGCGTTGTTGAAGTCATCAATTTAGTTGATTCCCGCGACTTCGTACGCGTGGATTGAGGTTTTTGATTCCCGCGGGAACTCTCTTATTTTCCGGTATAAAAAGTAGCCTATAAAATGCACAAGCGTGTGCGCAAACACAGGTGCACTCTCCATTCCCTCACTCTCATAGTCACCTTCACGAGTGCAGAGGAAGCAATAACTAAATCTTTGAATCAGCTCGGTGACTACTACACGGCGAATGGACTAAAACCAAATCCAAATAAAACCGAAGTCTGCGCATATCACTTACGTAATAAAGACGCTACAAGGGAACTTAACATCACGTGGCAAAACACAAAACTCTCACATAATAGATTCCCCAAATACCTGGGCGTAACTCTTGACCGGAGCCTAACAATGAAACAGCACTGCATGAACACCAAGCAAAAAGTTTGCACACGCAATAACTTACTGAGAAAGTTGACCGCGACTTCTTGGGGAGCTAAACCAACCGTCTTGCGCACTACAGCCCTTGCGCTCTGCTACTCCGCAGCCGAATATGCCTCCCCTGCATGGGAACGGTCGGCACACGCAAAGCTGGTCGACGTAGCTCTAAATGAGTCTTGTCGTCTAATAACAGGGTGTCTGAAGCCAACACCGACTGACAAACTGTACCAGCTGGCAGGAATAGCCCCCCCGGAGGTGCGAAGAGCGGTCCATAGCTCGGTAGAAAGAACAAAGCAGACACAGGATAGACGTCACCCACTATATCATCACAAACCGCCCCGACCTAGGTTACGCTCCAGGAATAGCTTCTTACACTCTGTGCAACCTCTGAACCAGTCCGCAGAAACTACGCGTCTCGCTATGTGGAGGTCGCGGCTAACCACCTCAAGCACGAACATCAGCGTGAAGGAGAGACTAGCCGAGGGTTACAACCTTAGCTGGCCTATTTGGAAGTCGCTCAACCGTCTCAGAGCGGGGGTGGGGAGGTCTAGGGCAAATCTGGCGAAATGGGGATTTATCTCTGTAAACGATACGGAGTGCATCTGCGGTCACCCGAGACAGACAATTGCGCATATGACGGGGTGCCCTGCGTGCCCAACAACCTGCACGAACGAGGAGCTGCATGAGGCTACCGACCGAGCTATTGCGGTTGCAGCTTTTTGGGCTGCCCGTATTTGAGGTGCCATCGACTCGAGAAGAAGAAGAATAGTCCGATGGGACGGAAATCCGACCCGACCGGAGAGAGTTCAGGCGCAGGACCGACGGCTTTCCGTGCTCTCCGAGGTACGGGGGTGACAGTGACATACCTCACACACCTACATTTTTTGATCCGACCCATGAATTGAACCCGGGACATCGTTATTCACAGTCGAACCTGCTAACCACTAGACCAACGAGTCAACCATGTAGTCATCAATTATCTCCACTTAAGAATAATATTGAGAGCTCTCACTCGGTGGGAATGACCGGAACATTGTCTTCGGAAGCGATTATGCGTATCAATTATAATGCAAAACAATGCACATGATTCTTTCCGTCTGTTATCTGATAGGTAGGTATATTATCTTCCTTTGGAAAGTGCACTAAGGAATTTCACAACCTTGTTCCTCCTTCACCTTGTTCTACCTCAGAACTATAGGAGGTTTTGGCCGTGGCTAGTTAGTAGTTACCACCCTACTGTCAAAGACGTGCCGTCAAGCGATTTAGCGTTCCGGCACGATGGCATGTAGAAACCGATTAGAAGGAGGAACAGTGGTCGGTAGTGGGTGGTATCGGTTGATAAAGATAAAGAAGAAGAATCCGTCAAACCAGAGAAATCTGTAGGCACAACGTGCCGCTCGAGCTGTACTACTCTTCCAGTAGTAGAAGAAATACTTACCGGAACAACGTTATTAAAATAATAATATTTATTAATTATATAAAAAATAAAAATAATTTCATTTATTTTTATTTTTTATATAAGTACATATAAGAATTTACAAGACAACATATTAAAAGAAGTAGACATAGGTGAAGCTTATCTCTAAAAACAAGAAATTTCTTCCAGCTTCCCTTGAAAGTGAGTAAGGTGAAATTATAGAGTGGTATAGGTCAAAAATGTACATCACTACATATACTATAATACCTACTATATAATATAATATGAATAAATAATAAACTACATAAACTCGAAGATACATAAATAGTATATAATACATAAATAATATAATACATACCTACATAAATATACATAACTAAGTAACACATAATATAATATCAAGTCTAGAAGAAATTGTATGTAAACAAGTATAAGTAGGTTTATTTTATTTAAATAATACAAATACAATATTTGTAACACTTGTAAATTGAATACCATAATAACTTAGTATTTCTAGCGTTGAATACATCGTAACAATATAATAAAAAGTTAGTGAAGTGAATAGGCTATTCTAAAAGTATACGAGCAATAAAAGTGTAAACGTGTAAAGTGTAAAAAGTGTAAAAGTGTCATGTAAACACGTTTCCCTTTTGTTTTGGACGTTTATTACCCGGTAATCCTGTGTTTTGCTTTCTTTGTAATTGAAGCACAGCATATCAAGTTAATCTTTTTTATATATCCCATTCTGTAGATCAACTTATATCGTAAAAAAAATTCGTTTCTTACATAGTATTCGCATCGCTATTTTAAAACATCCCGCTGTCTAAATGTTTGCTGCTGTCAGATTCTTTCTAGCACGAGTGCTGTACAATATTATGAAAATGCAGTACCGATTTCCTCTTAAACTTAAGGAACAGTAGTACTAAATAGCAGTAATACTAGTTTTCTGGTGGAAGGCTTTGGCCCTAGTTAGTAACTTCCCTACCATCAAAAACGTGCCGCCAAGCAATGCGTTCTGGCATGATGGCATGTAGGAAAACGAATCAGGGGTGTATGGGTTGAATGTACACTGCCATATCCCTTCCAAGTTAGTCCGCTACCATCTTAGGGTGGGAACACGCCAGAGATGCCTCACTGCGATACCTCGCGGTCGCGGTTTAGCTCGCTACCTCGATGCCACCTCCATTTAAAACAAATGTTTGCAAACAGACGAGCGCGAACATGCCGAGAAACATCGATGTGAACCGCGATGTATCTCAGTGAGGTATCCTTCGGCATGTTCGCGCTCGTCATCATGTCCCTGTCCTTTTCCCACGCTATGTGGGGTCGGCACAACATGTCTTTTTCTTCCACTCACTTCTATCATTCGTCAACTCATTATCTACTCCTCTTACACGCATATCCTCTTTCACACAATCCATCCATCTCTTTTTTGGTCTTCCTCTACTCTTTTGCCCTTCTACATGCATATTTAACATTCTTCTACTAATATGGTTTTCTTCCCTCCTCATTACATGTCCATACCACGCGAGCCTATAACTCCTCATCTTTTCGATTACTGGCGCTACTTTCAAACTTCCTCTTATATACTCATTCTTTATCTTATCCATTCTTGTCACACCACACATCCATCTCAACATACGCATTTCGGTAACATGTACTCTTCTAACATCCGTCCCTTTTACTGCCCAACATTCTGAACCATACAATGTGACAGGTCTAACAACCGTTTTATAAATTTTCCGCTTTAGTTTTAGGGGCATTCGTGGGTCACAAAGCACTCCTGAGACCTGTCGCCATTTCATCCATCCTGCATTCATTCTGTTGCTTACGTCTCGGCCAATATTACCGTCGCTTTGAAAGAGCGAACCGAGGTACTTAAAATCGGAACAGACTGGTAGGGGTACACCATCTAAGGCAATTTTTGAAAAATTGGAGGGGCCACCGAAGTCACAGAACAGATGTTCTGTTTTAGTTCGGCTGATTCTTAGGCCAACACTCTCCAATTTCTCTTGCCATTTTTCCAGTCTGCTCTGGACCTCCGACGCATCTTCCCCGACAAGTACAATGTCATCAGCAAACAGCATGCACCAGGGTACTTGCTCCTGTATGTCTGATGTTAGCGCATCCATTACCAGGAGAAACAAATAGGGGCTTAAAGCCGATCCCTGATGCAAGCCCAATTCCACATTGAAGCTCGTCTGTTTGCATACATTTGTTTTACATGGAGGTGGCATCGAGGTAGCGAGCTAAACCGCGACCGCGAGGTATCGCAGTGAGGCATCCTTTGCTTGTTCCCACCCTTAGACTGCATCACTTACCATTAAGTGAGATCGCAGTCAAGGACTATCTTGTCATCGAATAAAAAAAACTAAACGCTCCACTAGCAACCCCGTCACCTGAACAGATTTTTTTTTTAAAGAATATTAGCCAAGCTGAACTTGACTTATATTCTCCTCTCCCCTCCAAATAAGCGAAAAGCTTGTGCTAGGAGTGGATACGACAATAGTGCAACGGGTGGGGCTCGAACTTGCGACCTTTCAGTTTTCAGTCCGCACCTTTAACCGTTGGGCTATTGAGGCTTAATTGCCTGTTTAAAATTAAATGAGGATTGGTAGATCTATGCCAAGTAAATCGTTGGTTCACGACCTTACAAGCGTTTTGGGTAATTGGTAGGTACTCAGCAGTCAGCAAGCACATTATTGATATAAACGGTGACGCCTCCAGCAGGCGGTGCTTGCGCGACCAATGTGGCCATCTTAACGGTAAAGGTGATACAATCCCCACCACTACGTTATATGCCTACCGAGAGGATAAGGCTACCACTTACCATTGCGGATAAACAGTAGGCACCTCCGCTCCAGTATCACCAAACCTATCGTAATAATTTTAGTAACAAAGCCTTACGTAGCTAAGTCCTAAAAAAAATGTAGGTAACTCCATATATCTACGAAATTAAAGAGCAATCAATTACCCTTTTGGCTGTAATTTGGACGCTGGTGTTCTTCACTTTATTGCTCTGAAGATATATATACACGGTGCTATTTTGTTCCCCGTAAACCCTGAAGGAAGTGAATGTGCTCATGAAACTGAACAACTTTCCCCAAGGAACATAGGTCGAAATATGAAAAAAAATTTTGGACCTCCCATAGTAAACAATCAGCTAATCGTCAATTTTGTATGGAGGGTCCAATTTTTTTTTTGGGGAAAGTTGTTCAGTTTCATGAGCACATTCACCTCCTTCAGGGTTTACGGGGAATAAAATAACACCGTGTATAGATTTGATATTAATGTTGGGAAAAAATGTTATTGCTCTCCATGACGTTGGATAATTTGAATGTGGAAGAAGTTTCTTTTTTGCCATCTGTCACTGTCACTGTCACTTAAGTCTGTAGCTAGACCATAGATGTGACCATGTCTATGGTCTAGACTCTATTGTTGTTTACAACACCTCTGTTTGTAGGCTTCGTCTCCAAGTCCTCAACTATACATGCCCAAGTAAAAAACACGTGGACTCATTGCTTCGTTGAAATGAAATGACGAATGAAATGGAATGATGAATTCTTTGCTGCGTGATTAAAGGAGAAAGCAACAAACCAACACACTTCCGCATTAATAATATTAGATGAAGTAGAAGGAAGAGTTAAAAACTTTCGTAGTTAAAATTGCGTAAAAACCCATAAAGTAGGTAATAAGGCTGTTACTATTCTTACTTTTTACGATGATATTATTATGACGATGATAATGAAGATTATTTAAATAAAATTAATTTTAGACGATTTATAAATTCAAATCATTTTTATACATGAGTAATTTAAAAAAATCTTACATTATTAATTATAATATAAACGTAAAAATTCTTTTTACAAAGCCGACTTCAAACGCCACTACAAAGTATATCAATTGTGCCTATAAAATTTGAAGAGTTCCCTCGATTTCTCCAGGATCGCATCATCAGATCCTGACCTGATGACAACATGACAATCGGACTACTTGGGAAGTATACCCTTCCAAACAAAACAAGAATTTTCCAAATCGGTCCAGGCATCTTCTAGTAATCGGAGAACATACATAAAAAAGAAGATTCCGACAAATTGAGAACCTCCTCTTTATTTGAAGTCGGTTAAAAATAAGTTTGTTACAAGCAACAAAAAAAAATCTTACATAATAATTACTTATAGTTTTAAAATACATTAAATTATTTATTACCTACTAGGGTTATTTAACAACAATAGCAGTATAAAAAGTGAATTTTAACGAACTCATTAGACTTGCAACAGAGGAATCAGCGAGTCAAGAAATTAAATACGAGTTCGCTTAAAATGTCAGAAAAGCTATTTTAATTATCATAAAAATTAAAACGTTTGAAGAGCACGCGCCGTTATTTTGGTAACGTCTTGTGTCGCGTTTACATATCAGTCATACGGCAAACTGATTAAGCAAGGAAAAGTAGTAACAAAAAAATTGTCGTGGCTCGAAAATGTACGCCAATGCTTCGGAAAACTTGACAAAATATACTTTTGCCCTAATTTAACTTATATTTTTAACATGTTATTACAATAATGAAAATAATTTGTATGAAACATCAAAAGACCATAAGTTGTGCCATTAACATGATAATTTAGCAATCGAGAATTTTTAAAACTCAATATTTGGAAATAAAAAATTTTAACGACATTTTTGATGAAGACACAAATTCATAAAAATCCATTTCGAAGAAGCTTTAAAACTTAAAATCTTAAAATACTTGAAATATGTAGCATAATGGTGATCGCATGTTACAACCGAGCCAAGAGTTTTCCTTTCGAATTATTTAAGACCGTAATGTGGATGACAAATCATTATTAACGTATTCTGAGTACGTACTCACGATGCTTACGACTGGTTACGAAATATGCGATCAGCTTAACTCAGTGATGGCTTCAAGTCGTCGAGACATCGTGTAAACGGGACGTGGTCAATTCGGTTACGGTAACAGTAAAGCATAACGGGGGGATATAACACGCGATTCTGTAAAGCTGTCCACATGTAGATCACGATTGGTTGTCGTGTATAGTTTACAGTTATTGCTGTAAAACTCATATTTCTCTTACAATTTTCCTGCTATTTTGCAAATCAAAATTTTATAACATAAGGTTATTCAAGGGGCGGACCGACAAATTCCTGAAAAGCCGACAACGCATTGGTGGTGCCTCAGGTGCTACAAGTGTTCATGGGCGGCGGTAATCACTTAACATCAGATGCCCCACCTGCTCGTTTGGTAGCTAAAAATATAAAAAAAAATATCGAGGGCGGCTTTTTTTACTTTATATTTTCTTTGGCAACTAAAATTCTAATGTCCGCCCGACCGAATTCGGCCACAGCGGCCAACCTTCGCAGGAAATCCTAACTACAATATTATAAATGCAAAAGTGTTTTGCTGGTTTGTTTGTTTATCCTGTCATGCAGAAACAACAGATATCGACACGATTTTTTGCGTGGCTTTAAATTGAGCCATTTGACATAGCCTACATTAATTTATTCCGGAAAACAGATCATACCGCGGGATTTAGGTTTAGGTTTAAAGAAATTTATTCTCCAAAGAACATTTTGCTCACTTATAGAGAACTTAAAACTAAAATTTATATAAAATTACAAAACATTAAAAAAACAAAAAATGGTGACTGCTAACAATAAATCATTAAACATAATTTTTTTGAATGTGCACTCTAAGTTTTTTTTTTGAAAGTTAGAAAAGACTTTTGTGCCACAATCTCTTGAGGCAGACTATTATATAATAGTGCTCCCTCAAATTGTATAGTTTTCGCACCATATGTTTTTGTTCTAGCTTTAGGTACTTGCAGTTTATTTTTATTCCGTGCAAAATATGTATATGATTTATTTTTTATTGTGATTTGTGTGTTTATAGATTTTGAAAGTATTTTTCTAACTAGAATACATGTCTTGTACTTATATAATTGGCTAATAGATAAGATATCAGTTTTCTTATAAAGTTCTTTAGATGGAAATCGGTAATCTAGCTGGAACAAGGTTTTTATTAATTTATTTTGAGATATTTGAAGATCTTTCAGATTAGTTTTATACGCACATCCCCATATTTCTATTAAATATTCTAATATAGGCTTAGCTAGTGAATTATAAATTAGATTTCGTACTTTGTGTGGTATACATCGCGTAGATCTACGTAAAGATCCAGTCAAAGATGAAATTTTTGACTGCAAGTAGTCTAAATGAGGTCGCCATGATAATTTTGAATCCAAAAATAGCCCAAGATATTTTTCTGTATCTGATTGTTTAAGCGCTTGATTATTTATAGTTAAGCAATCAAAATTTGGAAGTTTTTTGTTTTTTGCAGTAAAAGTCATATAAGAAGTTTTAGCAACATTGATAGTAAGTAAGTTGTATTTGAACCATTCATTTAGTTTATCTAAGTCTGCTTGTGCATTCGATATAATATCATTGATTGAATCAGCAAAATAAAATAGGCACGTATCATCTGCATATAAAGATACTTCTCCGGTTAGTCCCAAGTTGCCAATATCATTTATGTAGATCAAGAATAGCAAGGGGCCTAAAATGGATCCTTGAGGTATTCCACAAACAATATTCATTGGTTTACTTTTAAAATTTTCAATTTTAACTACTTGTTGTCTACTTGTTAAATAAGATTCAAGAATTTTAAAAGCTGATCCAGATATACCGATATCTTGTAACTTATTTAGCAAGATAGAGTGAGACACGGTATCGAAAGCCTTCTTTAAATCAATGAATATACCTACTACTACCTTTTTATTGTCAATATTATTCTTTATTTTGGTTATCAAATCGATTGTTGCTGAAAGAGTATTTGATTTCTCACGAAAACCATACTGGCCTTTAAAAAGAAAATTTGTTTCTGTTAAATAACTATTTAAACGTGTGTATAGATTTTCAAAACCAAACTCCTCGCGGATGATGTCACGGCCAACAGCTAGTCATTCAATAAATGGTAAATGTTGGTGGAAATGAAATGCACAAAAACTCATTGAACTTTCCCATGAATCAATAGGCAGCTACGTGAGGTTGAGAGGTTGATTAGAAGCTAAACACTAGCTGTTAGCTACAGTTAAACAATATTCACTTGTAATATCGGTTCATTCTTTGAGTATTAAGGAAGGGTTAATTCAACAATACATATTAAAATTGGGTATTAGACTAATTTTTTTTATATACTTAAAGGTTTTTAATATTATAACACAACGAATTTTCCTTTTTTAAATATCTTAACTAATTTTTAATTTTTTTTTTTGAAGTGTTAACCTACACTTAAAGGAAATAACCTAATAGATTTATAAATACTTTTAACTGATTGAAAAAGTGGATACATATCATTAATTTCGTGGCTGACGTATGGTTCGGCCGTGGTGTAGCGGTTAACACACTCGGGCGCGATTCCCAGAGAGACGTGGGTTCGAATCCCGCCGGCCTCGGAATTTTTGATATGTATTTATAAATCTATTATCTTAACTAATCTCGAAAATATAGAGCTTTTAAGTTTCCTGTTAGAAAAAGAGAGCGCTAGATATGACGTCACGATTCAATAGCTCCTTATAGCTTTATTGACTATCCGACCTTTGTTATTTTATTTTATTAGTGGTCAATATTGGAATTTAAATAAATAATTTTAAACTACATTTTTAAATGAACAACTTATTTTAGGTGTCCAACACAATTTGCCAAAAGATAAAATTAAATACTTAGATTTATTTATCACATAAAATAATCTGAAATTTATTAATCACTTAAGTATACTTAATGCTTTTGATGCATTTACAAAAAATCTCTCAACAGTTTGGAATAACTTTTATAATAGTGTTACGTTAATGAATATTTATTTTATTATTGACTATTATGTTAATGAATAAAATTTGGATTCTTCCAAATCTATCTATCTATAATAAAACTGTATAACTTTCGCATCTATAACAGAAAATATTTGCCAAAAAATGATTGCGGGTAACGTAGGGAACAGAATACAGTAAAAAAAATTCAAAACTTTGTCTATTTGTTGTATGTCTGTTTGAACACGCTTATCTCGAAAACTTCAAGACGAGTTTTTGTAGGGGTTTTCACAAGTAACTTGAGCATAGCTTGCGGCAAAACATACCTAATCTATACTAATATTATAAAGTTGAAGAGTTTTTTGTTTGAACGCGCTAATCTCAGGAATTAATGGTTCGAATTGAAAAATTCTTTTTGTGTTGGATAGTCCATTTATCGAAGAAGGCTTTAGGCTATATTACATCACGCTGCGACCAATAGGAGCGAAGCATCAGTGAAAAATCGCGATGTTATTATAACAGAAATTGACGCGGACGAAGTCGCAGGCACAGCTAGTATGTTATATTCCATCAAAATCGGTTAAAGGAATAAAAAGGTATCTAAAAAAGATGTAAGAGACTGCTTAGCTTATAGAGATTCTAGAAAAGTTAAATGATGACGTTTCATTAGTTGATTTTTAATTTTAAAACTAAATCCACGTGGACTAAATCGTAGACATTTAATTTTATGACTTGTAATTGAATACACTAATGAGGTCTTAATGTTAAGATTTTAGACTTCAGCTATTATCAATAATAATTTATTAATGAATGATCTCAAATTCTAGTAAGATCTCTAGTTTTATCATTAGCATAACTTGCATTTAATTTTTTTTACGGTATTTTACATATTATCTAGCACTATAAATTTAATACGATAATAGCTTAAATATTGGTTTTTCAAAAATATCAACATTTTATTCAAATGTGATTGTTTTACAAAAAAAAAAAGACGATGTTATAAAAAAAGCTGTTATGACTGACAAGTTTACTGCACCCATTCAAATTTCCAAAACAATTTCAAAGTTCAGGAACTTTTATGTTTAAATCTAAATTCACACATCGAGCTAAATTTTTGCACAGGGCGTGTAGAAACTAATTAGGGGTGTGAGTACACTGCCATACCCCTTCCAACTTAGCCCGCTACCTGTACCAAGTACCTACCCTCTAAGTGACGATGCAGTCTATGCCATCTACCATCAGGTGAGATGGCAGTCAAGGACTACCTTGTCTTGTCGAATAAAAAAGAAACGTAATAATGTTTGCTCAAAATTATGATTTTAAAAAATATATACAGGTAGATACAGTTAAAAAAAAAATATGAAAGCAATGCTTTTATATAAAAAAACTAGCTTTTGCCCCCGCGACTTCGTCCGCGTGGAATTAGATTTTGGGGTGGAATTTTCAAAAACTGTGACACACGTACTTCTTTATTTTTAACTGAAAGCTCAAATACCAACTTTGACGGAAACAGCTTGAAAAATGACGGAGTTTCATATAAACTTCCATCCCCTATTTAAACCCCTTAGGGGTGGAATTTCCAATAATAGAAATAGAAATAGAAATAGAAATAGAAATATTTTTTATTCAAATAAACTTTTACAAGCACTTTTGAATCGTCAATGAATCTACCACTGGTTCGGAATGCCTTTCCTGCCGAGAAGAGCCAGCAAGAAACTCGGCGGTTGCTCTTTTCAAAAAAAATAAAAATTTACAATTGTTATTGAAACTATGCTATGTATTCAGTGCTTCCACGATGAATTTTCCTGAGTACAATACAAGTAAAAATAAATACAATACAAATACAAATAAATACAATTCAATACATGTTAACACAGGCAGGCAAAAGCAGACCCATTCCCGTTGGTGGCACCCGTTCACGAGCATGACGCATGATCCAGCCATTGCTTCGCTCAACCATATTTGAGGGAACGTAACAACCCGCACCACACGACACCACCACAGAAACTTTAAAGAGAGCATGACATACTTAGGCTACCCATGTTAAGGCATCGAATTGAATACCAACTACTCATTTTAAGACATGACTGAGACAAATAAAGTGGAAACACCGTGGAACAGAATACAATAAAATCATGTTACACAGGATAGTTATTACTGTCTTATGAATCACTGGAGCGAATTATATCCACGCTTTTTTATCATTTACATAGTCTTCAATTGTATAATATGCTTTTTTCATGAGAGCAGATTTAATTGATTTCTTAAACTTGTGTAGAGGCAAGTCTAAGATTGACTGTGGAATTTTATTGTAAAACGTCACGCCCATTCTCACAAATGTCTTTTGGACCCTCTTGAGGCGCAGCCCAGGAAACATGAGCCTATTTGGATTTCTACTTGGTCTATCGGACAAATCACTCTTTTTTTTGTAACTCAAAATGTTTTGTCTGACAAACATTATGTTGTTATAAATATATTGCGAAGCTACTGTAAGAATGCCTATCTCTTTAAATCTTTCTCGAAGGGAATCCCGCGGCCTCAAATTATAGATTGCGCGGATTGCCCTCTTCTGCAAAACAAAAATTTTTCCAATATCGGCTGCCTTACCCCATAGTAAGATTCCGTATGACATAATACTATGGAAATATGCAAAATAAACAATTTTTGCAGTTTCTATGTCAGTCAACTGTCGAATCTTCCTAACAGCGTAAGCAGCAGAGCTAAGTTTGCCAGCAAGCGTTGCTATATGGGTGCCCCATTGTAGCTTTGAATCCAGGGTTAACCCCAAAAACACTGTGGAGTCCTCAGTTTTCAAAGGTTCATTATTTATTTTTAAATTTTTACTGACAGTTCTCGTGTTAGGTAATAAAAACTCAACACACTTTGTTTTTTTAGCATTTAAAAGGAGATTATTTGCCGTAAACCATTCAGAAACTTGAGATAATGCATTATTTACATCGTCAAAATTGTCTTTCATCCTATCGACTTTAAAAATTAAAGACGTATCATCAGCAAATAGTACAATATCGCAAGTATTTTGGACAAAATGTGGTAAATCATTTATGTAGACCAAAAACATGAATGGACCTAGAATAGAACCCTGGGGTACACCCATTACTGAGGCTGATCCGGATGATTTTACATCATTGACACATACTCTTTGGACTCGGTTGCTGAGATAAGACGCAATGAGACTAAGTGCAAAATCTTTAATGCCATAGTGGCTCAGTTTAAGCAAAAGAGTCTCGTGATCAACGCAGTCGAATGCCTTTGACAAATCACAGAAAATACCAATGGCATTCTGTGAGTTCTCCCACGCATCGAATATGTGTTGTAATAGCCTTGCGGCTGCATCGGTTGTTGATCGACCCTTTGTAAAACCATACTGCTCAGTGTGTAGGAGTTTATTTAAATTAAAGTGTAAAAGCAGTTGGTTGAGCATTATTTTTTCGAATATCTTGCTGAGAGTTGGCAAAATTGAAATTGGCCTGTAGTTATTCGGGTCACTTTTGCTGCCCGATTTAAAAAGCGGTATTAGCTTACTACATTTCATAAGATCTGGAAAAGATCCAGAATCTACTGATTTATTAAAAATTAAAGCAAGATACGGCGCAATAATATCAATTACATTATGAATTATTTTAACTGATATCCCCCATAGATCTGCTGTTTTCTTATTTTGTAAAGATTTAAATGTTTTGACTATGTCATATGGGGTAACGTGTTCAAACCTAAATAACTTATTGCACTCAGAGACATTGCTTCTTAGAAGACGATAGGCTTCTGCCGGCGAGGAATTTAGAGAACTGGTTGTGGTAATTGGAATATTTTTGAAAAAGTTCTCAAATGTATTTACAACTTCTATATCGGAGTTAATTACATGATTATCAACTTTAAGCTCCAATTTATTATTATTATGCACCTTATGTTTATTCGTTTCATCGCTAATGATGTCCCATGCTGTTTTAATTTTATTATCAGAATTGACAATTTTTTGTTTTATGTGAAGTGACTTTGCTTGTATGCATACATTTCTAAACAATTTAGAATAATTTCTTACATATTCAATAAACGCGGGGGAATAATTATATTGTTTTTCTGCATACAAGTCAAACAGCTTATTTCTACTTTTATAGATGCCTGCAGTTGCCCAGTCACTAAACTTAAGATCTTTAGACAGTCTTTTCTCTATCACCTTAAAGATAGAGTTATATTGTGAGCTTAACAAATCAAAAAACTCTGTATAAATTACATCCGGATCATCCTGTGCAAGGTCAAGCGTCGGCAATATAGCTGAGATGTTTTGTTTGAAATGCTTTACTTTTTTAGTGGTAACTGGCCTGTATTTTATTACTTTTGTTATGTTCTGTTCACTGCTTGGAATAGATATCATTTGACCGCAATGATCAGATCTGAGATAAGTGATAATAGATTTTTCAATAATGTTACAATCACAAAAAATGTTGTCAATACAGGTAGCTGAGTTTGCAGTTACTCTCGTAGGTTCATCAAAAATATTCTCTAAATTAAAGCTTTTAAATAAGTTAAGTAGCCTACCAGTAAAAGGAGTGTGAAGCAAAATATCAATATTAAAGTCTCCACAGACCACTATTTTTTTTTGATGACCTACATAGCCGCCTTAAGGCATCCTCCATTACCTCCTCAAAAACAACAAAGTCGCCCGAGGGTGGGCGGTACACGCAAACTACAATATATCGGTCCAGCTCAACAATATCCTTTCTAATCTTCTAATAATCCTATCTTAATTTCTAATAATCCTTTCTTAGTGTGCGCCTACGTCATAAAAGGAACCAACTGTAAAAATTTCAAGTTTCTAACTTCAGTAGTTTAGGCTGTGCGTTGATATCTCAGTCAGTCAGTTAGGACTTTGAATTTTATATATAAAAAAATAATGTCAACATAAGACGACGTTTTGTTTAAAATAATCAAGTTCAAACCAGCAGGGAAACAATACCTACCACGCACCGTGTTGCTTCCACTACTTTCTAAAACAAATGACCATTATGAATTCTACATACGCCGCAAACACGTAACATCCACTTGCTTTAGACAAATAAATTTGCGGCAAGACAACTGTAACTAAAATATTTGTCTGAAACGTGTGTTTAACTGGCAACACTAATGTGCGATCACGTTCCGAGCTAGCAACACCATGGAAAGTCGTAATTTTAGTTGTATTATGCATAATTTGTTTTCCTCGGAAACAATTGACAATCCTTATAGTCTATTCAATAAGTCCATGCGACTTAGGCTGAAATTTATATACCGCACTCCCACTCAGCTCAGACTCAAGACAGAGTTAAAACGAGACAGATTTATGTCAGATCATATTTGTATCTCGTTTTAACCTCTATCTTGAGTCTGAGCTGAGTCAGTGCACGTTCTACAGATCTCAGTATCATTGAACAGACTACCTATAAGTTTTGTGGGTCAAGAGGTTTTCTATTTATTCCAAGTGTGCATGGTTTAGATACTTTTAATTAAAATCAGATAAAATATTTTTATTATATAAATTGTTTTTAGAATAGAAAAAAGACGTGTGGCATTCGGGGACTGCCGCGGTAAAGCTAGCATAGCATTTTTTATCAACGCCATCTAGCGGTGAGAGGAGTCCCGTGTCAGATTATTTTCATTACGGAATTTCTGGATTCGGTCTCCACGCTCAAGGCCCGCGATAGAAGCTATGCAATAGCTTAATAAATAGAAATATTTTTCATTCAAATAAACTTTTACAAGTGCTTTTGAATCGTCGATGAATCTAACACTGGTTCGGAATGCCCTTCCTGCCGAGAAGAGCCAGGAATAAACTCATGATAAACTCACGCAGTGTCAGCTATTCTTCAAAGAAATATTTCAATTTTCTACCTATGTAACCCAATTAACAAAAACTTGTTAGCAGCACTATCTAACTCAAAGTACTTAAGAGGTTTACCTACCGCTTAACTTCATCTAACTGTTAAAATTACCTACATAAATCATTGTACACCAAAACAAGTAAAACTTCAAAAGTAAAAGTGCTTCAATCACAATATAAAGCATAAATCACACGTGAATGTGAAAATTTTAATTGCGAAACCCGCGGCCCGTACCCACCATGTGATAGCATCTAAATTCTAATAGGACATTAGTTACTTTGATTTACTGTAGCTCAGAATGCAGGTATGAGACCAGGGGGTGCTAATTGCTGAAGCCTAGTAGGTTTTATGTGCGCAGTAGAAAACGTACGACCAGGCGAATGAAATGAATGAAAATGAGATAAGGTCTTAGATACAATTATCCATAATTAGATTAGGTTGGGACACTGTTGCCTAAGATAAGTTTAGAACTCGTAATATAGGCATCAGTGCTCTCCACTTATAATATCCTTATGTGCTAATATAACAAAATATATTTCTACATTTTATTTATTAAGCGAGAAATTGCAATGACATTATATGGTTATCGTTGGAATAAAAGCACACTAAGGATAAAACCGATAAAACATAAAAGTCTAAAAAGAGTATTGGTTACCATTAGGCATTAGATATAATATGGATGCGCAAGAAATATTTTTAAGCTATTGCATAGCTTCTATCGCGGGCCAGCGTGGAGACCGAATCCAGAAATTCCGTAACGAAAATAACCTGACACGGGACTCCTCTACGGTGAGCCGCTAGATGGCGTTGATAAAAAATGCTATGCAATAGCTTTACCGCGGCAGTCCCCGAGTGCCACACGTCTTTTTCTGTCAAATTTGACGTCCCCCGCCGCTTACATATGCAATTAAAACATTCATTCATCCACCCCACTACTTGGCACAGGTCCTATCGAATGAGAAACGTAAACGCACTGTGTTTCATAAAAGGCACTTAGTCATTTATTAAACGACTGGTCTTATAACGCGCGACGCTATGAAAAAGATGCCCTAATTACGGAAAAAATACGAGATTCGGTAACAAAGGATCATAAGTTTAATATTTTCTTTGGTAGGCTTCCATTCAAGATTGTCTACTTCAGTATTGATTGATGTTATCCTTTAACGAAATTAATTAGTTGAATAATTTATATTTTAATAATCAGTAGAATCGTCCCACTCAGAGAGATTCATAAAAATATCTATACTAAGGAAATTCCTCAGTAAAGATTAGCAACTCTGAGTGTGGAAGTTAAAGAACAAGAGAAAATAAATTATGATACCCGACAGCATATTAATAAAAAATAAATTGCAGATATAATATTATTAATATATATATTGAAATTGAAACGATTAACTCCATAAATAGCTATACTTGCTCAATTCATTATTGATTTCTATTGCTTAGGTTAAAAGTCAAAACCTAGATACTAACGTATTTTTACACAATAGAGCTAATAGTTAGGTGTATCTAAACCTAATTATACCTAAACTTGATACCGAGAAAAGCATCAAATCAATTTTTATTCGTGTAACGCCTGTCATTTATGAATTCTAAGCTCTGTCATTGTAAAATAATACAACTTGGATACGACGCTTTCCATTTGAGAAGAATTCGGCATACATCGCTACGAAGTTGCCAAATTCAATATTCTATTCATACTACGCTGTACATGTACTATGTATTCTGAGGCTATACTTTTCGACATGCATCCACATATGCCAATTATAGCATAGGTAGTAGTTACCCAGTGTGAAATCAGCATAGAAATTATCTAATACTATAGTTTGGTGTGACCGCAATTTCAATGAATACTTAGCTTAATAATTTGGCTAAATTCTGTATAGGTCAATGATTCTGAACAACCATTTCCATCTCTCCGATTAACATAAATATATTTTGCATATCGTCACTATCCTTACTAGAATATTATAAATGCGTGTGTTTGTTTGTTGGTTTGTCCTTTAATCACGCAGTACGAAGCAATGGATCGATGTGATTTTTTACATGAGTATAGTTGAGGATATGGAGAGTTACTCAGGCTACTTTTCATCTCAGAGAAACAAAGGGTTCCCCAATGATTTTAAAAACTAAATCCACGCGGACGAAGTTGCGGGCATCAGCTATTTATTTATAACTCAGTGTAAAAATAACCTCGCTTATACTAGAATATCTAAAAACCGCAAATCTAATCTAGAAATGTTAATTTAACGACTGGATTTTACGAGCTTTATAGACTCGAATCCATTTTTTGTTCAAATGCAAACATCTACGGCAGGTACATAGTTTGGAATATCTTGAAAATTAGCCGATAGATCTCCAATACAAACGTTTAAATACTAACTAGTGGTTCGCCCCGAACTGAGACCTCGCGATATCCCATAATTCCCAAAAGTTTTAATTATATATTGTAATAATTAACTTTTAACATTAGACGCAATAAAAAAAAATAGTTGACATAAAACTGTTTTACTGACACAGCGCCATCTATAGTGAAGCATTATAGTGAAGCATTATAGTGAAGCTATTAGCTTCACAATAATGCTAATAGATGGCGCATTAATATTAAATAATTTCGTTTCTTTATAACATTTATCTAATTTTAGTATTTGTTGTTCAAGTACAGGATATAACTGAATTTTCAACCAACTTTCACGTTCTAATATTCAGTAATTCTTGACATATGGCTCAAATTAAAATCTCCACTTTGAAACCCCCCCATTTGGTCAATTTTTAGGGAAAAATTAAAAAAAATATATTTTTGTACTCTGTTCAAAGTCGTCTTTAAAAAGATATATCGCAAGTCTATGTAGAGCAACAAACAAGATTTTACTTCAAATACGCTTCTATGAGAGCCCCCCTGAAATAAAGCTTTTTATATTTTTTTATACAATGTTCGGCTGAAGGCCATCAGTTTACATATTATATTTAAATTTGAAGTAATTACGTTCAGTAATTCAGAAGTTATAGGGCTCTGACAGACATTTAGACGAACACACTTCTCTGTCTAGTAGGCAAGCGCCCTAGTTGACTCAGAGAACTTCGCTTCGCTCGTTCAATAAGTGGTGGCTAATAAAGATCCGGCGCATTGAACCTATTATTTAGTTTTGAGGTGTACCTAATGCCAATAAATATATTGGTGACATCATTTTTGGCCGCTGTCTCGGCTATTAAGTAAATTAGGGTGACCAATTTTAAAATCCTTTCTTCTAAGGTGTTTATTTGTTAACTGCAACCTTTTTCTTTATCTTCTTTAACAACTGATAGACGAATTAACACAAGATTAGATAAGATAAGGAATAAGAGGAAGTTTGAAAGTAGCGCCAGTGATAGATGAGATGAGGTGTAATAGGTTGGCGTATTACTAGAAGAATGTTGAACATATGCATCTGAAGGACGAAAGAGTAGAGGAAGACCAAAAATAGATAGAATAGAATAGAATAGAAGAATAGTTTGTGTGAAAGAGAACATAATACCTATGCTTATAATGAGTTGACGAACGATAGAAGCGAGTGGAAGATAAATGACAATAAAAGAAGATAAAATGATGAAGTGCCGACCACACAAGCGTGTGTCAAGAACAAGAAGCAGAAGGTCTTCTTGGTTTAGGGTCGTACCGCCACCCGAGCAATGTATCAATCTCTGATCTAACCTTATCTAATGATCTGTAGTGAATTCTGTATCATCAATCGAAAATGGTGACTCTAGTTCGAAATGGATTTGGAATTCGCCACACTACGCATACCAAGGGGTAGAGACATGTTAGCTAATCGGTTCGTTCGTGATCCGAATTGATATGATCTCATTTGGAAATGTAGATTAGGTAGTAAACGTCTCTGGTGCCGATTTCACCAACGTCGAGTGTCGTTTAACCGAGGAATAAACTGAGCTTTCTGACAGTTTTTGTATTGAAATTTTGCCAAAATGCTCGGATAGAACTTATGTTATGTTATGTTGGTAAAATTGGCCTTACATTGCATAAGTTAGACAGTAGACATACCTGCCCATTTGGTATTTTCTAATTCTAATTCAACTGTATTTTTGAGCTTGACTATTACAACTAAAAGTTTTATGTGATAAATAAATCCGACACTTATGTAGGTACATGTTAGCGTTACATAAGTACATGCTAGAATTACTAACACTTACTGTACCTAACACTTATACAACTAAATAATTAGTATAAACACAATACAACTTAAAAACTATCATAAACCTAATCCAATATTCAAAATAAAAAACCTAATCTGATAATTATTAATAATAGCATGTCGACCACATTGCGATCTTTACTTGTCTAACGCTAAAAATATTAAATACAAACCAGACACGAATTTAACCCTTCTTAAATCAAACCATACCTTCAACGCTCTCTAAGCTACCATTAGTAGACCATTAGAATAGAATAGAATAATTTTTTATTCAAATTAACTTTTACAAAGTGCTTTCGAATCGTCAAATATGAATCTACCACTGGTTCGGAATGCCGTTCCAACCGAGAAGATACCAACAAGAAACTTGCCGGTTGCTCTTTAAAAAAAATATTAAGAACAATATTATGCTGTGCTTTTGTACCATTTATAGTTATTATTATTTAATGCTCATGTATTGCTGGAGCGAGTTATGTCCACGCTTTTTTATCATTTATATAATCTTCAATTGTATTAAATGCTTTAGGTTTCTCAAACTTGGCAATGTAACATTTTCCGAGGCAAACCAAAAAGATCGTCGATTCGCCTTTAGCTTTACAGCTTGCTTTTAAAAAGCTTTGCATAAGGTGAATTAAAGCCTTGAAGTCTTATTGCTATAATAAATCTATTTAACTACCAGTATACCAACTACTTGTTCCAAACGCTGTTGAAATGTTCCTACAAGACTATGCACGCAATATACTAAATAAATCAATCACTCAATTCATTTATTGCACGGCGATGGTATTAAACGTTTTGTTTCAGCATAGGTACCTATATGGCGTGCAATCGTAGTACAAAACACGTTCATGTCGTAACTATGCATGTTCCTATATGTATGTTGTACCTATATGAATTCAAATAACCTTAAATTTTTTGTCTTTTTGTCAATCACAACAGTTGAAGTAGCAATGATTGATGCAGCTTTATCGCAATCGACAAGCCTTTTATTAATAAGATTTTGAAAATTTTAGGAAGGCGTATGAGGTATTCTTCATTTACTTGATCAATTAGAATCTAATTTAGTATGAGGAATAGGTATTCTAAATCTACAACAAAAATAAAATAATAAGATGGATAATGTGAAACAATAATAATTAGGTGTTACCTATTTATTTACGGCGATAGGACCCGTCTCTGAGAGTGGCGGGTTAAGACCTTGGGCGGTGGTGTGGTGAATACTCCGCCAAGTGTAACCCACGCTACTGCCAGGGGCCGTGTAGGAACACCGACAGGTTTTAGTGGGTGCAAGTCCCACATCCATATTGCTTATTGTTACATATTGCTTTTTAAATAGATAACACTTTTTTTTTTATAGACAGGAAATGCCTAGCATACCCCTCCGTCAGGGGATACGGAGGGGTGCATTTAAGGTGTTACCTATTTAAAAAGCAATATGTAACTAAGTGTAGTATTTATTATTATTATATTATTATCTATCGACTTCGAGGAGGTCCCTGTTGTCATGTTATGTAGGCGTATCGGGAGTTGTATGGAATTCTCGTTTTACCTGGTTTATCAGTCTAGGGTCTTGCGCCAATTAAGATATGGGCATTACGAGTATATCAAGGTACGTTCCCTTATACAGTAGAGCAAGGAAGTAATATTATCATAAAGTAAGTTTAGCAAACTGCCTGTAGTTCATAGACAGGTTAATTTTATCAACCAAACTACATAATATATTGATTTATATAACATATATAATGTTTATTGATATTTATTTATTTTTTCTGTACATCATAAACTTAAACACTAAACTTAAATATAGAAAAGTTACTTAGATATATAGGTACCTATTGATTATAAATAATGTTACCGATGCCACAGAATACAAACATAATAGTACGACTATAATAATTAAAATGTTACCTGCTACCTTACCTGTTAATATTTAAACTAATTAATGTTAATCTACTAGGTACTTTGTTTAAAAAAAACTACTTATAGGGTTTTATTACTTCATCCCTTCGATCACAGAAAAATAAGCTTCAGCCAAGTCTTACAAATTTTGTAAAATAGCCAGATTTTTTATTTAACGCTGTCCCAATAAACAGTCATTCTGAATTGGGTACGTATTAAGTATAATGGCTGGATAGTATAAATAATATCCAGGTTAATTACTTTGGCTGTAGCATATTATAAACTTAATTATTCTTAGTTGCAAGGCTGTAAGCTTATAGATGCCGGTAACTCAAAACTGCGTTTTAATAACAAGCCGAGTTTGTGACAAGAGTCTTATTTACAGGCCAAGTAGTTAGCGGTTTCAGTCCAAATGAAACATTACAGTTGTTACCGTGTCATATTCAAGCCTGCGGTTTGTCTTGGATAAAGTTTAAAGCCTCACAAGGTGCCGTGGGATCTTCGTTAACTTAACAAGGTTCTAAATTACTTTAATAATAATTAATTTACGTGCTGTGACCAAGATGTACGTGGTTGAAATCCAACCTACTCGCGCGAAATGCTTCAGTTAGGTAAACGTTATGTGGAACTAGCGTTGCCAGACGTCCCGTATTTCCCGGGACATCCCGTATTTTAGGCATTGTTTAAAATGTCCCGGCGGGACTGACTCTGTCCCGTATTTGAACCGTACTTCGTTTTTCATTATGAAATTGATCTAAGTATTCACACACGCAACGTTCGTAAAAAAGCGAGTTGATCACCGTTTTTAATTACGATTATTATTGTATTGATTTTTACAGATATGTTAAAACGAATAAAAATATGTTAAAACAGACTCGATCCTAGGAAAAATATCAAAAAAATGACACTAAATAATTTTGTTTTTTTATTTGTCCCGGGTAAAAAACTGAAATCCCGTATTTTTTGCCTATTTAACCATTTGTCCCTTATAGAATGAAAAAAAATCTGGCAACCCTATGTGGAACCCCGATACGGCGTCCTTGTTTCCCGTTACGTAGGTGTAACTTGAGTTGCGTAAGTATAACTGCTCGTATGATCTAGTGGTTAGCAAGTTCGACTGCGGGTGACGAGGTTCCGGGTTCGATTTCCGGGTCGGGCCAAAATAATGTATGAGTTTTTCTGTCAAGGAATTCTCAGTATTACCCCAGAGTTAGGAAGTTTGCGGTGAGTCATCCCCGTGCCTCGGAGAGCATGTAAAAACCGTCGGTCTTGCGTCTGATCTCTCTCCGGTCGTGTCGGATTTTCCGTCCCATCGGACTATGAGAGTGAGGGAATATAAAGTGCACCTGTGTTTGCGCAGACACTTGTGCGCTATATCTTCCGTGCAGGTGAATAATCTTTGCCGCCGTGGCCGGATTCGGTCGTGAGGACATTATAACTTAAGTTTCTTCAAATCAAGAATGAATAGGTCGCTTCTAGGCAAGCGCGCTACAATCTAGATCTCACCATACATCTTTTACTCTTTCGGAACGAAAACTAAAATCTATACTAGTGGTTCGCCCCGAACTGAGACCTCGCGATATCCCATAATTCCCAAAAGTTTTAATTATATATTGTAATAATTAACTTTTAACATTAGACGCAATAAAAAAAATAATAGTTGACATAAAACTGTTTTACTGACACAGCGCCATCTATTAGCATTATTGTGAAGCTATTAGCATTTAAAATTAAATAATTTCGTTTCTTTATAACATTTATCTAATTTTAGTATTTGTTGTTCAAGTACAGGATATAAATGAATTTTCAACCAAGTTTCACGTTCTAATATTCAGTAATTCTGAAGTTATAGGGCTCTGACAGACATTTGGACGTACACACTTCTCTGTCCAGTACCCTAGTTGACTCAGAGAACTCGCTTCGCTCGTTCAACAATACGGACATTATTTTCCGACTTCTCTGTGGTAGCACTTCCTTGTTTCCTTACTTAGTTGCTACAGTAAAAAAATTAAAAACCTAAGGCAGTTTCGCTCCAGGAAATCAAGGAACTAAATATTAATAATATTAAATATCAATTCTGCATCAAAACGAAAAAAAAACTCAGGAAGAAACCAAGCCCCGATGTACGTGGCCAGTTAAGTAATACGCTCCAGCGCAGACCATCCTACCATATCGCACTGCCTAATGCCTCATAACCACTCAACATAAAATAACATTCAAACCAAAATCACCCTTATGTCTTTTGCAATAGAATGCTTAGTAATTATATTTTAAAAACCTCTCCACGATGCCCTCATAATAATTGCTTCTTAAGTGAACGAACTAAACAATGAGCATGAGTTATTTTTGTACTAAACTCATATAAAATTCATAGGTTATAACGGGTCTTCTTCATATCTTAAATTACTAGTGGTTCACTCCGATCTAAGATCTCGCGTCATAGAAGTTTGGAAGTATAATTTTGGCACGGAGAAATTTTTGCAAGATAAGTGTTCTCATTTATTTTTCTTTTGTTAAAATTGGCTGATATAGTATTTTGCTGTTTAACTAATGAATATGAAAACAAAATAAATGCTAAAATGAATAAAATTAAAGCCAGCGTTCGATGTTAAGCAGATTTTGAGACAGACCTGCAAAAAAAGTCTGAAAGCAGTGACTATGAAATAGCCCCAAATCGTCAAAATTTTAAGTAAAATTCATTTTTACTCGTTTTAAAAAACAGTCTTACTGCCAGTAGTAACACGGAAACAATTTTTTTGCCTGTGTTATTACTACTGCCTGTTACAACTGAGGCAGTTAAGTCCTTCTTATTTAAGTAGGAAAGTATTTTCTTAACCAAAAACTAGATTTTTCGGTAGGAGCACCATTAGCAATGAAAAGAAAGCCGAAAGCCGCAAGCCTATCTTAAGCTGAAATCTATAGACCGCACTCGCACTCAGCTCAGACTCAAGACAGAGTTAAAACGAGACAGATTTATGTGAAAGCATATTTGTGTCTCGTTTTAACTCTATCTTAAGTCTGAGCTGAGAATTAGTCGAAAAAAAGATTTTGGATCAGATATAACCGACCATAAGATAGAGTCAAGTCAATGATCTTCCATACATAAAATGTCATTGAGTCAAGTCAACAAAGATTGTTGTTCCGAGAATTGATGGATCATTACTATTGGTGCAACTAACTCGGCGTACGTTTATGTACATTCCTTACAACATAATATATTACACCGATATTAAACTATGCATACGTCGAAGTTGGTAGATATAATGATCACCTAATGTGCGATTCACACCTGACGAAGCGCATCGGGCGACGCGTCGGTTGCGTTGGCTGAAACGCACTGTACGTAACAAAGTGTATTAAAATGTTTTGTCTATTTTAATAACTGTTATTGCCTTTATTTGATTTACGAGCACGTGTCTGTTACTCGTCTCGGTTCGTTTGTTAAAATGTAATGGTAATCAGCGATGCGCAATGGCAAGTTACTTGGTAACTTTACTTACATATAACTTAGGCAGATATTGTGACTAATTATGTTGTAAACTAAATTGACAGGTTTAAATGTCTTGCTATCCCTTTCATAATATTCTCTGCGGAAAAGGATAGCGTTATTTAGAGCTGTCAGTTTATTTAAGAGTGTACAACATTAGCCTCAATGTTCTCCGGACCGAATTTGGCCACGGTAGCCAATCTCTGTCTGCACAAGTCAGAAACACAGGTGCGCTATTTATCTCTTTATCCATAAAATATGTCCGATGGAATGGCAATTTGATATTAATGAGAGAGATATCAGTCTCATACGTCTCTGCCTCTACTATCTTTTGCCTACGACATCGACTGCGGTTTTAACATTCCCGCGGGAACTTTGTTTATCCGTCATGAGCCTATGCCACTTTCCAAATCCTCAACTTTACGCATGCATGTTTTGCATCGATTCGTTGCTCTGTTGATGGATGATGGAAGGATAAACCAAGAAAAAAACATTCTTTCGCATTTATATGTTGTTAGGAAGTAGAGGTTATACTTAATTAAGGGTAAAATCTAGATGAAAATTATTTAACTATCTTTTGCCTGCGAATTCGTCGACGTGGAGTTACGTTTCTAAAAATATCACGGGAACACTCTACTTTTTCGAGATAAAAGATAGCCTACGTACTTGATTGAAGGACAAACCAACACACTTTCGATTTATAATATTAGTATGGATTTCTTCGATGCAATTACTATCCACGCACCGCACCGTCCTGCACCGCATCGTCTCGTGTGAATGGTGCTTATTTTATGAAAAAAAAAAACAAGATCCGAATTTGAATCCGTAATCCGTATTGTCAATATAAACACACGTACCGAGCGAGTCTACCCAGTTTATCATAATATAAAATATCGTATAACAATATTTACACAACGAATTTATGAAAATAGCTCCCTGACTCCGTAGAATAACATTTATGCAAAGAATTTTGAGACGCTACAGAACTACAGAACATGTTTATACAAATTACTTATTTGTGAATTGTGGGTAGAGTGGCTTTTCTGTGTGCTCATGTTATGCCATTAGTTTAGTAAGGCTCTAAAAAAAGGTACCGTCCAAATTGAGAACATTTTTTGGAAGTCGGTAAAAAAGACGAAATGTTTCGAGTAATATAAGATAATAATATAATAGTTGTATTGGTGTTCCTTGTGGAATACTTATATTGGATTCCACAGGATCCAGGACTGGAATAACAAAGAGAAATGCCGTGTCAGTGTCGTAGACAAGACAAGAAGACTTTATTGAGTCCATAAACAAAGTAGACATTTAAGCTTCTTACATATGGTGCGACATACATTTAAGCTTTAACATATATTACAATTTACAAGTTACAACAATAGTGACAAGGGCGGTGGAAACATTTCCAGATCCTACTTCGTCTTCAGTGTTACTGACTATGTACCTAAGTATAAAGATGAATAGATAGGTGTAGAAAGGTGTGATAATTATATATTGTTTCCTTTTTTCAGAGCCTCGCTCGACGAGCAAACTACGCAATGACATAAGGTAAGATATTAAAAATTATTTGAGATTATTAATTTTTTACTATTATTAAGCTATTGCATAGCTTCTATCGCGGGCCTTGAGCTTGGAGACCGAATCCAGAAATTCCGTAACGAAAATAACCTGACACGGGACTCCTCTCACCGCTAGATGGCGTTGATAAAAAATGCTATGCAATAGCTTTACCGCGGCTGTATTATGTACTCTACAAGATTTCACTGAAATCATACATAAGTTTCAGCTTATAATGTGAAAACCGCGCTTGCTTGGTGCATTTAAGTAGACATCTATCTATAGATTTTCTATTACGCTAGTGTGTCCCGCGATAACCTTAAGTAATAACCGAGTGTTGACGATTCGTTACGTAATCCATCATGGGTGCTCAAAGGCGCTATTGCAGCTACTGCAAGTTACAATAAAAGGTCTATTTATAGAGTAGCGAATGGCGCTCGCGGGCTACTACCTTGCGAATGACGGGTTATTATGTTACGTAATTTTATTCATCACACATAATTATACACGGAAATAATAAATTGAACTTAAAAAATTGGAAAAAAGAACTTTTTTCTTATTATTCGCTTTATTTCACAAGTGCTTACCTTGTGAATGACGGGTTATTATGTTACGTAATTTTATTCATCGCACATATACACGGAAATAATAAATTGACCTTTAAAAATTGGAAAAAAAAACTTTTGTCTAATTATTCGCTTTATTGCACAAAATAGTACTAACAACAGGTGGAAGCGTGCGACATAAGAATGTAAAAATAAAACATTATGTACTCAAATATATTATAAAAAAATGTATGTAGACTATTAGATATAAGGTCAGGTGGGGTAAGAGGGACGCGGGGGGAAGAGAAACTGTAACTCGTAAAAAGAAAACTATAACGGCGAGCTCTATGGTCACTACGTTGATATAACAGTATTAGGCGTAGTTCATATATTCTTGGATAGTTGGCGCTACAACACGGCAGATAAGCGAGTAAAAGAGAGAAAAAAAAAATCAGTTGTCAAACTAAAAAAACCAAGTAGGTCTTGGTTCCTTGTTTGTGTTATTAAAATATTAAAAACATCAGTTTTGCGGTTGATTGCTATGGTAAGTGTAATTATTACGTTTAATCTTTATTTTCTACGTATTATATTGTTTGTAGTGTGTGTTTTTAGTGCTTTTTCGATGTCAATAAAAACATAACTTTCAAAATGGCAAGCTGGGAAAGAGGAACGGCTATACTAGGTTAAGAGAAACATATGTTCCTCTTTCCCGGTTTCAGGGGGTAACAAACATTTTTAAAATCCACTAAAATACCGGCTGACTTTTTAAGTACTGGCCAAGATTTGTAGGATAAACCTACCTATGAATATGAACAACTTTTTCTATGGGACCAACTTTCGTACTCGAAATAAAAAGTCAGCTGTTCCATACAAAAGTATCGATCAGCTGTGACCAAAATGTATGAAATACTTAGTAGATTTTTTTTTTTTCGAGTACGAAAGTTGTTCCCATAAAAAAGGTTTATCCTACAAATTTTGGCCAGGACTTAAAAAGTCAGCCGGTATAACACGTTCCGTAAATAGCCATGATTTGTTTAACTGTTTATTTGTTACAGAAAAAGCAAAATGCCTCGAGCTTAGGCTTAGGGCATAGGCTTCAATTTAACCGATCACGGGACACTAAAGGGGGTTCATGTTTTGAAAAATTGTGCCAAGCGCGATATAACCAAAACGCGGACGAAGTCGCGAGCGGAAAGCTAGTTTTTAATACGTTCATTTAATACCAGAAAATGTTTAGCACCTCTGACCTTACCTATATGTTCCTGTTACCCCAAATTTCGTTTTTGTATGCTGTCAGCCTAAATAAGACCTTTTTTTAAACGAGGTAAGGTTTCATTCCCTTAACTCAAAAAAATAAATTAATACATGCTATTTAAACACTTAAAAACACGAGTTATTACTTAAAAGTATCGAGTGTTCCTCTTACCCCAAATCTCGGGTAAGAGGAACATTTTTATGACCTAGCTTTGTTGCTAAATTGTGCCGTAATTATACGAACAATCTAGTTCTGTATCAAAAAAAATGTTAGTATATTTCAAAAGCGAAGATTTGTTTCAATTAATATCGAAATAAATGTATAATTTTGATAGCTGAAGGCCAAAATGTTCACAAACCAGTAAAGTATGTTTCTCTTACCCCACTTGACCTTAAATCAATAAAATATAAAAATAAATCATTACACAGTTGTAAATTTTTTTAAGCTATTGCATAGCTTCTATCGCGGGCGAGCGTGGAGATCGAATGCAGAAATTCCGTAACGAAAATAACCTGACACGGGACTAGGGTTGCCAGGTCTTCAAACCGAAAAGCCGGACAGGCCAGCCAGTTTAGCCGGACTTTTGTGTAAAAAGACCGGACACCCTTATTTTTTATAGTCCAGTCAAAAAACCTCAAAAAATGACCCAACCTCTGGAAAATTGCGAAAGTTTTGAAACTTTGCACATCGAATTATGGGTACCTAGGGATGAATATACCAAAAGTCCTCATGCGTACGAGGCGAGCTCTAGCGGCAATGAGCGGAAACAGGACCCTTTTTTTGGTTTTTTGTTAATATCTCGAGAACCTTTGGTCAGAGGTAAAAGTTTACTACTACATAATTGAAGCTTATTAAATTTGCAACAATAATGATTATATACACTTTTCTTGAATTCCTAATAATTACCGAGTTTTAGGCCACTAAAAGATAGCTTTTTCGAAAAATCACGCTAGCGGCGCCCGGTACAATATGGCATTTGTAATAATATTTGACAATCATGGTTTATCATTTTTTTTGGGTACCAAGGGTGATTCAGATAATAAACTTCACAGTTATGTACAAAAAAAAGACATATTGTTTATTAAACAACTACCTTTTGCCCGCGGCTTCGTTCACGTTAAGTTAAATTTTTCAAACCCCTATTTTACCCGTTGTACCCCCTTAGGGGTCGAATTTTCAAAAATCCTTTCGTAGAGGATAACTACGGCCTAATAGCTACCTGTATGCCAAATTTCAGCCTGATCCGTCCAGTGGTTTAAGCTGTGCGTTGATACCATTTTTTATTGTTACTGTATTTCATCTAAATATTTAAAACGCAAAGGTGACAGACTTACTGACTGATCTATCCACGCACAGCTTAAACCACTGGACGGATCAGGCTGAAATTTGGCATACAGATAGCTATTAGGCCGTAGTTATCCTCTACGAAAGGATTTTTGAAAATTCGACCCCTAAGGGGGTACAACGGGTAAAATAGGGGTTTGAAAAATTTAACTTAACGTGAGCGAAGCCGCGGGCAAAATCTAGTTGTTTAATAAACAATATGTCTTTTTTTGTACATAACTGTGAAGTTTATTTTCTGAATCACCCTTGGTACCAAAAAAAAATGATAAACCATGATTGTCAAATATTATTACAAATGCCATATTGTACCGGGCGCCGCTAGCGTGATTTTTCGAAAAAGCTATCTTTTAGTGGCCTAAAACTCGGTAATTATTAGGAATTCAAGAAAAATGTATATAATCATTATTGTTGCAAATTTAATAAGCTTCAATTATGTAGTAGTAAACTTTTACCTCTGACCAAAGGTTCTCGAGATATTAACAAAAAACCAAAAAAAGGATCCTGTTTCCGCTAATTGCCGCTAGAGCTCGCCTCGTACGCATGAGGACTTTTGGTATATTCATCCCTAGGTACCCATAATTCGATGTGCAAAGTTTCAAAACTTTCGCAATTTTCCAGAGGTTAAACCTTGTTTTGACTGGACTATTAGACCTAGTACAAAATGGCAATTTTTTTTAAAAGCCCGCTTGCGCAAGCGCAGCGATACAAGGTAAGGCGGGTGCAGCGGAGACCAACACATGACAAATATGTAAAAAAATAGTTTACTTTTTTATATAACAAGCTTAACAAAAGTCAGATAGGCCGGACACCGTCTAATTTGGCCGGACACTCAATCGAAAAGCCTGACTGTGTCCGGCTTTATCCGGACGCCTGGCAACGCTACACGGGACTCCTCTACGGTGAGCCGCTAGATGGTGTTGATAAAAAATGCTATGCAATAGCTTTACCGCAGTAGTCCCCGAGTGCCGCACGTCTTTTTTTTAACGACTAAGCATAGTTTAAAACTTTAGTGGGTAATCAGACTCACTCTATATTATTACTTATTATTTTGCTTTATGTTTATGACTGTGTGTAATTTTCGAAAACACGGGGGATGCGACATCAATAAATAACATGTCACCGGCTTGTCACCGGTCACGCCTAAAATGGTGGTTGAAATGGTATAAATATAAATATACAAAACCCGTGGTAAGGAAATTTTTGAGTCTCGTCTTAAGTCTGAGTCAAGTCAAAAGCGCTGTATAGATCTCAGCCTAAGTTTCGAAAGTAAAAGCATATATAAGGCACATGCCTAGACAGAAAAAGAAAAATGTAGCCAACGAGATAAAACTCGACCTTTTTTCCTCAATGATTAAATTCCAGACGTAATGGACGCAATGCATCCCTATCCAGGAGTCATTGCGTTACGTAGTTATTATCTCGGTGTGTCCAACCGCAAATAGTAGGGCATTAGCCACACGTACGCAATGCCAGGCACGCGATCCGTGTCATACGAGGATGCCACGCTTTTACTAGTGTAGCTAAAAGCAACGCACCTTCAGCACTATCGAGAAATATCTGTACGATGATGCAGCGCTGACTTTGCTAGATATAAAACGTGAAGGGTTAGGGTTGCACCGCAAGCTTTTTAAGATTTTAGTAGATAGATAGATAGATAGATAGAGAGATAGATAGATAGATAGATAGATAGATAGATAGATAGATAGATAGATAGATAGTAGAACAGAGAAAGACGAACAAGGTCCTGAGCGCACTCGCAAAATATGACGCTAATGTTGATGAACCAAAAAACTTCGGTGATATTGGTTGGGTGTGTCACAAAATTCACAATATATTCACAGCATTTATCCTAATATCCTATTAATCCTATTAATATTATAAATGCGAAAGGATGGATGTATGGATGTTTGTTACTCAATGACGCTGCAACGACTAAATCGATTTGACTGGGCACAGAGTTAGATTATAGACCGGAATAGCACATAGGCTACTTTATATTCAAATTCAAATTCAAAATTTATTTATTTCATGTAGGCCAACTTGTAGCTCTTATAACACGTCATAAATCTACCACCGGTTCGGCTGAGAAGAGCCGGCAAGAAACTCAGCAGTTGCTCTTTTCAAAAAAAGAAAGAAAAAAAATCCTATATCCCAGAAAATAAAAAAGATCCCGCAGGACTCCAAAAAACCTCAATCCATACGTACGAAGTCGCGGGTATCAGCTAGTCAGCTAGTATCACATAAATCGCAGCCCTAACAAAGAATGTACCTAGGTGTACATTGGCGCGGGCGATCGCAATCAGAGACGCGTGCTCGCGGCGGCATGCGGTTTTTTCACATAATCCATCTGCTGGATAGACAATAATTGAACAGATACAACATCATGGTCAAAGGAAACGATCGACTGTATTGTTAAACCTATATCATTACCCCGTCCATAATAAGGCGGATGCCATAGATAGAGAAATTTATATCATCAACATTCCGCTTGGCTCGTTTAATTCTCTCATATTCGATGATTTGCAAATTTGTTTGAATCCATTGGTCTACTCGGCGCGAAGGTCGGAAATAGAGGTCAGAAGGTTAAAGCCGAGGCACCGGAATACACAAGTCTCGTGGCAATTGTTCTCGTATAATGAAACCAAGATTCTTTCAATGTAGAGATGCGCCGGGAACGTTTTTCGAAGATTGGCCGTCATTATTATAAAACCGAGCTCATATTACTTGAATAACTTGAATAATTAGATTGTTTAGGCAAACAGCTTCCGTACATAAATTCCGATACCCGAGAATTCCGCATGAATTTCGTTTTTGAATTCCCTCGGATCTCGCCCCCTCAGTCCTACTCTAGCTTTTAACTAAACTACTATAGTACCTACTCATGCAAAAAATCACATCAATCCCTTGCCGCTGCAAAGGATTGATGTGATCACGCTTGATTAAAGGACAAACCAACCGCCAACAAACACACTTTCGCACTTAGCCTGAAATCTATCTCTCTCACTCAGCTCAGACTCAAGACAGAATTAAAACGAGACAGATTTATGTCAGAGCATATTTGTGTCTCGTTTTAACCTCTATCTTGAGTCTGAGCTGAGTCAGAGCATGCTCTATAGATCCCAGCATTAGTAGGAGGGTCACATTCCAAGAGATATAAATTCTAATTATTATTTTTCTTCTCCGTCAATGGCGGACATACTTGGTAGGGTGATTTCGCCGGTTGGCGACCGATTAGCGGGATATTCAACTTTACGTCAATATTTAAGTATGTTGCACCCATAGCACATGTATTAAAGTTATATGACGGGGTCCTAGATATTGTCAAGTTATATTTAAAAGTAAAAAAATAAGAATTACAGTTGTGAAAACATTTTAAATTGAATAAATCTTAAAAACTATGTGAAATGCTAGTTGGCGACCACTTTTGCTAGTTGACGACTGCCCCCTTATCTAGTTGGCGACCTCTCGATTTGCTAGGGAAAACTAAATTTGATTAATTAAAAATAAAAAATATGAACGTGTTAATGTTTAAAAAATAATTATTATTCATGCTTTATTATTCAAACATTTAATAAATTATTAAAACACATTTTTTCATGAGATCAAAGGTACACTTTAATATTCAAGCTTAAGCTTAAATGAATCTTAGCAAGTATAATACATTTTCCTACACAAGTACAAAATTAAAAATATCACTTTAAACAACAATTACAAAAGTTTAGAATCAAATCATCAGATCATCAGATCTCGGGATGTTATACATTTTACATTTTTTTCTAATACCGTGTCCTCCTTCTCTTATATTTTTAAAGCACATTCCAGATCTCTTTGGGAATAAGCCGGTGTTATTTTCTAATACGGTTTGTGGAGGACATCTGTAATGAAAATTTTATATATTAAACACCTACATTATGCAAAAAACAGATAAGATAAAGATTATATGTAGTGATTGCAAATGGTCGTAAACCCACATATTAATTTGCTCATTTTTAGTTGGCGACCACTTGATACCCATACATTTTAAGATGTTATAATAATAATTTGGTGGTCGTAAACTAAAAGATACACGAATAAAAATAAACAAATTAAATTAAAAGTGATTAAATTCCGAATTAGATTTGTAGTCTATAAAAAATAAAAATAAATGTTTTTCTTTCTAAATGTCTATTGGCGGCCAGGTGGTCGCCAACTGAAGTTATTGGATAATTCCAATTTCAGTTAGCGACCATTCAATTTTTTTACCTGATTTTGTATATTACATGTAATAAATGTACAAATAACGTAAAACATATATATATCCACTTAATAGAACATTAAAAAATTGACTCAAATAAATACATCACGATCTACTTACCTCGAACGCTTCACTTACTCACTATTTTTTTCGTTGTTTTGGGAACGTGTACGCGCCGAAAGTATGAGCGGCGGATTGAACTAAGATTTGTTTGCTTTCGGGTAAACACAAAGCTGTCAACTATTGTAGGTAAAACTAATAGGTCTATCCCCCTCTTTACTTAAGTGAATTTCATTTGGAAAAGAAGAATAGAATTCTTATTATTTTCGTTTTAATGCCGTAGGACCTGTTAGTGGTCGGCTAACTGACCCCAGTCGCGTAACCCCCGAAATCACCCTACATCACTAGTTCCTTGATTATCATTTGATAGTCAAGAATGATAAATCAAACTCTGGTTATTCCCGCGGTGCGATGGTATTTTGCTATTTATGTGCAAAAACAGTTTTTGTCGGGATTTTGATTAAGATTCATAGCGGTCGGGCGTGATCATTGATTAATGACACTTTCTTGCAAGTCTTTGAAAGTCCCATCTAATAGTCTGGGGGGTTATTATTAATGAAATTACTCCGGCTATTAAACTTGCAGAAAATAAAACTGTAATTATTGAGGCTATTAATATTATATAATAGGTCATTATTTTTCCTATTTATCTATAACACAAATAAATAAAATGTCTGTGATTTTCAGTGTTATTTACTTACTATATACTTAAGTGAATCTTAAACACTTTTGGATGTTTTATTTGTGCGATCTTCACTTTAGCAATTATTATTAAGTATCCTCAGGTTAAATTAGGTATTCTGTGGTATCCTACCGAACGCAGAAAGCAAAAATAAAAACTTAAATTTAAGGATTTTATAAAATAAAAACTAAACTAACGTGGACGAAGTCGCGAGGGAACACTACTAGCTAGGTACCTATTTAAAGAAAAATCATAAAATATTTCTAATAACATTTTTACTGACAAGCTGAGTTTATTTTATTACCTACGGAATGGCAGGCAGATAGAAGTTAAAACATAAAATAATGTAACGACTAAATGACTTGTAATGATTTCGCTGCTAATGACCTCGAGTGCATGACTGTTTCCAACGAGTTTATGAAAAATTAAAGGCAATTTTATAGAAAAAGTCTCCGCTACAAAGTGAAACTAATCATAGTTGATGAGATTTCATGAAGGAGAGATTGCAGACTTCACAGCGTCTACGCCTATATGCCAGATGACACTACAAAATTGCCATCAATTGCAAATGAAATTACCGTTTGCACGAATGACGTGTGTTACAACATGTCTAATTCAGTGCAATTTTAAAATTGTCTCCGCACTTTCCCCATGCAACTTCTTATGTATTATGAGACGACTAAAAGATTATTTTACTCTATTTTGTACCTGACGAGCGAAGAAGATTGCATGTACCTACATTGTACATACTTATACAGTATGTTTTATCTTCGGTACGCTGTCATAGTTCTTGCAATACACGAGGGCGCCTGGCTCATATCGTATCTATATAAGTGGGAGTTTGCTTGCGCCTGACCGCTACCACCTAGGCTCCGGACAGGCACGCATATTTACGCAATGTGCATGTACACGACGTAAGCACAACACAAGTAAAGATCACGCGCCCTCGTGAGTTGAAAGAACTATATCGAATACTATTATCTGTTGTCATTTAGTCACAATTAAGAGTGCCCGCAGACTTATAATTTCAAGTTGGAGAACTAAATCGCAGAGTAGGTATACCTACTGTGGTGTGTGGTGGATAAGATGTGCGGGCTACCATAAGTCACAATTCCTATTAGTATACTCTGCGATTTAGTTGTTCAACTTGAAATTGTAATTTTGCGGGTACTCTCAAATAAAACGTCCAACAAAAAAATGCACTCGAATCTATTGGAATTTTCAGTTGATATTCTGTAAAGCGATTGGATTTCTTATTTAATAATTTACTGTTTTACCCATAAAGATACCAAAGTAATACCCCTACTAGTACTACGTTTATGTTCTTATCTAGGGTGCGCTCCATTTACCAGAACTGGTAGCATGGGCAGGAGATAAAAGTTTTATCCCCCGATTTTATCCACTGACAGGGGATAAAATTATCTTTTCCCTGTGCTAAAGCATGGCGACAGAGGAGAAGGCGATGTATATTTCTATAAGTATATCCACTGAGTGTTATTTCCACCGCTGTGCCCATGCTCGACGGGTGGATAAAGCTAAGCGAGGGGATAAACGTTTTATCCTTTTCCCGGGGATAAAATTTCTCCCGCCCATGCTACCAGGGCTGCATAAATATTCTACCACCCTTCTACCACCCATTGCCGGGACTTTTTTATTCAACCGGCACTCACATCTGCGTTCACTGTCGTTGCACGCTAAGCCTATGAATATAATATGATGATGATTACGATCATAACGTTGATCACGACTAGTGGCGTTGCACATAAGACCAACAATGCCGTTTAAAAAAGATAAATAGATAATATTATATAGATTAGCCAAGAGTGTTGCGAGTTTTACATATGTATGAAGGTACTCTTACTAATCGATGACTTCAGAAAACTGCCATCAACTGCAAACAAAATTACCATAAGTAGGAATGATAGTCGCGTAATGCGGTAATTTTTGAAATTGTCTCCAGAACGAGATGGCATCTCGATCAATTTGATCGAGAAAACTTAAGCAGTCCATGAGAGAACTTAGATATAACGACGAAACAACTGGTTCTAGGTTTAGAGTCATTCTTGTTTATTGTTGCTTATCATTTTTGTATAAAAAAATAGGTCCCCATGTCACTTATGCTTACGACTCGACTCTACAAAATTGCCATCTACACTTACCTAATGTGTTAGTAGTCTAGTGCGGGAATTTTAAAATGCGTGCTTTCTCCGGTAAAACTCGATCAACTTGCTTGCATGAGCCGTCTACGACACGATTTCGATACGATCAGCCAATAATGTAGGTATCCATGTAATTTTGCATTTATAGATGCAGCATCTACCTTTAAGCAGCAGTTTAACTACAGTTTGTAATCTCACTAATATTATAAAGGAAAGTTTGTATGCGTGTGTTTGTGTGTGATTTGGCTGAATGGAATGGAGATAGCTCATACACAGGCTACATTTTATCTTGGAAAAGAAAAGAGTTCCCGCAGGAATTAAAAACCTTAATTCATGCGGAAGAAGTCGCGCGCATCGTCTAGTAGGTAAGTTTTAAGACGTATCCCTACATCAAAAAGTAGTTTGTTCTCAGCGACGAAATTCGCCAAGTGTCAGATATATAGATTGAAAGCACAGGATAGGTAACGTTGGCGTGATTGAAGGACAAACCACAAAACAACACACTATCGCACGGATTTATGTATTTAAATTTGTCAGTGGTCGTCATCGAATCGTCACCGCTGGTATCAAGATAGTTTCAACACCTCACATGCAAATACAGGTAGTGACTTTGAAGATTTAAAAAGACTTTTCCAACAGAACGGAAGCTTTCTCGATGACAAGGTAACATTATTTGCCTCTTATGGCTGAAACAGATTAAGTGTTATGGTCAACTTCGAGTTGCCTAAACTGGCCAAGTTATTTATACTTACATAAGCATATTCAAGATAAGTAAGGTACTCATACACTCGTAGCAAGCAAATATTGTGACTGTTACTTTTAGATTGGAGATTTATTTAAATGTACCTAGTATTTAATTAATTCAATTTGAAGTATTCAGTACTGCCAGAAAATAACGAAAAGTATTTATCAGGAAACACATTAATTATTTTTTTTTATTTGATTTTTGTCATTGTTTTTTTTATAATAAAAAATAGCGTTTAGAGATCTCACTAGTTTGACGGATTTTAATTAATTGAATGCCGTGGGTAGATACGTATAAAATTTAAAAATGGCGCCCGCGAAAAATTACCATCGAATCTATTTGAACTTTTAATTTCTTTTGTTTTCAATTTTTTGCTTTATACATTATTTTTAATTACTCAGGCAATCTATAGGATTGATAAGTAGTAAGAGTAGAGAATACTTATTGATTCTTTGTAACAGTTTTCTACCACGCAAAGTCTAGACAGGTCAGGTGGTAAACTGTAATCTTGGTCGAGTATTTCGATTCTTTTATTTGCTTTGCGGTTCACAAAAGGTGTGTTAAGACCGCGCAGAATGCCTAATACATCTTGTATTCTAATAACTTAATAACTCGTAAGATATTCATTCTTTTCAGATGGTCTAGCCATTTAAAGATACATTTAATGTATTTTATTTTAAATTGAATTTTTTATAAAAATTATGGTTCTGTAATATGCAACACATTGAAAATAAACGCAAATTGGTTAAAAAATTATAAGACCTATTTTCACATTTTTTTAAATTGTCGAACAAATTTCATTATTATATGTTTTTACTCATTACCGTCCCTTGGAAATGTTATGTAATTTTTGCCTTTTTTTTTCGGATAGTTAAAACTTGATCTACTACTATAAAAATTAAATCTGCATCGGAAGATTCAATTACGCGCGCTCTTAACTGTGAGCATCTCATCTCCCGAGATAAACAAAACGTCTCAGCATTGTAAGTGGGTAATATTGACATTATTGTTCTCCAGTTAAAGGATGACGTTGATGATCATTGTTAAGATTCCAGTTAAAGACTGTATCCGATTCATCTGACCTCGGCTCTGGTGTTAGTTAAATTTGCGGGTCAGAACTTTGAACTTGGAAAACAATGGGTTTAAAATGTTTTTGACGTTATTTTAATTCTTAGAAATCAGCATTGGCATAATTTTTAACACTTTCGAACCTGAAATTGGGAAATAGGTTTAATAATAGAGAAGAGGCACAATTTGTAATTCTTAATTTTTCTGGATCCCTAGTCCATTCTAATTTCAATAATAATTATGATTTCGAGTATTTGGTTGCTGATTTGTCCTTCAATCACGCCACAACTAAGTACTTAATATGTTAGATCTGAAAGTGTTGCCCTATTAGAAATTTTCTCAAAAGACAGCCTGCGCTAGTGATTGAGATAAATTGATATTAATTTAGTTTAGAGATTGTATTCAACTGAATTAGCACCAAAATTAGTTATCCCTCGTGCAATTTGCATTTCCGAAGAGTGCGAAAATAAAGATAATATTTTATTCACACACGATTACACGTCGTTAATAGCACTTAAGGATGATTTATTCAACGTTTTATGCAAACAGTCTTTGTTATGACCTTTTTGTGACAACGTATCTTATGTGCAAGCAGAATCAACAAACAATATACACCATTGTTTACTTAATATGCTATTTCTATCGAAGTGCGTATGCACCGTAATAGACAGTTCAATTAAAATTCTAATAAGCTATTCGTATTTTCTTCGACTTATTGCATTTGCTAGAGTCGACAAAGATTGATAATATTAACGTGACAAGTCACAGAAGCTATACAAAACTTCCTTATTAGAAAATACGTCACTAAAATTCCAGGAATCAAGCTATGTGATAAAAACTAAAATATTTACCTACTTACTTTCTTTTCTCTTCTTTATCAACCGATAGACGTCCACTGCTGGACAAAGATCTTTTGCATGGACCTCCACAGGCCACGGTCTTGCGCCGCCTGAATCCAGCGGCTCCCTGCGACTCGTTTGATGTCGTTGGTCCACCTAGTGAGGGGTCTGCTAACACTGCGCTTCCCTTCCTACTTAGATTTAACAAAGTCTTCAACATTAGCAAGGTTAGAATTATTTTGCTATAATCCACCAACAGATTTATAATTCGCCTAATCCTAATAGCAAAATAATTCTAACCTTTTCTTGCTTATTTAAAACTATTTTACAACAACTTTTTGCGAAATTCTCAGTTTTTGCATCTACCTAACGTCCAACATGATAGCATCCAATGATACTTATATCCAAAACAAACTGCTACCGTCTTAAAATCTAAATAAGTGACACAAAATTTATTTGTAGAATAAATAATACGGAATCACATCTAATAACATCTTCAGTCGTGCTATTACGAGAAATGATTTGTTGGATTCCTCTGTATTGGGGTCGAGCAAATCAGAATCAACAATTACGCCTAACTTATCCTATTAATGTTATTTTGATAGACCGCGTGTACGCACAATCGTTTGTATAAATAAATAATTTGTAACCCTTATATTTATTAGTACAGATACTAAAATTCCACAGCAAAAATTTCGTCTTTTATAATACGGAATAAAATGTGGCACGCGTTCCAACAGCCATATTGGACTTGATTGATATTTTATTTGAGTGACGACTTGTCATAAACTCGTCATACTATTTAGGATTCCGTAGTAAAATATAGTTTCGTCAGTAAAAAAAATAATCCTCTGACTATCCTGTAGTCCCACAGTCGTTTTCATAAGAATCTATTAAATAAAAGCTGACATGGTTGTTGGTAGAAAACCAAAAAAATATATATTAAAAAGAATCTGCAGAGCTATAAAAACTTTTTACCACTACAGCTGAGACGTGTATTTACTCTTTTTAAAACTTCCAGACCCCAGGGTAGTCCCCTGGGTTTTCTGATCTGAAAAGCGAAATTTAAAAAAAAATTTTTTTTGTTTACGTGTCCACTTGAGTAGGACAATCTATAATTATATAAAAAGGCTTGTCCTGACTGACTGACTGACTGACTGACTGACGATCAACGCACAGCCTAAACCACTGAAGTTAGAAACTTGAAATTTTGACAGTAGGTTCCTTTTATGACGTAGACGAGCACTAAGAAAGGATTTTTCGAAATTCGCCCCCCAAGGGGGTAAAAAGGGGGGTTAAAGTTTGTATGAAACTCCGTCATTTTTCGAGTTATACTCATGAAATTCGGTATTTAGGCTTTAAATTGAAAACAAAAAAGTACGTGTTTCACAATTTTTAAAAATTCTACCCCCTAAGGGGTTAAATAGGGGTTGAATGTTTGTATAATAGTCCTTCGTTCTTCAAGTTATTTTTCAAGTTACGTTTATGAAACTTGATATTTTGGCTCTTGATTAAAAATAAAGAATTACGTATTTTACATTTTTTTTAAATTCTCCCCCCAAGGGGGTAAAAAGGGGGGTTAAAGTTTGTATGAAACTCCGTCATTTTTCAAGCTATACCCATAAAATTCGGTATTTAGGCTTTAAATTGAAAACAAAAAAGTAAGTGTTTCACACTTTTAAAAAATTCTACCCCCTAAGGGGTTAAATAGGGGTTGAATGTTTGTATGATAGTCCTTCGTTCTTCAAGTTATTTTTCAAGTTATGTTTATGAAACTTGATATTTTGGCTCTTGATCAAAAATAAAGAATTACGTATTTTACATATTTCGAAAATTCTCCCCCCAAGGGGGTAAAAAGGGGGGTTAAAGTTTGTATGAAACTCCGTTATTTTTCAAGCTATACCCATAAAATTCGGTACTTAGGCTTTAAATTGAAAACAAAAAAGTAGGTGTTTCACAGTTTTTAAAAATTCTACCCCCCAAGGGATTAAATAGGGGTTGAATGTTTGTATGATAGTCCTTCGTTCTTCAAGTTATTTTTCAAGTTATATTTATGAAACTTGATATTTTGGCTCTTGATCAAAAATAAAGAATTACGTATTTTACATTTTTTGAAAATTCTCACCCCAAGGGGGTAAAAAGGGGGGTTAAAGTTTGTATGAAAGTCCGTCATTTTTCAAGTTATACCCATGAAATTCGGTATTTGGGCTTTCAGTTAAAAATAAAAAAGGACGTGTTTCACGGTTTTCAAAAATTCTACTCCCAAAGGGGTTGAATGGGGGTTGAATGTTTGTATGAAAATCCATAATTTTTCAAGTTAATATCGAGCAACGGATCTACGTGATTCTTTAATGGGTATGGTTGCAGACAGTGTGTTATAGGTTACTTTTATTCGGACAAAATCAGGAGTCCGCACGGGATTTTCAAAGAACCTAATTCCACGCGGACGAAGTCGCGAGGGGACAGCTAGTCTTGAATAAATAGACTTTTAAAAATTGTAACGACATATATGGATCGACTTGTTTTTTGCATAAACATAGTTACAACTTTTGGCGTGCACAGGATGTACTACAGGGTAGGCAGATGATACAAAATGGAAAAAATCTTCAGTGCGAATTTAAAAAAACTTAAGGGTAGGCATTGTACAAATTATAAAAAGCCTACCCTTAAGTTTTTATAACTCGTACTGGCGATTTTCTCCATTTTATATCATTTTTCCGCATTATGCTTACCCTCTGTGCACGCCACTGAGTAGTAGTTACTTTTTTAGTAACTTTTTACATATTTCTAAAAAAAAAACAAATATTCCCGGGAGATTTTGAAAAATCTTACTTCACGCGTACTTACTTTAGTATTGTGAATCTTCCTTTCTTTTCATGAAAAAATAGGGAACCCTACCTACGTGTTTTGACTCGCACTTGACCAGTATTTTTTTTCTTGGTTCCGTGTTCTATTGCTTAACAGGTGCAGGTAGAGGCTGTAAAAAAAAAAAGATACCACAACATTTTTCTAATGTCGACACTTGAACCGTGAGCGGCCGTGTTTAGAAAACGTGTGGTCTATGATTTAATATCTTTATAGCACAGAATAAATATAATTATGAACCTGCAATAAAGGGTTTGAATATTTTTATAGTGATTTGGAGCCTGACAAGAGCCAGACATATATTTTTTTTTTTTTCAATAAATGGCCACGTATAAAACCTGTATCAATCAATACCATAAAGAATAGCTATCATCAATCAATACAATAATATTATCCTATACAGATATTGTAAATGCGAAATTGGATGGATATTTGTTACTCAATCACGCCGCGACGACTAAACCGATTTAGCTGTTTCGCACAGAGATAGATTATAGTCTGGAATTGTAACGTTGTGGTTTTTTGATATTTAGGTTACTACTAACGCCATCTATGGGGTCATAGTGGCATCTTTACGTATTTACTAGTTTTGGTAGTAATTATTCGTTGGAAATGGATTGTCAAGAAGTTTTTAATATTTTCAGGTTGAATCGTAAAAATAGGTAAATTAAATAGTGTCGATTAGATATATTTTTTAATCCTTTTGGTAATGTGATTTAATCTGTATTTAATCTGTGTTAATCTGTGGCTTGATTGGTATTCATTTTTATTCTGTTACAGATGCATTCAAGTTGTGTTCTGTGGGATACCATAGTAATAATTTTTTGTCTATGGTCAGGATAAACTAGGATTTTTCGTCCTTAATTTTGACACATCTGTTGCCTCCTAGGAGGATAAATATTACTCTGTTTGAATCTTAATTTATTTTTTGCGTATAGTCCTGGATATCGTATTTTTATTGCAAAAATGTTCGACTAGGTTTTCCTGATGATGTTAACCCTGAATTCTGGGTGTGTGTCACGATATATAAACCACGTCACAAAGTGATTAGTTCTTTTTTTCCTGGATTTGCCTTGAGGGCTGTGCACCGCGTTGGCTCGTGTTGAAGTCTGATGGAAGCCATGGAGTAATGGCGTAGGAGGTGCAATAAATGTGTTTACGTTCGACCTTGGAAATGGTGAGTGGCGAATTTTCTCAAAGGTTATTTAGTGTCGTGCGTGATCGATTCCGTAGGATTGGTGTTAAAACAGTTTCCGTATCTTGTTCCAGCCTTAGAAACTTAAATGTAACGTGGAGGGTCGTGGTGTGCATCTCGAAAATACGGTATTTATATCCACAATACGTAGTGAGATTTGTCTTCGCTTTTTGTACATCATAACATGGGTTCCTTTTCTCTTTTCAGGGAGCACATGGGTTTTTCTTTCTCTTTAGTTTTTGTTCTCTTATAATGATTATGTTATAATGAATATTACTTTTGTTTTTATTATCATGAGAACATAAATTAGTGGGGTTTAGTTCCTTCATGTAAATAACATGACATAACCTTTAAATACCAACGATTTAGTTTGGATTTCATTGCCCTTCAGGCTTAACCTAATGTAGAAATTTAAATTTAACGAGGGAGGAAATATGGACTCGGTTCCTCACTTGAACCGAAGTACATCGGGGACATCTTCCTAGCGACGTGGGGTAGAAGCGGACTGCGTGCCTAGTTCAGCGGCCACCACCTGGGACCAGGGGTACGAGATGACTCCTCAGTGAAGACATGCGGTTCCGTTTGCGTCGGGTACGCGTCCACACCAAATAACCAGGTGGCTTCCCTCCTTGTTACTTTTATTTTCATAACAACTTAGCATCATTTTGATATTTATCCTTCTTTTCAATGTAGTATGATGGTATACACAAGTCGATAGCTTAATTTAATATGAATAGGGAAATTTAATTTTGTAGGAAACTTTTGGTACCTCAGGTACGCTATCTCATTAATTGTACATGTTTATTCAGGGTTGTGGGTTCGGTTAAATACTGGTGCGTTGTTCTGGCAAGGACTCATGCTCTGAGGTCCGAGAGCTGGTCGGGGCATTTAACCGAAGCCTCAATTGGGAATCAAACTACAGTTAATTCATTTTGTTTTTTTTATTTTTTTTTATGGAACCTGTACAAACATTATCAATAAATCTTTGCAAATAAATAGAATTAAGTATTTTTTCTATCAGGTTATCTTTTATTTAGACGCAAGTCACCAACCCCTGTGTACAGGAGCAATTCTGTTAACAATCCGGGTTCTTCAACGCACAACTAGATATTCTGAACCTAGGAATGTTACAGAATAAGACAATAGGCTAGTTTTTATCCCGGAAAATAAGAGAGTTCGGGAATTAAAAATCTCAATCCGCACGAACTAAGTCGCGTGCATGAGCTAGTTGTATTATACTATTCTTCTAAAGTGTCACGTTGCCAAGATATTATAAGCTATCAAAGTACCTATAAGCTATCAAATAAAATTAAATTTAAACGCACGAATTAACTCTTATTTCTTTACGTCATTACTCATTAGAAATCTCTTCAATATATATTTACGCATTTATCTTGTTTTTAGTCTACATGTGGATAGTAATGACTGCTTCTTAGTAGAAATGATCATAGACCAACTGCAAGTAGTAAGATGCAGTAGGTAATCATACATTTTAAAATTCCTTCGCTTTACTAGCGACAGCGTACGAATTAAACACCGTACGTGCCTCTTTGATTACATTGATGACATGCATCATTAGTATAATGGCCAATTCAGATTATTCCTGTAGCATTCCAGTCGAAAAATTTTATCCAGTACTTTATTTTTTACCAGTTGATGCCCGAAGCTTCGCTCGCAATGACTTACGAAACTCTTTGATTTTTCCGATAAAAAGTAGCCTATGTCACTCTGCCTGTCCTCAGCTTTACCCATGCAAAAAATCACGTCGAGCCGTTGCTTTGTTGCGGCATGATTGAAAGGCAAACAAATACACATTCGCATTTATAATATTAGTGAGGACTAGGTACTAGAAAAATGTGAACAGAATTTTAACTTTAGAATGTTAAAGTGTATAAAATCTAGTACAACTAGTTGGTAATCTATTATTTATTCAACGCGCCCTAGAATACCTAGTCAAAGTTGCTAATTCTATGTCACTTTAATGAACAATCTTTCTATAGAGTTAGCACCCAATTAACCTATAATATATGAAAGACGGCAATAATATTTACGACGACCACTCCAAATTATTTTTTCGTATACAAACTTCACACTGCTGGAAAGAACTTGGATTTCTATCCTACAACTGGAATAATGTGAACCAGCCGTTATAATGTTGATGATATTATTTATTGAAACCTCAGTGAACGTTAGCAGATTCACTGTCTATTAAAAACTGATGACACAAAAGAGCTTGTATCAAAAAGATGTAATTGAGAGCTTATTTTGATACAGTGATAAATTATCATGTTTGTAATGCTACTAAAAGTTTTCCCTTCATTTAATGGACTAGAGCGTATAGGTACAAATAAAATAAGATGCCAAGATAATGATCTTTTGATAAGATCAGATATACCTAGTATTTTAATTATTACAAGGAAAGCTTCCAGCAGCTTTCTCATACCTACTACTACTACCTACCTACTTGTAAGTAGGTAAACCTAACAAAACGTGGTTAGTTCTTATTCTTTATAGATATCCTAACACCCAAAAGACAGACACCCCTAATGTCGATTTTTAATTTAGACTTGTTTCACATATTCTTTGATTACGTCACGTCTACTATCACCATAATAAATAATAATAAATGATTATCAGACGTATTGCGGTTTGTTACTGCTAAAAACTACTAACTGTTGTTATTGCATAACAGATCCAATTCGACGCATGAGACTATGAATATATTCCATTATGGGCGAGCGTCTAAAATCGATCGTTTTAATGATAAATTCGCTTCGCTTTTGAGTTTAGTTACGTGTCGATATTAGTGATCGTCATGTAACGGGCGGACGCGCGTGTTTCGCAGCATCAAGGCAGCATGGCATCGCGAACGTAGAGCAATCGTAATCGCTTTGATTGCGCACGCATCGGGGATGCGACGTGACAGAGACCGCTGCGTCCGCGCCGACGCCGGTTATCTACATCATTGGCGCTTATTGAAAGGGACTAGTGTTGAGGACATACAAGAGGCGGTACATTTGTCCCGTACATGACGTCAAAATGTAAGAGCGGCTTAACATTTCAAAATGTACTACTTCACATTTTCTGTTGCGGTCTCGCAACTCGCAAGCGAGAAGGAGCGAGGCGTATGCTACAATAGTACATTATGTCATTCACTGTAGGTATTGTAATTGACGCTTACGCATTTCTAGCAAGCGAGGGGGAAATATGAGAGAGAGGCACCTCCTTCTCATATTTTTGAAGTGAGGCGATTCAGTGTCAATGTCTTCAATCCGACTGTAGTGACATCAAATGTCATATTTGTACTCATTACATCAAATGTAATGCCAAGCTTCAGTACGCCTCGCCTCATTTGATGTGGGACAATGTACTGGCTCAGTACAAAAAAGAGGCTACTCTTACAAACTCTTTTTCAAGTCATGTCCTTCCCAACACTACTGCGTCTGCGCCGAGTAACGCCGGTTATCTACTTCACTGGCGCTTATTGAAAGGGACTTATCGTAGATTCGTAGATGTAGTGTTGTAGAGTCACTGAGCTCTATTATTAATCTATGATTAACAAGATTAATACTGAACCTACCTGGTTTTGGCTCTACTTGATTGACGCCATTTTAGCGCTGTAAGCACTAAGCAGATACGAGTGTTTCTGAACTAATAGGTAATACTAATAGTGCAAATGACGCACCGAGCTTTATAATTATTAATCTATGTTTCATTGTTGTTGTTGTATGATTTCATAGATTAATTATAGAGGTCGGTGCGCCATTTGCAATATTACTAGTTCCAGAGACACTCATACGTCAAATGTGGCGCTTCAAATTGATCCATAATTAAGCTGTCATTTGTATAGGGTAAGCAAATTCAGTGTTTATTATATATTGACTATAGAAATCAATATGTAGAGATTAGAGTATATTATATTGAGTGCCAAAGCGTTTAAAGCTTGCAATGTGAAGTTCCAGGGTTCATCGGCACTAATGGGTTTCGTGCAAGGCTCAATCTTGGGTCCTTTTCTATTTTTAGTGTATATTAATAATATGTATATTAATAATATAGTATACCCATTATACTAACGTTAGCGTCACTATATTTCCAGTAATATAGTATTTGTAAAATAAAATATTAATCTTAATAAGCAAAGGTGATACATACTTTTAATAATCAAAAAGACGTAACTAAAGCTTATTTCTTTCAAAACATAATTTACACAGTTACCTACATCATAATTTGTAAAAATATCACACCTCTCGAAAAAACATAAAAAAAATTATAATAAAGTAAATACATGTTTAAGTGTCGTTTTATATTGTATCATCGCTCTTGCACTGGAGTTTAGATAAAATCTCTGCCCCAGTAACCAGTAGTCCGTTCACGGGAAACCATTGTTCGCGCATCTTAATAGCTTTATAGATAAGAGTGTCTCCTTTAGTAAGTATTTGACACATTTGATGCACTCACAATCACTTCAGAAAGTCTTAGTTCTAAATTTCTTAGTAGTGTCTGGTTGGAGGCTTTGGCCGTGGCTAGTTACCACCCTACCGTCAAATACGTGCCGCCAAGCGATTTAGCGGTTAGGTTACGGATTCAACCCATAGGTTGAATTTACACTGCTATATCCCTTGCATGTTAGCCCGCTACCATCTTAGACTGCATCGTCACTTACCCTTAAGTGAGATCGCAGTCCAGGGCTATCTTGTCATCAAATATAAAAAAAAACCTACCTTTGTAGTAATACATGTTTATAATACACCACCCGTTATTCAATCTCAAGACAAACCTTTCAGCTGTAACACACACGCTTTTTTGTATTATATCTACCTAAGATCAATATGTATATTTTAGTATTTACTCATAGATTTAATGTTAGTCAATTTTTTATTAGTTTATTAGTCTTTATATTTATGTGCTAAGCTGAATAAATGATTGTTTATTCATTTATTTTTAACTTTCATAATCTTAAGATTGCTTGGCTGAGATCGCTAAAGCTATGACCAAACCGGCGCGTCCCGCGATCGCGTTCGCGGTGGCGATCAACTGAAGCGAATGAACTTGTACTGACTCATGTATACCGCCGCGTCTCGTGAGTGATCGCGGCGTCCCGGCGCTGCGTCTGCACGCCGCGCCGGCCACGTCCGCGTTCAGATCGAGCTTGCTGGGTCTGAACCGTTTAATTTATGATACTTCACATACCATACAGAATATAAAAATATTAAAAAATTGGTTATTTTCTTCCTCTTCTGCAATAGCCATAAGAAGTAAGACTTCTTCTTCAGATTCGTCTTCAAATGCTTTTCCGCTTCACGACACACGCACGACTAGGGTTGCCAGATTTTTTTTCAGCCTATAAGGGACAAATGGTTAAATGGGTAAAAAATATGGGATTTCAGTTTTTTACCTGGGACAAATAAAAAACAAAATTATTTAGTGTCATTTTTTTTTGATATTTTTCCGACGATCGAGTCAGTTTAAACATATTATTATTGTTCGTTTTAACATATCTGCAAAAATCAATACAGTTATAATCGTAATTATAAACAGTCATCAACTCGCTTTTTTACGAATATTTCGTGTGTGAATACTTGGATCGATTTCATAATGAAAAAATGAAGTACAGTTCAAATACGGGACATAGCCTATCCTAAAATACGGGATGTCCCGGGAAATACGGGACGTCTGGCAACGCTACGCAAGACTGATGTCCGACGCGGACGCTATCGTTGATCGCTAGTTTGGTGTGAACGGCTTTTTGGACGCGAAGTTATCGCCACCGCGAACGCGATCGCGGACGCAGGCTGGACGCGCCGGTTTGGTTATAGCTTTAAGCTATAACCAAACCGGCAACCCTATATAAAAATCTGGCAACCCTAGTCGTGCGTGTGTCGTGAAGCGGAAAAGCATTTGAAGACGAATCTGAAGAAGAAGTCTTACTTCTTATGGCTATTGCAGAAGAGGAAGAAAATAACCAATTTTTTAATATTTTTATATTCTGTATGGTATGTGAAGTATCATAAATTAAACGGTTCAGACCCAGCAAGCTCGATCTGAACGCGGACGTGGCCGGCGCGGCGTGCAGACGCAGCGCCGGGACGCCGCGATCACTCACGGGACGCGGCGGTATACATGAGTCAGTACAAGTTCATTCGCTTCAGTTGATCGCCACCGCGAACGCGATCGCGGGACGCGCCGGTTTGGTCATAGCTTAAGCGAAGTAAATAGTAGTAAGTATGTATTTAACTTTATTAGGTTTGTTTGCAAATTTGGAAGTCCTTATCAAAGTTAAATTTTATTTATCTGTTGGAAAAAATCCAATTAAGTATAGGCAGTAGGTATGTATTTGCTCGACTGAGCGATGACTTGTAGAATCTACTTATATGACTATGAACCAACAAAAATTCGGCAGGTATGTAAATTCAAAATTTGATATACTTCGGTACTCTTTCATAATGTATGTTACTTCCGAGATATTTAGAAAGCTCATGTTTTCCACGCGTGACAAAATTATAATGAATGTGTGATGAATTACGTTACACTTTTGGTTAGAAACTCTCAGGAAAAACATGGAGAACTCTCGGGCGCGGGCGTGTAAGTTTCATAATTCATTTATTCATTTGTGAATACAGTATGGCATGTAGATGTTATAAAAAAAAAAAAAAAGATACCGGCCGAATTGATAACCTCCTCCTTTTTGAAAGTCGGTACAAAATAGTGAACTTGTATTCTTTTCCTTACGATGTTGTCCTACACCGTTTAAGCATGTGATAATGAAGCCTCAACACCCCAATGGGTAAAGGTGCGGACTGAACAGCCCGATCCGTCCAGTGGTTTGAGCTGTGCATTGATAGATCAGTCAGTCAATCAGTCAGTCAAGGTGACTGACTCACTCCTTTTCTTTTTAACCCCCGACGTGAAACGACGGGGTGTTATAAGATTAACGTTTTTTTTTTTTTTTTTTTTTTTTCTTTTGATACTGCCGCTTCCAATGTGGCGGCACACTTTATACTTTTTTTTTTTTTTTTTTTTTTCCTTTAACAGGTGTTTTTTCCACTCTGCGTGCAGTTCCCTAACTAGCCTTACAAACTAACTAACTAATCTAATATTCTAATCTTACAACTAAATAGATAAACACATTCATATATTACAGAGCAATAGCGCCATTTGCTTTTGCTGCAATTTTAAGTGCTTTTTCAGCAAACCCAAGAAAGTGAAATCGGCAGTTTTCGTCCTCAATCGCAATGCATAAACTATCTTTGCTCAGCTGGTAACCCAGCTTGAACTCACAATCTAGGCGATGAGCTCCGAAACGAGGGCAAGATATTAGAATATGATAAATTGTTTCTTCACTTATATCATCGCAAGGGCAAGCCGGACTACCGCTGAGCCTAAATCTATACAAATAGGATTTAATTCCGCAATGACCTGTTAGTAGTTGGGTCCTTAAGTTTGTAAGATTGAGTCGATTTAGAATTTTGTAAGCTTTATCAACCAAAGGGAGAAAGGTCTTCGTGACTGAGCCTGTAGGAGCCTCCGAGTATATTTTCTGCCAGGTTTTGATTGAGCTTTTCCTGATGAGATGTTTAGCAAACGAGACAGGGAACTTGTCGTAAATTGTTAACCCTTCATCAAGTAGCGTTGCTTCTTTGGCTAGCTCGTCTGCTCTTTCATTACCGTGCAGTCCAATATGCGCTTTGATCCAATAGAAATTAATTTCAAGGTTTTTTTGATTAGCATACTTTACTTGCTCTTGAATATCTCTGACTAGTGGATGTTCTGGGGTATGGGAACATAAAGCTTCCAGTGCGGACCGAGAATCGCTAAAAATGTTGTCGTTATTTCCTTGCTCTTTAAGGTATACCACAGCTTGGTATAACGCGACCAGCTCCGCCTGGTACACACTGCAATATTTCTCTAACTTACAGGTAATTTTGTGGACTTCTTTTGCTGCTTGCCAGCAACTTACTGCTGCACCCACCTTGCCAACAATCTTACTGCCATCTGTATATACCTTCATCCAGTCATTGCCAATCGATTCTAACTCATCGTTGTTTGAGATTTGCCTGTAAGATATCGAGATACGTTCCGCCGGATGTGGTAAGTGAAAGGGATTAACCCGCTTTTCCAGTTTTCTTGCAGGCAGACCGTCAAAAGGTTTCCCTCGCTTGATTTGATATAGTTCCGCCTGCTCCCTAACTCTCAGATGGAGAGGCAGAACGCGAGCTAGGAGGGCACTAGAGACTAGAGAGATTGTTCTGTGTGCTCTCGTAATTTTAATGCAGAACATTCGTGTTAAGCTGTCCAATCTTTTGATCGCATATTTTCGCTCAACTGCTGGAGCCCACACGCATGCCGCATAGAGTATAATCGGTTCTACAACCGCAAAATAAATGGTCCTTGTGATTTCGGGGCTGAGGCCCCAATTAGTCTTAACCGCCCTGGCAACCATTTTATAGATATTTATTGCTTTGTGGCAAACGTTAGCTATGTGTGCTTTAAAGTTCAAGTTTCTGTCTATTGTTAAGCCTAATATCTTTAGCGTATCCGAGAATGCCAGAACAACACCCGAGAGTTTAATACGGGGTACATCATACTTACGTTTCCTTGTGATAATAATTGCTTGCGTTTTCTGCACGGCGAACCTCAATTTATGGTTTCTGCCCCAATCTGCGACCACTTCTAAGGCTTTATTTATTTTGTGCTCCACGTACTGGGTATTAGTGCCGGATGCAATTACAAGAATGTCATCTGCAAAGGCTTGGATATGGGCGTCTAACCTAGAGGATTGTTCCAGTAAGGGATTTAATTGTACATTCCATAGCAGCGGGCCGCAAGTTGATCCTTGTATACAACCCTTATTTGTCTCTCTGCAGACTTTTTGGCCCATGTACGACAGGTTGATAGATCTGTCCGAGAGATAGCTAGAAATCAACCTCAGTACTGTATTATCTACACTGCTCTTGTGAAGCTCTTTTAAAATGGTGGGCCACCACGCGTTGTCAAAAGCGCCTTCAATGTCTAGAGACACCATGACAACTATTTCCTTTCTTTGAAGGCCCTTTCTGACTAGATCGATTGCGTCGTATAGCGCATCCTCAGTGCTGCGTTGTGGTGTGAATCCATATTGGCGAGCATTTAATTTGTTTTGGTGTCCCAGGAACCACATTAGTCTATTCACAACTAGTTTTTCTAATACCTTTCCCATAACTGGTAAGAGGCCAATAGGCCTGTATGACTTCGGTTTTGTATAATCGTCTTTGCCAGGTTTTGGTACTACACAAATCGCCGCCTTTTTCCATATCTGTGGAAAGTGGCCTAGTTTAAGACAGTTGTTAAAGAGCGCCAGTGTAATTTCTGGGTTGTATTTGTAAGCCGCTTCGCAGATGTCAGACGTGAGCCCGTCCTCACCTGGAGCTTTCTTAGGGCTCATGTTAGCAAATACTGTATCCAGTTCACCAGCCGTAAAAAGACGATACTGATGGTCCGCTGGGGTATTCTTAAGATGCTGCACGAGTGCTTCAACCTCCAGTCGTAGGTCAGATTGCTGCTGTGTATCCGTTAGTCTATCATCAAGGGGGTAAAAAGTTTCAGCTAGGAGTTGTGCTGATTCTGCCGCAGTCAAGGTGTAACCCTGCTCTGAGCGTAATAGATTAGCATATGACTGGGGATAGCAAATTCTCAGTATTCTGTAGAACTTTTCCCACATATTTTCTTTTTCCTGCCTGGAACAGAAGTTAATCCAGCTGGAGGGTATAGCTTTTTCGATTGCTGATTTATAGGAAGCTTTTGCTCGTATGTATTCTTCTATAACCATTGGTTTCCTTCTTGGATTAGCATTTCTAATTCTGTTACGGATCATTTTTAGTTGTTTTTTCTTTTCTGTGAGTTCAGCGGTCCACCATTTTGACTTCTTTATAAGCTTCTCAATTGGGATCTGTGGAATCGACTCGTTACATGCGTTCAAAACTGCTCGGGTGTATCTAACAGCTATATCTTCCATATGTTCAGGTGAATTAACTGTATTTATGGTTTCTATAGTTAAAAGTTCTTTTCCTAAATTGCTTTTCAGAGTAGTTGCGAAACTTCTCCAATTAGCCTTCCGAGTATTATAAATACGCGTTGTTGACCTGGGGACTGAAGTATCCTTATCGCGTGTTAGCTGAAGATTAAAATGTATTCTTCGGTGATCTGATAAACAAGGGTTTGTGTCTACCCTCCAATCAGTAACCATACTCAAAAGTGAGTTCGAGCATGCAGTAACATCCACGATACTTGTAAACAGTGTTGAGCCTCTGTAAGTATGAAAAGTTGGAATGTTGCCAATGTTCAAGATATTAAAGTCAAGCTGAGCTATAAAATCGGCATAGGCTTTCCCCCTAGTATCATTTGCTTCACAACCCCACCAGGTGCTTTTAGCATTAATATCACCGCCGATAATGAGATTGTCTGTGTTGAGTTTAATGATGGTATCATGAAGGCTTCTTATACATGAGTCCATATCTTGACTTCTCTCAAAATAGACGAATACGATCCCAATCTCCCAATGACCAATTACAAGCTTAAAGCCCACTATGGTGTCTGTTAGTAACTTAGGATCTACTATAATTTGTATGTTAGGATTTAGGATGACTACTGCCGATTTCACTGGTGATTCTCTGTTACAATCAGCTTTCTGAATTACACGATAATAATTAGCGACCACAGTGCCTTGCGAACCAACGTATGGTTCTTGGAGAAGAATAATGGAGGTTTCATCTTTAGCTGCTTGGCTTATACATTCTTTAGTAGCAGCGTAGCCTCTGCCACAGTTGGCTTGTATCATTTTGTACTTGTTACTGACTGGCATATTACTGTCATAGGCTGAATTGTAGGTGACATTTGCTGTAAACCTTGAAGAGCTGGCTCTAGTGACTGATTTTACTGAAGAGGTGTCCTGTTTAATAACCCTATCGGAGATCTTAGCAATATGCTATAGCTGCCCGTGCTAGGCGGTCCCATTTTTGCCTCACAGGACACTCTGTACTATAGGCTGGATGTTGACTGGATTCCTTAAGGTCACGACAGTTACTGCACTGGGGGTCCTCCTTCCTGTTTGGGCATTGGCGAGTATCATGGTTCGCCGCACAGTAACCACAGCTAATTTCGTTCTTACACTCACGTGCTCTATGCCCATACTTAAGGCATTGGAAGCATTGCAACAATGGCGACTGATCCAGGACATTGATGACTTGATAACCTATACGTAATTTTTGATTGATCACTAGATGCCATACAGTGGGGCTCACCTCCATAATCACATTGTTAATTTGGTCGGTACGACCTTTAGTTTTTCTTATTACCTTAGCCGTCTTGGCCTCTTCAGGAACAGACGAGATTAGCTTGGAATTCTGTGTAAATATAGCTTCTTCGAGTTTCGCATCACAGAGGTCGTTTATAACACCAACAAGTTTAATGAGAGGATTTTTGCATGGCAGCTTTGTTACAGTTAGCTTTTCTGTCAAGCTATTTATTGCCTCTTGTAGCTTGTTCCGGTCTGCCTCAGAATCGCAAGAGATTGCAACTTTCTGATTCTTGAGCTTCCTAACTGCGTTTATGCCAATACCCAAATCCACTGCACTAACCTTTCCTTTCACTTGGTTAATAATGTCATCGCTGCAATGTCGAGGATCAATGGACTCAATTATGACTGGGTATTTGGGTGTTGTCTGGATAGAAGTTGGAGCTAACTCCCGGCTCAGAGTTGTCTTTGCTATAACCTCAGCGTATGAGCGTTTGCTTGCTACCAAAACTTCTTCCTTTGCTAACTCCTTGCTCTTCTTGAAAACCTCGTCTAATTCTTTCCTGACCTCAGTGACCTCATCACGTAAATTCGAGAAGTCAATTTGAACACTAGACGTCTGAGATTCCCGATCTCTGTCAATTATTTTTTCAATCTTTGACCCTAATGTGTCTGCCCATTTAGTATGCACTTTACACTGAGCATCAATCTCATATGATAGCCACCTGGTTGATTCGGCCTCCTTATGTGTTAGTTTAATCTTTTCTAAAATTTCGTTCAGGCTCTCCTGGTGTGTCTGCTGCATTTTTTCCAGCGCAGCAGCATGTCTGGCCTCCTGTCTTGCCATCAGCTGTTCATACCGACACTTAGATTTTTCTTTTTCTACTATGTGCCGACTTCTGGAGTCAGCTAGTCTTAATATCATTTCATAGAGGCCATGTAGGCCTCCGCAAACCGCTTCTCGTATCTCTTTGCTAATGTTATGAGACTCTTCAAGCCTCGATTTGGTCCTCTGTAGCAGAGCGTCAGCGAGACGCGGCATGTCATGCATAGCCCCTCCTACGACGAAGGATGTGTCTGAAATAGCTGACTCGGTCTCCTTGTCTACATTTCCTGGTTCAGGGGTGTTATGTACACTTGCTTCCTGGTTCGCAAGCGACGCAGCTCTTACCTGAGCTTTTATTCGCAGAAGAGCCGATTCGGATCGAGGCTTTGGTGGTTTTTCAACCTCTGGTGTCGAAGTGGTTAGTTTCGCGCCATCCTCACTCTGAGATCTCTCAAGACGTCTCTCGGTAGAACCTTCACCATCGCTGCTATCCGTGATAATTTCTACTTGAATCTCCGGGGAATTAGCTGCCTCCATGTCGTCTTGCGGTTCAGTTTCACTTGGGGCCTTTTTTACAAAACTTTTTATTGTAGCCTGTCTTTTTGCCCTGGTGGACACTACTGGTTTCGTTGGGGTGCAAGGTTTCCTATTTCTCCTAGAAGTGACCGAACTAGAGCTTCCCGACATCATTGACAAATTGAGGGTAGTTCTGGAAAACTTAAGTTCGACTGGCGAATTCCGGCAAACCTATTCTGGTTTAATCGTACTATTTACCAACTGCCTATGAGAACTTAACGAGAAAAAGTTCACTATTCGTCTTTCTTACGAATCCAGTTCATACAGTAGGTAAACAAATATACCACCCACTGTATTCACACACTGTTCGCCTCGCTGCTTTTTAATGTTACAATTTCACTATTTATGTTGTTTGGTGATGTTTTCACTGCACTGAATCGTATAATACACGATACACTAACAGTAAATTTATCGATCACCACAAAAAACTAAACTTATATATACTTATAAGATTAACGTTGTCTGTGTGTGTGTGTGTGTGTGTGTGCGTGCGTGTGCGCGTGTGTGTGTGCGTGTGTGTGCGTGCGTGTGTGCGTGTGCGTGTGTGCGTGTGCGTGTGTGTGTGCGTGCGTGTGTGCGTGTGTGTGTGTGTGTGTGTGTGTGTGTGTGTGTTTGACATCGTATAGCATAGCGAATTAGTCGAGTGTTCTTAGTTATTGATGCAAATCGGTCCAAAATGACTGCCACCACAAAATGGCGGATTACATATTTTTATTTTAACGATTACTGACAAGCGATTAGGATGTTGTAACATGTGGGAGTGTTTTAAATTTTTAATTTACACTTGTATATATTTAGAAGATTATGCGTTGTTGGTACAAAGCACAATTTTCGCATAATCACTGTGACAATTTGTCTTTAAAATGTCCATACCTAGTTACGATGTTTTCATAGGAACTGGTCCTATAACAGTAACGTACCCGTTTCAAAAAATACCGGCGAGATTTACAAAGAAATCGTACAAAACCACGGGTCAACGGGCCGCGTACCAAAATGCCTAACGATGGTTATTGTCCACTTTAAGACCTACAAACTCGACAGCATGTGCGATAATAGCTGAAATGATAGCGTACATGACACTAACATGCAGGTATTTTTCTGTTTGAGTAACGAAAATAATCGTAAAATCATGCTACCTGCTACTACAACTCTAAAAAACCGTGTGACTAAGGTGTGAATGCCCATATCAGAGGCAAATGGTACTATGATATGACGAACTTCCTGGCGCAGTGGTGAGCGCTGTGGTCTTATAACTCTCTCTCGTCTCTGGTCTGGTCTGGTGGGAGGCTTTGGCCGTGGCTAGTTACCACCCTACTGTCAAAGACGTGCCGACAAGCGATTTAGCGTTGCGGCATGATGGCGTGCAGAAACCAATTAGGAGTATGGGTTGAATCACAGATTGGTTGAATCTACACTGCCATACCCCTTCCAAGTTAGCTCGCTTGCCCGCCGAAGATGGTATTTTAGACTGCATCGTCACTTACCATCAGGTGAGATCGCAGTCAAGGACTATCTTGCCATCGAATTAAAAAAAATATATACTAGTAAGTACATATTATTAACTACGTAAGGAAGCAATACTAAGGCTGAAATCTATAGACCGCACTCTCACTCTGCTCAGACTCAAGACAGTGTTAAAACGAGACAGATTTATGTCGGAACATATTTTATGTCTCGTTTTAACTCTAACTTAAGTCTGAGCGGAGTCAGAGCACGCTCTGATCTCAGCATCAGTTACCTGCATCGTAGAAATCCGCATAGCAGTATTTAGTAGCTGTTTCCCGCGACTTTGATTGCTTGGTTTCCTAGGTATTTGATGTCACTCTTGAAGTCTTTAATAATGAAGTCAATCCGTAGCTCTATTTTCAACAAATCAATAATCCAACAAATAAACACACTTTCATAGTGACGATTCTTTGTGTGTTGAAGCGCTGTATAAATTAAACTGAACGAAAATACTTTTCTATCCTATTTTCAATTCAAACTCTGAGAGAGTTATCTAGAAATCTGTACAAACAGTAATTAGACCTCTACAGTCTACTGTGAGTGTTGAGGGCTCCTTAGTCTTGAAAATCAAATAATACCGCCTTGTGTACCTACATCCGGCCCTTGATCTCAACAGCCAAGGGAAAGCCTCTTGAAATAGGAATTGGCCGAGCCTCTACGTTAAACCTTTGTTGATTATTAGCAAAATGCAGCTAATTTGTGTAAAATTATGACCGAACAAGGATAAGAATAATCATTTTAGAACTATAAACACAAGCGCAATAGCTGACGTGACGCCGCGCCGTGATGAGCCATTTTTAGTAAGCCTTTAAAAGCCGACTACCTATATAGTATCGTGTTAAAAATGGCGTTGCAATACCCGGAATGTCAAACTTGAAATTATTTTTACTGTTATTTTTAACGAGCTTTTCCTAGTTGCTTGTGCGGTGTTTGAACAGAATTTGCATTAATGAGTCTTGGGAAGACTGAGTTACATTAGAATAAACCGAAGTGCAAATAATTATTATGTGTATGCTTTTCATTATATATCTATATTTTGTAGTGTTGCAATAACGAATAAAATATTCTATATCATATTTCATTCATTCATTCGTCTCAATTAGGGTTTCCGATTTCTCGAGGTTTTTTAGTTCTCGGGTGTCGAGACTTCTCGAGCCTGATTTCTCGGGTCTTCTCGGGTTGTCGAGAAAAAATAAAATACGTCTAAATTTTTGTTTAATTAATAAAAAGAGTCTTTAATTTAACTGTGTTTATTTTACATGAAAAAATCAACATAATTTTTAACAAAAAAAACAAGTTCTCAATAAAAAATCAGCTCAAAACAAAATTGCTAACTAAAAACAATCATACTTCTTCTCCTTATCATAACTAATCTCATCTCACTAATCTGTAATAAAAAACAAAATTTCTGTTAACAATCAGCTTAAAACAAACATCTTAACTAAAACTATTACAATTATATATTATAACAGTGGGGAGGCCTATGCCCAGCAGGGGGTTGATGTGGTTAGGTTAGGCTGATGATGATGATGAAAAAATAGCTGTGTCCTTTTATATACTACGTTTGGTAGGATTGGTTGGATACGTTTTGTGTTATTTGTAGTAGATAAATTGCCATAAAACAACGTCTTAATATTATGTGTTTAGTTTAGAACTTTAGGCTTTTGTGGGATTATTACAACATCTGCAATACAAATGCAATTAATGAAATCGGTAAATATTTATGCACTAACAATTCACTTATTTGATTAAAAACAAAAGTTTTATTTCTTTAACATACCTATTCATTTTAAACAAAAATATTATTTTGGTAATACAAAAGTACTTACAAAACAAAACAAACACTTGAACTATTTAAATAAATAATAACAATACTTACCTGTTTGTTCTGCGATTCTATTACTCGTGCGTCACTAAATAGTAAATACACTCACTATGCTGGGTTTATGATCCGACCGATCCGAACACGGCGGGAGTTGAAACACGAATGAACAAAATACAACTGGGGCCGCGTCGCGCTTGCGTTTGTCGGCAAAAACAAAGGATACCGACAGACACGAGCCGTGCTGTCAAAGGATGCCGCTGCCGCCTCGCATTTACAAAGAAAGCTAAGCGTAAAAATGTTTATTTAAACTTCTCGATGTCTCGACTTTTCTCGAGCTGAATTTCCCGGGTACGAGACCGACCGATTTCCCGGGAATTCCCGGGACGAGAATTCCCGGGAACAAACCCTAGTCTCAATGCATCGCCGGGCAATTATTAGGCACAGGTCTCCTCCTATGGTTTAATTTTAGGGCTTAAAGTTTAGGCCATATGAGTTTTTGAAAGCAAATCAAGTAGTAAATCGTAAGTAAGTATTTAAGTCGATTTGAAACAAGAAATTTTTTTTTTTAAAAGCATATTAGCCAAGCTGAAGTTGACTAATATCCTCCTATCCCCTCCAAATAAGCGGAAAGCTTGTGCTAGGAGTGGGTACGACAATAGTGCAACGGGTGGGATTCGAACCTGCGACCATTCAGCTTTCAGTCCGCACCTTAAACCATTGGGCTATTGAGGCTTCAAAACTAATATAGGGAAGAACCTAAATTCTCAAATTAAATTAAATAAAAGAACTCGCAGATAGGTAACATTTCAATAATTTTATTAATGTTATATTATATTCTTTAAGAAGTCATAAATTATCCTTACATCCATAAAAACTACCGTTGAAAGAGCTTTGAATATAATTTTTATTTAAAGATTGTTAATATATTAGGTAATAATAATTTGATTCAAGTTAGTCTTTTGCCAATTCCATAATTTTTATCGTTTTGAATGTTTGAATTATCTGCTCTCCTTTTTTGTATCTTTCTAAAACCTCTTTTGTATCCAACTATCAAAGAGAATTAATCAAATGAATGCTTATTACCTACACTTTTTCCATCGATGACTTTTTCTTACAAAAAACTTCTCTATGCCAAAATCTTACATAATTACAAAATTCAAAAGTTACAAGACTGACAAACACTCAAGAACTGGATGGATAAGTGCAAATTCTCCGATCAACTAGTCAAGCAAAGTGTGACATTGGTAGTAGAACGGGCAAAAAAAATGCCCATGGTAGTAACGAATACAATATTATGGACATTTTTACACAGTTCACAATTTCAGATACCAACCATTTATGATAATATAAGCATGTATATTTAGTTTTTTCTAATCATCTCTTTAAAAATTAATATTTGCTTATTAGTGACCCAATCTGCACTAGTAGATGGTGGTTGTTTTCATAAGATACTCATAAAAATGTTAACTGTGTTTTGGAGTTCCTTTTAGTGACAGTTATGCTGTTATTAGCAACGTGATATCTTGAAAACTAAAGTTCCACCGCAGCTGAAACTTTATTGTATTAACTACCCATAACTAATAACTACCTAAAACATACGTAGACTATTTTCAATTTTCATAGTGAGATTTAGTTAGAGATAGTTATTTTTCAAACCCCTATTTTACCCCCTAAGGGGTTGAATTTTTAAAAATCTTTCTTAGCATAACGTCATACAGGTGGATCCGTCCACGTCGAGTGATTTGAGCTGTGCGTTGATTAATCACTCAGTTAGTCAGTCACCTTTTCCTGTTATTTAGGTATTTTGAATCTCTCTCTCTCTCTCTCTCATTGCTGAGATTAGTGAGATATGGCCTAACATTACTTATATGAATAATAGCTTTTGCTCGCGGCTTTGCTCACGTTAAGTTCGATTTTTCAAATCCCTATTTTACCCCCTTAGAGGTTGAATTTTCAAAAATCCTTCCATAGTGTGCGCCTACGTCATAAAAGGAACCAACTGTAAAAATTTCAAGTTTCTAACTTCAGTAGTTTAGGCTGTGCGTTGATATCTCAGTCAGTCAGTCAGTCAGGACTTTGAATTTTATATATATAGAAGATGGAAAGAGTCACGAAGTTAAGTCAATTAATGAAACTCCTAAACTTTCTTGCGATAGCAATGCGGTAGGCTCCCAGATCCTGAATATTCAAATTCCTTAAAATTGTGAATATTCAGTTGAAAAATATACGGAACAGCGAACTAGTTATGCACTTTCGTCACATACTTCGTTATGGGTTTTTAAAATGTAAACCGTGTAAATAAAGACAAGAAGTTTTATTATCAGCGATGTTTATTTTAGCGCCATATTTATTACGAGTAGATAGATACTGTATGTTCCAAAAGTTAGTGTGCCGCCGCGCCGTAAAATACCGTTGACATTGTAAAGAACTTAATTTCATGAATTTATTTATGAGGAAAAGTAATATCAATATTGAATACGTGTAGGAATATAATATATTTCATAATATAATTTGTTTTACAATGTATTTACTTTTATTATTGTCCTTACTCTGTGGTAATACTTACTATACTATTAATACCTAGATTGCCTTCTGAACTAAATAACAATGGCTTTAATAAGAAAATAGTAAAATACAGTAACGTGGCTGACGTGTGGTTCAATTTGGCCGTAGTGTAACGGTTAACACACACAGGGCGCGATTCCCGAGAGATGTGGGTTCGAATATCGCCGGCCTCGGAATTTTTGATATGTATTTATAAATCTGTTAGGATATTTCCTTTAAGGATATTTCCGTTAACCTTTGAGTGTAGGTTAATACTTTAATAAAAAATAAATATTAATACTTATCTTACCTTAGGACACGTGCTCTAAGTATCTAATCTTTGCCGTTTATTAAGTCTGTCTGTGCAAAAAAACAGCATATTTGCCGCTAGCTAAGAATGCTTTGATGCCCTGGTTAGAATTTGCAATGCCGTCTTATAATAAGTCGAAGAGTCACGTATGGATGCGAAAGCTACCATGGGAACCTTGTCTGTGGAACAGTCTCTACCGATTGACAATTGACATGCCACCGTTATTGTTCCGAACCTAAACTAGAACCATGCTATAATGACCTTTATTATTGTTACATTTTAGCGCTATACTTGCTTGTAATACTTCGTTGGTGCATGTAAGTTTTGTACTGTTCATCACGATGGAAATATTTCACACGGTGACGCTCCTCATCGAGACAATACCAATATTGTTTTCGATATTAATTTTACAGTTATGAGATGTCGAATTATCACTTCAATTTATTTGTGAGGTGGATTACATCATTAATCTAACAGCCGAGCTTTGTAATGGTGTTTAAATACTTACTTGCCGCTGTTTGCGTCACTTTTCATATTATAAAGCTGAAAGTTTGTATGTGGGTGTGTGTATGTTTGCTACTCTTTAACGTAAAAACTACTGGATGGATTTGGCTGAAATTGATATAGATTATATCCTAAATTAACACATAGGGTACTTTTTATCCCGGAAAATTAAACAGTTCCCGCGGGAATCAAAATCCACGCGGACAAAATCGCGGGAATCGTCTAGTCTTTATTACATGTTCGACATATATGGTTTTAAGATTAAGTTGAGTTTCCTATGTGAAATTTTAAATATCAAATGAAAATTCTATGTTTAACTTGTTTATTAGTATTCATCGATGCTCAATTATTTAGATTTAATATTTAGAACTATATTATGCTGTATGTCCTTTGTCGGCACTGAAAAAGCCGTTAAAAAGTTTCTAAGTGTCAATTTCTCCATCGTCAAGTAACGTTTAACCGGGGAATAACTTCGTTCTGACAGATTTTGTATTGAAAATCTGCGATAGTATTGTCTATTCACCGGTCAAAATTTGCACTTACATACCTACCGACAAAGCTGTATTCTGGTAAATTAACGTGATCTTACTTCATTAATCATATAGTTAGATACCATAACGTTTCGATGTACTCACATAAAACCTGTCATTGAAAACAAAAAAAAAACAATTAAATCGTTCTCCAATTACGTGTTCCTTTTCCTGTTAATCCGATGCGGCTAAAGAGCAGTAACTAAAAAGAAGTTTGCTAGTTAAGTAGTTTTTTCTGAAGTCAAGTAGTTACAATACAGCACAAATAATTAACACTACTAATTCCCCGCTAAAAATCTATGAGCGTACCGCGTTAATGAGATGTCGGTTGAGATTAATCGCTTTTTTTTCTAAGAGAGTTTGCACATTAGATATAAAACTGCACTGTAGTCTGTACCGTGCTTCTTGACTGGCTTCATCTAAATCTTCTCTCCTAAATATATAAAAGGAAAAGGTGACTGACTGATCTATCAACGCACAGCTGAAACCACTGGACGGATCGAGCTGCATATAAATAGATATTATGACGTAGGCATCCGCTAAAAAAGGATTTTTGAAAATTCTGTTTCTGCTTTATAACGTTTTCTTAAAATACGTTTTTTTATTTAACAACTTTAACTTATCTTTGAAAGTGAATAAAGTCTTAAGAGCGACTGCAGACGTACAATTTCAAGTTGGCCGACTATCGAACACATCGATTTTGACGTACAAATGATCGACTATTTACGAGTAGTTGGATAAGATGTGCGGGCTACCATAAGTTTTACTTACAATCAGGTGAGATTGCAGTCATGGACTATCTTGTCATTTAAGAAGAAAAAAGTAATTATGCCTATACTCTGCGATTTACTTGTTCAACTTGAATTGGACGCACATATGCAATAAAGTCAACCCACACAACTTATCAATTGAAAAGTTAACTTTATTCCTTTATATTATGTATGTATTTAATTTGACAAAGTTGTGTGGGTTGAAACGTTATTGCATATGTGCGTCCAATTGTAAGTCTGCGGGTACTCTTAGTCAGCAGTATGACGCGTTAAAACCGCGCGCTAAAGCAACTTATGTAGAAGAACCTTTATGCATTATACGGTGATGATTGATTATGATTCCAAATTATATCTCAATAATTTCAATTAAAACCTCTTCGTTATTTCGGTATTTTATTCACAGCCATCGCGGCTTCAGTGAAATTAGAGACAATGATTCACAAAATTTTAATATAATTATGTAGACTGACCAAGAGACGGACCCTATTATTAGGTTGTTTAGAAATATTACATAAGTATTTTTTGTACGAAAATGCGTACAAAAAATACTTATGTACTAATACTTTGTAGTTGGTTACATTCATAGACGAACAATGTATTGGAATCATTAATTAGATAACACTTCATTTAAATATAAATAATAAAAAAAGTGTTTTGAGCTAAGTGTCGATAACAAAGCGCCCTCCAGCGAAAACTTTCAAATTATAGGTAGGTATATCTTAACCTACTTATACCTAGAAAACGTATAGAACTAATAGATTTATAAATACATATCAAAAATTCCGAGGCCGGCGGGATTCGAACCCACATCTAGGTACATTAAATCTATTAGGATATTTCCTTTAAGTCTAGGTCAACACTTTAATAAAAAATAAAAAAACGGATAGAACTAGGTATAGTTTTATTATAAAATTCAAAAAAAAATTCAAAATTCAAAATTATGTATTTCATGTAGGCCAACCTGTGGATCTTATGATACGTGACTCTACAACTGGTTCAAAATAGAAATACTTTATTTATTTATTTTAATATTCAAAGTATAGATTTATTCATACTTTTATTGGTCGTTACTCGTTCGCATAGTGCGATGGATAAATATTGTTAAAGTTACACCTAAAAAGAATAATACTATTAATTCATGCCCCGTGCCATCATAAAATGTTCCACATATTTTATATTTCCACTAAAATTATTTATTATTCATAGAAACATTTTTTTAATTGCCAAATCAACGTCGGAATTCGCCAATAAAGTCAAAAACTGATCGGTTTTATGAGACCAATTGAAAGACTAAATAGTATTTCAAAGTGGCAAATATGCATTCTTATGTGTGCTCTAGGGTTGCCAGATTTTTTTTCAGCCTATAAGGGACAAATGGTTAAATGGGCAAAAAAATACGGGATCTCAGTTTTTTACCCGGGACAAATACAAAACAAAATTATTTAGTGTCATTTTTTATTATTTTTTAACCGACTTCCTTATATTTTTCAGAGGATCGAGTCAGTTTTAACATTGTCATTCTGACACTAACACTGTCATTGGTCGATGCGGGCTGCGAGTGCAAGTTAGTAGCGAGACGAGTAGGTTTTACGAACGTTGCGTGTGTGAATACGTAGATCGATTTCATAATGAAAAACAATTCACAACACAACAAGACGTACGGTTCAAATACGGGACAGAGTCAGTCCCGCCGGGACATTTTAAACTATGCCTAAAATACGGGATGTCCCGGGAAATACGGGACGTCTGGCAAACCTAGTGTGCTCCCAAAAAAACATAAGAGCTCTTCATTAGGGTCTCCCTTTGACCTTAATTTTTGAGGATAATTTTTATTGACCATAATATTCGACGATAAACTAGACTCGCTCCAGCAATTATTGTTACGTCAATAAATAATCGTATACAACACAAAATTGTTATTTTATTCTTTAAAAAGAGCACGAACGGTCAACTTGGCATTTTTTTTGCTGGCATTCCGTACCATTGGTAGATTCACTAACATTTCGAAAGCGCATCATAAAAGTTTATTCGAATAATAAATTTTTCTATTTTATTGTACCTATGAATTTAAGTTATGTATATCCGATAAAATTAGTACCTATTTTTGAGATAAATCTTTAAACTTGATAGATTCCAAAGATCAATGAACAAGGAGTAGATCGAAATCAAAACAGTATTCAGTTCAAACCATATTCATTGCACAATTTTCGTTCCCACTCCTCACACAAGCTTTATGCTTCTTTGTACACTCGGTAAGTTCACAATACATAGTATCACCACTCAGATAGTTTATTCATATTCAAATCCTAAAAACTAAAATCGTCTAAACTATTCTTTGAATCTGCTCATCGTTTAACTTTGATATTTACTCAAAAATTTTCTACATAGAGTCCTGTGTCAATAATTCAAAATTGTCGGTACAATGCAAACTCTTTATCCTGTATTTATGTAACACTTGGTCACTCTCTTGCATCAAGTAGTTTGACGACTTCCACAAAACTGGACAATTTGTGAAATAGGAACATTAGTTAGATTTTGTGCTTAGTAACTTAGTTGATGTCGAAAAAAGATAAAAAACTGTGTTTTTTATCTTTTTTCTGTTTAATATACCTTATAGGTAGAAAAAAATTACCCGTTATAAAGTGGATTCTTGAGAGTTGGTCAACGAGATAGTCATAATATATATTTTATTCTTTCTATGATATACTTCTCTTTTATTTATTTTTTTGACCAAACACGTTTCTGGGTCTGTTTGGTGAACTTACACATTATACGTCTGTCTAAATCAGACAATGTGTGGATATCCTTCATAGTTTTATAAAGTCTGGATTTATTAACACAAGTACTTCAAATTCACATATATAAGCAATTATTATGTAAATCTACGGCCCAAAGTCGAAAATAATACAAAAATTTATAAAAAAAAACTTTATTTTCAAGGAGTAGGCACTTACCTACTTATAAAATTTATTGGGGGACAAAAACATTTTTTTCTATTTACGTAGGCCACCGCTGAAAAAACTATTTTTGTTTTGGTTAATTTTACTTACACGATTTGGACTACCATATTTGTCGTTTTCCGAACGCCTCTGGCTATCTCATTCTCAGCGTATTAAATATTTATATTATACCTATTTCAGTCATATCCTGCAGTTAAACAACAAATAGGTAGGTACCTACACACTTAATATCAGCCAAGCTGAAATAAAATTAGTAACACACTTTTCAAGAGCAAAAATGCGAAAGCTTTACATAGGCTCTAGATGCCTACGAACTTCTAGGACACGAGGTCTTTCAATTCCTTGGATGATGATAATTCAAACAAATGACAGGCAGGCAATGGCCCATAAGTGGTCATGGTATTTGACCATAGTGCTTTCTTCTTAGTGCAACCCAATCGTGCGTTACCGTACAAACAAACTGATAATGAAAATTATACTCATTATAAATTCTAACACTTTATTAAGCTATTTCTAAGCAAACGCAAACGAGGTTTATGCAAATAACAAGTACATGCGGTATGTAAACAGTTGGCGGTTTATGTTTTTTATTTGCTTCTTAGATCGAACAAGACTCACCACCTGTGACCATTTAAATAGGGATTCTCGAAGATAACTCATATAGAGTCCAGTCAAAAGCGTCCTTGAAGAGTAAAGCTTGCGTACAAATCAATGGTTCGACCAGACTCAGGTGAGCAAATATAAATAACTGGAGACTTTCTTTGTGATTTTCTGAAACGCCGCATGCTTAGGTAGGTAGTATGCATTTGTCTTTATTAACACCCGACGCAATAACGCCGGGGTGCTATAAGAATGACGTTAAAAAGTTTTTTTTATATGAATAGCGGGCAAACGAGCTGGCGGGTCACATGATGTAAAGTGATCACCGCCGCCCATGAACACTTGTACCAGAGGCACCACCAATGTGTTGCCGGCTTTTCAAGAACTTATTGGTTCGCCCCTTGAATAACCCCATATTGTAATTAAGTAGGAACACTGTCGAAGGGAGATGATTCCACAATTTGGTAGTATGTGGAAAAAAGATCTGAAGCAACGGATGGTCGAAGTGCTCCAGGCACCCAGGTGGTGAGGGTGAAATTGCGTTCGGTGGCGTGCGGTGCGGTTGTAGAAGATAGAGGGTGGAATAAGATCAAATAGCTCTTCAGAACGCTCCCCGTTATATAGCCGATAGAACACGCAAAGAGAGCTTACGTCTCTTAAACGTTCGAAAATATTAACATAACTTAATTAACTAGATAAACTACAGTTTATTTTAACATTTTACCTATCTTCCAACCATCCTTGTTTCATTTACAGTTACAGAAATAGTTAAGCGTAGAAATTTAAGCTTAATAGCTGTAATACACACGTTCGGATGTTAGGCTAATCATTTTCTTATAGTGTCGTAAATATCAGCTCTAGCCAATAAGTATCATGTTGGTGGTTGAACATCAACGTACGCGTTTCAACGTTTCATGGCACATCAAACACACATTAACCAAAAGTCAATTAAGGGTCAGGACTTTTAAGTGTCCCGTGGTCATTTCTCCTTTAAGCCTGAAATCTTTATTTTGTATTAAGGCCGCACACACTCTCCGCCGGTGCGTGTTCCGGTCGTTTTGCTCGATTTTCGCGCAAGATAAATCGCGTTTAAAACTGTAAAGTTCACTTTCATGCTCTTTTTGAGTAGCGTCGTACTCTTTCAGAAAAACACTACGCAAACACCTTTTTTTGGTCGAATAGATGACGCACATTTTAATTTTTAGTTTAGGTACACGGCTATTTAGGTGCTGTACAACTTGTGACGAAAGCAGATAAGTATAATATATTATACCAACCGATGCCCGCGACTTTGTCTGTTTGTTTTGACTTGAGAACTCTTTAATTTTCCGGGATAAAAGTAGCCTATGTGGTAATCCATCCCAAATTTCAAACAAATCTTTCCAGTGTGTTTACGTGAAAGACTAACACACACACACACACACACACACACACACACACACACACACACACACACACACACACACACACACACACACACACACACACATAGATATAAGATATATCTACATAGGCATAAGTTCCAACAAATCCCGGAAAGTTTCTCGGAGAAACGCGTTTAATATGGGGGGTATAAAACGGGCAGCATGTGTGTGGCGGCCTGAAGACGTACTTACGTTTGGTTTTTCACTTGGTTACGGCTTCTTAAATCGCGAAATAAACCTAGACGCTGCGTGTAGCTTATTAAGATAATTAAATAGCCTTAAATACCGTGGATACCGTGTTATTGGTAAGCTTATAGCATTGAAAAGGCATAACATTTTACTGCTGTCTTACGTTACTTTATGTAAGTAGGTACCTACTACCTAGGTACTTGCCTGTAAACATTTGATTGATCATAAATCCTACCTTGATGTAACGCGAAAGACGTAAAAGAAATCTTAAATTAATTTACTACAAGCTATTAAATATAGTCTCAATAGCTCAATGGTTAAAGGTTACTGAAAACTGAAAGGTCGCAGGTTCGATCCCCACTTGTTGCACATTCCGGGATTGCAAAATCCGGATTTTCCTCAAAACCAGATTCTAAAATAATCATCACTTAAAAATCCGGATTATTCGGATTTTTCGCACGAGCCCTATAGATAACTTCATGTTAAATACTTGTATAAATAATATCAACATTATCAACCAAGTAGGTAGGTAGTTATAGAAATGTAGAGCACATATTTTAAAGAAAACCTATACCTAGGCAATAGCGACTGACAGCGGTAAAACGGGCTAATTGTCGACAATTATTCACATCTAATGCGACTCCCATATGCATAAATGAAGATTAATGATTATTAAGTTAAGGATTTCCACTTCAGATGCTCTGATCCAACCCGGGGCTGGCTATAACATATTATTCTAAATGGCAATGTTCAGCTTCCTAAATTATTGTAACATAGGTCAATTACCTATGTTACAGCTATGCAGCTATTATATAATTACCTATGCTACAGTTTACATTTTTTTAATTCAAAATAGGCTTGCGCTTGACAACATTCAATACTGGATAGCACTGTTGAGGTCTAGTTTGGAGCGCGCTTGTCTAGAAAATGCCTATTCAATTTTGCCTTGAAGATACTCAAATTGTAGGTAGGTGTTCTAAACCTTAGTGGTTCTTATCAGAAACGTTGAATTAAAGCGTTTCGTCCGAGTTGGTTGGATTTCTACCACATGAGGATGCCAACGCTCACGACTTCTGTGGGTAAAAAGGGTGAAGGAGGCACAAAGTTGTGAAGTTCCTGAGCGCACTCTCCATACACATAATTTATAGGAGTTTTTTTCAATTAAAAGCTAGGGTATTTTGTGAACCGGATGGTTAACGACCCGGGCAGTCATTTTTTTAGAAGTGGCTACTGGCGTTTTGCTTTCGAACGCGGCATCGATTTTCCGAAAAGCGTCTAAAAATTGCAAAATTAAAGCCCCTTTTACATCAGTTTAAACTTAAGTAGAGTCTAATTTGCTAAGCATATTAACCATTAATTGAAATAAACTTACCTATAAGGAAAAAATTCAATCGCAACATAGTTACCTACGCTTTTCGGCAGCACGCTCAAGTTCTTATGCTCCACTTCAAATAACCGTAGGCCAGGCAATATTCGTCATGTTTAACAAAAAGCTAGTTAAGTAGGTACTTGAAGACGCCGGTGTTTACTTTATTTGCAATGGCAATACGTAAATATACGTTCAGTTAGTTACCTACTGTGACAAATTGGTTACTCTGTTTCTCTTCATTTTTTTATCATAAAAGTTTGAGTGGTCTCTTGAGAAGCCATTTTATGTAGAACGTGGAATATCCCACTTCACAGTGAAGTCTTTACTTGTCTTATAAAAAACTTTGGAGAACGCACGTGCCAAGTTGCATGTAGTGGTCTTCTTCCCATTCTACTCAAACTGCGTGGACTGAAAACCAAAAGGTCGCTGGTTCAAACCAATCGTTGCACTATCGTCGTACCTACCTTTTGTGACAAGATTTACGCTTAGTTGGAGGGGAATCGGGAATATGACTAGTATTTTTTAGAAAAAACTCCCCTCAAAACCAAAACATGGTGTGTTTTGGCACTGATTGGACGCAACCCGAAAGAAAATAAAAATAAATTAATTACGAACTTGATACGTTTACGGGTACAAATGTAAATTAAAAATTTAAAACACCCCGGATATGTTACAACATCCTAATCGCTAGTCAGTAATCGTTAAAATAAAAATATGTGATCCGCCATTTTGTGGCGGCGGCCATCTTCGACCGATTTTCATCAAACATAGCACGCACGCACGCACAAACGCACGCACGCACGCACGCACACGCACACGCACACACACGCACACACACATACACACACACACACACAGACCCAGACACGACGTTTTTGCGTCGGGGATTAAAAATATTTCAAGGTGTCTCTGTAGGTTACTCCAGCTTGGTAGGTACAGACTGCAGCTAATGATTGGGTATACAAATGGCGTACTTAAGTACAGTACGTTTGAAACGGTAGCAACACTAGACATTGCATCAATTATTATCATCCACGTCGATACATCTGACAAGCAGTCGGTTTCCGGGAATTTCTGTACTTAATGGTAGGCTGCGATTCAGGTTGCTCTTGAGTCTTCGAGTCTTGGTCTAGATCTCGGTAATGAAGCGCGCTGTGATATATTATTGGGTACAACTAGATGAATCGTTATTATGTACCGTGGTATTCGTATTTGAGGAATTCTAGCCTACAGCCATTGAGTTAAGTAGACTAAGAGGTGCAGGCTTCAAATCAAATCAGTACTTACGGGTACAGTGTTACGCGTTTTCACATCTCTACAACGCTGGCAGGTTTCGAGTATCGAAGTAATATTATAGCATCACATAAAAGTTGACCTAAAATGCCTGATTTTTAACAGACTTCAAAAAAAAGGAGGTTGTCAATTCGAAACATACTTGTATGTAATAGTATTGGAAAAGCAAAATTTTCACATATTATTATGATAGCTATTAGAGCTTCCAAACAAATATACATAATTTTATAGGTATATGTGGACATACATACGTATGCATGTCCACGCATTTCTCCGAAACTGTTAATAGGATTGTGATACCTATATATATTTTTTGCTTAGGTACATTTACTTCAACTTGGAAACAGTAAAAATTTCATAGAAATCGGTTCGGTAGTTTTAGTACTTAACGATAGTGAAGTACCTCTATGTCCTTAATAAAATAAATAGTTCGAAATGTTACTCAAAATGATTAATGAGTTCTTCTTCAAACGGAACTAATTAAAAAGTAACATCCGCTTATTGAACACTAGCTGTTGCCCGCGACTTCGTCTGCGTAGAATTGCTGATTTACCGTTAGATTGAGAAGGTTTCCCGTGCGGCCTATGACGTCCTTCTCCAGAAAGTAAGCTACAGGCAAATGCCCCTTAAGATCAGTTCATTAGTTTATAGGTAAGTTAGATGGCCACAAACAGATAGAAAGCAAACTGGCGTTTATAATTATTATATGAATATATTGCGGATAAGCGAAGTTTCAAAGAATCCCGTTATCACGCATGGAGTTTCCAAATGAAAAATATTTTATAGAAGTACATTTTCCCAAAAAAACCTTCTACAACCAACTAATACGCAATCTCAACTCTCCGAAACTATGCAATGGGACCAGGCTTCAAATATTAAAAAAAATCAGCATAAACAATCATCCCCTATTTTACCCCCCTTAAAAGGTAATATTCAAAAAAAATTTGATGTACATGTTTTTTATTTATTATTATTAACCTAAATGCGAATTTTTTTGACTCTTACTCTAAAAACATAGGACTTTCATACAAACTTCCAACCCCTATTTTACCCCCCTTAAAAGGTAATATTCAAAAAAAATTTGATGTAAGTACATGTTTTTATTTATTATTATTAGCCTAAATGCGAATTTTTTTGTCTCTAACTCTAAAAACATAGGACTTTCATACAAACTTCCAACCCCTATTTTACCCCCTTAGGGGTAGATTTGGATAAAATTCTTCCTAACCTGATACCTACGCCCTAAAAGAAACCTATTTTCTTTGTAGACTTAATTATAAAAAAATTCAGCAAAAACTATCATCCCCTATTTTACCCCCCTTAAAAGGTAATATTAGAAAAAAAATGATGTACATGTTTTATTATTATTATTAATCTGAAATCCGAATTTTTGTGTCTCTAACTCCAAAAACAAAGGACTTTCATACAAACTTCCAACCCCTATTTTACCCCCTTAGGGGTAGAATTTCAAAATATCCTTTCTTAGCTGACATCTCCTAACTATAAACTACCTACTTGCTAAATTATAGCTTCATACGTACAATAGTTTTCGAGATCTCATGTTTAATCAGTCAGTACGTCTGTCAGTGACCTTTCGCTTTTATATATATAGATATGCAATTTTACCTACTACAGCTAACATATCCTATATTATCTTAAATTATAGAACATCCTGTCAACATTTGCCTTACATTTTAGTTCCCTCTGCTCAGTAAAATCGTGGTCAAATCGTTTTACTCATTACATCTGACAGAGCTCTGCGTTCGTAAATCTGAAGCACAATGCTTTTCTATTACAATAATGGTCCACATTAATTCTTTACTTCCACCATGCTTATTCTATGGGAAACCCTGATTTTTTAGAAATGTCCAATGATATTTGTCAAAACAAAAATTCTCCTGTGTATTTTTTTTTTTTTAAAGGCTTGTAAGTTAATTACATCACAATTTAAATTTGATTAACTTAAGTCTTTTCTAGTTTCCTACCGTGAACATTTATTCATATATCATATTAATATTCTGCTCTCGTAATTGAAAACACAGGTTAAATAGAAGTTACATTTAAGTTACTGTTTTCAATTACGAAGGCAGTATTATAGATAGGCACAAAAATGCTTGTTTGTATTTTCTTTACTTATTTACTTATTACTTATTTTTTATCATTCAACCATGCAGAAATGGATTATTTTATGTACTTATAGAGAGTTAAAGTCCTAGAGAATGACGTAGCATACCTAAAAGATTTACCTACTGCCAGATTTTTCTTGAGATTTTTACAAAGAATATTTTTCTTAATCCAAACTAAAACAGGAAAGAGGCTTTATTGCGACGTTGCTTTGACCCGGAACGGGTAGATACCAAAGTAGATACGCATGAATCCTTAGTGCTTTAGTGGTAATAACCCACAAACATATAAGATAACCGAACTGTCTCGATCCATCTTTGTAGTAGAACCTTTCTAAACAATCAAGACAAAGACTTAGTGCACCTAATAACATTTAGCACATTCTCCCTCCGCCTTTGCACCTCCCGCCACAAATCGCCACTTGTCTGAAAATTCAATACGCACCAATGACAAGCGGTAAAATTTAAATGAAACCCGTGTAGGCTTTGTTCCTCAAGCTTAAATATTGTCTTTGGACTAACAATGGATCATATTCCTCTAGAATTGCAATCACGGTAAAATCGAATGGATGTGTTGCCTATTGACTTTCATTTATACCTACCCCGTTATCCTGTGGGATAAAGATTTTTGCGGAGTAGAATACAATCTTTGTTGAGCGATGGGGTGGTTTCTTACCGATTTCAAAAAAAGGAAGCGGCTCTCAATTCGACGCGTTTTTTTTTGGCGATGTTACTCCATAACTCCGTCAAATCTGGACCGACTTCTATATTTTTTTTTGTTTGAAAGGACGTATCGTCAGGTTGGTACCATTTAAATTTGGTGAAGATCTGATGAATATCTGATTTATAAGAGCAAGAGTTGGCCAGCATCGGGAATCGGTTTGATCGTTTATATTTAGGCCCATCCGACTTCAACATACAAACTAAAATTATTTTATACTTTTAAGTGGCGTTTGAAGATTTTTATGAATGAGGTGTCTTCTCATTCTGGGGGGATAACGATACCTGATGGGTTGGAATGATCTCCTTTCCACCTCAACTGGACGGAGTGGGGATATAAACTTTCAGTCCTTTACCGTTTCGACTGAGTGTTTTTAACTCTCTACCCCTTCGATCACAGAAAAATAAGCTCTACCCTCCTATCGCAATCGGACTATGCCTAGGTAAGGTCACCATTAAATTGCGAAAATCGATTACTTTTTCCAAAAAAATTGAAGAAGCTATAATACAAGAATTCAATCGTAGAACATACCTACCTAACGGAGCGGCCCTAAAGATCTTGAAAAGCAATTCTATCGCTTTAAATTTTCCTAGCTCCGCTTATCTTCGTAAGAATGGGTACTGGGAAGATATCCTAAAGCTAATATTATTAAGTAGGTTGGTAGACCGCATTGTGGATTAAATCGAAGACTTGTGTGCTCTACGGGTTAAACTTGTAATACATCAAAAGCAAGATTTATTCAAACACGGGCGGTATAATTCACGCTTAAATAACGCCTTGTTTTGATGAATGATGGACTCCTATCGTTTGCCAAAGGCTGGGGGGTCTGACCACCGCCGAGTGAGTTTGTCAGTGTCATTATACCGTGAAACATTGTCACTCCAATAATAGTTTAAACTGCGTTCTCGATTTTAGAGCGTGGTCGGTGTATAGGGTCATTAGCAACCAGAGACGGATTGAATTCGAGCGCCGTTAAATAATATTTTGTTTTTTTTTTTTCATCTTTTTGTAAAAAAAACTCTAACAAACAACATACTTACTTAAATGTTGATTTTTGATACGGATCTTACAATTTCGAATTTCTTATCTTCGGAGGAGTTCAGAGCGAAGTCTTCAGATAGGTTTATGAAGCAACACCTGATTATAAAGCCTTCTAATTTTAACAAAATTAAGTACGAGTAGATAAATAAAAGTTCCAAAATAAATGGAAATAAATACATATATTTGTCGCATTCTGTAGTAGTGTCCAGAGTTATACATATTTGATGTGTATACCTATGTACCTACCTACCCTGCTTACGCACTGTACACCAATCAGCAATCAGTAATAAACGAGTCGTCGTCAATAGCGGTTGTTTTAATTACTACGTCTCCTACACTTCATTGGCTACGCGGAGGGATTACCCACCCACTTTAGTTTATTTTATTGTTTTAAAAATGTCGGCCTATTTGGGAAATTTGCAAATATTCGACCATAAATCAAGTGAATGGCAAATATTCAAAGGAAAGCTAGTGCAGTTTTTAAAAATTAACAACGTGAAAGACGAGGGAAATAAAACCGGAGTTCTTCTCACCCACGTCACGGACGAGACGTACCGCTTAATACGTAACCTTGCGTACCCTCAAGAGTTGGAGTCATTCGGTTACGAGGGACTCGTTGGATTACTCGACACCCATTTTAAGCTGAAGCAGTGCTCATTTGCAGATAAGGCAAAATTTTATGGAGCGAGCAGAAGTCCAGGCGAATCATTAGGGGACTGGGCGGCGCGACTAAGGGGTCTGGCAACCTATTGCGACTTCGGCACCGCATTGGAAACGAACTTAGTAGATCGTTTCGTCCTCGGCCTGGGTTCAGGTCCGGAACGCGATAAGCTGTTCGAACAGAAGCCGTCCTCGCTTACGCTGTCTCGAGCGATCGAGCTGGCGGAACAGGCGGAGTGCGCCAAAAAGGCGAAGGCGTTACCGGCTACAGGCGAATTTCAAGTAAAGGAGGAGCCGCTATTCCGAGCGAAATTTCAAGGTCGCGGTGGCCGTGGCCTGTCGGCTCGGAAAGGCCGCGCTGGCGGGAGTGCGAGCGCGAGCGACGGTGACTCAGCGAAAGTTCGAGATGCGTTCCGCTGCGGAGTTTGCGGATTAAAAAATCATAAAAGTGATCAGTGTTTCTATAAAAATTACAAGTGTAAAAAGTGTTTTGTGAAGGGTCATCTAAAAAAAACGTGTCCCAATGCTCGTTCGGGCGTATACCATGTCGATAATGAGGAGGTTTCCGATGAAGGCCAAGAGGCCTGTGAGGAATGCCAAAATTTTAACATAAGGTACGTGAGTGATAAACCTATTCTAGTGGACTTAATGTTAGGAAATAAAAATTTAACCATGGAACTGGATTCAGGCTCTAGTGTTTGCGTCATCTCAGATTCATTATATAAGGATAAATTTACAAATTATAAATTGACAAAAAGTAATGTAAAAATGTGTATGTATAGCGGGCATAAAATCTCACCCCTAGGGTATTTTATAATCGAAGCCAATTTCAATAATTTAAAAAAATATCTTAAAGTTTATGTTATTAGAGACGGAGGCCCGCCCCTGTTAGGTAGGGATTTTATGACCGCTTTCAACCTTATTATTACTACTAAAATTAACGCCTTGAGTGACGATACAGATATACAATGTTTGTTAGATAAATTTCCTGATCTGTGGAGAGATGAGCTGGGTTCGTTTAACAAATTCAAAGTTAAATTACAACTTAAGGATAATGCAGTTCCCAAATTTTTTAAACCACGCACCGTACCTTTCGCCCTAAAAGACAAGGTTGAACAAGAGCTCGATAGATTAGTCAGTGCAGGCATTTTAGTTCCAGTTAATTACTCTCAATACGCTACACCAATAGTGCCCGTATTGAAAGCCAACGGCCAAGTAAAAATTGCAGGTGATTTTTCTGTTACATTAAATAAGGATCTTCTAATTGAAAAATACCCTTTACCCCGAATAGAGGAAGTATTTGCAAAAATAGGAGGGGGAGAGAGATATAGCAAAATAGACTTAAAAAACGCTTATAACCAATTCATTTTAGATGATTCTTCTCAGGAGCTTACGACAATAAATACCCACAAGGGTCTTTTCAAATATACTAGATTAGTATACGGATTAGCCAATGCCCCTGCAATTTTTCAAAAGTCGATGGAAACCCTGCTTTCTGGAATCGATGGTGTTAGCGTTTGGCTCGACGATATATGCATTACGGGCCGAGATAGGAACGCTCACTTGCAAAGACTAAGCGAGGTTTTAAGCAGATTATATAGCGCCGGTTTACGTTTAGAGAAGAATAAATGCGAATTTTTTAAAAAAAGCGTCAAGTACTTAGGGTACGTCATAAGTGACGCAGGACTATCAGCTTGCCCGGATAAAGTGGAAGCTATAATTAGTGCACCGGAACCGACTAATGTAACCGAGGTTAAAAGATTTTTAGGTGTCGTCAACTATTATAGGCAGTTTATTCCTAACGCGTCGGCTTTATTGAGTCCACTTCACGAACTTTTACGTAGTGACGCTCCGTGGGAGTGGGGCGAACGTCAGCGGAGCAGCCTGGCGGCGGTGCGCCGGCACCTCGCCTCGGAGCGCGTGCTCGCTCACTTCGAGCCCGGAGCGCAGCTCGTGCTCGCGGTGGACGCGGGCCCCGCCGGGCTCGGGGCCGTGTTGTCGCAGCGCGCCGGGGACGGCAGCGAGCGGCCCCTCGCGTACGCATCGCGCTCGCTCACAGCCAGCGAGAGGAACTATAGTCAGATACAGAAGGAGGCGACCGCTATCATATTCGGGGTGAAACGTTTCCACCAATACTTGTACGGTTGTAAGGAACCTTTCATATTAAAAACAGACCATAGGCCTTTAGTGTCTATTTTTAATAGTAAGACGGGTATACCGGTGACGACAGCGCTTCGTTTACAAAGATACGCAATTATTCTGTCCGCCTATAATTATACGGTTCAGTATGTGTCCAGCGATAGAAATATGATAGCTGATTATTTCTCGCGCGCGCCCTTAAAGCATAGTGCGGACGATTTTTCCGATCAAGGTGACGTAGATACTCGCTACGCGCTAAAATTCCTAGACGAAACTCCCGCGGCGACAACAATTCACGACGTCATACGAATGACAGAGCGCGATGTGACCTTGCAAACAGTTATAAGATATATGAAACAAGGTTGGCCTCGCAAAATATGCTGTAAATCGGTTTTACCTTACTTTCAGTGCAAGTCCGACTTGCAGTTTGAAAACGGTTGCCTATTTAGGGGTCATAGAATAGTTATACCGTCAGTTTTAAGGGAAAGGATGTTGCGCGAACTACACGAGTCTCACTTAGGCATCGTTAAGTGTAAAAGCAATGCGCGCCAGCGCATGTGGTGGCCTCAGATGGACGTGCAGATCGAGCGCTGGATCGGTTCGTGCGAGACGTGCGTGCAGGCGCGCCCCGCGCCGCCGCGCGACCCCCCCGCGCCCTGGCCGGCCGCCGCCGGGCCATGGCAGCGCATACACATTGACTACATGACCGTCGAGCAAAGGATGTACCTAGTAGTGGTTGATTCCTTTAGTAAATGGGTTGAGTGCCTATATATGAATAATGGCACGTCCACGAAAGCCTTAATAGGGAAATTAAAAAACATTTTTTCCATTTTTGGTCTACCGGAGGTGCTAATTTCCGATAACGACGTTAAAATTAATTCGAATGAATTTAAGAGCTTTTGTTCAAGTAACGGCATTAAATACATGACGACACCCATATATCATCCGCCCAGTAACGGTCAGGCCGAGAACTCGGTTAGAACATGTAAAAAAATGTTAAAATGTATTTTAAAAGATAGTTCTTCAATACAGCAGACTCACGAATTATTATTAGGTTATTTATTTAATTATCGAAACACCGTACACTGTACCACGGGCGAAACACCGGCCAAGTTGATGTTTAATAGAAATCTGCGATCTCGCCTCGACTTAATTTTACCTACGAGTAAAACTTACCTAGATTTACAACCGGTGCCGGGATTAAGACATTTTAATATCGGAGACGTTGTTTGGGCCCGAGGGTACAGTGCACGGAAGGAAACTTGGCAGTTGGGATCCATAAAAGCCAAAATAGGAAATAAAATGTATAAAGTTTTCATCCACGATCTTAAAATTTGCGTTATTAGACACGTGGATCAAATAATAAAATATACAGGGAAAGAGAATGTCGAAAGTGAGTCTTATCAGGTCTATTCTCCGCCCCCCTCTATCGAGATCGCAAACGCCAGTGGGAATGATAATAATCAGTGCTTAACGGCCGCGAACACCCAATGCGCGGACGAGCAGGTGGCGGAAAAAGGAACTGATGAAGCTCAAACGACATCGTTGCCAGGTGCCGAATGTGTGGCAGACGATGGTAGCGGTAATGGTGAAGAATGGGGAGATTGTGAGGATGGAGAGGGTGAGCGAGGGCTCGCTGAATCTCGTCGCGCGGCGGCCGCGTTACCGGACGAACCATCTGCGTCGGCTGTGTGTGAGGAGGCGCAGACGCCCCCACAAGACCGGGTCGCAAATGCGCCGCCGTCACCCACTCTCTCACATCAAAAGCGGCAAAGGAAAAAAGTGTACTCAAAATTCGATTACAAAAAAAATATATTTTTGAAGTAGGTAATATTAGGTAGGTTAATATTTTATTAATTTAAGTTTAATAATAATTATTTTATGTCTATTGTTGTCAGGGTTCAAAAACTAAGTGTGGAGGAATGATGTGTATACCTATGTACCTACCTACCCTGCTTACGCACTGTACACCAATCAGCAATCAGTAATAAACGAGTCGTCGTCAATAGCGGTTGTTTTAATTACTACGTCTCCTACACTTCAATATTACAGTTGGATTTATGGCTTACTGTTTCAAAATACTGCGACAATGGCAAACTGAAACCGAAGGGATTCAGTAACAGTAGGTATTTTATATTATTTTACTAATACAACGATAATGTTGAACAGAAAGAGTATAAGCTAAGCTAGTTGCTAAGATACAAACCTAAGTCAGAAACACTACAGTAAGTAGCGAGGTTTATATTTAATGCCTCTAAACTTGCTCTAAACAAACTTTTTTAGAGTTCGTCCTACCTAAATGTTAAAATAATTTATTGCGCTCCAGTCGTCAGCCTCTGACTACGGCTCTGTTCATTCGAGCAAACACTACCAAAAGCTTGTCGAACAGGGAAACAGATTTACGAAGAATCAATATGTGCACAGAGCAGACGCGTGCCAGTCGAACGAGTTTTTCATATCACAGTCAATATTCGAAGCTCCGCCGTTCATAGTTTTGCCTAGTCCACATATCTGACAAGGGGCTTAGGCTGAAATCTATAAACCGCACTCTCACTCAGCTCAGACTCAAGACAGAGTTAAACCAAGACAGATTTATGTCATGGCATATTGGTGTCTCGTTTTAACGTCTATCGCTGAGTCAGAGCACGCTCTATGGACCTCAGCATTAGTCTTCTTCCTTGAAAATTTTACTCAATCTTAGAAAAAATGAAACTAAAACACAGGTGAAAATTATAAGAAAATTTTCGTTAGTATATTAGGTACATATTCGGCCATGTAGGTGAAGTAATGAACATTTATTTATTTTTTAAGTTTCTTATGTATGTAGATAGGTAAGTAACTAGGATCGTTTGGCGTGGGTCATAGGTTTCAACCCTGCTAGACGTTATGCCTACTTATGTACTTATTTTAGATAAGTATACCTACACTTGCTGCACTTGACGACAATCATACCTGATTAGGTAAAACCTACCTAAACTTACCTGTAGGTACGTCAATCAAGTTATGTGGTAAAAAACCGGACAACAGAACAGCGTTAGCATTGGAAACGTTAAGCAAATCTGGCTAGGAAACCCCCTGTGTCTATAATTGACTGCAACAGATGTGACAATCACCTCTGATTGGTTGATATTCTTTCGCCATGTGTTCAACCAATCAGAGGTGATTACGGTCACACTGTTTTATCGCTTTTAGATAATCTAACAGCTGGCAAAACTGGCTTCGCTGTTTGACTGTAACATATCGGTGTACTGTGTACGATCTTCAACGCTAGCAGACTGCTGTGCACATAAGCACAATACAGTGACAATATTTGGTGCACGTGTTATTACAATTTAATGTTAGCGCTGGTTATCACGTTATAAATGCGTGATCTTGATGGTGGTCCTCACTTTAATGGTTCCGTATCCAAAGGGTGCCAACGGGAACTTAGAAATAAGGTGAAAAAAGAAAAAGGGAAGGAGGCAAACTGAACTTGACTTATAGTCTCCTCTCCCCTCTAAATAAGTGGAAAGATTGTGTTAGGAGTGGGTACGACAATAGTGCAATGGCTGGGGATGGAACTTACAACTTTTCAGTTTTCAGCCCTCACTTTTAACCGTTGAGCTATTGAGGCTTTGAATTTATCCCGAGAGTAGCTACCCCCTAATTACTAGGAGATTATAAGTTCTTCAGAACGCTAACAAAAACGTCTTCCCTACAAGCCGTTGGATTTAATTAATTTTTTATTGGAACTTCGCAAGAGAAAAATATACTTGTAGAGTCAACATTTTCCCATTAATTTTCTAAGGTTATCGCAAATAATAATGGGAACCAAGTGAAATCGAACTGAGACAATGAATTTTTGCGATACCGTGCGAGCTTTCACTGCACACTTATATTTCATCCGAGATAGACGTCCGCACTCGTTACTTCTTACATTCAGATGTCAATGTGGAGCAATTCTATTATTTTCCGCGAATGAATGTCACCTACTTGATGACAAATTGCGTCGACAAAGTAAAAACAATAGATAGATGTCGTGTCTCAGTTATATATTGATCGGATAACCCATGGGATAATCCCTTCGAGATTACCAAGTCAAATAATATAAACGTAAAAATTATTTTTACAAAGCCGCCTTCAAAAAGTTCAAACGCCACTACGAAGTAGGTATATCAATTGTGCCTATAAAATTTGAAGAGTTCCCTCGATTTATCTAGGATCCCATTATCAGATCCTGACCTGATGACAATGGGACAAAACAACAAAAAAAGAATTTTCCGAATCGGTCCAGGCGTCTTCGAATAATCGGGGAAAATACATAAAAAATAATTTAAAAAAACATTTCAAACGGTTCTTTAGCTCGATTATAATTTATTATATATTCCATGAATGAAAAATCTTTCCTTCTCTCCGTCTCCTTGGTAAAAAGACGGAGTACATTTAACTAGTAGGTATTTAATGTCGTAGGAATATTGACGTTTATCTCATATGTATGCGAACGTTACCGAGATCTGTGAAAGAAAACTGTTAAATTAACAATTTTTTACAGCCGTAACGGTCATAGTATTGATCTGATACCGTGAGCTTGCGGTTTAATTTAACCTTACTGGATATTAGATTTACATAACTGATTAAAATGCGTTTTGGTAATGGTAGCGCCCTAATCATGATTCATGGCTGCGTCGGTCACCTCCCTATATTGCATTTGGCACTAAATTTCTATAGCCATTTTATAAAAACAAATGATTTTGTTCCAGGTGGTAAGGATGCGGCGGCAAAGCGGATGCGTGAACGCGGGCGGCGGTGGCTAGCATGGCCGGGCTGCTCCTACTGCATCTGTTGAGCGCCGCGGCCGCCGCTAGCCTCGGCGATCTGGCGAGACGAGACACTGGCGACGTGTTCACTATACTCGGTAAGGATGTGGTGGCTAAACGGATGCGTGAACTCGGGCGGCGGTGGCTAGCATGGCCGGGCTGCTCCTACTGCATCTGTTGAGCGCCGCGGCCGCCGCTAGCCTCGGCGATCTGGCGAGACGAGACACTGGCGACGTGTTCACTATACTCGGTAAGGATGTGGTGGCTAAACGGATGCGTGAACTCGGGCGGCGGTGGCTAGCATGGCCGGGCTGCTCCTACTGCATCTGTTGAGCGCCGCGGCCGCCGCTAGCCTCGGCGATCTGGCGAGACGAGACACTGGCGACGTGTTCACTATACTCGGTAAGGATGTGGTGGCTAAACGGATGCGTGAACTCGGGCGGCGGTGGCTAGCATGGCCGGGCTGCTCCTACTGCATCTGTTGAGCGCCGCGGCCGCCGCTAGCCTCGGCGATCTGGCGAGACGAGACACTGGCGACGTGTTCACTATACTCGGTAAGGATGTGGTGGCTAAACGGATGCGTGAACTCGGGCGGCGGTGGCTAGCATGGCCAAACTGCTCCGAAGCACTTCATTCGGATGCCGCTATCTAACTCAGTCCCCGACAGGCTTTGCCACGATGACATTTTTCAATATACCTACGTATTATTTGAAGGCGACCGTAGAACAAATCTAATTTGTTTGGACACAGCCCATATTATGATAATGATGTATTTTACTTGAACGAAATTATATTAAAAATTAATAGATACCCTACTACCCAGTTACCCACTTATTTACAGCCATTGTTTTTTAAACTATACTACAGTTACGCATAAACAAGCCCGGATTGGCTTGTTCGCTTTAGGACAGATTCGCTTTACGACAGATTCGCTTTACGGCAGATTCGCTTTACGGCAGATTCGCTTTACGGCAAAAATTGTATAGGTCGAGATAAAATATGGTCTCCACTCCAAGGAAAACTTTCCTTTATATAATTATTATTGACCGAGCGAAGCGAGCTCTCCGAGTCTACTTGAGTGAATTTGCACTTGTCCGTCATTTGAATTTTTTCTTTAAACTAAAGTTAGGTTAGGTTAGGGTTATACATGAATATTCAGGTGCCCGGCCGAAGGCCGGGCACTTAGGTTCTGTTGGGATCGTAAACCTACCTAAAGCTTACAAAAAAAAAGTAAGTAAAAAAAAATTGAATTTTTTTTTTGATGTATTAGGTACATTTTGATGATAGAACAATATAGGATGTGTTATAAATTATAATTATAATTAAAAGTTAAAACTATCTTTAGGGAATTATAGGATACCGCGAGTTCTCAGTTCAGGGCGAACCACTAGTTATATATTGTAATAATTAACTTTTAACATTAGACGTAATAAAAAATAATAATAGTTGACGCAAAACTGTTTTAACATGACTTGACCGATAGTAAATATAGCGCCATCTATTAGCATTAATGTATTAACTTGTTTAATGTATTATTAATTTTAAACAAAAATCTATCTATATATATTCGAGTTCACTGTACTTCTGCCGTAAAGCGAATCTGCCGTAAAGCGAATCTGCCGTAAAGCGAATTTGTCGTAAAGCGAATCTGTCCTAAAGCGAACAAGCGCCCGGATTAAGTAAGCACATGATACTTACGTTATGTTAATCCACGCAAACGTGCAATTAAATATGTTAATAATCTTCAACCGCTTTCTTATGGATGTAGAAATGCTAATGTTTATTCATTTGTTGAAATCATGCTGATACAGGTGGTGAATGTGGGCCAGCGCAATGCGTGGAGTACGGCGCGGGTGCGGCCAACGCGAGGGATTCCGTGAAGGGGGAGTGCGTTTGCTCGTGTCCTCAGCGCGCTCCCCTGTTCAGGGAGGATCGGGAGCTTTGCGTCGACGATCTCCCAGGTTAGTGAATTATGTTGATGGTGAATGCAGGCCGGCGCAATGCGTGGAGTAGATACGGCGCGAGTGTAACTTACGGGGGGATTCAGTGAAGGGGATTGCGCTTGCCCGGGTCCTCAGCGCGCACCCCTGTTCAGGGAGGATAGGGAGCTCTGTCGACGACGATCTCCCAGACTAGTAAATTATGCTAGTGGTGAATATAGGGCCAGCGCAATGCACAGGACGCGGGTGCGGCGATCATACGAGATTCAATAGAGGAGGGCACTTGCTAATGTCTTCAGCGCGCTATGACCATGACCGTGTGCATTATGACTTAATATGACCAAAGATGTATTTTGGTATGTCAACTTGTCTCCGGAACATTGCAGATCGTCATTAACCATGTTCTGAAGCGACACAACGTAATCTTTGTTTACAAACAAAACCTTGCCGCCCCCCGTAACATGCGTAGACTACGCATAAAGAAATATGCAGCTACAATACTTTCACCACTTAGCGCCAAAGAAACATCAAGTAATGCCAAATAATACCGTATCGGAATTAAAAACAAAGATTGTAATTTCTATACCATAGTTTATTGACATGGATTTTTATAGATCTACGCTTTGATCTACTAGGCCGCAAGTGTGAAAAGTTATAAATTCTCTCTCGGATTCCTCTCACGAAACCGTGTCGAAATTAGCAAGTATTTGTAAAAATATTTATATTTTAGGGCCATATCACTTTTTTTTTTTTAAAGAATATTAGCCAAGCTGAACTTGACTTATATTCTCCTCTCCTCCAAATAAGCGAAAAGCTTGTGCTAGGACCTTCGACCTTTCAGTCCGCAGTCCGCACCTTTAACCGTTGGGCTATTGAAGCTTCAAAAAAATATTAAATGAAACTGCCAATATTATTAAGGATCTAAGGATTAATACATCAGTGCCAGTATATGCCTGCATAATCCCATTTTCAAAGCAAAAACTTAGCTTTGGTTGTGACACATTTTATTTTCGATAAGCCGCTATAAATTTTGTTTCACAATTCGAACATCGATAATCTCTTTACAAAGTAACGTAGGTACCTACCTACTTCGTTTAAACCAGATTTATTGACCGATTTTTGCAATTTATCCGATATATTTCCATTTTATTTAAGTAAGTATACAACCTTAAGCATGTAAATTGTATAGTTGAGGACCTGGAGAATGACATACAAAGGTTGCTTTTTATTCCGAAAAAACAGAGGGCCCCGCGGGATTTTTAAACACCTATCTCTACTTAGAAGTCATGGGCAAAAGCTAGTATCTTGTCATGATCGTAGAACAGTGACGGATTTCAAAAAAGTCCAAAAATGACGCTTTGGCATATTTAGACATTTAATTATATGTAGTTCTTGGTTGTGTGTGTGTCGTATCTGTATAAGGTTCAGCGAGAGCTTGCTCGCGCCTGACCGCTCCCACCTAGGCTTCCGACAGGCACGCACACTTACGCAATGTGCATGTACACGACGTAACCACAAGTAAAACACACGCGCCCTCGTGAATTGCAAGAACTATTACATATGTTATTTGTTCACTATTTTAAGACAGTACCATTTTAATGGGTATATGTGAAACTTCATTGCTACAGATTTTTCCTTTAAAAAGTTACGATAACAAAACTTCAGAAATTATTTCAAATGTCTGTAGTGCTGTAAAGTTCTTTCAATTCACGAGGGCACGTGGCTCATGATTGTGTGTGTATCGTATCTGTATAAGTGTGGGCGAGAGCTTGCTCGCGCCTGACCGCTCCCACCTAAGCTCCTGACAGGCACGCACACTTACGCAATGTGCATGTACACGACGTAACCAGAAGTAGATAAAGCTCACGCGCCCTCGTGAATTATAACTAACTATACTGTAAAGTTGATAAAATGCAGATCCATGATTGTTTTACGATCATGAAGATCTATTAAATAAAACAGTAGGTATCATTTTTTGGTAGCACATGTCTTGCATTTAGTACAGTTTTTTAAATATAAATGCTTATTATCCATTACAGAATGCTCCCTGGCAACCTTCGGTTCCGGTACGGGAGTGCAAAGGATTCCGTTCATCTATCTGCCGCTCAAAGGTCAAATCATACATCCGTCTCGAGAAATCACCTTCCACAGTAAGCACATTAACTTATTACACAAATAGAATATACAGTGAAACCTGGTTAAGTGGGACCTGGATAAATGAGAAACCTCTATTATTGAGAGTTGCAATGAGGTCCCGGATCTTTTTCATTAAATTACCTCTGTTAATGGGACTTTTTGAACCTGGTTAAGTGAGATTTGAATTCTAAGACTTTTTCGATGGTTACCTCTATAATTAAGACTCTGTAGCTCAATTACCTGTATAAGTGAGACAAATTAATCAGGTTTTAACATGTTTTGACATGTTTGTTTACATGCATTTCGCACATTTCGACCTCTGTAAGCGGGGGCCTCTGTTAATGAGACAACTATAATTTTAAACCTGCTTATTTGGAAAACTGGATTATTGGAAACCCTCAATAATTGGTACAAATGTCTTGGTCCCTTGAGATCCCAACTAACCAGGTTTCACTGTACATAACTGTAGCGACAACGATCTAAGGCAGAGATCCGTAATTTTTTTTCCTCCTCAGATTCAAGACAGAGTAAAACGAGACAGATTTTTGAACATATTATTTGAGTCTCGTTTTAACTCTTTCTAAATCTGATATCTATAGACCGCACTCTCACTTAGCTCAGACTGAAGACCGAGATAAAACGAGACAGATTTATGTCAGAGCATATTTGTATCTCGTTTTAACTTCTATCTTAAGTCTGAGCTAAGTAAGAGCTCAATATATCTCACCATCAGTCTGAACTGAATCAAGGTTTTTTCTATAAATCTAAGCCAATTTATTCATATTGCACCGAGACAGAACTTCTCCGTGAAATTGAAATCAACAAGCATTGTCCGAAAAGGAAACGGTTATCCCTGAGATCTTTTGAATATACCTACCTAGTTAACAAAAAAATATAGACAATACTACTTATAGACAATTTTCCCTAAGGAAGTTTTGTTGGAAACTTATTAACTGCATACTTAGTCGTTAGAAAAAACCGACGTTTCGCAGGATAAAATGTTCCCTCTATGTAATGGTCAAAAATGAGTTTATAGTGAAGACCCTACTTTAACACTTTGCAGATGTAAAGACCCCAATATGCGCTGTGTCGGGAGCTCAGTTCCTGACGCGCAAGGGATTTTTGGATCTCCGCAATACAGTAGACGCTGACGTGCCATTTAGCTTGTTTCGAGATGAAGGCAGAACTTTTCTACAGGTATTTCTTAGATAACCAGTTCACTTATAGTCACATTTATTCTGACACTACGTTCCAAAAGATATAGAAAAGGGCCGTACGTGATTGGAACAACACGTCGCCAAACATTTCATACAAAAATTTCTGGCGATGTGGCTGCGAGTTCAAGTTCGAAGTTAGACCCTAAAAAAATGTACTTGAATTCAGGTTCCTTAGATATACCTATGTACCTATCTCTGATGGAACGAAAATCGCAAGTTCGTAGAACTCTTTAGAATTGTACCTATCACTCTAGAATTATACTACGCTTTGACAAGCTTGTTTAAATTCAGCATGCAGATAAACCAGAAAGATTAATTATCTGCATGCAATTAAAAGGGAGTCATAGACATAAAGAACGTAGACATACGTCTACTTAGGGACAGTTTTTCCACATAAGATAGTTCTTACCTACCAAAAAATAAGCAAAGCTAGTATTTGTACCTACATCTAAGACGAAGGTAGGAAGATATATTTTGGTAAAATTTTGCTGAATTCCTTTTTTTGGTGGGAAATGATGCAAATGATGTATGGTGAAAGAAGGAAAGAAATCTTTATTAGATAAACTCGGTGAAGTACATTGAAATTCTGGCCCCTAGGAAAGCCCGTGTCCTAGGAGCCACTTTAACTGTAGCTACTGCTGGCCTTTACGAACCTAATAAAGAAGTGGCACAAAATTTTCTTATGACATTTCAGTGGAGCGGGGAAGATGAAGTGCGGAAGCGCATGTCGGGACGAGTTATGGTGGTGCGACTTCTGTGTCGAGACATCTCAACCCCGCCCATTTCCCCCCTAGACCTGAGGGGAGTGTTTACACCGTGCGTCGCGTTCAGGGTCCAGGGCACACCTCCGAGGCATGCTAGCAGTAAGTTTATTCAAAGAACATTTTACTCATAGAAAAAAGAAAGAAATCATAAAAGAAATTTATAGAAATCATTCAGGATGAAATGAAAGTGATGATGTGACGTAAGTTGAAACCGACGTTTCCCTAGGTTTTACTCCAGATTTAAAGGTACCTGCTTTAATAATTATAAGTGTTCGCAATCACAGTTCTTGGAATTCAAAACTCTTACATGAAAATGATGATAGCAAAAACATAACATAGATTTGTTTATTTCAGATATAACTGAGGTTCAGTTTGCATCTAACGCACAAACTTCCGAATCTAGCACATCTGGACTGAGTGTCACAGAGTATATAGCAATCGGAATAAGTTCCTTACTACTTGGTCTAATATACGTCGCTTCTGTTTTCCTCTACTTGCACATTAAGAAACGCCGAAAGGCCTCCGCTGGAGATAAAGCTTTGAGGCCACTCAAAGTGTTAAGGAAAAAGGATGGAACTGCTATAACGGAACATGATATCATCAGAATAAATAATGAACGGGTCCAATCGTTGGCCAATGCTTTGGGTCAAGATGATGGGATTATCAAGAAAAATCCATTATTGAATGTAGGAAGGCAGTTCCATGAGAATAAAAGTTTTACTAGCGACCTCTCTGATTCTGAAGATTACCCAGATAGCAGTTTACGCGGCGAAGAAAATTCTTTAAATGTATGTGTATGTTTTTTAAATTAATTATTTCTGGCAACTTTTTCAAATTAAGTCCCTTAATCAAGATATTTAAACTTTCAGAATGAAACGACATCGGTAGTTATACATAGGCATATGAAAGAATTGAGACATCAAGGAGATGGTTTAGAACTAAGTCATCGAGATGAATCAAGTATAGAACGTCTTCCAGATGAACATGTATCCATAGTAGAGACGATAGACGATCGTGAGATCGCAAGACCAGTGGGAACAACACGGCGAAAATTGTACTTCAACCCAGCTTACTTCGAACCTCATTTAATGGCAGTAAGTAATTAGCTACAGACCTCTCAATTAGATACATACTTAAACAACATTCTACTACTTCTTCATTCTTCATCACTGATTAGTTTCTTCATTCTTGATCACTGATTAGTTTTGTGAATTTTATAAAAATTAGAAGTTCTTAATTTAATTTTACAGGATCCCCCAGCTGCGGCAATTGAATTCCTTTCGAAAATTCGAGAAGTAATAGCAATCGCTAAACAAAAAATGGCAACAAAGCGCTTTCATCCAGTCTTAAATCATATACCAGAAGAAGAAACTTATCCATCTAATGGAAACAGCATCGATCGCTATCACGGTATGGGCAGTCAACGAAGTGGAAGCGCAGTTAGTCTTAAAAGGGAGAACAGTAGGAAAAGATCCTCTAATTGTTTAGGTTGTCCAGGATGCAAAACAAATAACACTGATAATGATGCCCAAACATTTATGAAATATAATATTACGACTTGTGTGAACTGCGTAAGTGAAAACGGGGATAAACAAACGAGCATTAGAAAATGGTTAGAAAATATACCAAGTGGAAAACAGCAAATGTTTTACAACGATAGTCAAACCCAAAACTTAGCAATTTCATTATTATCTTTACCTAACAATGAAAAACAATGTCCGTTACAAAAACAAAATAGTTTTTGTACATCTCATTCTGCGAATGATGAATTTGAACGCTCTAGGCGAAATGCCTCTCGTTCAGTGAGATCAGAACCATCTATACGAAACTACAACATACCTTTACCAGAATTTAATGATACTGAAACTGAAAACAATTACCGCCAAACAGTGTCACATGTAGAAGATATAAGACCCATTGATTTTAATGGATATCACTCTGGGAGTCTACGACAGAAACTCGATGGCATTAAACGGAATGGAAATACATTAATGAAAAACAATAATGCTTTACCTGATATGGTCAATGAAGCCGTAGCTCTTGACCACTTCTCAAGATCATCATATAATTTAAGTAGTTCAGATGAAGAACGGTGCTCTAAAAATACGCCCGATGAGACTAAAACCACATATACCAAAAATTGTTCCGATATACCTTCAGGGAATGAATATGAAACAGACAGTCTTGAACGAACATCAAACAAAAAGAGCAAAGTTGGTCTTATTGAATACCCTGATGTTCCATCATCCCAAGCAAGCCCAAGTTTAAGCAATGCCTTGCCATTAGAAGAAGAACTTACAATGAGAAATGCTGTATACAAAACAAACTCAAGTGGTAATAGCAATACTCCATCACCAGAGACTAATCTACACGCAGAAGATAACCACTACGAAATTATCGAAATAAAGAAGACTAAAGTCGATCCAGCAATTTACACGGCATTGAAACCTAATTCTAATTACAGCTTGGTAAGTGAAGTGTATGTTAACAACAATTATAATTTTAGCAGCGCGCCAACCTCACCAAGTGGTTCTGAAAGCTCAATGGGAAGTAGAAAAGCATTTCAGTTGAATAATGTAGAAGAAAGACCTGGATGTTTGACAATAGAAGTAAAAGATCCTCCTGAAAACTATATCAAAATACATGAATCTGACGGTTTTGAACCAGATACGTTAGACCGCAAACATCCCAAGCACAAAGAAATTTTAGAAAATATTCATTTTAGTCGAAAAGATCTGTTGAAAAATATAGGCACTTCACAAAACCGAAATCATGAAAGCATGCAGCTGAGAAGCAGTGGTACATTCACGAAGGGCAATGCAAAAATCGAAAGTATAAACAAGTTCAACAGCTTGAGAAATGATCATGATCATCAGCGACATTTTTTAAGTCGCCCTAAACTATCGTCTAATATATACAGTGGTTCAAAATCACTAGAAGATACAACTGATGATAACTGGGACGATAACGCCGGTTGGACTTCTGAAGATAGTAGAATATTAACATTAGAACTAAGGCATTCTAAGAGGCAAAGACAATGCACACCACCCACTATAAAACAACTCAAAAATTTAGCTCGGCCTGATATCTTACCACCTTTACCACCAATTGAAAATGCTTTATATGAAAATCCTAGAATACCACCAAGAAGAGTTCAATGTGAGAACACAGGAATTGAGCACATTTCCTCTAATATGCATAGTAGAAGTGTTAGTCCAAGGACAAAAACAATATCAGAGTCCGATATTATTAGCGATAACATCTCTCCTCGCAATTCAATCTGTGAATCTTCACGTATTCCATTGACATCATCCTCTCATACTCTAAACTCGGAATTTGAAGCAGTAAATCTTGCTCAACCGAGCCATAGTGAGATGCATTTAAATGACTGCCAAAAGTCTAAAAGAATGAAAATTTGTTGTAGCAGTGGTATAAATACTAATACTTTCGTTAGAAGTCAGAAGGGGGAAAATGTTCATAGGACTAAGTTTAGACGGAAAAAGGGCACCAATATCGAAGATTCTGGATACCTCAGCAGTGATTCTACGAGTTCTAAACAATTTCAAAGAAAATTAGTAATCGCTAAAATAGCAAGTTGTACTGAAAGTGACGACACGGGGGACGAAGCAAGGAGTGAATCTGGTGCTGAAAGTATTGAAACACATTCAGTGTACTTTGGTAATTGTGAAAGACATAATAACGATATAATAATAAACACTAGCAAAGTGCCAAAAGATAGTAGAAGAAAAATTAAAGTTAGGAGTGAAAATCATAGCCAGTAAAATTTGTGCAATAATAATGAACTTAGTGCAATAATAGTTTAACCCAATTAATAATATTATTGTAAGCATAGTTAACAGTAGACATAAAAATATGGATACATACAATACCTCTGACAAGTACTATGTAAATTAATCTAATGTAGTTATAATTAACTCTATAACGATGAATGGCCGGACGTGCAATGCAATAGTAGAATAATTAGATGTAAAACAGAATTTTTGACAAAATTTTGTAATATATTTTTATCGTCAAGAAGTTTCATGAGTAGATAGTTAGTAAAATATTAATCGTATAGATTTACGTCCGGTTCCTATATTCAATCTATCTGCATCTATTGATCTTAACTTTTTTTTTGTGTTGTACCTTGTAAATTGTAAGGACTTTTATTGCTAGGTAACTAATCCAAAGATTGCAGTTAGATTGAAAGGAACTGGGCGCAAGAGATCGGTCTGTGTGTTTTTTTATATTAAATGTATTCACTCATATAGCTTAACAATATTGTAATATATTTATTTGTAAGATAGATAAATTATTTGACTATTTGTAAATATACAGCAGAGTCAGGCGGCAAAATTTAGCTTCCTAGTACCTGACAAATATAGATTGCTCCGGAGAGGGGTTTAGTGCTAAAAGCAGTTCTATTGAATCCCCTCCGTTATGTAATAGAGCATACATTATTTGGTTGTTACTTGTTGGGAATAAGCAATTAGGAACAAAAAATTTGAGTTATTAGAAAGATTTATCATTAATTATATTTATCCAAAGAATAACTTTGTTATAATTTTTACAAAAACATTTATCCTTCAAAGACAGAGTAAAACATTTGAGTTATCAGCAACATTTATCGTTAATTATATTTATCCAAAGAATAACTTTGTTATAATTTTTTACAAAAACAATTTTATCCTTCAAAGACAGAATAAAACATTTGAGTTATCAGCAATATTTATCGTTAATTATATTTATCCAAAGAATAACTTTGTTATAATTTTTTACAAAAATAATTTTATCCTTCAAAGACAATAAAACATTTGAGTTATCAGCAAGGTTTATCATTAATTATATTTATCCAAAGAATAACAATTAACTTTGTTATAACTTTTTTTTAATTATTTCATCCTTCAAAGACAATAGGTAATATTTTTCTGTCTTACTAAATGCATAACATTGCACTACTACAAACATACACACGCACACACACAAACTAAATTTTGTTAATCCATCCCATTAGTAAAATACTCAAAAATATTAGAAAAAAATGCAAAAAAGTAATAAATTATGATTTATTCCACGGATTGATTATTCCCAACGCATATTCTTTGGTTGTGGGTAGGTATTTTAGAAAACAATAGAATAAATAAATAAATATTATTCATATTATTATTTTAATTATAGCTGATAAATGGTGCTAACAACAGGAATAAACCGGGTATTGAATATTGACGATGTTTATTATTTAAATGTGTACTTAAATATTTTTTTAAGAATGCAATATCATTGCATTTTCTACAATGCAATAATATATTAGAGATGAAAATTTTATTTTTAACCGACTTCCAAAAAGGAGGAGGTTATCATCATAGTGTCTATTTAGTGTTAAGTTAAAGAAAGCTCAATTTTACTTTAAGTAAATCAATCTCTCTAAGACGAAATAAATTAGCATAAAATTAGACGCTTTAGTTTTTAACGGACTCAGAAAAAAAAGAAGACGTGTGGCACTCGGGGACTGCCGCGGTAAAGCTATTGCATAGCATTTTTTATCAACGCCATCTAGCGGCTTACCACTAGATGGCGTTGATAAAAAATGCGCCATCTAGCGGTTCACCGTAGGGGAGTCCCGCGTCAGGTTATTTTCGTTACGGATTTCTGGTCTCCACGCTGGCCCACGATAGAAGCTATGCAATAGCTTAAAAATATTTTGTTTAACATACGTAGTATAGTGCCATTAACTTATCTGTTCAGTTGAAACGGTCACTATTGGAGAGTTAATTACTGCTACTTAACGAAGGAATCGGTACTGCATTTTCACATCATTGGTCGGCATTTGCAATAGAAAGAACTGACAGCAGACTGACAACTGACTATGAACATTCGACAGCGAAATTGAGCGGAATATTTTAAAATAGCGGCCATAGTTCCAATTTTGTCCACCTGAACAAACAAGTTGGTGGCACTGTACACGTACAGTCTGGGTATCTTTAAAACAAGAGTGAATAGGCATCTTCTAGGCCACCTTAGACCACATCATCACTTTCCGTCAGGTGTGATAGTGATCAAGCATGTGCCTATCCTTATCCTTTCTAATATTATAAATGCGAAAGTGTGTATGTTTGTTGGTTTGTCCTTCAATCTTGCGGCAACAAAGCAACGGATCGACCTGACTTTTTGCATGGGTATAGTTGAGGACCTGGAGAGTGACATAGGCTACTTTTTATTTCGGAAAATCAAAGAGTTCCCGCGGAATTTTAAAAACTAAATCCACGCAAACGAAATCGCAGGCATCAGCTAGTAATGTATTAAGAAACTGAAGGTTATTCTTTATTTTTTGTCTGAAAATGTTACACAAGTAAATCAGCAGTCAAAAGAATAACCTACCAATGTTGTATCTCATTTTACCGAAAGTAAATTACTACTTAATACTCATTTTAAAGTATTAGAATAAAATGACCTTTGTGGATAATGCTCTCTTTACATACAGTATTTATTTGATACTTAAGGCCTAGTTTGCACCATGAGGGTATATGAAGCGAGTGATTCGGTATTTGATTCCGCAGTACCGAGTACTGGTGTAAATTATGCCTAGGTTTAGTGACGTAGCATGAGTGCATGGAAAGACTGTCTTATGCTGAAATCTATAGACCGTGCTCTGACTTAGCTCGGACTCAAAACAACAGTTAAAACGAGACAGAAATATGCTCCGACATAAATCTGTCTCGTTTTATGTTTGTTTTGAACTATATTGTTGCAGTCATAAGTTTCAAATCACTAAAACAGATTTTCTGAAAAAGTATAGTCTCAATAAATTTTAATGGTGTGAATTTGAACCTTATGTTTGCAATAATATGGTACAAAATAGGTTACGTTTTATGACCTGTCATCCATCGGAAAAAAGGAAAATAATAAAGCTTCCCTGTATAAAAAAAAATTAAAAAAAATTTCAGAATAAACCATGAACTGTATTTTGACCGTCAAACAAAAAAAAAATTAAATGCAGCTCAAGTTATGTCACAGTTAAAGTTTTATTGTTTCTTGTTTTTAGTCAGAGGTTAAAATATTAATTTGTATTAAGTTAGGTTAATAGACAAAGTCTGAATTGATTTTATATATTATTTTATTGTAATATTATGACAAATTTTAATAAAAAATATTTTTGAAACAGTTTTTTTTTCAACTTACTACTAACAATCGCTTTGGTTACTGACATACCTAATATCACAGTGGCAGATGCCAAACCCTGGCTTACTAAAAATCCTTTCCTTACTAAAAATATTATACCTTAATGCGAAAGTATATCTATTTGTTCGTTTGTCCTTCAATCACGCCGCAGTAGAGCTACGGATCCATGTGATTTTTTTCATTGGATATAGTTGAGGACCAGCCGCCCTATTCATATATTTTTTTTAATGTAGTTTTTTTTTAAACACGGCTTTCTTTTTTTTTATAGCCTTCCTCTTTTAGTTTGTCATGAAACGCCCTAGCCATATTACAAACGTTTCGTATCTATTCTCTTTCTATGATCGTTTTCTAAGATCGCTAACGCTAAAGCAGGGTTCCCAAGGTTTTTTATCGCACGTCATAACATTAACATTTTTTGTTTTGAAAAGAGCAACTGCTGAGTTTCTTGCCGGCTCTTCTCAGCAGAATCAGCATTCCGAACCGGTGGTAGATTCTCGACATGTCATAAGAGCCACAAGTTGGCCTACATGAAATAAATAATTTTGAGTTTTGAGTTTGAGACTTCTTACCCTTTCAGAAGGGTCAAAAAAAGCTTAGGGAACCCCTGCTCTACAGCGTTAGCGATTATAGAAAGAGAACAAGTTTGTAATATGGCTAGGGCGGCAGGAGTGACATAGGCTAATTTTTATCCCGGAAAATTAAGGAATTTGGTAGAGAAAGTTAACTCCATGCGGACGGAGTCGCAGGCAATAGCTATATAGATTTAATAAATGGACGCACATATGCAATAAAGAGTCAACCCACACAACTTATCAATTGAAAAGTAAACTTTATTCCTTTACATTACGTATGTATTTAATTTGACAAAGGTTTGTGGGTTGAAACGTTATCGCGTATGGGCGTCCAAATATAACTCACAATAGTTATATTTAATCATTAATCATCGATAATTTATAAGTTAGGTTACGATGGGGCTGACGTGTCCGTGTCGGACGAAAGTCCCTTAAAAATGAAGAAAATAAAATAAAAAAATTCATTAATCATCATCGATCACCATACAGTCCATATCATCATCAAACAATGACGGTTTCTCCTGAAACGATATACTCTTTACTCCCTTTAAGTTCTCCTCAAGTATTTTGTTTCTTAATTCTAAATACTTTGGCAGTCCCAATGCTAGTAAATCGACTTCAGTACCAACCTTATCCTGGATCACTGGATTTGGGTCTTCGCTCATTTTTTTTGTACATTCATCGAAATATTCCACTATCAATTTCGTCTGATTCGTTATTGATGATGCACATCCCTTATAGTCGATTCCCTCAGTCGATTGAGACGTTTCATTGTAATTCGACAGGTCGTTGTTAATTTCAGATATCTTGTAGTCCGATGTAGTAGCAATAATTCTATGAGGTACTGCGTCGTACATGTAATGCATTAAGGCCAACACTTGAGATGGAAACCTTAAATAAAACCAGAAGTTTAAAGATTAAAAAATTTAAAATTTAAAACACCCCGACATGTTACAACATCCTAACCGCTAGTCAGTAATCGTTAAAATAAAAATATGTCATCCGCCATGTTGTGGCGGCGGCCATCTTGGACCGATTTTCATCAAACATAGCTAAGAACACTCCCGAGTAATTCACCTTTCAAACAAAAAAAAAAAGAAATCAAAATCGGTTCATGCGATCGGGAACTACGATGCCACAAACAGACAGACCCGCCAAACTTATAACAGCCCTTCGTCTCTGCGTCAGGGGTTAAAAACTGGCGTAGTGGTGAGCGATGTGGTCTTATAATTGTGACCTTCAGTCTCAGGTTCGATTCTCGGTGGGGGCAATTTAGGAATTTATAATTTCTGAATAATATCTGATCTGGAGGGAGACTTTGGCCGTGGCTAGTTACCACCCTACCTTCAAAGACGTGCCGCCAAACGATTTAACGTTCCGGCACGATGGAAAGCGATTAGATGTGTATAGGCTGCCATAGCCGTTCCATGTTAGCCCGCTATCTTAGATTGCGTCACTTACCATCTGGTGTGATCACAGTCAAGAGCTATCTTGTCATTGTTATAAAAAAATCGGACTACAGAAAATTGGAAATAACAACCGACACATTGAATGTACATTCAATGTGTCGGTTTTTTTTTATTGTAATAAGTCGCTTGTACAAGCTAACACAGTGTCACTCAACTAACTATACACAGTGTCACTCAAGATGAAGGGGGAATAGACAGATATATGTGTCAAATAACACACCACATTTTCCATCACGGATTAATAAAAATATTTACCTTGTATAGACTTGAACATTCATTGTACTGGTGCCCTCAACATTACCGTTGAATACGACCATAACTCCATAAAGTATATGGAACGGTGTGATTTTATGTATGACAACATTGTCTAATAACTTTTCCATTTTCAAATACGTGTGAAATATTTCTGTTAGTGTCACATTAGCGCTATTCTTTGTAATATGCCTGAGACGTAGGTCAAAGCAGTCGGAGGTCGCAAGAATTGATGGTACCAAATATGCTGGATCTGAAAAGGAAAATGGTGCTTTAAGATTTTTTTTGCTCCGATGCTAAGCACCAAGTGATCGTCAGTACAATTACAATCTAGCCTAACTTAATTGACTAAGTCACTAAGTTGACTAAGACTAAAACTTATAAATCATTTCCTTATATACTAAAAGATTGTCCGATGACACATCTTGGGTTGAAATCTATAGACTGCACTCTCACTCAGCTCAGACTCAAGTCAGAGCATATTTATGTCTTGTTTCAACGTCTATCTTAAGTCTGAGCTGAATTAGAGTACGCTCTAATCTCAGCATTAGTCTTTGTTGAATTGTCCTTAAGAGACACTTTATTAATGTATTCTTTCAGGCAGCACTTTCACCACACTATCACTATTGTATGTGTGTTTCACCTGTGTGCACAGGTGCAATATCTATTTCCTCGCTCTCATAGTCCAGAAGTCCAGAAGTCCAGAAGTTAGTTGGACAGAAATCCGACAAGACTGGATGGATCCAGCATTAAACTGATGTCTTTACGTGCTCTCTAAGCCACCACCAACTTTTGGCTAACTCCAGACTAGGACAGAGATCTTCTTGACTGAAAAATTTTTTGGGCCGACCCGAGAGTTGAATTCAGGACCTCGTCATTCTCAATGGAAAATGCTGACTACTAGACCATTGAGTCAGTATGAAGGATATACACAAGAACAATTTTTTTTTTTTTTTTTAATATATACATCTACCATCGGCTTCTCCAGCCATTATCAGATATTGGGGTGTGTCAGCTGTAGGTGATTAAAGGGGGAATTTCAATAAATATCCCTATCCTTGAGAGCTATGTTGAAGCTCATCTCCCATTCAGCTCCAGTATGTGCCATCTTTTGAGGCGTTTTGTGTCTCCTTCCTTATCAAGCAATCTCTGTGCCAGTGTGTTAGGATGTTTCTGCAGTCTAAGCTTGTTACAAGAACAAATAATAAAATAAAACTTACTAATATCACCACAGAACAATACATCAAAATTCTCATCCATAACATTTAAAGGTGATATCGAAACACTGTCAATAGGTAGCACATGAATTTTCTCACACTTAGAGAAAGATACCGCAATTTCAATTTCTATTCTGCTTGATGCATCAAACTGAAGTTCTTCCAAGTCTACAACAGCTACTACTGTGGATTCATTGTATCTACCGATTTCTGCATCGGTTTCCTTCCAAAGCGGTGGTTTGGATGTATTTTCAAAAATTTTTGTACTGTACTCTATGGATTGCTTCATATCATTATGTAGAAGAACACACACTTGCTTTAAAGGCCTGTAAATTAAAAATTATATCTTTTACAATCTTACATCTGGTGATGGGAGAGTCGAGTTATTTAACTGGATTAACTCAAATTAAATCGGTACAAGATGTAACTATGTAATCTCCAATCATCTCACAGTCAGTTTCAATAAATTAAAATTATTTTTATTAGTAGGTACTTAAGGAGTTTTAACATTCTAAAATAAGGTTTTGAAATAAATAATAAATAGATAAAACTTACACATTGTTATTATTCTTCAAGCTTATTATAATTACAACTTTCTTATTGCACATTTTCACAACTGGTGGCTTGACAGTAACTTGCAGCAGATTGTAAATCTACAATAAATGGAAATATAAACAAGTAGAGTAAACTATGTATTTGATTTTTTGTTGTTGGAATACATAAATGATTCCATTGTATGATGTGTCTATATTAATTAGTGTAATTTTATAGCATTTACTTTTTTTCAGTATTTCTCAGTTTGGTACTTAAATAAATAAGATAATAGATTATAATTACCTTATTCAAACCAAGTTTACAAACAGAGTCTTCCAATTTAAATGTTGTCTTTGTAAACAGCGAAAATGCTGCAGCTTGCCTCATATTAACATAATCTTTATATTTCTGCTCATTGTGTTTAGTTGTGTACTTTGCCTCTGTCAATTTCTTCATAAGTTGTTTTACGATTGGCAACGATTCTTCTGACTGTACACTGTTCAACTCTATCTGTTTCTGTGTTAGATTAACGAAATCATCATCAAATATCATTGGTACTGCATCATCATTCCTAATTATTTTTAAACAAGCTTGTCCAGTGCAGTCCGAATCGTCTATCGAATATGATTCAACATTAGAAACTCTGTTATGTACCTAAAAATAAAATGATAAAGTTAAGTCTCAAGAGTTCACTAGTGGACAGCTGATGGTAGTTACATTGGTCAAAATGTAAGTTTGGCCATTCAACATGTTAACCCAGCCAAAAATTTCCTGGTTCTAGCGGTTTAGATAATATTTTTTACATATTATACTAACTTAAGTTTTAATATTTAATTTAGGTTTTTAATAATTCAGTCCCTAAATCCTAGCTAGTATTTTGGACATGCAAATGTGTTTTTGTTGGATGTGTCCTTTGGCAGCAACAGAGCAATGAATTTACGTGATTTTTCACTTGGCCATAGTGTAGGACTTGGAAAGTGACATTCGCTACCTCTTAGCGCGGAAAAATAGAGGGTTTCCGCGGGATTTCTACGCGGATAAAGTCGCGGGTAAGAGCTAGTTTCCAATACAATAAAAATTTCAACACAGAAACTGAAGATTACTCTTTCTTACCTGAAGACTCTCATTCTTCTTTAAAATAACGATCTCATTCCTTGCGAACACTAAATAAAAAAGTTCACACTTGCTATTTCGTAAAATTTTTATTTCATTGACTTGACCCGAGAATTCGACGAGCAGAGACGAAATTAATTCACGTTGGTAATACTCAATCACCTCGCCACAGTTGGTGCATACGGTTACATCCAAGCTTCTCTCGTCTCTTGGATGGTGATCGAAGAACACGAAGCACGCTACTTCACCAACAATAGATGATGGTAACAGCTTATGAAGAGCTTGCAGTAGACATACACGACTTTGATCCATTGTATTGTGTAATTCAAAACGATTTGTACATAAAATGAAATTAATCTGATAACTTTAATTTCACATTGGTAAAGAGCTTTTAATTAAGCTTTTAGGTTAGTACCAAGTTTTAATCATTATTAATTACTGGAAAACAAAGCGCTGAAAACACGAAACCACTCGCAGCAACCAAAACCCAAGTAATTATACGGTACTATAATATCGGATTTAATCATTATAGATAGGTTTCATTAAACTATTGAAGTATTGAGAAACGATAAACACTTTGTTGATATTTTGATAAACATTGACAGACAAGAAAAAATCAGTGCTACCATGGTTAGATTTGTAATTTCCCTACGTTACCTACTTCACGCGTCACGCTCCTCAACGTAAATTAAACGTAATAATTCATCAAAAAATGGTAAGCATAGTAATCATCAGAAGTTGAACTTTAAAGTTCTTAACCATTTCTTTAGCCATTTAGCGTAAGTTTTCTTGCTGTTTCAGGTGCATCGGTGAAAAATTTATTTAGCTAAGTACCTTTTCATTATAAATATATATATATGTACAATAAATATCTGTATAATACAATATGTCTCTGTGCCGTTTTATGCATTCATAAATGAAAAGGTATACTTTTTTAAGTTCCCCACAATTCCCTCTTCTAGCGTAATCTCCTTTTTTCCACTCTCAACGGTTTCGCTCAAAAAGTGGAATTCTCCTCGAATTAGCAACATTGATTATGATGATGAAGTTATGTTAATAATTTCAACTAGAGGGCGCTAAAATGGCGCCAAAATGTAAAATCATTGTGAAGGATGTGTGAACTGTGAAGGGGCATATAGGTTCCAAATGCAATCGTGCCGGAATGTTATATCGCTCGGCGGTGTTAACTAGCCACGACCAAAGCCTCCAACCAGAACAGACCAGAGATACTTTAGAAATCTTTTTCTTGTATAAGTAAATAAACTCAAAAAAGGCTTTGATGAACAATTTAATTTTATTTTTTTTGGTTTTTTTCCTTATGATATAGGGGTGGTTTAACAACAAAAACAAACCAAAAGAACTGTAAAATTTAATAAATCAAAATTGGAAAGAAGATAATCACCACTTTGGATTAGGTAGTTAGATTACCTAGTATAATAGATGGAAGGAGCGAAGTCGCGGGGAAAAGCTCTGCTTATTATAGAGAACGTTCTCATTGTGATTTGTGATGAGTGATGACTATGCAAACATGGCTGGAGCATGGCCTCGTTCCAGAAATGTCAGTTCTTTCTTTCTTTGATTGAACGACATTGACCTCGAACTTTGTACGCCCTAAATACCTACAAACTTATTCATTCTATATCTACTACATATAAAGATGACCTCACTTTAGTAAGCCAAAGTGCTTATATAGAACACTGGCTCGTGCCCGTGTCTTCGTCCGCGCAGATTTACCTACCTAGTTTTTTAATAATCCGGTGGAAACTCTTTGATTTTCTGGAAGAAAAAGTAGCCCTTGATTCGGCTCTTGTTCCAGGCCTCGTCGGGTGACCACTGACCACTCTCGGCCACCGACGCACCACATCGCATTGCCCGCCCGCACTATTACTTCGTTTAAGATATTTATTTAGATAATATTCTACTCCTACCTCACTGGTTTTTCATTGTCTATTCATTAGGACCTCATAGGGCGATATTGACCCGACTTTAATTTGACAGGTTCACAAATGTTAAAATTGCACAAGAGATTGGAGTTCAGCAGCCGCAATCTTTCCCGCGGATCCCGCGAGGATAATCCCGCATCAGTGATCCAGCAAAACTCATGTGGAATCCCGCAAAATTGCGGGATTGAATTTCCTAGTCGCCAGGCCCTATCGCACAATGCATTTGGCTCTATAGCGCTATCTATGCGTTTGGAGGATCACGTGTTTGGAGACGGTCATGTAATTCACTTATGTACAACGCGCATCAGCACTTTGTACCTGCTAAAGCGATTGTAGTGTCTGATCCAATTACTTTTATGTAATAGTTCCGAGCAAAACGTCAAAAGTATTAGGCTACGTTCACACGGCATCGTACTTTCCGGCGTTTTTTACTTGACGGGATTCAGCATCTATTCTATACGTGAGCCATAAAACCGTTCACACGTCATCGTTAATACATACTGCAAAATAAACGATCAAATGCGAGTCGGACTCGCATACCAAAAAAACCGCCAAAAAACACGTTTCTAATAGGGTAGCCCTTTACTTTTTAACTAATTTTTATTATTTGTTGTTATAGCGGCAACAGAAGCGGCGGCATTTTTGTCTGGTGGGAGGCTTTGGCCGTGGCTAGTTACCGCCCTACCGTTAAAAACGTGCCGCCAAGCGATTTAGCGTTCTGGCACGATGGCGTGTAGAAACCGATTAGGGGTATGGGTTTAATTTACACTGCTATACCCCTTTCAAGTCAGCCCGCTACCATCTTAGACTGCATCGTCACTTACCATCAGGTGAGATCGCAGTCAAGGGCTATCTTGTCATAGAATAAAAAAAAAAGAAATTCAAATTCTCTGAAAATTTCAACTCCCTACCTATTACGGATTATGGGATGCAGCCCGCTGACTGACAGACGGACAGACGGACAGACAAACAGCGGAGGCTTAGTAATAGGGTCCCGTTGGTCCCCTTCGGGTATGAAACATTAAAAAGTTTGTAGTGCATGTATGCACCAATATATTTTCGATGAAGTTTATCCCGCAAAAAACGCGCGGTGTATTGCCGTGTGCGCTTAAGCCTTACTCAAAAGGCACCTTCAAGAACCGCTTTTTGTTATTGATGTTTTCTTATTCGTTGACAGGCTTGACTGGGTACTCTGTTAAAGCACATGCGATACTTTTAGCATCAGGAATCTGCGTTTTTGTGACTGCATCGATACTGCATCGCGTTTGGGTGATTCAATGCATTTGATCGCAGACCGCAATATCACAGTATAAAAAGATACTATATTAAGTACCTACTATTTTTACACTGTGGCAGTGTCGTGCCGAATGGGTAGGGTTTGAACCTGCGCCCTTTCAATTTTCCGCACCTTTAACCGTTGGGCTATTGAGGCTTAAAATAATGAATATCCATTATCCACATTTTGACAACATTCAAATACCCAATATCTTTTTCGGTTCTCTTTTTGAACAGACTCTACCTACCCAAGCGTGCCTATGCTGCCGTCCAGAACATAGTACTCGTATAATGCGATTCAAATAACAATAGGAATGAGAAGCTGCCATTTTCTATTTCTATCTCACTCAGTGTAAACCGCATATGAGCAGGACATAAATATAAAATGGCTCTTCGACAGTCCTATTCTCATTATTCCTATAGTCCTATTCAGACGATGACGCTGACGACTTTGACGGCGTTAATTGGGTCTAGTATAAATACATCCTGTTCACTGACCTCTATTATTAATCTATGATTAACTGGACTGGCTGCCGTGACTGCCATGCCATTTTGAAGTTAATTGACGCCATTTTGGCGCTGTAAGTCGATACTTGGCCGATACAAGTGTCTCTGGAAATAATTATTAAAAATATTGCAAATGGCGCACTGACCTCTATAATTAGTCTATGAAATCATCAATGAAATCACAGATTAATTATAGAGGTCGGAGCGCCATTTGCAATATTATCAGTTTCAGAGACACTCGTATGTCAAACGTGGCCCTTCTAATTGATCCAAAATTTAAATATCATTTTTATAGATTAATTATAGAGATCAGTGATCCTGATACGTCCAGTAAGTATATAACTATCAGTTAAGCCCAACTGAAAGCAGCGTAATTTTTAAAAAAAGAATCTCATGCATAACGAGGTCTGTAATTTAATATCGTACATCAGTACAATTCCACGAATAAATGCAGCATTTTACGCCGATATAGGGTCAATGTTGTTGAAGAGATATTTTGAAAGTAATTTTTTTATCGGACAGATAAATTGCATCCGTTTCCTATGACTGCCCAATAAATGCGATTGTGTCTAATGTTAGCATTAAAATGTATCACAATACAGCATTGGTATTTACTTAATTGAACTTTAATTTTAAAATGAAAAATTAATTGAACTTTTTAAAAGTTCTATGGGCGCTAAAGATGATAAATGAATTATATTCCAAAGGTATGATAGATATTTGAGGCCAGAGAAATCTCATGGTGTTGCGAAAGGGAAATAAAACTAAGGTAGGTACTTAGGTACTTATACTTACCTAAGATTAGAAAATTTCCAGTGCATCCGTTATATGAACGTCTTTATCAAAATGATAAGGATGATTGACATCATCCAATATAACAATGTTATCTCATTGAATAGAAGCCCAAGAATGAAGCTATAATAACGTAACAAGATCATATGGAAGGACGGGGTAGTAAAATACATAAACAAGTGTATTATTATTAACAAGAGTATTAAGCCCAAATTAGACGATGCACCGTTCATCGTTCATTTTTGCGATGAACGATGAACGATATCAGTGAACGAATTTGTCGCGGAGGCAAAATCGCCTGTGAACGGTGAACGGTCGACGTTCATTTTCGATGAAGCCTCGAAAATGAAAGCAAAAATTCCGAAAAGTGAACCGTCTAATTTGGGCTTTAGGTATCTCAGGTAGCTATTGGAAAATACTTGTCAAGATAAGAAAATATTTGATTCATATCTTGCTAAAGCCGTAACATATCCTAATCTTGTAACCACTCAAATCTTTGTGTTGAGATGGAAAGTGATGACGAAATCGTCACGCCCGAATTTGGAATTGTTACGACATTGAAAGTGACAGTAGAGTGAAGATGTGAGCTCATCTTATTAACAAATTGGGTAGGTAAGCTCTTTGTAAGTTTATTAGAGAAGGGCGTTATTTTATGTTTTTTCTATCCGATGATAAGTTAACTTGACTGCAATTTCACCAGCAGCAAATAATAACAATAATCATTATTAATCGCATAACCTTGTCTTACTTACATAGATTTAGCACAATAATATTGTGATTTATTTAAACAATTAAAGCCTTTAGGCCACCTTCCAATTACCAATACTTAGGTCTTTAAAGTCGGTACAATATCGGCTAATAAAGAAAACAAGTGAGGTGTGTAAATAGATACTGTACCTATAGTCTACCTGAGACACTTTTAGGCCACACATCACACCCTTATTGAATCACATGTTTTGAGCAAATAAATTGAATTGAATTGAATCCCTTTTCTACACGGAATCGTTTGTACTGGAACAATGTGTAATTGTAAACGATTCATCGATATTCATGATACACCAGAAATGCTTCTTGCTATGATCTTCAAGAAAAAGAAAATCAATAAGGAGTGGATGTTTCTTCCATAAATGTAGATAAATAATAGTTACATACCTTTATTTTATACCGACTAGTTCCCTGAATGTACAAGGATATTTTTATCCTTGCTATAAATCAATAGGGAACACGTGGAATGAGATTCTAACTTGTTAAACCGATTTAACGCAGTAAGTAAACGATGAATAATTGAATTGGTATAAACTGTATCGTTGGATAAACTTAATTTATTTTTTTCTACGATCTCACCTGATGGTAAGTGACGATGCAGTTTAAGATGGTAGCGGGCTAACTTGGAAGGGGTATGGCAGTGTACATTCAACCCATACCCCTAATCTGTTTCTACACGACATCGTACCGGAACGCTAAATCGCTTGGCGGCACGTCTTTGACGGTAGGGTGGTAACTAGCTACGGCCAAAGTCTCCCAGGCAAATTGCATTTCATGTCGTTCATGGGCGACCTATATACATATGTTTTGACGACCTCCCTGGCGCAGTGGTCAGCGCTATAGTCTTATAACTGGAAGGTCTCGGGTTCAATTCTCGACGGGGGAAATTTGGGAATTTATAATTTCTGTATTGTATTCGGCGTGGTGTGGCGAGAGGCTTTGGCTGTGGCTAGTACCATCAGAGGCCTTCCGGAAATCGATTCAGCGTTCCAGCACGATTGCGTGTAGAAACCGATCAGGGGTATGGGTTGAATCTACACTGCAATACCCCTCCACAGTTGGCCTGCTACCGTCTTAGACTACATTATCACTTACCATCTGGTGAGATCGCAGTCGTTAATAAGATGTTATGTTACTAACTGCATAGAAGTTCCTCTAACCCGGGATCTCCACTTATACATCCACAACCTTTTCAAGATTGTATTTGCACGATTGAGACTTGAGCCATTGTATGCAGGACTGATGCATCTACATTTATAGCTATTATATTTTATCTCGCAACTATCTATATATATAAAATTCTGACTGACTGACTGACTGACTGACTGACTGACTGACTGACTGACTGACTGAGATATCAACGCACAGCCTAAACTACTGAAGTTAGAAACTTGAAATTTTTACAGTTGGTTCCTTTTATGACGTAGGCGCACACTAAGAAAGGATTATTGGAAATTCCACCCCTAAGGGGTTTAAATAGGGGATGGAAGTTTATATGAAACTCTGTCATTTTTCAAGCTGTTTCCATCAAAGTTGGTATTTGAGCTTTCAGTTAAAAATAAAGAAGAACGTGTGTCGCAGTTTTTGAAAATTCCACCCCAAAATCTAATTCCACGCGGACGAAGTCGCGGGGGCAAAAGTATAATATAACAAATCATAGTGGCGGTGATAGGAGTTTATTTCTGTTCGGCCGTGACTCGACCTCCAGGCCCATATCATCCAGTCAAGACACAATTATTGCCGTGGGAACAAGGTCACTCAGACAACGGCTGCTGGGCATGCCACTCGTGCGTCTAGTTTGATCCCTCAACCAAAATAGCTATCTGGGTTTCGCGAGTGCAATGCTAATTGCTACACGGTCGCGTACCTACACTATACTAATAAGCTTAGGTACATCATATATAGGTGACATTTCCATTGCAAACCTAATACCAAAAATGTTAGCCTCAAAGGAAAACTGGCAAGTTGTTGCAGACTTTCTTAAGAATGTCATAAAGGAAAAAGAAATAGAAGAAAAAAGAAGAAAGAAAGAAGATATTATACCTTGAGGGCGTAAAAAAGACCATAATGTTGCCGTATTTTAGACCGCAAGGTCACGGTCAACAAGGAGACAGTAGGGGTTTTAGCCGGTAAGAGTCCGGCACTACCCAAGTGGGTGTCCATTTTCCCTCACTGTATAATAATAATTAAAAAAAAAAAGTTACATCATATAGCATCTACTTATAGCTGGAACAGTAGGCGGTACCTCGAAGAGCACCTAAAGGCGTCAGCCCTTCGCCTAGTCAATCTCCGGTCGTTTCAGATTTCCAGCTCATCGGAGTATGAGAGTGAGGGAAAAGTGGCATATGTGTTAGCGCACACACACTATATCTCCTGTGTATTCAGTCGGGAGGATATTATATTCCGGATATTGTATGTACACGGCTGGTGCGAAGTCGTGACAATTCTATTATGACTGCACCATTTGGCATAACACGGGCTATTAAGAAGTAACGCAGCGACACCGCAATGCGTCCGATCCGTCCCGCAGCGCACCATGTTGCATATCATGGATTTTCCTACGTAGGACGCCGCAGCGGCGGCGCAGAAACGGCGCAGAGATGCCGCATGTGACATCGCTCTTACCCCTGTTCACCGGCCTTTTGGCACAATTTTTTATAGGACTTCCATCCGGGCTTCCGCCAGGGTGATTTGCCAAAAATAAAGCTGCAGTGCAGTACTGGGCTTGCAGCGGGAGACTGCGGTGCTGGCCGCCTCCATTCATTGTTATGAGGTCGATACGGCAAGCAGCGAGCTCCTCACTCCACTTTCCAGCCAGTGCCGCCGCGTCTGTCCTCTAACGCGGACGTTCAGTTTACACCGCTTTTACCACGTTTGGTGAACATCGGAGCTTTTATTTATAAACAAATGTTTATTTACTGTAACTCTAATTAGACTGATTAATTCGCGATCGGAGCGTTGCGAAAACGTTTCTGCAGTGTAAAGTGGCTTGTTTTGTTCGATGTTTATATAATTCGGAGGTGAAACCACATGGTGGCTTTAAGAAGAACCAGGATCACAAATGCTTAGATAAATACGCCTAAATAAAATTATTAATTTTTAAATATTGGCAGCTCAATTGGCATCTTCTTCTATGGTATGGTAATTTGCTAAAGGAATTTTCATGCAAATTAAAGACATTTTGTACAAAGAAAGCTTTTCGTCATGTTTTATTAATTTTGATGTCATGAGAACGATCTTATTTGTGAATCTAGATTTTCGATAGATAACGTACCTTTATTTTTAACCGACTTCCAAAAAGGAGGAGGTTTTAAGTCTGTCCAGTATCTTTTTTTCTATTCTCCGGGATTTATGAACCGATTCGCGTGATTTTTTTGTAATCTTAATTTTAAAAATCTTGCGAACTGGAGATTTAGGAAATCTCATTTACGAATTTATATTGCTAGTTCCAAGCATAGAATATATCATGGAGCTCTAGGTCCTAACTCCTTAATCCTGTAAAGGTTATGAGCAGAGTGGCGCAGTGGAAGTGTGCTGGGCCCATAACCTGCAGCAAAATACTGCTCACCCAAACTGTGGGTAATGAGGAACTGTCGATTACGAATTGATATTGTAGATACTAAGCACAGACTACATCATGAAGTTCTAGGTCCTAGTCCTAGCTGTTCAATCTTGACGCTGCAAGGACTGCCCATCTAAACTGCTGGGAATTGCGGATTGTTGATAATAAATTAATACTATAGAGGTACCAAGTATAGAAAACATTTGTAGCGTAGCATTAGAGAGAGGGGAGAAAGTGAGAAGGGGACAAGCTACATTAAAAAGCTTAAAAAAAATATTTTCAACCAACTTCAAACGCCAATAAAGTAGGTATAAAAGAAATAGCTTGTAGGTAATTAGGTACTCTTTTGTTGAAGTTGGGCGGGCCTAATTAGAAACCAGCCAGAGTTAAGACATCAGGCCACCAATCATAGCTATATTTTTTCTCCCTCCTAGGTTTTGATTTTAGCAGTAGAAATGGTTAACTAGGTTAGTTTAGGTTGGTCATGATGGATTTCCCCATCGAAAAAAAGGGTAGGTAGGTACTTACCTAGCTTATTCGGCTGCAGCTCATGAGGGTTCAAGGGTCGAACAAAAAAATAAGTTTGCTTTTTCTGACGTTAAAATGCATAGTAGGCAGGCAAAAATTAGCAATGCGTAAATCAATCTCGGAGAGCACGTAAATCCGACGGTCCTGCACCCATTCATATTGGACTGCCGTCTCATTGGCATGTGAGAGTGAGGGAATCGAGAGCGAACTTTACTTACGCACTTACTACACTATAATATCTACTAATCGACTAGTGTTTTTAGATGTAGGCCACCGTGACCTAAATTCAGTCATTCGCGGAAATCTTTTTTGGCGAAGAAAGTAAATCACCCAATGCTAATGAATTATTATAAGCATTTTAAATAGCTACATACTCAGTCGTACCTATACGACTATTCCATTAATCAGTAAGTAGGCAATAAACTACAATTTTAATACCCACCTGGATTCTCATATGGGCAATAACAGCGTACAACTATAATAACAGGGGTATTAAAAAAATTGAACATACCTAATCAAATTTTCAATTAATATTTTTATAGTGGTACACACTTATGTATTTCAATTGTCTTCCGCAATTTTTATTTGAAGTAGGTATCTACATCTACATAATAATATAATTTAGAGGTAATAATTAATTTATTGTGCCATTAGCGTGTTATCTGAAAGTATCATATTGGCGTATTATAATAAAAACTCATTAGAATTTACAGAAACACTTAGGTACCTACTTACCTCTGTTATTTGCTTTTATAATTTTAGTAAAAGTAGGTACTATAGAAAATTCTCTAATATCTCGCCAATATTGAATTGAATTGAAACCTCAATAGCCCAACGGTTAAAGGTGCGGACTGAAAACTGAAAGGGCCTAGGTTCGAGCCCCACCCGTTGCACTATTGTCGTACCCACTCCTAGCACAAGCTTTTCACTTATTTGGAGGGGAGAGGAGAATATAAGTCAAGTTCGGCTTGGCTAATATTTTTTTTTAGAAAAAAACAAAAACAAAACAAAAAAAAAATAGTAGGTTCCTCATGGTACAGTCATGGTCACCTACACGTACCTACTATCTTTTAAGCTATTGCATAGCTTCTATCGCGGGCCTTGAGCGCGGAGACCGAATCCAGAAATTCCGTAACAAAAATAACCTGACACGGGACTCCTCTCACAGCTAGATGGCGTTGATAAAAAATGCTATGCAATAGCTTTACCGCGGCAGTCCCCGAGTGCCACACGTCTTTTTTTTTCTTAAAGAATGACACAAAATTGCAAACGTACTTGATTCTTGGATACACGCAGCCAACTTTCTTAAATTTCACAGCTTTCCAAAGTCGCATCTTACTCAATTTATACGCGCTAAAACAGCAAGACTTGTTTATATGTAACGTGGCCCACTTTCATGTACCTACCTGTGAGTATTGTCTTTAAATGACGCCTTGTAGGTACATACCTACGCTTTGCGAGGTAAAGCGAAAAAGCTGCATACTTACTGTTGCTGATGCTTTATACTTATATATGTATAATGCTATATATAGCACTATTGTCGCAATCATTCCTAACACAAGCTTTACGCTTCGTAGAAGGGTAGAGGGGAATATTAGTTATGATTAGTACGGCTAATATTCTTTTTTAGGGCTCTGTATCCAAAGAATGCTATTACACTAAACTAAACTTAATAATAATAAACTTTTGTTTTTGCTCGCCTTCAATAATAGCTGGTGTTAAAACTTGTACGACGGTACGGAACCCTTTAGGTGTGGCTCCGACTCGCACTTGGCCAGTTTTTTTAAATATAGTTTTCTGAGTTAAGTTTCTTTACAACGTACACATTGCAATGTTAAAAAATTTCGCGCACGCTTCGCTCGCATAATCAAAAAGAATCTCCTTTTTTGAAGTCACTTAAAAAGTATATAAAAAAATATATAGTTTGTTTTTTTTTTTTTTTTGCTGGAGCAGTGTGCAGTATGTTTAAGACGGCCCTGCCTGCAGGCATCCCGCGAAATCAAACCTGAACTTGAAGTTGTAATACCTTATCTATGATCGGACACGATTATGTGTCCACGATCACGTAATAGAAACATCACCGCTAGTCGGTAACTGTTAACAAACAAACCCCAACATAAATAAGACATCACAACTTTCTATTTCATTGACATGTATGTACACACGGCCACAATTAAATAAACTAAGAAGGAACTTAGATATTTCATTCAAACATTCCTTCTCATTCTCTCCTTTCACTCACGGTTGCCTGGTATACATTGCTTTGTAAGCAATCTATTGCATTATGCATATCGCTTTAAATAATATAGGTACGTATAGTCTGTTCAATAAGTTAGTTGAATTACGTGGTTTACTTTTATCCATATTACCTTCCTGTGTGCATAGTATTTTTAATTAAAATCAGATTTATTATTATTAATTATTATCAAACTGTTTGATTTTTCGATGACTTTTCACAATGTTGCTACAACCTATTTTTCTAATCACTCATGTCAACTGAGTTATGGAACAGACTCTACATTCTTGTTTTCTCTTTATTGCGTGCAATAAAGTGTCAAAATGTAAAGTTTATCTACTTATCTAGATATTTGATATCGTGAGGACAGATTTTCCCACGATATAATTTCGTCCAAAATATTGATAACATACACACAACAAAATAATATATATATGTAGGTATGATGTAGGTACACAAATATCTATGTCAGTTAAGGAATGCACATTACATATTTTTATTTTAGAGTGTGTTTTAATTACTTAGTTACTTTTTTTTATAAAGTTGAAAGTACCATTACCAGTTGAAAGTAACATTTTTATCGGTAAATCTCACTTGGTAATCGCAATAAGGACTTCACGATACAGGTTCTCCTAGTGTGAAGACCAACGGCGAAACAAAAATAATTGTATTCTATACTATTTGGTAATAAAGTCATTTTTAATTTATTTATTTATTTTCTTTCAATTTATGATAAGGTTGGTCAGTTACGGGATTTATGTAGGTACCTAACCGTTTTGATTTGAAAGTGTAGGTGTACCTTGTCACATCACATCACACTAATATTATAAAGCCGAAAGTTTGTATGTGTATGTGTGTGTGTGTGTATGTTTGTTACTCCTTCACGCCACAACGAATGAACCGATTTGGCTGAAATTTGAAATGGAGATAGCTCATACCCAGGATTAAAACATAGGCTACTTTTTATCCCGGAAAATTACAGAGTTCCCGAGGGAATAAAAAAACCTTTATCCACGCGTACGAAATCGCGGGCATCGTCTAGTTATTCATAAAATTGCAATTTCTATTGATGGCAACCCAGCATTCAAAGTCAAACGTTTAAACTCGATTTGTGACTCACTGTACCACGACAATGGACACGACGAAGCAATGAGGAAGAGTTGATATAAACCGTTTATTTTGTTAGTTTTCGCGTGCAACCGTGTCCACGTGTTCTTTTAAACGTTAAATTATACCAAATCATAACTTCAATATCGCGTGTGTATTTGCCTTTACCACAGAATTCCTAGTAGTAGCCTATACTTACTATAATAATTTACTACTACCAGTGGTAAATTCATTTGACGATTCGAAAGCACTTAGTAAAAGTTTATTTGAATAAAAAAATATTCTATTCTACTAATTAAGCAGTGTTATAATAGGTACCTATCAATAGTTGAAAATTTCAAAAAGAGAACCATCGTGGGATTGGGAGGCACAGTTTACCTATTTGTTTTATTTAGCGGGCAATACAATAGCGCAATAAATAGCGTTAGTTCACTGTTTGGTCAGGACGGTTCCCTTTTTGAACATGACTAAACTAAACAATGCCATCAATTTAAGTCTCAATAGCCCAACGGTTAGAGGTGCGGACTAAAAACTGAAAGGTGACAGGCTCGAACCCCAACCCTTGCACTATTGTCGTACCCACTCCTAGCACAAGCTTTCCGCTTAAATAAGCCAATGGAGGGGAAAGGAGAATATAGTCAAGTTCAGCTTGGCTAATATTCTTTTTAAAAAAATCGCGATTGAATTTTCTTACATTTTGGAGAACCTCCGCTTTTTGAAGATTCTGTTTAAAAACAGTAGCGTTACTGTTTTTAAACAGAATCTTCAAAAAGCGGAGGTTCATATTGTCAAGTTTGTCAACGCCGTCACCGAACCGATTTTTCGTCATTCAGTCTACTGAATTCTAATAGAATAGAAAAATGAATTCGCGCTTCTGAATAAAGAAATGACCCGATGAAGGATACATACACAGAAAAAACTCATCGATGCAAAAAACATCCTTCTTCGGATATGAAAAGCCTTCCCGTGCTAAGTCAGCTCGTAAATTAGGAATTAAAAACAGGTTCATATTAATTCAAATTGAGAAAAGGAACAAAAAGCACCAAAGAGCGTGGATTCGACTTTTTTTTTCCTTTTACATTAGATAATGTTGTTGGGTATTCCACAAACTTGAATGAGTCGATTGCGTGACCAAAGCTTTTACCGCGGAACATTGACTTGTATATTCGTGCGGATGCACAAATTACTTGTCCGCAAACTACTTTCAAACCACACTTGATTGCTGTATCGAATTGTTTATTCAGTACCTTTGTGTTAGTGGGTTAGAACTAGTGTTGCCAACTCCTATAGGTAATTGGTTATTTTACTAAATGTTTTTTATATGCTTAAAATAAAGGTTTTAAGCAATTTAAACATGTCCTTTTTCTTTTTTTTTTGATATCTTAACTAGTCTCGAAAATATAGCTTTTAAGTTTACTGTTAGAGAAGTCGGTAAAAAAGAGAGCGCTATTGCAACATGACGTCACGATTCAGTAGCTCCATACGTTTTAGAAAGAGACGGATACAGTCCCAGTTAAATAGTTTATAACTTACTAGCTGATGCCCACGACTTCGTTCGCGTAGATTGAGATTTTCTGTTCCCGCGGGAACTCTTTTATTTTCCGGGATAAAATATTTATGAAATTCCGGGATGAGATATATTTTTATTAAAAACCGATTTTTAACCTACTTCCAAAAAGGAGGAGGTTATCAATTCAGCTGGTAGGTATCTTTTTTTTTTCTATGTATGTCCATCGATTTTTCCGGGATTTCTGGACCGAGTGGTAGATTCTCGACGTGTTATGCTATTATGTAACATTTGGCCCTGATTTGGTCTACTTCATATAAATGATTTTGATTTGCGTGATTTATAACCGGTACATTTTAAAGACTTTAAATTTAATTGATGCTAATTGTTTTTGATAATTTTTGGCGAAAAACATTTTTTTGTCGATAAAACATACGCAAAAATCGGCATTTCTAGTGACAAAGTCGCTAAATGTATATTGGCAACACTGGTTAGAACCGTTTTAGCACGGGACGGGACGTGAGTAATTTACTACTTGTCTTTATTCTATCGTCTCTATCGGGCGGCCAAAATTCTCAAAAACTTTACTGAGTGTATGTAACATAAAAGTAACACTACATGTTCAGAATCACTAAAAATTTCCTATTTTTATATGATTTTATGAACATTTTGTATTTTGATCCTAGAAATCCATAATATCATTTTAAACGCAATAGCGTGTTGTTTGATGGTTTGTTTAATTACGCCACAGTAGAGCTACGGATCGACGTGATTTTTTGAATGTGTATTATTTATAATTGAAGACTTGGAGAGTGACATAAGGTGCTTTTTATCCCGGAAAACAGTGTCCGCGGGATTTTTAAAAACTAAATCCACGCGGAAGATGTTGCGAGCATCGACTAGTAATTTAAATATGGCGAACCAGAACAATAAAATACGATATTTCCTCAATTTTAAATTAAAAAAAAATTAAACTTACGATCTTTATATTGCTATTTTGAGCGTAATTTGATTAGGTACTTAGAGTTAGCAATCTATTTCTTCTTACTAAACAGCGGTTTTCTAACCAAAAGAATTTCAATTTGTATGATTTCATCTCTTTCATGTTTGAGAAACAGAAAGTTTTGGTTGCGCAACCGATTATGTAAAATACAAAATATAAGTAGTTTGGTAAAAACTTCGGATTACGTCATTCCAGATTTTATAAACATAAACATGCCTTCTTAGGGAATTTTTGTGACTGTGCTTGTATCCAGCGGCTCCCAGCAACTCGTTTGATCGTTTTTCCCGATACGGTTTCACCACAGAACCGGACACAACGTCTATCCGTTCATATTTCTGCCGTCCTAAAGTTATTTTTTTTAAAAGAATATTAGCTAGGCTGAACTTGACAATATTAACGTCTCTCCTCCAAAATCGTATTTGGCAAATGTTGGTTAACGACGTAAGACGTTATAGGTTGAGGAGAACAGATTTGAAAACTCTCACTGGCAAAAATTTTTTAACTATTAGCAACTCTACAAGTTCGGAGTAGAGAGTAGTATCTCCAGTTAGTACCTCTACAGCAACTCTACAGTACCTCTACAGTTTTAGAGTAGAGAGTAGTCTCTACAGCAACTCTACAGTATCTGAACAATTTCGGAGTAGGGAGTAGTCACTAGTCTCTACTCCGAAACTGTAGAGGTAAACTGTAGAGGTACTGTAGAAATACTGTAGAGATACTGTAGAGTTGCAAATGGTTCAAAAATTTTTCCAAGTGAGTGTTTGGTATAGGTACAGAGTATAGATTTCAATGCACTTAAATATACATACATTAATTGGTTGCAACAAGATCCCAGGATCGCAATTTGATACAGATGCTTGATAATGAAATTACGACACAAAACATATGTGCGCGTTTAAAACTTTTTTTTCTAATCCTTATCAACTAGTTAGACTAGTTTTTGTTTGCTGGTTTATCCTTCAATCACGCAGCAACGGAACAACGGTTTTCGTCGAACTCACTGGCACGTGGTGAATGCTGTGGTATTATAACTGGGAGGTCTCGGGTTCAATTCCCGGCAGGGGTAATTTGGGAACATATAATTTCTGAATTGTCTCTGGTCTGGTCTGGTTGGAGGCTTTGGCCGTGGCTAGTTACCACCCTAATCAAAGACGTGTCGTCAAGCGATTTAGCGTTCCAGCACGATAGCGTGTAGAAATCGATTAGTGGTATAGGTGGAAAGGAATGTACACTGCCATACCCCTTCCAAGTTATCCCGCTAGGATCTTAGATAGCATCGTCACTTACCATCAGGTAAGATCGCAGTCAAGGACTATCTTGTCATTTAATTTAAAAAAAAGACGTGTGGCACTCAGGGACTGCCGCGGTAAAGCTATTGCATAGCATTTTTTATCCACGCCATCTAGCGGCTCACCGTAGAGGAGTCCCGTGTCAGGTTATTTTCGTTACGGAATTTCTGGATTCGGTCTCCACGCTGGCCCGCGATAGAAGCTATGCAATAGCTTAAAAAAACGTAACATACCGAATACTCGTGATCATAAGATCGACAAGTGTATTTTAGTTGATAGGAATATTACCAATATTTTGTTAGATATACAAATACTCGTACATAACCGAATGCGGAATGATTCACTAGGTATTTCTCTCCGAGGTCAGCCGGTGGCTTCTAATGTCACAACACCCAAGCTCGCATTTAGTTTAGCAGCGATATTCAATGCCAAGCGAAGCAAGATTCCCTTTCTATAAGCCGTATCATGTGTAGATCTACCTATAAACTATATCTATTTGATTGAAATGATCTAAGATATATAGCTATGATGTTTGTAATTTTATTTAGGGCTGTGGATTAAAATTAACAATTATTAACATTAAAATGCGGCTTTCACCATGATTAAGTACATTTTAAGGGATGGTTTAACGTATAGGATAGAGAAGTAGATAATGAACCACATGAGTAAAGAATGAACGATGAAACACAAAACTTTTAAATACTCATAACTTTTAGATCTCATGTCCTACAATAACATAGGTAGGTATAATTACATAGGTAGGTACTTAAATGTCGTAAAACAGTCGTAGAATTTAAACTGGACAAATTTATTTCCATTTCTTTCTTATTTTAAGTTTCAGTTACCCTAGCCATACTACAAACACGTTGTCTCTTTCTACGATCGCTAACGCTAAAGCAGGGGTTCCCAACATTTTTTTACCACGCTTCCTTTCTGAAAGGATAGGACGTGCGATACAGAAAACTTAGGGAGCCCTTTCTTTAGCGTTAGCGCTCGTAGAAAGAAACAACACGTTTGTAATATGGCTAGAGACGCTGATTAAATGATGCTCGCAGATATTTTTTTTAAATTCCGTGATTCTTAAATTTTGCGGATCCAAAGTATGATAAATAGCATTTTCAAGCTGTTTTTACCGGACCATTAATTACTAACTGTTAATGATTTGCCAAGTTATTATTTTATGGCAACAATATTTCAATTATATATGTAGTTAGGTACATAACTATCATTATAGGAAGATTCCACTATGATTTCCGATTCATCTGCGTTACATCAGGGGTGATAAAATTACCTCAAGGCAATAAATTATGAATTCGACTGCAATAACAGTTAGTTTATGATCTAGATTCTACGGATGTGGTCTGTGAATTAAAACATATAAAAATTATGTAAAATTTTATACATTGCAACAGCAGACTAAATGGCTAAAAATACGTTTTACGTTACATAAGAAAACAGTAAATTAGACAACAAGAACGTAATACATATAACTCTCTATTCAAATATTGTCCATGGGTTTTTAATGTTTTTCGACAGTTTCTAATTTGATTAACTATAAATAGTTTCTATAAATATGTTCATAATCATAGCATCCATAGCCAATGAATTACACTAAACAAATGCACCACACGAAGAAACTAAACAAAAAACCGTTCACCTTGAAACTTGGTCCAGTGTATCATTCAATCAACTGAATGGACCACAAATTAGAGAACCGGGAGGCCTCTAATATAATTTGTCCGCTACTTATCAGAAATTAACATAATTGGTAGCCATTTATAGGTAGGTACATAATATTTAAGTAATTTTAGTACTTCTTGTTTATGGTAGACGCCTGCAATTGCATGACACAATAATTTCTTTTCTTTTTTGTGTGCAATAAAGTTTTTATCTATCTATCTAATTTCCGACTGGGTCGATGGATAACTGTAGGGTAAGTATAAGATTTAATTCGATTAATCGTACCTATTCGTATTTGATGATTTTAGCGTAAAATGAACCATAATAGCGTTGAATTGAGCTTAATTTCGTGCATACATTTTTATACGGATATGCTCCAAATTAAAATCGGTTGTACTGGTTTTTTTTTATCGCACGTCCGCGTCCTATCCTTTCAGAAGGGAAGCGTGATAAAATAACTTTGGGAACCGCTGCTCTACACCGTTAGCGATCGTGGAAAGAGAATACCTTTGTAATATGGCTAGGGCGGCTGGTCTTTAAATAAAATCATTTTCTATATTTGTAATAATAATAAATATTGTCATGTTTTATACATGTTACTACTCGTAACATGATTTCGTGTTAAGTGATGACACGTGCACATTACTTAATGCAAACACAATAGGCTAAGAGCCGATCAAATTTTTTTATATTAGAACTAGCTTTTGCCAGCTATTTTGTCAGCGTAGAGTTAGGTGGTTAGTAGCTTATGTGACTCTCCTTGTCCACTTCACTCAACAATTTAAAATTAAACTCTTGATTTTATTTCTCGCAGAGCAATTTTTAACTTATTACATGGTAAGTGAAGATGCAGCCTTTGATGATGCCTATTCACTCTTGATTTAAAGACACCCACATTATAATTAGATGGAAAAACGGAAGCCGGAAGGGCGCATTCCTTCTGCGGTGTGCAAATTCCAAGTTTCCACTGAAAGGAGCTTAACTACTACGAGTAGTATTTACTAGTGGTTCGCCCCGAACTGAGACCTCGCGGTGTCCCATAATTCCCAAAAGATAGTTTTATATCATACTTGCTCAGTAACTAGGGATTACTATGGTGGAAAGTCTCCTTGTAAGTTGGTGTTTGCAATTCAAGGCAACATTACGTCGCACTATGCTTTAATTGTAATGTTCACTTTACAGTTCAAGCTATGCAAAACTCCTTGGTAAACAATCTCTTTTCTTATAAAATGGTAAGAAAACTTTTTACTGAAAAAAAAAAAACACTGAACATGGCGGCATTTAATTTCCATACATTTCAAACTATGCAAAACTCCTTGGAACTCAGAGCCGTAAAAAAAAATGGAAAACTATTTACGAAAAAAAAATGGAAATGACGGCATTTCATTTGATCTGAAAGTTTGTGAAGTTTGTTCGTAAAGCGATTTAAGTTATTTACAACAATGTCAAGCACTTCATCAGATGATGATAAAGGAGGAGAGCCTGATTTTTGTTTGCTTGAAGCAGAACAAATGATGCAAAACCTTTTGCCGGATAAGTCCAAAGTTACCTCGCAAGAATGATATAAAGTAGAATGCTTACCTCGGTTGCAAGTAGCTATTACACCCTCGAACTATATTCACCCTCGCTCGCTGCGCTCGCTCGTGTGACTAAATATCTCGGGTGCACGCGATCCATTAGCGCCCTATGCGAGCTGCGCTCGCACTGGCGCCAAATTGGATCTTGTTCTGTAATAGCTTACTTACGTCCCTTGTGTAACAATCTACTATTAATTATATATTGTCATAATTAACTTTTAACATTAGATGCAATAAAAAATAATAATAGTAAAAACTGTTTTACCATAATTTTACCGATACTAAATACAGCGCCATCTATTAGCATCTATTAGCATTAAAAATTAAATAATTTCGTTTCTTTATAATATTTATCGTAACGTAAAAAGTTCGCTTATTCGGCGTCAAATATTTATCGTTGTCTCTTTGACTATGTTGTTTGTTTTTCCTATTGGAAGGTGTATCGTTGCGTGAAACATAATATCTATCTGACTACTGGTTTTTGATCTTGCTTAAAGTATGTCAAGGTTAAAAAATATATTAACACGATTTAGATTTTATAAGGTTTCAGTAAGGGGGTGTAGCTTCATTGCAACAGCGCATAGGTCAGTCGGTTGTTATGGTTAAGCAATGATGACTTGAGTCGGTAACTAGATGCGTAACCGAAGTATATGTATAATATAGTATATGTATAAAAAGAGGTGGATATATGTTACAAGCGTGCGGTAAATGAAGCGCGTAATGGCAGATATTTGTCTTCATTTGTCATGTCATTTAACAATGAAGTACCTAACCTATTACACCTACTTTTCATCGTTCGGAACAATTTTTTCGCTTGATTTGTGAGTCTCATCCCTAGTAGAATATCATTGATTTTGCCGTTTCCGTTCATTCTTGACTTTTTTACTTTATAGACCACAAAATTGTCTTTACTATCAGATGTTGCGGATAATAAAGAACGCTGAGAATAATATATCATCTTTACGAATCCTTACTAATATTATAAATGCGAAAGTGTGTTTGTTGGTTTGTCCTTCAATCACGCTGCAACAGAGTTACGGATCGACGTGATTTTTTTTGCATGGGTATATCTGGGGGCCTGGAGAGTGAGATAGGCTTTTTATCCCGGAAAATCAACGAGTTCCCGCGGAATTTTAAAAACTAATTTCACGCGGATGAAGTCACGGGAATCAGCTAGTCTGATAAAAAAGAACGCTGAAAAGCATTAAAGCATAGGTAAGATTAGGGTGTGCTTAAGTTGTGCTTCTGTGCAAAAGCTGAGATTTTTTTATTTCTCCAAGGGTAAACTAATAAAAACTTAAATAGTAACAGCAATGTGGCATCTCTCGTTGCAAAAGAGTTCATTGTACAACTATTTCTCAAAGCTTTGAGAAGTAGGCCGATTAATACAATGAGTCACTACTCGCTACGACTTTGGTAGCTGTACAGTGTATAGTATGAATTTTATACTTTTTGTAGTCATAAGAATTTAGGGTCACTATATTAATATGCCAGCCTATGTTTGAATATTCTATACATACTCGTTTAAATTATTATTTGAAACCGGGCTAAAATACATTAGCATAAGTAACCGAGTTGCCTCTTTATTTCGAAACCAGTTAGAATTCGGAATTAAGCTATCTAATGCAGGTTTTATAATACCTATTACCTAATAGATGATGGTCTAATATATGTACGAGTGGATTTTGGTTTTTTATAAACCGCGTACAACTCTTTGAAATTACGGAATACCTACTTAATTTTTTTGGTCAAAATACTGATTTCAGATGCTAAAAGTACCTACTTATGTATTAATATATATATTTTGGATGTAGGTTCATATTATGTTGAAGTCAGATGAAAGTCGCGTCGATTTCGTCGTTTCTTTTCTTATTTTAAACTTTTTATAACAACGACGACAATTTACTAAATTATCTGAATAAATTCTGACATTGTAACGGAAGATTTAGTATTATTTGATTCTACGATCGTAGTTTAGAGTCAGGAAAAGTTACATTCCTACAATATTATGATTTATACAATACTTTTGATATTACTGAGAATATGGTTTAATCGCTGAACCGATCTTGGCGAAAGGCACAGAAATGGCTTGCATTCTGGACAAAAGTTGACTTACACGCGCAGAAGTTACTTTTTATCCCGGGAAACCAAAGAGTTCACACGAGCTTTAAAAAACCTAAATCTGCACAGAATTCTTGCAGAATTTGCAAGAATCTTTCTAGTCTTGAATAAGAAGTGAAGTAATGAGCTTGTTATGCGATAAAAATCAAACCGCTTCGTGACTTAGCGAACTTTTGTACAAGACCATAGACTCACGACTATCGTTGGCATGTCTCCGTTATCTATGGTCCGACCTATAAAACAGCGATGGGGAATTGTAGTTTAGCAAGACAATTGATCCGGGTTTAATTCCGTGATTTAAGATTTTAGAAATTTTCATTATACCTACATCTTAACATTGTTAAGTACAGATTTAATTAGCTATTAGGTAGACACCCAAAAAAAATCACGTACGGCAATTTTACAAAATCTGCAAAAGATGCATTTTATAATGCGATTCAAATGAGAATAGGACTGTCAAACAGCCATTTTATACTTATGTCCTGCTCATATGCGGTTAACACTGAGTGAGATAGAAACAGAAAATGGCGGCTTCTCATTCCTATTGTTATTTGAACCGCATTATACAATGGAGCGTTTAGAAAAATTTGCAAAAAATTGTTTTTTTTAACGGTTACATTTTGCAAACCTATAGGATCTTCGGAACCAAAATACGGATGTTTCTATTATAAAAAAAAATTGCCTTTGCTTCCAAAACCCCCCTGTAAAATGCGGACATTATTTGAAGATTCGTAAGTTTGCCCAAAATGTGACGACATTGTAATCTAGTACTTTACCAAAATCGATATTATGCGGGCTTTGTCAGTCTTGCTAACATTCAGAAATCTTGGAACTCATCCAAAAGAATGTAAAAATGTATACTTTAGTGTCACTCTTCATTTACAAAAGTATCATTTTAATAGCTTGTCCATTGAAAAACTAATTCTCAAATTTTTCACGAACTTCGATCTATCACCTATCCACTGGACTTTTTATTGTAAAATAATATAGACCGTCGTTGATAAAAGGTGTTATAAGTTTGACGTGCCTGTGTGTGTGAGTGTGTGTGAGTGTGTGTGTGTGTGTGTGTGTGTGTGTGTGTGTGTGTGTGTGTGTTTGTGTGTTTGTGTGTGTGCGCGCGCGTGTGTGTGTGTTTGTCTGTCTGTGGTATTGTAGCTCCCGTTTGAAAGGTGAATTAACCGGGAGTGTTCTTAGCAATGTTTGATGAAAATCGGTCCAAGATGGCCACCGCCACAAAATGGCGGATTACATATTTTTATTTTAACGATAACTAATTAGCGATAAGGAAACATGTTACAACAGTAACATGTCGGGAGTGTTTTAAATTTTTAATTTACACTTGTGACCGAAAAGGTTTTTAACAGTCGCCTTTTATCAGCTTTTAAAATGAAATGGCCAGTATAAGTATTGGTCACTATTAGTGGTATTGGTTTATTCGATAGCATGTGGATATCATCATTATAATCATCATCGACTCATTACTGCAGTAGTGAGCGCAGATAATTCAAATTAAAAATAATTATTTACTTCACGTAGGCCAACCTGTAGCTCTTACAACACGTAACGACTCTACCAGGATGGATTATAGACTCAAAGACTACCACGCTGAACCTATGAAAATTGGCAGACTTCACACACACTTAAGAACATTATGGAGATCTCTCACACATGCATGTAAAGATGCCATGGACATGGAGTGATCCATTCATTTGATTATGATTCAAAATGTAATCAAAATATAAGAACCATTATAAATCAATTATAAATACATAGATTGGAATGCAATCAATAAAGAATATGAATATGAATAAGCATATATCAAAAAACACATACATCTAAGTTCTAACAAATAAAAAAAACTATAATTGCCAGTAACGTAGGTAGGTAATCAATAACAATACAGTTGGCGAAAGACGAATGAGTTTATCAGCCCTAACGTTCGGAAGGCTTGGATTTCTTCCAAAATAATTTAGGTGGCACTCTTTTCATTTAGGTACATTACAATGTTTGTATCTATTTATTATTGCATAGCAACGTACAGGTTTTGGGTAATCCCAACATTCTCCCGAACGAATTTCGGCTACCTCGGCTTTCACTGGAGCGAGATATTGTAGTGCAACTGTGTGCAATCACAGGGGCACTTAATAATTAATCTATGATTTCAATTGTGATATCATAGATTAAATAAAAAGTTTGGTTATGAAATCATAGATTAATTATGGAGGTTGGTGCGCCAGTTGCAATATTATTAGTTCCAAAGACACTCATATCTATACTTACAGCGCCAAGATGGCGTCAATCAAATCCAAAATGGCAGCGATCAAGTATGTCCAAAAAATAAATCATAGCAGCAAGCCCAGTGTAAATCATAAATTAAATATAGAGGTCTGTTCACAGCGGGGCACTCTATTCCCTCACTCTCCGGTGCTCTCCCAAATTATGGTTTGGGAGAGCACCTCTGTCCCCTTCCAAGTAAGCTCACTACCATCTGATTATATAATTGTGTCGTTACTTACCATCAGGTAAGATCGCAGTCAATGGCTTTATTTAAAATGCCTTCAATTAAAAAAAACAAAAATCTTGATACTATTTAACCGACTTCTTAAAGCTAAAAGGAGGAGGTCATTTAAACTCATGTGAAATATTGTTAAAGATTTTGTCATCGAAACTGTATGGTTTTAATCATCTACGTTGTTCACGTAAAATTATGTAGGTATCAAAGTTTTATTATTTTAATTAAGTGACTGAAAAAATAAGTTGCACAAAATAAGGTACAAAGATACTATCTACAAACTACAAAGTAAGTGCGGCTGTCGTCGTTAGCCTGAAATAGAATTTCCTCGCAGAATCAAATTTAATTTTTCAAAGATTGCCTCCTCAGGTCTCGAGAAAATTGCTTTTCGATATTAAAGCAATTTGACCACTCGTTCTTACAAACGAACTTCGTTTTTGCGCCTTGAAAGTGCCTATCGACTGAATTCCTTCATTACTTGAATTATTTATTTAATAAAATGCCGAGTATACTTTTTTTTTTAAATAAATGCTTTTTCTTTCTTTCTTTTGTTTCTTCTTTTTAAATGGCTATATCACCTCTAGTAATATGTACTTATAGAAATTTTATATAAACACTAAGATGATGCCCACGGTTTCGTCCGCGTATATTATTAAGGTTTTTTGATTCCCGTGGGAAATGTGTAATTTTCCGGCATAAAGTAGCCTATGTGTTAATTCAAAATTCAAAATTTATTTATTTCATGTAGGCTAACTTGTAGCTCTTATGACACGTCATAAATCTACCACCAGGTTCGGAATGCAGATTCTGCTGAGAAGAGCCGGCAAGAAACTCAGCAGTTGCTCTTTTCAAAAAAAAAATTATTTTTTTTACAAAGCTATGCTATGTATACAGTGCTTCCACAATAAAGCTTCAAAAATTCAAAAATGCATACATAAGTACACCAATCCAACGCATGTCAAGACGGGCAGTCAAATGCCGGTAATGAGCTATCTCCATTCCAAATTTCAGCCAAATCGGTTCATTCGTTGTGGCGTGAAGGAGTGACAAACATACACGCACACGCACACACACGTACAAACTTTCGCCTTTATAATATTAAGTGTGATTTTGGCTCTATAATATGCAACACATCTAAATCAGAAAAACCAAATAGGTAAAGTTTTGGTGATTAGCATCGAACCCGGGACCTCATCATCTGCGGCGTCGACCAACGAGGAAGTAGTAAATAATAATAATTACTTAATGACGTTAATTGGTACTTAGTCTAACGCTAATGATTCTCGTGTAAACAGAACCCGCAGAGACATTTAGCTAATGAGCTTGAGGTCAGGTGGCACTTTCTTCGTGTAAATACGGGTGACCTATCCGATCTAGGTTAGAAAAACCGCCCAAGTGCGAGTTGCACCCGCACGCGTAGTTAATTAAATTAATTAAATAATGATCGTTCTCATGCATCAATAAAATTAGTCTATTAATAATAATAAGCGAAACTAATTTTAATATCATAGGGAAAACCAAAAAGTTTAATAGAAACAAATGTGCAAACACAGTGTTCACAGTGCAATGTAAGGATTCTCTCTAAGGCGTAGTGCAGACAGTGATGGTGATCATAATTTGAAAATTAAAAAAAAATGGGGAGAAGGAATATGAGCGTGATGCGGTTGGGGAGATGTGTGGCTTTCCTCGCCGCTGCCACCTTTTTGCTGCCCTTCACGATTCTGCTGATGGTTGCTGATCAGCAGTACAATCTGACTTACAACTCCAAACGCGTCTTCTATCAAGAGGTAAGCAAATGCATTGTTAATTAAGTATAGTACTACGATGTTTTAATTAGTAGTTATAATTTTCGTACCGCAGAAAGGAGTAATTTTACGGCGGCGTATAGGTACAAGTGACGTCGAGGCGCAGTGACTTAAAACGATACCTAACAACTTATACTACTGCTTAAAACGATACCTAACAACTTATAGCTGTACGATTGTCTAAAAATGATTGATACAGTGTGAGAATTGCAATTTGATTGAGATTAGATACTCACTCGCTATTTGCTAGAATGCATTGCTGCAGAAAGAAATAAATAAATTCAGCCAATTACCAAGCATTGTTGCAGAAAGAACGCGATAAATTCAGCCAATAACCTCAATTGAGACTGTAGCAATGATTAATGCAGTTTTTACAGAATCGACCTGCAGCGTTATACATTTACATATTATGGTTGAAATTTTATGAAAACAAAACACGAACCACGCTCCAGTGAGTGCGCGTTTTATTTTGGTTTCAATTCTAAGTAAAAGTAATAAACCTGAGTATAACAATTTACTTGTAATTAACCTCAAAAGTTTAATTTACTTACGAGTACGATCGAATACAGAAACATTTCTTCATTTTTAGAGCTTCAATACTGTATGATATTTGTCATTCTATTTATACAAAAAAATATATTTTACTCTACGTTTATTGAAATACAAGTAGGTACGTTTCAGTATTGGACCGTTTCAGTCTCACACAAAACTAAATTCGGACATAAAATACCTACTAAATGAAATTTTACAAAAATAGAAAGAATTTAAAATGCTACAAAATTAGCTAAGTAAATGGTAGTTATGTATTCTTACGTCCGCATTTACATTCAATCGAAGTAACAAACATATAAACATGTGCATGTTTACGTGTCGTGTCGTCTTAGAACAATTCGAAAACAGATAAAACACACTCAAATTGGATTTCTTTTTTTGCAGAGCGACTTCTATAAAATTAATGGAACATATTTAACGCCCACATTTTTACGGACACAGGTAAAAAACAAGGAATATTTTATCGACACTAGTGCTGAGGCTACACTATTTTCACAAGCTTAATAAATAACTCGCACTGAAAGTGGTTCCTCCCCTTTTTTGGTTTTAAAGATAAAGACAACATAAAAGCCTTTTTTTAGTAAACACTTAGCTTAGCAGAAACGCGTAAGTTCTCTCCTTGCCGTAGAATAAAAAAGTTGGGCATATATCCCGGATTTACCCATAGGACGTTCATATTGTTATGTACAACTAAGTACATCACCCAAGCTTTGGACGAGCGATGCAAAATAAGAAAACCGAGCAATTTTTTTGCGATTTGTATAAATTTTAAGTCACCTTATGAAAAATATATCATTCGTAAGAACTTTATTTGAATTTATATGACAAGAACTTAATACTTCGGTAATTTCATCGTATTTTCCAAATTTAACCAGTTTAACCCAAAACTCCGTAAAAATAAATTACAAACTTATGTTTTGTTGACTTATACCAGAAAGATGCCGTTAACCCACTGAATGGTAAAACTAATATTATGTACCAACTCTCCGCTCACCAGTGGACTCTATAATGGGATGACAGATCGTTAAAAAAGGGTCTAGCATCCTCGCCCCATGTCCCCAGGGTTTCAACACAGAATTAAAATAGGATTGTTTAAATTAATATAGGTATTCTATTCCAGCCACTGATATCCATAGCCATATATTGATACTGAACTCCGAACTAATAAGTTTACTACTGGGAATGAGCCCATACCACATTCAAAAGTGAAGTAGTGTAGCCTCAGCCTAACGCTAAAATTGCACACGCTTTACAATAACAAAGGTCTAAAGACGACTCTGCACGAATCACTTTATCCCGATAAATAGGTTGCGGGCAGAAATTATTGTTTTCTACTATGTTAGGTTGATGTTCTAATAAACGACAATCCTTAATATCCATATCATATTGCTAACAAACAACCTTATCAAAATAATTAATCTAAGAAACTCTATCAAGAAAAATTTGCAGCTTTTAAATTTTGGAAATTAATTATGATGCCATCTACCCAAACCCTGGATATGCCCTATAGGTATATTACAAGGACTCCCTTCTGGTTTTGATTTAATTATAAACGAAAACCATAAGGGGTTGACTCTGACCACCGCGTTGGAGGAAGCCGCTTTATCCATTAAAATAATGGATATTTAAAACTATATATTTAAAATTTAGGAACAAGGCAAAATTCAAAAAACAGGAAAACCACACATGCTCCTACACTTTAACAGTCCTAAAACTTGTCAACGATACTTATCTGTACTGGTTTATAACAACAAGGAAAATCTTATGATATATATATATAACTTTATGAGTGTTCAAGACCTTTAACATCATTATAAATACGATCCTTAGCTTGAGAGAGACTCCAGCCTTGGATTCGAGATGTTCTTTGGCCTTGACTTGGTTTCTATTCGGATAATATATCGAAAGCTCTACAGCTTCTTTGGCGACTATAACATCACCACGTAAAGCAAGTAATCCAAAAATGCACTAAGGAATATCGATGCTTCTTAAAATCCTAGAGATCCCGCGGGATTTTTAAAAAAACTAAATCCACAGTGACATAGAGAGTGACATAGGGAGTGACATTTTTATTACTAGAAAACAAACAGTTCCGGAAATAATTTTAAAAATTAATATTGAACGACTTCACGACATGAGTACCAAGTACCAACCTTAATTAATTATAATTAATTAATAAATTAAAAGTAATACACTGTAGGAATACCCTATCACATGTAGGAAAAGTAGTAAAATATAAATAAAATATCCTAATATTTTGAATTTGATATCTTATCGTGAATTTACACTGAGTAGGTATATAAATCCTTGTCGATAAATGCGTAATATATGTACATATTACTTAATTTTCTTGTTTTGGCTTGTGTAAATTTTGTAATAAAACCAGTTTGGATCAAGTATGCTGATGAGCTTCGCGTATTGCAACGATGCGATGGGTGGAAATTGTGAAAATTAGTAAACGATTTCCAAATCCTTTCAAAGATACACAAATTAGGTTCCTATTAAACTTATTAGGTACCTATAGTAAACACAATGAAAATAAAAATATTCATTAAAAAAAATCAAAAACCCGACTACGTAAAAATTGAATTTTAAATAAAAACTGAAAGGGAAAAAACAAGCGCATTTATTAATTTGAAAGTGCTGAATCTTTTTATTAAGTAGGTACAGTTTACTAGTTTCGATCGTACAAAATAAAGAATACATTTAACTGAAGGCACGCAAATCCGAAATAGAGTTCAAAACTAGGTAATGGCAACCCTAATAAGACCTGTCAATTTAGTTTAGAATTTTCTTACAATGGTATAAGACACTATGAAGACTTTAGAAAAGCAAAAGACGCATAAAATATAACGATACTTTTTCGAAGCGCGTTTAAAAGAAACCGATTTGTATTCACGCCGTAAACTCAGGTCAGCGGGCAACGGTAAGTGAATAGGTAGGTATGTACAATACAAGTGTGGGAACAATTTGACAATTTGTGCCACCTAATTATGTGAAATACCCAGCGAATACCCTTGTGACGTAGTCTCAATAGCATATGGGCTTTTTGAAAGAGTTCGTCTGTAAGTTAGGATTTAGTTCACGAGTAAATGGGTAGACAAAATTATGTCGTGTCGCGCATGTTAGCGCCCTACTGGTAGATCACTTAAGTTAATCAATGTACCTATTAAGAAAGGGATTTTTTATTAAATTATTTTTAACTTAGGTAACATCTCAATGTAGAATGTTAATTCTTTTCATTTCATGAGCCACGTGCGCTCGTGAATTGTAAGAACAATACTTTACATTGAACGTCCGCTAGAGCGTTTGAGGGTTAAGGTTCAGCGGCCAAAGTTGCGATCCCGACGACGACGTGACTGCAAAAGAAACACCCATTCTGTGAAATTTTTAAATATCTACCTATTAGGGTTAATGAGATACAGTCCGCTGACGACAAACGGACGGAAGGACGGGCGGACGGACGGACGGACAGCTAATATGTGTACCCATTTTCTCGTGACATCGCTAAGAGCGCCACGAGAATATTATCTCTATATAGACAAAATTTTCTCGTAGCGCGCATGTTAGCCCTGCTGGCAGAGCGCGAAATTGTCGCATTTGTGTACCAACCCTAATAAATATTGCACTGTATGTATAATTAATTATTTGAAGAGGTATTTTAAGTGCTCGGGCCTCGGGATACATTCAATTTAAAAGCGTCGAAAAAGGTTTTTGCGAGCCAACTTTGTATTGTTGATACCGCGTAGCTATAAACTTCGTTCGCAAAAACCTGAATACTTTTTTTTACATTTTGCTTACGTCTTCGCATCAATCAGATTCGAAAGCTTTTTTTTTCGATAATTTCATCAGCGTGCCTTTTTTTGCAGTGCAGAATGATGCTTTTTAAGTGACTGGAAAGAATAGAGTTGCCTGTGTAGTTACACCATATTACATCCTCAATAGTCCAACGGTTAAAAGGTGCGGACTGAAAACTGATAGGTCGACGGTTCAGTCCCTATCCCCGTTGCATTATTGTCCTATCCACTCCTAACACTTTAACTGCCTATTTTTTTTATTATGTGCCACGCGGCACATGCCTACGATTTTATGTGCGACTTGGTGATATTGTGCTTAATGTTCATTCGGAGAGGAGACTCTAATCTCCAACGACTAGACAAATTTTCATGAAATTTTTACAGGTATCTTGATTGAAACTTGGAGCAGACTACTCTGCTCCAAGCTTCAATCAAGATACCTGTGCTTTATTTCATCGAAGTGGAAAAACGGGAAAAAAAGATTATTTCATGAATCTATCCAGCTAATTACAGTAGAAAATTTAAAAGTCCGTCTTTTGACTTCCTTTTTAAATCTATCCAGCTAATTACGGTTCGTAGAAAAGTCAAAAGTCCATCGTTTGTCTTTTTTTCATTAGTTGATTTTAATTTTAATTGTATGACAACTGAGGTATTATTTTTTTCTATCAGGTTTTTAGTTCAAGGCTCAAAGCATATTGCGGCAGAGTCATAGCGACGCGCCTTTTTTGTCACGGCAAAGTAAACTAATGTTGACTAACCTAATATACCTGGTACATAATATTATTTGGTGAAGAACAAACATTTAATATACATCTTAAGTCAATGGAAATAAATGACTTTTATACCTATTTAGCTAATTAAAATAAAATAATATTACTATATACATTACGCATCTTATCCTATTAATATTATAAATGCGAAAGTTTGGATGTTCGCTACTCAATCACGCCGCAACGACTGAACCGATTTGGCTGAAAGGCCCAGAGAAAGATTATAGTCTGGAATAACACTTAGGCTACTAATTATCCCGGAAAATTAAAGAGTTCCCGCGGGATCAAAAACCTTAATCTACGCGAACGAAGTCGCGAGCATCATCTAGTTGGACATAAAGTCCAGTTTACTTTGTAATATTTTGAACAATACGCGTTGTTTTGCTTCGACTTTGCCGCAATATGCCTTGAGCCGTAGGCAGTTCAACGACTTCAAAAAGAAGGTCTTCAATTAAATGCGTAACTTTTTTTCCTTTTTATGAAAAGACGAAATGGAAAGAATGGTTCGTTATTTTTATGGTTCAATAAATAGGTAGACAGTACTATCTCAGAAATTGACTTTATTATTTTTGCAAAGAAAATTAGCTAAGCAGCACTGGTAGCATGGGCAGGAGATAAAAGTTTTATCCCCGCATTTTATCCACTGACAGGGGATAGATTATCTTTTCCCTATGCTAAAGCATGGCGACAGAGGAGAAGGCGATGTATATTTCTATAATTATATCCACTGAGTGTTATTTCCACCGCTGTGCCCATGCTCGACGGGTGGATAAAGTAAAGCGAGGGGATAAACGTTTTATCCTTTTCCCGGGGATAAAATTTCTCCCGCCCATGCTACCAGGGCTGAGCTTAACTTACATTCATAAACGGAAAGCTTGAAGTTAGAAGGGAGACATTTTGTCTGGTAGGAGGCTGTGGCCGTGGCTAGTTACCACCCTATACTGTCAAAAACGTGCCGCCAAGCAATTTAGCGTTCCCGCACGATGGCAAGTAGAAACCGACTAGGGGTATGGGTTGAATGTACACTGCCATATCCCTTCCAAGTTAGTCCGCTACCATCTAAGGCTGCATCGTCACTTACCATCAAGGTGAGATCGCAGTCAGTACAGCAAGGTGGTAACTAGCCACGGCCAAAGCCTCCCACCAGCCCCGCCGGGAATCGAACCCGAGACCTCCCAGTTATAAGACCAAAGCGCTCACCACTGCGCCAGGGAAGTCGTCAAATAGTTCCATTTTACTACAGTTTCCTGTGCTTTGCTTTCAAATTGTCAGTTAACGAAGGTACGTGCTGTGAAAATTCAATATATCTTTAGATAAGTGCATATAACAAGCATATAATGATGTTATACAATAGGCGCAGTAAACATAATCGGTATAGTTACACTCGCTTGTAATCACGATGATTTGATGAGATAAAGTGCACAATGCATTAAATTGTTTTGCATGAACTTGAACTAGTCTAGGTATAACGTGACAGATGTACAGATAAGAGATAGATATTAAATCATATATGAATAGATATTAAATACTTGAATGCGACTTTGGCCCTGTTAATTGACGTATTTTTAAAAATCTCATGGAAACCTTTTTTTGCCCGGGATATAATGTATCCTGTCCTATAGTAGCTTTCCTTTCATTAAAATAGGTTGGGTAGTTTAGACTTAAGGTACGAGTTCGTAGCCGACCACAGTCATGTTAATCTGTACTTAATATAATAAAGTGGAAGAGTTTATTTGTTTGAACGCGCTAATCTCTGGAACTATCAATCGGATTTGAAAAATTATTTTTGTATCTGATAGCCCAATTCTTGAGGAAGGTTATAAGCTATTCAATATCTCGGTACGACTCTTAGAAGCCGAGCAAAAAGAAAAATAGCGCGGGCGACCAATGCGATGCGGTAAGTCGGTGGTCGAGGGCGGTCACCCGTCGAGAACCGAATAAGAACCGATCCGAAGGCTATTTATTTATCCGGAACATCAAAGCGTTCCCACGGGATTATTAAAAACTGAATCATCGCGAACGAAGTCGCGGGCAACAGCTAGTCATAGATTAAAGAACGAGGATAACAAGAGAGAGAGTCTAAACAGAGTGAGAGTGCGATCTATAGATTCCAGCCTTATTGGCGAGTAATGTAAACACTTCGGTAACTTTCTCCGCACTTAATGTCTTTACACAAAACCGTAATGGCGTCATTACCAGGTATTCCCCCAGTGTGATTTACCATTAATGGTTCACATTAAAATAAAGTACCTGCCGTACTGTCTATTAAAGCCAGCTGAAGTGTTGACAATAGACTCACAATTGCTCTAATATGCTACCTTCTTTGTTTTGGGATACAAATTACTCAATTATTCGTAGTAATTATTAGCACAAACTCTATTCCCACCAGTAGATCCTTAACGTTATTAATTAGCTTCTTAATAATGTAAAGAAACGTAAACTATATATTTATCTCTAATTCTGACAAACTTCTTTTTTGGCCTGTGATCTTCCTAATTGTTGTTGGTTGTTGTGTCTTTTTCTTGTCTGTTTTTCTTTTTTCTTGCTTCATATAAAGTTTCTTCTTCTTCTTCAACTTATAGACGTCCACTGCTGGACATAAGTCTCTTGCATGGACCTCCACAGAGCACGGTCTTGCACCGCCTGAACACCAGCGACTCCCTGCGACTCGTTTGATGTCGTTGGTCTATCTAGGTATATACAGTTTAGTATAAAATAAATAAAACAAAAATCCTTAGTAACATTATAAATTATGCGAAAGTGTGTTTGTTTGTTGGTTTGTCATTCAATCACGCAGCAACGGAGCATCTACGTGGCTTCTTGCATGTATGTTCTTCTTATAATTGAGGATTTGGAGAGTGCAGGGCTACCTTTTATCCCGAAAAGCATAGGGCTCTCGGAGGATTTTTAAAATCGTAACCCAACGCGGACGAAGTCGCAGGCAAAAGCCAGTAAATAAAAGAAATTGATCGGCTTAAAAGTATTGTTGTCCTTCGTGCAGCTGAAGACAGACAGGCTACTATTTCACACGTGAAAGCAGATTTCCCACGGGATTTAAAAAATATAAAACCACGCAAAACGAAGTTGGCGACACCAGCTAGTTTGACATTTAATAAAATGCCAAAGTTGAAGTCTTCGCGAATAAACGATTTCGCCCAGTGTTATAGCACCCACTTGCAGTAAGGGCTTTTAGGCATGCTTTAGGTGTTGGAAAATGTCGCACTGCGGCAGTTTTCGGCCTTGCAGATGCACCGCTCCAAGTTAGGGTTGACACCTTGCTATAAAAATTTGCCATAGCTCAATAATTTATTTTATTGGGATTTAGTTTACTTTTGCGTAATCGTAGCCTTTGAATACGACTGCAAACTAGTGGTGTACCTACGTATGAATCAGAGAGTAGAGACAACAAACATATTTTTTATGTATATAATTATATTTTTGTTTATCTATGGTATTAATGGAACTACGCTGTTCTCAGTGCGCGCCGACATACTCGTATAGGTAGTACGTTTATCTCACGAAGTAACGGGCGCTTTACTTGTGGTTACGTCGTGTACATGCACATTGCGTAAGTGTGCGTGCCTGTCATGAGCCTAGGTGGGAGCGGTCAGGCGCGAGCAAGTTGTCGCTCACACTTATACAGATAGACACACACAACCATGAGCCGCGTGCCCTCGTGCATTGAAAGAACTATACATCGGTGATTCGTTCGTTAATTTTTTAAACTCAAATTATTTTACTAGATTTCACCACCAAGCAAACTAACTTTGTAGATACATGGAATGCGAGCTAAGAGTGTCTCTATGCTTTTCATCAAGATCGATTAAATAGTTACACCTGCCAAAAGCTCGTTGCAAATACTTTACCGGCTGAATTATTGGTCATATATTAGTATTCGGTTGGTGTTTTATACACAAAACAAGCCGAACAATCGGAATTACGCACCAGCGCGGAGTCTTATTCAGCGCACTACGCGAACTTTCAGCCGCGTAACGCATCGCCGGATGTCTCGCTTACTATGCAAAATACTTTATCGAGGAAATAGTCGCTCGACCACTAATAACGCCTAGGACATGGGAAGTTTTTCGCAAGTTTGTTGTGACAGCCCTAGTCCATCATGATGAGATGTGGCTCGTTTAATTTGAACATTGTACGGGATCGTGGGAAGGTTTTGTTGTGTCGTAATGAATTAGCTCTATCTGTTCTGAACCCCTAGTATGAGTTAACATATCAATATATCTCACCAAAGTGGATAGATTTTCGCGCATCGAAACAAAATATCGTCAGAGATAAAATACATAGATACTCATATGTACTTAAAATAAAGTTTTTAACACAATGTCATTTTTCTTTTAAGCTATTGCATAGCTTCTATCGCGGGCCTTGAGCGTGGAGACCGAATCCAGAAATTCCGTAACGAAAATAACCTGACACGGGACTCCTCTCACCGCTAGATGGCGTTGATAAAAAATGCTATGCAATAGCTTTACCGCGGCAGTCCCCGAATGCCACACGTCTTTTTTTAAAACAATTTATTTTTTGTTTTTACATGTTAAATTTTCGATTGTAATTAATGAATATCCGCATTTTGACAGTTCAGTCAAATACCCAATTGTGAAATTAATAAACGAACGCGTGTTCCAGGTTCTAACGTTACCGAGATGCCTTTTGCATAACTATCATAACTTAGTTAATATGAGTGTTTGTTGAAAACGCTGTAAACTAGTTTCATACTCGTTGCACTAACCGTTAGCATCGGGTTGTTTTTGCTTAGAACAATAACTCGAAACTGGGGTAGTCAGATGCATAGAATAGCACACAAGTTACTGTTAGGCTAAGTCTATTACCTATGTTTTATGGTGAGGGAAACTACGTATAATTATACCTGTAAACCTCTATTCAGAATCGTGTTTTAGAAATAAAATTATAGTGCTGCTAATAGAATGCCTCTAAGCGATTATGCAGAGCCATTAGGTCAGTTATCTTTTGCAAAATCTCATCACAAGCAATTCCGACTTGATAGACCAATTAACTTGTAAACTCGAACAATTAAATTCACCGGTTTAAGAAAAAATAATTAAGAATTTAAATAAGCAGAGGCTCTGGTTTTACATTTCAAGTGAACGTTCACTGTACGTTCAATTGTTATGTTCTAAACATATTATACACTTTTGAGCCATGCTTTGAGTATTTATAAATGGCATGTATTATATCAACGGATCGACGTGATTTTTTGCATAATTATTACATAGTTGATGGGCGGGAGAGTGACTTAGGCTACTTTTTATCCCGGAAAATCAAAGAGATCCCGCGGGATTTTTAAAAACTAAATCCACGCGAGCGAATAAAATAAAGTAGCTAAATCAAATTGCTGGGAAATACGTACTAAGTATTCGTCATTTTTTAATCTGCGGGCTTTTTTAGGAGATACGTAGTTACGTATCTACCTAGTATCTATGGAGTTAAAATGTTTTTAACGTCGATGGTATGAAGTAAGTATTCATGCCTACTAAACTAGGAATGTGTAAATTCCTGCTAATTTAGCCGTCTACCTACTTACGATACGACACTAAACACGTGTTTGGTTTAGACAAGGTGTGAGTTCATTACGATAAGACTCCGCGCACGTTAGGGAAAATCGATTGCAACTAGGCTGTGGAAAGAAGTTGTCCTGAACAAAGTATTGGATACTTATAAGGGTGCATTCAAATTAGCCACGTTTATGCGCTGCTTTGTATTTTGTTGTATGATTTTATGAACTATTTATTTATTTATTTATAATTATTGTCCAAGCTACTCGCACGAAACGCTTTAGTTCAACGTTTCTGAAACGAACCGCTAAGGTGTGGAACGCACTTCGGGCGTCTTCGGCCGGCCACGTATAATTTGCAAGCCTCTCGTAAGAATTGTTTTTTTTTTTTTTTTTTCAAAAAATGTTAGGATTTTAGGTATCCTAATTTCACGGCGAACGTTTGAAATATACTTAATGTAAAACTTTATTATTTTCTGTTGTATTTTTTCATACTAAGTCTTATAATTCCATCATTAAAATAAATAATAGGCTGCCTAATTATATAACATTGGGTGGCTTTGGCCAAGAGGGTGTTACCTAGATAGATCCTCACTAACAATACTAACATATCCATGGAATTTGTTATATTTGATATGGCTACATGGTCTAAAATAAATGATTTTTTATTTATTAATCCCCAAAGAAAATATAGTGTAAAAAAGCTGTGTTAATCTGCACGCATCTTAAGCAATTAAGGAAGCATAAAATCGTCTGATTGTTTACGCTTAACTCGTTACAACGCTTTACCCGGATTAAATATTTGTGTTACGCGCAGTTAACTATCTGCTAGTGAGATGATAGCAGTTAAATATCTCGCATACGATACACACTGCAGTATAAAGTATCTTTTTTAAAGGCACACGCTTGACCACTATCACACCTGATGGAAAGTTATGATGTGGTCTAAAAACGCATTTGCCTAGAAGATGCCTTCATCTTCATCTTCATTTCCTGGGAATCTTTTCCGCAAGTAGGCGTCAATTCGCCCGTTTTGCGTGGTTCCGCTGGTACGGCTCCCCGCCGGATCACTCCAGCCAGCTGAGCTCCCTCCAAAATCCGAGCAGGCCACCCAGGTCGGCGAGGACTTCAGGAAGTGTAGCTGGAGAGCCAATGTATTCGTGCCGTTGGTCGGATACACCCCTGCACTTAAGCAGTACGTGTTCCGGTGTCTCGTCGCCCTCCATGCATGCTCTGCACAGAGAACTGTCGGTAATACCTAGAATGTAAAGATGTTTGTTAAGTGGACAGTGTCCTGTTATTGTACCTACAACTACCTTTAATTTGATGCGGGTGTGAATAGGGATGCAGAAGATGCCTATTCACACTTGTTTTAAAGATACCCAAATTTTAGGTGTTAGGAAACACAGATATTGAAAGAGCGTTCCAGACCCCAGACGTGCGGATCTAGAATGAAGACTAGTGCGCGTAGATGGAATATCAACGACGTAAGGACGGAAGCTCTCCGGGTGTCTTCGATCAAAATCTAAAACTTTTTTTAAATTAATATTAAGTACCTAGTTATTAGTCATAATAATACTACTAAGTAACAACTGATGGTTTCCCTTCTTATTTTTCCTCATTTGTATCTTTGTTGTCTTAATTCGAAGAGCTGATGGTCGTTGGGGTCCCAAGGTGTTGGAGTGGCGACTCCGCACAGGGAAGCGTAGTATTGGCAGACCCCACGAACGAAAATCTCCAAAAAAATATTATTAAAATATCAAAAACCCGACTGCCTTAACATTAAATTTTAAATTTTGTTTTTTTTTTTTTTAATTTATTGTTCAAGATCTATACAACAATACATTTTTTAATTATTTTATCTGCCATCCTCCAAGAAACTTTGCATTTATGTTGAGGATGGCGAGTTCGCATAAATACAATATATCTACTGAAATATTATAATATTAATAAAAAATAACCATACACATTATACTAAAAAAATATTATAATAAAAACTGAAAAGGAAAATCAAGTCCAGTAATCTAGAATTCTGTTAAACAATAGACTTAAAACAGTCGGGACCCATTATTGGGAAGATTTGATATCGGATTTTTAGTGGGACCCTGTAACCCTCTAATTAGGACACCGCAGTCCTAACCACTAGGCTAGTAACGTAAAAACAGCCTAAAGGTCTACGAATAAATAATGAGTCTAATTCAGAACAAAATCCACTCAAAAAATGGCCCTACTTCAAACCAAAACGACGTATAATTCAAAATACGAATCACTTCCGAGGTTACAGGTACGTATGCTTGGTGATCGGTTCAAATTCAGAACGAAAGCAATGATTGCTTCGCGCGCATGCTGCTATGTTTGCTATGACAGCTGAGTCATTGGACGATGTTATGAAAATTTGACGTGCAAGAAAAATGACCAACTGTTTCAACGTGCTATTTTTGTTTTTAATCCCCGCCTCTTAATTTTAATCTCCCCCATTTTTTGTTGGGGTCATTTTTTTAACGCAGTTCCTTACTTATTTATTCGTAGCTAAAGTTACACTGGTATTGATTTAACCATCTAACCACCCGGTCGTTTAGAAACCACTGGAAGCGACATGATCATTTCACTGCACGCGAGCTATTTGCTTGAATTCATGCAACATCGTGCTCTATTGTACTGCATATCCACTGCAATCTATTTTCTAAACAATGTGACTATGATATAATATTATATTATGTACAATGATATAATATAATATGTACAACTGCCTCGTTGGTCCAGTGGTTAGCAAGTTCAACCCCAGATGACGAGGTCCCGGGTTTGATTCCCGGGTCGGGCCATGTATTGGATATTTCTGTCAAGAAATTCTCAATACAAGCTCGGAGTTAGGAAGTTGGCGGTGAGTCACCCGCGTGCTTCGGAGAGCACGTAAAGCTGTCGGTCCTGTGCCTGATCTCTCTCCGGTCGTGTCGGATTTCCGTCCCATCGGACTAGGAGAGTAAGGGAATGCCTGTATTTGCGTACACACTTGTGCACTATAATATCTCCCGTGCAGATGGCTCATCTCTGTGGAGATTGGCCGCCGTGGCCGGATTCGGTCGGGAGGACATTATAATATGTACCTACGTCCTACAATATTATCATGCCCTAATCAACAAAATAATATTCGATACCTCCTACGTAAGTTGTGGTATCCCACAAAATTGGCGTTTTAGGTTTTGTGCACTATATCATTTATTTTTATCTATTTTATGTGTTCGTTTAAAAAAAAAACAGCATTTTCTTACATACTTTCAAGACGTAATATAAAGTTGTATCGTTATTAAAACGACGCGACGGTCTAAACCATTGTATTGACCTTCACAACCGTAAGCGTTTTGGAGATACAACAACTTACGTAGGAGTTATCGATAATGATATATGTATTGCATCGAAATCTATGATTACTTACTAGATGCCCGCAAACCGCGACTTCGTCCAGTGGTTTAAGGTTTTGTAATTCCCGCGGGAACTCTAATTTTCCGGGATAAATGTAGCCCTAAGGTCCTCAACAGTAACTATGTCCATGCAAAAATCGATCCGTAATGGCTCCAATGCTGCGTGATTGAAGGACAAATCAACAGACAAAAATAGTTTGGCATTAGCAATTATTTTAGTATGTATCATGATAAGAGGTACCTATGTGTTAATTGGTAAATATTATATTTTATAACTGTTGGTATTATTTTTATCAACTAAGTGGTGATAACGTCTAAAGTTTACAGTGTGCTACGAGTTATGAAGTTAATTTGACCATTTTTACCGCTAAAATATAATTAACACTTTATAATCCTCATAAATAATCACACCTATAAACTTGCATAGTGCAATTTAGGCACTCTAGATAATTATGATAGGTTAACAAAATGTATAACATATCATAAATAAATGGCCAATTGCGTGTCAGGCCACGAAGTGCAGGGTTCCGTATAAAATAACATCACAAAATAATAATGTACTTAGTTATAAATTAATAGCAAAAACTCAAGATACAATTTGCCATATACTCTACTAGTTAGGTGAAATCCCGCGGAAACTCTTTAATTTTCCTGGATAAGAGGTTGCCTATGTCGCTCTCCCGGTCCTCAACAATACCCATGCAAAAAATCATGTCGAGTCATTGCTTTGTTGCTGCGTGATTGAAGGACAAACCAACAAACAAACACTTTCGCATTTATAATATTAGTAAGGAAGTAAGGATAATTGTTCTGTTGCTGCGTGATAGAAGGACAAACTAATAAACCGAGAAACAAACGTACGTTCGCAATTATAATATTTGTAAGGACTAGTAAAGATGAAGGTATGTCAGTACATAGACAGGACACACCGCAGACATGCGGAAGGCGCTAGAAGGATCAATTTCCGATGTGTCCACTCCGTGACCTTACTGCGGAGTCGCGCGCCGCTGAGGTGTGCGGTGACGAACCGGTAAATTGCGTTTCCTGCGAGGAATGAATCTGATACTACTTTAGGGTCTATGCACACGGCTTATTTTTCACGCGACTCTAAGACCTAGCCCGCACTGCGATTGAAAAACCGCGTGTGTATCAAACTACAGATTTTTTACCGAAGAAAATTCGCGCGATTTTTGCCGAAAAACGCTGACAAACGCCGAAATCTTGCCAAATTACAGCTCTTTAGTACTATTATTCTCTACGCTATGCTGCGGACAGACGGACTGATGGACTGACTTGGCGAAACTATAAGGCTTACTTGTAGCTTTACTACGGAACCCTAACAATACCTAATAAGAAAGTTCTAAAGTTCCCATAGTAATTCGACTTCGATTCGACGCTCTTTCGACTCTCATTCAGGAACGAGATTCAAAATTCAAATTGACTCAAATAATACATTACAGATTACTGGGCCCCAAGTCTGCTATTTTACATGTCATTGTCATTGAACCGCAATACAATTACAATTCAATTATCATTGGTCCAAAATTTCGTAGTCTACAAAATTCACAATAGTCGTTCGATTTCTTATAATTGGATTGTAATTCAATGATACCTCGGTATTGCCATTAGCTTAAAAAGCGTTTGCCGAAATGAGTTTCAAAAAAAAACTACATATTAAAAATGTGTATTTAAGCTAGATTCAAAGCTAGATGTGTCAGTGGCAAACCATCGGAAAACAATTGTGACGCCATTGAATTAGTAGACTACCATGCTAAAAGTAGCAATTGGGGATGTCATTGATAGACAATTGAACTACAATTGCAATAGCAGACTTGGGCCCCAGTAGTCTAGTAGTCAGAGATGTGAATTAGTAGATCACTTTGAAGAAACGACTCAGTGAGTCTGTTCAGTAAAGAGTTAACACGTCTACTACAAAGTGGCCCAAGTGTGCAAATTGTTTCTTCACGCTCGCAAAATCCAAGCCACAAAACGGGTATAAAGGCTAATGACAGTCGTAAAAACTTACTCGAACCATAAACCAATAACGGTACCTTAAATCTTGGAATATACCATCAAGTCGGTCTATATTACGAAGGCGTTTTTGTCCCTTTAACGAGCATAATTTCTTGGTTTATTAACTTAATAATATACCATTACGGTTTTCTAGTAACAGATGTAATACCAACGGATTTTGAAAAACCCTCGAATTAAACTTTTTACTACTTACCGACTCGTTATGAAATTTTATTCAATGCCAAGATAGTCCTTGATTGCGATCTCACCTGATGGTAAGTGACGATGCAGTCTAAAATGGTAACGGGCTCGGAAGGGGTATGGCAGTGTAGATTCAACTCAAACCCATATTCGGTTTCTAACTTTCTACACGCCATCGTGCCAGAACGCTGAATCGCATGGCGGCACGTCTTTGACGGTAAGGTGGTAACTAGCCACAGCCAAAGCCTCCCACCAGACCAGACCAGAGGCAATTTAGAAATTGTAAATTCCCAAATTGCCCACACCGGGAATCGAACCCGAGACCTCCCAGTTATAAGACCACACCACTGCGACGGGGAGGTCGTCAAAATTTCGTTTTAGATGATCATGTTTGCCTTTAAAGTTTATTAATTGACTAGGCTATACTTAAGAAATGAATGCAGTCATATTTGGTAACTTGGCATGGGTCCAACTAGACTATTTACTTCAAGGGCTGTCCTTCCTCTAGAAAAACTAGATAGATATTATGTTAAATTACTTAATCTAGATCTGTGGTTACTGGTCAAGTTCAGCCTCTTACGACGAAGGTAGGTACCTAACGTTGAAACGCATAAGGAAAATGGTCAAGGCTCTTAACCTGTTTAAAGTTTATGTGGTTTGTCTATTTTGGACCGACCATATAATTTAGTGCTATTCCTTATTGTATCCTTCCTTAACTTTTCAATCTATGGACCTACTACCTACTTCAAAATAAAAGGACGTAGGTAGGTAGGTATTTTTTATTCAAAATGAATATAAAAAATATTTATTTCATGTAAGCCAACCTACTGTTCCTATGACTATTCAAGACTCTACCACTCTAAAGGGTTTTCGCATTTTCGGGTTAAATCTATCGTAGTATATTCCTCAAGACTCAAGAGGTTGTCCATGGTAACATGTTGAGAGGGTTAGTAAGTCTTAGGCTGAAATCTATAGACCGCACTCTCACTCAGCTCAGACTCAAGACAGAGTTAAAACGGGACATATTTATATTTGAGGGCGGAAGCAGAGGTGTCTGAGCGCATTAGAACTCTGGCCCGCGACGCTCTAATCGCCAGGTGGAGAGAGGACCTGCAATCTCCCATAGCCGGTTCCTGGACGGTCGTTAGGAGACGGCACGGGACGCTTACGTACCGTCTGACGCAGGTACTTACTGGACATGGTTGTTTCGGTAAGTATCTGCATCAGATTGCGAGGCGGGAGCAGACCCCAGCCTGCCACGAATGTAATGCGCAGGAAGATACGGCGTATCATACCTTGGCCGAGTGCGCGGCGTAGGGGCCGCTAAGGCACCGTGTGGTGCAGTTCGTTGGAGCGGACCTCTCTCTGCTGAGCGTGGTGAGTGCCATGATCGGCAGCGAGAGGTGTTTCAAGTACCTTCAAGGCAAGAGTGAATAAGCATCCTCTAAAGCGATCGCGCTACAACCTCATCTGTGCTTTTCATCTTTAATTGTCGTCAAGCGAAAGTCTGGCGCAATAAAAAAAATAACATTTTTGTTTTCACAGAGGTGTATTGCGTTGTTATGACTTATGCTAATTGGCTTCTAAGAAACTGCTAAAATGTTGAAATTCGATATTGTTGAGCTTCGTGTTTGACTTTTTCGAGTATATTTGATAATTGTCGCTAAGAGCTCGAGGTTAGGTTTTCTTGCGTCAATCTTTGTATTGAGGAATAGACGCATCATGGATAGGGCCGAAACTTGTAGGAATTTTCTAGGATATAATTGTTGTATAATTAGTTTTTAGGGAAAGAGCCTGGTGTCTTGGAACACAGTATTTACCTAGTTTAAGCTCCAGTTCCCACATTAACTGTCAAAGAATGATAAATATAAACTTGAAAATGAAATTGGTCAAGTCGTATGCGGAAGGATCTGGGAACCCACCGCATTGTTATCCTTAGAAAACTCCTTCCATTATGTAGATAATGGAAGGGGTCACTACCCTCAGCAATGAGGAATACGAGAGATAGATACTAACAAACGAACGTTTGTCCCGTACAGATTGATTGTCAGTCTGTTGCCATGTGAACGCATTCTTCGCTTTCTATACCACTCGCGTAGCTGTGTGTGGGTTTGATTGACTTTCCCTGCACATACGTTTAGAGGATTTCCTTTCGTGCGAGTATAATATGTCGAGATATTACTTAACACTAATTTGCATAGCTTACTTAAGGTACGTTAAGAAAACAATTCATATCTAAGTTAAGAAAATTATTTGCTATACTTATGTGTTTTATTTGTATAAGCAAGAACCATTAACATTTCTGGGACAAAATTAACCAAGATCACCACTTATTTGCTTCTTAAACATATACGTATACCTATATAATAATAATAATAGATATAATCCTCTACGTTCTAGTGAAAGTCTCGTCAAAATGGCTTATCTTTGGAACGGTTAAACCGTTCTAGAGATAAGCGCCATTCGTTCCAATCGTTATTTGTAAATCGTACACAAGAACTTTAATTTTGTTTATTGGTATAGATAGGAATAGGTAAGCCCACCCGTGCGAAGCCTGAACAATAAAGGTAAGAATATAATCTCGTAAGTACGTCGATATCTATATATAATATAACAGCCATATAACAGTATTGTTCTGGTTCTGTCATTCGCCTCGACAGGGGCTAGTCTCACGCTCCCGTTGCGCAATGAACCGTGGCAATTACAATATGGGTTTGAGGTTTCCAACGGGAACTTATGGTTATGAGGTTGATGACATTCTACTGTTACTGTTACCAACCTTATTAAGGCAGATACCTATAACATTTAAGAAAATATCTCCGCAGCCGTACTTTCGCCACGATTTTCGTTTATCAGATAGAACAAAAAATAAAAAACAGTAGAATACACTTCGACCATTTAGCCGGGACGTGGCAAGCGCACGCATTCCCCTCTCCCGAAGAACATGTACAAACGTACGGTTCATCTTGTAAGTGTGACAGCTTTTGAGTTAGTATGTGTTCATAGAAACATTAAGTATTTACAAGAGTGTGCGGAAGTGAGTAAATGTGTGCTGTACGTGATTACCCCACCTCACCGAAGAAAGTGGCAGAATATATTCAGTACTAAATCTGCATAAAGGCGCGTCCCGGCTTAATGGTCCAAGAGAATACATGACAGAATAACGTTTACAGTTTGTCATGAAAGCATCAAAAAATAAAGTTCTAAAGTTCCCTTAGTAGGTAATTCCCGATCTTTCGACTCTCATTCATTTCGCGTCGACCACGCGTACCGATTAGGAACGAGTTCCGAGATTCAATTGAGCTAAATGATACATTAGTAGCGGTGCGGAATCAGTAGATCACTTTCAAGAACGAATCATTGAGTCGTTTCAGCAAAGAGTTACAGACGTCTATTAGAGAGTCACTCGCGGATTTCTGCGAGAAAACACTTATTTACCTTATAAGACATGTAAGGAAAAATAGATTGAAAGTACCTACTTGCATATTTTTTATCATCCCACTCCAAGCAAGGAATAAAACTGCCTACAGCTTGTCCAACCGTGACTCGAATAATGATACCACAAACAATGAGTCTGCACGGCTATGCCAATTGCATATAATATCGGTGGATTAACATATTATTACCATTATGTCATCACACCATACAACCATAAAGCAACCATACGATACGACACACCCTAATAATATTACGGCGCTAAAATATTTTATTCATTTCTAAATAACTGCTTAGCTTTTACCCGCGGCTTCGTTCCCGCCATCTATTAAAAGTAGTCCGAAGTGGTGATTCCTGTTCGAAGTTAGCAATTTTGATTTTTTTGGTTTTTCCGCTGTTCTTTTGGGTTTTCCCAATTTTTTTTAAACCGCTTCTGTATTAGAACGAATAAAAAAAATTTATTCAAACACGATGATAACGACATCATGGTAGGTAAATCTGTCATAGACAAAATAAACTTTCTAGTAAATATAAGCAAACGTCGTGAACGAAGCTGTGGGTAAGTTTGTAATCCAAAGCACAGTCTAAACTTTAGAATATGCTTTGGATTATAAACTTCGGATCTAAAGTCAAACTATAGTTGACAATATTCCGAATTCCACAAGCAGATATCTACCTATAGTATAGGTACTTTGTTATACGATCGCAGCCTATATAAGATTGGAATAATATTGAAAATAGTGGTAAAACAATGAATGAAATTTCCAAACTGACTCCGCCGGGAATCGAACCCGAGACCTCCCAGTTATAAGACACAAAGCGCTCACCACTGCGCCAGGGAGGTCGTCAAAAACTTCGTATATAATACTGTGTAACATTATATGGAACTTTTTAATTGAACCTACTCCATTAATTAATACATCCGATAATAAACGAATAGCCTTGCGTGTTAATAAGCTTACTAAATGATTACATGTGGGGTTATAGAACAAAACAAAGCGAGAATCTGAGGTGCGGACTGGGGTTCCGCAGAATAAATAACACAATTTCAGAAAATACGCCTTTTGCGACAAGTGAATTTCTTTAGATTTACAAAATAGTGTTATAAAATGATGGCCAATTATATTCCGACATACTTAACTCATTTTCATCTAAAAAATTAAAGTTGATTGTAGAAAAATTAAATCAATATTTCCTAGTCTCAATCATGGTGAAAGTTGATTGGCTGAACTGATGTTTTTTTTTTTGACGACAATCAATACTGGATAGCACTGATGAGGTCTAGGTCCAAAAAAAATATGACAGTAGCCTCTCCTGTGTTAATCATAGATTAATTATAGAGCTCAATGATTACAGGTGATTGCCTGTATAGTACGTTTATCTCACGAAGTTACTGGCGCTTTCCTCGTGGTTACGTCGTATACATGCACATTGCGTAAGTGTGAGTGCTTGTCAAGGAGCAAGCTCTCGCTCACACTTATACAGATACGACACACACACAACCATAAGCCACGTGCCCTCGTGAGTTGAAAGAACTATACCACTGGTTTTTGGATAATTCCAGGGCGGGAAATTATCAGCTTTGACGATTTAGAGCTCGTGTGCGGAACTCTAAAACTATTATTTAGGCGCGGCTCTGTGGTCCGTACGGCAATTAAAACTAATTTACATTGTAACGGGCGTGTATGGGCTATGTAGGTATTTAGGTGATGGGTAATTAGTGAGGTTATTCCCTCTTTTTATACATAAAATAATATCATTGGGCTATAACTTATACTCGTACAGATCGCTCAGGGCAGAATTGCACTGGGGTGCTAGATAGGTACCTAATTAAGGTACTTGTTATACATATTTTCATATATCCATGTGATGTAAATTGGGTATCTTTAAATCTAAATATATAAAAGGCAAAGGTAACTGACTGACTGACTGACTGACTGACTGACTGACTGATCTATCAACGCACAGCTCTAACCACTGGACCGATCGAGCTGAAATTTGGCATACAGGTAGCTGTTAGGACGTAGACATCCGCTAAGAAAGGATTTTGGAAAATTTCAACCCCAAGAGGGTTAAATAGGGGGTTAAAAAATCGAACTTAACGTGAGCGAAGCCGCGGGTTAAAGCTAGTCAAGAGTAAAGATACATCTTCTAGGCAAGCGCACACCATCTTAGGCTGCATCGTCACTTATCATCACGTGCGATCGCATTCAAGGGCTAGTCTATATATTTAAAAAAATCCTCTTTTATGGGGTCCCCGGCATCCTTTTCGAGGGAACCGGGGTTCGAATTTATACCTATCCCTTTATCTTTTCGGAGTTCATGAGGAAGCTTGTAGGTTTGTCCATTCTCTTTAATGTTCTTAATAGTGATATTAATTGCTGTACAGTTAAATAGTTTCCAGATACAAGACAAAAAACTAATCCAGTTAACGAAACCGAAAAAAAAACAATATTTATTAAGAAGCTTAATAAAGACGGACGCACATTTCTGTCAGCACGCGTATTATCGATTTGGTCGGTCATTCATTATGCAATGCTTTTGTATTTCCAAGTTCATTAATCATTAAAATAGCAAGTTCAGTGTGGAAATAATATAAGCATATTAGGTATGTCCTTATGGGCTTCATCAGAAGGCTCATTGTCGCTCAGCAAAGCGATGAAGACAGCTATCCTCGGAGTATCCCTGTTGGGTACAAATCAGAAATGAGGAGATCCGTAGGAGAACTAGAGTTACCGACATAGCTTATTGAGTTACTGAGCTAAAGTGGCAATGGGTGGGCCAATTGGCTCGAAGAACCGTGGGCATTGGGGTCCCAACTCCCAGGTTTAGCCAGGCGTTAGCAATGCACCTAAGCGCCCGAAATTATTATTTTTCTGGTTGATTATTACAAAACATCGATCTCCACAGTCCACTATCAATAAATATAATAATGATACATACAAAATTACAAACCTTCCAATCAATCCAGGAATCAATTCTCTAAATTAAAACAAACACATAAAAAGAACTAAGCGTAAAAACAGACAGACACGGATAGCGATTTTTTTAAACTACCTATTCTTTTACTTCTACACTACTATTATAAAGAGAAAAGATTTGTATTTTTGTGTGTATGTTTGTAATGAATAAACTCAAAAACTACTGTACCGATTTCAAAAATTCTTTCACCATTCGAAAGCTACATTGTCCTTGAGTAACATACGCTATATTTATCGCTAGAAAAGATTAGGAATCCTCACTAAAACTTAACTAACGTAATCCAAGGTGTAAAAAAGTGCCCTAAAACGTATTTCGTCGCATGCACTGCGGAAACTATTGATGATAGAACAAAAGTATGTTCTACAATACTATCAATATCTACAAAAAAACTTCGCTATACCTACTATATGTCCAACTATTATCGTTATGTCACAATAATTAAAGGTAAAAATATATAAAAAATCTTATGTCCACCCGTGCGAAGCCGGGACGGGCCGCTAGTATATAATATACTAATTTTGTGTTTTGTTTTGTTGCAGTACCTCTTCGAAAATGGTACCCACGAAGAAGGTCTGTTGTCACGCGACAGGTTCTTGGAAGTCGGTGCTCGAATGGACGCAAGGAGAGAATACCTGAGGAGCGAGTGCTCCAGGCTAGGCCTGGATGACAACGGCCATAAGGCATATGCGTGGGAGTACTTGATCAATCGGCAGTACCATGTTATATGGTGAGCATTTTTCAATTCTATCTTTCAAACTCAAACTTATTTATTTCATGTAAGCCAACTCGTGGCTCTTATGGAAAGTCGAGAATCTACCACCGGTTCGGAATGCTGATTCTGTTGAGAAGAGTCGGCAAGAAACTCAGCAGTTGCTCTTTTCAAAACAAAAAAATATGTAGCTTATCTATCTTGTAGACAGTGTTTAATGTACGTAGCGTTAGTAGTCGCCGGTGGACGGACATTCTCAGGTGTCTGGCAGCCGAACATGATGCTGCAAGATGTGCCGCCTGTCTGGATACAGGCGGCACAGCATCATGTTCTGTGGCAATCCATTCCAAGGGCACTACGTTCAGTAATGGTCTGGTAACTTCTATCGGTTACGCTGATTATGTAGGTCATGATATGCACCAGTAAAGTGTAAATCCTGTCAAAATCGGTCCAGCTGTTCCAAAGATAGAGAAAGAAGCAGATAATATGAAAAAGATGTTTGGGTAATGCTATCGTCCAAATAATCACGATATTAGCTGAGCTTAATAAGAGGCGGTTTCATCAAAAAAGTACCGTAAACCAGTACTATTTTACCAACGTTTATCCGAGGAATCAATTGGGCGTTCTGATAGTTTTAGTATTGAAAATCTACCAAAATAGGGGAAAGGAAGGTAAAACGGACCACTTAACAAAAAACAAGTATAGAAAAGAAACTATTCATTTTATTAAACTAATTCAAAGTAAAAAATAATCGACATTATTAACTCTACATTACATATGAATCAGACTTTGATAAAATTACAAACAACGAAGATATTAGATGATTTCTAATACCTTCAATAAGTCCGTTTTACCTTCATGATGGAGGCAAAATGGACCACACATGAAGGCAAAATGGACCAACACATTTCATCACATTTTTCACATAAAAATACTGTCTCATCATCCTCATCCTCTACTCCTGCGCAAGCGCAGTGTGCCCATAGATGACATTTGGACATTGCACCCAACCTCCGCTTGATTCCGAATACAAATAAAAACAGTACAGACACTCAGTGTCTGTACTGTGACTATGACACTGAGTGTCTGTACCTACTGTGTCAGTGACGATGACACTGAGTGTCTGTACTGGATGATTTTTCCTAGTTTTTAATCTCTTTATATCAGATTTTTTGCTTGCCTTCCCCTTTTTTGAAATTTTTTGTTCTATTTTCACTTTCTTCCTTTTCGGTCTTCTTTTTTTCGGTCTTCTCTTTTGTTTTACCTATTTGAAGATTTTGTGTCTCGGAACTAAGTAGGTTTTTAATCTTTTCAGCCTGTTTATTTCAACGACGTAGCTCTTGTAGTCTTTTCTGTTTTCGAAAAAGGCAATCTTTAGGTGCAAAATGAAATACATTGTAACGTTTATTGGCAGTCATAATTGTGGTAGATGTTGAAGGTTTCGTTTCACTTTGGTTCAAAATTAATGGCTTTAAAACTGTTGGTTCACCAGCATTCTTTGTTGATATACCCCGGTCCGTTTTGCCTGGGTCCGTTTTGCCTTTTTGCTATAAACAACAAAAATTAAAAATTTTGAGCTAATAAGCTGAGGTATAGTCGGCATACCTGTTTATTAGCTTAATCACATGTCAGTTTATATACAGTAATCATTAGAACACACTATCACAACCCAAACCAAAATGTAGGCTAATTGAAAAATGCAAATTTTACATCAAAGTCTATAAAAACTAACTTACCTTGCTAAATCAGTGCAGGTGCGGTCGTTGGAATCGAGTACACTGACGGAGAGGGGGAACATGGCGGCCAATATTTTGACGTAACAAATTCATAGATGGCGCTACACGTTTCAAAATTATCAAGGTGGACCTTTTTGCCCACAGGGTCCGTTTTACCTTCCTTTCCCCTATCTTTACGACCCATTTTACGTTCGTGAAATCTCCCTAAGCTGCAACTAACTTTTCATCCCGGGAAAATAAAAGCTACCCCCGGGGCTGAAAAAACCTACTCCACTAGTTTATCAGCTAATAAAAAAATATGTTTTGTCACAGGTGCAACATATTCAAAGCCGCATCAACATCGTGGATGTACAACTTCAATTTAATGGCGAACTACACCGCCGCGTTTCTAGACAGAACGAAGGAGGTCCCTCTAGAGTTAGCCAGGAAGAGGTACGCGAGACCCACGGTGGAGATGATCAGGAAGGCGCAGGGGGACTCCATCACGTTCCTCATAGTCAGGCATCCGCTCGAGAGGCTGGCTTCCGCGTACAATGATAAAATAGTCCACGCCTGGCCTAAATCTTTCCACGACCAGATGGGGCGGAGGATAATAAAGAGGTACAGAAAAGTAAGTGCTTTTTTTTTTTTGGTTTAAGATATATTTCTTGCACTTCACGAGGGTACGTGAGCTTTACTTGTGATACGTCGAGTACATGCACATTGTGTAAGTGTGTGTGCTTGTCGGAGCCTAGGTGGGAGCGGTCAAGCTCTCGCTCATACTTATAAAGATACGACACACACACAACCATGAGCCACGTACTCTCGTGAGTTGCAAGAACCTTTGGTTCTTTACCAACGGATAGAAGTCCACTGTTGAAAAAAGATCTCTTGCATGGACTTCCACAGGCATCGGTCTTACGTTGCCTGTATCCAGCGGGTCTTACTCTTTACGATTCGTTTGATGTAGTCGTTCCATCTAGTGGGGGGTCTACCAACACGGCGCTTCGGTGTAGGTTTTGTAAATGAAACTTATAACTATCTGTTTCTAAACGCCATCGTACCGGAACGATAAATCATTTTTGGAAAATCGCACAGCTGTTTTAGCTTAATTTGATACAAAGAATTAGCCATCTATTCTTTTCTTACTTATCTTTGCTTTTCCTACAGACAGGAAGCAAACCAGTGCCAACGGAGCGGTACCCCGTGTTCGAGGAGTTCGTATCGTACGTGTTGGACGAGGCGAAGGTGAAGCGCTCGTTGGACATGCACTGGACGCCTTACACGGCCTTCTGCACGCCGTGCAAGTTCAACTTCGACGTCATACTCAAGTTCGAAACGCTTGACGTAAGTATAAGGCAACTAACTACACCTTGTAAGTTTTGTTCACGTAAGTTAGTGAGTAACTTATCAATTGTTAACAGTCCAGTAAGACAAATATCGTTTGATAATGTTAGGTATAGTACGTTTATCTCACGAAGTTACGGGCGCTTTACTTGTGGTTACGTCGTGTATGTGCACATTGCGTAAGTGTGTGTGCCTGTCAGGAGCCTAGGCGCGAGTAAGCTCTCGCTCCCACTAATATAGATAAGACACACACACAACCATGAGCCGCGTACCCTCGTGAATTTTAAGAACTTCTGTGACTTGAATACTTCATCCAACTAAGTCACTAGATAATACCCATGCAAAAAATCTTTGTTGTGGCGTGATTGAAGGACAAACAAACAAACAAACACACTTTCGCATTTATAATATTAGTAAGGATTTATAAGTTTTTGCTGGTTTCGCTCATTAAAAACTCACCCTTGTTAGACGTTCTACGCGTTCGACAACAAAACTTGGCTTTGAGACTTTGACGTCAAACTTTAAGTTCGAAAGTTCAGGAGTCTCGTCTCGAATTTCCTATAGGAAATTGACTTTAAAACTAAGAGTCAATTAAAACTTTTCTGCGATGCGTAGGTGGATACCTACTACCTACCTACTTCTGGCAGAAAAAGTTTTAAATTGCTATCAATTACATACTCTTTAATGGCATGTAATTAAACAGGCTTCTGTTTAATAGCATTATTCGCCTCTAAAAATTTACATTGTCCTCTAATTTTTAGGCACATTGATTGTGGCTGACTTAGTTATCTAAGTCAGACACAATCAATGTGCCTCTAAAAATAGAATTTTAGTCGCTACATATTTTGAATATAAGCTTCTATAAATACAACTAAGGACTAAGATGATCCCGGTCGATAAAAGGATGGGTTATCGACGTTGGATGTCCAGATTTAGCCTTTTAGCTCCCATGCTTCGGAGAGCACGTTAAGCCGCCGATAATTATATTATTAATAACTAGCTTCAACCCGCGGCTTCGCTCACGTTAGATTCGATTTTTTAAACTCCTATTTTACCTCCTTCGGGGTTGAATTTTGAAAAATCCTTTCTTAGCAGATGACTACGTCATCATAGCTACCTGTATGCCAAATTTCAGCTCGATCGGTTAGAGCTGTGCGTTGATAGATCAGTCAGTCAGTCAGTCAGTCAGTCAGTCACTTTTGCCTTTTATATATTTAGACATCTGATAATAATCTAAGGCTGAAATCTATAGACTGCACTCTCACTCTGCTCAGACTCAAGACAGAGTTAAAACGAGACAGATTTACGTCAGAGTATATTTTGTGTCTCGTTTTAACTCTATCTTAAGTCCAAGCTAATCTCAGCATTAGAGTCAAAATTTTTATTTATTTATTTATTTATTTTGTTCTCTTAGTTGAGTCGTATGCGGAATTACCTATCTGGGAACTCACCTATTAGAAAACTCCTACCATTAGGTATAATTATGAATAATGGATCACTCAGCGATGGAGAGAGCTATACTCGGAGTATCCCTGCGAGATCAAATCAGAAATGAGGAGATCCGTAGGAGAACCAAAGTCGCTGACATAGCTCTGCGAGTTGCGAAACTGAAGTGGAAATGGGCAGGGCACATAGTCCGAAGAGCTGATGGTCGATGGGGTCCCAAAGTGCTGGAGTGGCGACCCCGCACCGGGAAGCGCAGTGTTGGCAGACCCCCCACCAGGTGGACAGACGACATCAAGCGAGTCGCAGGGAGCCGCTAGATTCAGGCAAGACCGAGGCCTGTGGAGGTCCATGCAAGAGACTTATGTCCAGCAGTGGACGTCCATTAGTTGAAAAAGAAGAAGAAGATTAATAATGGACAGGGGACCCTCAGCAATGAGAAGGAATACAAATTACGATGCAGAGAGTGTTCGACTTGGCTGCCTAATTTGAACCTGTACGTTACACGGTCCAATTCTCAATTTTTTTAAAGCGTTGCATGTTATACAGCATTGCGAATATAGCGAAGTGCAATTACGTCAAATTACGCCGGCACTGCATTGGAAGTAAATGGAACGATATGAAATTGCACATAATATTACAAAATTCAATTAGTATCGCGATTGCATACGAGAAGTGCAATTATTACCTACTGCAAATAAAATTATAGTGCACATGTTAGGGCGGAAAGTTTAAGCATACTTTTCCAAAGTTTCCAGCATTAACCCATTTATAAACCCTAAGGTTTCATAGACGATGCCTATTCACTCTTGCCTTGAAGGTACTCAAATTATAAGTGGCAGGAAACACGGATGCTGGAAGAGTGTTCCACACCTTAGCGGTTCTTATCAGAAACGTTCAATGAAAGCGTTGGATTTCTACCACATAAGGATGCCAACGCTCACGACTTCTCGCAGTTCTGTGATATAAAGGTGAAGGAGGAACTAGTGAAGTTCCTGAGCGTACTCTCCAAAGTTTATCCGATAGAAGACCGATCGACATTTGCCATCATTGCGCCTTCCGTTATAAAGTCACTACTCCACACGTCGAGGTATCGGCTAGTAGGCATGAATTAATATAAGTCTCCCTGTTATCTTCCAGGAAGATCAAAGGTTCCTAATACAAATGGCGCGGCTGCACGAGATCATCAAGCCCGAGTGGCGCAACAGCGGCAAGGGGACCAACACCTTGCACAACATCAATCATCTTTACTCGCGCCTCAAGAAATCTCAACTCGACGGCCTATACAATTTATACAAGTAAGTAAAGATTCCAATGCCAATCCCAAGCATAATATTATCTAAATATAAAAAAAATAATTATTAAATCCTGTCCGGAGTTATGCGTTTTATGCACTTGATTCAACTGTGAAGGTTTCTGCATTCCTGACAGTAATCCATGATGTCAAAGTCAGCCCACATGTGTTTAGGATGATAAAATTAATTATTATAGACCACTTAGCTCTATAATTTGTGTAACTAGTTTATCTACTGGAATTCTTTGATGTAACACTGAGCAAGAGCATCATGATTTACATGCAAAATGGGATTTGGAACTCCCTATTTAAGAATGCTAAGTTTAGTATCAAGAATAATGAGCAGGTATGACCTACGCTCATTTACATTTGGCAGAGACGTACATTCGTTTTCACCTATTACTAGCTAAGTATTCTAAGATCTATGCACATTTTAGGAGTTAAGCAATAGGGCAAGACAGAAATTTTACGCTGACGAACTAACCGACTGTTCTTTATCATAACAATAAACACTCAGTAGGTATTAATTTGATCCTATTATGTTTTCAGATACGACTTCCAACTGTTCAACTACACAATTGACAGTTACTACGAAATAATACAAAAGGACGACAGCAGCCACGGATGAGCTATCGAGACCTTCGCATTATGAATGCTTTATTTTATACGCTGAAAGAGCGCGTCGCGGTTGATTGATGATGAACAAAATATCGGAAAGACTGATTGTAAGGGAATATTGTAACGGCCACTTTATCGACCCCTTGATATTGTGTAATGTTTTTCACGTGTACAAAGCGAAAAAAGGTAGGTTTTCATTTATCCAGTAACTGACGACAGTAACAGACGTCAGTGAACGTTGTCTGTCTTTGACGTGTATCGTTCACAGGTCTTCTTTTCATTTATCAACCGATAGACATCCTATGCTGGTCATAGGTCTCTTGCATAGACTTCCACGTGTCTCGTTCCTGTGCCAGCTGTATCCAGTGGCTCCCTGCTTTCGTCGGTCCATCTAGTGGGTCTGCCAACACTGGGCTTTCTGGTGCAAGGTCGATACTCCAGCAACTTGGGCCCTAACGACCATGAGTTTTTTGACCTATATGACCGTATGTTTTTCGATATATATGCCTCGTCCATTGCCACTTCAGCTTCACGATTCTATCTGAGCTATGTCGGTAACTCTGGCTTTCGTACAGATCTCATTTGATCTCGCAGATATACACCAAAATAGCTCTCACCATCGCCCATGGAGCGATCTTGAGCCTTCACGGTTACATGTGATACTGTACAATCCAACGCATGCAGACAAGACAGATTGTCGACAAATTACTGGATCAATGAAAACATGCCTTAACACTGAAGCTGAAACCTATAGAGCGTGCTCTGTAGACAGGCAAAACGAGCTCAGTTTCAGCAAAAAAGCATTAAACCGGTCCGAGTCCTATAAAAGGATCGAGAAAGTTTTGCACCGTATTTCAGATGTCATAAAGGACATGATACACGTTCAATTTTTATTGAACGTTAAGTTCAGTGTATTGATAATGATGTTTCGGTATAATCATTATGTAGCTACCACGATTAAAACTTCGAGATTTGTAGTCTTTCTTCTAGGACTACTTTGCTAGTTGGGAAAGCATTACCATCATGTAGCAACTAATACTGCTCTCGTAATTGAAAACACAGTAACTTAAAGGTAACTTCTATTTAACTTACTGTGTTTTCAATTACGAGGGCAGAATAGGTACCAATTAACGCCATAGTAGCGTAGGGTTTTTTTATAAGACTCGGACCTGACGGTTAAAGGATAAAGGTTTTCCCAAGTTGTACATTTTTAGCCTAAGTTACTCTTAATTTACGAACATTAATTAGCATTATTACCTCAGAAAATTTAATAAGTACAAAATACAATTTTGTCATGACTGAAGAATCAGCTGTGCTCCTAATTTTGTAAGTCCAGTTGGTTTAAGTCCGTTTGGTTACAATTATTTTGTTTAGCTAATTTGAAAACGTTGTAGTAACTAATTTTTTTTATTTAATATTACATATATCTAAATATCAATAAGGAGGATGGGTAAGAACTAAGAGTGGACCCAGACACTAATGCTGAGATCTATAGAGCGTGCTCTGACTCAGCTTAGACTCAAGATAGAGGTTAAAACGAGACACAAATATGATCTGACATTAATCTGTCTCCTTTTAACTCTCTCTTGAGTCTGAGCAGAGTAAGAGTGCGGTCTATAGATGTCAGCCTAAGTTAATTGTATTATTATTGAACTATGTCGGTATTTGTTGCTCTTATAGAATAGTTTAATAAATCCTAAGACAGCATGTGTGAATTCACTTGAAGAAAAAAGACATTCGATCCTTAAGTTTTCACTAATTAATAAATTAGTTGTTAGGAAAAATCATTTCTTCTAAATGATCTTTTTTCTCCAAGTGAATTCAGACATGCTGTCTTAGGATTAATTAAACTACTCCATTAGGGTTAAAAAGCCGACATAATTCATAATGTGTCTTGGGTACGGGGCAAATACATAATTATTTACCCATTATCCTTTATTTGCATTCCTCTATTATTAATGGCATAACTACATGCTTAATATTTATCTATTTGGATAGCGATAATACATAGTGTTATTAGAGCCATTCTTTCACGGGGCGACCAAAATAAAAGTAAGCTTTTTCTCACACAGTAAAATCAGCAGGTCAATTGGCAAAAAGCTGTAGGTATCAATCAATTTTAATTGTTGTGATTGGCTTACGTTTTTTATTGAAAAAATTCATTTGAGCCATTAAGAAGAGATTCTTGGCCAATCATATTTTTTTTAAATATTGTAAGTAGTCATGATCGTCACCCTCTATAGCGATCATTATCACCTCACCTATCCCGCAGAAGATATCTATGATACTTGGGCCAAATCTGTGGATCAACTCTTGAACTAGCAACACAATTTTTTTTCCTCAAAATATACCTAATATATGATTACTATGTTAACATGTTGTAACTCGAAACTATGTTTCGTCTAACGAACCCTTAAGGCGCCATCAGCGTCATTCGAATAAAAAAACATCAACCCACGTGAGAATAGGCTAACAGTCAATATACTCGGCGCTTAATTCCGTGTATTGATGGATCGCGATAATGATTTATGATTTTATTTGGATCATTGATCATATTCAAATACGCGATATTTCCGATCGGAATATTTTGCGTGTAGCATGCCCGTAGGAACCTTTTTCTTACACGCCTTTTAAACGCGCGTTTGTTTTGAAGCTTTTAAAGCTACATTTTGTGATATGCCAATTCCAAGGTAGGTTTCGCTTGAACAAAAAACAGCGATTAAAGTTGTAACTAATTAGTAAAGTAAATTATGTAATTTTCATTTATTTACACGTCTATTGTTGTTACAAAGCCATTTGGTAACTTAGTTTAACTTTAAACTTAAACAATCTAGAACTTAGTAAAACTATAAACTTAAATTGTTAATTCCTGACCTGTAAATATTTTAGTCCCCCCATGTGGAGTTTAAAAATGTTTTAAGTATAGGAAATTTTTTCGGAGCAATTGATTCGTTGTACGATATATGTACCACAATATACCTACTAGCTAATTTAATCAATATGGGTATTAGAAAATATTATATTTTAGAATAATATATATTCTATTTTAATATGATAAAAAATATTAGTGCTTCCGTATACGTAGGTTTACAAATTTAATAATAAAAAAAAGTAATTGTGCAATACACAATACGTAAGTAAATATTTTGTATAATAAGCGGAATACGTTACCACCACTGTCGAAAGTCCAAAATATAATTTAAATAAACAAAATTACCTATTATCATCTTAAATAGAAATATAATAATTGTTTTATGCAAAAGAAATATATTACCACTGTTAAAATATACAACTATTTAAAAAATAAGTTACTTATCTATAATTATTAATTATATCTGTACTATAAGCCTACAAGTAAGAATATGTGTATTTTGAAAGTTAATTTGGAAAAAGTAAGGTAATGAGATATTATTATCTATGCCTAAGTATAATATATCTATAACCGCTACAATTCTTTTAAAAGTTAATATAGTGCGCGCTCATTATTTATTGTATTAATAAACATATTCATATTCAGTGCATTGATATACTACGAAATAATTATACATATATGTATGTACATTGGAGGATCATGATCCAATATCACGATCTGGATCACGGTAAATATTGAGCGCGTAATATGCACCCGGTTGACTGTCTAATAGCCGCTTAAAAACCAATTAGCATGTTTTACTACTTTTTGCACGTAACTTTAAATAGAACTTATATTAATTCGTATTTTTATCGGCTTGACTATACGTAAGTGTGTAAAAAAATTACATGTATGTTTCAACACTTATGACAAATATCATGAATGTTATGTATAATAATTTATCGACCAACCTGAATGTAATTTGCATGATGTGAGTTCTTAGAATACTTTATAATAAATGTCTAGTCAGGGCCGCGCCACCCTGTTTAAACAGTAGGTATCATTCACTATAATTAATTAATATGTTCGCACATTAGGTACAACACGCGTCACAAGAACTGCACCTTAATATGTCTACAAACAGCCAGTTACTAAGTATTACAAAAGCTTAAACGCTCACTGGCTCAGTTGAGTATAGTGAAAGTTGTGATTTTAAACCGGTTTATGCAGTTTTTCGATACACGGTTTATAATACTTTTGACTCTTACAAATCGAAATGCTTAGGTTACCTCCCGGACCATAACTTATTATACAACTGCCGAAAAAAAGGAGTATAACATTTTCAGGATTTATTCTAAATGTTTGATTTGACATCCATGTCAAATCGAATATCGATTCGGATGACACTGGCTATTAATTTTCATTTGATATATTTTTCCGGCATTCGGGTTTTTTATTATATTTTAATAATTTGCTTGTTTAACCTGTGCTATTGTCTGCGTATAATAAAGTGCTCATGTTTATTTTAGAAAAGTGGCTATGTTCAGAGAATCACATCGTAATAAGTGTCAACAGCGTCACGCGCGAATAGTCGTTGAAAGATGTGCGTGCGTGCGTGCGGTGCGACGCTTCTTATAATGAGCGATCAGCTTTATTCATACTCGAGTATTGATAAATTACAATTCAAGGCAACATTTACGTCTATGGTTAAAGTTCACATCATAATAAGAACTGACCTAATTTTCACGTCTCCGTTTTTAATTAATTGATTGAGAAATTATCTACTTACAATAATTGGATAGCTAATTAAGGTTGTAATCAAAGCAAGTGCTTTGTTATCTTTGTGGTTAATGGTATTTCTATGCCGCCGAAAGCTAAAAGAAAGACATTTAAAAATAGCGATCCCCTGTACCTATACCTATTGACCTCTGTAATTCTAGTAAAGAGAGAAGAACGCTGGACTCTGTACTGTATCATAATTATCCGATAGTTATTCTGTATGTATTACTCACAGTGACCTCTATAATTAAGCTATGAATAACACTAAAAAAAATATGACAGCAGCATGTCTAATGCTGCTGTCATATTTTTTTTGGAGCTACTTGATTGGCGTCATTTTGGCGCTGTAAAGAGTTGTCCTTAGAACTAAAATTGGTGAGGGCACTAGTTGACAACTGATACTTGATACTTCTTGGCACTTCCTGCATCCATATGTTATTAGTTCCATAGACACTCGTATGTCATTTGTGACGCTTCAAATTGATCCATAGTTTAAGCTGTCATTTGTTCTAGGGATAGCCGGTCCAGTGTTAATTATATAGATTAATTATAGAGTTCACTGGTGAGTGATTACAAGTGCTTTTAATTTATAAACACAAAAAGATGTAAATACAAGTACAAAATTAGTATACAAAATATTGAAGCTTATCATGTCTATGTAAACGTTAAATATTTTTATATTTAAGTATTATTGTTTAAAATTGCAATTTATTACTTACAAAATCTTAACGAAGAAAACGTTTATAATTCAATTCCTGATTACTTTTTTATTTGGTACCTACAAGTTTATTGTTACCAAAAAATATAAACATACAATAACTAAAATTACAATAATATATTATAATTTTTCATTGGGTGCATTAAAATATTAATTTATAAGCGAATAAATTCGTTAAACTCATCCCGAGGTTAAAATTAGAAATTTAATAACATAAAATTTTCCAATGCTATAACATTTAAGCCATATAAGACCATTTTGATTTTTTTTTTGGTAAATTAAATTACCTAGTCGTTAGGATTATAATTATTATGAGCTTGCTTAGAGGAAATTTTAAGAAACTAAAGTTTCTTATTACCTACTTGCGAACATCTAAGTCAAATGATGTGCAAAGATTTTATAGCCTGACTGTTAAATTAATTATAATTATAGATTAAAAATATAGTACCTATTTAGGTACCTATCATTATTTTTTGTTAGATAAAATTATTGTTGTATAGTTCTTACATTTCACGAGGGCTCGTGGCTTATGGTCGTGTGTGTGTCGTATCTGTATAGGCTAGGCTCCTGACAGGCACGCACACTTACGCAATGTGCATGTACACGACGTAACCACAAGTAAAGCGCCCGTCACTTCGTGAGATAAACGTACTATAATATCTTATAAAAAATATTTCTTGAACATTTTCGTCGTCAGTGATTTTACTTTATAAACTTAAGTCTATTTAAAATAGAAGTAGAGCCTTAAATAATAAAGAAATTTGGGTACTTTCAGTAAAAAAACATAATTGATTAACGGTTTTAGATTTAACGTTGAAAAGCTTAATTACATTTTCAACTATACATTAGCTAAGATTCGCTGGAAACTTAGCAAAAATGTTATAGTAAATAGTAATTACTATTAATTAATTATAATATTGACTTATTATTTATGTACCTATGTAAATGGTCCAGTGGCCTTACTAATACAGCTACTTACGTTATTGTAAAAAAACCTTTGTGGGATGTGCAATACTATTTGAAAAACAAAAAATGAAGTTAATATCGGCCAATCGTTAATAGATCTTACACCATTACTAATGTGAAATTATTAATTTCACATTTTGTCTATTATATGTATAGCGCCACTGTTGAAATAAAACTAAGTACATACTTAATATTATAAAAAAATTATTCTTGCTTGTAGAATAGACTAATGTACAATCTACAGAAACAATAGATTATATAATTTTAAAAAACTCAAAGCATATTGCGTTAAAATATTGGACATATTTTTTTGAGAATAAATACGGCAAAACTAAAATTTACGTGCGCATTCGCAGTTATTTTGCTACACACAAATTTGTACAGTACGTAGTGCACATAAAGTTCAGTTCAGTTTGATTTGTAACATTGTGGAAAAGGTGCGTTGTTTCAAGCGATTTTGCCGCAATGTGCCTTGAGCTGTATATTCTCACCATTTTTTGACGATTCGAATTCTGTAAGACCTCAATTACGAGGTTGTAGAATTAGTACAGTCAGCATAAAAAATATTTCATTTGCATTGAAAACAGTGACTGCGCCTAATGTGATGCTTGCTGTCTGTTCCTTGTATTGTATATGCAACGTAATCTTGTATATGTAACGTAATCGTCAAATAGCTTTAGGGTTGCCCAAGAAAAAAAATCCTAGGACACACACACATATAACTACAGAGAACAGACCAGTTGCCAGGCCACTTTAAAGCGTGTCAATAACTACATTCACACATACAGCGGTGAATGTTCATTATGACGTCTCGAATATAATATAGTGTGTGTGTGTGTTTATTTATACGTTTCAGTGAATCATAACTTGCTTGTATGAAATAGGATACTGTAATCTGTATTTTACTCATATAATTTTACCTATTTCTCATTATGATAAAAGTATTAGGGAGCTAAAGTATAAGGTTTTCTCGACGCGAACAAGGTAGGTACCTGAATTATGTTAATATATTTGATGCCGACTGTACAATTTACATATTGTTTTCGACTGTAATAGTTATATGGAAAGAATGTTAGACCAAAAAATATGGCCTAGATAGTAACTGAAATGGTGCTATAGTCCTTTAGATTTTGATCTCATATCAATTTGAGAGCGTGTATGTTGTTGCTTATGTATTGATTCTCAACTATCGAATCGGTTGTGTTAAATGATGTTAATGAAAATTTTATTCTTAGTACTTATAGAGAATAAAATATGAGTTTAATTCAGAATTATTGTTTTATTTTTTTGCTGACCCTAGTTGTACCTATCACCAAATGTCGTTGATCTTTTCCGACTGGTGTAGAAACGGACGCCACTGTCCACCTTCGACAGCCTGAGCTTGTGGACTGTATGAATTTAGAAGTTCCGAAGGATCAGGGGGCGAATGAAGGGATAGCGGGAACTCCGTGCACTAACCTTGTAAAGTCCCAGGGACTGGAGCCAGGTGCGCACCTCCACTATCGGCCACTCCGGAACACGTCGGCGTCAGCTGGGCAGCGAAGTCGTTCACACACACACTCTTTTTGTTGGTTGGTAAAAAACACGAGGATGGGCGACACAATGGGTGCATGCGCCTCGCGGAGACGAAAAGTTCGAACTGAGTTAGGTGTCATGGCGTCGCAATTTTGACACCACGAACGTCATTTTAGTGCACGAAGGGAAATGGAGGGTAGATGGGAATTATTTTGACATATAACGTCAATCCAAATAAAAACCAAAAAGGTGGCGTCACCACCGACATTAAAATGACCACTGTGCTGAAATACCCGAAGTTTCTGTTAAGCAGTTTTTTTTACTCGATGACAAGATAGTTCTTGACTGCGATCTCATCTGATGGTAAGTGACGGTAAATCTAAGATGTAATCGGTAAATCTCCGACCAGACAAGTCCAGTTTAACCGTGAAAAGGTAACAGACAGACAGACAAAGTTACTTTTGCCTTTATAATATAAGTATGGTGTGACGTAATAAAACAAAAATTAAAATGTACACTAACCTTTAATACTTCAACTAAATAATTGTGACAAATATAATTAACTTAAACAGTATTCTTGACTAGATGCATAGGGAATTGTGGTAGGTATTCTCTTTTCTCTGGCAATTTTGTTTTGTTCCTGAAACAAATTGAAATCATCCAGTTATTACAATTACAGAAACTGGTTAAATCGATTTTATTTATGTAATGTGCATTTTAAGCCTAGTTACGGATTTTCTTAGTATTAAATTTATTAATTAAATTACAAATATTAAAATCTTACTAACTAAAGCGAGCGGATTATTCCGAAGTTAGGAGTGTCATAATAAATGTAGGAAAACTCTTAATGCCTTCACGGGATGTCGTTTTGTATGAATAGTTTGAATTTCAACCACATAAGGGTGCCATCGATTGCTCATTTATATATGCTTATTTATTATTATATTAATATACTAACATAGTATTATGTTTGCTCTTGAGTGTATAATATATACATATTATATAATATTCAAAAATAAACATACAAAAACATTGCAACATTGACTGATATGCATATCAATAACAAGCATACACACAACATTCAAAAAAAAAAAGCAAAAAATATGGGAAAATATTCGGCATTAAAATAACCAGTCAGTTGTGTGTTAGCACATATTATTTAGTCTTCAAGACCTCGAAGGAAGGAAGGGAATGCGGAATGGAATATATTTTGAAAAAAAAAAAAAAAAAAGTTGTCTACTTACAATGCAACATTCTTCCTCCTCTTTGGCACATCTTGGATATCAATAGGATCTGTGGTTATGATCACTGGCCTGACAGATCCGAAGAAGTCAGTTATCGGCACTTTGCCAGGGTCTCGCTTGAACAGATCTCTACGTACTCCAACTGTAGATAGACAAGCACTTTTTGGACACACTGCAAGCTGTAATACATAAATATAATATTTTAGGTAATAAATATGTATCTGTATTATCTGGTGGGAGGTTTCAGCCTTGGCTAGTTACCACGCTAACGTCAAAGACGTGCCACCAAGCAATTTAGCGTTCCGGCACGATGGCGTGTAGAAACCGATTAGGGGTATGGGTTGAATTTACACTGCTATACCCCTTCCAAGTTAGCCCGCTACCATCTTAGACTGCATCGTCACTTACCATCAGGTGAGATCGCAGTCAAGGGCTATCTTGTCATAGAATAAAAAAAAAAAAAAAAATTGTGAATAACTCAATTTAATTGCGAATTAACGCTAATTTTTTTTATTTTTTAGCATTTATAAGAAAAATTCTTAGGATATATAATTCTAAGAAAAATTGAGGATTGAGAATTATACAGAGTGATAAAAGTAACTTTTGTTTATGAAAAAAACAAACTTTCGCATTTTTAAAATTAGTAAAGATTAAAATTATTAGGGATTGCTTACGAATTCCGACATAGTCTTCTTACTATTGGGGTGTACATTTTCCAAGAATTCCAAAACGTAATAGGTGTATCTATCAATAATATACACTCCTATCGCCGAATCCACATGGTGCTGAAAATAAAGATATGAAATTGAAAAACAGTGGTGAATAATGCTGTTCTGAATCCTGATTGATTTGAGCTAAAGCTCAAAATGTACTGTCAATTTTTTTAACCTTCACAGGAAAAACCTAATAACTCTTTTTCAGGCCTAATCAAAGTCTCCAACCCAACCCAAGACATCAGGACTACTAGACAAAAGTTTAACAAGACATCAGGACTACTAGACAAAAGTCTAACAAGACATCAGGGCTACTAGACAAAAGTCTAACAAGACATCAGGACTACTAGACAAAAGTCTAACAATCCACACTTAGCCAGCATAGCTGAATATGGCCTCATTTGACAGGAGACCAAAAAAATTTGGAATGCTCTTCCAGCTTCTGTTTTTTCAACTATAACTTGGGTATCTTCTAAATAATCAAGAGTGAATGGCTTTTCGGCAAGCGTGCACCATTTTAGGCTACATCTTCACTTGCAATCAGATGAGATCTCAGTCTAGTCTATATATTTAAAAAATAGCCAGTCAATTTTTTTTGTTCAAACTTTTTTACTTGTAAACTTAACGTAATTTTTTAGCCAAATTTAGTTTACTTATAGAAATGTATGAATATTATAAAGTAGTTTAAATACTTACAGAAAGTGAATCCTCACCAACTAAACTACTGGCAGTAGCGAGAATATTGGGCGAGTAAAACTTCTCATACATTGAAGACGCCTGGCATGTGTCAATTATGAAGAAAATCTCATTATATCTGAGGACAAAGTGAACTTTCATATTAAATAAGTAAAAAACACTAATGGCAGTCCCACAAAATTGAAGATTGTTTTTCTTACTCTTTAACTTGTTAAATAATATATTAGATACAAAGAAAAAACTTAATTTCAAAAAAAGTGAAAACAAGAATAAAGAAGAAAGAACTACACATACAAATATTGCTAACAAAGGAATCTCTATCAGACAGAAGAGATTTGTGAATGAGGTGTGAGGGTAGTAAACATAATTAAATAAAATTTAATTACTTCAACATGTTCCAGTCAATTTTTAAAAATAGGTAAAGATTCCTTTCATATATTATTTAGATTTAGATAAGATAAATACTTTTTTTTAAATTTACCTCCTTTTCTGCCACATTTGCTCAAGTGCATCTGCAAGCTCCTGGCTTGTTATTTCCTCTGAGTCTTGAAACTTGAGGAAACCATCTCCACCATGTCCTGTGAGATATATAAGGATATTGCTGCCTTCATCAGTGAGGAGACGCTTAGACCTTGGTGTGTCTGGGGGCACTCGCCCAGTTAAGAGACGAACAAAGTTTTCAACTGAAACCTGAAATAACATGATTTTATTACCAAACCAAAAACCGAAAAGGAAACAATATGACACGAGTAAAATTTTGATAACGATTGCTTCAGTCATAGTTTTAATATGTAGATTATGTGATGTAAAATAAATTACATATATTTAAAATTGGTCGAAAAAGTGCAGCTAGGTATGTTTTAAGGTTACAGGCCTTACAGGCCAGCAGGAAAACTGTTTTTTACTGGTGTACTGACACCAAATTTCTTTCAAGGTAAAAGAAATATTACAAAAAATAAAAATAAATTACCTCATTAGCCTGTGAACTTCTTAGCTACATATAGTTCAGGGGCAAAAATAGTTACTAGTTCTTGCAATTCATGACCGTACGTGGCTCATGGCTGTGTGTGTGTCGTATCTATATAAGTGTGAGCGAGAGCTTGCTCACACCTGACCGCTCCCACCTAGACTCCTGACAGGCACGCACACTTACGCAATGTGCATGTACACAAAATAACTTTGTGAGATAAATATACTATAATAAAAATTTATCTCACATTACCTCATAGCCTCTATAGTCTACTTCAACATCATCACCATAAACATTAATTTGTTCCATTGCATTATTGAAAATAGTGGCCGGCCGTGGGTTCCTAGGATTACAGGCCATATCGTCAGATATCATTAGTATTATTTGACTGTCAGGAATGCCCAATCGCTTCACGCTGCGGTATATAGACAACACGTTAGCTACATGACGATAGTTGAACCAGAACCTTGATGTATCCACCAAAACAGCCCAGTTGTTTGTGTGGTTTGACTTTTGAAACTGTTCTGGAATCTAAAAACAATCATTATCACTGTTCAATAAAATCCAATTATCATTTATTTTCATTTACTAAATCTATACAAAAAAAATAGCAGTGATAGCTAGCTAGATTTTGAGAGGTCCAGGTTTATATCTCAGGCACACATCTTTGATATTTCCTGAGTTAAGTATGTGTGCTCTCTTCGACAATTCAGCCGGGATGTGCCTTTACGCAGATTTAGTACTGAACATATTCTGCCACTTTCTGCGGTGAGATGGAGTAATCACGTACAGCACACATTTACTCACTTCCGCACACTCTTGTAAATACTTAATGTCTCTATGAACGCACACTAACTCAAAAGCTGTTACACTTACAAGCTAACACGTACGTTTGTACATGTACTGCGGCAGAGGGGAATGCGTGCGCTTATGCACGCGTATAATGCGGCTTAATTGTCGAAGGTGTGTTCTAAACAAATTAAATATATTTGCTTTCTTAAAATTAAGAAAAAACGTCATGAGGAAACATGCATGCCTAATAGTTTTTCCATGTTCTCAAAAGTGTGTGAATCCGCACTTGGCCAACATAGTGGGCTAGCGATGGGTTCAGATGAATGAATACAAAAAACTCAAAAAAGGAAGTACAATGCATTCAGGAAAATCAAAAAGTTCCGCAGGATTTTTAAACTTTTTCAATATCAATTGTACTAACCTCTACCGCACCGTTTAGGTAGAAGGAAAACATAAATGTAATTAAAGAGATTACTTTCTTCAAATACCCTGCCATTTAGAGTATTAAAATGCTATTAATATTAAATAATTATCTTATTTATATTGTTTGAAATACAAATTATTGTTTTGGTTTTCTTCTCCAAAAACTCACAAAAAAAAATGTAAACACCACAGATTGACAGACAGACAGATTAATTTAATTTTTAGTGACTACTCTGTGACCACGAACAATGTTGCCAACTTGTTTTTGGAAAAAGAGCTAGGTCAAATCTAAAAATGAGGTACCTAGGTAAGTTTCTTTCAAAAGAAGAGCTTTTAAGAGAGTTTGATTTTATTGTAAAATCAAAAAATTGCTTATTTTGTCTAAAATCTCCTTAGGAACAGGGAAGAGGACACTTCCTAATGGGCGGCCATCTTTTGCGTCATATTTCTGTAGGTATAAAGGTAAAAACAGACTGAGCGTACGTACGCAACGTATACTATGCGATATGGGAGAGTAGATGTGCACACTTGTCCCGCGTACACAACGCATTTGACGTCAGACTCATGAGTAATTTCTTCAGGTGCTGTTGTGCACAATGTTTTCCGATTCTGAGAGTGAATTTGAGGACGATTTACTACGTTTGTTATTTATAAATGAATATTTGTGCAATGTAGCATCGCGATATTCAATGCATTTAATATTATAAATGGCTTCATATTGTCTAACCAAATCAATCAATTGTTCGTCTCCCATTTTCAAAGCAAAGCGTACCAACGTCTATTGGAGACTGACGCGCTGCAAACGTAAATTCTAGAAACACACTGGTCTTACGCGTGGGATGGCGTATGATTATCCCCTCCACCTTCCCACGCCGATCTGGACTGGCAGAAATAACGTTGCGTGTGAACGCGTGTAAAAGCATTGCGTATGACAGTATGTTTCTAATTCGACGGTTTTCATACAAATTAATGAGTCTAGATGTCGTAATGCGTTGCATACGTTGCGTACGTAAGCTCAGTCTGTCCTTACCTTTAGTATTATGCACTTCTAAGTATCTATTAGTAATCTGTGGTATGCACCCTAGTCTAATTAGTATCTATTTTGTACCTAGGTAGGGCGGTGGTAGGGCGCCTCGATGTAGATAAGTACCTACCTAGGTACCGATCTATTTCCTACATGGAACATTTCCATGGAATTGGGACTAGGTAGGTACCTACCTACTTAACACTGCTTCCATGTATACCGTAGAGAGAGAAGACAGCAAACGTCAAAACCGGTCAAAACACTGTCAAGGAGTTTTGAATTTTGACATCAATTTGACATTTTGTGTTTGGAAATGGTTGTCAAGTGATTAACGTAAACATAATTTTTATAAAATTAATAATTTTAAATCGAAGTCATGAGCAGCCGCAATCCTAACACTTTGATGAGTGTTCCAGACGAGCAATTTGATTATCTATTTAAAATAGTGCTTATTGGCGACTGTGGGACAGGGAAAACATGCATTGTGCAACGCTTGAAGTCCGGTAACTTCATAGAAAGACACGGAAATACAATAGGCGTAGACTTTTCAATGAAAACTTTAATGGTAGACGGGAAAAAGGTCAAGGTACGTAGGAATACTCTTTGAATTTGTATAAAAACTGTGTAAAATGTATTCATTGTGATAAAATTAGCTTCAGATATGGGACACTGCGGGGCAGGAAAGGTTCAGGACAATAACACAAAGTTATTATCGGTCGGCGAACGGAGTAATTATAGGTACGTTGTATAATTGATATATTACATTAATAACACCCACCAGGAAACATTCGTTAGTTAAAACAAACTGTGACTCATAACAAAATGAAAACATGTCTGTTATCTGTCTTTTGCTATCAATATTTAATAACAAAACAGTTTAATGTAGCATGACACAGTTCAGTATATCAATAGTGTCACTGTTATTTACTGGATTGTAACAAATATTAATTAGACACATTTACATTCATGATGTTATCTGAAGTACCCTATCTGGTATTAAAAACACATGGATCCCTAGAAAGAGACAATCAGCAAGCTTTAGCTGTCTATAATTAATGAGCATGCACAAGGTAGAGATTTACTTTGCCAAAGGCCAAATTCTTTTAATGAGAAGTTTTTTTTATTTCAAAGAGTTTTTTTTTTTATTTCATCTATACTTATCTATATTATTGATATAAGTTGGTCTAAGTTGATATTACATGATAATTATTTTTTGTTGACAGTGTATGACATAACAAAAAGGTCCACATTTCTCTCCCTTCAAAAGTGGATAGAAGAAGTGAGACGTTACACTTCATCCAACGTCATAGTTTCTCTTATAGGGAACAAGTGTGACCTCACAGACCAACGAGAGGTTGAACCGGATGAACCAAAGTCATTTTGTCGTTATATTCCTGAGATTATGTTTGTGATGGAGACATCTGCTAAGGATAACACTAATGTTGAGGACACATTCCGCAGTTTAGCAACAGAATTAAAGGTGATTTTTTTAAAATTAATGATTGATAAATAACCTAAAAAATAAAAATGCTCACAAATTTTATCAGAGTACATTCCAGTGTAAAAGTATAGCAGATAACGGCAGGAATTCCAGGATGAAAGTATGTCCTCAGGATGCAGACCTCCTTGCCAAATAATATTAAATATTCATTCAGTGGTCTAGCAGTTTCAGTCAAAACAGACAGAAAGTGTTACTTTCGCATTTGTAATATTAGTGTGGATTTAAGGATATAAGGATACTTGTCTTTTGACTGGTCATCCTACTAATGTTATGTTATGTTAAAAGTTTGGATGGATGGATGTTTGTTACTCAATCACGTAGCAACAATTGAATCAATTTGGCTGTTATAAGAGTGTTACCATGGGAATTAATAAACCCATCCACGATTACGAAATTGCGGCCATCAGCTAGTACTTAAATATACTATTTGGTTTTTCAGAGACAACACGACAACAGCGAAGGCCCCCCAGCCGAATCAGACTCAGTTGTGCTCGGAGACAGCCATTCTGTCAGCAGGTGTCAGCCATGTAGGTCCTCTTAGGTAAATCATAGCACCATAGACAATCTGCCATTTCTTTTATTCTTAATTTTAGTGGCCTGGAAGAAAACCAAATATTTTTTTATGTCACAATATTGATGGCTATGAATGCTTTGTAAATATAAGTTTAATGGATATATATTGTGATAATATTATATTATTGAAATTACTTCATCATCGTTAATTGATAGACATCTAAAGTGTCACCAAGAGATTTAACGTTCTGGCACAATGGCATATAGAAACCGATTAGGGGTATGGGTTGAAATACACTGCCATACCCATTCCAAGTTAGCCCGCTACCATCTTAGAGTGCATCGTCACTTCCCATCAAGTGAGGTCAAGGTCTATCTTGTCATTAAATTAAAAAAAAACTGAAACAATGTTATAATAATGTTGTATGAGGAAACATTGATGTAAATCCTGTTGATTTTAAGTTGTCTATTCATTACTACACATTGTTATTTTATAAATATTCTGGTTTGGGTACTGGACCAAATTAAACTTTAAAAATAATGTAAACTTCCTGCTAACATTATACTTTCGTTGGTGCGATAAAAATCGAAATATATCAAAGTAGCTCAGTACAGTTCACCTTCAAAATAAGCAATAAGCTCAATTCTTCTTTGCACCAGTGTGCCTTCAGCCTAAGCTACATATGTTGTTGTATTATTGCAGCTGTGCTATATGCCACTGATATGTGAAAAGTCAAAATCACCAGTAAAACAAAATATTGTATTAATTTTACCTATCAAGGTGCTAAAAAAACATTCTTAAGTGAATCTCTGTATGTATATTTATTTTTAGACGCTTCTTTAAATTACTTATTTATAAGAAAAAATTGTATGATTTTGCTATAAAACATACAAAAATACTTAATATATTTTCATTCACTCATATTTTCTTTTTGGTGGAAATAAGCGTATATTTTCTTTTTTATACATAATTAATAATTATGAGTAATAAAATTTTATAAAACTAGAGCAATTAACACTACCTCTATATTATAACACTATACACCTTTAGTCCATTTTATGTATATATGCAAAATTTTAACTAAACTAAAATACTGACACTAAATAATCATGAAGATTTTTATGACTGAGTACCTACTTTGGTCATTGTTCTGACAAAATATAAATAGTTAGAATGAACTCAAAATAAGGTTTGTTTATAAAAACTGTGAATTTAGTTTAGTTAAATTTTTGTCATGTTAGTTTAGTCTGAATCAACCAGTTCGATTATTTTGTGATGGCTTTAAATATTAATTTTAATTGTAAAGAAAAATCTCATTACTTTTAAGTGTATCTTAATTTTTAAGGTCGTCAGTCAGTTTCGATGGTGTAAATATCTAAGTATAGAATAAATACATATTATTTGTAATGGTGTTGCAGAAAAATCGATTATTTACATTGACCAGCACAAATATCGATACCACAATCGATTTTATGAGTGCCTTGGGGCTCTCCGATAGACTATCGATATCGATTTTCTGCCAACACTAATCTACCTATTCGAGACTGAAACACACGCCATAATAATGTATGTTACTAAATTTGTAAAAATATACAAAACTTTTTTTTAATTTTTCTTAATTTAAATTTATTGTTGTATATAAAAAAAAATCCTCCAAGTTGTGCTTTCCTTTCCCCTAAAGAACTAAAACAATGTGTTTGATTTACTTTGAGATCTCTTAATTCAGTTTAACGATTTGTTTACAACTGAAATCGCACCCTTGTGTAAATATTGTTCACTTCTTGCAAGTGTGTTTTTAGTTCTTTATTTTATCTTGTAGACACAAGATACACAGGATTTTTAGATAGGCACATTTTTATGAAATTAAAAATGCATGAGATTTTCTCCTTAACTATTACTTTATGTTTATACTTAGTTATACTTACGTATTTAAATAAACATTAAAATAAATACAGAAAAATCTAATAAAATTATGATCTAATAAGTTACGTATGTGATTAGGAATCTCTACAATAAAACGGTTCTATTAGTTCTAGTAAATGATTTATTATAAATTATCTATTATTATCTATTAATACTCTGAATATACTTATAGGTTGATAAATAATAATTATAAAACTTGTATATATACTTAATTATACTTTATTTTACGTGTAAAACCAATCAAATGAAATGATTGCGCCTAACAAAGTGTTAATAAGTTTGTTTTTGAAATAAAAATACGTTTCTGTTATAACAAGTTTGGTTTTATTATACCTGTATATCATTATATCTTCAACAAAATCACCATTTCATGCTCTATGAAAACTACATTAGTTGAAAAGTAAGCTTACATTACAAAAACTAAGATTTTACCCTATTTGAAACCTTAAGGGCCTGTCTAGACGAGGGACTATTGTCCGCGGAGGACAGTACGTACTCCATCGTCTCATTGGACCATTTCAACTTTATAGTCGCCGCACTATAAGTTATTGCAGTTGTAAGCGATCCATTTTGACGGACAAGAAAGTACCCCGAGGACTGTCTCGTCTACGCAGGCCGTAGGAACCATTTTTTGAAAAAAAAAAAAAAAGACAATCAGGGTTTTGAGATAAAATAGTGTTGCAAAAAACGAGCGGTAAAGCCTAATCTTACGACACAGGTAAAAATAATCACTCTTTACTGTTGGTTTGCCTCATAAAAGTAGTACTTACCTATTAACTATTTACCGTGTTTGTCACGGCCCTAAAAAAAATTAACGCTATGATTCTTCGTATCGCTAACTATGATATCCAATTGCTTCGTCACATAGATACCAGAAATCCATCCAAACTTCCCGGGTTCACCGCCCAACCTTCCGAACACCCTGACCAATTGACCGTTAGGTTTAAAAACTTGTACGCGACAGTTGCCAGAATCCCCAACTAGGATGAATCCCATAGGATCTACCGCTAAGCATTCAGGTTGTCTGAACTGCCCTTTTCTTTGGCCTAATGAACCGAATTCTACAATTTTGCTTTTATCTAGTTTGTTGTAGACTTTGACGCGTCGGTTTCCGCTGTCGAGTATGATCACGCGGTCGTTGGTAACGGCGACCGCAGTTGGACCGTTAAATTCGGTGCATAAGATCTCTTTGGTCTCCCAAACGCTGGAAGTGTGCATTGCTTGTTCCTTTGTGGCTACTCCGTATTGATCTACGAATTTTCCGTCTGATTGTAGGACCTGTAGGTAAATATAAATTTAATTACTATAAATTAGGTAAATTGTAATTTAGAAATTTAGAAAACACCTTGGTTTGATATTCTTTAAACAAATACCATTTATGTCAAGCTAGCTGATGCCCGCGATTTCGTCCGCGTGGATTGAGATTTTCTGTTCCCGTGAAAACTCAATTCTCCAGTATATAAAGTAGTCTATGTGTTATACCAGACCATGATCTATCTATGTGCCAAATGTCAGCCAAATCGGTTCAGTTTTTGCGGCGTGATTGAGTAACAAACATCCATACATCCAAACTTTCGCATTTATAATATTAAATAATAATAGGATTATCCCTTATTTATCCTGATCAAGTAGATAAGTAGTATATTTTACTACCGCATTCATTATTGCGGCACCACTAGGTATCGAGTTTTTACAGAACAAGAATTTGAAAACGCACCGCGAAATCATTTTTTCGAATTACAAAAATGGTTTTACAGAGTGCTGTTCCTCAATCCGAGAAAAATGGTGAAATACGGTATTACTGCTATTCGATACGAGTGCACAACTTGCCTTACCTGGACTCTATCATTCCCAGTGTCGACGACGTAAATGTGATGCTGTGCGTTATCAGTGGCTATGCCCTCGGGCGATCGGAACATGCCCACTCGACTGCCCTTCTGCCCTATACAGCGGAGGTAGTCGCCGTCTTTTGAAAACACGTGGATACAGTGCTTCCATTTATCTAGAACAAAAAAATTATAATCGTTTTAAGAAGGCAAATCAACGTCATTATATTACACTAGCTTTTACCCGCAGCTTCGCTCACGTTAGGTTCGATTTTTTAAACCCCTATTTTACCTCTTTCGGGGTTGAATTTTGAAAAATCCTTTCTTAGTGGACTACGTCCTAATAGCTACCTGTATGCCAAATTTCAGCTCGATCGGTCCAGTGGTTAGAGCTGTGCGTTGATAGATCAGTCAGTCAGTCACCTTTGTCTTCGTCCGCGTGAATTTCATTATTAAAATTCCCGTGGAAACTCTTTGATTTTTTCGGAAGGCTACAGCCTATGTAAATGAGTTTTGTTGCGGCGTGATTTAAGGATAAACCAACAAACAAACACACTTTTGCATTTAAAATAATTATTAGTAAGTATTTTTAAGGATCACAAAAGTTTAAAGTAGGTATAGAAGATCTCTCAGCAGGATCTTTGAGACGATAGTTAGTTAGTAACGTTAGTAACCTAATCCTACTTCTGCCAGTGTGAGTAGGTAAAGTCTGTAAAGAATGTTCTAAATGTAGCCTTTTTTTACCACTTTTAGTTGTCTATCAAATTATTACTCAGTGCATGCGTTCAATTAGAACATCCGAAATTACCTATCAACTCAATTCGCATAAATCATTGAAGGCAAAATGTACTTTCTCTGCTGGTCTTCCGTTATTCAGGTTCAAATGACGTCAAGCATTTAAATATCCGAAGCAAATCGCTGAAAATGCAATTTTGCTTTAAATATTCATAGCACGTGCGAAGCGGTGCCGCATATTCAATCACCTCGTCAAACACATTTTTGTGCACCTGCCTATACTCATCATGTTTTATAAATTGGAAAGGGCCAAACGGATATAGTCCGTAGGGCAGTTAAGTTAGGCTGTTAATTTCTCTGGACGTTATCCTATATTTCTAATATGTTCAATGTACCTTTAAATAAACAATGTGCTTTATAAATTTTGTTTTTTAAAAATGAAGTTACTACTGCTTCCAATTATGGAGATTTTTTTGGCAAAAATTCGCATAGCCTGCTACTATTTTAAATTGCATCGTCACATACCATCGGGGAATATCGCAGTAAATGGCGATCTTGTCATTAAATAGAAAGTAAAAGGGACTAACCTGTCACATAAATCTCCCCCAAACTCTTCATAAAAGCGATATGAACTGGACACAACATCTCGTCACAGGAGAGTCTCGTGACAATCTTGGCTTGCGCGCGCTCCACCACCAGCACGCTATGGCTATCCATGCCGCAGATGTAGAGGTGGTTGTTCCAGGGACTGATCCCGACTCCGGACGGACGGGAGGTTTTACGCCATGTGTAGTGAGGGATGAAGTTGCGGGACCTAAAATATCGATGAGTTAGTAATGTCCTTCTTTCTAGGTTCAATATGTCCTCCTTTTTTCGCATGAGGGGAAAACACTCTATGGATCGCAGGATATAATGCCGGTGGATCCCAGAAACTTCTTACGAACTGGTTTATTTCTCAATTTTGTGTCTCCTAAACAAATAAACATTTCTAATCCCGATTTGAATTCTGGGACGAATCTATCGTTATCTGGTCTGATTTTCAGAGTTTTGGTTTTGACCAAGAACAGATTTTTGGTATAAAATCATATTTTTTGAGCAGTCCTTAAATAAGTTGTCTTTACTTTACCAAAAGATTTCCGATTGAATCGTGAGCAAATAGATAAATAATTGTAACATTTGAAAAGAGCAACTGCTGAATTTCTTGCCGGCTCTTCTCAGTAAAATCTGTTTTACGAAACGGTAGCAGAGACTTGACTTAGTCTTAGCCTGTCTTTTAGTTGTCTCCCTAACTTACCTATAATGTAGAGTGAGGCTTGCTTCGCTCTCCATAGGATCGTTCTGTTTCGCTGCTTCAGGGAGAGGATCATCTGACTCAGCGTCGTAAGGTGTCATGGAATCAGATTCTATGCGGAAATTTTCCTTATCGAAGGTGTACTTCTCCGCGTCCCATTTGGAGACTTCGGTTAGAAGTTGTAGTGTATTCGTATGAAGATTAATGAAGGTCTTTACCTGGAAAAGACTTTCTTTTATATTTCCAACGAACATTCGTTAGTAAACGTTTAATGCTAACGATCTAACCGTATGGACGTAAATGCAGAGTCCTAAATAAATGGAAGGAGTTCTAAATGTAGATTTTCAAAGATCCTACTAATATTATAAACACAAAAGTTTGTAAGTATGGATGGATGGATGTTTGTTACTCTTTCGCGTAAAAACTACTGAACCTATTTGGCTGAAATTTAGCATAGAGATAGATTATAGTGTGTAATAACACATAGGCTACTTTTTATCCCGGAAAATAAGAGAGTTCCCGCGGGAATCACAAAACATTAATCCATGCGAACGAAGTTACGGGCATCAACTAGTATGTAGATAGGTAAATTAATCATCATTTGGGTTCCTACGTCCATAGGTCCTCCTAGTTATTTGTTGTGAGACCTCGTATCGGACTAGAAGACAGTAGTAGGTACCTAAATAACTATGACTAGAGCCTGTCATGAGTTTGAAAGTTTCCCACGAACCTGTTCAGTATCATCAATATCCTCTCTCATGTTCATGGCTCGCTTGGCTACATCGCGAGCTTCCGCCAAAGTGGATTTCAACCCCAACGCTGTCATATCACCCAACTTCTGCAACTGGGATGCTTCCCTCAGCAAGTCCATCTTTGCTTCGAGGATGGCATTGATCTTTGCCTCTGCTGTCGTGTTGATCTGTTCGATGATTCGATCGCATCTGTCCTGTATTTTGAAACGGAAGTGCCCTTAGTAAAATTTTAATTTTTTTTATAGATTTATTTATTAACATTGCATTTAAAGTAGTATTTCTTATATCTAGGTATCACAACAGTATAGATCAAGTGTTGGATCGCCGCCTTCGGCGAAAAAAATTACGCTGTTCAGAGATTACTTGATAAGATTATCCAGTCATCCAGTCAATATACTGGAGAATAAAACGAAGATCTGATTTTTCTGCTGAGCAGATCTTCGTTTTATTCTCCAGTAGACAGATCTTTTGCTACCTACTAGGTATGTTGGTACTCGTAAGTAGATTTTCGGATTCGAATTCTTCAGAAAAGTATTTGGTACGACACAATCGAATTTTGTCCTGACAAGTTGGAAACAATCTATTGATAAGGATTAAGGACGTTAAAGCGCAGTTTTTGAAGTATCACGGACTGATATCGATATCAAACAAAACAAAAATAATAATCAAGATAATAATTAGGTAGGTCAGATAACGAATAAAAAGTTTTGATTTAATAATTATCAATTTTCTTAAAAGTAGTGGACACTTACATTTCAAACGCAGATGGCTAATCTCCGTAGAGATTGCCAGAGATTACCCGTGGCCGGAATCGGTCGGGGAACTATTATTATCTTTACTAATCCTTCGATCCAAGTAAGGACATTTATATATTGTGTGGAAGCCATGTGGAAGCCCATAGACATAGTAAATATAAAAGGATTCTTAGAGTTACCTCATAATGTTCAATTTTATGGTCAAGTCGACTTGCAGCTGAATCGAGCTCTTTCAAAATGGATCCAATCTGAGTTCGCATATCTGCCAAATGCTGCAACCAGCAAACCTTGCAGAAGTTCTAGAACAATTTAGAGATTGATGGTATTTTTATCGGGATCGTACACATAAAATGTTTTATAGCCCAAAGGAAGGAAATCCGACTCGACGGAGAGTGAGAGAGACTGGTGCAGGACCGACGGCTTTACGTGCTTTTCGAAGCACAAGGGTTATACACCGCCACGTTTTCCAACTCCGGACTAGTAAGTATTGAGAATTTCTTAACAGAAAAACCCTATATGTACCTACTTATACCTAGATATTTATAAATGTCATCGAGTGTGTCTGCCTTTTTGGTATCTATCTTTGAACCGATCCTAAGGAAACTGGCCCCGAAGGGATTTTTTAATTTGAAAGCAATTGAAAAAGGAGAAAATATACCTACCTATAGTTAAGCGAGTCTACACTCACTCCCAAGGAACGGAATCTTTAGTTTTTATATTTTGACTATCATACAATGTAGGTTTAGGTGTACCCAATAGGAAAGTAGTACCTACCTATAGTAGTAGGTAGTTAGACAATGTAAGATAAGTATAATATAATGTACATATTATTATATGCTTATTACAACACAATATGAAATTCTATCATCTAAACATTGATTACATTTATATCTCGTAATTGTTTGATATGATGTAGGTACCTAAAAGTACTTCCTTAATCGTAAGTACTTTATTTTCCATATATAATAGTAATTAGTAAGGAATACTTTGTTTATGGTTTTAACATTGTTCTTCTTTATAAGAAGCGTTAATTTTAAAATGAGCATCAAACTTCACTTGTATAGGGCGCACTCGGGACCAGTTGAGGGTTACCCTTCACCCTTCTCTATTATATAAATTGTAAAAAAAACCTCAACGTATTTGCAGAATGTCAAATTGTTTGCGATTACTTATTTACTTACTCTACCAACAGCATTTCAAGTACCTATTTTGTGGGCCCTTATTTCGCCCATTAGACTATCACAATTCACAAACCTAAAATTACAATCATCTACTACTCTACCAGATGGTATTATGTCGGTAACATACCGATTTACAGTGTTCACAGTTGGAAATGTCCGAGTTATCGCATATCGTCCGACAGTGGGAGCATCTAACTCCAGCAGCAAACAGTTCCACACTCTGCGAGTTACTCATCGGGGTAGGCGGCGGAGATTCTGGCATCTTCTTATCTTCAGTAACACTGACCATTGCTAGCAATGTATCAATATACAGATTGGATGGAAGGTCTTCCACGAAATCCGGATTGTGTACTTGTATTCGTATACGACAGATTGGACAGTTGATTATTGGGAGATCTGTAATTTCAAAAGTTTTGATAATTTTGTTTTTCTTTATTTGTTTAGGGGCTTTTATATTTATACCATGGTACATGTCAGCCCCATTATAATCTTACTGCACTTATAAAAATACAGAATAATTACAGGTACTTAACACAAAATTCGATCAAACTTATGCAAAATCCAACCAAAACACTTGGACAATGTACATTACTGATCGAGGACTCGGGAACTCACCTGCAACGTAGATTTTGAGACAAGCACAGCAGAAAGTGTGCTGGCAGGGTAACATCTTTGGTTTGGAGAGAATTTCCAGACACAGAGCGCACTGAATCAAGTCTTTGATGCCACCAGAAAACCTGGGTAAACAAGGGTTGATTAAACATTTACATTACCCCATTCCTCAGGTATAAAAATACTTACAATGCCGATATAAGACCAATTAGATTAAATCGCAGCGAAAATAATATTAGGAAGTAGGTATTCGTAATAGAATAATCGTTCAATATCTGAAGACCAAAGTCTTCGAGCAATGCGTGTTGCCAGTGGTTTCGAAACATAGTCGCTAACTACGAGCTTCATAAAAAGTCTCGAGGATCACTCAGCGGGTGATGGAGAGAGCTATGCTCGGAATATTTCTGCGATATCAAATCAGAAGTAAGGAGAATCAAAGTTGGAAACCGGTGGGACACATAGTTCGAAGACCGGTGGTCTATGGGGTCCCAAAGTGCTGGAGTGGCGACCCTGCACTGGGAAGCGCAGTTGGCAGACTCCTCACTTGATAATCCGACGACACCAGACTATTTGCAGGGAGTCGTTGGATACATGCAGCGCAAGACTGAAGTCCATGAAAGAGACTTTTGCCCAGCAATGAAAGTCGAAAAGAAAAATTAGAAAACTTACTTTCTGGATTTCAAGTTATCTGATGGAGCAAAATTAACTTGTCGGGTTGCAATTTGACTCGTTGATCGGTACATTGGTGGGGCTGACTGCGGTGGTGGACTAACCGAACGTACAGTTTCCTCTTTATGACTGTTAAGCCTTTTGAAGCTAAGAAAGAAATTTGGCTTTTTTTTTACTTTTTCCGCCATTGTTTCACCTTGTTATGCGCATTGAACAATTAACACTGAATAATAATAATCAGTTCTAAATAACACTTATCAGATTCTCCGATTTTCATATTTCGATTAGTCTATTTAGATAAGATAAGTACGAATATAGCTGATTGCTTATTATTTTGTACTTCAATATTATCAATGTCTCGAAGTAGGGTTAAGAACTAAAGAAGAATGATTGTTATCTGCATACCTTCTTGACGTTAACTTGAAAACTTCTGGCTTCTCAAGGGTTAGGCTTAAAAGGGTTTCTTTATTAATTTATGTGGTGCGGAACTCGAAAATTTCCTCTCAACGAAAGTTGTGAAATAAAATGATGTCGTTGTTCGATGTACTTTCATTGTATTCTTCCTAAACAAAATAAAGCTGTTGCAACTTATCGAATATCCTTATATGTAAGTAATTCAAATACGGATAACATGGAAATACTGCGAGAAAGTATAAAAATGTAGGCTTTTAGGTTGCCATATTTTATTTCAATTCATGCTACAACGTCCTCATATTTAAAGGATAAAATAAATAAAGATTCAGGGTCAGATTTGTATATGCTTACCAAGAAGATTATACAATATACATAGTAGGCATGTTAAGCTTTTTGATGCTTCATTCAGGACCTCCATTACGAGCTTCTGGCTTGACGATTTACAAAAACACTATATAGGGGTAAGATAGACGTAACTAAGTGGAGTAAGCAGCTTACTTCAAGTTTACTGTAAGCTTGCTAAATGAACCTAAGAGGTGTAGGCATAGGCCTACACCTCTTAGGGTCATTTAGCAATTGTAACTATAGGAAATGTAAGGTTCTAAAATAAAATAATTGCTCTTTAAACAAATAAAATGTTCTCCTTGAACCTTAGAATTCTTTAGATGGCACATAGATTATAAATAATAAAATGTGGAGTAACATAGAAATAAATTGTGTTCTATTTCAAACATAATAAAGCTCTGATAAAAGCATCGCGCAACGATTGCAACGCGATCATAAGGGCCTTCGAACCGAACCGAACTTCACGAGAATGAAGCCAAAAGCTAGTAAAATATATGTAGATGAACCTAATACAGCATTCTTGCATTCCGTCAAAAAATTACAGAAACACAGACAATCCAAGCTAAAAATTTCAGCACGGAATGAGGAGCGAAGCCTGTGTCGCGAGGCCTAGATCCCAGCAGTAGACACTTACAGGCTGACGGATAACTTACCGCATCCGTAACTCTGACGAGTCGCGATACTTCACGCGTTGTGTTTGACCAAGGCTTTAGTAAATCCTTTACGCACTGTGGTTTCTACTAGTGGCTTAAATTGGCGGTTATCCATATCAGATAGTTTCATCTTACCCTATCATCTTGCCATTGCATGACATGAATTTAAACGTTGATATTTTAACTTTGCTAAGGAAAACAAAATAACATTTGTAGGTAAGTTCTCGTATTATATAAAAGCTTTCAAAAGATTTCAAACACTTACTGCTAAAATAAATAATAAGGAACTAGATAATGTCGGCAACTTCGTCCGCGCGAATTTTGGTTTTTTAAAGTTCCTTTGGGAACCTTCTATCATATTATCTCGGGATAAAAAGCTTAGGGTCAACGTCTGATTTCGCTCCAATCGTATCCGGTTGTCGACTCATCAAACTATGATATTAAGGGAATAGGGTACATCTGTAGGAGATTTATACATTATTGGCTAGTTTCCGTTGATATAAGGAGCCATAGTTACCCGAAATTCAATTGCGAGGATATTTCTTATCCCATTAAAAAATATTTTACTCTTCGTCATGCATGTAAATAGGTATCTAGTATGTAATAAGTATCTAGTTACAGGCCTGCCTAAGTTAGTTAATTCTTAATTATAAATAACGAATTTAGATTATCTCAACTATCAAGGAAAATAAGAAACAATTACTATAAAGAAATGTTGATGATGTCATGCTGTTGAGTTTTCTACTTAACTTGGTCAAGAAGAAACTTATCCACATACACTATTATAGTATTAATATCTACATTTAGTGTAGGTAAATACCTATTCGTACCCTTATTGCAAAAACCGATTATCTGCATTTTTGTACCAAAATTACGTTAAATATATCAATCGACTCCTCAACTCACGGCGAAGCTGTAGGTAAAACCCATTGTCTGCTACGATGCTTTTTTACGGAGATAGCTAGAGTTAAAAGCAACTACCTACAGGTATGATTTAATTACCTTCTTAAAAAAAGAACTAAACTCATTTAAATAATTTAGATTTATAAATCTATACCACAAAAACAATGTATTGTATTATAATACTTTTCAGATGTAGTTGCTTGATTTATCATTATGTCAATATTATTCTGTTAATACATGTTAACCTGCGTTAACAGGTTTCAGCTTTTATTGATATACTAGAAATTGCTGATGTATCTAAAAAGTAAAACGAACTAAACAACATTAGTTGCTTTTTGCAGAATAATGAACTCAATATTTTGTTAAAATTATTGCAGGTAAAAGAAGTTAAGTTCACTTTTACTGTATAACTGGGCTACGAGGGTTTTTGAACATCTTCACAAATCAAAAGTTTTTTGATTTGTTAAGCTCACAATATAACTCTATCTTTAAGGTATGAGAAAAGACTGTCTAAAGATCTTAAGTTTAGTGACTGGCCAACTGCCGGAATCTATAAAAGTAGAAATAAGCTGTTTGACTTGTATGCAGAAAAAAATATAATTATTCCCCCGCGTTTATTGAATATGTAAGAAACTATTCTAAATTGTTTGAAAATGTGTGCATACAAGCAAAGTCACTTCACATAAAACAAAAAATTGCCAATTCTGATAATAAAATTAAAACAGCATGGGACATCATCGGCGATGAAATGAGTAAACATAAGGTACATAATAATAATAAATTGGAGCTTAAAAGTGATAATCATGTAATTAACTCCGATACAGAAATTGTAAATACATGTGAGAACTTTTTCAAAAATATTCCAATTACTACAACCAGTTCTCTGAATTCCTCGCCAGCAGAAGTCTATCGTCTTCTAAGGAGCAATGTCTCTGAGTGCAATAAGTTATTTAGGTTTGAACACGTTACCCCATATGACATAGTCAAAACATTTAAATCTTTACAAAATAAGAAAACAGCAGATCTATGGGGGATATCAGTTAAAATAATTCATAACATAATTGATATTATTGCGCCATATCTTGCTTTAATTTTTAATAAATCAGTAGATTCTGGATCTTTTCCAGACCTTATGAAATGTAGTAAGCTAATACCGCTTTTTAAATCGGGAAGCAAAAGTGACCCGAATAACTACAGGCTAATTTCAATTTTGCCAACTCTCAGCAAGATATTCGAAAAAATAATGCTCAACCAACTGCTTTTACACTTTAATTTAAATAAACTCCTTCACACTGAGCAGTATGGTTTTACAAAGGGTCGATCAACAACCGATGCAGCCGCAAGGCTGTTACAACACATATTCGATGCATGGGAGAACTCACAGAGTGCCATTGGTATTTTCTGTGATTTGTCGTCAAAGGCATTCGACTGCGTTGATCACGAGACACTTTTGCTTAAACTGAGCCACTATGGCATTAAAGATTTTGCACTTAGTCTCATTGCGTCTTATCTCAGTGAACGAGTCCAAAGAGTATGTTTCAATGATGTAAAATCATCCAGATCAGCCTCAGTAATGGGTGTACCCCAGGGTTCTATTCTAGGTCCATTCATGTTTTTGGTCTACATAAATGATTTACCACATTTTGTGCACAATACTTTGATATTGTACTATTTGCTGATGATACGTCTTTGAATTTTATAGTCGATAGGATGAAAGACAATTTTGACGATGTAAATAATGCATTATCTCAAGTTTCTGAATGGTTTACGGCAAATAATCTACTTTTAAATACTAAAAAAACAAAGTGTGTTGAGTTTTTATTACCTAACCCGAGAACTGTCAGTAAAAATTTAAAGATAAATAATGAACCTTTGAAAACTGAGGACTCCACAGTGTTCTTGGGATTAACCCTGGATTCAAAGCTACAATGGGGCACCCATATAGCAACGCTTGCGGGCAAACTTAGCTCTGCTGTATATGTTATCTTTACATAGTATAAAACAAAATCGATTCTCGCTGTCTGGCCCTCTTTATGTACGCGTAGATCTTTTAAACTACGCAACGGATTTTAATTTAGTTTTCATCAGTAGATAGAGTGATTCGAGAGGAAAGTTTACAGTTATAGTGTTTCCCTAAATTCCTACGGGAACGGGACAAATGTAGGTGAAACCGCAAGGCACAGCTAGTTATTTTAATATAATAAAACGAAATAGATTTTTTATTTAAATGAGCTAATCTCTAGAACGGCTGGACCGATTTCAACGAAACTTTCTTTTAAAGATAGCTGAGATTATAAGAAATAATGTAGGCTTGCCCATTTCCCACGGGAACGGGAACTCCTCAGGTAAAGCCATAGGGCGCTGCAGTTAGTACGTACAAAGTTAAATGAAATCTACTTTACCTTCAGCCAAAAGCAACTAAAGATATTTATTTTACACCTGTACTGGCTAAAGTTGAACTAAAACGATTTTTGTCTTGATGATTATTACTATGCAAAACAAGTGATTAAATAAAAAATGCCATTAGAGCTACCAGAACGGTAAATTTGAAAATTTGGTAGTTTTTCTACATTCAGGAAAAACTAACTAAGTGAGCTCCTTACCGGTTATTTTCTTCTTTTTGTTGAAAAAATAGTAAGTTTTTTTCAATTATTAACCTACTTAACATTTCTTGAATAGTTTCTTGTTTATAAAAATTATTATTGTTTAAAAATTGACATCATTATAACTAATTTTTAAGTCGTTAAAGTTTCAAATGCTTATAACTCAAAAACTTTTCGCTCAAATTTTGGTGCAGATAATCGGTTTTTGCAATAAGGGTACATTATCTCTAGTAGGAATGCCCCACGGAAAAGTTTACGGGCTTTTCCATACCTAATAGAACTATTACGAAATTATCTACTTAGGTAGATACCGAAGTACCTACTTATTTTAGTTATATTGTAGTTCGATAGCTGCAAACTGGTAACAACCATGCGTTTGTATGAGTGTAGGTATCCCTAACGAAAAAAAAAATGTGTAAGGAAGTAGCCACGTTTGTATGGTATTGCGTTGTTCCTGCTTTTGTTCTAGGTACTACTGGAAGAGCAGCTTCTATGTAAGCTTCTATTCAATATTTGAAACTAAAAACTTAAAAAAAAATAGTTTTTTGTTATAGTCCTTGACTGCGATCTGACTTGATGGTAAGTGACGATGCAGTCTAAGATGGTAGCGGATTAACTTGGAACCATACCCTTAATCTGTTTCTACATCGTGCCGGAACGCTAAATCGCTTGGCGGCACGTCTTTGACGGTCAGGTGGTAACTAGCTACGGCCAAAGCCGCCCACCAGACCAGACCAGAGACAATTATAAAACAAACAATTATAAATCAGAAATCATAAATTCCCAAATCGCTCCCGCCGGGAATCGAACTCGAGACCTTCCATTAATAAGACCACAGCGCTCACCACTGCGCCAGGGAGGGTCGTTAAAGTTAAAGATTTTAGAAAAGCTTTTATAAGCTTATCTTAGATAGGTACGTAAGTAGAGTCAAAAAGTTAAACCTACATAGATAGAGTCAGTGACTAAAATTGCGGGCACTTTACTCATATATACCTATAGATCTATAGATCAGTAACTAGCTAATAAAATGTCAAGCACGTCTAAGTTCTCGTATGTTAATCGAGAATGTCATTTGTTTAATTGATTTCCTAGAAAGCTTCATTCACGGCCTAGGCAGCCTCATATAAACTAGTCGGTAGATACGTCTTTTTTAATGTTTCAAAAAGCAATTTAACGGGACATTTCATTATGAAAATACAAGTATTACTTGAAAGCAAGACCGCAGTAAACTCGCGTTGGATATGGTTCAAGTCGAAATGCTTGCAAATCTCAGCGTTTTCACCCTATGTGGGTTGAACGGGTAATTAACACAACAATGGGGCGTAAAATGCATTATTTATTGTAGTTCCTACATGGGTGATGACTGGTTTCTGTTTACATTTGAATTTCAATTACGAAGATTTGAAATGAAAGCTGGGTCACTCACGGCGCCGGGTTAGGAACTGATAAAGCCGATGGCTAGGTTGATCTGGTCAAAACTTTAAGAATTAGAGTAAAAATAATTTTTTTTTAACTATATGACACGACTTCGTACACGCGGATAAAGGTTTTTATTCCCGCTCTTTAATTTTCCGGGATAAAATATAGTCTGTGTGGTAAACCTGGGTATAAGCTATCTCCATTCCAAATTTCAGCCAAATCGGTCCATTCGCTGTGGCGTGAAGGAGTGACAAACATACATACACACACAAACTTTCACCTTTATAATATTAGTGTGATAGTTTTTGAATTAATAGCTTTTTTACGTAAGGAACAACGAACTTATTTTGCTATACATACGCCAAACCAGGAAAATCTGTAGGTACTTAGGCACATACATAGGTAATAGGTAGGTATGGTATACAACGTGTAGCATACGCTGCCAGCCTTCCTGCTAAAGGAAGAAAGCAGAAAAGCAAAATATTGCCTACTTTAATCAATTATTTTATATGATTTGCAATAATAATACATCTACAGGAGCCAATTGGAAGCTATTTGTATGAAAGGACGACCAATTTTCACGTTGATGAACACGATGATGAAGTAAAAGCTAAGTAAAAGTCACAAACAAAATGAAGAAGATGAAGAAACATTTGGCTATATGGAACACAGACGTAACTGATGTTACGAGAACATTATAATCAGTATGTTACTTAAAAAGCACCCGAGGATCCAAATAATTGTATTTGTCTATAGAAATACGGAACCTCATAAGAAAATACTTAGATCACACATGTACTTTAAACTCTCAAAATTGTCAATTCACAACAAAAGCTCGGCTGTATGTAAAGGGTCCTATTATTTATAAGATTTCGCTTTCATTGCATTGCACCGCTGCATTTCAAGAGATACCAACAGCACCTAAAGAATATGCAATAAGATGCAATTGTGTCTAAAGGAGGATTTATTTTATACCTATTTAAATAAAATTAGCATTAGCAGTGATACGTGACTTTTATTTAATTTTCAATACATAATAAATACTAATAATCTCTCAATCTTCAGTAGCCTTTCAGTAGTACTAAAGTTTGGGGTGGAAGTGAAATCAAGAGCGTTAAAATCAAACTACTTATGTGTCTAGACATTATCTTCATGGGATTACCTACATATAGGTATATCATTATCAAGGTCAGAGATTAGTATCCAATTCCTTAATTATTAATCTCTGACCAAGTTTAAAACTTCTATCTATTGAAAAGTTAAAGAACATTAACTTGTACAGTCCAAAGTGACATTTTTCTTGATCATCGTGATCAGAAAGTGCAACGATAATTAAGTATACTTTAAGCACTCGATGTGCAGCTGGTGCTAAAATTCGTTCATTTCTATATCTGTTAACAAGTTAGAATCGAAGGTAGCTTAAGTTTAAGTAAATTAAATAATAGCCTCTATTAGTCTACGGCTCAATCTCCACCAGAGTTACACTATTGTCTAACCTAGAACAAGCTTTAAGTTTAGTAGGAAGAAAAAAGGGAATTATAGTCATGTTCTGTAAAGTAGGCTACCACCTAATCATCGAAAAATTGAAGAGTTCACAAAATTCATTGGGTCGGCGGGTGAAGAATCGTTGTTAAACTTCGAGTAAGTACTATGAAATAGAAGATTAACATTTCAAGTTTGATTGGATTCCCGAGCGGGTTTGCCCACAAGTAGGCATGATGCCCATTAAGCGAAGCAGGAAAAGGAGCACCGCTAACCCAGTAACCAAGTGCGAGGCGACGTCAAACGACTATGCGCGCGAGCCTCCATTCCTTACCCGCACCGCAGACGCAGCGCCCGCAATACTCCTCTCTAACTGTCAGCTATGAACAATTAGATCTAACCGAACGCTGCGATGACGACTCGGCCGTCACCCCAGGGCGCTGCGTGTCCATTGTTCCGAGCGGAGGAAAGCGCAGGACGCAGCGTGCATCCCAATTAGCGAAGAGAGTTTCGGCGACAAGTGAATACCAACTACAGACTCATCAATACCGCACTTCCACGGCCAAAGGACGCGAGGGACAGCGTGTGTCAATTTTGAGCCCAAGGGAAAAAGGAGCCGAGGGAAATTCGACTCGGATTATTACAAAGGAGGGCAAGACGTAGTGTTTGTTATGCGAGCGCGTGCCCGAAAGTTAGCGAAATTTTGGCAACGACGCAACCTAACTGACGAGTGCGTGCACAGTATTATCGGATACATTTTGTGATGTTCTTTCGTCAGGGACGCTTATAGTGGATCAGTGTCTTGGTACTTCTTCCTTTTTTTCTGTGTTGTGCATATAGTGCTCGTTGAAGCCTCGAAAATATCCTTTAAAAGGGTAAGTGTTTTAGCTATTACCTCGCACTAGTTGATAAGTATTTGCTTTACCTACTCTTTTCCTAAAATAAGTTATTTATTACCCGTGGTCCCTGCCGTAGTTCCCGGAAGGGACTCTTGGTAATTTTTTTAACCCCTGGTCCCTGCGAGAAATACAAAGCTGCCGAATTAAAATGGTTAGTTTCTATCGTAGTCCGGAAGGCACCGTCCCTCCGAGAAATACAATACCGAATTAAAATTGTACCTAAGTCAAGTCATAATACAGTCAAAGGCATTATTTACAAAAAAATACTTTAATTTCGGAAGCTTTTGGTTTTTTATTTCCTTTTTTTGCCACCAATTTCCGATTAAATTCCGATTTAAATTTCTCAGATAGCAGTAGATATCTTCCAGGGACTACGGCAGGGACCGATCCTTTTAGTTTAAGTTTTACTGTATTTTATATTTTCAAAACACCAGTAGCTTATTAGGCTTACAATTAGACGATTATTGCTTAGCTTGTAACAGGTTTTTGCAAATAGTTGTTATAAAAAGAATGATAAATCGTTTGAAACCTGGATTCCCCCAAAATAAAGTAGCGCAAATCTACATATTTTGAAGAGGAAACTGCATCCTCAATTTTTTTTAAGTACCCATAGCTTTTAGCTAAAAAGTATGGGTTAATGTGTGTTAGGATTACATTGGTAGTTAAATCAAGTTTTGCCTCATACATTTATAGCAATTAGCGACTTCGCTATCTATACAGGTTGATAAAATGCAGCCTAGTTAAAGTGCTAGGTTGCTGTAATTATAAGGATACTTGCTTTCACGAGCAATCATTCCTCCGAGTCATATTGGGGGCAAACAAAAATTAATGTAGGGTCTTCAGGTAATACGGGGTCACAGTCTTTATAAGAAGATGTTTCTGTTTTATTTTACCTCATAACTTATGGCTCGACGGGATATGACAAGTTTTTGCAGTCACGTCTACTTAATGAAAACAAGTTTTGAATTTTTTCGCGCTCTTTATATTGAGGTTATATTTTTATGATAAAGTATCGTTAACGCTTCTTCTAGAGAAAGTAACGATGCACTTTTTTCACTTCACACATTTCTTTTTCTAGATGACCTTGAGTTGAGTTTCGTCAAGGTTTTTGATAAATCTAAAAAATTTTTTTTTAATATAAAGTCTAGCGCTTGACTGCCATCACACTTGATGGTAGGTATGTGAAGATGCAGCTTAAGATGGAGAGCGCTTGCTAAGAAGATGCCTGTTCACTTGTTCAGTTATTCACTCTTAATTTAAAGGAAACGTTATAGGTAGGTAGTTTGAAAAACAGAAGCCGGACGTTCCTTTTGGCGGTGCGTAACTTAGAAGGCAAAACGCTTTTAAGATTAGAGCAATGATTGATGCGCTTTTTTTGCGTGAAAGCATCCTGAAAGAAATCTTTCCAAATCTCTCCTTATGGAGAGATTTCTTACTCTAAATATATTTTCCAAATAGAAGTTTATTTCTTTATTAACAATACCTACCTACTACTACCTACAAGGCTACATTTAAATCTTAATGGTTTTTTCGCTTTTCGAAAGCTTGATGCCGGTCTGAACGCAAAAACACCGATCGCAGAATGTCCGGCCAAAATGCTATGTTAAAAGCATGCATGCTATGCTGAAGATACTAAAAGCATCGTGCTTGGCCAGATTGTAAAATATATAAGTTGTCTTCTGTGCGTAGTTTTAGTGTAGCTGTATGTTTAAGATTGAGCTAAATGTTTTGTAAATAAAGAAATAAACTTCTATTTAGAAAATCTATGTAGAATGTCCACGCAAAAGCGCGTGCACAAGTTAGTTAAGATAAAGCACACTTGCGGTGCAATGAGAGACCGCAACATAAAACAATAACGCGTTTGGCAGATGAAATGGGGTGCTTACCCGCGTCTGAACAATACTTCAATGCGCTGCCGGAAATCTAGATTCTGCTAAGGTCACCTAAAATTCAGGATATCGGTACGAACCTGAACACGGCCCTCCTCAAGTCACATATAACGTTATTAACCAACATTTGCCAAATCTGCTTTTTTAAAGCTATCTTACTTAAAAAAACTCTATCGATTTATCTAATCGGTATTCTCCTTGCTGCTGTAGTTTTTGATATAGCAATATGAAAAACGTCGTTTATTAGTTATCAAATGGCGTCATTTCTTTATAAATTCCCGCTTTTTAGATTCCCGCGTTTTTTTAACTTTAGGACGACAGAATAGCTTCAATGGCCAACGAACTGAAATCTGAAACATCGACGGTTCGACCCCCTTCGTTGCACTATAATAAAATTGTTTTACCTTATATATATATTATACCTTATTATACCTTAGCTAATACTTTACTTTAGCTTAGGAGTCTCTCTCCAAATAAGCTCAAGGTATTATACCTTAGCTAATACTTTACCCTTATTTGGAGGAGAGACGTGAATAGTAGTTAACTTCAACTTAGTTAAAGTATATTCTTTGTAAAAAATACAGTATAATATTTCAAGTACGGTATACGACCTCCCTGGCGCAGAGGTGAGCGCTGTGGTCTTATAACTGGGAGGTCTCTGGTTCGATTCCCGGCGGGGGCAATTTGGAAATTTATACTTTCTGAATTGGCTTTGGTCTGGTCTAGTGGGAGGCTTGGGAGACGTAGAGTCAAGCGATTTAGCGTTCCGGCACGATGGCGTGTACGTATGTGGAATTAGGGGTATGGGTTGAATGTACACTGCCATACCCCATTCAAGTTAGCCCGCTACCATCTTAGACTGCATCGTCACTTACCATCCGTATGAAATTGCAATCAAGGACTATCTTGTCATCGAATAAAAAAACTTTATAGGTTCTTTGCAAACAAGTCTGTCTGTTGAAAAGTTATTTTGACCTAACGAGCAATATTACAACACTCTTCGATTACACTCATCTTGCCACCATTAACACTTTAAAAAACGAGAGCAGACAAATTCTTTAAAAAGCGAACTTGATTACGTCTGGGCACCTCATAAAAAAATGTTATCAGGTATAATATCTTATTAATCTTCACATTTTCAAGGTTAAAAACCTTAACCTCGAATAAATTTTGTAGTCGTTATGTACCTACCTAAATCGGTACTTGGTAGATATGTATTACTTTTTGAACTTAAACTTTTGACCCAGTTTTATAAACTTAATTAAAGTAAGGTGTCTAAACCTTAGTTAAGTAAACTTAGATTTCACCATTATCCTCATCTCAGCTGATAGATGCTGGACATGTTAGGGCTCTTAAAACGATCGCCATAGAACACGATCTTGTGTCACATTGAACCGAATGGTTGGTCTTCCAACGCTACACCTCCCGGTGCGGGGTCGCCAGTAGGTACCACAGAATACCTAATAGTACCTTAAGGTACTTACATACCTACAAAATGATTTAAATAAATAGCGACTCTTGTTACCACACATTAAAGTGCAATTCAGGTTGACACAGCGCTATTTACCTACCGTCTTAACCCTTCGCACTCTCTGAATTTAGGCCCTTCGAAGAGTTACCATATACCTACTTGTAGAGCTCCGCAGTTAACTGCGGAGTGCGCCAGGCCTGCCATTACAATACCTTGAGACCCAAACGTCTACCAGTTTCGAGTCATATGGCCGAGGCTCTTTGCCACTTCAGCTTCTTGTATTCTAAAGTTGGTTGTATTCTAAGGATGGTATTTGAATCTACGACCTTTCAACAACAGCCGTGCATATCAGCACAGCGAAAGCTACAGGTACCTAACCGGAATGTAAACGAAATAATTCGTGATTAAAATCCAGAATATCGATTCTCAATCGATTCGATCTTTATCTTATCGATATTCGATAGCGCACCTATTTATGCGTCTGTGAACAACGATAAGAATGCCAAGTAGGTTTACGAGGCATGTATGAAAGGATGTCGAACAAAAATTTTCCTTTTATTTATTTTTTTAAAGAATTCAACGGCCCAACCGAATAAAGGCGTAATCGAAAAAATTCAATTTTACAGGAGAGCCAAAAAACCATCTGCTTTGCTATTAACACCTAATTAATGTTGTATATGTAGTAATTGTTGTTGTATGTGTATAATTGTATATAATATATACAACAAGGAGTAAGTTCGATGGGTGTAAATAGTAAAGAAGGAGATAATTTTACGGTTTTTTGTCTCTGCTGTACTACAGTTAACTTTTTTCGATTACGCCTTTATTCGGATGGGCCGTCGAATTATAGGCATGCTTGAATAATAAAATCCCATTTCCCCTTCAAACAAATGTAAAGGTGCTAGCAGTGGATACGAGAATAGAATAGAATTGAACCGCCGACCTTTTAGTTTTCAGTCCTTTAACCGTTGAGCTATTGAGGTTGTAATGAATTGTAGAGACATTATAAAGGGGGTAGCACGAGATTTATACCTGTCAATTTAGTTAAGTTTAGACTCCCATTTCCCCTTCAAATAAATATAAAGGTTGTGCTAGCAGTGGGTACGAGAATAGAATAGAATTGAACCGCCGACCTTTTAGTTTTCAGTCCTTTAACCGTTGAGCTATTGAGGTTGTAATTAATTGTAGAGACATTATAAAGGGGGTAGCGCGAGATTTATACCTGTCAATTTAGTTAAGTTTAGACTTTTTAGAGATTGTGCCTACTACAGAATTAGAAATATTATTGTCGACGAAGTAACTAGTTGACCAGGACCATTATAATAGGCTAGACGGACGTCTGTGGTGATGGACAGTGGAGTCTTGCTGTCAACCTCTTGTCAAGGACTAAGGAATCTCACACACCACGCGGCCACAACAAAGAGACTGCATAGTTGCAGAAAGTTATACAGTCAAAGGGATGCGACGCTCATATAGTGTAGAACACAAAGTTTGGTCCCAACGACTAGCTACGGCTTGGTGACAGTAACTGTTTGTCTAGTGGTTCAACTGCAACTGTGGTCCCGGGTTCGATTTCCGGGTCGGGCCATAAAATATATTTAATCATAATATAGTCAAGAAATTCTTAGTACTTACCCGGAGAGCACGTAAAGACGTCGATCCTGCGCCTGATATCTCGACGGTCGTGTCGGATTTCCGTCACAACGGACTTTGAGAGTTTGAGAATAGGGAGTGCACCTGTGTTCGTGCACACACTTGTGCACTATTATACTCGTATCTTCCGCGTAGATGGCTAATCTCTATGAAGATTCGCCGCCGTGGCCGGATTCGGTCGGGAGGACATTATTGTTATTTTATTTTTTACGGCACGGTGATAGTAACTGTTGGAGGTTACGGCGAAGGGAGCGATGCATATTGGTTTATTTAATTGCGCCAGGCCTGCCATTACAATACCTTGAGACCCAAACGTCTACCAGTTTCGAGTCATATGGCCGAGGCTCTTTGCCACTTCAGCTTCTTGTATTCTAAAGTTGGTTGTATTCTAAGGATGGTATTTGAATCTACGACCTTTCAACAACAGCCGTGCATATCAGCACAGCGAAAGCTACAGGTACCTAACCGGAATGTAAACGAAATAATTCGTGATTAAAATCCAGAATATCGATTCTCAATCGATTCGATCTTTATCTTATCGATATTCGATAGCGCACCTATTTATGCGTCTGTGAACAACGATAAGAATGCCAAGTAGGTTTACGAGGCATGTATGAAAGGATGTCGAACAAAAATTTTCCTTTTATTTATTTTTTTAAAGAATTCAACGGCCCAACCGAATAAAGGCGTAATCGAAAAAATTCAATTTTACAGGAGAGCCAAAAAACCATCTGCTTTGCTATTAACACCTAATTAATGTTGTATATGTAGTAATTGTTGTTGTATGTGTATAATTGTATATAATATATACAACAAGGAGTAAGTTCGATGGGTGTAAATAGTAAAGAAGGAGATAATTTTACGGTTTTTTGTCTCTGCTGTACTACAGTTAACTTTTTTCGATTACGCCTTTATTCGGATGGGCCGTCGAATTATAGGCATGCTTGAATAATAAAATCCCATTTCCCCTTCAAACAAATGTAAAGGTGCTAGCAGTGGATACGAGAATAGAATAGAATTGAACCGCCGACCTTTTAGTTTTCAGTCCTTTAACCGTTGAGCTATTGAGGTTGTAATGAATTGTAGAGACATTATAAAGGGGGTAGCACGAGATTTATACCTGTCAATTTAGTTAAGTTTAGACTCCCATTTCCCCTTCAAATAAATATAAAGGTTGTGCTAGCAGTGGGTACGAGAATAGAATAGAATTGAACCGCCGACCTTTTAGTTTTCAGTCCTTTAACCGTTGAGCTATTGAGGTTGTAATTAATTGTAGAGACATTATAAAGGGGGTAGCGCGAGATTTATACCTGTCAATTTAGTTAAGTTTAGACTTTTTAGAGATTGTGCCTACTACAGAATTAGAAATATTATTGTCGACGAAGTAACTAGTTGACCAGGACCATTATAATAGGCTAGACGGACGTCTGTGGTGATGGACAGTGGAGTCTTGCTGTCAACCTCTTGTCAAGGACTAAGGAATCTCACACACCACGCGGCCACAACAAAGAGACTGCATAGTTGCAGAAAGTTATACAGTCAAAGGGATGCGACGCTCATATAGTGTAGAACACAAAGTTTGGTCCCAACGACTAGCTACGGCTTGGTGACAGTAACTGTTTGTCTAGTGGTTCAACTGCAACTGTGGTCCCGGGTTCGATTTCCGGGTCGGGCCATAAAATATATTTAATCATAATATAGTCAAGAAATTCTTAGTACTTACCCGGAGAGCACGTAAAGACGTCGATCCTGCGCCTGATATCTCGACGGTCGTGTCGGATTTCCGTCACAACGGACTTTGAGAGTTTGAGAATAGGGAGTGCACCTGTGTTCGTGCACACACTTGTGCACTATTATACTCGTATCTTCCGCGTAGATGGCTAATCTCTATGAAGATTCGCCGCCGTGGCCGGATTCGGTCGGGAGGACATTATTGTTATTTTATTTTTTACGGCACGGTGATAGTAACTGTTGGAGGTTACGGCGAAGGGAGCGATGCATATTGGTTTATTTAATTTAAATGAACACTGCAGCCACTGACCTGGGAGCTATTTCATAGTACATAATAATTCAATGATTTCATGTGGCTATTGTGCAGTTGCCAACTAAAACTGTTAAACACGGAATATGTATGAACAAATGCAGATTTGACAGTTCTTAGTTGGAAAGTTTCTATTGTCCTAAACTGGTCATTGGAAATGTGAAAAATAGAGAATAAGCTGGCCGTGGACACGTAGTGAGTGAGATTCCTAAGTTCGGAACTAGTGCACTTTATATGGCGCATTGATCGTTGTAAGTCCAATTTAGATACAAACAACATTTGATAGATAATGTGGAGACAGGATCAATGATAAGAAGTGAAAAAAGAAGCAAAGAATACAAGAAGAGAGAACATCTAGAAGGGTACCTTACTTGAGAAACTCAAAAGTAGTCCATGCAAGTCGGACATATACCTACCCTAACAGTCTGTAGAAGTTTGAAGGAGTTTTTTTCCCCCGAAGAAAAAAATCAAAATACAAACAACAGGACCTAGTTTCAATTTAGAGGAAAACAATTATTAACACATTAAAGACGGAAATCTATAGGCATTACCTATGCCATAAATTCATTGTTACGTGGTGGAAAGTAAGGTACCTACCGCAGACTGTACACTATACAGTGATAAAAGAAAATCTGCGAAAGTCTCAGAAAATCACTGAACTTTTGAAAATAAGGCCAAGTCCGTAAAGCGTTTGTATTTCACAAGAAAATTCCCATAATATGCGGAACAACGCTAACATTTGACACGCGCCTACTTTTCACGAGTAAATTATGCTTAAAATACTAAAAACACATGTTCGTCGCTGTTCTTCAATTGCCGGTGACAAAACAATGCACCAATACAACGGTAGTTAGGAGAGCCTAAGAATTCGTTATCCACATGTAGCGCGGATAAGTGTCATAAGAACTTAGTGATTACTAATCGTACGTGAGAATTGCCTAACATTAATATGATTAATTGTTTATTAGGCCCAAAATCGTCGTGGACAAACAGTAAACTAACGACGCTTCTTTGAACAGAATCTAGTAACACTGATGGCACTGATTTTTCTATAAAATGTGAAATTACTCTGGCTACATGTATGGCTAAAATCAACGTCGATAAATCACGTAAGGTCATCCCTAGAACACGGTCTTATGTCACTTGGATTCGCTTTTTTCGCGATTCGTTTGAGATCGTCTGTTCATTTACTATGGGCTCTCCCAGTGCTGGGAGTCGCCGTGTTTTCCGGTTCTTGGAAGAATGATCAGATCCTTCTTCTTCTTATTCTTGCTGATTGCATACTTCATTGCTGAAAGTCGTGCCTTACTAAACGTCGTGTCGTGCTTTTCTAATTTCAGTTGTAAGCTATGTTGTGTTATGCTCTATATTTAAATCAATAATTAAAAATTCACATAACGGGTGTTTCAAGGTAGACTTCAACTACTGTAATAAACTACTAATTAAGTACTAAGGGACTAGCAATGGTTTTTAAAGGATTAATTGTTAATTCTTCTGTAAGTGAATCTAATCGAAAGTTGTAGTAGGTAGGCACATCGAACAATGTGCTATACTGTAATTTTACTTCTATTGTTCTTTTTTTGCTTTGATCAATCGATGCGAAATCTCTTGGTTACAATAAAATTCACTACAGTGAGAGTAAAACTTTTACTGCTTACTACCTATTGACTTTTTGTTCACTATTGTTAATGATGTAGTACATTTAACTGACGTGAATTATAACATCGACGACTGTAATGCGAAATGATGTCATTATTACGCACATTTCATTAAAGAAGCGTCTTTGTGAGCGATATGCGATCGACGAAACATCGATAACTTCGATTTACAATCGATTGTTCAGAACCGGTCCACGACCTGCCAATAAGACTTAAACTGGAATATTATGCGGGAACAGACTTACTTGACCTGTAACACATAAAAGTCGGTCAACAGGTTTAATCCTTGCCGTCCTCAATGACATTCCTTGGAACATCACTTCTTTAATGTTATTTTTATGACGCGAGAAAGTAAATTATTGCTTGAAGCGAGCATGAAGTTTATTTACCAGGCTGCAGCCAAACCAAAAGGAAGGTTTATGATTTTAGCAGTCTATGTATACATGTATGTTTGTCTTTCCGTATGTTCCACCGTAGCGCCTAAAGTAATGAGATGATTTTGAACAATCGATTTGTTATTATGGTACGCGCGCGCAGTTATTTATATATTCATTGGCATAGGCAACAATTTATACAAACAATATCTATGTGAAGGATGTTGTATCCAATTAAAAAGATAGTAATTATTTCTTGTATGTAAATTGAGCTGGTTTAGTAATCCATTACATTGTATTTTTATAATGCCAATAAAAATCATTAATTATTTATTGATAGGTACATATTTAATTTAATTATAGGGCATTCAACAATTGTATTCAAAGATACAAATTTTCACAAGGGATCCGGTAGATCATTTACATTTATTTCACTTGAATTTGCAACATCACTAAAATATTTTGTTCCATATACGCGTTTGAACTCTGCGCCGCATGGTGCTATGATTTCATAGAAAATCGGAGGAACGTTTTGGTAGACGGACTTATGTCCAACAATAAGAATTTTTATCGTAAAATATGCTAGATCATCAGGTTCCATCGATTCTGTAGTTTTTACACATATTGTAACTTCAAAACTTGCACTTGATTGTGCATTAATCACGGTCTCCATAGGGTTAATTTTAAATATCTTTCTCATTTTTGTGGTTGTTTTTATTTTGATTGTAACTGGAAAAATCTTGTGTGAATTTGTGATCGTGAAGATATCTTTCCAATATCCAAACGCTACAGGTGAATTACTCATATCAAGTATTTCTGGTTGTATAGTAATAGGATGAGGCAACACTTCAGCAAAGACTTTAATTGTTTTATTTATTGTAATGTCATCATCTTTAGAATCGTTAAATGTAAAATCGTAATAACTTTGATGACATCCTATATGGTGTACTCTTGTAAAATATACTATTATAAATTTCTTCGATCGAGGTTGAATACGCAAAAATGTTTGTTTAAAAATGAAAGGTTCAAGAGCAAGATCTAGTATATCGTTTAATACTAGGGTAACAAGTTCAAAAGTATTCACTAAATCAGTCTCTTCATGTAATTCGTCAAAATGCGTACTCATTTCTTTAGTATTTGGTGTGGACAAAATTGTACTACAGAGTTCAATTTCTTTGTCTTCTATTCTTTGAACTAAACTATCTGTGCTTGGAGTTATCACATCATCAGATTTTATACTCTCACCAACTTCTTTGGTAAAGTCCACAATTTTCTTTCTAATATATAAATTGTAACATACATTATCAGTATTATTTATATGCACGACTGCTTTTGGATAGCCCAGTTTTCGTGTTATGTGCCAACTATAGTTAGGCGGAATATAAACCGTTTCAGTAACTCCTATGGTCCTCGATTTAATAAAACTGCTTACTATTGGGACACAAAGAATTTCTTCAGATGAGTCGGTGAGTACATTACGACTAATTCTAAAATGTAGTGATGATGTAACATTGTCATTATTTTTATTTTCAAGAGAGTAAGTTAACTTAAAAACGAATGTTAATCCCGGATATAATTTGACTGGCGTACAAGGAAATATTTTGATACTTTTAAAGTATGAATGATCTGATATTTTTTGAAATCTTAAATGTAAATATTCAGTGTAACAATTTGTCAAAAATAATTTGACTGTCTGTTTTTTGGTAGAATCGTTTGTTATGATTATTTTACTCGGATTACATTTAATTAATTTTGTTTGAGTTGGAATAAAATAATCTTCTTTAGAGATATCAGACTTCATGCCACTTAACTCAATTTCTGGACCTTTTAAAGGTGTGTAATTAGATTCAAGGGGAGAAATCATTTTATGCTGATTTGTGCATATAGATATCGGTAGGCGAGGAGAATTAGGAGATGTAAGTTCTATCTCGGTACCTAGCACTTCATCTAATAGTTGCTTTGATGGTACTTCTTCTGTATTGGGGTGAACATGAGATTCATTATCACTCACTTCTCCCACAGATTCTTGCAACACATTAATTTCATCGCTAGGTATAGTTATCATAGTTTGGTCTTTTACTTTAGAAGCTTTACGTTTTTGAAGGTTAAGTTTCATATCTTGCCACAATTTAGAAGTTCTTGCATATTTTTCGGTTAGCTCAAATGGAGTGGGCTTAGAATTTTGTATAAATATATTTTGCAATATTTCATATTTACGATTTGCCGCTTTCTGAATTTTTCTTTTATAATCCGTCTGAACGATATGCATTATTTCAATAAGCTCTCTCCACTGTGGCAGTGAAGTAAAATCGATTTTGAATTGCATCTCTATAGATTTTATAAACTCTTCTATGTCCATATTGTAATTATTACTGTCTCTAACTCTAAGGTGTTTGCATGGCGAGATATCCATTTTAACAGCCTTCCAAACTAAAATATTAAGATAAATTTATAAAATATTATAAAACATCACACAATGTAAATCCAACGGAAATCAATGACCCAAGAGAATATAATCACTCCATTTTCAATGACAGTCTCTTGGTTAAAACGGAGTTTTTATATTTTCTTTTCTCTTGGTAGGGAGTAGTATGTTCCTGGATGACAATCAATGGATGCCCACTACATGTAACACAAACATATAAGAGTAAGCAGACCTAACATAATTTTCACAACTACATCTAAACGAATAAATAATATCTTCGCTTGCTTCTCTCCAACAAAAAATATATGATTCTATCTCTTTTACTTCTGTTGTTGCAACACTTACGCACTCATAGACATAATTGAGCTTGAGGCAATTCGTAAGCTACAAATAAGAGCAGTATGGTGCAATATGTCAATTTGTCAAAAACAACAATATAACCTGCGAGTTGTTTATTCTTTTAAATTTGCTTTAAAATCGAGTCTAAAGAATCAAAAATTCTGAAATAAAATGGTGAAGTGTTGTGCACCTCTGTGTGGCAATTCTCCGTATAGGAAAACACCTGCAATTACTTTTCATCGGTAAGTTTTGATGTGCTATAGACTCGTAATTTGGTTATATGCTTACTGTGTGATTATTAATAATCGTTCGGCATTTTAGAAGCAGTCCCTAATTATTATATACGCAAAACTCGTAGACAGTTATAGTAATTTTGGTTCTAGTATATTCCTGTTGCAATATTTATCAATTAATTAATATCAGGATCTTGTTTGTCGTTTCATATACTTGTACAATTTGACAGGGCCGTATTCAGGCGCAAGTTTTGTTTAGTGGGTATATTTTGATTAAATAATTAGTCTGTTTTGCCTGCCTGTTTTAAGATGTATTGGATTGTATTAATTTTTATTTGTATTGTATTGGACTTAGGAAAATTAATCGTGGAAGCAATACATAGCATAGTTTCATTAAATATTGTAAAATTTTTACTTTTTTTTGAAAAGAGCGACCGCCGAGTTTCTTGCTGGCTCTTCTCGGCGGGAAAGGCATTCCGAACCAGTGGTAGATTCATTGACGATTCAAAAGTGCTTGTGAAAGTTTATTTGAAATAAAATATTTCTATTTCTATTTCTATAAAAGTAAGGATAAATTATAAAATTAAATCATTTTTCAGCTTTCCAAAGGATGAAAATATAAAAAATGCCTGGTTGATGCAGACGAATAAAAAAAATTGGCAGCACAAAACATCGAGTGTGCTATGTTCTGAACATTTTGAAGCACATTTAGTGGATTGCAGTGGTTTTCGTACCGTCCTTACTTCTAATGCAATCTTAAAGCAAACGTAAATATTGACAGCTATACCCATACATATATAGCTGTGTACCTATTTGTATTACCTATTAAATTGTTAATACTAGACAACTGATAATTTATTACTCTTGTTTTCAGCATATGTCTACATCATCAGTAAAAGGTCCAGTAGAAAGAAAAGCTGCTGGAGATCAAGTTTTGATGGACTTGCAAAATTTACAGCCTAGTAATACTATTAATAAAGAGTATAGAGTAATACTATTCCTTATTACGTTATTGAAAAGACTGAGACATATGGTTTATTTTGTTATTTTTATAAGTTTAAAATGTGCAATACTATTCTAATAAGGTTATTGAAATGAGTGATACAGGCTGAATAGAATGTAAGAGTTAATTAAACTACTGTTGATGTTATCGTATTGTCAATGTTTGTATTTCTAAAAGATATTAGAGAAAAAGTTGCTTTTTGATTTTGTTTTATTTATCTAATAGATATATCTTTTGGGTAGATTTTGTAAATCATGTTTTGTTTTGATTTTATTAAATATTATTTTGTAACATTATTACTTGTTTGATTACAAAACCGCGAAACTTAGCACATTAGAATCCATTTTCATAATTAAGAATTAATTTATAGAATTAAGTTTACAGAATGTAAAATAAGGGTTTAACCTACAATTTGATGGCAACTTTCCGTAGTTTCCATATTATTTCAAATTACAGATATTAAATACTCTCCAGTCCCTTCAACCTCGCTGAACCTCGCTTTTCGAAGTCCGGCTCTGTTTACTGTCAATGTGTGCGTGAGATTTGTATGTAGGCGTAATTCGAACGCCAATTTTTTCTTATGTTAGGTCTGCTTACTCTTATATGTTTGTGACATATAACTAATCTGAGGTGACCACTGAGTACCTACCAAGGAACATAAATACTCTAACGAGGTACCTACACATAATTTTATAATCGTGTTAGTGACAAATAGTGCCATGGGAGTAGTAGATAATATTTTAACCTACTATTTTAACGGAGGATTTTGTATTGAGCCATGGAATTAGGTACCTACTTAGCCCTTGCCTGAGATTTCAGTTGATGATATGTGATGTATGCTTGATGTATATGATGATGCAGTCAAAGATAGTAACGGGTAAAACGAAGTGGTTATATTCTCTTGGGTTGGCTAACTTGGAAGGGAGAACATCGGTTTCAACTTGGGTTTCAACACGCCATCGTGCAGGAACGCTAAATCGCTTGTAAACTTTTAGAGAATCGACACACTGATATGAAATAAGGGGCCATGCAATGTTCATGTGTAGAAAAGAAATAAAACAAAAAAACTCAATAAACTCTTCACGCCACTTTGTAGCAACACACACCTGGCCTAATAAATAATTTAATAATGGGAGATATTTTTATAAACAGGTTTACGATGGAGAGAATACCACGCGTTCTAATCAGTATAGCACTAGCAGCACTTCTGCCGATAGCGTCGCCAGACAGCCAGGAGGAGGTCGCTAAGGAGAACGTTCCTCATTCGCGCCAGAAGAGGATACTATGGATAACGAACGATGGACGCCTGGCTCTCCCGCCGGGTACCACGATGGCGATCACGCCGTCAATTTCAATGCCTTTTGTCAGGCATCCACCGAAGGGGTTCTTATCTAACATGACCGTTAGCTTTCCGTTTACAAGTAAGTGCTACTTGCTTTTTTTTTAAATAAAACATATTAGTCAATCTGAACTTAACCAATCTCTTCCTTCCAAAGCGGAAAGCTATTGTTAGACTTAGAATTTCAAACGCCACTACAAAGTACATAAAGAGGAGAAGGTGGTAATGTGACCCCCGCAGGTATATTGGCCCCCTTTGATATTTATACCTTAGAGTCACGCTGCCTAGTATCTCTTTAGGGAAACGCAGAGCTCCTTTGACGGTATTGATTTAGTACTTACTAATTCCGGTAGATGACTTTACGTTCTTTTATTATTGGAACCAGTCGAAACCTGCAACTGCCAAACTTTTAAGACCGCTCCGATTATAATTAAATTTTTGCGGTAAAATTCAAGTTTTGGCGTTGGTGCTTCGTAAATTGTGCACAATAAAGGATTTCCTATGGGATTTCAAAGGTAAATAGACAAAAAATCTAATAAATTTACGAATTATGATGTGTTTATCTATCCTTTGATATTTCTAATTTGGCCCCCTCATATTGTTTGTATTATGGTCCCAGGGGGCCATATAACATGTATGAGCGACAACCTTTTATATATTTTTTATGATAGAGGGGGAAGCGATGCTAATCGGCGCCAGAGAGACGCTACATCCAGCAGTAGTTCTGAAAGTGATGCAGTTGTGGAAACTGACTCAGAAGTTGATGAAAATATCTGTCCAAATTTGGTACCTACCTGAAAGCTCAGATACGAACTGCATTATTTAAGCGACAGACGGGGAGAGGAGTGGATTCAGTGCCAGAGTTGCAATTTATGGGCTCACACAGCCTGTGCAGGTCCGGAAGGCGAATATTATATCTGCGATTTTTGCCGTTAGATTTTCATGACATTGAATATATTTAATATGGCCCCCAGGGTGCCATATAAACCTCACTGGATCTCAAGTTGCCAAATTTAAATACATTTAGAATATATTTGTTTTTGATTATTACCCAACAAACAAAAACGTCATATTATAAGACAAGGCTTGTACGACTTTAAGTTGTATTGCAGTCTTACAATAGTAAAGAGATGACTACTAGGTCCTATAGACGTCTTCCATTTAACTTCTTAGTCGTGCGACTATATGTCATAATAAACTGGTCATAGCAACGTCAGCAAGACTAAACTACACGACGTTATATTACAGTTTTAACTATAACGTTAGTACGATAATGCAATAGTCATACTAACGTTACAGTCCAATAAACGGTTTCAACTAACCAAATTAGGTGATAGAAAAACCTGTATGTGACATTTATATAATGAAGCAGTTGTACACACGTTTTGAAAATGACGTTTGTAAAACAATCCCCCATTTTGTCTTACAACAGTTAACTTGAGATACTTGAATGACTTGGTTGTTCATTTTGACTTAAATATGATCTCTATATTACAAGATGTCGATTAAAGGTCATGTCCTGACTTTAACCAGCCTTGTTGTCGCATTTGAGACAAGTTTTTACTTTTAAGCGACTTGGCCGCCATACTAACGAAAAGTGTGTAACTTTTCGTTAGTATGGCGGCCATATTTCAAGACCATACAAGGTCTTGAAATAACCTTAATATGACTTACTGTCTTTACAACGTCACTGGTCGCGCCGAAGCGCGAATAGTTTTCGTTTAACCGCTCGAATCCGACCATCCTGTCAAAATTTCCTACCTAATACCGACCCCCCCTGGCCTGAAGAAGTGTCAGTGCATCGATGACCGTCGATTAACGTAAACGCGCCGCTAAAGCTGGTGCATCGCCGCGCCGCTCCTAGTGATTCAGTGTTGATCTGGACTTGCCAACAAACTTGCCTTCTTGGTTTTCGTCAGTCGAAGAAGTGAGAAAGGAAGAGTGAAGCATCGAAAAGTATCCATGAATGTACGCGCGGCCCGCTGAAGTATCGCGGCGCCGCTCCTAAGGATTCAGGTCAGTGCCTTTACCCTTTTCCTATAGACACTCCCATAACTCCGCGGCCCAAACCCAACCCAGTCGGATTTGAGCAAACCCCGCGAAAATTATACAGTCCACATCGAAACCAAACAATCTAGTTTCTAGCCGTCCCCGCGCCGCCATATTTTTTTGGTTCCAATCGAACCGGATTTTACCGCTAATTTTCTCGATAGTTTTACAATTTCCAAGTAGGTAATTGTTTTCCCGCGTCCTAAAATCTTGTTCCCTAAGCGAATTATTATCGTTCGTCCCGCATTGCTTAGGAAATAGGGTTCATTTAGGTATTAACTAGGTACCTACATATAGCTCATATAGGTGATAGATAGGTCATACGTTACTTATTTATCGTAATCCTAATCGTATATCGCATCCCGATCTATCCCAGTATAGATATTAATCGAAATATTAGTTTATTAGTAGTTATTTTAAGTAATTATTTTGTGTAATTACCTACGCGTCATAAACGTATTCGCTTGGCCATCGGTGCATAGTTGCAAGTACTTGTATCTTAGATTACAGCGGTGTGCGTGACCTTCATCGCGGCCGTGACCGCCCGCTCGCTCCCTTTCACTTTTTGCTGAAATTCATAACTTTAAATACTTATACGCCGAATCGAAGTTTCATTCGTGTATTAGGAACTTAGTCTCGACATTTTTGAATCTAGTTTATATTCAAAATGACGAAGACTGAAGATACCGCAGATATACAATTAATTCTATTAGAACAGAGACGCAATTCGATATTTGAGTATCTACAAGAAACATTCGATTTATCGAAAAACATAGGCGTTAACCCGTCGGTCCGGGAAGAATTTCTCGACGCAAGTAGTAATGTCGATACGTTACGCTCTGAATTCAGTAAAATAGTGGAGGATTATAATAATCGTTTATTAGCACTGAACCCGAAAGCGAAGCCGGAGTTCAAATGTTTGTTATCGTTCGAACGCCTATACGGTCGTATCAAGCGCTTAGTCTCGCAGTACACCGATGATAATAAGGTTGAAAATGAGAATGAGCCGCGACGACTTAAACCTTATCTGCCCCCGATTCAATTAGTGTCTTTCGATGGATACGATTTAAAATCGTGGAGTCTCTTCTACGCTAACTTTAAAACTGTTATACACGAAAATAAGTCCCTTACGGATGCCGAAAAACTTTATTATCTCTTAGGTAAGCTGTCGGGAAAGGCGAAATTAGCTTGTGCCGGTATTACACCGTGCGCAGAAAACTACGAATTAATTTTTAAAACGTTAGTAGATAAATTTGAAGATAAACGCTATTTGGCTACGTCGTATATGGATCAAATTTATAACATTAAGGCGATGTCAAACGCGACTCCGACCAACCTTGAAAATTTTTTGGACACTTTTGCATCGTCGATCGCCGCGCTTAAAAATTTAAATTTGAGTAATCTGGCTGACTTCATATTTTTATACCTCGCTCAAAAGAAGTTAGATCCGGAGACTGTTCGCCTGTTCGAGTTGAATAAACATAGTTGTGAGATACCCTTGTATGACGATTTCGTTGCTTTCATTCGCGAACATATTAAGGTACTGCAACGCACTTCCGGGAAACAAGAAGTTCCGAAAAGTGCTGAGCGGAAGGTGGATACGGCATCTAAGCCTCACAAACCACCCAAGCCGACGCATACCTATACTAGTACCGCGACTACGTCTGCACAGTCTTTGTGTTCTCTTTGTAACTCACAACACGAACATTTATATAATTGTTCCGCCTTTCATAAGATGTCCGTTGAAGATCGTTTCAAGTTTGTTAAGGCGAATAATCTTTGTATAAATTGCACTGGAAACCACCGGTTGGCCACTTGTTCTAGCAAGTCAAGGTGCCGCTGGTGCTCGTTACCTCATCATAGTATGCTCCACAGGCATTCCGCAACCGCAAATTCCGCAACTTCGAGTGCGGCTTCTAGTGATGCTTCTTCGCAGAAGATGCCCGGTGTTGTTGAGCAGCCTCCTGCTTCTATCAGCACTACCGGCACTAGTAACTCGAAACCTTCAGGTTCACCCGCGCACTCCAAGGAAGTATCGCTTTGTTCCTTATCGAGTTGTAATGTTTCTCGTGCACCGACTACGGTGCTGCTCGCTACCGCACGCGTTATAGTTTTCGACGCCAAAGGCAAGGAGTACTCTGCGCGCGCATTATTGGACAGTGCTTCACAGAGTAACTTCGTCAGTCGGGATTTATGTCAACGCTTAGGTTTAAAGACAAACCAGAATCCAAACTGTTCTGTAGTTAAAGGGATTGGAGGTACAACCAAACCGATCCAAGGCGCAGTTTCTATTAGATTTTTCTCTAGGTTTGATCTCAGCGTTTGTTTTAACATGGACTCGCTCGTGGTAGACAAGGTAACGGAACTCTTGCCCACAGTCCCGATAGATATTTCGAGTTTGATAAATTTCAATAACTTACCTTTGGCTGACGACACTTACTCCACTCCAGGAGACATTGATCTGCTGATTGGAGCTTCAATCTTTCCGCATCTCCTATTATCTCGCAAGGTTCAAGGTCAATCGAATTGTACCTCACCGCTAGCCCTAGAAACGGTGTTGGGCTATGTTATCGTTGGTTCTGCTCCTGTACGTGTTAACAGCTTCGCCACGGTATCATATTGTTGTGCTACAGATCCGCTAGATGATGCTGTGCGAAAATTCTGGCAAATAGAAGAGGTGAACGCACCGAAACAATTAAGTCCAGATGACACGGCGTGTGAAGAAATTTATAGCAGCACGACTACCCGTGAGGCAGACGGACGATATGTAGTCGCACTTCCATTTAAGGGTGATGTATTGTCGTTAGGCGATTCTTTTAAAAAGGCTAAAACTCGCTTCCTTTGCTTAGAGCGTAAAATGTTAGCGTCACCTAAGCTTAAGGAGGCCTACGACAACGTCATTACCGAATACCTAGACAAAGGTTATATCTCTCCCGCACCCCCGGACACGGAGGCAACGCAGAGCTTGCCCTCGTATACGATTTCGCACCATGGGGTCATACGAGATGACAAGTTGACTTCTAAGTTGCGCGTTGTCCTGGACGCCAGTTCCAAGACAACCACTCAAGTTTCCCTCAATGACCTTCTGTATGGCGGTCAGAATCTACAAGGGAATCTATTCAATATTATTGTTAATTTTCGCTTATATCGTACCGCTCTTTCAGCTGACATTCGTCAGATGTTTCTTTGTATTGGAGTTCGTCCATGTGATCGCAGATTCCAACGCATTTTATACCGCTTTTCTCCGCAAGAACCCTTAAGGGTCTATGAATTTAACCGCGTTTGTTTCGGGCTTAAGTCAAGTCCATTTCATGCTCTTCGTACAGTGAAGCAGCTTCTTTCAGACGAAGGTGCTTCTTACCCGCGCGCTAAAGAAACTTTAGATATAGGGCTATACATGGATGACTTTGTCTATAGCATTGACAATGAAGACGATGCTATCTCCACCGCTGCCGAAGTGATTGCTCTGATGAAAGCTGGTCAGTTCGACCTGGTGAAATGGACAAGCAACTCACAAAAGGTGTTAAATTCGATTCCGCTGTCGCATCGACTTTCCGCGATTAAAGAGTTTGAGGACTCTGAGCCACATAAGGTGCTCGGCCTATGTTGGTCTCCCGCAACAGACTATTTCGGTCTCAAAATTAGTGTTCCCGCTGAATCTTGTACAAAACGTACCATTTTGTCATGTGTCGCTAGGATATGGGACGTCATGGGTTTCGTTGCTCCCGTCGTCTTATATGCAAAGCTTCTCATTAAACAGCTCTGGTTGTGTGAATGTGATTGGGACGATGTGCCCCCTGGTCACATTGCTGATCAGTGGTCTTGTTTCAAAAGAGAACTACCTTTGCTCAGCGAATTGAAAATTCCACGGCACGTAGGCATCTCGACCGGCGATATCATTACGATCGTGGGGTTTGCAGATGCGAGCGAAAAGGCTTACGGAGGAGTAATTTACTTCCACGTGAAAGACAGCAGAGGTATTCGCAAAAACGCAGTCTTTTTAATAACAGCTAAATCCAAAGTCTCGCCTCGCAAGACTATAACGCTTGCGAGGTTGGAGCTTTGTGCCATTCTGTTGCTGAGCAGCTTAATGACCAAGGTCATTGAAGCCTGCCATAACCGCCTTGTTATTGACCGAGTTCTCGCCTTTTCAGACTCAACGGTGGCGTTGTGTTGGGTATACTCCTCACCTCATCGTTGGGACACTTTTGTGGCCAATCGGGTCACCAAAATTCAAAATGAATTTCCCGCTCAAACTTTTTTCCATGTGCAAGGCACGGAAAATCCCGCTGATTGTTTGTCGCGAGGTCTTACCCCCGCACAAATAACTGATCACCCGCTTTGGTTCTCTGGTCCTAAATGGCTTGAGTTAGATTCAAATCTTTGGCCTGTTACCGCTTTCAATCCTTCCACCGTGTCACAGCCTCCAGAGGAAAAGAAACACGTTTTGCTCACTGCAGAAAGCAGTGAAAGAAATTTAATAATTTCGCTAGCTGATCGCTTTTCGTCATGGTCGAAATTCATACGTTGTGTGGTTTTCGTTTGCCGCTTCGCTAAGCTACTACCGCGTCGTGATACGGTGATTGCATCGGATCTGGATTACGCTGAAAGTTTAATATTGCGTGAACTTCAGCGCTTTCACTTCGCGAACGAGATTGTTAATTTACAAGCAGGTAAACGTTGTAGTCCAATGTTTCAACGTCTCAAACCTTTCCTTCAGGACGGCATCATTAGAGTCGGAGGTCGTCTGAGAAACGCCGATATAAGTTTCGATACAAAACATCCGATTATACTTCCTCGAAAGGATCATATATTAAATCTTTTAGTTGACTATCATCATAAAGTCAATTGTCATGCAGGTCCAGATTTATTGATGTCCATACTCCGTCAGAGGTATTGGATTCTTTCCGCTCGTAATTTAATTCGAAGCCGGGTACACAAATGTCTACCCTGCTTTAGACTCCGCGCTAAACCAAACTTTCCAGAAATGGCAGATCACCGCTCCTGTCGAGTTACGCCGGCCGTGAAAACGTTTATACACACTGGCACTGATTACGCAGGGCCTTTTAAGGTGACTGTTTCTCGCGGTCGTGGAATTCGATCAATGAAGGCATACGTTTGTCTTTTCGTGTGCTTAACCACTCGCGCTGTACACATAGAAGTTGCCAGCGACTTAAGTACAGATAGTTTCCTCGGGGCGTTTAAGCGTTTTTTATCCCGCCGCGGTTTTGTTGCTCGCGTTCATTCCGACAATGCGTCAAATTATGTTTGCGCCAAGCGCACGCTTTCGGAATTGCACGAATTTTTAGCGTCCAAACACTTCAGGTCTGAATTTGGTCACATACTAGCCGAAAATCGCATCGAGTGGTCACTTAATGTTCCAACTGCTTGCCATTTTGGCGGTAATTGGGAGGCCAACATTAAGAGCCTCAAAACTCATCTATATCGCGTGATAGGCGACCAAATTCTTTCCTTGGAAGAGTTCAATACTGTGCTTGCTCAGATCGAGGCAGTAATGAACTCCCGTCCATTGTGCCGCACGCTATCTAATGATCCATCGGAACCTCTCGCGTTGACACCGGCTCATTTTCTCACTCTCACCCCCTTAAAATATCTTCCGGCTAGGGAGATAGAAGATGGTCCGTTACATTTGCTCTCGCGTCAAGAACTTATTGATAAACTTGTTCAGTCATTCTGGAAACGATGGAAGGCTGATTATTTACATACGCTACAGACTCGAAACAAATGGAACACGCCAACCAATCCGATCGCTAAGGGAGATGTGGTAATAATTACCGTCGATAATGCACCGCCTCTTCACTGGCCGTTAGGGCTAGTCGAGGAAGTTTTTCCTGGATCGAATGGTGTCACGCGTGTTGTCCGCGTTCGTACTGCTACAGGTACCTATCTACGTCCTGTAGTGCGTCTTTGTCCCTTACCTAAACAGTAATTAGTTTAACTTCAACTCATCTGCTTAGGTTAGGATTCTTATTTAGTTAGGTTAGCTTATTATACTTAAGTCAATAAATAATTTCGTTTAAACTCTCCGCGTCGTAGTTTCTTTGAAGGTAGCCCTTCAAGCCCGGGGACATGGTCGCGCCGAAGCGCGAATAGTTTTCGTTTAACCGCTCGAATCCGACCATCCTGTCAAAATTTCCTACCTAATACCGACCCCCCCTGGCCTGAAGAAGTGTCAGTGCATCGATGACCGTCGATTAACGTAAACGCGCCGCTAAAGCTGGTGCATCGCCGCGCCGCTCCTAGTGATTCAGTGTTGATCTGGACTTGCCAACAAACTTGCCTTCTTGGTTTTCGTCAGTCGAAGAAGTGAGAAAGGAAGAGTGAAGCATCGAAAAGTATCCATGAATGTACGCGCGGCCCGCTGAAGTATCGCGGCGCCGCTCCTAAGGATTCAGGTCAGTGCCTTTACCCTTTTCCTATAGACACTCCCATAACTCCGCGGCCCAAACCCAACCCAGTCGGATTTGAGCAAACCCCGCGAAAATTATACAGTCCACATCGAAACCAAACAATCTAGTTTCTAGCCGTCCCCGCGCCGCCAGTCACATAGAGATAAGTGTACGACAAAAGCAATATGTCTTGCATTTTTAGAAACAAACACTATTGTTATTCATAATAATATAATGTTTCAAACACAAAACTATGAAGGGGCATGAAAATATGAATAGTATTTACATAGGTATATTATGATAAAACTTAAATTCCCAGTCGAACTAAACGGAATTAGAAACAGTTACAGTTAGCAAGATATGAAAATTAAATAACACTCAGCTTTTATTTCCTTGTAATTATTTATTTTGCACCTTCAAAGCCACGAACACGCAAGACACTATCAAGAAATATAAATCAGTCATATAGGTGTTGTTACTTGATTCTAATAAACCGTTTTAGTCATTCAAATCACCTGTATGACCACTATGTGACGAACTAGTCGTTGTAAAGTTATAATGAAACTACTGTGCGACGAAAATGGTAATTTCTTAACGTTTTTACGACTTTTAAATGACTTCAACGAAGTCATCTTATGACTATTGTATGACGATAATACAACAACGTACGTCGTATAAATGGGGCCCTTTTCGCGTTTAGCAAACGTTATTAAAACGTTAGTGTGACTTAGTTGTGGTAATAAGATAACGTTTACTAAACTATTGTACGACGATAATTTGTTAGTTGGGTAGGTGGCTGTTTCATTTATTCTAAAGTCTAGCATGCATAGGCAAATAAATAAGGAACACTGTATTTATTCGATTTCTGAGTATGATATTTTGAACATGAAGCCCCAAATACAAAGTAGGCGGCCACATTACCACCTTCTCCTCTGTCAATTGTGCTTATAAAATTTAAACAGTTCCCTCGATTTCTCCAGGATCATTAGATCCTGACCTTGTTGAGAATGGGACCACCTGGGAAATATACCCTTTCAAACAAAAAAAGAATTTTCCAAATCGGTCCAGGTTTCTTCGAGTAGTAATCGGGGAACATACATAAAAAAAAAGATTCCGACGAATTGAGAACCTCCTACTTTTTTAGAAGTCGGTTAAAAAACCTATGCCATTCTTCAATTATGCCTATGCAAAAAATTACGCCAATAACGGATTGGCGTAATGGCGTATGTGGATCTGTTACTGCGTGATTGAAGGACAAACCAAAAAACAATTCTTGCATAAATTGCAAAATACTCATCGACTTATTAATTTATGTTGGTAAAATCGGGCCTTACTTAATTGAAACTTAACAATTTATATGAAGGTCAACGATTTTGCAGGTACCATAATGTATCAGCTGGAATTCAACAGTCAGTATTTTCAAATATTCAATTAGAGGTCGAATTGGTAGCAACTAAAAAGTTTACCTACTTACCAACATAACAATAACATAAAATAAGATACCGTAGTCTTGTAATTTAATGACGGATTCGTAATTCTGTAAACAGTTATAACATTAGGTATGCATCTAATAGTACCTGCGAGTAGATCTAATGTAGCCAAGATGAAATATTGACGTTCATTCTTCGTATTTATGGTATTTATTTATAGTTAACTAAAAATGTTCGCAAATAAAAATAACATCTAACAAATTGTAACACAAGTGTAAATTAAAAATTTAAAACACCCCCGACACGTTACAACATCCCAATCGCTAGTCATTAATCGTTAAAATAAAAATATGTAATCCGCCATGTTGTGGCGGCGGCCATCTTGGACCGATTTTCATCAAACATAGCTAAGAAGTAAGAACACGTTACAACATCCCAATCGCTAGTCATTAATCGTTAAAATAAAAATATGTAATCCGCCATGTTGTGGCGGCGGCCATCTTGGACCGATTTTCATCAAACACCTTTGACAGACGATTGATGCACCTTTTACAGAATCATCCGGCTGGCTGACTATTCCGAGTTGATATGTACGCTGTAACCTTTAAGTCTATCCATGATGGGATGATACTATTACTAAGATCTCACGATTTTCTTTCCATTGCAGTCGATTTCGACAAACTGGGTTTGACTGACAACGAAAATCCCTATGGTGATTTGCCTCCGATCTTCGCGCGATCGATGGGCAATGTCGCTGCGTCGGTGATGGCGGACTACGTGGGACAATACTTGGATAACAGGAGGGGGAAGAGATCTTCGCGAGAAGCAATCCCGCCCGAGGCTGAGAGCAAGGTGTTGGACAGGTTTCATGGTGGAGAGAGGTAATGATAAGAATCTGCGCACTGCAGTATAATTTCTACCTTAGCTAATAAGAAAATCATATAGAAATATTTATAAATATTTATATTTATTTAATATTTATTATAAATAGAAATATTTTTTTTTTTTTTTTTATTCAAATAAACTTTTACAAGCACTTTTGAATCGTCAATGAATCTACCACTGGTTCGGAATGCCTTTCCTGCCGAGAAGAGCCAGCAAGAAACTCGGCGGTTGCTCTTTTCAAAAAAAATCAAAATTTTACAATTGTTATTGAAACTATGCTATGTATTCAGTGCTTCCACGATGAATTTTCCTGAGTACAATACAAGTAAAAATAAATACAATACAAATACAAATAAATACAATTCAATACATGTTAACACAGGCAGGCAAAAGCAGACCCATTCCCGTTGGTGGCACCCGTTCACGAGCATGACGCATGATCCAGCCATTGCTTCGCTCAACCATATTTGAGGGAACGTAACAACCCGCACCACACGACACCACCACAGAAACTTTAAAGAGAGCATGACATACTTAGGCTACCCTTGCTAAGGCATCGAATTGAATACTAATATTAAACTACTCATTTTAAGACATGACTGAGACAAATAAAGTGGAAACACCGTGGAACAGAATACAATAGAATCATGTTACACAGGATAGTTATTACTGTCTTATGAATCACTGGAGCGAATTATATCCACGCTTTTTTATCATTTATATAGTCTTCAATTGTATAATATGCTTTTTTCATGAGAGCAGATTTAATTGATTTCTTAAACTTGTGTAGAGGCAAGTCTAAGATTGACTGTGGAATTTTATTGTAGAACGTCACGCCCATTCCCACAAATGTCTTTTGGACCCTCTTGAGGCGCAGCCCAGGAAACATGAGCCTATTTGGATTTCTACTTGGTCTATCGGACAAATCACTCTTTTTTTTGTAACTCAAAATGTTTTGTCTGACAAATATTATGTTGTTATAAATATATTGTGAAGCTACTGTAAGAATGCCTATCTCTTTAAATCTTTCTCGAAGGGAATCCCGCGGCCTCAAATTATAGATTGCGCGGATTGCCCTCTTCTGCAAAACAAAAATTTTTCCAATATCGGCTGCCTTACCCCATAGTAAGATTCCGTATGACATAATACTATGGAAATATGCAAAATAAACAATTTTTGCAGTTTCTATGTCAGTCAACTGTCGAATCTTCCTATATGTATCATGTTAATGTCGTTACGACGAAACGGTACGTAGGTATTATGTACGGAGAGATATTTTTAAACATAGTATGGAAATTAATAGAAAATGGTATCAGAATAGATATCGTAGCATCTATGTGTTTTAACCCACCATAACGCAAGCTTTCCGCTTAATTAGAGGGGAGAGGAGAATGTTAGTCAAGTTCATCTTGCTTAATATTCTTTAAAAAAAAGAAAAAAATAATAAAGAACTAAAGAAAGCATTGCTCGTCGTGTCGACTGATGATTGACACGTAGGAACTTCCATATTCCACGCTCTAGGTCTAGAACCATGCCATTTATGTCCGACATTGGAACAATTGTCCAACGATTTCTTATGATATGTAGGTACATTTCTGCTTCATATATTTGACCTTCAAAAACTTCAAGCAAGAGTTTTCCACAGTTCGATGAATGACTCTACTATTTAGAATCGGGCCACTTAAATCTTGTTACGTAGTAATAGAAAATTCTTATCAGGCTCCTATTACTCCGATAGTGACCAAATAAAGTTACGCAACGACTTCAAACAGCGTCGTACGAATTTCAAACGATTTCCTTCTAACATAGCGCCTGCTACGGTGCGTTCCGAATTCCTGATAAGTGATAACTTTATTGTCGAGGGAAAGTGACGGGCCATTTTATGGTCACGATATCCTCCAGGGTAATGTCAGTGCGTGTGAGGTCTTTTGCTGTGTGGCATCTTGTTTGAGTTACTTATGCACTGCAGGTCTTGACCCTGATCTTAGCTGATAGTAAATAAATAAATAGACTTATGTTCAGTGCCGTAAATAGCCTTTTCTGCGCCCTGTGCGAGCTTCTATAACTGCGCCTTTTTTTTTTTAGATATTTATCCCTGCCTTGGAGTACCTATAGAGGTACCCTAGCTAGAGCAATGCTATGTATAGCCTACTTTATCTCATTCAGAGTGATAAAATAAAGCACAAGGACCTTGAGTGTTGGTGGACAAATCGTCTAATATTTTGGAAGAAAAGTCTATTTTTTTAAAGAACTGATGTGGGCAAACGAGCACTAGGGGCGCAGCGGGAACTTATCAGGAGCAAATCGAAAAAATAATAGTCCTGCCTGGTCTGGCCATTCTTGCGCCCCCCAGAGTCTACGTCTGTGCCTGGGCACCGGTGGCACCGCCCTATTTACGGCACTGCTTATGTTACGTTTGACGATCTCCCGGGCGCAGTGGTGAGCGCTGTGGTCTTATAATTGGGAGGTCCCGAGTGCAACGACAATAGTGCAAAGGGTGGGATTCGAACCTGCGACCTTTCAGTTTTCAGTCCGCACCTTTCACCGTTGGGCTATTGAGGCTTTTTATTTGTACGTATTTATGTTTTTTTTCTAGAGCATTATTGTATGGCATCGCAGAAGATCTTCTGGCAAACTTCGGATTAGACGGCAAAGAGTGTCTCTTGCGAGCAATTTGCGAGGTGCACGCTCACCCACTGAAGAACTTTGGCTTTCTTGGTGAAGTCATGAAGCTTTTCTTCAGGTATGGAACATTTAGATTGTATACTCGTACGCATAATTCCGTGCTTAACTAATGCGCTGAAGTTTTGGGGAATCGCAATTAAAGATGTTAGACTTGATTCGTGGTTTAATGACATAATTGTTATAAAATAATACGAGTATACATACGACGGTTATTATTATAGTTGGGACTGTCGATACAGTGGTATGGACCTTGGTCACGACGGGACCACGACATATTGACAATCCCAACTAAAATAATAATCGTGGTATGTACTCGTATTATTTTATAACAATTAGGAACCGCAATTATTGATTTCATTTTATTTCAATTAAGTATAAATAGACTAGCTTTTGCCCGCGAGTTCGTCTGAGTGGAGTTAGATTTTTAAAATCCCGCAGGAATTCTCAACTATATTATTGCTGAGATTGAAAGACAAACCAACGAACACACTGACTAATATTACTAGGATAAGTATTCAGAGAAATTGTTAATCAAGAGGAATTATTCATATTAACGCGTCTATTATTTTAATTCAGCCCTAATAAATCACCCTACGCGAAGCTTCTGGAAGAATATGTAGAGGCCCAACGTGCTGGAGAATCTGGCGGCGAGTGTTGGCCGTACTACAGACTCTGCCCTAAGAGTATATTCATGCCTTCTACGAACAAATATTCGTAAGTAATGAATTAATTAATTTCTTCTCTTCTGTTTATTTCTATTTCTTGCTTCTTTAGTTGAAAAAGAAGAAGAAGAAGCTGGCTAGAAAATATTGTCGAGTTGTATTTAACAAAAATCGAACTTTATTTGCGCTAGGCAAAAACTTTTCTTTAGTTCCTAAACTCATTTGAGTTTCACGTGAAGTCAAGATTTTACATTTGATTCGTGGTTTAATGACATAATTTATCACAATTATATTCACGTGAAGTCTTTGAGAAAATTAAACTTTCAGGAAGGACGCGGAAACTCTACACAGGCGGCAGGAGCAAGAAAGCATTGATAACAACCAGATGGAATTTAAAGCTATGTAGATAAATACATCGTACCGCGAAGCTAAACATAGCATACGCCCAGTTTCTATTCAATCTACCCTCAGTTTATAAGTTGAAAAGTTCAAATACTGGAACGTATCTTGAGCGTTCCAAAGATAAGAAAGAAAGAAAATAGTCTATTTACCTCTATAACATACGAGCAAGGTAGGAGAAAAAAAAACCATTTTAAAATTGGCTTACGGACCATTGGATCCGGAATTTCTGAAGGCTGTGGCTGAAGGATTTTTTTAAAACCTTAGCGTTGGCATTCTGCCGGGTATCAGATAGACCAAATAATAGTCTCAAACATTTTGTCTAAAATTATATTATGAGCTCTTTGACAATAAAATTGCTGTCGTGGTTTTATGACAATTACGTTTTATACGAGTATATACCACGATATGAGTAGTAGGCGGGTAGATAAATTCTACCGATGATAGCTCACAACCCAGCAGCTTGTGACGAAGTTCCATGCAATTCGATAGAATAGAATAGAATAGAAATATTTTTTATTCAAATAAACTTTTGCAAGCACTTTTGAATCGTCAATGAATCTACCATCGAAATATTATCAACAGTTATAACTAAAACCTTTATTGTGGTACGTACCTACTCATCATAATTATTGCAAACAGATTCAATATACAAACTGGGCGTTAGATTTATTCGAAATTCCAAATGTAGAGGTAGTTTTCAACCAAAGTTGACGAAAATTTTAGTCTAAAATGAATTGTAGTAAATTCATAAAAGTTTGTGAATGAAGCGAAGCGTCGTTCAGGTTTTCTGATTTGCTTATTGTATTAATTTGAAAACATGTTTTTACATTTTTGCAAATACATAGATAATTATTATACTAAACATATGCTATAATAGTGTTTTGGACATGCCTAATTTGTCATTTTCAAGGCATATCTTCACATTTGTCTATTTTCATTTAATTCATTTTACCAACTTTTATGAATTTATTTGCCATATTTATTTTATCTAAGTGCCATTGAATAATGCTTAGCATAAAACAAAATGTTGATGTTACACTTAAAAAAAAGGAACTTTTACACTCGTCTCGTTTTTTCTAAAAAAATAAGATCGCTTTCGATCGTACTGCAAGATCAGTGTAAAACTGTCCTAATAATTGATTTAATGAGTAGTTATTTTATACTTTCTAACATCGATTAATAACTAGATTAACTAAATACAATAATTTTAAATATTTTACTGTTGTTATATTTATATATTTTTATTTGTTGATTTTTTGTTTAGCGAAAGTCCTACTAGAAATTAGATTGTAATTTTTGTAAATCTATTTATTTTAGTTAAGGCAATTTAAATAAATAAAATATATTTTTGATTTATTACTTTGAAAAGTTATTTAAGTATAATTTTTCCTAAGGTCGACCTTATACATGTAAGTTTTTTCTTTTCAGATGCTTTCGTAATTATTAACTTCCCAAGCAACAACTTGACATTGATTTTATCTACAGCTTATTTTATCTAACAGTTTTGAAAAGATTTACAAGGGCGTCAATAGTAACTAAACTTTTAAAAGAGTTAATATTAAAAGCACCACTGCACCGGTGAGATAAAACTGCAATGAGCGAATTAAAAACGCAGTAATTACTTACGATTTTGCAATTAATGTAAAGCTGCTTACAAGAGAGTTTAGGTACAACTTTACATTATGTTTCAGTTAATTACGTAAGTAAAACTTACAGGTGAATGCCATACTTGACACATTTTTTCATATCGCACGAAAAATCTACAGTAATTAGGCCGGAAACATAATACATAATGCCACCTTACTTGAACCCCAAGCGAAATGGGTTTGGCCATTACTTTAAAATTAATATATATTCATAAATAATATACACATAAACGATGTTATAAACGGAAATCGAATGACAGTGCGAACCAAAAATAAGAAAGATTTGGCCTCTATGAAAAATTTAGAAACTGTAGCAGGCAAGAATCTGCCCTCCTCTCAATTTCACTACATGCCTACGTAGAGATACCTATAGGTAATAGAGAGCGCTTTCCCGTACATCTACGAAATCTAAAAGCTCAGACAGGGAGCGGGGAACGATGTCTACAAGGTTGAAATAAAAATATATCTCAAATTGTCTGGCTATGTTTTAGTTCAGACAAGGATTGTGATTGGCCGAAAGTGAGGAATAGTGTCGTTGATGGGGTTGACACCGATACAATTATGTACCTAGCGATTACGTGCATACTTGTGCTAAACGCCGTGTTTGAGGGTGCTGCGGTGAGCAAACGAAGCTATTCCGACCAATCTATAAAAGGATATGTCACTGAGGTAAGCCTTTGTAAACCTATTACTCATTTTGTTTATTAGATATTCCGATTAGGAATAGTGTACTATAAAGGTAACCTTATATGTGAAGTATTTTGTACCGAATATAAACACAACCTTCCTTGTCATTTTAGAAGAGACTCGTTGAGATGAATGAAACACAAGTTAAAAGTAAAAGAAATTCATGACGATTTCAAAACAAATATATGTAAAAATATAGCTCATAATTAATAAATAAGATAGCAATATGAAGTATTATTAGACCTCATAAATAACTTATATAATTTCTATGAACAACATCGTCAAAAATTTCGAAAGAAAGCTCACCTTTTCTGGATGCTCCCGGGCCAAAAGTGCCCATCGAGCTCGTAACATTGCTGAGTTGTATGACAATGGAACCAGATAGGCCGCAGAATGTGGATCGAAGGGAAAGGGCACCTAATCAATATTATAATTGATTTTTCAGAGAACCTGTTGGTGGAACGAAGTATGCAAGGAGGAGTTCCAAATATTGTTCAGATGCAAGTGCCCGTCGTGGTCGTACTGCCGAAGTCCAGGCAGATATTACAATGCAGTCTGCTCCATGACCGAGACAGGGTACATATGGGACCAACCCAACTCTCCCTGGAGAGGGCAGTGATCAAGGAAGCACTACTGACCCATGTTTAATTTGAAGTGTTTCTTCCTATTCAAAATTGCCTTACGAACCCCGAGAAAATTTTGAATTTCCAAATGTGCCACATTCAAACGAATACCTGAGACTGATTTGGTAGGAAAAGAAATTAAATTTCATCTTCTATTTTCGTATTTAGCCTAAGCTGCCTCGTTTGTGTTTCCCTGTAAGCTGGGAGATACGTATTTTGTTTCTTAAGACCAATTTTGTTGAAAGTTGTTGAATTTACATGTAATAAACGTATAAGTTAACAAATCTTGTTTCTATTCCATGATATCCACATCGGCCTTGATAATTTTTGTTGTAGTATGTCGTGTGAACTGAAAATCCATTACTGAACCGCGCATGCGCGATGGCCGCAGTCCCTTTAGTAAAGAACCAACAATCAATACGCTCTAAGAACACACCAAAAGAATTTCCACCGCCAAATCACAGAATTATCAAAAATGTGGCCGGTACTTCTCTTACTTTTTACATTCTACGGAATTAATTGTGAACCTGAAACCGTAAGGGATAATTTCGATTACTTTAGCTATGGAAACGAAGATAATCTTTTAAAAAGCCTCGATCTCCATCTGGTAAGTGTTTTGTACGTAATAATCACAAATCAGAGTCAAGAAGTTCAAAGAACTGATGTTCGTTGTGATCCCAAGGTGCTGGAGTGGCGATCTCGCAGATCCGCCACTAGGTGGATTGACAAAATCAGACAAGTCGCAGCGAGCCGCTGGATACAGACGGCGCAAGCTAGTTGTCCATGCAAGAGACCTTTGTTCTTTAGATTATAAAGAAGAAGAAGAAAAATCTCAATTTCTGATGATCTCTCTCACAAATAATTTCAATGGTAGAAATCCATTTCAGCCAAAAGACGAGATTGTGCTACGACCGCAGGAAGTAAAGAACTGGCCACAACAGAGTCTGAATGTGGGGCAAATAACTGCTGTCTCAATAAATTCGTTGGGACAGCCTGTAATTTTCCACCGGGCCGAAAGAGTGTGGGACGAAAGGTAATATATTACCTACTCGCAGTTTACAATGCACAAACACAAATAAAATGATTTACAAAATATAAAACGTGCTATAAAATTTGTCTTGAGATTTTGTTGCTTCTGAATTTTTCGATTAAGTTTTTATTGAAGCTCTCCAAAACTTAGAGCTTCCTGTTTCTATCCCTATATTCTATTGTGCTCATCAAAGGACACCAAATTCTTTTAAATTAACTTAGAACAGGATTAGGCTTTTTTTTTAATTTGATGACAAGATAGTCCTTGAATGCAATCTCACCTGATGGTAAGTGACGACGGAGTCTAAGATGGTAGCGAGCTACCTTGGAAGGAGAATGGCAATGTACATTTCAACCCATACCCTTAGTCGGTTTCTACGCGCCATCGTGCCGGAACGCTAAATTGCTTGGCGGCACGTCTGAATCTCTATTTCTTTTTTATTTTAAAATCATTTACTGTCGATTTCTGAATATTATAATTATATTGTTGAATTTTCAGTACTTTCAATGAATCCAATGTGTACCAAAATCTTGACAAAGGACCAATTATTGAGGACACCATATTAGTGCTTGATCCCCAAACTGGGTCGGTGCTTCACAGTTGGGGGGCCTATGCGTTTTATATGCCTCATGGACTCACTGTCGACCATCACGATAATGTATGGGTCACTGATGTGGCAAAGCACCAAGTTTTTAAGGTACTTTTGATTTTATACTAATACCCCAGCTCCACCTGCGCCGTAACGCGTAAATTAACACGATAATAAAGGCATTACGCAGATGGGGCCAATATTTTACCGCGTTAAACGTGTTGAAACATTACTAATGACGTTAGACGTTAAGCGCTAATCCATTTGAGCGCAGCCGTTAACACTAACATTAATGCAGATGGAGCAGTAGCATAATAATAAATTATTTTTCATCTCACTAGCTCAAAAAGAACGCCTTTGCTGTCTAAAATCTCTAAAATCAGTGAGCGAAAGTAGTTTTTGCTAGGAGGACTTTTAAAAAAAATATGTTTCTTTTTTCTTAATCCATTAATTTATACTGGACCAATTGCTTACGATTGTTGTTTATGGTGATTGGAATTTCTTTTGGTGATTGCCTAAAAAAGGAAATGTTTTATACCTACTTATTTACGCTACAGGAATTCGTTAATGTTTTTCTTCTAACCCATCGTAAACATCTTTCAGTATACGCCCAACAATCACAAGTACCCGACCCTGACTATCGGAGAAGCGTTCACGGCTGGATACCCATACAGACACCGTGTCCTGCTGTGCATGCCAACATCGGTAGCAATTGCTACGACAGGCGAGATCTTCGTCGCCGACGGCTATTGCAACAACCAGATTCTGAAGTTCAACGCAGCTGGAACACTTCTATTTGCCATCCCATCTTTTTCCGACACACTCACATTGAATCTTCCACATAGCATCACACTGTTGGAACACTTAGACGTGGTTTGTGTAGCGGATAGAGAGAACATGAGGATTGTTTGTCCCAAAGCTGGGTTGAAGAGTTATATTAAAATGTTCGAGCCCCCTACAGTTGTTGAGGATCCGACGTTGGGACGCGTTTTTGCAGTGGCATCACACGGTGATATGATCTATGCAGTGAACGGGCCCACGTCTCAGAATATCGCAGTGAGAGGATTTACCGTCAACGCTGTTTATGGAAATATTTTGGACACTTGGGAGCCTGCCACGGTAAGTTTTAACTTTTCATTATAGGTACTAACGCAATGTCGCCTGCCTATCGGATAAAGCCGAATTTACACTGCGAAATTAGTGGCATGAAATTAGTTTCATGACATTAATTTCATCAACAGTTTCAAGTGTAAACTTCTGATTTCATGCATGAAATTAATGCATGCATCATGAAATTAGCAGTTTACACGTTTGTGCCGCGGCAGTTTGCTCGCTAAAAATATTAAAAAAAAAAACTAGTTAAAGGTTAAAGTTGTTATAATTGGCATTCAATGTTGGCCATTCTGAAGAATTTTTTTCTTGTCATCATGTCCTCACGTATTTTTATCGCGTTATCTTATTTATGAGTGTTAGATTCATATTTAAAATTGTATTGTTAAATATAGTATATCGAACTTCTGATTCTGATTTGATTGATTATTCTGATTCTGGACTAGATAAATGAACATAGTTTTTTAATTCTTTCAGGGCTTCACAAATCCACACTCTTTGGCGGTAACGAGAAACGGTTCCCACCTCTACGTCTCGGAAATAGGGCCGAACAAAATATGGAAGTTCGAATTAACCGATGTCTATGACAAAAAGTAGAGGATATATTAGTAACTTTGATGTAGGCTTTAAAGAAAAAAAAAATAGTTACCGCTTTGTATCGGCGCGAATATGATTCGCATTTAGTTGAAACCATTCCAATAGTTATTATCTAAATAAATGAAATCATAGGGTCATTACTCATTGATGCAACGCATTCGCTATCAGTTTGGTGTTAATATTTAACAGCTAATATAAATACTTACCGAAGTTCGGCTAAAACAGTCGGACATCATAAGAGGAAAAATTTTGTGATTTCGAATGCGTTGTGCAATTAAACCCTCTGGATAAATTTAAATACGTAATATATTGTAACGAAATAAAATGTAATGTTCTATTAGTAAAATACGTTAAACCAAGGTATTAAGAAAATTAAATGTAATATAGGTAATTAATAAAATAATATTTATTTTTTCACGCTGCACACATTTAAATTAAGTGTAACTTAAAGTATTCGTGACAGGCAATAAAGTCAAAAATACTTAAGTCGATCAACATGTTTTACTATTTGAAAAGTTTGAAGATTTAGTTTTACCCTAATCGCACAGCACTCTAATAAATACAATTTTTTTTTAAATAAGTATAGTATTTTACTGTATGTAAACAAATAGGGCCAATCAAATCACGCACATAATCAAGTATTTATCTATTTATCTAATAATATAAAGTAGAATTCAGAGTAATTTAAGTTCAGTAGATTTGCAAATAAAAAAATACCAACCTACTTTAGATGAAGAGTGCAGTAGCAATTCGTTTCTTATCAGTTATGATAAGACTATAAACTTGCAAACTTTCAACTAATAATTTTCAACTCATAATTTCATTTTCATTTACTTGCATTACCTCACTGAATTTAACCTTAGCGTCCGTATTAGGCTGAAGGTACATTGGGGTAGAGTCGAAACGATGCAACTTATCTTATTAAACTAAACAGCCGATCGATTGCGGAATAGTTTGGCTTAATTTATGGAATTTTGATGCAAAAAAATATTGGCTAAAATGCATTTTTTCATCACACTAGCAATCATTTTTAGACAACCCAAAACTTGTACATAATACTTCATTTTTGTACATAACTTTTTCTCCACTACGTGCAATGTATGCGTCACTGAACTGAATTACTGGACTGGCCAAACATGGGTCATTGATATTCTCGCGAGTAGGTTAAATTCGTCTACAGTGGCTACACAAAAAAGTATTGATATGGCTACATTCATTGCAAGACGTTACGCCAACGCGTCGCTTCGTCATTCCTCCCATGTGCCTTGATCCTATACAAACCTACCTAATGGGTAGCTTCCAATTAAACATTTCATAAATTAATTGATTTATTCTGTTAGACTGCTTAGATTTGTTATTACATTTTATTATTTATTATCAATTATTAACTAACAATTATTGAAGTTTTCATAAAATATTACAAATGAACTTTAGGAAAATTATATGAAATGAGACCGCTGTCGATATTGATATTTGATAGATGCGAAAATATAAAACTAAGGACCAAAAATGGATTTGGTAAGTATATTAATAATAATAATATCTCAAAGATGTAGAAATTCTATTGTAAAATGCTAACATAATAAATTTAATTTACAAATTAATTATTTGTGTAGTTTTATTATTTTTATTTATTGACTCTTTTTTGTTTTGTATAAGGCCTTTATGAAAAGCCTTTCATGCCGCTGTTACGCTTTCGCGGCGGAAATGTATTGACAGATTAATGCCGCAAAATTAGTAGGTCGCTTACATGAGTAACTTACGAAATGTAAACAGATCTATAATTCGCCTTACTAATGTTACCTATTTAAGTTATTCACGTAAAAACTTACAAGTGTAATTGTGGCCCAAAGCTGAAATCTACAGAGCGTGCACTCACTCTGCTCAGACTCAAGGTAGAGTAACAAGAAAAGTTTAAAAACTACCCGACACTAATACTGGAAACTAAATGTAACATCCGTTATATTGATTTGATTTGATAAAATGTAGCCTATGTCACCTGGACCATAATAACGTTTACCTACGTGCAACGGTGGTATACGGTATTTTGACGACCTCCCTGGCGCAGTGGTGAGCACTGTGGTCTTATAATTGGGAGGTCTCGGGTTCAATTCCCGACTGGGACAATTAAGGAATTTATAATTTCTAAATTGTCTCTGGTCTGCTCTGGTGGGAGGCTTTGGCCGTGGCTAGTTACCACCCTACCGTCAAAGACGTGCCGCCAAGCGATTTAGCGTTCCGGCACGATGGCGTGTAGATTAGGGGGTGTACCAATTAGGGGTATGGGTTGAATTTACACTGCTATATCCCTTTCAAGTTAGCCCGCTACCATCTTAGACTGCATCGTCACTTACCATCAGGTGAGATCGCAGTCAAGGGCAATCTTGTCATCGAATAAAAAAAAACGGTGGCCTTTTAGGTTAGCCTAAGTACCGATTTCACCAACGTCGAGTTATGTTTAACCGGGGAATAGATTAGCTGTTGTTTTTCAATATCGCTCTGATAAGACTTATTTTAGTTATAGAGATAGACCCTTAATGGTTTTAAAAATGTACTTGTTGTCTTATAAAATAAAATCAAAGAATAACGAATTCAACATTTATTTGAGTTTTATACACTAATATATACGTTTATGTAATATACATTTATAACTTATTAATTTAAATATGAAGATAATCATTTTATAATAAATTACCTACTTACAATCTATATACATATCCGATTTTTATGTTTCGTATTTCCGTTTCTTTGTCACTTTCATGAAAAGCACCATGTCTGAAAGTAAAATAAATATCTTAGAAATACACAAACTATACATATATTTCTACTAGGTTATGGGACATGTCTTGCAAGGACTCCCACAGGACTCGATTTTGGGCCATCTGTATCCTGGGGTTCCTTAAAACTCGTCTGATATCGTCCGTCCCCATAGGGGGGGTCTGCCATATTGCACTATCCTTGGACCTCAACAACCATCACTTCTTTGAACTATGTAACCTCCAAATAGGAGATGGCAGTCTTAACCACTGTGCTGTTGGAGGATACTTACTAATGAATATGGCGACAACGACGGCAAGCATGAGCCAGAGCCAACACTTCCAAGCGCCGCGACTGTGCTCTTGCAGTCTTTCCGACTCCACTTTTAAAGAGATGAGATTCCTGTCTGTTAAGTCCGATGATTTCTTCAGTGCCTAAAATAACATAAAATGAATTAATTTTGATGACTTCCTGGTGCAGTGGTAACTGGGAGATCTCTGGTTCGATTCCCAGCAGGAGCAAATTGAGAATTTACAGACCTGTAGAAAACAATTACGGGTATGGGTTGAATGTACTCTGCTATACCCCTTCCAAGTTACCCTGCTACCATCTCAGACTGCATCTTGCCCTCAAATAAAGAAATAAATAAAAATAAACCACTTCACTGTACATCTACACTAAATAAATAAAATAAAGAATATAAAATCCGAAATCCCAAGGAGAATTATTTTTTCTTAAAATACACATTATATACTACCACATGAAGTTAATGAGCTCGCGGGAATTCTTTATTTTCCGTATATTTTTCGATAAAACGTACCTATGCTATGTTGCTCTCAAAGTATTCAACTAAGTTGCTGCGTGATTGAAGGACAAACCAACTAGTACACACTTTCGCATTTATATTATCAGTAGAGATGATTTACCTCAGTATCAGCCTTTATAATAGTGCTGGCAATCTGTGATTGTTCCTTCAAACTCTTAGTAAGTAGGACCATGTTCTCCGCAACTTTCTCTTGCATGTTCTGATGGTACTTGAGTAGGGAGTCCATATCTTCTTGACTAGTGCTGTTGCTGGTGAAATTAGCTGCTTTGATTATGTTCCGCTGCCTGAGCGTGTCATCACTGTCTTCTAGAACAAATAAAACAATGTTACAAAACGAACATGATATTTACCATGGTAGGTATAGTTCTTACAATTCACGAGGGTGCATGGCTCATGGTTGTGTGTGTCGTATCTGTATAAGTGTGAGCGAGAGCTTACTCGCGCCTGACCGCTCCCACCTAGGCCCCTGACAGGCACGTACACTTACGCAATGCGCATGTACACAACGTAACCACAAGTAAAGCTCACACACTCTCAATTGCAAGAATAGGACTATACTATAGGATATATACCTTCATGACATTTACTCTCTGTGCTACTCTATGTTCATTCTGTATTGCCAACCATTATAAAAAAAAATGTACTTAATTAAACTGCATTGAGAGTTAAAAATTCTTCTTTTAATGTATGTGTTTGTATCTGTTGGCTTCAATAAGTCAACAGATACATTAAAAGAAGAAAGCAAATATTTATACCAGAAGGACTAATACATCACCTAATCCAAATAATTCTGATCTCAGTTCCACTCCATATTTGGCCACAGTTTTCTGATGAATCTCTTGTGCTGAACCGTCTGCTGTATTAGTTGCAGCACCATGTGATAATAATTGTACTGCTTCAAGCTAAAATAAGAGCAAAGATGTAAGTATAATATAAATAAATACCATTAATTAAACTCATGGATTTTGTTGTTTGAATCGACAGATTAGTTCTCATAGATTCTCAATTTAATATTGCATATCACAAAGTGCCATCTAGTACCATCATTGTGAATAGGGAATCCAATCAAAGCCAGATATGTTCGGACTTCAGAAAGGGTACAAAGAGTAGCAAGTACTGCAAAGTGTACAAGTATACCTTTTCTATAGGACTATTGAGGCTGGCTGTTTGAATCAATCCTTTTAAGAAAGCTGCTCTTTTAGTATACTCTGCTAAAATATCTTTAGCTGGCTTGCTGTAAAGAAGAGAATACTACATCAAAAACAATCAACTTTTTATGACTCGCTTTTAAAGTTGCTACCATAGAAACTGGGTTGAAAGTAACTTATAACTATTTTTACTAGTACAATAGTAGTAGTTACATCAATATCACAATAATTATTAACAAACTGACTAGCCTATTGTCAAGAAATGATACTAGCAACAGATTCTGAGTGGCAGCCTGGATATGGGAAGTTGGCAGTGAAACCTCTGAAAAAACCTAAAGCCATCAGTTCTCCACCACATTTTTCATCGGTCATTTGAGTGAAGGAGTAGGGATTGCGTCTGTATTTACGTACACACTTGTGCTGTAGTTTGCTGGTCTCCTTCATTCTATCGGGAAACATTTAATTATTGTTACCAAAGATTGTTTCCAGTTTTATGACAACCATTAATGAAGTACTTAGTATTTTAAACAAGTAAACTTACTCGGGGCCCGTCTTAAGTTCAGTTATCATATCATTCAGAGCTTCCACGTATTGTTTCAATCTGCAGTTAGTGTCTATAGGTTCCTGTTTTGCAATCAACTCGCATTTATTTAATAATTGCCGTACATTCATTTCGAGCCTGGATTTCTTCGGAACTGTTACATTGCTCGATTTAGCTTGTTCAACAGTCATTGTTAATATTCTTTATTCGTATAAGCTTATAAGTTTCTTATAAACAATAAACAAATTACAAAAATTCACGAAATCGCAAATTCAAAAAAAATTTACACCTCGATTGACATTTGACACGGAAGTGAATGTCATAATTTGACAAATCTAGTGCTCAAGTCATCATATTGTCATTATGGTCGATTGGGAAAAAACTGCATCAAAAATATAGTCTCAAATTGTGATGATTAGTTGAAAATAGGTCTGGTGTTTTTGGTGCAACAAAACATTTTAACCAATATCTAGAGTATGTTAGCCTAAGGAGATTGCGACGTCGTACTACGAAAAATTGTCGCACTTAAGCAATCATTTTTAGACAATCCCGCAACAGAGTTGCCAGTGAAATGGAACACTTTGATCCGTAGAGAGAGAAGACATAGAGCCAGTGACGATTTCTTTCTCACTCACACTAAAAAGAGAGCAGAAATAAAGTTATTAATGTGATAAACAGAGACGCAGCTACCCAATTTTTTGTCCCTCATCGTGTAACCAGTTTTTTTCAAGGTCGACACACTTTTGTGCGAAACAAACTGACAGTTAATAAGAAAAGGAGACGGTCCATTTTGGGACTACTCTTGTACCATATACCATGAAAAGTGACAAAATACAAAGAGATCATTAACAATAAAATCAATTAGACAATCATAATAAATAAATTGCAAAAATAAAAATGTAATTTCAAGTTTTTCGGTACTGTACACAACACTTACAAGATGGCTACCTTTCAGCCACATAGAAGGCAGTGGGTAGGTACCCAGACACAGTTCTGTCAAATGTCATTTCTGAGTGATCTGACAAGTGACCCCATAATATTTTGACAGCTAACGTCAGAAACATGAATCCACCCGCCATGATTACGTATATTATGTTGCCTTACGTGTAGAAAATAAATAATATTAGCATTGAAATTAAGATGAGTTCGTGGATTTGATGGGTCAAAAATGCTTTAATATTTTATTTTATTTTATGTTATTACTGGTACACGACCTGTCCCAGGCTCCATACAATTTTGGACCGTCTCCTTTAGTATCTATGTGTGTTGCCAGCTTTAGGTACCTATACAATGTCCCGATTTTCCCTATCCTACTTATATTATAAATGTGAAAGTTTGAATGTATGTAGGGCCATCCATACATACATCCAAATTTCAGCCATATCGGTTTAGTGTGGCGTGATTGAGTAACAAACCTATGGATGTTTGTTACTCAATACGCCACACTAAACCGATATGGCTGAAATTTGGCACGGAGATAGGTTTTTTTTAGTAATGTCCTCGTACATACCGTAATGGCGGGTTACTTTGGCTACTTTTTCAATTTTTTTTTTAATTTTTGTTGAAACAAAATAAAGTCGTGATGGAAGAAATGAATATTATGAGAAAAGAAAAGAAAGATGATGGATACTAGAATATAATATATGTCGGCGATGATTAAAGTGTATTCAGTTAGATAGTGTCGGTTACTGTTCTGAATCATCCTAAAGTTTCGTTCGAATGTCCAACAACCAGTCGAGAACTGTTGGCGATCTTAAGAATTATTTTATTTACAAAGTTCTTAATTTTTAAAGCCATTTTTAAATAGCTAGAGGCAGACTTTTAATGTTTTTTTAAATAATTATTAACTTAAACTATGAAGAGTTGCAGTTTTATACGACTGCCTGAAAAAAGGAATATACTGTTAATTTCATTAATGATGATTTTGATGACTAAATATACAATTTTTGTTGCTTTTAATTCAATAGCATTACTCGATCGAAGGAAAATTTTAACTGTTCATTACAAATTATTTTGTGTAACATTCTTACTAGTAACGAAAAAAAATTTTCCTTTGTGTTACATACATCTTTTTTCAAAGTGACTCACATATGCTAAATTTCTATTCGGCATTTCAATATTTTTTTTAAGGAGCAAATAATTATCTAGTGAATTGGTCCTATGAAAGTACATTAAAAAACTTTAGTATAAAAAAAAATATTTTTAAAAAACCGACTTACGTGTACAAACTAAAATTATTTTATACTTTTAAGTGGTGGTTGAAGTTAATATTGTGTGCAATAAAGAATAATAAATTCTTTATTGCACACAATATTAAGATATATGTAAAAAATAGAAGCTTACCCTAATAGGTATGTCTCTCCCAGACAACCTTATATGTGTAGGTATGTTATTTAAAAAATAAAACAGTTCAGCATCTGTTTTGTCGTTTTATTTAAAAATCCTGGGAAGAATTTTCCATCTAATTTGGGGTACTAGGGGAGTGCAGTTATTGTGGCAACATTAAACTCGAACTTGTCATGTGACGTCATCGTTACGTCATGTTATCTCTATTTCAGTCGCGGTTACACAGTACCTTGGTCTATTGCCTTCTCTGTCTACGCTTTGATCATAGATAATAATCCAATGTTTTCATGTTTTTTCCTTGTAGCATTTCCGGTTTTTTTTTAACGAATAGTGTAGATACGTAGACTGAGAAGACAAGACTAGCCTTCTCTGTCTACGTGTAGGTACCATTTTTATGGTCTCAAACATATAACGCCGTCTCAAAGGCTTACATGCAAAGACTACAGTATTAATACCTTACATGGAAGTCAATGGCAGCTTTACAGTGGTGTTTTATTTTTTTTTGTATTTTAATTTATGAAGCATCATTTACAATTTACACCTTAGATCACATCATCGCTTTCCATCGTGTGATAGTGGTCAAGTGTGTGCCAATATGTATAAAAAAAATTAGGAAAATAAAATAAAATTCCCCCATTTAGTGTAAAATATTTAATGTGCAATTATTAGAACCTTAAATCCAATGATACAAAATTACGATTTGGGTTGCTGTTTCTTGGCTGCTTCTGCTTCAGCTTCACTCTTTTCAAAGTTCGAAATCAATGTTTCTACTTCACTGCTTGAGAGGACTCGGATGATAGTTTTATTATCTTTACGTGTGAGAGTAGCCATTTCCACTGAAACGATAGACATAATAAGTTTGTCATTTATATTAAAAATAACTATTATAAAGAGGAAAGATTTGTATTTTTGTGTGTATGTTTGTAATAAATAAACTCAAAAACTACTGTGCCGATTTCAAAAATTCTTTCACCATTGGAAAGCTACATTCACCCTGAGTAACATAGGTTATATTTATTTAAAAATAATCTTATGTCGACCCGTGCGAAGCCGGGACTTGTTAAAAATAATAACACTAATGATGAGAAAAATTAAAGACGAGAAGACACTCATATCTTACTTTTGTTACAAATTATGTAATGCTATGGCATTACATAATTTTTAATAAAACTAATTTAGACTATGGTCTAAACATCACAGATTTACTGTAATATTAGTATGATATTAATTAAATTGTCTTTTTTTTTATATATCTCACCTTTCTCTGCAGTGAGTTTGGTCATATCTAATGTCTTGCTGAGAACTTTGATGGCCAAAGCCTGTGCTTCAGCCAAAGTTGTCTCATTTTCCTTGTATTCCTGTTTCAGACTTGATACTGCAGCCTGTAATTTTAAAAATAATGTGTGTGCAGGATGTCGTAAATAAGTATTAATTTTAGTATTAACACCAATAAAATTGAAATAAAGACATGCTTGAAAACTTTTTAAGCCTCAATAACTCATTGGTTAAGGGTGTGGACTGAAAACTGAAAGGATAGAGGTTCAAACCTCAACCATTGCACTATGGTCGTACCCACTCCTAATACAAACTTTCTGCTTATTCTTTTTTAATCATAATCATAATTTTTATTTGCCAAAAGAGAGTAAAATAAACCAATCACATTCATCTTTTGCTGCGTAATTATAAAACAAACATGTTTGTATTAAAGTATGGATTAGTATGAATATATTATGTACACTTACAGCACTATTATTTCCTATGCAAGTAGCCTTCCAACCACCGTAGTTGCCGCTGGGATCTGACTGGTACAACTGGTAGCCATAGTGTTTGTCCCAGCCCATATAGAGAATGGATACTCCAAAGGGTCTCTTACCTGAAAAGAACATCAATATTATTCTTTATTTGTTACGTAATGTAAAAGCTTAAGAAAAATAACAGCTATTCTGAGCATTTTTCCATCTGTAAATAAGTGCATATATGGCTTTTGATGTTGTAAAATCCGCTAAGAATCACAAGTTGTATGTATGTATTTAAGAAGGGAATGCCTGCCAATGTCAGGTGGGTAATCAGTCCTATGTCAGGACTATTCCACCCAAACCTAATAGGGGGACATGTGTGGACAAAGGTTACTGGTGCCCAGACAGCCTACCCCCTCAAACCTACCTGTAGCTTTCGTAAACCTAATGATATCTTTTATAGAAAGGTTTGTTATATATATAAGAATCACAAGTTAGTCATGAATCATGATTTTTTCATAATATAGCCTATAGCTCATTATATACCCCAACGATTTTGGGATTGCCCTTAAGTAAAAAATAAAGGCTTTTAATGTATGAAACCTTACCTCCATACTGTGTATAGGCCTGTTTAACATCACAGAGCCAGGACACAAGTTGTTCACAAGGTATAGACTCTCCATACTGCAGCAAATACCTCTGTGCTATCAACTGCAGCTCGTTTGTCAACACATTGGCATCAGATGTGATACCAGCAACGGAGCAGACCATATCTTCATTTAACTTATATATCTTCTCAGAGAAGAACACTTCATCAAGAAGTTTGTTGGTGTTTCTGCGTTCTGCTGCCAGCAAGATCCCATCGGTCGCAAGAATCCCAAGTGATGTGCCAGCATGACTGATTGCTTCCATAGCATATTCAACCTGATATAATCTTCCTATAACAGATACAGTAAAATTTAATACTCAAAACTCGCATACATACTCCCTTGACAAATATTTAGATTACTAAGGTATTAGCACATATCTACAATTATACAGAAGCAGTTAACAAGTGATAGATGAATATCCAAATAGCTGCTTTGTGAGTCTGGCATATGGAGGGGAAAGAAGTTTTTTAATGCCTTTTCTGTCCATACTTAAAGACAGAGCTACGCTCATTTAAGGTTAACTTAAAAACATACACTAGCTAGACCCTCAGTTGCGCTAGTTTCGCAGCAGTCATAGTATGGTTTTGAAAAAAGCGAAATAGCCTAATCTAATGTAGACATCTGACTGTGCGTACATTCCTCTCATTCTGCTGCTATAATTTAACAAAGGAGATGTGCTAAGTCTATAGCAACCAAATTTTTTTTCGATGAATGAAAAACAAAATGGACTTTTTGATTTACTAAACTTTCAAGGAATATAATTAGTAATGAGTAAAAATAAAAACCTAAAAAAATTACCTTCAGGTGAAAAGATTGTTGTTCTTGTATCATAACGCCGAGCCTGTGAAAATACAATAATTTATTTTTGTTTAACCGGAATGACAAAGCAAGAAGTAGCTAGTAACCTATTATTTCCCGTACGAGTGTAATACTAAATTGAACTGTATGTGAAATCACTGGTACTTACCATTTTTTATAGAATATAATACTATAATCAAATGCACTTGTTTAAATTAATTAATTTTATCACAATTTTTAAAATGAGTCGCTTTGCTTTGCCGAATGCCAAAGATTTAAGATGACAATTGACAATTAAATTGACAGAATATGACAGATGACACTCGACAGCTAAAAAATAAAGATGACAAGTTTTGGTTTTAATAGGTTCGGAAATTGGCTTTTTATAGTAATTCATAGTGATACCTAAGACTTGGAATAAATTATTTATTAAACGAGCTGACTTTTGTAACAATCATTTTTAGTATTCTATAGTAATCATTGATAAATAAAAAATTTAAAAATTATATTGATCATACTTTTTTATAATAATGATGGATTGATTATAATTATTATACCAGCTGCATAATACCTAAGTGTACCTAAACTAAACGAACATATCGATTTTTGATATCAAACAGTTTTTTTACCGAGCGAATATCTGTTATAACGCTTACTGTTTGATATCAATGATATCAAACAGTAAGCGTTTTTTAATTCATGGTATTTAAGCACTAAGGCTAGTTTTATTTTTATTTTATGCTAAGCCCTTTTATTTATATATGTTAGCATAATAATAATGATAATAGGGTGGCAGACCCAATTATGGGCACTTTAAGAGTTTATCTAATTTCAAATATGTTTTTTAAATATAAATTTAACAAAATCCTATAAATCACTCTGTTCATAAGGTTACTTGTTTAATAAAATATATACTTAAAGAAGATATTGACATATTTTTGTTTAAATCAACTAGAATTTTAAATAAGATTGAAAAATGACCCAGTCCCCAATTATTCGCACATTTCTTACCACTTATGGGCACAAAATTATCCAATTATCAACACTCAGATTTTAATGGGGTTTAAGGGAAATAAAAGGCTAAGCTACTTACCTAAGTCTTTAAAAATATAGATTTTCCTGCAACTCGTTTGATGTCGTCGGTTCACCTAGCTTACCGGTACAGGGTCGCTACTCCAACACCATGGGATCCCATCGACCATCAGCTCTTCGAACTGTATGCCCGCCCATTTCCACTTCAGTTTCGCGACTCGCAGAGCTACGTCCGTGACTTTGGTTCTCCTACGGATATCCTCATTTCTGATATTTTGATCTCACAGGGATACTCCGAGCATAGCTCTCTCCATCGTCCGCTGAATGATCTTTAGACCATGTTTTGGGTCCAAAATCATCACTGGCAACACACACTGTGGCACTGAAGAATTTTTGACTAGAAGTTATCTCGAAGCTTGCTTCGATTCTGTCATCACAGGGCGTCTTGTTGTTCTTAAGTTATTGGAGAGATGGCTCTCAAATATGGAAGATATCCCGTACGTCAGCCTATACCAGATTAGTATGGACTAATCTCGTATAGGCCGACGTGCGGGATATCTTCATATGGTCAATTTGGCTCTGTGGTCTTTGGCACAATCTTTAACAGATTTTTGTTTCGTGATAACTGCCTATAGAACTTCTCGACCTCTCTCGATACCTCAGATGGAGAAGAAACGTGACAGCCTTCGTCAGTTTTCAGTCGCATCAGCTAGCTCTGTCCGATAGATAGATCTCTCACGAACACTTTGGAACTTCTGTTCCACTAGATGGTATCTTTAATAAACTTGGTATTAAAGACCCGCAGGTCGAGTTTGTGTCTTAGAGATCTGCCTATTAACCTACCAGTAGGCATCCGCGTCTGCTGACAACTGAAGTCTCATCTTTTGTCTCTCTTCCATCAGTTTGAGAGTATGGTCAGACAACTTTTTGGTCCTTTTCGTGTGATGGGTCTCAAAGATTTTAGACTCCACAGTATGGACAGTTTACACACACTTGTTAAGATCGTCTATAGACTCCCAGTCTGCTAGGGAATCGAATCGGTTTGGAGTGCTGATAAACTGGAGTATGCCCATATTTTGTAACCAGATACGGGCACCCCTTGTTTTGCAATGAAATAACGGGAAAGTTTCATTTACTTTTTGAATTAGTAACTAATAATACTTAGAAAATCAATTGAAAACTATTATATTATTAAAACTCAAATAAAACTACAGTTAAATCATAATTAAGTAAGTACCGACCCTTAACGTCGATCAGTCAAAATGGCCGAAAAACTTCGGGAACTCCAGAACGACATCTTTCAACTACGATACTGACGTCATTTTAAAACTTTCCAGATTAGAAAGGTTTCGATTGTGAAAAATATGAATTCCCCTAAATATTTTTAATCTGAAAATTTAAAAATCACAATCAGAAACTTATATTTTAATCTTTTTTGCCAAAGTGCGAATAAACTGGTGCAGTGCTAGCTATTGGGTTGGTCACCCTACTTGATGTTGTATGTACTTGGTAGTTATTAGTCTTGATGTTATCAAGACTAATAACTACCGGAGACACATTATGAAAGATGGTACTCTTGACATATGTCGAGCGTGCCATCGTCCTGGGGAGTCCCTCAGGCATATCGTCTCCGGTTGTTCTTATCTTGCTAACGGCGAGTACTTGCACAGACATAACCAAGTAGCCAGGATAATCCATCAACAACTTGCTCTTCAATACGGTCTTGTAGAAGATGAAATGCCATACTATAGGTATGACCCAGTGTCAGTTCTCGAGAATAGTAGTGCCCTGCTCTACTGGGATCGGTCAATTATCACTGATAGGCATATTGTAGCCAATAGACCTGATATAGTGCTAGTTGACCGATCAGCGCGTCGAGCGATAATTGTCGATATCACAATTCCACATGATGATAATCTGGTGAAGGCGGAAAAAGAAAAATTATCAAAATATTTAGACCTTGCCCACGAGATTACCGCCATGTGGAATGTTGATTCAACGATTGTAGTGCCGATGGTCGTTTCGGTCAATGGTCTCATAGCGAAAAGTTTCGATCAACATCTTAAGAAACTTTCGCTTAATACTTGGATCAAGAGCAAGATACAGAAGGCGGTACTCCTTGAGACGGCACGCATTGTGAGGAGGTTCCTCACTCTGGAGCCCTGACCACTGGCTGCTTGGGTCCCTATCCCGCAGCAAGTGGGACCCATTTATTTTATTGTTTTTAATGATGTTTTTATATTTATATTTGTATAATGTATATTTGTAATCATTTTTAAAAATAATAAGATAAATGTGTTTAAAAATAAATGATAGACCATTAAATGATAATACAATATTTCACTCAATTTTTCTGTGTATTTTTTATTAGGCACATAAGTAATATCGCTATCATATCAGCGAAGTTATTTTATTATTCGTTGTCAACAGAGGGAAGTTTTTGAACGTAACTATTATTTTGGCGGGAACTGATTTTTATAGGTATACCCTAGAGTCCCTAGATACCACTTACCACCTTTGATAACTTAGGTACCTTATAAACAATATTATAATTTGTAGGAAGGAAAAAGGAATAGGTAACGTAATTATTACATTCTCCGACTTCGATGGTATTTTTAGTGGGTAGGTATTTATTAATTAAGTAGATATTTTAATAAAATATGTTACGTTTTTTTATCAACATTTTATTAAAATCACTCATACACATATTAGGTCACTTATGATATTTACTCTACTTAATATCATTATGCTATACTATAACAATACAAGTACCTACTATAATTATTACTCACGCACATTTTCATTTACAAATCACTTTCTATAGCTAAGTAAATTGTAAACACATTTTTGATTTTTATAGTGTGTAAGTATACTTAGTCTATTCGTAAAAAATGAAAAATTAGCAGATTAAAAATTTAGACAAAAATCGCCAAAATATCTACGATTTAACTAAATTTACAACTACCAATTAACTTATTATAATTAACTAGGATTATTTTTAATATTTTATTAAGTTTGCGTAAATAAATATTACGCTTTAAAAAAATAAATAAAATCTGACATAGCAGCTAATTATTATTAATTTAAAATATCCACTTAACCCATATATGCCCAGAACTTTTTTTGACGCCGATTTTTATAATTTTCACATATGTTGTTTATTAATGACCATAAATAAGGGCTACAATAGCAATTAGTAGTTTTCAGATCTGAAAGTGGGTTTTTTTCAGGGGGTCGAAAACGACCCCATGGGCAGATAAGGTCTTACACTAGTATGGGGGAGGAATCATGAATATAAAAACTTTATTCGCTTATTAGTCTTGATTATTGGGGTAGACATTGAGACAGGAACCATTACGTAGTAGAATTAGGTGGGTAAGGTAATCTTTAAAGCATCTGTAATACATATTGACATTAACTTGCGCCACATTTTGACTATTATGTTTTTAGACAGCACACGTCTTCTGATCCAACTATCGAGTAAATGTAAAGTTTTAAAACAGAAATAGGGTACCGCTTTGTTTTCAGTTGCCGGTATGGCTCAGGTTGAGTTTTCGAAATAAGATAGGTTGAAGAATTAGATTTCGAAGAGAAAATAGAAAAGAAAAAGACTTTGCTATAGATAAAATTCCAGTATATCTACGTTTGCTTCCAATAATCTGGGAAGCATTGAAGAGTTAACACTCTACCACATACTTTTTTGCTGTCAACACATCGAAGTGAACTAACCACATCAAAATATACCACTTCTTACCCCTAATGTCAATTTGATAAACTCCGAAATGAGCATGTAGTCTATCTACTCCTCCCACATTGATTGTATTGATGTACAACGTTTGACTATCAATATATTTGCCAGTATCAGAATATCGACGAGCCTTTTGGACGGGATATACGCCAATTGCACTGGAAAACAGTGTAACTAAGCTGCTTCATTCCAGTGAATGGCGCAAATCTTATCTTTGCAAGCTTTTTGCAAGCTCGTTTTATGCATTTGCGTAGCCTCATGTTGCGATGTTTCCCAGTTCTTGTAGAAAAGAGCACCTAAATCACTGTTGGCCCTAGCAGAGTGCTCCCTCGAGGAAGAATAGTCCTCAGAATTAGCAATGAAAGTATAAGATTCTTCGACAATTCAATAGGAATAGAACATTGTTGTGTAGAAAGGGGTTCAGAGATTTGAGAATTACGAGAATAATGGACTGGAAAACTACGAGAATAATTGACTAAAGCCTTTTTGGTGGCTTTATTGTCTTCATTACCTTCTCGTTGTATGACTAACATTTCGGCTGAAGTAAATAATTATTGAGATAGGTGAAATCGATTTATATTTTCACACTTTCATCCTTTTCATCCTTTTCATCCTGATCACAGTCTGATATCGTACCTCTGCAAGGGGATCAATGTTTACATCGATGCCCTGGACCTGTTCCTCGTTATCCAATTTCTCCAGGGCTTCAACTATTTCAAAAATGGAGAGCACATGCCGGGACCGTTAGAGTAAAAATAAGAATTTAAAGCAGCATATATGCCCACGGGGTCGTTATCGACCCCGTGAAAAGTTTCCATTAATTTGAGTACGAAAAATGTAGCCCCTCTGTGAAAATTATACCTATATCTTTAAAACACATATTCAATTTACTATAACAATAATTTTGATGATAAAAAAACATAAAACACACAGAATATATACGTTTATATGCACGTAGTCACCAAATTTTTTCAGAAAAAAACTTACACGATTTTGTACTACTATTTTTCACTTGAAATAATTTAAGAATAGTAATTTTATTGTACTGTGCTTCAAAGTAGTTCTTTACTGTATCAAAAAATAGTGCTTTAATTAGAATTAATATAATAAGTTGCAATCAGGATGCATTAAAAGTCATCAAGTACCTTCGGGCCATTAACGACCCCCTGGGCATATATGGGTTAAGTACCTACTAGTGTTCTGACACCGGTGATAGCTTTGGCCTTGTTTTTGGGAGGGGTCCTGGGTTAAAATCCAAGGCATCTCTAAAATTATGTGCGTTTTAAGCAATTAAATATATTTAATTTACTTTAACGGCGAAAGAGAACAATGTGAGGAAACCAGCATAATGGAAAGTTAGTTCTGTATAATGTTCTCAAAGGTACCTGAAACCTACAATACGCATTTAGTCAGCGTAGAGGATTATGGTAGACTATTTTCTTTCGGAGAAAAGATCTTTTCCCATTCATGGGACGGCGAAGTTGCCTAAAGCGTACCTACATTACTTCATTTTCGAGTTAAAATAAGAAAGATTTTGACGACGACTTTCAGGCAAAGGAAAATCTCAGCAAAGTCAAAGTAGCTCTATAGATTTAAGTCTCAGGTAGATACATACCTAAATACATAATCATTTAGAAAATTCCATAAACAAAAGTAGGTACCTAAGGGAGAGGGCAGACTGGCTACTTTTAGAGGCAGCGATTGGCGTTTTTATGGCTTTTAGGCTTAGTTAGCACGCACTGCGATTAAACGCGTCGAGCGGTTTAGGCGGAAAATCGCAGAAATCAGCGTCCAAAAATCGCAAAAACGCGATGCAAACGCAAAAAGCCATAAAAACGCCGATCGCTGCAGCTAAATGTACAGCCAGTCTGCCCTCTCCCTAATTAAAAAGTTAATTACACTAGGCAGTGCTATCCCCATCTGTGGAACCAGCTACATTAAATAGTCACAGAGCATTTCTAGTAGTTGATATTAAATCAATAATTGGCTGGATGAGTATATAAAACAGTATCATAACAACAAAAGCCATAAGTGCTGTTGACAGTCCACCTTGTGTTGCAGTGAAATAGTCCATATTGAATCCTATTACCATTGTGATAAGGCCCATGGTAACTGCAAACATGCCGACGGCTATGTGAAAAATTTTCACTGGACCACTCTTGATCATTAAGCGTACCTTTGAAGAGAATAATGCAATGACGCCCGATATAAAACTGATGAGGGAAAAACTTAAGGCGATCACTCCTGAAATGTAAAAGCATAGGGTTATTTTAGGAGGTCAATTGGGAACAATAATAATATAATATAATAATCTAAATACTATATAAAAGCAAAGGTGACAGATTGACTGACTGACTGACTGATCTATCAACGCACAGCTCTAACCACTGGACCGATCGAGCTGAAATTTGGCATACAGATAGCTATTAGGACGTAGGCATCAGCTAATAAAGAATTTTTGAAAATTTCAACCCCAAGAGGGTTAAATAGGGGCTGAATGTTTGTATGAAAGTTCGTCATTTTTCAAGTTATATCCATGAAACTTTGTATTTAGGCTTTCAAATAAAAATAAAGAAATACGTGTTTCACATCATATAGAGGATGAAAGTTTGTATGAATCTATCTCTGACAAATGAAAACTTTGTATTTACTGATAACTTAACTTCAGCTTGACTAGATATTAGAACCAAGAATACGATCCAGTTTGAAAATATACTTAGTTTTCTAAAGAATCATTATCGGGTTATTTCTTACACCAAAAATGTGTTTATCTTCAGTTAGAATTGGAACACTCAATAATAAAATTCTGATACTTATAACATTTATCTTGTCACTCACGATATATCATGGTATATCGATACCATGCTCGGATGTAGCAATTTTTCTCGATAAGAAAAAGAATTTATGACCTTCCTGTCGCAGTGGCGAGCGCTGTGGGAGGTTTCGGGTTCGATTCCCGGCAGCTTGAAGTTAGCTTATAATTTTTAAATTGGTTCAGGTCTGTTCTGACAAAGCCAGAGTCTATTTCTGCTAAACGCTTTAGGCGTTCTGGCACTATGTTGCATAAAAACTGATGAAGTTTTAATAAAACTCCAAAATGCATAGAAGCAGATGTTATTTTGCAGGATTCCAATCATGATGAAAGGATGTTGTTCCATGTAAGTAGGTTATCAATACTTACAAGGAACAACAAGCTTATTTGCTCATAAATATAATCTATGTCTACCCTTCCGCCACTATAAACGCAGATAGAACAAGCAACTGAGCAAGGAACATACACAACCAACACGTAACAACACACTTGCTCACTAAAATACACAAACAATTGAATAAATCTCCTCAAAATGCTCTGGTGTTGGAGTGAAACGTGCAAAGAGTCTATTTTAAGGAGTTTTGTGTCCATGATCTTACCACATATTCCATGGGCCGTCTTAATCTCCATATCCACTTCAGTCAACGCAAGGAATGTACCAGCGATGACGAACAGAGATCCAACTAGTTGAAGGCATCCGTGTATCACTCTTTTGCTGTCTTTGCTGAGTTGGAATGACCACGAGTTATGTCTATGAAGAGTCAATATTGATTCTACTAGAAAGAGTTGATACTGGAAAAATACAAATAAAACGTTAGCACCCGCAACTCCTAACACAAGTAGCTTATTTGGAGGGAATAGGAGGATATTAGTCAACTTCAGCTTGGCTAATATTATAAAAGAAAAAGATAGAACTGCTATGGGATTGTCTTAAAATTATTGCATCAGTGTGTCGTTCACAATCACCTCGAATTGGCTGGTAGGTAATATCTCACTATCGGTTGTTTGCATTGATGCAGCAAGAACGCGATCGATACACTGAGTACGAATCGCTAATGTGTGAAACGCTCTTCCGGGCGTCCATGTTTTCTGCCACGTATACTATAAGAGTAATTCAAAACAAGAGTGCATGTTATAGGCAAGCGCGCTCCAAATTAGACCTAAACGTTGCTTTCCATCAAGCATTAGTATTATCAAGCATACTCCTATCTTATAATAACAAAAAAATAACTGAAGTTGGAATAGCTTTTGGACAATTCCTGAACTATATTTTACTTTTAGCTATATAACGGAAGGATCATTAAAATCTCTCGGGTGTTTCCCAAAATTCTTCTCAGTGAAAAAGACTTGGGTTCGAAGATAGGTCTTGTGTCGTAAGTTGAAGATATTTATGGTGACACAAGTATTGTGGAATAATTCCAAAAATTTTCAATATTTTAATTGCAAAAGAGGCGAGACGATAATATGCCGTCCAAAGGGGAGTCACAAAGTAGAGTGACATAATAATATTATTATGAAAGGGTTTAACTTGTAAATTTTAGGTACGGAACCATTGGTGTGCGAATCTGACTCTGACTTCATCGGGTTTTCCAATATATCAATTGCGCCGCTTATCAATTTTTCCTAATAAATTTCAGATAAAGAAATATTATTAACTTCGATGATTAAATTATTATAGCCACTTATGAATGGACAGTTTGACTTGTAGTTGAACAATAAATAATCTAGATTATTGTGATTTGTTGTGCAATAGTAACAAAAAAAAATTTAATGAAGTTAAAACTGTTTGCAAGGAAAAATTTTGAATTTATACTGATAACTTAGTATGTAAGTAAAGTTTAAATTTTAACTGATACTAAAGACAATACACCCAGTTCTCGCGAAAACGATGTGGCAGCTGCAAATAAGTGATATTTCTGTTAGGTTGGAAACAAACAAAATACTACAATTTCTATCTGCATATTGTGATGAAGTACCTAGTTAAGCTGACTAGTACCTAGTTGTTTGTAAGGACCGCACTGAAACTGATATGCTAATACTGATAAGCTAATACGTAACAAGTATTAACTGGTATTAGAGACAAGAATACATACTCCATTTCCCGCAAAAACGATGTGCAATTAAATTAGTGGTATTTCCGTTAGGTTTGGATTTCAACGCCAAGTGCCACCATCAAAATACTACAATTGCTATCAGCATGTGATAAAGTAAGTTCATTAGTAGTTGTTTAAAAGGACCACACTGAAACTGCTGCTAATACTGATACCCCAGTACACTGATATGAAGAGACAAGATACATACGCCAGTTCCCGCAAAAACGATGTGTAGCTGCAAATTAGTGATACTTCCATCAGGTTGGGATTTTAATGCAAAGTGCCACAAACAAAACACAACAATTGCTATCTGCATGTGATGAAGTAAGTTTATTAGTTGGCAAATGGCAGTCCAGGCGGATGTCCAAGTAGAGCTATACGTGTCATTGCTTTCCTCGTCGTAAGCGCCAGGAGCTTTGGTCACTTCGACCTGGTAAGGAACGTGTTCGCGAACTTCGAACACTTCCACCTTGTCAATCGAATGCCTACTTCCACTGGGCTTATCCATTTTTATTGCTCAACCACCAAAACAATCTGTTTCAGTATCCAAAGGAATACACGAACGCCTTTCGCACTAGGTGTTCGAAACCTATCAAACTACATACTAAAACATAAGGAATCTTGTGAGATAGTGTATCTAGTATTGATAGCAAGAGAAAATTCGATTTTCAGTTTGGCTATCGTCATAGGATTGACAACTTCGAGATTACAATCTTGCGTAAACCATTGATGATAATAATATAAGATGAGATTATGGTTATCTTATTTGAGCTTCGATATAAAAATGTCGAAGCGGTCGTACTTGCATTTTATGAGATGTGATCAGAGACTTAGCGAATTCCAATGTATTATTATTTGGAAATATTTTTTATAAAATAAAGACAGAAAAATACTTACTAACTAACCTAGTAAGTAGGTCATACTTTCCAATGGGTACAAATTGAGCAAAGCTTTAGTTACACGTTACGTACTGGCTTGCAGGAACTACTCTGGATGTTTTCGAGTTAGGATTGGACTAGATAGTCCAGGATCTAGTCCAGTCAGGTTGTAACCCTTCCTTACGTCATCCTGTTCGTCATCTTCGAGTGGTTGCAGGATTTCACAAGGTTAATCTGGACCAGTGGCTCTATCTACAGTTGAATTTATGTCTGTTAGTAACTCTACTCGACGCTAGATGTCTCTAGTTGTTACAATAACAGCAAGAAAATATTAGTAACTAGCTTTAACCCGCGGCTTCGCTCACGTTAGGTTCGATTTTTTAACCCCCTATTTAACCCTCTTGGGGTTGAAATTTTCCAAAATCCTTTCTTAGCGGATGTCTACGTCCTAACAGCTACCTGTATACCAAATTTCAACTCGATCGGTCCAGTGGTTAGAGCTGTGCGTTGATAGATCAGTCAGTCAGTCAGTCAGTCAGTCAGTCAGTCAGTCACCTTTGCCTTTTATATATTTAGATAACTTTACTAACCGCTAATTCAATAAGTTACCGATTACTTAAATATGTGGGCACCTACAGTGCTCATTTTCGTTTTCGTATATTTCGTCAATAATAATAAGAAATTCAATTAAGTACATATATATATATTCAATTATCATTCAATTATATCGGCATTTGAAATGATAATTATACTTACCGAACACCGTTTGATACCAGAACTAAAATTAACTATATTATAGAAGAAGCGGTAGATAAGATAGTAAAAGTGCCGTCAAGGAGTGGCGGCCTACCTCCAAATTAATAAGGGATATAATTAATTATTTCTTAGGCCTTCGTGGCCCAGGAGGCATGCCCATTTGTCAACATAACACCGATAACTACGAGTAGAGGTCAGTTAGATCATAGATAATAGAATAGGGTGTAAGTATGAGATATATTATGTACTAGAAGCCCGCGCCGACTTCGTCCGGGTTGAAAATTAAATATTTGTTCTTGTGAGCTTCTTATAGGAGACGATTGTCAATAAGATCACCACAGGAACCACACGAATATCCCGCACCGATACCCGCCACCGTGCCCCGCCGCGCCAGCCGGCACCATTTTATTATTTTGTCCCGCGGAAATAATAATTTTCCGATAACTCCTAAGATATTTATTTAAATTGTATAGTGTAAAGGGCAAATATGTTCTAAATTAAATACTTACGATAATAAACATATTTATTTAGATAAAGATTGACATCACATCGGTTAAAGAAGCTTCGAAAATAATTCATTATTTTTAATCAAAATTTGAAAGATAGAAATGGTTACTGTAAGTTATCCTTAGAATATAGACATATGCTATCGCGGATTTTTTTTAGAACTCTTTAAGAGGAACAATTCAGCCATACATCATTTTCGTCCAATAATAGTATATGACCCAGCGCACGCCTTGAAAACGTTTAAGAGTAAAAAAAATTTCCGACTTCTTTAACAAATTTGCACATAATATCTAGCCATAATACATTTATTAACATAATTATAGCCTATAACCATCTGGAATAATGTACCTTTGAAATGGTAAAAGAATTATTGTAATAGGTGCGGTGGTTCCAAAGTTTGCTCCGGACATACATACAAACTCACAAAATTCGCGCTCTCTCTTTATTATAATAGTATAGATTAGTAAAGGAGCTCATTTGAAGACTCCTCGGGAAAAACAATGAATGTCAAAAGATGATTAAAAAGAGAAAAACAACTTTTTATAGTTTCAAAGTCTATATTTCTTTCAGTTTATGCTCATTTTGTATAAATATTGAAATAAAATATTACTATTTAAACTTTTTACTTGACTTTATCAAAAAATATAGTTTAGTTCTATATTTTAGTAACAGATGACATTAAAGGCTCAGTTTCACGAAAAAAGTGACATTCATTGTTTTTCCCGAGGAGTCTTCATTTTTATGTCGTGCTTTACCAGTATTATTGTTTAAAAAGTTCTAAGTAGCTTTGCTTTTTTTTCATAATAAGAAAGCTAATCGAGGTTGGCTAATTTCAATACCTACCTGTGGTAGTAGTGGTGTGGTGTAGTTAGGTGTGTGTGCGCGTGAGTGCGTGTGTGTGTGTTTGTTACTCTTTTTCTGCAACGAATGTACCGATTTGGCTGAAATTTAGAATGAAGATAGTTCACACCTAGCATCAACACATAGGCTACATTTTATCGCAAATAATTAAACAGTTCCCGCGGGAATTGAAAAACCTTAATCCACGCGGACGAAGTCGCGGTAATCATCTATTAATAAAATATACTTAAGTACCTACTTAATGGAAAATTATTTTGATACAAAGTGTATGAAAATATTTTTCTTTTTGATCGCCGTAATTTTGTAAAGCCCATGAGAGTTCCCAACGCGATTATTATAAATCGATTGTCGGTATCCGCGTCGTGTATCGATTATGGTCGATTATTGAATCTGATTTATGGCATCGTACGCGCATCCATCGTCACGCGCGTTTTATTAAATAAGGAAAACAGAAATCTTACGGCAACTATGAATGATAGGAGCACTAAATCAAATGTAATCGCCGGTCTGCGCTCTGATTAGTAAATCGATTTTAAGACTTCGTTTTAGATCGATATTATTATGCCAATAGCTTTCTTTCTTGTTCAATTTTCTTTGTATAAATTATATTATTGTTATTTACTTAATAAGTATTTATTTTTTTACGATGACATTTATAATTATTGTCGTATTTTAATATTACATTTTGTTTAGTATTTTATACCAGGCTATAATGTATAAGGCTCAATTTTTTGTAAGTAGGTACCTATTTCATCTTATTGTACCTGCATTTTGGCGAATCCTATTATCCTATTTCCTTTTAATATTATATCATATTATAAATGCGAAAGTTATAAAAGAAACTCACTCACCCATTCACTACTATTACTCACCTCACTGAGTGAGCAAAATAGGCTATTGTTTTTTTTTAAAGCAACAACGGCGCGCTTTTTGAGCTAGTGCGTTGAAAAGCAACATAACGCACAAGGCAGAGCTTTTGTATGCGTAGGTAGAGCTTAATATAGAGACAACGTAAGGTCGTACCGTAACCAAAGTGATCTCAATTATCATTGTTTTATTTCCCGGCGCCTCAGTACCATTAATATCGCATCTGTGGAGTTAATCTCTTACTAAGAAGTACGATTAGAGTCAAGGAGGTGGGCTTGAATAGCTCACTGTGTGGTCCTGTAAAGAAGGACTTATACATAGTACGGTGGTGTGGTCTCATCTTAAGATTTGTAACTCTAGTAACAAACACAGCGCGCAACTGTATGTACCTACTGCAAAACGTTACAATAAATCCGTGAGACATGTTAGCGGAATGAAATCTAGCGGAATTCCGCTGGATTTGTCATTACTCTAAGAATTTTTTTTGTCTCTATTAAATAAAATAAACTGATAATTCTTCTTCTTCTTTATCAACGATAAATTAATATAGACGTTCACTGAATGAAATCTAGTTAATTCCGTTGGATTTGTCAATAGGTACTCTAAAAAATATTGCACTTCTATGGCTCCAAAAAATAAAACAAATTAATAAATCTTCTTCTTTATCAACGATAAATATAGTCGTCCACCGCTGGATAAACGTCTCTTGCATGGACTTCCACAGGCTTCGGTCTTGCACCGCCTGTTTCCAGCGGCTCTCTGCCAACATTGCTTTTGCCGGTGCGGAGTCCCCACTCCAACACCTTGGGACCCTAACGATCATTATCCTTTCAAACTATGTGCCCCGCCAATTTCCAATAAAACTAAAACTGATGTACTAAATATAAAATATATCTACATAATTTTCCAATAGATTTTTCCTCATATAGGGATATAATAATAATCCTACGGCGTCACATTTTATTTTACAGAGTAATTATGTGTGAGTTACCACTCACGTATCTATAGGTAGGTATTTAAATATGGTTGAGCGAAGCAATGGCTGGATCATGCGTCATGCTCGTGAACAGGTGCCACCAACGGGAATGGGTCTGCTTTGACTGCCCATCTTGGATGGGCAAGATGCACGTTGGATTGGTGTACCTACGTATGCATTTTTGCATTTTTGAAGCTTTATTGTGGAGGCACTGTATACATAGCATAGCTTTGTAAAAAAAAAATTTTGAAAAGAGCAACTGCTGAGTTTCTTACTGGCTCTTCTCAGCTGAATCTGCATTCCGAACCGGTGGTAGATTTATGACGTGTCATAAGAGCTACAAGTTAGCCTACACGAAATAAATAAATTTTGAATTTGAATTTGAATTAAGTCAATGATTAGAAGTATTTTTGTATCTTACGGAATCCAACCATTAAAGTAGAATATTGCAGCTCGCGTTATACATCTATCTAATGGAGATCTAGGTTCGCCCGCAACGAATTGATAACTACGGCGCAGGCTCCCTAGGGAACGGTCTAGACGGCCATCATCTGTCATCGCTAGATTGACATAATAAATCATACAGGAGATTTCCTCTTCCGATGTAATATTAATTATGGATGTCGATGTATACGTGTGTTAGGGGGCCTGTCCACTGGAGTGAAGTGGAGTGGAGCTTTGCGGAGCTATGAAAATATGAACCTGGAGAATAGTTGGAAATTCATGCCTCTAGTATTTTTTGAGCATTTTTGCAGCCCTTTTACGAACTAGATAAACTATTGTTGAATCTATAATAATCCGCTCGTCTTTACGGCATGCAAGTAAGAGAGAAACCAAGGGGCTTCTTACCTTCAAATAACAAATATAGATATTTGCTAAGTATATCATTATTTTATATTGTTAAAATATTACAATAAACATTATTATAGCTAAACTAATCTAATTAGGTACTACACAATAATTATGAAGTAAATTATCACACTAATATTATAAAGCTGAAAGTTTGTATGTGTGTGTGTATGTTTGTTACTCTTTCACGCAAAAACTACTGGACTGATTTGGCTGAAATTTAAAATGGAGATAGATTATACCTTGGATTAAAACATAGGCTACTTTTTATCCCGGAAAATCAAAGAGTTCCCGCGGGATTTTAAAAACTAAATTCACGCGGACGAAGTCGCGGGCATCAGCTAGTAATTTATATTAATCAAATTAACTAGGTTTGGTGGTCATGGACGTGAAAAAGCTAGATCATTAGATCTAGCCACTGCCAAGTGTCACATTCGGCAGGTTTCGGTACCATAAATGGCTCCGCTTACTTAGTTCGTAGTACACTTCACCTCGCTCTCCGCTTTGCTCTCTCACTCCAGTGGACAGTCACCCTTAGAGTAACGACTGAAAATTGAGTAAGGGCCGAATACTGAGAAACGCAATATTATTTAGGAGCGTCTATACACTATGGATATAATTTCCGAAGCTTATAAAGTTTTAGGTAATATCTTTGGAAATACATAATATTCAAAAGAAAAGGGTGCATTTCTTAAACTTTAAGACTTTGATAACTGAGGGGTAAGCCGTAATAATTTCTAAAATAAATAACTAATTATATTGTTTAATTTTTATAGCGTAAAAAGATATACATAGATGTTCAGAAGTGAAACGTTGATGTTTTAGTGGTACACATAAATACTTTTTTTTATCTAGCTCATCTAACTCATATTCAAGTTCATTTACAAAACGATAGTTTTTTTATACAAAATCTTGAAATAATTGTATCTACGTAATTTTAAAACCTAATAAAGAACAGTAACTTAAAAACCCGATAACAACATATGGGAATTACCTCACATGCTCGTAAATGCATTGATAACATGAAATTAAAACACATTCAATCAGGTAGTTGCCGACGCTTAGTCACCATCATATTGACCGGGCTTTTACTGGCATTTTTTACTTTCCACTAGTTAACTTCTGGAAGTGCCTCACCAAGCCCTTTTATCGGAAAGCCGTCCCGACGTCAGTTCAAGTCGGGCTCTCATAGAGAAAATGCCGCTTTTTTCACGCACACAACAAAGTTATCCCTAAGTTCGATTCGAGCTTTCTTTAAATTTATGGTAGCCTAGTACTTTTAGTTTGGCTTATAGTTTTCATTATTATAGTTTGCGGTAAATAGTTTTTTGTTTTAGTATTTTAGTAGTGATGTGTGCAACTGAAATTTTCAGAAATAGTTAGAGAAAATGTTTAGGTAAGTTTTTTCATATTTAGATATTTTTTTTGTTTCTTATTAATTTTACTATGAATCGATCATGAAAATTTAATAAGTAGTTATTTTTAGGGATTAAGTGCCAACTTCCCCATCATCGATTAAGTAATGTTTTTAAACACTGCAAGACCGTTTTATTTATCTACACTGAGTAGGTAAATATAACGTTCTTGCAGTTTTTACATTGAGAATTTGTCAACTTTATTCGTCGGGTAAACGTTACTCGGCGATGGTCAAATTGACACTTAGCCGTAATATGTATATCGAATTTTTGTTGGGTTGGTCTCCAGGAGACTTTATTGATGAAATTTTGTACAAAATCAGCTCAGCACTTTTAGGTTAGCGCTTTGAAGTAGACAGAAGCGAGAGGTCGAGTTTAAACTATGCAGTGATTTTTAAGAATAGTGTTGTCACTTATAAATATTTCATAGAGTTAAGTAACTTAAATCGGTTAAAATCACTTGTTTATTTCGTCAATCTCCAGATTAGCCTATCAGTGGAGTTGTTTAACATAAGCCAACAGAGTGACAATGCATGTTTCCCATGTAGATGTAACCGATTTGCACATGGACATGCTACAAGTGAATCGGCGTACAGTCACTGACGTATTTCAAAGCGTGAGATTTTTTGATTTAATCCTATTACCCTATTAATATTTTTATAAATGCGACAGTTTGGATGTATGGATATTTGTTACTCAATCACATCGCAACGACTGAACCGATTTGGCTGAAATTTTGGCACAGAAATAGGTTATAGTCTGGAATAACACATAGCCTACATTTTATGCGGGAAAGTAAGAGAGTTCCCGCGGGAATTAAGAAACCTCAATTCACGCGAACGAAGTCGCGGGCATGATCTAATTTTTTTAATTATTCATGACAAATTAGCCCTTGACCGCGATCTCACCTGATGGTAAGTGATGATACAGTCTAAGGCTGAAATCTGTAGACCACAATCTCACTCAGCTCAGACTCTAAACAGAGTTAAAACGAGACAGATTTATGTCAGAGCATATTTGTGTCTCGTTTTAACCTCTAACTTGAGTCTGAGCTGAGTCAGAGCACGCTCTATACACCAGAAGCTGTCCGCGTCAATTTCTGTTATTATGATCGCGATTAAGAAGTTTTTAAAAGAATATATTTTAAATATGGATAATTTTCCCCGTTTTCGCAACATTTTTCACTGATGCTTCGCTCCTATTGGTCGCAGCGTGATGTTATATAGCCTAAAGCCTTCCTCGATAAATGGACTATCCAACACAAAAAGAATTTTTCAATTCGAACCAGTAGTTCCTGAGATTAGCGCGTTCAAACAAACAAAATCTTCAGCTTAGTATAAATACCAAATAGTCCTCGCTGACAGTAGACCGATTTCTTTTTCTGTGTACCGAAATTGAGAAAGCGGTTTCGTATGACGCCATAATTTTTAGCATTTGTTTACAAAAATGGATCTATTTCGGTGTGCGATTGTACCGTGGGTTGCTCGCACACGCGAGCGCTGCTCTGTGGGGTTAGTATAAGATTTAATTCGATTGATCGTATTCGTATACTATGACATTAACGTCAAAGTAAAATGAACCATAACTACATTGTAATAGAGCTCAATTTCGTGCATGCATTCTTAGACTTTTACTTATGCTGATATGCTCCAAACTAAAATCGGTTGTACTGAATTCGTGACTTTAAGTTAATACCTTTAAGGTTAATTTTACTTTGACGCTAATGTCATAGTATACGAATACCATCGATCGTGTTAAATCTTATACTAACCCCACTGTTTGTACGATGCGCCACGTGCATGATAACAGGTTATTCAGCCTGCCGGGCTAAAGTTGATCGCACATTACAGCAGACTCTTTAATCCCGTGAGAACTCTCTGAATTTCCGGAATTCTTTTTGTATCTGATAGCCCAATTCTTGAAGAAGGTATGCTATTCAATATCTCAATATCTCGGCAAGACTCTTAGAAGTCGAGCAAAAAGAAAAAATAGCGCGGGGGAACAATGCGATGCGGTAAGTCGGTGGTCGATGGCGGTCACCCGACGAGAACCGAACAAGAACCGAACCGAAGGCTATTTATTAATCCGAAAGATCAAAGCGTTCCCACGGGATTATTAAAAACTAAATCCACGCGGACGAAGTCGCGGGCAACAGCTAGTTTGAAATAAAATTACACAGTGCACTAGAAACAGTACACCCACTAACTGCAATAAAGATCTTTATCACCGCGGCTCACGAGTTTACTCTCGAGCACAGGATATTTGCATAGTCAACGGATTCCTGTAAACTAGACCGCGATGTCTGCTGATAGGCCCAATGATTGAGAGGAAGCTATATTCTGTGTATTGAGGGTAGTATGTATACTTATTTTGAAAAAAAAAAAAAAAAACTAACAATGAAACAATATAATGTCACGGGTTCCAATATATTTTTATCTAAATATATATAAAACAAGCTTGGCTTAGTTCGCGGGCAAAAGTTAATCTAAATCTAAATATATAAAAGGAAAAGGTGACTGACTGACTGATTGACTGACTGACTGACTGACTGATCTATCACCGCACAGCTCAAACCACTGGAAGGATCGGGTTGAAATTTGGCATACAGATAGCTTTTATGACGAAGGCATCCGCTAAGAAAGGATTTTGGAAAATTTCAACCCCAAGAGGGTTAAAGAGGGGGTTAAAAAATCGAACCTAACGTGAGCGAAGCCGCGGGCAAAAGCTAGTCCTATTATAAATGCGAAAGTTTGTATGTTTATTACTCAATCACGTCCCAACGACTGAACCGATTTGGCTGAAAGGTACAGAGATAGATTATAATCTATCAATAATAGATAGAATAACACAGGCTACTTTTTATCCCGGAAAACTAGAGTTTTCGCGGCCGAAGTCCCGGGCGTCATCTAGTCAATAAAGTATTTATTTATTTTTTGTAATTGTAGTAACATAAGCAATGAACATACGGTCAGTTTGTTTATCAGCCCGAGTCCTGTCTAATGCGGTAGAGTCAGGAAGAGAATCTGACACCGCTAGCTAATGGCGGCCGCTGCGACATCGGCTCCTGTTACTATGTCTTGATCTTTATTTGTTTTTATATTGAACGCAATTATTACGAAGATAGTTACATACTTTGAATCGTACCTATTCAGCAGTACGTGCGTCACGGCTCATATTCCATGTGAATCGAATAGATACCGACCTCCCTGGCGCAGTGGTGAGCGCTGTGGTCTTATAACTGGGAGGTCTCGGGTTCGATTCCCGGCGGGGGCAATTTAGGAATTTATAATTTCTAAATTGTCTCTGGTCTGGTCTGGTGGAGGCTTTGGCCGTGGCTAGTTACCACCCTACCGTCAAAGACGTGCCGCCAAGCGATTTAGCGTTCCGGCACGATGGCGTGTAGAAACCGATTAGGGGTATGGGTTGAATTTACACTGCTATACCCCTTCCAAGTTAGCCCGCTACCATCTTAGATTGCATCGTCACTTACCATCAGGTGAGATCGCGGTCAAGGACTATCTTGTCATCGAATAAAAATAAAAAAAAGAGTCTACATTAACGCCTTCGTTAACCTAACTTCGGTGCGAACAGACCTTTTCACATTGCTATTTTATATTATGTCACCATTTTTGTAATTTTGAATGAACCTATACACCAAAAAGGACGTCATTATTCCCCACCAGCTTCGACAGCCCCACCGAATATAACTAGATGGGATACAAGATCATAATATAATCCCAATTACGGTGTGTTTAATAAGAATTACATGGTAATTAGGTAATTAACTTTCTCTGAAGAGACTGTAATCTATAGACAGCTCTTACTCAGTTCAGACTCAAGACAAAATTAAAACGAGATCTAGATTTATGTCAGAGCATATTTGTGTCTCATTTTAACCTCTATATTGAGTCTGAGCTGAGTCAGAGCACACTCTATAGACCTAAGCTAGTTCCTACTTCTTAAATATTCGGTGTAAAGGATTCTTCTTTATTAACTTATAGATGTCCACTACTGGACGTAGGTCTCTTGCATGGACCTCCACAAGGCTCGGTCTTGCGCCGCCTGAATCCAGCGGCTCCCTGCGACTCGTTTGATGTCTTCGATCCACCTAGTGGGAGGTCTGCCAAAAATGCGCTTCCTGGTGCGGGGTCGCCACTCAAACACCTTGGGACCCCATCGACCATCAGCTCTTCGACCTATGTGCCCCACCCATTTCTACTTCAGTTAAGGATTAGAACAAGCAAAAGATACTTGTACGTGTACAATGTATGTACATGATACTTGGGTATCGTACACGTGATATTGAAGTATCATGTCACTGTGGTTGGTTAAAAAAGTTACGCCGGCATTTGTAAACTCTAACTCCACGCTTTCGAAATAATTTTCAAAAACTAGTTTGCTTCATAATTTTTTATGTTTATTTATTGATAGGTATTCGAAATAATTTTTTTTAATGATATACCTACTTTACTTTTGAACTTTTAATAAACATGATTACATGTAAAAGACTTAAAGAACTCTTAACAGGAACAGACTATTAGTATTAGTGGGTGGTCTTCTATAATAAAAGGGTTCTTTATAATGACGGGGATGCTATTTTAATAATAACCTGTGCAATCGCTACCGCACAGATCGGGTTCAATCGATCCGCTTCTAATAACCGGTCAACCGATACTGTATTTACTGAGTAGAGTTGATTTAATAATAAGCATTTTTAATAATAACATAGCTCTCGAATAAAGTCTAGAATTAAAAAAAAACATCTATAAGTAGACTAAGATTTAAAAAATATATTTACTTAATAAATAATATCTTCTCCATTAGACGAAAGGCGCATTTTACCATCGCTAAGTAAAGTTAAACCGATGAATTTTGACGTTCTTGGTGTCCAAACGTTTATTCGTCGGTTAAAGTTTACTAGGCAATAGTTAATTGTAGGGTTAGCAGACAGCACATAAGACACAAAAACTCTAATTTTTTTTATTAAACCGATATTCATTTATTTTAATACACCGTCTGACTAAAGCACATAAGTCAAAGCCGTTCGCTTGAGAGTACAAATTAAAGCGAACGGCTTTGACTTAATATTAATATGTGCTTTAGTTAGACGGTGTATTAAAATAAATGAATATTATTGGTTAAATAAAAAAATATGAGTTTTGTGACTTATGTGCTTTAGTCTGCCGATCCTAGAAATTAGGTTTTAAGGTAATTTAAGTTTTGTTACTGCTGCATTTACCAATCTCGATCTTACATAGAAAATCTGCGTTAATACCACATAGTGCGCTGCCAATTGTAACTTGTCACAATACTGTACACTTGACAAAATCATTGCACTGCGTAGCTTCAATGTGCCATATGACATCGTATTTCTGCGCGCGTTCTGCAATCAGTCAAACTCAAAGTTAGATCACTGCTAAGCGCGGATGTAGAACTCTGAACTCTTGACCGCAGCCTGTGTAATAAACGCTTCATCGGAGTGGTTAAATCGTGTGAGTATTCACCGAGAGTCTATGCATGGGCACAATCCACTTGAAATTATTACGATCATTTGAGTAGATTGGAAGTAGTTAATATAGAGCTGTTATTACTTACTGAAAATAATTTGATTGAGATAATAAAGCTTTTGAAGTGGTGATTTGACCTCTTTTCGGGGGCCAGGGGCCAGGCTTTTCGATCGGGGATCTCTGATTTTTCGGAGCTATGTATGGTTTAAGCAATTAAATATCACTTGCTTTAACATCTTGAGGAAATTTGCATGACCAAGAGTTATACACAATTTTCTGAAAGTTGTGTGAAGTCTGCTAATTTGCGTTTGATTAGTGTGGTAGACCACAGCTTAAACCCTTCCCATTCGAGAAGTAAAGTAGTAGTTGTAAAGTAGTAGTACTACTACTTTTTTTTAGCAAGTAAAGGTTAGAGTTATTTTGCTAAAATCCGCCAAATAACAAAATAATTCAAAGCTTTTCTTGCTAATCATGAACTTCCGCAAAGTATCGCCTGATTCTATCCAATAGCCAGTATTTTTTTTTATTTTTTATTTATTAAAGTATAGACTAGTAGTAAAGGCCAGCGACGTATTGTGATGAATGACAAAATGTTTTAATGACAATATTTTAAAAGATTTGGTTGCTGCTGGGACGCTATTGGCTTTTTCTTTTTTAATTTTGTTTTATCAAAGGACTTAAGTCGTTTGACGGTAATAATCTACATACCATTCGTCTACAAGTGATAAACTAATTATATAAGACGATATTAAGCTCTTGTCTCTACAGATAAAAATTGAATTAGTTATAACTAATTTGTTGGCCGTAAAGATTTTATAGCTCGTGTTGAAACTCGCCTACGTAATGGCAGGGAAAACTAAAAGTTTTAAGATTAAAAGGAACCACTCTAACTTATTTTTTAAATTTTAACTTGACGAGCCCATTTAATTATCTCAGAATATTGTTTAGCCGATGAATAAAGTTGATTTTTTAGTTCAGGTGTGTAATAAATGTTTGTACATTATTTATTAATAATAATTATCTTTGTAATTTGAATAATAATAATAAAAAAATACTTTCTCAAACTATTATTTTGTTTACTTATGGCCTACTAGCTGATGCCCGCGTGGATAGAGGTTTTTAATTCCCGCGGAAACTCTCTTATTTTCCGGGAAAAAATTAGCCTGTGTGTTATCTATCTCTGTGCCTTCAGATCGGTTCAGTCGTTGCGGCGTGATTGAGTAACAAACATCCATCCTTATATACAAACTTTCGCATTTATAATATTAATAACAGGATATAGTAGGATTTGTACTACTGATACTGCTTATGCTGTGACAACAATTTGGTACCTAAGTGTATCTTTTGACTGTACTGGCATCCACGTGTCTCAGTCTTGTGTCGCCTGTATTCAGTGGTCTCCGAACTATTTATGCCCCGCCCATCGCCACTTCAGCTTCGCAGCTCGTTGAGCTACGTCGGTAGCTCTAATTCTTGATTTGACCTCAGTGTACACGCAAGCATAATTAACCCGTTCGTAGGTAAATAACATACGTGTGACCAGTTCATAATGAGCTGTTGGCCTGTGATGTGTAAATCAGCGGGGACGTGACGCGGGCGGCCACCGGCTAAGACCGGCGATAACATCTGACGCGCAGGCATGCGCTTGTCTGTGTAGCCCTTAATTGAATTATTTGTCAGGAGAGCTCGTTAATAGCTATCTAGCTATCTAGCTATTGTGGCTTTGGCGTTCCATTTCCTTATAACGGTGCATTAGACTGCCGAAAAGTTGCCGGCTTTTGTTTTTTATTCGTTGACAAGATAGTCCTTGACTGCGATCTCTCTAAGATGGTAGCGGGCTAACTTGGAACGGGTATGGCAGTGTATCTAAGATGGTAGCGGGTTATAAACGGGTATGGCAGTGTAGATTCAACCCATACCCCCTAATCGGTTTCTACAGGCCATCGTGCCGGAACGCTAAATCGCTTGGCGGCACGTCTTTAACGGTAGGGTGGTAACTAGCCACGGCTAAAGCCTCCCAACAGACGAAATCTTAGTATCGGTGTTTTATAAGACACTAGATGATGCCCGCGACTTCGTCCACGTGGATAAGATTTTTTAATTCCCGCAAGAACTCCTTCAATTTTCGGGATGAAATGTAGCCTATGTATTAATCCTGATATAATATGGAAATACCTTATAAGTTATCTCCATTCCAAATTTCGTGTGTTAGTTCGATGAAGAAGGGTTTATTCTATGTTAATTAGACGTTAAAACTATAGCTGTGTTGACCGACATAAGATTAAAATCTAGTGGTGTTGTCATGTATTTGGATATAACCCAGATAACAAACAATTGACGTAGCAAACAAGAGGTAAGGACCTGCCTTTACCTATAAGGGAAAATCCTTTAGTTCTTGTTCGCTTTTGTAGGGCGAATTCCTTAGTCGTTCCATACCCTACATTTGTGTTGTTATTAAAATTTTTACGATCGCTGTTTAAATATAGTTTACTCTGCAATGTAGGGAATCTGTTAAATCTCTTCGCCAGTAGTTTTTTTACACATAATTATTAATAACTCATAAGTAGGTGGCGTCAGGAGTTATGGATCTAATATGTATTTCTCCAGCCATTTTTTCTATAGTGCTTCGGTTTAGTAGCAACGGTCATTTTTAACCCACTTCCAAAAAGGAGGAGGTTATCAATTCGGCCGGTATCTTTTTTTTTCTATGTATGTCCACCGATTACTCCGGGGTTTCTGGACCGATTCACGCGATTTTTTTTTTGACTAGGTATTTCCTATCATTACAACCATTTTAGAGGGCGAATGGTTTTGAATGAGTGGCTGTGATCTCACGTGCTGGCTCTTCAGGCAGGAAGGGCATTCCGAACCAGTGGTAGATTCATCGACGATTCAAAAGCACTTGTAAAAGTTTATTTAAATAAAAAATATTACTATTCTATTCTATTCTACATAAGTGACGATGCATTGTTATGCAAGTTAGCCCGCTTGGAAGCGGGCTAACTTGGAAGGGGTATGGCAGTGTAAATTCAACTGGGATATCCTTTCCAAAAAAAAAAAAAAAGAATTTTCCAAACCGGTCCAGGCATCTTCGAGTACCTAATCGAGAAAAATCACTACATAGTATAAAACAAAGTCGCTTTCTCTGTCCCTATGTATGCTTAAATGTTTAAAACTACGCAACAGATTTTGATGCGGTTTTTTTTAATAGATAGAGTGATTGAAGAGGAAGGTTTATATGTAGGGTCGTTGTGGCAACAGTGGGTCAAGTGGGCACACTGAGTCGGCACCATATTGGGCAAAAAGAGTAGGACAATAGCTGCATCTCTTTCACAGTAGATTCGCGTTCAGACGTGACTCGCTTCACGCTAGTCGGTGCGCCGTTCGGAAGTGTGGTGTACGACATACACGTTAATTTGTGTTTTAAGACTACAAAAGTAAAAAAATCACGTAAGTTTTGTTGTTTTCTTCTCTTGTAGTTATTAATTTTATCTACTTAGTTATTATTTGTACGTAATAAGTATTTATTAAGGTCTCATTTGACAATAAATAGAGATTGCCAGCACAGTTAAAGTTTTTCTTATTGCGTCATAAAATTAAAATGTTATGAGTGGTACACAGTGGGTCGTTTCTAAGGGGGGCACAGTGAGTCGACCCACTGTGTACCTATCACCAGGCGTCTCTAAATACAATCGGCCAGATGACTACAATAGCTATTTTTATTTTACAGAATGCCAAAAAAACGCCCGATAAGTAGAAAAATTGGTAATCACACAAAAGAACAAATGAAGGAAGCGCTTCAAGAAATTGAGTCAGGAAAAAAGATACGTGCTGTAGCAAGGGATAAAAGAATTCCATTTTCAACGCTACAACGTTATGCAGTCAAAGTAAAAGCATCCAAAAGTACAGAAAATGTAAAGCTTGTTCCGAATTATGATGTTAATAGAGTTTTTACGGATGAGCAAGAACAAGCACTTACTAAATATTATAAAAACTGCGCTCTTATGTTTTACGGCCTAACAACAAAAGATTGTCGAAAAGTTGCATATGAAATGGCTGTTATAAACAAAATTAAAATGCCACAGTCATGGATTGTTAACCAGATGGCAGGTATCGACTGGTTAAAATCTTTTCGCAAGCGTCATAATGAACTTTCTTTACGCAAACCGGAAGCTTGCAGTCTGGCTAGAGCAACAGCTTTTAATAAGGAAACCGTGAAGGTCTTTTTCGATAATCTACAAGAAGTTTATAAAAGACATTCTGCATTTGCTGATGGTACCAGAGTGTACAATCTTGATGAGACGGCAACGGTTACAGTGCAGAAACCCCAAAAAGTAATAGGTCCTAAAGGTAAGAATATCGGGAAAGTAACAAGTGGCGAAAAAGGCACCCTAGTAACAACTTGCTGCATTATCAGTGCAGCTGGTCAAGCTTTGCCACCGGTATTTATTTTCCCAAGGAAAAACTATAAGGATCACATGATTAAAGGTGCTCCCCCTGGAACATTAGGGCTAGCTACACCATCTGGTTGGATGAATAGCGAGTTATTTGTCGACACAATCAAACACTTCATCAAAAACACATCGAGCTCTAAAGAAAACCCTTCAATATTAATTATGGATAACCACGAGTCGCATTTGTGCATTGAAGCCTTAGATATAGCAAAGGAAAACGGTGTGACAATATTGACACTACACCCTCATACGTCAGCAAAGCTGCAACCTTTGGATGTGGGCATTTATTCTCCATTTAAAAGCTACTACAACGCCGCTATGGAATCATGGCTGCTAAACAATCCAGGAAAAGGTGTAACAATATATGATTTAGCTGAGCTGATAGGGACCGCATTTATCAGAACCATGACGCCAACAAATATTATTAATGCCTTTAAAAAGACCGGGATCCATCCTTTTGATAGGAATGTTTTCACAGAAGAAGACTTTTTACCGAGCGCTGTGACTGATCGTCCCAATCCTAATGTCCCCCAAAATTCACTTAACGTATCATTTCAAGATATCAGCGAAATTGAGCAAAATAGTCCGACAATTCTAGAAAAGGAAACACTCCTTGGGCCATCAGTAAATTCTCCAACTTTTCAGCAAGAGCCAGAGCATGACTCACGACAAGAACCTCTAGAGTCACAGAGAGAACAACCCCAAGAACCACCCAAGCCTCAGTGTTCTAAGTCTAAAGATACATCGCTATTATCAGGTGGTTTTGTCAGCCCAAGTCAGTTTAGACAACCCCTCAAAGCTATGCCAAGGGCAAACATAAGAAGAAGAAGAAAACCTGGTCGCAGCTTAATCGCCACGGATACACCGGAGAAGGAAAATATTAGACTACAAAGATCGGAAATCAAAAAAAGAAAATTACCCAAGCAAAACAATACAAATAAACCAAATAAAAAAGCAGTTAGAAAAATCTTGCAGAGTGAATCAGAAGATGACGCTGAAAACTTTTCTCTTGACGACGAAGACTCCGATTGGTGCGAGGAAGACGAAGTTGAAGACGAAATTGAAATTCTAACTGATCAAAAATTACAGCTCAATGTCTTGCCTCGAGTTCTGAAGGAGGAAGATTACGTTCTCGTTCGTTTTTCAACTAAGAGGAAAAGTATTTATTTTGTAGGAAAAGTTTTGCAAGACCGTAATGAAAACTTAGAATATTACGTGAGCTTCCTCCGTGTAAATCGCAAATATCAGTTCCACATGCCAAGTAATCCTGATTTGTCATACGTTAAGGAGTGTGATGTAAAACTTATATTGCCTAAGCCTTGTGTAGGAGGAAGCACCTTACGCCAACAGTCTTACTACTATTTCAATGTTGACTTTTCCCAAATTGATATCCGTTAGTTGAGATTGATTTTATATTATGTCGAAGTTCATAAAAAATATCAAGTTACTAAGATCTCAATAATTGTGATTCATAGAGTTGGTAGGCAATAAAAAAAATAAAGAATTCATTATTTTGTTTGAGATTTCCATTTTGTTTTATTGCTGATTTATTTTACAAATTAATAATTTTTTTATAAACACTTAAAGAGGTCATTCCTATAGAATCAAAATATATATTATATCAAAATACCCTCCTGACCCACTGTGTCCCTAGGGCTGACTCACTGTGTACTCCCCATAGGACACACTGGGTCAATTCCCATTTAAAAAAAAAAAATATATTTATTTCAAAAACCGTCAGACTTATGTAGATAACTTTTTGATCAAAGTAAGCTAACTAGCCTACCTCAATTCCATTAGAGTTTGACATCAATAGCTTGCTTATTTTCGGAGCAATATTACTGTGAAAAATGGGCGACCCACTGTTGCCACAACGACCCTATAATAACATCCATTAACAGTGAATGACATAGGCTATATATTTTATACTCGTGCGAAGCCGGAGCGGGCCGCTAGTACTTATATTATGTACTTATAACAAATAATAAAATATACCAACGACTTCAGAACCACCTCCTTCTTTTTGGAAGTCGGTTAAAAAGTAAAGTTACCCGCCACTACCAACTTTGTAATCGGGCTATAAAATTTGTTAATAATTGGGTATTGAACTTAACAAATTGTACGTTCGCTTGGTTATTTGGTACCCCATTATTTGGAGAGAGCGTGTAATTTCCTCGTAATAACACGTTGTTAAATGGTCCGCATCATCACCTAATAATAGGATGAAATATATCGAGCGTTACATATTGAACCTTCTTTATTTATATATGGCACTAATGTGTTATTAACTTGTGATTGGGTAACAGCTAAATACTACAACAACAACAGATGCCATGCAACATAGTGTTCATCATATTGTAGCCCAACATGTTGAGCAGAACTTTTTAACCGACTTCCAAAAAAAGCAGGAGGTTCTGAATTCGTCGGAATCTTTTTTTTAGTATTTTTTATGGAGGATGAGGTCCCATTATCATCAAGTCAGGATCTGATGATGGGATCCTGGAGAAATCGAGGGAACTCTTCACATTTTATAGACACAATTGATATAGGTACTTTGTAGTGGCATTTGAAGTTGGTTTTGTAAAAAATATTTTACATTTGTTTTGTAAAGTAATAATGAGATGTTAAAGGTTGTCAAAAATGTTGAGCGGTGCGTTTTGTGGAATAGTAGTTGTTTTGTGAATACAAGCTTAAAATAATCTTTTCTTAATCAAACATGATCTATCAAAACGTTACCTAATCTTTTAAGGTTTTAAATCTTCATTTATTATTCCCCTAGGTCGCACATTGGCACAGATACTGGTTTGACAACTGCACTAGAATTATAAAGAGCCTGCGACGAGATTTAATGCGTCGGTACAAGTATTTAGTACGTGAGAAAACCTTTAAAAGCAATTTAGTAACGCATTATATCATTGTTTGAACGCTTACAATAAATTAGCCGACTACTTTACCTTGTAAGGGCAGAGCCTATTCTATAAATAATGGTAAGTAAAGTTACCTATCATAAAGATGCCTTCATCCTCAGGTGGAACATTACTTAACAAACTAATTTATATTTTGAAAAGCAAACTTAGATGAGGGCCACACTAACGACAAAAAGTTGCTTTATCTACCTATTTTCACTGAGATGAGCTGTAGCAGACTTGCTGCTCTATTGATCGCAAAAGGTTCAAGTTTTTGACGACATGGTACATTTTTTCATACTTTCGACGATCAACGATAATTTATACGATTTTACCTGCGATTTCATCGCGTGGAGTTAGGTTTTATTAAAAAACTCGCGGGCACTTTTTCTTTTTCAGGGTAAGAAGTAGCCTATGCCACTCTTCAGATCCTCAAATAGGTATATTAATGCAAAAAATCGTATCGACCCATTGTTCAGTTGCTGCTTGATATAAAGACAAACCAAGAAATAAATAAATCAATGAAGAAACACATTTCGCACTTATCATATTGATGTCAGTGACAGACAAACAACAAACGAACGATATTCAATTTCAAAATATGTCGCATAAAACACTACAAAAAATTTGGTTGAAAAAGTCGCAAGGTGTGACAACGCTTTATAAAACTAATTCTAAATAACTCAATTAAATGTGGACCATACGGTTACATTGTTAAAAGAATAGTGTTTTTAGAGCTTTTTAGATATTCCAGCTATGTGGAAGATAGATACCACCAGGGTAGAAGAAAATTTATTACGGTTACGTCGAAAATTCCGAGAATCGTTGTGGATGAAAGGAAATTACGTCGTTGAGCTTGACGCCTTAATTTTTCTTGGGATTCTCTTTAAATTCCAACGCTAAACTAACTTGGAAAGGAAATATTTCTTTGTATTGGTATTTATGAGCGCAATCTAGTAGCTGATTATTTTCTTCTAATTTTATTAATTTCGAAATATTGGGTACGATACCAATTGGTATTGTGCCCAATAATAATGAAAAATATTAATGTTCTAAAATAATAATTGTAATAGTTTTCATTTATTTTTATATCTGATCAATAATATAAAGGAAGGGTAATTTCAAAGGATCTATGATTAATTTATTTGGTACTAGCTGATACCCGCGACTTTGTACGCGTGGATTGAGGTTTTAAGCTATTGCATACCTTCTATCGCGGGCCTTGAGCGTTGAGACCGAATCCAGAAATTCCGTAACGAAAATAACCTGACACCCCACGGACACGGACTCCTCTCACCGCTAGATGGCGTTGATAAAAAATGTTATGCAATTGCTTTACCGCGGCAGTCCCCGAGTGCCACACGTCTTTTTTAATTCCTGCGGGAATCAACCCTCTTATTTAAATTAAAAATAGCCTATGCGCCAAATCTCTGTGCCTAACCAAATCGGTGCAGTTTTTGCGGCGTGATTGATTGACAAACCTTATCATCCATCCTACTAATATTTTAAATGCGAAAGTTTGGATGTATGGATGGATGAATTTATAAAAAAATGAAATTGCGGCCTTATAAAAAGACAACGCGTAATAGCAACAACAACTAGGTACCTACTTCAAATTTCATACAGGCATAAAAATTCCATAAAAATAATTAATATAATTGTATGTGTAGCTTTATAACAAGTTTCTATTGCCAGGCGTGTAGTGTCATTGACCCCCAGCACGGGTGTCCGCGGTTATATAATTATGTCCAATGCTGGTCGATCGTCGACGCTTGACCTGTCAACTATCAAGTAGCCTCTTCTATTTCGCTTCAATTATTTTCTTCTGTTTGTGTCCTTGAAGTAGGGTTGCCCTGCCAGATTTTTTGTCATTTTTTTTTAAATTTTGCAGAACTTCCACTAAAAGATACTAAAGATTTCACTAAGGGTAGGATATTTGAAGTTTTATTGATAAATAATTTTATTTATCTTCCTTCTAGAGTTAGATACAATATATTCCCTTCCAAGTTAGCCCGCTGTGATCTTAGACTGCATTGTCGCTTATCATCAGTTGAGATCGCAGTCAAGGGCTATCTAGTCATGGAATAAAAAAAAGATTATAGTTGTTCTTTTAGTAATGGAACAATGTAGGTACATTTTTTAAGTAAATTTTTACAGAAATGAAAATGGAATTCCTTTATGGCTTCCGTTTTTCCAACTAACTATAACTGGCGTGCCTTTATAATTTTTTTTTAAATATATACCAGCGCTTGACTGTGATCACACCTAATGTGTGACATTGTCATTTTTTGGTCAAACCTAGGCTGCATTACACTTTCCATCGTAGTCCAGCGCAAATATTTATTAAAAAGACGTGTGGCACTTGGGGGCTGCCGCGGTAAAGCTATTGCATAGCATTTTTTATCAACGCCATCTAGCGGCTCACCGCTAGATGGCGTTGATAAAAAATGCGCCATCTATCGGCTCACCGTAGAGGAGTCCCGTGTCAGGTTATTTTAATTACGGAATTTCTGGATTTGGTCTCCACGCTGGCCCGCGATAGAAGCTATGCAATAGCTTAAAAATACGAGTAGGTATATTACGATACCTTTAGTACTGTCAATATCACCATTTCACAATTTTCTGCTAAGTAGTAGTATTAATCTATGAGGCAACCTTATTTGCACCAATCCGTGAACATGCCGTGAACTATGTTGATATTAATTGAAGTAATTGTCATGTTTAAGTATAGATTGACAGGTTGACATAATGGGTTGGCAACATTTTTTATAAAATGTTCAGTATTAGCATGGTATAGTTCTTTCAATTCACGTTACGAGGGCGCGTTAGCTTTATTTGTGGTTACGTCGTGTACATACACATTGCGTAAGTGGGTGTGCCTGTTAGGAGCTTATGTGGGAGCGGTCCCTCTTATACAGATACGACACACACACAACTATGAGCCACGCGCCCTCGCGAATTGCAAGAACTATATAAGCTCTGCCATTTTTTACGCACCTGACTATTGACCTAACCGATGGGCTATTGAAGCTTTTTATTTAGAGACTAGTTGATGCTCGCGACTTCGCTCGTGTGGATTTACTAAGGTCCAGTAGACACGAGTGTCGAGGGTAGCGTTGCCAGACGTCCCGTATTTCCCGGGACATCCCGTATTTTAGGCATAGTTTAAAATGTCCCGGCGGGACTGACTCTGTCCCGTATTTGAACCGTACTTCGTTTTTCATAATGAAATCGATCCAAGTATTCACACATGCAACATTAGAAAAAAAAGCGAGTTGATGACCGTTTATAATAATTACGATTATAGTTGTATTGATTTTTGCAGATATGTTAAAACGAATAAAAATATGTTTAAACTGACTCGATCCTCGGAAAAATCTCAAAAAAAAAAATGGCACTGAATAATTTTGTTTTTTTATTTGTCCCGGGTAAAAAACTGAAATATCGTATTTTTTTGCCTATTTAACCATTTGTCCCTTATAGGCTAAAAAAAATTTGGCAACTCTAGTCGAGTGGCACCGAAGCGCCTATCTTTTCTCCGACTTACAGACACAGTTGATGAAAGCAAAATACGCGCAACTTCGATGCACCCGAGCACTGCATATTTTGTTTTATTGTGAACCGAACGTCAAAAAAAAGACGTGTGGCACTCGGGGACTGCCGCGGTAAAGCTATTGCATAGCATTTTTTATCAACGCCATTTAGCGGTGAGAGGAGTCCCGTGTCAGGTTATTTTCGTTACGGAATTTCTGGATTCGGTCTCCACGCTCAAGGCCCGCGATAGAAGCTATGCAATAGCTTAAAAAGATGATAAAATTAAAAAACTGCGCTTCGCCGCAACTTCACTACGTTGGTGTTCCAAGCTGCGACAATTACTAATCGTTGCGCGTTTAATGTATCCAAGTCTTTAATTTTGTATTAAACTGAAACGCCCATTTGCTGTTGCTAATATTATCAGATATTTTATAAGGCAATCCGTTTAATAAGGATCTTGTTTAAGCTTAATCACCATCATGATTGGATAGAAATTTTACCGGTAATTCCATATTAGGTATGCAGCAAGCCTTCCGATATAATACTTGGTAGGTATTATTGGTACGTTTTACTACATACTGGGATTAGAATTTTCAGTTTAGGATTAGACAGGTCATTGCAACCAGCCGTTAGAAACCACATATCAAACGCAACCGCCTAAAGCGAGTGACAGTGGCCGCGGTTTGGGTGAAATGAAACCGCAAGTGAGCGTGCACACACGCTGCAATTTTGTCACGAGTGTATTGGATTGCAAGAGTTACTTTCTAGCTGGGCAACTCAAACTACTTCGCTAATTAGTATCTAAGGGTTTGGAGTTATTTCTCATGCTGACGCGATTCTAGTGGTTTGGCTGATCGTGCCTTGACTTGGCTCAAACTTGAGACAGGCTTAACAGAGGCTTAAACATGAACATGTTCGACTTTCGAATAGGTTTACCTATTAATTTTAATTAACCATCATCATCATCTTCATCAACTTATGGACGTCCACTGCTGGACATAAGTCTCCTGCATGGACCTCCACAGACCTCGGTCTTGCGCCGCCTGAATCCAGCGACTCCCTGCGACTCGTTTGATGTCGTCGGTCCACCGGGTGGGGGGTCTGCCAACACTGCACTTCCCGGTGCGGGGTCGCCACTCCAGCACCTTGGGACCCCAACGACCATCAGCTCTTCGAACTATGTGGCGTGCCCCGCCCATTTCCACTTCAGTTTCGCGACTCGCTGAGCTATGTCGGTGACTTTGGTTCTCCTACGGATCTCCTCATTTCTGATTTGATCTCGCAGGGATACTCCGAGCATAGCTCTCTCCATCGCCCGCTGAGTGATCCTGAGCCTTCTTATGAGGCCCATAGTTAGCGACCATGTTTCGGATCCATATGTCATCACTGGCAACACGCACTGTTCGAAGACTTTAGTCTTCAGGCACTGAGGAATTTTGGTAAAATTAACGCCAGCAAGAAATTTTGTATGAAAATGACAGGAACACTGTAGTTGTTTTCATAGAAAATTTTTTGCTGCCGTTAACTTTACATTTAGGTACTATTCGAAAGTTGAAAATGTTCGTGCTTAGGCTACTGCAAAAATCCAGTCGATTCACTGCTCCGTTGCTGCGTGATTGAAGGACAAACCAACAGACAACACTCGCATTTATAATAATACTAGCTGATGAAAGCGACTTCGTCCGCGTGGATTTAGTTTTTAAAATCCCGCGGGAACTCTTTGATTTTCCGGGATAAAAAGTAGCCTATGTCACTCTCCTCGACTATACCCATGCAAAAAATCACGTCGATCCGCAGCTCTGGTGCAGCATTATTGAAGGACAAAGTAACAAACAAACAAACACACTTTCGCATTTATAATATTAGTAAGAATTCACTCTATCTGTGTGCACCTCGCTCAATACTTTCTACTACAATAGTTATACTATTTACAAATACCACGACACGCTCGATGATAGCGCGTAACTGTATGTTCAAACAAACCGAATTAGTAGCATGGGCAAGTTAGGCCCTATTACCATGATTAGCAGGCGTCAGTTAGGGCACTTACCTTTGACCCCATATGGAGGTCTCGATTCAGACTTATTTGCAAGTGCAGTGTTTTGTTTCATACAAGCTTTCTTCATATCGTCTAAAAGGTCATGTGCACACGGCCGATATTTTAAAAAATTCATTACAATTTTTTTTAATATTGACGACAAACTATACTTCAGGGACTTCAGGTTTTTTCAAAAATTCCTCTACGAACTCTACGATTTTCAAGGGTATATTATATAGAGCATATCACCCCTTGTATAATTCTCTACCTACCTGAGGTCGTCAAAATTGGTCCGTCGCGCGTCGCGTCGTTCGAATCTGTTGTCGTTTGTCTGACAGACAAACAGAGACCAAACAGATTTTAAAGCTACACCTATCTACACGAAGGAGAAAAATAAATTAAGTACATTTCTAGCTTTTAATGATTTTATAACCTAAAAGTTTTTATACGTTAATGTATTGTACCTATAATTTTTGTCTTTTAACATAAATTTTTTTCAATGGCCGAAGATATTTTTCTTACATAGATATATTTTATCTCAGTTCCTATTTTAGTAGGTACAAAAATTATTCGTAATCGTTAAAAAAGCGACATTCATATAAATAAGTTTTTTTATATATCGATGCTATACAATTACGTCATAATTTCTCTTATTCATCAAAATCGATAAGTACTTGGCTGTCATCAATGCCATACATTCAATGACAAGCGCGCGCGTGCTCGAACCTTAATTATAACAACAAATAATATGTAGACTTACCTTAAAGAGGACTTTCACTTTAATTACATATGCATTTACATGCACGGACTCATTAGTCACGCTTAATGTGATCAATGGGGCAATCCATAATTGATTCCAATGAACAATCGATAATAATCACCCATAGATAATCAAAAATATACTATAATAATCGATTGTGTGTTGTATAATTTGACTATTGCTTGACAATTTTTTTTGTATGAATAGCGGGCAAACGTGCAGGCGGGTCACCTGATGTTAAGTGATTACCGCCGCCCATGAACACTTGTAGGGCACATGAACACCAGCAGGGCTAGCATAGGCGGGAGAAATTTTATCCCCGGGAAAAGGATAAAATGTTTATCCCCTCGCTTAGTTTTATCCACCCGTCGAGTATGGGCACGGCGGTGAAAATAACACTCAGTGGATATATTTATAGGAATATACATCGCCTTCCCCTCTGTCACCATACTTTAGCATAGGGAAAAGATAATTTTATCCCCTGTCAGTGGATAAAATCGGGGGATAAATGTTTTATCTCCTGCCCATGCTAGCTTTGCAGGGGCGATGCGTTGTCGGCTTTTCAGGAATTTATTGTTCTGCCCCTTGAAGAACCCCATATTGTAATTAAGTAACCCCGTATGTAATAACAATTAATAAATAAATAGTCTGTGTAACTGTATAATACTGGGCTTATTATACTACCTGGAACCAAAGCGATTGTTTTAACATATCATACACTTAAATAATTACTTTAAGGTCGTCATTATAAATATGACATCTCAAAACAAAATTGAAATACTTGTAATACTGCTTTAAGCGTTGGTAATATAACCCCTGATCTAGGATTAAATTTGATAGAGTGGTTCAAGTTTAATGTGTACTGCCTTCCAATTGTGCCTGCTATCATTTTAGACTCAATCGTCACTTACCATCAGCTGAGATCGCAGTCAAGAGCTATCTTGTCATCCAATAAAAGAAACTGCTATCTCTTTAAGCTCTAATGGAACAAAGTGAAATAGAACATCAATGGACTATAAAAAGTTTATCAAACCATAAGTATGCCGAAGTAATAAAACAGTATTAGACCACCTATAGAGTGGCGGTGAAAGTAGGTATGGCATGGCTACGCGATTCGGGAATTTCGTGCCCCAAATGAATGTTAAATTAATGCTCTTTTTAAAAGGAAATCGTTAAGGTGGAATAGTTAAAAGCGAGCATTCGAACCATTAGGGCGAAAGGTCTTTTGTTGTTACCGGCATTTTTATATCCGCGGATTGGTTTGACTGGTCATACAGTGTCAACCGTGAAGTTAAGATTGTTATTTTATGACATCTCAAAACATTACTGAAATAATACTGCTTTAAGCGTTGATGTTATTGTTTCGACAGGTCATACAATGTCAACCTTTATTATACGACATCTCAAAACATTGTAGAAATAATACCTTAAAGTTTTGATGGTATGGCCCTGAACTGGCTATTATAAGTCTAATAATGAAATCTCCGTCTTGTGTGCCCTACCTCTAGTGTTTTTAACGCACGCAGCTAGAAGAGTTGAAGGGACGAATAAACGAGTCTTCTGGCGTAGCCCATTTATTTGCGCTTCACTACTTTTATACTCAAAAACAATTTTATATAAAAATTGTAAGTACAGAAACGAATAGGTCTAGAAGATTTTTGTTTATTGTAAAAAAGAAACGCAGTATTCAGTGGCATTGATTGCGATCGACAGTTATCGTTTGGTGACCAATTGAATGACGAATGCGATTTTTACGGTTCTGAGTGATTCATTTTTCATGATACGTGTATGATTTACTGTACATATTATTTATTGTTTACTTTTTACTTTTACAAAGTAAAAAGTAAACAATAAATTCCTTCAGTTCCTTCTTTAATCTTATGCCAATATTCATCTTTCTCTTTCATCCACTTCCATCTAAAATGTATAGTAAATTTACCATCAGGTTGAATCACAGTTTACTATCTAAAGGTTGTTACCCTCCGCATTATTATCCTAAGAAAACTCTTATTATTTTACTATAGGTACATGTAACGGAACATGACCCTCAATAATGAGGAATACGACACAGAGGAAAAGAGATTGCAATCAAGCAGTTTGTATGAAAATATAGATTTTCTAAGCAAACCAGAGAAATTCTAACCCATAAATTCATAGACCCGTCGTGGAAATTTACATGAAATTGTTAACTTTAATGCCACTTAAGAATTCAGAGCTACACTATGATTGAATCGAGTCTTTGCCGCTGATTTATCTTGACAATATGGAAATTTCATGCGCGAGAAATGTATAAAGAAGAAATGCAATAAAACCATAACAACAAAATACGACCTAGGCACTAAATAAAGTACATACCTACATAAATAAAATAATTTCGATTAATATTATAATAACCTAACACAGATTAATTTATGATATATATATTTATATATAAGTGTATTATTTTGTTATAATACAGTGACATAAGTTATTGGTTTAGTTTATTTAAATACTAGCTGAGGTCCGCGACTTCGTTCGCGTAGATTAAGTTTTTTTAATTCTCGCGGGAACTCTCCTGTTTTCCGGGATAATAGCTTATGTGTTATTCCAGACAATAATCTATCGCTGTGCCAAATTTCAGCCAAATCGGTTCAGTCGTTGCGACGTGATTGAGTAACAAACATCCATACATCCAAACTTTCGCATTTATACTCGTATAATATTAATAGGATTAGCATGTAAGTTTACTTTTTATTACTGCAACACCTTCTGCTGTCTTCTTATTTGATTTTTTGTTTTTCTTAGCCATAAGATTGTCTGGAAGAGATCGCTTTTTAGCGATAAGACCGCCTTTTTTGTACTGACATAATTTGTATTTTGTCAAGTTTTTTTTTCTGTTTGCGGTGCAATAAACTTTTGTGATTCTGTTTGGTCTATTCCAGCAAATTATCTGGAATTTTTTCATGGTTGTTCGTATAAACTAATCCATCCTCATCTTATGGTATGGAAGCGACGATGCCCAGTTGTATTCAGGCACCTTTCCTATACGGCCGTGCACCATAGTGCGTGGGACCCTTTAAACACCGGGAATTTCGAACTTTGGTTATTGAGTGATTTTTGTTTTTATGCGGTAAAAATAATTAGGACTAACTTTCGTTAAAATGTGTGTATCTGACACTTACGCACTTAGTTAAATGTGAATCTATTCTAAAGGTAAGAAATAACAACAATTTTTTAAGATTAATAGAGAATTTTGAAAATTACTAGCGAAGTTCTATTATACTATCGAATTTAACTGCTTAATTTAAGAAAAAAACTGTTATTGGCATTTCACAGGCGGGCCCAAAATATCTGAATAACCCGCTTGAATGAACTCCTAAATTGGCTGAGTCGATGTCAAAGCTCATTAAAGAAGAAAAAACCTATCGACTAACGCACCCTTTTTTATTCGATGACAGGGTAGACCTTGACTGCGATCTCACCTGATGGCAAGTGACGATGCAGTCTATGATGGCAACGGGCTAACTTGGAAGGGTTTTGGTAGTGTACCTACATCCAACCCAGACCCCTAATCTGTTTCAACACGCCATCGTGCCGGAACGCTAAATCGCTTGGCTTGGTTTGGCTTATTACATACTCATTAGGGGTTGGGTTGAATCTACACTGCCATACCCTTTACAAGTTAGCATCTTAGACTGCATCGTCACTTCCAATCAGGTGAGATCGCAGTCAAGGGCTATCTTGTCATCGAATAAAAAAATGTGTCGTCCCTTGGAAATGTGATGTAATTTTTGCCTGTTTTTTTTTTTCGGATATTTAAAACTTGATCTATTGCTGTAAAAATCAATCAACGATTTATTTATTTTATTTTTTTATTCTATGACAAGATAGCCCTTGACTGCGATCTCACCTGATGGTAAGTGACGATGCAGTCTAAGATGGTAGCGGGCTAACTTGGAAGGGGTATAGCAGTGTAAATTAAACCCATACCCCTAATCGGTTTCTACACGCCATCGTGCCGGAACGCTAAATCGCTTGGCGGCACGTTTTTGACGGTAGGGTGGTAACTAGCCACGGCCAAAGTCTCCCAACAGACAAATGAGACAGATTTCATGATCTGATAGAGCCTTGAACGATTGGGAGTGCACCAGTAAGATCTCGCATCCTCTTTTCGCTATCGCGTCTTCCTTGGCGATGTGAAGATAAGCTATCCAGATCAGCACACTGACACAGTGAGCAGTTTCGTAACAGTTTTGTAATACACTCCACGAATATTTACCTACTTTGGCTGTTGACTTGCAGATAATGTTGAAGACACGCTTTGTAGTGTGTATGAATAATATTCGGATACCATCTTATACCTATTATAATTTTGAATAGCGGGTTTTTATTGCAAAAAAAGGGCGCCATTTCGAATAAAAAAGACGTGTGGCACTCGGGGACTGCCGCGGTAAAGCTATTGCATAGCATTTTTTATGAACGCCATCTAGCGGCTCACCGTAGAGGAGTCCCGTGTCAGGTTATTTTCGTAACGGAATTTCTGGATTCGGTCTCCACGCTGGCCCGCGATAGAAGCTATGCAATAGCTTAAAAGTTCTTTTAAATAGTATGTCAATTCAATATCACAATCGCAGAGTCACGTTTAAACGAGGATTAAAGATAGTTTTGTATTGAAAAATGTCAAAATTCGACGTCCGTTATACACTTGGCACTTGTACTCGTAAGTTATAGTTTATTTGGTGTAAGGAAAAATAAAATAAATGTAGTATGGTTTGGAAAGGCCGTCAATTCCTGACGCAAAAAATATCAGGTTTCTCAGTCGCTTAAATTCTAATTGCCATTGAATAAGGCAATAAAATGTGTCTTTTGTGTTTTCCAGAGCATAATATATTGTTTCGACAAGTTTCATGAAAATATTTTTATCTGTAATAATAATAATATAATGACCAAAGTGCCAATTTCATTACAACCGAGTAACGTTTATTACGGAATATTATATACGGAAGAGTATAACAGGCCACTTTGCTTAGCGTTTGTGGACTATGAGAAAGCCTTCGATTCGGTGGAAACCTGGGCTGTATTGAGGTCGCTGCAGAGATGCCGTATTGACTACCGGTACATTCAAGTGTTGAAGTGTTTGTACGAAAACGCCACTATGTCAGTACGTATACAGGACCAGACTACAAGGCCAATCCAATTGCAGCGTGGAGTGCGGCAGGGAGACGTAATCTCCCCGAAGCTCTTTACCGCTGCGTTGGAGGACGTCTTTAAGCTTCTGGATTGGAACGGACTTGGCATCAACATAAACGGCGAGTACATCACTCACCTTCGATTTGCCGATGACATAGTCATTATGGCAGAGACTCTGGGAGACCTCAATACAATGCTCAATGACCTCAGCAGGGTTTCTCAACAGGTGGGCCTTAAAATGAACATGAGCAAGACGAAAATCATGTCTAATGCTCATGCTCCGCTCCACCCAGTAATCGTGGAGAACTCTGCACTCGAAACTGTAGACGAGTATATATACCTGGGACACACAGTCCAGCTAGGTAGGTCCAATTTCGAGAAAGAGATCAACCGCCGAATCCAACTCGGCTGGGCAGCGTTCGGGAAGCTTAGAGATGTCTTTTCGTCCAAAATTCCTCAGTGCCTGAAGACTAAAGTCTTCGAACAGTGCGTGTTGCCAGTGATTACTTACGGATCCGAAACATGGTCGCTAACTATGGGCCTCATAAGAAGGCTCAGGATCACTCAGCGGGCGATGGAGAGAGCTATGCTCGGAGTATCCCTGCAAGATCAAATCAGAAATGAGGAGATCCGTAGGAGAACCAAAGTCACCGACATAGCTCTGCGGGTTGCGAAACTGAAGTGGAAATGGGCGGGGCACATAGTTCGAAGAGCTGATGGTCGATGGGGTCCCAAGGTGCTGGAGTGGCGACCTCGCACCGGGAAGCGCAGTGTTGGCAGACCCCCCACTAGGTGGACAGACGACATCAAGCGAGTCGCAGGGAGCCGCTGGATTCAGGCGGCGCAAGACCGAGGCTTGTGGAGGTCCATGCAGGAGACTTATGTCCAGCAGTGGACGTCCATTAGTTGAAGAAGAAGAAGAAGAAGAACGTTTATTAACTGAGGAAGACTTTATGACAGTTTCTGTATTGTCAATCTGAAAGAACGTCCAATTTATTGGCCGATGACTTCTCTCACGAGATGGGTATACGGAGAATAATTTATTCTGGGTTAAATATTACTGGACTATTGTGAAATTGTTCCCTAATGAATCGGAAAATAAATAGGTCTACTGCCTAAGAATATGTATCTATAATTAATCTAAGTCTACTGCCTTATTTTAACAATTAACTATTTTGTTTCAGATTATTATGTTATTATCAACCAGACTGATTGTCGTCGATTCTAATGAAGATCATGATCAATCATGGACTTGCGTGCAACAATCTCAATCCAAAAATGATTGTGTTGATCCAAATTGAGACACTTACGGCATTTCATTAATATAATATTACAAAATTTTTGTGAGTTCATAAGACTGAATTTTAAAATGGACAAATATAAATTTAGTAAAATCAATCGATGCTGTAAAAGTTAGTGTTGCTCTATTAACACGAGATGGAGAAACGAAGACATTTTATTTGGAGAGAGCAACCTTTTTGGTAAGTTTAACTTTTTTTTGTACGTTTTCCTTACATATATTATCATCTTTGTTCTCCCCAAGGTTACCCGGCAAAAATTTTAAGTTCGCGCCGTAACTATAGAAAACATGCCAAACCATTATGATAGTTTGAGAAATGCCTGTTTTAGTTCTTGAGGGCACGTGGCTCATGGTAGTGTGAGTGTCGTATCTGTATAAGTGTGAGCGAGAGATTGCTCGCGTCTGACCACTCCCACCTAGGTTCCTGACAGCCACGCACACTTACGCAATGTACATGTAGGTACACGACACGACATAACCACAAGTAAAGCACCCGTAACTTCGTGAGGTAGACGTACTATACATGATGACCTGCCGTTAAATTTGTCTATGGTTCATCTATTCATCTCAACCCGTCGTCGCCCCACTACTGAGCACAGGTCTCTTCTCAAATGAGAAGGCTTTAGGTCATAGTCCATCACGCTGGTTGGTGCATATTTCGGCTGAAATCTATAGACCGCACTCTCACTCAGCTCAGACTCAAGACAGAGTTAAAACGAGACAGATTTATGTCAGAGCATATTTGTGTCTCGTTTTAACCTCTATCTTGACTCCTGCTGAGTCAGACACGCTCTATAGATCTCAGCTTAAGAGAGAACTTTGATAACTTAATGAAGAACTTAGAAGCTTATTTACTACAAAAAAAAAGTTGAGGGATTGCAAGCACATATCAGGTGACATAAGAGTCCTAAACCATATTAAACAAGTTTATCTAGTTTTAGTTTTGATTAGCGATGTAGGTACCTACCAACAAAAGCTAAGTACCTATTAGTGGTTTATTTTGGGTTTATTACACAAATGAATATGTTGAATTTTGTATGCCGCAATTCATTGTCTATAAAATTTCCCTTTCAATATTTTACGCAGAGAAAGTGTATTGCTAAAGTAAAATAGGCTGTATGTAATAAAGTAAATGTGTTAGATAGGTTTAAAGTAACTTTTAGTAAACGTGTTTGTTGTTTCGTGATTTTACGACTTTACTGATGGCATGAGGGTACCCACAACATGAATTGGAATACAGTATTTAAGTCATTGGAAAGTAACAGGCTTAGATTAATAGACGGATGTTTTGTGAGCGTTTTGTTCTTTGTCCAATAATTTTACTTTTCTCAACAGTTCTCACCGTTTTTTAATAGGCAAAAAATTAGCTAACCTTTCATTTGATATTTTATTTTATTTATTATAACTCAGCCGTTGATTGCGATTTCGAAAGATGTAATATGACGAACCAGCCTTAAACGAAGGCTAGCTATTCTGGAAAGGCTATGGCAGCCATATTAAACCCATGCATACCTCAGATCGTGAACCATACTTTCCCCTAATCGGCACCTATTGTGAACCATACTTTCCCCTATAATCGGACCTGTCGTGAACCATACTTTTCGCTAATGATACCAGCAAGCTAAATGTATAGCGACACCTCTATGCTGGAAGGGTTATAGAAGCCATATCCGAACTAGAGGGATTCCAGCAGACCAGACCATGACAATTTAGAAATCATCCAATTTGCTCCTGCAGTGAATTCAAGCGAATATACCTCAGACGTTATCCATTTGGTTTTCCAATCCCATAAAAATTGCAGGGTCATCGAGTAATGTACCAGTAACTTTTGACCCCTATGAGGCTATCAATACTGGTTTATTTATCCTTAATAAATGTTTATACACGCTCGAACGGTAAACTTTTTGTGCCCGCTCGTAACTCCTTTGGAGAGTAAAAGTAAACAGAAAATTATACGCCCATTCACGGAGCACGTGCTTATTCAGGATTATTATAAAAATAAGAGTTTGAACGACTTGAATGGTTCGCGTGTGAACTGTTCATTATTTTATTTTTTTAAATAATATTATATTATATCCATGCTGAACTTGACTAAGGGTGAAAACATGCCAGAGATGCCTCACTGCGATACCTCGCGGTCGCGGTTTAGCTCGCTACCTCGATGCCACCTCCATGTAAAACAAATGTACTCATGCAAACAGACGAGCGCGAACATGCCGAAGGATACCTCACTGCGATACATCGCGGTACAGCGAGGTATCTTCGGCATGTTCGCGCTCGTCTGTTTGCATACATTTGTTTTACATGGAGGTGGCATCGAGGTAGCGAGCTAAACCGCGACCGCGAGGTATCGCAGTGAGGCATCTTTGGCATGTTTTTACCTTAATATTCCCCTTTTCCCTGCAACTAAGCGTAAATCTTGTCATAGGAGTAGGTATGACACTACTGTAATGGTTGGAGTTTGAACCAGTGACCTTTCGGTTTTCAGTCCACACACCTTTGCGTTATTGAGACTTACTACTATATTTGTTTTGATTAAAAAAATGACTAAGAGTTTTAAAACTGTCTGTAACTATCAAACTAAAATTGGCACTTTCTTTCTTATTAAAATGAAAAATTATGGAACAACATTACTAACGTCGTGGTAGAAAGTAGTAAATATAACAAACTAGCTGATTCCCACGACTTTGTCCGCGTGGAAAAAGTTTAGAGTGACTTGCTACTATCCGCGAGAAGTTATGTTCTCTATTTCCGATAATATTTAGTAGATCTTGACCAAAATTGGACAACATATTTCTAATTACTATTGTGTACCTACTCACAATTTATAATTAAAATATAAAAAAAGAATTACTAAACTCGGTTTAGATTTCACGAAGTTACGGAGCAAAATCAACAAAAACTTTCATACCCTACCCCGGATAAACCTTATTGTTTATCAAGATAAAAAGTATCCTATATATTGACCCGGAATTTTCCAAAATTCCAAATTTCATCTAGAACCGTTCAGTAGATAGTTTTCGCGTGATTCGCGCACAAATAGACTATTTAAAGTGGATTTAAAGTGGATGGTAAAAATTTCGGAGCCAAGTCATAAAGGTCAGTTTTGGTTTTGCTGTTTGCATCGACCAATTAAAGTACCTTTTATACCTGTAGCTATGTAGATAGGCAGATGTGTAAATATAAGGTAAGAACCTAGACAGTTTTCAATTATGCGAAGAGCTCGGACAACGTAAATCCAATTACTGTAGACATGGTTAAGTATCAGGATTTAAAAGTACATACCCCAGACCATATGGTTGAAAGCTAAGGAGAGTTATTTGCACTCAATTATCATACGTAGTATACACTCATACATTATTTTATAGCGATAGTTATACAGTTATAGCCATACTTAATGATTTTAACTTAAAAAATGACTGTTTACTATCAAACATCTTAGCTCACTCAAAATGAAGGTGGAAAAAATTAAAAAACATCTTACGTGGAACTTAAATCTTACATATAAATCAAAAATATTATCAACTAGCTTTTTCCCGCGGCTTCGCTCACGTAAAGTTCGATTTTTCCAACCCCTATTTTCTTAAGGGGTTGATTTTTCAAAAATCCTTTCTTAGCGGACACCTACGTTATAATAGCTACCTACATCTAAAATTTCAGCCTGATACGTCTAGTGGTTTGAGCTGTGCGTTGATAGATCAGTCAGTCCTTTGCCTTTTATGTATTTAGATATCGTCCATAAAAACGTTTAGCACCACATCGTTCACGTAGGTTCCTTGTAGGTAAATCTTTTCTCCCTTTCGACAAAATATCAGAATATATAGCCCGGTTAAACATCTAAAAAATATCGAAATTATCGAAATAGTAAAAAAATATTTTGACTTACTTAATAAACATTCTAGCAAACAACAACGATCGTGAATTCTTGATCTAGACCGCTTAAGGTCAAGATGTGGCCTCTAGTTAGCTCCATGGGCTAACGGCGATCTTGAAGCTTAGTAGAAACACAATACACTGCAGTCAAATAACAGTGCTATTTCCTAAGCAAATAGACGCGCATTCATCGGAGAAAAGGCGAAGTATGGAATTAACTTTGCGGATTTTGAAATAAGCAAAAATTACTTTCGAATTAAAATACTAAGAATAGATTTAATCTGAGTAACATATAAAGGTAAACTTGATCAAGATTGGGCTAATTTGTTATTAATTGAACTGATCTATTTTGACCATGAATTAGAATTTGGCATTCGGTAGAAGTTTGATCCAAATCTCACTTAGACGAAGTTGAAGGCAAAAGCAAGAAGAGACGTAAAACAGTCTTATGTCACATTTACACTTATGTCAGTATCATGTGAGAAAACCGAATCCATCTGGGAAAAAAACACTATGCAGATCGACAAGACCAACTTATAACAGGCAATAAAGATAAAATGAATATATGCACAAATGTGTATCAAGGGCGAGAGGCATAAAAATAACTGCGATCAGCACTTAATAAAGCACTTAAGATGTTCATTAGGCGCACCCAGAGTAGTGTTGTGCAGTAACATGTTTTCAAAATGAGTTTGGTTCAGACGATTCTTTTTTTATTATAAGTCACATTAGGGAGATAGAGATTTAAAACCAATAATTTTGACAGTATCATAATCACTATCACTACATAGTATAAAACAAAGTCGCTTTCTCCGTCCCTATATGTACGCTTAAATCTTTAAAACTACGCAACGGATTTTGATGCGGTTTTTTTTTAATAGATAGAGTGATTGAATAGGAATGTTTATATGTATAATAACATCCATTGACAGTGAATGACATAGGCTATATATTTTATACCCGTGCGAAGCCGGAGCGGGCCGCTAGTATTAAATAAAACTGAACACCTCTTTCTTTTTTTCTTAACACAAATTATATGTCATACGCACGATTCTGGGCTAACTATATTAACTCTAAAATGAGCAAAAATAGACAAGCACTGTACTTAATAAAAAAATCTCTGAACCTGTTACTTACCGACAATCTCTAGAGAAATGCAAACAAAAAAAAAAAAACAGGTAACGCAGCCAGCATTTTGGACACATTTCCTCGTTCCAGTTCCAAGTTTAGACGATATTTTTATATTTAAAAAGTAAGTGTAAATACGAAATCAATTTGCGTTTTGAAAAGAGTAACTCAGCAGAATCTGCTTACAGTGCGTGCGTTTTTGCGTGGAGTGGTAGAGTCTTGACTTGTCATAAGAGCCACAGGTTGGCCTACATGAAATAAATTATTTTAAGCTAGAATTTAAATGTACACATTAATATATTGTTTTTATGACTCTTCTTACTTTTGATTTCGTCTACATGAGATTCGGGTCAAGCTGAAATTATTTTCCGAAGTGGTCTACATAAAATCTTACATCTCTTAAAGTAGTCAATTATATGATCAAATGAACTGGATCTTTTGTATCTGCAGTGTTACAGCACTACTCAGAGGATTTCGATCGATTTAATGCGTACGTTTCGGGTGCATCGTCGCTCGTTGAAAATGTATCGTTAGCAGTTCAAACATCTAATGGAGATGTCTGATTGTGCAAGCCAGTGAGAAATGTGTGGGTCCAGCGATTAGGGATGCCACAAATGAAATGAAATAACGTTTACAAGTTCAACTACAAGTACAATAACAAACATTACACCTTTAACATCATTAACATAAAACGTCAAAGGGAGAACGTTAGCACTGATATTACATTTTTTATACAATGCATACTTATTCAAATATATTTTCAAGCTTCTAGCCGTGACTTCGCCCGCGTGAAGTAAGGTATTTTTAAAAATTCTGCGGGAACTCTATTCCTTCTGGAATAAAAATGTAGCTTAGTCTTCAGGTCCTTAATTAATATATCCAAACAAAATATCAAGACGATCCATTGTTCAGTTGCTGTGTCATTGACGGACAAAGCAACAAACGAACACACTTTTACATATTTACAGAAAAAACTTTATAGGTACACTAGCTTTACCCCGCGGCTTCGCTCACGTTAAGTTCGATTATTCCAACCCCTATTTTATCCCTTTCGGGGTTGAATTTTCAAAAATCCTTTCTTAGCGGACACCTACGTTATAATAGCTATCTACATGCAAAATTTCAGCCTGATCCATCCAGTGGTTTCAGCTGTGCGTTGATAGATCAGTCAGTCAGTTAGTCAGTCAGTCAGTCAGTCACCTTTGCCTTTTATATATTTAGATATTAGGTTGACATCCCTATCAAAGCAAAAAAGTGGGAAAGTAAGTAAATTGGATAGACAAGTAAAAGTTATGGTATGACACCCACAGAGCCTGTGGGTGTCATACCATAACTTCTATCTATCCATCTATTGCATACCTGTTGATTAAGGCTCGGTTGTTTCAAACCGTTTGTTATCGTTACATACATTCGTTAAAATGGTTTTCTTTGACATTTTGTTCTGTAACGCAATGTGTAACGGTATTAAAACCTTTTTTAGTATTGTGAAAATTAGCATTAAATGGAATCATTACATTTACAGAGCACATTAGTTCATCACATACATCACTATCATTATAAATAACAATAATATACAGGGTTGTAGGTTACTGCAATACAAGTGTAGATAAAAAAATCTACGTCCCTTTATGTTTTATATTTTATATTTTATACCAGTTTCCTCTTGATGTTACCCTTTACCATTTGAGGATATTTGACAACACGCAGAGTCTCATAGAAGGTACCTGCGCCCTTTATCCTGGAAATACAGAAGTTTCCCGCAGGATTTTAAAAACCTAACTCTGAATGAAGACCTGAAATACTAAAGTAACTACCTAGTCTTGAAATACCCTTGGATTGGTACAATTTGATTTAAAATAAATGTAGGTCATAAGCTAGACACTGAACTTTTAAAAAAAAATTAAATAAGGAAGCATCCTGCTTTGAAATTTTCATTTTAAGGTGGTTTTTTAACAATCGACTAAACTTTGATCTTACCGACGACATGTTAAGTCCTATGTAAGGCTGTTAGAGCTCATTACACTCGCCGTGAGTGCCGTAAATTGTATGTAGAATGTTTAGACTGACAAATTGACTGTGGATACGATAAACAGCGGCCATTTTCTATCGCTAAGCAGATAATTCGAAATTCGATCACGTTTCACGTGGGGTTCACTCTTTTAGTACTAAAAGGCTACATTGCTCTCAAAATCAACGAGAGAATTGTGGATATCGATGTATCTTGTTAGAATATATTAGTTACTTTTGCTTCCGCGATTTCGACTGTGTGGTGTTAGGTTTTGGGGTGGAATTTTCAAAAACCGTGAAAATGTACTTCTTTATTTTTAATTGAAAGCCAAAATATAGAAGAAATTGAAAAAAACAACGGAATTTCATACAAAAATTCAACCCTTTTGGGGTGAAATTTGTAAAAAATGTGAAACACGTACTTTTTATTTTGTATCACTAAATTGTAAATAATAGATAAATAAATAATAAACCCTTTCATTAAACCAAGTCGATAGGTAAATAGATAGTTAGCTATGGCGGACCTAATTTAACTGTTTACTTTTAGTTCAAGATGGGTGGAGAGCACTTTGGTAAAGTCTAATGGTTAGGACGTCGGCCCCCTTTGCCGGGGTCTGAGCCCTGAGGTTCAAATCTCAGGCACACACCTCTTCTGGGAGTACCTACCTAGTTATGTGTGTTAATATCAGTCGCTTTTTTGGTAAAGGTAGCGAGGTTCATCGAGAGGTAACTGGTATAAAATATAAAACATAAAAGGACGTAGATTTTTTTTTCAATCTGCACTTGCAATAACCTACAACCCTGTACATGATTGTTATTTACAATGATAGTGATGTATGTGATGAACAAAATGCTTTAAGGATGAATCGGTAACTTTGATCGTCTAATTTTATAAAGTCTGTCAATTGATTTATGTGATGATGAGTAACAGTGACGATAAACTACTGATGCATAGTATTAAATTCAAACATTATATATTCATACATTTGCTTATATACGAAAAAAGCAACTTGGCGTAAATTTTAAATTTTGTTTCCGATTATAGCAATTTCATTAAGTAGTTGGATCGTAATATACTTTTCACTGTCTTGTGGGCAGATTAATGCAAAGCCATTCAGAACAGATTAGTACTTGCTTGCACTTTTATTATTTAGGTCCAATTTCCAGGTCCCAGGTCGTTGGTTAAACATTATTTGGAGTTGGGAAAAAAACTTGTGAAAAAAGTACCTTAGAAGTTTGCCTATTCCTATAATGCTGTAAGGTTTTTAGTTTTTACACATGTTTTAATTTTTTGTAATGAAATCAGATCTCTTTTCGCATTTTTTTTTTATATTTTTACCAACTCATTCTGACCCAGTGGCAGATTTACTTGACAATACAACTATGTATTCTATTCGATCCTGTTTAGCAAATTTTATTTTTAATATTTCATTATTTTTCTTTACAGGTTAGTTCTTGTGATGCAGCTAGTAATTTTGACAACTGCGACGAATGTGACGACAGATTCGCCACAGGTCAGATATTCTTTTATTTAAAAAAAATGTACCTATTTTATATACTTTTTTATTTATAAAAGAAATACGTATTGTAGGTAATATCTGGTCTGGTCTGGTGGGAGGCTTTGGCTGTGGCTAGTTACCACCCTACCGTCAAAAACGTGCCGCCAAGCGATTTAGCGTTCCGGCACGATGGCGTGTAGAAACCGATTAGGGGTATGGGTTGAATTTACACTGCTATACCCCTTCCAAGTTAGCCCGCTACCATCTTAGACTACATCGTCACTTACCATCAGGTGAGATCGCAGTCAAGGGCTATCTTGTCATAGAATAAAAAAAAAAAAAAATATGCTCAGTTCTCAAACGGAAGTTAATCTTAATATGGCTTAAAGTTAAGTTAAGGGAGGTAAAATAAGGGTTTGAAAAATCGTACTTAACGTGAGCAAAGCCGCGTGCAAAAGCTGATTTAAAAAAAAATTATTTAATTTTTTTTCATTTTTGACCCTTATTGAAGCAGTGACAAGTAAGGCGTGATTTAAATTTGAATTAACGCCTGTTGTTATTTTATTCTAGGTGACAGAAGATTCAACAACGGAGCTGTACGCTTGGAGTTCGTGGGGCAGCTGGAGTCCATGCTCCAGAACTTGCGGTGGCGGTGTATCGATGCAGGAAAGGCAGTGTTTGTCCAGGTATAAGAAAGTTAAACCACAATTAATTCACAAGTCGCGCTCATGCTTAGTTTGAACCTGCGACCCCTCGAATTAGTCACCGAGTCTCAAATCTCGAGTTCCTACGAGGTGTATTTAACAAGTTTAAAATAGTCATCATCAACAAAAGAGTCCTTGGTGGAAGGGGTCACGACTCTCAGTAATGGGGAACACGACGCAGAGAGAAAGAGAAAAATTAGAAATTTAAAACACCCCCGACATGTGAATCTATATACCAGGACTATCCTATACCTGTTATAAATGCGAAAGTTTGGATGTACAGTTGGGTGGTTGTTTGTTACTCAATCACACCACAACGACTGAATCTATTTGGCTGCTTATTTCAGCCAAATAGGCACAGAGATAGATCATAGTCTGGGAAAAAACATAGGCCAATTTTTAACCCGGAAAATAAGTTCCCGCAGAAATTAGAAAACCTTAATCCATGCCAATATGCATCCAAAGCAATAAATTGATTTGAATTTGAATTTGACGCGGTAGAAGTCGTAAGCATCAGCTTGTAACTAAAAAAAAAAGCAATTCATGTCATAAACATCTACCTACCAAATCGTAGACGTAAGACAATGTACTTACCTAATAACCAAGGGCTACAAAATTGTATGTTTTACTAAACAAGGCGATGCTAACACGCTCAAGGCGTGTTATGGTGGATAGAACGAAATTTGTATACACCATGCATTTACATACCAATTACGGCAATTTTCTTTTAACGGGTTACACCTTCAATCCGGAGATAACCATCTAAGGCTGGTCGTACATTTGTACGACCAGCCTTAGATGAGATTTGTATATCGCGTAAACAACTAGTTAACGGCTCTTTTAGCTTTAGGTACTCGATTTTCTACTTCCTCTTACAAGCATTGACTTATGTATACGTTATTTACATCAATGCTTACAAGGAATATTTTTATTCATTTAGGATTGCGTTAGATAAGATAATAATGTCCTCCCGACCGAATCCGGCCACGGCGGCAAATCTCCACAGACATTAGCCATCTGCGCGGGAGATATTATACTTCACAAGTGTATGCACAAACACAGGTACACTCTCTATCCCCTTACTCTCATAGTTCGATGGGACGAAAATCCGACACGACAGGATAGAGATCTGGCGTAGGACCGACAACTTTACGTGCTCTCTGAGGCACGGGAGTGACTCACCGCCAACTTCCTCTTACAAGAAATACGACTAGTTAATCATCAATTATTATTGATCTCCATCCATCGCTAGTTCACTAATGGATATAAGTCGAATGAGGAGGACTGTGGTCTACTTTCTGAAGGTCGCAGGTTCGATCCCGAGTTCGCAGCTCTGACTTTTCGGAGTTAAATATGTGCGTTTAAGCAATTAAATATGACATGCTTCAACGGAGACGGAAAACATGGTGAGAACACCTGCACGTCTAAGAGTCCTCCAGAGAGAGAGAGAGAGAGAGTCTGAGAGTTCCCAAAGATGTGTGAAGTCTAACAAAGCTATGGGCTAGCGTGGTGGATTTTGACTAACCCTCCTCGGTTAGGCGGTCCACCGCACTGTCCAGGATTAGCAGACTTCACACAACTTTGAGAACATTACGGAGAACTTTCACTTTTCAGGCATACAGGTTTCCTCACGATGTTTCTATTCACTTCACAATTCGCGTGCTCAAGCTATCTGTTTGTATAGTATGGACTAAGCTGTACTCTGCTTAAAATGGTCATATTCACATACGCCTATAGGTAGTTAAGTGCCGTTATCAAATTATAAGGTAAACTTAAAATTAAGCAATTAAAGTACACTCAATTAATTATTTTGTATGCACATTTTAACGGGATTTGAATAATGTGTATCTAGTTGTAGATAATCACTTTTTATAAAGTAATTTTGAGTAGGCGTGTGTAACTCTTCATTGAAACGACTCGTTGCGTCGTTTCTTCAAAGTGATCTGCTGATTCGAAGATTCAAAGATACTGCTCCACCTGCTTCGTAACGCGTAAATTAACACGATAATATAGGCACGTAATACGCAGATGGAGCCAATATTTTAATGCGTTATTAATGACGTTTAGACATTAAGCAATAACTCGGATGACGGCTTTTTTGACACATCAAAAGATTTTAACGCGTTGAATAACGCACCAAACTTTGTTGGCTACATTAGCGCTATCTCATTCTATGCAGCGCATCTCTTCTATCTCCATTTTGAATGTGATTTTGCAGAGCAGAACACTATTACTCCAGTTAACGCACTAATTCATGAAAAACTACTTTTAGCAGCATCTTTTCTTTTAATGTATCCATCTGTTTAACGCGTTATTTTTTAATGCCCTAATTAAGGCCATTTGAGCGCAGCCGTTAACACTAACATTAATGAAGATGGAGCAGAAGCGTTAGAGATCTAACACCGCTATTAATGCATCATTTGGCTCAATTGAATCTCGTTCCTGATATGCGACCACGAATTGCCATTACTGCTAACTATAACATTATTGTGTCACGTATTTTTTTATTTTGTTCTATTTGATAAAACATATATATGTATTAAATTCTTAACAAAGGTCAATAATTAAATGCTGTAGGAGGTACGTATTTCATTTAATTGCACAAGAATATACTTTCTGTAATGACTACATTAATAGGTACAATTAGGAAAACATAGGAGCAGTATTAATATTATTCCCAAGAATATACACGTTATTAAGCTTTATTATGTTCTTATAAAGACTATTATTCATGCTCTATTATTTCAATTTTATAACCTTAAAAGAGTCATAAAGAAATTATTAAGTAGAGATGTGGTAAAACTTAAATTTTCTTTAAGTATAAAACAGCTTTACGCGGATCAAAAGGTTAAACATGGTACGCGACACTAATCCGTCAATTTCCAATTTTAAACTTTATGTTCCTTAAAATAAAGGTCATGATAGCTTTTTTAATGTATTAAACCCAGTACCCATCGTTCATTGAACTAAGTAAAATTTCTCTGTAAACCTCATTGTCTAAGAAATAAGGTATTTAATGCATTATCAAAGAAAATGTCTTCACTTTTATCTCATAATACTGATCGTACACTTAAGCGCACGTGTCGCAAGTGCCGCATTTCATTGGAACATTGAGTTCTTTTAATACAAGTACGATGGATAGGTTGTGCTATAGTAAATTTCACCTAATTCCTTTGCTAATTCAAAGCTCTGCACCGAAAGTATGGGGAACTAAATTTAACATTTCCTAATACGATTTATTACAATTCATATTACTTTCGTGCATTTTCACTCATAGTGCCAAAATGGCGAGCATCATATTGCTTCATTATCGTGTATCCTCTAGAGTCTAGAGCCTTCAGCATTCTCCACTCTTATGCTGAGATCTATAGATCGTACTTTGACACAGCTCAGACTTAAGATAGAGGTTAAAACGAGACACAAAGATATGCTTTGACATACATCTGTGTCATTTTAACTCTGTCTTGATTCTGATCTGAGTGAGAGTGCGGTTTGTAGATTTCAGCCTTATATTATTTTAGCTTTATATTTTGTTTCGATCTTCACTGATCTCGTGCTTTAGAGCATTCAGCTCGTAAATCTCATCGAAGGTAAAATGTGAACCAGTGTTGCGATTGTGTAAGAAAATTGAATTAATTTAACAGCTTTAAATGTATAATTTCATTTATCAAGTCAGTAATAGCTATCAGGGCTTTACAGGTCACACTCAACGAAATATAAATGCGGTGCGTGTTTAATTTCTTTGACACGATTGAGTACTGATGATGTCAATGAGGTTCAAAAAACCTTGCGCACGGAGCGTGCGGCGCAAGTTAATGTGGTATCAGTCTTGTGGCTTTTTATCTCTTAAAAGGTGTTTAGGGTTAACCTTGTAACAGGTTGTTTGGACCCCGATTGTGGTAATCGTGATTGACACGCATGACTCTCGTGTAGCTAATGAGCTTGCAATTACTGTCGATTATGTTCGGCCATTGTCTATAAGTTATTGCTACATGTTGGGCCAGGGTGTTGGGCCAATGCACTTGACCAACGTATACTAAAGGGCATAAAGTTCAAGACACTAGAAAACACGAGAGCAGAGTTTTTAGTGGGGACTTCCTATTTGGGATCGACATTAGAAGCATCAAGTATGTTGTGAAAACCGACCAAATCCGAATCGGACCCTCACACAAATAGTTTCGTACAAGATGTAACACTAGCTATTATTAAGATTGACTAAGAAGAAAAGTTTGTTGTACGGAGACCTTTTTTTTTACTTTTTAACTTTATTTTATTATTATTTGTTGTTATAGCGGCAATAAAAATAGGCACACATTTTGTGAATAAGTTAATAATAACCTACAGTTCATGAGATACCAGCCCACTGACAGACATACAGACGGACAGTGGAGGCTTAGTATAGTAATACAGTCCCGTAACCCGTTGGCAAACTTTGAGTACGAAGCCGTAAAAATAAATGCGCTGAAGCCGTATATCTGTCTACCTTTCTTACGTTATTATAGGAATAGGATTTCTTTCAATTCACGACGGCGCGTGGCACTTGATTGTGTGCGTGTCGTATCTGTATAAGTGTGAGCGAGAGCTTGCTCGCGCCCGACAGCTCCCACATAGGCTCGCCTGACAGGCACGCACACTAACACAATGTGCATGTACACGACGTAACCACTAGTAAAGCTCACGCGCCTTCGTGATTTGCAAGAACTATACAACATCTTTGATGGTCCCGATGCGTTTGACTCTTCTCGCCAATGCTGTTTGCACCCAATGCAGCTTTTGCGTTGGTATTTACCTTACTTGGTGTACTTGTTGGTGAAACATGCTGTCCCAAGGTTCACCAGGGTCACGCTTGGACTTTTCCATTTGGCGCCATGTAAAGACTTGTACACAATGCGTGTGTTTGTATACAAGATGTTAACATGCAGCACGTGAGTGATTTATATTCTCTTTGTTTAGGTATAATTAATGTCAATGCATGTCGTACAAGTTATTTAGATCGTGATAGTAAATGAATTCATGCATGCGTTTTGTTGTAAAGGTTAAATAACAATGACGTAGTCTAGGATGGAAACGGGCTAAATTGGAATGGTATGGAAGATGCGGAATAGAAATGGCATCTTCGTTAAGATGCGATCATTTGTATCTGAATTAGTTCAAAGATTCGAATCAGTGAACCGCTTCATTTGAATCAACGGATCATCGATTCTGAACAAGAGCAAGAGCAGAAAGTATATTCTTGCGCGATTAATAACCTTAACCTAAAGAAAACCTAACAAAATTATGACCAAGATAATCAGGATCCCTTTAAATCATTCAACCATCAGTGTTCCCACTAAATTACGAGTAGTCTCTAGTAGACGCGCGGCCAAAATGGAATACTTACAATACAAGAATACCATTTGAAATTCAGTTATATTTTCACCAGTGAAAGGAAATTCAGATGCAAAAAATGGTGCAATTTTAAATGATATCGGGAAGCAAGCAAGCGCGGCTCAGCGCAGTGCCCCCTAAAACCCTGCGCCCGTGTGCGTTGCACACCCTGCACCATAGGTAAAGCCGGCACTGGTTGAGTCCTCTGGTTAAGTATATTAATCAGAGGACTATCTATTTTGCCGGCAATCACGCGCAGGATGACGTTACCGCTTCCACAGATCCTGCTCAGCAGCGAGGCAATTTTCTTACGCCAGATGGCGTCAAAGCCTGTTCGAGTCTCCAACGCACTAAAGAACCATGGCAGCCGCAACAGCACCCTGAACGCATTATTATATTGCATTGGTTATGCTTCAGGTGCTTCAAATGTTCATGGGCGGCGGTAATCATTTAACATCAGTCGACCTGCTCGTTTGCTCGCTAAAAATAAATAAAAAAATAATAATCTTTAGGCCTAAGCTTCGGTCTTGAGCTTTAGCGACCATTGTATAAGTCTCGCACATTAATTTCCAGCAGTATGACAAATAATTGCATGTACCATGCGGCAGTATCACATTTCACGTGGCGTATGTCTGACAGCAATGGATGTGTACGTTGAATGAAAACGCCATGACGCCTCCGCCATTACGCTTATCAGATGTGAGTACCAGTTTTAGCGGGGATCACAACCAGTTTTTGCACTCAGGATGAAGTGTGATAGTGTTTAATTTATCCTGTGTCAGCTATAACTTGTACATTTCTTTTTTTTTTTATTCATTGTAAGTGACGATGCAGTCTAAGATGGTAGCGGGCTAACTTGGAACGGGTATCGCAGTGTAGATTCAACCCATACCCCCTAATCAGTTTCTACACGCCATCGTGCCGGAACGCTAAATCGCTTGGCGGCACGACTTTGACGGTAGGGTGGTAACTAACCACGAGCCACGACTAAAGTCTCCCACCAGACCAGACGAGACAATTTAGAAATTAAAAATTCCCAAATTGCTCCCGCAGGGAATCGAACCCGAGATCTCCCAGTCATAAAGACCACAGCGCTCACCAGTGCGCCAGGGAGGTCGTCTTTTAATGAGTAACTATGTAGGAGCAGTGTTTGATTAGGACTAACTATAATGTGGGTGTCTTTAAATCAAGAGTGAATAGGCATCTTCTAGGCAAGCGCGCATCATCTTAGGCTGCAACTTCACTTACCATCAGGTGAGACCGCAATCAAGCGCTAGTCTATATATTAAAAAAAAATATATTGACTGTAAAGATTTATGCAGTATATACATACTTAGGATATTTAGTAAAATCTTAGTGAGTACAGCACTCAGAACTACACGAACTTTGTTGGCAAATCAACCCATTAAAGTAAATAGAACACGAGAAAACCGTTAGTTTAACGATCCAGGCTATTTGCTCTCAAATGAAAGTGTACCGACGACCCACAGATAATTGAACCACAGGATTAAAGGCTCATTTATACTGGACGATAGGAGGTTGGCTAGATACTAGACTTTCACTTCAAGTTGGCCGTCGTCGACCGTTATAGTTCTTGCAATTCACGAGGGCGCGTAAGCTTTACTTGTGGTTACGTCGTTTACATGCACATTGTGTAAGTGTGTGTGCCTGTTAAGAGCCTATGTGCGAGCAAGCTTTCGTTCGCACATATACAGATACGACACACACACACACACACACACAACGATGAGCCGCGTATCCTCGTGAATTGAAAGAAGCTCGCCTTGTCAGGCAAAAAAATCATATCGATAAATGCAAACGGCCCGTCAATTTTCGAATCTTATGGCATGCGTGTAAAAAGCAGGAGCATCCCGTTAGCGTTCAGTATCGGTCAGTTAAACGACCAATTTTGAAGTCCTGTTAGGTAGATAAGAAAGATATCAAAATCCAGCCAATCTTAATTAGCCGGGGTACCCTAGGCCGAGGACACTCGAGAGATAAAAGGTCCAAGACTGAGTATTGAGGAAATGAGAAAACTACATAGATTAATCAATGAGGTATCGATTTATATTACTGTGTTTCTTAATACGCCTACTAGCTTTTGCCCTCAAATACAACCACGTGAAGTTCAAAATCGCACGGGAACTTGGTTTTCCAGGATAAAAAGTAGCTTATGTCGCTCTCCAAATCCTTAACAACTACATCCATGGAAAAAAACTACATGGATCCGTTGCTCCGTTGTGTAATTGAAGGACAAATCAACAAAGAATCACACTTTGCATATTATTATAAAGATTCACTAAAGATTCATCTTAACTCTTTGCTGGCTGACAATTAAACACAGGTCTTCTCTGGAATGAAAAGGATTTAGGGTCATCCTTTCTTTATCCTTACTAATATTATAAATGCGAAAGTGTGTTTATTTGTTGGTTTGTCCCTAAATTTTTTTCTGTTGCCTGATTTTTTTTATTATTGAAGACCTGGAGAGTGACATAGGCTACTATTTTTATCCTGGAAAATCAAAGAGTTCAAAGACGAAGTCGCGGGCGTCAGCTAGTTCATAATATAAGTAGGAATTTTAAATGACAGATTTGCGTGTGACCATGATTAGGTATGGAAGCTGCCTAAATGCAATGTGTTTAAAGAGATTGGTATGGCAGTTGTATAAGTTGAAACCTACTCCTAATTGGTTGTTATAGTGACATGTGAAGTCATAGATTCTAAAGTTTACAGCCGCAGCCCAAATCTGCCGTTCAGACATTTCGGACTATTATTTAAATTGTTATTTGCCTCAACCAAATATTGCTACCAGTTGTATGGCTATTCAGGGGGATTCACTAAAATCTATACTTAATATTATAAAGCTGAAGAGTTTGTTTGTTTGAACGCGCTAATCTCAGGAACTACTGGTTTGAATTGAAAAATTATTTTTGTGTTGGATAGTCCATTTATCGAGGAAGGCTTTACGCTATATAAAATCACACTGCGACCAATAGGAGCGAAGCATCAGTAAAAGATGTTGCAAAAACGGGGAAAATTATCCATATTTAAAATATAGCTAGCTATTCTTTCAAAAACTTCTTAATCGCGATAATAACAGAAATTGACGCGGACGAAGTCGCGGTCAACAGCTAGTAAAATATACTTCAAAAGCGAACTCACTTGTCAATTAAATGTCAAATAAGGGATAATAAAGGGATAATAGTTTATAGCTTCAATAACCCAACGGTTAAAAGTGCGGACAACGGTAAAACTGAAACGTCGCAGGTTCGATCCGGTTATTCCCAGTAGTTCTGTTGTTCCCCGCCCATTGCACTATTGTTGTAGAGGATAGAGTGGTATATTAGTCAAGTTCATCCTGGCTGATATTTTTTAAAAATGGACATAATTGAAAACACAGAATTGGAAGATGAGAATGGATAGGTTCGTTTTAATTTGACGCTAATGTCATCGAATACGAATACGATCAATCGAATTAAATCTTATACTAACCCTACTGTTCTAGTCTTTTTACCTATTCCATGAATAACGAAGTGAATTTGCTTTCGAAGTGAGTTTTTATTTTACTGAATCCAAATTAATTTTCACTTCATGTCGAACGAACTTTAAGAAACTTAACATCTTAACATCGATCACACATCTCTTATGAGTTATTTTTAGCGAGGAACCTAAATTAATGTAGTCTAGTAAAGAAATAGCAGGTAATGTTATCAAGTCTTTTCAACAGTGTATTAATTTATGTTCTAGTTCGAGTAGTTAACCCGACGCAGCTTCCAGTTCATTATCGCACGAAATAAATTATTTAGAGCACCGCGGGGGAATAAATTCCTTCATTAAGCACATCTCTGGAGTATCCTGCTGATAGGGGCCAGGTTGCCGGTGTTACAAACCAGACAAATTAGCTGTTGCCTCATTTGTCACGGCGACTAAAGGCTTGGATAGTCAGAACGCGAAAAGGCAGTGATAGGCGCCGGACACTTGACCTACGCATCGTGTATGTCGCGGGTTTGCGAGAATATCAACGTAACTCAAAATTCCATCAAACTGAACTATACTTAGTTACTCAAACGCTCATAAATCTTTGATATTTTGTAGTGAATAGACATTACAACACCGACGTCAGTAAAGTCAAATCCTAATAAAATACTTTTTGAAGTATGCACAAAAACATTAATAAAAAAAATTATAAAGAAATTTCAAAACGCCATTCTCTAAAATCATTAATTTTTTTAGTTCCGTCACTGTTCTCAAACCAGTGATGTATGTTTCCCGATTACTCGAAGACGTCTGAACTGATTTGGAAAATTCTTTTTTTGTTTGAAAAGGCACACTTTTCAGGTGGTCCCATTGTAATCAGGTCAGGATCTGTTGATGGGGTCCTGGAGAAATCGAGGAAACTCTTCAAATTTTATAAGCACAATTGATATATTTTGTAATGGCGTCTGAAGTCGGTATTGTAAAAAAAATAACAATATTATGTTGGTTACAGTTTACAGTTATTACCATCCTATGAATTGCTTGAGCGAGTCATATTATCCAGCTTTTTTATAATTTTTCATGTGCATACTTTTAATAGATTTCTTAAACTTGTATAAAGGCAAGTCAACTGTGGAATTTTATTATAAAACGTCTCTCACAAATATTTAGGTCCAAGTGGACCTAAATAATTAATATTTAGATCAAGTGATCACAGTGTATCGTGGCGCGTTGAGTGTGTCCAAGCCCTAACGACAGGAGTCACATTTTCTTGACTTGAGTAATAACAGAAATGAAATATGGTATGATCCTTAGATTTGAATTACCATTGCCGTGATCAGTCCATAAAACTGTTGGAAGGTACTTTGTGATCTTGAACGTGTTCATTACTAATGATGTAATTGCTAAGTGCGGACTGCGGTACCAGGAAGTAGTGATCGTAGTATGGAGGAGGTTTTTTAGTCCATAAGCCGCAACAGTAGAGGGCATGCCAGTATGGCATCCATGAGGATTTTTTCCTCCTCCGGGGTTAACGAAAAAAAAAGTGTTCATTATATAAAACCATGATATACCTATTGTATCATAACTTCGATGGCTCCTGCACAAACTAAGTTTTAATATGCATTTATGCATTTGCAGCGTATGCATGCGTATGCATGTTCCGTCGTAGCGCCTAAAGTAATGGGCCGATTTTGATGAGTGAGGTGTCAATCGATTCGTTATTATGTTTCAGCATGCAGTTTATACGAATAAAATCAGTACGAAGGATATATATGCAAATTATTCATCCATTTTTTTTATTTGATGACAGTCCTTGACTGCAATCTCACCTGATGGTAAGTGACGATGCAGTCTAAGATGGTAGCGGGCTGACTTGGAAAGGGTTAAGCAGTGTATTCATACTCCTAATCGGTTTCTACACGCCATCGTGCCGGAACGCAAAATCGCTTGGCGGCACGTTTTTGACGGTAGGGTGGTAACTAGCCACGGCCAAAGCCTTCCACCAGACAAATTCCATTGTCGAGTTACAGTTTTTAAACTTTTTAATTTTTATGCTTGTGAAGTACAACATATCCGAAACAATTAAGCTTTTTTTTCTAAGGACGCGAGTCCTATAAATACGTCAGATAATATCGAAGTATCATTAAATTAGATTAACGGGTTTGGAGTTATTTGTAACTGGGCTCGTTAATATCATTGCGGGACCCTTTGATGTGACCGCCCCAAACGCCTTGTTTCAAACGGTTAGGGCATCAAGCGGTAGGTAATTAATTAGAGGGGTGTGATTTATATGATTTATGAAAATACATAAGATAAAAAGATTGATCTGTAGATACTTATCTATTCTAATTTCTAGTTAATAAAAAGGTTTTAACCTTTTAAAAGAGCAGTTGATCAGAGAGGTGTTAATATATTAGAGCATGGAAGGTCAAAGAACAAAAGACAGAAATTCAATAATTATTCGAGTATAATTCTTGCAATGCACGAGGGCGCGTAGCTCATGGTTGTGTGTGTCGTATCGGCGCCTGACCGCTCCCACCTAGGCTCCTGACAGGCACATACACACAATGTGCATGTACACCACGTAGGTAACCACAAGTAAAGCTCACGCGTCCTCGTGAATTGAAAGAACTATAGTAATTATTGAATTTCTGTCTTCATTCCAAGTTGGCCGTCGTTGACCGTTATAAAATGACGTCATATAGTAACTGTTGACAGAAAAATAGTAATTGTGTTTTTTACTGTAACGACGTCTGTGATGGAAGTTTTCCTTTCTAGCAATCCATTTCGTCTGTGTGAATATGGTGTAAATAAACTGACTTACCTATTTTCTGTACTATCTACCTATAACAAACGAACTTATTTTCTAATCCGTAATATTTTGTTTCAGATCGCGTAATCAAGTGGTACCTAATACTACACTAGAAACTCCCACCATTAGAGTTCGTGTGACCAGGCAAACGTCGCCAGACTGTCTTGGAATATCAAAAAGATATCACGAGTGTAATACGGCCGTAAGTACGAATTATACTGCGTTTACTTTTGAAAAAAATGAAGTGGGTACCTACCCACTTAAATTTTTCCATTTTAAATTTTAATACGTAGGTACTTTTTCATCATACCTATTCGAAAAACGAATATTGGCTTCAGACGCTATCGGGAGCAAAATTTAATTTTTGGGCCCATGGGAATTTTCATTTCTCTCTTCTGATTGGTCCGCGTCCGTGCTTTAGTATGTGTTTATTACTACAGCGTTCGTTGCAGAAACCTGTCGATCGCTCATTCCGTTCGAAATTCAAAAATGTTTGAGAAGCTGAAAGCTGAAGAGAGAAATGAAAACTCCCATGGGCCTAAAAATTAAACTAAAGATTTTAGACTTGATTCGTGGTTTAATGACATATTTGTTATAAAATATTACGACTACGTACCATGGTAATTATTTTAGTTGGGATTGTCGATATTTCGATCCAATTGCATGGACCGTGGTCAAGATGGGACTGCGGTGCTGCGAGACATCAATTTGAAGCTGTCAAGTTGTGTTTTACCGAAAATAAAATAGTTACCGTGGTATGTACTCGTAAATATTTTATAACAGCTAAAAATTAAATTTTGTTCCCGCTATCCTCTGAATCCAATATTCGTTTTTCGAATATATCGAACGTACTGAATTTATGACTTTAAATCAATTCTTTTAAGGTTCATTTTACTATAATGCTAAAGTCATAGTTTACGAATACGATCAATCGAATTAAATCTTATACTAAGCCCACTCGTGTTAACCTGTGAATACAACAGCGATCGAATGTAGTCGCACGAGCAATTTCCCATATGATTTAAGAGTTTTATGCCTCGTAAATGTTTCCGTGATTGGCATTGTTCACTGCTAACGGCTAATAAATGTTGGCTTTCTAATTTATTGGCTGGATGTTTGTTTAGTTTTCCCGCGAGTTGAACCCCACTTGAAAGAAAATGCGGCGTAAAATAGTTATTGTGAACTTCCCAGGTAATCTCAAAAATGCGGATGCCTGAGATTTATTAGACATCTTTAGATTCCAGATTCATGAATGGTATGCCTACGTCATTTGGCAGTTTCTCAACTCTGTGACGATGCGTGTTTACCTAAAAATAACACTTCATCGTCATCATCTCATCCAATAGACGTCTACTGCTGGACATAGGTATCTAACTAAGATCGCCACAAAACACGTAATGTGTCGTTTGTATCCAGTGACTCGCTTGAGATCGCCCGTCCACCCAGTGATGGGTTCGACGATTCGATTCTCAACCGTTGCGCTATTATCGTACCCATTCCTAACGCAAGCTTTGCGCTTATTTGGAGGGAAGAGGAGAATATTAGTCAGTTCAACATGGCGAATTTTTTATTTTAGGAAAATTTCCTTAAGAAAAAAAAACGAAAAAATGTTGTGGTTTTAATCCATTTTTCGTAACTTGGAAATTTGGAAATCCTATTAATCCCATTAATACTTATTATAAATGCGAAAGTTTGGATGTTTGTTATTCAATCACGCCGCAACCGATTTGGCTGAAAAGCACAGAGATAGATTATAGTCTGAAATAGCAATAGGCTACTTTTTATCCCAGAAAGTAAGAGAGTTCCCGCGGGAATCTATTCACGCGAACGAAGTTGTGGATCTTGTAAATAATAATTTTTTTAGCCATGTGCAATGGGAGGAGAGGACATGCGCGCAGAACAGTGTTCGTCATATGATCGAAGACCTTTCCGGGGAAGGTTCTACACCTGGGTGCCTTATGTAGATGGTGAGTGAGGAACATTTTGCGAATAAAAGGTCGATGAAAATACACACGTGTAAAATGGAAGTTTGTACATATCTCGGTAGAGTTTAGAAGATATTGTTTTGTACATTGCAGTATGCAAAAACAAGGAGCATTCTTTTAAATTCGGTTTTGTTTGAGCTAAGTAATTCATTCAAAAATAAAAAAACACCTAAAAAAAAAGAAAAAAAAAAATCCTTTTGTAAAAAGATTTTGTTTAATTAATATTTGAAAAATTTGAGTTTTTTTCAAATTATAAAATAAAAAAACAAAAACTAACTCAGTTTTTGTTACCGACTATGTTTACCCTAGGTTACACAAATAGAATGAATCCAATGAGAAATATATAAATATGTATAAATATTCAACTGAAACGCGTGTAATAATGTATGTGTACGCGTGGCCGGATCGCGTTCCATAGTACGCGTAATCGACTACGCCTAAACTGGAGCGCGCAGTCTAGACGTGGCTAAAGGTGACCTAATGTGTTGTTTTGGTTCACCAGGTGATTCACCGTGCATGTTGAACTGTAGACCTCTGGGACAACAGTTCTACGCCTCGCTGTCGTTAGTGGCGGATGGAACCCCGTGCACCAAGCCGGGCTATCGCGCCATCTGTGTCCAAGGAAGCTGTAAGGCCAGTACTTGATATTACCATATTAATACCTTTACCCTGATTATATTTGTTTTTTGCATAGGTATATTCACTCTGAATTGTGGGAATTGTATTAGCTTTGGATTTTTCATGACGTCATACTATGACAAGCGAAGCGCTACGGTAATGAATATATTGTAAGGAGATAAAATTTTATGTTAATGGCGGACTTTAGCATTAAGTAACGTTTATTTAAGATGAAATAATCATATTTAAAAGACTTCAAAAAAGGAGGAGGTTCTCAATTTGACGCGTATTTTTATTTTAACATAACTCCGTCAAACCGAGTTCAATATTTTTTTTTATTTGAAAGGAGCTATTGTCAGGTTGGTCTCATTCAAATTTGGTGATATTCATTGAAGTCGGGCTAGCGTCGCGCATCGGTTCATCCTTTCTTTTCAGGCCCGCGCGACTTCAACATACCTCTTACACCTCTACCTCTAAAAAGTAAAAGTCTCTTGCATTCAAGTCAGACTAGGGCAGTGACAGTGAAGCCGTTAAATATGTCTCTGTGACCATATCAAGTCGGCCTATTGTTCTATTTCTAGCACTCCACAACTTATTCTTAGAAATGTAATAATGGGGCAGTAAATTACTTAGAGAATTGAGTAGAAATTGTATCTAAGCTGTCATAAATATAGGGGGTCAATAACAGTCAACTCACGCTTCGTTATGAGTAAATACGCTACTGAACTGACTGTAATGTAATATGTAATGCGTTAACTGAATTCATCCAGTTGGCACGCGAATTAAAAATGTAATTCATCCCTTATATACTCACAAGAAATATAATAATTAGCTGATGCCCACGGCTTTGTCCGCGTCGATTTACTTTTTAAACTCTTCGATTTTCCGGGATAAAAATTAGCCATGTCATTCTCCAAGACCTCGATTATACTTAAACATGCAAAAAATCTCTTCAAATCGTTGCTACGTGATTGAAGGACAAATCGGGGGACATACAAAACAACAAATTCCGACGAATTGGGGACCTCCTCCTGTTTCAAAAGTTGGTAAAAAAGTAGCCTATGTTACTCCCGATAACATCAGTTATCTTCCAGTGAAAGTCGCGTCAAAATTGGTTTAGTAGTTCCCGAGATTAGCGGAAACAAACAGACTTCAATTTTAATAGATGTTACACTACCATTCGTAATGCCGCAAGTTAAAATAGATGGCGCTAGTTGCAGATTGACACGCGATGTTACGTGATTGACGTGCGTTGCATAACATACTGCTATACGTTTGCTTTTCATTCTAGACACTTCAATTTTATTTTATTGCATAGATGGAGTTGCGGGCAACAGCTAGTAGCATGATAAACAAACTTAAAATATAATTCGTGACATTAGATATGCGTGCGAATACATCGTGTTGAGGCAATTGCGATTGATTTACCCGGCTCATTGTGTCAGCCTGTACCGCGAAATCGATCGGAGCTGTGATCACAGTCTATTGGCTGTAGATAATAAAATATGTAATTTATAGCCGTTTTGACAGTTATGATACATCTACTTGTGATGTTTAATTGTCTAGTCGTTTATGATGTCTGGAGCTTATTAGGATAGCGCCATGGAAAAAGGCGGCAGTATTTAGGTAAGTATACTTGTACTTAGAGGACAAGGAATCTCTCCTTGTCCCCTAATTGTCTTGCCTTAGAAAGTCTTTATTGAACGAGCGAAGCGAGTTCTCTGAGTCAACTAGGGCGCTTGCCTACTAGACAGAGAAGTGTGTCCGTCTAAATGTCTGTCAGAGCCCTATAACTTCTGAATTACTGAATATTAGAACGTGAAACTTGGTTGAAAATTCAGTTATATCCTGTACTTGAACAACAAATACTAAAATTAGATAAATGTTATAAAGAAACGAAATTATTTAATTTTAATGCGCCATCTATTAGCATGCTGCATCATGTGAAGCTAATAGCTTCACTATAATGCTAATAGATGGCGCTGTGTCAGTAAAACAGTTTTATGTCAACTATTTTTTTTTATTGTGTCTAATGTTAAAAGTTAATTATTACAATATATAATTAAAACTTTTGGGAATTATGGGATATCGCGAGGTCTCAGTTCGGGGCGAACCACTAGTAAATAGTCTAGACAAACAAACTGACACACAAACAAAAGTTAAAATTACATTCGATTGGGACGTATTTATCTAAAGTTTAATCCACTTTAACCACTAAAGTTCAAAAACATCCGCTAAATTGCGTTTTAGTCAAATATTTTATATCTGTTCCTGTCTTTTTAACGGAAGGGAAAGAACTGGGCAAACCCCAGCAAGTGATTTTCTATGAAAATGATAGGATCCTGTAATTTTCATACATTGGCGTTAACTTCACCTTTACTATTCGAAAGTTAAAATGTTCGTGCTTAGGCACAAAGCCTTTTTCACCACCTTGAAGTAAACTTAAACTGACGAATAAATTTGACGTTTTGATAGATTGCCCAATAGGTATACAAAAACTGTCAAAACGTCATTTTTATTCATTGGTTAAAGTTTAATTGAAGGTGTTGAAATAGGCCCTTAGGCTACTGTGACAGTAAAACAAGATTAACTACTCGTAATGTTCCACCATTAAAAGGGGTTCAAATGTCAGTCACCTTTAGGTGTCTATTAAGGAGTGTTGAATCGAAATTGCTCAGTTAGCTTAGGTAGCCTGTAAAAAATAGGGAAGGTTGTTGTAACTGGCCAAATGACACATCTTTTTACATAAACAACCTTTGTTCCTCCGAAAAGTCTAGATCCTTGTTAGGTATAGTTTTGGACAAAACAACGTTCGCTCTATTAACTATTGAATAGATGCAACTTAGTAGAGCCAAGGAGAGACGTCTCGTAATCGTAAATTATTGAAAATATTGCCGTTGATGGTTACTATGTGATAATGTTTCGACGGTATATGTTTATTGCACATTTAGCACTTGACTAGGTCACGTGTGTGTAAAGCTTTTAATGTTTTCCGATGATTTGTTTTCACGACTAATTAATTACTAGCGTTGTCCCTCAGCTTCACTTGATAAGACACAGGATAACAAATTGCTGCAATTTCGTTTATTCTATTCCGAGGGTATTTTGAAAAATGCTGAATATAGTCATCAGTGAGACTTATAAAGCTTTGAATTCTCTAACAATTATAGTAATTATGTAATTACGGACTATGTGCCTCATAAGAAGGCTCAGGATCACTCAGCGGGTGATGGAGAGAGTTATGCTCGGAGATCAGATTACCTGAGAGATCAAATTAGAAATGAGGAGATCCGTAGGAGAACCAAACCAAACAAAAAGAGAAGCTTAGTGAGTTGCGAAACTGAAGTGGAAATGGGCGGAGCGCATAGATCGAAGAGCTGATGGTCGTTGGGGTCCCGAGGTGCTGGAGTGGCGACCCCGCACCGGAAAGCGCATCAGTGTTGGTAGACCACCCAATACGTGGACCGGATATCAAACGAGTCGCAGGGAACCTCTGGATTCTGGTAGCGCAAGGACGAGATCTGTGGAAATCCATGCAAGAGACCTTTGAGAAACTCTCCTTATGTAACTGAGTCATTAGTAGTTATGAAAAACCTTCGAAAGGGTGCAATAAAACAATTAAATTCCTTACGTAATTGGGCACAAACATACATAACATCAAAAAGGTTACTCATATAACCATTTATTAACACCTATTATTACCTAAACCTCAGAAACACAGTTCGAATAATAATTATGATTGACTCACCTCATAAATTTAGCGTGGTGGCGCCACCTATGAACTCGAGCCTTATTTGGCTCCAGAATTGCTTTTATTTGCAAAATAGCTACCAATTTGAAGTTGTTTACTGAATTGCCGTATGGTAATTGGGCGGCACTTTAAAGGGCTTTAAGTATTCGATGTTTATAACCTCAGGACGCAAATGTAACAATCTCGGGGTACTATTTTATCTATTCTTGGAGCTATTGGTGTTATAAAGTGTGGGTTGGAATAAAACACAGGTTTGGAGCACAGTCTATAACTCTATAGTATAGGCGTCATCTGTGGTAACAATGCCGCCCCGTTAACCTTGCAGCCTTTATTTGGGCATACAGAGCACGTGAATCTCCTATTTAGCTCCGTACCAAATGTCAAAAATACAAGTATTTTAAACGATGTTAGCCATGTTGAAGTTGAGTAATATTCCCCTCTCCTCTCCAAACAAGTGTTAAGCTTGTGCTTAGCCACCACCACCAGGATGAGAAGGAACACCGTGGGGTTTTTAGTCGGTTAAAACCCGACATAACCGTCTCCGCCACCCCGAGTACGGTGGTATCCATTATTCCCCACGAAAAAATAAAAGTTGATACAACAATAGAGCAAAGGGTGGAGACTGAACCGTCGATCTTTCAATTTTCAGTCCACACCGTTAACCGTTGGGCTATTGGATAACACTTACTGACATGCGTAAAATTATCCTGATGAAAATTTCAGCTTTCAGCTCGTATTTTCTTCCATAGGTCTTTTTATTCAGGTAATTAAGAGTCCCCGCGGGTATCAAAAAACCTCAATCCACGCGTACGAAGTCGCGGGCATCAGCTTGTAAATAGATTTTTAAATCTTGTTAAATGTACTATGTTACTGAACAACTCGGGTCTGACTCGCACTTAGCCGGTTTTTTAATATAATAATTCAACATAGGCACATACCTTCTATCATTAAATAGATAAATCTGGTAATTTTCTGATATGGCTGGAGTCAAGTTAGGGCCAAGCCCTTCCTCAATAGATTTAACTAAACAAGTTAAGATGCGTGGAAAGATTGAGGTGAACCTATCCATTATAATTGCGGATGACGCCGGCGCCTCGCCTTCCTTATCACACATCATTGATTAGAGCCTTGCCGTCCTAATGTAATGAAATAGGTTTTAAAGTTTATTTTATTCTAAGAACAGTTTGATAACTTACAGAGAACTTAAGACTAAAATTAATATAAAAGTACAATCATATGAAAAACAAAAATGGTGACTCCTAATAATAAAAATACTAATTTCTAGACACAAGTATTTTGAAAATGCATTCTAAGTTTCTTTTTAAAAGTTACACAAATGAAAACTTATACCATGACCACTTACCACGTTTTCATTGAAGCGGAGCGGAGTGGAGATGTACTAAGCAGTCCAATGAGTTCATTTCGGGATGCAGAAAGGGCCGGCGATGGGTTATGAATTATGCTGATGAAAATTATATCATACTAGTTGATGCCTGCGATTTCTTTCGCGTGGATTAAGATTTTTAATTCCAGCGGGAACCCTCTTATTTTTCGGGATAAAAAGTAGCCTATGTGTTATTGCAGACTGTAATCTATCGCTAGTAACCAATTAATCATGTAGTTAGTAGTACAGTAACAAATTGGCTTAAGGAGTGTTGAAATGCCATTTACTCTCCATTGGGACAAAATTTTATGCAAAAGAATTTGCGATTGCTTCACTGTGAATACATTACAGTGTCCAGGATTTTACAGGAGATGAATATTAAACTACCAGTACTTGCTAATGCTAGGAACTTTGCTTTGCGACCATCGTATTATTATCTAATTGTTATCTAGATGTACCTATTAATTATTATTTATCGGATATATTAGTGGTACCTGGTAGTAGTGCCGGATATCTTAGAACTCTGCTTTACACCTGTTTGAAGACGCTTCTAAAAGAGTTTTAGTAGTAGTTTATCCTATTATCCTATTAATATTATAAATGCGAAAGTTTGGATGTATTGATGTATGTTACGCAATCCAGGCGCAACGACTGAACCGATTTGGTTAAAATTAACAACAAAGATAGATTATAGTCTGGAATAACACGTAGGCTACTTTTTATCCCGGAAAATAAGAGAGTCCCCGCTGGAATTAAAAAACCTTAATCCACGCGAAAGAAGTCGCGGGCGTCTACTAGTATGATATAATTTTCATCATCATAAATCATAACCCATCGCCGGCCCTTTCTACAAGAATTTTGAAAATTTATTAATTCATCCCGCAATGAACTTATTGGACTGCTTAGTACATCTCCACTCCGCTCCGCTTCAATGAAAACGTGGTAAGAGGTCATGGTACAAGTTCTCATTTGTCAAACCCATTAAGTTTATTATCTATGATCTACAAACATGAATTAAGACATAACTGTCGCTGTTAACCAAATGACGTATCCGTAATTTAGGTATTTGGAGCAATGTTACAAACAGAATCCCATTTATTATTTATAGCCTATCATAAAACATAATACGTAACCATTGACACACATACTCTGGCAGTGAAAACTTTTAAGATATAAATTTCGAAAGGGTAATCTTTTAATACAATGCGTAATATATCCACATTACAAGGGCGATCGTAAATTATACGAAACAAAAACATTGGTGTACAGTCGTTTTACTAATGGAACCGAATATTAAGATTACCTACTGGTTCTTTTCCTAACGCTTCTTGCAAATTAATTTTAAGATAAACACAATAAAATTATGGTCAAGCGAGGCCCTGTTCTATTTCAATTTTCAGTTGATATTGTTTAACGGAGTCGGTTTTTCATTTTATTTTAAACTAGCAGATGCCTGCGACTTTATCCGCGTGGATTTAGGAACTCGTTGATTTTCCGGGATAAAAATTAGCCTATGTAACTCTAAAGGTCCTACAAAAAATCACGTCGATCGTAGCTCTGTTGCAGCGTGATTGAATTACAAACCAACAAAAGACACACTTTTGCATTATTATGATAATTTTCTTGTCTTATAAAACGGAACATGAAATTGTAGATTTTTATGATGATATTATTTTTTTAGCAGTTAATAAAATAATTGTAATCGTACCTAGTAGATTTGAAACATACAAAAAGAGATTTAGACATAGATTTGATACAAAAAGTATAAAAAGTAGGTAATACGCCAAAGTTGCAACATCATAAAAGGAGATCCTCCACGATTCATACATTTTTGGGCTTAATCTGAAAGTGCCGGCCAAAAAATATTTTGCTGTATTTCGTTAGAACTTGTCCCCCTAAACATTTTTTATTATGACACCAAAGCTGTAGAACCATTGACCTTGGTTTTATTTAAGTTTAAAAATCTGTATTTTTTCGAGTATATAAAGAGTTTCTAAGGCAATTTTTTAACTTTTTTGGAGTTTTGTTAAGTGCTACCTATCCGATCTTGACCACACACCTAAAAATACCACATTGTGCATCTTGGCTGGAACTACCACGGAACCCCAGATGGTGGAATGGATGAAACACCATCTCAGATAGTGATAAGGCTGACTGGGATCAACCCATTTGCAGAAATGATGATCGGGATGGTTTCAGATGGACTCCACTTACCACATGCCGGAAACCTCGTGAGCCAGATCTAGATACTTTCGTTTTTCTCTGTCTCCACTCTCACGAGGTTTTCGCCTTGTTCGATGGTGATGGCCACTAAAAACACCCTCGACTGTGCCCGATCCATCAGCACGATATCAGGCTTATTAACCAGAATCATCCTGTCCGTGATGATGGACCAGTCCCAGTAGAGCCGTACCCCATCACGCTTAAGTTTTGGCACCGGCGGTGTGTACTTATAGTCTTTCATCCAGGAAACCGTACTTCAGAGCTTCAAGCTCTTGGTGAAGGATTTTGGCTGCTTGGTTGTGCCTGTGGAAATACTCAGTGTTAGCAAGAGCCGAAAATCCCGATTGCACATGCCTGAGTGACTCACTGGGATGGCGACAAGCTCAACAAATGTTGGTAGTGCCATCCTTTAGGATGTACTTTCAGTAGTTCCGCGTCTTAACTACCTGATCCTTCGGTACCTTCGGTTTCCCTAAAGAGTTCAACGAAACGCAACCATTGCATGGACGCTTCTTTATCCACGTGAGGCTCATTAAGAGAGACAAAACCATAGTAGACTCAGACAATCGCCCTGGAAGATACCCCGCCGTATCCTTATCCGATCATCGGCAGCTGTCAACCGCTCATCATGAAGACAAAGGATCATGCTCCATTGCCCCATACACTCTCCGAGGAAGTTTCGAACTATACTATCGACTTTGTACAGCTCAAGGACCCAAGAACCATGAATGGGGCACCGAGTCGAATGCCTTCATGCATTGTTAATCCAGGCTGTGGGGAAATTCCGGCAACTTAGTTTGACCAGTTGGCTCGCGACGGAGTCGATGAGGTGCTTCTTAGTACCACGACTATTGTACCGACATCCGTTCTGAGCCCCAGACATTATACTGTTCTCGCATACATGACGGGAAATCTTAAGGCTCAAAACGGATGTCAATATCTTATAGATGCTAGTAAGATATGTGATGGGACGGTACTTAGCCGGGTCAGCGGCATCGGTGGACTTTGGGCTAAATGAGTGATTCCGGTGGTGAAAAGGCTCGGGAGTGCCATTTGCTCGAGAGCTTCTTGGAATTGTTTAACCAGATAGCATGGCAGAACGAAAAACCAAAAGTGATGCAGTCCATTGGATCCAGGACTTTTCCTGTTCGCGGCCCGCACCAAGTACATCCTCTGAAGAGATGGCGACTGGGTTCATCGGCTATATTGAGGCACATGCTTCCTCTACCGCCGCAATCCAAGAGCCCTCCTCAAGCATCCATCCATCCATCTCTCATCTTCCATCTCTCTTGACCACACCCTTCGCCAAAAGGCGATGAGGTCAGCCGGGCTCGGCTGCTGAGAGGTAGAACAGACTGCTGGGCACTCCAGTTTTTATTATTATTATTAGAAACATTTCATTTGGTACGAAAAAATACAGATTTTTAAACTTAAATAAAACCAAGGTCAATGGTTCTACATCTTGGGTGTCATAATAAAAAATGTTTAGGGGGACAAGTTCTAACGAAATACAGCAAAATTTTGTTTTGGCCGGCACTTTCAGATTAAGCCCAAAATGGATGATGTCCTTTAGCACAGATTATAGATAGCTTGGAATAACACATAGGCTACTTTTTATCCCGGAAAATAAGAGAGTTTCCGCGGGAATTTAAAAACCTTAATCCACGCGAACGAAGTCGCGGGCATGCTGATTCTTGCGGAACCCTAAACATGAAATATTGTTATGTGCTATTTTTCTTTTTCAAAAATTGAAATCTATTAGACAAAGCACTTACTGCTAACTGTGCTATGAAAACAATTTAATGTGTGTATTCTGACTGATCTATAAATCTCTATAAAATATTGACGCGTTAAAGTTAAATGTTTAGACAAATTGCTTCGAATATTAATCGGTGATGGTCATTTTATTTTTATAATATGGAAGATGAATAATTGCAGATAAGTTTAAACAATAAAATATTCATTTTAAAGAAAGCGGTCTGAAATAAAATAATTCTCGTCATATGAACTACAACTAAATGACTACTAAAATGAAAACTAAAGATTTTAGACTTGGTTTGTGGTTTAATGACATAATAGTTATAAAATAATATGAATATGTACAATCCCAATTAAAATAATAATTACCGTGGTATGTACTCGTATTATTTTATAACAAAAATGAAAACTAAATTAATTTACCAATTTAATTGGTTAAAACAAAATCTAGCGTGAATAAAACCTTCCGGGAAACCATTGTAAATATAATATATAATAAATTAATCACTTAATTAATAATTGTAATTGAAAATAAACAACGGGCAAAATTTATAGGATTTACGTGAGTTTTGATAGCATTATTACGCTGACAATAAATCCCTATGAAATATTAACACGTTTTAAAACTTAAACGTTTACAGGGAATTAACATACCCACTGCGGATTTAATGGGTGGATTTGATAAATAGCTGCAGGATCGTATTTTCCTACTGACAAATAATTGGAAATTACAGTATATAGGTAATTTATTCTAGACTCGTTTAAATAATTATATTCCAGCGCAAATTTATTAGGTACGTGATTTTGTCCACTATGATATTTATTTTGACCTCTGCATATTTTAGAAATGTACCTTATTATCTCCTCGTACATACATGCACTATTCACTTAACTTGTCTTTTTATTTCATAATTTATTTTTATTGATTAAAATATGTAACAATAATACTTAACATAATATAAAACTAAATACTAAATTAAAACTAAAACGTAAATATCAAAAATAAAAGCTAAATATAAAAAATATCATCTAAACCACTGGAACGAGGAAAAGTGCCCAGAACGCTGGCTGCGTTACCCCGCTGAATGGCCAAACTAATAATAATTAATTAATTAATTTCATAATTAATTTAAATGAATTTTCTTATATACAGGTTTATACTACATTACCTACAGGGTTCTGCAATTGTGACATGTACCTATGTACTACGAGATTAGTAACATAATGAATTCTAACTCACAATCATGCAATAAATGAATTGAATTTATTTAGTTATAATAGAATAATTTAGTTTATAATGAATATTATTTAGTTGAAAAGACCAGTAATTGATTGCTGTAGTACTAGATATATATAATAAATGGAGTGCTAGATTTGTATTTTTACTTAAAAAACATCCCTACTTGCCTAATATTGTAAAAAATACTTATACTGCAAATGGGAAACTGTTACTGTAAATGTGTTTGTGTTATCTTGGATTTCCTTGAATCACGCAGCAGCAAAGCAACAGATGGACGTGATTTTCTGTATGAGTTTAGTTGAGGATCTTGAGAATGACATAGGCTATTTTGTACTCTCTATCTATATTAGGTATAAATCTATGAATTAAATCACTGTTATAGCGAGTAAATCACCACCAATTTCTTGGAGTAAATATAGAGAATATTAAATTATTATCGAGAATAAGAAATTGGTAAAAATGGAGCTTAGAAAAACGGTTTGGCATGGGATGTAGGTATAATTTGTGTCAATGCCAAATATTGCCGAATTTAGCAATGTCGGTTTGAAAAACACTTTCGTCTATGTAATACGTATATTTTTTGTATCTAATAATATTTAATACGATACGAGTATATGTAATTTTTAGTACGAAAACGTATAGTGTTAGATGGATATAGAGCATTCTTCTAATCATTGCCACTACATAATTGAGACATCAAAATTCCTATCATTCCTTGTCTTCCATTAGGAATATTGCCCATTAAAGAACTGTGGTTTCAAATTTAAATGATGGTTTAGCGTCGGTATTTCGCTACCATTTAATAAGACGGTGATTGAGTATCATAATATAAAACGTGAATCGTATCATAATTCTAATCTAAAGATGCATTAAGAGTTGATTAGTAGACGGGATAGCTTAAGTACTAAAACTTCACTAGTTTTTGCCAGCTTCTTCCACATGAAATTTTGGTCAAGTTGTATCAGGAAGTAGATACTTATTCGATCAAAATTCCCGACAATTTGTTCCTAATATCCTAATATTATAAATGTAAATTGTGTTTATTTGTTCCTGAATCACGCCGAAACAGAGGTATTGATTGACATGATTTTTTGCTAGTTGAAGAGCTGTAGGGCTAGCATACGCGCCAAGAGTAAATTTTACTACTGAAATCTCATACAAATTCACCAGTAAATGGGTGGACAAAATTTCCTCCGGGCGTACCTACATGTTAGCCCTACTGGAGAGTGTCAAATTTTAACATCTTTATTCGCAGAAAACAAAGTTTTCCCACGAGATTTTCAAAAGCTTTTCCCCACGAGGACGAAGTCGCGAGAAAAAATAATCTAATGTAACGTTACGTGAAGATCGATAGAGTTATATTTATCACTTAGTTGGTTCTAGAAGATCTTCAAATACTTTGGAGTAAAAAAGTAGACCGACTTGTGACAAGTCAAGATTCTACCGCCTCGTTCGGAAAGCAGGATTTACAATTTCTGAATTGTCTCTGGGCTGGTCTGGTGAGAGGTTTTGGCCGTGGATAGTTACCGCCCTAACTTCAAAGACGTACCGCCAAGCAATTTAGCGTTCTAGCACGATGGCGTGTAGAAACAGATTAGGGTTGGATGCACACTGCCACGACCCTTCCAATTTAGCCCGCTACTATCTTAGAATGCATCGTCACTTACCATTTGGTGAGATCGCAGTCAAGGACTATGTTGTCATCGAATTAAAAAAAAAAGATTAAAAAAAAAGATCAAGTTTTACTGTTCTTGCAGGCTCTTCTCAGAAGAGCCTGCAGAAAAGTAAAACTTGATCTCTATCTACTCTATGAAACTCTACTACTCTATAGAAGCTAGACTACGTGTAGGTTACTTATAGTTATACTTTCAAAACTAAGTAGGTACTCTCTAGACCTACTCTCACTCAGCCCATACTCAAGACAGAGTTAAAACGAGACAGATTTATGTCGCAGCATATTTGTGTCTCGTTTTATCTCTATCTTAAGTCCGAGATAAGTCAGAGCACGCTCTATAGATCTAAATATATAAAAGGCAAAGGTGACTGACTGACTGATCTATCAACGCACAGCTCTAACCACTGGACCGATCGAGCTGAAATTTGGCATACAAATAGCTATTAGGACGTAGTCATCCGCTTAGAAAGGATTTTTCATAATTCAACCTCAAAAGAGGTAAAATAGGTGTTTAAAAAGTCGAACCCAAAGTGAGCGAAGCCGCGGGTAAATGCTAGTCTTATCATAAGTATCTTCAAAAGTTCGAGTCTACGAAAGTTTCGTCTCAATAACTCAAGTCGTATTTGCATTATGTGCGTATAAACAGACAAGCTACATCACAAATTCACAGTAGGCACAGTGGGCTGATCAGACGAAGTTTCCACATATGAGGCGACTGGCTCGAGGCTGTACCCAGTAGTGCACGAGCGCGTTGCAACGGCGACGCGTATCGGAAAAGCCGACGAACGTGAAATACGAATTCGATAATCGAAAAAAAAAAACTTTGCTCGGAAAATTTCGTTGTGTTCAGTGTATACTGGTAAACGATGTGTGATATTGTGTGAGAGATACGCGAAAAGTTTCAATGAAAATTCGATTGGAAACTTATAATACGTTAATTGGTGTTGATTTTCCTAACCTTCGATAGAAAATAGAGACAATCCAGTGATGTTATGGAAATAATTAAATTAGTATTAATAAAATAGTTTGATCGAGATTTGCGATCTTATAAATAAAATTATTATCGTTTCAAAATTTATAAAGCCTTATGAAGCCTAATAAAATTTAATAATTTAAAGCAAAATCATCAATGTATTTCCAAACTGACATATATGAATGAAAGTACTTAATACTTTCACCTATAATAATTATTGCCTTTATTGTAGCGAATACACAAAATTTTGTTTAATAAAGCTACGTAATAATTATAAGATTAGAATAGAATAGAAATATTTTTTATTCAAATAAACTTTTACAAGTCCTTTTGAATCGTCGATGAATCTACCGCTGCGCTGGTTCGGAATGCCCTTCCTGCCGAGAAGAGCCAGCAATAAACTCGGCAGTTGCTCTTTTCAAAAAAATTTTTTACAATAGGTAACAAAACTATGCTATGTGTACAGTATAAGCAAACGAAAAACCAAAATTTGATTTAAGTATCAAAACTTATAAAACATGTAGTAACCAAAATCGTTAGCCTATTAGAGGCCAAAGTTCGGTGCCAAGTTTGAAATCAATAAAACGACAAAAAAAAACTTTGTCGTTAATAAATCCCAACCGTCGACGTGGGTGAGCGTCCCAAAGCAAATAATTTAATTTCCGTTAAGAATCTCTTATCGTCGCAATTAAGGGAAGTGTTAAGTGATGTAATGTCCAATGACAATCCGATGTTAATTTGATGGCTGTCAAACATCGATTTCCGACGAGACAAACCGCGTTCTCGAATGCATATTTGAGTTTTAGTATCTCCACTAACTATTAAATAAAACGAGGCAAGAGCGTGTCGGGTTCTTGTATAAAGGGTTCCACAACGCAACACCACATATTATAATTTCTACTAGTAAACAACAATACACAAACCGCCTGCAATGTGCAGAACCTATGAATACTCTAAAATTCATTTTAAGATCAATCAGAGTCATTTTGAGACTTGCACGACTGTGCCCTTTCGATTCAGCTTACGAAACAAGACAAATATCGTTAAAAAATGCAATGTTTTCAAGTTTTTTAAGGAGTTTTCCACTCTAAGGTTTCTTTCTATCTATATATATAAAATTCAAAGTCCTGACTGACTGATTGACTGACTAAGATATCAACGCACAGCATAAACTACTGAAGTTAGAAACTTGAAATTTTCACAGTTGGTTCCTTTTATGACGTAGGCGCACACTAAGAAAGGATTATTGAAAATTCCACCCCTAAGGGGTTTAAATAGGGGACGGAAGTTTATATGAAACTCCGTCATTTTTCAAGCTGTTTCCATCAAAGTTGGTATTTGAGCTTTCAGTTAAAAATAAAAAAGTACGTATGTCACAGTTTTTGAAAATTCCACCCCAAAATCTAATTCCACGCGGACGAAGTCGCGGGGGCAAAAGCTAGTTTTGTTATATGATAGAAGAGTAATGTGTATTTTGTGAAAATTTCACTGGTACCTGCTACTATTTACTACTGAAACTGAAGACCCCTGTGACTGACGAACCGACATAGAAAAGGCCCGTTTGTCTCGTTTGCACATTTTATGTATGAGACCCTAAAAAGCTTATCATATCATACTATAGACCGACTGCTATCCAGTTATCACACATAGAAAGTTTGATTAAAACAAATAGCTATATTTTCATCAATTTATTTCGTTTATTGACACAAGACAGTTACATCCATAAATTAATACAATCTCATAACTATCTCAATAACTTCTTTATGCTCGCAGGTGCTTGATGGATATTTACATAACGACAATATTAATGCGGGCATAGGCGATGGCAAAAGCTAGTTTAAATTTAAATTCTACAATAAATTATAATAACTATGAAAATGTTTGGTCACACTTTGCATTGAAGGTACGTCGTAAATATTAAATACCTTGTCTTTTGTCAGTCTTCCCCTACGAGATGACATCATTATCAAATTCTTTAGATTGTCGAATTTTTAAAAAGCCAGAATTGCCATAACCTACCCACGTATAAGGTCTTATAAGTATTAATTTTAATCTGGTACTTAATTAAGGAAAGTTCAAGACGCGTGATAGTAATTAAAGGTAGGTACTTAACACAAAGTACTTTCAGATGTTTTAAGGAGTTCTTAAACGTGTTAGCGTGTGCTAATTTATATAGGTCACGCTTCCTTATGAATCGGGATTGAGATGCATGTCTTTCTCGGATGCAGATTTACAATTCAATATGGATACGGCGTACTGGTTAAAATTTAGATATTGGTAGAGATTAGCAATAAGAAACAAATTGCTAACTCTATGTGTAAATAAAATTTCCTATACTAAAAATGAACCTAGATGGCCTAACTAGAATCATTTTTTTTAATCGAAAATAAAATAAAATTATACTATTGCTCTGGTTCATCATATTATATTCTAGTTCGTCAAATTTTGTATTCAAAATACAAAATTTACTTAAAATTATATCAAGATAGTTTTTTAAACTAGGTGCGTAAGTTTCATCTTACTCTATGATTTATTCGGCATTGTGCTATCCAAACACAAACAGATAAACCATTTAAATACAATAGAAGAAAAACACACTTCACATACTACATAAAGGAAACACAACCTACACTTAAAATATAGCGTCAACTTACCACAATGAACCTAAAGAAATTAGCAACTTTTTGTGTTGCTACAAAAAGCACAATGAATGAATTAATTAATCGATAACGTTCTTTGTTCAACAGAACAAAATAAACAAGACACTATAACAAATAGCGCCGCCTACATTTACCATCTGCTCGTAGTAACGATTGAGAAAGTAACGAATGAGAATTTTATAACATACATATTAATATTACAGGACCTATACTACTAACGCTTAAAGCAGATTTCAGACAAGCTCAAAGAACTTAATCACTTTAAGGTTTACTTTTGGTCTGGTAGGAGGCTTTGACCGTGGCTAGTTAACACCCTACCGTCAAAGACGTGCCGCCAAGCGATTTAACGTTCCGGAACCATAGCGCGTAGAAATAGATTAGAGGTATGGGTTGAATTTTTACACTGTTATACTCCTTCCAAATTTGCCCGCTAACATCTTAGACTGCATCGTCTCTTGCCATCAGGTGAGATCGCAGTCAAGGGCTATCTTGTATTCGAATCAAAAAATAGGTCGACATTGTATGACATGTCAAAACCATTTTGAAATATCATAATATTGCTTTAAGCGTTTGGCTAGTAGAGGCCCCTGTAGTGTCCCGCGAAATGAACTTAAACTTTACAAGTGCACCACATAAACTTTAAAATTGACGATCTGCTTGCTTTTGCTCTATCAATAATGTCGATATCTTTATCACAAGTGTAATTACAAAAGTCGACACTCTACAAAGTAGTTTCGAAGCAGATTATTGACCTGTACAAGGCAGCTTAGGCAATTGAACAATAATTATGACATGAAACCGGCAGCTAGTATGCAAATCGGCCATTTTGTACCAATCTTTAATGGGTTTTGCCTACTCCTTTATCAGCGCAAGTCGGGTTTCGTACCTCCGTACGGTAATACGAAACCGTTTTAACGAGGCGTCTTCCCATTTAGTTGTGTCTGTGCCTTTTTGCCTCAGTAATCGGATTACTCTATTTGTCTGATCTTAGATTACGCACTATTTTTAAAAGGGCACTTGTTTCGCGTGAAATGTAATATTTTATTTGCCGTCAATTTTTTTTTCTTATTTTTTTTACTTTGTTTGAACCACTCATATATTTATAACTAGCTTTTGCCAGCGGCTTCGCTCGCGTTCGATTTTTCAAACTGCTATTTTACGCCCGTAGGGGTTGCATTTTCAAAAATCCTTTCTTAGCGGATGCCTACGTCTGTATGCTAAATTTCAGCCCGATCCGTCCAGTGATTTGAGCTGTGCGTTGATAGATCAGTAAGTCAGTCAGTCCTTTTACTTTTATATACATGTTTAGATTTAGATTAGATTTCGATATATTGGCCAAGAAAAGGCATGTGTTAGGTATTTAATTGCTTAAACACACAAAACTCTGAAAAGTCAGAGGTTCCCGGGTTCGAACCCATGCCCCCCAAACAGGAGATCGCAGGCTTAACCAAAAGGCTATTACTGTTTTTTTATAACATTATACTAGCTTACGACTTCGTATGCGTGGAATTAGTTTTTAAAGTCCTGCGGGAACTCTTTAATTTTCCGGGATAAAAGCCTATGTCACTCTCCAGGTCCCTAAACCCATGCAAAAAAATCACATCGATCCGTAGCTCTGTTGCAGCGTGATTGAAGTACAAACCAATAAACCAGCTAACCAACAAACAAACATTAACATTTATAGGATAAATAAATAAAATAAAATAAAATGCTACAAAATTGCCAACTGGTGATGAATTCGTAAAGCTTTTGAAAAGATTACAGAAAATGTAGCGAAGTCCTGCTGGCATAAATAAGTAATTTAAAGAATATAAGCAACGATGACAAACGACATAGTTGAAACAAAGATGTCCCCGTGATCCAATTAAAGCAATGTGATAGGGCTGATAAAAAATAAAAACAAATAGACTTACTGACTGCAAGAAAGAAATAGTGTTTGTTTGAATTGAAGAAATAATGTGGGTGTCATCCCACAGGGATCCAAAAGTTTGATAATATAAACGTAAAAACTCTTTGTCTAAAACCGACTTCAAACGCCACTACAAAATTGTGCCTATAAAATTTGGAGAGTACCCTTGATTTCTCCAGGATCCCAAAATCAGATCCTGATATGATTACAATCATCTGGGAAGTAGGTATACCTACCCTTTCATATTATAAAAAAAGAATTTTCCAAATCAGTCCAGTTGTCTTCGAGTAATCAAGGAACACACATAAAAAAAAAGATTCCGACGAATTGAGAACCTCCTCCTTTTTTTGGAAGTCGATTAAAAATAATAAAATTTATAAGTAAAATAGTTGGAAAGGAACAGCCCTACACAACAAGTTACTACCTAAAATACTAATCAACCTTGTAATAACCCCAATTTGTTGATTACGACTTGCAGTTATATTTTTATAGCCGCCTCAATAGAGACTCGTCAAAAATCTACGCCAACCCGTGGTCGGATGACGGTGTCAAAATCTTTAACTGCCATTCGTCACGCCTTAGCCGCAATTAGCTGCATCATAAAAGTTGGTATTAATTTTGGGGATCACCGCTTAGAATAAACACACACTCACGTTCCAAACTCTATGAAGCCGTTTGAAGTTTTTTAGTATCAAACCACCATATTATGAAGAGGTTTTCATTTTCATAAGTTTCATTACGTTAGATTAAACAAGGAAGTGAAAATAAAACTTTTATTTGTCTATTTTGATCAACCGAAATTACATTCAACACGATTTATGAAAGTAGGTACCTTCAGTTCGTTGTAGTTGGATGTTGTTAAATCGCTCGAGATTTTCTGGAATGAAACTATTCCAAGTTTTTTTTTAATTCGATGACATATCTTATCCTTGACTGCGATCTCACCTGATGGTAACGATACAGTCTAAGATGGTAGTGGGCTAACTTGGATGGAGTATGGCAGTGTACATTCAACCTATACCCCTAATAATCGGTTTCTACTCGCCATCGTGCCGGAACGCTAAATCGTTTGGCGGCACGTCTTTGACGGTGACTACTCTGGTCCGGTCCTACTAGACCAGACCAGAGATAATTCAGAAATTATAATTTCCGAAATTGCCCCCGCCAAGACTTTCCATCTTGCTCGATCTCTGACAAGTGTTGTCCATACCCTTCCAGCTGCCTTGACTGCCATCGTCCCATCTTTTAAACGGTCTTCCTCTTTTTCTCTTTTTTCCAAGTGGGTACCAGCTCGTTGCTAGTATTGCCCATCTGTCGTCTTTCAACGACAGACAGACACATCTAAATCTTTTAGGCGATAGTCGACTAAAAATACATCTTTCTTATCACAAAATCTTTACAAAAAAATACTATCACACTTGGACACCTTTTAGAATACCTCCGAACATAAGTACTTCAATTACAAATATGACATTCCAATTCCGAAAACATCAAAGATTTACGACGGCCCGGTCCTTTCCACCGATTAATAATCCCACATAATAGACCCATAACCTTTTCACGTGTCAATTCTAATAACCACACGAAGTTTTAATAAAATTACTGTCAACTGTACAAATATATTTTATGGGATCATAATTTTATTTTTTCCTTTTAACCACGACTTCCTTCGTATGCTCAGTCATTAAATTAACCGTTGTAATTTATCGATAAAGTGAATAGGTTAGTACTGGTTTGCAACATTATTTACATTAATGGTAGTGAGTCTAGAAGCTAAGATTTAGATGTACATCTTTTTTTAATATATAAAACAAAGTCGGGTTTTTGATTTATTCTATTTGTCTCCGTCCCGAATAGCAGAATAACTATTAAAATATCGGGAAAATTCACAAAAAAAATATGAAAAAAATTTCTGATACATTTTGTATTGAACGGGTTTTTTGATGGCTAGGAAAGTGACCTTTTGCCCCGGAAAAACAGTAACCTAAGTCACGCGGACGAAGTAGCGGGCAAAAGTTAGTGTTACCATAAAAATCAATTTCCGAATCCGACTCTAAGAATCCGGCGAAATACGAAAAGCTCTCATAGCATTGACAAAAGAAAATGTTTATTATTTAGAAAGATAGATCTAACTTTTCTAGTGATAGAAATTAAATTATATCAACGTCGTCGCTTACTATTGTTATCCGTACAGTAAACTGTTCCTTTAAGAACGATTTAATAAAAGTTAAGAAGATTACAACCACTTATACAAGACAAATCCTTAGCCATGACACCTCTAAATCATTTCAAGTCGACACTGTTTGCTTAATGCTGTTTAGGATTATCCATGTGTGGACAATGGATCGGAGTCCATTAATTCTAAACAACTGACTTACTTTGTTAGGCCGCAACTGCATGACAGGCGACTTTGACAGTTTTACACCTAAGCCTGGCAATAGACGTCCGATTTTGTTTCCGATTGTCTGATCAGGCAACCGGATCGTATTTACTCGATACACATCCGATTTTTCCGTCAGGCTTTTTCTGAACTCAGTCGTTCCCGAGCTATCATCCCGAGTGCTTGCGTTTGGAGCAAAGCAGAAGAAAAGAAGATGGATGACGAGTTAATAGAAATAGAAATATTTTTTATTCAAATAAACTTTTACAAGTACTTTGAATCGTCAATGAATCTACCACTGGTTCGGAATGCCGTTCCTGCCGAGAAGAGCCAGCAATAAACTCGGCGGTCGCTCTTTTAAAAAAAAAAATTTTTTTACAATAGGTAACAAAACTATGCTATGTATACAGTGTTTCCACAATAAAGTTTCAAAAATGCAAAACAATCCAATGCATGTTAAGACAGGCAGGCAAAAGCAGACCCATTCCCGTTGGTGGCACCCGTTCACGAGCATGACGCAGGATCCAGCCATTCCTTCGCTCAACCATATTTGAGGGAACGTAACAACCCGCACCACACGACACCACCACAGAAATTTTAAAGACAGGAAAGAGAAAGAAGAAAAAACGTCGCTATTGGATTCATCCAATCAATTTGACAAGACTTACTGAGAGTCATTTCTATTTAAAACATCCAAAATAATTCATAATAAAAATAATTTTATTATTATGAATTATTTTATTTTATTTTATTTTTTTTCATAATTTTCGCCCAATATTCGAACCACAACGATGCGTCCACACAGTGTCAGCGCTAGATTTTTTGGGCCCTAAAAATCCCAATAAGCAAAATTCCGCCCTAAATTTGGGGCTAAAAGCCCTAAGTTGGGAACCCTGACTGGCAAAATCGGAAGGAGTAACCGGATGTCTATTTTGTCTCATACTAGAAGTATGTAGACCGCGCCTTCAGACAATCGGACCGACAGTAAAATCGGAAACGCCTCGCGCCCGTTTCCGACTCGGACGTCCGATCCGGTGGCCGGATCGGACGTGTATTGACTATTCATACAAAGTAATGGCTTCAACGCCTTCCGGTAGCCTGATCAGGCTACCGGATCAGACAATCGGATGAAAAAACCTGACGTGTATTGCCTGGCTTAAACTTTTTTGGGCCATCCAAATACATATAAACGCTCTAATAATATTGTGTTTGTTACGAATAGATTATGAAATGGTATTGTCTTTTTGGAGAATCCAGTTAGAAATCCAGGATTTAGAGTTCGAATTCCAGGATTTACTTGTACTTCATTTCAGGAAATTGTGCATTTTAGCAATTTTGTATTTGAATTTTGCCAAAATGCGGATATTCAATAATTACAATCGAAAGTGTAAGATAAGAATAACATTTGTAAAAACAGAAAATAAATCGGTCAAAAAACAAATAAGTTAAAAGCTGTTTTAATGCGACTTTTTCCGTCTCTTGTCTATGGAGCTATGGAGTTACTGAATAGTGACGTCATGTTGCAATAGCGCTCTATTTTTCTAACAGGAAACTTAAAAGCTCTATACTTTCGATATTAAAAAAAAGAAAAATGACATTGCGTTATAATATTAAAAACCTTTGTTTTAAAATATATATAGAATTATAATAAAAATTACACGTCTATTCCTTTTTAAGTACGGAAATTATAAGAGCAACTACGGGACCCTACACTGCACGCGCCTGATACGCATTTCGTCGTTTATTATTCTCTGTAATGTGACGTAAAACTGACATTAGTTGACACTCCCCTTTATTGGTTGATGTAATAAAGTGTGGATAGTCCCTAAGCCGTACAGTGACGGATGTCTCTATTATCCAGACGCTGGTACTCGTAGATGGTAGTGATCTCAATATTGATTCACGTGGAATTATCCGCGTTACAATAGCCGAGATTGAATGGACGGGCGAGCAGCTGTTGGCGCGTCGCCATTAAGGGTTTATGGGCTCCGGAGCATAGGATTGATTGATTGTACCTACCTATATTAACTGCCTTGTTGGACTGCTGTTAGCTAGTCTGACTGCGGATGACGAGGTCCCGGGTTCGATTCTCGGGTCGTTCCAAAAAAATTATTTTGCTTTTTCTATTAAGAAATACATAGTACTAGCCCGGAGTTGTGGAACAAAAACATTTTTCTATTAAGTGCGGTTTACATAAAATATTTGAGGGAGAAAAAAAATTAGTAGCTTATTAAATAAATTATTTATTTTTAAACAGTTATTATAGTCGAGTTATATTAACTTATTACATAGAAATAAAAAAATGAAAATTCAAAAATCAAAGTCCGATTTCTCTGTATCGGAGTAACTACTTTCCGACGACGTCTCGCCTGTCACAGTTATAACGAAATAATGTACAGTTTTGTATACATTATGATCTAGACTCCTTAAATTCAATTCACAAGCAAACAAAAACAAACCTTAGGTTTGCAAGTAAAAGGTTTACAATCCCCGAGGACGGCGGTCATTGCATTTGTGCGAGCGTGACGCATTATTTTAAAGCGGGAGTGACAGAGACAGGTAGTAACAGGTTAATGTACGAAATTCTTTCTGTTCCGCGACCGCACTATAGAAGAGTGAGGGTATAGAGAGTGCACCTGTTTGTTTGGACACACGCTTGTGCACTATAATATCTCCCGCGCAGATGGTTAATGTGTGTGTAATTGGCCGCTATCGCCGGATTCGTTAGGGAGGACTTTATTATTTATAACTTACTAATATTATATGCGAAAGTATTAATGCGAAAGTTGATTTGTCCTTCAATCACGCCACAACATAGAGAGAGAGAGAGAGAGAGAGAGAGAGAGAGAGAGAGAGAGAGAGAGAGATTTATTTAAATAGATATAGTTGAGGACTTGGAGCATCGATATATAACTTGGAGTGTGATATAAGATCAAAGAGTTCCCATGGAATTTTTAAATAGGTACTAAATCTACGTCACGGGTATCAGCTAGTAATTGTATTAAATACTATGGAAATACCTTCCTTCTAATTTATATGTATAGACATAAGGATTATCCACATGTTAACGACGTATGTGTAAATTCAGAGGAAATTTGGCATGTCGCCATTAACGGTTGCGTGCTTAGAGCGGTTAAACTATGCGTATGCGGCGGTATTCAGTTCAAGAGTCAAGATGTATTCTCAAAGTAAATAGAGATCGTCGCTTCTCAGCCTAGTACCGGTGTGAATTTGTTTTGTACTATTTAAAGGGTCTATATCTTAAGCTGCATCCGCACGCTTGGCAAACCTCGGCAAACCTTCACAAACGCAAACGTGCGGATAGAGCGTTTGCCATGGTTTGCCTAGGCTTGCAAGCGTTTGTGGCCGATCCATCGAGTGTCGGTCTTTTGATCGCAAACCAAAGGGAATTTGCCGCAAGCGCTTGCGTCTCCGTCCACACGTTTGCGCGCACTCAGTCTCGTTTGTGCACTGGCGGCGATTAGACGTGTTATTGTATTACGATTTACGTATCGCACCTTTAGAAATCTTCATTTTGTGATTGGGTAAAAACGTAAAATGAATGACTGGTCGACTGAAGACTTTTGAAGACGATTTGTTTATATAATTTAATTAATTAATTAGTTTTATATATTAATAATAATAAGTGGCGACTCCGCACCGGAAAATGGTATATAATGGTATGTTAATAGGTGGACCGACACCATCAGGTGACCCTCAGGGAGCCACTGGGTACAGGTGGCGCAAGACCGAAGCCTGAGGAAGTCCATGCAATAAACAGTCCAGCAGTGGACGTCTATCGGTTGATAAAGAAAAAAAACAAAATATCTATTGAGTAGGTACATACTAGAATAGAGTAGAATATTTTTTTATTCAAATAAATAAACTAGGTACAAGTGTTTTCGAACATACTACTAGCTACTACTACTAATCTATATAATTATATAAAAAGGCTTGTCCTGACTGACTGACTGACGATCAACGCACAGCCTAAACCACTGAAGTTAGAAACTTGAAATTTTGACAGTAGGTTCCTTTTATGACGTAGGCGAGCACTAAGAAAGGATTTTTCGAAATTCGCCCCCCAAGGGGGTAAAAAGGGGGGTTAAAGTTTGTATGAAACTCCGTCATTTTTCGAGTTATACTCATGAAATTCGGTATTTAGGCTTTAAATTGAAAACAAAAAAGTACGTGTTTCACAGTTTTTAAAAATTCTACCCCCTAAGGGGTTAAATAGGGGTTGAATGTTTGTATAATAGTCCTTCGTTCTTCAAGTTATTTTTCAAGTTACGTTTATGAAACTTGATATTTTGGCTCTTGATTAAAAATAAAGAATTACGTATTTTACATTTTTTTTAAATTCTCCCCCCAAGGGGGTAAAAAGGGGGGTTAAAGTTTGTATGAAACTCCGTCATTTTTCAAGCTATACCCATAAAATTCGGTATTTAGGCTTTAAATTGAAAACAAAAAAGTAAGTGTTTCACACTTTTAAAAAATTCTACCCCCTAAGGGGTTAAATAGGGGTTGAATGTTTGTATGATAGTCCTTCGTTCTTCAAGTTATTTTTCAAGTTATGTTTATGAAACTTGATATTTTGGCTCTTGATCAAAAATAAAGAATTACGTATTTTACATATTTCGAAAATTCTCCCCCCAAGGGGGTAAAAAGGGGGGTTAAAGTTTGTATGAAACTCCGTTATTTTTCAAGCTATACCCATAAAATTCGGTACTTAGGCTTTAAATTGAAAACAAAAAAGTAGGTGTTTCACAGTTTTTAAAAATTCTACCCCCTAAGGGATTAAATAGGGGTTGAATGTTTGTATGATAGTCCTTCGTTCTTCAAGTAATTTTTCAAGTTATGTTTATGAAACTTGATATTTTGGCTCTTGATCAAAAATAAAGAATTACGTATTTTACATTTTTTGAAAATTCTCTCCCCAAGGGGGTAAAAAGGGGAGTTTCAATATTCATAGTTAAGACAGGACAACGTCTGTCGGGTCCGCTAGTCTATAATATTATACTAAAACTGTAACTGGACCAATTGTGCACATGAAATATGTTTTGAAAATTTTAATTAGAGGACGCTTTACTATCAACTAGATGACGTCCGCGACTTCGTCCTCGCGGATTAAGGTTTTTTAATTCCCGCGGAAAGTCCTTAATTTTCCGGGCTAAAATGTAGGTATCAGCTATCGCTATTCCACATTTCATTCAAATCGATTCATTAGTTGTGGCTGAAAGAGTAACAAACATCCATCCATCCATCCATCCATCCATATTCCATTTTAGTAGGATTATTGATCGATACTGAGCTTAAAACATTTGTAAAAATAACTTAAGCCAAATAATAAAGCCGACACAAGTTCGACGTCCGTCATGCTTGCCTGTTCAGAACATACAAATGCCCTCACAAGCGTGCGGATGATTCCCAAATTCAAGGCAAACGTTTGTAGAGGTTTGGCGTTTGCCGTTTGCCACAAGCATGCGGACGCGGTATAAAAGAAAGGCAGAGATAAGAACGATTACTTGTGTATAACTGTTACAGTAGATACTCGTACGATGTAACTTTGGCCCCGTAGAGTTAGGTGTTTAAAAGTTCCGCGGAAACCCCTTTGTTTATCCGGGATTTTCCAGAGAAAATTTCTATGTATGATGTGTATTTTTTTATTTTTTATTCTCTGACAAGGTAGCCCTTGACTGCGAACTCACCTGATGGTAAGTGACGATGCAGTCTAAGATGGTAGCGGGCTAACTTGGAAGGGGTATAGCAGTGTATATCCAACCCATTCCCCTAATCGGTTTCTACACGCCATCGTGCCGGAACGCTAAATCGCTTGACGGCACGTTTTTGACGGTAGGGTGGTAACTAGCCACGGCCAAAGCCTCCCACCAGACACTATATTGTATACTGTATACTGTATATTATTATAATAATATATTACATACCTATCTATAAATAATAGGTATTAGGTTAGGTTTAAATAATTTATTCTCAGAGAACAATTTGCTTAATTACAGAGAATTTAAGACTATAAAATTAATATAAAATGTTCAATCATATGAAAACAAAACTGGGTTTCATTCCTGGCTTAGTTCTTATGGTAGGTAATCTTATTCTCTAAAATACGTATTCTCTACGGCGGTGTATGAAGCCTATTAATCCGCACTTGGCCAAAGTGGTGGTGGTAGATTATGGCTTAAAGCTTTCTCATTCTGATAAGAAACGAGCCCACTTGTGGGCAAGCTAAAGGGTTGAGATGACGAGGATGATAACAATGGATGATAAGCCGTGTAAAGTGCACCGTGTTTTGATTTGAACAAGTTTGATTTTTTTTTAATTCGATAAAGATTAGATTCTTATTTTAAAGGCGGACCAGAGGCATGGACTAAGAGTATGTGTGCAGACATACGAGTATAGCCAGCCACAGAGTCGTCAATTGAAAAATACATTCGAAGATTATCAGATAGCAATGAAATAATTTGCATAAAGCCGCTTTAAAACGTCTAAAGTTTCCTGATTGCAAATAAGATGCTTACTGTAATCTTGAAATACGCGTAATTGCATACCGTATGCATATCAAAGAGATTGAAATATGACAAATTAATGCTAATGTTATAATCCGTGGCGAATGCGAAACGTTAAATGCGATTGGCTCAAAGAGGGGCTAGTATAAAGATATCAATGGGATTTAGGCGCTGCGTCCATTCAGAGATCAAAGCAAATGTACTTGCCGGCAATTACGAATCAATGTTTACGATAAAGTGGTTTGTTGTGAGACTTGCGAGTTAGTTTCTTCGGAACTTTATAAGACACTATGATCCTAGTTGTGTCGATATAAATTATTTTTATTTATTTACAAGCTTTTGTGCGGGCAAAAGCTAGTAAATAATTAATAAAACCATACTACCCTCACACATCATTTCACTCCTATCACCAATGGTTGCCTGGTAGAGATTGCTCTGTAGCAATAAGGCCGCCTTTGCATGCGTAGTTTTAAGTTTTATTAATTTTTGTTTCTTTCTTGTGTGCAATAAAGTTTTTATCTATCTATCTACCTATCTATCTAATAAAAATAATTTAGCCGCGGGGCTTCGCTCACGTTCAATTCGATTTATGAAACTTCTATTTCATCCCTAAGGGATTGAATTTTCAAAAATCCTATACATAGCTTCATTATGATAATCTATTAAGAAAATTTCGCATCAAGTTTTCTTCTAGTGGTAGCGTAAAGTACTTACAGGAAATGTGTACGTAATCTCAAATAAATTACCTTCGTGGTTTAATACGAAAACAAGAGAAGATGTCGCCTCCATCGAGATTGATCATCATTTTCCTGATCACCGTAAGTGTACTTATTTATTTATAAGTATGAGTATTTTTGTAATCTCTATTGCATACTTTGTTTCAGGTAATAGACGTTCTGAATTACAACTTACAACTAACAACTTTATTTTTCGGCAAAAAATACGGGATTTCAGTTTTTTCCCCGGGACAAATAAAAAAAAAAATTTTTTTTATATTTTTCGGATTGAGCTAGTTTTAACATAGATTTAGATTCGTTTTAACATATCTATATAAATCAATACAATTATTATAATCGACAATCGTAATTAAAAACGGTCATCAACTCGCTATTTTACGAACGTTACGTGTGTGAATACTTGGATCGATTTCATAATGAAAAACGAAGTACGGTTCAAATACGGGACAGAGTCAGTCCCGTCGGGACATTTTAAGCTATGCCTAAAATACGGGATGTCCCGGGAAATACGGGACGTCTGGCAACGCTAGTTACCACCTTACCGTCAAAGACGTGCTGCCAAGCGATTCAGCGTTCCGGCACGATGGCGAATAGAAACCGATTAGGGGGTATAGGTTGAATGTATACTGCCATACACGATACTACGATGACAAGATAGTCCTTGACTGCGATCTCACCTGATGGTAAGTGACGATGCAGTCTAAGATGGTAGCAGGCTAACTTTGAAGGGGTATGGCAGTGTACATTCAACCCATACCCCGAAAAAACAATAAATAAATGATTGCTACAATGTGACAATCAAAAAATCAATCACAGATTACTGTCAACTTCGTTCACGAGTGTTGTTTGTTCGAAAACTTGTGATTGAAAATATATTATGTTATATCTATTATTTCCATAATTAATGTCTTATTATCATACTTTATATCTAATCATGAACATAGTTCAAAGGCTTATTATTAGACAAAAAGCTTTGATGTTGTTATAATGAAAATATTTCGAAGCCTTACAATTTACCTACTTCAATTACAATTGCATAATATTATTATATTTGCAAAATTACATATTATAGCATAGATTAGGGAAAACCAGATACTATAGCTATATTATAATTTAATTACGCTATAGCATAATAAAGTAAATTGTAAAAAAATTATTAAGTAATGTGACAGATAAAAAATCTTTTATTACTTCCTTTAAATATTTTTACTAAAAGCAACGCCAAAATATAATTTAAATTAATAGCATAAATTAGTAGGTGATGAGAGTATTCTACCTACCTAATAATATGGAATAATTAATAAGATCAACTTTATAACTCCCAATTATAATACGTAACGTTTAAAGCTCTGTTTAAATTATATCAATGATTAAATTAAATGAAAAAGCTTCATAGCAAATATCTCTTAAATGAACATGTCCGCCTGGTATACAATGTAGTGTTGAAAACGTGACTTGGCAGTTGTCATAAGAACTTCGTTTTACGCATAGACTTAGAATTTTTTCATGGTTTTACGCTTTTTAATATTTTAAAATCACTCTCATTTCTTTACTGTAAGTAATTTTGTTATTATTACCATTATTTTTAAAAATGTTACAAAAATATATAAGTGATTATAAATATACATACAAAACATTCTCAAAAATAATAAAAGGAAATGTGTCCCACTTGCTGCGGGGTAGGACCCAAACAGATAGAGGTCAGGGCTCCAGGGTGAGGAACCTCCTCATAATGCGTGCCGTCTCAAAGAGATACCTTCTGTATCCTGCTTCTGATCCAAGTACAAAAAGAAAAGTTTTTTAAGGTGTTGAACGAAATATTTTGCTATAATTATGAATATTAGAAATAAACATTCTCTGCGAAATAGATCCATATATATTATTTGGATACATACTTTATCACGTTGATTATGTTAAAGATAATATATTATTCTAAACATTAGACTAAAACATTTATTCCGACAGGTAATTCGTTTCACACGTAAGTCTAATTAATTGTCTATTAGTAGACGTTTTCAATTACCAGAGCTTTTGATTTATTGATCCATATATTATAGACTATTTACTAATTGATGAGGCTGCCGAGATTATAGGAAATCATTCACAACATTATCTACACTTAATTTGATGAAAAAAAAAAACGATTTTGGTTTCATCAGTTAATTTTCCCTTTAATTATGGATAAAATAATAATGACCCTATTTAATCGTTTAGTGGTACTTATTGGTGGTTGGTGAATTCACCGTCCAATTTAGATGAACTCTCTCATAAAGTCTACGTATTGAACCTTTATTCCCTCGCAAGCTACAGATTAATTAGGCTTTGGCTTTTTAGAGTACACACTCTATATAATATCTAATAAATTTATGCCTCGTGCTCTTAAATTATAAACAAAAATGTTTAACGTTCCAGTATGTATTATAATTTTAACTTTTGCTTTGAAAACTTTTTCAATATATGTCAGAGTGGCCGGGGGAACTCCATATAGGGAGGAAAGCAGGGAGTTTTCAGTGCGCAGCTACGTAGGTGGGGTGTGTGTATGAACTAAGGGATGGGGTGTGGGCTCCCATTAAATCCTTGCCATTCATGATCGCCTAGTACTCAATGTTTTGATGTTGAAGTGAACTCTCTACTGTGTTGGTTTCTAAATGAAAGAACTCAATAAAATCGAAAATCGCATTGGGAATTTAATATTTACCTATTTTTAACATTTCGAAAAGTGCGCCTTTGTAGCTTAGTTGTGAGCAAAAATTTTGCTCGATCAGCGTAAATAGAATTTTGAATTCAGAATGCTGCGAATGGGCATATTCTATTCACTGGCCACGAAATTTTCAGAAAATCCGTAAACATATTTCATTTCAATAATATTTTTATATACTTATCTAATTAAAAATAAAAATAATGATTTTTAATTAAAGACGATTATTAATTGATTCTCAAATTATTTTTCTTTCATCTCTTATTTTCTCGCTAGTGGGATCAAAAGTTGCAGGTACATTAATTGACAATAAATTATTTGTTTCATAAGCCTTGTAAACTCGTTGATTCCGTTTTAGAATCTTTCGCTTGCTCGGAATTCAAACTTGACACTCACAACAAAACCAATCTTTACTCGCCCGTTTTTCAAGTAAATAATAAAATCATTTTATGGAATCCGAGACAGTTGAATCAATTTATTTATTTTATTTTGAATAGGTATAGGCATGTTTAATCAACAATGTTAATCTCGAAGACATCGTAGGTTTCAGTATTTTCAACATTCAATTCTTACACGTTATGTGTGGGTTTATCATTTCAAGTCTGAATCATCCTTTGTAAAACTCTTTGTTACTTATAATTTCCGGATCCCGATTGTTTTCAATTTCGAGCGGAGGATATTGATTTCTGGGCGGTGCGTTTTGGTTGTTAATGATATTATATCGCACGTATATCTACCGTGTTTGTGTATTGCACTTGTTGTTTACATACTCATAGTCACAGCTCATAGTTTATTATCTCTTGAGTTATTATGATCGCCTAGTACTGCTTGTTTTGATTAAAACGTGACTCGATCAGTTCGCCACTTTGAGAAACTTAACTCTCATTTGGTATTTCAAAATTGTTAAGTAATAATTATTATCACAGTTTGTCATTATGTCATGACATCTCAAAACAAAATTGAAATAATACTTGGTCTAAACTTTGGTAGTAGACACAGGCCCTGAATCTTATTATTCTGTATTTAACTATCGCTAAGCGATGACAGTTTTTGTATTGAAAATCTGTTAATGATGTTTTGATCGGTTTTATGTTGGCAAATATGTAATCAACGTTTTATTCATAGGTTAAATTAAACTAGGATCCACCTTGGATTCACCAATCGACATAGAATGCACGAGCGAAATAAATGTTATGAAAATAATGCGTCACCTTATGGGTACTTCCAAAGGTGCTTCATTAAAATTCTTTAGACATAATGCATGCCAATAGAAATTCGGCGCCGTTTTTTACATAAATTTGATTTTAGTGGCTATTTTACATCCGAATTAAGTCATTAAACTATAATAAATTGCTTAAGTTTTAAGGTTAGTAATTTTATTTTATTATGGAAATAATGGGTCAAACGAAGTCTTAAAATCCAAATATTATTGTTATACTAGCTTTTGCCCCTTACTTCGTCCGCGTGGAGTCAGAATATGACTCTTCAGATCCGGAGTGAGTATGTCACTCTTCAGGTCTTCAACAGAAAGGTATACCTACCCATGCGAAATTGAAGGGAAGGTACTCCCAGAATTTCGTAAAAACTTCGTCAAATCGTGGTCAAAAGGTACCAAGCCTTTAATAACATTATATATATATATAGGTTTTTATTTTATATGAAACTCTTTCCCACTGTTCATTTTCCTATTTTGATATATTTCTGTACAATTTACCGTGACAGTTAACGTGACAGAAAATTGTATATAACATAAAGAAGCGTACATTATTTCATTAACAATTCTATTAGTCCGATCTCTCTTAATATTATGTTTGTGTTGTACAAACAGCTGATGACATGCCGTTGAACAATGTCCAACCATTATTATAATTGCACGGTGCCTTGTCTGTCATTGTCTGCTGTCGCCTAAACAAATTCTTCGCTTCTGTTTTGACACGTGAAGGAACTTTGATATTATTGTAAAGGCCTGAACACCTTAAATTAAAACGATGACACTAAAACATAAATGCATTAAAAATATGTTTTTCACCTCTCTAGCTCAAAAAGGCCTTTGCTGCCCAAAACCAGTGAGCAAAAGTCGTTTTTGCTCACTCAGTGAGAAAAAGTGTTTTGAATATAGAACGCATTGGATTGGCGTTTCTTCAACTCATCGTCTCAAGAAACGTTCAGAAATTTTGTATAAAATATTGCATGCCCCATACATTTTATTTCGACAAATTTTTTTGACTCTCTGTTTTATTATTTAAACTATTTACTTTTTTTAAATGTGTTTTGAACTTTAACAACATGAAATATAAAAGAAAATTAAAATTAATTAATTAATATCCTTTTTTTTTGACGATCTCCCTGGCGCAGTGGTAAGCGCTGTGGTCTTATAACTGGGAGGTCTCGGGTTCGATTCCCGGCGGTGGCAATTTAGGAATTTATAATTCTTGGCATCTTGTCATCGAATAAAAAAAAAATGTTTTAATAAATATTTTTCTTACATCTTGTATTTATTCGCTATTGAGGTGAAAAGTTGTATGTATCACACGATAGTAAAATTTTTGCTTCTTGTGCCTTTGAATCCCTCACTACTCTCAGGATTCTAACTTAGAATCACTCGCTACGCTCGGGATTCAAACTAGGCACTCGCAACAAAAATGAACTTTGCTATTTTGTTGAACAAATAACTAATGTTAGGAGGTATGTTAATTTTCTTATGACCTCTAGGTGGTGGGTCGTGACGCGGTGCTCGCGGTGGCGGGGGCCCGCGACCGCGACGTGCGCTGCGGCAGACGGCTGGTCTCCGGCCTGTTCGCACGGCCGCGGCTGCCCCTCGGCTACTCCTATGTGACGACGGTACCCACAGGCGCCTGTCGGCTCAACGTGTCGGAGATCGTGTCGAGCGATAATTATATCGGTGAGCTCCTATGTCTTTTTGGTCGCCTAGTCTTTTCAATTTTGTTTTGTCGAACTAAGTTTTTGTCCAATCGCAAGTATTTTTCAGTTCGTACATGGACGAAGTATCAACTTATTTAAATGCCAATTTCATCATCGCCAAATAAATAACGTTTAACTGGCGAATAAATTCGACGTTTTGACTTTTCAATAAAAAAACTGTCAGAACTTTGCTCTTATTAAGAAAATTAATTCACAATGAAAATGAAAGAAATGTCGGTGTGTAACAGACCGACAGACAGTAATGGTAACGGTAGTGTTTTTTTTTAAATCGTATTCTAGGTACGCTCTTCTCACTTTTCGGAGTTATATGGGTATTTTATTTAAATGTCACATATTTAATTTTAAAGGAATACATCCTTAAGAAACCTTAGGCATGTTTGCATGTACACTCAATTTAACAAATGGTTTCTCTTATTTCAAGCACTTTTCACATTTGAGGATGAAATAAAATAGAAAAAGGTAAGGACTGTTCCTTAGACTAATAGAAGTCTAAGAAGAAGAAAGAGTAGCATAGATTCTAGAGTAAATAATTAAAATGTGAAGGTAAAGATAGTAAACGTGTAGGTCAAAACAGTAGCTTATTTTTTCTATGACAAATAAAGTAAAATATGCAGGTAAACACAGTGCAACGGATACCACAAGTAATTAAGTAAATTGTAAAGATGAAAACAGTAGCACTAATTCTATGCGTAATGGAGTAAAATATGAAGATAAAAAGACTGCTACGTGTAATCAAGTAAAATGTGAAAATAAAAGCAGTAACGTAGTAAAATTAAAATTGCCCACTCGAAAGTTAAAAGCGACAACAAAGCAAAGCCGACAAAGTAAATTAAGAAACAGGATATTACGAAGGAAACCCTTATTTATATTTATCTCAATCACCTCTAGTTGGAGCTGTTGAAAATATCATTATTCAAACGGATGAGTCTTATGTGACAGAATTCACATTCGCGTTAGATATCCATTTGTTCACAGTCAATGGTCCTTTGATGAAGCCAAATGGGCCGCGAACGTTAGGTTAGTCACTTATCAATCAGCGTTGCCCATCGGATTGCTCATAAATCATTCTTAAATGCAACAATGGGGACGCCCACGTTGTTCTGTGCGATTATATCAATAGACCCCGTAGCCTTGCATTCAATTCCGCATAATTTGAAATCAATTAGTTCCCAAACTCTGGGGTCGGGGCCTTTGTGTGCATTGAGTTTGATCAAGCACGATGTTTGATCAACATGCCACTAATAGAAATCATGAGCTCAGGACTCATTATTTCTATAGGTATCCGAGAAGAAGCCAACAACAAATTACTGATTCCTTAGACTAGCTGTGGAATTTGTATAAAAATGATTGCTACAGAGATTGGTGTTATGATCACAATCATCTCTGATTGACTGAAGAATTTATGGCGCTGTATTAATGATTTTTTATCAGCAGCTCCAGCCAATTGTAACACAAATCACACTGTAGCATTAATTTCTAGACAATTCCACAGTAGGTATTTTTGGAACCATCTTTTTCATTATTTAGTTTTACCCGTCTACTTACTCCGTCAATGATTAACGATTAGACCTAATTTCAGTGGGAATATTTAAAGGTTTTTAGCTTATATTTTCTACTACTAGATGAAAATATTACTATTTTTGACTTACTTTCATATTTCATATTAAAATTAAAATTTATTTATTTCATGTAGGCCAACTTGTGTTTCTTATCACTAAGTTTGTACCTATATAAATAGTCACTATACGTTGCTCTTACGACAAGTCAATAGTCTACTACTCAGGTGATCCTAATCAAAAAGTAAAACTTTTTCAAATTAATTTTGATTTGGATTTTAATTTATGAATTAACATGAAGGAATTTCATTTATTAATGTGACTTATTGATATCTATACATACTATTTCGAAGAATAAGGTACCTAATAAAAATTGCAAAATTAAAATAATCTGTATGTTTTTATGATCAAATTATATAATAATGATGTTTGTTTCATAATTCGTAAATAATAAAAACAAAGTATAATAATAATAAATAATAACTTATCCAGTATGAAGTATGTACGACATGTGTTTACTCTGGTTGTACTCCTAACTACAAGTTCGATAGTGTATTTCAAACCTCTATTAACTCGATCCGTTTGAACCAAGGCCAGAGGTTGGGGTCAAGAATAAGATACCGGCCGGTATACGCAGCAATAAATAATTCTTGGCCATGTAAACTTGTGGAATGCTAACAAGCTATGAACGTTGCGATATTGAGAATTTATGCAATTTTTCGTTAGCCGTAACTAGAAAACTATGAAGACAATCGTTTTAAGGGTGTAAAGTTGCGTAATAGAAAAATGATTAAAAACAATTGTCTTGACAGAAAGTTTTTCCTAAAACTTGTTCAAATTCATGATTCTTTTTAAATACTTAATAATAATAATTGTAGTTTATTTTAAAACGATATACGTTTTTATATTTTTGTTTACGATCTTACCTGATGGTAACTGACGATGCGGGCTAATTTGGCAGTTTTTTAATTAAGTAAATACAAACCGTCAAGTGTAGACTTTGTTATAAAGATCAAAATAATGTTTAATAAATAATGCAAGTTTTCTGTATATTGATGATATCGATTTCAAGTTACTTGAGCATGGATAATTTTTTTTCAGCTTTCTTCTGATTCTATTGTTTTGTTTCAAGTTGAGTCGAGTTGTTAAAATTCAACGTGATTTATTGTGATATTGATAATTTTTAGAGCAGTTTTGGACTTGTAAAATTTTATGTGTAAAGTTTACTCTATTACTTGTAGCATTGAAGATATCAAATGGATCGTATATTATGAACGGCGAGTTCGCAGTCAGCTCTCCGGGTACTTATGAAGCTGCTGGTGCGAGGTTCATATACACGAGAAATATTGGACTGGATTCAGTCTTCGCTCTTGGACCAATACAATATCCGATAGATATTATGGTGAGAATTATATGGTCATTTTATGTATCTGTCATAATAAAAGCCATTAAATAGTCACAATTATCTTCATTGATCCGATGGAATTTAGTTTATGTTACTTATAATGTTTTACTTGTTATATAAAGTGTCATTATTTCTTTTTAGATTTTATATACGCAACCGAATCCAAGCATAAAATACGAATATTTCACTGAATCACTACCAGGTCAGATCGATGTAGAGTCTGTTACTAATCCTAATATACAAGACCCTACAGTTCTCCCTAAACATATCCGACGACATCATGGTTTCGATGCATACACTAGATCTGGTACCAGACACCCTGACTCTGCAGGATTGGTGAAGGAATCGTCAATTGAAAAGGGTTTTGAAGAAAACGTGATTGGAGGAAGGAAATTTGTTTGGAAGATACTATCTTATACTCAGTGTTCTAGAACTTGTGGTGGCGGTATTCAAGTAAGAAATATTTCATTCATAAGCGCAAGCAACATCGCAAACGAACTCACGTAGCTAAGCGTCTAACTACTCAAGCAAGAGAAGTGAAGATATTCGAATTAAAATATTTAAGTTCAGACCAAAAATTAAGGACTGAAAGGATGCAGATGGGTGATAAAGTTCAATCAATTAGCTTAGCTGCCAGCTAGAGCCAATCACAGTTCAGTTAGCTCACTTAGTTTTTGTAGTTTTGCGGTGTGAGCTGAAAAATTTTGAGGTGTGAAATGAAAAAATGCCAAAGCTGCGTGGGCCAAACTAAACTTAGTTAGCGATGTGGCAAGGACTTTTAGTTGAAACATGAAGAATGAAGATCATGTTTTATTCTTATATTTTATCTTTTCTCCTTAGGTAGGTAAATATCGATGTGTAGAAGCAAATTCTGTCGGGGATCGGGAAGTTTCATCAGTGCATTGCTCAGGCTCCCCGCCTGCAGGAAAGAGACGTCGGTGCGGTCAAGGTCCTTGTGCACCGAGGTGGCGAGCAGCAGCCTGGACTCCTTGTCCACACTGTGGCCCAGCAACTAGAACTAGAATTGTCGGCTGTGTACAAGACCATTCCAGAGGTATTACGAAGGTATGATCTTAATATTTCTTATTAGAGTTTTATGGCGACTTCATACCAGAAAATGCAATGTCAGCAGACTCTGTCTAGATAGGCAGATGACATACAACCCAGGGAGCCTTTGGATTGAATTAGCAAGACTGAGGCGTATGGCTGTGGAAGTCCCTATAACAGCTTATATCAGCAGTAGATGGATTTTCTAATATCTACATTACTTACTGTAAGTCCTCCTAAAGCTCATGATTCAAAGGAAAAAAGCTAGCTGAAAGCCACCTGGTCGGAGAAGAATATTTTAGCTTAAAACTTGCACTTGCGTTCAGCAGCGTCCAAACTTTTGATAGCAGATGCCACCAAAGAAGTCTGTACTATTCAAATATTTTTAAGTATAAAACGGACAGTATCTAGTTCAGTTCTTAAAATAATACGTATCTTATTTTTTTACTTACATAAAAACAAACATAGTTATTTGGAAATTTGGCCTACAGACATCTTTTACACTGGTTGAATTTTTGTAGGTCAGCGATCAAAAATGTCCAGCACCCAAACCAACTACTACAGAAACGTGCAATGTGCCAGATTGTGGTTTAACTCCAGGAATAAGACAAGTCGAACGCAGTAAATCAAGAGTTCAAACTGACACTTTTAGGGATGGTCCCGTTTATACAATAGCTGTGAATTCATCAGATACTGAATTAGGGCCTGAATACAGTTATAATACTGGAGTTGGAGGCTGGCTTCAAACTGATTGGTCTGAGGTAAGGTTTGATTTAAATCTAAATTAGTTTAGCCCAAAATAATAATTCAACTGGGTGGCTAAACGATGTTTGAGCAGATATGCTTGAATAAATCCTCAAAGCATAGTCTTGGAGCTTATATCACGATTGTTCTATTTTACTCATGAGAAATTCCCATCCGTTGTATTTATGTCTTACATTGACATTTTGTGTAATATTACATTATTTTTGCAGTGTGTAGGCTGGTGTGTAGGGGGAGGTCTGCAGACCAGAGCAGTTCGTTGTGCTGACCCTTCCGGTTGCCCGCGAAATTCTCCCGAGCAATCTCGTACTTGCACTCCTAGATTAACTTGTGACCCGCATGATGGACATTGGTTTACAGGTAATTTTCACTGTTTCCTCTTAATTTATTACGTCGTTACAAAATTTTGGATTTTTTGTCTTGTTAGTTGTGTTAAACTTTTCTAGAGTGATTACTATTTTAACTACCTTACTGTAATACCTTCAAATAGATTACCGTATTGAAGGTATTACAGTAGGTATAGGTATCTCTTATAAAGATGCAATCTTGGACTGAAAAATTGAATTTTTGATTAAAACAAACTAGTGAATAATGATAATTTACACATTAAATATCAAGTTTGGAATTTTAGGTGAATGGTCGGCCTGTTCTTCTCTATGCGGAGGCAAACAAATTCGTGGAGTCCTATGTATCGGTGGCAGTGGAAGACACCTTCGCGACTCCGCATGCAAGGATCCGAAGCCTGACCATGAGAGAAGCTGCGGGGGTGAATGCCCTCCAATTTGGTATACTAGCGACTGGGGTCAGGTAAGTAACTTTATTTAGCAAAATTTGACAGCGTAACCATGTAGATATCGGTTCATCGAGTCGCGAAGCTGACTGGAAAATAGGACACATAATTCAAAGAACATACATAGGTATTGGGATCTTAAGGTGTTTGGAATCGTATCTTGCACCGGGAAACGCAGCGTTGGAAGACCAAGGAGGGATTTTGGTATTTTTTAAGCGGTCCTCTTTTTGGGATGGCTTAAAACCCTCGCACTAGGTGGAGGGATGCTCAAACGAGTAATTAGGAGCTGGAGTCTGGAGTTCGAATCTCTGGTGTGGTTGTGGAAAGGAAAAAGGAAAACATCGTTTTGAAACCTGCATGCCTGAGATTTCTTGAAGAATGCAAAGAATTCCAATCCTTACATGACTAGCGTGATGTACCTACAATAGTTTAAACCCCTCTCATTCATGCTCCGTACTGGGCTTGCGATGGGTCATGCATCAAAAAAAATTATAATTATCGATAATCATAATATTGTCGAATTTATAAAAAGAAAGCCAGCATTGCCAAAACGTAACTCGCAAGCATGGCGTCTCTTGATTTAACCCAATTACGTTACAATGGGTGTTATAATATAAACCGCAACAATTGACGCATGAGATGATGATGATGATGGGGAGTGTGCTCAGGAGCTCTTCGGTCTTGTCCCTCCTTCACCTTTTTACCACCGCACTGCAAGACATAGGGAGAGCTACCACCTTTACTTCGTTGATATTCCATCTACGCGCACTAAGCGCTTCAAGTCTTCATTCCTGATCCGCACGGCTAGGGTCTGGAATGCTCTTCCAAAATCTGTGTTTCCTAACACGTACAATTTGAGTATTTTCTAGACAAACGCGTTACACCTTAGACCACATCATCAATTTCCATCAGGTGTGATAGTGATCAAGCGTGTGCCTATAATGTATTAAAAAAAATGATGATGATGATGATGATGAGAGTTTGAAATTAACCGAATGTTGCAGTGTATAGGTAATTGCACCCTTCGAGTTGGAGTCCAGAGAAGGACAGTGGTGTGCGCGCGCGGTGACAGTGCGGCTGCCGGCGACATCGAGTGCCCCTCGCCCCGCCCCCACGCACACCGACCCTGCGAGCCCAAGTGTGCTGCAGAAGCTACACTGCCACCGGAGTTGGTGATAGGTATCAAAAATTATGGAATAATATTTTTTTTCTACCAGTGAGCAAAAGTCGTTTTTGCTCACTCAGTGAGAAAAGTGTTGTCTCAAGAAAAGATTTTGAACTATTTATTTGTTATGTACATTATAATCTTAAAAACTAACTACTATTACTACTAGTGAGGTGAAAAGTTGTATGTACCTATCACACGATAGCAAAGTTTTTTTGCTATCGTGTGATTTTAGCTGTGCGTTGATAGATCAGTCAGTCAGTCAGTCTGCCTTTTCCTTTAATATATTTTTTATTTCAGAGTCACAAAAGGCTGACAGTGAACCTACAACAACTCAAAGAAGTATTACTACGTTAAGCATTAAAAAAGGTAATTTAAATATTGGATAGAATCAGGCGTTACTTTGCGGAAGTTCATGATTAACAAAAAAATGTTAGAATTATTTTGCTATAGTCCGCCAATAGAAAAAATGTATGTGGTCAAACATGCAGTTATAAGCTAAGCACCGCTTACCTCCCCAACCAAGCAATAAAGCAAAGTTCCCAAGCAAGCAATGCCACCACCACTCACATGCACCACCACACAAGACACTGTATTTGAACACAGTGTTTTCATTTCAAGTTCTTTCATTTCATGAGGGCTCGTGGCTCATGGTTGTGTGTGTGTCGTATCCGTATAAGTTGGAGCGAGAGCTTGCTCGCGCCTGACCGCTTCCACCTAGGCTCTTGACAGGCACGAACACTTACGCAATGTGCATGTACACGACGTAACCACAAGTAAAGCGCCCGTAACTTCGTGAGATAAACGTACTTATTTTTTATTTATGTATTTTTAGGAAACGTACAGTATTGTAAAAGATGAAAGATTTATATTTTTTTATTTTATTTTCACAGACTGTGAAGACAAACTGCCGAACTGTGCTCTTGCCGTTCAAGCGCGACTTTGTCATTATAAATATTACATACAGAACTGTTGCGATTCATGCCACGTGCCATAATTTAAGGGATTTATAGACATCCATCCTTCATAGTTCAGAGTTCAGTGTTTGCATTTAGCATTTACTGTAATTGGGTATTTGACAAAAAAAATTTATATACTTAAAATAAAGGTTTTCAATATTATGTTTCATTATAACATAATATCATTTCTTTTTTTAATATCTTAACTAATCACGAAAATATAAAGCTTTTAAGTTTCCTGTTAGAAAAAGAGAACGCTATTGCAACATGACGTTACGATACAATAGCTCCATATACTATCCATACAAAATTTCGTTTTAGAAAGAGACGGATACAGTGACAGTCAAACAGCTTATAACTAATTTGGTTTTGACTGATTTAGTTTCTGTTTCTGTTCTTACAAATGTTTGGAATGGTATGAAAAAAATATATTTAATGTCTTTATTTATTTCCCTTCAACATTAAATGTCGAATGCTAAACTCTGAACTTGACTTGACGAGAATTTGGAATACTCAAAAGAACAATTTTTTCAGATAAACTTTTCGTATCAAACGTCCAAGCCGAAACAAGATAGTATTACTTAATAAATATCGTATTATAGATAATTAAATAGTCAATAAGTATTATTTAAGCGATTTTTCACAGCTAAATGAAATTAATCGATATACCTAATAATATATTATATCGGTGTGATATTTAAATTATATTTGTAAGTTAAGTTTAAGCACTGGTCATACACAACGCAATAATATAGTGATACGTCACGGCAGCGACGTCGAATATCAGGCGTTAAGTTACCTACACAAGAAGAGTTACCTACTCGAATGCGAGTGGCAAGAAATAGTTTGTGATAATGCTATGTATCGCGGGCGTAAATTGTATGGAAACGAAAAGTTTCCATACAATTTACCGAAGCCGAAAGCTTCCGTGACGCAACGCTGTTGTTGTGACGTGACGCGTTGCTGTTACTATCGTGCGTTATTTCTGATAATAAGCAGCAGCCGCACAAAGATTGCGACGCATCAGTGCGTTCAGACTCTTATAATACAAGTACGCTGTTCTGATTACTGATGAAATCACAATAAAGCCATTTTGGCGCTGATTGTAAACGAAAGTGAGAATACACAAAACTAATCTAGGTAAATAGGAATATATTGTATTGGGTAATGTCAATTTTAGTTCCAAATTCGACGCTAGTTTTGAATCGGCGCAAGAATCAGCTATTATGTATATAGCATATAATACTACATACTTGTATTATAATAATAATAGAGTTTTTAGCGGCTTTTACAACGCTTGATGAAGAAAGTGTTGTCGCACATGTATTGTTGTGTTGAGCTGCGGTTCTTAGATTAATATGATAAAGTGGAGGGATTATACGAAAGAAAACCCAATGATACACGAGATATTTGTACTGATACTGTAAATAGATAACAAATAAAATGAGTCAAAGAAATATATAAAATAGTTTTATTTATGTCTTTATGTTATTCACTCACAAAATCAAATTAGAAATAATTGCAACTAGCAAGGTTTACTTATTAGTGCCCATTATTTCTATCAAACCATTTGTTCAGGGTTCCGTACCCGAAAAGTACCTAACCAACGAGACCCTATTACTAAGCCTCCGCTAAAACCTTTGGCGAATCGACGCCTACTTGCGGAAAAGATTCCCAGGAAACGAAGAAGCCTCCGCTGTCCGTCCGTCTGTCTGTCAGCGAGCTGTATCTCATGATCCGTAATAGGTAGACAGTTGAAATTTTCAGAGAATGTGTATTTCTTTTGCCGCTATAACAAAAAATAATAAAAATAAATTAAAAAAATTAAATGGGGCTGGGCTTCTAGAAACATGTTTTATTCGGCGTTTTTCGGTACGGAACCCTTCGTATGCGAGTCCAACTCGCATTTGACCGGTTATAACCTAAACATAAACATACACCTTATACATAAACCTCGATAAGGACATAAGTTTTTTTACATTCTTTGGTAGATTTTTGGTAGATTAAGGGCAAGTCTCCTGCATCCTTTCCACGAGAGATTTTTATGATTTTTTTATGATTCCTATTTTAAAAAAATATGTGATCTATTCGTCTAGTCCAATTTACTTAGTACAGTCTTAATCTTCAATGAATCTTTAATGACAGATGTAGCTGTGTGAGGTAGTAGGCATGTGTGGGCAGATCGTTCTACGCTAGCATTCTACGTACATTCATTATTGGTGACGATATAATTAATATTAAAGACATAATTATAAGAACAATGAATAATATTACATTTGCTGAGCCAAAATGTTTTACATTAACATGTTCATTGATTGCAAATATCATGGACAAAAATGCAAATAATATCGTGCAACAGCCCAAAGTCGAGTGGATTATTTTAAGAAAGCTTTGTTTCAGAATAAATCTTGATGAGTTTAAGTTTACGATCCCACCAATCAGACTTAGGATCGTCAGTGACATTGCGACGAGACCTGAAACGAACAAGTATAAACGTAAAAAATATTTTTACAAAACCGACTTCAAACGCCACTACAAAGTATATCAATTGTGCCTATAAAATTTGAGGAGTTCCCTCGATTTCTCCAGGATCCCATCATCAGATCCTGTCGTGATGACAATAGAACTACCTGGAAAGTATACCCTTCCAAACAAAAAAAGAATTTTCCAAATCGGTCCAGGTGTCTTCGAGTAATCGGGGAACATACATAAAAATTAAAAAAAAAAAAAAGATTCCGACGAATTGAGAACCTCCTCCTTTTGTGGAAGTCGGTTAAAAAGGCTCATTTATTAATTATTATCATGACTAGAGACCGGATTATATGCAACATAAAAAGCTTGTTATATGCATGCAAATATGCATGAAAAATGCTTGAAATATGCACGAAAACTGGCAGAATATGCCAGAATATGCAGAAATTAAATGATAAATTTTAGGAATCCCTAAAAAAATAGAAAAGTAAGTATTCATTTTTTTTTATTTCAAAATCAGCATACAATTAGTAAATTATTTTTTGATAGGCGATAATAGGTAGGTACAGTAAGTAACATTATATGATATTAAAATTATTTAGAATTTGTGTAAACGTAAGCAATCAAATATTTTTCTAAATTTTCAGTGGTAAGATTGTGTCTACGATCATTTAGAATATTTTTGTAAGTAGAAAAGGTTCGCTCCATATCCATTGAGGTAACTGGGCAGAATTTGAACTTGGGTGCTGTGGCACTTATAGTTTCCGGCAAAATGTCTGCCGTCCCATTAATGAAACTATCAATTTGACACAAGCTTTGAAAACCTGGGTTATTGCTCAATATGTTTTCAAACTTTTCTTTAAGTTTATGGGGCAATGCGGCGGCGGCGGAACGCAGAGTGAGTGAAAAATATTGTAAATGTACCGATAATATGCATCATAACTAGATCTTAGGTAAAATATGCTATTACCGCTGAGAATGGCTAAAATATGCAAATGCATATGCGAATATGCAAATGCATATAATCCGGTCTCTAATCATGACACTACGCTCCATAAAAGCCTGGGGACCTAATGGTTTGGTAAAATTTCTCCATTGAAGGTGGTCAAAAGCAGCCTTTTCCAAGCTTAGAACTCCTAGAACTCTCATATCTCGCACCATTCTGTCAATCCAGAAAGGAAAAAAAAATATGGAATGCACCATTTTTCTGACTATTTCTTTATACTAGAATTTATAACAAGCGTTCGTTGGTTAAAAAACTTACCAAGTTTGCCATGCATAGTATGAACTTCGTGAGGTTTTCGAGGATGCTGTAGCATTATTCTAAAAATTCCTATTAAGCCCAGGATAGACCCGACTATCTGCATGATGTAGTGTACAGCTCTCTTGTTGTTGCAACTCAATGCTGTGGCCCAGCCCGTGTGAATGTTGAGGCTGAGGATCGCTTGTGACATTAAGATGACGTACTGAAATCACATCACATCACACTATCACACTAATATTATAAAGGCGAAGTTTTGTATGTGTGTGTGTTTATTACTCCTTCCCGCCATAGCGATTAAACCGATTTGGCTGCAATTTGGAATGGAGAGAGCTTATACCCAGGATTAACACATTTTATCCAGGAGAGTTCCCATCGTCTGGTTTGTAATAAGACCAGAAAAAGTTTAAAACTATACACCGAGTACGGAAAATTTGATATAGGTAATATTCTATGACTGTTTGTCATGTTTACGTAAAAACATAGAGTTTCAAAGTTACAGGATTCTAAGATTTTATACTTATAGATCTTTGCTGAGACCGTGCGTAGACACTGCAATTTTATAAAAAAAAATTTAAGTGATTCTGTCTCTTTGTCTACCTATCTATTAGTTATCTTGTTACGATTCAACAACTGAACCGATCTTCATGAACGGCACAAAAATTCTTGATTAGGCGTCGGACCGCAGGCCTTTCGTGACACGCTACCTTTCGGCCTAGTACCTATTGACAATTCCTTGACAGAAGAACCATAGCTATTTTTGCTCCGAACCGGGAATCGAACCCAACACCTCGACAACTAGACCAGCGAGGCCGTCAAAATACATACAACTGCTAATAAAAGCCTCAATAGGGTGCGGACTGAAAACTGAATGGTTGCAGGTTCGAGTCTCACCCGTTGCACTATTGTCGTACCCACTCCTAGCACAAGCTTTCCGCTTATTTGGAGGGGAGAGGAGCATAAGGCAAGTTCAGCCTGGCTAATATTCTTAAAAAAAAAAATAGGTATCCACTTTTTTTTTTATTAAAGTGTTAACCTACACTTAAAGGAAATCACACACACTTGGGCGCGATTCCCAGAGAGATGTGGGTTTGAATCCCGCCGGCATCGGAATTTTTGATATGTATTTATAAATCTATTAGGTAACTACTTACCCCAAAAACACACAAATAAATATGCTGTTTAATTAGATAACTATTCGGAGTCGAAATCGCATTGGCGTAAACAAACGCCATAATTGCCACTGCACCGAGAAAAAGATTTGTTAAAGTATTTGTTAGGTTGAGAATCGTGAACACAAATGGAGTTTCATTTTGTAACTGTGCATTGTAATTCCTAATAGTTCCTGGTGGTAGGGAAACCATTTTTTTTTAATTTATACTAGATACGGCGTTTCTTTCAAAGAGTTTAGCTTCGAATGGATGTTTTTCTCTTCATAACACTTTAAAACTAATAATGATACGCTATCAATATTTTAAGATAAAAGAAAACAGAGAAAAGATCTGAAGTTGTAATAAGTCCTACAGATACAGAATATCTAATAATATCTTCCAGTTATTTTCCTGCACAATCTATATTTCTTCATGTCTGACAGAGTTCACCTAGTCACCATTTTAACTGATAGACTTTCACTGCTGGACCTAGGTCTCCTACAAGGATCGCCACAGATCAAGATCTTGTGCCACATGTGTCCAACGGCTCGTTTGAGATAGGTCTTTATCAATTTGGTCTTCAGGCACTAAGCTATCTGTATGCCAAATTTCAGCGTGATCCGTTCAGTGCTTAGAGCTGTGCGTTGATAGATCAGTCAGTCACCTTTGCCTTTTATATATTTAGATTATACATTAATAGCTTTTGCCCGCGGCGTGGCTCTCATTAAGTTCGCTTTTTTAAACCCCTACTTTACCCCTTTAGTGGTTGAATTTTAAAAAATCGTTTCCTAGTGAATGCCTACATCTCATCTGCACTGGTAGCATGGGCGGCAGAAATTTTATCCCCGGGAAAAGGATAAAACGTTTATTCCCTCGCTAAGCTTTATCCACCCGTCGAGCATGGGCACAGCGGTGGAAATAACACTCAGTGGATATACTTATAGAATACTAGCTTTAACCCGCGGCTTCGCTCACGTTAGGTTCGATTTTTTAACCCCCTATTTAACCCTCTTGGGGTTGAAATTTTCCAAAATCCTTTCTTAGCGGATGTCTACGTCCTAACAGCTACCTGTATGCCAAATTTCAGCTCAATCGGTCCAGTGGTTAGAGCTGTGCGTTGATAGATCAGTCAGTCAGTCAGTCAGTCAGTCACCTTTGCCTTTTATATATTTAGATACATCGCCTTTTCCTCTGTCGCCATGCTTTAGCATCAGGAAAAAGATAATTTTATCCCCTGTCAGTGGATAAAATCGGGGGATAAAACTTTTATCTCCTTTCCATGCTACCAGTGCAGATGGTAACTAACGAGACAGCCTACTAGAAAATGCATTACTGACACACTATTATGGAACATTGCCGACCCTGCCCGCGCGATGTAGGTACACGTTTTGTGTTCCGATGTGCGTTTCTATGTATATCTATTTCGATGGTTATGTAGCTTTTAGATGGGGGACAAAATAAAAAACTTTGGTGTTTAAAGCTTATTATTTTTGTACGTTGTTACACGCTTTATTAGTACAGACCGTATTTGCTGTTTGTTACATTACTAGAAACCAATTTTTAACATAATTGCGATGGTATAGTTTAAATTATTGTATTTGTTACCTATTACATAAATACTTACAGCCGGTAAATAAATGCGCTATACATATTAAAGTAAAATATTTACACGAAATTTGGTTTTTAATGCAGTGCCACATTAGTACATCGGAATAAATCTAAGACCTATGTTAAATTCTCAATTAAGCCCCAATAGCCCAACGGTTACAGGCGCGGACTGAAAACTTAAGAGCTGCAAGTTCGATCCCCACCTGTTGCACTATTGTTATACCCACTCCAAACACAAGTTTTTACTTATTTGGAGGCGAGAGGAGAATATCAGTCAATTTCAGCTTGGCTGATTTTCTTTAAAAAAAAATCCACCATTTTGTGCACTAATCCGAGGCTGTACTGGCATTATATTATTATTAGAAGAATTTAAATTTAGATAAGGATCAAAAATCAAAATAAGAACTTTTTATTATTATCTCAAGCATTTCCAACCTAGTGAATATTGTTAAAATGAAATCAGTGGGGTTTTCCTGTGCTCCTTAGCGGCCGACACTAAATCAAAGTTTAAAATTCGAATCACACGGGTACATAATTAAATTAACGAATAGGCGCATTTCGTGATCGAAATGATACGCATTCGTGCTTAATTAACGATTCAATGTCACTCCTTGATTTATCGTCTATCTCGTAATGTGGCACTGCCTTAAAGGACAAATTCTTTGTTTACACAATCAGAATCAATAAATAATGAACACAATGTCATTGTATCTAAACGCTACAAATAATCAGAAACATTTGTTGTTCTTTGTTACAATAAAATTACTAAGGAATACTATAAAACCGTAATCTAAGCGCATAGCCTACATTTAATGACTAAAATCTATAGAACAGTTTCAATGGTTAACTAACTTATATTACAAAACTTTTTGTTGAATCCCTAAAGTTAATCAAAAATTTACTGTTTGAAATTCGGTGATAATTAAATAGATAAACTACGTACTTTACTGTGCATTAAATTTTAAACAATGTGCAAGAGTAAACATTTCTTGATTTTTGTTTTTTTGTATGGAAAATAATATTCTTAGATCCGTATCTAATATTTGCCTTTCGGTGTGTTTTAGTTTTGAATTAAATTCTCCTAATAATAATATAATGATATCAAAATCTAAACATACGAAAGGCAAATATATCACATAACTTCAGAAACTCTATAAACTCGAGATCACAAAACTATTCCTAACTTACAAGATACAAATGAACAGCATTATTCGACAAATTATTTTGTAGAGACTGACAAAAATAATTTTATGTAAAGCATAAAATTACAGAAAACAAACCGGTATATTTAGAAGTGTCTTAATTTTTAGCAATTATAATATTGAAGATTAAAAAGTTAACGGTGATAAGGCATTTTTTTTACTTTTTAATAAAATTAGGCTTATTTTTTTAGTTTGTCAATTAGGTAAAGTAAATATTTCGGTAGTGCAGGTGTGAGAAATTTTTATACTCTTAATACACACATCAATAATGCTCTTATTGACTTATCTAATAATAATAAGTAAGTATGTGTATCTTATGTGTCCATCTGTATCACAATACTATGAGTCAACTCCTTCCGATTCTTCTAACGGTACCTGCAATTAGAAAAAAAAATCAATTTACACTCATTGTCACTATCCATTTTTGACAACCTTCCTGTCGCAGTGGTGATTTGATTCCTGGCGGGGGCAATTTGGGAATTTATAATTTCTTAATTGTCTCTGGTCTGGTCTGGTGGGAGGCTTTGGCCGTGGTTAGTTACCACCCGACCCTCAAAGAAGTGCCGCCAAGATTCAGCGTTTCGGTGAATATTAAGCATAATAAATAAAATTAATTATCAATTTATGCAATTTTCGTTATTGCATTACAACTGCGTTTCGATGCGTTGTGTCTAATGTGAATCGTCCTTAACGCTCCGACTTGACTGCGTAGGCAGAGACCAAGAACTGCGCAGTCAAATCGACGATTGTTCAAGCCGCGCTTTAGAAACTGCGCTGGATACAGTCTGGCCGTCCACACGCACGCGCTTAACTGCGCAAACTGGCTTGAGCAGGTAAGCGCTCAGGTAAGACGGAGCGTGTAGCCGGTACTTTATATTTGCTGTACTAGTAATTCTGGGGATGGAGTGTTTCAGGTATTTGAAAAAGACAAGATGCCAAATGCATGTATTGGAGCGAAACCGATGATGCAATGCACACTGCGTGTCGGAAATGGAACAGCGATAGACACGTAGTTATAACTAAAATAGGAGACATATACACGGTGAAATTTTATTCGCTGTAAACCCTGAAGGAGGTGAGGTCATGTATGTATCGGAAATGTAGGTAAATAAAATATTAGAATTGGAGAGGTATTTACCGTGAAGACGGCGTTTACCGTCCGTGGCAAGAGTGGCAGCAGTTGTCGCCGTAGTAGTGGTAGTGGCACAGGCGAGCTTGCACCGCCAGCGCGCAGTTGCTGAGCTTGTCCGTGCATGCGCCTACGAATAATACAATATAAGGTTAATTATAAAATGCCAGCCTAAACTTAACCTTCATTATGCTTCTTCTGTAAGTGAGTACATAAGAATAATTCAAAACAACTTTTAATAAATAAAAAAAAAAAAATGTTTTTCAGAAGTGCAAAAACAAGATTTTTTTTAAATAAGAATTTAAAAAAAAAATTTGGTATTATAAAATTAAACATGCATAATAATTTTATTGGAAAACTATACGTCTTGTCACAGGAAAAATTAAAATTCTGGTTTTCGACATCGATTTATTAGATGATTTTTGAAACAAGAAAGAGTTTAATTGATTTTCACTATAGCAAAATAAAAAAAAATGAGATATTACCGTTGCTACTAAAGGATCGCTGCTTGACATTTTGTGTTTGGCTTTGGTGTCTTGTTACTCGCTGTTGTGGATCTGCAATTAATATTAAACAAGGTTACAGTGGTTTGTCCGGAAATCCAGTTCGCCTCGCGTATAGATAGTTCAACTCATCTTTGTACCTGGCGCATATGTGCATAAAGCTCTTATCTATATAAGAGCTTTATGCACATATCTCTATAGACAGTGACTGTGTGTGCGTGACAAGAGGACGACTAGGCGACTGCCGCGTCATTGCCACACAATCAAAGCTGCATATTTACAAGCAAACGCACACATAGCGCCAAGATGAGTTGAACTATTTATACCTACTACGCGCTAACGACACGACGCAGCGGCCGCAGTTCTATCCTGTAAAAGTATCGTCAAGCCTGGCGGCGCGGGGACGGCTAGAAACTAGATTGTTTGGTTTCGATGTGGACTGTATAATTTTCGCGGGGTTTGCTCAAATCCGACTGGGTTGGGTTTGGGCCGCGGAGTTATGGGAGTGTCTATAGGAAAAGGGTAAAGGCACTGACCTGAATCCTTAGGAGCGGCGCCGCGATACTTCAGCGAGCCGCGCGTACATTCATGGATACTTTTCGATGCTTCACTCTTCCTTTCTCACTTCTTCGACTGACGAAAACCAAGAAGGCAAGTTTGTTGGCAAGTCCAGATCAACACTGAATCACTAGGAGCGGCGCGGCGATGCACCAGCTTTAGCGGCGCGTTTACGTTAATTGACGGTCATCGATGCACTGACACTTCTTCAGGCCAGGGGGGGTCGGTATTAGGTAGGAAATTTTGACAGGATGGTCGGATTCGAGCGGTTAAACGAAAACTATTCGCGCTTCGGCGCGACCATGTCCCCGGGCTTGAAGGGCTACCTTCAAAGAAACTACGACGCGGAGAGTTTAAACGAAATTATTTATTGACTTAAGTATAATAAGCTAACCTAACTAAATAAGAATCCTAACCTAAGCAGATGAGTTGAAGTTAAACTAATTACTGTTTAGGTAAGGGACAAAGACGCACTACAGGACGTAGATAGGTACCTGTAGCAGTACGAACGCGGACAACACGCGTGACACCATTCGATCCAGGAAAAACTTCCTCGACTAGCCCTAACGGCCAGTGAAGAGGCGGTGCATTATCGACGGTAATTATTACCACATCTCCCTTAGCGATCGGATTGGTTGGCGTGTTCCATTTGTTTCGAGTCTGTAGCGTATGTAAATAATCAGCCTTCCATCGTTTCCAGAATGACTGAACAAGTTTATCAATAAGTTCTTGACGCGAGAGCAAATGTAACGGACCATCTTCTATCTCCCTAGCCGGAAGATATTTTAAGGGGGTGAGAGTGAGAAAATGAGCCGGTGTCAACGCGAGAGGTTCCGATGGATCATTAGATAGCGTGCGGCACAATGGACGGGAGTTCATTACTGCCTCGATCTGAGCAAGCACAGTATTGAACTCTTCCAAGGAAAGAATTTGGTCGCCTATCACGCGATATAGATGAGTTTTGAGGCTCTTAATGTTGGCCTCCCAATTACCGCCAAAATGGCAAGCAGTTGGAACATTAAGTGACCACTCGATGCGATTTTCGGCTAGTATGTGACCAAATTCAGACCTGAAGTGTTTGGACGCTAAAAATTCGTGCAATTCCGAAAGCGTGCGCTTGGCGCAAACATAATTTGACGCATTGTCGGAATGAACGCGAGCGACAAAACCGCGGCGGGATAAAAAACGCTTAAACGCCCCGAGGAAACTATCTGTACTTAAGTCGCTGGCAACTTCTATGTGTACAGCGCGAGTGGTTAAGCACACGAAAAGACAAACGTATGCCTTCATTGATCGAATTCCACGACCGCGAGAAACAGTCACCTTAAAAGGCCCTGCGTAATCAGTGCCAGTGTGTATAAACGGTTTCACGGCCGGCGTAACTCGACAGGAGCGGTGATCTGCCATTTCTGGAAAGTTTGGTTTAGCGCGGAGTCTAAAGCAGGGTAGACATTTGTGTACCCGGCTTCGAATTAAATTACGAGCGGAAAGAATCCAATACCTCTGACGGAGTATGGACATCAATAAATCTGGACCTGCATGACAATTGACTTTATGATGATAGTCAACTAAAAGATTTAATATATGATCCTTTCGAGGAAGTATAATCGGATGTTTTGTATCGAAACTTATATCGGCGTTTCTCAGACGACCTCCGACTCTAATGATGCCGTCCTGAAGGAAAGGTTTGAGACGTTGAAACATTGGACTACAACGTTTACCTGCTTGTAAATTAACAATCTCGTTCGCGAAGTGAAAGCGCTGAAGTTCACGCAATATTAAACTTTCAGCGTAATCCAGATCCGATGCAATCACCGTATCACGACGCGGTAGTAGCTTAGCGAAGCGGCAAACGAAAACCACACAACGTATGAATTTCGACCATGACGAAAAGCGATCAGCTAGCGAAATTATTAAATTTCTTTCACTGCTTTCTGCAGTGAGCAAAACGTGTTTCTTTTCCTCTGGAGGCTGTGACACGGTGGAAGGATTGAAAGCGGTAACAGGCCAAAGATTTGAATCTAACTCAAGCCATTTAGGACCAGAGAACCAAAGCGGGTGATCAGTTATTGGTGCGGGGGTAAGACCTCGCGACAAACAATCAGCGGGATTTTCAGTGCCTTGCACATGGAAAAAAGTTTGAGCGGGAAATTCATTTTGAATTTTGGTGACCCGATTGGCCACAAAGGTGTCCCAACGATGAGGTGAGGAGTGTACCCAACACAACGCCACCGTTGAGTCTGAAAAAGCGAGAACTCGGTCAATAACGAGGCGGTTATGGCAGGCCTCAATGACCTTGGTCATTAAGCTGCTCAGCAACAGAATGGCACAAAGCTCCAACCTCGCAAGCGTTATAGTCTTGCGAGGCGAGACTTTGGATTTAGCTGTTATTAAAAAGACTGCGTTTTTGCGAATACCTCTGCTGTCTTTCACGTGGAAGTAAATTACTCCTCCGTAAGCCTTTTCGCTCGCATCTGCAAACCCCACGATCGTAATGATATCGCCGGTCGAGATGCCTACGTGCCGTGGAATTTTCAATTCGCTGAGCAAAGGTAGTTCTCTTTTGAAACAAGACCACTGATCAGCAATGTGACCAGGGGGCACATCGTCCCAATCACATTCACACAACCAGAGTTGTTTAATGAGAAGCTTTGCATATAAGACGACGGGAGCAACGAAACCCATGACGTCCCATATCCTAGCGACACATGACAAAATGGTACGTTTTGTACAAGATTCAGCGGGAACACTAATTTTGAGACCGAAATAGTCTGTTGCGGGAGACCAACATAGGCCGAGCACCTTATGTGGCTCAGAGTCCTCAAACTCTTTAATCGCGGAAAGTCGATGCGACAGCGGAATCGAATTTAACACCTTTTGTGAGTTGCTTGTCCATTTCACCAGGTCAAACTGACCAGCTTTCATCAGAGCAATCACTTCGGCAGCGGTGGAGATAGCATCGTCTTCATTGTCAATGCTATAGACAAAGTCATCCATGTATAGCCCTATATCTAAAGTTTCTTTAGCGCGCGGGTAAGAAGCACCTTCGTCTGAAAGAAGCTGCTTCACTGTACGAAGAGCATGAAATGGACTTGACTTAAGCCCGAAACAAACGCGGTTAAATTCATAGACCCTTAAGGGTTCTTGCGGAGAAAAGCGGTATAAAATGCGTTGGAATCTGCGATCACATGGACGAACTCCAATACAAAGAAACATCTGACGAATGTCAGCTGAAAGAGCGGTACGATATAAGCGAAAATTAACAATAATATTGAATAGATTCCCTTGTAGATTCTGACCGCCATACAGAAGGTCATTGAGGGAAACTTGAGTGGTTGTCTTGGAACTGGCGTCCAGGACAACGCGCAACTTAGAAGTCAACTTGTCATCTCGTATGACCCCATGGTGCGAAATCGTATACGAGGGCAAGCTCTGCGTTGCCTCCGTGTCCGGGGGTGCGGGAGAGATATAACCTTTGTCTAGGTATTCGGTAATGACGTTGTCGTAGGCCTCCTTAAGCTTAGGTGACGCTAACATTTTACGCTCTAAGCAAAGGAAGCGAGTTTTAGCCTTTTTAAAAGAATCGCCTAACGACAATACATCACCCTTAAATGGAAGTGCGACTACATATCGTCCGTCTGCCTCACGGGTAGTCGTGCTGCTATAAATTTCTTCACACGCCGTGTCATCTGGACTTAATTGTTTCGGTGCGTTCACCTCTTCTATTTGCCAGAATTTTCGCACAGCATCATCTAGCGGATCTGTAGCACAACAATATGATACCGTGGCGAAGCTGTTAACACGTACAGGAGCAGAACCAACGATAACATAGCCCAACACCGTTTCTAGGGCTAGCGGTGAGGTACAATTCGATTGACCTTGAACCTTGCGAGATAATAGGAGATGCGGAAAGATTGAAGCTCCAATCAGCAGATCAATGTCTCCTGGAGTGGAGTAAGTGTCGTCAGCCAAAGGTAAGTTATTGAAATTTATCAAACTCGAAATATCTATCGGGACTGTGGGCAAGAGTTCCGTTACCTTGTCTACCACGAGCGAGTCCATGTTAAAACAAACGCTGAGATCAAACCTAGAGAAAAATCTAATAGAAACTGCGCCTTGGATCGGTTTGGTTGTACCTCCAATCCCTTTAACTACAGAACAGTTTGGATTCTGGTTTGTCTTTAAACCTAAGCGTTGACATAAATCCCGACTGACGAAGTTACTCTGTGAAGCACTGTCCAATAATGCGCGCGCAGAGTACTCCTTGCCTTTGGCGTCGAAAACTATAACGCGTGCGGTAGCGAGCAGCACCGTAGTCGGTGCACGAGAAACATTACAACTCGATAAGGAACAAAGCGATACTTCCTTGGAGTGCGCGGGTGAACCTGAAGGTTTCGAGTTACTAGTGCCGGTAGTGCTGATAGAAGCAGGAGGCTGCTCAACAACACCGGGCATCTTCTGCGAAGAAGCATCACTAGAAGCCGCACTCGAAGTTGCGGAATTTGCGGTTGCGGAATGCCTGTGGAGCATACTATGATGAGGTAACGAGCACCAGCGGCACCTTGACTTGCTAAAACAAGTGGCCAACCGGTGGTTTCCAGTGCAATTTATACAAAGATTATTCGCCTTAACAAACTTGAAACGATCTTCAACGGACATCTTATGAAAGGCGGAACAATTATATAAATGTTCGTGTTGTGAGTTACAAAGAGAACACAAAGACTGTGCAGACGTAGTCGCGGTACTAGTATAGGTATGCGTCGGCTTGGGTGGTTTGTGAGGCTTAGATGCCGTATCCACCTTCCGCTCAGCACTTTTCGGAACTTCTTGTTTCCCGGAAGTGCGTTGCAGTACCTTAATATGTTCGCGAATGAAAGCAACGAAATCGTCATACAAGGGTATCTCACAACTATGTTTATTCAACTCGAACAGGCGAACAGTCTCCGGATCTAACTTCTTTTGAGCGAGGTATAAAAATATGAAGTCAGCCAGATTACTCAAATTTAAATTTTTAAGCGCGGCGATCGACGATGCAAAAGTGTCCAAAAAATTTTCAAGGTTGGTCGGAGTCGCGTTTGACATCGCCTTAATGTTATAAATTTGATCCATATACGACGTAGCCAAATAGCGTTTATCTTCAAATTTATCTACTAACGTTTTAAAAATTAATTCGTAGTTTTCTGCGCACGGTGTAATACCGGCACAAGCTAATTTCGCCTTTCCCGACAGCTTACCTAAGAGATAATAAAGTTTTTCGGCATCCGTAAGGGACTTATTTTCGTGTATAACAGTTTTAAAGTTAGCGTAGAAGAGACTCCACGATTTTAAATCGTATCCATCGAAAGACACTAATTGAATCGGGGGCAAATAAGGTTTAAGTCTTCGCGGCTCATTCTCATTCTCAACCTTATTATCATCGGCGTACTGCGAGACTAAGCGCTTGATACGACCGTATAGGCGTTCGAACGATAACAAACATTTGAACTCCGGCTTCGCTTTCGGGTTCAGTGCTAATAAACGATTATTATAATCCTCCACTATTTTACTGAATTCAGAGCGTAACGTATCGACATTACTACTTGCGTCGAGAAATTCTTCCCGGACCGACGGGTTAACGCCTATGTTTTTCGATAAATCGAATGTTTCTTGTAGATACTCAAATATCGAATTGCGTCTCTGTTCTAATAGAATTAATTGTATATCTGCGGTATCTTCAGTCTTCGTCATTTTGAATATAAACTAGATTCAAAAATGTCGAGACTAAGTTCCTAATACACGAATGAAACTTCGATTCGGCGTATAAGTATTTAAAGTTATGAATTTCAGCAAAAAGTGAAAGGGAGCGAGCGGGCGGTCACGGCCGCGATGAAGGTCACGCACACCGCTGTAATCTAAGATACAAGTACTTGCAACTATGCACCGATGGCCAAGCGAATACGTTTATGACGCGTAGGTAATTACACAAAATAATTACTTAAAATAACTACTAATAAACTAATATTTCGATTAATATCTATACTGGGATAGATCGGGATGCGATATACGATTAGGATTACGATAAATAAGTAACGTATGACCTATCTATCACCTATATGAGCTATATGTAGGTACCTAGTTAATACCTAAATGAACCCTATTTCCTAAGCAATGCGGGACGAACGATAATAATTCGCTTAGGGAACAAGATTTTAGGACGCGGGAAAACAATTACCTACTTGGAAATTGTAAAACTATCGAGAAAATTAGCGGTAAAATCCGGTTCGATTGGAACCAAAAAAATATGGCGGCGCGGGGACGGCTAGAAACTAGATTGTTTGGTTTCGATGTGGACTGTATAATTTTCGCGGGGTTTGCTCAAATCCGACTGGGTTGGGTTTGGGCCGCGGAGTTATGGGAGTGTCTATAGGAAAAGGGTAAAGGCACTGACCTGAATCCTTAGGAGCGGCGCCGCGATACTTCAGCGAGCCGCGCGTACATTCATGGATACTTTTCGATGCTTCACTCTTCCTTTCTCACTTCTTCGACTGACGAAAACCAAGAAGGCAAGTTTGTTGGCAAGTCCAGATCAACACTGAATCACTAGGAGCGGCGCGGCGATGCACCAGCTTTAGCGGCGCGTTTACGTTAATTGACGGTCATCGATGCACTGACACTTCTTCAGGCCAGGGGGGGTCGGTATTAGGTAGGAAATTTTGACAGGATGGTCGGATTCGAGCGGTTAAACGAAAACTATTCGCGCTTCGGCGCGACCAAAGCCACCGAGTACGTAAGTACTGGCTATACGACGACAGTCACCAGATGAAAGGTATGGGAGAAGAAAGATCAGTCAAGATCAAGAAGTCTGAAGTTAGATCAGAAAGATTTTTTGCACGAGGTGTGACATATGCCACTTTTTATCCAGGAAAAACAAATTTCCCGTGGGATTTTAAAAACTTAACTCCATGCGGACGAAAGCTAGTTGACTATAATTATTATTTATCTTCCTCCTTACCTTTCAGATTATAAAATGACCATAAAATAGTCCCAGTGGGAGGGGTCAAGGTGTCCATCTTACCTGACGGTACAGCACTAATAATGGCAGGTTTGACGACGGGCCGCGTGGAGCAGCGCGGCGGCACACACGAGCGTCTCGCCGGCGGGCGCACGCCCGCGCAATCCGCATCCCGGGCTGCCCCACTAGCGCCCTCTGCGCCACCGCGCGCGCACCATACCGTGCGAGTTTGTATGGCGGCCTCACAAGGACCCGTGCACTAGACAAAAAATACAAGTATCTATCTAGATTTTGGACACATTTATTGGCTGAGTAACACAATTTATTAACTATGTACAAAATGGGATAAGGTAAGATAGATTCTGCGCGTGACGGCTTTAACCTGACGTCTCGTCGTGACCACGAATAAAAAAATTAAAAGAATATATTTCGATCATATTCTCGAATGGAATCGGGTCAAAATATTTACATTTCCAACAAAAACGTACCTGTTTTGTCTGATACCTATTATACTATCCTACTAGTGTACTAATTTCCTACTTACTTAATTTTATAAATGTGAAAGTCTGTGAGGTTGGACCCGTGTCTACGGATGGATGGATGGATGGATGCATGGATGTATGTTTGTTACTTCTTCATGCCACAACGAATGAACCGATTGGCGTGAATTTTGGTATGAGATAGCTTATACCCAGAACTAACACATAGGCTACATTTTATCCCGGAAAATTATAGAGTTCCCGCGGGAATCTTGTTGTACACATACAAGAACTTCTTCTTCAAGAAGCGGCCACACAAAATGGAATGAAATGGACGTAATCAATAAAATTAATAAATGTGGTCATTAGTACAAACCTCTCCCCAATCACTAAGGTACCAGGAAGGAGCGCAAGTACCCCCACAAGATCTTTCCGTTTCAGGTTTGGGAGATCTGCATGAAGCGTCTCTCAGTCTTCTGCCATTGGTTCCGATACATATCACTCCTCGGATCTGACGACCACCGCATGAAGTTGTGCATGGAGACCATTCACCTGCATACGTTATCAAAATTAAAAATATATATATATATATATCCATACGTAAAGTGAATTCGTAATCACAGTCACCCCTGAAGTCTCCAATAACTTTCTCTAAAATATCTAAATGTGATCTAAAAGTTTCTTTAAGTGTAAAGAAACTTTCTTTACACTTAAAGAAACTTTTCCTTTTCAGAAGCTTGGGAGTGCCCAAGCTTTTATTTTTACCATTACCTGGATATTTGAGAATTTTTCATCTGTAAATATTTCTAATTTATTTGTTTTATGACAAAAGATTTTGCTTACAATGTGAACTACTAAATTCAAATTCAAATTCAAAATTTATTTATTTCATGTAGGCTAACTTGTAGCTCTTATGACACGTCATAAATCTATCACCGGTTCGGAATGCAGATTCTGCTGAGAAGAGCCGGCAAGAAACTCAGCAGTTGCTCTTTTCAAAAAAAATTTTTTTTTTACAAAGCTATGCTATGTATCCAGTGCTTCCATAATAAAGCTTCAAAATGCAAAAATGCATACGTAGGTACACCAATCCAACGCATGTCAAGACGGGCAGTCAAAGCAGACCCATTCCCGTTGGTAAAGAATTTAAAAAAATGGTTGGTTAAAAAATTGTAAGAATGGTTATGATATAATAAAGTTTGTTAAAGTTGAGTTTTTTGTGTATTCTTTTCAAACGAGAGCGGGTTGGAACTATTTAAATAAATAAATAAATGTTCTCAAAGCTGAGTGAAGTTTTCCAATCCGCACTTGACCAGCCTGACAGTCACACCTTCATACCTACATACACACCGTTCTCATTGGAGAGGTTGGCGGCGATGGATTGAGATGAGTGAATGAATGAAACATGTACCCGTAAACCACTGGGCGTCGCACTGTTTCCTCGGTGAACATGTCTGAGAGGAGTGCGGGGCCCGATGCGCTCCACACCCAATGGGGTCGGCGCAGCGGACGCCGCGGGATTGCACTCCGCCACCAACACACCAACCCACACACTGGGGAGTATTAAAAAAAAGTTGGATTTTAAGATACCTTAAAAAGGCAATTGGCCAAAAATCGTTTTTTTACATCATTGGGGTTAAAAAGTTAATTATTAAATGATTCTTTATTTTGAGGCCCGTTCATAAATAATACTAAAATAATACTTAGTGATACATTAAATTCTAACCAGACGAAGATCAGACGAAGAAAGAATACCTCGGCCTCATTTAATATGACCTCAAATGCCTCTGAGGAAATGGGTCCTTATGAAATGAATAATTTAGAAATCTCGTTAATTTTTTTAATAGAAAAAATGCATTTATTTAACTGCTCGTCTACGGCGACAGTAATTATCATAATTAAAAGTAACTTACCTCTGACCACTCTGTATAAAGCCATCCTCCAAGTGCACTGAAACTAAACGACTTGTCTTGCACGGAGCGTATTTCATTATCAGATACGTTAGAGACGAGTGATAACACCGGCCCCTCACGGAACGTATCAACGTGGTCGTTTGGTCGTACTTGGCGGCGAGAATCAAGTCTTGGCGCGTTTCTCGTGTTGGCTGTACCGTCACAATTAGGGACATCACATACTTCTTTGCTTGGTGGCATTGGTAATGGACATTTTTGATCACTAATCTGCGAATAAAGAAACACATTGTTAGACACTACTGTGCCTACTTACTAATATGTCTACCGTGTATTATAAATGCAAGGGTTTGTTTGTTGGTTTTGTCCATCAATTACGAGAGTTTTGCATGAGTACTGTACCATAGGTTGTTGGCAGCATTGCCCTATGAAAATTTAGAAACCTTCAAGAGACATCCTTACTAATATTATAGTGGTAGTAGCGAAAGTGTGTTTGTTTGTTGGTTTACTGGTTTGTTGATATGTTCTTCAATAACACAGCAACGGATCAACGGATTGACGTGATTTTTTGCATGGATATAATTGAGGACCTGGAGAGTGACACAGGCTACCGAAAAATCAAAGAGTTCCTGCGGGATTTTCGAAAACAAAATACACGCGGAGGAATCCAGGGCATCAGCTAGTTTTTGAAATAAATCGGGATTTTTGAGATGAAAGTGTTCCAGCAAACCGGCGAAAATTCCTTCGAAAAGTATTTACCTTCGTAATACCTCGCGCGTGGTCCTGCACGCATCCAACGATCCGGGTTCGATGGGCAGGCCCACATACAGGGCAGGGTCCCCACGCAGCGGCTCTCCACCTTGGGGGGCAAGGCGTCACCCCACATCTCCTCCTACGCGAGGAAGGCGGCGACCCCGTGCAGTGAACGGGGGAAATCTCGCGATCTTCCTTTTCCCCCACTTCAACGCATTTGAATTTCCCTATCTGAAGCCCACCGCCACACGTTCGCGAACATTGCGTGTACGACAAAATCTTCCACATGAACTTTCTGTCCCCGATCACATTGCTATCTATCTGATACTGGTTCTCGATAGAGTTTGATTCCGCTGGATTCGATAGAGATGGACCGGATTTATCCAAAGCTCTCGTATGAGACTCAGCGTTATGATGCCGGTGGTGCCTCACTGCTTGATGATGGGCTACGCTGCTCGCAGTCGGGATATCGTTACTAGTTTCATCCGGTGATGAATCAGTAAGGTATTCGTATTTTATATTCGGACTCGGTTGAGTGTAAAGGACCTAGAACAAAGCACAATTTCGAAATTTATATTTACAAATAATGAACCATATAATTGGAGTGTCTTTGTGTGATTTCGAAAGAATCTATTTTTATTAAGCTCAGAATAAAATAATTGAACGTTACAATGCAATGATTTTTCGTTTATCTGTGGCCCAAGTCTGCTATTGCAATTGTAGTTCAATTGTCCATCAATGACATCCCAATTGCTACTTTAAGCAATTTTGGTAGTCTACTAATTCAATGGCGTCACAATTGTTTTCCGACGGTTTGCCACTGACACTTTTAAGTCGGTTAAAAACATAAATTGATAACGGATAACGTTTTTGATAACGATAAACTCGTTTCGGCAAACGCTTTTTTAGCTAATGGCAATACCGAGGATCATTGAATTACAATCCAATTACAAGAACATCGAACGACCATTGTGAATTTAGTAGACTACGAAATTTTGGACCAATGATAATTGAATTGTAATGGCGTTGCGGTTCACTGACAATGACATGTAAAATAGCAGACTCGGGGCCCTGTTTGTAGGACTATCTGTTTTTAAATTTGATGACTGAACCGAATTTGATAGGATTTTCGCAAGCTGATATAGGATTTAACAAGGAATCTTTATTATGGAAGAAAAAATATTGTCTAACCGCTGAACGATGAAGAATTTGAAACAAAGGTAGCTCTCATCTCGAAGATAGTCGTTAGGCTCTTTAGAGTTGAAAAAAAGAAAGAAAGAGAGAAGATGGAAATCTTTATCAGAGAAGTTCAGTATAGTACATTATATTAGAAGCCTGTTAGCTAGCTTAGGAACTATAGAATTCCCATTTTCCATTTAAAAAAAAACCTAGTGGACAAAGTAGCGGGCATCGACTACTATGAAATAATCTTATAGTCGCAAATGAATAATTACCATGATATCGATAGGCTGGTGTATGGGTCCCATCGCAAATATATTGTCGAGGCCGGCAGATCGGGAGTATATAAATCGTGCGCCGGCCGCCTCGTAAGTGCCCGGGGCGCTCACTGCGAACTCGCCGTTCACGATGTACGACCCGTTGGAGACTCGCAGCGCTGCAACAAAGCAAAATACTGTCAAAACACAAGGATATATACCCACTATAACCTATCCGTCTTGCACAGTTAACTGCACACGCAAAGAGCGAGAACTGCGCAGTCCAATCTTATTGTCCAATATTATCTTTGCATGCCAATATCCGGCAGATTGAAGTACATTTTAATTATGTAACACCAATATCTATCTTAATCTATGCAAATAAAGTTTGATTTGAATCTTCCGCAAATCGACGATTGCTCAAGCCGCGCTTTCGGAACTGCGCGGGATATCGTCTTGCCGTCCACACGCACGCGCTTAACTGCGCAAACTGGCTTGAGAAGATAAGCGCTCAGGTAAGACGGAGCGTATAGCCGGTACTTTATATTAGCTATACTACTAAAACTGGGGATGGAATGTTCATGTACTTTCTTTCAGGCATTTTAAACAGACATACCAAATGCACGTATTAGAGTGAAATTATGCGAAAAGCGAAATTCGCACATGATTTGTATCAATAATAAGTAGGTCGATGGGATATTTTCTGGAACCCAAAATATACAAGCAAGTAATCTATCTGCATCAATCTTAATGTTTATGGAACAATCAGCAAATTGGTAGGGATGAGCGGTATTAGAGAAACATCGATTGAGTAAATGTTTGATAAACATCGATGATTGCAAAACGAACATAACAAACTTACAACTTCGTTTACAAAATTCGAAATGTGCATTTGCGCATAGGTTAGCGTTTTAGTTGTCGTTTTAAAATTTTGGATTTTTGCAAAAATTATTATATTCCTAACTTGAGGCTTGCATAGACAAAATTTGATTTTTACAGGGAACAAGAAACGCAGCTGAAATTCCAGTAAGCGGTGCGAATATACATCTCATCAAGATTAACCCATTTGTCTCGTTCGCCATTTATACGAGATAATATTTCACCGCAGTCAACTGACTCGTCTGGTGAATGAAAGGCTGGCTCATTTTTTGTCCAAAGAATTAACTTGGCTGTTCTACGCGGAAATAGTCAGTGTTCTTGGCGCATAAATAAAGCTAGGTAAAAGTATTTTTGATTATGAAGTTTTATCTAAATATCAAATTCATATACAAGTAAGGAACAATTGTAGAAATAAAGACTTTTAATGCTTCCGTTTACTTCATCGAAGTTTCCATGTTCTGGAGAGCCTAATATCAATGTTGAAGCATCGATGTTTTCACGATAATCATCGATGCTTTGCTAGCAACCTACATTGATCATCCCTACAAATTGGTATTCCGGAGCGATACAGTGCGTCATGCAAATAATTAACCGTCAATTGTAACGGCGGCTATCTCCATTTATCTCACAATTTGCGGCGTAGGCGCCTCTATTGAAGAGATGCGCCGTGAATGTGCGCCTGCAATTCCTATTAATCGATTCGACATCGATCTTTGCACTAACATGCTCTTCATCTCTCTATTAAACCACCAATGCCCTATTAATCAAAAACCATTTCAATAAAGATTTGTTTCTGTTTACTGGTATTATTCGAGCAGTTCCTGACTGTTCACTAACTCTTTGTGTCTCAATTCAAGTATAAAATTCCTTTGTTCATATTTCTATTAATATATCTTTGCTCCCTAGTGCGGAGTGCCCTTTTCTTTGTTAAAGTTCCAATGACCCAGTATTGGAGCAGAAAACCATACCAATAAAATATTGATAAGTATTGAAATTGATACTATTGGCTGGCACTTTGTACCCAAAAGCTTTATTAAACGGCCTTGTAGGCAACATCTGTTCATTGCTAATTTACTACTAAGTATATCTACAATTGAACTCGTATGACCGAGTTCAATTAAACCTTTCTCGACTGTATGAAATTATTTCTTTAATATTGACCTGATTTGTAATGATTTTCTTCGTTCGTTAATTTATCATGACCTAATTTGTGTATTTCAATTTGTTTTAGTACGAATTGAAACACAGAAGTTATTATACATCTAAATACATCACAATAGGGAGATAAATGTCGGAGATAATCGATATTAAGAAACGACAATAAAGCTAAAGGTATTTATGTTACCGATATAATTTTCGCTAGAGACGATTTAGGAGACGTAGAGTCTGAAGAAGTGGTAAACTTAATAGGAATGGACTGCAAAATTGCAAATAAAATGTTACCAATATAATTTTCGCTGGAGACAATTTCAGATACATCGAGTCTGTAGAAGTGGTGAACTAAATAGAAGTGGACTAAAAAATTGCAAATGAAATGTTACCGATATAATTTTCACTGGAGACAATTCCAGAGACGTTGAGTCTGTAGAAGTAGTGAACTAAATAGAAGTGGACTAAAAAATTACAAATGAAATGTCACCGATATAATTTTCACTGGAGACGATTTCGGAGACGTTGAGTCTGCAGGCGCCGCGCGGGACGCTCGTCACGTAGGAGTAGCCCAGAGGCAGGCGCGGGCGTGAGAACAGCCCGGAGACCAGGCGCCGTCCACAGTGCACGTCACGCGTCGCTGTAGACGCCAAGACATCTTCACGACCCACTACCTGCGGACAAAAGTAAAAGTAAATATAGGTAATGTTGGCTTTTCAATTCAAAATTAGGTGCTTAAAAAGTGATGGCGCCCCGTTTATATGTCGCCTATGCCTGTATACTAACAACGAATGCACGGTTGATTGTGCATGCCAGTTGAACATTTTTTTTATTCGATGAAGAGATAGTCCTTGACTGTGACTTCACCTGATGATAAGACGATGCAGTCTAAGATGGTAGCGGGCTAACTTGGAAGGGGTATGGCAGTGTACATTCAACCCATATGCCTAATATCTTTCAACACGCCTTCGTGCCGGAACGCTAAATCGCTTGGCGGCGTGTCTTACTAGCCACGACCAAAGCCTCCCACCAGAAGAAACAAAACGTAAAAAACAGCATATCTAGTACGTAGTACATTTATATCGATGATTACGAATCTGTGATGTTTTCTCATCTGGGTAGATCCCTAGCAAATGAATGTTCATTTGCTAACTTAGAATTGTGAAGACACGATTTCTATTTGGACTACTTTAACATCGTCCCCACCACGGAAAATCATTAACAGGCATAATGCATTAGCATTAGTTACCACAATCCCATTTAAGACTGAATCATATTTTGCCGGATTAGAAGCCTCTAAGCCTCCTAAAGTACAAGCAATTATGACCATATAGGAAGATTATAATTACGCGAACGAGCTATACGAGCTTATAACTTCACATTGAAGAGCCGTAACTAATTTGCAATACACAAGATTACTAAATTACTAACACTCCATTTACATATCCGACTTGATTACACTAGACCAGACGTACGAAGATAAATCCTAAACAAAATAGAGCAAGATAAAAACAAGCTTTTACTCGTATTTTACGCGATATTAAATTAGCTACGGTCATACAAATCATACAAGTCGGATGAGCGGCGTCAGCTCGAACAGGGTGAGGATTAACACGTCAGCATATTACACGCGTCGTGGAGGGCCCGGCGGACCGTAATTGTGGGATTTAATACGTGAATAACTGGCTCGCCGTATCGTTAGTTAGGACGAGCTCCATGTTACAGGGATTTAGGAATTAATAGATGAAACAACAGATATTACAAGTGAAAATTGAAAATTTAAACACCCGTGTGAAATTTAATAAAAAAAATGTAATTTGCTATTGTGTGGTGGCGGCCATCTTGGATTTGAAATGTATCATAGTGTATAGTATTATACTAGTCAAGCCCTTTGATTTGATACCCATATTGAGCAACATAGCTAACCTCTTCCTCCTTTCAAACAAAAAAAAAAAGACGTATGGCACTCGGGGACTGCCGCGGTAAAGCTATTGCATAGCATTTTTTATCAACGCCATCTAGCGGTGAGAGGAGTCCCGTGTCAGGTTAGTGTGTGTGCGTGTGTGTGTGTGTGTGTGTGTGTGTGTGTGTGTGTTTGTGTTTGTGTGTGTGTGTGTGTGTGTGTGTGTGTGTGTGTGTGTGTGTGTGTGTGTGTGTGTGTGTGTGTAGGCTACATTTTATCCCTTTAAAATTAAAGAGTTCCTGCAGGAATCAAAAAAATCTTAATTCACGCGAACGAAGTCGTGGGCATCATCTATCTAGTCTTTAATGAAAATTATAGGTCGCATTATGATTACTGTCCCGACGTTCGCAGCAATGATTGAAACGTAATATTGACAGGCGTAACAGAATATCTACAATTTAAACCATACCTCAAGAGTCAAGACCATACCTAAGCCCTCTGTAATTTAGAATAATGATGCTTAGAACATTAGATTCGCCATCATAAAGAGTAACGTGGAATTACAGAATCGTGAAACCTAAGGTACGAGACCAGAGTGTTTGTTGTGTTTTGTTTGTTGAGATTATGTATAATCACAGGGGACTGGGTACATTAGAAAGGAAATAATACCTATCATCAATCATCATTTCATTAATGTAATTTCATTGTACAATAATATCATTACTTTAGTTTTAGTTACTAGATATAAATTATAGAAGACATGATAGATTTATTGATAATTTGTTGATGACTTGATGACATTTTTAAGCTATTGCATAGCTTTTATCGCGGGCCTTGAGCGTGGAGACCGAATCCAGAAATTCCGTAACGAAAATATCCTGACACGGGACTCCTCTCACCGCTAGATGGCGTTGATAAAAAATGCTATGCAATAGCTTTACCGGGGCAGTCCCCGAGTGCCACACGTCTTTTTTTTTCATTTATTGTTCAAGAAATTTACAAAAACAAACTACCAAATAATTTAAGCCATCCTCATGAAATTTAGCGAACTTAAGCTCCTTATATAATTATGAATGTCTGAGTGCGGTAATATTACCGCACTCAGACATTCATATATTATTATATAATCAGAGTTGTTAAACTTATCTCCTTAGTATCAAAGACAGTTGCCAGCTTATTATAGGATATATTTCGGTGAATGTGCTGAGGATCTCTTTGATCTTGTTTCCCCTTCACCTTTTTAGCACCACACTGAAAGACATCGGTAAAGTTTTCCATTTCTACGTCCTTGATATTCCATCTACGCGCACGAAGCACTAGGTCTTCTTTCCTGATTCGCATGGCTAGGGTCTGGAACGCTCTTCCAAGATCTGTGTCTCCTAACATGTACAATTTGGGCATCTTCTAGGCAAACGCGTTACACCTCAGACCGCGTTATCACTTTCCATTAGGTGTGGTAGAGGTCAAGCGTGTGAGTATAATGTATAAAAACGTTTAACGTTTCATTAGTACATCAAAATGACAGTTTAATGCTTATTACTTAAAAATTCGTTAAATATAAGAATGTATCTGAGTGCGGCAGTAAGATACAGGGGATAGCATTTAAAAAGCGTGTGACAAAATCCTCTAAAATGTAAGTCAATACCAAGATGCATATGGCGACGCTTACATCATGTCGAAACGTTCGATGTGACACTAATGCGTGTAGAACATTAGTTGATAATAATGTCAGTTTTATGAGTCTCTAATACAAGATAACGCCTCTAAATTTCGTATTGACCGACCGACGCTGGTGTTGTTAAGGTTTTCGCTCACTAAACCCCTCAATAGCCCGACGGTTAAAGGTGCGGACTGAAAACTGAAAGGTCGCAGGTTCGAACCTAACCCGTTGCACTACTGTCGTACCCACTCCTAGCTACCCTTTTTGCTTATTTGGAGGGGAGAGTAGAATATAAGTCAAGTTCAGTTTGGCTAATATTCTTAAAAAAAAAAAACAAAAAGAAACTGGATCCTACAAAAGTGAATTTTGACGACTTCCCTAGCGCAGCGGAGACCTCCCAGTTATAAGACTACAGCCTTATAACTAACAGTTATAAGACTGTAGTTTTATAACTGGGAGGTCTCGGGTTCAATTCCCGGGGCAATTTGGGAATTAATTTCTGAATTGTCTCTGGTTTGGTCTGGTGGTTGTGATTCTTGTTTTAACCCAGTACGTATCTAACTTTTTGGTCTCTACGTCGAGTCGTATCACATTTTAATTTTATTGAGCGAAGACCCTAAAATGAAATCAAATAATGTTCAAATCTGACAGTGCCCCAATCTAAACACTTTTGTTATTTCAAAACGGCTTCTGTTTTGTGGACAATATATTAGGTATTGTTGTAGATATTTTAATGACAATGTCACGGATGCATTTATTTTTAGTAAAAAACTTTCATTCAGCAATTATACTAATTCATCAGTACATAAATTAGGATAATAATATAATTATTACAATTAACGTTTGTCTAAAACTCTTGTGTTCTCTATCTATAAAGAAATCTGTGATCTAGGTTGGATATTGTGTTTTCTTTTTTTTTTTTTTTAATTATATATACCTTTAGATTACATGCCTCAAAATAAGGTTACCTATATTATGTTTTGATCTTATTTCATCATCATCATCTCAACTTAGTAACTGAGAAGGTTTTATATAATCCATCATTGGGCAAATGCGAACTGGCAGACTTCACACACTATTGTGCACTCTCAGGAGTTCTCCATAACACATACAGGTGTCTTAACTACCTAGGTATAGGCACAGGGTATAGGTGTCAAACATTAAGATCGGTTCAGCGATTGATCCGATACTTGATAACGAAACGTACAAGAGGCGTTAACTAACGTACGTTAGGCGTTAATATCACTATAAGGGATGGATTCATAAAACATATTTACGAGAATGTAAGTTCCACTGAACCATTTTTAAACAATCACTGTTTGAAAGCAGTTTTATTAACCATAATTAATCATTTTATATTAATTTAGGCTAGCAGTACTTACCGTCTATCTACCTACACGTCTTGACTTAACATGCGGTGCTCAGATCTTACAGAAAGCTCACTTTTTATCTAATAACAATTTTGACAGTTTGGATTGACACCAATTTATCAGTTCAGGAAGGTCAGTATTAAGTGTTTCTTAAATAACCAGTTCCTAATGAAAAGAAAGCATTAATGTGACGACCGCCATTACGCATTTACGCCCCCATTAAATCCCACACATTTTTTATAAATCGGTTCAATTCGATTTAGCCGTTAAACGTTTGAAAGATGAGAATGTCAGTTTGTTTTATAAAAAGCCTTTGATTAAACCGGCGTTGGATAGAGTGGTTTAAAATTTAATAGAATTACTTGAATTTCTTGCCACCTAACTTTTACACCATTTAATCGAACGTTACGTTTTTTATGAAGGTTCGTTATACAACTGTAAATTATACATATAACGGTGCTTGTGAAGATTTTTTTTAATTTGTAAACAAAAGCTTCTTGATATTTTTATTACTGGCCATAATATTCTAAAATTTTGAGTTACGTAGAATAATTTGGAATCCAAATTATTTTTCAACGTATAAGTATATTGTAGATTGGATAAAGTAGGAAACATTATCCAATTCTATAAAGATGTGAAAATATTTTGATTGCCCGTGGCGCGGTAGAAATCCGTGGGTTTTTAAAAGAGAAAGGTGACTTAAAAATCACGGATTTCCTAAAACTGAAGAAATCCATACGGTCAAAATTGACAAGTTAGTTAATTACCTTTTTACTGGAATAAACAAGGCAATTAACTAACTTGTCACAGCCAAAGCTAGACCAGACAAAACTAAGAAGTTATAAATTCCCAAATTGCCTTTACGGGATTTGAACCTGGAACCTCCCACATTATTATAAGCCAACATTGCTCACCACTGCGCCAAGGAGGTCGAGTTAAAGTGTCTTTTCAGATTATATAGGGGCGAGCTTTATCGTCTGAAAGGGATTATGCTAAGTTCTCTTTAAGCTTAAAGTATTGTTACTCAGTAAATAGTAGGAGGGTATTAATTTGCTCGAACAACTTACTTAATTAAATTAAACATAAAATTACTATCTAACTTCACATGAGATATTGCTAAAAGCTTTGCAATTACATAATATGATTGAACTAATATAAGTTTGTTGATCGTAATTATTTTACTATCAGTTTTTACCACAAATAAATAAAACTTAATTGTTATAATAATGTATCTAATTCTAATCAAGTTCATTTAGATTACAACAATAGGTATATGTAGTTGCTAAAATCAGCACTCATAAATTAGAAGGAGTAAGTGTCCACCTGTCTGTTACCTTTTCACAGTAGCACAGTGTAGATAGATCTGGTAAACATCAAGTTCATTTAGATTACAACAATATAATTACTAAAATCAGCACTCATAAATTAGGAGTAAGTGTCTACCTGTCTGCTACCTTTTCACAGTAGTACAGTGTAGATAGATCTGGTAAAAATCAAGTTCATTTAGATTACAACAATATAGTTGCTAAAATCAGCACGCATAAATTAGAAGGAGTAAGTGTCTACCTGTCTGTTACCTTTTCACAGTAGTAGGTGTACAGTGTAGATAGATCTGGTAAAAATCAAGTTCATTAACTGTAAATTTTTATTTGAAAGTTCATTTAGATTACAACAATATAGTTGCTAAAATCAGCACTCATAAATTAGAAGGAGTAAGTGTCTACCTGTCTGTTACCTTTTCACAGTAGTAGGTGTACAGTGTAGATAGATCTGGTAAAAATCAAGTTCATTTAGATTACAACAATATAGTTGCTAAAATCAGCACTCATAAATTAGAAAGAGTAAGTGTCTATCTGTCTGTTACCTTTTCACAGTAGTAGGTGTACAGTGTAGATAGACCTGGTAAAAATTTGCAGTGTTGTAGCATGTATTTTACGTTTAGAGGAAAAAATACTGTTTATTGGAGGAAAAAATAAGTATAGGTATGGCAAAATACCACGCGGAAAAAGTTGTTCTATTAGTTATAAAATGAATAAATCAGTGTAAGTATTTAACGATCACGTTCAATAAATAGCGACGGTAAAATTATTCATTTTATTATTGTTTTCGACGAATAATAGAATTAATTCACAAACCTCATGAATAGGGAAGGATAAAACTGGACACGTCATATCATTTACTGACTAATTAATTAATAACTAAGCTATAAATAATATTGTGTTTGTAACTTCAAAATATGACTAGTTAATTCATAGTTATTCGGGAATATACAACGTAAATAATATAATATCTTCTATCAAACATAATGGATTAGTCATTTGTCCACGTGTCGCTAAAACTGAAGCAACAACAACGTTGATTCATCGTTTCCATTTAAGCGTAAAATTTCGACGACTTTTATTTTCATCCAGAAGCAGTAAAATTTATTAACTTTCTACATTATTCCAGTAAGATTCTAGTAATCTAATCCAGTGCTCTGTTGCTACTGGAATGATAAGCCCATCACTATAGGCGGACGGACGAATTCAATCCAATCGCTGAAAGCTTCCTTGGCACGAACAGCACAAGACCCCATTCAGAAAGTTCCTATAATATAGACTATGTATGTCACTTGATCGCTTTTGGATCACTTCTAAAAGTCGTAATCTTGATTGCTGTGGATCTTAACCCCCTTTTTTAATCAAACTTTTGAATATAGTGATGACTCCCAAATCCTTCCGGATGTATATTGTGTACCTAGGTAATGGTTATTGTTGTAAGAAGATTGCTCACGCGGCACGTTAAAAAATAAAGTCGCTATTTAGCAACTGTTCTTATATTTAGCGAATTGATTCAACACTGCTTTTAATTTTAACCAGCACAATCGAATGGTACGAAATGTTACAATTAGACCGCATCTCCGCTGGAACGCTTATGATTGGAATAATGTTAACGCCGCGTAGCCATTCGAATCAGTCCAGTGCAAAACTTACTGGATCCAGTGACTGGCATACTGTGAAACGGGTAGATGTGCCTACGTAATTACTTTCAATTGTTTATCGTTTATGGCACACGTCGAGCACGGGCAAGGCCGAAACATTTAGGGTATGCAATTTAATGCATACGTTAAGGAGACAATGTGTAAGATCAAACCAAAAATAGCCATAATGTTGACACTATAGTCAGTCGCTGCTGTCCCGAATATGGAAAATACATTTAATATTTTTCAGCGAAAGCTATTGTCTCTTATTTAGGCTAATTTTAAAAGGCAATGTCAGAAACCAAAACTAGCTTAATCTGAGTCTGAAATCAGCTGGCAAAGTCTGGATTCTCAGGCTGAAATCTATAGACAGCGCTCTCACTCAGCTCAGAGTCAAGACAGAGTTAAAACGGGACAGATTTATGTCAGAGCATATAATTTGTGTCTCGTTTTATCCTTTATCATGAGTCTGAACTGAGTCAGAGCATGCTCTATAGATCTCAGCATAAGACTTCACATACCTTTAAGAACATTCTGGAGAACTCTCAGAATTGCATAAGGCACATGATATGTAATTGCATACTCTGAAATGTAGAGTTACACGCTCGTGATTCGAATCTTGAATCTTTCGTAAACTAGGCTGAAGTTTTACCCACTAGAGTCCAGTGCATTGGCTTTCCTCTCTGTATAAACCGCTAGATAAAGGTCATATACAATATACATATTTATTTTATTGTGTAAACTAGTAATCTGTACCTGTAAAATTTTCCCGGGAGTTCATTCTATAGTCAGTCTTCAGCAGGCTAGGCGCAGTTTGTAAATCCTAAGTGAGTTAATTCATTTAAAATTTAGGAAATAGAAACCAAGAGAACTTGATTTAAGTTCACCGCGAATTTCTATTGTGTATTTTAAACTCTAGGGAATCTAAGGTAAAGGCTTCAGCAGACACAATTACCTAGTACAGCTTTATGGCTCATACAGAATGCGCGCGTACACGAGTAAGATTTTTACAAGGAAAAGGCCGGGCAATGTGGCAATCGCGCGATGCGATCCGTATTTTAAAAGCCTTGATACACATTTGTTTCAAATGGGAAGCGTCGGTCGTGGCTAGTTACTGCCTAGTTAGAGTTAGTTAGTAGCTAGCCTGGAAAAGATGTAGGGGGAAGTCCCCTAGTGGCGGACACTTAAGGTTTTTATGAAAAATAAAAAATCTGTTTAGAAAAATATTACTTTATTTATGTCTTATATTAGTCAACAAAACATAAAATCAATATCAATTATCAAAAATGCAACTTCTGCATAAATATATTCAAAAACATAAATTAAACTTTGGTGAAAAAAACGCAGTCTCTGGAATTGGCCCCTAGTATCGGACAGACTTCACTTGGAACCCCTAGCAAACCCCTGTAAACTTGTTTAGTCCCATTTTCCTTTCTTTTTCTTCTCTTCCATTTCAATGTTATTCTGTACTTCTATCCTCGAAAATCGAATAACATTTATTAAGAAAAGTATACATACTTACTGACAAGAAATAATAGCACATTCACTGTCCAGCGTTAAGGGACTACTTTGTGTTTGGTACTAAGGGACGAGAATTGGTCCCATTTTCCTTTCTTTTTCTTCTGATCCATTTCAATGTTATTCTGTACTTCTATCATCTGAAAATCGAATAACATTTATTAAGAAAAGTATACATACTGAGAAGAAATAATAACTCATTCACTGTCCGGCGCTAAGGGACTACTTTGTGTCCGGTACTAAGGGACAGAGAATGGTCACAATATATATTCCATATCAAATCCATTATCAAAATTCTCAAAAACTTTTATTGATTACTAACAACAATAAACACTACTTTATTAAAAACAAATATAGTAAACAACTAATAACAGATACTTACCTGGTGCTTACCTGTAACACTCACCTGAATCTTACGTAACGCAGTGTCGTCCCGCCAAAAACAGCAACCAACTACTCCCACTGTTGTCGCGCGCGTCACGGGCAAACCGGGTCCCGTGACTCAGTTTTGCTACATCCCCCTGCACCCCTCTAACTCGTTTTTGAATCGCTCGCTTGCTTAGTCACCGACATAGTACGAGTGTCCGGTACTAGGTGCCGTCCGGCGTTACGGGACTTCCCCCTACCACCAAGCGTTTTAGCGCGAGTACGATACCGCGTAGAAATTGCTGAGTGGTATGGGTTTAATTAAACTGCCAACCAAGTTCAAGTTCAACATTATCACTGCTTTGTCATTCGACATTCGTAAAACTTGTCATCGAATAAAACATATAGTTCTGTATGCTCTGGAGTATTAAGCTTATATTCATGCAAGCAATGTTAAACAATCGACCGCTGCGCGTTATATGTATTCAAGCCTTTATGGAATGTAAAATAAATCTTTACAATTTTCACGACGATAAATTGCTGCACTTTGTAAAGGATTTATAAAATCAAAGCAAACTGAAACCCGGCGCGACGGAAGCGTATAATTATAATTATAACAATGGAGGAGCTAATATAAATACGACGCGGTTTCAATTATTAGTCTAACTAGACCAGTCGTTGACTTTCCATTATCATACACGATGAGGCTTGCTCCGGTTGAATTATAAATTTATTACCTTCGTTGACTCCCCAGGCTCGGATGTAATTCCGCACCAACTCGAGTACAGAGATCGTTGGACTGTCGCCGTATGCACTTTTGAAATATTCACGGGTAGTTCAAATTGTTCAGGGAAGTAAGGTGGTGTGGCCTAGCTTGTACGCCGAAATTAGGTGCCTTGCTTATATCAGCTTTACTTTTTTCAAACACTTATATTTTTACTAAAAAAAAAAACAAGCTGAATAGCACAGAAATCTGAATATATGACTGACTGATCTGTCAACACACAGCTTAAATTACGAACCAATCAGAAGAGAGAAATAAAGACTCCCACGGGCCTAAAAATTAAATTTTGCTCCCGCTATCCTCTAAAGCCTCTAAGATGAAAAATTGTTTTTTTAATAAAATTAAAAATAAAATATAAATAAAAATTAAATAGAAATAGAAATTTCACTCTCTGGACTCGGATTATAAATGCAGATCATTCTAGGTCGAGGAGAAACGTCAAATTGTTCGCGAGAAGCACTGGAGCCGGCCGGTTCTTGTCCGTGTAATTACATAGGACATTTCTGGAAGACTTCACGTCTGATGGCTTTAGGTATTTGTTTTGGGAATCGATGCTGACGTGAAAGACTAAATTATATTATTGGTATATAAAGGTGCCAACTGGCCAAAAAGGTGGTCGTTGCCGCTCTGCCGCTTTGAGAGATTTGAAGATTGGCCGCAGTTTTTTTCAGGTATAATTAAATAACCCGTTCTGCCCCCCGATTCAGACACCTCCGATAACTTATTTATCGATCGATTCGGTTTGTTACCGTACGATAACATATATTAATATGCTCTTGTAATGGAATGTATCTTGTCGATGTCGATAACGTAGTCAAAAAATTTTCGATACGAGATCGATATCTAACCGTATCGACACGGTAAGTTATCGAACAGGTCTGAATCGCCCTGCTGTTCCGTATATCTACCTACTGATCATTTCGGTAAAGATCAGCAACTCATCAATGGCTCACCTACAGATCTTCTCTTAATAAGGTTTAAGCCAAAGTGAAAAGTCAAAGTCAAACATTTTATTCAAAGTAACAGTTACAAACAAAAAAAAAATTATATATAATTTGAAGTTCATAGGATCTAGTTCACAATGCTAATCAAATGCAAATTCGCACACTTCATAAACCTTTGAGGTTTTCTTACGATGCGTTTCACTTTCGTCTTGTCTCTCGAACGCGTCTCAGAACCAATTAAGACCAATCCTCTCCTACAAAAAACAATCTGCTATGTTCGAGTAATGTACCAAATAAATACTAATTAGAAACGGTCGGTAAATGAGACAAAAGTACCCAAAGGCGTCAAGACGGCTAAGTAAACTGTATGCATTGTCGGCAACTGGGTCGCATTGTGTTTGTCATGCAACACGATATTACTCATTGGAATTGTGTAAATATGTAAACTATCACTAGATGCGAATAATTATTATGTAATAGGTGCATGGTCGAGCTTACTTTAATTGTTCCTATTATTGAACTGTTACGTAACTTATTTATCAGATTATTTCTTAGCGAGGTTTTTCTTTACATGTTACTTACTACTCTCTCTATCTGCTACGTGTTCTCCATTACTGAGGGTCGTGACCCTTTCCACCGAGGACTCTTTTGTAAATTATGTCACGCCATGAGCCTCGGTTTTTTGCGACATGCAAGGCTTCGCAGACCTTACTGTCGAGAGTGATGCGGATTTGGTCTGACCAACGCATCGGCTACGTCCCCGAGGTCTCTTTCCGTCCACTTTGCCAGTAACCACAATCTGTTCTAGATTATGTCCCTCAATGTCCCTAGATTATGTCCCTGTTACTACCATCACTAATTTTTTTTTATGCGATGACAAGATAGTCCTTGATTGCGATCTGACCTGATGGTAAATGATGATGCAGTCGAAGATGATGCATGCATTAATTTCATGCATGAAATTAGAGGTTTACACGCGAAATTAATGACGAAATTAATGTCATGGCACTACTTTTATGCCACTAATTTCGTAATGTAAATTCGGCATAATAGACAGAATGCTAAGGAGTGAAGATGAGTGGGAAAAGTACGCAAAGCTGATAAAGCATATTATGAAAACAAGGGAAGACGACGATTGGGACAGGCAAAAAGGAGCAATATAGAAGAGAAAATAGCTGCTTTCCTGATGAAATGTTAAGTGTGCGGTACCAGGAGGTAGTGGTACAGAGGAGGTTTTTTAGCCCGTAGGCCGCAGCAGTGGAGTCGGGCGTGCCAGTATGGATCCATGAGGATTTTTCCCCCTCCGGGATAAAAAAAGTACATCAATATAAATTTTCTCTGTTGACCACAAAATAGTCTAATAACTTGTAAATTGAAGTAGCATACATTCCTGCTCTACTAGCTGAAATAGTTACATAGCTACGTATCAACAACGGCTGGTTTCTTGTTGGCATTTCTCAGCAGAATCTACTTCCCGAACCGATGGAATTTCGACTTATCACACTATGTAGTTCAAGTTGCAACCAAGTGGTTGCACTACATGCTTCCGCCGTAATATTTGAAATTGAATTAAGTTAATGAAAAATACGTAGTTCACAATTTTCAAGGAACTTCCTAAATATACTACCTAGACTAGATTTCAAACGAAACTGTACATTTTCCCATCAGCCCTTCAAACACCTCAGCTTTGTTAACTGATGAGCTATATCGAAGCTATCTCCATCACCCACTAAACATGAATAGGAGTTAAAAATAACTGTTCAGTACGTCTCTATAATAACATGAACACATCAGCTTTTGCAATTAACACTAGTTGAGCAAATGAAAATTCGTGAGTAATCAATTGAAAATTTGCGCATACGTGTAGATAAACGTTCATAAGCACCACGAGCAAACAAATCTCGCCACTGAGTTGGCGCCAACATTCCTATTATACCAGCATAGAAAAATATATGTTACAAGGTTTTTGTTTAATTTAATTTACCAACATTCTGAGCTGAGTCATTGACTGTTAACTAAATTGTATTTCTGATAGGGATAAAATTACAAATTTTTTTTTAAGTGGTTAATTACGTCTATAATTGCGAACCATCCTATATACTTATTTGTATATGTGTTCAATACAGTTCCAAGTTAGGCCACTGCTATCTGAGACTGCATCGTGATTCGTGACATACCTACCTTTCATCAGTTAATATCGGGATTGGATAGCATTGAAATAGATTGCGTGAAATATTCGTTATATATTTGCAGAATCTTCATCATAAATAAACTTATATACTTAGTACAACTCGTTTATCCGGTTATATTAGGTAAGCGCTTATCTTTATGTTCATCAGGTTAATATTGTTTGGAGCAGATCGCCTTCAGTTTTACGATAAGTATAACCCATTAACATAGCATTACTACCGAAAGGTATAACCTAACTGTCACATTCACAAGCGGACCTATTCAAAATTTTTATATTATTTGCTAATAAATAAGTGCCAGGTATATGAGTGGTTTTGCTGCAATTAAATATCACATGCTTCAAAGGCGAGGGAAATAAATTTGAGGAAACCTGCGCACACCTGAGATATCTCCTTAATGTTCTCAAAATGTGTGAAGTCTGCCAATTCGCATTGGGCCAATGAGATGGACAATGGAATAAATCCCTCTCTGACAGTAGTTAGCCGTTGATGGGTTGCTGATCTTTTCAATCAATCAATTAGCTGCACTTTCTTATCTCAATCGTCAAAATCATCGACAAATCATCGACAAAATCGAACAGGAACAGAACGGTTTATAATAAATTATCCCTGAAAAATTCTTAGTTTGACTTACAGATAAAGCCGGCAACGCATTTTTAGTGCCTCTGGTACTACAAGTGTTCATGGGCGGCGGTAATCACTATACACCAGGTGACCCGCCAGCTAGTTTGCCCGCTATTCATATAAAAAAAATATATCTTGCGGCTCGCCTGTCGCTATCACCTTCATATTATATTCCTTCTGTAGCTGACTGTCACACTTTTGGCGGGTTCAAAAGGGTAGGCTTAGGCTCGTAAAGACATTAATTTTTTTTTATAAAAACTGTCCTTTCAGGATAGCTCCTGCATCGTCGACAGACTGCGTCGTTTCTTACCATCAGGTGAGATCTTTGCAAAGGGCTTCAAGGGACATATGCCTCATAAAACAATACTGGCTAAACCATCAACATCGATGGGGCATATGCCACTAACGGGAATGGGTCTGCTTTCTGTCTACTCGTCTTAACATGCATTGGATTGTATTTATTTGTATTTAGCATAGTTTCATTACCTATTGTATTTTTTTTTTTTGAAAAGAGCAACCGCCGTGTTTATTGCTGGCTCTTCTCGGCAGGAAAGGCATTCCGAACCAGTGGTAAATTCATTGACGATTCAAAAGCGCTTGTAAAAGTTTATTTGAATAAAAAAATATTTCTATTTCTATTTCATAAAACAATACTGGCTAAACCATCGAAATAGATATACACGTAGTAGGTACATCGATGGGTTAAACGCTTAATAAGCAAAGCGGCATTTGACGATTCTGTTGATTTCCTGGTACTAAAATGAGCTAACAATTTCAATGCCAAACTTTACGACCGGCAAATGGGGCAACATGTGTACCTATGGCTATATGTGTTTTAGATTCCTGCTCAAGAATTTCAAGATTCTCCACTAATAGTGTTGGTACAAAGTTTTCAATCTATTGTATCGTAACCACAGATAATATATTTCTTTTAATAGCAATAAAAAGAACATAAAATTCTGTTAATGTACGCCTAGTAAGCAAACATGTCTTTTTTATCGGACTTTTGTTATATTGATTGGCATTTGACTGCCAAACTTACCTGATGATACGGTGAAGGGGTAGATAATATGGCGGTACCAATTTTGGACAAATTAGATTATAAATTTCAAAGTTAGCTCCTTTTTTCCATCCAATATCCAATATCCAAGCAAACAAGTATTTTTTTATCGCACTTTTGTTATATTGATTGGCTTTTGACTGCCAAACTTACCTGATGATACGGCAAAGGGGTAGATAATGTGGCGGTACCAATTTTGGATAAATTAGCTCCCTTTGATTATAAATATCAGAGTTAGCTCCCCTTTTCCGATCAATGCTTCATTAATACTTTTATTGCACATCACATAAAAAAAGAACAACATGAATTAAGACATAATAATGTATGCAATTAGGCTACTTAATCGTTTCCTAGTGATTTCTTCAATGCACACAATGGTGTAAAAGGTCAAGCTACAGATAAGAGTTTGGTGGTGTTAATACACTTTTAAACAAATGCGTAAATAACTTGAAGTAAGACTTGCATACGAAAATACAAATACATATACATATAGAGGTATAGATACTGACTATAGAAAGAACTCATACGTAGAGACTTTTAATTGACCTAAAAAGCATTGAATACGTCGAGTTCGAGAGTCAGTTTTCGCATCGCTGTAGCTGAAAGGCTATCAACTCGTTAGGAGAATAACATTGATATCACATTAACGAATTGCAATCAATAAAAACCCAATAGTGCGGTCGTATCGAAGTTAGTTTAAACAAATAGCTTGATAAAAAATACATAAAGGATAGTTTATTTTAATCACGCTTAATGTAAAAGAAGGTCTCAAATATTCAATAGAATGAGACGGTTGACCCAAATTGACAAAATAACCAATCGTCATGTCGTTCACAAATTTTCTAATCAACACTAGGTGTCTGCAATGATTTAAAATTGACCGTCTAGACAACATTGCAATTTGCAGTGATTTACACATAACCAATGATTGTTAAATGTTTCTATTTGACGCTGAAGATCAAAGTAAAATGGAACAAGGTCAAAAGATACTTTACAGGGATTTACTGGCGATATATTACTGTATACAATACTCCCACGCAAACTATTTAGCTATTAACGTATTTACTAGAAGTGACATTGCACCTAATACAATTGCAGATATATAGCCAAACATCACTTACTAGTAAATAAAAGGATTCTTCTGCTCGATACTAAGGCACTTCCAGGACCTATTACTACCAATACTTAAAACAGTGTTATTTCAAAATTGTTTTGACATATCAACCTTAAAATACTTCAGAATGATACTGTAATTTACATAATTGAATAGACGATAATACTGTTTAAAGAGTTGGTAGTACCTATAGGCCCTGGTAATGTGCGATATATTGTGCCTATTCTGTTGTACACAATTCCTAAATTATTAATTAACTAAATTGACAAGTCATCTTATGCTATCATATACTTACCATTACGATGAAAATGACAAATATCACTGGGATATTAGCCATGTTCGCAGCCTCCACAACAATTTTTACACTTCTTTCACTAGACAAACTTTGATTTGTCGGTAAAGAACTGTTCGATTTCTATTAACACTGTTTATCTCTTTTTAATGTAGATAATCTATGTCAATCATCTGCGAAATTAGTAATTTTACCGTTTATCACGTCACTCTTATTGGATCTAGTTTTAGTATTTCCCGTTGTTTAACCTTTTTAATTTTAATTAGCTTTAAATTTTAGTTTTTTATTAAGTAAAAAGCATGAAGTTTTTTTTATCTTATGAGTGTATTTTTAGATGCATAAACTATAAAACCGAAATCATTAAAAACAACGGGTCATTAACAACGCGATTAAAAAAAACCTTATTTCTATTGTAATAAGATCTATTACTCTATCTAGGTACGAGTATAAGCTAAGGATTTTTATGACGCCAGCCAATCAACATTGCTAAATGTATGTATATCATTAATTTATTTAGATTAATTAATTAATTATTATTTACTTTGTGTGTACATAAAAAATATATACGCGACGAATTGAGAACCTCCTTTTTTTGTTGGTTAAAAAGAGACAGGTACCTAAAGAAAGCTTAGATACTAAGTACACATATAAATATATTTGTATAAAAAAACTGTAAATCGTACACAATGTTAGACTTAAAATTGAAAACCACGTCGGCTGCGAGAACCTTGGTAGCATAAACGATGTCCTTTTGTAATTTCCTATGTTCGCTGCTCTTTCGTATGCAGATAAGCATCGTTAATAAAACATCGAGGCAGTGCAAACAAATGGCGAGATAGTGGTCGTAATTGAGATATGGACGCATATTTGGGATACCAAAGTTATATATTAAAAGATAAACATTTGTATATTACACATGAACATTTGTAACCAAGGAATAAAATATTTGACTAAATATATTAAGACTAAGTAAATTAAAATTTAATTAATCAATTAAGTACGATAAGTGAAACGAAAAAAATCAATTATATTTTATTTTTATTATGAAAGTCGGTCTAGTGTGGATTTGTCAACTTGACTTTTTGCGATTTCGATTATGAGATGAGATGATGAATGTCTGGTGGGAGGCTTTGGCCGTGGCTAGTTACCACCCTACCGTCAAAAACGTGCCGCCAAGCGATTTAGCGTTCCGGCACGATGGCGTGTAGAAACAGATTAGGGGTATGGGTTGAATTTACACTGCTATACCCCTTCCAAGTTAGCCTGCTACCATCTTAGACTGCATCGTCACTTACCATCAGGTGAGATCGCAGTCAAGGGCTATCTTGTCATAGAATAAAAAAAAAAAAAAAAGATGATGACGATAACTTTTTATTTCACTATCTCTAATTAAGTAAATGAAAAGAGTATTCAAAATTCGCGCCGTAATTAAAAAAATTAAGCCACAACAAAAAATGAATAAAAATACATAAAAAGTCGCAACTCTACTATTGACGACTGAAAGAAGGGAGCGACCTATATTTTACTTAATTAAAAATAACGTGTCTTTCCGTACACTACTGCGAGCTGTTAACATTTTCACAACGGAAATGAGTTGAGTTGGAAATGTGAGCTGAAATAGAGTGAAAAGTATTTTTTGTGCATGAAAAAGCTTGCGGACGAAATTGATTTTTAACCAACTACCAAAAAAGGAGGAGGTTCTCAATTCGTTGGAATCTTTTTTTAAAATTTATGTTCCCCGATTTTATAGAAAAACTAGTTGATGCCCGCGACTTCGATCGCGTGGTTTAAGGTTTTTTAATTCCCGCGGGAACTCTCTTATTTTCGGAGTTAAAAAGTAGCGTATGTGTTATTCCAGACTATAATCTATCTCTATGCGTTTCAACCAAAACGTGTCAGTCGTTGCGGCGTGATTGAGTAAGAAACATCCATCCATCCATACATCGAAACTTTCGCATTTATAATATTGATCGGATTATGAAAAAAAACGTATACGATACATTAGACCTGCACTGGTAGCATGGGCAGGAGATAAAAGTTTTATCCCCCGATTTTATCCACTGACAACAAAATTATCTTTTCCCTATGCTAAAGCATGGCGACAGAGGAGAAAGCGATGTATATTTTTATAAGTATATCCACTGAGTGTTATTTCCACCGCTGTGCCCATGCTCGACGGGTGGATAAAGCTAAGCGAGGGGATAAACGTTTTATCCTTTTCCCGGGGATAAAATTTCTCCCGCCCATGCTACCAGGGCTGAAGTAGTACATGGCTCGGTGGGTAACCGAGTATTTATGTGTATTAGAGATCAATCAAACAAGCGTTTTACTAGCAAGAAATCAACTCTAGTATTTTTGTTGCGTTATTTCTAAACCGATAAATATAATTTACAACATAAAAGTCTGTATGTCGGTTAACCAGAGAAACCTAACCAAGGACAAATCGCGGATAAAGCAAACAATTTTATATTTATGTAACATATAAATAGCTTTTTATATCATTTGCAATGTATTTCGGACTGTATTGGTTTAGGGACGAGTAATCTGCGTCATAGGTTTCTGATAAACAAGTAGATATAATACACAGCCCATGCTTGCTTATTACATTATGCTCGGTTTTGGTATATTTTTAACCGACTTCAAAAAAGGAGGAAGTTCTCGATTCATCAGTCTTTTTTTTTATGTATGTTTCCCGGTTACTTGAAGACGCCTGGACTGATTTAGAAAATTCTTTTTTTATTTGAAAGGGTATACTTTCTAGATGGTCCTATAGATATCAGGTCAGGATCTGATGATGGGATCCTGAAAAAATCGAGGGAACTCTTCAAATTTTATAGGCACATTACTACACTTTTTAGTATTACTAGGTACTTTTCAGTGGCGTTTGAAGTCGGTTTTGTAAAAATACGGAATCAGCGAGTGTTAAATAAAGATAGGTATGAAATTATGTAAACGAAGATGTAACTCTTAAAACCGGAAGAGATAATACTTGTTAATGCAATTGTTCAAATCCTACCAACAAACCAACAATTTCAATTGTCGAAATAAAACTAAGTGATGAGACTCAGTCATATTAAATTAATTAGCAGCTGAACTAATTTGTGGTAAGCGTTCTGAGTATGTGTGTGCACTCATGAAACTACATTTTGTCAGAGATTAGTAAGAAAAAATAAATTGCTTTTTATATAAATCAAATTATGCAAAAAAATATCTCTAGATGGCGTTAGTACTATAGTAAGTTGTATTTTAGGGTTAAAATTGACGAAATATCGTATTTTAGTGTTTTGCTCAAAATTTTATGCCATTTTATGACATGGATAAAAGTTTAGTAACTGTAACCCGACTAGGGAAATTTGATGTAGTATCTATTACATATATCAATTTGTTCGTGTAAAATGTAATCTATGTCACCCGGATCATCTTAACAAATCGATTGACACCTGATTCATGAAAATCGGCTCACAAGTTTATTCGCTACGATGGAACATTCGGAATTAGTCTATGTAGACTGCTAAAATAACCCTTCTTTTTGACTTTGCCGTAATGAGGTAAAAATAGAAAATTCTAATACTGAGATCTATAGACCGTATATCTCGTTTTAACTCTGTCTTGAGTCTGAGCTGAGTGAGAGTGCAGTCTATAGATTTCTCCTTAGTATTAAGTGTTGTATTTAACTCCGTAAGAAGCCGTGAAATCTGTAAGAAATAATAACTAGATTTATCGAGCTTCGCAATACGACGTTACGACGTTAGCAATCTAAACTTTAACTCATCTCTGCTGTTGTATAGTAAATTAGTCACTTACAATGAGGTATATTTTTTTGTAGTAATATTATGTTTGAATTAGTACCTACACACAACATCAATGAATATACGAATATATTTTGTATTGTAAGAATGTTATCATTCTAGCGTATGAATGACGAGGTTGAATGGACGGCTGTTGGCGGAAATCCAATTTGTAACAAATTGTAAACTTTCCTCGCAGATTTCGAAACCAATCTCTTTTGTATACTTTTTTTTAAATCAATAAATAAGCAAACCGTAAGCTCTGTGATATTGTGTTAGGATTTATATTATAGTCTTAGTCTTGATGTGGTATTTTGTTAAACATCTTTTTAGCCTATAAAATTATTACGAAATCATTTTTGTGGTTCTATTTTACGTTCCACTTAACTGCAGATGCTATTTTTGTAAGCTTTATAGGACGGTTTATGTTAAAACGAATGTAAGTTCCTTGGTGTCTTTTTGTGTTGTTTAAAGTTTTATATTTTCAATTTTATCTTTTGCAAACAATGTTACTATTGAAATAAACAGATTAAAGGTTTGTTAACACTCATGCTACATTATTTTTTCACATTACAACTTCATAAAAGTGTTTTTACAACTGTCTTCATAATCTTTTTTGTAACTTATCTACGACCTCCCTGGCGCAGTGGTGAGCGCTGTGGTCTTATAACTGGGAGGTCTCGGGTTCGATTCCCGGCGGGTACAATTTGGTAATTTATAATTTCTGAATTGTCTCTTGTCTAGTCTGGTGAAAGGCTTTAGCCGTGGCTAGTTACCATCCTACCGTCAACGACGTGCTAGCGATGTAGCGTTCATGCACGATGGCGTGTAGAAATCGATTAGGGATATGAGTTGCATGTACACTGCCATACCCCTTCCAAGTTAGCCGCTAGCATCTTAGACTGCATCGTCACTTACCATCAGGTGAGATCGTAGTCAGAAAAAAATCTATATTAGGTAGTTTACCTTTTTTGTTATAGAATATTAAACCAGTTTAGACAACTTAATTACGGTTTCGGAGATCATGTATGGTGTTTGATGATAGCAGTTCCACGAGAGCTCGATGGGAGCGGTGTTTGACCAATTACGCCCAGATTTATATGAAAATAAAATAAATGGTTGCGCTCCCAAAATATTTGGCTGTCAATAGGCAATTTGCCGCAAGATTTATGACTGGTTTGCTGGTGTTGAAATGACAATCTGTAAGCGCCTGTAAAACATTATAATAGCTTAATTTATGGTTATTTTAACCGCTCAAATTTGATACGCATCGGATCAATTTATTTTAGTTAAATTATGGTTGATAGTTATAATAATATATAGCTTATGAGATACGAACATATAATATTAAATATTTTACTTCTATCGATGATTTCACACATTAGTTGTAAGTAATGCATTTAACTAATTAAACGGCGATGCCATAACATGTGATAAAGATCGGTAACTTATCATAATATTATTATATCTTTGTCGCCATAAAGTTGCATCATATTATGATAGTCATTATTAAAAAGCAGTGATACACCAGACACAGTAGGTACCACACCTTTGAATTTTCTGTGTAAAGTGCGTTTAAGAAATTAAATATCACATGCTTCAACGGTGAAGGAAACTTGCATGCCCGGAATGAAATCTATAGACCGCACTCTCACTCAGCTTAGACTCAAGACAGAGTTAAAACGAGACAGATTTATGTCAGAACATTTCTGTGTCTCGTTTTAACCTCTATCTTGAGTCTGAACTGAGTCAGAGCACGCTTTATAGATCTCAGCACAAATGTTTGAAGTCTGCCAATGCAAATGCATTGGGCCAGCGCGCAGCGTGGTGGAATTAACCCTCCGTTGTTCTTTTTTGTTTTGGGCTGAGAGGGACCAAAGTCAGCGACTGATCAAGAGTTCTGACCGCCCCTGATCCTCGCGCCTTAGGCTGCAGCCTAATTAGCCTAAGGGTTAATCAGGCCCTGACCATAGTTCTCTCTTCTATATGTACTTCTATCTCATCTCTCTACCGGGTTTCAGGCCAACCTTATTTCCTTTTTACCCGACTAACTACGGCACAGCAAAAATGAAGGGTTATGATTTTAGCAGTCTACGTAACTATTTACAAATGTACCACCGTAGCGCCTACACAACTGAGCCGATTTTGATGAATAAGGTGTCGGTCGATTCTTTCGGCTACGAATAAAACCAATAATATGATGGATGTTATATCCAATTTGACATATTCGGGTTTAAAAATTTAAAACTTTTTGCTTGTTAATTGATTTGTTTGATTTGTGTACGCAGATAAGGAAACTGTACGGATTCTTCATTAATGAGTTAACACCTCGCGTGGAATTCGTATCTTGTTTGTTTAGTTTGGAGTATACGCACGTGAGCGAAAATTTTCCTAACTCTATGTACTGTATGCACGTTTTTGTGAAAAAAATAGCACTGGTTCACTGAACTTTTTATTGACCAAGGGGTATTAGAGTAAATATTGTGTTTAGTCTGTTTTACCTACAGGTGTACTTCCGCTGCCTGTATTTGAAAAGATACATGGGTATTTAAGACGTACCTGAATTCTTAAAAAAAAATTGTTTTAAACTATTTTTAACCGATTTCCAAAAAGGAGGAGGTTATAAATTCGGCTGGTATCCTTTTTTTCCTATGTATGCCCACTGATTTCTTCGGGATTTCCGGACCGATTCACGAGTTTTTTTTTATTTGTTCACAAATTACATTTATTTACATAAATAAACAAAATTTACGGTAACACAACCCAAACAAACTTTTTCAAAATTATTGTTTGTCTGTCTATGTAAGTGTAAAATCCTTACTAATATTATAAATGCGAAAGTATGTTTGTTTGTTGGTTTATCCTTCAATCACGCAGCAACGGAGCAACGATCAGGTTTTCCGTGAGATTTTTAAAAGCTTAACTCCACGAGGATGGAGTTGTGGACAAAAATTAGTTAACTAATAAATTGATATGAGAAACGATCCAATAAGATTTTAAAAGCCTCTAAATAAATAAAGAAACCAAAAAAAAAAGATTTAAATAATATTTGGTATAATATAGTTTTGATATTGCTATAAACCGGTCCCAGGTTTAATATAAACAGAGATTTACGCCATTCATTATGCTGAAGACAACAACCGCAAAATTGACATAAAGAGATAAAATTCGGTCCCTTTTCAGAAATTCAGGGCAAGCAAACTGTTTTGGTAGGGCCGTGCTAAGGACGACATTACACACACACACGCACGCACACATACCCACAATATTTATTATATTTTGTAATTGCCCTATATTATCGCGCTATCTTTTACTATGTTGTAACTTCGATTTGGTGATATGGCGCTATATATTATCAGACAAAATTGATAGTAGAGATCTTAGAAGCGAATTTGATGGTTTTAATTTTACCATAGTATTTTGCGTATAGGTATATATAATTCATAGAATTCTACAGATTTTTCTCGACTCATGTTTGTTCAGACTTAACTTTTGTTTACAGTAATGGATATACAAATATGTATGCGACACATATTTAGTATATATCTATTACTGTAAACAAAAATTGATTAACTGGTTAAATAACTTAAACTAAAATGAAACAGATCGAAATTGAAACGAACAGATCCAGTTCGTACTTAGGTTAGAGTTTAAACGAGATACAAATATGCTCTGAGATAAATCTGTCTCGTTTTAAATCTGTCTCAAGTCTGAGCAGAGTGAGAGTGAGATTGCGGTCTATAGATTTCAGCTTAAGGTGCATTCCAATTGCCTAGATGTCTTTTCATTCTTGCCTTGAAGTAGTGAGGTGCTCAGGTGATGGCTTTCTGTAAGAGCGTGCTCTTCTTACGCTTCTTTATGTGGGAACGGAACGTAATGGAAGGTGACGTATGACTGAAGTCGGTGAAAGAGGCCTTTGAAAGAATCCCTTGGAATGAATGGCGTGGACTAGTGATGGTGCGTTGTGTGTATAAAAATAAAATACAATTAAAGAGTCCAAGATATATATTTTCTTTGCTTTTATCCCACAATTATCACGTTTATTCCATTACGTTCCGTTCCCACATCAAGAAGAAGCGGAGCGAGACAGAGAGCTGGACCCGAACGCTCACTCGCTCCGCAGAAGGAGAGGCCAGAGAAGAAGGCGCCAATATTCTTCACCTTCATCCCCCCGGAGCTCCGTAGGATGGCGGGATGATCGGTCGAAACCGCTGGAATGCCACAGTTGAATGCGAGCAGCGATCCTGTGGCCTCCCTATAAAGCGAGGACCGGCCCGTTGGGTTTTAGTGGGTATTTTGGCAGTGCCAACGAGTCCCACATACCCGCCTGTTGTCATAGATGGGCGGGACGCGTAAAGGCATTTCCCAACGTTAAAAAAAAAGGTGAGGTACTCAAGATATACGCGGCAGGAAATATAAACGCCGAGAGAGCGTTCCACACCTCGGCGTTTGGTTTCAGTCATGTTGAACTAAAGCGACGCAACCGCAAGTAAATGCTAAAGAAACAACCCTATTGACTATAATAATCAATGATTACTTGCTCATATTAATCTTGACTAGGCGATCTTATCGGTAACTAGTAGCCTGTCAGTACGTTTTATTGAAAACGAAACGACAGCATTCAATCAAAGTTCATGATCCGTACGTGTATCGGTTTAATCGAACATAAAATCCCGATATTAGGATGTATTACACATAACTGCCAAGGTAATCGATTTGGGTTTATATTTAGCAGGAAAATGAAGTAACCGATTACGTAACAATGAAAAATTCCTAATGCTATTTTCCTAAACCCAAACCGAAAAACAAGTGGAAGTTTTAAAAAACACCCAAACGATTATTTATTATTACAGTAAATGAATACATTCAATTCAATGATTTAGTCGAAAATTCCTACAAGATCGTTTGTTGATTCCGATCGATATTTTCCAAAGTGGCACTTATTGGAAAATTGGAGGCAGTTGGCAGCCCTAGCTGTGATGCTGAAATCACAAGAATGAGCTAGATATTGCTATCGTATCGATAGTAGCATGTGGTGAGGCCTTAATGATTACTTAGGCCGTACCACTACGCGGTGAGATAAAACGTTCAAACAGATTCCTATTTACCCGTGTGTGGAAATTCGCTAAATACTTTAATGTAACGGGACTTTATTGTTTTTTGCGGATTTTGATCACACGCGGGGTCACATGAAACTGATGTACATTGGGGTTCCAAGGTGCTGGAGTAGCGACCCTATACCGGGAAGTGCAGTGTTCCCAGACCCCCCACTAGGTGGACCGGGACATCAGACGAGTTGCAGGGAGCCACTGGATACAGGCGGCACAAGACCGAGAGCTGTGAAACATACAGAGAACCTTGACGTGAATGCCCATCGGTTGGTAAAGAAAAACTGGATAATGAAAATAACCTTCACATTTAAATAAATATGAGTAGCTAAATATGCTTAGTCCTTGATATAAATTCGCATTGAAACGGAAAATCGACTGAAATAAAAATCTCGACAAAACTATTTCCGATAATATTATTCTTTTAGTTTTAATCGGAAACGATAATTTTGTTTGATTTTTCGTTATTTGTGTAGTGATAATCTTATCTGGATAATAACAATTTTCAAAAACGTGATTTTTATTTAGTTAGGTATTAACCTCTAAGCTACCACCGCAGTCTAGACATCTTTAAAAACTAAGTAGTTTTTGGAGCTCCAAAAACTTCTAAATCACGAATGTACCTACAAGATACAAGTTACGCCGAGTTAGATATAAATTATAACCCTCCTTAGATACCTGAGATAGTTCTGCTACGAATTAAGGCCCTTTTCAAAGCAAACTAAGTTCCTGCCTCGTGTAACCTAGTTATGCGGTGATAAGAGAAATTAGGTAGATAAACTGATAGCAACCTTACCTACGGTGACATTGGTCTGTCGGCCTTGGACTACGGTTTCTTTGAGTTGTTAAGAGCATTGTGTTTAATTATTCCTAATTAGGATTTGTTTATGTATGCGTGGAATGGAAGTTGGTGTCATGGCGTGGTTACAAAAGTATTGTGTAGAGTCGTGGTAAAAATCGAAGCCAAAATACTTTTCTTGAATAAATCGCATGGGTTACACCGCCATGTCCTTTTACCAGACCTACCCTCTGATTCTGTAACTCAGTGCCTATCAACGACGATAAGCATTTTTTATCCATTGAAGGTTTGAAGAGAAATGTCATTTACTATTTCATAGTAAACCTTCAATGGATAAAAAATATATGTCAGTGGCTTTCATTTTTAGGGTTCCGAAAAAAACTTCGGAACCCTTATAGGATCACTCCGTTGTCCGTCTGTCTGTCAGTGTGTCACCACCGTTTTTCTCGAAAACGGCTTATGATCTGAAGTCGAAATTTATACTGAATGTAAAGTTCAATGGTCTCGTAGTGTTTTAAGAATATCAAGCTTATAGCTTAACTCAGTAAAAAGTTACAGCTTGAAAACCACGGCTTTCTCACTATTAAAACAAATTAAGGGACATCTTCCAAAAATCGTTTCTTTCCACACCTAATTCTTAGTTTCATAGTAAGTCCCGTTATATTTTACAAACACCAGTATTAAAATCTTGCAAATTACGGAGATTTTGATACCTCTAAACCATATAATAGTACCTAAAACAGTAAAAAAAACAAAAAAAAAACGATAACTTACTATGGCTTTTAAATTAATTGCAACGCTAAGGCTAAAACAAACTATCGGATGCCGCGACTATAGCTGCGACTGATAAGTGTGCACAGTCGTTTGAGATCAGCAGGCCCATATTTCTATCGGACATCCGAACGCTCAAGGATCGTCAAAGGTTACGTTCGCGACTACGCCCGATATAGTGTCTAAAGTTCAATGGAATTTACTATCCAGCCGCGGCTTACGTGTCCGTTAGTTTGTTCAAAGCTTAACTTTTTACGCGTCACGTCCACATGTCACTTGTCACAACTACAGATTCACAGAACACTAATAGAATTTTTTTTCTACTACAGATTATTATTACAACTTTTTTACACTGACCTCTAGAATTAATCTATGAAAGTATTGATTTGTTGCTAACTTTTGTATAGGTATAACAAAGTTAGCGACACTGCATTGATAAATGCAATTACTTTTAATTTATTTCTCCACTATTACTTATTCATTTTTATTTATTCACTATTTATATTAGTTAATAAAATTATGGCGGTCGGTGCACCATTTGCAATATTATTAGTTCCAGAGACACTCGTATGTCAAATGTGGTGCTTCAAATTGATTCATAACTATTAAGGTATCTAATCATTGGTAGGTAGGTCTAGGTAGGTAGGTAGGTACCTGCAGAGACAGCCAGTCCAGTAGGTATTAATCATAGCATAGATTTCATAGAGGCGTAGACAGCTGTCTACGGTGTTCAAAGTTGGTTCAAAATTCAAACTTTCAAAGCCAAATTCAAACAAACAAAACACAGATCACTATATACTAGTAAACAAAAGTTCAATAGTAGTTTGCACAAATAAGCATACTAAATGGTTTATATTCTCTTGGAGACAAATAACATTTGATTTCTTGTTTTATATGTGGGATAGTTACATTACATTTTACAATATTAGTACTGAATCAGTGTTTTCTTTTAACTTTGTATGGAGGTGAACTTCGTATTCGAGACAGAGACTTAATGCATATACTTAACTTTGTGAATTAAACCCATTATCAAAATGGACAATACTCCATCGCCAATGGATAATACGTCATCACCAATGTCGGTGAGTACCTATCTTATTTATTTTAATCTCTCGCAAAGAAGCATTAGAAAGGGAAACTCAAACTACAACTCCCAAATTCATGCAGTTATCTAACTATAGAAATGCCTATCTATAGAAGACAGTCTCAGACTTAAGACCGAGTTAAAACTAGCTTATTATTGTTACTGTTTTAATTATTAATAATGCTAACCTAAATTTTGTCCCATACCATTATAATAATTCCTTCAACAAGTTTATTTAAATAAGTATTCTTCATGTCAATATTATATAGAAGTATAGATAATTTAGGTGTTGTACAACAATATATAATAATATAATCAGAGATAAGCATAATTTATGCAAAGGCATTTGTTAAGTAACTTGCAAAACTGGCGTGCATTATAATTTTTTGGACAGGCCAGTTAAATAATCATTTGACAATAGAAAAAATAGAAGCACATTCTACTTTTGCTGCCAGCTAATTGCAAGTGCGCTCCCCACACTTATAGGAGACTTTAGTACGATGACAAGTTAACATGTCCTGACTTGTCTCGTTGAAAGGTTTGATGTAGGATTTGTTAAGAGTTTAATCTTAGCTTGCCAATTTACCAGTTACTTATATTATTTTAACAATAATTATTTTTATTTCAGGTTACCAGAATACCAGACTATTACTAGAGTTTGCACTGCATGTTGGATTGCTGCTAGAAGAGATAATATATTCAGAAGTAAATGCAGCACAATGTCAATTTTTTGTTGTTGATATTTGGTTCCTTGAGTATGGATAATATTGAATCCATACATATATCTGTACCTCCACACAACCCAGAGAACCTACAACTTTTAGGATTGTGTCACAAGCTCATATACAATCTGTGTTTACCTTGAGACATTATATATTTTTAGGATAAAATGTTGAATGCCTATTGGTGCCAATTGCAGTCAAAGAAATGTTATTAAACTGATATGCTGAGGCATTATTTTCAAATCACTGTGTGGTAAGCTCAATGTCAACCTTTGCTATGTTTATATATCACCTTTAGAATTAATGTGATTTAACTCAAAATTCCTGTAACTTCTGTTGTTGTAAAATGTATTTAACATTTAATATAATATGTATTACCAATCCATACGTATAAGATGATTAAGTATTAAGATAATTAACTTTTTTAATAGTTTTATTGGCAGAGATACATTCAATTTTACTCAACACTACTTTTTTGAAGTCTTGCTCATTTCCCACAAATTGCAATTTTTGAGTTAGGTCACTTTAATTCCAAAGTTTGTATCTCCTACTCACATTTTTTATAGGTAAGATAAACTTAATGAATAAATTAAATTGTTTTTATAATTTTGTATTATCAAAATACTGTATCAACCCCAAAATAATATAGTAGTAATAGGCAATTCATAGTTCAATGATACGGAAATCAGAGAGAGAGAATAGGTGTAAAGCCAACATCTTTATATGCTCTCTGAGGTACAGATATAATGGAACCTTGTCATCTGCAGTAGAACATCCACTAGACCAACGAGACAAATAATGTGATGAAAGATGGAGATTGGGGACTCTGTGAGAAAACTACACAACCCCATCGAGTTTGGGCTTTTTAATTTGTCTTGACAAGTTCTCTAGTCCTAAATGATATGCAGGTTCTGATGATGAAGCCGAAAGGCGTTTATGGTAACTCTGTAATGAAACGACGTAACCCCATCGAGTTTCGACTCGTTTGATTCTTTTTGACGTTTAGAAGGTCATTAGTAGGTACCTAATTGGTCAATAGTTTCGGAACCCTCAGTGCGCGAGTATGACTCGCACTTGACCGGTTATTTGATAGGCACTGAGTTACAGAATCAGGGGTAGATCAGACACAGTTAAGAAATTATAAATTCCCAAATTGCCACCGCCGAGAATCGAACCCGAGACCCACAAATACAAGACAGCAGCGCTCACCTCTGCGCCAGTGAGGTCGACAAAATATAGTATCTATAGTATTTTGGATATAGTTCAGAATAAATGAATGACAAAAGAAATCCTTAATATACTCATTTTTTTACTGAAATTATAAATGTGAAAGTGTGTTTAATTGTTGGTTTATTAGTTTATTCTTTAATCACGCAGCAAGGGACCAAGAGTTCCCAAGTATCTGTTGTGTGTCTAATAAATAAATAAATAAATAATAGAGTGACGTAGGCTACTCTTTATACCAGAAAAATAAAAGGTTCCCAAGAGATTTTAAAAACCTAATCCAACGTAGAAGCGGGCAAAAGTAATAAATAAAGCAGACATTTTGAAAAATTGAAACTCAACGTTCTAAAAACTCCACATTTTGGAACTATTTCCAAAATGTCGAGTTTTTCGTTGCAGGTACCTTTGATTGAATTCAACTTTTTAAAAGTCGACGTTCTGAATGGATTTCAGCTCTACACTGCAGTTCTCTTGAATTTGTGGATTAGAAATAAATTATTATGGTTAGTGGGGGATAAACAATTTCGACCAGTTGACAATTTCAGCAAACAATTTCACGAACAGCTGACTGCGGGTTTTTCGCAGGGTCACAAGTACCCTCGTTTAATAGAGGGCTTTTTACGAGGGTTCAAATACTTCACAATCTTTTGTTACAACTATGCGAAACGTGGCCTTTTCATCATTCATTCATCCATCCATTGGAGACGGATCTCCTCTCGAATGAGCAGGCCATAGTCCACCACGCTGGTTTTTTTTAAATATATTTTTAACGAGCAGGCAGGGGTCACCTTATGTTAAGTGATTACCGCCACCCATGAACCTGAGGCACCACCAATGCGTTGCCGGCTTTACTAGATCCTTACCTATGGAATTGCCGTTTCATATAAAGAAAAAAATTAACAATTTTTTAATGAAAAGTATAATGTAGGTGCTTTTTAACCGACTAACAAAAAGGGAGGAGGTTCTCAATTCGTCGGAATCTTTTTATTTTATTTTTATGTATGTTCCCCTATTACTCGAAGACGCCTGGACCGATTTGGTAAATTCTTTTTTTGTTTGAAAGAGTATTATACTTCCCCGATGGTCCCATTGTCATCACATCAGGATTTGATGATGGGATCCTGGAGAAATCGAGGGAACTCTTCAAATTTTTTAGGCACAATATTGATATACTTTGTAGTGGCGTTTGAAGAAGAATTTTTACGTTTATACATATTCCTATCATTTTCAATTTTATTTAATTAATCAAAGTATAGACCATTATATTTAAATGGAAGGTCATTGTTGCTTCTGTTACAGAAATGGACGGCAATCGATGAACTGTTTTTAAAGGTGTTGGTCATTGTCTCATCAGCCTTCTTCAGAAGTTGTAAATTATAAAGAACTTCACGCATTAACGCGGTTTGCTTCTTTGTTTTATACTAAGCCGTCTCATCAGCCTCCTTCAGAAGTTGTAACTTATAAAGAACTTCACGGATTGACGCGGTTTGCTTATTTGTTTTATACTAAGATATTTTTTTTTTCTCAGTTTTTGAACGCACGTTAGTTTGTTAAGTTTTGAAATTGGTGCACGCAATAATTTACTAACTCTTATCAGGCTTGTTAGCAAGAATGTTGATTTACAAGTAGGTACTAAAGTTTTATATTACCTACCTGGAAGAAATTTATAACAAACTCGTTATTTTTATAAACAAAGTTTTTCGTATTTTTAAGAGTTACGACTGACCCTATTAGACTCTCTCTCTCTCTCTACATAGAAGAGCTAAAATATTTTCTGGCATTTGCAAAGTTTAAGATTACAATATCTTATTCATAACTAGTTGATGCCCGAGGCTTCACTAGAGTTGATTTAGTTTTTTAAAAATCCCGCAGAATCTCTTTGATTTCCCGGGATTAAAAGTAACCTATGTCACTCTTCCGGTCCTCAACTATACCCATGCAAAAAATCACGTCGATCCGTTGCTTTGTTGCCATTGAATTGATGCAACATTGAATGACAAACCAACAAACAAACACACTTTCGCATTTATAATATTAGTAAGGATACGTTGTAAGAAGTGTTTAGTCCCTTTTAGTGCAGTAGTTCTTAAATAAAGTAGTTCTTAACTACATAAGATTGATGACAACAGAGCAGCCAAGCTGTACAAATTTGTCATTTGAAACGTCCAAACATTTATATTTAAATAATTCATATCGCGATGTTGTAATATTTGGCTAATATTAATGGGGTGTATAAATTGGGTCCTCGCAACACTTTTATCTTCGTCTCGAAAATTATGCGTTTCCATTAAGATATATCACGGTTAGCTGACAGGGGAAAATAATTTTCCAAGCCCCGGCGTCTGGACCTGTCAAAACAGTAATACGTACACGCGAAAAGTCTGTATAACATATTTCTTCACGGCCCGTGTTTGACAGAACGCTAATTAGTTAACTTTATTCGCCTTCGTTTTTATTTCGCTAAAAGAGCGATAATTTAGCTAAATTCTAACGCAAACAATTACACGGTACGACTTCATTCTTCAGCACCTATTCGACTGAGTTACTACTAATATAAAAAAAAATTAAAAATGCGTTTAGTCTATTAAAAAAAAATAGTTACAGTACACTTTTACAGTAAAATTACGGTTTTTCACAGACGATTTCCATGCGATATTTGAAACAAAACACTTCACGTCCGTCGATCGAGTTCGCAAACGGTGCACGAAAAGGAATTACGAAGCTGTCAATCGCGATGACAGTTACGCATTTTCGCGCCAATTTTCCGCCGCGTACGGTCGCGGTCACACGGTGCTCGAGTCGCGCGATCTCAGTGTGAACTGCGCCGAGCGCGCCGTGCCATCTTACTACCTTACGATTTACGAGTGTGACGCGAAAATGGATATTATAGCGAGGCTCGGGATAGGTCACGTGGCGATGCGTACCCATTAGCCGTATTAGAAAAACACGCTCCTCACTCGGGGGAGTACGAAAAGCACTCCGAACTGAAAACAGATATCTAGCTATCTCAATTTGCTAGCGGATAGCGGGCAATATAATTTAAGTAAAGTTCATTTTTTCAATACATAAATAAAAATAAATGTATAATTTAAGTAAAGTTGGTGAGGGGAAGTTAGTGATGGAATATTTGAATTTTCTTCATGTTCAAACTTGCCTACTTTATAATATTTCTATTGGAAAAATGGAATTGAAAAGTGATGTAATAAAAAGAAAATAACAAAATCAGTCCATCTCAAAGATCCATTTTTATCAATTCGATAAAATATTTGTTTCAACAAATCTTTCCGTCTCTGAATTTTAGTCTGAAACTTTAAATAAAAAATATTTCAAAATTACAAAATTATGCTTATCTAGATTAACCAGATTTCGTCTTTTTCTTTAACAAATGACAGACAACGGACAGAGACGGACGGACGGACGGACGGACAGCGGAGTCTTAGTAATAGGGTTCCGTTGGTTACCCTTCGGGTATAGAACCCTAAAAAGTAAAAACATTGTACTTACTTCGCACTACTTCGTGGAAATAAAATTGTTTGCTTATGATTTTTGGTAAAGTTTCAGTGGAAATTAAATCTGTACCAATTTAATTTGCTTGGATGTGGGTCAATGACTCATTACTGCTGCAGACAGGCTGGGAACATGAGCACCTATTGTGGGTTATTAATTTCATCTCCCTATTAATGCTTAGCTGAACTTCTTTTTTAACTTTAAAAAAACGGAGGTTAATAGGAGTTAAATTTTTATTTCTATATTTGTTATGCGATTTTAACGCCAATTGTGAATTTAATTTGGATGATTCTTTTTGTTTGGTAAGTGGTGTTTAAGAGGTAGACCTAGTAATTGAAGATACCTGTATCTTCAATTCAGCGTTTTTTGAAAAAATCAACAAAAACAAAAATATATGTATTTGTATATAGTGTATACAGATACACAAAGGTATACAAAGTTGACGTTTTGCTTCATGATTCCCTTCAGCAAAAGTTTTTATACTGTGTAGTGTATTTGAAGTCAGTTTTTTAAAAATATTTTTTTTAAATCAGATTATTTTAACAGACTTTAAAATAAAAAGGAAGCGTACTGACCCTTTTTAAACTGTTAAACGATGTTTTCGCCGATTACAAACCGATTGTTTTGTTTATCGAAATTAAGACTTCCCAATTTTATATGGAATCAACCCAACAGTTGCAGTGTAGTATTTTTGTGGGTTTGTCCTGGAATCACGCAGGAACGGAGCAACGACTGCTGTAATTTCTTTGCATGGATGAGAGTTATCTAGAGCACTTTTATCCCATAAAAACCGCATTGTTAAAAATCCCGCGGGAGCATGGGATTTTTATAAACGTAACAATAGCTAAAATCGCAGGCAAAAGCTAGTCACAATGGTAAAGTTAAAACATATAGTAGGACCTATTCTTAAAATACATATTAAGTCATTATTATGTACCCGTAAGTAATGACATAAAATTAAAACTAATGGCGAGCCCGCAGCACAATTTAGAAATAGAAATTTCCTTCTAGGTGGCGGCGATATTCCACAGAAGCGATTTTCTCTTACATAATTACATGCAAGACTTTCCCCTTAAGGCGAAGCATTCTTTATAAAACGATTTTTAATGACACTGGACTCGGTTAGCATGTAAAGCATACTTGGTTCGATTCTTTGTTCGATCCAAATTAACATAAAAACTGGTCTATGATCAGTTTAATGACCTCCTTGAAACAGTGGTGATCTCTATGGGTTTACAAGTAAGGTTCGATTCTGTGTCGGCAAATAGTGGTAGTTTATAATGTTCTTAATTGGCTCAGGACATGTCTTCTTGGGAGGTTTTGACTATGGCTATTACTCAATTTATCTGTGAAGTCGTCCAGCCAAACAATTTAGCGCCCTGGTACTACGGTGAAGCTCAGACTAAAGCGCGCTGTTTAAGTAAGGTAGGTTTAGGTTAGATTACAAACCGACCTTGTTCAAAGCAAGGAAGCCATTGGAGAGTGTATGGAGCTAATGAATCATGACGTCATGTTGCAATAGCGCTCTCTTTTTCTAATAGGAAACTTAAAAGCTCTATATTTTCGAGACTAGTTAAGATATTAAAAAAAGAGAAATGACATTGTGTTGTGTTGTTGATATAAAAAAGCTTTATTTTAAGTATATACAAAAAAAATTAATCAAATACCCAATTCCTATAAAATGTTGGAAAATGTTGGAAAGCCAGTGAGGGATGGGACATTTGCCAAACCTCCTTGGTAAGGAAGCGGCGGAGGAAGTCAGAGAAAAACTGGTAAAATCGAAAAAAGGGCTCAAACTTAGACGATGGTCAAATTAAAAATAGTATACTAAGTATCGAGTACCTAGACAGATGTAGCTGACGCAGAAAATTCTAAAAGTAACTTTATAGTTTAGTTTTAGCCAACCTACTCGTTTACGTAATGTACCATAATTATGCCAGGTATTTCCGGGCCTAAGAGTATTATCGACACGTGAAAAATTTTCATATTTTTATAAAACTGCTATATCTATGAAGAATTTTATGTTTTCCTTCCAGCAATATTTAGCTAAACTGATCAAGATATTTTATTTATATGAAATTAGATAAAATAATACATTAATCTATGACTATATCTTTGTTTGTCAATCATACAAAAATCGACGACATCTGTCTTACTTTAATTTCACTTAAGTAAATTTCTAAATGATATGTCAAAATAATTATAAACATTAGTAACTTCCTAATCAATTTTAGATCAACCAAACTGTGCGTTATTATAGAGTAGTTTACAAAATGATATGCATTGGGCTTAATGACAATATGGCCGGCCTCTATTATGGGACCATAAACTTGATCCCTATTTAGATATTTTAAGATATTTCGCCACAAAATAACACCATATCGATTAAGATGCTGATTGTGGTTACCTACATTATGAGTAGAGTAGGTTTTTTACGTGCGTTGTCAACGTTATTATTAACATATCAAGAAACATCGAAAATTAAATGTTGACACGAGTGGTTACTTTCCGTTTAAATTAAAAAAATATTTAAGACAAAAAATTACGATTTGAATCAACGACTTGAAATTGATTAATAAATTGAATAAATATTTGGAAAGTGATGAAATGTCAGTCCTTGGTGATGATTTCAAAGACAAAATAGTAGAAGAATTAAAATTAATGATCAAGAAGAAAACACACGAAATAACCTGATTAATGATGACTAATAACGAAATAAATCTGATTTTAATGTTGGAAACTTTGCATGAAGTATCCAAGTAGTTCACAGTAAATGACAAGTCATATTATAAGGACAAAACATTTGATTGTTTTTCCCACTAAGTAATACAGAGCAAAATATATTTGTTATTATCACAGAAAAACGGGATAAACAACTATGACGAATCGCAAGACAAACTTTTCTGTCCTTGACTTGTGTCGTCAAGGTGTTAAAACGCCAAAAATGCACGTGCTGTTACCAAATCGATCAAAGGAAACGTCACAACTCACAATATTTGTTGAAGCAAGTCAGCCTTAACACAACAGGTTAATGCACGATAAAGCCTTCCAGATAGCTGCAATTTGACTGACAGGTGTAGTTAGCCGCTGCACTCGCTACCAGCAAATGGATGGATGCCGATAATGTGGGCTATTTTCTTACTGATCCTTTGGAATTTCGTTGAACTTATCAATGAAAGTTATTAATGAGTCAATGACTAATTTTCATTAAATCTGTTACGTTATCTTCTCTTTTATATTATGTACCTAGTAATAATTATGTCCTACTGACCGAATCCGGCAATTACGGCAGCCAATCTCCAAAGAGATTAGCCAATTGTTCGGGAGATATTATAGTGTACAAGTGTGTGCGCAAACACAGGTGCACTCTCTATTCCCTCATGCTCATAGTCCGATGAGGATGCAAAAACTAGAGTTGATTACTAACATAGAGTGTGAAACCTACCTAGAGATACATAGTCTAAGATCAAAATCCACAAACTCTCAAAAAAGTCAATGCATATATTTTGGAATATAAAACCATCGTAATATTTTCTACTTGAGAATTAATATATAATTTTTCATTCCTAGTTTTACTGTTACAGTTACCTACAACATTAGGTATTTTATATTACAACGGCTGGAGAATGCGACAGCCTGGGTAGACGAAGTTGACAGCAAAAGTAAACAACGATGCCCTTCGAGATAACTATTGATATGTTAATGTTTATTCTCGATTGCGGAACGGCGGAATATTGTCCAGCTGTGCATTAGTATCGACGATAATCGATGAATTTATCGTCTCATATCGCGAATGTATTGTGGGTGTAAACGATCCATTTTACGCGTAATCGAAAGTGATCTTTTTCGTTTCCTGTATTTTTATTGTAGTAAGATGAATTCGGTTTCCATTTTTTTTTTCAAGGATTCCTGAAAGGATTTGTATTTGTGGTGCAGCGTTGATAAGTTAATGCCTCGATCTAATTAAGCAATCAAATCTATACTAATAATATTATAAAACTGAAGAGTTTGTTTGTTTGAACGCAATAATCTCAGGAATCACTGGTTCGAATTGAAAAATTCTTTTTGTGTTGCAAGGTCCATTTATCGAGGAAGGCTTTAGGCTATAGTATAACATCACGCTGCGACCAATAGGAGCGAAGCATCCGTGAAAAATGTTGCAAAAACGGGGAAAATTATCCATATTTAAGGGCTTCCGTTGCGTGCGCTGCGTAAACGGTTCAAGTTACCCAAAACATGATTAAATATTTTCGGAGATATAGGACATAACTTCTCGCGGATAGTAGCAAGTCACTCTAAACCTTTTCCACGCGGACGAAGTCGCGGGAATCAGCTAGAATTATATATTCGAAAGCTCTTTGTAAAAGTTTATTTGAATGAAAAATTATTCTATTCTATATGTCCGAACGGTGAAGGTAAATATCGCGAAAAAACCTTCTGAAAATTCTTCTGGACGTTCTTTGAGAGGAGACCTGAGCTCAGAGCCATTGATGAGATCCGAATGACGATGATGATTCAAATCACATCACACTAATAATATTATAAAAGTTTGTATGTGTGTGTGTACGTTTGTTACCTAATCTGTGTTTGTTACTCTTTCACGCAAAAACTACTAGACGGATTTGGCTGAAATTTGGAATGGAGCTAGCTCATACCCTGGATTAAAACATAGGCCACATTTTATGCTGGAAAATCAAAGTGTTCCCGCAGAAATTAAACCTTAAACCACGCGAACGGAGTCGCGGGCATCATCCAGTAATTAATTCTATGGGGCGCGCTTAAGATAGTAAAATGACTGTTAAAGGTAAAAACGTGTCCCGATTTTTAATTTTACTCATATTATGCAATTCGTCGGCAAGCTGATAAAACTATTTACGTGACAAGGTAATTAACGTCACAAGTTTATAATGAATTGCATACCAGCCTTCGAAGGACCTTTCAGACGTGCCACATTCGCAACCGTACCGTAAGTTCTTTCATTTCACAAAGGCTCATGGCTCATAGCTGTGTACGTGTCGTATATGTATAAGTGTGAGCGAGAGCTTGCTCGTACTTGACCTCTCCCACCTAGGCTCCTGAGAGGCACGCACACTTACGCAATGTGCATGTACACGACGTAACCACAAGTATAAAGCGCCCGTAATTCGTGAGATAAACGTACTATACGAGTATGTCGCCGGGCACTGAGAACAGCGTAGTTCCATTCATACCTATACCACTATAGTTTTGCTTGCCTGGTTTTAGAAATATTTATTTTTAACATTATTATAGCATATTCACATATTTTTTATTCTTTATTGAAATTTTTGCACTATATAGCAAGATTGCAAATGATTATCACGCATGCCCCGCCTACTTTTCCTTATATTCATATTATATTTCTGTGCTATACTGAGCACTCGCGGCATTCATATGACATATCCCGACCACCATTCTTTGCAATTTATGACCGAGTGTGTGGTGTGTCCGTCTAAGCGGACACTTATACACCTTTTGTAAAAAATATTTACACAAATGTGAAATATATGTGGCTATACAAGAGAGTCTTGTTTGTATGTTAAATAACGAATAGATTAAAGAAACCGTTCTCAATTTCGATGCAGTTAGCTTTTCTTTAAATAGGTATATTGGTCAAGGTTGAGCCTGGTTTTGCCCGTTCTTGTTTAGCTTTTGTTTGTCTACAACGACGTAGTTTGTGCATTTTGGGTGGAATTTCAGCAGGAAATTCCGCTTTGAATTGAAATTAAATGGGAATTTATAACCAGGTGCAAATTCCATCATCCCTGCATAACGGTTAACCAGAGAATGACGTTCTGACAGTTTTTATATTGAAAATCTGTCAGACAATCTGTCAAAACGTCAAAATCGTTGTTTTTTTTTTCGATGATAAGGTAGTCTAGCTTGATTGCGATCTCACCTGATGGTAAGTGAATGCAGACGTAGTGTAAAATGGTAGCGGGCGAACTTGGAAAGGGTATGGCAGTGTCGATTCAATCCACACCCCTAATCGGTTTCTACACGCCATCGTGCCGGAACGCTAAATCGCTTGGCGGCACGTCTTTGATGGTAGGGTGGTAACCCAAAGTCTCCCACCAGACAAATATGACAAATACATATATTATACCGACATAGATGTTGGTAACTTTGGTGGTTGGTTCTTCTACAGATCTCCTGAACTCTGATTTAATTATACGTATTTAGACTTCTCGATGATTTAGGAGCAACGACATCATCTGTCATGCACTTTTGTACATGATTTTCAACTGAAGTAGATTTTAATTTGAACCGCTCCAAGTTTAATATTAAATGATGGCTGTTACCATACCCGAATATTGTTGAGAATTAAAAAATTGACGGCTGACAAAAATAAATGATACAGAGGCCCATATGAGTGTGTAGACGTTTCATCAATGTTTATTGAAGCCAAAGTCTTGCGCAAGGATGTTGTCGCGGTATCACAAAGTAAAGATTTCCCATAAAAAGATCAACACAATGACAGTTGCCCGCCTCATAAATCATGTCACGTAGGTAACGTAATTCGACCATTTTCATGGCATTTACCAGGGAGTTGTTATAACATTACTAGAGCAGCAATTTCCCGCAAAACCTAACCTAACCACCTATACCACTCTATAATTTCACCTTACTCACTTTTAAGGGAAGCTGGAAGACATTTTTTTAGAGATCAGCTTCACCTATGTCTACTTCTTCGTATATATGTTTTTGTCTTGTAATTCTTTATAATAAAAATAAAAAATAAAACAAAATTGACTCCACTTTAAATGATTTATTGAAACGATAAAATAATGTTTTATTTTTAATATACCTACGTCTGTTAATAATAGGATCGGGAATCCTAAAGTAAGTTAGAATAAACCTGTATCTTAGAAAGCAACTGACTTGCTTGGTTTATGTTCATCAGTCTAGCTTTTTGTAATTTATCCCTTAATACTTTTACTCCATCTGACGTATTAACTTATTATTAACAGTTCGATCCCCACCCTTTGCACTATTGTCGTACCCTAACCTAACACAAGCTTTCTCCTTAAAGAGAAAAATATTAGACTTGCGATCTAGCTTGGCTCCTCCTCCTTGATATAACTCAATGGCAGTTACCGACAGCATAAAATGGTAGTGCTATTTGCTCTTTTTAAAGATGATAATCTAAGATAAACTATATTATAGTATGCCCTTAATCGCTTATTAAACCCAAACTAAACCGTTACAGCAAAAATAAAAAAATATTTTAGTGGTTACCGTACTTGAGTGTTTTTTTTTATTAATTTTGTATGGAAAGAATAAAGACACCAGCCGGATTGAGGACCTCCTGTTTCTTTGGAATTGTTCAAAAGCAAAGACTAATACCTACTGGAGAAAAGTATCTAAGACTGTATGTACAGGTACGAAACAATTTTAGCTAAAATATCATAAAGTTTAATTATAATTAACTGCGGATTATTCCGAAACAGCTTTCCGAGCTAAAAAATACGCTAGTATTTTTTTAAAATTTCGCCTTTATGGAGCTTAAAAAGTCATTAAAACTCACATTACAGTTTAATCTCTACGCAAGGAGCTATTAATTATCCTTACTAACATTTTAAACAAGCTTTGCCCGCGACTTTGACTGCATGGAGTTAGGTTTTTGATAATCCCGCGAGAACCCTTTATTTTTGCGGGATAAAAAGTAGCCATGTCACTATCCCAAGTCGTGGGTGTACCCGCCACCACCCATGGACCCTCCAACCTCGCGGTTAAATGGGCCGAATCTTTGGGATAGCGCCCGGTACTTGTCATCATGGGTGTAGTAGTCATGGGTATAGTCGAGGACTTAGAGAATGATGATGAAATAATATAAAAGTAAAAATTCTTTTTACAAAACCGACTTCAAACGCCATTACAAAATCCCATCTCGATTTCTCCAGAATCCCATCATCAAATCCTGACCTGATGACATTGGGACCACCAGGGAAGCATACCCTATCAAACAGAAAAGAATTTTCCAAGTCAGTCTACGCGTCTTCAAGTAACCGGGGAACATACTCGTACATAAAAAAAAAAAAAAGATTCCGCCGAATTGAGAAACTCCTCCTTTTATGGAAGTCGATTTAAAAAGGTTTCCTGTGGGATTTTTAAGAACACTGTAGACGGAAAAAACAGCACCGTACCGTACCGAATACCGTTCCAGTAACGTAGCGAATTAACTGAGCCGATTTTGACGAATGAGATGTCAATAGATTCGTTATAAAGGTCTGGGGACAAAATCAATATAACAGATGTTACATCCAATTTTTTGTAGTGGGGTTACAGATTATAATTATAAGATTGATTCCTTGTTCATTTTACATGCTGTAAAATTGTAGGCCTCTACACTGCCTCGGTATGAGTATTGAGTATATCTCCATTTAAAGACGTTGCCCATTCGGCGCGAAGAACTCACGACCTTGGTCGGAAATAGTTAACGAATTTACCAAAATTACTGGCGCCTAACGAATTTGTTTAGGGCTTATCTCGATTCACCGTCCGAAACACAATGCCACATTTTTCTCTACAGAGGTCGCCATCCGAATGCGTTTAAAGACCTTATTTGCTACACGGATATAATGTTAAAACAAAACTTATTATATTTTCCCCTTAATAGCCCAACGCTTAAAGGTGCGAACTAAAAACTGAATGGTCGCAGGTTCGAATGTATTATTATTGTCGTACCCACTCCTAGCACAAGCTTTCCGCTTATTTGGAGGGGATAGGAGGATATTAGTCAACTTTAGCTTGGCTAATATTCTTTAAAAAAAAATTTTTTTTTGAAAAATTTTTCGTTCACAAAGATTTTTTTCAATAGATTTTGTGTTTAGGATTTCAGTTGCATTAGGTAATGTTTACATCTGTTCATTAGTTTGTGCAGAGGTTTCCATATTTCTTATTATTAATCTGGTCTACGTATCCTGACCTTGATCATACCTACGAGTACTATAGACATACGCTATTAGTGTTGCCAGACGTCCCGTATTTCCCGGGACATCCCTTATTTTAGGCATAGTTTATAAAGTCCCGGCGGGACTGACTCTGTCCCGTATTTGAACCGTACGTTTTTCATTATGAAATCGATCTAAGTATTCACACACGCAACGTTCGTAAAACGTACTCGTCTCGCTACTAACTTGCACTCGCAGCCCGCATCGACCAATGACAGTGTTAGTGTCAGAATGACAATGTTAAAACTGACTCGATCCTCGTAAAAATATAAAAAATAATAAAAAATGATACTAATTAATTTTGTTTTTTATTTGTCCCGGGTAAAGAACTGAAATCCCGTATTTTTTTGCTCATTTAACTATTTGTCCCTTATAGGCTGAAAAAAAATCTGGCAACCCTATACGCTATAGTACCACAATAGTACGCTACATCAAAAGCAATGTTTACAATACAAGCGATTAATGTACAATAGAATACACATCCAGCGTTATTATTAGCACTGATTCTATCATCTGTGTAGTTATTATAAAGCTATTTGTAGCATCGACGCGCATGCACCGTTTAATCCTAGAGAATATTTAATAATAACGCGCACACCAAATGATTTATTTGAGTAATTATCATGTGAATCGGATAGGAATGTTAAGTAACGCCGCATGTTCGCATGATTCAGATGATTCGGTCAATGCGTTAAACTTACGCCCGTAGGCGGTTGGCGCCAGCAATGTATGGGATCATCGCTGATCTATGCTAGCGTTTTAAATGCACGGTTTGTTTGTCTATCTGTATGGTTTTGTCTATGGCTGTAATGAGGTCTTCACGTGATGCTTCTATATCCTAACTAATGTTATTATAATTTCCTATAACTTTTTAAGCGACTTCAAAAAAAGGAGGAAGTTCTCAATTCGTCAGAATCTTCCTTATGTTCCTGGATTACTCAAAGATGTCTGGACCGATTTGGAAAATTCTTCTTTTGTTAGAAAGGTCATTAAGTCAGGATCTGAGGATGGGGTCCTCAAGAAATCTAGGAACTCTTCAAATTTTATAGGCACACTTGATATACATTTTAGCGGCGTTTGAAGTCGGTTGTTTTAAAAGAATTTTTGTGTTTACAATTTTTGTGTATATATAGGTATAGTGACTCAGCTCTTTAAAAGAGAATTAAAAAAAAAAAATTGTGTATATTATATTATAAAGTTTTTTAAAAGGTATAGGAAACCTCTTATCTAAATATATAAAAGGCAAAGGTGACTGACTGACTGACTGACTGACTGATCTATCAACGCACAGCTCTAACCACTGGACCGATCGAGCTGAAATTTGGTATACAGGTAGCTGTTAGGACGTAGACATCCGCTAAGAAAGGATTTTGGAAAATTTCAACCTCAAGAGGGTTAAATAGGGGGTTAAAAAATCGAACCTAACGTGAGCGAAGCCGCGGGTTAAAGCTAGTATTATTATAAGAGGTTTCCTATACCTTTTAAAAAACTTTTTAATATATTTACTGGGATAAAAGTTTATCCCGGTAAATCTAAACGTTTTTAATAGTACGTACCTACCTAATCTCGCGCGAATGAGATCACGGACCGCATCAAGTATGAACTAATTAACTTCCGTTACAAACATTACTACTGAGTTTACAAGATTTTCTATCACCGTACATAATTAATTTTTTTGCTCCAGAAACGTAAGTACCCGCGTTAGTCACTTGGTCAAATGAATATAAAATCCGTAATATTGATTTTGTTCGTATAAAATGTAGCCTATGTCACCCGGATTCTCCGGATTATAATAAACTAGTGGTTCGCCCCGAACTGAGACCTCGCGATATCCCATAATTCCCAAAAGTTTTAATTATATATTGTAATAATTAACTTTTAACATTAGACGCAATAAAAAAAAAAAATAGTTGACATAAAACTGTTTTACTAACACAGCGCCATCTATAGTGAAGCATTATAGTGAAGCTATTAGCTTCACAATAATGCTAATAGATGGCGCATTAAAATTAAATAATTTCGTTTCTTTATAACATTTATCTAATTTTAGTATTTGTTGTTCAAGTACAGGATATAACTGAATTTTCAACCAAGTTTCACGTTCTAATATTCAGTAATTCTTGACATATGGCTCAAATTAAAATCTCCACTTTGAAACCCCCCCATTTGGTCAATTTTTAGGGAAAAATTAAAAAAAAAAATATTTTTGTACTCTGTTCAAAGTCGTCTTTAAAAAGATATATCGCAAGTCTATGTAGAGCAACAAACAAGATTTTACTTCAAATACGCTTCTATGAGAGCCCCCCTGAAATAAAGCTTTTTATATTTTTTTATACAATGTTCGGCTGAAGGCCATCAGTTTACATATCGACCTATACGTAGAATAGAGTTATATATGATTATGGCACAAAATTTTTTTATTGCATTTTTAAGCCTAAAAAGATCTCTAATATTTACTAGTGAAATCAAAATTTTAAAAAGTTATGTAGATCCAAAGATACCAGTCGAATAAAGGTACATGTAGTTTATTTTCCCCAAAGAAGAAGGGCCCGACAGCACAAGTGTCAGTATTCACTGTCCTGATCAGCGCGAACGGAGGGTCACATCTGCAGTTGTATTCATGTTCTCCGAAATGATAGTGTGCACACGCTCGCACTTTTATCTGCTATTTTCGTGTTAATTTTGTTATTATTTTTTACTACATGTGCTCAAAATTAAAAATACACGCTCAAAACATATGATCTTCCCTTCGTTAAAGCCAAAAAAAATTGAATATAGTAATACGACAAATGCCGTGGAGATAAAAAAAATGGAAAAATGGATGTTCCAGGTAAGTGAATGGAATTTTCTTTCTTCAGCTTTGTAATTATAATACATAGATTGCTCTTAGATAGTTGTATATAATAATTTTTACATATATATATTTTTAAAGCTAAATAATTAAGTTAAACGGTTCCACATTCATATAGAACATTATACCTCGGAATGTTAGATTTTACTACAAAAAACAATCAAAAAAAGAAATATCAATTCATTACACCTATTAAACATTAATTCATACATTTTAATAAGTAATCAATAATATTAATTATTTTACCATGCTACTTTATTATTCGGAAATCATGTAAAATATATCGGGACAATGTGCACAAGTTACTTTGTTCGAGGGAAATTATTTTGAAATTATGAGGTATATGTGTAAATGTTCTTTTATTCTTGGTTTGACATTGAGATATATATCCTTTTTCAACTGAAAACTACCATAAAAGTCTAAAATTAATAATTTTTTTTATGTTAAGTATTTATAAAAAAACAACATAAAACTATTTAGACCTGTTTTCTGTAGTTAATTGCTTTAACGTTTTAATGATGTTAATTTTTGTTTTCAGAAAATGGCAGTGTCAATAGTGGAGCTTGTACAATAACAGCACTATCACAGGGAGCTGAAAAAATTAGGCAAGAGGTCCCTGATATATGGGAAGATTGATATATCAGATGGAACTGTAAGAGACAGTCGATTATCTATACTGCAGCCGGCATATAATGATAAATACCAGTTTTTGCTACTGACAAAACTAGCCATAAGGCTGCACCATGTTGCTGAAAATTCTATAAAAGATAATAAATAATGTCTACCGTCGCCTGCAATTGCAACAACTAGACCTAACCCTTTTAACTCGGTCCAACTTTGAAAATTCCCCTGCTGTTAGCTTTGGGAATTTGTCTTGAATATCATCACCAAAATGTGTACCGACTCCCATGCCTTCTCCGTTAAATACGCATAAATTGTCGTGATGCCTTTTATTCTAACCACTATGATGATCACTGGACGCAATCACCATCTACAACTAACTCTTACAGTGCGCCTAACGACTCTAGAGGTGATGATGTGCCGCATCTTCTTTACAAATTCATTATTTTGATTGATTTAAAATTTTTATTTTGCGCGGTACCCAGTGGATCTCTGCCACCACAATATTATTTTCTTCGTGATTTAAAATATCTATTCAATTAAAATATTAATAATATGGACATAAATAACTTAGATATGTTACACGTTGCGATCGGCAACGCAAAGATCACATCCGCGGCAGGCTCAGTGTCCGTGACATCGAAGATAAGCTGCAAGAAGCCCATCTAAGATGGTATGGTCATGTAGCACGGAAACTACAAAGCTACGTCGGTAATAGATGTCTTAACATCGCCGTCCCTGGAGCTAAATCTCGCGACCGTCCAAGAAAGCGCTGGCTGGACCTCGTAGGCGCCGATATGAGAGCCAATAAATTAAGAAAATTGGATGCACAAGACCGGGCAAAGTGGGCAAAAGCATGCCGGAAAGCGGACCCCACCTGGTGGGATAACGCTCAGTCGAAGAAGAACTTAGATATGATTGATTTCTTATTGATTGCCAATAATAAATCGCACAGAAAAATTGTGGAAAATAGAGAAAATGTTTTTAAATCTTTTTGTTTGCCAATATTCGGTTGTACTATTTTTAAAACTCCTGAAAGAACTTATATTATATTGTCCTTGTAGCAATTTTATTTCGTTGGTTTTATTCGAGTTTTCTATAATAGGATTATTTTTAATGCTAAATAATAGTTCCTAATGCGTTATTTATGTTTATGTTTTATGTTAATTATTTATTAGTTTCATTTTGAGGTTTCTATAGTAGGATTATTAATACATTCTACTTACATATTTACATAATAGTTCCTAAATTTAATTTCCTAAATATATAAAGGGATAAGGTGACTAATTGACTGACTGACTCATCATCATCACATTGCTCAAAACACTGGATGGATCGGGCTGAAAGACATACAGATAGCTATTATGACGTAAGCATCCGCTAAGAAAGAATTTTTGAAAATTCAACCCCTAAGGGGGTAAAATAGGGGATTGAAAAATCGAACTTAATGTGAGCAAAGTTGCAGGCAAAAGCTAGTATTACCTATATAAAATACAAAGTACTTTCAGTTATTTTATTATTAATTTTTACATTTTTTTTGTAAGACAATTTTATAGTAGGTACATGCTTAGTAATTAAAAAAATTAGTCAAATTATGTTGAATTTTTTTTACTAATAAATGTGTTATTATGAAATAAGAAACACTGTTTATTTTGTATTTATATTTCATCCTTTACAGCAAATAAGACCGTTTGAAGATTAGTATTTCCATAAAAAAAAGTTATATACAGACATGGTACGAACACTTTTCCCAAGTATAAGGTTACATATACATATAGAACATGGAGACATCCGCAAAAAATCGTCACATATGCATATAGAACCTCCTAAATTCCAAATTATGGGTTTTGCATTGAGTTTATTGATAGTAATCAATGCATAATAATGTTCCAAAAGTATACTATGAGAATCAATTCTCTAGAAAAATAACGAAAAAAGTTACAGGCAAGACAAACTTCAAATCGCTCTCCTGTAAAGTAGGGATTTTGCAGAAGTAACTCTATTCTGCGTATAGGTCGATATTATATTTAAATTTGAAGTAATTACGTTCAGTAATTCAGAAGTTATAGGGCTCTGACAGACATTTAGACGAACACACTTCTCTGTCTAGTAGGCAAGCGCCCTAGTTGACTCAGAGAACTTCGCTTCGCTCGTTCAATAACGATTCCATTGACATCTCATTCATTAAACGGGTGCCACCAACGGGAATGGGTCTGCTTTGACTGCCCGTCTTGACATGCATTGGATTGGTGTACCTACCTACGTATGCATTTTTGCCATATTTTTGCATTTTTGAAGCTTCATTGTGGAAGCACTGTATACATAGCATAGCTTTGTAAAAAAAAATTTTTTTTTTTGAAAAGAGCAACTGCTGAGTTTCTTACCGGCTCTTCTCAGCAGAACCTGCATTCCGAACCGGCGCGGTGGTAGATTTATGACGTGTCATAAGAGCTACAAGTTAGCCTACATGAAATAAATAAATTTTGAATTTTGAATTTTAAATTCAAATACATACGTATATAGGTTGCTAAAATCATAACCCTTCCTTTTTGTTGGATTTGTCGTAGTCTGATAACAAAAACCTCAATAGCGAAATGGTTAGTATGGCGTTTCTAAATTTCCTGTTAGAAAAAGACAGCGCTATTGCAACATGACGCCACGATTCAATAGCTCCATACACTCTACATTCAAAATTTCGTTTTAGAAAGAAATTGATACAGTCGCAGTAAAAAAACTTTTAATTTTTAAGCTATTGCATAGCTTCCATCGCGGGCCAGCGTGGAGACCGAATCCAGAAATTCCGTAACGAAAATAACCTGACACGGGACTCCTCTACGGTGAGCGGCTAGATGGCGTTGATAAGAAATGCTATGCAATAGCTTTACCCCGGCAGTTCCCAAGTGCTACACGTCTTTTTTTTTTTTTTTTTTTGACTGAATTATTTTGAATTGATTTTGGATTGTAATTAAAGAATATCCACATTTTGACAACAGTCAAATAAATACCCAATTAAAGTACAACAGTCTGCAACAATATTTGAAATAACCGTGGGCATTTCGGGTTTAAGTTCACGACATAACCCTTGCGGTATAGAGGCTATCAAATCAAAATAATAATACGGAATAGTATGATGTAAGAATGAGCGTAATGATCTAGTTTTTAATGATCCGTTTTGTTTATGGTACTGTACAAACCACTGGATAGGTAGATGACGGCTTGTCTGTGGAATGCGTGCGCGTGCCTTTGACAATTCACGCATAATATTTGGTATGCAAAGTTAACCTCATCTATGGTAGGTAAGCATTATTTTACAGCTTATTATATTTTATAACAAGTTCATCGCCTTAATACGATAGATATGGAAGAGTACGAGAACTATATTCAATTCTTGCTTTTTGGTTGAAGTTACTTATTGCACTCATTTTTTAGGTAGGTATAAGCTGCAGTAGCTTATTGAATACAAGTAGCACACGGTCATGGCATGTGAATTCTCTACACGAGACCTATGCCCAGCTGTGGACGTATTTCAGTTGACGACGGTGACAATGATTGTACCTTTATTTACGAAGTTATTCAAAAATTAGTAGGCAATGCCTTTCAGTCTGTATGAGGCACGCCATTGCTGGATAATGGATATCATGTGACACTAATCTTGCTTAACATGATCGCTTACTAATCTAACTAAGTTAAGCTTAAGAAATTGGGTTTCAGTTAAACTATCTTGTAGGTATCCAATGGTCGCTGAATGTACCTACCTACTCGTTAACTTCTTTTATTTATTAACTAGCGGACTTCTTCAATTCACAATCCTAGTTCCTAAACCCCCTACAGCTTAGGTGGGCAGAACCCCTGCAGCATCAGGATTGAGGAGGAAAAATATGTAATATATAAAGTACATCAAAGAGTTTAGTGACTTTAGAGCCCAATTATTCTGACACATGTGAATTTTGAAGATTTCTATGGAAATCTTCAAAACAGACTAGGCCACAAACACAGAAATTAGTTTCTGGAGACTACCTAGAAAATTGATTTTTGATTATTTATTGTACTTATAAGAATCATGGAGTATTTACCCATTTTCCATAGGTTGCGCTATAACAAAAACCTTTACCACAGAAATTTTTAATTAAACATATTTACTTGTTATTATAATCCGTTGTTATTAAGCATATAATAATTTAATGCCTATTACGAAAAACGTTTAAGTTCTCGCACGCAAGTAGTCATATCAAATTTCACTTGCTTATGAAACATGAACCAAACAAGTTTACCGCGATATTGACCTAAAAATGAATTTTTCTAAAGCCTCAAATTGTGTGTCACACACATCTTGGAATACCATTGAGTTAAAAACCCGTAGAGATGAAGCCCTCATACATCAGTCGGCGTCAGTCAGGTGCTAACAAAGAAGTAATTGTAACTAATAAATAAAATAAAATACTCATAATATATACAATAGTGTCATTTTTTTAATTTACATTATTCAGAGAGTAAAACAGTTGTTTATTTATTTATTTATTTAGTTGGCTGGGTTACAAAATTAAAATTTTAAATATAATTATTAATTAAGTATACCGATAACGATGAAGATAGTGATAGTAACGATGTTGAATACAGACAAAGAATACAATTCATAACAGAGGTTAAAAGCAGTCCAGCGCCAATTAATCATTGGAGAAAAGGAAGATTTGTATTCTTGTTTAAGTTAACAGTCAGATTGAAGTTGGCGCTGCCTAAAAGAGGTCCATTTCCAACAGTGCATTTTGGCTGATGATGGATGATGATGTTGGGTCACATTTCGGCCGTTTTGTGTTCGTCGCCTCTAGTAAACGGCAGCTCACAGGCATCGTAGAAAACATTTAATTGGCGTATTATTTGTCGGAGTTATCTTATCGCGATTGTTGGATTGTCCGTATGTAAAACTGACACATTTCTGTGACACAAGAATGTCGCTAGGTAAACATTTTGATCGGCGCTTCGGTGTTATTTTCAAACCTAATTTTGTTTCAGTTTGTATTTTGTAGAGAGAATGGGAGAGGATCGTACCGTGGAGAGCATACTTGGGTCGCCAAATAGGAAAACGCCCCGTTGGACCACCCATGTAGGTACCTATCGCTAGGTAAACGAAGTGACAAAAGACCAGCAAGCCTTCAATACACCCGATTGGCGTGAAGCGGCGCAGGACAGGCATGAGTGACAGCTGGTGTCGGGAGCCAAGATCCTCTTTGAGCCAGCAAAATAAGTAAGTAAGTTGTATTTTGTAAGTAACTAGCTTTTTCCCGCGGCTTCGCTCACGTTAAGTTCGATTTTTCCAACCCCTATTTAACGCCTGAGGGGTTGAATTTTCAAAAATCCTTTCTTAGCGGATGCATACGTCATAATAGCTATCTGTATGCTAAAATTCAGCCCGATCCGTCCAGAAGTTTGAGCTGTGCGTTGATAGATCAGTCAGTCAGTCAGTCACCTTTGCCTTTTATATATTTAGATTTAATTAAGTTTGTAAGTAAATTAAGTAAGTAAGTTGTATTTTGTAAGTAATTCAATTTAAAGCGAAGGCTTGGAGAGCACTTAAACGTCGGTCCTGTACCTAATCTCTCTCTGTGGGGTTAGTATAAGATTTAATTCGATTGATCGTATTCGTATTCAATGACATTAGATAGTGAGCGAGAGCTTGCTCGCGCCTGACCGCTTCCACCTAGGCTCCACATACGCACACTTACGCAATGTGCATGTACACGACGTAACCACAAGTAAAGCTCACGTGCCTTCGCGAATTGCAAGCACTATAAGTAACCTATTCACAAAGTTTTCGTAATGGTTTAACACCCTGTATTTATTTTACTATAGCAGGACAAGTGCAAATAAGTTAAATAAAAAATAAAGTTTCTGCTAGCGAAATCTGATCTGTGCGTGTAGTGCAATATTAAAAAAGTAAACAGTAATTACGTAAATTGACTACTAAACGAATGAAATATAATCTAGCCTGTATTTTTGCCTGACTGATTGCACGCCATACGATTTTGTTTCCAACGGGTTACAAATTCAAAATTAATTAGTACTTATTGAGCTAATAAAACCGTATCGTACTATTGATTTACCAAGCCAGCAATCTGTGCGACGGTAATGATAAGTTTTCCGTATCTCCACAGATTTGTCATCCAACATCTAGTATAATCTATACAAATAAGTAAAATTGAAGTTTCTGTTTGTAATATCAGAAGAACAGCTTTTTACTAACTGCATACGAAAGTAAATACGTTACTTACAACAAAAAAACAATTTTTAAATTTTTTGTCTGTCTGTCTGTCTGTTTGTTGCCGCTAATCTCGGGAATGGCGGAATTTTGATGGGACTTTCACTGGTAGATAGCTGATATTATCGGGCGTAATATAGGCTACTTTTTTAACCGACTTTCGAAAAAGGAAGAGATGGAGTTGTGGTTTTCTACCTGTGTACCTATATCGATATCTTCGTGATTTCTTAACCGATTTGCATGAATCTTTTTTTGTTCGATACAAAAACTTTGCGAGATTATCCCATAAAAACATTTCCCTTCCCGTGTTCCCACTTAATTACAATATGGGGTTATTCAAGAGGCGAACCAATAAGTTCCTGAAAAGCCGGCAACGCTTTGGTGGTGCCTCTGGTACTACAAGTGTTCATGGGCGGCGGTAATCACTTTACATCAGGTGACCCGCCAGCTCGTCTACCCGCTATTCATATTAAAAAAAAAAGACGTGTGGCACTCGGGGACTGCCGCGGTAAACCTATTGCATAGCATTTTTTATCAACACCATCTAGCGGTGAGAGGAGTCCCGTGTCAGGTTATTTTCGTTACGGAATTTCTGGATTCGGTCTCCACGCTCAAGGCCCGCGATAGAAGCTATGCAATAGCTTAAAAAGTTTCCAACTCTTCCTGATGCTGTAGGGTTTGTGAATTGTGAATTAAAGAAGCGGACGAAGTCGCGGGCATTTGGTAGTTGAGTTGATAAAACCGTTGATTTAACTAGCTAGCAATCTGTGTAACGGTAATGATAAGTTTTCCGTATCTCCATAGATTTGTCATCCAACATCTAGTATAGTCAATCTATACTTTAGTGAATTATAGAGTCTAATAAATAACATAGATAGATTGATTGAGTGATCAGTGATGAAATTTTGTCTCTTAGTAGATAATAATTACTGTGTACCAGCTTTTCCCCGCGACTTCACCCGCGGCAAGTTAGGTTTTTAGAAAATCCCACGAAAACATTTTGATTTTCTGGGATTTAAAGTAGTCTGTCACTTTCCAATAAGGCTAATATGCGCGACAGGAGAAGATTTTGTCTACCTATATATTCGTGAAATCTCATACTAATTCACGAGTAAATTGGCATAAAAAACTTTGGGAGCCACTGCTTTAGCGTTAGCGATCTTTGAAAATGAATAATTGGTAGCCAAGTCGATATAACCAAAGTTTTTTATCACACTTCCTATCCTTTGAGAAGGGAAGCGTGATTAAAAAAAAACTTTGGGAACCCCTGCTCTACAACGTTAGCGATCATGGAAAGAGAATAAAAACGACACGTTTGTAATATGGCTAGGGCAGCAGATTTCCATCGTTCCAGTTTACAGCTTGTCTTATAGTTTTTTTCATTAATTACTGCATCCAATCAAATTTTAAACAACTACGCAATAATTGGATCCACGTAGATTAATCAAGCGATTACAAATTATTTGGGAGTCTACAGCGCGTAAATCTAATTCAGCCAACGACCCACAAACAAACAAGTTTTTGTTTGTTGTTCGTAAATAAATACCATAACAAAGAACTGAGGGCGGAGTTTAAGTAATATATTGGTTCGCTGCGTCAGATATTTTCAGAAATTCGTTACAATCAATGTTTATTTATGCCCCGGTTCGTACTTTTTGTGTTGCGAGCATTGTAAGAAAAACGAAATGACTCAAAACAAACAGTCATGGATTTACGCACCATTTTCGTGAAATATGCATTTCTTATGGAAAACGGACAAGTGTCGGACGTACAACGAAGGGCTGCCATTTAGTTGTAAATAATTAGTAGTAGGTATAGTACGTTTATCTCACGAAGTGACGGGCGCTTTACTTGTGTTTACGTCGTGTACATGCACATTGCGTAAGTGTGCGTGCCTGTCAGAAGCTTAGGTGGGAGCGGTCAGGCGCGAGCAAGCTCTCGCTCACACTTATACAGATACTACACACACACGACCACACTTATACAGATACTATACATACACACAACCATGAGCCACGCGCCCTCGTGAAATGAAAGAAGAAAAAAAAAGACAACAGTATTTTTTTTAATATTAACAGATGTATGGATTGGCAATATCATTAACTATCTTTTTTTTTAATACAAGAATATTAGCCAAGCGTAATTTGATATTAACTCTCAGGTAATAACAGCCTTAAAAGTGATGTTACTTTTAAGCCGCTCTTTAGTAACCACTTTCGATCTTATTAATCTCATTAAAGTAGGTAGGTATATTATTACTCTCTTTAATTTGACGACGCTTACCGGCTTGTATCAATTTTCGAAAGCATAACGTAAAGTATCAGATAAAACCGATGTTAAGCAGAAATAGAAACGATTTTAAAACCAGTGTATAATATCCTGGATATAATCTAAATAAAGACAAAAAAAGAGAGAAAGGATAATAAAAGAGTAAAAAAATTAGTCTTAAAAAAAGACGTGTTGCACTCGGGGACTGCCGCGGTAAAGCTATTGCATAGCATTTTTTATCAACGCCATCTAGCGGTGAGAGGCGTCCCGTGTCAGATTATTTTCGTTACGGAATTTCTGGATTCGGTCTCCACGCTCAAGGCCCGCGATAGAAGCTATGCAATAGCTTAAAACAAGTTTTTAACAGCTGGGTATATCATCCGACCCTGAATATCATCTAGAACTGGAGTATTTGTTAAAACAAATCAAACGAGCCCATACTCGATGGGGTTACGTTGTCTTATTACAGAGTTTCTATAACTCCTTTCCAGCTCCATCATCAGACTCTGGATATCATCTATCATCAGAGCAATTATCAAGACGAATTAAACGGCGCCCAAGCTCAACGGGATAACGTCATTTTATTACAGAGTTCCTAGAGCCATCTTCCGGTTCCATCATCAGATCAGCTCCATCACTACATAGTATAAAACAAAGTCGCTTTCTCTGTTCCTATATATGCTTAAATCTTTAAAACTACGCAACGGATTTTGATGCGGTTTTTTTAAATAGATAGAGTGATTGAAGAGGAAGGTTTATATAACATCTCAGGTAATAATAACATCCATTAACAGTGAATGACATAGGCTATATATTTTATACCCGTGCGAAGCCGGAGCGGGCCGCTAGTACCACAATAATATTGCATTGTCATCCGATTACATACAAATATAGTACATGCAAAATTTCAGCTGAATCGGAAACCGGGAAGTAATTGGACCCTAAAAAAACAATCATACATACATTGCAACTTAAACTAAAGATTGTAATAACAATAATCTTGTAGTTCACGAGTGTTAGTGAAGAAAATTGTAAAGGTAACTCCACAATAAAATGACGCATTAACGATCGTTAGCAAGTAATAAATGTTTTACTTACTAACATTTCTAGTCTCGCTATCGTTTTAACCGTTTCAAATAATAATAACTATAATATTATTATTATGCCTCCTTAGAAAATTCAATTAACTTTTATCGTATTTATATAATAATATTATTTTATCTTAATAGCTTTGCAATAAAGTGTATGAAGTATGAGTGTAAGAGTCTCATACGTAATAGGGACGCTTTCTGAGAAATACTCAAACGGCCTGTAGCACACCTTCACCGTGAATTACCTAAATATTAATATCTGTCTGAAATAAATGATTAATTTTATTTATTTTATTTTAAATATGGCGAAACCGCAGTTAACCTCTGTCATATTGTTTCGTCCGTTGTATGACAAAAGCGAAATGTCTTGTTCTAACACCGAGATTGCATGAATCCATCTTTTTTCCACGCGATTTCAGCGACACAAAATCTTAGTGCACCTTTAAAAACAAATAAAGAGAAGCAAATCGCGCTTCAGTACAGCGCCGAAAGCGCTTACGAAAGGGATAGGCTCACAAGGTCTTATATTTACGTCAAAACAAGTGATTTTTCTCCTCCTTCGTATGTCATACAACTTAGAATTCATAGATTAAGTATACACTTACATTTGAAAGGAGCATTAGCGCTTTCGCTGCTACGGTTTCGCGACAGAGATGTGCTAAGGGACTAAATTAGTGGTGTTGTTGCAAAATGGTATAGAGAAATAAAAATATTTGTACGGAACTGATAATATGTTAGTTATAATAATCACGGAGAAGATAACTATAATGTTTGTGATGAAAAACAAATGTATTCAATATTTCAGTGAGGCCTATTTTACCACCGCCAAGTTAACTTTAGACGACAAATAAAGACGTTTTAACATATTGTTTTAACTTGTTTATTTATAATATTGTTAATAGGTTACTTATCTAATTACAAGAGGAATAAATTGTACGTTCTGACAGTTTTTCTATTAAAAACCCAAGAAGACTTTATTCCTAGATTAAACATTACTCGCTGATGGCTATATTGTCATTACATAAGTATAAAACAGGGCTTCAGCATCCAGTAGCTTAATTTTTAATTAAGAATAGATTGAGATTTATCTGCCGTTTCAGATGTACTGGCAGCGCACGTGGCGAGTCAGAGATCAGCATGACGCGAAATTGTCGACGTAATTTACCAATTAGCCCTGATCGTACACTCACGTTCCAAGATCGACCCTGTTAAGTTGATGTTAAAAATAACTACCTATTCGATAAACTATAACCTGATTTATGTTATGTAGGGTATTCATCTAGCAGGCACACAAAACCCTTACCACATTATTTCTAAAAGCAGTATTGGTCTCTAATCTTCCATTAATTATATCACATCTTTATTGTATTGTTTTCGTTTTAATCACTACATAGTATAAAACAAAGTCGCTTTCTCTGTCCCTATGTATGCTTAAATCTTTAAAACTACGCAACGGATTTCGATGCGGTTTTTTTAATAGATAGAGTGATTGAAGAGGAAGGTTGTATAATAACATCCATTAACAGTGAATGACATAGGCTATATATTTTATACCCGTGCGAAGCCGGAGCGGGCCGCTAGTTAATAATAATTAACAAATAACGGGCAATAGTAAATAATTACTAGCTGACGCCCGCGACTTCGTCCGCGTGGATTAAGTTTTTAAAATCCCGCGGGCACTCCTTAATTTTCATGCAAAAAACCACGTCGATACGTAGCTCTGTTGCAGCGTGATTGAAGGACAAACCAAGAAACAAACACACTTGCATTTATAATAGTCATCACATCACACTAATATTATAAAGGCGAATGTTTGTTTGTTTGTGTGTGTTTGTTACGCTTTCATGCAAAATGTGCTGGACGGCTTTGGCTGGGAATAGAGATAGATTATAACCTGGATTAACACATATATGCTACTTTTTATCCCAAAAAGTTAAAGAGTTCCCGCAGTAATCAAAAAACGAAGTATTCTCTAGTTTATAATATAAGTAAGGATAGTAGGTACGAATATGTTCCTACTCGTAGGTATGTTAACACTATTTTCATTGAAGCTAACAAAGTTGCAAGCTCAAGGCGATAAATCTGTTACGATATTAGTTCACGGAGCCGCGTTATGGATCACTGGATCAATGTTGGGGTCTCGGTAACGGTTAATATTAATAATGAAGATGTAAAGTGCTGCTAGATAGGCACCCAATGAGGCGACCGTTACACCGTCCGCCCGTAATTGCGGTTCACCTGACACTTGTAATTTTGCATAGATAAATGCTGACATTCCATGTCAGACTACCGGTGTGATGGATGGTAGTTCCTGCCGCCACTACCATCACCAACCACTTAGGGTATGTATCCTTAATGGTATGTACAAGCTCGCGAGTGACTACAAAAGCCAAGCCACACGCGTTGTGGTACCATTAAGTCTCTGGTTTGGTCTGGTGGGAGGCTTTGGCCGTGGCTAGTTACCACCCTACCGTCAGAGACGTGCCACCAAGCGATTTAGCGTTCCGGCACGATGGCGTGTAGAAACCTATCAGGGATATAAGTTGAATGTACAATGCCATACTCCTTCCAAGTTAGCCCTCTAGCATCTTAGACTGCATCGTGACTTACCATCAGGTGAGATCGCAGTCAAGGTTTATCTTGTCAACGAATAAAAAAACATATATTTGATTTGCTCAAGCCACACACGTTGCGGCACCATTGTGTCTCTGGTCTTGGTCTTGTGGGAGGCTTGATGGCGTGTAGAAGCTATCAGGGATATAAGTTGAATGTACACTGCCATACCCCTTCCAAGTTAGTCCGCTACCATCTTACACATACCATACAGATCGCAGTCAAGAACTATCTTTTCATCCAATAAAAAAAGGGTAGGTACTCAACTCGTTCCTATTCAAATTGCACATTGCACAACTGTGGCTCACTGCAGAGTACTGCAGGGTACTAGACAGTGCCACAGTACGCTAATAAGCAGGCGATAGAAGCGACTAACAAGCACAAGCCGATCAAGAGCGCCGACTTGTCATTAGCTACAATTAATTTGTCGCCCGCCGGCACACAGCTGCTCTTTCATTATGCGTTTCGGGTAGGGTGGCCATGGTACTACGTGGTATAGATAATAAAATCACAATAATATTATAAAGGCGAAAGTTTGTGTGTGTGTGTGAAATGACACGAATACACAAAAAAAAATCGGTTTCCCTACCTACTATTCCACAACACTGTAGACTATTACCTTAGGTACACTTATTCCTTAAAATAAACCATTTAATGGATAAAAGGTAAGATAAGTTATGGATACCCAGTTTGGGTGCGCTGTTGTGGATGAGTAAGTAAAGAGACCGATTTAATAACCGACGAAAAAAAGGAGAGTTATATATATTTTTTTTATTTTTTAGTAATTTAATAGTGTAGTAACACTTTTCAATTAAATAGTTTTCTAAAGTGTTTTTTACTACTATTAGTTTACTAATTAAGCATTTAGATGACTCTGAGTGCGACAGAAATGTGTCCTTTTTTAAACTGAAAAGTAATGGTAATCCTAAACCCGATTCAATACATTTCAATTTCAAATTCATTGCTATTACCCAGTAATGAGAACATCCTTTGATTGGCTGTATGGGAAAAAATCCCAGCTTTTTGTACCGATATTCCTGTACGACAGCCTGTTTCGCATTGTTGGACACATGTTCCTGTTAATTGGGACGCGAATTCGAATTTATTTACAGCATTCTATAAACATTCTTAAAAATAGTTCTAAGGGCTCAAGCACACTTGATAAGTACTTTTAGCATTCATTCATTTTGAAATGAAAAATGAAGGTTATCAATTCGACACGTATGCATGGTATGTATACTATTGGAACTGTAAATTATTCACATAACATAATATGATGATCTATTAGGGCTTCCAAATAAATATACAGAATTTTATAGATGTATGTTTAAGTAGGTATATATGGTAGGTATACATACGCAATGTATGTATGTTGGATCGCATTGTGATTATTTTTCTTTTGCTTACATTAGTTCAACTTAGGGAATAGAAAGATTTCATAAAAATAGGTTCAGTAATTTTCAAGATATGGACACTTTTCTCTTATCAGTTATTCTTTATTTTAGTATATTTAAGTCGGTTTAATATAATACTTTTGAAAGTGTCATCAACCCAACAATGAGACCACGACTAAAAATTCTCCTTGGACTAATAACAGTTCCTTGAAATACATATAAATATCGATAATAATAATTATAGTAAAGGCGTTGGTCTTTACTATTTTATCGATATTTATAAATCACAAAAGACTTTAAGTTAGTTTTCTGGAACTTAATTTCATTTGTCATTTTGACATTAAATATTTGCATAACACCGATGCTAAAATTATCAAGTGAGCTACGGCCCTAAGTCTGAACTGGTTGGGCCTGTTATGTTATTGTTAAACCGTATTTTGTACACACAAGTATCAGATCTAGATAGCGAGATACGATAGGTATGTCTTTAAAAAATTCGAATAGGATGTTAGTACGAGTAAAAAACCATCTGAGCAAAAATCATCGGAAGGTAAAAACTGCACAGTAGGGAAGTACCTACCAATTAAGAGACAGCAAGTAGCTTGCTAGATGAACATTGTTGTCTCGTTGTCTGCATTTTCACAAAGATACTCAAAGATATTTATATGTACAAAAAGAGGGAGATACTCTGAATTCCTTTTCTAGGATAGTATCAGGATACGTTTTCTTTTCATTGAAAATCTATATTTAGATTTAACTAGCTGATGCCCGCGACTACGTACGCGTGGATTGAGGTTTTGTTATGCCCGCGGGAACGGAATTATTTTCTGGGATAAAGAGTAGCCTATGTGTTATTCCAGACTGTATATTTATCTATATATGTGATAAACAGCCAAATCGGTTCAGTCGTTGCGGCGTGATTTAGTAACACACATCCATCCATCCATCCATGCAAAATTTTCGCATTAATGATATTAGTAGGATAAATGTTTTAAAATTACTTATAAATAAGTAACAACCAGGTGCATAAATACTTCACTGCATCACTGCAAGACAAGCCTACATAAGCAATCGGGCCTATCTATCAGAACAGGAAAACTTATCCAAACTTAAACTTTACCGACAAAGTAAGCATATTATTAAGGATTTTATTATTCTATTAATGAACGTTTTACGACCTACGAGTACTAATAATACGCTCGATGAATAATCATTAATTATTTTACACTTAACTATCAGTTGCCGAGTAGAAGTCGATATTAATAATTGTGTAATTTACCCAATACCGCTTCTAATATCTCGTAACTTAGGCTAACGACGATGTTAATGACAGTTTACTAATTGGTGCGTGGGTGCAACTGAAAAACAAATCACTTGCATGTTTTCAAACAACAACTAAATGTTATTGCTCGCTGACACGATTGCATACTTTATAATATTGAAACTATACTTTATAGTAAGTATAGTTCTTGCAATTCACGAAGGCGCCTGGCTCATGGTTGTGTGTGTGTCGTATGGTTGTATCTGTATAAGTGTGAGCGAGAGCTTGCTCGCGCCTGACCGCTCCCACCTAAGTTCCTTGACAGGCACGCACACTTACGCAATGTGCATGTACACGACGTAATCACAAGTAAAGCTCACGCGCCCTCGTGAATTGCAAGAACTATAGTACACCTCAACGCGCTGGCAAAAGTCATCTCAAAAAAAAGCTCCCACTTATATAGATACGACACACACACAACCATGAGCCACGCTTCTCGTGAAATGAAAGAACTATACCTACTTTAACTGTCTCTACGAATAAAACAACCTTTATACTCAAGCTTCCAATGAGATTTTATAAGTATGGATTTATTCTTAACAACTGTCATGTGCACAATACACTTTTTCTAGTTCTCATTAGGTACTTGCCAAACCGTCAACCATCCGACAGCACCAGAGGAGATCGCTATCAGACCTGTCACCAATAAAAAATCTGAGTTGGAAGCCAGTTCTTCAGGTTTCAATAATAATTTAATTAAAAGCAATACTAGTTTTTAGGGTACTGTACCGTCTGTACCCTAAGGGTAACTAACGGGACCCTGTTACTAAGCATCCGCCGTCCGTCCGTCCGTCCGTCCGTCCGTCCGTCCGTCCGTCCGTCCGTCCGTCCGTCCGTCCGTCCGTCCGTCCGTCCGTCTGGCTGTATCAACGGGCTGTATCTTATGATCCGTAGGTAGAGTTGAAATTTTCAGAGAATGTGTATTTCCGTTGTCAAAAATAAATCAAAAATTAAAGAAAAAGTGAGAATATAAAACCCTACTATAAATGTATTTTTTGGCATGGAAGCCTTGGTATGCGAAAAAAAAGGTTGCAAAAAGCCTATGTCATTCTTCAGGTCCTCAATTACCATACACGTGCAAAAAAGTCCTACAATCCTTTGCTCCATTGTTGAAGTCCAACCAACAAACGATGTCTTCGTTTTCGCACACTTTCGCATTTTTAATATTGGTAAGAAAATCAACCTAAGCAAGTGCATTCTTACTGATGACTAGGGTATATTTCTCGTATGGTTAGGTAAAATATTTATGATTCGAAGAGATTAGCAACACACACGCTATCATGGGAGCAATTGCAGTATCTAGGCCTAGCGAGTGAAGCGCGATAAACTTACATCTGCGGCCCATTACCGCACAAGGAATGTTTGTATGAAATTTGTATCATCTGCTTTATGCATTCCTTACCTTTGGGAATTAATATCAATACTAGCTGATGCTCATTGCCCGCGACTTCGTCCGCGTGGATTTAGTTTTTAAAATCCCGTGGGAACTGTTTAATTTTCCGGGATAAAAAGCAGCCTGTGTCTCCAGGTCTTCAACTATATAATTGTTTAAATAAATTTGTTTGGAATATAACGTCGCACGCGTCTTGCATACGCCCTTGTCTGTTTTTGGTCTTACCATACAATATTGGTTTTTTAAATTCTTCTTCAAGTTGTGTTTTCTAAGTGAGAAAGAAAACTTGCAAGTGTTATGTCGGTTTTTACTAAACTCATAACCCTTACCGGTTTCTTAACGGCTTCAAGTATGAGAGTGAGGGAATAGGGAGTTAACCCGTGGTTGCGCACAAATTCGTGCACTGTAATATATTCCGCGCAGATGGCTAATCTCCGCGGAGGTCGATGACATCATTATTTTATTCCGCCATTCCTGCATAGCAGAATTCCAATCTATACTTGGCACAATTGTGTAACAAATTTATTTCGTGACACAAGTGACAATATTACACGGCAATAAATTACCACACACACACACAAAATAATAGAGGAGGAGTAGTTTAAAATAAACTGTGATAGTTGAAACACCAACCGCTTTGAGCCCTGGAGGTTGTAAAATTTATTATCATAGTATGAAGGGTAGAGGGTCTTTGTGAAGTGGTTGCGTGAAATCCGTGGCGATCTGCAGCAATCCACAACAATTACTGTCAAATACTGGCAACTGATCTATTGTACAGTTAAGGCCTGGAGCCCATGCGGGCGGCTTAATATTTTATACTTAATAAATATATCTGTTTCACACGACTTCTGCTGCTTGTAGTTTTAGATTTCCCATTCTAACGAAAGGAAGAACAAAATTCTTTATCTTCAAAACCAGGACAAGGATAAAAGTTTAAAAACTCCACTACGGGAAATTGGATTTAACATTCGTTATATTAATTTTGTTCGTATTAAAAAAAACGGCCGAATTGATAACCTCCTCCTTTTTGGAAGTCGGTTAAAATGTAGCCTATGTCAGCCGGACCATCATAAAGAATCGATTGACACTTCATTGATCAAAATCAATGAAAATGATGGAACATTCGTTAATATACATACATAGAGTCACAGATAGAGTGATAAAATCTTTTGACTTTGGCGTAGTTGGGTAAAAAATGGTACAAAGTGCCACTCGTTCCGTACACTGCTGCTCTTCTAGTAGTAGAACAAAATACAGGAGCAACGAAACTCCAACACGCAACACTACACAAACCTTCCAAAATACAGGACACATGGTTGGCTCCTCTAAATAAGAAAAGTTTCGGCAATTGGGTTTAGGCGAGACTGCATACATTTTTGTGAACATTACGGAGAATTCTGAGACATGCAGGTTTCCTCACGTTTTTCTTCATCTTTAAATTAAATGGTGATATTTAGTAGCCTAAAACGCACATAACTTCGAGATGTGTATCTAGGATCGAACTTGTCCCGGTACGTGTTCTCAGGAGATCCCGGAGCCCTCCAATATGCGCTGAGGGTGGCCACCGAGGGGGTTTTAGTAGGTAAAAATCCTGCATAACCCGACTTCTCCTCCCGGAGGTCGGGTATCTTAAGAAGATTTCCCCCCCGTTAACAAAAAAAAAGGATCGAACTTAGGATCCCTTGAAATGGAAGCTGGAGTAAGCTACACCACGAGGCTACCTTTTCTATTTATAACTACAATCATCTCATTAAAAAAATGTCACAACGCTAAATTATACCCCTGCTTAGAAATTCGTAAGTTAAGTTCGTCATAATTTAATATTAAATGAAAACTTCAATGGAATATTGAATAGCCGATTGGAGGCAACGTATATTTCCAAGTTATCATATTAGCGATTGTGTGGTCTGACTGCACGATAAATCATGGCTTTAGGCCACGCGGGGCAGCACGTCGGAAACTAGACGGCCCAGTCACGCCCTGAGCTTAGCAAATCAGATCTTTGAATATGGAATCTAGAAAATATAATATTAAACCTACTTACATTGCAACCGCTTTTTACACGACTTCCCTGGCCCAGTGGTGAACGCTGTGATCTTATAACTGGGAGATCTCGCGTTCGATTTCTGGTGGGGGCAATTTGGGAATTTATAATTTCTAAATCGTCTCTGGTCTGGTCGGGTGGGAGCCTTTGGCCGTGGCTAGTTAGTCAAAGACGTACCGCCAAGCGATTCAGTCTAATAGCGTGTTAACTTGAAAGGGTTATGGCAGTGTACTCATACTCCTAATCGGTTTCTACACCCCATCGTGCCGGAACGCTAAATCGCTTGGCGGTACATCTTTGACGGTAGGGTGGTAACTAGCCACGGCCAAAACCTCCCACCAGACCAGACCAGAGACAATTTAAAAATTATAAATTCCCAAATTATAATGGACAAATTGGGGCCAGGAATCGAACCCGAGACCTCCCAGTTATAAGACCACAGCGCTCACCACTGCGCCAGGGAGGTCGTCGATTCATAGATTTCAAACGTAGAGTGACATAAGCTACTTTTGATCCCGGAAAAACAAAGATGAGGACGAAAGCGCGGGCAAAAGCTACTACCTATCTAAAAGATTAAAGTGAATATTCAAAGTCTTGCAATATCGTAAGTAGGTACTCAATAAAATTATATCTACTACTAAAAATGTGAATTACCCGTTATCAGTTATCACCAACTCTATACTTAAGTTAAATATTAGAGTGAATTGGTAACTTGATTGCTGCTGTATTGATTAGAAACCTTGCAATTACTAATCATTGCCTGCCATTAGTAGTTTCAAAAGACCAACTAGAACCTAAGTATACCATTTCCAATATTTCCCTTTTTATGAATTTACTAACTAGCTAATGCCCGCGACTTCGTCTGCGTGAATTTAATATTTAAAATCCCGCGGGAACAATATAATTTTCCGGGATGAAAAGTAGCCTATGTCACTGTTCAGGTCCTCAAAATAATATACCCATGCAAATAATCACATCGATCCGCTGCTCCGTTGCTGCGTGATTGAAGGAAAAACCAACAAACAAATACACTTTCGCGTTTATAATATTAGTAAGGATTAATAAGGATTTATGTAGAACGTAATTAAGTACTTAATGAGGTAGTAATAATAACTCATAGCAGCATGGTCGTGGTCATCACAAAAAGACATCTTTAACGACCGACGTGACGTCATTCACCTCACGAGTATTCACCACTTCTCTATGCTGAACGACAGCCTGGGCCCCAAGTCTGCTATTTTACATGTCATTGTCATTGAACCGCAATACAATTACAATTCAATTATCATTGGTCCAAAATTTCGTAGTCTACTAAATTCACAATGGTCGTTCGATTTCTTATAATTGGATTGTAATTCAATTATACCTCGGTATTGCCATTAGCTTAAAAAGCGTTTGCCAAAATGAGTTTAAAAAAAAACTACATATTAAAAACGTTTATTTAAGCTAGATTCAAAGCTAGATGTATCAGTGGCAAATCATCGGAAAACAATTGTGACGCGTGTGTGACGCCATTGAATTAGTAGACTACCAAAATTGCTAAAAGTAGCAATTGGGATGTCACTGATAGACAATTGATCTACAATTGCAATAGCAGACTTGGGCCCCAGGTGGAATGCACTACTCATTTTAATTTGGGGCCGTAAACTTAGTTTGATCAGTCCATCACATAGGTGACCTTACTCGGCCTCTGCCCCCCTGATTCTGTAACTCAGTGCCTATCAAAAAATGAAAGCCACTGAAATATATTTTTTATCCATTGAAGGTTTCCTATGAAATAGTAAATGACATTTCTCTTCAAACCTTCAATGGATAAAAAACGCCTATCATCGTTGATAGGCACTGAGTTACAGAATCAGACCCTGGTGCACTCCACTTTGCTCTGCACGACAAGGTCCTCTGTGGTCTCACTCTCACGTCAAGAGACGTGTATGAAGAACTTTATTATGCGATTTTCTGCTAACGCCTAAAGGCGTTGTAAGTAATATGCCAAGTTAAAGGCCAAGTTCTTGGAATATATATACGTTGGGGCGAAAACCGAACCATGAGCTTCGTGCATTTTGCTTAACAATGAAGTCGAAATCAGCAAAATTTTGTTTCTCAAAGCAAAGGATGATTGTAGGTATTATAAGTGAATGTAGGTATTATAAGTACTAAGTGAGTAAGTATACCTAATGTTTGAGTGAAAAAGACTTTAAAAGTTAAATATTTTAACCAGCTTGATGCTCGCGAGCTCGACTTTGTCTGCGTGGATTATAAAACTTTGCCGCCACTTTTCACCTCCTTTTAGAGATTGAATTTCAAAATCAATCAATTAAATTAGTCGACAACAAAATAATGTCACTTGAACAACACATATAACAATACATTATTCATGAATTTTATTATCTTGTCTTTTTCATTCAGTAGATTTTCACAATAGCTAGAAAATATTACATCTTTAGAAAGATGTCGCTTTATTTAAACTACTCGTCACTAGATGGCGCTGTCATAAAAGAATTAATAATTAATTGTTTACATAGTGGCTCAATCTAAACGACCTTTTTTTACTTTTTGAATTTTAAACTTTAAATAAATTATAATTAATTTAAAGGTATGCAATATATTTGATACTTGGAATCCTGAGGCCTAGTACCGAAATAGTAAACCCGTATTCTAGCAATTATAACTGTTGTTGGGTAATATAAATTAATAAATAGTAAATGAATAATAAAGTGCGGAGTTTTGGAAAAGAAAGAGAAGCAATTATGCACTTAAATTCAAAAATCGATAATTGACACATTTCTTTAATGTAGCCATAAAAAATAGCGCTTCAGGGCTACCTCTACGATACAATCGGTACAATCAAAATTCAGCTATCTTTTTTTTTTAAAGTTTAATAGAACACGAAAAGTTAAAGTTTTAAAGTTGGTTTAATACTCAAAGTTCGTTTCAGTAAACTTCAGGCAATACCTAATTGACTGGAATATTTTTTGTAATTTTAGTAATAATTAAACTTACCTTACAGGAGCCCTGCACGCATATTGCACGGAAACCAGGCTTCGTGCAAGGAGTGCCGTCAGCTACTAAGGCCAGCGAAGCGTAGAACTGCTGACCGCGAGGCCGGCAGTTCAGGATACATGGAGCGTTGCCTGGAAGAGACAAACCATACAACATCAGTTTGTTACTTAGGGTACACCCATGCGCAACAAATTGAGTGTGCGGAATGCAACTCCTATAAAAATCCCCGCGGGAGTCCGTGTAGTACAGTGGGTCCTAAGTGGGTGAGTGGGTCACACTACCTATTTTTAGCGATTTAATGTCCGTTTTCACCAACAAACTTCTTAGATAGGTGACGCTTTCTGTCAATTTCGTTTTCACGAACCTTAAAGTTACGAGTTCGTAGCCGACCGCAGACAGCAACACCGACACTTTTTCTATGTATTTCTATGAAATACTTTCCGTAGCTAGCGACACGTCGCCTGCATAGGATATTACCTTTAGGATAACGTTAGCTTTCAAAAAGATAAGACCACACCAAAATAGGTCCATTCGTTGGGGAGCTACGAGGGAACAGACAGATACACAGATACATAGACATAGATCGGGGGTTAAAAAGGTTATAAACAGAACCAACTCACCGTCAACATACGGCACCCACGTGTAGAACCTCCCTCGGAAAGGCCTCCGGTCGTACACCGCGCACTGCTCCGCGCGCGAGTCCCGGACCGGACCCGGACACGGCTGAAAAATTCGTTCATACATTAGGTATTCGAAATTCAAATAATATAAACACAAAAATTCTGTTTATAAAACCGACTTCAAACACCACTACAAAGTATGTCAAATGTGCCTATAATATTTGAAGAGTTCCCTCCATTTCTCCAGGATCCCATCATCAGATCCTGTCCTGATGACTATGGGACTACCTGAGAAGTATACCCTTTCGAACAAATAAGAATTTTCCAAATCGGTCCAGGCGTCTTCGAGTAATCGGGGAACATACATAAAAAATAAAAAAGATTCCGGCTAATTAAAAATCTCATATTTTTTTGACGTCGATTAAAAGGATGATTTTAAGTAACGGTTACTTCCTTATAACATCTTATCATGGGTAATATGACCAGCCATTCCTTTTCTTATTAATGCTGGTCACGAAAAACCCGCGGACTGTACTCGGAGTTGTAAAATAAAGGCTTCGCGACCCAAATGTCGACCAATACAAAGGGGGCAAAGCCATTTTACTGACATTTGGGGCGAGAAGTGCGAATTTGCCGCGACGGGAGATAACTACATTAATTATATTTATTTTTTATTATAGCCCACTCTATATATTATGTATATTGGAAGGGTTAACAATAATTACCTACCGCATTCTTACACAAGTGTTAAGCACATTTCGATACCCATTTATGATAAAGTCGGTCACATTGATGACGCCGGCGTTCTGCGCCCATCGTATACGATCCGTGTTTCGCATAAGCTGTAATAATATGCAGAGATTACAACTACCGCGTCGACCGATGCCGATGCCGGCACAGTTGGGCGCATTGACGATGCCGGCGTTCCACGCGCGCCTTTGCGATCCGCGCTTCTCACGAGCTTTCTTCTTTTATGAGCTGTTACAATACTGAAATTTTAAGTATACCTACTGCAGTATTGAACTTGTGGTAGCGTCGACTGAGCCGGCACAGTCGGATGCGTTGAGGATGCCGGCGTTCAGCCGGCGTATACGATCGTCGCTTCTCACGAGCTTTCTTCTTTTAAGAGCTGTAACAATATTCAGAGATTACACCTACCCCAGTGTTACACTCGTGGTAGTGTCGACCGAGGCCGGCACAGTCGGGCGCGTTGATGACGACGTCTTTCCGCGCGCGCCTTTGCGATCCGCGCTTCTCACGAGCTTTCTTCTTTAGCTGTTACAATACTGAAATTTTAAGTATACCTACCGCAGAATTGCACTTGTGGTAGCGTCGACTGAGCCGGCACAGTCGGATGTGTTGACGATGCCGGCGTTCCGCATACGACGTATACGGTCTGCGCTTCTCACGAGCTTTCTTCTTTTAAGAGCTGTAACATTAATCAGAGATTACACCTACCCCAGTATTACAATCGTGGTAGCGTCGACTGAGCCGGGACAGTCGGATGCGTTGACGATGCCGGCGTTCCGCACACGGCGTATACGATCTGCACTTCTCACGAGCTTTCTTCTTTTAAGAGCTGTAACATTATTCAGAGATTACACCTACTCCAGTATTACAATCGTGGTAGCGTCGACTGAGCCGGCACAGTCGGATGCGTTGACGATGCCGGCGTTCCGCACACGGCGTATACGATCTGCACTTCTCACGAGCTTTCTTCTTTTAAGAGCTGTAACATTATTCAGAGATTACACCTACTCCAGTATTACAATCGTGGTAGCGTCGACTGAGCCGGCACAGTCGGATGCGTTGACGATGCCGGCGTTCCGCACACGGCGTATACGATCTGCGCTTCTCACGAGCTTTCTTCTTTTAAGAGCTGTAACATTATTCAGAGATTACACCTACTCCAGTATTACAATCGTGGTAGCGTCGACTGAGCCGGCACAGTCGGATGCGTTGACGATGCCGGCGTTCCGCACACGGCGTATACGATCTGCGCTTCTCACGAGCTTTCTTCTTTTAAGAGCTGTAACATTATTCAGAGATTACACCTACCCCAATATTACAATCGTGGTAGTGTCGACCGACACCGCCACAGTCGGGCGCGTTGACAACGCCGCCGTTTCGCGCACGCCGTATACGATCTGCGCTTCTCACGAGCTTTCTTCTTCTATGAGCTGTAACAATACTAAGATATTAAACCTACCGCAGTGTTACACTCGTGGTAGCGTCGACCGAGACCGGCACAGTCGGGCGCGTTGACGACGCCGGCGTTTCGCGCACGCCGTATTCGATCCGCGCTTCTCACGAGCTTTCTTCTTTTAAGAGATGTAACAATATTCAGAGATTACACCTACCGCAGTGTTACACTCGTGGTATCATCGACCGACGCGACACCAGCACAGTCGGGCGCGTTGACGACGCCGGCATTTCGCGCACGCCGTATACGATCCGCGCTTCTCACGAGCTTTCTTCTTCTAAGAGCTGTAACAATACTCAGATATTAAACCTACCGCAGTGTTACACTCGTGGTAGCGTCGACCGAGACCGGCACAGTCGGGCGCGTTGACGACGCCGGCGTTTCGCGCACGCCGTATTCGATCCGCGCTTCTCACGAGCTTTCTTCTTTTTCTGCTGCGTCGCCATCTGGAAATATGACCTTGTTAGTGTGATACTAATAATATGTATTTGCTTTAACCACATAATCATATCAGATGGTTAAATTAATAATCTAAAGCAACTATCAATCAACATTTTTAAGTATACGAAACATTAGATAAAATATCAAAAGGTAAGGTAAGGAGTTACCTCACTTTAAGAGATTATTTAGTCGCGTCCTTCCATAAGGAATAGTTCATCATGGATAAACAGAACAGTCATTGAGAAAGATTCTTCTAGTCTCTACACTTAATTAAAAAGTTGTCAAATTAATATTGAGCACTATTATTTCTGGCGTTGAACACAAGTCATGGTCATCATTGCTTTTCTAAACTTTAATTAAAATTACTCATACATCCCTCGGTACTATAATATGTAAATTAACTGAACATTATGTATGGAAATAGATCCCTTAAGTACAGGCATGTACAGAAAGCGTAAGTCATTGTTAATTTTGAATTATTTCATCAACATTACACTGAAAGATTTAAAATAAAACTAAGCAAATTATCGATTTTATCAAGCCTCAATACCCCAACGGTTGCAGGTGCGGACTGAAAACTGAAAGGTTGCAGGTTTGACTGTTGCACTATTGTCATACCCATTTTTAACACAAGCTTTCCGCTTATTTTTAGCGGCCGGGAGAGTATTTGTTGAGTTCAGCTTGACTAATATGCTTTTTTTAACCCCTGACGCAACAACGACGGGTATTATAAGTTTCACGTGTCTGTGTGTGTGCCTGTCTGTAGCATCGCAGCAGCCGAACGGATGAACCGATTTTGATTTTGTGTTTTTTTTGTTTGATAGCTGAATTAGTCTTAAGTGTTAGCTATGTTTGATGAAAATCGGTCCAAGATGGCGGATTACATATTTTTTCATAACTCCCTCAATATGGGTATCAAATGAAAGGGCTTAACTAGTAGACTACTATACACTATGATAAATTTCAAATCCAAGATGGCCGCCACCACAAAATAGCGAATTACATTTTTTTTTTAAATTTCATATTACTTCGGAGGTGTTATAAATTTTCAATTTACACTTGTCGACAGATAAATTCTCAAGTATTTTTAGTAAAAAAAAATTACGTTCACATTAATCACTTTTCTCCAAACGTGTACATTGTTCAGGCTATAACATCCTACCTCCATACATTTTTGAAGGTATTGTTTCAGCCCATCACGAGGGCCGGTGCCACCGCGGCAGGGCGCCGCGACTTTTGTATCGTAATTAATATTACGATACTGTTACATCACAGTGAGACGCCTACACCGATTACTTGCACTGGACCGTGATACTCGTACGTTACCTTTTTTATTAACTTGTAATAATTAATTATTTTTCTGGTGGGAGGCTTTGGCCGTGGCTAGTGGCTACAATTTTGTCTGCACGACACGAACGATTGCAATAAAAATGTGCCTCAATAAAAAGTAGCTAATTGATGAGATGAAAGATCAGCCACCCATCAATGGCTCACCAGATCACTGGTCTCCTCTCAACTCTCCTCTCTCTCTGACCAAATGCAAAATCGCACACATTTGAGGTTTTCTTACGATGTGTTTTACTTCAAAATAGCGTCTCAGAAACAATTTGGACCAATCTTTTCCTACAAAAAAAATCTGCTATGTTCGAGTAATTTTGACTGGTGGGAGGCTTTGGCCGTGGCTATAGTTACCACCCTACTGTCAAAGACGTGCAGCCAAGCGATTTAACGTTCCGGCAAGAATGGCGTGTAGAAACCGATTTGGGGCCTGGGTTGGATGTACACTACCACAGCCCTTCCAAGTTAGCCCGTTGCCATCACCAACCACTTACGGTATGTATCCTTTACGGTATGTACAAGCTTACGAGTGACTACAAAAGCCAAACCACACGCATTGCGGCACCATTGTGTCTCTGGTCCGGTCTGGTTGGAGGCTTTGGCCGTGGCTAGTTACCACCCTACCGTTAAAGACGTGCCGCCCAGCGATTTGGCGTTACAGCACAATGGTGTGTAGAAACAGAGGCTATGGTTTGAATCTACACTGCCATACTCCTTCCAAGTTAGCGCTCTACCATCTTAGACTGCATCGTGACTTACCATCAGGTGAGATCGCAGTAAAGGACTATCTTGTCATCGAATAAAAAAAGGGAGCCGCTATACATACAGGCGGCGCAAGATCGAGGCCGGTGGAAGTCCATGCAAGAAATCTTTTTGTTTAATCACTGAAGTGTATAGTTATAAATTTAACGTGAGTATCTAGTATCTGTGTGTCGATGTATTAGTTTGTCTGTGTTTCCTAATCAGTTTAATCATCTCATAGTCTCTATAAAGCGGCAATTATGCTGCTGTTGTTTATTCTATATATATTTTACAACTCTTGGGAGTAATGAGGCATGATTCCAGCAGAAAATGATCGTAAAATGATCAAAACGATCGGTTCCGATCGTAAAATGAAACTAATTTCATTTTGCGTTTGATCAACAGGACGGTTAGGTACTTACTTGCTTGTGGCTTGTGGTAAGAATCAATTTAGGTAAGCCTATTTGATAGACAATCATGCTTGAAAATAAGCGTAAAAAGCTTAAGGCAACTATGGCTTCGGCAATAGTTTCGCCTCCGGTCTACATCAATGTAATGCAAATTCCCCCTGTGACTATAAAAGTTGCGTTTCGATGTTTTATACTCATGCTATAAACTTTGTAGATAAAGTTGTTCGTGTGTACGCGCCCTTAGAATACAATAGCGCTGTTGGAACCCTTAGTTTTTAACCAACTTCAAAAAAGGAAGGGGTTTTTAATTCGTCGGATTTTTTTTAATGTATTTTTTCCGATTGCTCGAAGACGCCTGGAACGATTTGGAAAATTCTTTTTTGTTTGAAAAAGTAAATTTCTCAAGTAGTCCCATAGTCATCCAGTCAGGATCTGATGATGGGATCCTGGAGAAATCGAGCGAACTTTTCAAATTTTATAAGCACAATTGATATACTTTGCAGTGGCGTTTGAAGTCGGTTTTGTAAAAGGATTTTTTACGTTTATATTATTTACTAGCGGACGCCCGCGACTTCGTCCGCGTTCTTAAATTGTTGAAATTTTTCCTGAATTTTCTTTGCTATAAACCTCACGGAGCCCGAGACCTTTCCAACGAATGCAAAACCGTGGAAATCGGTTCGTGCGTTCTGGAGTTATAGCGCCAGGAAGGAAAACCCGACTTATTTTTATATAGTAGATTATTTGTTGTTATAGCGGCAACAGAAATAGTTATTTGTTCAACAAGATAGCAAAGTTCATTTTTGTTGCGAGTGCCTAGTTTGAATCCCGAGCGAACGAAGGATTCTAATATAGAATCACGAGCGTAGCGAGTGATTCTAAGTTAGAATCCTGAGAGTAGTGAGGGATTCAAAGGCACAAGAAGCAAAAACTTTGCTATCGTGTGATACATACAATTTTTCGCCTCAATAGCGAAAAAGTACAAGATGTAAGAGAAATATTTATTAAAACATAAAGGATATTTTAAAATTTTAAAAATTAGGTTTATTTATTTAAAAACTTTTCAATATCATGAGCGGTGAAAACTTTAGATTTTTTGGATTTGTGCCCCTCCGACTGTCTTTTCAAAAATACAATAAGTTTAGGATAAGTTTCAATGTGAACAGTAAATACTCCATAATGTAGATGGTTACCTTGTTTTAGACAATTCCATGAAATATGATAAAATCACAGTCTCTGAATAGGACTTCGCACCCTTAGAAAGTCTCCAATCATTAAATAATTCATAGGCTTTCAAGTATTTTTCACGAGACTATTCCGGAAGAAAGTTTAATTCGCGTTAGACACTAATTCTTTTAATTCTGAATTATAAGTAGATTCACTCATTTTGTTATTTTAAAATTCTTACAACAAATAACTTCTAAGAAATTAGTACCTAATTAAGATATAGAATAGAGTTAATTATTTTTTTTTTTGCCGCCATTTTATATTACTCTTTTGTCTGCGTTCGGAATTGTGTCATTCATAAAATAAAATATATTAATTAATTAATTTTAATTTTCTTTTATGTTTCATGTGTGTTACAGAATTATAAAGTCTAAAACACATTTACGAAAAGTAAATAGTTTAAATAATAAAATAGAGAGTTAAAAAATTTTGTCGAAATAAAATGTATGGGGTATGCAATATTATATACAAAATTTCTGAACGTTTCTTGAGACGGTGAGTTGAAGAAACGCCAATCCAATGAGTTCTATATTCAAAACACTTTTTCTCACTGAGTGAGCAAAAACGACTTTTGCTCACTGGTTTTGGGCAGCAAAGGCGCCCTTTTTGAGCTAGAGAGGTGAAATATACATTTTGTGAAAATTTCAAGTATGTACTTATTACGGTTCAATTGATACAGCCCGCTGACAGACAGACAGACGGACGGACATTAGAGGGTTTGTAATAGGGTCCCTTCGGCACCCTTTGGGCATGGAACGCTACAAAAAACATCTCATCAAAATTACTACACTACGTTACAGTTCTTGCATTTCAGGAGGGCTCATGGCTCATGGTTGTGTGCGTGTCGTATCTGTATAAGTGTGAGCGAGAGCTTGCTCGCGCCTGACAGGCACGCACACTTACGCAATGTGCATGTACACGATGTAACCACAAGTAAAACTCACGCGCCCTCGTGAATTGCAAGAACTATACCCTGTTTATGTTAACACGGCATTGGAACATGGATTAAAACGATACACCCTGACTCAGCGGAATCTCTAACGATCCCACACGTTCACATACAAAAATTCAAAAACCGGTGCAAACAAAAAGATAACAATCGTACATTAGCGAAAGGGCTATAAATTATTGTAGGCGTCAATCAAACGCTGTGTCCGTAAATAGTTGGTCGTTGTATCTTCAGATAGGAAACTTCGAAAGCTTGTTCGGTGTTTCGTTGAATATTACCTTAATTTGGTATGTTGGACGTAAAAAGGGCGGCGAGGGTCACGTGTGAAGCCTTTTGACTTGCAATGATTGGTTCTGATGGCGAAACTCTTTAATGAATGCTTCCCGGATAAAATGTGTAGCCACAGAGATGCCATATTGCTAGAGCCTTAATAGTCCAACGGTTAAAGGTGTGGACTGAAAACTGAAGTGTCCCATGTTGTTGTACCCACTTCTAGCATAAGCTTTTCGATTTTATTTGGAGTGGAGAGGAGAATATAAGTCAAGTTCGGCTTGGTTAAAGTTCTTTTATAAAAAATAAAGAAAGAGCGTGTAGTGTCCTCAAAAACTACCTAGCTACTGCGCGGGGTTTCTTGTTTATCTGTGCTGAACGTGCTAGTTTTATTTTCTGGATAGCGCGACGTTCCCTACCAGGTAAAGTGCAACGTCGGCGAAAACTTCTGACGTCAGTGTTTGCTACAACTACCTACTTTATGTTATTCGCCAATCAGTAAACTGGTCTTCGACGTAATTATTTCGGTATGTCGACCGACAAGCATTCTCTGCTATCGTCTCTTTAATCCAGTGGCTCCCTGTGACTTTTCAGATGTACTCAGTCCACCTTAACTGAAGGCGAAAGGTGTATTCCAGCATTGCAAGTGAACTTGGTCAGAAAATTAAATTTTGCGTTTTGATTGTCAAAAAAATTATCAGAACGTCAACTTTATTCGTCGGTTAAAGCTGATACATGTTGGCTACGTTTTTGTAATCGTTAATTAAGTTTTTTACATAGGTTCGTTCCTCTAGTGACATAACATCTCTCTCAATTTAGGGAACCGGGCAAGCGATTTGTATACAAAATTATGGAAGCACGCTTTCTACTATAACTTTTACATGCCCTTTGTATTGCCAGCGACATGTTTGCCCTTGATTAGGTACTATGACTAATGGTGGACGATGAGAACACGCTAATTTTTAACTCAGTTACTAGAAAAGGCCGATTTGAAGTCATTTTCGTTGATCAACTTTGATCAAGCAATACAATCGTTAGATGAATGCAATAGTGATTACTTATACGCACGTTATGTAGGTTGGTACCAACTAAGTTTTGTCAACGACTTCGTTAGTTTTTTTTTATCCGGCAGGAATTATTTGTTTTACTGGGTTTTAAAGCTTATGGACAATTTCCAGGTCGTCAACCCAATGCAAAAAATCACCTAAATCCTTTGCTCCGTTGCTGAGTGCTTTAAGGACATACCAACATAAAAACATAGATACTTTCGCATTTACGATAGGTACCTATATTATTTAATGTACCTAATGATGATGATTTTTATCAAGTGCAAGCCAATCGAGACTTTAAAAAATACTGTTGGAAAAAGGTTTTGTATAAGTACCTACCTAAGTAGTAAGACATAAGGTGGGAATAGTAAAATAGTATAATACTTAGTAACAAATCTGTACGCTAAAGACTTTTTAAAAAACTGTCCACTTTATAAAACGGACATCCAATAAAACTTCCGTGGGCAGTCAAAGTGTCGACAGAAAAAAAAAATCTTACGCACTCTAAGGGAGAGGACAGACGGGCTTCTTTTACCGTCAGCGATCGGAGTTTATATGGCTTTTAGCGCTTGTGTGCACAAGCACAAACAAGCGTCCGAAAATCGCAGAACCTTTTTAACGACGTCCCTTCCGCAGTTGTCAGCGCTGTGGTCTTATAACTGGGAGGTCTCGGGTTCCATTCCCGGCGGGGGCAATATGGGAATTTATAATTTCTGAATTGTCTCTGGTCTGGTCCGGTGGAAGTCTTTGGCCGTGGCTAGTTACCACCCTACCGTCAAAGACATGCCGTCAAGCGATTTAGCGTTCCGGCATGATGGCGTGTAGAAACCGATTAGGGGTATGGGTTGAATTTACACTGCTATACCCCTACCAAGTTAGCCCGCTACCATCTTAGACTGCATCGTTACTTACCAACAGGTGAGATCGCAGTCAAGGGCTATCCTGTCATCGAATAAAAAAAATTAGCGTTAAAAAATCGCGAAAACGCGATGCAGACGCGAAAAGGCATTAAAAACGCCGCTTCTGTTCACCTGCTATAAATCAAACGCAGAAATCAGCGACCGAAAATCGCAGAAATCAACGTTCGAAAATCGCAAAAACTCGATGCAGACGGAAAAAGCCATAAAACGCCGCCCACCTACTATAAATAAAACGCAGAAATAAGCATTCGAAAATCGCGAAAACGCGATGCAGGCGCAAGAAGTTATAAAAAAAAAGTAGCCAGTCTGCCCTCCCCCTAAATTGTAAATTAGTTGATATTTATTTTTTCAATGCAGCAAGGATGTAAGCCGGTAAATTATGATATCTCGAACACAAAGGCGGCCCGTCGTCCCTCATACTGAGTTCGTTTGATTGCCCCTACTACGATACGTCAAATTTTTATCTTATCTCAAACAAGATACGTTTCGTAATTTAAAACCTACTTTTATCTGTTGATAACTTCATTCAGAATTTTTCTTTAAGGTACTTTTAAAAACCCACCTACACCTTTCATTGTGGGTTAAAGAAATATTCCAACTTTTATTTTCTGATGATTTTAATAATGATGATTTTAAAAACATCAGATATTTTAAGTTCTGTGTGATATTTTAAGTTATACATGTTTAACATTCCATAGTATGGTACTGTATGACATTTTTGTGAAAATAATTAGATAAAATATCTGAAATCTGTGTAGCCGTCAGTAAAGCCTGAATGCGAAGCAAAAAAGACTCATGAACTAATTAATAAATTAATTTGAGTACATTTACATAAAGACTTACTTAAAGGATAAGATTATATATGAATTACTTAACTAATATAGTTAACTACCTAACCTAATTACCTTTTTGAAAGTCAACAATTACAAATGTAGAATGCATTTCATTCAAAGTCATTAATTAAATTTAAAAAAAGTAAAATAAATAATAATATTATTATTAATATAATGTCCGATAACAATAATATCAGCATAAATAAAAATAATAATTGATTTTAGATTTTGCTTTTTTTATTATCTGCAAGGTTTTTTCATTGTACCGACTAGAACTCGATCATTTTTTTTCGAGAACTGATAGTAGGGTTATAAGAGAAGGCTCTCCCGCGGTGGGCACAAGCCCTTTGTAGATCACGCGCCGTATCATTAGATATCATTGTGATCTATGATCAATACGCCTGCGTCTCGCGGCAGGGCTGACCAATTGAACTTTGTATAACTTCTTAAGAGCGCGTGTAATTGTAAATCTCCAGATGCCGATTTGATTTTTACAGCAGTAAATCAAGTTTTAAGTATCGGAAAAAATACAGGAAAAAATTACATCATATTTCCAAGGGACGATACTGAGTAGAAACATAAAATAATGAAAGTTCGACAAAATAAAATCGCGAAGTTAGGTCTAATTTTTAACCAATTTGCATTTATTTTCATTGTGATGCACATTACAGAGCCAAAATTTTTATATAAAATTCCTATACAAATTACTAAGGGATAGATCAGCCATTTTTCAAAACAAATGAATATCTTACGAGTTATTATAATATATGATGTATTTGAGGCTTACTACATTCGCATCTGTCGCGTTTTACACGAGCTTTCGGGTATATTTTATTTCATGATTTTTTTCTAGCTAAGAGCGCGTTTAATGGTTAATCTAATTATTTGATCTTGTCCCCTCTTCACCTTTTTACCACCGCACTGCAAGACATAGGGAGAGCTTCCATTCCTACGTCGTTGACATTCCATCTACGCGCACCTAATCGCTTTTTAAGTCTTCAAAGCGCTTTTTAAGTCTTCATTCCTGATCCACACGGCTGGGGTCTCGAACGCTCTTCCAAGATCTGTGTTTCCTAACACCTACAATTTGGGTATCTTTAAAACAAGAGTGAATAGGCATCTTCTAGGCAAACTCGTTGTCCACATCATCACTTTCCATTAGGTGTGATAGCGGTCAAGTGTGTGCCTATAACGTATAAAAAAGATCTTCAGAAGCAGATTTGATTTTTACAAGATTAAGTTTTAATCACCGAAAAAAAAACAAGCTTTACGTCATTCTTCCAAGGGACGATACTGAGATTTTTTCTAAATTACTATTTAGGTACCTACCTAGTCAAAATCGCTATTGCTTTTCCAAAATAAAACAATTTTGCAGCAATGATACCGCTTATTATCCAAAACTGCGCTTTGTTATTAAAATACAATACACACTTACATAGTCAAGGACAAAATGTTTAATGACCTGTTAATTTAACAACTATCAAAAGGGTACAATAAGAATAGGAATCTATCTCTAAAAAAACTGTAATCACCGAGCTTATCTCAACACGTACCGACCCTAATAATGAAACAATTAAGACAATAGCCCACAAACAATGAATCAAACAAAAAACATTAATCTTCCTCATGCGGTGACTTGTTTGTTTTCCCGCGTCAAACAAGAATTCGGTTTTTAGTGAGTCCAGAAAAGGATATAATATTTTAATTTTATCTATCAAGTATCTGTTCTGTATGGGTGTTACAGATAGTTAATAGACTATTTTGGTGTAAGATTGTTTTTTGGTTCATTACGTCATGTCAATTTCTTTTTACCCTTTGTGTTTTTGTATGGATTGAAATGTGTTATTTAGAATGTGTAATGACTTGTTCACTGAATGGATGAATGTTAATGAACGAAATCTAAAGGAGCTTAAATGGCGCTTGTAATCCTTACTCACTGACCTATGAATATTATCTATACCTATTAATCTATGACTCAGTGTTAACACTGAACTTGCTGCTATGATTTCTTTCCTACTTGATTGAAGTCATTTTGGATTTGATTGACGCCATTTTGGCGCTATAAGCACTAAGCATATCTGCTTAGTATGAGTGTTTCTGGAACTAGTAGGTCATATTGCAAATGATGCATCGACGTCGATAAATAATAATTAATCTATGATTTCATAGATTAATTATGGAGGTTGGTGCGCCATTTGCAATTTTATTAGTTCCAGAGACACTCCTGCACTGGTAGCATGGGCAGGAGATAAAAATTTTATCCCCCGATTTTATCCACTGACAGGGGATAAAATTATCTTTTCCTATGCTAAAGCATGGCGACAGGGGAAAGGAAAAGTATATTCCTATAAGAATATCCACTGTGGATATTATTTCCACCGTTTTGCTCATGCTCGACAGGTGGATAAAAGAGAGCGAGGGGATAAACATTTTATCCTTTCCCCGGGGATAAAATTTCTCCCGCCCATGCTACCAGTGCTGGACTTTTAAGACTTAGCTCCACGCGGATGAAGTCACGGGTAAAACCCGGGTTTAAATAATTGGACCACATGAGGCTTGGGTAAAAGGGTAGTACGAAGGTAAATGGTAGACTTGGAGTTGACAGATGAATGCAAATTAATCAATAGATAACCATTTTGCTGAACAGATAGTATCTGAATATCGAATGAACTCAAATCAAGAGAACATCAGCATAAACAAGATAAAATCAGGCAATCTAATGTCGGTATTTAACTCGACCACGACAAAGCCCAAAGAAAGGAAGCTGGAAGAAATATCTTTTTTTTTAGAGGTAAACTTTACCTATGTCCACTTCTTCTAATGTGTTTTTATCTTGTAATTCTTTATATATGTACACATTGACATAATGTCAATGTATGTACATAAATAAAAAATAATAAATAATTTGTACGTATTTATGTTTATATTTATGTATGTTTCACCGCAGCGCCCAGACTACTGAATGAAGTGTGTATGAAAAACTGTTTTTCCATGATGTCTTTTTCTTTAGCATAGACTTCCATAGGTCTCGGTCTTGCGCTGCCTGTATCCAGCGGTTACCTGCGACTTATCTGATGTAATCGGTTCACTTAAAGGGACCACTACCCAGACCACATGAAAAGGAGGAGATTCTCAATTCAACGCGTATTTTTTTTTGGCGATGTTACTCCATAACTCTGTCAAATCTGGACCTATTATTTTTTTTTTTTAGTACTTACCTAGTTCAGGGGAACAAAGAGCTATTGCTATAGCTAGAGAAGTGGTCCCGTTCGAAGAATGAATGAGCCAGCTTAGTAGATACAATTCCCCAATCTCACCTAGTAGGATCTCTCGGCAGGCAGTGTCGCTCTTGTATGGCCACGCCGCCGCCACAGGTTCGCGAGCACGCGCTCCACGTGCCCCACGAACTCCACGCATACGTCGTGGCGTTCGTGCGCGCCGTCTGCGTCGCGTTTGTTTTCTGAAATCAAATACGTTGGGAATCTTACTACGTGTCTTAAAACTATCTAAATACGTAAATGAAAAGGTGACTGACTGACTGATTTATCAACGCACAGCTCAAACCCCTGGACGGATCGGGCTGAAAGGCATAAGTACAGATAGTTATTATGACGTAGGCATCCGCTAAGAAAATATTTTTGAAAATTCAATCTCTAAGGGTTACCCCCTTAGAGATTCAAGTTTCAAGAATCTTATAAATGGGGGTTTGTAATATCGAACTTGAAGTGAGCGAAGCCGCGGGCGAAAGCTTGTTTCTATTACAAAAAGCTCCTTAGAGAGCTCTCGAGCACAGAAATCATAACCCTTATTTATTTAACCCTTCCGTTTTGCCGTAGTCGAAATGTTGACTACTATTATCTAAATATATAAAAGGCAAAGGTGACTGACTGACTGACTGACTGACTATCAACGCACAGCTGAAACCACTGGATGGATCAGGCTGAAATTTTGCATGTAGATAGCTATTATAACGTAGGTGTCCGCTAAGAAAGGATTTTTGAAAAAACCCCTAAAGGGATAAAATAGGGGTTGGAAACTCAATGTGAGCGAAGCCGGGGGGAAAACCTAGTTAATTATAAATGCGAAAGTGTGATTGTTTGTTGGTTGGTCCTTCAATCACGCCGCAACAGAGCTACAGATTGACGTGATTTCTTGCATGAGTAGGTATAGTTGAGGCTACTTTTTATCCCGCAAAATCACAGAATTCCCGCGGGATTTTGAAAACTAAATCGCGAGCGAAGCCACGAGCATCAACTAGTATTTTATAATAATTAGGAACATTAATTTATTATTACTTGTACTTACTAAATTAAAATGTCCTCATTTAAGTAGGTACCTACCAACTCCGCCATTAATTAATAAAAAAGCAATATACATACCGAAGTCATAAAAACCTACAGTTTGATTGAGCGGACTGTTCCTATTGATTGGGCACTTTATTGATGGGTCATTGACGTAGCATTCCGCTTAGCAAATCAACTAACAACTGACATTTTGGCAATGGGGGCATTACTATGTCGTACCTAATGTGTATGTTGAAACATGAGAACAATAGATAAGGGTGTGAGTAGTAGGGTAAGGATGCCGAATATGAGATGGTTGCCAAATATGAGATAGTTAGGTTTTGGCGAAACTAATCGCCGCAGCTATTTGGCGATACTGTCACCAGAAGCCACGTGGCAACAGACCGAAACATGTGTTGGTTCTTCCCAGTTCGAGGCGAAGTCGGGTTGTGTACGTGCGGATTTTTACGAAACCACAAAACCCGATTTTTTACACCAAATATTAACGAGGTATGTAACAACTTTATAGTCACACCAAATGATTTAAATTTACAGTCATTGTATCAGTTATATGATTAATTTTACAATGCATTTGCAGTTTAGTTGAATTTTCTTCGTCAAGAAATAATAGGCAGCCTAGTTTTTAAATTTGGGTGTTTTCCTAATATGAGACACGTGGGGGCTCCTTAAATGAGATATCTCATATTAGGATGTATAGAAATACGACTATTTAAAAACCTCTTTTTCTAGGTCAAAGAAGTCCTAGGACCACGATGCCATAATATGGGCCGTGAGTGCAGTGCAAAGCAAACAAATACGTTACCTAATAGCGTCAAAACTTTCGATGTTCCTAAGAGTATCCTAGAACATTATGTCAAAAAAGATGCTAATGCAGAAGTATTTGTCAAGGTTCATGGGAAGACCTCCAGCTTTTTCTGACTATTTAGAAGCAAAAACAGAAAAATATTGTAAAGCTGGACTAACGATTTTAAGGGTTACATCTACATCTGAAGAACATCAAGCACTTGGCACAAGCACATGATAATATATTATTAAGTTGTTACTAAAACCTTTTTATTTAGTAGTACGATGTTGTAGATTAATAAATATCGCCAATAAAAAGTTTTTTGAATTGATTTATTTTCTTTTTCTCTAAATCTATACTATCTCATATTAAAAACCCTTGGTATCTCATAATAGGAGACCATTTCCCTGAGACGTAATTTCTGACTTTTCTAATATTATCTGATATAACAAAAAATCTATTATACCTAGCACTAAACGGTCTTTCAAGGATAAACTTCATTAAATACTTATCGAATATAAATAATTTTCATAGTCATTAGAGCAATAACTTATTTTTTATGGCCGAATATGTAAATGGTATCTCATATTCGGCATCTTTACCCTATAGTTCTTTCAACTAACGAGGGCGCGTGGCTCATGGTGTGCGTGTCGTATCTGTATAAGTGTGAGCGAGAGCCTGCTCGCGCCTGACCGCTCCCACCTAGGCTCCTGAACCTAAGTGACGCGGACGAAGTCGTGGGCAAAAGCTAGTTATAAAATAAATAAAAGATGCTGAACAATTCATCATGAACGTAGAACAGTGACCGATTTGCAAAAAGTCCAAAAATGACTCTGGCATATTTGGACATTTTATTAAAAATTGTTATTTGTTTATGATTTTAAAACAGAACCATTTTAATGGGTATTGTATATGTGTTGAATTCTGTAGATTTTAAAAAATAAATTTAAAAAGTTGTGATAACAAAACTTCGGAAATTATTTCAAATGGCTGTACCCACGCTGTACCTGTAAAGGCTGTACTGTACTTTCAATTTTATCAACTTTACAGGTACAGTACGTACCTGTAAAGTTGATAAAATGCAGATTTGTCGTTGTTATTCGATCATGACGAATTTTCCTATGAATAAATTTTATGTTTCATGATAAGGCTATGTTCACATGTAACGCGCGTTAACGCGCGTCAACGCGCGATCAAATTTGAAGAGAGTTCAGATGATGAGCGCTAATGCGCGTTGCGAGAGTACTCGTCAGTCTAGTTCGGTAGAACGTAGAAAATGGACGTGGAAGAGGCTATTATTTTGTGGTTATATTATAAAGAAAAATATAGAAAAAGAAAACGTACACATTGGGTTCATCCAATTTTGAAAAATAGACCCAGTTTGTTTGCGACACTATATCCGAATCTAAGAGACCATGAATCTAAATTCTTTAATTACTTTAGAATGTCTACTCTCTGTCTGTCTGTCTGTATGTCTGTCTAATGTTTAGTATGTCTTTCGACAATTTGCTTCAACTCATCCAAGAGGACATTTCAGCAGCTCCGAACGCCATCAGATATTGTATTTCACCTTAAAATTACATGCGATCGCGATGAAAGCGCGCGCTCAACTGAACAGCAAACGGACATTACATTAATATCAAACCGCGAGTCAACGCGCGATTGTCTGCGTCTAGAAACTTTTTCTCTGAGCGCCGCGTTGACGCTCGCTGACGCGCGTTAACGCGCGCGCATGTGAACGGTTGCTAGGTATATATTAGGATGTCTAAGCGCGCGATTTGAAAACGCGCGTCGCAATTCAGCCATCTGAACATAGCCTAAGTATGAGATAGTGATTAGTGATTAATGGTAATGTAGGGTACTCGTAAAAGCTGCTTCAAAGACAACGAGACACAAGAACAAAGTGTCTTCAATCGATAAAGAAAGACTAAGGTAGTAAGTAAGAAGACCTCAGTAGACTACTTCTTAGTAGCTATATTATTTTAAAAGTTTAGGTTAGTAAGGTATTAAAACCTAGTAGGGGAAGCCGGGGTTCAAAGTACCGGAGGTAGGTTGTTCCGCCCCAAATCGGGGCTGAATGTTCCGCTCCGAAATTCGACAAAAATTTGCTTCTATAAAAAAAACTATTGAGATATTAGTAGAAATGGTATGATATTACAAAAACCGATAAACATCCATTCAATATTTGCACAGGTTGAAAATGAAATGCCTCATCTTCTAAATATATAAAAGGCAAAAGTGACTGACTGACTGACTGATTGACTGACTGACTGACTGATCTATCAACGCACAGCTCTAACCGCTGGACGGATCGGGCTGAAATTTGGCATACAGATAGCTATTATGACGTAGGCATCCGCTAAGAAAGAATTTTTTGAAAATTAAGCCCCTAAGGTGGTAAAATAGACATTTGAAAAATCGAACTTAAGCCGCGAGCGAAGCCGCAAGCAAAAGCTAGTTTTTATAATAAAACTTCATGTTATTTAAAAATCGTAACTTCGAACCCCGGCTTCCCCTTATAGGTAAATAAATGTCACAACCTCGGATTGCTGATTGGTGCTGGTTCTCAAAATAAACCAAAATAGTACTCACATGTAGTCCAACTTCTGTACTTGTTTGTGCATACGTGAGTGGTTTGAGATACACGGCGATGAATCTGAAACAATAACAACAAACGCTTCGTCTAAATAAGGATCTCGTGTGTCATACATTTATTTGCTCAGTTGGAGAAAGCATTTGGCGTGCATAGTTCCACTGGGATTTCAAGGACTTTGAACTCCCGTTTCTATGTATAAGTCTGATATCATAAAGCGTTACATCATCCGCTTCTGAACGTTTGTACAAGGGGATGATTTCACCTAGTTTTCAGTTTATATTAGCGACTAGCTGATGCCCACGACTTACTCCGTAGGGATTTAGGTTTAAATATAAATAATTTTCCTGAATATATGTGTACCTACATCATTTAAAAATGACGGGTTTGAATACCCATCTCCTACTTAAAATTCAAAAAAATTCAAAATTCAAAATTATTTATTTTTATGTTGCTCTTATGACACATCATGACTCTACCACCGGTAGGTTAATCCCTAGGAATCATGAAAACTGACTGACTGACGGACTGATCTATCAAGGCACAACTCAAATCGCTGGACAAATCGGGCTCTAATTTGGCATATAGATAGCTATTATGACGTTAGGCACTAGGCATCCGCTAAGAAAGGATTTTTGAAATGTCAACCCTTAAAGAAATAATATAGGGGTTTTAAAAATCGTACAAAATGTGACCGAAGTTGTGCGCAAAAGCTAGTGTTATATTTTGTTTGTCTGTGACACCATTATTTACTGTATTAATGTTTTTTTTTTTTCTTAATTTTCATGGATAGGTATAACTTGAAAAATGACTGGAGTAGGTATACCAAGTTTCTCCCACTATTTCCTTGTTAATAATGGAAAGGGGTCGCAACCTTCAGCAATTAGAAATAGATACTAATCAATATATTGTTAGGTAGTGTTTGATTATGCTCACTTTGACAGTGGTAAAGATATTAATGATCACGGATAAACACATTTTGATTGTGTTTACATACAAGTGAAGCTACAAAACGTCCGACTGCACTAATTGAATTCCGGATCGCCTCCGGAGCGTGTAATGACAAGGATGTGAATTCTACCGCATTCAGAAGCATCTGGACCGAATAGACCTAATTATCGCTTCCGATAGTGCTGTTCCAGTGATGTTCTATCTACTCTGTCAATATAATATAAACAGTATTAGGTTTCTTGAATTTATCTATATCAGTAACTGTAATCTCTATCAAAGATTCCATTTGTCTTAAACTGACTAACTTTTGTCAAGTTTGATTTTTCAAACTCCCATTCTACACACTTTGGGGTTGAATTTTCAAAAATCCTTTTTAGCGAATGCCTACGTCCTAATAGCTATCTATATGCCAAATTTCAGCCTTGATAGATCAGTCAGTCAGTTAGTCACCTTTTTCTTTTATATTTTTAGACTACAGCAAAGCCAAACTTGGGTGAATTTGCAATTGTGCGTTTGTCTATGTGCCTGTCTGTCAGAAGCTTGTAATTAATTAATTAACATAATTACCTCACGATTAATAGGTATCTAAAAACTATGGCCCAAAGCCAAAGCTGAAAATAATACAAAAAGTTAAAAAATCTTTATTAGAGGAGGACGCCCGTAGAACAAATACTCTAATAATAATAATTAACCCTAGTATGTATATAAAATATATATATCAACACTTAACAATAAGCACAGAAAAGGCATCTTATATAGGTTATATAAAAGAAAGTCGTGTTAGATACACTATTTATAACTCAAGAACGGCTGAAACGATTTTGTTGAAAATTGGTGGGGAGTTTAGAACCAGGAGACGGACATAGGATACTTTTTATCCCGTATGCTATAAAACAAAGCCGGTTTGTTCGAACACTTATAACTCTAGAACGGCTAGACCGATTTTCATGGTTTTTAGTTTGTTGTATTTGTCTCCATCCTAAATAGCAGAATAACTTTTAAAATACCTATCGGAAAACATTCACGAAAAAAAAAATGAAAAAATTTCATTTTCCCGTACATTTTGTATTGAACGGGTTTTTTGATGGTAAGGAAAGTGACCTTTTACCCCGAAAAAACAGTAACCTAAGTCACGCGAACGAAGTCGCGGGCAAAAGCTAGTATTAACATAAAATAATGATTCATACCTTGGCTTGTGTCAATCAAACTAACATAAGTTGGTATTACGTTTCAGGAGATGAAGTTCAAGAGAGATAAGCCATTAACTAATTTTAGCTGCCATAAGGAAACCGTTATTTGACTTAAGCCAACGCATGTGGTAATTGTAACTCCTTGACCCTTGTCGATCATTCCGATCAGGAATTAATAATTAAGTATTGAAATGAAGGTGCCTTTTCTTAATACTCACAAGGTAGCTCTTGAGTCGCACTCAAGAGCTATCTTTTAGGTTATGTATCACCTGATGTAAGTAACAATGGAGTCTTATGGTGAGATCTATATATGTGGTGAAATACTCGTATATGCTCTGACTTAGCTCAGACTCAAGATAGAGTTAAAACGAGACAACTCCTATCACAAGCTTTGAGAATGCCCTAAGTGTATTTCTTTACTTAGGAACCATTCATCGCATATCCGATGTCATTTCCACCTTTAGGTGTTTCCTAAAGTTGCATGAAAACGAAATTGACAGAAAACATCCTAACACCCAATTTAGCTTAATGTCTAACTTAGCTTAGGTGGCATGTAAAAGTTAGAAAACGTTGGTGAAAACGGACGTCAATCTTTTTCAAAAAAAAAAATTCAAAAGGCAAGGAAAATAAAAGCTCCTGCAAAAGCGAAACGTAAGGATACAAAAGAAAATGGAAAAGCTGTAGACAAATTAAATGCAGAAAAGTCAGTCGGGTCGTTAGAGCAAGGAATACTGATGATTAGCAACAAAGGGCTAATCCGTGTCACATGTTTATTGCATCGATTATAATTTCCGTCACACTCTGGCGTGTTCTTTATGCCGCCGATAGCTGGCGCCATGCATACTAAGTCGTAGATACGATCTAAGGGCCAGGCGTCTACTACTAAGACCGTTAAATACCTGGTAAATGGAGGCGTCAGACATGATGAATGCGCTTAAAAAATAACAAATTCCATAGCAAGGATATCTTGTAGATCGAACACTATCAACAAGCTATAATTTAAAAAATTAAAAAACACGACTGCCCAGCCAAAAAACGAACTAAAAAGTTAAAAACCACGGTCATTACCTTTGGAATCTTATTCATATTTTTTAATGATATTTTTTTGTGAATCAGTGGAAATTGAACTATCGTGATATATATTTTTGGAATCTACTCATCATTTTCTAGATGATGATAATATACTTAATCTTGTTTTCGATTTTTTTTTTCAACTTTAGTCTTTAATGCGGGACCATGGTCACTCCATCATTTTTTTAAAATTTTACTAGGCTATGTCACCCGGAACAAGCTAAGGATCCTAATGATACCTCATCACAATGGGTTCATGCGTATAGAAGTTATGGTGAAATATAGAAACTCACATACATACATGAACCCTGAAAACAATATACTTACTCCTTTTTTGAGGCAGTTGAATAAAAATATAACTGGTTTGTTCCACTTACAACGCGAATCGTGTTGACATCGTCTTGATCAGGATTATGTTTATAACGACGGCATTTTTCAGTTCGCACTTATAAAAATAGGACAAGTTAAGTCTTCTTTACACGTGACGACATGTCGTCCTACTAAAGCAATTACGTATATTGGAAATATGATTGGTTGATGCGTTTATTAATCTTTGTGGGGATTGTCCGCCGACCTCCTTGACAAATAATGTCCCGACCGAATCCTGGCCGGATTCGGGCATTATATTTTTGTTTGCAACCCCGGACTCCAATCTAATGCTGAGATCTATAGAGAGTGCTTAGCTCGGACTTAGGATAGAGTTAAAACGAGACACAATTATGCTCTAACACTTTCACTCTGCTCACACTCAAGGCAGAGTTAAATATCTCGTTCTAACTCTGCCTTGAGTGTGAGCAGAGTGAAAGTGCGGTCTATACATTTTAGCCTAAGTTCTCATGCCCCACAGCTAGCCAACCAGTGGCCGATATTGATCATCGAATCACGAAATTGAAGAACCAATGGACGGGGCATTTGTTGTATAGTTCGAAGAACCGATCGTCGTTGTGGTTCCAAGGTGGAATGGTAACCTCGCGAACGCGCAGTGTGCACTAGGTGGATCGACGACATTAGACGAGTCGAAGGGAGCCGGTGGCTACAGGCGGCGCAAGATCATGACATGTGGAAGTCTATGTCCAGCAACGGACTTCCATTGCTTGATAAAGAAGAAGAAAAAAAATCAATGGGACAATCCTAAAACCTTAAGTAACTTAACATTATGGAGTAAATACATAGCACGTTTAATATTCTTCACACGTCACGAAAAATAATTTTTTCGAGATTATGGCATGCGAGAATGACGAATACTGAGAAAATAAAATGAATTCGAGTATCATGAATCATTTTGGAATATGTAACAAAGTTGTAAATATTTGAAGATTAAAATTTAAAATATATAAGTCCACGTCCACAATCGTAAATCAACTCCACAACGCAAAGATTAAACACACGTTACAAATTATTGTTGACATTTACTTAGTCTATACTACAGTTTTAAGCTTATAGTTTCCTGAATGGGAAGTTTCCGCTACATTTTTCAACATTTACCTAACATCCAGACAAGTACTTATAATTTTTTATGCTTTTTTTGAATACTGGAAGTCCACAAGCAAAATAAGCGTCTTGTAATTTACATCATTGATATTTTGTAGAGTGAGAAAATAGGCAAACGTTTATTTTGATTTTGTAGAGTGAGAAATTTGTAGACGTTTATTTTGTAATTTGTATGAAAATATCGAATAATAAAATATCAAATATAGAGTAATTTATTTAATGTTTTAATAACATATTATTCAGCCGGCGTCGTAGTTTTTGAATATCTCCTTTATTGAGAAAATAGTCGCATATTAGTTAACGACTCCATAGTCCATCCTGTATAATATTACATCCTGTATTGTATTTGTATAGGCATTGAATGTTTGCTATTTTTAATCTATCACAACAATACATTTTGGAACAATAATAAATTGGTTTTACAAAGTTTAATCAGCCGTATCCATGATTTATTGCTAATTTCCGTGGTCAGCGCGATCAACACACATTTAACAATCGTATCGTCCGTTAAAATCGGCAGCTTATAAAGAATGTATCGTTTGGGATATGCGGCATTCGGTAGGTGGAACAAGAGCCCGTAGAAAATATTGAGGAGATGATTGATAAGAAATGTTTTGTACTCGTATGCTGCTTGCATTGCCTGATTATGATTTAAAGTACACTTGCTGGCAGGTTTATTGTGAGTTTCCAATTTTTCACGGACAATGTCCCCTCGTTCCTTAGGTATTTCGAGTAATCGAGGTAATCGTTTGCCATGGCAGCAATATCAGAAGCTTGATATTAAGTACTTTTGTACATTTTTCGGCAGGAAAGGCATTCCGAACCAGTGGTAGATTCATTGACGATTCAAAAGTGCTTGTAAAAGTTTATTTGAATAAAAAATATTTCTATTTCTATTTCTATTTCTATTTCCAATTTTTTTAATTCAGTTATGCCACAGCAGCCCATGCCACCTAGTTTTACTTACTAATGTGTTCCGTTAGATTAGAATTTTACACTAAAGCCTTTACAAAATATCTAATACAAAAGCACAATATCTCAGCTGAAAAAAAAAATATTAGCGTAACAAAAAGGACAAAATAAGTATGCATTATTTATTAGAACAGTCAGTTTCGTTTAGTTTTGTTTATAAATATCGGTTTTCATCTTTGAAACTTTTATGCCACACAAAGATAACGCGTAAAACAACCTCACTTTAAGCTTTTATCAAGCACTTCCTTGAATTTTCCTACGAACTCTTGCAGCGAGCTGTTCGCATCACCAAGGAGTGTCAGTCATGGGCGGGTGGTCTCTTGCGTCACTGGCGCTGTAATCTGACGATAAATCACAGCTTCTGGATTGGAATGAGATCACGGGCTTATTGAGCCCCAATGACAGACGGACCTGATTTGGATCCCAGATCCGAGATTTTAACTCTCCGATTTATTGCGACGAAAACTAAATTCGACTTGCTACTCGGTTACGAGTGATGGTTATGAGTTATGGCTTAGTATAGCTATAACCGCGAGTGCTGTATATAACTTTCTTATTTTTGTTACAATGATGTCATTGCTTTTTATCTCTCTCTTCTTGCATCGTACTTCTCATTGCTAGGGGTCATCCCTCTAGTTTTTTTAAAAAGAATATTAGCCAAACTGATGTCGACCAATATCCTCGTAGTGCAATGGGTGGGATTCGAACCTTTCAGTTTTGAGTCCGCACCTTTAACCGTTGGGCTATTGAGGCTTCTTTAATCCTACTAATATTATAAATGCGAAAGTGTGAATGTTTGTTACTCAATCACGTCGCAATGACTGAACCGATTTGGATGGGCACAGAGATAGATTATAGTCTGGAATACCACATAGGCTTTTTATCCCGGAAATAGAGTTCTATTCTCCGGGTATCAACTAGTATAATGCAGTGTATAATCGCGGGTGAAAATTGTATGGAAAGTTTTCGCATAGGATATTAGCAAACTATTTTTTGCCGCTTGTGTAACTGAAGGCTAAACTCTAGTTCTTCTACGGATCCTTATAATTTCTAATTTGATCACGTTTAGATACACCGGGCCTCTCTAACACTCTTTGAGTAAACTCGGAAATTAATTCCAAAATTTTTTTTTTTTAATTTTAAACAGGGTGTCCCCTTTCATGGAAAGGGATTTTATTTTACTATTTTAAATTTTCATTTTATTAAATTTTTAGCATTAATTGATGTTTATCTAAGTAATTTTAAACATATTAATTAAGGTGTGGTAATTCTTCGAAGCTCATTTCGAAAGTTTCATTTGCGGATAGATACTTTCTATGATCGAAGGCAGTTACATATTCGTGTTTTGAATACCTATTTGTGACGATTCAAGCGAATATTCAAAACAAAGGTTAGCTCAAGTCAAAGGTTAGTTCAAGTCGTAAATTGAACTGTTGTGTTTTGCATAATAGAAATGTTTTTATTTCATAAATGTCTTCCTACATAGTCGTGAAAGATAAGGCGAAGAAAAACAATTTTTTTTTATATATTTAAAAAAGAATATTAGCCAAGCTGAACTTGACTTATACTCTCCTCTCCCCTCCAAATAATAATTTCTAATTAATTCATTAATTGATTAGAAATTAGGTTTTGTGACCAAAAAAAAAAATTCTGCGGCTCGACTTATTATTTTCCATTTATCTCTTAAAATTAGAGATCTTAACTAACTGATGCCCGCGACTTCGTCCGCGTGGATCTAGTTTTTAGTTCCCGCGCGGGCTCTTTGATTTTCCGGGATAAAAGTAGTCTATGTCACTCCACCGGTCGTCAACTACACCCATGCAAAAAATCACCTCAATCCGTTGCTTTGTTGCGGCGTGATTGAAGGATAAACCAACAAACAAACACCATTTCGCATTTATAAAGGATAAGGATGGCATTGGCAGTTGTCTCTACAACCTAGCGCAATTTAATTATTCATTAGAAACAGTTATTTATTCCTTCTTGAATTTTCTTATCGCAGAATCTGCGCCGCATTGAGAATGTGCGCCGTCGTAAAAAATTTCGCCTCGTTTGCATATTAAGTTTTTTTATAAAACAATAAAATGTTCTGAGTAATAAATAGTTGAGATTTGAGATAAAATTCATTGGAGACAAATCCCTGGCAAATTTTATAGACACAATAATTTTTTTCATAACACTAATATCAAACGAAAAATTTCGAAAGGCACTGATTCTTATTTATAATAATATCATAGATAAATTTTATACAATTTATTAAGGTCACTGTGTTAACTACTTTAATATGTGTGGTGTACAATAAAAGTATATTCATTCATACATTCATTCATAGATAGGCATTTAAATTTGAAAATAATACCTACTAATGTTTTATAATTATAAATCTTTGTAGAATTAGCAATGCCATGTGAATGCGTGTTGTTCAATATTCATACATAATTAAAAAGACACAAATTGTTTCGTAAACGTCGCATCAATAATGTGTTAGTTAAATCATTTTACGACCTAAGCTTTCTTATAATGATAAAGATAAAAACCCAATAAATTAACCCAAATCGTTTCAAATTAATTCAATGCTTTTTTAATTCAATTAAGTATTTATTAGGCACAAGTTAACCGTATCCTGCTACGAAATTTATGGGCGGTTAATGTAAATTCGCGGGTTAAAAACCCTTAACAGTAGCTAGTATTGGAGCAAATTATTAATTGGTTAAGTCAGATAAGATCAGCATTTAAGGGCTTGGTCAGACATGACGCGTGGCGATAGCGAGGCGCAACGACAATAGGTACCTAGCTTATGGATCGACGTGATTTTTGCCTAGGTAGGAATAGTTGAAGAGTGATAGGTTATCTTGCAAAGTTGCAACGTAACATTTTTTTTGATTGATTATTCTCTCCTCTCGAAATAAGCGAAAAACTTGTGTTAAGAGTGAGTACGACATTGTACAGTACAATTGTGTTTGTTGGTTTTTCCTTTAATCACGCAGCAACGGAGCAATGGATCGACGTGATTTTTGTCTAGGTAGGAATAGTTGAAGACTTGAAGAGTGACAGGTTACCTTTTGTTCGGGAAACAAGAGGGTCCCCGCGGGACTTTTAAAAGCCTAACTCAATGCGTATGAAGTCGAGGATGAAAGCTAGGAATATAATATCTAACGAAACATTGTTCACTTTCTTTCCGCTGCTACGGTTTGCGGTGAATACTGCATGCGAAATATAAATATATTCGCATTTATAGATAGCGTTGGATAGTGATCACGTTACCAATGTCATCCAGCTGAGTTGACTTTCTGCTGGCTGAGTAATCTGCTTTTGTGTCATCTAGATGAATTGTCTTTCAGCGAAAAGGTCTTTCTCATAGGTATCCCATCGCACGTCTCCGTCGTCCCGCCTAATGTTTTCCCAAGCCTTTATTCGGGCCATAAAACTAATTGCTGTAATTCGTCTCAATCGGGTGTAAGATTAGGGTTACATGCTCCGAAGTACCGATGCATGTATTGCGTTGTTTTACGGTCAGTGCTTGCGGGGTTGTGGTTTTTAAGTACACGTATCCGGTGACAATTTATAACCGACTTTCAGTGTAACAGTATTCTGATTAGTATTTTTATGTCAGTGCGTTTTGTATTCGCGTTATGTTACGTAGTCGGAACAAAGACTTATTTTATATTTATGAAATGAGTTTCTTTTGGAATATGTGAGTGAAAATAGTAGTAGTAGGTACAATGGTGGATAGTACATTTTAAAATATAGTATCTCACACTATCATATAAATGCAAGCATTGAAAATGCAACCTGAATGATGAATTTGAGGTGATTGATAAAAGTTGAAAGATGGTATGAATGGTTCACAACGAGGTCGCAATTTTTCAATAAATAAAATATTTTGTATATTAAGTATTTATTTATTTATTAACATTAATAAAGCAAGAGTAGTTACTTTAATATTCTTCACATATAATATCTGAAACAAATAAACAGTGTTGAATCTCAAAAAAACCCTCTAAGGGGATGAAATAGGTTTGAAAAATCGAACTTAACGTGAGCGAAGTCGCGCGTGCAAAAGCTAGTTTTAGTATATGTCTGTTAGAATAACATACTTATGACACTATGACATCATGTCGACTAGTCCGTGACGCGAGTATCGACACCGCTCCCATGAAATAATAACGGTTAGGAAATCGGCCAGACCGGCACCATTGTCTCCGATACTAATTACGCTGAATTACTGCCCGCAATCAGATTTTACAGGCCAATAAAGCAATTAGGTATCTATTTATAAATATACAGCCTCAATAGCATAACGGTTAAAGGTGCCGACTGAAAGGTGCCCTCCCCTTTATTTAGAGCACTGATTTTCGAACTAGGGGGCGGGCCCCTCTAAGGGGGCGCGAAGACATGTAAGGGGTGGCGCGGGCGCATTTCAATCCATACAGCAATACCAGCTAGTGATATACGTTGTGCACTTTCTAATGCCAGCTCATCCATCACGATGATTCTTCATCAAAGGTGTGCGAAAACAATATTTTTTTACAATAACACGATCTAAAATATTTTTGGACAAAATTAGGTAACCTTAATGTATTTTACAATTAGGTAGATGGCGCGTCCACTTGCTGTCACTTACTACATCGAGGGGGCGTGGGAATTTTCTTTTTAGGCAGAAGGGAGGCGTGATAAAAAAAAAATATTTTGGGAACCCCTGATTTAGAGAGTGACGCAGGCTACTTTTTATCCCGGACAGTCAAAGAGATCCCACGGAATTTTTAAAAACTAAATCCACCAGCTAGATGGTTCTTAAAGAAGAAGAGAAGATACAATGTCTAGATTATATTATAAATAACGACGCCTATTAAGTTATTTACGTTTACGTTTATGAGTTAATCTAAATAGAGGTACTAAAGAAAAGCTTTACAATTGTTGTAAATCTAATAACAGGATATTCAACTTTGTAACAATATAAACACTATGAAATCTTTAAGCTTTGTTATGACTTTTAGACGCTTTATAGCTTCTTTGATGTTTGAATATCTAGAATTAAGCCAGTCTAGCTACCTATCTAATTTATGATTTAATAAAAAATACATCGCTTTTTATATTCAAAGGATTTCTTTACCCGACTGCGATTATTTGCGAATTGCGAAATTAAATTTAATATTTAGTTTTTAAGCTATGCATAGCTTCTATCGCGGGCCAGCGTGGAGACCGAATCCAGAAATTCCATAACGAAAATAACCTGACACGGGACTCCTCTACGGTGAGCCGCTAGATGGCGTTGGTAAAAAATGCTATGCATTAGCTTTACCGCGGCAGTCCCCGAGTGCCACACGTCTTTTTTTTTTCTTTTTTTTGAGAGATATTATAGTGCACAAGTGTGTGCGAAAACACAGGTGCACTCTCTATTCCCTTACTGTCATAGTCCGATGTGACGAAAATCCGACACGACCGGACAGAGATCAGGCGCAGGACCGACAGCTTTACGTGTTCTCCCAGGCACGGGGATGACTCACCGCCAAATTACTAACTCCGGGCTAGTACTGAGACTTTCTTGACAGAAAAATTCCAACACATTTTATGGCCCGACCCGGGACCTCGTCACTAGACCAACGAGGCAACGAGTAGGTACAGACATACGTAAACTGTTAAAATCATTACCCTTCCTTTTGGCTTCGGCGTAATCGGGTAAATAGGCTCCGTGAACCTAGGATTTCAACAGGATTCGTCTCGCATGTATCTAGTCTCTATTTGATTCCGTAACGAGTTCGTGTTATCGGCGCTGCACTTGTAATTCGTGGCTAAACTCTCGAACGGCGATTTATCCCGGCGCGTGACTCCACAAACTGAGTAACGGTGAGGTCTGCCCTACTAGAGACACCATTTTTACCCAAATATAATTGGATATTTCTTTTAATCTAAATATATAAAAGACTGACTGACTGACTGACCGACTGACTGATCTATCAACGCACAGCTCAAACCATTGAACGAATTGGGCTGAAATTTGGTATACAGATAGCTATTATGATGTATGCATCCGCTAAGAAACGATTTTTGAAAATTCAACCCCTAAGGGGAAAAAATAGGGGTTGAAAAAATTGAACTTAACGTGAGCAAAGCCGCGGGCAAAAGCTAGTTATAAATATAATTGGGTATTATTTTAATTTGGGTTACACGACCGGAGTGAGATCAGGCGCAGGACCGACGGCTTTACGTGCTCTCCGAGGCACGGCTAACTCCGGGCTGTCACTGAGAATTTCCTGACAGAAAAACCCAATACTTTTTACGGCCTGATCCAGGAATCGAACCTGGGACCTAGACACTAGACCAACGAGGCAGTAATACACTGGACTGGCTGTCCCTATACAAATTACAGCTTAAATTATGGATCAATTTGAAACGCCACATTTGACATAGGAGTGTTTTTGGAACCAATAAGGATGCAGGAAATGCCAAAAAGTACTAAAACTATCAGTTGTTTATTTTTATTTATTTATTTTTTATGTACATATAAAAATTTACAAGACAACATACTTATATTAGAAGAAGTAGACATAGGTGAAGCTTATCCCTAAATAACCGGTCAAGTGCGAGTCATACTCGCGCACTGAGGGTTCCGAAACTCTTGACCATTGTATTAATTAGGTACCTACTAGATGACAACTTAAGTGCGCAGTGTTATTGCAGTTCCTATAGACGCCTTCCGGTCTCATCATCAGACCCTGCATATCATCTAGGACTAGAGTACTGTCAAGATGAATCAAACAAGCCCAAACTCAATGGGGTTGTGTAGTTTTCTCACAGTTCCCACTATCCATCTTTCATCCCATTATTTGTTTCTTTGAGTTACTTCCATAAGACAATGTATAACTTGTAAAACTAAGTCTAAGCTGTCTTTAAAGCATTCGAGATAGTCAATCAAAAGGTTCTCTATGTTTGATAGAATTTTCTTTGTGACCCTTACAATACTATTACTTGCTTGTTTAGACAAACAAGCAAGTAATAGTATTGTATGTTCTAATGTGGGAATAGCTGAAAGTAAAAACACTAAATATATATAAATATTTTTTTTTATTAATAATTTTTTTTAAATTTTTTTAAAAACTATTAAAATGTTACAAAAAAAAAACTTATAGCTAAACTAATCTAATTACTATACAAATCATGCCCGCGTGGAATGGTGCCAAGAATACTGGCTGCATTTCCGCGCTGGACAGCCAGGCTGATCCGTTGTGCAAAAAATGAGCCATATATATAAACTTCTTTTATTTAAACTACTTTTAGCACTCCTAAGCATGTCTTAACTCCATATGCCATCTTGCCAATCTTTTTTATCTCCATATCTTCCCACTCTCTATATCGCATATATCCATCCCTGTCATACACTTACATTCCGTTTCCCACATTCTGTCATCCTGCACAGACATACCTTCTTCGTTTATACATCTTTACCATATTCATACTTCCTCGCATACCTTCTCAACACTAACACACCTAAGTTAAACAATACAGTTTTCATACATACTTAATACATCTTAAGTTAACCAATACAGAATGACATCTTATAAGGAATCTAAACACTAGTAAGTATACATGGTCACAAATTAATATAATATTTCTTTTACAAAATAAAATAAAATTTACTGATCTTGAATTTAAATAATGATAAAGTAATTGTATTTGAAAAAATGTTATTAAATAATGAACAATGTTGATCATCAAACTTCTTATTTAAATAAAATTACTTGAGTCATGATTCAATAATAACCTGTAAAACACCGGTTTTTCTCTGGTGTTTCACCGGTATAGTATAGAATGAGACCTTTCACTAATATCATAAAGGCGAAAGTTTGTATGTGTATGTGTGTGTATGTTTGTTACTCCTTCACGCCACAACGAATGAACCGATTTGGCTGAAATTTGGAATGGAGATAGCTCATACCCAGGATTAAAATTACAAAGGCTACATTTTATCTCGGAAAATTACAAAGTTCCCATGGGAATTGAAAAACCTTGATCCACGCGGACGAAGTCGCGGGCATCGTCTAGTTATTATATAAATCTTTGATTAACATACTTTATGCAAGTAAATAAAACTATGTAGTTGTTTTACTAGCTACCTACCCATGAAAGGTTTTTTCTTTGATTGTATACTCTCGTTTTTTTGGTTGATTTCATTCGGCAATTTCGTTCCTACCTACCTCACAATAGTCAAATGACTTTGTTGGTTCACAACTATTGTTATAATAACAAGATAGTATATTTTCAAGCTGTGACCATCTGCTAAGCTTAAGTTCACTAGGTAATATCTAGCTTAAATCTTCATAACGCATTAAATGTCCTTTTACATATACCTGAATGCTTAGATTTTCATCCACCAACACACTATTAACACACTATTACATTGCTGTCACCATTATCACTTTCAATATCAAGATTTAACAAATAGAAATATAGCCTCTTATTAGGTATCACTTGATACAACCATTTAGTCTCTTAAATTTTCTTGGAATTTATACACTGTCTGCGAATGATGTTATTATGTCACTCTAAAAATTTAGACACCTGCTCTGTCCATCACGTCCAATGATTATTTCTTCTTGAAAAATGGTTGCTACGCTTGAGAGATATGAGCATCTTTCGGGAAAGAAAATGTACTTTTAGCTCCTTCAATGCTGATAACACTGTCGTAATTTGATTTGCATTCGGGCACACAGCATTTTCTTGGCATCTAAAACAGTTAAAATAACTTTTATTATCATAAACAAAATGAAATATAAGTATTTGTTTTGTAGGTTATGTTTTCAAACCTAGATACTTATTACTTATTTAAATTATGAGTCTGGCACTTAATTGTAAGTTTCTATGTACCTTGTTACTAAACATCTTTAAACGAAAATATCTTCATTTGTTACACCAAAATATATTGACAGTATTAGCCAGTTAGTAATAAAGCTTTTCTTACCTTTGCAATTTTGTTTGCACTTTGCAGTCGATATACATATAGGTAGGTACGAAACATGGATTTATCTCGTCGAAACTGATGTATTTTTAGGTTTCTATGCACCTTGAATGAAACCGTACATTAAATTTATTGTAACTTTTATTAAATAATTATGATTTATATACAAAACAAAATAACACGACCGTACGACGCACTACTTTGCGAGGTTGCCAGACTTCTACAGTCTTGAGTCTATATATACATCCTTCTCTATGCTTCTACTTCATGGCTCTCTAGATAGAGACAGCTCTATACGTCAATGGATAGGTACCAAATAGAAACACAATGCTTTGTCCTGCTCCTACATACATATTTTGACATAATGTCTTCTCACTTTAGTCGTTTTAGCTTTATGAGCTAGCCACATTAGAGGGTTAACGTTGCCGCTATTAACACGGCAGCTTCCCCCAATATTTAATGCAAAAAATTGAGCGGCTACACTTGAACGGTCAACGTCAATGCCCGATAATGACGATAAAATGTCTTGATTCAAGATGGACGCTGACGCTGCTGCATTCACATTGCGTTATCGCCAATGAATTAATACAGGATTAATAAATACATCATTAAAAAATTAATACAGAATTATTGCGTTATCGCCAATTAAATTTGCGTTGACGTTGACGAAGTGTGAGCACTCAGTTTGTCGCGTTTAATATTGTCGGAAATAACCACGATAATAGTTGAGATGATCGACATTGACGTTTACCATAGTGTGGCCGCACCATTATAATCTGTCTACGTGACGCGTCACTAAAGAAGCGTTGCAATAGTTGTAATTCATAGTAAGATATCGGTTTTTTTTGGTTTTTTTGGCTGTTTTAGGTACTATTATAAGGTTTAGAGGTATCAAAATCTCCGTAATTTGTAAGATTTTAAGGCTGGTGTTTGTAAAATATAACGGGACTTACTATGAAACTAAGAATTCGGTATGGAAAAAAACGATTTTTGAAGATGTGCCTTAATTTGTTTTAATAATGAGAAAGCCGTGGTTTTCAAGCTGTAACTTTTTACTGAGTTAAGCTATAAGCTTGATATTCTTAAAACACTACGAGACCATTGAACTTTATATTCAGTATAAATTTCGACTTCGGATCATAAGCCGTTTTCGAGAAAAACGGTGGTGACACACTGACAGACAGACGGACAACGAAGTGATCCTATAAGGGTTCCGAAGTTTTTTTCGGAACCCTAAAAAAGAAATTTCTTCCAGCTTCCCTTGAAAGTGAGAAGGTGAAATTATAGAGTGGTATAGGTCAAAAATGTACATCACTACATATACTATAATACCTACTATATAATATAAATAAATAATAAACTACATAAACACGAAGATACATAAATACATATGAATACATAAATACATATATACATAAATATACATAACTAAGTAACACATAACGAGAGATAGTGCTGCTTCACTCTAAAGAATGTGTGTATTGACCGACTGTCTCTAATATGTTCAGGAAGTAAGTTCTATAGCCGAGTAGCTTCGGACGAAAAAGAATATTTATAGAAAATAGTGTTACAAGGGGCATAATCAAGAGCGAGAGAGATAATCAAGTTGTCATCTAGTTTCCTCACTTTATCAGTAATTTTGACACTCGTAACTATTCACAGCACCAAAATGGGTCAATCAAGTAAGTCAAAAAAATATGACAGCAGCCTTTCCAGTGTTAATCAAAGATTAATTATAGAGGTCAGTGACGTAGTGCAATTTGGTTACCCTATTCTAAATTCGCAATTAGCCTAGCTAGCGTCAGTCGGGGCTAGGTGTTGTATAAGTGTATAGTATATACAATTATATTACCATTCACAACTTCACGAGATTATATTATGGGCTTAGATTGATTGTGGTTTGTATTATACAATTCATTATTTGCGCGAAGGCTTTATTGAAATTAACATATTCGTAACAAACAGTGGCAGTTTTGATTTACGTAATCCAATTTTAGAAGAATGTGGCTCTACCATATGATAAGTAATCAGAATTTTGCTTCAACATTTCAGAATATAATTTAATTTAATTATGATAAGCTGGCAGATTATAATCTGCGATTATTTTAATAAACTTAAGCACCATCTTAATCCAAACAAATCTTAATGATAAACAGTATTCATTTTTTGTACGGCTGCATGCGGAAATTGTATTAAAATCATAGTTATTTATAAAGTTAGATAATACCTATCCTTATTTGTAAATAATGACCGTTTTTCGACACTCATATTTTTGCTTTTAAAAATTATTTTGATATATTTATGTGCCAATTTTACTATCGTGGGGATCGTTTAACCGAGGGATGACATTAGCCAGTTAAAAAAAAATGTCATTACGTCACAATTACCTACTCGATGAAATGGCCGAACTCACGAACGTCTTATTTTAAACTTATCCGAGCATATGATTTTCAATACAAAAACTGTCAGAACACCCAAATTAGCCTCAATAGCGCAACGTTTAAAGGTGCAGACTGAAAACTAAAAGTTCGCAGGTTCGAACCCCACCCGTTGCGCTATTGTCGTACCCAAGCCTCTACTCCTAGCACAAGCTTTACACTTCATTAGAAGGGATAGAAAGATATTAGTCAACTTCAGCTTTTTTTTTCTTAAAAAAAAATATTCCTCAGATAAAATGTTGGTGAAATCGAAATTTAATCATGACAATAAACTGACAGAAATATGCTTGAAGGGAATACCACAAGATTGTGGGAACTTACCTAAAGCACCCTGTTCTCTGAGGCCTATTTATAGACTGCACTCTCACTCAGCTCAGACTCAAGATAGAGTTAAAACGAGACAAATTTATGTCAGAGCATTTGCGTTTCATTTTAGACTCTATGTTCTAGTCTGGGCTGAGTCAGAGCACACTCTATAGGTTTGAGAATAAGCGTAGTTTATAAATCGTAGAAATTAAGCGCTCATTGCAAAATAAGCGTAATTTATTTCGAAAGTGCCACCCTGTATTTGAATGCGAGCAATAAATATTCCAGCGGTATATATGTAAATGAGTTGAATGCAATTATTGCAGTTATCTTTATACGAATGGAATCTTAATCATAAATCAATGCATTTATTTCGTTGTAAGCATTCACCGCAGGCGCCACATCGTTTGAATCGAGGAGTTAGGACTTACGAGTACACATACGGCGTACAATTTACTAGCGGTAATATACTGAATTGTACGCTCAAAAGATAGTTTGCTATATCCATGCAGTGTGGTTATACTACACTTGGAAGCAAATAAATTGTTTATCAGGGTGACTGTTTCATACAATTTTATTTTATTTTTTTCATTTTCCCGCGGCTACGACCACCCTAATTTCGATTTTTCAAACCCATATTTTACTCCCTTAGGGGTTGAATTTTCAAAAATCCTTTCTTAGCAGATATATACGGGACGAATTCTGTACAAATTTTAATCGGAGGATGCATTATTATCGATACTGAGCCCAAAACAAATTTTTTTGAATCTTTTCTCGGTCTGTCTAACTGGAAAACTACTGATCAAATTTGAATGAAATTTGGTATAGTGTTAGCTGATACTTTGAGTCAATATATATAGGATACTTTATATACTGATGAACAATAAGGTTTATTTGGGATAGGGCATGAAAGTTTTTGTTGATTTTGCTCCATAACTTCGTCAAATCTAAACCGAATTTGATAATTCATTTTTTATTATAAATTGTGTACTATTAGAAATATTTTGTCCAATTTTAGTGAAGATTTACTAAATATTATCGGAGATAAAGGACACAACTTCTCACGGATAGTAACAAGTCACTCTAACTTTTTCCACGCGGACGAAGTCGCGGGAATAATAAAGCTCATATTATATCCCCAAAAATTAGTCTCAGAAATACTAGTATTTAAAAAATTTAGGCACAACCATCACACAAGTCAAACACGAGGTCATATATTCACACACGTTGGAAACAAGAGGCTGGCGCCTCCGGTAGACGAAAAAGTCATTTAGCGAAATTAACGACCCGTTTCGTTAGCTCGGAATGTGCACAGAGTAATGAATGGAGCTAAAGGTTTGAGAGTTAAAGTCTTAAGGTTCGGTGATCAGCTAAATAGAGCCGAAAGAAGATCGTTTTATTCAAAATCTATTGGTCATAATACTATGAAAAAAAAGGGAGTTACAATTGATCATATTTCTGGCCTGATGCCTGTTTCCAAAACACAATGACGTAAACTTTTTTCAATAGAAAAAAATTGCAAAGTTGCCTCTGCAAATACATGAATTCCAATTTTTCTCAGTTACCATACATTAATTTTTGAAAAATTTAAGTACAATTTGTTTGTCATATTTTACTACAAAAAATGGCAGTTTTAGATTTTTTTTACAGCGACTATTATAATTTAATCTTTTTTTATCACAATTTGTGTCTTGGCCGTTTTATTTCCAGTAGCCGCTTCTTTGTCACTCGTACTCAATTAGACAGTGATCGCTAAGGCGTGCTGCTAGGTGGACCTGCGCGGCGCTGCTCTCGCTCGGCTATAAAATAACATCGCGAAATATAATAATTGAAAATTGTTTTTGTTTTATGTTGAAGAGTATTTTGTATATTTTAGTGAAGTCAAATAGAGTGTACCTAGTTATAAGTTTGTATACAATATATTGTTAATAAATAAACCATAATATAGTTGTAAATAAATAAGTACTAAGTAGTAGAAATTTTGAAAATGGGTCCGAAAAAGAAAATGAACAAAATAAAAACAACAAAAGCAGATGGTGATAGTTATAAGAGTGTCTACTTACCTATTTTTAATTTTATCGTACAGTACTAAATGTGACGTAAATCGGCTAATCAAACTGTAGTGTGATACTTTACTATAATGTACCTTATTTTCGTCATTCTTTCTAATAGAAATTTGACTCAGTTAGTTTGGTCGCGATTTGATAATTAGAAATTGCAGGTTCGAATCTCAACTACGTTCATTTTGCATTTTCTAAAAAAAGGTTTTATGTTTTTTTTTTTAGGAAAAGTGTTTTTTTTTTTTTTCAAAATTAATTATAATAAGTAAAATTGTTTTTGTTTTATGTTGAAGACTATTTTGTATATTTTAGTGAAGTTAAATAGAGTTTACCTAGTTATAAGTTTGTTTATAGTCAATTGTAAATAAATAATCCATAAAATGAAGTTTTAAATAAGGTAAGTAGTAAAGTAGGCTAATTTTGAAAATGTGTCCTAAAAAACAGCAAAATCCAAGAATTCACTATATAAAAAATATCAAAAGCAGATGATGGAAATTGTAAAGTAAGTATCTACCTATTTTTAATTTTCTCAATATTTTGTAAACGTACGTAGTACGGTGACGTAAATCGGCTAATCAAACTGTAGTGTGATACTTTACTATAATGTACCTTATTTTCGTCATTCTTTCTAATAGAAATTTGACTCAGTTAGTTTGGTCGCGATTTGATAATTAGAAATTGTAGGTTCGAATCTCAACTACGTTCATTTTGCATTTTCTAAAAAAAGGTTTTATGTTTTTTTTTTTTAGGAAAAGTGTTTTTTTTTTTTCAAAATTAATTATAATAAGTAAAATTGTTTTTGTTTTATGTTGAAGACTATTTTGTATATTTTAGTGAAGTTAAATAGAGTTTACCTAGTTATAAGTTTGTTTATAGTCAATTGTAAATAAATAATCCATAAAATGAAGTTTTAAATAAGGTAAGTAGTAGAGTAGGCTAATTTTGAAAATGTGTCCTAAAAAACAGCAAAATCCAAGAATTCACTATATAAAAAATATCAAAAGCAGATGATGGAAATTGTAAAGTAAGTATCTACCTATTTTTAATTTTCTCAATATTTTGTAAACGTACGTAGTACGGTGACGTAAATCGGCTAATCAAACTGTAGTGTGATACTTTACTATAATGTACCTTATTTTCGTCATTCTTTCTAATAGAAATTTGACTCAGTTAGTTTGGTCGCGATTTGATAATTAGAAATTGTAGGTTCGAATCTCAACTACGTTCATTTTGCATTTTCTAAAAAAAGGTTTTATGTTTTTTTTTTAGGAAAAGTGTTTTTTTTTTTTCAAAATTAATTATAATAAGTAAAATTGTTTTTGTTTTATGTTGAAGACTATTTTGTATATTTTAGTGAAGTTAAATAGAGTTTACCTAGTTATAAGTTTGTTTATAGTCAATTGTAAATAAATAATCCATAAAATGAAGTTTTAAATAAGGTAAGTAGTAGAGTAGGCTAATTTTGAAAATGGGTCCTAAAAAAAAGCAAAATCCAAGAATTCACTATATAAAAAATATCAAAAGCAGATGATGGAAATTGTAAAGTAAGTATCTACCTATTTTTAATTTTCTCAATATTTTGTAAAGGTTTTGCATTATGTAAGGGATCATGAAATATCAATTTCATCATCAATTTTCAATTACTTGGTAACTTACGTAATTTCTTCACAATTATTACGTATTTTTCAAATTACCTGCGAGATCAAATCAGAAATGAGGAGATCCGTAGGAGAACCAAGTTACCGACATAGCTCTGCGAGTCGCGAAACTAAAGTGGAAATGGGCGGGGCACATAGTTCGAAGAGCTGAAGGTCGTTGGGGTTCCAAGGTGCTGGACTAGCGACCTCACACAGGGAAGCTCAATGTTGGCAGATCCCCCACTAGGTGGACCGACGACATCAAACGAGTCGCATGGAGCCGCTGGATTCAGGCGGCGCAAGAACGAGATCTGTGGAAGTCCACGTAAGAGACCTTTGTTCAGCAGTAGACGTCTAAGGGTTGACGAAGAAGAAGGTAAGTATCTAATAATAATGGTGTACAATACCCCAGTTCGTCGTACAATTCGGCTTATCAAACTGTAGTTAGCTAGTTAGGTACTTTACTATAATAGACCTTATTTTCGTCGTTCATTGTATTAGACGTTTGGCTTAGTCAGTGTAGGAGACAGTTGATAGCTAGAAGTTACCGGTTCGGTTCTTCTACCGTGTTTGTTTTGCATTTTCTAAGGGCATTTTTTTAGGACAATAGTATTTTTTTTTTTAAATTAATTATAATAAGTAATATTTAATTTTCAGTCGGAAAAAACGTTTGAAGCTCAATTCTGAGGAACCAAGAACATTGCAAGAGTGAGTAAGGCCTCTGCTCCGAATCTTGCGGGCAGTGGTGCGGCGACGGCGCACTATGGGACGAAATCATATAAACCGTCTCGAAAATCAATAACTTTTTTGTTTCTTGACATTTTGATTTGAAAATTTGTACACGTATTATTGAATGTATAAGCTACTAGAAAAATGAAACGCCAGTATTTTAAAGATAATATTTCGACTGCCGCAACGAACAGTATCGAAACTGCAAAATCTCGTTTTAATTTTTATTGTACAAATCGTAAGAGTATATAATAAATTATTAGGAAAATATAATTTTTTTTGAAAAAAAGTCATATTTTATCAAGTTTCAAATTGAATAAAATCGATACTTCACTGTTTGAGCGACCAACATAATCGAATGAGGTAAATTCGATACTATTCGATAGCGACGATACACGCGCATAGTTTGTATCTGCCCGAGTCGTCAGTTTTCTTCGCGATGTGAGAGAGGGAGGGCGCATCGGATTTATTTACTTTTAGGTTGTTTTTATTTAGTTGTTGTTTAGTTTGTATTTTGTTTTTCTAAGTCTTAGTTTCAAAATGAATAGCCGAGGTAGATGTATGGTTAATTTAGTTAAAAAAAGCGAACAACGGCAGCGTAGTGAAACCATTCTCGACGAAAATAATTACAATCGTCCCGGTAGGTATTTACAATTTTATTTTTTCTCTATTTTGTATCAAAAACATGACATGTTCTTCAATATTAAGCAACACAAAAAATAGTTTTCCGATCTGTCTAATTGTGATGATGGTTAACAAGTTAAATCATCGAAAGTGGTAAATTCGATAGTGTTTTAGGTGGATGTAATTTAGACAAATATTGTAAGTGGCACTTTCGATAGTATACGTGTACGTTTTAAGTCGAAGAACTATCGAATGTGGTACTTTCGATATTGTTCTACGTTTAGTAATGAATTATTTGGCAGATTCGATTATTGACCGTTTTTTATTGTTATTTTTTTTGCTTTAATCACTAAACTCATAGATTATAAATATGTTATCTTTTATTTTAGAATCCCCTGTGTACTACAACGAGTATACAGAAGAAGAACAAAGACTTTTAAATGAGCTTTATGATGATGTCTTTCCAACTACACAAACTGAGAATCACAACACTAGTGATAGTCTGGCAAATGACTCTCACAACGTTATACATGGCAGCGAAGAAGGCACACCAATGCCATCACCATCCTCCGGACAAGATTTTAATTTGGAATCACCACCAACTGAATACCCCATAAACACCTTAGATAGAGACAGTACACCGATGCCATCGCTTTCTTCAGGACAACACTTTCTCATTGAAACAACACCACCTCTTACTGAAGAACCTGAAAATAACCCAAGTATAAATTCTCTAATTTCGACTTCTGACAATGACAATCCTATTACTCCTAATTCGTCCACTATGCGCAAACGCAGAGTCACGTACAAAACCGATCCAGGTCGTAAACGAAAACGTCATGTCAACGAGTGGGCTGATGTTCGTAGGAAATTATTAAAGAATTCTGGGAAAGAGTACGTTTCCAAAAAAGGTAAGAACGTTCCAGCCAAAACTATTAAACCACCATGTCCTCCAACTTGCAAGTTAAAATGCTCCAATTATTTTACAGAAGAAATCCGAAATACCATTTTTAACGAATTCTGGCAATTATCTGATCATACTAAGCAATGGGAATTTATAAATAAATTTACTAAAAGATTTGATAAAAGAAGAATGACAACTGAAGGTCCATCAAGACGAAAATTTACTACAAAATATTACTTACCTTTACCTGCGAATGATTCCACCTATGAAGCTCATCAAGTTTGTCTGAAGATATTTTGTGGCACTCTCGCTATCACCGATCAAACAATTCGAACAGCACATGACAAATTAGATGCTTGTGGAATTACTAGCAGTGACAACAGAGGGAAACACTTGAACCACCCAAAAAAGATAGATGAGGAGATGATACGAAGTGTCCGCGATCATGTAAACTCATTTCAACCCGTGGAATCCCATTATACAAGGAAAAATACAAGTAAATTGTATTTAGATAACTCGTTAAGTTTCCACAAGATGTTTTTAATGTACAAAAATTGGTCAGAACTTCCTAAATATAATAATAAAGCAGAAACTGAAAGACAATACCGAAATATTGTAAATGAACATATGAATATTGCATTCTTTATCCCGAAAAAAGATTTGTGTGATAAGTGCCACTCCTTTTCTAACGAAATAAGCCCGACTGAAGAACAAGTATTGGCTCATGACAAGCATATTTCAAACAAGGATACTGCACGAAAATATAAAGCAAAAGATAAAGAGGAGGCAATTCAAAGTCAATCAAAAGTAGTATGCGCAACGTATGATTTTCAAAAATTACTTAACTGCCCTTCTGGCGAAGTGTCTCTGTTTTATTATAAAAGAAAGTTATCATTGATGCATTTCACCGTTTTCGACACTGGTATTAAAGAAGCATCTTGCTATTTATGGCCACAAAATGTTGGCAAACGAGGAGCAAATGAGGTCGGTAGCTGTTTATTAGACTTTATTGAAAAAAAGGTTACTAATGGTGCAATAGACATAAGGTTTTGGTCTGACAATTGTACAGGACAAAATCGCAATAGAGTGATATACAGTCTCTACATGTATGCCAGTAACAAATACAATATTGATATAACACACAGATTTCTGGAGACTGGTCATACACAGCAAGAAGCAGATAGTGTGCATGCCCTTATTGAGAGATCTGCTAAGGGCAAAATAATATATACACCAGATCAGTGGTACGCGTTAGTTCGTTGGGCGAAAACCAATGGTGAACCATACCAGGTTATAGAAGTGTCTCAAGACATGTTTTATAATTTAAAAGAACTGTTACAAAACAGAAATTTCAAAAAAAACTCGTTAAATCAAACAGTCAAATGGAATAATATCAGGGAAATCGTCGTTAAGAGGTCGGAACCTCATATTATATTATATAAATATGATTTAGATTCTGATTACGTCTTCAGATTGAATACATTAGTTCAGACACGCCGCAATAAAAAGACAGTTGTTGCAAACTGCACCGATGCATTGAAACAATCGAAATTACATTGAAAGGAATCGGCAAACTACCTGAATAATATAGTGATATTATTCAGGTAGTTTGCCGATTCCTGAAGCCAAATACAAAGATTTAATCCATCTTTGCGAAGCAGGACATATTCCTAAGCAATATCATTCATTCTTTAAAAATCTTAAAACGGGCCATGATGAAAATGATGTTTTGGAGAGTGATGAAGATGACTAATTTTTTTTTATTTAATAAACATATTATTTGCATTTAACTTAAAAGACTGAATATCGTAATAGGTACTTAAATTACGGGTTTACGTAGTAAAATATGATTTATTTGCATAACACGATTTAGAGATCTCATTTTCTAGTACAAAAGTGCATTTAAGTTAGGTAGTATAAATAAGGATTATTACGGTTTAAAACTTGATTTATTTTTAATCCTAAGTCTTTAAGTTAAGTTAACTTTAAGTTATGATGGATCTCATGCTAAGATTATTTAATTGTTTTGTTTTATGATTAATAAAATGTGCGTGATTAAATTACAAAACTATTTCTGGCTTTGGTATCCACTCCTGTTTCAGAAGGCAACTTTTAATATAATTATTTCAGGAACAAAGTATCGAAAGTGTTAAACTTGTTTGTTTCTACATAATTATATTGTCAAAGAATAGTATCGAAACTGGTAGATTCGATATTTGTTAAATTTTTATTAACGTTGAATACTATCGAAACTACCACTTTCGATAAAATTTTAGCTTTTACTTACAAGTTTAACAATCGAATGTGAAAAATTTAGAAAAATACATAAAATATTATTATTATGTTTAAGCAATACAAAAATACCTAACATTAGCTATCTTATAAGGGTACAATTTTTATAAAATTATTAAAACTTATTATTCTGAGTCAAAATAAAGCTTTAAACTGCTCTACTGTAAAGTAGTTGATTTGCAGTTTCGATACTGTTCGTTGCGGCAGTCGATTTATTTCGTGAGAGCATGTCAAAAATCAAATTATTTAATTTTCCATAAGTACTAAAAATTTAATTATAATACTTAAAAATTATTTCATTATTAATAATTATTGTCATTTTAGTTATTTCATTAAAAATAAGTACTAGTTAAATAATAAGAATGATCTTATTTACATAATAAAAAAATTTTTTCACCCATGGTTTCGTGTAGAGGACAAAAATTCATTCGGAGGAAAAATATGGAGAGAGCTGATGATTGAGGATTTCGGAGACGGTTGAGGAGCACCGGCCAGGGTATCGAAGATAGGTAGGGAGTGTTCAACCAAATGTCACTCGAAACCTCATCCAATTGGCAGAGAGCCGAACAAAAACTCCAAAATGGCAAATTCAAGATGGCGGCCATACAAATTTTGTTTGTGTCTATCTCGGAGAGTATAAGAGATGGAAGAGTGGTTTCTTTGCAAAAGATAATCAGGATCCGAAGGTCCACTTGATGAATAGAAAAAAATTCAAAATGGCGGAATTTGTTTTTTCCATACAAAATATATGCACGACTTTATACGGTTCCTTTTCAAAATTTCTAATGGTTTCGTACAGAGGACAAAAATTTCTTGCAGGAAAAATATGGAGAGAGCTGCTGGTTGAGGATTTCGGAGATGGGTGAGGAGCACGGGCAGGATATCGAAGATAAGTGGGAGGTGTTCAAACAAAAGTCACTCGAAACCTCATCCAATTGGCAGAGAGCCAAAAAAAACCTCCAAATAGGCAAATTCAAGATGGCGGCCATACAAATTTCGTCGGTGCCTATCTCGGAGACTATAAAAGATGGAAGAGTGGTTTCTTGGAAAAAGATGATCAGTACTTGAAGGTCTACTTGATGAATAGAAAAAAAATTCAAGATGGCGGAATTAATTTTTTTCATATACAAAATATATGCAAGACTGTTAGGGTTCTTTTTCAGAATTACCGATGATTTCAAATAGAGGACAAAAATTCAGTCTTAGAAAAAATATGGAAGAAGCTGATGATTCAGGATTTCGAAGACGGGTGAGGAGCACGGTCAGGGTATTGAAGATAGGTGGAGGTTGCTCAAACAAAAATCACGCGAAACCTCATCCAATTGGCAGGGAGCTAAAAAAAAAAACCAAAATAGCGGAATCAAGATGGCGGCCATACAAATTTCGTCGGTGCCTATTTGACAAAGAATAAAAAATCGAAGAGTGGTTTTTTAGTAGAAAATGATCAAGTCTAAGAGCAGAAAAACCGCGGTCCACTGCAGCGGGCCGCGCACCCACGCGCTCTACTAGTTACTATACAAGGTGTTAGTTAATGTCCCTATCCTACCGAAACCTATAAGTTGGGGTCGGTGTATAGATACATGAAAAAATATCATGAGACGTGTAGCTCATATCCTGGCCAAGTTATGAGGACTTCAAAAATTCACCATAAATGTATCGGTGGCAGCCCTTTAAAACAGCTGATTCAATGGCAATGAACTGCCAACGATAAAACTATGAATGAATGTTTGTAGGCCTACACCGTACTACTTGCTATGCTATAACGTTGCGATAAAATATTCCAGATGCGATACCTAACCATTAATCGGCATGTAATTAAACCTGTAACCTGTAGTTTTGTTCAGTAGAGTGAAAACCGATTAGAAATCTCGTATTTTTGCAAGAATATTCCCGACTACTTTCGGACTCCATAAGTTAAAGTCCGTACCTACGTAATCCATAAAGTGACTGCCGCCTCTTTATTTGCAGGTAATTAATATCTCGCGTTGTGGTTTTGATTAACAATGACTGTATGTGAATGAACAATGTGTGTGAAATTTTTAATAATAAATCAATTGCAAAACGATACAATAATTATTATTATCGCTTGTAGTACAGTGCAAACATAGTACCTACTAGCATTGAAGTTGAAAGCGAGCGGTATTCGGCGTAGTGATTTGCACCGGAGAAGTGATTTTTCACCGGAGAATCACCGGTGAGTCTCCGGTGAAAGTAATCGGTGTTTAACCGATTATTATTGAATCATAACTCAAGTAATTTTATTATTTAAATAAAAAGAAGTTTGTTGATCAACATTGTTAATTATTTAATAACATTTATTCAAATACAATTACTTTATCATTATTTCCTACCTCCTTAAATAATAATTATCATAATAAAGTAAAATATTTTTTTCTTAATATTTTTTTTATTTAAAACCTTTACAATACATCTAATATCATTTTGAGTTCACACAATATCGATGCGCTTAAAATTCCATTGCATTGTACTAGAACATTAACAGTTAAAAACATTTTAATTGATGCTAAATCTGTATTCGAATTCACCGGAGATCTCCGGTGAATCTCCGGAGAATGGCAAATCACCGGTGATTTTCACCGCTGCTCGAAATAGCTAGCGGCGGGCGGTGTCTCTTTGGCGGCGTTCTTTGGCGGCGGCGCCCGCCGGTAAGGCCGAGCACACATTGGGGTGCGAAGTCGCAGTATTGTAAAAATCATAGACGTCGCACAACGCACCGTGGAAATGTCCGCTGTGCACCGTAAAAATCTGTACTATTCTATCGGTATCCACACTTCCCAGCGTGTGCATGTCAAGATGATTAATTACGATAACGATTATCTGATTTTCTTGATTCAGGAACGTCCTGTCCTTTGGGAGAAACCAATGGAAGAATACAAAGATAAATTTCTACTAAAGTACTTAGTGTGGTCCATGTCTCATTAGAAACTAAACTAATGGACAGAGTTTTCTCGTACGATGTCTTATGCGATGAAATTTTTCGTTGCGTAAACGCAACCGCATGTCTTGTTTGTAGCCTCGCCTTTACTTGCACGGCGCGTCAAAGTAATATTGGTGTATCGTAAAATTACGTGGAATACTAGGGCACCATGAAAATAAGGAGACTTAGAAAATAATATTTTTTGATAGTGTTTGTCTTTAGAAATTTTGCCTTTACCTCGGGAAAAACAACACAAAATACTTGTATTATGCAAGATTTTTGCTTAACTATTTTTAAAGGAATTGGTGATAATTGCGAGTGCATTTAATAATTTTGGAATCTAACAGTAAATACCAAATGTTAGGTACGTTCCTGAGATGAAAATGTGGCTTTTCAAATGTAACACTTTTGTTAATAAGTAATTTTTAAATTGCTACCTAAAAAAGTATTCAGTTTTTCATTTTACAAGTTATTTGCCAAAAGAAAGTCAAAATATTGTTTTAGGACTAGGGATTCGATTATAATGAACTATTAAAAAAACAATCAAAAATCTGCGAGGTAGGAATAATCAAAAATTCTGATGACCTCCCTGGCGCAGTGGTGACCGTTGTGGTCTTATAACTGGGAGGTCTCGGGTTCGATTCCCGGCGGGGGCAATTTAGGAATTTATAATTTCTAAATTGTCTCTGGTCTGGTCTGGTGGGAAGCTTTGGCCGTGGCTAGTTACCACCCTACTGTCAAAGACGTGCCGCCAAGCGATTTAGCGTTCCGGCACGATGGCGTGTAGAAACCGATTAGGGGTATGGGTTGAATTTACACTGCTAAACCCCTTCCAAGTTAGCCCGCTACCATCTTAGACTGCATCGTCACTTACCATCAGGTGAGATCGCAGTCAAGGGCTATCTTGTCATTGAATAAAAAAAAGGGATTTTTTTTAAGAAAAACGGGTAAAATTAAAATCATGACTGGCAACACTCGTCTTGCGGCTTTAATTTTTTGGAATTACAAACCGTGGAAATGTCCGCTGTGCACCGCAAAAACCTGTACCATTCTATCGGTATCCACACTTCCCAGCGTGTGCATGTCAAGATGATTAATTACGATAACGATTATCTGATTTTCTTGATTCAGGAACGTCCTGTCCTTTGGGAGAAACCAATGGAAGAATACAAAGATAAATTTCTACTAAAGTACTTAGTGTGGTCCATGTCTCATTAGAAACTAAACTAATGGACAGAGTTTTCTCGTACGATGTCCTATGCGATGAAATTTTTCGTTGCGTAAACGCAACCGCAAGTCTTGTTTGTAGCCTCGCCTTTACTTGCACGGCGCGTCAAAGTAATATTGGTGTATCGTAAAATTACATGGAATACTAGGGCACCATGAAAATAAGGAGACTTAGAAAATAATATTTTTTGATAGTGTTTGTCTTTAGAAATTTTGCCTTTACCTCGGGAAAAACAACACAAAATACTTGTATTATGCAAGATTTTTGCTTAACTATTTTTAAAGGAATTGGTGATAATTGCGAGTGCATTTAATAATTTTGGAATCTAACAGTAAATACCAAATGTTAGGTACGTTCCTGAGATGAAAATGTGGCTTTTCAAATGTAACACTTTTGTTAATAAGTAATTTTTAAATTGTACCTAAAAAAGTATTCAGTTTTTCATTTTACAAGTTATTTGCCAAAAGAAAGTCAAAATATTGTTTTAGGACTAGGGATTCGATGACCTCCCTGGCGCAGTGGTGACCGCTGTGGTCTTATAACTGGGAGGTCTCGGGTTCGATTCCCGGCGGGGGCAATTTAGGAATTTATAATTTCTAAATTGTCTCTGGTCTGGTCTGGTGGGAAGCTTTGGCCGTGGCTAGTTACCACCCTACTGTCAAAGACGTGCCGCCAAGCGATTTAGCGTTCCGGCACGATGGCGTGTAGAAACCGATTAGGGGTATGGGTTGAATTTACACTGCTAAACCCCTTCCAAGTTAGCCCGCTACCATCTTAGACTGCATCGTCACTTACCATCAGGTGAGATCGCAGTCAAGGGCTATCTTGTCATTGAATAAAAAAAAGGGATTTTTTTTAAGAACAACGGGTAAAATCAAAATCATGACTGGCAACACTCGTCTTGCGGCTTTAATTTTTTGGGATTACAATTTACAACGCAGTTGCACGTGAACGGTTGCGGTATAATCAACTATTGATTGCGTCTCTGTTAAGTGAACTGTGGAATGGAGTATTTATGACATAATCATTGTGAGTGTTGTGTTGAGTGTGTGGTTTACATGTTCGGTTGCAAATCTGCTGCGGTCTGAGTTCGAATCCTGCGTAGTCGGTCATAACATTTTTAGAGTTGAGTTTCTGCCAAGAAACCCCCAGTACCGGCCTAGAGTTAGGAAACTAGGGGCGGCTCTGTTTGAGCTTCTTGAGTCTAAACTAAATCAATCTGGAAGGGAGACCTGTGCCACTCGCAAGTTATTTAGAGATGAACCTAATTAGACCCTCCAATCCAAGTACATCCATACCTCCAAGCTGCTGCAGCTGCGGTTGGTGGGCTTTAATTAATCTTAAAATTTATCATTGATAACATGTTCTCCGAGGAACGGGAGTGACACAACGCCAACTTTGTAATTTAACTCCAGGCCGATACTTACTGATAATTTGTTGTCAGAAACCCAATAAGGCAAGGCGTGTGTAATTTTGAACCGACCCGGGAATCGAACCTAGACCTCGTTATCCGGTCATCACCACTACTGACGTAGTGTACGTAGTAACGAGGCAAAGTGGTCGACTTGTCAGTCGTCAGCAAAGGTCGTCAGTGATTTCGCGCTTACCTACCTATTCCGAAAAGACATCACGTGACATCAAGTGCGCGGCACTCGGTAAGAATTTACGACTTTTTCTAAACATCGAACTTTTTTGTACTAGGGAATCAGGAATTGAAAGGGATTTATGTGGCGTGTTGTTATTATGTCTAGTTAGGGTTTCCAAAATGTTTTTTTCTTAATTAATTAATTATTTTTGTATGAAAGTTTTTGATAATTAATTTTTACTTTTTACCACCGCCATTGTGTTTATAGGGTCAAAGTGCATGGGTGGTTGCTGGTAAGTTATACACATTAACAAACACCTTGTATATATATAGCTACTGGTGCTTATTCACTGATTCACTGACTGACTGATTGACTCATTGATCACCTCTCCTGTAAAATTTTGTATGGAAAAATTTTTTTTTACTCATGGTTTCGTATAGAGGGCAAAAATTCATTCGGAACAAAAATATGGAGATAGCTGATGATTGAGGATTTCGCAGACGGGTGAGGAGCACGGCCAGGATATTGAAGATATATATGGGGGGGTGTTCAACCAAATGTCACTCAAAACCTCATCCAATTGGCAAAGAGCCGAAAAAAAGTCTAAAATGGCGGATTCAAGATGGCGACCATACAAACTTCGTCGGTGTCTATCTCGGAGACTATAAATGGTGGAAGAGTGGTTGCTTGGAAAAAGATGATCAGGACCCAAAGGTCTATTTGATGAATAGAAAAAAAATTCAAGATGGCGGAATTTATTTTTTTCCATACAAAATATATGCAAAACTTTGATACGGGTCCTTTTCAAAATTTCTGATGGTTTCGTATAGAGGACAAAAATTCGTTTGGAGGAAAAATATGGAGAGAGCTGATGGTTGAGGATTTCGGAGACGGGTGAGGAGCACGGCCGGGGTATCGAAGATAGGTGAGGAGTGTTCAAACAAAAGTCACTCAAAACCTCATCCAATTGGCAGGGAGCTGAAAAAAAATCCAAAATGGAGGATTCAAGATGATGGCCATACAAATTTCGTCAGTGTCTATCTCGGAGACTATAAAAGATGGAGGACTGGTTTCTTTGATAAAGATGATCAGTTCCCATTAGTCTACGTGATGAATAGAAAAAAATTCAAGATGGCGGATTTTTTTTTTATATACAAAATATACTTATGCAAGACTTTGATACGTTCCTTTCCGCTGATGGTTTCGTATAGAGGACAAAAATTAATTTGGATGAAAAATATGGAGGGAGCTGATGATTGAGGATTTCGCAGACGGGTGAGGAGCACGGCCAGGATATTGAAGATAGGTGGGGGGCTGTTCAACCAAATGTCACTCAAAACCTCATCCAATTGGCAAAGAGCCGAAAAAAAACTCCAAAATGGCGGATTCAAGATGGCGACCATACAAACTTCGTCGGTGTCTATCTCGGAGACTATAAATGGTGGAAGAGTGGTTGCTTGGAAAAAGTGATCAGGACCCAAAGGTCTATTTGATGAATAGGAAAAAAATTCAAGATGGCGGAATTTATTTTTTTCCATACAAAATATATGACTTAGCAAGACTTTATGTGGCTCCTTTTCAAAATTTCTGATGGTTTCGTAGAGAGGACAAAAATTCATTTGGAGGAAAAATACGGAGAGAGCTGATGGTTGAGGATTTCTGAGACGGGTGAGGAGCAAGGCCAGGGTTTCGAAGATAGGTGGAGGGTTCTCGAACAAAAGTCACTCGAAACCTCATCCAATTGGCAAGGAGCTGAAAAAAAATCCAAAATGGCGGATTCAAGATGGCGGTCATACAAATTTCGTCGGTGCCTATCTTGGAGAGTATAAAAAGTAGAAGAGTGTGTAGTGTAAAATATTTTATTTTTATATATAATGTTTATTTTATGTTCATTTTATTTTATTGTATAATTTTAGATGTCAACATACGGACATCGTTTCCAAACCCATTTTTATTATAGCGAGCAGCGCAGGAGGCGCAGTCTAAAAAGGTTCACTACCTGCGGTGGACATCGTCCGATAAATCAGGTGACGCAGTCGATGCACCTACGCGGTCCGCGACGGGCCTATGCCGATTGTTTTTAACTTTCCCCTGCGCTGCGCGCTGTATTTAACAACTAAAAGTGGTTTTTTAGAAATAGATGATCAGTACTCGAAAGTCTACTTAATGAATAGAAAAAAATTCAAAATGGCGGAATTTATTTTTTTCATACAAAATATATGCAAGACTAAGATAAGGTTTCTTTTCCAAACTGATGGTTTCGTATAGAAGATAAAAATTCATTTGTATGAAAAATATAGAGGGAGCTGATGATTGAGGATTTCGCAGACGGGTGAGGAGCACGGTCAGGGTATTGAAGATAGGTTGAGGGTGCCCAAACAAAAATCACTCGACACCTTATCCAATTGGCAATGAGCTGAAAAAAACTACCAAAATGGCGGATTCAAGATGGTGGCCATACAAATTTCGTCGATGTCTATCTTAGAGAATGTACAAGATGAAATAGTGGTTTTGGAAAAAGATGATCAAGATCCGAAGATCTACTTGGGGAACAGAAAACACGCGGTTCGCTTTAGCGAGCCGTGGACCCACGCGCCCTACTAGTAATTTTATATACCTAGAACTAAAATATTTTTATTTTTCAACATTATTCATAAAGGTCCTATTATCTGAGAATATTAATCCATGGAAAAATCTTTGGAATCATAACATTCGTCCCAACCATTTATGAGACGGTTTATATTATTTCGTCCCATAGTGCGGCGGCGGCACTATGGGACGAAATAAAAATTTTCTCTAAAATTGATAGTTTGCCCGAAATAGTTATTTGTTCAACAAGATAGCAAAGTTTTTTTGTTGCGAGTGCCTAGTTTGAATCCCGAGCGAGAGAAGGATTCTAAGTTAGAATCATAAGAGTAGTGAGGGATTCAAAGGCACAAGAAGCAAAAACTTTGCTATCGTGTGATACATACTAGTAGTACTAACTTTTCACCTCAATAGCGAAAAAATACAACATGTAAGAAAAATATTTATTAGAACATTTTATTTATTTTTTATTCGATAACAAGATAGCCCTTGACTGCTATCTCACCTGATGGTAAGTGACGATGCAGTCTAAGATGGTAGCGGGCTAACTCGGAAGGGGTATAGCAGTGTCAATTCAACCCATACCCCTAATCGGTTTCAACACGCCATCGTGTCGGAACGCTAAATCGCTTGGCGGCACGTTTTTGACGGTAGGGTGGTAACTAGCCACGGCCAAAGCCTCCCACCAGACCAGACCAGAGACAATTTAGAAATTATAAATTCCTATATTGCCCCGCCGGGAATCGAACCCGAGACCTCCCACTTATAAGACCACAGCGCTCACCACTGCGCCAGGGACGTCGTCAAAAAAAATAAAGGATATTAATTAATTAATTTTAAATCTTGCAAAGTTTTTGTTTCAATTAAAAAAAGATTCACGCAAATCGGTTAAGAAATCACGGAGATATCGATATACAGAAGTAGAAAAACAAAACTCCTTCTTCTCCTTTTTCAAAAGTCGCTTAAAAAAGTAGCCTATACTATGCCCGATGATATCAGCTATCTACCAGTGAAAGTCCCGTTAAAATCGGTTTAGAAATCACGGAGATATTGTTATAGTAGGTACATAAGTAAAAACATAACTCCTTTTTTGAAAATCGGTTAAAAAAGTAGCCTATATTACTCCTACCATCAGCTATCTGCCAGTGAAAGTCCCATCAAAATCGGTCCAGCCGTTCAAGCGTGATGTTTCGACAAGGGAAATAGGGATTCATTTTAAAAACTAATCCACGCGAGCGAAGCCACGGGCATCAACTAGTAATATATCAATATATAGAATATAGATTAAAAAATTAGGTAATAAATTAAAAAATACAACACCTAACTTAAAACACTATTTATTCAAATTATGTACTTAAAAAAATGTAAGTAATATTGAAATACATACTATGGTAAAAAAAGGCTAAAAATGAATAAGGAAATTAAAAAAACAATATTACATTACTGGTGTTGGCTAGGAATCGAACCTGTACTCTCTCTCTGAAAATAAACTGTAGCCATACTAACCGAGTCATATAAGTTACAATATGATCGACGAAAATAAGTTACAGTACAGACCTAATATAGTTTTGTCAGCCAGACTGAGTCGTTTCTTGCCGCTATCAAGCTAATATTGAGCGCTCGCGCTGCATTGTCCGGGGCTCCCCGCGGTTGGCGGGACTAATACCCCGCGCTTTCCTCTGTCGCACCCCCTCAAATACCTAAAATTCGTCCAGAATAGCGTCTTAAGACGTTTTGGCCGTACATAAATGCTTTAAACTTTAAAGTGTAGTTCTAGCAATTCACGAGAGCGCGTGGCTCATGGTTGTGTGTGTCGTATCATTATAAGTGGGTGCGAGAGCTTGCTCGCGCCTGACCGCTTCCACCTAGGCTCCGGACAGGTACGCATACTTACGCAATATGCATGTACATGAAGCAACCACAAGTAAAGATCACGCGCCCTTGTGAGTTGAAAGAACTATACCTACTTATATTATGCAATCAAGAAAAGTATAGCAATGAAAAGCCGCCATTTCTAGGGTTCCGTACCAAAGGGTGCCAACGGGAACCTTTTACTAAGCCTCCGTGTCCGTCCGTCTGTCTGTCTGTCAGCGGGCGGTATCAGCTCATGCACTGTTAAAGGTAAATACTTGAAATTTTCACAGAATGCGATTTTTATTTCCATTGAACCTTTAACAACAATTAATAAAAGAAATAATGTCAAAAATTAAAGAGGGCCTCCATATAGTACGAAACATTTCCAAAATTCATAGAAAAACATTACTTGTAATAAAACGTAAATAAAAAAAGCAAGCGCATTTTATTTTGTTATTTTGGCAAACACAAAAAAGTTTCATTAATTCTTGTGAAGGTATTGTGGTAACTGTTTGTGTTTCATTATAATTTGTCATCATCAAGCCCTGAGACATGTTACTTAGCAATTAACTAATTACAGTAAACGACAATTGTATCAAACTATTTTTGTAACAATGGTGATCCTAGGTCGTAAATGATTTGATTAAGACGCATGTTCACAAAGCTTCATAATGACTCTTGAAACTTAATACTTATTTGATTCCCTACTGTAGGTTTTTTTTTTTTGCAGAATAGGTATGATAAATTAGTCATGCATCCTATTTCTTTAAAAATGCTTCTTTTTAGCATTATAAAGAAACTTAACTATCATCATTAGATGAATTATCATGAGAGAATTATCTCTACTTAATTATTATAAAAACAAAAGTGTTTCTTTGTTGGTTTGTCCTTCAGCCGTGATCGGCGTGAATATGTGTATAGGTAGGTAGTTTAGGACCTAGAGTGTGACATAGGCTACAGACTTTTTATCCCGGAAAACCCAAGGTCTCCCGAAGTCGCGGGCAAAAGCTATTATATATAGCTATATTTTTAATTAACAAAAAGCAAATCACACATAACTTAAGCAATATTAGTTACATTACCAGAATAAAAGCTATTTACTTAGGTTTTGCTAATAGTACTCAAACTGAACACGTATGAATTTAGAATTAGTCTAAGTAGATGATTAAGACTATTTGCAAACATTACACAATGGTAGAGACCATAATATGTGGCGTGAAGAAACTTTTGTACTATCGCTAGATAACACATGTGCAGTAGATAACTTAGAAAATAGATCACGGAGTCACGGTGTAAACGATGCTTGCTTTTCGTTTTGTGATAATACGGCTACGTAAAATCGTACCGCAAACGAATCTACATATTATTGTGATGATCGATGATATAGCTAACTTTATTGATGTAGCTGGTAGGGACAGGAATACGTAGCTCGACATTACAGACATAACTTAACGTGAGACAGTAAAATTAACAATGACATAAAATAATAAATAACTAAATTCTAAATTAAAACAATTATTTATAAAATAAAACTAATATAAACCTAAAATCTCATCGATGTCACCGCAGTACAGCATAGTGCTCAAATAAAAATATAACTCAAACGAATAGAAATACGACTATTAAAAAATGACGTGAGGAAAAGTCCCTATTAAAAGATGATAAAAATGGAATTTTGCACGTGTACCGTTAACGAAAAAGAATCCACCATTTTCAAAGAAGTCAGTAATGGAAAAACAAAGCAAAGCAAATAATTTGAGATGTGTCACATTTCAGGCTTTTTCTATGTTTGCACAGTTAGTAAAATAAAATTGCCGACTTCTGGCGAAGCGGAGCCGACAAACATCGGGGCTTTGTTTACGTTCGGAACGATAAAAAGTTTGATGCAGGAAGATATAAAAATTCTATTTGAACACTTCCTTGAATAAAGCACGCTAGATGAGACTGACCATGTTATTAATTTATGAAATGACCATTGTGTTTGGAGACTTGGCTCTTCAAAGCGTCATGATTGATCTTGATTATTTTATTACATGTTTCCTTACAGAGGACAATAAAAAAATTGTCTCTTTTTAATTGTTTATAGGGCATACTTATAGTTCAAATTCATTTGGATAGAGCTGCTAAACTTTCAAGATTTTGATAATGCTTTTGATGGTACAAACAATATCGTGTAAAGTATGACCTTCTTCAAAATGGACATGAAAAAAGATTACCAGCTTTATTTGCGGCTCAAAAACTCATCATTCAAAGATTGTGAAAGCAATGCAACGGCAAAAATGACATAATTATAAAATTTTTATTTTTAACGCCACACCTCGTTTACAATGTAGGCACGATAGTTTTTGGACCACAATTAATAAAGCTGGTAACTTTTTCGACCAACATCTAAATAAATAAAAAGAAAAAGTGCTTGACCGACTGTCTACTGTTATCTATCAACGAATCGCTCAAATTACTGGACGGATCGGGCTGAAAACAGATGTTATAACGTAGGTATCCGCTAAGGAACGATTTTCGGAAATTCAACTCTAAGAAGGGTAAAATAGAGGTTGCATAATCGAACTTAACGTGTGCGAAGCCGCGGGCAAAAGCTACGAGTAGTTTTGAATAAGGTATACCAGTAACTAATGAAACAAAATTATGATCACGCACCTATACAAATAAAGCAAGTAAACAGTACCCACTAAATATGCAAGGAATTAACCAGTTGATATTTAACACGTATTAAATTTCATGAAGGAACGCCTCAATATTTCTGTAGACTTAATAAATTTTCCAGATAACTTCCATTTTCAACGCTGGTTTCCTGACTTTTACGCGGCAACGTCGTGCAATAATACATTGCTTGCAATTCTTGAATGCTCAGGTTTATTCACAAATCTCTGACTAGCATTCGATAGGAATACAGAATCGACAATTTCCGACATGTCTCCTAGATGTTAGTTCAGCAAACGTAGCCAATACTAGAAACTCGTATATTTGCTCGGAAAACTTGGTTCACAGACAGTCATTTATTGTGAACACTAAGGTAAATGTTAGGGATTTTCAAACGGTTTGAAGATTAAAGCTAACGTAGTTAAACATTCAAATATAGATCTTTCATGAGTACCTTAATTTCGAAAACTTTTGTACTTACACTATTGTCGTACTCAATTTTAGTACAACTTTAACAAAATGCCTGCAACCAAGCAACACATTGTCAGTTTCCTCAAATACGACCTAATTATCCAGGTCACCTATTTGCTCATAACTGTGTTCGCTCATGGCTTTTTTATAGCCGTAGGCTTGCATACCAACCTTACTTATGCCATAGCAGACTGTCCCATAACAAAATATTCATACCGCAAATCAATTTATCTGTTGATTAATTAATTAATCGAAATTGTCATCGTGTGTAACTAATAACCAAACAAACCAGTTCGATTATGAGTGACGAAAGCATCGATAATTAAGAAGTAAATTCAAGTCGAAAACGAGACTTATGCATATTCATTTTACACGCATACCACACATAGCTATCTTGATTTTTTTTGAAGAATCATATAATGTATTCAGACAAAATTTATTGGCCTTTTAAAGGTTATTGATTTAGACATGTGAAAATATTTAATTATTCAAATGGCTCTAAACTAATAATAATTAAAGTATTTTAAATTCGCTAGGTTGCTACTGAACGTTTTTTATCTGATGAATAAGTCATAATTTAACCATGCACACAATTTTCACAAGATAAAGAAGATATTGAAACCCCGTATTTACTCGACGGTGTATATCTAATTGGATCATATTTGAAAACTAGCTTTTGCCCCCGCGACTTCGTCCGCATGGAATTAGGTATTGGGGTGGAATTTTCAAAAACTGTGACACACGTACTTCTTTATTTTTAACTGAAAGCTCAAATACCAACTTTGATGGAAACAGCTTGAAAAATGACGGAGTTTCATATAAACTTCCATCCCCTATTTAAACCCCTTAGGGGTTGAATTTCCAATAATCCTTTCTTAGTGTGCGCCTACGTCATAAAAGGAACCAACTGTAAAAATTTCAAGTTTCTAACGTCAATAGTTTAGGCTGTGCGTTGATATCTCAGTCAGTCAGTCAGGACTTTGAATTTTATATATATAGATAGTTTAAATCAGTCTTTGAAAATGAACTAAACCGTCACAGAAAAGTAACCAGTAACAAAAGTCTCAAGTTAAGCTGTATGGTGGATGGTGGCTGCCGGCTGGCAATAGAAAGTTGCGTTTCGTCTGAATGGACCGTGTAATGACTGTTTACATGAGCGAGTGAACCATGTATAACTTGAGACTCTGGAGGTACGAGTATGTCATAAAATTAGGTACTTCCTACTTCCATGCTTAAGAAAAGTACTTGTAAGAACATAACAGACCGTAAACGATTTAAAGGAACCTGTAGCCTGTAAGTCGATTTAGAAAAAAAAATTGAATAGAGAAGTTTCATTAAGTTGAAATTTTGATTTATATGATAGCCAAATAATATTATAGATCAAAATAAATATATCAAAACAAAAGTTTTTGAAATTCGACAATAAATTACTTATACTTGATTGACATAGTTGAAAATCAATTTAAATCCGCAATAAAGTGTTCTTCTCCAATTACGTTTGGAGATTCTAGTTTTTTCTTTTAACATGACGCCAAGATATACGCACAGTAACTTTAATTTCAAATGTTACACTCAAAGCTCTATATAAATCATCTAATTCATAAACTATACTCTCATCCGTTATCTTGATTAAGTTTTATTAACTCTTGTGTATTTCTTAACTTAACTTTTCACATAATTGTCACGACAAAGTAGGCGGAAGTCTTAATTCTTGTCCTAATTGTAATCCGTCCCTACGCTATATTTTTGTAGTTAAGCAGATTATAAAAAAATGTAGACGATCTTTTGAATGCGCAAGAGTTCGTGCCAGTTGTTTATACTAATCTTTATATTATGTGGAGACTTAGTCGTCGATATTTATGTATTACTTTTGTGTCTTTAATTTCTGCTCATTTGTCATTCACTCGCAACGAACTGTATTTAAATATATGTTCGTTCATTTTCATTTTGTTTAATGTCATTTTAAAATTTGTTTACAACTCTTGACCAACTACGTCTTGATGTTTGTAAATGTAGAATATACGTGTTTGTTTGTTGGTTTGTTTAGTTTTTATCATCATCTCGCAGCAACAAAGCATTGACGTGATTATTTGCCTGGGTATATTTGAGGTCTGGGAGAGTGACGTAGGCTACCTTTTATTCCGGATAAATAGAAGCTTCGCGCGGAAGTCAAAGTTAAGTTGTTGTTAAGTTTTCTTAATATATTCTGGAGCTAAGTGTTCTTATATTAGGTGTGAGATTATCTGAAAATGATTGCATCAATATAACGAGCGCAATCACCTTTGATTAGCTGGTACTCTATCGCTATAAAAATATATTGATGCAGCAAGAACGCCGTAAATTCAGGCAATCAGAAGTGATTTTTTTTTAATTCAATGACAAGATAGTCCTTGACTGCGATCTCACGTGATGGTGAATGACGATGCAGTCTAAGATGGTAGAGGACTAATTCGGAAGGGGTATGACATTGTAAATTCAACACATACCCCTAATCGGTTTCTACACGCCATTGTGCCGGAAAGCTAAATCGCTTGGCGGTGATAACTAGCTCCGGCCAAAGCCTTCCACCAGACAGATTCTTTGTTAAGATTGTTATCGACAGATTGATGCAATCATTTTTAGATGATCCCACAGTTGCTCTAATTACAGTGACCGCGAGAATAGTGTGTCATTAGACAATCGACACAGCATACAAGTCAGCTGAATGCAGTGAACGTATGGCCTATATCCGTGCCTGGTGATCCGAATCGTCCCGCCCGTGTTGCGACAACGACACAAAGCATCACTGTCTCTTTGTCACTTGAAACTGCCGTGTACCTACTTTGAGCACACTTATTTTAAATTGGAACGCCACCGCTAGTTTTTCGTATACCTCAAATGGGTGTCTTTAGTTAAAATTTATGCCATAAACTAGGTTTGATAAAACCGCATTAAGTCTATCCGGCTACAATGAGACATACAGTCAGGCAGACACACCAACAGACAAATCTGTAAAAAATATAGCACTCTTCCATAAATATTGGTCAATGGAATGTAGTGAAACCGCTGAGTGAAACTTAATTTGTCAACCTTGTTTTAGTACAAACTATGTTTGATAAAATCACATTCTAATGAGTCTATCCGGCTACAATGACGTCATATACAGTCAGGCAGACACACAGACAGACAAATCTGTAAAAATTATAGCACCCTTCCTGCTTCCATTTGCGTTGGAGGTTAAAAATATAATAATGCGTAACGAATTGTTGTGAATACAGCGACAGTTTTGGTCAGCGACGAGAGTCGATAGCTACTATTTATGTCGACATGTGAATGACATGTGCAATTACCATGAAACAGCCCCGTTGCTTGAAATTAATTTTGTTTGCAAGTGAGATATTTAAAAATACATACGGATTTTGTGGCAACTCACATTTAAGTTTTTTTTTAAATATTTTTAACGAGCAAACGAGCAGGCGGGTCACCTGATGTTAAGTGATTACCACCGCCCATGAACATTTGTAGTACCTGAGACAGCACCAATGCGTTACCGGCTTTTTAGGAATTTGTTGGTCCGCCCCTTGAATAACCCCATGTTGTAATTTAGTGGGAACAGTATTAAATTTTTAACCTAGTTTAATAATCGTCTGCCGATTTGCTTTAGCTTTTAACGTGGTACTTAGAGTTGAGTAACAAACGTAATAGATGTGACACTGCACTTTATTTCATTACATCCTTCATAACATCGTCCCATTTTAATAGCTGTGCATACATATCGGCCTACGCCACTCATACTCTACCGACATTTAGCACAGCTGTTATTATGTAATAAAAGATTATGTTAATTAAAAAACATGCTGCATTATAGAAAGCTCTTTACAAGATCTGCTATAAAGTTTTTTAGACTCAATCAACACTTATCTTATCTCTCGGTCTTAATATTGCTAAAGTCCGCTTGCAAAAATTTGACGATATCCCTTTGGTGAACGCTGTAATCTTATAACTGGGAGGTCTAGGTTCGATTCCCGGAGGGGCAATTTGGTCTGGTCTGGCGTGGCTAGTTACTACCCTGGCGTCAAAGACTTGCCGCCAAGCGATTTAGCGTTCAGGCACGGCACTGCCATACCCCTTCCAAGTTAGCCTGCTACCATCTTAGATTGCATCGTCACTTACAATCAAGTGAAATCGCAGTCAAGGGCTATCTTGTCATCGAATAAAAAAAATCTTGCAGATGAGCATCTGTGTCCTGAAGTTTGAGGTTATACATGTGACTAACCCACAGTGACCCAGTCAAAGCTCTGTAGAATATTTATTAATTTTTCCTACTACGTACTAGCAACTCGACGGATGACTTCTTGTTGAAGGACAGAGGCGGCTCTAGCCCATGTAGCGCCCAATCAAATCTTGGCACCCTCTAGTAGACGCGCGGCCAAAATGGAATACTTACAATACAAGAATACCGTTTGACTTACATTTATATTTTCACCAGTGAAAGGAAATTCAGGTGCAAAAAATGGTGCAATTTTAAATGATGTCGGGAAGCAAGCCAGCGCGGCTCGGCGCGGCGACCCTTAAAACCCTGCGCCCGTGTGCGTTGCACACTCTGCAACATAGGTAAAGCCGGCACTGATGAAGGATCATGAATAGTGGGGATTAGATACATTGTTGATTCCTATAACAACTTGACCGTTTGCAATGCTTTGCTACTATCTAACCGAGCTTGTCTATGTTCAATATGAACACAGGCCCAGGCAGAATGTGCTCCAGGGCCAGAGATTATTATTGTTCAAATCTTGCAGAAATTGCGAAAATGCAAGAACAGGACCAAGCCTCTAAAAACAAGACCGTTTCTATGCCACACTATAGATCTCAAGGATTTGAAATTCTGTTTTTTCTTCCTAAAGAGAAGAAAAGGTGTAGTGAAAATAAAAATCGAAGAAACATTTCTAAAAACTAAAGTGTGCTCAGACACAACCACCAATAACCACCAATACCTAGTGCCTCGCCTTCCTCATAATAAAAATAAAAAACTTTAAGCAAGCGAACTTTATTTGCTATCTCCATTATTCTATAGTTATATTATTATCAATTTGATAAAACTAATATCTATCCTTCTTGCAGCAAGTTCAGATAAACCAGTAGCCGCGCGTAATCGATTAGCTATGCTATTTCAGTCCAAAGGTCTCCTTGCATGCATTCGGATTATTATGCACCGAGAAGCTTGCACCATAATTAACCTTGCGCGTTTATCACTTTCCGAGTTCTGACCTCCCCACTTGACCGGTTAAGGCTAAAATTAGATTAACTGTTACATAGCTGTGACCGTGAAAATGGAAATGATTCACGGATATATTTGCTAGTTGATACCTACTCAGTTGACGATAAAATTAATGCAACCAAAGACCACTTACGATGTGAACCTAAGGAGCAGCTCCTTAATTGCAGTGCGGTTAAAGTAAGGGGTAATCTTGAAAGTTTTTCCGTTATAAAAGGTAGCCGAGTTAAGGCCTCAACTATACCCGTGTAAAAATCATGTCGATACATTACATTCGAATTCATAATATTAGTAAGAATACCAGAAAACTTTTTATTTTTTTATTGGATAACGAGATACTTAGTCCTTGACTGCGATCTCACCTGGTGGTACGTGACGATGCAGTCTAAGATACTAGCGGGCTAATTTGGAAGGGTTAGGGCAGTGTACATCCTTTATTCGTTCATTCAAGTTATCATATATCTGTTAATATACTTTTCTTTATAGCCTTGAACTTTTCACGAACGCGTTAAACAATTTCTGTAGGTTTCAATGTTACAAACGATTTCCGTATGCCCACAGATAAAGTGGCGTGAAATTGTCTAGCGTAAAGTGTAAACAAGAAGAAACCTATGCAAATCAGTTGAAACTCATCTTTATGAAAATGGCCTTGAGGCTCTAAAGTTGTCACACCGTTGACCGCTTTGATTAATTTAGCAAATAAATGAAAATAAATTACCAGAAATCGCCTTCGTTCACATCTCCACAGCCTTCGTTGCTATTTTTTTTATAACTATTAGAAATACCAAATTGCACCCAAAAATTCTTAGTGTTGGTTAGATTAAAGGGTGGCAGGAGGGAGGGAGTCGTTAATTATTAATAATAACCGATAAAAGTGCTGAAATTCATAGTTATTATCATATTTACCAAATCATTTTTTTTTCCTACCATAAAGCACCATGTAATGGTGGCTTTATTTTATACTACCATCTAGCCTGAGGGCTAATAAGTAATATTATTTACCAAATCATGAGAAAATTATTAATATAATTACCGAAAATTAATAATGATTATCACATTTATCACATTTACCGAAACATTAACACGTTTAAGCTAAATGTAAGCGATGGTAAATGATCCACATGATATGCTTAAAGAAATAATAACAACTATATTATTAGATAGGATATTCACTGATTCAACCGTCTGTACCAGTGAAACTATCATATCAAGAGCCGTACACAAACAGTTGTGACATGCAATCACAACTCTATTCGGCCAATCGAGAATTTACTCAATTATTCTGAATCAGATCGGTTGGATCAATTTGTGTCAACAACGCATGTGGTCTGATAGGACATGTCATCATATAATTGTCACAAATACCCATGCGTGTAATTTGTTTATTAATATTTTTATTAGGTATAGATAGTTCTATCAATTCACGAAGGCGCTCATGATTGTGTGCGTATCTGTATAAGTGTGAGTGAAAGCTTGCTTGCGCTTGACCTCTCTCACTAGACTTCTGATAGACACGCACATTTACGCAATGTGCGTGTACACGACGAAACCACAAGTACAGCTCACGCGCCCTCGTAATATGCAAGAACTATAACTTGCTAATGCCCACGACGTTGATTGCGTGGGATTAAGTTTGAAATTAAAAATCAACGCCGTCAAAAAGCACCGTCTGCTGACTTATCTTGGAATTGTACTAAACTAAGCAGACCCATATAACAGACCTCAAAACCCTAAGCCATGATGGAAGGATTAGCTGAACCGCTTCAGCTTAAAGAAAGATACCGAGGTATTAACATTGTCACAACACTATTTGTTTTCCCGAAATATTTGGCATCCGGGAAACGTCAACGAAAAATAGTATCTAAATATATAAAAGGCAAAGGTGACTGACTGACTGACTGACTGACTGACTGATCTACTATCAACGCACAGCTCTAACCACTAGACCGATCGAGCTGAAATTTGGCATACAGGTAGCTGTTAGGACGTAGACATCCGCTAAGAAAGGATTTTGGAAAATTTCAACCCCAAGAGGGTTAAATAGGAGGTTAAAAAATCGAACCTAACGTGAGCGAAGCCGCGGGTTAAAGCTAGTTTCTTTAGTAAACGTAAAAAAGAATTGCTGAAGTGGCCTTCCATTTACAAATTATTTTTATGGTCTTCTAAAACACAAATGATCAATAGACATTTATTAAAATGTCTGACTTCATAGCTCAAGTGGTACCGCGGCGCAGGCGCCGGCGAATAGGTGATAAAATTATTAATTATAATTATTAAAGGCTAAACGTGTGGTTTGATTAATGGTTCCGTGATAGCGCGGCGGGATAACTAACTGGCGGGATCTGGCTACGTGTTGGACGGTTTCATGCCGAATAAAGACATTTACAATTAAATATCTTTTTCCTTAACACAATTATATTTTAAACTAGCCGATGCCCGGGACTTTGTCCGCGTGGACTTTGTCCCGGGTTTAAGTAGCCTATAAACTCTCCAGGTCCTCAACTAGGTACACCAATGGCAGGATTAGCTGAACTGCTTTAGCTTAAAAAAAGTTACAGGAGCGTTCTTCGCTGCGCCCATACCATGATGCATCAGGAGCCTTTGCCTCGAGGCTATTCCGGGATAAAAAGTAGTCTTATGCCACTCTCCAGGTCCTAACTAAACTAAAGGAACCAGGAACTAAAGCCATGCAAAAAATCGCGTCGATCCGTTGCTCCGTTGTGTTGAGAGTGACAAGCTATTTTTAAGCTATTGCATAGCTTCTATTGCGGGCCTTGAGCGTGGAGACCGAATCCAGAAATTCCGTAAAGAAAATAACCTGACACGGGACTCCTCTCACCGCTAGATGGCGTTGATAAAAAATTCTATGCAATAGCTTTACCGCGGCAGTCCCCGAGTGTCACACGTCTTTTTATCCCATAAAGGGGTTAAAATTATTTATTGAAGGCGAAATGTGTGGTTTGATAAATGGTTTCGTGATGATGGCGCGGCGGGATAACTAACTGGCGGGATCTGGCTACGTGTTGGGTGGTTTCATGCCGAATAGAGACATTTACAATTAATTATGCATATTTACAAATAAATAAAATTGAATAGTCTCTTATTTTGTCATAACTGTCACTTTTTAAGCTCTATGTTCCCGAGGGTTGACCCTCGAGCGGCTAGGTTGCGGCAAACTCTTGCCGGACGCCTCTGTTTGCTAATTCATGTTGTCACTATAAAGTGTATGTACAGACCAAGAACTTAGGTCCATATTTGAATGTGCATTCCTTAAACGTGCGGGAGCGGTGTCGTGTAAGTAAGCTACAACCTTTAGGCGGCAAGGCCTTGTGTCTTGACTAATGACATTCAATTAGCTATCATCGTGCACTTTGGACATTCTTCAAAAAACCTTACTCACGTCTTTTAGTGACCGCTGTTACTGTACTTGGTCATAACGATTTAATTCTAAAGCCTTTGTTAGTTCATGTTTCATAACATGACGTAATTTGAAGGTTGTTAGAAAAAGGTTACTTAGAAATTTGATAGTAGCATTAAAGAATGTACACATGCGATGAAGTATGTTTTTCTTATTAATAAAAGCCAAGCTATGAAAGTTGATACATTAGTTCTCCGTACAATGGTAAGTAGGTACCGTAACGGTAATATGGCTAACAAATTAAAGGGCTTGATTAATAGAATAATAAACACTATGATAAATTTCAAATCCAAGATGGCCACCACCACAAAATGGCGAATTAAGTACATATTTTTTCACAAATCCCTCAATATGGGAATCAAATTAAAGGGCTTGACTAGTAGAATACTAAACACTATGATAAATTTCAAATCCAAGATGGCCGCCACCACAAAATGGCGAATTACATTTTTTTTAAATTTCACATGTCGAGGGTGTTCTTTTTTTCAATTTACACTTGTTTTCAGTATTAGAACATACGTACAGAACGCAGACATGGTGTTTATAATTTCTTGCTTGTAAGTTGTAATATTTGAGAGTATTTCAGTTCTAGTATGATAGATACAAGTCTCATTAATTTTACATTTGATTCAATTCAACGCTTGACGTCAATGTTGGTTAATGGAACCCTGTTATTACTGTATTGATAATGCATGAACAATTTAGAATAGTATTTGTGTAGGTACTACTTACTAGCGAGTGGTAAAACCATTTAACTCGTGAAACTCAATTTCATGTCAAATGTGAAAAAAAAACACCATAAAAACTTTCAATGTGTAACGACCAGAAAAAATGTGATTCGTAGATATTGTTTTCCTGGAAAATAGGTACAATTCCGAGTCAATTCTGGAAAGGTATTAAATAATAATTTGTCGACGGGTTTTTAATACATTTGCTGGGAAATGTATGCAAATCCTAAACGTTCTTAGGAAAAGTGGGAAAAGTAAATCTATTCTACGCTCTTGTTCTACCCTCAGGCTGAAATCTATAGACCGCAATCTCACTCTGCGCAGACTCAAGACAGAGTTAAAACGAGATAGATTTATGTCAGAGCATTTTAACTCTAACTTAAGTCTGAGCTGAGTCAAAGCGCACTTTATTGATCTCAGCATTTTCTGGCGTCCATTTAAGACTCACTCAACTTCACTTGACTTCAAGTCATTTGACTCCAATAGGTAACTCTGATAACTTGCCCTTGCCGCTGAGCCCAACCAATCGCGACATGACTAAACATAATTTTCCGATTTCCGTTTAGGAAATGCATAGAATTCTAAGAAAATATGTAGGTCTATAGTAAAATTTATTGCACACATTTCCTCTTGATTTAACGAATTACATTTCCCAGAAATTCCATAAAGTGTTGGATTACATACATTTCCTATAACATACATTTCCTATAACATACCTAATATGTCAACAACCTTTGTACATATCTACTGTAGATATAATATAAAATTCAGAAATATAGTCTGTACTCTCACAAGAGTATGGTAAATTATCTTTTTTTTCAGTCGTATTATGACGAAAAAATACTTGAAAGTTGAAACCAAACTAATTTAAATTTTAGCAGACTAAAATAATATATCGATAAAAATAACATAATATGTAGTCTTCTGAATCAGGTGCTAAATACATCATTTCAAATGACCTACTTATTTTATGATAAAATAATTATGTTATTTCTCAAACTACTTACTTTTCTATAACACGGTTTTTTTTTTTCAAAATCCGGATTTTTGAATCCCGGAAACATTATAGCAATTGCAGGGCGATATATCCTTACTAATATTATAAATCCGAAAGTGTGTTTGTTTGTTAGTTTGTCCTTCAATAACGCTGCAACAGAGCTACGGATTGACGTGATTTTTTGCTTGGGTATAGTTGAGGACCTGGAGAGCGGACATAAGCTACTTTTTATCCCGGAAAATCAAAGAGTTCCCACGGGATTGAAAAACTAAATCCACGCGGACGAAGTTGCGGGCATCAGCTAGTATAATAATATATATTATACGAGCTTTTCTAATGTATGAAATGAGCAATTTATACTTCTTTAACTAATCTCTGCCAAGAGTGAGTTTTGGCGCCATGGGTGGCCGCCTAAACTTATCGTTCTAACCGTAAAATCAGTCACTTAATCTGATCACTATCACAAATATGCCGGCATTAGTTAGATGTAAGCAAACAGCAAGATTAGACTTCTATAGCACAGAATAAATATTGAACTTCGTTCTATTTAACTTGCAAACTTCACACCGCTCTATTGAACGTGCAAATATGGATTTATTAACTGGAAAAATATACATAAGTTATGCATTATCCTAATGGTTGTCAAGAAAGCTTTAATTAGAATAAGTGACAGAGGGACTATATGTATTGTACCTATCTACACTGGGTATTTTAGGTTAGGGTTTTAAAAATCCCGCGGGAAATGCTTGTTTTTCCAGAATAAAAAGTAGCTTATGTAACGCTCAAAGTTCACAAAAAATAATGTAACATCAATATAGATTAGGAATAACATGTAGAGAGAGAAAAAATCAGCCAAGTGCGAGTCGGTGACGCACATAAAGGGTTCTGTATCACCGTATAAGATAGAAGATACTTTAACACCGGCTATTATTAGTAAGATCCAGCAAAAACTAAAGTTTATTTTATGGAGACGCTTTTTAATGTTTAACTTATTTTTTATTATTATTTCTTGTTATAGCGGCATATACACATTCTGTGAAAATTTCAAGTACCTATCTATAATACTGATAAGTACATACCGATCCCAGTTCATGAGATACAGCCCGCTGACAGACGGACCGACGAACGGACGGACATAAGTCGACCGTTCCGTAGAACAAAGTCTCATCTGCTAAATTCACAACTTGAAAGAGCCTTAAAAGTCACATCTGCAAGGCTCAAATCTCAAGTTATGAATTTAGCAGATGAGACTTTGTTCTACGGAACAGTCGAAGTAGTATCCATAGAAAAGACACGCCTACCCGTGCGAAGCTAGGGCAAGCCAGCTTTATAAAGAGACCGTGTGTTCTCGACTCTATCAATAGAATCATTGATATCAATGACTGAAAATAACTTGTAGCATTTGATCACAATGATCATAAGGAAGACGTGCACATTTCCCTATCGACATTGTATTGAATTAAATGCTATTTGTAAATATATTGTTAGAGTGCGTTTGAGTGTGATAGGGGTCTCGTGATATTTTCGAAATGCAAATGTTATTTATGTACCAATTGTTTAACAAATGTTACGAGTACAGACAGAGCATCCAAAGTTCCTTTGCCTACACAATTGCACGCAGATACGCAATAATGATTCAACCGACAAACCTTTGTCAAATCAAATACATACATAATGTAAAATAATAAAGTTGACTTTTTCAATCGATAAGTTATGTGGGTTGACTCATTATTGCGTATCTGCGTCCAATTAAGAGCTGGGTCAAACACGTCGAAGCGTGACGAATGCAGCTCCAAAAGATCTGCCACCTTACTATATTGCAAACGTGTCGTCCCTTTCTACGATCGCTCACGCTAAAGCAGGGGTCCCCAAAGTTTTTTTATCACGCTTCCCTTTTGAAAGGATAAGGCGTGCATTAGCGTGAGCCCCTGCTTTAGCGTGAGCTATTGTAGAAAGGGATGATGCGATTGTGATATGGCTAGCACGTAAAGCTGTTGGTCCTGCGCCTGATCTCTTTCCGGTCGTGTCGGATTTCCGTCCTATCGGATTAGGAGAATGAGGGAAAAGAGAGTGCACCTGAGTTTGCGCACACACTTGTGGACTATAATATATTTCCCGCGCAGATGGCTAATCTCTGTGGAAATTGGCCGCCGTGGCCGAATTTGGTCTGGAGGACATTATTATTAGGTATAATTGAGAACTTTGAGAGTGGCATGGGATACTTTTTTCCCGGAATAATCAAAGGGTTCCTGACGGGTTTTTGAAAACTAAATCCACACACACGAAGTCGCGGGAATCACTAGCAATGTATGCAAAATTTAATCCAAAAGCGTCCATGAAAAATATACTCTCGCCAAGGAGAAATAGTAAAGCGAAAATACATTTTCCTTCAAACTCCTTTTTAAACCTTACAAACTTGTGTTAATATTTCCACAAGGTTTAAAAGCACACTCGTGAGAGGTGTTCACATGCCAAAGTGTGCTTTTAAAAGTTGTGGAAATGGCTTTCCCTGAAAATGAAAGCCATTTCCACAACTTTTTTGAGGACCGATAGCATGTTCTGATATATATAAATGAACTTAGTTTTTCTATATTTTTTTTGTCTTGCGAGGAAGTATTTTTTAAATTCTTCGGGGAGGGTTGTTTTTTTGGGATAAAAAGTAGTCTTTGTCACGCAGCAGATTGATGACCTAACGGTTATTTTTAGGTGCGACCGGTGCGACTGAAAACTGAAAGTTCGCAGGTTTGGTTACCACCCGTTACCCGTGGGTATATTGTTGTACGGTGTACCCACTTCTACACAAACATTCCGCTTTTACAAAAATTTACAATTTTTTTTTACAAAAAGCTCTATCGATAACTACGTGTGTAAAAGTCGTATCTATACTAAGTTGTATGTATGTATAAATATCATAATCCGATGAAATTATGGAGAACTCCGAGTTTCCTCCCGAGGTTTTCCTTCACCGTTAAAACAAATGATATTTAATTGCTTAAAAGTGGAAAGAGGTTCCTGGAATTCGAACTCCGGACGCCCGGGAACGGAGCTAGAAGTCTTAACCACTAAGCTATAACCATTGCCATTTTTTTTAAAAGAACATTAGCCAAGCTAAAGTTGACTAATATCCTCCTAACCCCTCCAAATAAGCGGAAAACTTGTGCTAGGAGTGGGTACGACTATAGTGCAACGAGTGGGATTCGAACCTGCGCACTTTCAGTTTTCAGTCCGCAGCTTTAACCTGGGCTATTGAGGCTTTTTTAACCGACTACGACATTCAATATTTAATGTAACTTAAAACTTATAGACCTCAAAACAAGTACAACTCGGCCCATGACGGACATTGAAAGGGTCATTCAAACCGCATGAATTAATTTGCTTATCGATTGCATTAGTTAATCAATCAACTTTTTACGCACATACCCGATCAACGTGATAAAATCTGAATTATTCAACGAATCTAGTCAAAATTCATACAATTTATTACTTGTACAGGTACAGAGTAGGTACTAATGGTACTTACTAATACTTACTTATCGTAAACCTAAGCATTTTTTTTTTATTTGATGAAAAGATAGACAGTCCTTGACTGCGATCTCACCTGATGGTAAGTGACGATACGCTTGGCGGCACGTCTTTGACGCTAGGGTGGTAACTAGCTTCGGCCAAAGCCTCCCACCAGACAAAAATAATCTTACTAATCCCGGAAAATTAAAGAGTTTCCGCGGTAATTAAAAAAACCTTAATCCACGTAGACGAAGTCGCGGGCAACATCTAGTAAAATATAATAATAAATAATCAATTCATAGATATGCATCAACATCGATTTACACTTATATAATAACTTAGGTAAAACATAGTGTTAATCGATTCGCTACACGTTCAAAATATAATGAATCGATTTATATTTATCGTTATAAAGATATAAATCTTTACACAATCGTTTTTGTTTTGGAATTTTTATACTAACATAAATGTTTTAATCTTTTAATTTTATTCGGTATCTTAAATTCACGGCCAGAATCAGATCACGATCTCTTCTGTGCATCTTATGTTGATGAAAACATTGATATAAAATAATGGCAACGCAGGGAAAGAAACGAACTTTTTAAAATCTATTGGTCCAAAGAAAAGTTACAGCAGTAGATCTGTTTTAACTATCAGAAAAAAAAACAGGCAAAAATTACATCATATCTCCAAGGGATCGTCCCTTGGAGATATGATGTAACTGAGTAGAAACAAAATAATGAAGTTCGACAAAAAAAATCGCGAATTAGGTCTTTTGCATTTATTTTCAATGTGTTGCATATTACAGAGCCAAATATATAATATTCCTATACTATTACTGAGATTACGCAGCCATTTAAAAAAAATGAAAAAGAATACAATATGATGTATTTAATGCAACTACGAGTAGGTATACGCTAGCATCTGTCGCACACGAGGTTTCGGAATGTTTCATTTCATCTATCGCGGGGATTTTTTTCTGACATTCTGTTTACTATTAATTCATGCTCTCATGACTGAAATTTATAGACCGCACTCTCACTCAGCTCAGACTCAAGACAGAGCTAAAACGAGACAGATTTATGCCAGAGCATATTTTCTTTTTGTCTCGTTGTAATTTTTGCCTGATGGGAGGCTTTGGCCGTGGGTAGTTACCACCCTACCGTCAAAGATGTGTCGCCAAGTGATTTAACGTTCCGGTACGATGGCGTGTAGAAACCGACTAGGGGTATGGGTTGAATGTACACTGCCATATCCCTTCTAAGTTAGCCCGCTACCATCTTAGACTGCATCGTCACTTACCATCAGGTGAGATCGCAGTCACGGGCTATCTTGTCATCGAATAAAATAAAATATTTTAAGGCTCAGCTGAAACAGAGCACGCTCTATAGATCTCAGCGTCAGTGCTACGCTAAAGATAACGTGAATAATAGGTTTATGGGAAATTTAATCGCCATTGTGCTATTTGGATGTGAAGTCATTGTGGGTTAGGCAACCGCGTGATTAGGTCATCCTTTAGTGCACCCAGCACTGCCTCCGGTCTAGGTCAAAAGCGTTTTCAGTTGATTTGATTGACTCTTTCAAACATTCATCATTATCAGTCGTATAAAAGGATTCTAGGGTAGGTATACTGCCTACTGGCTAGACAGACCTATTATCGATCTGAATATGACCTCAAAATCAAATATACTAGTTTTTATTAAAAAATTAGCTTATGTCCCCGACTTCATCCGCGTAGAGTAAGGATTTAAAAAAAGTTAATCCTATTATCCTATTTAATATTATAAATGCGAAAGTTTAGATGAATGGATGTATGGATGTTTGTTACTCAATCACGCTACAACAACTGAACCGATTTGACTGAAATTTGGCACAGAGATAGATTATTTATTATAGACTGGAATAGCACACAGGCTTTTTATCTCGGAAAATAAGAGTTCTAGCGGGAATCCAAAAAACCTCAATCGACGCGAACGAAGTCGCGGCCATCAACTAGTAGTGTTTAAATCTCTTGCAGTCTAGATTTCTAACATTCAGATAGATGCCTAATAAATAAGAACAGGTATTCTGACACCCTTGCAGAGAAATTCATTAAGGAATGGTGTCCACTGAAGTAATTTTATTATCTCGTAGTACAAATTATTATTTAACTGTCTCGTTGATTTAGTGTAAAAGCTAGTAATGTTATAACCCTTAAAAATTAAGCAATCTTAAATTTCAATGAGCTATTTTTGTTCGACAGACTGAGGGACACTGATTAATAGTCTCTATTCTCAAAATAATATATTATAGTTACCTACCGTTAGTTCCGTAAGATAAACGAGTGGGAACATCTTTTCACGGACCTACACCTACCTACTGAAAGAGCTGAAGTCAGTAAAATCCGAGTTAAGAATAATTGTTTTATGCGGGTCTTCTCTATGCTTATTGTTAGGTGGATGCACAGATGTGTGGCGTTAGGTACTCGTTTGGACAGAATACGCAACGAACACAACCACGGTAGCGTTGGCGTGCGAGATATCGCAGACAAGATCCAAGAGTCTCGCTTGCTTTGGTCGGCCACATACTGTGCCGTCCTCAAAGCTATGTTGGTCACAGGTGCCTCAATATGGTCGTTCCTGGCCGAAAAAATGGTAGGTTGACATCATCCAGGCAGATGCACGTACCAACGTGGCATGTGAAGCTTTTATTCAACTTACAATGTATGTAAGTATGTTTGTTTAGGGTCAAACCTTGTATGCTGTATTAGAACCCTTCCCGAGCTGAAATTTTGTAGGTTTAAGTAAATCGATAAATCGATAATGCAATATTATTGTTACACTAGCTTTTGCTCGCGGCTTCGCTCACGTTAAATTCGATTTTTTAAACCCCTATTTTACCCCCTTAGGGGTTGAATTTTCAAAAATCCTTTCTTAGCGGATGCCTACGTCATTATAGCTGCCTGTATGAAAAAATTCAGCCCGATCCGTTCAGTGGTTAGGGCTGTGCGTTGATAGATCAGTCAGTCAGTCAGTCAGTCAGTCAATCAGTCACCTTTGCCTTTTATATATTTAGATGAAGCTGATCTGATATTGGAGCCCGAAAATTGCTTTGGGAATTGGATTAAAACGACATAATCCCATCGAGTTTGAGCTCGTTTGCTCCGTCTTGACAACTACTCTGATCCTAGATGATATTGGTACAGTAATCTAATCTAATGGTAAGCATGCTGCTACAAGCTTGCTTATAAAAAATGTAATTTTTGATACTTATTACTTTGATACAATTTCTATGCAATAATTAGATAAATTGACCCGGCTACCGTGACTATAATAGTACCTATTCGATAGAGATCGCTAGCCAAAGTTATATTAGGTGTATACGTATAGAACATTTATCTGGAACCTTGCTGATTTAATCTTAATGGGTTACGGAGGTCAGATGACTATCGTTATTAATAATGCCGAATTAGCAAAACGGCAGAACGTTACAAATGAAATGGAAATAGAATGTCCCAAGCAACAGACGTTATGAAGCTAACAATTCCAATCGATTATTTTGGAATTGATTATTTTCACAGAAACTAACGATTTTATATCGACAGAATAGGACATGTTGCCAACTAGTCGAACCAGCAACTCTATCAAACATCAAAACGCGCCATTACTAAAGCTAGTAGTAGTCTAGTGAATTGTGACGTCATAAATAGCTCACGCACTTTTTTGTAGTTTAATCGATAATAATTTAAAATGTTTTTCACATTCAAAACTAAATAAACTAGGGGTTAACTAGGGGTTTGAAAAATCGAACTTAACGTTAGCGAAGCTGTGGGCAAAAGTTAGTTGAGAATAAATAATAAAATTAATTGATAAGAAATGATTTATTTTTAGCAAATTTTTTGTTAGGAATTGAATTACCTACCTACTTATGTCATAAACATATTAATACTTTAGTGGTAATAATGATTCAACTCAATTTTTCTCAAAACTTTTTTTTTCAGTGAATTTTCGCTAGTAATTGCTTTGCTTAGTATTTCATGGATCATTAGCTTTACAAATTAGGAAAGATCTTTGTCACTGCGAACGAATTCATACCGATTCTGGATCGCCCACGAAAAGCGCGTTATAAATCGACTACGCAATTATGCAATTTAACTAATAGGAAGCGAAAGTAGTTCGATAATTACGAAATTGTAGATAATACGGCACTGATATCTCGGGTTTAGTTTTTTATTTATGCTCACGATATCTCTGTGTTGATGACTCGTTGACTTCCACGCTGATACGGTATTTTACTATTTGTAAGAAGTTTCTTGAGCAATCAATGTGTTTTATAGCCGGAATATCAGTATTAATTACGTCTCGTTCACACTTTGACGTTAGCTAAATGAATCGAGGTGCATGGCAGAGCGCCAAGGCCAAAGTTTTTTTTTTTCGTACGTTGTTTTTGAGGTTCTGTACCCAAAGGGTGCCAACGGGATCCTATTACTAAGCCTTGGCTATCCGTGTGTCTGCCTATCAGCAGGCTGTATCTCATGAACATTGATATTTTGTTCAGAAATAAATTACCGTTTCCATCCGACTACTAAACTAAAAAATCAACGTTTACGTCCTTAATTTTTTTTTTATAGATAAAGCATACTATAAAATAAATGACTTTCTTAATGAATAACTCGGCGCCTGTTTCTCTACTAACCCAATATTAGGGATAATAACAATTTTTCGGAATTGCTTTTATTTTGAAGATTGACTCTTGTTTACCATTAAAAAAATTTGTTTTTTTAAAAATATTATTAGTATTTTCGATGAGAAAATATACAAAAATATAATAATAGAGTAAGTTTGAATGTTCCCGCTAAAACACTCCACAACTGTCACGTGACTGACATGACGTCATGCGTCAAAGAAACATTGGTCGCGATTCATGGCATACATACAGTCGTCAGCTTGTTTCGCGATTAGTGACGTCACAAGCTATTCTTGGCGTTTGCAGTCACGTGACATCAGATTATAAATATAGCATTTAAAATCATTTTTAATAAAATTAAGTTATATTAAATTACAAAAATGTGATTTTCGATGTTCTAATATTACAAACTATCATAAAATTAACACTAAACATTAATTTGTGATCAGTGTTAACATCCATATTGCTGTGCCCCAACGGTGTTCCAATGTAAAAAGAATGATCTCTAAGTTAGCTTACAAGAATTATTATTGTAAATACATATTGGAATGCAATTAATAAATGAATATGAATATGAATAAAAATTTCGAGATCACAAGGTTAACATAAATAATACTGTTTATGTTTTAAATCGAACAGATGGTTCTGTTCCATCACGAAGTGATGAAATATATCGAACATTAAATAAAAATATGACAGTCAAGTAGTTAAGTGTCAATCCATTGGTTAGCTTTTATAAGTTAGACCCCATTACTTTGATTTAAATCCATTTTACGATCGCATTATGTGTTTTGTTTGGTGTTTATGGCTTAGCGGTAAATTTCAATTGATACAGAATATCGTAAACCAAATTGATACAACAATGGAACTTAAATGTTTTTAAAATATTCTTTGAGCAGCTGAAGTAACTAATATTGGACGTGATTTATAGGAAGTAAAGAATAAGATGACCAATCAGCATTCTATCAATTTACATTATATTTATGTTGTAGGTGTCACTTTCGGCCCACGTGTCACTGTTCGACATACATTTCTTCAAAGGTATGATGTCAAATGAGTAGAAACTAAAAGAAAACTAATTCTAAATATTTCTATAAAACAAAGTCGGGTTTGTTCGAACACTTCTAACTCTTGAACTGCTGGACCGATTTTCATGGTTTTTGATTGTAGTATTTTTTTTTTAAATCTTAGCCAAACTGAACTTGACTTATATTCTCCTTTCCCCTAATAAACGAAAAGCTTGTGCTAGGAGTGGGTACGACAATAGAGCAACGGGTGGGGCTCGAACCTGCGACCTTTCAGTTTTCTTCAACCGTTGGACTATTGAGGCTTAAATTAATTGTTAATGATAATGCAATTTGATCTCCCAAATCGATTAGTTGTAAGTTATTTAATACTCACATTGAAATGTAGATCAAAAGATGTTTCTGATACTCCATGTCTGCTGTTAACTTACACTCACTGTAACTTAATATTTATGGGACAATTGTCAGTTTACAGCACTTTAGTCACTACCACTGTTTCTTAATCTATTTCTGTTTGCCTGTCTTCATCACGTGACACCGTCGTTGTTCATTTTTCTAGTTTTTTGATTTTAGCTCATCTTCTGAAGACCTGCGAAAAGAAATTTTAGTTCAAATTCAAATTCAAAATTTATTTATATCATGTAGGCTACCTTGTAGCTCTTATGACACGTCATAAATCTACCACCGGTTCGGAATTCAGATTCTGCTGAGAAGAACCGGCAAGAAACTCAGCAGTTGCTCTTTTCAAAAAATAAAATAATTTTACAATAAGTAACCAAACTAAGCTATGTATACAGTGCTTCCACAAAGAAGCTTCAAAAATGCAATACATATAATCCAACACATGTCAACATGGGAAGACAAAGCAGACCCATTCCCGTTGGTGGCACCCGTTCACGAGCACGACGCATGATCCAGCCATTGCTTCGCTCAACCATATTTGAACCCGCACGTATTTGGAACGTAACAACCCGCACCACACGACACCACCACAGAAACGTTAAAGAGAGGATTTAAAATTGTGTCAATTTATTTTCATCGATTTCAGTCAAATCCTCAATTGAAGCCTCAATAGCCTCAATAGCCCAATGCTTTCCGCTTATTTGGAGGGGAGAGGTGAATATAGGTCAAGTTCAGAAAAACAAATCGTGCCACAAATATGGCTGTGTAAATGAAATCACTTAACATTTCGGATAGAAAAATTCACAGAGGAGTTTAGTTTTTATTTCGCTTTGGTGGCTCGAAAAAAGCCTTTTATCGTGTACGGTAAGGACGTCGAGGTATTCGAGCTTTTTACTAGCTGAAAATTTTCACGAAACCATCGTTAAATTACGGAGCGAAACGCTTATTTAAACCTTTAGAAACCATTTTAAACTAGCGCAACTCAAATTAACTGATTCTACGACCCAATAAACACGAGCGCCATTTAAAAGAATGTTGCCGATGTTTTTCCTTTGATGAACGCTGAAATTCTCTAGTACTCGAGTCGGGTACTAAAAATAGAAAAAATCTCCCATGATCCATCAATATCTGACGTAAAACAAATAACTCACTTTATAAATCGTGCAGTGATCTGAAGAGCTTCGGATTGCCTCACGATGGTACTACTGTATGTGTGGGTGTGTATAAGGGAAATAAAATTATATTACTTATGTTTATGTACTACTAGTTGATGCCCGCAACTTCGCTCGCGCAGATTTATTCACTCTTTGATTTTCCTGGATGAAAAGTAGCCTATATGTTACTCTCGCGATCCTTGCCCATGCAAAAATCACGTCGATCCGTTGCTTTGTTGCGGTTTGATTGAAGGACAAACGAAAGGATTGTTATATTAATTGTTATTTAATATCGTTATAATATAAAATATATTTGCATAATTGCAATAATTGTTAGTATGGCCGGCAACGCATTGATGGTGACTCTGGTACTACAAGTGTTCATGGGCGGCGGTAATCACTTAACATCAAGTGACCCGCCTGATCGTTTGCACGGTATTCATATAAAAAAAAGAAAAATAATAATAATGTCTCTGACTGATAAAAAAATATTTGATTACGATTAAACCACACAACGCGTCACTTAAAGAAACTAGTTTTAGTTGTAAATTCTATTAATCGATAATTGTTTTACGGTCTTCACCAACTACTTGATTTAATTGGATAAGGTGTGACGAATGTATAATTGCTATAATGTAGTTAAGAAGTATTGGTTTTATGGTTTCTTCATTGTCTGAGTTATTTGCAAGAGTTTAGTTTTTGCTGTAACAAATTTTTAAGTGTACGTATTGAGTCGCTAACAAGCAAATAATCACGACAGTTATTTTAACGCAGTAACAAGTTTACAGTTAGATAAATATATAAAAAAGTCAGAAGACAAAAAGAGTAGTGTTTAGGCAAAATGTAAATAAACAGCTCCAAAATATAAATAAAACTGATAGATATTTTAAAAACTAAATTGGTAGTTAAGTAATAAAAACTAAACTGTAGTAAAACGGTACGACATTATTCCCAAAAATGGACATTTAGATCTTTATTTATTAGGTCTAAATATTTGATGGCATAAGATTTACTGTTCAGATTAGCATGAAACAAATTATTCACAGATAAGGTACAAGTTTGTTAAACTGACGTACCTATATCTTTTTTACGACTACGATCAGCTAGACGTAAATGGAATCCGGAACGGTATTCAAAGGTCAAATTAGTGAATCTGCCAAAGAATAATAATAATTATTGTTTTTTTTTTAAATTAGGTTGGTCAACAACAAAGAGCAGTTAGAGCAGTTTGGTTTTGTTGTTGTTAATTGGTAATCGGATCTGTAATAGGTACTAATTATTAAAATGCTCTTTTGAAAACAACAAATTCAACATCGAAATTATTTATTTCATGTAATTTATAGGCTAACTTGTCACTCTTATAACGAGTCAAGACTCAACAACCGGTTCGCTATTTTGGTAATCTAATAATCTTATTTTATTCTGCCTAGTGTGATTGCATGATGACGAGGTTCCGGGTTCAATTCCGTCATGTTAGGAAATTGATAGTTTATGTCATCCCCGTGCCTCGGAGAGCGCATCAAGCCGTTGGGCTTGAACCTGATCTCTCTTCCATCCCACTGGACTGTAAGAGTGAGGGAATAGAGAGTGCACCTATATTTGGGCACACACTTGCGCAGAATAATATCACCTGCACAGATGGCTGATCTCTGTGCCGCCAGAGTCAAATTTGGCAATTAATTTGAATATGTATGTAAGGGTAACTGGTGAAATAAAAAAATCTTGGTAAATGGGAATGATTGATCAATGTTATTCAACGTCTACTGATATATTTATCAAAGAACAAAAAGAAATGGTAATGGTTTTATGATTTATTGTTATTAACGCGGACAAGCGTTAACACTTTTCAGAGCCCAAATGTATGTGAGAAATTTATTAGGATAGGCGCCATGGGCTTCTGAACCATAAACTATGAAATAGACTGAGAGATGGATAACTTTTGTACAGTGGAACTTTATATCACTGAAGGGAAACCCACTTACAGTAATAGGCTTTGTTAAAGACGTTACTGACGCCTTACAACTAGCGATTAATATCAAAAGATTATCAAAAGTTCTTACAGTTGCGGTACCATATCCTATTCGAGAAACTGACCCTTGTGGGTTTTGTTGAGTACTTGTTGAGTACTTCTAGGATCCAAACTTAGATAAGGAATATCTACGATTTTATTGATGTGTGATTTAAAAGGGAAATTGTAAAACATTCTCCCGATGTTGCTTCTACGTGTATATTACGGCCTTCTCCCATCGTACGTGCCGCTTCTCTGGGACTAGTAAAGATTAAAAACATGTCAATATACAAATTGAAACGTCAGGAATATTGATTTGTTATTGCCGAAGGTATTATGAAAGTATCGTGTTTCTGATGTATTTAGAATAATTGAGTTACTGTTACAACTGGTTATGATTTGAAATTATCATAATATCTACGTGATGAAATGATTTTGTCTGATCAATCTCAACACATTCCACCTGTATTGACTGAATATATTCGAATGCGTAAATCAACGGACAAGTCTTGTTATATGTTTAAGATTTTGTTTAAACTTTCACTAACAGTAATTTGAACAAATTTTCATAAAAACTTCAAGAACATGTTGCTTAAAGGGTACGGGGAAGAAAGATTAAAGCAGTATTTTTGTCAATACAGATGGCGTACTTACGCCTTCAATTTAATTTTTAGGTGAATGATAAAACCAGGAACCAGAAACTAGAAGAAGATATCACTTTCTACAGAAAATTAAACAGAAAGTAAAACAGCATGGAACTTAAAAATGAGAATCATAGTGAGCTTTAACTTTAAAGAAGAAGTTTAGCATACTTAAAAAAGGTTGCTTTGGACATTTTTATTTTTGATTGTCTTTTATTTTTTCCAATCTATCTATGACTATGATCTACCTTCCCGCAAGCTATGGATGTAGTAACATTTTAACAACATCTTCTGTTCAAAGACACGTTAGAAGAATTCCATCATAATATTTAGCTTGCATATCCATTTTGCATACCAATAACTTAGAAAGATTTAAAAATTCCAGTATTTTCTTTAAAATATCAAAATGGTTTATTCAAAGTGACCACAGTTGCTTGAGAGTTGGTTATATACTCAAAGGAATCGACGTATCATAATTCGTGACAAGATATTTATTATGCTAAAATTTAATTAAGATCTATAATTATGTTCTCACAAGTAACATTTAGTGATAATCACATTATTTATTCTATATATCAGCAAACTGTAATACGTTATATTTATTCATATACATATATAATTTAAAGACATGCTTAACCGCAATAATAACCGGCTTTCTAAATCTAATTTGATCATTATTATAATCATGTCACAAAATTTAGTGGCATGTGATTCTGCGGCTTTAAATTGCGGTTTAAATATATCACTTGACTTAACATAAAGATCACGATTCAGTCTAAATTACAATAACGATAAATATATTTTAGCATAATTTATGTTAATTACGTCATTAAAATTTCTATGCCATGTTATGATTTTGCGTCGTCTTTTGTTTTCATATACTTAGATAAAAATGTTAATATGTATAGTAATTAGTAGGTATATCTTTAAGTTATATAAGTTTTAACTGATTTAGGAGGTTAAATCTAAAGCACAGCAGCTGTAATTATAGCCAATTACATCTCATCATCATCATTAAAGGATTAGTGCTTATGTACATTATTACTACCTACTTTATTGAGGACGATAACTCACATAATCCACAATTACTCCGCAAGATCTACGTAAGGTAAAAAGCGTAACTAGTTAATGCTAAGAAGTATACTTACAGAAAACTTTAACTATTATTTTCGGGGATGTTCAAGCCAAATTTTCAACTCAATTATTTCTTTTATTATAATACACTGATGACTATCAAAACCAAAATATTATGAAGGCATGTAAATCATTCACCTGTTAAGAAAGTGAAATAAAACTAGATGATATCTCGATATGAAAGGTTTTGTATGCAATTAATTCTATGTTACATGCCAAGTCTGTTTGGACCACTTCCGTGTGTCACATCAATAAAATGACAAGAGTTATACATCGGACCTGCTACTTAATGGTTATCAGATGTCTTGGAATTCCTTTCTTGTCAAGTCTCGTTGAAGTTACATGTAAAAGTGACACTGCAATTTTAATGACTATGTACTACTAAATGCTAGACTAGCAGACATATTCGACTTTGTTGCTTGCTTTAGAAAAGGAGGTGCGAAGGAACTAGAAAGTTATGAGCGCCGCAAATTTTTTAAAGTTCCACAGACTCAATTTTTCGGTATTTTTATATTTTAATATCAATACATCGATTGATTGATTGAGAGGTTGATTTTTGGCAATGCAAAAATCAATCTCTCTATGAAAAATACCCGCTTTCAGTAGCTGTTTTTGTTAGAAATGATTATAAAATTCCAGGATATTTCTTTTTTTGCAACTTACTGGACAATGTTAAATTTGCCTCTCTAACGGGAAAAATTAACCTTGAGAATAATAAATAATTATGTTTAATTTCCGCCCTTGAAAGTGCGTTTTTCGAACAAGTGCATTAAAAAATAAATTTATAGAAATAAACACCAGCGCCTCCTTGTATATACAATACAATACGGTTAACATTTATTATCCCTATTAGTACAGGATTGGCCTAGCGGCAGTCCTGCTGTCAAGATAGCTTTAACTACATCCGCGTTTATAGTCAAGTCTGACAGGCACAACAACATCGTAACTACTTCTGAATGATTATCTGAAATCTACACTTTGAATAGAGACATTGATAGCTGAAGTAAAACAGCCAATTTAAACGATTTAGACATTACAAACGATAGCTTTGGAGCTTAATGGAATTAGAATAGATGACAGTCGGGTGGTATTTAATAACGGGGTCCTAATTGCTCGTGTCGAAGCAATCGTTTAATTAAGTCTAAAGTCAGCAGTCAAAAATCAGAGGCTATACTTAGCAGCTGTAATCTATGTTATGGGCACCGCAAAACGTTGTGAAAAACATTCATAATCAAATCTCTGTACTATAAACAAGTAGTTTCACTTCTGTTATCTTCTTAATATGACTGACTGACTAATCTATAAACTCACAGCTCAAATCACTGGATGGATCGGGCTATTTACATACAGATAGCTATTATAGGCAGCGTAGGCCGCCACTAAGAAAGGATTTTTGAAAATTCAACCTCTGAGGAGGTAAAACAGGGATTTGAAAAATCTAACTCAACGGGAGCAATGCCGCGGGCAAAAACGAGTTGTAGTTGTAAAGAGCTAGTTAAAGTCCTAAGAAAAAGTCTTATCAGTGCTTCATTTAATTCTCGACAGAAATCTATAGACGTGATGTTTCGACGTAAGCGATTCAGTGGTTTTTACAAGGCATCTATTATAATTTTATTATATACAGTAGAGATAATATTTGTATTATCTTAAGTAAATTTTCATGTCTTTCTGTACAATGAATAAATAATTCATCTGAACTGGTGGCATTCCAAATAGTTTCGGCCCAGAGGAACTCCCGCAGCTATAACAATAAAAACTGTATGTTAATAGTCTAACCATCAATATATTTATGGTAATTGGGCTTCTTTTTGTTTTTTTGACAACAATCCGCCCACATAACTTGGCCATATAATGCTCGTCAAGTCCATCACATGCAAATTTGTCAAACTCTGTGAAGTGGTCATAAAACACCGCCTACTAACTTCAAAGGCCTACTAATTCTTTGATTGTTTCACCACAGTCATTGATTGTAATTTGTACTTAGTACTAAATAACAGCGTTTGAGCAACCGATGGCACAGTTTTATAATCATCGAATGTCAACTATTATGAGTTAATTAAGACACAATGACAAACTTGTTGACTCTATTTGTGGATCTTTATTTAATTTTAACAACTGCTTGCTCTGTTTGCAGGAAGTCGAAAACAATTTTTTGAATAGTGAGATTCGATCAATGCCTCGGATTTTTTTCTTTTATTTTGTTGAAAAAATGACCTCGACATCATCGATGTCAAGGTCAAGGTCATTCAGTTTTAATGCTAAAAATGATGTATTTAAACGTTATATTAATAAACGTAACATATATTTTGAACAGAGAAGGATAGAAGAAATATTTATCGTTTTTTGTAATGTATTTTTTATTCCCATATAAAGAAACTAATTACGACAGTAACAATAATCTATATAAGAGCTCTTTTCCCGGTAGCCGATCGCAAAATTGAATTTTTTTGTCCAAATGCACCATGACGATAGTGAAATGACCGCTGTGTAGGAATAGAGTAATTTTGACACCGCTATGTTTACTAACATTCGCTTTTGGGTTTGTCTGTATATTTGAATATTCTCGTAAAATTCTTTCTATTTTATCAGTAACTACACTACTGTTGCTACTGCAATAGCTTTTGCCTGCAGCTTCGCTTACCTTAAGCTCCATTTTCAGACACCTATTTTACCCCCAACATAATTGCTTTTTGAATGGCAGTCAGTGAGTCTGTCTCCTTTTCCTTTTATATGTATATATTCAGCAACTATACTTGTCTTTTAAGGTATTTATAAAGTTTCCTTTCATTTTTTGCTTTATGTTTTTCTTTGTGTTTGTTTTTTTTACAATTCAATTTTACAGTGCAATATTAATATCAATTATTACACTCGTCTTGCTAGCTGCCCATTTGCACAAGGAAGTACACAGTAGAGTTTCGGATGATATATGATAATTTTATGGCCTATTTGATTAATTTATTTGACAACTTGATTTATTTTTATTGAAAAAATTACGTAGTTACTCTACGATGTTAAAATCCTCGTGTTCCGTCTCTACTTTAATTACTAAATTAGCTCACTTGCAATCGGTATATAAGCACTTGCATCATGATTTCATCACTTTTACTATATTCTTATACACGTAAAAAAATTATATTCTTACCTTTATTCAAAGTTAATAGGTCTAAAAAAATACCAGAACAAATTAACTGTGAAGACATAAAGACAATGGTTTATCATATATAAATCTAGGTACGTCTTATAATTCGAGCCACGTGTATAAATTTTTGATCGAACGATTTTAAAATACGTATAAGTGATCGCATTGCATTATAATGAGTTATTATGAATCATAAGGTTATTGGTCTACGTTGTAGTCTTCACCTTCAACCAAGCTAGTAAGTAGTCTAGCCAAACTTATTTTAGGAAGTTACCTATTTATAACTTGAGAATTATTCTTTGGCTTAATGCAGGTTTTCCTATTTTCGTAATCGTATTTATTTATCGTAATTTTGTAAATTTAATTGTATAGAGAATAAACCGTTTCACTGTCAGTTTTCTAGTTTATTTTCTTCTTCCTTCCCACACATACATATATCCGTTATCCTTTCCGGCGTCCTTGTTCCTGCTACGTATACAAGAATGAATAACCATCTTCTAGACAAGCGCGCCCCAATATAGAACTTAGATCTCATCACATATTGTCGACAAGCACACAAGCACATATATGGGCTTCTATATCACATTAAAATATAATTATTAAGTACATATTGAGAATTCATGTGTTGGTTAAAGACCTACTTTTAACGAACTTAATAGTATAGAGAATAAACCGTTTCACTGTCAGTTTTCTAGTTTATTTTCTTCTTCCTTCCCACACATACATAATATATCCGTTATCCTTTCCGGCGTCCTTGTTCCTGCTACGTATACAAGAATGAATAACCATCTTCTAGACAAGCGCGCCCCAATATAGAACTTAGATCTCATCACATATTGTCGACAAGCACATATATGGGCTTCTATATCACATTAAAATATAATTATTAAGTACATATTGAGAATTTATGTGTTGGTTAAAGACCTACTTTTAACGAACTTAATAGAATGTTCCTGACGCCGAACTGGCGTGGATGGTGGAATTGTTATAATTGGTGTGTCCATAAAATTACTTGCGCAATTAACTCAGCTCCTTGAGATGACGTCAATAATTACAGATTCTTGTGGTCATCATTCGTTTACTGTACCTATAGTATATTTTTTTTCGCACTCAGTTTATCCTTTGACATGGTGTCAGATACTTTTTTAATGCCAATTTTGATCTGAAAAATACCACAAACAACAACTGCACTGGTAGCATGGGCGGGAGAAATTTTATCTCCGGGAGAAGGATAAAACGATTATCCCCTCGCTTAGCTTTATCCACCCGTCGAGCATGGGCACAGCGATGGAAATAACACTCAGTGGATATACTTATAGAAATATACATCGCCTTCTCCTCTGCCGCCTTGCTTTTAGCATAGGGATAATTTTATCCCCTGTCAGTGGATAAAATCGGGGGATAAAACTTTTATCTCCTGCCCATGCTACCAGTGCAGGAGAAAAAGGAGGTATATTTTCGGTACTTATTAATGTCACCCTGACCGGAATGAAGAGGGGAACCGTGTCAAATCATTATTGTACTAAACAATTGTCCAAGCAATAAGCAAGCTGTAGACTGGCAACTGTGCAAATAATGGCCTGCCATGAACCAATTTACATTATAAATTAGGTACTTATGTCTATTTTAAAAATACGCTGTGATGGTTGTATTTCACCTTCTTCGATAAGTCTTATCAGAGGGTTATTTTAGCAGATTTTCAATACGAAAACTGTCAGAACGCCCAATTTATTCACAATAGGTACTAGATGATTCCCGCGACTTCGTTATCGTGGATTAAGGTTTTTTATTAGCGCGGGAACTTTCTTATTTCCCGGGTTAAATAGTAGCTTATGTGCTGTTCCAGACAATAGTCTATCTCTGTGCCTTTCAACCAAATCGGTTTAGTCGATGCGGCGTGATTAAGTAAGAAACATTCAAACTTTCGCATTTATAATATTAATAGGATTATATTCATTTGTAAAAAAATAAAAAATATTAAGCATACCTTAACATGACCTAGTAAAATTATCCAGTCGGCGAAAATATAGGCACTTTCACATGACATAATAACTATTAATTATCTACATGATTTCCCGACCCGTACGCTTTCTAGGTTTTAAGTACCTTTTAATGGAGTAGGCAACTGTTTTCTTCGGCCTTTTCCACACTGTTCTTATTTAAAAGCTCGTAAAAGCGCTATTTTCACTTTTTTTTTCAATCCACCTTTTTAATTTCAGAACAAACACTTGACAATCGGCGAAACTTCATTATACAAAAAGAAAGTGATAACTGCTAGAGCATAACGAGAATGAAAAAGATTAAAAAAAATAATAGAATTGACAAGTTATCACAAATGCAGCTTTACGATTATAATTACAAAGTCTAAAGTCCAACAAATACAAGTGAATCACAAATGTTACGATATCAGAGTCCGATTACAAAGATTAGGTTACATTAGGTAACCGCTTATCTGTTAGGTGTACTATTTTCCTAAACATTTTCTATTTTAGCTTCGCTTATCAGCACATCTGCATAATGTGACGACTCGGTTCTATTGTTGACAAAACTAAACGTGGCCTACTAAAGTGTACGTATTTGGTTATATGAATTAAACATAACTACCTAGTGGGTAACTATTACATGCGTATTTAACGAATTTTATTCAACTTTTTATATTACCAACAGTTTACTCCCCATACGAAGGTTTCCCTAATTAAAAAAAAAAAACAAAACTCAAAATCAAAATTGTTTGTTTCATGTACGCCAAATATTTATGGCTCTTAGACAAGTCAAGAATAAAATTGACTTGTCTTAAGAGCCAAAAATTAGAATCATCAAGAGAATAAGAGCCAAGAATCAGAAGAGAATCATCCGGTCCGGTCCGGTGAATCATCTTTCCGAACCGGTGCCGGTGGTCTATCACCGGCACCGGTTCCAAAGAAGAGCTGGCAAGAAACGTAGCAGTTGCTCTTTTCTCTTCACATGGAGAACTCTCAAATCTACAGGCTTCCTCAGGATATTTTCCTTCTCTATTAAAGCAAGTGATATTTAAATGTTTAAAACGCACATACTGGTAACTCCAAAAAGTTATGGATCTGTTCCGGGGATTCGAACCCAGGATGGTTCGAAAAAAGACCGAAGTAAACTACTAAGCTATCACTGCTGTGTACTCGTATAATCATTAGTTAATTTTATTTTATGATTTTTATAAGGCCAAAAGAGTACGAAGGATTCTGTTCAGATTTTAAAATTGCGAACTCTATTACACGAAAAAATGTTAATAAAAATTATTAAGTACCGATTTCACTAACATCGCGTGACATTTAACCGAGGAATAAATTGGGCGTTCGGACAGTTTTTGTATTGAAAATCTGTCAAGTTATCAAATTAACGATCGGATAAGAATTATTTTACAAAACGGTCCTGCAAATATTTATCAAGTGTCGATGATGTTCCGCTAAGTATTTTCCCAACAATGTCCGTTTACCATATACGTATTATGAATAAAATTAGGACGTTCTACAGTTAAGTGATAGTCACATAAAATATCTACATTTTAGTACCAAATGTAGATAATGGTTAAGCCAACAGTTAAATATTTAGTGAGCCTTTGAAAATTCTAAACATGGGATAATAATATACTGTGCTTTCATGTTAAACACTGAGTTTAAAGACAGAATTTGTTGTTGTATTGAAAGTCAATTACAAATAGTATCGGCTCAGCTGTAATTTATTGCCGAGTTAACCTAGCTATGAAGTGACAACTGAGAATTACTTGTTCATAGTACTGTCTCGAATAGTAATCTATTGGTAAACGATGAGTATAAGATAATTTTACATCGATACTATCCTACTTCTACTATAATATTATAAATGCGAAAGTTTGGATATATGGATGTATGGATGGATGGATGGATGGATGTTTGCTACCGCCGCAACATTTGAACCGATTTGTCTGAAAGGCACAAAGACAGATTCTGAAGGATAGAGTCTGGAATAACACATTTATTAGGAATTTAGGAATTAAAACCTGAAGTCGTGGGCATCAGCTAGTATAGTTTCTAAGGATAATAAATGTAGCTTAGAAGTTTATAAATTAAATAATTATGATCGACTGTAACAAATTGACAAAAGCACTTTTGCAGGAAACAGTTTTACTTTTATTGCAATATCTTTAGCTTAATTTAGGCTATTCTATCTTTCAAATAAAATCATTTGAGCTTAGAGGCTGCTCATCAGCTCTTCGAACTATGTGCCCCGCCCATTTCCACTTCAGTTACAGCCCTAGTTACAACTTTTAAATAAAAGGATGCAATTGTACGACTGCACAAATCAAGGATAATAATTGCGACATGCAATTGAATAGCTTCATAACTAGAAATATTTATAAAGCATTATCATCACAATTGTAGGAATGCAAACCGCACATTCCCTCCTAACGGTCAGGATCTAACTCAGCTACTATGTCATAGCCAGCCAATGCAGATACCAGTTTATTTCCTGGCTCGGCTATTTTTAGCTCAGGGTATTTAAAGATGGGTAAAATGTGGGTATTTATATCGCTTGAGGCGCCGTGTAAGTTTACCGCGATGGTCAGTTTATCTGTCAATTAGAATTATTGTCGTGTTTCAACTCAATAAGTTGTCTGCCGTCGAGATAAACTTTGGAGTGAACATCGATGAAGTTAGCTACCAGCAGTTTATTTTTAACGACAGTCTCTTTTAATATTTCACATTTTCTTTTATATAATCGTCGTAATACATTGTATTTTGTATTTTCGTAATATTATTTAAAATTAATCAGAGGCCATGCTTGCCACTAATGCAATCATTTTTAGAGAATCGGTACGCTGATTTCGATAAAACTTGAAGTTTGAAAATTAGATAAGCTCAAATATTACGTACAAATATTTGAGCAGCGATAACTTTACTAATTAATCTACCCTATACCTTCCACTAGGTACTAAATAATTTCGGTCAAACAAAACACGCTGTTTACGATGCAGATAAATCACAGCCAGTAGACTACATGTCGTAAGAACCGGATTGTTTTAACAGAACTTTTTCGACGATGTCGTGATAAGAGTAAGTGGGTTATCAGAACACTTTACCTATTTAAAATGCACACATAGACGAGCGTTATTGAATGAAAAGTTACTTTTATCTCAATTTGAAAGGTCATTATTACTTATTGAGAATGATATTGTTGCCCTTTTGTACTCACAAATGAAATATTAAAATTAAAAAACCTGTCACCCGACTGCGTAAAAATTATATTTTAAACTAGCTTTTTCCCGCAGCTTCGCTTACGTTAAGTTTGACGTTTCAAACCTCTATTTTTCTCCCTCGGGGTTTGAATTTCCAAAAATCCTCTCTTAGCGGATGTCTACGTCATAATAGTTATAAGAAATAAGATACAAACTGAAAAGGAAAACCAGTAATCTAGAATTCATTTAAATAAGATTGACTTAACAGTCGGGACCTGTTATTGGGTAGATTTGAACCGATCTAGATTTTTAATGGCTCCTGAATGCTTAAGTCTGCCTTAAACATACATACATATTTAAATAGACTGATAAAAACACTACTCTCATTTGAGTCACGCAATCTTTAAAAAAAAAAAAAAAGAGACCGGCCGAATTGATAACCTCCTCCTTTTGGGAAGTCGGTTAATAAAGGCCGAGAATCTCCTACTTTTTTGGAAGTCGGTTAAAAAGTAGATAACACGAGCAGCAGATTAAGATTTTAAAAATATTACATGAACAGTTTTGTACCTAATATTAGAACCATAAGTATAAGCTATTTCATATACTTCTTTAGTAAACCCATAGATGAAAACTTTTAATCAACTATACTAAACTAATAATGTTATCAGAATTTAATGAGTGTTACGATTTTTACTTATTACATTCCACAGTACATATCTAATTAAAGTTTTTAAGAGCAAAAAATAAGAACTGTGGTGTATGAAAGCGGTCTTAAAATGTCGACGTCTTTATTAATGAAACGAAACAGGTTTTTAATAAGAGCAACTTGCAATTAATTTCAATCTGTTTGTAATGACTGTCAACAATTACCCTACTTTATGGGACTAGTTTTGCAGCAGGGATAGTGCTCTATAGTATAGAGTATACTCTATCTATAGGTAGACCAATTCTAGTTCTCTAGTACATCTACCTATAGTCCTATAGCTACAGGGTGAGAGACCCCATAACGAAAATTTTGTAAATAGGTTACACTCATGAGATCTATAGAGCGTGCTATGACTTAGCTCGGACTTAAGGGCACGATCTTCGGCCGCAGTAACTTGCAAGTAGGTGAGGTGCACGAGCCACTTTGACAAAAAAGTAAAACAGTCATGATAAAAAAAAAAGAAAACTTTTTAGAGAAAAATTAATGGTAAAATATTCTTCTAAAAGCTTTTGCCTATTTTTTGACTTTTTTTTTTAGTTTAACTTTAATATACTATAAATACAACCTGGAAAACAATTAAAAACTACACTGTTTTCGGAATATTATTTGATCGAGTGAAGTTCGAAATATGGTTCGAAATAAAATAATTTAGAACGTTTATTAAACTACAACATATATTTTTAACCTATCAAAACAAAGAATATTTTATTGTTTACTATTGAATCAAAAACAGGCTGTTTTCGGAGATCCTGCCGTTAAAGATAGAGTATGCATGTACACGACGTAACCACAAGTAAAGCTCACGCGCCCTCGTGTATTTAAAGAACTATACAAGAATTATACAAATTACAGTAGTCGAATAGTTTCATACAAGATTTGATATTTCTTGGACTTTCTTTAGTCACCTTATCTCAGCTGTCAAATAAAGGCGAAAATGCAAGACAGTCTGGCCGACAGATGAAAATATAATTGTGCGCTTAATGCACGTTAGAAAGCATACAGCTTTTACATAATAATATATACTGCATAATATATAAACAGATTTAATTTTGGATATGACGCCATCAGATAACGCTTATTGCAGAAAAAATAGAAATAGAATAGAAATATTTTTTATTCAAATAAACTTTTACAAGCACTTTTGAATCGTCAATGAATCTACCACTGGTTCGGAATGCCTTTCCTGCCGAGAAGAGCCAGCAAGAAACTCGGCGGTTGCTCTTTTCAAAAAAATAAAAAATTTTACAATTGTTATTGAACACAGGATAGTTATTACTGTCTTATGAATCACTGGAGCGAATTATATCCACGCTTTTTTATCATTTACATAGTCTTCAATTGTATAATATGCTTTTTTCATGAGAGTAGATTTAATTGATTTCTTAAACTTGTGTAGAGGCAAGTCTAAGATTGACTGTGGAATTTTATTGTAAAACGTCACGCCCATTCTCACAAATGTCTTTTGGACCCTCTTGAGGCGCAGCCCAGGAAACATGAGCCTATTTGGATTTCTACTTGGTCTATCGGACAAATCACTCTTTTTTTTGTAACTCAAAATGTTTTGTCTGACAAATATTATGTTGTTATAAATATAACAATATAATATTAAGCAGTAATGGTGGACCATCAAAATAAAGAATCCTGAATATTTTTATGCAATTCTTTTTTATTATTAGATATTAGTGACGTAACGAATGTTGAATTTCATATTCATTACATACTGGTTATGTGATCCGCGTATACGAATGGTGATACTTAAATTTAACATTTTCGAATGCGAATGTCAAATATACGCGAATATTCGCGAATGCGAATTCATGAAGGTACATAATAGGCACCATCTTAAGCTGCATCTTCACTTACCATCAGGTGAGATCGCCGTCAAGAGCCTGTCTAGAATATATTTTTAAAAAAAACATAAATTGATTTTTGCATAAGCATAATTGGTTACCTAGAGAGTGACATGGGTTACTTTTTATCCCTTTACTTTTTACTTATTTATTTATGGGTTCAGGGACAAAACCTAACGCCACGCGGGTGAGATCGTGAGCAAAAGCTTGTTTTTTCTTCTTAAAAATGATTTGTACTTTTGTACTGACATAAAATAAGCAAATGCTCGGAATTTTTCATATGAATAGATTTTTTTATATCTTTCGTATTCATTATTTTGAAGTAGCAGGTACTCTTGAAATGTAGAGCAGCTGAGTGGAGATAAAAAATAATGATGTTGCTTTTTTCGTAAAATATTCAAAATAAGTAATTTAAGTAATTCAAAGTAAGAATTTTTTGACAGATTAATCAATTTATTTTATTTCAGTCTGCAGTCTGCACACTATATAATTACATGGGCTCTCTATTAATTATTAAATAAAATAGCTAATATTTTATCTTCGCTCGCGTGGATTAAGGTTTTTATTCCCGCTGGAACTCTTTTATTTTCTGGGATAAAAAGTACCTAGCCTATGTGTTATTCCAGACTATAATCTATCTCTGTGTCAAACAGCCAAATCGGTTAAGTCATTGCGGCGTGAGCGTGATTGAGTAACAAACATCCATCCATCCATCCATCCATTGATCCAAACTTTCGCGTGTATAATATTATTAGGATAATAGTATAAACAAAGACAAGATACATCATAAACTAGTTTCGTAAGTGTTAATTTGAGTTGATCCATCTTCAGCTGCGTTGACCTAAAACTATATTCTCCCAAACGTAAATTGAACAAAAATTTGTTCATACCAAGAATTGCGAGTACATGGAAGTGTGCGTATTCAATTCTGTTCCAAGTTTGTGTAAATATTGTATTTATGTCAACTGAAAACATTATGCTTTATTCAAATACGAGTAGTGTTATCATGAGTATTCAGTCTTCAAATCTTTCAAGACGTGTTCGTACTTCCGGGATGATAATAGTATTTTGGCACCAGTAAATTATATTCTTTTTTTTAAGCTATTGCATAGCTTCTATCGCGGGCCTTAAGCGTGGAGACCGAATCCAGATATTCTGTAACGAAAATAACCTGACACGGGACTCCTCTCACCGCTAGATGGCGTTGATAAAAAATGCTATGCAATAGCTTTACCGCGGCAGTCCCCGAGTGCCACACGTCTTTTTTTTATTAGAAAAGAATATTAGCCAAGCCAAAGTTGACTAATATCCTCCTATCCCCTCCAAATAAGACAGTAGTGCAACGGATGGGGTTTAAACCTGCGACCTTTCAGTTTTCAATCCAAACCTTTAACTGTTAGGCTATAACTTCGCTATAATTCTTTGTGGGTCTTACAACTCCTTTATATTTTTTTGCAGTTTCCCGGGTTCGATTCCCGGGTCGGGCCAAAAATGTATTGGGTTTTCTGTTAAGAAATTTTCAGTACTAGCCCGGAGTTAGGAAGTCGGTGGTGAGTCACCCCCGTGCCTCAGAAAGCACGTAAAGCCGTCGGTCCTGCGCCTGATCTCTTTCCGGTCGTGTCGGCTTCTCCGTCCCATCGGGCTATGAGAGTGAGGGAATAGAGAGTGCACCTGTGTTTGCGCACACACTTGTGCACTTTAATATCTCCCGCGCAGATGGCTAATCTCTGTGGAGATTGGCCGCCGTGGCCGGATTCGGTCGGGAGGACATTATGTTATTTTTATATTTTTTTGCATATAGGTACATATTGTGTCGATTGAGGCGAATAGTGGAACTTTCGTGAACCATGTCACAGCTTCTGCCAAAGATAAGAAGCTATGTAAATTCTTCAACTTTTTATTTGAAGACGTGTACTTTCCGAATGGCCAACCAGTAATTAAGATTAGGTAAATGAAATTCATAGCAAAAGATAAGTATCAGGTAGTAAAAAGAAATAATGAAAACTAGTAACAGTAAAATTATAAATCTATCTATCTCTTTGATACTTTTTTAATGGCTTAGCCACAAAAATGTTATTAAAATGTCTTGAAATCACCACTCGAGCACGCTGGCTAAAGATGAATAAAATTAAAAGCATGTACGAATAAAATTGATATTGTGTTTCCATTCACCAGCACTTAATCGGTCCACATCGTAGCGTTACAAATAACCTATAAAATGAGCGAGGCCGATAGAAAAATCACACGATCGAAAGCGTTAAGCCATCCGGCGATAGCGTTATCGCATGGCCCCATAACTACATCCCCACATGGTTTGCTATATCAAAATAGTTTACTGACTGCGAAAGGTCAGATGAAATCCTCTATTCATTCAGATGAAGAATTAATCAATAATTGTGGCTGTTGTATCAGTGTAACGATCGCAATGGTCTCTGATTGGCTGAATTTATTGCGTTCGTGCTGCATCAATGCATTTTAACCAATAGCGGGAGGGTACCAGCCAATCAGATGCCATTGCGATTGTTACACTGATGCAATCATTTTTAGAGAATCGACATGCAATCAGATGATCGATATACTTATATCCTTCAAGTTGATATGACAATATAATGCAGTTGCAAAAGCTGTTTTATTATAAGCTAAATATTAATAAAAGCAAAATGTAATATTACTATACCGGTCCTGAAAACCATAATAATATATCTTCGATAGCCCAACTGTTAGGTAAATGTGCGGATTAAAAACTGAAAGGTCGCAGGTTCGAGCCCCACCCGTTGCACTATAATTGTCGTACCCACTTTAACTTAACAGCTTTTCGCTTATTTGGAGGGGAGAGGAGAATATAAGTCAAAATCAGCTTGGCTAAATTCATTAAAAAAAAAAAAAAAAATCAACTATGTATAATGAGCGTACCGAAATTTGGGTTAGCAATTCTTCGTTGGAACAAGACCTCGTAGCGGCTGTATATGGCACTATGACCCATTGCGTATTACCAAATCACATAGATAAACAGTTGATACACTGTTAAAGACCTGGCGGTCATTAAACTAGGTTCACTCTACGGCGCCAGCATCGGATGTGATCTTTCGTAATACATAATATACGTCGTCTATCGTATCTTTATGTCATAATATACTTGCATTACCGTATCTATACTATCCACTGATAATTCCTAAAGCTAACCTTCATACCAATGCGAACATCATTACGACAAGTTATAAACCTCAATAGTCCAACGGTTAAAGTTGCGGACTGAAAACTGAAAGGTCGCAGGTTTGAACCCACTCCTAGCATAAACTTCCCGCTTATTTGGAGGGGATAGGAAGATATTAGTCAACTTCAGCTTGGCTTAGATTCTTTAAAAAAAAGCCAAAAGGAAGGCAGCTTATTTTAGCAGGCTCAGTTATACATACATGTACATAATATTAACATATGTATTTACATATATACAATGTACATGTAAGTATTAACCTTCAAGCGGTCGCGCGGCGTCGAATCGACCGCACTTGTTACATTTTTGTTTATAATTTCAAACATATTCGTGTCAAATATTTCTCGTCTCAAGTACCCTCTTCTAAGTTCATTACAAACAAAAACAACTACATACCTTCATTCCCCGCTCGTACCATATTTAAAAAATAGCTTTTGTTTTAATCGTGGCGTAGGCGTCGAAAAGACTACACGCGCCCGTCGTCGTAAAGGTTACGCGCGACTCTATTTGCGAAAATATTTTATCTAATGTATTAAACTAAATTTGTGTTTTATTGATAGTTTTTGTAAAAAATGACTCATAGATTCGTCAGTGAATCCGAGATAATTGCACAATTAATTGAAGAAGACACAGAGAGTGAAAAAGAGACTGATGAGGAAGAAAACTAAACGTTAATATATACCAGATTTTTGATCTCTAATTATAGGGATTTATCTTGCAAATTGTTTTATAATCCAAAAATTATTTGCAGAATGTTCATGGGCAACGATAATCACTTAACATCAGGTGACCCGCCTGCTCTTTTGCTCGCTAAAAATATATAAAAAAAAAAATTTTTAAATTTTTATTATATTGTTTGTTTTCTAATACATACGATGTTAATTTGTTTTGTAAGTGTTCAAAGATATTTATTTGATTTTATTTTAATAAATGAGTAAGATTTATGTCCTAAAATTGAGACCCAACTTAAAGAAATATATATTTCTTTTAAATATCATTTTAAAGGCAATTACTTGGATTTATATATTATTCTGCATCTAAATACTTTCCTGACTAAAAGATAAATGTTTTGATTATAAAACATAAATGATAATTTAATGATTTGTCATTTTAAACCCCTAAAATCTCCAATAGGTCTTTTAGGTTACGCGCGACCGCTGCCGTTATAAATGGCCACGCGCCTGCTTGAAGGTTAATTGAATATTTACGAATGTTCCAGTAGCGAACAAACTACTGAGCTCATTTTGATGAATGAAGTGTCAATCGATTCTTTATAATGGCCCGTGTGAAATGAGCTACATTTTACAGGGGATACAGTTTTTAAACTTTTATCCTTGTTTATAAACAGCTTTTGTTCACGACTTCCAGATTTTGTCCGCATTTTCCCAGGAACCCTTTGATTCTCCGGGATAAAAGGTAGCCTATGTCACTTCCCAAGTCGATCCGTTGCTAAGTTGGCGCGTGACTGAAGGACAAACCAACAAATAAAAACATTTTTGCAGAAGGCTGTGGCTTGTGGCTAGCTTAAAATTAAAATAAATCCTTAATAGGCTTAATAGCCCAAAACAACAACAATAAACCACGCAATGGCCTGCTTAAAGGTTACATTATGGGAAAAAATTGACAAGCAAGAATTGTGACCTTAAAATATGGTTCCGTGACTTTTAAATTTTTTTATAGAGACTGCATTACTAGTTTCCTCTACGTGTGTCCAGAATATTTTTTCGTCATGAAATAAAACTTTTGATGGCTATAAACTCTCAATATAGAACCTATAAGTTATAATTATTATTATACAAAAAGTTTCTTGGTGAAATTTAATTTATGTAGGTTTGATAACAAATTGAGAAAAATTTTACAACCATTGAAAAAAATTTAAAATAACTGATTACATACTTAACAACTACTTAATTTCATATCGCACAATACCCATAAACACCATGCGATACAACACCATGATATGGGTTAATTATTTTTATTAAGAGCTTACAGTATGCCAGCGTGCCACGTTTGATTGTCCATATCAATAAAAATATTGAATCAATAATATTGAAAGAAATATATAGTAAATTTGATGATATAGACTGAATGTTGTATGTTGTGAAAACACGATTGCTAAAAATTTTCTCGATAGAAAAAATTCACAAATTTCCCTCTGAATTTTACAAATAAATCACAGTAGTCAATGAATACTTTACCTATACTAATAAAACTTAAAATATATACTCAACTTAGTACAATAAGGGTCCTATATGTACTATTTAAAATTAAATAATTTTTTCGTTATTTGAAATGAAATTCTGAAAAACATTGCGTGTGGGCCGACGGGCGACTCGTGTCCACCGCATGAATTCATTCACGCTCCGGCGTTCGAACGGGGAACCCGCGTCGCTTGTTCTCACGCATACCTACCAGAATACGTATATTATCTAAGAAATTATAAGTGTAATGAAATGGGAAATAAGCGGAATAAGAAAAATAAGACGGAATTGGAGAATAGAAAATGCTAAAAACATGAATTGATTACTACAATAATAACTTTTTTGGCTCTTGCTGTGGAATAGGTACATAGTTTCATACACCTACCATCACTAAATATTAAGGTAGTTTTCCCAGTTAGTAGCCACGGTCACATTATTTTAGTAGTATAAACAAAAGACTAGTTATAGCCTATTTTGTTACAGAACGCAAATACAAAGCTTCCTAAAGGTCTTCCTTAGGCTTCCTAAGTCTAAGACTAAGACTAAGTCTAAGTCTAAGTCTAAGTCTAAGACTAAGTCTAAGTCTAAGTCTAAGACTAAGACTAAGTCTAAGACTAAGACTAAGTCTAAGACTAAGTCTAAGACTAAGACTAAGTCTAATACTAAGTCTAAGCCTAAGTCTAAGTCTAAGACTGAGTCTAAGACTGAGTCTTAGACTAAGACTAAGTCTAAGACTAAGTCTAAGACTAAGTCAAAGACTAAGTCAAAGACTAAGTCAAAGACTAAGTCTAAGACTAAGTCTAAGACTAAGTCTAATACTAAGTCTGACTAAGTCTAAGACTAAGTCTAAGACTAAGTCTAAGACTAAGTCTAAGACTAAGTCTAAGACTAAGACTAAGTCTAAGACTAAGTCTAAGACTAAGACTAAGTCTAATACTAAGTCTAAGCCTAAGTCTAAGTCTAAGACTGAGTCTAAGACTGAGTCTTAGACTAAGACTAAGTCTAAGACTAAGTCTAAGACTAAGTCAAAGACTAAGTCAAAGACTAAGTCAAAGACTAAGTCTAAGACTAAGTCTAAGACTAAGTCTAATACTAAGTCTGACTAAGTCTAAGACTAAGTCTAAGACTAAGTCTAAGACTAAGTCTAAGACTAAGTCTAAGACTAAGTCTAAGACTAAGTCTAAGACTAAGTCTAAGACTAAGTCTAAGACTAAGTGTAAGATTAAGTCTAAGTCTAACACTAAGTCTAAGACTTAGACTTAGTCTAAGTCTAAGACTAAGTTCAAGACTAACTCTAAGTCTATGTCTAACAATAAGACTTAGACTTAAGCTAAGACTACGTCTAAGTCTAAGCCTTTCACTAAGACTTAGACCTAGTCTTATACTTAGTCTTAGTCTTAGATGTAGAATTAAACTTAGACTTAGAATTATATTTAGACTAAGTCTAAATCTAACACTAAGTCTAAGTCTAACACTAAGACTAAGTCTAAGACTAAGTCATAGTCTTAGTGAAAGACTTAGACTTAGACCTAGTCTTAGTCTTTGACTTAAAGTTAGTCTTAGTGTTAGAATTAGACTTGGTCTAAGTCTAATTCTAAGTCTTAGTTATTAATAATATATAATAATATTAGTTTCATTTTATTTCCATACCTATGTACTAGAGGTTCGTTAAATGTATCATATACCCTATCGTACGGCGCGTGACCCCTGCCGCGTGATGAACTCGTGCGAGTGAGATAGCTGCAACTACGCGGTGCGGGCGGCTGCACGCTGGGCAGTGAGGCGGGGGCAAAATTTGGATTCCAGCTGGCATACTATAAGCTCTTAACGCACATTATATTATTTTAAACACGTTATCGCGTCTACGGATCAATTAATTATAAACAGGATCACCCAATTTGGATATTTATATAATTTATTATTTATTAATTTTATAAAGTAGGTAATATAGTATATATATAGTGATGTACATTTTTGGCCTATACCACTCTGTAATTTCACCCTACTCACTTTCAAGGGAAGCTGGAAGAAATTTCGTTTTTTAGAGGTAATCTTCACCTATGTGTACTTCTTCTAATATATTATGTTGTCTTGTAATTCCTTATATGTCATAAAAAATAAAAATAAATAAATAAATAAATCTTCAATTTTATTTATTTGTATAGATTAGTAATTAACGTTCCCTGCGGACCCCCATAAAAGGTTTATGGCAAAGTCATGTTCCACCGTCAATTCGCATAAAAACATTAATAAGCCATTGTATAAAATTTATACGCGTGACTTGATATCACTTATGTAATGGACCGTTGGTTCATTGACCTCGTAGTTAACATCTGATTTTATTTGATTAGATTCTTCGCTCGAAGCTACAAATCTTTGATCTTGAAGCAAACACACCGACCAGCGCTTTTTATCGTTGCGTGCTAATTGACCTGAAAGTGTTACTTATGAGTCAATACAAACAGTGACGTCATTAGAGACCACTGCATTAGTTGCAGCGATTTTTTCTACTGACTCCAGTGCGCCGATTCTCTAAAAACGATTGCATCATTGTAACCTCTGATTGGCTGAATTTATGGCGTTCTTGCTGCATCAATGCATTTCAACCAATATCGGGAAGGTACCAGCCAATCAGAGATCATTGCGATCATTACACTGTGTCGATTTAAAAATGATTGCATCAGTTTAACAGTCGCAATTAACTCTGATTGGCTGGTACCCTCCCGCTATTGGTTAAAATACATTGATGAACCAGCCTGGTCAACCTGGAGTTTAATAAAAAGGTTAATTTTTAACGACGAAAAACAAAAGATTTCAACGGTATTTCAAAAAACTAACTCCCCACACAAACACAAACACAAAGTCGCAAGCAAAAACCTAGTCTAAATATAAAAAAGGAAAAGGTGACTGACTGACTGATCAACGCATACCTAGCTCAAATACTGGACGGATCGGGCGGTGGCATATAAATATAGCAGCTATATGACGTAGCCATCCGCTAAGGATTTTTGAAAATGGAACTCCCAAGGAGGTCAAATAGGACTTCGAAAAAAGAAATGTAAGCGAAGCCGAAAAGCTAGTATTATAAATCAAAGCTTTAAAATTAAAAAGTAGCCTGTAGTAGCCCGGTCGGTAGTAGAAAAATCATAGCACCAAAGTACCTAAACCTACTTTACACCATCTAGAGCGGAGAGAGAAGCTGCGAATTACCTCCCCGCATAAATTGTAGGCCCACGAGTAACAACTGCACGATACGCAAATCGCAATTTATATTCCCGTTGTATAATACACTCTACACGATCCCGTTATAGTGGATAGCTTAGTGGTGAGAGGAAAAAGTATAGTATGAACACTTTTATAAGATCATGCATTTCATTCATCTCAACCTATCGCTGGCCCACCACTGGGAAGTGGTTTATCTATTTAAATAAAAAGAAAAGGTGACTGACTGACTGACTGATCTATCAACGTATAGCTCAAATCACAGAATATCTAATAGTGCCTAAAGATTTAATACTACCTAAAGGTACAAAAGATTCATTGCCCAAAATGATAATAAATAGCGTCAAAATTCAGGTTGACAGAGCGCTACTTACCTAACGTCTTATTTACCAAGACTTTTCTCTCTTTCTATTTCTATCACGTAACTCTTATCCCTTCGCACTCTCTGAATTTAGGCCCTTCAAAGAGGTACGCCATGTACTTGTAGCTCTTACTGCGCCAGGCCTGCCATTACTATACCTTGAGACCCCAACGTCTACCAGTTTCGAGTCATATGGCCGAGGCTCTTTGCCACTTCAGCTTCCTATATTCTAAAGTTGGTTTTAAGGATGGTGTTTTAATCTACGACCTTTCAAAAACAGCTGTGAATATCAGCCCAGCGAAAGCTACAGGTACCTAACCGTAATGCAAACGAGATAATTCGTGATTAAAATCCAGAATATCGATTCTCAATCGATTCGATCATCCAATGAAATTTCTCCGGTATCGATGAACTTTGCGATTGTACGCACAGTACAAGTTAATATTCTCAAATAAAAACAGTTTACATTACCGTAACTAAAAAGGCAAACCGTTGAAAAGTAGTTTACACTAACTCAGCACGACATAAAATCGATTTTTATTCGGAAACTGTTGCAAATGGGTTAGTGCCAATAAAAAAATATTCAAATGTTGTAATAAACAGCGCGCTTAATTGGATTCGCGTGCGAATGTGATCTAGTAATCTCACGATAACATAATATAGCGAAAAATTAGTCATACTCCCAGCTGATTTTGGTACAAGAAACAAGGAGGTTTTGAAGCTTTGACGTTTAGTCGATTACAAGTAAAAAGTTTAAAAACTATTACTTAAGTATAGTTGCAATTCACGAAGGCGCTTGAGCTTTATTTGTAGTTACGTCCGCGTCGTGTAGATGCACATTGCGTTAGTGAGCGGTAGTATAGGTGTGAGCGGTCAGGCGCAAGCAAGCTCTCGCTCACACTTATACAGATACGACACGCACACAACCATAAGCAACGCGCCCTCGTGAAAGAACTATACGGAAAATTGAACATAACATCCGTCACATTCATTTACTTCATACAAAATGTAGCCTATGTCATACGGACTATAATAACGAATCTATCGACTCATTAAAATCGGCTCAGTAGTTTAGGCGCTATACTGGAATATACGTCAATAATCACATACATAAAGATCCTCTATATAAAATTCCTAAACAAAGAAAACTGTCACAAGCACAATACCAACGTCTCAAAATACTTCTAACAACTGACCTAATCACCCACTTGACACTGACGGGTGTTTAATTAATACAATACAATAAATTGATCTGTTAGACAAGCGTACAATAGCCGCAGTGTAATTATTATTAATTGCTTCTAAGAATAACAAATATGGTAATATCCATTTTACTCTAAGCTTCATTATTCTCCGGCTTACGTCCTTAAGAATTAGTCGTTGGGATGAATTTCAATCTCGTAATTTTCAACGAAAAAATATTAAGTTTTGGAAAACTCTTACGAATTACTGAAACAAATTATTTTTACCAGACAACAGCAAAGCTAAAAGGAACGCAGGTTATAATCTTACTTATTGTAACAGTCTATATACGTATGCATGTTTGTATGTATGTTTATATTTACGTCTTTTCCATAGTAGCGCCTAAACTACTGACTGACTACTGAGCCGATTTTGATGAACGAGGTATCAATCGATTCATTAATAGGGTCCAGGCGACATAAACATAAAATCGGACGACTCTGCGAAACGTTATGCGTGGTCAATGGTCATACATAGAAAAGTATACGCGACGAATTGAGAACCACCTTTTTTCGTCGGTTAAAAATTAATATGCCTAATTTTACATACAAATTTCCGTAATCTGATCACAGCTGTTGTGATAAATTATACAAGTACATACCACGATAGGTAATTGTTTTATTCGGAACTGTCGATTTTTGATTCCAGTTGTATGGACCGTAGCCATATTATATCACAATTCTGTCATTAAACCACGGATCGAGTCTAAAAGTCTGATCACAGTGTTTTAACTTCTTTCTTATTTAGTAATAATAAATAATAATAATAAACATTTATTCAGCCAGCAAAACACAAAACATTTTAGTAATTAAAAAAATAATTATAAAACAAAATAGGCACCCTAAAGATTTTCAAAGAACCGAGAGAAAGATAACAAAACCATCGGTTCTCTGAAAAGACAGGCGCCTACCAAACATCCTAGGTATATTGCATAATGCCACTGAATAGAGCGCTGCCTCAGCTTGATGCCACAGCCAAAATCGACTATAGTACAAACTTGTTCACCCAATTGTCACAGTTTCGACAGTAATTATTCAAATGTAACGTGCGGGCGGGCCAGGTTAAGGTTAAATTACTGAACTCAGCGTATACTTATCCGGCTCTACGGCTTCAGTGCGGGACACATAACGATTCAACGTTCAATTCAATCTTATTTGGAGCCAAAACATTAATCGACAAGTTGACACCTCCCACGTAAGTTGTTGTATCCCCAAAACGCTTACGCGACGCGTTAATTGTTGTGAAGGTCAACACAATGGTTTAGACTTTAGGTCGTCGTTTTAATAACGATACAACTTTATACGTCTTGAAAGTATGTAAAAAATGTTGTTTTTTTTTTTTAAACAAACTCATAAAATAGATAAAAACAAATGATATAGTGCACAAAACCTGAAATGCCAATTTTGTGGGATACCACAACTTACGTAGGAGGTATCGAAGTGTAAATTGAAAATTTAAAACACATATTTGTTGTGTTTGCTGTGGAGACCCTCGGGGCATGGAGTCTAATGCTGAGATCTATAGAGAATTGAGAACCTCCTCCTTTTTTTAAAGTCAGTTAAAAACTGACTTCAAAAAACTGACTACAAAGTAATACAAATATACCTATAAAATTTTAAGAGTTCCTTCGATTTCTCCAGGATCTCATCATCAGATCCTGACCATACGGTCAGGACCGTGGGAGCACCTGAGAAGTATACCCTTTCAAACAAAAGAAGAATTTTCTAAATTGGTCCGTGCGTCTTTGAATAATCGGGGAACATACATAAAGATTCCGACGAATTGAAAAGCTCCTCCTTTTTTGAAGTCAGTTAATGAGAAAGATGCAAAATTGGAGTAAAGATACCCAACAACCTAACACCAACAAACAATTAAAAAAACATTAAAACCCTTTAACACTTAACGGAAAACTGAAAGAAAAGTGCGTGTAAAAGAAAAACATCACCCTTTCTCTGTGTAACATAATTCAAAGTCGTTATCACATACTGACCAATTCAAAAAAAATTAAAAGCAACGCTTTAACACTTAACGGAAAACTGAAAGAAAAGTGCGTGTAAAAGAAAAACATTACCATTTCTCTGTGTAATGCAACTCAAAGTCGTTATCACATACTGACCTCAAATGCACGGTTCACTGAAAATCATTTCACTCATTCACAAAACTTGAAACGCGGAAGTTCTTTCAATGGATAGGTGCCTAATGTTCGGTTCGGTTTTTTACTGGAGCTTTTTTGTTTGTTAGTCGTTCGGTCAGGAGTAACAGCCGCGGGACCGCGTGGCAGTCGCGTTGTTACGGCGACCGGCACGTCCGAGCCTTAGCACGCGATAATGTCGACTAGTATGGAATCGTGATGCCGGTACAGCTTAACTACTAGGTATTTACTTTGACTGCCTCGCTGGTCTAGTGGTTGGCGGGTTCGACTACGGATGAAGAGGTCCTGGGTTCGATTTTTTTAAATATTTTTAGCGAGCAAACAAGCAGGCGGTCACCTGATGTTAAGTGATTACCGCCGCCCATGAACATTTGTATGTTTTGTGTGCCGGCTTTTCAGGAATTTGTTGTTGGATTCCTGGGTCGGGTCGCAAAAAAAAAATTAATTGTGTTTTTCTGTCATTCTCGATACTAGCTCATAGTTAGGAAGTTGGCCCCACCCCGTACTTCGGAGAGCACGTAAAGCCGTCGGTCCTGCGCCCGATCTCTGTCCGGTCGTGTCGAATTTCCGTCATATCGCACTATGAGAGCGAAGGAATAGAGAGTGCACCTGTGTCTGCGCGCACATTTTTGCACTACAATAATTATCTCCGGCGCAAATGGCTTCTTTGAGGAGGTTGGCCGCCGTAAACGGATCCAGTCGGGAGAACATTATTTATTAACGTTACTCAGTAAAGTGCAGTAAAGTTTACTGTGTAGCCTACATGTTTCCGATTGGAAGATTCAGTGTAACTGAAAATTGCTTTCCCCAACGTTTCCCCAAAAGTTCCTTAATCTACCCTTCATTAAATGTTAGTAATGTGGGCGGAGAGTCCTGACACCAATACCTTGCTCTATCCTTAGATAAACTTGGAATCAAGGTCGTATTTTACTTACTGGAGGCCTTGGGCACAGGAATAATGAGGCCCCTATGACTATGATAGGACAGGGGACTGTTTTATTACAACACTAGATGATGCCCGCGACTTCGTCCGCGTGGTTTAAGGTTTTTTGATTCCTGCGGGAACTCTATAATTTTCTGGGATAAAATGTAGCCTATACATATTATATGTTAATCCTGGGTATGAGCTATCTCCATTTCAAATAGAAATACACATTCTGTGAAAATTTCAACTATCTACCTATTACGTTACCGATCATGAGTTACAGCCCGCTGACAGACACACAGACGGACAGACAGACAGACGGACGGACGGACAGCAGAGTCGTAGTAATAGGGTCCCGTTGGTTACCCTTCGGGTACGGAACCCTAAAAATGATAAACATTTAAAGTTTAAAAGACGTTTAAAGATATGTCTATTGAATTTAATAGTTGATTCGTGATTGATTCATCAAAAAATAAGAACAAGATATAAGTAATGTCATTCGATATTACCCAAGCGTGGAAATGAAATTGAGGAAAGCTCATTTCATTTTTTGTCCGATGTAAAGAAACCTATGAATTCTTACCTTTACCGTAGCCTTTACCATATAATTCGATTCACTTTTTACTTCCGACTAATAAGTGGAATGTAAAGAAATTAAATTGAGAATTTGGGAAAATAGAAGCAGAAAGTATAGCTAATCGAATTTATTTCAATGATACGAAGAGAATTCATTGAAATTATCTGTGTGATTGTGAAGTGACCTGTATTTTTTACCTGTATTTGGAGTGAGTATAACATTTTTTGTTTTGAAAAGAGCAACTGCTTTCTTGCCGGCTCTTCTCAGCAAAATCAGCATTCCGAACCGGTGGTAGATTCTCGACTTGTCATAAGAGCCACAAGTTGGCCTACATGAAATAAATAATTTTGAATTTTGATGCAATAATCATAGTCATTCAATTGCAACATGCTGGTTTTAAATGTGAAAATATGTTTGTTTGTTGGTTTTTCCTACAATCACGCAGCTTCAGAGCAAATTCCGTTGCAACGGATAGACTTTAATTTGGGATAGGTATAGTTGAAACATCTTGTACCTGGGTATATTGTATTCACAATATATCAATAATTAAATTCGTAATTCATGTATAGTTTTCTACTTTGCAAAACCATTACAACGTTTTTTATGAACGTAACATGCAAATGCCATTTGAATTTGAATAACCTGCATTTCATCTTTTTACTCACCTGCTGTAGTAGGTATTTAATATGTCGATTTCTCTGGCACAGATCCAGGAGATCCCAGGTTTAAATCTCGGCTGGGTCAATTTCAATATATCTTGCATCTTTCACGTTATACTAGACTAAACCTGTTATAGATCTTGCAATTCACGAGGGCGCGTGGCTCATGATTGTGTGTGTGTGTGTCGTGTGTCTATATGTGTGAGCGAGAGCATGCTCGCGCCTGACCACTCCCACCTCCTGACAGGTACGCACACTTACGCAATGTGCATGTACGCGATGTAACCACAAGTTAAGCTCACACGGCCTCGTGAATTGCAAGAACTATACGTAAATCTACTTTTCAATCTTAGACTACTAAACCATAGATTTCTAGAGACATCAATTCCCATGTTGTTCACTTTACAGCCTTACAGTGATCGCACAGCGTAGTGCTGGCAGATTAAGTGGAGTGGAGCCTGTGGAAGTCCATGCAAGAGACCTCTGTCCAGCTATGGAAGTCTGAAGAAGAAGTAAAATAAAACATTTCAAAAAATAATGCAGAACTTTATTACAGTGACGGACTGTACATATTCTTTATAATATTTTGTTATATTGAATCCGGCTAACTTTCTTGCAAGTTAAAGAGCAATGAAATCACATCGCACGGTCCAAATATTTTGAGACATTGACAGATGAAAGGGAAATGCGTCGGTCAGCTCATTGGATATATTATAACCAACTTTCATGAGAAAATTTGTAATGTTGACATGGGTGGATAAACTTACATATTTTTTTCGTTGGATATCTCATTACGTTTCTTTGTTGGATAAACCAGCGCCCGATTGCAATACCGATGACTACTTCTTATTCTACTTTATTAAATGACTAGTTGATGCATAGTTGATGCCCGCAACTTCGTTCGCGTGGATTAAGGTTTTGTAATTCCCGCGGGAACTCTCTAATTTTCCGACATAAAAAGTTGCCTATGTGTTATTCCACACTATAATGTATTTTTATGCCAAATTTCAGCCAAATCGGTATAGTAGTTTTTACGTGAAAGAGTAACAAACATCCATTCATACATCCATCCATCCATCCATCTATCCATCCGTTTCGCTTTCGCGTTTATAATATTAAGTTATAGTTACTGTTTTTCCTAGGCAAAAGGTCACTTTCCATGCCATCACAGAATCCGTACAATACAAAATGTATGAGAAAATGAAATTTTTTCATATTTTTTTTTTCGTGAATTTTTCCGATATTTTAATAGTTATTCTGCTATTCCAGCCGTTCTTGAGTATAAGTGTTCGAACAAACCCGACTTTGTTTTATGTCTTAAGATGTATAGCAGGATAACAACAAAACACGGCGTAAGCTACTCTTTTTATACATATAAATATCATTGGGTGTTACGTACACTATTTCGTCAGAAAAGTAGCACATTGTAAAACTACTGTAGTCTCTACAAGGAATTCCGTAAATATGGCACGTTCGTAAACGTCAAATTTGTTTGGACAATCAAGTTTATTGGACGGCAAATAAACACTTTGTAGAAAATTTATTGACCAACACCTACGTAAAAGACTTGCTTTTACACCTTTAGCGAGTTGATGAGCGGAGAGGTCACCCGATGACATTATAAAGAAGCTTGCCCAGGAACTTAAAAATAATTTAAATTCCAAAGAGTTGTACCTAAAATCATAAAAATTAATATAGTTCTTGCAATTCACGAGGGCGTGTGAGCTATACTTGTGGTTACGTCGTGTACATGCATATTGCGTAAGTGTGCGTGCCTGTCAGGGGACACCCTAGGTGGGAGCGGTTAGGCGCGAGCAAGCTCTCGCTCCCACTTATATATAGATACGACACACACACAACCATGAGCCACGTGCCCTCTTGAATTGCAAGAACTATAAAATAATTCAAGGTAAAGAATGAAAATAACTAACTCTTATATTAGCGTACATCAAAAAAAGGGGGAGGTTCCAATTGGCTTGTACTTGTTTCTTTTTTTTATGTTATACGATAACTTGTTCATTCAGGCCATAATCCGTCACGCTAGACATGTAGGAACCCCCAGTTCCTGACTTGATCACACAGAGGTGGTATCCACTGTTGAAATTCCAATAGATTTCATACTAATGATTTGTTACGTCAAAAAAAAAAAATATGCCTATTTGGTTTTTATAATATTAACGGTTTTTGTCCTTTAGTAGAGGCATAATAATATGCTAATGACCTGTCACCAATGTTTGATTATCTCGTTATATAGCTGTCTGCTGTAGTGGCAACTGGCAACTGACTGTCATTTGACAACGAGTGACGCTGTTAACTCCATGAACACTAGAGATCATTGACCTCTGTAATAACGTCCTTCCGAGAAAGAATCCGGCCACAGAAATTAGCCATCTGTGTGGGAGATATTATAGTGCACAAGTGTGTGCAACACAGGTGCACCCTCTCACAGTCACACAGGCCTCTCGGTGTGGGGCCGCATTTCCACCTCCCTGGCGCAGTGGTGAGCGTTGTGGTCTTATAACTGGGAGGTCTCGGGTCCGATTCCCGGCGTTGACAATTTGGGTATTTCTAAATTGTCTCTGGTCTAGTCCGGTGGGAGGCTTTGGCCGTGGCTAGTTACCACTCTACCGTAAAGACGTGCCCCAAGCGATTCAGCGTTCCGGCACTATGGTGTGTAGAAACCAATTAGGGGTATCCATGGGTTGAATCTACACTGCCATACCTCTTCCAAGTTAGCCCGCTACCATCTTAGACTGCATCGTCACTTACCATCAGGTGAGATCGCAGTCAAGGACTATCTTGTTATCGAATAAAATAAATAAAAAAACCTTGGAACCCCAACGCCCATAGGTTCTTCAAGTCGTATGCCCCGCCCCACCCATTGTAGTGACTTGTGATAACTAAAAAAATGTATTATGATTTATGATAGAACTGTGAGCGAAATATGTGCTTACATACGTAGTACGTAGTAAATAAAATAAATAAATAATCATTTATTTCAGACAGAGTCCATAATACTCAAAATTTAAATTTTTATTAGCATCTATGTTATTGTGTTAGTAGTAAACAAAATTTCCTATTTCTATGCTAGTATTGGTAGTTGTGATCGGCATATAGTGGTAAGGACGGCAGATTTATATCGATGTACTTACATTTTTGTTCCATAAAATAAGTCTGCTGGATAGTCTATTTTAACAGTCGATGATAGAGCAATTTTTTGTGCATGTTATTTTTTACTAGTCTATGTCGTCAACTACCGTTACAGAAGGATAAGATATTTTGGATACAATGAGTAAGTAAATGTATCTAGTTTTTTTGCCAACGTTATTATGTTAAATACTGTGGCTGATGAGAAACCCGAATTCGTTTTAATTTAACATTCTTGTCCTTTTTTTATCTGAGTGCAGAAAATTGTAAACCAAACTCAGATATTGACTCTCGACTATAAATAATTGTAAATATAAGTTAAATACAGACACTCAGAGAATTACAAAGATAGGTTTGGTAACCAGGAATTTATAATTTCTGAATTGTCTATGGTCTGGTCTGGTGGGTGGGAGGCTTTGGCCGTGGCTAGTTACCATCCTACCGTCAAAGACGTGCCACCAAGCGATTTAGCGTTCCAGCACGATGGCGTGTAGAATCCGATTGTATATATATAGGGGCATGGGTTGAATCTACATTACCATGTAGATGCCATACCCCTTCCAAGTTATCCCGCCATCTTAGACTGCATTATCACTTACCATCAGATGAGATCGCAGTCAAGGACTTTGTCATCGAATAAAAAAATCTATATTGTGGACAGCTAAAGCAAAGTCGCTTGCTTCCAAGCAACTTTGTGATTAGAAAATTCACTAACTGTATAATAGCCTCTACTTATTAAATGTCTTTAAACACTGTTGTTTAAAACCATAAATCCCACGTTAAACGGGCGAACATCGTCTACCGCAGAAAAAATTCCCACGAAGAAGAAGATCACGTCATAAATTCACCGCACGCGAAAGCTAGCTTTTTTATTTTTACCTTATTTTATTCAGCTACGATAGTTACATAGAGCTTATAGAGCTGCTTTTTTCAAGAATTATGATCTAATAAATATTTTACGGCCTAAAATCTAAAATGTTTTAGGACACTAGACGAGGCCCGATATTTACATAGGAACCGGTGTAATCTTCTATTTTTTGCATACAATTAATCTCAATAAAACGTCTTTTATTAGAATTTATCGTCACCTCAATCTACGAGAGTAAAAGATCAAGCGTAACAGATACCTACTAGGAAGTGGACACAACTATTATATTACCTGAGAGTCATATTTTATTTAATGTTTAGCGGAGTGTCCTTTACGTATCATTTGAGAATTGAGACCACCTATTGTAATAAAAAGAGGCTTTGCGTTTGATTATGTTTTTGTTGTCCGTATAAACGCGAAAAATTTTTTTTTTGATAAATTTAATTTTATTTTTCTTCTTTTTGTATTGTAGTTTTAGATACGTAAATAACAAGGCTTGACTTTTATATTTATTTATTTATTTATTAGGTTCGCTAGTGATGTTTACACGAGTTAAACTTATGATACACAATTTTTTGCACAGATTCTGCAAAATCGTTTAAAAGCAAACACTGCATGCTTATAAGAATTCACTTTATTACTTACCGAAACAAAATCAATATTAAAAAATGAATTTAAATTTAAAATACAAGGTAGATAGAATACATGACTTTTAATAAGTTTTTTAAATGGAAGGCAGAAAGAAACTATTTTAGTTAAGATAGGTTAAACTACAAATTAAAATATCTAATACATACTTACAAAGTATAATAGAGCTGTTATTTTTAATAACATACCACTTTTTTAGTTTTAAACAGAATTTTTTCACTTCATTGGATAGTTAAAGCGCGCTGTTTGATCTAGTGAAGCTAGATCTAGGTACTGTAGAAGAAATGAAACGCAAGGATTAAGCTTGAGATCATCTGTTTCTTCTGAAAATGTTCGTACAGTTACACCTCATGAGATTTTCAATTAAATAAAATCAAGATTAAATCTGACCTTATTTCATTTAAATATATCCATTATGAAATCGCGATTTGTATTCCCAAAGCCTTCAACATAGGTGTTATAAACATGTCGTTTCTATTGTACAGCTGATGTGATGATCTAAACCACTGTGTAATATTATAAGGTAATGTATAATTCAGGAGGTTTTGTCAATATGAAGGTAAATTGCAGAGCATGAAATATCGCGTCATGGCGGTGCTTTAATAATTTAAACGTAAAAATTCTATTTACAAAACCACCACTACAAAGTATATCAATAATGCCTATAAAATATGAAGAGTTCCCTCGATTTCTCCAGGATGCCATCATCAAATCCTGACCTTATAACAATGGTACTACCAGGGAAGTATCGTAAATAGTATAGTATACCTATTTTTTCACAGCGCGCGCCCTCAATATGGGTATCAAATGAAAAGGGCTTGACTAGTAGAACACTAGTAGACTATGATAAATTTCAAATCCAAGATGGCCGCCACTACAAAATGGCGAGTTACATATTTTTTTAATTTCACAAGTCGGGGATGTTTTAAATTTTCAATTTCTTTGACACTGCATACAGATGCTGTCGAGAAGATTTGATCTGTTGGAGACACATCAGTACCTAAATTGCAAAAAATTTTGGACTAGGTACAACTAACCCATGGTAAATCGAAATAATCGTTTCTCAAAGTTAGCTAACAAAGGTATACCATAAAACCGTTCGCGATACATCCATTTGCATGTTTACTTACGAAATGCGTGCACATCATCACGCTGCATCGCGTTTGTTTGTGCAGCTTCAAGGTGATGAAGTAACCATCCATAAATTGGAACTTGTATCAAGACAAAAGCTCTTTTGTCCTACCCTACATTTAGTTGTTTTGGTGACAGTGTAATATATGGAGGCGTTGACATAAGGATTTGCCTTTCAACGCTGATAGATTTGGAATTTCAACGAACTTTAAATGGACCTAACGTGCCTTCTTCTTCTTCATCAAACGATAGATGTTCACTATTTTTTTTATTCGATGACAAGATAGTGCTTGACAGCGATCTCACCTGATGGTAAGAGACGATGGAGTTTAGAATGGTAGCGAGCTAACTTGGAACGGGTATGGCAGTGTAGATTCAACCCATACCCCCTAATTGGTTTCTACACGCCATCGTGTTGGAACGCTAAATCGCTGGCGGCACTTCTTTGACGGTAGTGTGGCAACTAGCCAAAGCCTCCCACCAGACCAGACCAGAGACAATTCAGAAATTATAAATTCCCAAATTGACCCCGCCGGGAATCGAAACCGAGACCTCCCAGCTATAAGACCACAGCGCTCACCAGGTCGTCGAACTACTGGACATAGGTCTCTTGCATAGTCTCATGACTAAATCTCGCGCCATCTGTATCCAGTGAATCCCTTGCGAAAGACCTTTATTCCCATTTAACACCACAAAAGCTAACTACCGAATTAAAAAAGCATTTCTTGGTGTATTGTAAGGTCATAATTTTACCGAAAATATTTCCGTCTCTGGTAAACTGAAAGGAGCGTCATATATTCTAACGAGACAAGTGCCGAAGAATATTAATGTTGTCTGATTGAAATTCTATTGAAATCCATGTCCCGTTGGATTTCTCGGCAGATTTAACTTATCGTAGTGGCTTAGGGCGCATACTATTGTCTACGAGGCAATCGTGCACATTGTTCATTGTCTATTCGAAGAAAATGTAGATATCCTCATATATGAGAAGATCAGACTGTATGTCTATTTTGCAAGGTTTAAAAGAAGACTAATTTCATACAGTGGACATCCCAAAATTTTACGTCAGTAAAACTGTTTTAAACTATACAAAAATATAATTAAGATGTACAACCAAGGTGTCACAACATTTACCACAAAACTGAAAACTATAAAGTCAAAAATTTAAAAACTAACGAAAATACTACTTACGCAAATAATTAAATAATTTTACTTTAATTTCCATATCTAGTAAATACTCAAACATATCTAGGTAGGTATATTAACTGTTATATTTTACTCAAGCTTTTTAGCAAATGCTGACTTTTGCTGAAGTTGTACTGAATTTCGCATACGAATTTCGTATCCTTGATAATACCATATTAGGAGACGATCTTAATACTTTCTATTATCAATTCTGCATTGAAATTGAGGGTACAAAGTCTTTATATACTCAAAGAACAAAGTAGATAAATAATATAATATACTTCAGATTCCAAGTCAACATAAACAAGGTCGCAAGACCTGTCGTTGAAATTATTACTTAAATGCACAGTAAAACTTTTTATGTTAATTTAACTACTTATTATAAATTAAGATTTAATGAAGATAATATAAATTAATACCCGTCGCATAGTGTAAAAATAACATTGATGGTACATTGTATTAGCTACAATTTAATTGCATTGAATTCTCATGGCGCGTTGAGGAATCGATAAATGTATAAAAATATTTAATTTAAAAGATAAAAAACCCGACTGCGTTAAAATTGAATTTTAAATAAAAACTGAAAGGGAAAAAACAAGTCCTACTTAACCAGGCGGTATCCATTATTGGAAAAATATGACTAACTACTCTGTTATCACTTCTTCCTTGCTTGAAAATATTAGATCCAATATTTGGGTTTGATTTAAAATTACAGTCTCCGTGAATAAACTAATATTCTCAGTGAATGTCATGGAATGAAGCTAGTTTCATTGCATGCTTCTTTATAGAGGCTATCGCCTCTAAAATACCTGCCGCTGTCCGAGGACATGGCTTTAATGTCAGCTGCAAATATTATGATGCTCAGTTAAATGATGAATCTTTTAAATAGTTGAACGGTAAAATTTACGATTTAATTGTGTGTATAGTTCTTTTATTTCACGAGGGCTCGTGGCCCATGATTGTGTGTGTGTTGTATCTGTATAAGTGTGAGCGAGAGCTTGCTAGCGCCTGACCGCTCCCACCTAGGCTCCTGACAGGCACGCACACTTATGAAATGTACATGTACACGACGTAACCACAAGTAAAGCGCCCGTAACTTCGTGAGATAAACGTACTATAATGAGACTCAAATAATTTTCAATTTGTTTAAGCTTCCATATTTTTTTATCTCAACTCATCTCTGGTCCTCTCCTGGTAAGTAAACACTGGTGGTAAATAATATTCTCTTTTTATGTACTTCTCTTCTTGCACACCTACACGTGTTGTTACACGTCTAAAGCTAGACTGGCAGAAAATACTTTAGCATTAATTCCGCCTTTTACACTATTCTGTGCAATAAAGTGAAATCTCAGGCATGTACGTTTCCTCTTGATGATCTCTCAAACGACTCCAAACTGTCGTGATTTCAACTTACCCTGTGTTATATCAACAAATTATACGTACACGTACGATACTAGGTACGTACGTACATAGTGTCTTGATCATAGGTACAATGTACAAGTGTAAAGCGCAATTTGATTTAACAAACAGTAGGTAAGCTCTCGATTTCATTGTGGGCGGTCTGTTTTCTTAAACAATTTATGTGCCCGGTGCCTTTGAGAGCGATCACGCGTTGACGTGCTAACCAAATCAGTGATAATGTAAGTAATGGGCACTGATAATTTATACAATCTACTAGACAGTAGGCTATTTGCGACGATGATCTGTTAACTGATTCGTTTAATTGGCAATTCAATTCAAGTTTGCCAATTGCGTTTTCTAGATAAGAGGCAACATATAGTGCTTAATGGTTATGACGTTAATTTAGTGCTCAGTGAGGTATCTAGGCTAGGAATACTCGATATATGGCCAGATGGTTTCTCTTGGCAATTAATTGAACAATTTATTGTAGTTTTAGCAAGAGCTAAATTGCAAGATCGTTTTTATCATCTTGTATTTATAGTAGTTTAATATATTTTCCATTACTCAGGGGCTTATCACTAAATGCATCTTACTCTTTTTATACCTTAGAACAGCTTTTAATTAAAAATATCGTTATACCTATCGATGTGATTTGTTCAATGGATATAGTTGAGTACATGGAGGCTACAATTTTTTCTCGGAAAAACAAAGAGCCCCCCTGAGATTTTGAAAAACCTTACTCCCCTCTCCACGCTGACGAAGTATTATAGTTAAACCAGCTTTTGCCCCCGCGACTTCGCGAATTAGATTTTGGGGTGGAATTTTCAAAAACTGTGACACACATACTTTTTTATTTTTAACTGAAAGCTCAAATACCAACTTTGATGGAAACAGCTTCAAAAATGACGGAGTTTCATATAAACTTCCATCCCCTATTTAAACCCCTTATAGTGCGGTCGCGGAACAGAAAGAATTTCGTACATTAACCTGTTACTACCTGTCTCTGTCACTCCCGCTTTAAAATAATGCGTCACGCTCGCACAAATGCAATGACCGCCGTCCTCGGGGATTGTAAACCTTTTACTTGCGAACCTGAGGTTTGTTTCTGTTTGCTTGTGAATTGAATTTAGGTAGTCTAGATCATAATGTAGACAAAACTGTACATTATTTCGTTATAACTGTGACAGGCGAGACGTCGTCGGAAAGTAGTTACTCCGATACAGAGAAATCGGACTTTGATTTTTGAATTTTCATTTTTTTATTTGTATGTAATAAGTTAATATAACTCGATTATAATAACTGTTTAAAAATAAATAATTTATTTAATAAGCTACTAATTTTTTTTCTCCTTCAAATATTTTATATAAACCGTACTTAATAGAAAAATGTTTGTAACCACTGTCAGTAGGCAAAGAGGTCATTGTACGAAATTCTTTCTGTTCGGCGACCGTACTATAGAGGTGGAATTTCCAATAATCCTTTCTTAGTGTGCGTCTACGTCATAAAAGAAACCAACTGTAAAAATTTCAAGTTTCTAACTTCAGTAGTTTAGGCTGTGCGTTGATATCTCAGTCAGTCAATCAGTCAGTCAGGACTTTGAATTTTATATAATATATAGATGATTGATTTGTTAGTAGGACGTACAATGTCAAGGATTACACTATTCTCATAGAAATATTTGTACACTCCGTTATATTAAATCAGATCATACAAATGCAGGAGCTGTATCTAGCACCGGCAACCGCAACCGCAGGTAGTGGTTCGACCTTTATACTCGATACCTTCCAGACAGACTGACATATTCCACATACATATTAGTTATTTAGACGCCTGGGCTAGGTCAGTAAATTCCGAGTCAGTGGATTATCTTTCAAAATGATATACGGCAATAGTGCAGGGAGGGGATTGAACCGTTTTCCTATCAAATTTTGAGGTCCCTTACCTCTCAGATGCGCATTTAATAATAAATGAAGGTACATTGAAACAAAAATTGTGTGTCAGGACAACGAAATTTGTCAGGTTTTTTGCACACACTTCGTGGCTGCTGGGATGACGTGACGTCAGTCATCATCGCTTATTTTTGGGTGGCACCGCCCTCAATCAATGTTATTGTGAGGGCCCCACCACATTTGCAATGCCACACCCCAATATCAAATTAATATACAATCCTCTCTTATAAAATTAAATAATAATCTGCGATCTAGGGTTTAATTAAACAACTGATCTACCTTAAGCGAAGTATTACGAACATTGTGTCAAAATCGACACATAAGTAAATTTATTTCAATCTACAATATCAATAAAGGAAACGTTTCTTTGTTAAGTTTACAATATTGTATTCTTAATAACATCTTCATTCATCCGGAACAAAAGACCAACTTTGGGTGCGGAAACTACAATAATACTTAACTGGCCCAGAACTGCACTGTTTACGATAGCAATGTTATTCTTCATTAAAGGATTCGGGTCCTTGTTGCTTTCAGTTACTGTATGATTTCGTTTATCAGTTTCGGTGTTATTTTCTTTTAACATGTCACCAAAGGCAATTATCGTTTGAAATATTTCTGTTAGGAATAAAATCATAACATTACTCTGTTAGCTAATTGCTGTAGGTTCTTGTTATGAGGTGATTTATATTATATCGTTTCCGCTTACGGATACAAATAAGGTTGTGAAGAATGTGATTAGAGTTTGTGATTTATAGCGATATATAGATAAGTACGTATCGTCGGACTATTTGTACGATTATTCCTGTTATTCTATGTTCGCTTTTCAAATTACTTTTATTTTTTCCTTATTTCTGATTCCTCTTTGACTTATCATTATTACACTTCTTGGTGGAGTTTGATTTCTGTTTGTTTGACACCTAATTTTGCCCACTTGGCCTGAACTTGTATATGCATTCGATTCGTTCATACTATTCATACCAACTCTACTGTAATGTTATAGCTTACAAGTCTTTTCTGATTATTGTAATCTTTAAATCCACTGACTTTAACCAGTATTATTATTGGTGCTGTAAAAAGTTACCAACTCATGCTGCAATTGCATCATGCAATTCCAATCCTCCAGAAATTCCCAACAATTGAAATATTGGCTTTGATTGAAACATCAGCGTGGAAATAAGGCAAAAAACGGGAACTGTCCGATGGAAGCACCTTATCTTATTGAACATTCGATACCTGCAAATCATCTGTCAATAGGGTTACCATCTTTTACATTAATATCCCAAAAAAGAGTTATAAAAATCGACCTTACATTTTTTTTTGAGAGACCTCAGACGTTGGAAATCCTTAGCAGTGTTGACAGATCCCCTAGTGAAACACACGAAAAGACAAAAATAGATCTAAGCATATCGGGTACTGTGAGTGATTGATACATTGTGGAAGTTTCTACAACTCCTATAAGACACCTTGATCTAACACTTGATGATTATTGAATTGAGACGACTTTGAAAATACACTGTCTTCCATATACGAAGTGATCTCTACCTAAAGTTAGAGTCCTCCTTGTCGCAATATGCGAATGAAAGCCAAAAACCTTCAATGGATAAAAAATATATGTCAGTGGCTTTCTTTTTTGATAGGCACCGAGTTACAGAATCAGGGACAGATCAAATGCTCTTACAGCATAACAAGTCACCGAAGTAAACAACAAACGCTGGGCATAAACTTTGCAAAAACGGAAGTCTTGATGATGATGTGCTTAACTATTCCAAGATGGTCTCAGATTATGAACGCAACATGGTCATCGCCGCCCTTCCATCTGCTACAAAAGCGATATTCCCATTGACCCGATGGCCGGTGGTAGATAGCAATAATTCACGATGTAACACTACAGCAACACGACAGTCGGACCGATTCTGATTTGTGACACGTCACGATCTTTATACCGTTTAGCATTCTTCTAAGAAGATTTTTGTGCGGAGATAGAAAAACTGCTCGACGCGACGCGTTGTATCCGAGTATGTACTTCCCTAAGTAACGGACTTTTATATGGCAGCCTTGATCCGCTTTTTCAGGTATCTCCCAAGGCTATACGTTTTTGGAATACAATAAAATGTCTCAATTTTTGAATCTCTTCCACGAACGCTCACGTGAAGGTTCTCACGTTTAGATTAGACATCTAATGTGTTTTATTATTTATTTTAAAATGGTTTCCACGCTGTAAAATAATATTTACAATGTCTGACTAGGAGAACAGTTATATATTATCAAAATAGGAATAGAGATCGTGTCATCTGTAGATCAGATTTTTTGAGGACGCCTACTTGCTTTTTGGACCAAGATAAGAAGGTTATTAGGTCACATAGACAGCAAGAAAAAGCTCGAGTGCCATATTTCGACTGTCCTAAGTCAACGTTCAAAGGTTGTTTACTGATAGGTTGAAATATGCCACCAACTTTGCCAGGCCAGCAAAACCCGTAAGAGGATTAAGTAGACGAGTAAGCAACTGATTTTTAGTTGACTGATTTTTAAGTAACTAATGTCGTATTTTTTTTTAAGAATTTAGGCATACCGAACGTGAATATTTTTCTCCCTTCAATAAGCTTGTGGTTAACAAAGTTGAACTATTGACCTTTTAGTTTTTAGTACGCGCCTTAACCGCTGCGCTATTAAGGCCATTTCTCTACGGTCTATGATGTCTTATTCCACTCATCTCACCCACACAAAAATTTTAATCGACATTCACCGTTAATTAATGTTGCAATTAGTCAAATTAAAATAGGATTAATACTTCCCCAGCGTTACAAAGATATCATTAACGGGTAAAAAAGTGGTGAATCGACCATTCAGCGTTGACACTTCCAAGCAATTTGATTGTTAGAAATCGGGGGTCTTGTTCAAATGGTGGTGATGAGGCATTTTTTGAGTTAACATGCCCGCAGGCGTTCAGTGAAACCACTCGTTAATCGAATGAGTTGTGCTTCGTTTGTCGTATGCAGTTATTGTTGACAATAATATTGTATAAGTAAAATGTATATTAGTGTCGTTACCCGTTTTGTATGTGTCTACTATTTTAAGTGGCTGACACGAATTGATTTTCTCTGCAATCAATATTTTGGTCTCCTGAAATGTGGGTGGGACATATACCTTAGGTTGATAATGATAACGCGGTATTCTCCCAAATCCTTCACATACTTAGGTACCTACTACACGACAAGAGTAGGTACGATTTGAATTTTCAACTGCCAGACAAAATAAATGGTGGAAGCATCTTTTATATCAGTTTGGTGTGGAAATATTGAGGTTGAAGAAGCCAGAGGTGCGTCGGCTATATTTAAAAGTGTCAACAACGCACTTATTTGATGCAACCCAGGATCCCAGGGATCGCTCAAATTTTTAATCGACTTCCAAAAAAGGAGGAGGTTCTCAATTCGTCGGAATCTTTGTTTTTATTTTTTATGTAAGTTCCTCGATTATTCGAAGACGCCTGTACCCATTTAGAAAATTATTTTTTGTTTGAAAGCGAATACTTCTCAATTGGTCCCATTGTCATCAGGTCAAAATCTGATGATGAGATTTTGGAGAAATCAAGGGAACTCTTCAAATTTTATAGGCACAATTGATATACTTTGTAGCGGCGTTTGAAGTCAGTTTTGTAAAAAGAATTTTTACGTTTACATTATGGTTAGAGAATAAGTACCTATCTACAATTCTACATACCAATAGATAATGCGGAAATTTCCGTCAGTTAATCCAATTATTTCTTTAAAGGCTTCAATAACTATTTAAATTTACATTTCCATGGAGATTTGAATATACTCGGGCTTAAAAGTGGAAGCGGGCGAGCAGTGTATTCATAATTCATATAAAATAATATGATTAAGTACGTAGCTTCAGTTTGCCGCAAGTTGAGGCTTCTAAAATGGAGTTAAGCAAATTCAGATTCTGGGCTATTTCTCTTTCACACGGCTCCCAAGCTATGATGTTTAAAAAGCCTAGCCGCTTAAGATGTCACAATACCATTAAATAATGGGCATTATATTCACAATGGGCTGTCGCTATCGATAACATCTAAATAGTTAAATCTCTTAAACCCTATCGATTATCGATCAGAATGTTATGTTACCCTCATTGTGCTGTCTCCACCCCTATCATTGGATGCTAAACTAGGCGTGGATATCAGACAATGGTCTTTATACCACGGCTGTCCACTCGACATTATCCTGTGCTTTTGTTACGATTGTCCAACGCCGCCTTAAGCGTCTAGTTGACAGTCCTTTGGGAAAGTTTTCATAATAGTAAAATGTCCTTTACGTTATCGAGAAGAACGAGAAATGATATCCCCATCCATTGCGCTATTGACGTACCCACTCCTAACACTTTCTGCTTATTTGGAGGGGATAGGAGAATATAGGTCAAGGCCTTGGCTAATGTTCTTGTATACCTAGCTACCTAGTTTGTTAAAATAATAATACTTTTTTAAGTCGTGATTGCATAAATTACAAAGTTAGTGATTTTCTTAATGACAAAGTTGAATGGAAGCAATCGGCTGGGCATCCGGCTGCCCACAAGATAGTGTAAAAACTAATAACTTTTTATATTGTATTATACTAAAATTATTTATAATATTTTTTTTAATAATATAAACGTAAAAATTCTTTTTACAAAACCGACTTCAAACGTCACTACAAAGTATATCAATTGTGCCTATAAAATTTGAACAGTTCCCTCGATTTCTCTAGGATCCCAAATTCTCATCATCAGATCCTGACGTGATGACTACGACTAGTCCTAGTCATAGTCATCACATGGGAAGTATAGGGTAAACTTCAAACGAAAAAAGAATTTCCAAATCGGTCCAGGCGTCTTCGAGTAATCGGGGAACATAATATGTACATAGAAGATAAAAAAAACTTCTTCCTTTTTTGGGAGTTGGTTAAAAGAGCAACAGCAGCATCTGCAGAATCTGCATTCCGAACCGGTGGTAGAGTCTCGACGTGTCGTAAGAGCCACAGGTTTGCCTACGTGTTACTATTACCAGTCTTACTACCAATAGTAAGAAATAGTGTTGAATTTGAATTTAAGAAAAACTTGAAATCTTTTATTGATAAAAAACAATGCTACCTCGCTTTTGGGTTTAAATAAACGGTCTACAAATTATTATCGATCGCTTAGCTTAATATGGTTAAAGACAAAACATCTTTGAGTTTATAAAAAAACGCATTGTATGAATGTAGTCGAAGAAGCGACGAATGTTTTTCTGGTACGCACAATAAAAAAATGGGTAGGTTGTATACCCTGTATACATTTTATCCGCGATCTGTAAAATTACTACTTGATGCCCGCGACTTCGTACGCGTGGATTGAGGTTTCTTTTCTCTTATTTTCCGAGATTAAAAGTAGCCTATGTGTCATTCCAGGCTATAATCTATCTCTGTGCCGTGATTAAGTAACAAACATCTACACATCCGAACTTTCGCATTCATAATAGAATAGTAGGTTATTTTTTTTATATTTAATCCGTGCACAAGGAATATTCCGTCAGCTCTCGGCCTATGTTGTTCGATCGCCACCCGCTGGGCAGATGGCATCCACGATTTGAAGCCGCGTGTTAATCGACGGGCGATTGTCGGCGATCACCTTTAATATACAAAAAAACGAATGGGCTATTATTTATCGATGATATTAGACGAAAAAAAAAGAGACATGGGGATTAATAATCCTGGTAATGTTCTAAGCATAGAAAGAAGACCGTGCCTCCCACAATGCCATGATGGTGCAGGCGTTTTCTCGACATAAATAGAATCAAACCCACGAACTAGCTTTAAGATTCAAGCATGATTCCAGCTTCTTCTAACTGTGTCGCTTAGTGTGACGAAACTGAAGGTATAGCCAGGCATAGCTTTAACTTTGAAGCACGAATCTCGAGGCAATCAATTAATCCTGTTGATTGCTCTGAAAATATTACTAGTGACATCTAGTGATAAATAGTAGCAATAAAAGCAGCCCCTAAAGTCTCAGCAATAGATGACACAATTGTAATGTAAATGATTAAATCTTTTTATCTTAATAGTATTTCATTATAAAGTGCATAATTATTTTATTATTATTAATTTGTCTGAATATTCTCGTAAATACCGCCACCTAGTGACGAATAGATCGATAAGAAACATCTTAGTTGCACTAAATGTCAATAGATGTCAGGAGAAAACCTATGAAACTTTTGACAGCATTTTGACATTGACAGTGACAATGACTTATTTTTCTATTTCTAACCTCAAATTCCTCAAAAGCAGATAAACCAAAAGCAATAATTTTACATTAGAGAAATGATTTAAATTAAATATACGTTCCTTAAAAAATAATAAGCTATAACAATATGATATTGACGTCCTCTATATCTTTCTACGAGTTAATGTTGTGAACACAACCCTTTAAAAACCACAGCAAGTAATGAGTCTTACAATGCAAAGATTTAAAACTCCAAGTAAATACGTAAGAACTTTGTGTAATGTTAGAGAACTAAGCCGAAAATGTTCTATACTTACCTCAAATTTCAACGCAAGTCTCGAAGTTGTCGATCATGATCCATTGCAAAGATATAAAACAATTCAAGTGCAAGATTTTAGGTTAAGATACTTTATGGAAATGGACACAAACAGAACTGTAAATATAACGAATATGACTACAGAGGAAATAGATAATTTATTACAAGATTGTTTGAACAGAAATAAAGATAAACAGCTGGCCAAGTTGGTGAACGAGTGTCTCGATAAACGGAAATATATTAGTGCAAACATTCTTAAAAAAATGTTCAGATATTACAGCATATCTGGGCGCGTGGATATCGTAGAGGTAAAGCCAATATTTATTTATTTAATGAAAATCTTATTAGGTACCTATGAAAGTCTATTTTCTTTAACTTTATCATCATCTCAAAATGAAATCTACAATAGCCTAAATACCCTCAATAGCCTTAAAGTTCAACATATAAGGGTCTAGACTCTAGAATGAAAACTGAAAGCTCACAGGTTCAAACCTCACCCATTGCACTATTGTCGTATCCACTCCTAGCACAAGCTTTCCGCTTATTTGGAGGGGATAGGAGGATATTAGTCAACTTCAGCTTGGTTAATATTCTTTAAAAAAAAAATAAGAGCAATTAACTTCATCATCTCAACTAATAGGTATATGTCCAAAATTGGACATAGGCCTCTTGAAATGATCACCACAGAATATGATACTATTACTTCTAACAGCTATTCTGACTAATAGCTGCCAGCAACTTGCCTGAGATCATCTATTGACATGGTGGGCAGTGGTGAATAGATCAACACTGCATCTCGCCTCTCATCTCTGCATGTGGGGTCACCTTTTTACCAATGCCATCTCTAATATTCTGAAGTTATTTATAAGAATATGTATTTATAATTTCAGACACTCCAGAAATATTGCTTGAAAATCGACCATAATTTGTATATGAAAAATGGAGAATTTATGCACTACACAGCTAAAGCTCAGTGTATGAAAGGCAACTCAGAACAAGGTCTCAAAGTCTTAAAAGAAGCTTATATAAAATATCAAGGTTTGAGAAGCTTTTATAGAATAATATTTAGGGAATTAATCAATGATACTGTATTGAATCGTTCTGAGGCATCAATGGTAATATTCAAGAAATATGTGCTGGAGTTTAGTACGATGTGGAATGACCACTATCCCCTTATTTGCTATTGGCACATCTGTTGGACCAGCAGCTGGTTTTCGGATCAGATGATTTCAAATGAGTTGTTGGACAGCTCACAAGTTCTACGAGATATTGTAAGAGATAAGTAAGTAAGAATATCATACTATGAGACCAAAACAATTAGGTGCATGATAGGATCGGTACTTTATTGCACTCACATTAAAAACATACAGCATGTGATTCTGTGAAAATGATTGCATCAGCATCACAATCGCAATGACCTTTGATTGGCTGGTATCCTCCCGCTATTGGTTAAAATGCATTGATGCAGCAAGAACGCCATAAATTCAACCAATCAGAGGCCATTGCAATTGTTATACTGATGCAATAATTTTTAGATAATCGACACACTGATTTTAAAGACCATGGTGGATTATAAATCATTGCCTTGTAGCCTTGCTTTCATACTAGCTTTAAATCCTGGTATTCTATACTTGACTTAAATCAGCATAATATGTTTTTTATTCCAGAGCATCAACATTCAGTATGAACATTCTCCGTGAATACAATGAGGATGCAGTTGTTAGATTATTACAGAGTCTACTGAAGTATAAAATGATAGATGAATATGCCAAAGTCTTGCAAATACTCTTCAACTATAAATGTAAGTACAAATGGGACATAATTTGTTTGAATGAATACCCATATTACAGTTCTTTTCATATATTTTTTTTAATTTATTTATAAAGAATATCAGCCAAGCCAAACTTGACTGATGTTCTCCTCTCCCCTCCAAATAAGCGAAAACTTGTGTTAGGATTGTGTACGACAATAGTGCAATGGGTGGGGATAGAACCTGCAACCTTTAAGTTTTCAGTTCGCACCTGTACCGATTGTGCTATTGAAGCTTAAAACGACTAGAAAAGTACTAATCGCACAGTACCATAACATATTAAAACGACAATCGCGCAGGGCCATATAGTTCTTGCAATTCACGAGGACGTGTGGCTCATGGTTGTGTGTGTGCCGTATCTGTATAAGTGTGAGCGAGAGCTTGCTCGCGCCTTACCGCTCCCACCTAGGCTCCTGACAGGCACGCACACTTACGCAATGTGCATGTCCACGACGTAACCACAAGTAAAGCTCACGCGCCCTCGTGAAATGCAAGAACTATGCCAAACGCGCAGTACAATTGTATTAATAGTATTGTAGTAATAGTAGCAATTGGCAAACAGTTTAGAGCCTAGGTAACATTAACATCGTTACACAGTTTATGCAATCAATAAATGAATTTGAATTTGAATTATTATAGCTTAGTAGTGACAATTAGTGTCATCTAAATATATAAAACGCAACGGTGACTGATTGACTGACTGACTGACTGATCTATCAACGCACAGCCCTAACCACTGGACCGATCGGGCTGAAATTTGGCATACAGACAGCTATTATGTAGTAGGCTTCCGCTAAGAAAGGATTTTTGTAAATTCATCCCCTAAGAGGGTGAAATAATTGAATTTAACGTGAGCGAAGCTGCGAGCAAAAGCTAGTACCGTAATAAAGTGCCAATCGCACAGTGTCATACTCTAAGTTCGACGCCGTCTAAACGCTGCCCTTATTGAGCGTTTTCCACATTTAATTCTTCAGAATACCTTTACACTCGCGTCTTGATGAAGCCTTTCCTATAGCTTCGCGTCAAACCAAGCTAACTAATCTTATCTTGGCTTACATTGACGAACTCCCTGGCGCAACGGTGAGCGCTGTGGTCTTATAACTGGGAGGTCTCGGGTTCGATTCCCGGCAGGGGCAATTTAGGAATTTATTATTTCTAAATTGTCTCTGGTCTGGTCTAGTGGGAGGCTTTGGCCGTAGCTAGTTACCACCCTAACGTCAAAGACGTGCCGCCAAGCGATTTAGCGTTGCGGCACGATGGCGTGTAGAAACCGATTAGGGGTATGGGTTGAATTTACACTGCTATACCCCTTCCAAGTTAGCCCGCTACCATCTGTGTGATCGCAGTCAAGGACTATCTTGTCATCGAATTAAAAAAAAAAAAGAAAAATCTTTTCATACTTGCTTCGCATAGCCTCGATTAGTAGCTACAGTATGTAGTAGGTTGTACGAACTAAAGCTATGCTAAGTTAACTTAGTTTGAATTGTGATTTGGGTCACGTAAGTGATATAATTTTTTTTTAAGTAAAGCAGTTTATTTATATTCATAGATAATATTCAGCACATACGCACGATTTATCTGTTAATTTATAATATTGTATTATTTGAGGAGCTGGCGAACAAAAGGGCGTAATTACGTAATTTTCTCAAACAACTTTTTTCATGAAATCGTGTTCTTATCATACCTCTCCATCTATTACGTGCAAAAAAGTCTGTGAAAACGGCCTAAAAGTTGCATCAAAATGGGCTCAAAGTTGACGATTCCGTTCAAAACGTGGTAATTGTAAAATAAAAATCCCGTCTCTCAAATATATTTTTGAATACCAATCAAAAGGGGGTAAATTTCATATTATTCAAGATTACGGAACATGGATTTCAATCAAAACGAAGTAATTAGCGTAATTTGGTGGGGAAATTCTTTTATATTACTCTGGCATCCCCGATTTAAATATGGCAATATTTTAGTTTGTTATTTTGTATATCTTTGAAGCCAGTTCCGCGCCAAAAAAAGTTTTAAAATGTCATCTGGAAGTCCTAGCACTGTTTCTGGGCTGAATTCGGGGACTAAAACTACTGAGTAAGCAGTTTGATGAAAACTGGCTTGAAAACCCTGACTTAGTATGGTACGGCGAGGTTTTGGGTGACGTAGAAAACAGTGGTAAAAGTGACGCTAATGAGGACATTGAAGATTGTTGAAAAAGATTCGCATCTTTCTCCACAATCTTCAATGTTGAAGTAGATGTAGAACTAAACGTGTACTATTTTAATAATAATTATATCAGTTTCTATAATTTTTTCATAAAACTAATTTTTTTTAAATTACTAATGTAACAAAAAAATTCTTAAGTTGATTAATTTTTTTTTATTCTAGAACAGACTATTTTTTATTTTTACTCAATCGATGATCAAAATGTGGTAATTGCACATCAGTTTCAATCAAAACGGAATAAGTGAACCGATGGCTAACAAAATGGGTTAATTGAAAACTTGTCTAGTCTGTATTTCGTTAAACATTGAGTTCTGGAAATTAGCCAAAACGTATATAGACTTGAAATTTGAGAGTCATATGAATCCAAAAATCACAACTCTATAGGTGGTCTAGAACCTAGTGTTTTAGTATTTTGCTTCTACTGTAAAATTTAATATCTTGCAATTACCCCTTTTTGTTCGCCAGCTCCTCATTTATATTTATATTTAGGTTGCTATAACCGTTATTTCTGTGATTAAAACTGGCAAACATAGTTTATCAATATTAGTTATTGTTATTATGCAAGACATCTTATCTCGTGTTAAGCGTGAGGTCAAATGCCTATTTAGTGCTATTTAGACTATTATTCACTGACAGCTTTAGAGACACTGTCTAGGTTAAAACAGCAAAATATCTTTGTGTAGTGTTAGTACGAGTTCACAACTACTGACCAACCTGCTACTGGGTAATATGCGGGTGCACATTAGACAGTAGCAGATTCCAGTTACAAGTTTTCCTTAATAGGAAATACATGAGAAAGAAAGACTTACATATGGGAAAAGAAATTAATAGAATATTAGTTATAAATAAGTTTAGCTTACCGCACCTTACGCATTTAGTTAAGTGCACCGATAAACGCAGTGTTATCAGCGCTTAGTAGTAAACCGTTAACTGTGATTATTAATTGTGATGTAATTATATAAATATGTTAACGTATGTATATATATAAGTATATTGTGCGTATAATATACTTTTTTTATATATATTTATAATTACCTATCTATATTGTATATTAGTAGTTTTAATAGTTAAGTCAAAGTTAGAACAGTAAATTTAAAAAATATGATAAGGGTACCGGCCTCCCCCCGTTTCTATCAAAGGTGCCTAGACTGATTCTGTATACTACTTGTATTTGTTATTAAATAATTATTATATGATGATGATTTACTTAATATAATATGTTTGTTTTAGTAAAGAACAAGGACCTGCGCGGTTGCACGGAGATCGTCAGGAATTGCGAAGCGCTGGGTATATCGCTGCCGGCCGATCAACAAGGCAGATACATCAAGATGTTAATATACAAGGATTACACAGACGACAAACCAGACGCCAAGCCGAGGAAACAGACCTCGAAGAATTTCAAACTCAAGTTTTAGGCTGAAATCTGCAGGTCGCACTCTCTCAGCTCAAACTCAAGACAGAATTAAAACGAGACAGATTTATGTCAGAGCATATTTGTGTCTCGTTTTAACATCTATCTTGAGTCTGAGCTGAATCAGAGCACGCTCTATAGATTACAGCCTTTAGAGCCACCGGGGATATTTTTATAGCGCACAGTTTGTAGTAGTATATAGGTAAAATCATGTAAATATTTTTAGTATTAATATATTTATAATAATTAATTAGCCATGGTTTTATTTTAGAAATTTTTATAAGGAGCTAGCAATGTAGGTATTTCTTTTTACTAATCTCTACTGAGATGTGTATGTGTGATCTCTATTAGTATGGTAAAGGTAAGGTAAGGTAAGGTAAATCTCAATTCTATTGCGCTATTCAAGACTCAATAGCGCAAAGGTTCAAGGCGGTGGAATAAGGTATAACACTTCTTTTAAGCACAAAAAAATAAAAAGTAACTGCTTCAATACAAACCTTAAATTTATTGAGATTTTGTGGTAGGTACATAATAGGCATACAACTAAAAGTTAAACAATAAATACACAGCAGGAATTCACTAAAACCGCGTTACTTCGTTCTCCTTAGACTTGATTTCAGCGGATCGACTCTCCTCGATTTCTTTTCTTCGTAAAATGTACAGGCTTCTGGAAATAAGAGAAAAAAACTTAAAAAAATTTGCAAATAGGTTAAATATCCTTAGAATAGCAAAGTTCGCAATTTTTGTAGCGATCTCTAATTTTTGAAAATAAAATAATACCTACTCGCTAATAATAATTTTTCGCAGTTTTCTATAGGTGAAAAAATTTTCAAAATCGGTTAAGTAGTTTTCAAGTTTTCTAGTAAGAACAAACAAACATAGAAACATACAAACAATCGAATCTTTTCTCTTTATAATATTAGTTTAGATTATTTTGAATACGGTTTTATTTAATTTAAATAAAATTTAATAACTACTGAATTTAAAATTCACGAATGGTATATGTAGTTAACACAGATTTAGAGAGTATATCTCTAAATCTGTGGTAGTTAATTAAAGTTATAAATAGAACTTTTTTCGTCACAAACTTTTTACAATGTGACGACTAAAATACGCCTAACTGCACTTTCTATTCTATGGGGAACAAACCAAGGTCTTTCAAGGTGCAATTTTTTTCCAAACGTTACTCACATTTAAATAGAAAATTTGGTTCAAGGTTGTTATTGTTATTAGAAATCGGTGCGCTTCGACATAAGGGCGTGATACCGCCGCCTGGTCGCAAGGTCTCTTTTTACTGGAGGTGTTGAAATATAAGTAGGTGTTACGAGGTAGCGGCGCTAGATTCAGACTGAGTATAAAGCCTAGAGATCTACCACCGTATTAGGTAGAGACGACCTCCCTGGCGCAGTGGTGAGCGCTGTGGTCTTATAACTGGGAGGTCTCAGGTTCGATTCCCGGCGGGGCCAATTTAGTAATTTATTATTTCTAAATTGTCTCTGGTCTCGTCTGGTGGGAGGCTTTGGCCGTGGCTAGTTACCACCCTACCGTCAAAAACGTGCCGCCAAGCGATTTAACGTTCCGGCACGATGGCGTGTAGAAACCGATTAGGGGTATGGGTTGAATTTACACTGCTATAAGTGCTATACCCTTTCCAAGTTAGCCCGCTACCATCTTAGACTGCATCGTCACTTACCATCAGGTGAGATCGCAGTCAAGGGCTATCTTGTCATAGAATAAAAAAAAAGACAAGTAAGTATCCTACTTAATATTTGCCGACCTCCCTGGTGGTCTTATAACTGAGATGTCTCGGGTTCGATTCCCGGCGGAGGCAATTTGGTAATTTATAATCTCTGAATCGACTCTGGTCTGGTCTGGACGGAAGCTTTGGCCGTTGCTAGTCATCGCCAAGCGATTTCGCGTTCCGGCACGATGGCGTGTAGAAACCGATTAGGGGTATGGGTTGAAGTACACTGCCATACCCGTTCCAAGTTAGCCCGCTACCATCTTAGACTGCATCGCCACTTACTATCAGGTGAGATCGCAGTCAAGTCAACTTGTTATCGAATAAAAAAAAATTATTATAAATGCGGAAAGTTTGTGAGGATGGATGGATGCATGTTATTCCTTCACGTCACAACGAATTAACCGATTTGGTTGAAATTTGAAATAGAGATAGTCTATACCCAGGATTACATAGGTTCTATTTTATCGTGGAAAATCGCAGGAATTAAAAACCTTAATCCACGCAGACGAAGTCGCGGACATCATCTAGTCAAATTCAAATAATCGTAATAAAAAAAAATTTTTGCATGCATCCACGTGTACACGCGCGACAATCGTGACGTTTCAGTGCTGTCTCTGTCGCGCATTGTGTTCAACAAATGAAAGTACTTAGCTTTCTATAAATAGGTAAGCAAATAAAACGGCCAAGTTTGAATTACGCTACCAACGTTTTGATACAGTTTTTTCTCGCTAAGACAATAATTAGACGACCTTTCATTGAAATAATTTCGCAATATTGGCACCAAAACCGATTACTTACTTCAGTTCCAATACTTCCTAAGTAGATCTGTGTCAAAATGTATTCTACAAAAGGGTTTGACATCTTTTCGCGACCCCTCAAGCAATGCTTGGCGACTCCCCTGGACGCGACTCACGAGTTGAAATACAGGGTCTATAGCCCTTCTCTGAGAGGTGAACTCCGCTTAGTAGTAAGTGTGATGTGATTTATTAAAGGTTTTAGCAATAGAGTAGACTCACAAATAAATAACTATGGCAGGAACAGCTAGGGCGGCGCTTATGAGGTAGAAAGCACCGGCGAACGTCGACAGCGTACTCAGGTACACCTTACTGTAGACGGGCGAGTAGATCACAGGCACCAACGCCTCCGATATACTGATTAGAGAGCTCGCTTTACCTGAAAATAAATGAGACAAGATATAAATCAGCATTATCATCAGTAACCCATAAACGTCTCATTACTGAGGTCAGCTCTGATCAGCCCCCCGATTCAGACCCTTCCGATAACTTATTTATCGATCGATTCGGTTTGTTACCGTACGATAACATATATTTTCAATTCGTAAATGCTCTTGTAATCGAATGTATCTTGTCGATGTCGATAACGTAGTCGATACCGAATCGTATCCTCAAACCAAACGCTCTGAATCACACGACAATTTTTTTTTATACGAGATCGATATCTAACCGTATCGACACGGTATGTTATCGAACAGGTCTGAATCGCCCCCCTGATCCTACCAACGGGAATGGGTCTGCTTTGGCTGCCCATCTTGACATGCATTGGATTGGTGTACCTACGTATGCGTTTTTGCATTTTTGAAGCTTTATTGTGGAAGCACTGTATACATACCATAGCTTTGTAAAAAAAAAAATTTTGAAAAGAGCAACTGCTGAGTTTCTTACCGGCTTTTCTCAGCAGAATCTGCATTCCGAACCGGTGGTAGATTTATGACGTTTCATAAGAGCTACAAGTTAACCTACATGAAATAAATTAATTTTGAATTTTTTTTGAATTTTAAGGCTCAAATCTATAGACCGTACTGTCACTCAGCTCATACTAAAGATAGATTTAAAACGAGACTTTATGTCGGAGCATATTTTTGTCTCGTTTTAAGCTCTATATTGAGTCTGAGCTGAGTCAGAGCACACTCTATGGATCTCAGCATTAGAGAAGGGTTAGGTTAGTTCACCACGCTCAACTATACCTACCCATGCAGAAAATCACGTCGATCCGTTGCTACGTGATTGAATGACAAACCAACAAACAAACACTTTCGCATGTTTTAATCATCAGTCATCATCATCATCATTTTCTGCAACCATCAATGGCTAACTACTGAGTGCAAGTTTATAGGCCATAGTCCGTCATGCTGGCCCAGTGCACATACTATTGACAATTCTCACCATATTTTCCTACACCGTTGAAGCACGTGATATTTACCTAAATGCTTAAACTTACGCATGTATACAGGTATAACCTGTACCATACAATATTAAAGCATAGAGGGGGGGGGGGGCGTAATGGCATCCCAATTTCAAATGTGCGCTCATAAATGCGACGGAGAAAAGACAAATAAGTTCCAGGGATTTATTTATATTGTCATCATTATTATGTTGACTGACAAGCAATTTTACTTTATTACCTGACCTTTATTACCTGACAATATTAAACTATATTACTATTACGAAATAAGAAAATACCTAAGAGTATAGGCAGATATATGGAGACTTTCTCATCTTGAATATAATCTTATCTTTTTTCTGTATTTTCTGTAATATATCCTTTGAGATCAAATCATAAATGAGGAGATCCGTATGAGAACTAAAGTTGTCGACGTAGCTCAGAAAGGGACGAAGCTGAAGTGGAAATGAGCGGGGCATATAGTTGAGAAGAGCTGATGGTCGTTGGGGTTCTCAAGGTACTAGAGTGGCGACTCCGCACCGGGAATGATTGAAATTATTTAAGTTTGGTACTTATGGTAGGTAGGTACCTAGTCAATTGAATATAATTCCATAATATTCGAATCCTTAAAAGCCAAAAGAGTTATTTGTAACAAAGGAAATTTTCATAGTAAATTAGTCTTTAGAGTTGGAGTCAATTGATAATAAGTAATTATTATAAACTTACTTTGACTCCAACTCTAACTAATTAGATTATAATCTAATATCTAGCTAGTGTATCTAATTCTACACGTAAGTACCTACTTAGTTACCTAACTATTTTTCGATGCAGCACAAATTAACAATGAACCCACGGTTTGATCAATTTATAAGCCAAGCAAGCCAGTAGGTACAAAGACAAAGCATTGTTTAGTTTTTTTTATATTTTTTATGAACAGCCATCTAAACTTAGATGAAAATGTCGAAATAGAGTGACCATGAAATTTTATTAATGTTTTAAAGATCGCGATTTAAAACGCAAATTGTTACATGAGGTACAATATGAAGTACCTCTATAAACTTACTAAGTTAATAGTTTACCGTTAGTGTGTTATAGGTAGATATAAGTTTTTATAACGTACTACGAGTCCAAAGGATTTCCTTATTCTAAGCGATGAATAATACTTAATAATTAAAACGTAAAAATTGTTTTTACAAAGCCGACTTCAAGCGCCATTACAAAATATATCAGTTGTGCCTACAAAATTTGAAGAGTTCCCTCTCTTCTCCAAGTTTTCTCCAGGATCCCATCATGAGATCCTGACCTGATGACTATGGGACCACCTGGGAGGTATATCCTTTCAAACAAAAAAAGAAGTTTCCAAATCGGTCCAGGTGTCTTTGAATAATCAGGGAAATTACATAAAAAAAATATGAACCGTTGGTCAAACTAGTGCGTAGGTATATGTCGTAAAAGTATACGCACTAAATGTTAATAGTAGGTCTTTTTCTGACAATATCGTAGGTAAGTAGGTAGGTATAAAAGAATAATTTTCGTACATTTTTTTTACACGGAAAAGCTGCCCCAATATAAAAATATTAGGCAAAGCAAATGTTACCAAAACTTGTTCGAAAATGGTAAAATAAATCAATTGTGTCCTTTCTTGAGATTTTATGGTTTAAAAATGTAAATATTTAATGTTAATAAATTGATAAAACAGGTAGATATCTAAATTAAAAGAAATGGATTTCGGCAAAACTTGTTTAGACGACAATTTTTTTGGCACACGGGTGATAATAAAATAACATTATTTTACTATAAAAATAATTATTATAATGGAGTTTTAAGTCAATATATTATATCTATTAATATATAATAGTGAGGTACATTCAATCTACTACGCACCTATAAATCAGATCAACATCGATGTTTAAAATTTCTTTATTGATTACGAAGACTGACGAAGAAGATCCTGTAGTTTAGGTAATGTATCTCTATAGCTTTCCTCGAAAGTGAGTTGGCATAAATTATAAAGTGTTATAAATAGGTAGATCTGTGTAGGAGTAGTAGTAACAGGTAGGTACATAGTGTATTAGGTACCTACCAAAAATTAAAATACTCTTTCGAATTAATAACATATTTTAATAAACCCGTGACTTCCATGTACCTTATACGTATCTACCATGTACCATCCTTCATTAGCTAAAGGAAGGAAGCTGGATAGAGTTAGGTACGCTGTTAAAGTTTTGGTAAATTTAAAGTATAACGTAACATGTTAGGATATACCTAAATATGCGATAAACTAGGCCAATAAAGCAAGGCTGCAAAGTTAAATAAAGCTAATGTAAAAAATAAACAATCACAATCAATTGCTCTACTTCTATTGTAGTTTAAATAAACTGAAGCCACGTCATATTTTATCAACAATTCAATAGTGCACCTGTCATAGTGCGTGTACAGATATGAACAAACGCGTAGCGCATTATGTGCCTTTGAACATGTAAACGCGATGTTATTGTTTGTAAGAGTATATACTTACGTCGTCTGAGGATAGGAAGTCATATGCGCCATAGAATGGCAGCCAGACTTATTTGTTTTTCCATTTCGATTCGAGCACTTATGCTCTTTTTACACATACTTTTGATTAAATTTTCACCATTGTCTATACTCTATATGACGTAAAGGAACCATTCACATGCTTCAACTTTGAGGGAAATTCACCAATATCTTGAGCTGCCAACAATCAGCGAGGAAATAAATAATTATTCCTCATAGCATAAGGATCGACTCACTAGGCATCCCAACGTGCTTGCCAAGTCACTATTGACAGCCCCAAGGGTGAAACGCCTTAAACGAGTCGATATCCTCGATAATTGAAGGACGTCCGAGCTATTGCTCCAACGTCCGTAAAGACAATTTGAAGCACATGCCATCTGCTTATAGTCTTCCAACGGGACAAAAAAAAATTGTGAGGGAAAACATCGTGAGGAAACCTGCATGCCTGACTGTAATCCGTACCTAATGTTCTGTTTCATGGTTGATTAAGAAGAAGAAGATAAGCGTATCCACAATAAAGAAAGAGTTACGTCCACTTACCAACTTCATCGGCTTTCACAAGCTTGGTAGCAATGGACCGTAGTGAGGTAGCTCCGGCCGAGCTGAACATGTCGAGAACAGGTCCCAAGAAGTACACGGTTCTGGTCGGCGCCATTGCGTACACGACACTGGCGGCCACCCTGCTCAGGCAGGCCACTATGCCGATAATGCTGTCCTCGATCTTCCATCGCTTGCTGAACAAGTATATCGTTATGAAGGAGCCTGCACAAAAATTACACACTTAGTTTACCGAGAATTAAACTATCTTGGTCATAGAATTAGTTTGGCCATACAAAGGGGCAATCTGCCGTGCTAAGACAATAGATAAATGACTTCCTCGCACCTGTTTAAATATTTCAATTAAGCCTTAAAAATACTAATGCTGAGATCTATAGAGCGTGACCTGACTCAGCTCAGACTGAAGATAGAGGTTAAAACGAGACACAAATGTGCTCTGACATCCCAGTGGCTTAAAAAAAAAAAATGTGCTCTGACATAATTCTGTCTCCAACTCTGTCTGGAGTCTGAGTGGAGTGAGAGTACGGTCTATAGATTTCAGCCAAGGAAACTTCAAATGGAAATACACTATATCTCTTGAAACATAATGGCCAAAAAAGCCTCAATAGCCCAACGGTTAAAGGTGTGGACTCAAAACTGAAAGGTCGCAGGTTCGAATCCCACCCGTTGCACTATTGTCGTACCCACTCCTAGCACAAGCTTTCAGCTTATTGGAGGAGATAGGAGGATATTACTCAACTTCAGCTTGACTAATATTCTTTTTAAAAAAAAAAAACGGAAAATCGTGATGACTTCCTCAATATGGGTATCAAATAAAAGGGCTCGACCAGTAGGATTTATGATGGTGTATAGACTATAGTACACTATCATAAATTTCAAAACCAAGATGGCCGCCACCACAAAATAGCGAATTACATTTTTTTTTTAATTTCACTTGTCGGGAGTGTTTTAAATGTTCAATTTACACCAGTTAATTGTTTTCTTGTTTGGTACAAGCAATGCATGTGATCTAGCGGCAAAATATTATCGTACAGGGTCATATACTTGTACAAGGCGAAGGTAAAAAATATTTCAGTAAAAATATATCAGTGTAATCCGTAGCCTATTTTAATGCTAATTTATAATTTTACTTCTTCCTACTAGTGATTTTATTGCGTCATCGTCGTAATAAATATTATAGCTCCTCCTGCTAATTAAATTATGTCAGTAGGTACCTAAGAATGGAATAATTAATGAATACGTATAAAAAATAATAGTACAAAATTATATATACTACTATGTACTACTGATAGGAACTACAAAGTTAGCGTTATTCTTAAATCTTAGAACGAGTTCATAATAATAAATATAGATAGTATACATAATATAATATTATGTCTATAAATATTACTAGGTTTCGAGTTATAATCTGATTTATGATTTAACCATTATGTATTTATTTAGGCTAAAAGCTTTTCTGCTAGCGAGATGCTATCAACTTGTATACAACTAATAGTGGTTAATTAATAAGAAGAAATGTGTATCAGAGAACAAACATAGCTACGGAAACTTCCGACGAGGCAAATAAAATGTTTCGGTTATTCATCCTTACTTAATCCTATTTCCTATTAATTAATTAATTAATAATTAATATTTATATTAATATCAACTACAAAGAAAAAAAACGTTGAAACCCTACCTAAAGCCGTCTCCAACCGCCCCTTATAACGGCCCCTGTCCTCACATCTAACCTATTTAACCACAACACGTCAGACAAACCACCATCTGAACGTGAGGGTAACTATCAAACATATCTAAGTAGGTATTTAATCAAATACACTCATCTAAACCTACGGGTAATATATATTCGATTAGGGCGTGATTGCTATCACCACCCGTCAATCAAATACAACGACCTAGACGCGGGAGCATCCAATAGCCGTATGAGTCTCTGGAAGAGACTGAATTAATAACGTCCAAAGCGTTGTATTTATACTAACGGCGCGGCGGCAGACCGGCGCCTACGTCGTCAACAAAGTCAAACTACCTACTACTAATTTTATCAAACTACCTTCAATACCTACGTTAAAGTTGTATATCTTTACTATTTCAATATATCGCTAACACGGCCATCCTACATGGTGACCGCCCCGGGCACCCCACGAGTCTCATCAATCATTCTACACTCATCGGAATATTACATCATGCGACCTCAGAACTCAATGAACATGACAATACCACTCAAGGGAACTAGCCACTTGCACTTTTTAACATTTCACCTCCTTCCAAGTTAATGAAGAATGCCCATCATGCGACCCCGGAGCTCATTCAACATGACCATCCCACCTAAGGGAACTAGCCAAACTTAGGAGACAGATGTGTCATTATTGAAAACCACTTGCACTCAAAGAACATTTCGCTCACTTAAGTGTACCAAGTTCGTCTTTAAGCTCAGGCGCTCGCACTCCAATGTGACGTTCTTCAATCAAATTCAAAATCATTTATTCATTACGTAAACTGTGCAACATAAGATGTTAATGTCCATGATGCAATATTCCTAATCAACCCCTTTTTTTATCACTGCTCGGTCTAACCTGACAAAAATTTAATGTGGGCAATAATAAATGAACTGTGAACGTGTTCATCCCACTTCTGATATCAACTACAAAGAAAAAAAACGTTGAAACCCTACCTAAAGCCGTCTCCAACCGCCCCTTATAACGGCCCCTGTCCTCACATCTAACCTATTTAACCACAACACGTCAGACAAACCACCATCTGAACGTGAGGGTAACTATCAAACATATCTAAGTAGGTATTTAATCAAATACACTCATCTAAACCTACGGGTAATATATATTCGATTAGGGCGTGATTGCTATCACCACCCGTCAATCAAATACAACGACCTAGACGCGGGAGCATCCAATAGCCGTATGAGTCTCTGGAAGAGACTGAATTAATAACGTCCAAAGCGTTGTATTTATACTAACGGCGCGGCGGCAGACCGGCGCCTACGTCGTCAACAAAGTCAAACTACCTACTACTAATTTTATCAAACTACCTTCAATACCTACGTTAAAGTTGTATATCTTTACTATTTCAATATATCGCTAACATTAATCCTATTAATATTATAAATGCGAAAGTTTGGATGTATGTTTGTTACTCAATCACAACGACTAAAGCGATTTAGCTGAAATTTGGCACAGATATAGTTTATAGTCTGGAACAACACATAGGCTACTTTTTATCGAAAATGAAATATTTTACCTAATAATATTGTTCAAGATATTATGTACCTATAGCAACATTAGATGTAATTGATAAGACCTAATGTGAGTTGTAGTCTATTTATTAATTACCTACAGCAACGCAATTACGATCTGGTGGACAGTTTAAATCATAGACAATTATTGCGTTTGATATAAAGTACCTGTAGGTATGTAATATGTATAGTAAGCGACAATGTAGCTTTGAGGGAGATGTATGAGACTATACTGCCAACGTTAGATATATCTATACAAATAAATAAAATTGAAGTGTCTCTGTCTGTTGGTTGCCGCTACTCTCGGGAACGGCTGGATCGATTTTGATGGGACTTTCACTGGTAGATAGCTGATATTATCGGGCATAGTATAGGCTACTTTTTTAACCGACTTCCGAAAAAGGAGGAGAAGTAGTTGTGTTTTTCTGCATCTGTATATCGATATCTCCGTGATTTCTTAACCGATTTGCGTGAATCTTTTTTTTAATTGAAACAAAAACTTTGCAAGATTCTCCCATAAAAGTTTCGGGTTCCAACTCTTCAATCCTGATGCTGCAGGGGTACTGCCCTCCTAAACTGTGGGGATTTAGGAACTGTCGATTATGAATAGTTATTGTAAGTACCAAGTAAAGACTAAATCGTTGAATTCCAGGACCCAGCTCCTCAATCCTGATGCTGCAGGGTTTCTGCCCACTTAAACTGGGGATTTAGGAACGCGGACGAAGTCGCAAGCGTCCGCTAGTTATAAATAAAATACATAGAAGGTTTGACACAATCCAGCGCTGTCAGCGATCGCTGGCTCTTGCGCCTTGCCGCCGCTTTGGGTATAACTTTACGACGCAGGTGTCAACGACCGCCGACAGTTTGCCACTTTTGCGACGCTATTGACAGTCATTGGATCAATTAAAAGCATCCTTCCTTTTTTTTATAATAACATAAAACAATGAGTCTTAAGTAAATTTAAGGAAAACTTAAGGAAATTTAACCATGCCTTCGCGCATCACTAATCAATTATTATCATTAATTAGGTAGGTACATTTCGAGAGGTCAAGACTTCAGATGACGTACGCACTTTCGTTACTGAAAAGTGCATTCGGTTGCAGTTTACCTCCTAATAGTCGATCTTTATTACGCTGCCTTTTATTTGGATTTAGATTCGGTCCGGCAAACTCACGAATGCTATATCCATCTGAAGTTTGAAACAATATTAATGGAATATCCCAAACTACGGCTGTTTGTAAATTATAATGTAATGTTTATAGAAGTTTGTTTTTATCAGCTGTTATTATCACCTTACCAGTCAGTTCCAAGCCTAGCCACTACGTAATAATATCATTAATTATTGTGTAAATATTTTCAAAATGTCGTTGGCACATGGTTGGCATTACAAGATAATTAAGTATGCCTTTTGATTGTTCCGATGCAGTAATGGTTTAATTTTACATCATAATATTAGGTACTACGATGCAATGCAAGTGAAGAAATGAGAATTATTACATTGAAATCAACTGTTAAATTACATCATGTTAATAGGTATTATTATCATCAATGGGTGATGGAGAGAGTTAGTAGTCGGAGTATCCCTGCGAGATCAAACCAAAAAATCCAAAAATTACCTGTTGCTGACAACCGTACCTACTGATATAGGTATAATGTTTTGACTTTTTTTATATGGATGTTGTTGGTGTAAATAAATAAATAAAAACATGAAGATATCCGTAAAGAACAAAGTCAGCGAAATCGCTCAGAGCAGCTCAGCATTTATAAAAAGCAGGAACACTGATTTTTTTACACTTAAAAATATTTAATTAAAAAGAAAGATGTCCTTGTGCAGGTCCTATGTTTCTGTTTTGTTTTTTATTTTCTGGTACTAAATGAATAAATAAAGATTTTTCTTTTAACAACGTACTTAAGTATAGAATTATTTAAACTATGGAACAGAAAAAATTCAACTAAGGTGAAAATCCCAAAACAAGAAATGTCCCGTTTCTGGCGAAAATATTAAACGGAAGCTCGATAAGTGTCCCATAAGGACTTTTGGCGGTCTCGCCTTTAATCTTGGAACGCAATGGATATGATACTCTTCATGCATCAATATTTTTAAGGTCGGTATAGACATAGATAATATATCGATTGTATTAGTAATTAGTATTATTCGTGACATCGATGGTTAGATTGAGTTTTAAGTTTAGAAGTAATTAAGGTTTTTTTTTATTCAATGACAAGATAGTCCTTGACTGCAATCCCACCTGATGGTAAGCGACGATGCAGTCTAAGATGGTAGCGGACTAACTTGGAAGGGGTATGGGAAATTCAACCCATACGCCTAATCTATTTCTACACGCCATCGTGCCGGAATACTAAATCGCTTGGCGGTACATCCTTGACGGTAATTTGATAACTAGCCACGGCTAACGCCTCCCACCAGACCAGACCAGAGACAATTCAGAAATTATAAACTCCCACATTGCCCCCGCCGGGAATCGAACCCGAGACCTCCCAGTTAAAAGACCACAGTCGTCAAAACATAGTTATCAGTTTTATGCAATTTTATAAAATCGTTTTGTATCACATTCCGGTGTTAATATTCATTGCACAAAGTATTACTTCAAGAATATTATGAAATTTCTATGACTAAAGAGCTATTATTAAAACACTTATTAATAGAAACTTTCTTAAACAAGGACTGGAAAAGCCTCGATTGTGAATGTTTTCATTTTGATGTTATTTTGCGCAACGACATTGATCGCATGTACTCATATAATACTGGCGTCTGTTTTCTAAAAGAACGTAAAGAGACAACTTGTCGAATTTGATGATAAATAGTTTTTTTTTTTTAAAAGAACATTAGCCAAGCTGAAGTTGACTAATATTCTCTTATCCCTTGCAAAAAAGTGTAAAACTTGTGTTAGGAGTGTGTACGGCAAATAGTGTAACGGATGGGATTCGAACCTGCATCCTTTCAGTTTTCAATCCGCACTTTTAACCGTTGTGCTATTTGAGGCTTCTAAAATGTTAATACAACTATTGATGTAATAATCAGTTACTTTTACTTGTTATAAGTAAAAGGCCTTTTAAAATTATTTTAAAAATCATTTATGCTCACGAATTCGCGTGGAGATTGGTTTTTAAAAATCCCGCGGGATACTTTTGCTTATACGGGATAAAAAGTATGTCTATGTCACTTTTCAAGTTCTAATAATTAGCCAAAAGTATGCCTTTGTCACTTTCCAAGCTCTCATATTCAGCCAAAAGTATGCCTATGTCACTTTTCAAGTTCTCAATAATCAGCCATGTTCTCAATAATTGTTGCTCCCACTCCCACCTAGGCTCCTGACAGGCACACACTTACGCAATGTGCATGTACACGACGTAACCACACGCTCACGCGCCCTTATGAATTAAAAGAACTATCGGATTAGTAAGGAAAGCAATGAAATTAGTAACGAAATAAGCATAATGGAAAATTAACTTACCAACTGATCCAACTAAGACAGAGTATGTGAGGAACAAGCTGTAGTCGACTTCGGTGAATTTGAACTTGTAGCGAGTGAACCAGTACGTCATCTGCGCCTCACCTTTATTCCAAACGAAACATCTATTAGTCAAAGGATCCCTTTGAGCGCGGTCGGCCATCTGCAAACATTATGCTTAACAGCCTCTGCGCAACGCCAACATTTTAATTCAATCAAGACATGCAATCAAAATAATGGAAGGGTTCCGTACCAAAAAACGCCAAAAAACACATTTTTATTACAGTTTGACGACCTCCCTGGCGCAGTGGCAAGTGCTGTAATCTGGGAGGTCTCGGGTTCGATTCCCCGCGGGGGCAATTAGGGAATTTATAATTTCTAAATTGTCTCTGGTCTGGTCTGGCAGGAGGCTTAGCCGTAGCTAGTTACCATCCTACCGTCAAAGACGTGCCGCCGAGCGATTTAGCGTTCCGGCATGATAGCTTGTAGGGTTGAATTCACATACCTCTTCCAAGTTAGCCCGGTACCATCTTAGACTGCATCGTCACTTACCAACAGCCGAGATCGCAGTCAAGGGCTATCTTGTCATTGATTAAAAAAAAGAGGTTCACTTTTTATTTTTACACATATTCTCTGAAAATTTCAACTGTCCCACCTATTACGAATCATGTGATACAGCCCGCTGACAGATAGACGGACAGAGGGACGGACGAATGGGTAGTGGAGGCAAAAGCAGTGATAGCCTAATGGCACATTTTCGGATTTCTAGTTTAACTTGATAAGAAAATATCGTGAAGAAAGCTGTGAATTCTTCAGAATGCTAACAATCAGTATGAAATGTACATAAACCCTTCTCGTTCTGAGAGGACACCCAATGATGATGTAACCAAAGTTAAAAATATCGCATAACGGACTGCGTCGCGATTTGGGGGCATGTACCCCATATACTTTACCTAATCTCAAACATTTTTAACAGACTTCAAGATGCCTGGACCGATTTGGAAAATTATTTTTTTGTTTTTAAAGGGTATAATACCTCCCAGGTGGTCTCATCTATTGGATGGGATCCTGGAGATATCGAGGGAACCCTTCAAATTTTATAGGCACCATTGATATATATGTAAGTATGTACCTTGTAGTGGCGTTTGAAGTCGGTTTTTGTAAAAAGAATTTTTAGGTTTAAATTATAAAAACCCTACTCTTATATAGGTAATTACGCTATGTTCTTGTGTTTTATTGTTCTAAAACTGAACCCAATATTCTTTTGTGACTTCGTTGAACTAACATTACAGCATTTAAATTTAATAGTGCAAAGAAGAAAATGTTTGCGCTGGAATTAACTTTTAATAAAATACTCTGGCAAACAAATGCAGCGAAAGCATACTTAACATAAGAATGATGTCTCTTTATCTTGTATCTAGGTATTTAAATAAGTAATAAAAATATTTTGATTAGGTGCAATAAGTACCTACGTCTAGTAAAATATCTCTCCACAAAGTGCCGTGGGGAGATACGCAACATAAAATAGGTTGTAACTTGTGGTTTGTGTACCAAGTCAAAATCTATGGAAAACTTTAAGTTTAGTAAAAAAATTACGTAAGTATGTTATTTTTTATTATTACGTACAAGATGTATAATTTTCTGAAAATTGCGTAAAAATACGAACACATCATTTTCTCTAGGTAGACTACAATACGAATTCTTAAATTGGCTTGGCATCCAGATGCCCACAAGATAGTGTATCTAACTTATTAGCCAGCATATTTTGCTGACCTTCTTGCAGGGCTCTTCTCAGCAGAATCTGCTTTTTTTTAATTTTTATTTTTGGAGTTTGGTCCATAAGGACTTCGTCACACCATTTGACGTATCATTTTGTTTTACTAAATTTACACAATTTGCCTTCCAATGCTTACAGTCTTTAGTCTTTACTTACCATAAGAGCCACAGGTTGCAGGCCTACATTTTTTTTAATTCCATGGCAAGATAGATAAGATAGGATCCTGGACTGCGATGTCACCTCATGGTAAGTGATGATGCAGTCTAAGATATTAGCGGACAATGTTGGAAGGGATAGGTCAGTGTAACGCTAAATCGCTTGGCGGCACGTTTTTGACTATACGTTGGTAACTAGACACGGCCAAAACCAAACCAATGAAATAAATATTTTCGAATTCGAATTGGAATTAATACTCAACTACCTCTACCGTTAGTATTTACTTATCTATCCAAGAATCTAACAATTTACTTATCTATCCAAGAATTAGAATCTTGGATAGATAAGTAAATACTAACGGTAATAAATCACACATTGTGTTACATTTACATAGGTCTCGCTTTCAAGTATGTATGTAATAAGTCTGTGATTTCAAGCTTAGCCACTGTTTGAATGATAGCTAGTATAACCTAAACACACACTTGTATATCTGATTGAATTAATTATCCGGGAATATTTCGCTGCTTCAATTCAAAAGTAACACAAAAAAATTGTAGAAATGTTTTGATTGCAAAAATACAATTGTAATCCTACATATTTTTATATTTAAAAAAGACATCCATTGATAAATACGCTTCTATCGATGTACAAATACTGCATTCACCTATTTGATATAAAATAAGAAAGCCGAAGACAAAAAATAGTCTTTTTTCTATTAGCTCTTCTGTAAAAAAGTGTAATTTTGATTTATGGTAGTTTTGAATTGAAGTAGCGATTTAGGTTTAGGGTAGGGAATAATAATATACCTAATTATGTACCTTCGTAGGTAAATAGGCTTGAAAATGTATTGTTCTATCACGAGATACCTAATGCTGAATTAATTTTGAAGTTTGGCACCATGACAGCTTCAAGTAACAAATAGATGAACATTAGCTACTTTTTGTCCCGGTAGATCAATACGGAACTTAAATAAAATTCAAATCAAATCCACACGGACAAAGTCACGGGCATCAGTCATTACGTACTAAGTAAAGTTGATCTCAATTATTAAGCATATGACATTTTTGATCCCTGACCTACTGTACCATATTTAAAGGCGTTACGACGTAATAGATCTTCTAACTATATTTTACTTCCGTGTTCAAATAGCATCGAAATCAGAACAGTTCCTTATAACTGAAGTTAAATTTTCCACTGAGAGCTAGCGATAATATCTGCTACCTATTTATAAACTTACTGATAACTAAAAAGAATAATATAATACAACTAGCTTTAACCCGCGGCTTCGCTCACGTTAGGTTCGATTTTTTAACCCCCTATTTAACCCTTTTGGGGTTGAAATTTTCCAAAATCCTTTCTTAGCGGATGTCTACGTCCTAACAGCTACCTGTATGCCAAATTTCAGCTCGATCGGTCTAGTGGTTAGAGCTGTGCATTGATAGATCAGTCAGTCAGTCAGTCAGTCAGTCAGTCAATCAGTCAGTCATCTTTGCCTTTTATACATTTAAGATAAAAAAATAAGAGTTAAGAATGCATAAGCACGTCATGTTAAGCGATTATTTTCTTATCGAAACTAATTAGCTAACAGATTATTTTTCGGTTGATGCAACCTAAAGTCAGTGTGTAAATACAATACTTTCCTTCTGGTGCAGTTGATAAAAAAAATATCACAGCATTTTTGGAATCACGGACAATCGACTGCATTAAACTTATCTATTAGGTGAATTTCAAAACAAGCTACTAAAAAAAATCTCGTGAATCGGTTCAGAAACCTCGGAGTAATCGGTGGACATACATAGAAAAAAAAAAAAAAAGATACCGGCCGAATTGATAACCTCCTCCTTTTTGGAAGTCGGTTAAAAAGTAATATTTTTGGCTATAATCCGCCAAATCAGAAAAAACATTATGGCAAATCACGCCGCTCGCACCATAGGTACGTGGTAGGTACATCGCCAGTTTTCCAGGTACCAGAAAATATATCGAGATAGAACGGTTATTTATCGCTTTCCATTTACGCACGCTTTCCATGTTTTTTAAAGAAGAGTTTTTAGAAATGATTTTTATTTTTGTTGAAAACTAGCTGATGCCCGCGACTTCGTTCACGTGGGTTTAGTTTGTAAAAAGTAGTCTTTGCTGTCACTTTCCAGCTCCTCAAGTATACCCAAGCAAAAATAACATGGATCCGTAGCGCTGTTGCAGCGTTATTAAAGGACAAACCAACAAACAAACATACTTTCGCATTACATATATTAATAAGGACATTAGTAAGGATTAGTAAGGATAAACGCTCCCTTGTGAAAGGAATTGCCTCCGATTGTTTGAGATTATCTTCCAAAATTGTATTTCTATTAAGTATTAGAAATACTTAGTTTAATACCTACATAACTTAAAACATTTCGTTTCTATTTTGTATGTTAAATTAACTTATTATGCAATACAGTGATTTTTATATCTTTGGGCGAAATCCTTTTGAATAATAATCCTATTTAATATTATAAATGCGAAAGTTTGGCTGTTTTTTACTCCATCACGCCGCAACGACTGAACCGATTTGGCTGTTTGACCCAGAGTTAGATCATAATCTGGAATAATACATAGGCTACTTTTTATCCCGGCAAATTAAAAAGTTCCCACGGGATTAAAAAACCTTAATCCACGCGGACGAAGTCGCGGGCATCATCTAGTAAATTATAATTAAAAATGTTGTAACTTTAAACTAGGGTAGAACTAGGCAGAACTAGGGTAGGGTAGGGTAAACTTTACAAGGGTATAGATTCTACTGGAATGGTCCAAGTTTCTTGCTCAAACTAAAATTCTTTCTATGCGTGAAAATAGAATTTTACTTGTGCTTTTTATCTTCTAAATATATAAAAGGCAAAGGTGACTGACTGACTGACTGACTGACTGACTGATCTATCAACGCACAGCTCAAACCGCTGGACGGTTTGGGCTGAAATTTGGCATACAGATAGCTATTATGATGTATGCATCCGCTAAGAAAGGATTTTTGAAAATTCAGCCGCTAAGGGGATAAAATAGGGGTTGGAAGAATCGAACTTAACGTGAGCGAAACCGCGGGATAAAGCTAGTAGGAAATAATGCTGCAGAGTAACTAGTAGTTAATCTATCACCTCCCCACTTTTTTAATAGGTACCAGAGATAAGGCAGCTCTACGTGTGTTTTATAATAAAAATTGTCTTTATATAAAATTACTGCAATTCTTTTATATTAATACAAAAGTGCTTGAAAGTTGAATCGCAGTTTGTTATCAATTTGTGTATGAGACTAGCCCGATAGATCACGTTGATGTTCTGAAAGTTATCAATGTCCTAGCATTGATAACTTTAGGCATGTGGCCCGAGTATAATATCAAACGTGACACTCGAGCTCGTTAATCTGGCAAAATTTTGAAACAAGAACAATAAAATATAAAAATACTGGAATTATTATTTTAACTAGCTGATGCCCGCGACTTCGTTCGCGTGGATTTAGTTTTTAAAATCCCGCGGGGACTCTTTAATTTTTCGGGATAAAAAGTAGCCAATGTCACTCTCCAGGTCCCCAACTATATCCATGCAAAAAATCACGTCGATCCATAGCTCTGTTGCAGCGTAACTTAAGGACAAACCAACAAACAAACACACTTTCGCATTTAAACTTTAGTAAGGATTGTACCTTTCCGATCTACTGAAATAGCTGATTAGCTGAAAAAATATAATTAACAGTCCTTAAACATCCCTAAGTACCATCACAGTTACACTCGAAAAAATCGCATTCAAATCGATCCGTTTGTGGCATACAAACATAACATCATAGGTATGTCTAGAGCTGAGGTAACTTGCATCCTGAAAAAGTACTTCCTATCTCGGAAAACACTAGAGTTACCACGAACAAAACGTAAACCCATACCGACGAATTCGTGGCTATCAGCTTTTGTATAGTAGGACGTAAAAAAATAGCTTGAATAGGCTATAGCTATTAGAAACATTGGAACGAAAAAAAAGATTATGAAAAAATTTAATTTTCTCATATTATATAGTCCAGTCAAAACAAGGACTATATATATTATATATATTTTGTATTTAATATGGACTATATATATTATACATATTTTGTATTGAACTGGTTTTTTGATGGCAAGGAAAGTGACTTTTTATCCCGGAAAAACAGTAACCTAAGTCACGCGGACGAAGTCGTGGGCAAAAGCTAGTAATAAATATACTTAATCATTGCCTTGCAACCCCCTGACCGGGCATCATGTTTATATGAATAAATATTTGCATAATATGATAGCAAACTAAAGAATGAAGGATAAAGAAATACTAAAAACAACACAGAAAAAGTAAATGGTAATTAGTATTAGTACAACATTGTTCACTTTATTGTTTCACGATTTGCTGTGATTTTACTGTAAAACGTGAATTGTTTCTTTTGATTTCTGCTGTTGCTTTAATATCACGAGTTTTGATAGGAAAAACAACACGGGGACTTAAAATAAGAAAATTAACCATTTGATGACAAAGTGACACATTTATCCTCAAAACTTATTTAACTTGTACCTACATAGGTACATTGAATTCGTAAACTATTTTGGGAGTACCTAGTGTTAATTACCTCACTCACTTACATATTTGATTCATACTTTTACATTCGCTAGTAGAGTATTTTACGTTGTAGCAAATTCATCACATCACATCACATCACACTTAATCACACTTATCACATCACACTTATCACACTATATAATATTATAAAGCCGAAAGTTTGTATGTGTGTGTGTGTGTGTGTGTGTGTATGTTTGTTACTCTTTCACGCCAAAACTACTAGACCGATTTGGCTGAAATTCAAAATGGAGATAGATTATACCTTGGATTAAAACATAGGCTACTTTTTATCCTGGAAAATCAAAGAGTTCCCGCGGGATTTTAAAAACTAAATTCACGCGGACGAAGTCGCGGGCATCAGCTAGTGTTTAATATATGTACCCAACATCCTGTTACTTGTCAAGTTGCTGTTCCATCATTAGATCCTACTTCTCCACCCTTGATCATCATCTATCTAACACCTACTCATTCAGACCATTCTAATGAGCCCAAACACACTATATCTGCTGTAAGTTGTTGAGAAGTTGGGTATCCAGCATCAGGTCAAGGTTACCATGCTTTGGAAATAATCCTAAGTAACAGTACACCAAATTTCAAATCAATCAATCGCACCAGTAAAAGTGTATAAAACCCTTTGATTAAAGGGTTTTACACACTTTCAATCAGTACATTTCCTACTTGATTAAGTAGGAAATGTACTGATGATCTTCAAACGCCTGAACAGATCTTCATAAGTTATAGCTAGGATCTATCTCGATCACGTCAGATTTCAAACAAAAAACCGCATCAAATTCGGTCCATTCGTTCAAGAAGTCTGTGAATACCCAACTTTTCAGCAACTTACAGCAGATATAAAGTGTTTGGGATCATTAGAATGGTCTCAATGAGTAGGTGTTAGATAAATGATGATCGAGGATCGAGAAAGAACTGGTGATGGACCAGAGGATGAGGTATATATTGATATACCTCGTCCTCTGGTCCATCACGATATGATTGCATAGTCCTGCTAAAGATTCACTTAATGGAGGTATTTTTAATTTTCAATTTACACTAGTTTCTGTGATCAAAACTTTCAACTCATGTCTTTAATCTCAATCTTCTAAAGCCAGTGTTAATGTGAAATTATTCTATTCGATCTTTAATTTCGAAAACTGTAATTTAAAACCTTGTTCTCAGTTTAATTAACCCTCTGATCCAGTTATAAAAGCGACAGGCCTTTGTTGAATCAAAGGGCTTGTTAGCTAAGTTTAAAAACAATATTTTTTTCAACGTAACGAGGTCAATCAAAACAATAATACTAATAATCCGCGGAAGTTTTTTGTTTGTTGTCATTCCAAAATATTCGAACATCAAACTAGTTTACTGTATTATGTTACTGTGAACTTTAACCTTAGATATTAATTACCTATCTACTTTGTTTAAAGTAAACAAACCTATACAAACGGTTCGCTTAGTAAGCAATGAACTCTATCTACTCTATCGCAGTAATCTAGTTACTACTTACAATTAACCTTTCTGTGCCACTGCAATAACTAAAAAACTGCATTAAAGCAATAAAATCTTAAAATTATTGTCATTGTTGTTATTTTTTGCCGTCATGTCTGTATCAATAAAACGAGAAGGAATTTCAAACATTGAACTAGAAACCCAGTAAGTACCTATCTAGCATATTTTAGACGTCCCTAAAAATAGTTTAGGGACTTACCCTTAAGGTTACAGGAGCTTATTACGTTATACCCCTGTCATTACGTCCGTCCGTTACGTACGTTAGACTGTTGAAAATTTCAGAAGACCTTATCTCAGCTTTGCAAATTTGCAAAAAAAAAAAAAAAAATTACCGAAGAGGTTCCGGTTTGAAAAACGTTACTTGGCGATGGCCAAAAATTTTCCCTAAAAATGTTTATTTTATGAAAGAGATTTTTTGAAATTTCAACAATACCTACAGACGGCCTTTCTCTAACGGTGCATAAGAAGTAGGTAGATAATTCCTAATTCCATATATAGAAGGTACTTCTGTAACAGCCTAAAATATATATTTAATATACTAACACCAGTTTTCGATTATATTGCAGAACGTCAGTGTAAAAATGTTGCAAATATATGAAATTGACACTTTTCCGATTGATATTAAGGCTTGAAATTTGTTTTACAGTTTTATAGCGCGTCAATATCGGGAGAAAAAGAAATTTACATTCGGCCGTAAAATGAAAATAAAATCAAGCGATGCGAACGCATGTGGCGTGCTTTTACGACGCCAATTTATCACACGCGTCAGTTTTTCATTATGAAAAATATTTATAGTAGGCTGGCAGATACACTCAAAGAGATCATCAATGACATTATAGCAAATTAATAAATGGATTCTTGTAAATATATACGAATAATACAAGTATATTACCTAGAACCGGTCCCACGATGAACATGTATGCAAACATAACTAATATAATTTGCATACGCCGCGAGCCTTGCCGCGTTTTGAACGCCACATTTACAGTTGCCGCGAAATCCTGCACCGAAAACATGGAGAGCACCGTATCCGATTCCTCGTCATCGATCTTTTTCTTCTTCTTTTCCTTGAGCCTCAGAAGAATGTACACAAAGCCAGTCAAATAGAAAAAACACGCTACAGTAAAGACACCGTAGTAACCGAAACGTTTTGTCATTATACCACTAAGAGCGAGCCCTATCGGCCTGCTTAGAGTCAATATAGCCGTAATAATCCCTAATCGAAAAGTCCGTTCAGAATCACTTGTGATATCCGTCACATAGCTATATACTGCCATTGTCATCGCAACCCGACCGCCGGCCAACGCTGGAGGGAGGCCCTCGATTATGGCCGTTTCGTTCAAGCCAACTTGAAGAAAAAATACTGTACTCAGAATGATCCCGAAAATTGAGATCAGTTTTCCCAAGATTGGGAACACCATAAAGGTTTTCCTGTTGCCTGTGCGGTCGCTCCAAGCGCCCACAAAAAGTGTCAATATTCCAGGCAGTGCTGTCTGTAACGGGAAGCTCCACGCAGTCATTCCCGCAACCATTTTCTGGACATTCTTTTCTTGCTCTGTGTAATTGTGTGTGCGCCCTTGCATGATGTGTGTGCACGTATCCTCGTCGTACTTTAAATTTACCAGGCATGATTTCTCTAAACACAAATTCTGTACAGCTAATCCCGCTAAAACACTCGGTAGCACATAACATATTACATACGGTTCCACTGTCACTTTCGATTTCAGAGACCATGTCTTTTTAATGAACTCCTTCAATCTGGCACTGAATTTTTTTTCGGATTTCTTTATTTCTTTCTCATACGATTTGCACTTGCATGATTCTATGTTCAAGATTTTTTCGGGTACTTCGACCCGTAACGTCATTTTGATTACCGATTGCCAGTATACAGTTCATTTGTTTTCAGCATACTACGCGAAACTGATTTTTATTTTATAAAATTAGTATTAGATTATTATTATTTTTTTTTTAATTATAAAGTTCGAATTTGTTTATTTAACAGTCGCGACCGAATGGTGGCGCGTGCGTCTTATGATTGGCAGTTAAGTAGTTACGTTGCGTCTGTTTTTGTCGGCTGCGACACAACTACTGCCTATCAGCTGGCTGCGGTTACTTTTTAATTTCATTTATCTCGCTGTCAATTAGTTGCTCCGCCGAACTTAGTTTATTCAGCGTCTGAAACTGAGAACACGTTCGATCCCACCGCTACAACCTTCCCATAGCTCGCCTTGACAATTCCTAGATGAATTAGCGCCCTAAACTGTTTGGTATTTGTTGCTATTTTTTTACATTCACAAGTATAATTTGAGTACGTGTTTTAATCAATCAAAAGCAGGCATCACGTACATGTCCGCCCTAATTTTTTTGTAAAGTCGGTCAAGATGAAAATTGCGTAATGATATTACAAATTAGATGGATGTCATTGACATTATGCTGTGTAATTTGTGAATGAACTGTAAAGAAAAAGCAATTTTGTCCCAAGGTTCACTCAAAATGACTCTCTTTCTTAAAATTGGATTGAAAAATTATTCCAAGATGTTACAAGACAATGTTTATGTACTGATGATGTTAAGGATTTTTCGATTATTTTAATTTTTACCATTTTAAAATTAAGTTTAATATTTGCAATTTTATTTTAAGCCAATTTTTATCAATTTTTGTCAATTTTATTATTTCCATTTCTCTTAATTGACTTTGGGCTCAGGTCTTCTCTCAAATAAGAAGGTTTTTTAATTCCCACGGGAAATCTTTAATTTTCCGGGATAAAATGTAGGCTATATGTTAAACCTAGGTATGACCTGTCTCCATTCTCAGCCAAATCGGTTCATTCGGTGTGCGTGAAGGCACACGTTTGTATGTGGCACACATACATACAAACTTTCACCTTTATAATATTAGTGTGAAGTGAGATAAGTGTGAATAGTGTGACATCCACGCAGGTTTAGTACGAATTGGCGGACTTCACATATTTTTAAGAGCATTATGGACAAGTTTTCAGGCATGTTTCCTCACGATGTTTTCCTATTGAAAGTGAAATTTAATCGAACCCCATACCCTCTGAAAAGGTAGCAGAAGTCTTAACGATTAAACTATCATCACTTCATCCAAATACTAGGAATCATTCCAGTGCAATTTTGTCACAGACAATTTTTCTCTAAGGTCAAAAGGAGTAAAAGTATACCAACTCAGTATAGATTTAACAACTTTTGTCAATTAAATTTTGGCGGTCAATTCTGGAAAATAATGGTGACTTTTATTCTGAAATATCTTTAGCAACCAAGCAACCTATAAAAGTATTAATTCCCATAATATAAAAATCTAAGAATTATCTTTGTTTTGGTTTAGATCTGCTTCGTCTTTTGTGACTTCGTTGCTTGGGCGTCACAGTACCTAAGCAATCATTTTTTTATTCGATGACAGGATAGTCCATGACTGCGATCTCACCTGATAGTAAGTCACGATGCAGTCTAAGATGGTAGCGGGCTAACTTGGAACAGGTATGGCAGTGTAGATTCAACCCATACCCCCTAATTGGTTTCTACACGCCATGGCGCCGGAACGCTAAATCGCTTGGCGGCATGTCTTTGACGCTAGGGTGGTAACTAGCCACGGCTAGAGCCTCCCACAAGACCATACCAGAGGCAATTTAGAAATTATAAATTACCAAATTGTCCCCGCCTGGAATCGAACCCGGGACCTCCCAGTTATAAGACCACAGCGCTCACCACTGCGCCAGGGAGGTTTAATCGAGGCATAAATTGGGCGTTCTGACAGTTTTCTTATATTGAAAATCTGCCAAAATAAAATCTGCTTAAAATGTAAATACATAACCCAGAAAAGAGATGCTTACCTGGGATCGAATTTCTGAATCGCTTGCAAGCAAGAAAACAAGCATACACTTTTGTGAGTTTTAAATGGCAATGATGTCTCGAGACCGATAAAAAGGCTCTATAATATCGTAACTGCATTCCTTTTTCCATGCATCACCAAGTTATGTTATTTTAAGTAACTACATCTTATATGTATTTTGTATTATATAAACATAAAGGCGAATGACTGACTAATTGATCTGTCAACGCACAGCTCAAACAACTGACTGGATTGAGCTGAAATTTTGCATACAAATAGCTATTATGACGAAAGTATCCGTTAAGAAATAATTTTTGAAAATTCAACCCCTAAGAGGGAAAATAGGGGGTTAAGATATCGAATTTAACGTTAGCAAAGCTGCGGGCAAAAGCTAGTTATAATATAATATTAGTGTCACATAGTGGACGCACGAGTGCACACAGTTTTCGTTATAAAACACGGAATATTTTTTTTTCTAAGTAGGTACTATGTCTACCAATTTCCATGTTACTGATTGGTCCAAAATTCGTTTCTTGTAAACACAAATCACGATTCACGATGCTTCCTGAACACTACGTAATTCGGTTATTGAATAAAGAAAAAAAAGAACATGGAACAATAAGGTAGTGTCTAGTAAAAATAATGACGAACCTATTGATTCCATAGATAAAAAAATAACGATTGCAAAATCAGCCCCTACGGTCTTTTTTTATTCAATGACAAGATAGTCCTTGACTGTGATCTCACCGGATGGTTAGTGACGATACAGTCTAAGATGGTAGCGGGCTAAATTGGAAGGCGTTAGGCGAAGGCGAAGGTTAGTGATTTGTCACGACATTTTTCAAAAATTAAAATCCACGTGGATGAAATTGGAGTACCGGTTATTATTTTAGTAGGTATGACAAAATTTTCCATACTGATATTTAATTCAAGGATATATTAATATATGTATATGTATTGTGCACCGACATTGATGCACTTTACGATAGATGTATTAAAAAGCATTGTTGAAATTACCCGTTCAAATTTCAGTTATTCCAGCTAATTAACTACTCTATTGTGTGACTTTTATTTGGATAATTACTATAATTAAGACGATTTCTGTAAAATGATTGTTGCCATCCGAGATTAGAGATCAATTAAAATTTGCTTATGTTATAACTGCATTTTTATATTTTGTGCAACATTTAAAGAGTTTCTCGTAAACTGGAGTTTCCAGACGTACTTACTTTAGAAACTTTGCAAATATAATATGGTGACTAGGGTAAGGTTTAAATTTTTTCTTGACGTGAAAATATATTTATACTTATTTATAATATACGAGTAAGAGCGACTTTCCACTTTTAGTTGATTTAAATTTTTCAACACGCTCTATTTATTTTCTTAATTTTATGTCTTTTTAAAATTGTACGAAAACTTACGAAACGAACTTACGACAGACTTGTAGAAGGATTACCTACTATCCTTAACTGATTATAATATTTATTTATTGAAATTTCTACATCGTTACAAGTTGTGGACATCGTTTACATGGCTTATTTATCTCGATATTTATGGTTGGAATTACTTAGATTGTAATAGAATGGAAAATTTTATAGGACATCTATATTTTCTGACGTAGGTACCTAATTAAATACTGCTTTAATACAGATTCCGACGAATTAAGAATGTCTTCCTTCTTTTGAAGTTGGTTGAAAATTAGTGCATGCCTGAACAGACTAATTCGAACCCCGGATTAGTGCATGCTTGAAATGACTAATTCAAACCCAGAATTCCCTGAAAGAGAGACTGAAGCCTTAATTCTTAGGCTATAATCACTGAATATGAGGATATATATGGAAAAGAAACTCCAGTAATACTTGTTGGTTTGATACCCTATCTAAAAGCCATATTTAGATGATGATAATGTTATTAGCGAAGAAGCACGTAAAGCGTTCTTTATAATGCGTTGTTTAGCGTAAATATGACGTTTTGGTCATTTACGAACAATAGATCGAAATAATTTCTAAATATTGCACCGTAAAATTATGATTGCGCTATTAAGAATAAATAGGTATTACCTATTAGTGGAAAATTCCTACTTCATATTATAATTTAAGCATAATTAATAGTAACAGTGGAAAATTACGTTTAAATTTATTGTATGCTCTATATATTCTGAATAATGTTCAAACATATTGTCAGAAACAATAATGTCCTCCCGACCGAATCCGACCACAGCGGCCAATCTCCACAGAGATTTACTACCTACGCGGGAGATATTATAGTGCACAAGTGTGCGCGCAAACACAGATGCACTCTCTATTCCCTCATCCTCATAGTGCACCTGCATCCAGTGGATAATTTGATGAATTTTAACTGATTTGAAAAACTAGTTATTGAAAAAAATCACATAGAATAAAAGCAAAGCGCCTGTTAATAAATTACAGCAATAACGCTTTCGTGGACAATGACAATTCATCACCAAAGCTTTTCCAACCGTTTCAGCATGAACAATTGAGCATAGTTTTAAAATTTTAAAAATAAACAGATTTTCGTGATTTTAAACCTCTACCAACGCTGAGTCATACACAGTCCAAGCTTGGTAGGTTTAATTCTGAGAAAGGGATAAGAGATCAATCGCTGAATAAAACTTGAGTGGACAGTGTTCGGGAAGCTTCGTGATATTTCCTCGTCCAAAATCCTTCAGAGCTTGATGACCAAATCATCAACATCAGCCCACATGCATCCACTGTTGGACATAAGACTCTTTCAAGTAGCGCCAACGTTGCCTATATCTTCGGCCTTTCGAATCCAATCGATGCCTGCCACTTTCCGGATGTCATCGCTCCATCTAGCCGGGGGGCGCCCTACACCGTTTGCCGAGACGCGGTCTCCACTCGAGGACCTTACGACCCCAGCGACCATCAGTCCTCTGACAAATGTGACCAGCCCACTGCCACTTCAACGTGCTAGCCCTGAGAGCTACGTCGATCACCTTAGTTCTTGGGCGAATTACTTCATTTCGGACTTTGTCCCTCAAAGAAATTCCGAGCATAGCTCTCTCCATAGTACGCTGAGCGACTTGAACTAGCCTCACTGTCAGTGACACTGATGACCAAAGTCTTCGAACAATGCGTGCCAGTGATGATGAAAGCTCACGGTTGATCAGTGGGTGAAGGAGAGTGCTACTCGGATACTCGGAGTATCCCTGTGGGAAGAATTCAGACATGAAGAGATCCTTAGGAAGTGAAGTGGCTCGGACACTTGACACTTATTAAGGTCCCAGTACTGGGATATGTTAAATTAAATTATAACAATCTAATGGACGTAGATATTAGGTACTCTGTAACTGATAAAATTTTGTTAATTGAGAATTAATTTTCGGTGTATCGAAAACCTTGACCGTGCCTTGACCAGTTTAAACTGTATAAGTATTTATTTATAACAATAACATAACTATTTATTAATGTGCTTCAGATTTTAAAATTAGGCCTATACCTGACTATAACGAAATGATGACAGTTTTAATGAATGTAATATAATAGAATTAATAAAGGCTATTTTATTTCTTTTCATACATAAATGCAACGATATTCATGCGAGTACAATGTTATATTTATTCAATCGGCTTCTTTGAATTATTACTCGTAGAATATTATTTTATCAAATGAGGCTTTTCATTTTCCCATAGAATTTATATTTTATAATTATTACGTGCATTAAAACAACGTCATGATATTACTACAGGTAATATTAATATGTAGTCGTACTTATTTTAACATCTAAAAGCTCTCGCACACTTGTGGTTATTGGTTACCTTTGCGAACAACCGCGCGGTTACAGGTAAGGTACCTTTAACGCCTAAATAATTAAGGTCATAATTAGAGCCGTCATATTCACTTCAACATGTTTAATCCGTCATACAGAACCCAAGCCCTTTGTTATAAACATGCATACATCAATATCACAGTCAATCACTAATTATGTGAGCTATACTACACAAAAATAAGTACAAAATGATTGAGCGCAAACTGAATTTTAATATTTTAATATTATTATAAAGAAAACTTTGTGGATATTTAATAACAAAATACAAATTAGAAAAAAATAATGACGAGAAGGCATACTTTACATAATAAATAATTATTTCAAATGTTTTTGTTTTGTTTAAAAGTATTGATAAGTTTTCAGTGGCCAGTCAAAACCTCGCGCATCCGTAGAAATGTGATCACGTGATCCCGAAGAACGAACACTCTTACGTGATCACACCACCGCGGTGGTGGGTGGGTGGCGGTACTTTTCATAAATAAAATAAATTATCAATAAATTTCTTCCACGAGTAGGAACCACTATACCTCTTAAGCGATAACTTTGCAACTCAATTCTGTAGCTTTAACAGAGTTTTAACAAAATTTTTATGACAAACAGACAGGCTGGATGAAACTATAAGGGTTCTTTTTTGACTACAAAAGTCTAAAAGGCATAAACGTGGAATAGTTTACACGAGGGCTCTAACGTTATGAAACCATAATTTTAGAATTGATTGAACTTTGACTTAGACGATGGTCATCGTCAAGGATATATACGTCGTCAGATAATTACGGAGGTTTTAAATTGGTTTCCATATTATATTTAGACGGAAACAAGTTTGTTAGAGCTTCAAAGTCGCTAGAAGTCATTTGTGTTTCGTGTTTACAAATATTCGGACTTGATACACAAGTTTCTTGATAGCATTCACTTATTTAAATATTATGTGCGATAAATATGTGTAGATAAAAAAACTGTGTTAACTTATAAACTAATAAAAATGGCGGAAAAGCATCAAAGTGAGACTGAATTAAGTGATGTAAAAGAAACTAAAGGCAATGGTGAAGCGGCGAACGTTTCGGATCCTGTTCTCACAGAAGAAAATAAGTTAAAAGCATTTTTTAAGTTCTTTACAGTGGAACCCTTTTTATTTTGCTTTATATTACCTAACATCATATCAGCAGTGGCAGTGCAAAAGCTAAATATGGAAAAAGCATGTCGCGCTGATCTTAATTACTCAGAATACATTTGCACGGAGGCTATTTCCGGAAATGGTGATGATAACTTGACGACAGAAGCTTTAGATGGTGCTCAGGTGATGGTAGCTGATATGACAGCTTGGACGCAGCCCCTGCAAAGTGGAATTCCAGCGATTGTCATTCTATTTATCGGAGCCTGGAGTGATACAACTGGAAACAGAAAACTTTTGATGCTCATTCCAGTTTTGGGAGAGCTAATTTCTACTTTAGGATTGATTTTGGCTAATTATTGGTTTCTGGAATGGCCGCTGTGGGTTACGGGTTTGATAGAGGCATTGCCTTCAGCGTTTTGTGGAGGTATTTCTATCGCTTTAATGGGCTCCTACAGCTACATAGCGGATGTAACAACGTTGGAATCACGGACGTTTCGAATGGGGTGTGTAGCTGTGATTGTAACATTGGGAATACCCTTGGGATCGTCTATAAGTGGAGTGTTAACAGTATCAGTTGGTTACTACGGCATTTTCGGAATATGTGCTGCTCTCTATGCATTTGGATTAACTTATACCTACCTCAGAATACATGATGTCAAGAATATACCCATGCAGGGCACAGTATTCCAAAAGATCTTGCAATTTTTTAACCCATTAAATGCGTGGGACACACTTTCACTTCTATTTTTGTCACCTAAGAGAGAGTTAATCCAAATATGGTTGGTTGTTTTAGCGCATATCGTTGTCATGGGCCCAGTTTTTGGTAAGTTACGATACATGTTTACAATATCGAAAACATTATCTTTTTATGTCCAAAATTTATCATCATTTATTTATTTTTTATTTCATTACCACCGATACCGATTTTTTATTTCATAACATTAAACCAAAAGCACTCAGTCAGGAATGTGACTGTTGTACTTGTGCTTAACTTCTTTTTCTTTTTTAGGTGAAAGTGCTGTATTGTTTTTGTATACTCTGAAGAAATTTAGTATGGACCTAGTGGATTTCAGCTTTTTTTCAACTTATTCTGTGCTAATGGGATTACTAGGTAATATTTTTTGATAATGCGTAGATTTATGTAGAAGTCGCAGGTGTGTTGATTAAAATATTTGCATAAATCAAGCAAACAAAATTCCTTAAGTATTCAAGTTACAACAAAGTGTTGGTAGGTATAACTTTGTAACTTAAGCCCAACAAAAAATAAAGAAGCTTAAGATCAATTTTAAACAGGATCTAATACGGTTATATCGTAAATGATTCATTTCAATGTAACCGAACGCAAAAGTTAATTTAATTTATAGGTAAGTATATCCTTATTCAAACTGAGTTTGTAAACTCATTAGGGAAATCCTTATTTTTAAGAATGCCAAAAGGTTTAAGACTGAGTCATTGGCTGAACAATTATATCAATACTGTCTAATTTAGTAGTTACCTACTACTTACTGAAAGTACTTAGTCGGTTAAAAAGCAGTTGTGACAAACAGACCATTCTATTTTTCTCATATGATGGTAAGTGACGATACAGTTTAAGATGGTAGCGGGCTAAGGCGTATGGCAAAGTACTCATATCCCTAATCGGATTCTACATGCCATCTTGCGGGAACGCTAAATTGCTTGGCGGAACGTCTTTGGCGGTAGGGTGGTAACTAGCTACGACCAAAGCTAGACCAGACCGGAGACAATTTAGAAATTATCGATTCCCAAATCGTCCCCGCCGAGAATCGAACCCGAGACCTCCCAGTTATAAGACCACAGCGCTCACCGCTGCCCCAAGGAAGTCGTCAATAAAAAAATAATTTCATAGATCAATAATAATCTCAATTAAAATAATGAGTATGTCAAATAATAATAAAAATAATGTTTGTTTATATTTTTAATGAATTTTTTTTTCAGGGACGATAATCGCCGTTACTCTATTCAGCAAGCGTTTTCAGATGCACGACGCACTTATTGGCATTATAGCAACCACGTGCAAAGTGGTATCTAGCTTTGTCTATGGAATGGCTCCCAACAGATCATGGTTCTTCTCTGGTCCAGTGTTCGACGTATTTGGGAATTCCGGCACTACTATTATCAGATCATTGGGCACTAAAGTTGTAACTCCAGAAAAAGTTGGTATGTATATTTTATAGTCGGTACCTAAATGGATTTAAGTACAATATATTATTATTTCTAAAAAAAAAAACAAATTATGCAAAGTTTATGTTGGAATTTAATTTAAAACTTGCATAAAATTTGTTATTTTTCAAGAAGAATATCAGCCAAGCTGAACTTGACTGATGTTCTCCTCTCCCTTCCAAATAAGCTCGGAGGAAAAAAAAAATTGTGTTTGATAAGGGATAACTTGCGTTAGGAGTGGGTACGACAATAGTGCAACGGGTGGGGTTCGAATCTGCGACCTTTCAGTTTTCAGCCCGCACCTTAAAACATAAATTGCACTATAGTTTACAAATAAAGTTCAGAATACTTACACCAATGAATTTTAAAATGACCTCATTTTATTCCTCTTTCAAAAAGTCGAAATAATTAAAAGTACAGTCAATTATGAGTAGATGATGAATTTAGTCACCTTGAAGCTCAGTTGAAGATGAAAACGCAATTTATAAGTTCACCGCTCAAGTGGTTGTTACAACACGCCTTTAAGATAAGGTTCCGTACCTACTAATCAGAAATTTTCTTATAATATGCATTGGTCATTACCGACATGTGGAATGAATGGGCAGTCATGTATTAATATATATGACTAGCTTTTGCCCCCGCGACTTCGTCCGCGTGGAATTTTTCCTGAATTTTCTTTGCTATAAACCTCATGGAGCCCGAGACCTTTACAACGAATGCAAAACCATGGAAATCGGTTCGTGCGTTCTGGAGTTATAGCGTCAGGAAGGAAAACCCGACTTATTTTTATATAGTAGATAGGTCATTACCGACATGTGGAATGAATGGTCAGTCTATGTTTTAATATATCCGATATCCTGTTACCCACCACTTTCCACCAGACATCAGACATTGACCAATTTTTCTACCAACTAATTATCAAGACTAATCCAATGAGTACAAACACGGTTGACCTACGCTACGTTTAATAGAGCTGAGTTACTGTGACCTCCTACCACTCCATCATCAGAACTTGGCCTCTGTCTGCGACCAGGGGGGCGATTCAGACCTGTTCGATAACATACCATGTCGACACGGATAGATATCGATCTCGTATAAAAATATTTTGTCGTGCGATTCAGAGCGTTCGGTTTGAGGATACGATTCGGTATCGACTACGTTATCGACATCGACAAGATACATTCGATTACAAGAGCATTTACGAATTGAAAATATATGTTATCGGACGGTAACAAACCGAATCGATCGACAAAAAAGTTATCGGAAGGGTCTGAATCGGGGGGCAGGCTAGGCTCACTCCGCATTTTCATTCCGTCCCGACGGACCAACTCTATATGCTAACACCACCACATTGGACAGTAATAAGAGTTACGTGGTACAACTTCTAGTTGCTGTGCAACCTGAATTGCACTTTATTGTGTTGTGACAAGAGTCGCTATTTATTTAAATTATTTTGGGGATCGTATATTCTGTACCTGTTATACATTATCATATCTGTACTATTATGTATTCTGTGCTACAACCTAGCTAGCTTCCATGGCAATTTGCGGGTAGTTCGAGATTTTCCAACATCGCATTCGCTTCCCACGATCTGAGTCAACAGAGAGACTTATAAAAGGACATATTTACTTTGTGTTACTATGGAACCTTAAAAACTTGTTCCTATAAGTCGGTGATGTAATATCGGCTAATAGATCCAACCGTACATTCCAGGCAACCATAGAAACCGGATTTCACGTAAATATATTATTGTGGTCTAAGGATTGTTATAATGATACAGTGATGCGAGTAGATCAGACATTATATCAATACGTCGTGAATAAGTCTATCTCTCATAATAATGTATAATGAGCGTCTGATACACTCCAGCTTTGCATGAATATTATTGTATCTTTCCTAACCCCGCAAAAATGACATTACACGGCGGCTTACATAATAAATTTTTTCACAACTCCCTCAATATGATTAGCAAATGACTAGTAGAATACTATACGTTGTCCAAGCCTTTATTTTCTTTTTGGCATCTGCCAAATACCCTACGCCTATAAATTACCGCTTTTTTGTTTTCGGAATAATGTACTAAAATAATGTCGTACTTTATTGACGTTTAGTGAAGTGCCCTGTGCATAACAAACAACCACAGAGTATAACACAGTTCTTGAAAGACGATAAATCATTCACGATTATGATAAAAATAATTTGACTTTGTGTAAGTATTGTTTCTGTAAATTTAATAAAAAAAGGAAATAAAAATAGTAACTATGACTCCAATATTGAATATTTGCAAGGAATTAAGTTGAAATCTTGGAATTTAAGTTCAAACCAAGAGTAAAGAAATTTTTCTTTTCATTTATTTATTTTTTGACGGCTGCCTTAAAATGTAACTATGCACGCGTTAGTGAAGTGAGTTAACTTCAAAACGCGTGGTTAATAACGTCTAAACCAAGTTTAAATCAAGAGTTATGAGCAAATATACTTGGAAAATCACATACCTACCTACTTATTTATTTAACAAACTAGCTACGTAATTGGGTATACAAATGAAACAAGTAAAATTATTAAATATTAGCGGCTCGTCCTGGCTTCGCACGGCTGGACATTTATTTTTTAAACATTTTGGCATAAACGTACAGTAAATGCAGGACAACTGACATCAACGCGTAATTTTTAAAAACATTTCACTGAGCAATTTTATTAAACTCGTAATATGTTTCGAATGGAATGTCCGATTTTAATAAACTAAAAAGTAATTTACAGGTATTTAAACTGCCTTGCTTGAGAAATCATTTATTTAGGTAAGGATTAAGGCAAAGGTATAAATAACTTGATCTGATTTATATACACTATACAATTTAAATTAATATCGGAGTTATCAGAAAATGAATATTTCCGCGTGATAAAATAATAAAATGGTGCCAGCCGGTGCGGCGGGGCACGGTGGCAGGTATCGGCGCGGAAGATTCCTGTGGTTCCTGTGGTGATCTTATTAACAATCGTTTCCTATAAGAAGCTCTGTGCGATCGCAGCCCCGTAAAAACAAATATTTAATATTTCAACCCAGACGAAGTCGGGGCAGGTCGCTAGTTAAACATATTTTGAAAGAAAACCTTAATTATTATTATTATCATCGATAAAGAACCCAAATCAACTTATTATTTTTTTCTGTTTGTCTGTACCGCAAACATATGTCAAATTAATTTATCTAAGTGATTAAAAATATATAATAAAATATAAATACGTTAAATCAAAATTAAAAAGTATTTCATTAAATCGATTGAAAGTTCTTCTTAAATAAAATCGATTATTACTTCAAATCGAATCGGTAACGTGTGAAGGCGTCACTAAAGTCAAAATTTCTTGATCTGCCAAAAAGAAAATAAAGAATTGGACAATCTATATTAATTATAATTGAACAAATCCAAGATGGCAGCCACCACAAAATGGCGAATTACATTTTTTACATGTCGGGGGTGTTTTAAATTTTCAATTTGCACTTGTCTTCAGTGTTACATAATACATTCTTTACCTATAACTGAAAGTTGTGTGTGTATTGTACAAGATAAAAGAAATCGGATCGTTTTTGTTTGTTTTTTTTTTTTCAATGAATATTATCAAAGCTGTGTATAAAAATTAATTTCACTAATATTCTTCTCTTCCCTCCAAATAAGCGGAAATCTTGTATTAGGAGTGGATACTACAATAGTGCAACGGGCGGGGATCGAGCTTTTTTCAGTCTATACATTGGTCTATACCTTTAACTGTTGAAGGCCTTAAACAAAATATCTAAACATAGCATGGTAGAGGCTTAGTGATACAAGATATATTCTAACCGGTTGCCACGTTGAATCTTCAGGACTTTAGGAGCCGTTGATGTATTTCGAAACGCTGAAAAAGAACTCGATCTACTGATGTTTGAACTCAAACTACTCAAACTATTTTTTAATGGTGTTTATATTTCTCGATTCTAGGAAAAATGTGTTCGCTGATCGGATTTGTGGAAGCAATAATACCGGTAATTTATACACCGCTATACAGCAAGGTTTACTCTAACACTCTGGAAAGCTTGCCTGGAGCCTTTTATCTTCTCGGCGCCTTGATGACTGTACCAGCAATCATTGTGTTCTCGTAAGTAAGGGCGTGTACACGCTTAACACACACACACACCGGTAGCCTTGACTTGATACTGAAATATAGATCGCACACTCACTCTCGTAAATTGAGGGTGCATTTCCGCATCACATCCAGTGACTTCGAGAAGGTAGCTTCGTAGAGAGTCGTCTCCGTAGCATAAAACTTCACATAGATATGAGTGATAGAGATGATGCTCTACAAATCCGAGGCCGGCCAGTGGTCTCTTTCTGTGGCCATTTTCTACTGATTACTCAAAACAAGAAACGTTTCGTTAGTACAAGAAGGCTTGGGTTGCTCAGTGGGCTCTGATTTTCCCTGCGATATCAAATCGGAAATGAGGACATCCGTAGGAGAACCCAATTCACAGACATAGCTCAGCGAGTCGCAAAGCTGAAGTGGGAATGAGAGGGGCATATCGTTCAAAGTACTGATGGTCGTTGGGGTCCATGTGGCGAAACCGTAACGTGAAGGGAAGTATCGCCAGACCAGGTGGACTGACGACATCAGATGAGTCGCAGGATGCCGGTGGATACAGGCGGTCCAAGACCGACACCTGTAGAAGTCCTATAGTCCTCGAAGTATAAGAGATCTTTGTTGTGGACGTCTATCGGTTGATAAAGAAGAAGATGACTCAGTATGAGATCTGTATGAAGTGTGTTGAACTGCGGCGCGTCTCACCGACGATGGAGCGCAGCTAATGTCTCATAGTAGATGTGCGATCAACTTAAATAAATGGTAAACTTTTGTTTCAGAATTCTTTATATCATATACCGAAGAGAACAAAGAGATGTGGTTAAGAATCCTGATGAAAAGGCTATACATGCGCATGAAAACGCTGTCACTGTGTTGTGAAAACAGAAAATAAATGATTAATAGGTTTAATACATAAAGGGCCTAATTGACCATCCCGTGTAATCTTTAACCGACGACCGACGTTTGACAGATTTCCATTACAAAAACTGTAAAACGTCTAGATAAATTCGTCGGTTAAAGTTTACTTGGAGATAGTGAAATAAACCCTTAGATTATTATGTAGAACAAAGTGTACAGAAATAATTTAATATAATATAATCTGATTTTTATAAATTAATAAAGATTTTCTCCAACAGTGGACGTCTGTCGGTTGATAAAGAAGAACAAGAATAACCAAAATGCACACCAAAATAGTAGTACCAAAATAGTGTACAGTGGTACTCTATTCTGTACTATAACAATAATAATAATAGTGATTAGTGCGACGTATTTACGATAAATTATTTCGAATTGTAAAATATTTATACCTACATCCTGCATTTAATTGATTTCTGTAAAAAGTGTACGAATAAATGATTCCGCTGCGTTCAGAAAATTGACTACTGAAATGGAATTCACAATCCAATGATTCTCACAAAACACCCGACATTCAAATCCTAATCCTATTAATATTATAAATGCGAAAGTTGTGATGTATGGATAGATATTTGTTACTCATCAAACATGGCTGAAATTTGGCACAGAAATAGATTATAGTCTGAAATGACATATGGGCTACTTTTATCCCGAAAAATAAGAGAGTTCCTGCGGGAATTAAAAAATCTTAATCCACGCGAACGCGTGAACGCGAAGTCGCGCGTATCAACTAGTTCAACGAACAGAGTTAATTGTAATTTACCAACAACCTCCCACATGTTTTTTCAATGCATGATACTTCTGCATGCAGACTTTTCACATAACTCAATAAATTCGCCAGTTTTTGTTGAGAGGTCTGTCATTTTTTTAACTCAATGGTCATTTTAAGTAATGCCTCTTCCACAGCAGCGTGATGAAGCGTCGACTACTAACCGCACAACAATTAACGTCCATAGTTATCGTTTCTCTGTCGTATTACAAATGCGATGTGTATTTCTAAAGTTGAATTTAATGAATTTTTCTTCTCCGAGAGGAGACCAACGCTCAATAGTGAGTCGTTGATGGATTGCTGACGATGATGATCTTGAATTTAATGAATTATTAATATTGTGTAATTTAAAAAAAAGTAAATTTGAAGGTAGTGTAACTTTGCGAGTTAACGTTATCTGTGCGGAAATCTGTCAATAAACGCACAGTTAACTTAACGAGAAAGAGAATTCTTTCATCCCTCTTCCGTGCATATCAAGTGGCAAATTATTTATTTATTAACGCAACGTTACATATAACGTAAGGTTAAAAAGTTACACTATTAAAAAACAAAGTTTCACTATTAAAATTGAACAAGGGAGATTGCGTCAATGTAAATAAAATTAGCAAATTCGTCTGCGTGCGTCGCCAATAATAATAGTTATTTGTTCAACAAGATAGCAAATTTCATTTTTGTTGCGAGTGCCTAGTTTGAATCCTGAGAGTAGTGAGGGATTCAAAGGCACAAGAAGCAAAAACTTTGCTATCGTGTGATACATACAATTTTTCACCTCAATAGCGAAAAAATACAAGATGTAAGAGAAATATTTATCAAAACATAAAGGATATTTTAAAATTTTAAAAATTAGGTTTATTTATTTAAAAACTTTTCAATATCATGAGCGGTTAAAACTTTAGATTTTTTGGATTTGTGCCCCTCCGACTGTCTATTCAAAAATACAATAAGTTTAGGATAAGTTTCAATGTGAACGTCGCATTTCGATTTGATTGTAGCTTTTAACATGGAGTAAATACTCCATAATGTAGATGGTTACCTTGTTTTAGACAATTCCATGAAATATGATAAAATCACAGTCTCTGAATAGGACTTCGCACCCTTAGAAAGTCTCCAATCATTAAATAATTCATAGGCTAGGCTTTCAAGTATTTTTCACGAGACTATTCCGGAAGAAAGTTTAATTCGCGTTAGACACTAATTCTTTTAATTCTGAATTATAACTAGATTCACTCATTTTGTTATTTTAAAATTCTTACAACAAATAACTACTAAGAAATTAGTACCTAATTAAGATATAGAATAGAGTTAATTATTTTTTTTTTTTTTGCCGCCATTTTATATTACTCTTTTGTCTGCGTTCGGAATTGTGTCATTCATAAAATAAAATATATTAATTAATTAATTTTAATTTTCTTTTATGTTTCATGGTGTGTTACAGAATTATAAAGTCTAAAACACATTTACGAAAAGTAAATAGTTTAAATAATAAAATAGAGAGTTAAAAAATTTTGTCGAAATGTATGGGGTATGCAATATTATATACAAAATTTCTGAACGTTTCTTGAGACGATGAGTTGAAGAAACGCCAATCCAATGCGTTCTATATTCAAAACACTTTTTCTCACTGAGTGAGCAAAAACGACTTTTGCTCACTGGTTTTGGGCAGCAAAGGCGCCCTTTTTGAGCTAGAGAGGTGAAAATTATTTTATTACATACTTCAGGCTTGTTGACTGCTGCTCCTTATTACTTCAAAACTACTTAATGCTAGTTGATACTTGGTAGAGCCATACCTATACCTAAGTTGGTGGAAGTACTCTACGCTTGAATTCAGGTATAGTGTGACGAGTTCATTGCTTCTTGATGAGATAAGTAATTTTACTTGCTTCCTGTTTATAATTAATAGCAATAAATTTTATTATTGAATTCACTGTTGTTATTTATTCAACCTTTCCTACCTATGACTTTCTATGTCTAACCTACCTATGTCTTTTCTTAGAGCCATGCCAATGATTGAAAAAGAGTCTGTGGAAAATAGCCACCTACGAGATTTCTTGTAAACGTTTTAAACCTAAAACTAGAACAAGACAAGGCTTTTCCAATTTTATTTGATAATGGTTAATAGCTTATAATAATTATAATAATTATAATTATGGTGTTCTTAAATCATCAAATAAAATTGAAAAATTCATCCTGTTTGAAGTAAGGATGTAAGCAATAAGCATTCATACTAACCGCGCAGACACCACCAGACGCTCACAGAAACATACAGACACGCTCACACAAACAAAATGTTCTCGCCAAAAATGTCTGCCAGCTGTGCAGTTACGCCACGCTTAGGTTCGCTAGATGTGAATACGTTCACAGATAATGTAATAGAATAATATTTTTCCATCTATGCTAGTACGTTTCTGGTATGTACGGTGTCCGTTGATGTAAATAGAGCTTGAAAGGTGAAAGAGAATATTTTGGATGCATGAGAGTTCTTCATAATGTTCTCAAAGGTGTGTGAAGTCTGCTAAACTGGACTTGGTCAGCTAGTTGGCTTATAGCCTTCGTATTTTGAGAGGAGGCCCATGCCCAGTTTTGGGCTAGTGATAGGATAATAATGAAGATGATGTAATAATATTATGACTTGCGCATCGATGTAATGTGCGAATATAATATTTATTGAGTTTTAAGTGCTGCGTCAGGCAGAGGCGTAACTATGCCGTTTGAGGCCCGTGGCAAATTCATCGGATGGGGCCCTCCCTTCCCCAATATAAAGAAGTTCAACCAATGAGATAGAATTTTTTTATTTTATAATAAATCACTACGTGAAGTAGGTACATACAAACGCATTTATAATTACTTGATTTTCTAATAACCTTTAATTCAGAGCGCATTGAACTGTATGTTACAATTTTTGTATTAGTATCAAACAAAGATTAAAATTCCTTTTTTCTGGCTTTTTGTTCAGCAAAAGTGTTAGAATAGAATAGAATTCTGTTAATGACATATTAACCAAAAATGTCATTTTCGCGAGCGAAGCGAGCTCGAATTTTTTTATAATTACTTTACGGCACTTAGTAGTCCATTTTTGGCACCTACAATAGCAACGTAAAAGCAACATTTTCGCGAGCGAAGCGAGCGCAAAATTTTTATGATTGTATTACGGCACTTAGTAGTCCATACTTGGCACCTACAATATAAAAGTAAAAGCGACATCTTCGCGAGCGAAGCGAGCGCGAAATTTTTTATAATTGCATTACGGCACTTAGTAGTCCATTTTTGGCATCTGCAATAGAAATGTAAAAGCGACATTTTCGCGAGCGAAGCGAGTGCGAAATTTTTTATTATTGCATTACGGCACTTAGTAGTCTATACTTGGCACCTACAATAGAAAAGTAAAAGTGACATTTTCGCGAGCGAAGCGAGCGCTAAAATTTTATGATTGCTTTACGGCACTTAGTAGTCCATACTTGGGCACCTACGAGTACAATAGAAACGTAAAAGCGACATTTTGGAGAGAGAAGTGAGCACCAAATTTTTTACGATTGCATTACGGCACTTAGTAGTCCATACTTGACACCAACAACGTTTTTTATTTTGCACTACGCCATTTAGTCCTGTACTTATAGCGCTTGAGACCCTGCGCTTATATGCGCCGCACACCCGACATCGTAGTTAAAGTCGGCCCTACCAACTATTTAGTCATTGTTATTGGGGTACCTATATTCGGTAATTAATTAGATATTTTATAAAATTTTAAAATATATGTTTATGAACTTAATGACATTTAGGTACCTATACAAAATACACATACAATAACATATTAATTTCTATAAGACATAAATAAAAATTTTGGCCTCAAATTTACTGCCCCTAAAATCTGCTGCCCTGGGCTCCAGTCATCTCAGCCTTTTGGTAAATCCGCCACTGTCTGTAACCTTTCTTGTCTCAAAGAATTTCGTTTATATCAATTTTAATTTTGAAATTAAAATTGATATAAACTTGATTGATTGATTTGGCTAGCCGTAGTCACAGGAATGGCTATAAATCTTAGGATCATCTTGTGCTTCTGGCCTTCTCTGACCGGGGCCCCTTCCGGCTGGGGCCCGTGGCATTTTGCCGTCATGCCACCCTATAGTTACGCCTCTGGCGTCAGGGATTATAGCCACTAAAGCTCTCACTTTTCTTAAGAATAGGAAAAGGCTCACTAAAAGTGTAAATACTAAATAATTATAAGAATATCTACCATTACCAAATAATATTGAAAAATTCATCCTGTTTGAAGTAAGGATGTAAGCAATAATTAAAAAGAAACCAAAAATAATGCTTACAAGTCAAATGTATTACCTACTTATATCTTTTCTTTTTCCTCTCCTTGAAAATTGACCTATACCTAATACAAGTATATTGGCATAGTTTGTAAGAATGTTACAAATAAAATAAACATTTAAAATAGCTCATAAAATATAAGAATTTATTTCAAATACACAAAGTAAAGACTGTCACGGTAACAAGAGAAATAAAAGTCTTTTATTTACGTATATCAGAGACGGCGTTCTTCATAAATTCGGCTATAAAATGTAAGTACTCGTAAATATCTACACCAGTGTATCATATCCGTTTATTTACTTTGTCTACATAGTCTATTTTTAAATACACAAATATTTTGTAATGGTGTTACATCGACGATAAAATAATTGGCTAATAAGAACTAATAAGTATATCGTTTATCGCACGAGACAGTCGCTTTTGTGGTACTTCAATTAATTCACAGTTGTAGGTAGAGGTACATATAAACACTTATAGTTACTACTTTTTATTCGAATGGAAGAAGCGAAACAATGTTGTACGATGCGTAACTCAAGGTGCTCAGATAAATAAGCTATTTATTAAAAGAGTTGTCGAGTACGGTAAGACCTCTGTTATCGTAGCGAACGAGATGTGAGCGGCTTGCCTCGGCACACTCTCATATCGCGCTCGATTTTACAACCTGACATTAACAACTCTGGTTTTTGGAAACGACAGTCGGAAAGCCTCGGATTAAGTAGTCACTATCGGTCGCCGGCGCCGCATACCAACTCTTAGTGCTGTGCGTGGTTCAAATAACGAATAGTGCTTACACTTTTACTAACTCTCACTTTTAGTGCCGCTTAATATGACAGCAAGTAATAACTGCAGCAGCGTTGATCTGACCAAATCGAGTTTACGCCTCACCGGTAACAAAGAGGGCGAGACGTGGCGGGAAAAATCGAAAATCGTTTTGAAACAGATAAGATACTTGTTCAGCGAGATCACAGTCGAACCATGCTTGTTTGTTTACATGATGGGCATTGCGCTGTCGTCCATCGCCGTACAGAACATGCACTTGGAAAAGTCGTGTCGCGTGAACTGCGCGTTCAGCGAGGAGGTATGCGATCGCATAAGAGACAGGAATACGACTGGCCTGGAGGCGGAGATGAATCAGGTTCAGTCGCTAGTGGCTAAGATTGTGGCCTGGAAGTTTCCTCTCCAGACAGCCATTCCAGCCGTGATGGTGCTCTTCATCGGTGCCTGGAGCGACAAGACCAAGAAACGGAAGATATGTATCTTGTTACCATTTTTGGGTGAAATCATCACCAATATTGGTCTCTTACTCGCCACGTACTACTTTTACGACTTATCGTTGATCGGTACTGCATTGATAGAAGCTTTACCTGCGGCGTTTAGTGGCAGTTATGTCGTTGTATTCATGGGAATGTACAGCTTCATGGCTGATAGGACTACCGTTGAAAGCAGGACGTTTCGTTTGGGACTCGTAACTATTTGTGTGAGTTTAGGCACTCCCACGGGAACGGCTCTTAGTGGAATACTGTTACGATCCGTCGGATATTATGGTGTGTTTTCGACGTTAATATGTTTGTATGTCAGTGCGTTTGTTTACGGTGTTTTTAGACTTGAAGACGTGTTGCCTGTTGAGGAAGAAAGGCCCATGCGTAAAGAAGGGCAGAGTAAATTTAGACAGCTATTGCACGATGTATTTGGTCTGGTCACTAACACCGTGCTGGTGGCGGTCAGACCACGTGCGTTTGGTATGAGGAAGCAGATATTGGCAGTCATCATTCTATACGTTATTATGGTTGGACCGTTATATGGTGAGTAACGCTGCCTTTTTTGCAAACAATCATTGATATTCGTCGGTTTACTAGACGCCTTTGATCATAAAGTGTGTAAACTTAGTCACGTTTGTTTAAAATTGGCCAATATAAAAAATTAGGACGTGATTTAGATAAACACAGTGCTAGACGAGAAGCTTCACGAGTTCTGGTGTTACATTATAATATAACGGTTGTATGAGATGATTTTGAGCTTGTGTGTGACAATAATTATATCGTATTATGACGTACGAGTGCTAATGTACGCGTTACGGTCAGAGACCTATGTTTAATAGCAAGATTGAAAACAGTATGTGAGAAGTTTTTGTTAAACTGATAAAAGTTTTTTATTAATTTAGTCAGTAGTCAATTAGTCATACACCTTGTATTGATGAATTATGGACAAACAAAACTAGCATGTTTTTTGGTAAAAAAAAAGGTTCATGCAAAAGGAAAAAGGAAAAAAGAATTTTCATGTTTTAACTAATATGGGAAATAATAGGTTCATATCGGTAATACATATAGAGTCTGCTCTATGCTCTATGTTACAATTATAAATTAAAAAAAAGACTAAAATTACTGCTCTACTTTACATAAGAAACATAGAGTATAGGTTTATAGGTAGTATTACATTCTATGTTCTACTTTGGTGGAATCGTATGTACGAAGCGTACATAAATGTACCTAGTATATCTAATGATCATTATAGAATAAATCATCATCATTATATAAACGTGCACTGCTGGATACCGATAATTTGGGATCGGATGGGAATTTGGGTACATATAGTGGAGGGGTTTATCATCCGTTCTTTGAACTATGCATTAAACTGTCTACTGAGTCAGAATATTACCTTCTAAAGTAACAGATAATCTCAAAGTATAGAATCATAAATCAAAAACTATTTTTATTTATTCAACCACAAGATAGTCCTTGACTGCGATCTCACCTGGTGGTAAGTGACAATGCAATCTAAGATAGGTAGCAGGCTAATTTGGAAGGGGTATGGCATTGTACATTCGACCGATACCTCTAATCTGTTTCTAAACACCATCGTCGTCTTTGCACGCCTTTGACGGTAGGGTGGTAACTAGCCACGGCCAAAGCCAGACCAGAGACAATTCAGAAATTATAAACTCCCGTTGGGAATCGAACCCGAGACCTCCCAGTTATAAGACCAGCTCTCACCACTGCGCCAGGGAGGTCGTCAAATGCTTACACAAAGCGGAGTCAGTTAACGGCTAATTAACGTTATATACGAGTATCGCTCTAGAAATATTGCATCGAAGACAATAGAAAAAACTTAATTGAATGTGAACCATTTTGTTTTCATGGAACTTATTGCTCATTAATGTCTGCGGAATAATCTTATATGTATAACTAACTGCATTTAGGTCGCCGCACACCACCGATCGAGGTAAACTGCTTCTTTAGCACGCAACTCGATTCCTTGTTGCCATGTTTAGTCATCGAAAAACGTGCAAAAATTAACACTACCAAAATATCACAAAAATTTGAATATCAAAATTAAAGACTAATAAACATATAGCACATCTTTTAGAAGTGTGGGTAAAGTTATATCACACTAAATGTGTGTGTGGTGTGTCTGTGGGTGTGTGTCTGTATTGGTGTCTCTCTCTCTCTCTCTCTCTCTCTCTCTCTCTCTCTCTCTCTCTGTGTGTGTGTGTGTGTGTGTGTGTGTGTGTGTGTGAGTGTGTGTGTGCGTGCGTGTGTGTGTGTGTGTGTGAGTGTGGGTGTATGTGTGTGTGCGTGCGTGTGTGTGTGTGACGAAGTCACGGGTGTCTTCTAGTTTATTATTAAGTTACTACTAAGTCTTAGAAAGAAGAACGATAATAATATTAAAACAGTTGAAATGAGCGTTTATAATTTTTTTTAACATGCATGTTTGAAAAACATAAAAGACAATTGATTTTATTAAAATCTTTATTTTCAATGAATTCTCATCAAATATAATTTTTAAATAACAATTATTGTCTACCGTAAAGTTGGAAGAATGAATAAAGAATTAACATTTAAGAAAAATTAATTGAGAAAAGGAAAGAACAATAACCAATCTCTAGCTGTGTGGAAATAATTGCTTTATGAATAATTATTTCAACTAATTAAACTATTCATTTGATGATGGCGACGATCAATTTATTCATTTCATAAATCATTGTAATTATTAAAAAAGCAAGATAAATAATTGCATTTAGATTTGCACTTATATAAATAATCATAGTCAGGTACTTACTTTTATCAAATAGTGCTCCTTTTCACCAATTGTACCAAAACAATTCCCTTTAAAAGGATCTCTTTAGCGTTGGAATATAGCACCTTAATCTAGATTCCGTTTAACTAATCCTTAGAATTATATACGGTCATCGATGTATATGGATATGCCTGTCCCATATAATTGCATCTACAAAAATACGCTTGAATATTACATCAATAAACACCGCGCGTTCCCCGCGGCTCGCTTTGACGCGAGTGTCAACCAACCACGTTCGAGGAATAGCGACTCCCTATCAACCAGAACAAAAAATGGAAGCACTTAGTACTTTTTTTAAACTTCTTTTAAGTTATTTTAAAACAAGAGATTCTGTTGTCTTTTTGAGCGCGTTTTTTCCTCTGGAGGCCTATCCATATACATTGATGTATACGGTGTTTTAACGGTGAAGGAAAACATCATGAGGAAATTTACACACCTGAGAGTTCTCCATAATGTTCTCAAAGGTGTGTGAAGTCTACTAATTCGCATTGGTGGACTATCTCCTATAACCCTCTTCTGAAAGGAGACCTGCGCTCAGTAGTAAGACTTTAATAAGTTATACAACGTGTATTGAAACTCCGAAATAATACTGAAGGAGGTGAATGTGCTCACGAAACTGAACAACTTTCCCCAAGGAACATAGGTCGAAATATGAAATTTACCTCCCATAGTAAATCAATCAGCTGATTCAGTCAATTTTGTATGGGAGGTCCACATTTTTTTCACATTTCGATCTATGTTCCTTGGGGAAAGTTGTTCAGTTTCATGAGCACATTCACCTCCTTCAGTGTTATTTCGGAGTTTCAATACACGTTGTATAAGCTCATCATGATGATGATTCCTTTAATTTTGGTGTTACCCAAATCTTGCTTCAAGGAATGTCGATGAAAAGTGGTATTAGCTGTAGTTTTATTAACTTGCTCATAAGCTTGTCAAATCAATAATATTTTAATAGAAAAGACGAGCAAGACATTAAATAAATAAGACGTAAAACCTATTAAATTGATTGGATATGCATAATATTATTATCTACTATGTACCTATTTCTACTGTTTATCCGGCCAATGCACAATGCACAAATATCATTAAGTACTATTAATAATTATTTATTTATAATTAATTGATAACAGTGGTGTTCAATAATAGTAGTAATTCTATTTTTTTTTAATTTATATGCTATTTAAAATAATGTAGGTATATTATATAATTTTTTACATAATTATGAGAAGTCGCGACTCTACCACCGGTTCGTAAAGCAGATAACATACCTATTTAAATCTTTAGGTGCATTATTAAGGTTATTGAAAGTGTGTCGTTCCGAGCCTTGGGTTTCTTTTTATCCTTCTTATAATTTCCTTTAACTCCGACTGGGACCTTGAATATTAATGTTGGCACTTGGCAAAATGGCAGCACAACAATTGCAATTGATCAGTTCACCGCTTTTGTTTTGCACACTTTTGTATGTTAATTTTAATGCATACAGTGTACTTATACACCATATTGTTTTTATATCTCTAAGAGTTATGAAGTCGTAGACTAGCTTCAAATTGAAGTAGGTATATTATCTTATGTAGTTCTTTCGTTTCAAGTATACTAAGCTCTACACTATGACATTAGTATCACAGACAGATACTAATGTAAATATGCATGTGTATGTTTGTATGTGTGTGTGTGTGTGTGTGTGTATGTGTATGTTTGTTCCTCCTTTACTCCACAACGAATGAACCGATTTCGCTGAAATTTGGAAAGGAGAAAGCTGACATCTAGAGTTAACACATTACATTTTATCCCATAAAATTAAAAAGTTCCTGCGGGAATTAAAAATCTTTATCCACGCAGATGAAGTCGCGGGCATCATCTAGTATTTAAATAAACAGTATTAATATTTGAATAAGCAATTTCGAAAATCGCACATGTTGAATATTTTGGCAGTGCTATTTCTTCTCATTAACGATTCCATAAAAAGAAAGCTGTGAATTTTTCGAAATTTTTGCTATACGTACCATGATGCTGGTGAAAATTTTAACCGACAAACAAACACAGTCATGGATAATTCTATCGTGTATCGATTCCATCACGTTTTGTATTAAGTCCAGACATTAAACTGTCAATCGAAGGATTCAATTTAAATAGATTTAAATGATTTTATCGGTATACCACCTTCCAAGTTTAATGACATCAAAATTCAAAAACAATAGTTAAAATTTATTTATGCAAAAACGGATCAACGGTATCAAATTTTATTAATCCTGTATTCTAATGGAGTTAGGTCAATAACCGTGTTTGCGAAAAATCATAATACATAATATGTATTTAGAATTTTAATAGACAATTTAGCTATAGTTAATTTAGCTAATATATTTATTATTGTGAAAGTAAAGTTAATTAAAATAAACCTTTAATATTTTAAGTAATAAAAGATTGTTAATCAATCTGCTGCTGCTTCAACGTTGAAAGCAAGGCTGTATGGACCATCCTATTTAATATTATAAATGCGAAAGTTTGGATGTATGGATGGATGAATCTTTGTTATTCAATCACGCCGCAACGACTGAACTGATTTGGCTGAAAGGCACAGAGATAGATTATAGTCTGGAATAATACATAGACTATATTTTATTACGTAAAATAAGAGTTCCCGCAGGAATTAAAAAACCTCAATCCACGCGAAGACGCTATGGGGTTATTCAAGGGGCGGACCAACAAATTCCTGAAAAGCCGGCAACGCATTGGCCCTTTGCTACATACTACAAGTATTCATGGGCGACTGTAATCATTTAACATCAGGTGACCCGCCTGCTTTGATAGATAGCGAATTGATAACCTTTTTTTTTGTGGGTAAAAAGTAAATAACACACTTCAACAGCAAACATTTTAGAAGATCCACAAAACAATTAACTGGCTTTATATTGACGTACAAGTTAATGAACTCAGAACCTGACCGATAACAATAGGTTAAACGCAGACTGAGTTAAGTTCCTGTTGCGTACTCGAGCGCTTTTTTAACCGACTTTACAAAAGGAGGAAGTTCTCAATTCGTCGGAATCTTTTTTTTATGTATGTTCCCCGATTACTCGAAGGTGCCTGGATTGATTTGGAAAATTCTTTTTTTTGTTTGAAAGGGTATACTTCCCAGGTGGTTGCATAGTCATCAGATCAGGATCTGATGATGGGACCCTGGAGAAATCGAGGGAACTCCTCAAATATACTTTACAAGCTTTTGCCCCCGCGACTTCGTCCGCGTGGAATTAGGTTTTGGGGTGGAATTTTCAAAAACTGTGACGCACATAGTTCTTTATTTTTAACTGATAGCTCAAATACCAACTTAGATGGAAACAGCTTGAAAAATGACGGAGTTTCATATAAACTTCCATCCCCTATTTAAACCCCTTAGGGGTGGAATTACAAATAATCCTTTCTTAGTGTGCGCCTACGTCATAAAAGGAACCAACTGTAAAAATTTCGAGTTTCTAACTTCAGTAGTTTAGGCTGTGCGTTGATATCTCAGTCAGTCAGTCAGTCAGTCAGTCAGTCAGTCAGGACTTTGAATTTTATATATATAGAAGATAGTGGCGTTTGAAGTCAGTTTTGTAAAAAGAATTTTTACGTTTAAATTATCTACGGATATATTGCGTCGTTCGGACGTGTTACTTTCAATATGCTGAAGATCGGTTGACTTGGTCTTTCATTAGTTGATGGACACCAGTGAACATCGTCGATCATCGATCATTGGTTGATTGAACTTCCATCTATGTATCTTACTTATGCAGAGAGCTCTCTAGTATAGTACTTTTTAAAAAGTATACAGAAGATTTTAAAGCCAGTCTAACATTGAACGTTAACAATAATAAATCGATAAATATTGACATTCGAGTAGATAACTGTGAATCTACGGTGACTGATTTCTATTGACGTGACGTTGTTTTAACACCATTATACAATTCAAAAGATTCAAACACAGTTATGTATAGGTATATAGAAATAAAAAAAGTCCTTAAACATGCTTTCGGCTGGGTCACTGTGCGCTGCAGGTCGAATCTTACTTTCCCCTATTATTATTATACCTACTCTTTAATCTTATCCTATACGTACAACTACTAGTGTATTGTCTTATATTACATCGTATTAACAACTCTATATTGATTTTGATGGTTAGGCAAGGGACATGGTTTGAACTATTCCGTGGGAAGATGCGAGCGTAGTCTTAGGCTGAAGTCTATAGACCGCACTCAGACTCGAGACAGAGATAAAGCGAGACAGATTCAAATCTAAACGCTCAAAGTGTCCCGTTTTAACTCTCTCTTAAGTCTGAGCTAAGTCAGAGCACCTCAATAGATAAGTTAATAAGCATAAGTTTAGTATGCAGTGACCCAAGCGCATACCGCGTATTTTCAAGGAGCAGATGATGCGAAACGAACATAACACGTCAGTCCCAGCAAGTATTTACAGACGCCAAAATCCGTAATGTTTGTACGCGTTTGTATAAAAAAAAACGCAATCCTAATAATCCTAATCCTAATCCTAATCCTAATAATATTATAAATGCGAAAGTGTGGATGTTTTTTAGTCAATCACGTCGCAACGACTGAACCGATTTGGCTGAAATTTGGCACAGAGATAGATTGCGGTCTGGAATAGGACATAGGCTACTTTTTAACCTGGGAAATAAGAGTTTCAGCGGGAACAGAAAAACCTCTATCCACGCGAACGAAGTCGCGGGTATCAGCTAGTTATTCATATTTGTATTATCTTAACGTATTCTCTACAATTAATTGCATCAGTGTAACGATGGTAATGACCTCTGGTTGGCGGGTACTCTCCCGCTATTGATAAAAATGTATTGATACAGCAAGAACGCCATAAATTCAGCCAGTCAGAGTCATTGCAATCAATCAATTTTAGAGAAAACCACTATTGATTTTTGGAAGGCAAAATCAACGAACGTTGGCTGCGCGTGAAAATGGAACGTGTGCGAAGGCTCTAAAGTCTAAGGCGTTACTCACCTGTAATGTTTATATTTTTCAGGTGATTCGCAAGTGAGCTACTTGTACGCGATAAGGAAATTTAACTTCAGCGGAGTCGAATACAGTGTATATGGAACTATCAATATCGTTTTGGGATTACTTGGTAAGATAAATTACTTTTTGTCTTCGATCTATGCGCAATGTCGGAGCGGTGATAAGCCGTTTTCAGTAAGCCTTCGCAGTTTCAACATGTTAGTACGACAAGCACACAGAAAATTATTAAAAAACTAGCTTTTGCCCGCGGCTTCGCTCGCGTTAAGTTCGAATTTCAAACCCCTATTTTACATTCTTTGGGATTGGAATTTCAAAAATCCTTTCTTAGTGGATGCCTACGAGAACGTCATTTTTACTATCTGTATGCCAAACAGCCCCATCCATTCAGTGTTTTGAACCGTGCGCTGATAGATCAGTCAGTCAGTCATCAGTTAGTCAGTCACCTTTTCCTTTTATATATTTAGATGACATAGTGGGCTAAAAAAGGGTGTCATAATTAATCACCATCAAAATCGTAATAATTAATCAGTAACAGTATGTACCAGTACAAAAAATAATTACATACCTGGCAGTGGCACTCACACATTCATTGGTTGTTTTGACCCTACCCTGACCCTTGAATTTTGTTAGAAACTTTTGTACTAAGCCCTAAAAGTTATTTTTAAGCTATTGCATAGCTTCTATCGCGGGCCTTGAGCGTGGAGACCGAATCCAGAAATTCCGTAACGAAAATAACCTGACACGGGACTCCTCTCACCGCTAGATGGCGTTGATAAAAAATGCTATGCAATAGCTTTACCGCGGCAGTCCCCGAGTGCCACACGTCTTTTTTTTGTATTGGACGATAACTTGGTCGCCAAACACAAAGTCTTAAAATTGCGAATAAAATTGCGGATTTCGGTGACTTTAATGATATCAACGTGGATTTTTAAGTAAAATCGAGGCGTAAATTATGGTAAACGGGTTATTTTTATTTACTCGTTTTATTACCTACTCGTATTCATTTATTGCATCCCTTCGTTTGAAGATTGCGCACATCAGAAATATACAACTTCTGTAAAGCACAACCAAAGAGATTTAATTTAATTTTTTAAATGTACTTTTTTTTATTAAGCTATTGCATAGCTTCTATCGCGGGCCTTGAGCGTGGAGACCGAATCCAGAAATTCCTTAACGAAAATAACCTGACAGGGACTCTCACCGCTAGATGGCGTTGATAAAAAATGCTATGCAACAGCTTTACCGCGGAAGTCCCCGAGTGCCACACGTCTTTCTTTTTTTTTTATTCGATGACAAGATAGCCCTTGACTGCGATCTTACCTAATGGTAAGTGACGATGTTGTCTAAAATGGTAGCGGGCTAACCCATACCTACCCGTAATCGGTTTCTACACACCATCGTGTCGCAACGCCAAATCGCTTGATGGCACGTCTTTTACAGTAGGGTGGTAACTAGCCACGGCCAAAGTCTCCCACCAGACCAAACCCGAGACAATTCAGAAATTATAAATTCCCAAATTGTCTCCGCCGGGAATCGAACCCGAGACCTCCCAGTTATAAGACCACAGCGCTCACCACTGCGCCAGGGAGGTCGTCGATAAACTCTTGATAGTGATTCTATGACCTATACCTAGGTCAACTAATATTCCAGGCGATAAGAGAATCAAATTCAAACTGCGCGTATTATTATTCTTGTTGCAATCATTTAGCGCCATCCAAAATAAGCAAGTCCTCAGATTCACCTTTAAGTTTTTGTACGTTTCATTTTTTAAGTTTCTTTTTATATTTATAAAACAAAGTCGGGTTTTAATATCCGCATTTTGACAACAGTCAAATATGGAATATATTATCATGGAATTCGGCAAAGTATCGCTTCTATCCAACGACTTTATGGAATATCATTGCTTCTATCCAATAACAGTCAAATACCCAATTGGTGGCTAAATTAATTGGTCATGGAAGGCCACAACTTACAACAACACGCTGACAATTTATTATGACAGATAAGAAGGACCTGTCATAATTAATTTGTCATGACGTCGTAATAAAGCTTGTGACACGTGACAATTAGCGAAGCCAACAAGATTTACACACACAAAGATTGATAACGTGTGACGATCACAATCACCTCATAGACTGTTAATCTCTCGTTATTTGTTAAAATGCGCATCTCATTAGCAAGAATGCTATAATTAAACTAATCAGAGGTGATTGTGATCGTCAATTTGAGTCTTATCTGCCATCATGAATTTGTCATGACGTCACATCGTATAGTTCTTGCAATTCACGAGGGCGCGAGGCTCATGGTTGTGTGTGTGTCATATTTGTATAAGTTTGAGCGAGAGCTTGCTCGCGCCTGACCGCTCCCACCTAGGCTCCTGACAGGCACGCACACTTACGCAATGTGCATGTACACGACGTAACCACAAGTAAAACTCACGCGCCCTCGTGAATTGCAAGAACTGTGATAAAGCCTAAAAGCTAACCCTACCGCCAAAATATTATGTTCTTACTCAAATCTGGTGGTATTCTTATAATCTGTGGAAGACTTAATCGTACATACTGATAATGAAGATAAATAATATTATTTAAAAAAAATAAGTCGTCATCTTAATTCCATATTAACAAAGTATCACTAACGATCAATTATTATTACTGGAGTTAGGTACATTGAGGCATGAAACAGCCAAAAAATAATATGTATTTTGACCTTTGAACAAATAATTCTTGTACATTTAAGTCGTTGATATGAGTATTTGTTATAGTAGGTAGCACACTTTACTGAGATAAGTTTAAAGTTATCACGGATTTTGTACCTACATATTATTTTCCTAGGTCAAATTATTTGTGTGTAACGTTATCGTTATGACTGGGCGATCCTCTCTCGTTATTGGCTAAAAAGTATTGTTGCAAGAATCTCATACTATCAGCCAATTGAGACTGTACCAATGACTGTGGCAATTTTTCCTTCCGCATTCGACCAGCAGGTCACAGGTCAAATACATTTATTTATTTAGTTGATCCCTGCGATTTAGCTTTAAAAAAGACCATTGAACTTTATATTCAGTATAAAAGACTTAGTATCATAAGCCATTTTCGAGAAAAAAGATCTTGACACACTGACGGACAGACGGACAACGAAGTGAGCCTATAAGGGTTCCGAAGTTTTTTCGGAACCCTAAAAATCCCGTGGGAACTTTTGATATTCCGGGATTAAAAGTAGCCTATGTCACTCTCCAGATCCTCATTTCGATTACTCTGTGCGGCGTGATTGAAGGACAAACACACAAATCAACAAACAAACACACTTTCGCATTTATAATATTTTTTTAATTTTTTCCCAGGAACATTTTTCTGCATAACAATCCTATGCAGAACATTCCATGTACAAGACAGCATGATTGGATGCTTGGCTGGAGTGAGCAGGATAGCGGGCTGCTTGGCCTTCGCTCTCTCTCCCACTAGGAGCTGGTTCTATGCGGCTCCACTCTTCAACATCTTCAGCCATACTGGCCTGACTGCTGTGCGGTCCATTGCCACTAAAAGCGTAGCTGTGGAAGAAGTTGGTAGGTTTACTTTTAATTTTGACTTCAAATTATAGCATAGAATTTTCATTCAAATTAATGTTTACAAAGTGGAGTTTCATATCGTCAAAGTGTCAAAACCTCACTGATTCAGAATGTCGAAAAGGATCAACAAGTGTATCTTGCGGCGGCGGCGTTTCCTTTTTCAGTAACTAAAAATACATACCCTTACCTAATACCAGTAATTTGCAATCACATGACAAACTACGGTTATGAATGATGATAATTATTATAACCGTAAAGGGTTAGGTATAAAATCTGCAGTCTATCATTGGCCTAGTAGTACAGTTATTTTCTTCCTTTTAAAAATAAAAATGGATTTGTATTCACTTTCTTTAAATTAATAGGGAACAATAATTGGAAATATTATTCGTATGTACCTATGATATTATATTAGGGATGAGTTATATACTCACAAAACAAGCGAAAAAATTGTTCCGAACGACGAAGAGTATACGAGTAATAGAGTACTTCATTGTTAAATGACATGACAATTTACGATAAATATCTGCCATTAACCGCACTTCATTTACCGCACGCTTGTAACATATCCAAGGTATATATACTAAATAATTTATTACAATTATTAGGATAGCTACACTTAACTCAGAAAAGTAACCGCATTAGCCACGTAACTTTACATAACATCTCATTAGCAGTTAGTTAATGTAGGTTACTGGGAGCTATTTGCACGTTTGTGTAAAATCATTCGTCATAATTGCTTCCTGAATCTGTGATATGAGTTACGGTCTGTGGGAATACAAGGCACTGAAGAACTTGAGTAAAAACAGATGCATGTTTTATGAATTTCTAATTGAAATCTATCGCTGACTTGATTGCTCTTACTGGGAATAATGGATATGTGTATAAATTATATATTATGTCTTGATATATGTAATAATAAATAATTAGTTAATACAAATAAAATATGGACCTAAACTAATAAAAAGTTGAAAATTATTAAACATAATACATCGAGTGTTCTAAAATATTCTCGTCTAACTCATAACACAACCTGTAATTTTTTTTGTAGAGATCATTTAATATTTTTTAAACTATAATTGTTTTTCATTTTGTTTATATTTTTATTCATGACATAAATAATAAGCAAAATTAAACACAAGTGTTTACACTTGTGTTTAATTTTGCTTATTATTACACATTTAAAGCTAAAAAAATTAATCTTCTCCATTTCGGTAGACTCCTTATTTGTGGTGAATATTTTCTGTTAATTTGCCCCGAATAGGAAGTTAAAATATTTTCTAAGAAAATCACACTAATATTATAAAGGTGAAAGTTTGTGTATGTGTGTGTGACGTTTGTTACTCTTTCACGCCACAACGAATGAACCGATTAGGCTAAAATTTGGAATCGAGACAGCGCATACCCAGGATTAACAAATATACGCTACATTTTATCCCTGAAAGATTAAAGAGTTCCCGCGGGAATCAACAAACCTTAATCAAGGCGAACGAAGTCGCGGGCATCTTCTAATAAGGGATATTTTGTTCTATGTTTAGAACTTTTTTCATGCGTGAAAAATGAGGTTTTCGCCTTGAGTAATATGAATTCTCTTTACATAGTAATGATCCTGAATATTTCCACATTGTTTTTTGTATGTTAATCATGTTTTTCTTTCTTTTCAGCAAAACTCAGCTCTGTGATAGGCGTAATGGAGGCACTGGCGCCCTCAATATACATGCCGACCTCCAGTTTTATATACGTGCATACGATAGACACGTTCCCGGGCGCATTTTATTTGTTTGACGCTGCCCTCACAGTTGTAGCCCTGGCTTTGTTCTTGTAAGTTTAGTATCCTTCTAATCTAATCCAACCTCCCTCCGATTTCTACCCCTCTCCCTATTATGTGCCTCTGTGGAAAACTCAACTGAGAATATATCTAATTCATTACGCCATCGTCGTCTCAACCTACCACGCTGGCGTTGATTATTTTGAGAGGGTATATTTACATATTTATCTTTATATAAAGGTTATATAACCGAATGAAATACGTATATATAATCACAGCGGGCGATGGAGAAAGCTATGGAAAAAATCAACGACATAGCTCTGCGAGTTGCGAAACTGAAGTTCAAATGGGCGGTGCACATAGTCCGAAGAGCTGATGGTCGATGGGGTCCCAAGGTGCTGGAGTGGCGACCCCGCACCGGGAAGCGCAGTGTTGGCAGTGTTGGCAGACCCCCCACTAGGTGGACCGACAACATCAAACGAGTCGTCGCAGCAGCAGTGGACATCTATCAGTTGATCTGAATGGAAGAGTAACGATGTTTACCTTTTATCCCGGAAAAAAAGGGTTATGACTGGATTTTTGCACGTAGTTGCGGGCAAAACAACAGTCCGAAATAAATATCGCAGTTTCACTTTTTATCATAACTCTTATAAAGCTTATATACAATCATATTTCAAAATTTTGACGACCTCCCTGGCGCAGTGGTGAGCGCTGTGGTCTTATAACTGGGAGGTCTCGGGTTCGATTCCCGGCGGGGCAATTTAGGAATTTATTATTTCTAAATTGTCTCTGGCCTGGTCTGGTGGGAGGCTTTGGCCGTGGCTAGTTACCACACTACCGTCAAAAACGTGCCGCCAAGCGATTTAGCGTTCCGGCACGATGGCGTGTAGAAACCGATTAGGGGTATGGGTAGAATTTACATTGCTATACCCCTTCCAAGTTAGCCCGCTACCATCTTAGACTGCATCGTCACTTACCATCAGGTGAGATCGCAGTCAAGGGCAATCTTGTCATCGAATAAAAAAAAACTTAAAATAATAAGTGGTATAAGATAAAAAAATTTGCAAGACGTGAAAGTGATTACGTAGGTACACCCACTTTCAACAATATAATCGGCTGTTGGATTATTATTATAAAATCTTCTTTTAAATCTACCCGATTCATTAACGCGTCAATCAATAAATAAACGTGTTTCGATGAAGCTGACAAGAATATCTTGTAATTTTTAATGAATGTTATTATTTTCGAACTAGTCTTATCTCACCGTGAGATTACAAAAAGGCGGATGCACTAAAATCATCTTGAAACTTTCCTATCGACTAATGTAAAGTTGCAGACTTATTTATATTACACTAGCTGATGCCCGCGACTTCGTTCGCGTGGATTTTAAGCTATTGCATAGTTCGCGTGGTTTTTAAGCTATTGCATAGTTTCTATCGCGGGCCAGCGTGGAGACCGAATCCAGAAATTCCGTAACGAAAATAACCTGACACGGGACTCTACGGTGAGCCGCTAGATGACGCATTTTTTATCAACGCCATCTAGCGGTGAGCTGCTAGATGGCGTTGATAAAAAATGCTATGCAATAGCTTTACCGCGGCAGTCCCCGAGTGCCACACGTCTTTTTTAATTCCCGCAGGAATTTTCCGAGATAAAAAAGTGTGTTATTCGTTGCGGCGTTATTGAGTAATAAACATCCAAACGTCCAACTTTCGCATTTATAATATTAATAGGATAATATAGTATAATAATAGGATGAATAGGATTGATATCTATAGTGGATTTAAAAAATTCATTTTAGTTAAAAAGTATTACTAAATATAAGCTAAGCTAAACTAAGTATTAGGTAAGCCCCTGAGTGTTAACTCTACGGGGCTATTTCACCATCGCTAAGTTAGAAGTTAAAATAATATTTATTTTTTATTTATTTTTATTTTTTTATTTTAACATAGATACTTAAGAAAAACCATCGCCAAGTAAACTTTAACCGACGTGTAATGTTATAAAGCTGTGACAGTTTTTGTATTAGCAATGTGTCGGTTAAAAGTTACTTGGCAATGTTGAGGTGGGCCTTAACAAACATCTAAAACATTATTCATATCATTTCAGATACATATATGTTTTGGTGAAACAAAGGGATGTGGTCACAAACCCAAGTAGAAAAGAAGAATATGCCAGGACAAACGAAGTATCTAGGTTTTAATAAAATAAAAATAGAAATATTAATAGCCTTATTCTAAAAAGCAGGGGAAAAAATATGTAGCTAGCCACTACTTAGCTACTTACTCTGTGAACCAGTGCTGTGGAAAGCAAGGTGGTAAACTTTTCCTGAAAAAGTTGAAATCTGTGTGAAAGTGTACTTAAGGTGTTACAAAAAGTTCCATTACACGTTACATTGTTTAACATTAATTAAGACGTTTGCTCAAAGTTAAAACTGATTAGAAATAATGTAAGAAATAGCTCAAGCAGTGCAATTTTTTATCTATTACACTAAAAGTACTTATGTGTAATAATGTATAATTATGCGTATGTTTATGTGTACATATTGTAAATTTTATAAAAAGATTTATTGATTTTAATTACAGCTAAATATTGCCATATTATTTATTATATTTATACAAACGTAATTGTAATGTAATGCTATGAGACTAAAAAGTCTGGTTACCACATATAATGAATTTCAAAGTTAGTAAAGTTATAGCTGGGATTTTCCAAGATGCAATATAAATAATATAATGACTGTGTTTGATTATATATCACATAATATTTTAGTAAAATTAAGTTTTTGTAGTTTTAGAATACTTATAGATAACATTTTATTTACAATAGTTTTAGTTAAGAAATATACTTGTTACAAAATGTTGTTTTGTATTTATTTGTATATTACAACAAGTGAAAATGGTAGAAAAAATTATTCTATTCAAACTCAAAAAGATTTAAAGTAGAATTAATTGTTTACCTATCTATATCATGGCCTACGGCTACATACTATATTATTAAGTGTTTTGTATATATTTAAGGTATTTAATTAATGTTTCCATCCATAATAGGAATTATTATAATAATAATGTTTATATCTTTTATATAGTAATTAAAATCTACCAAGGGTTGTTATAGTATAATAACAATAGTTACGCGTAAGTTCAATGTTTCAATATCTTAAGCAAATAGATTGTTGAAGTGTTTTGGCTGTAGTTTCCAATATTTGAGATACCATTACTGTTATTTCATTGCAAATATTTGCGATTTGACTAATATTGCATTGTCTTCAATTGTTCTGTTATTCTATTTAGGTAGGTACCATATACACACAGAATACGGATCTGAGTTATTTTACTAAAAATCTTATTATGTAGGTATATCACAATATATCAATTCATAGACAAAGAATCTATTATTCCATCAATATGAACTATGAATATTGAGGATTTGGAACTTCATAGCTAAAGTTTGTAATATTGTTATCTTCAATTGTTTTAATTCACCGTAGGCAGTCTGGATGGTTCTGGATTAGGGAGTTAGAATCCGGCGTTCATACAATAATGTATTGTCACGGAAATTCCGTGTACTTTTCCTAAGTATTGTTTTGATCTTCAATTAACAACATCTTACTTATTTGATGGAAATTCCATTTCAGCTTCAAGGCAGCTGTCAAGACGTTTTTAATCGACTTTCAAAAGAGGAGGAGCTTCTCAATTCGTTGGAATCTTTTTTTTTTCTTTTTATGTATGTTTTATTACTCGAATACGCCTGGGCCGATTTGGAAAATTCTTTCGTTGTTTGAAAAATACTTTCCAGGCGGTACCATTGTCATTAGGTCAGGATCTGATGATGGAATCCTGGAGAAGTCGACTGCATTCTTCAAATTTTGTAGGTACTTTTGATATACTTTGTAGTGGAGTTTGAAGTCGGTTTAGTAAAAAGAATTTTTATGTTTATATTATTTCTATTATAAGAATTAAAGTAGGTATTTTATATGTTTGATAGTTATACACAATACACAAGGTGCCTACAATGTATTTTCTTGAACCAACGAATTTTGTCTTGAAATTTTTTCTTAATTTAAACGAGATTTTTTTCGTTTTTGCTCTCAATTAACACCGGATCCAAAAGAAGAAGAAGGATTAACGACCAGAATTAAAAATAAAAGTTTTATATTTAAAAAGCTTCATTAAATAAGGTGAGAACAACGTTTCGATCCAAAACTACTTTCTCCGACCTTACGCGAAAACCAATCCGACCTAAATGCATAGTAATAAGTTATTAAAATATACCAACTCTTTACATAACAGAAGCCATAATAGCCTAAATACCGTATTCAAAGACATTCATTTAATTATGTCTAATGAGTCATTAACTAATGTGTACATTAAATATGTTAATAAACTGAGGTAAGTGTGATTAATATTAACGAAGTGTTGACACTGTCTGAGAATTAACGTAGTTATAGTTCTTGTAATTCACGAGGACGCGTGGCTCATGGTTGTGTGTGTGCCGTATCTGTATAAGTGGGAGCGAGAGCTTGCTCGCGGCTGACCGCTCCCACCTAGGCTACTGACAGGCACGCACACTTACGCAATGTGTATGTACACGACGTAACCACAAGTAAAGCTCAAGCGCCCTCGTGAATTCCAAGAACTATTATATACCATGTGATATATTCTGTCATTCAATCATCACACTAACATTACAAAAGCGAAAGTTTGTATCTGTGTGTATGTATGTTTATTTTTCCTTCGCAAAACAACGAATAACCGCTTTTGCTGTTTGGAATGGAGATAGCTCATACCCCGAATTGACACATAGGCGACATTATCCAAGAAAATTTAAAGAGTTCCCGCGGGAATCAGAAAAGCCTTAATCCACGCGGACGAAGTCGTGGGTATCATCTAGTTATTTAGACCCTTACTTCCTAAATTCTACCAAGGCTTATAATATTATGTCGGTACACATGTATTTATGCACTCGTTTCTTTAGTAGGACTAAGTATACCTATTGTATTTTAAAATCATTAAATTTCCTTTCTTATTTGTGGACCCTGAAAATTAATTTCCTTATCAAAGCTATCCTTCATTACAGCTGAAAATACCGGCGCTCCTTTTAACAACGTTTTGGAATACTGAGTATTATTTTAACCTAATATTAGGGTTCTGTACCCCAAGGGTTACCAACCCTGGACTCTGTTACTAAGCCTTCTTTTGAAATAGAAATAGAAATAGAAATATTTTTTATTCAAATAAAAATTTTTACAAGCGCTTTTGAATCGTCGATGAATGGTTCTACCTACCACTGGTTCGGAATGCCTTTCCTGCCGAAAAGAGCCAGCAATAAACTCGGCGGTTGCTCTTTTAAAAAAAAATACTTACAATAGGTAATGAAACTATGCTATGTATACAGTGCTTCCACGATGAAGTTTCCTAAGGCCAATACAATACAAATATTATAAATAAATACAATCCAATGCATGTTAAGACGAGTAGACAGAAAGCAGACCCATTCCCGTTGGTGGCACCTTCGATCACAGTTCTTCTGTGATCGAAGGGTGGCCCGTTCACGAGCATGACACATGATCCACCCGTTGCTTCGCTGGCCGTATGTTTTTCGGCGTTTTTTGGACAGAACCCTTTGAGTGCGAGTCCAACTCGCATTTGACCAGTTTTTATTATGAGTAAATTCAATGCTATTGCGCTTCTAAGCGTAGTTTAATGCTTATTTAAGACTAGTGGACGCCCACGACTTCGTCCGCTTCTTCAATTCCTTTCATTTTTTTTCAAAACAATCGACACAATTCCTAAATCCCCACAGTTTAGGTAGACAGCAACCTGCAGCATCAGAATTGAGGAGTTGGAACCCGAAATTTTTATGGGACCATCTCTCAAAGTTTTTGTATGATTTAAAAAAAGATTCACGCAAATCAGGTTTAGAAATCACGGAGATATCGATATGCATACATAGAAAAACACAACTCCTTCTCGTTCTTTTTCGAAAGTCTATTGTCATCACACAAAAATGTAATGTCAATTTATATTTATTTATTCTATATTGCACTACAAACAGAAAAAAGTAAACTTAAAAAAATGACCAAAATGTATTATGCCAGTAGAAAAAAGCGGCCTTATCGCTAAAAAGCGATCGTTGACCTTTGAGAAGTTGGATCCCTTGAAAGAAAGACGAATTCTTAAACACTAAGCTATCGCCGTTCTCGTCAAACACAATTAATTCTTGAATTCGGCATATCTCAATATCATATCTTCAATTTGAAATAAATCGTTTAACGTCGTACGATAAATGTAGCTTGCCAATTTTCAGCATAATTTGGCGAAGTATTGGAATGAAAATTAAATTTTCCCCTCGGCTTTATGGATAGGTATTACTTATGCGTTTTGATATCTCAAACCTCTGCTGTTTCTAGAGAAATTCAAATTACTATCGGGATTAGATTTTAATGTAGGAATTTCGAGATATTGTTATTACTATAACATTTTGATTGTGCCATCAAATGGCATTATAACATTTTGATTGTGCCATCAAATGTTATACATTAGCCAAATGTAAATAAATGCATCAAAGAGATGCCTATAATAGCCACATTACTCGGTTTACTTCTGTTTTTCAATTTGGATGTAGCAACCAATTTTAATTATGATAATATAGAGTTAATTCAGTAACATTATGCAATCGCGTTGAAAGAATTAAACAAGATCAATATTTTCATGCATGTACCTATCTAAAGAAAGAAAGAAAAAAGTACATCTATTACCCTATCTTATGACGCATACCTACAATCCTCAGGCCCAAGTCTGGGCGCAGACGGAACTATATTTCTCTCTCTTCTACTCGGAATGAAAACCTAGTAAGTATCATACCTATTTATATCAATTCAATCGTAATAATATTAACTGTAATCATAGTAATATTAATTGAAAGAAGATTAACTAACACAATATAATTGACTACTCGTAGCACAATGCCCAACGATAATACTAATGTCCTAAATGTTATATTATGAGTTCCTTGTACTCAAAAAATAATACTTATCTCAGTGTTACATTCGCGCCTGTTATTTTTGAGTTGCAATCTTTTCAGATGGCGTTAATGCCCGAAACAACAACGGCAACTATGTATTAAAAATTAAAATACTTGATTATTTATTTATACATTCTGTACCACAATATAAACTAAAATAAACATAATTTAAAGGCTGTTAACAAGGACAGCTTATCTCTAAAGAAGAAATTTTTTCTAGAATTTTTTCCGCGGCACTAACACAATCAACTTCTAACATGTCACACTTAGGTCTGCCACTAAATAAGTTTAACGTAGCTAAACTGACTGAATAGAGTCCCCTATGTTGAGACTGGAAGGAAGAATTACTAACTATATTGTGCTTTGTTCGTACACACTAGTGTAATTTGAAAGAATTATTAAGCGATTTATTTATTTTCTGTAATAATAAAGAAGTTCCTGACCAGAGATTCTGTTATCTCTGTTTCAGACAATGTCAACACTGTCTGACCTCCAGTATGTCGTGGTATAAGTCCTTGTATAAACTCTCATTTGCAGGACGTACAGGTGTACTAATTTTATAAATGCGAAAGTAAGCTGAAGAAAGCATGTCTATAACTGAAAGTATGACTTCAACAGAGTTTTACAAGAAAATTTACATTCTGAGGAAGAACAGAGTAACTTTTAAAAATGAAAGGATTTTCAAAAGACTAAGCCGGGGAAGGCGTGAACATTAGTTAGTTCATAATGTTATGTTCATTGATATGTCTACAGCAGCTGATATTTCATAAAACTCGATTAATTTAAGCCTCAATAGCCCAGCGGCTACAGGTGCGGACTGAAAACTTAAAGGTCGCAGGTTCGATCCCCACCCGTTGCACTATTTATCGTACTCACTCCTACACAAGTTTTCAGTTTTCAATTATTTGGAAGGGAGAGGAGAACACCATTCAAGTTCAGCTTGGCCGATATTCTTTATTAAAAAAATAAAATTGATCATCATAATAATTTTTCAACCCTTGTAAACCGGAACATGACCGGATGAACCGGATGCAATATCCCAGTAACAACTTAGTTATCGTATCGACTTTACACGAAGACATCCGCTCGATCAAAGTGCATTATAGACGGCGGTATTCCTTATTGAGAGCGAGCAAAGGACAAAATTGATACATTTCCGTTGCTAGCGTTCGCCCCGAGCGGACGTCTGCCCATGCGCCTCTTGAGCTGCCCGGAGTACCATTTTATCGCGAGCCCGAAAGTGTATTGTGACAGTGTTTGTGCCAGCCCGGATTTGCAGTGCGGTGTTGTTCGGACTCTGTCCTGCGTTGTGTGTAGGGTAGTGTAGTTCCAGGGTCCAGGTTCTGTAAGTACACTAGTCTAAGTATACTGTAGGTACACATCTCCGTCACCCAAGGGCGGAGACTCAGCTAGGGTTTTACGCCGTAGGTACCCACCTCCCTGCTCCGGCAGGGGGGACAGCCTAGCTCCCGGGTCCAACATGGACCCCTCCCTCCCCGATCGTCCCGCTTCCGGGCCCCCTAAGGGCCTAGCGAAGCCAAAAAGGAAAGGCGTCTTCGACGTGGAGCGCCTCATTAACGACCTTAAGCGCAGGAGCCCTGAGTACCTGAACATGTTCAGGGAATCATGGGCCTCTCACGAGGGCCCCGATCGATTTGAGGAGATAGCGGAAAGACACTTTCCGTCCTCCTCGCCTATGGAGGAAGACCCCCCCCAGCTCACCCAGGTCAAGGAGCCTAACTCCGCGACCCCCGCCGGGCCTTCAGCCCACCCGATCCCCCAAAAGGTCAAGGAGCCTAACTCCGCGACCCCCGCCGGGCCTTCAGCCCACCCGATCCCCCAAAAGGTCAAGGAGCCTAACTCCGCGACCCCCGCCGGGCCTTCAGCCCACCCGATCCCCCAAAAGGTCAAGGAGCCTCTCTCCAAGACCGCACCTGAGCCCTCAGCTCACCCCATCAACTTATCCAGGGACCCTGCAGGGCCCTCAGTCCCTACCCCTCGCGTCCAGGAGCCTCACTCTGAGACGTCGCCCGCCTCATCTGAAACGGAGGAGTTCACCACCGTACAATCCAAAAGCCAGAAGCGAAAGCTGAAGGCTTCAAAATCTCACGCCAACCCACCCAAAAAGGTGGTAGTAGACGCATCCCAGCCTTCCCAAGCGGCCTCCGAGGAGGAGTCGCAAGACTCCCCCATGGACGAACCTAGGAAGGAGAAAGTACCTCCTCTCTATATTAGAGAGAAACTTCATTGGCAGCGCATACTGCCAATCATCGAACGCCAGCACATCTCCTTTGAGAGCGCTCGTTCGACCGCGATCGGGATTAGGGTAGACTGCCCTAGTTCCAACGATCACCGTCGCCTCACGACAATCCTCCGTCAGGAAAACATAGGCTACCATACCTATGCCCTCCCTGAAGAACGCGTGCTCCGCGTCATAATCCGCGGCCTCCCCAAAGAGCTCGACACGGAGCTTATCAAGGCAGACCTCATCTCCCAAGGACTGCCAGTCCAGATGGTCCACAGGATGTACCATCCTAGGACAAAAAAGCCCTACGAAATGGTGCTAGTCATCCTTGACCTCACTCCCGAGGGCAAGGAAATCTACAACATTTCAAGTGTCTGTCGGTTGACTGGACTCAAAGTAGAGTCCCCGCACAATCGTGGCCGCATGGGCCAGTGCCACAGATGCCAAATGTACGGTCACTCAGCCCGTAACTGTTTCGCCCGCCCAAGGTGCGTAAAGTGCCTAGGGGACCACGGCACCGTAGAATGCCCAAGGACGCAGCCGACCGAGGAGCCCCCTAGCTGTGTACTGTGCGGGAATAAAGGGCACCCCGCGAATTACCGCGGCTGCCCCAAAGCCCCACGGGAACCCAAGCGAAGGGTCAAACCGGCCGGCGGCAAACCTGCAGCTCCCAATAAGCCCGCCCAAACATTCGTCCCTGCCCCGGCGCCAGCCGCGAGCGCATGGGATAAACCCCTTCCCAGGGCTCAAAACCCTGCCCCCAAGCCCGCCCCATCAGCGGCACCCCCGACCACCAATACCCCCCCGGCGGCGCCCAGCGCCCCACCCCAACAACCTCAGCCCACCCAGGGCTCCATCTCTCCCGAATGGCGCTTCATTATGAACGTCATGAAAAAGGTCGACCTGAAGAGACTCAAAGCTCTTCACGACCTAGTCAAAGTAGACCGCATTAGAGCCATGCTAGAGTACGGTGACCTCCTCGATCAGATGCAGGAAATCTCAAACGAAACCCAAAATGGATAATACACCCAAAGGACGAAGTAAACCACACTCCCTGAGTGTAGCGTTTTATAACGCAAACGGCCTTATCGATCAAATAGACGAAGTGCGCGATTTTGTATGTGCACACCAAATAGATTTTCTCTTAGTGCAAGAGACTTTCTTAAAACCTAGCAGACGCGATCCGAAAATTGCTAACTTTAATATGATTAGAAACGATAGAATCACCGCGAAAGGCGGCACTGCTATCTACTACAGAAGGTCTCTCCACTGTACTCCTCTCGACCCTCCCGCCCTTACGAATATGGAAGTCACTATTTGTCAGGTGAGTATGACCGGCCATCCGACGGTCATACTAGCATCAGTCTACCTACCTCCAACTAAAGATCTACTCGAGAGTGATCTTAAGGCACTCCTCTCCCTAGGAGACTCCGTCATTCTGGCAGGAGATTTTAACGCCAAGCACCAAAGCTGGAATTGTCACTCCCCTAACCAAAGAGGACGCCAACTAGAGAGACTGACCAACCGCCCAGATCTCAATTTTATAGTCGTAGCCCCTGACACACCGACTCGTTACCCTATGTCGGACTCGACCACAGACAGACCGGACATACTCGACATAGCGCTCTTGAAGAACATCGCCTTACAGGTGTGTCCCTTGAGAGTGCTGTCCGAGCTATGTTCAGACCACCGCCCAGTCCTGATCCAGCTAGGACCTCCGCCCACTACTAACCCTCCGACTAAAACGATCGTAGACTTCAAGAAGCTTTCCGAGCATCTTAAGTCACTCGATTCAGTGCACATAGCTAAAATTCCTGACAAAATAGAGACTCTAGATCAAGCACATGCAGCTTCACTGCATCTCACTGATCACCTCCGCGACGCTCTCAGTGTTTGTTCTCGGGAAATGCCAAACGGATTTATCCGTCAACAGCTCCCAGACGACGTGAGAGAACTCATTTCGATTAAAAATGCAGCTCGTAGGGCCCATGACGCTTGTCCGACCGCTGACAACCGGAGGGAACTATGGCGAGTCCAGAGGGAGGTGAAGGCTCGCATAGCAGAACTCCGGGACGAACAATGGGACAGGAAGCTGAGCGAGCTCTCGCCATCTCACGTCGCCTACTACAGACTGGCGCGAGCTCTCAAAGCCGACCCTGTCTCGGCCACCCCCCCGCTCATACGTCCCAACCAACCACCCGCCTTTGAGGATATCGATAAGGCCGAATGCTTAGCCGACAGCTTGGAAGCTCAATGCTCCCCAAGCACCACATCAATAGATAGGTCCCACGTAGAGCTAGTCGATAAAGGCTTAGCTTCCCTCCTCTCTTCTGCCCCTGGAGGCGACCCAATCACCCCCACGACCTGTGGCGAAGTTCGTCAGATCATCAAGGACCTACACGCTAAGAAAGCTCCCGGTCCCGACTCGATTAACAATAAAACTCTTAAGTTACTCCCCGCTCAAATAATAAACCTCCTGGTTGTTATTTTCAACACTCTTATGATGGGATGCTCCTTCCCCGACCAGTGGAAGGAAGCAACAGTTATAGGTATCCCGAAGCCGGGCAAACCTAGAAACCTCCCTACTAGCTATCGTCCCATTAGTTTGCTCAACACCCTTGGCAAGGTGTATGAGAAAGTAATACTCAATCGCCTTAGGGCCGCCGTTGAGGAGAAGAAACTCCTCAACGACGAACAGTTTGGCTTTAGAGCCAAACACTCTTGTATTCACCAAGCGCACCGCCTCACGGAGCACATATATAGTAATTTCAATCGCTTTCAAAGGAAAGGCATCCCTACAGGAGCCCTCTTTTTCGACGTAGCGAAAGCCTTCGACAAGGTATGGCACGCCGGCTTGTTATACAAGTTACACCACCTAGGCGTGCCAGAGAGGCTCGTACGCCTGCTACGAGACTATCTCACAAACCGTACTTTCCGCTATCGGCTAGACGGGACCTTGTCCTCCCCCAGACCTATCAGAGCAGGAGTCCCTCAGGGCTCAGTTCTCTCCCCCCTTCTGTACGCGCTGTACACAAGCGACATACCCAAGTCCCCCAATGTTAGTATAGCCCAGTTTGCGGACGACACCGCTCTCTATACATCCGATAAGAACCCAATCGTAGTCAGAGCCCGACTCCAGAAAGCGGTAATCAGCCTAGGCCGTTGGTTCCGCCAATGGAGGATAGAGGTCAATCCGGAGAAAAGCGCAGCAGTGCTTTTTTCTAGGAAAGGCCAAAAATCCATGCCCAAGCATAAACGCGACATGCTCGTGATCACCCTCTATGGGCGTCATATTCCGTGGCAAGATAAAGCCAAATACTTAGGTGTAACCTTCGATAGAACGATGAGCTTCGCCGCACACATACGCAGAGTCCGTAACAAGGCTCGGTACGTGCTCGGTCGTCTCTACACGATGATCTGCGCTAAGAGCAAGCTGTCCCTCAGACACAAGGTCACATTATATAAGACATGCATTCGTCCAATCATGTCTTACGCGTGTGTAGTCTTTGCACACCTCCCCCCCTCCGCTTATAACAGCCTCCAGGTAGTCCAAAACAAGTTTATGCGCATGGCCACGGACGCTCCGTGGTTCATGCGTAATGTCGACCTCCATAGGGACCTCCAACTCCCCACAATAGCTCAACATTTTAAGCAGCTTTCCAAATCCTATTTTGAGAAAGCTGCCAAACACCCCAACCCACTAGTGGTTGAGGCCTCAAACTACTTAACCGATCGTAACGACCCCCCAGACAAAAGGCGCCCAAAGCACGTCCTTAACGACCCTGACGACCAGATTACGACAGACAACGCACCCTATCAGGTAGGGCCACACACATCGTCAACCTCTGCACAGCGTCTTCGCCGGCGAAGACGAGGTCCCCGTTTTCTAACGTCTCCCGGGCGTGGATCCTTACCACGATCACGGGGGCGTACGGGCTAACTTAGCCCAGCCACTCCCCCCCATACGTCCCAACGTCATCCTAAGCCGAGGTCCGAGCCTCACAGGAGGCGCCCTTAGGAAGACGTTACGCCCCCGATGTCATCGAGCCCTAGGGCTCACCCCCCCGGCGACGCTTCGCGCTCGCCCTCCAGTCCGGTGACGCTGTAACGGCCAGTAGGGCCAGCAGCTTACACAATCCGAAAAAAAAAAAAAAAAAAAAAAACAAAATTGATAAAAATAAATAAAAATTCTTTTTAAAAAACCGAATTCAAATGCCACTACAAAGGATAAAATAATTTTAGTTTGTGTTTTTTTGGAAATTGTGATATATTGAATATATTGTTTTTTTGGTTGTTTGTGACCAGTTTTATGAAAAAAAAAAACGATTTTTGAAGTTTTGTAGATACATATGTTCATTTGGCTTTTACACCGCGAATTATACAGGCTTATTGCTTTCTTACAGAGATTAGTCGGAAAACCTGTTTTCTTAAGAGTTAAAAGAAAAATCTGTTTTTCTTAAAAATTAAAAGAAAGAAAGAACATTGAAATACCCAATTTCTATTCTAATTCTATAGACTTCTGTTTTCTTTTCTACATGTATACTTTGATTTTCTATATATTCTATTTCTTGTATTTCTATTTTTTCTACGTAGGATATGCCCTTTTTATATGCTACAACGTTTCAGACTATTTTCTTATAAGCTGAAAGTTAGTGGCTTAGTTCCTATAGCGATTTGCTCTTAATCAATAAGAAAGGACAGACCTGATTAATTGATACCAAACTTAAATATATAAATATGTGCATAATTTACAAAATTACACAATAATATAATAGGTAAATTATGTATACCTTAATTTTATAGAAAAGTAGCGAATATTTTCTATAAGCAATTAAGCGTCCTATAAGAGTATTTTCAGCTGAAAAGATAACTGTTATGCTCGTATATTTATAAGATTGCTTGCAATACAAAAAATTAATAAGTTCTCACAGCTTCTTATAACATTATTGCTTCAAGAGTTTCAAGTTACGAGTGTAATAACTTAGTAAGACCCTTGAACGCAATTCTTTTCAAATTCTCGCTATAATAGAGTAACATAAAATATAATAAGTAATATAAATCGTGCTAGGTATGTATATCACTTTAATAAGGAGCTTTGTTTGAAGAGAGAACGTAATATTATACAGATCTTCTGGGAAATTCTGTGAGCTTTATTGGGTAAGAAAACTACAGCAAGCCAATTATTATTTAGACAGGTATACTTTCTATAAAAAGGAATAGGTAAAAGCTTGTTTGCTACTTCATGATTGTATTCTTCACGTAAAATTATACCGACCGTCTTTTTATAATTTTGTAAGCCCTCATTGTTTTGAAGAAATAGGTACGTAGGTATCACATCTAGTGGTAGTAATACAAAAATACTTAAACTTATTTTATTAACCGACGAAAAAAAGGAGAAGATTTTTAATTCGTCGCGTATATTTTTTTTTATGTATGACTCACTCAGCTTGGACTATGCATAACTTTTCACAGAAGAGTCCGATTTTGATTTTTTTTTAATGGATAGTCATATCTTAAAATTGGTCCCATTTAAAATTGAAAAATAAATTCCACCTCTAAGGATATTCATACACCGTTTACTGTTAATCGAGTCTATCACGCATCGGAGAACTTTGTACTGGGCTATCCGTTTTCTATGATTCCTTATTTATTAAGTAATATTATACCTCACAGTAAAATTAGCCACTGAAATTAAAAAAAAATAAAAGCATCTAAAAAGCTAAAAATAAAATAAACCTTTTTAGTCTAATAACAGAGCTCCTAAACTTATATTAGTAAGTATTAAGTAACTAATTTTGAGTCGGTGAAAAACTTTAAAAAAAAACTTAGTTGTTTTAAGGTTTTAAAAAAGTACGGAAAGTGGAGTAGTGGAGTGGACCTTTCATACACAATGAGTATTGACATTCAAAATAGTAATATGTAGCTTGATTTGATCTATGAAAAAATATAAGAAATAAATATAGGTATTCTATTTGCCTCTTTATTCTCTTGAATGATCACAGGAAACATTCGATATTAATAACGCGAAAAGATTTTTAGCTTATCCGAATACGGCCTTATGATGCGAATATCAAATCTGGATGGTTTTTCATCTGAATTTTGATTACGTTTCTAAATCTAATACGTACCTAACCGTTGGAGAAGTCATCATACGGTATTTAAGAAATGTATTACGTTGTATTTGACGTAGTATTTTATTCATATGATAGCTTTAGGTATGAAAGACAACTTTTTTTTTATGTGTTCCTTCCTTTTTTCCTCCGACAAAGTAATCGGAGACTGTTCTAGGTCGGTACTGAATATGGCTTTTTTTTGACATATTTTCTTTTTGCTATACTTTCTGGTTAACTTACTACACATGGGTGTAGTTCGTATCTTAACAAATTTAACAAAGACTTTGATAAAATACCTATTCAGAGGTTAAAACTTAAGTAACTTAAATGTTAGTAAAGTACATAATATTATCTTTTTTCTTTTTGTAGAAAGACAACTTAGCTATTAAATTCTTATAGGTAAATATACTTCGCCCTCCAGCAAGATGGACCAACATGAAGAGAGTGGCGGGAAGTGGCTGGATGAGAAGAGCTGAGGACCGGGTGTGGTGGCGCTGTTTGGGAAAGGCCTATGTTCATCTGTGGGCGTCCGCAGGCTATAATGATGATGATGGTGATAATGAAATATACTTGGAGTTACAAAACGTTCTATGTAAACATTATTTAACGGTGCAGGAAATCAGTGACTATTGTAAATTTAACGAATTGAATTCGTATGGAACAAGCTACTTTTATATCATTGGTCGCGGGCTAATATGCATCATATTTTTTTTATTAAAGCAAGTTTTTCGTAGAACATCACTTTTTATTTTATAAGTACAAATTATGGTTTTTTCTGGTGACGAAAACGATGTCTTTTATGTTTTCTTACTTCTAAAGTTCACATTATCAGGCATTTTAAATAATTTTTCCCTAACATGCACAATCAACCACAACAGGAGCTATGAGAAGAATCTGGCGGGTAAGACGACCCTAGAAATGATTTAGCTAATGAAGGTCAAGGAGCTTGTTTAGTGGAATGGACTACCGTGAAGAAATCTACATGCTTGCGACTTCTCTATAATATTCTCAAAAAGTACCTACATAAGTCTGCCAAATGAAACCCCACTTGGCCAGCGTGTTTGACTATACCAAGCCAATATCCTTCTCATTCGTGAAGAAACCGGTGCCCTATATTTAGTAAGCCCGCGATAAGTTAAGAGGATAAAATTAATGAGTTCATTATATCCAAAGGATTAATAAATAATAACGTGTAATACTTTCTTACTGGCTAGGTATCCAACATAGAATATTAGGTAGGTACATATTCAAACTCCTTCCTTTATTATGTCTGTATGCATAATACGTGATTCGCTATTCTGTTACATTTGTTACATTGTCTAGGGAAGACAATACAAAGTAACAATACAGACACTAGTGTAAATAAAGTAGATACTCGTACGTTCAACTATTCCGTCCAATGATCTGAATTTGAGGCCAAGAGCGAACAAATAGGTTCTACACCAATCCACCTTAAATTAAATCAATGCGACCCAAATTGTCCACTGTCTTTTTAATGACACAATCGAGATTTGCACAAATTCGAAAGTTGTTTGTAAGTAATTGTTTGAGTGCAAAATTGAAACAGATGTTACTTTCTAGAGCGTGTTTACACAAAATTCCATTGCGTTTGATTGGTTAACTTAATACGTGCTTATTACATACTTCGTTTGTATGGAAAGCACTCGGAGTTTCTTACTTCTCTTAAAAGACAGTTTCACTATAAACGTTGCCGAAGCTTTGATCTACTTATAGCGCTCCGACACGATATGAATTTATGCTATTATACTACTACTACTACTTTATGCTATTCTTCTACTTTATGCTAGTCTATAAGAACTATAGTTCTTGCAATTCACGAGGGCACGTGAACTTTACTTGTGGATACGTCGCCGTCGTGTACATACACATTGTGTAAGTGTGTGTGCCTGTCAGGAGAGGTTAGGCGCGAGTGAGCTCTTGCTCCCACTTATATAGCTACGACACACACACAACCATGAGCCACGCGCCCTCGTGAATCGTTAGAATTATACAAGATTTAATTAATTGATCGTATTTGTCGATGACATTAGTGTCATAAAAAATCTGTCAAAACATCACGCTCTGATAAGACTTATTTTAGGTTGGTGAAATCAGTCCTTAATTGTTTGCTATAGTCTACCCTGGTAGAGTGAACACAACTGAGGCTTAAAAAACACTTTTTAGATAAATTTTTATTACACATTTTTCATAAATCAAAATATTTTTACGTCTGAAATACAACAAAAAGCTATTAGAATAAAGAAACGTGTACAACTTTGTCTATTAATTTCTTATATTTTTCGCGACTAAAACCGACATCGTGCTGGGTAATTTATTACGACAGAAGGCCTAAGCTGCCAGATGATTTATTAGTGCGCCTTGAATAATGTATCTGACTGTTGTCCCTAAAACATTAAACTACTAATGGTAGCCTAATGAGCCATCTAATTAATAACCTGCGGCATTATTTCTTTAAATTAGTATAAATACAATTGTTACACTTAAAATTTAAATATAATATTTTTTTTTTATTGTGCTAATACAAGTGATACTTATACCATAATAATAAAATTCACTCAAAAATGTATTGAAAAGTAAAAATCTAAATACATATTATATAAAAGGAATGGTGACTGACTGACTGATCTATCAACGCACAGCAGAGTTATTTGGTGAAAAATTTTCTTTATTTTTTCAGTTTTCCGAGGCTTTACACTACTGGAACCTTCATCTCTGGAAGCTATAGAACATAACAATTACAAAATTGAACCTATCATTGTCGCCCATTGATTTCTACATAATTAGGCAAACGCTCACTGCTATAATGTTTACTTGGTCTCTAATTTTTTCATCAAACAACAAAGACATTATATTCATGCCAAGGTCACTGGGCAGAGCTTTTTTAAATAAGTTATGTAGGTAGGTACTCAAGTTAATCTATGCTTATTTAGCTTTATAAATGCGAAAGTGTCTTAGAGCTATCTTTTCACAGGTCAACCGCTAAACCGATCTTGATGAAGTTCGTGTAATTCACGAGGGCGCGTAAGCTTTACTTGTGGTTACGTCGTGTACATGCACATTGTGTAAGTGTGCGTACCTGTCTCCTGCCTAGGTGGGAGCGGTCAGGCGCGAGCAAGCTCTCTCTCACACTTATACACACACACAACCTTGAGCCATGCGCCCTCGTGAATTGCAAGAACTATACCTAAGCCTAGCATCATTATGAAACTTATCAGTTATTGCCAGATTCTATTTCTTTTCTATTTCGCTATTCAGTTCAACTTTTTGGGTTATTTATTATCTAGAACCCTTTCTTACTTGAAAATGATTTATTGGATACCCGAAAAGCTAGTCTGTTAGATTTTCTATGAATAACAACATAACAAGGTATCCAATTAGTGATCGGCTGTTATTTGATGAAATGATTGCTGGTACGTACAAGAAAGCATTAGAAGATAATATTCATAATAATAAATATTTCTATATTCATGAATAAGAAAATTGTACTGTAAATTTTATACAAAATAATATATTAAACAAAATAGCAAGATCGTTCTTTACTTTTATTTATGTTTATTTATTTTATTCACCAAAATGCAGGTACAATAAGATGAAATACTTACACTGTGGTGCAAACCGGTAGTGTCAAGGGTCCAAAACTCAAAAAATCGAGCCTTATACATTTTACCAAGCCTGGAGTGTGTGAGTATTAAACTGGGAGTATTAAAAAAAAAGACGTGTGGCACTCGGGGACTGCCGCGGTAAAGCTACTGCATAGCATTTTTTATCAACGGCATCTAGCGGCTCACCGTAGAGGAGTCCCGTGTCAGGTTATTTTCGTTGCGGAATTTCTGGATTCGGTCTCCACGCTGGATAGAAGCTATACAATAGCTTAAAAACTTGACTCCTCCATAGTATTAAACAATAAAATACTAAACAAAATGGCATATTAAAAGTCAACAATTTTAAATGTCATCGTAAAACAATAAACAATAAACGGTAAATAACAATTTATACAAAGCAAATTGAACAAGAAATTAAAACCCCATAGACACACTCAACAATACAATAATTCAGTAATTTTATAATCATAATATATACTTGTCATACAGCACACATTAATAATAGTAACAGTAGTAGGTACAAAGCTTTCATAAATATGATATTTAATACCCAACGTATTTTAATTTAATTTGTAGGCAAAACTTTTCTCTTGTTAGGTACAAGAGAAAAGTTTTGCCTACTATTTTTGTAGTAATATTATTGTAGGCAATTTTATGAATATTTTATTTTCAGTAGGTACCTAAGAATACTTACTGGATTTTTTTTCAGAATCATTTCATAATTTTTTCAGATAAATTTTAAATAAGTATTTTAAAAATAAATTTCAAAATATTGTGGAGTAGCCGAGAATAAATAATTTTCTCGATAGTTTTACTCTCCGCACCACTCTAGATAGTAAGATTTCCACGAATATTGCATGTAGCAAAAAACCGTGGCACATGGCGCGACATCATCTACAAAATAGTCCTTGGTGGAAGGGTTCACGACTCTCAATAATGGGGAATACGACGCAGAGAGAGAGAGAGAGAAAAAAGCCATTCACCAAGGAAAAGGAAAGAGAGAGTAAGAGAGAGCGCGACAGTTTTTCTACAAACTCCATCGCTACATAACAAACGAATTCCGACATAATAAGCCACATGTTTACAGCTGATTTATTCGACGAAATCGCTCAGACTGTTATTAAATCCCCTATTATCTATTAGTTACAATACAAGCGAGTATGTAGACGAGTTCGTTAATACTGGTTGCCCTATTGATTGGTGGTTGAGTTAGTTAATTGATCTAATATGTATTCAATAACAGTGTTATCCATCGCAGGTTCATCTTTGATGTGTTAATTAAAGATAATCAGTGATATGAATAATAAGCAGACATACAATTATTTATTTAATTAATACAAAAGAGAACAACTCATCGATATCACCGCAGCGCGGCATAATACCTACCCAAGATATTTAATGAATTAATGATTTTATTTATTTTTATGTAGGTAAGATATTTTTGTATCTAGATTATCGTCTGGAATAGGACACAGGCTACTTTTTATCTATCTAAAATTATAAAGTTTCAGCCGGAACAGAAAAACCTCAATCCATGCGAAGGAAGTCGCGAGTATCAGCTAGTACTTAATAATGCTTTAAGAGGCCAGTTACACTGATTTTGATTTTGAGGAATCTTGAAACTGGGTTTATGCTTCAGATATTATGATTGATCAAAAAAAAAAATTAAATAATATTAAGGATTGAACCCTTCTCAAGAGAATGTTGAGAACTAGACAAGATTGGTCTTCTATCGGATATACTTTGGAGAGTGCGCTCAGGAACTTCACAACCTAGTTCCTCCTTCACCTTTTCACCACAGAACTGCGAGAAGTCTTGAGCGTTGGCATCCTTATGTGGTAGAAATTCAACCTTCTCGAACGAAACGCTTCAATTCAACGTTTCTGATAAGAACCGCTAAGGTGTGGAACACTCTTCCAGCATCCGTGTTTCCTGCCACTTATAATTTGAGTACCTTCAAGGCAAGAGTGAATAGGCATTTTCTAGGCAAGCGCGCTCCAACCTTGACCTCATCAGTGCTATCCAGTATTGATTGTCGTCAAGCGCAAGCCTATTTCAGATTAAAAAAAAACTATACCAGTAGTAACATGGGTAATTTTTTTACTCTTGTTACTATACTAACTGCCTCAGTAGTTCATTGTTCATTGTTCAATACCTAGATATATGTATAGTTTGATTCAGCATCTGGTAGACTTCACACTTTAATAAAGCGAACGTCGATTAGTTTGTGCGACAAAAACAGGTGGTGACAGGCGCTGATTGCTTTTGCTAAATGACTACCAAGAGAGCACTGTTCAATATTATTTTGCTGAAGCTTGGAAAACGCAATAAATTCTGTTTGTATAAAGAATAGAAGTAATGGTATAAAGAAAAGTTAAAAAAAAATGTCTCTATGTTGGGACTTACTGCTTAAATCTTATTTTTTGTCTCTGACTTTGATCTCACCTGTTAGTTTATAAATAAACAACAATAAAGCAATATATTAATTAATTTCCTTATTTACAATGCTAGGTTATAAGATTATTATTAATTCTAATATTAGAGGTAACACGTTACACAATTTGCGACACCGCGCCAGAGAGGTCATCAAAAAAAAATTACTGAAGGTGACTAATATTCTCCTATCCCCTCCAAATAAGCGGAAAGCTTGCTTTAGGAGTGGGAACGACAATAGTGCAACGGGTGGGGTTCGAACCTGTGACCTTTCAGTTTTCAGTTCACACCTTTAACCGTTGGGCTATTGAGGCTTATAAAAATTGACACTGTGTCATCTAACTTAGCTTAGGTGGCCTGTAAAAGTTAAAGAACGAGGGTGAAAAGGAATAAAAATTTTCTAAACTTGAACATGTGTAGTAAACTTTGTAACAACCACGGATATAAATACAATAACAACTCTAATGATGTGCCTACTTACAGAGCGTGGGTAGGTCAGACAAACTTCGTGGTCGAGTTATCTCAAGTATCCTTAGAGAGTGGTGTTGGGTTGTTAACTCGATAAGTAGTGAATGTGGGTAGAGCTAATAACTTTTTTTAAGAATATTAGCCAAGCTGAAGTTGACTTATATTCTTCTATGCCCTCCAAATAAGCGAAAACGTGCTAGGAGTGGGGCTCGAACCTGCGACCTTTCAGTTTTAGTCCGCACCTTTAACCGTTGGGCGATTGAGGCTTAGCTAACTCTCTGAAGACTTTTATTCTTTACTAGCGGCACGGGTATAAAATATATAGCCTATGTCATTCACTGTTAATGGATATTATTATACATATAAACCTTCCTCTTCAATCACTCTATCTATTAAAAAAAACCGCATCAAAATCCGTTGCGTAGTTTTAAAGATTTAAGCATACATAGAAACAGAGAAAGCGACTTTGTTTTATACTATGTAGTGATGATCAACCGCAGAGGCGTAACTATACCGTTTGAGGCCCGTGGCAAATTCATCGGATGGGGCCCTCCCTCCCCCAATATAAAGAAGCTCACCCAATGAGATAGTATTTTTTATTTTTTCATAAATCACTACGTGAAGTAGGTACATACAAACGCAATTACAATTACTTGATTTTCTAATAACCTTTAAGTCGGAGCGTATTGTATTTATACTAAGTGCCGTAAAGTAATATTACGGCACTTAGTAGTCCGTTCTTAGCACCTACAATAGCAACGCAAAAGCGACATTTTCGCGAGCGAAGCGAGCGCGAAATTTTTTATGATTGCATTACGGCACTTAGTAGTCCATTCTTGGCATTTACAATAGCAACATTAAAATGTCATTTTCGCGAGCGAAGCGAGCGTGAAATTTTTTATGATTGCATTACGGTACTTAGTAGTCCATTCTTGGCATTTACAATAGCAACATAAAAATGACATTTTCGCGAGCGAAGCGAGCGTGAAATTTTTTATGATTGCATTACGGTACTTAGTAGTCCATTCTTGGCACCTACAATAGCAACGTAAAAGCGACGAAATTTTTTGTGATTACATTACGGCACTTAGTAATCTATTCTTGGTACCTACAATAGCAACATAAAAGCGACATTTTCGCGAGCGAAGCGAGCGCGAAATTTTTTATGAATACATTACGGCACTTAGTAGTTCATTCTTGGCACCTACAATAGCAACGTAAAAGCGACATTTTCACGAACGAAGTGAGCGCGAAATTTTTTATTCTGCACTACACCATATCTAGTCCTGTACTTTTGGCGCTTGAGACACTACGCTTGTATGCGCCGCACACTCGGCATCGTAGGTAAAGTCGGCCCTACCAACTTGTTTAGTCTTCAGATTGGTGTTTAATGAAAGTATTTGTTCTGAACAATATAAATTATATTAATTATTACATGAGACTTAGACACGACAATGGAGGTTAGAGGTGAAGAGAAATAGACACACAGTAGATATATAGTGTTGCCACAATGACATTACATAGACTATAATATACTCATAACATCTCCCTTTTTCTTTTTTTTTTTTTTAAAAAACATGACAATATTTATATAAACTTATTATTATATTATTATGACAAACTGACTGGTTGACAATTACTAACAAACTGATAACATTTATAGAAAACTTATAGACTCACAGACTTAATAATAAATTTTAACTTTAACTTAATCATAGATACAATCTTGAAACCTAACCGGAGGTTTGACCTGTCTACCACTAGTTGTTTTCTTTAATCCAACATCATTACTTTCATTACTATTTTTATCTTCCATTCTCATTTCCTTCCTTGGACTAACCTTTTGACTACTTGCTGGACTTTCTACTTTCTTTTCTAATATTTTCTCCTTAGGTGGACTAGAAGAATGAGAAGATAACAAGTGTTGTCGATTTCTTCTATACGTAGACCCATCTGGAGCTTCAACAATAAATGATCTAGGTTGTTCACATTCCTTTACAATTTCTCCAGGTTGCCATTTTGCCTCTGGTGACTTTTTAAACATAACTTTATCTCCTTTCTTTACTTTAGACAAGATTTTAGACTTTTTATCATAATAAAATTTTTGTTTATCAATATTTTGTTGTTTTATTTTCCTGTATATTTTATGACTCATTATTTTAGGTTGAAGGTGTTTTTCAACAGTAGGTATAAGTGTTCTGAGACGACGAGACATCAATAACTCAGCAGGAGATGGTAAGTTACTTCTAGGTGTTGTTCGGTACTGCAGTAAAGCAAGATACGGATCTTCACCTGACTCTGCACATTTGGTAAGTATGCGTTTGACTATTTTTACTCCAGATTCTACTAATCCATTAGAACGAGACAGGTAAGGACTAGATGTTGTATGTGTAATATTCCAAGACTCTAAGAATTGTTTAAATTCTTGTGAATTCATTGGCGGACCATTATCAGAATTAATTATTAATGGAATACCATGGCGACTAAATATTGGTTTTAAAGCATTTATCAGCGCTTTGGCTCCAGTTGAACTTACATTAGCAATTTCTATGTAGTTTGAATAATAATCTTCAACGACAAGTATGGTTTGATTATTGAATTTTAAATAATCTATTCCGACCTTTTGCCATGGGAAAGAACAAATTTTATGTGACATTAGAGGTTCTGGTGGATTGGCATTTCTATGTGACAGACAGATTTCACAATTTTCCACACACTGCTGTATATCATGTGACATTAATGGCCAATATACAACTCCTCTTGCAAAATTTTTAGATTTTTCTATGCCTTGATGACCACTGTGAATAATTTTCAAAATTTCTGACCTTAGTTTAGTAGGTATTATAAGACTATTACCTTTTAACAATAAATTTCCGACTGAATAGATTTCATGACGACAGTTCCAGTAAGGTAAGACTAATTTATTGACTTCTGACTTTCTATCAGGCCATCCTTGTTCATAATATTGCTTAAGTAGCTGTAGACATTCATCATTTTCTGTAGCCTTGGTAAGCCACTGACGACGTTCTTCTGAAATAGGTAAGTTTTTAACTAGCATGTTGACATGAACCTTGACATCTTCATCCAGTTCATCTTCACTACACTCAGGTAAAGCTGCACGTGATAATGAATCAGCTATGTACATTTTAGTACCAGGTTTGTATTCAACCTTTAAGTCATAGGCCTGTATTCTAAGCATTAACCTTTGTAGACGTGTTGGAACTTCAGCTAAAGGCTTTTTAAATAAAGTTATTAATGGACGATGATCCGTTTCAACAGTGACAATTTTCCCATAAATATATTGATGAAAACGAATACATCCAAAGACAATGGCATACAGTTCTTTTTCAATCTGTGCCATACGTTTCTGACTTGATGTTAATGTTTTAGAAGCATAACAAATTGGATGATTATCTTGAAGCAAGACTGCACCGACTGCTGACTGACTTGAATCAACTGACAAGACTACTGACTTTTTGACATTATAGTGTAATAAGACTGGTGCCTGGCAAATAATATCTTTCAGACGTTTAAATGTAGCTTCATGACTTTCATTCCATAACCATTCACTTGACTTTTTTAATAAGAGACGGAGAGGTTCAGTTTCCTCTGCTAAATTCTTTATAAATCCTCCCAGATAATTTAAAATACCAAGAAATCTTTGTAGATCCTTGAGACAGACAGGAGACGGCATATCTTTGATAGCCCGGACTTTATCTGGATCAGGTGACACTCCATTTTGTGAAAATATATGACCTAAGTATTTAACTTGAGTATGACCAAATTTACACTTACTTTTATTAAATTTGAGGTTGACTTCTTGAGCTTTCTTAAACACTCTTTGTAAATTTTCATCATGTTCTTGTTGACTTTTTCCATAGACTAAAATATCATCTGCATATACCATAACTCCAGGTAAAACACCAAATGTTTCTGTCATAATTCGATGAAATATTTCAGGGGCACAGTTAATACCAAAGGGTAATCTTTTAAACCTATAGCGGCCAAATGGGGTGTTGAATGTACATAACATTGAGCTTTCCAAATCCAGACGAATAACCCAAAATCCACTACTTGCATCAAGAGTAGAAAAATATGATGCGCCATGGAGCTTAGACCGTACAATATCAATGGTAGGTATAGGGTAATGAGACCTACATATTGCTTCATTTAAGTTTCTTGGGTCAAGACAGACTCTAAGTTGACCATTTTTCTTCTCAACTAATAAAAGTGAACTCACCCATGCCGTTGGCTCAGTAACCTTGGTGATGACATCCAGACTTTCCATATTTTCCAATTCCTTCTTCAGTCTATCATGTAATGAGAATGGAATTTTCCGCGGTGGATCAATTTTAGGACGAACATCAGTATTGACAGTGATATGACACTCACCAGGTAGACAGCCCAATCCATCGAATACAGATTTATACTTAGACAATAGACTCTGTAAATTATTATTTTTATTAATATAATATGACTGTAAATGTGACTGAACATGACTGACTGACTGTGACTGTGACTGTTGATAATTATTACTATTATATGACTCTGACAGATTTTGATAATTATTATATGTATTATATGACTCTGACTGAAATTCATGACTGTTGACAAGACAATTATTAAACTCTGACCTGTGACTCTGACTCTGTACTAAGTTGGAATCATAATTCTGACTAAGACTTTCTTGACAATCATTTGACTTTTCAATATTAAAGACTCTTTTAATGAGACCTAGCTCTGAACAAGTACTTTTACCAATTACAGTTGGAGATGACACATTTGCAATAATAAAGTTAATTATTTTTGTCTGAGGTTGACTATTTACATAATAAGTACATTCCAATTTTTGCTGACCTAATATAGGTATGCTATTACCACAATAAGATGTAACTTTAGCATGACAAGGTGAAAAATTTTGATTGACATTCAATGATTGAAACAAATTATATGACATGACATTAGCATCACTTCCTGTATCCAAAATACATTGCACATTTATGTTATTAATTGTAAAATTAACACTCCAATCTGAATTTGTAGTTTGACATGAATTTAAGTGTCCGACGAACAAATAATTTGAATCGTTACCTTGATAGTCCATACTGTTCATATTGTTGTCACTTAATTGTATGTATTTCACTGTTTTTGACCTGCAAAAAGCCATATAATGACCTAGACTGTGACACCGTCTGCACCTCGCATTTTTTGCAGGGCAGGCAAATCTATGAATTTGCCCACACCGAGTACACTTGTTCCTATCTTGAAACTGTAACCTTGTTCCTGACTGTGACCTTGTTCTTGACTGTGACCTTGCCCTTGACTGTGATCTGGCTGAAGACTGAGATCTTGACTGACTGAATGACTGACGTTGATAAAAGACATTAGTAGACTCTTTAAACTCTGTAGCATGAGATTTAGCTGACACTATTGTTTTAGACAAGTTTCTAGCCTTTTCAAGTGTTAAATCCTCTTCAAGCAATAACTTCTCCCGGACATGCTGAAAACTTTCATGCATATTTGTTATATAAATGTCTTTAATCATTCTATCCTGTAAATTTCCAAATTCGCACGACTTGCTCTTGTTGATGAGCGTTGTAAGAAAATCTTCAAGGCTTTCATCACTTTTTTGTTTTGTTGTAAAGAACTTGTAGCACTCATAGGTTATGTTTCTTTTAGGTACAAAATATTCCTCAAATTTGGAGACTAACTGACTGAATGTAATGTTCTCAATGTCTACATTGAATGTGTTGAATATTTTGAGACTTTCCGCACCTATGAAATGCAACAAAACCGCCACCTTGCATGCATCCGACTCATCGTATATAGCACTTGCTTTAAGAAAAATCACTAACGACTGATACCAATGTTTCCAATTTATTGCGAGATTTCCTTTAAGACACATGGGCTTTATGTTTCCTGCTATGTTGAGCCTCGACGAAGACATTTTTGACGAAGACATTTCAGGTTTTTGTTCGCCACGCGGTTCTTTTTTTTCCGACATTGCAACTTGTAGTTTTGTAGTTATAAGACTTTGAAGTTTTGCTTTTCAAGATTCAGTGCACTTCTGACACCACTTCTGACACCATGTTTAGTCTTCAGATTGGTGTTTAATGAAAGTATTTGTTCTGAACAATATAAATTATATTAATTATTACATGAGACTTAGACACGACAATGGAGGTTAGAGGTGAAGAGAAATAGACACACAGTAGATATATAGTGTTGCCACAATGACATTACATAGACTATAATATACTCATAACACAACTATTTAGTTATTGTTATTGGGGTTATTTTAAAATGTGTTTGTGGACCTAATGACATTTAGGTATTACAAATATGTATCATTTAATTTCTGTAAGACATAAATAAAAATTTTGGCCCCAAATTCGCCGCCCCTAAAATCTGCTGCCCTAGGCTCCAGTCAAATCAGCCATTTGGTTTTACCACTGTGCGTAACCTTTCTTGTCCCAAAGAGTTTAGTTTATATCAATTTTTATTTTGAAAATGATCGCTCGGCACTAGCCGTAGTCACAGGAATGGCTATAAATGTTATGATCATCTTGAGCTTCCGGCCCTCTCTGACCAGGGGCCCCTGCCGGCTGGGGCCCGTGGCATTTTGCCGTCATGCCACCCTGTAGTTACGCCTCTGATCAACCGATAAACGTCTATAGTAAGTTCAACGAGAAGAGATTCGCGATGTAAACATCGACGACGGAACTAGCAAAATATAGTCTATCTCTTTCTATCTTGTTTGTTTGCTATCTGCCGCACGGCTCACGGCGATAATGCGTAAGGTCAAACCAGTTTATAGATGGGGTTGAAAACATTTGGACGGCCGTTTGATTTCATTCCGTGCTTAAAGCGCTCGGGGTGATACGCAAATTCTGTTCGTTCTCAGTTATCTCTTGTTATTATTTTCGTTAATTATTGTTATCTGTTACTGGTTTTATAGTTATAGTTGTTATTTGTTGTATTGGTTGTTATTTTTTCATACAAAATTTTACAGGAGAAGTGATCAATGAGTCAGTCAGTCAGTGAATCAGCACGAGTAGCTATATATGTATATAGCAATTATATAAGATTTAAAACACAATTACTTCTTACATGTGTATTATCAAAATATAAATTTATTTTACATTTTAAAAATTAGTGTAAGTAGAAAAGGTTACAAACCCCTGCCGAAGCGAAGTACCTGGCAGTCGTTTTGTTTACATCGCGTATCTCTTCAAGTTGAACTTACTATAGATAGATGTCCATCCGTCTGATAGACTTCTACAGGTCTCGGTCTTGCGCTACCTGAATCCAGCGGCTCCCTGTGGGTGATCCACCTAGTGAGTGGTCTGCCAACACTGCTGTTCCCGATGCGAGGTGACCACTCAAGCTGCTTGGGACCCCACCGACCTCTTAGAACTGTGTGCCCCGCCCATTTCCACTTCAGTTTGAAGTTTCAGTAGGGGACAAGTATTACATGCTTTGCTTAATGTTGCCCTATGTAACTTAGTCGCTCCCATATCAGTAGTTATGTATCTATTACCACTTTAACCTTTTTACGGTTCCGAGTTCAAAGGCTATTTTAAAATGTCATTCCGCTGTAGACCAAGTATTCTCGGTCTTTGTTACTGACAGTTCTTTTTTGTGAGTGCCAAATAATGGTACGAAAATGCTGTACCGATTAATAACCTAATTAATTTCTTGAGAGTCAACCCTTAACGTTCTATCATTCCGATATCCGAACCGGTAGTAGATTCATAACGTGTCATAAGAGCTACAAGTTGGCCTACATGAAATAAATAATTTTGAATTTTTTTTTTTTTTCATTTTATCAGCGACTTCGTGAACTGAACAGTTGGGTTTGCCCGAATATTGAAAATTCTTTTATTTTTGAGAAGGGAAACCACATTGTCGTACGGACAAAAGAGATGTATTAGGAGTGAATGTCCAAGATGAAAAAGATAGATCGGTGTTCCGAATGAAAAACGAATTGTAGCTCACAGTGGCGGACCCCGGATGCTTTATCAACGTTTGCTGTACACGGATCATTTGTCTACGCGAAATTGAAGTGAACTCGTGAATGAATGGAATCACTTTGCGTAGGTGTTTTAATTTACTGCCCTACTACGACGAAACGAAGGATTATGAACTTAGCAGTCAATGCATGTTTGTGTGTGTTAACGTAGGCGGTAGACAAAATCAATATTATATGCTTATTATAATTATATTATATACAATTTTCCGTAGGCGGGTTTTCAAACTTTTTCTTAACGTTTATTCCAGTAGCCAGATTTATTGGTCAAGCAAATTATTGCAAAATAAGGTTGTTATTCTTTGAAATAACTTATTTATTTATTCATTGTAAACAAAGCGGAAATCGAAAAAAAAAGACGAAACAAACGTGAACAAAGTGGTTTTCTGTTTACCTGAATCGGAATGCTAATAAAAGAATGGTCTAAAAACACCACTCTAACGACGTAAAAAGAACGATTGAATGTAAACATTTTGAAATGATTAATTTCCGTTTAGTGGGGCGTGATGATTGTTTATGTATCTCATTCGTCAAATGTTCGTTCACGTTCATCTTCATTGTTTGGAGAACGCTTACTTGAATAGAATTTTGACCTATAAATTAAAATCACACTAATATAATAAAGGCGAGGGTTTGTATGTATGTGTGGTGTGTGTGTGTGGTGTGTGTGTGTGTAAAACACCTAGCTGCGAGTTGCTCAGCATAGCTAGCATGGGACGGAGAAATTTTATCCCCGGAGAAAGGATAAATGTTTATCCCCTCGCTCAGTTTTATCCACCTGTCGAGCATGAGCAAAACGATGGAAATAATATTCACAGTGGATATTCATATAGGAATATACTTTTCCTTTCCCCTGTCGCCATGCTTCAGCATAGGGAGAAGATAATTCTATCCCTTGTCAGTGGATAAAATCGGGGGATAAAACTTTTATCTCCTCCCCACGCTAACCCTGCTGGTTTTTCTCATAGAACCTGCAGCAATAATGCTGAGCCGGTACCTTTTTGTTAATGCGACATATGGGTGCAAAAGTCAATTCCAAATTATTTTTCTTTTATTCATGTGTCTGTATTTTGCAATTCTTTCTTTCTTCTCAGTCTGTGCTGCTACTGAGAAATCATTGGCGGAAAATATCTTTTAGTCTGACTCAGGATTCGACCTCAGGATCCGAAGCCAAATAAATTAATCACTAAACCAATCGGACAGTCAATACATAAAGTAAGTGGGTAGCCAAAATGAGTGCCGAGGAATCGGATAACCTAATTCCTACTCGATGAGGCCACTTGGAGGCGCCGTGAAAACCGCCACTTATCAGGACCCAGACTTTTGGTTCATTATTATCTTATTACGGGAAAGCCTAAAACCAGTTATTACTATACTAGCTTTTACTTTTGATTTCATACGTGAATATGTCATTGAAGTATTAAAAAAATATAAGATAAGAGAAGGCATTAGTGTAGTGCATGCGATGTTTTAGAGAAGATTTATATTATAGAAGCAAGAAAAAAGGTTAAGTATTCTAGAGTGCCAAATAAATAAATATTACTGTGCCATTAAGGGAGCCTATGTTTAGATACACTGCAAACTATTCTCGGCAAAAGGCTTGAAAGGTGTGCACTTAATCTTAGCTCAAGTTCTGTAAAAGATTAGTAGAGTATAAAAGTGGCAACAGGCACTTTAGTTAGAGTAACTCTAGGCAACGAAGATGTTTATTTTTAAGCTATTGCATAGCTTCTATCGCGAGCCTTGAGCGTGGAGACCGAATCCAGAAATTCCGTAACGAAAATAACCTGACACCCCACGGACACGGACTCCTCTCACCGCTAGATGGCGTTGATAAAAAATGATATGCAATAGCTTTACCGCGGCAGTCCCCGACTGCCACACGTCTTTTTTTAACTTATAGTTACCAAGACAAAATGAAATTTCATTATTTATTATTCAGGTAGACGAACGCAAAGCAAAGAGTCAACTCAGCCTGCCAATCCCCTAAAAGTGTACCTTCTATAGTTCTTGCAATTCACGAGGGCGCGTAGCTCATAGTTGTGTGAGTGTCGTATCTGTATAAGTGTGAGCGAGAGCTTGCTCGCTCCTGATCGCACCCACCCAGACTCCTGAGAGGCACGCACACTTACGCAATGTGCATTGTGCATGTACACGACGTAATCACAAGTAAAGCTCACGTGCCGTCGTGAATTGCAATAACTATTCTTTGTAGTCTCTCGTCTTCAGATGTTGAGGGAATTTAATCGAGAAAACATCTTAATGCTTCCCGAAAGTTGCCCAGCCAAGTTGAATTCGGGATTTTTTACCTCTTTCTGAATCAAACATACAAAAGTGAAGTATCATAAAAATGTTACCATCTGGAACTCCCAGATCGATATCGAGTAAACGATTTATGGCATATTTAGAGACAATTGAAGGGAGCAGCCCTCGCCTATCTGATGTTAAGTGTATCACTCGACAGTCGACCCCGTGACCTACATGGGGAAAATGACAGGCAACAAATTGGTTTCCCTCACCCCTATTTTGGTTAGCTTTCTAAGTTCAAGATTTATTTTAAAAAAAATATTATACCTATTTTTAGGCTCTTTTATATTTTTAAGGGCGTATTTCAGAATCGTTGAATAATATAAAGTTGCTTTTTTTTGACAGTTTTTGGATCTCTTGGAATAATGAAACTCATATAAGATCATTTTGTTTTCCATTTGTATATTCGTCCATCTGTCAGTCCTTATCTCTTTTCCTCTTTCTTTTCCTCAATAACGGCTTGAGCTCAAGTTTATGTGTGTGTAAAGAAAATTTCTAGTCAAACGAAATGAAAATTGAAATGATACATACAGTATTTCAAAACGTATTTTAATTCTTAAAGTCCCTACCAACAGCTGATCATAAGATTCCTATTAAATCAATCGTAACGTTCTTGTAGCTCAAGTTTTTTCGTACTTATCGATTAAATAAAATTCTAGTTTTTCTAGTAGTATAATATTATCACCTTAGGATCAAAAGACACTTTTCAAAAAAGAGTAAAATAGGGTATTTTATTCTAGAAAATCAAAAAGCTCCATCGGATTTTTATAAACCAAAATATACGCAGACAAAATTGCGGGCATCAGCTAGAATCAGCTCATAAAATAATATTAAAATCAATTTTTTTTAAATGTTTAAGTAAAAAATTAATTAGATAATAAAAGAACGGAACCTAAATATGGGTAGAAGTCATTTGCCTCGAAACAGTTTGTCAGAAATTAGTTATGCTTGAGGGATGTCGAGACCTCCTGTCAAGTTCATTTCCTAAATAAACCTGACTGGAAATAGAATTCAATACCTCTTGCTAATACGGCGAGTTATTGCACCCCTAAACCAAAGCATTTCCTAATAAGATTATAAATCGATTTGCTTATAGTATATCCTCGACCACGTCATCAGCTTTGGGTGTCTGTACGTGGGTGTCATCTATCAGTTTCAGATTTCTTGGATGCAGTATATGCTGGAAATAGAGACAAAAATAGTTTAAAAATAAATGATAAAATCAATACAAAAACTGTTCGAAGTCAGAACATTAAACTTTGTATTCCTCCGTTAAATACTTGTTAAATAGTTACTGGCGATGATGAAATTGGTACTCAATTATAATTTACTAAACTTTTACTTTTTTTATTAGGTAGATTTTTTTGTCGCACGTGCTCTTGTGTTGCAAGTAATATGCCGCGTAAAGACAAAATCGCCAGAATATAAAAATGAGGTGGTAGCCTGAACTTAATAATATTTTTGATAAGAATGATTTAACACTACATTAGACATGCATTAGAATGGGTACAAATATGAGGGGATATCCACCTCGTACTTTGATACGCTCATAACATAATCGGCCGCAATTTTTGAGCAAATAAACGACGCAAATATCCGGCCTTAGGTGAGGGCGAAATATATCTGCCGCATGAGGTGTGGAAATAATATTAAATCCTGGGCTGGAAAACGTTATATACTTAACAAATCGTTTGCTTTGATATCTCTTCTTGGTCGCACACTTCATTGCTGAAGGTCGTGTCCACATGAAAGTGTCTTCGTGGCGTTGGTAACTATAGCCTTCCACTCTGTTCGGTCCTCGGCTTTTCTAATTGCGGTTGTAAGTGGAAGGCCAGTGAGTGATTTGATCTGGTCTGACCAGCGGCTAGGTGAGCGGCCACGTGGTCTTTTCCCCTCCACCTTGCCTACAACTATAAGTTTTTCTAGGTTACTAGGTAGGCGTCGGGCAATATGACCAAAGTAGCCAAGAATTTTTTGGAAACATATGGTGGATAATCTGACATCAACACGAAGCTGCTTCAGGATTGACATGTTGGTTCTCATCGCGGTCCATGGTATTCGAAGCATCCTTCTTGCTTTGATGTAAGATAAAAAAAACGAACAAGTTCACACATGACTCAAAAATAGCTATCCAAAGAAAATCCTCTATTCAGTCAGTTGGCAATATATTTCCTGAATCGTGAGGCTGTTGGGCCTTTGTGTAATGTATTGGTGGGTAGAACAATACCAAACTTGAATGAATATCATCACTGTTTCAGAATTCATGCGTGCCTATTTTTGGACATAATTATAATATGTAAGTCTATTGTATTCATCAGCTCTCTATCTCTCTCCATCCACCTAGTGCAGAGATTAGTAAGAATAAATTCTAATATAAATAGAAATTTGTATTAAATAAAATTAAGCTAAAACTTCTAGATGGCGTTTACTAGGATTGCTAGTTATATTTTTATTTGGAAATTGACGAAAATAACGTAATTGCTTACTCTTTTCTATAAATAAAATTACGCTAAAATTATTCTAGAGGTACTGGAATTGCTATTTGATTGATATTTTATCGTATTTAATTGGTTTGGCTGTCATATTTATTTAATTCTAGGATTTAAATACATAATTATTATGAAGTCAAACAAAAATAGCAAATTTTTACTGTTCGCGTCAGTTGTATGTATTCCTGTAGATGCCACAATATTGGAAAGACAATATTATTAGCAGTCTGTATTTCAAATCATCTCTAACCTAGGGTCTGCAATAAATTAAACTTTATGATACGAATTATTTTATCCTCTGAATTTTTGCATAGACTGCTTCACTCAAACGATTACCTAATTGGTTGAACGACCGAATACTATTTGAATTTTGATTGAGTATTATATCCTCATGAGGTACGAGTAAATAGGCATAAAGGTACAGTTCGGTGACTCTACGAATTATGGAATTTCATAGAGTTATAATGTTTTTACTATTAGCAATAGGTTTCTATCAATTAACATAATATTTTATCTAAGGGCTGCGGCACTAAGTAGTAGCAAGTTTTAGCATTGAAAATTAATTGTGAAAATTATTTCATTTTGATGTTTTAGAATTTATTTTTAATTCGAATTAAAATATTTGAAGTAAGTTTGTAAGGCTAACTTAAAAATAACAGAGAATACCTAAATAATTTCTATGAAAAATGTATATTAGAGATAAGTAGCAATATTTATGTTAGCACAGATTTTTGTCGTCACACACATACACCCATACCTGAATTTAGTCTGATCTAGACAGCTACATAAGATGTAGGTCAAATGTTGATGCTCGATTGATGACTTGAATTGCCGACTAACATCTTGGCATCGCGGTGAACATAAGTTCACCTTTTCATTTGGGTTAACGTTTATCAGAAGTTAGATAGGATCGGCTGGATAATGGCACCGATAGAACTGGAATGGAAGGGACCCAATTTAGTACCTACCACCAAAGTTCGGCGACCCAGATACCAATTTGGGTCAATGTTTTTCAATCAAGGCAATAATAATTATTGCCTTTTTTATTTACGCTGTCAAAATGAGATACGACACTTTATGCGTTTTTTTAAGAGAAACGAGCGGCGGAAGTAGTAGGTATATATATGCATCTAAAGATGCATATTTTCTTCTTTGGGATTTGGTATTTGGATATTTGGGATCATCAGAATGGTCTCAATGAGTAGGTTTTAGATAAATGATGATCGAGGATCGAGGAGAAGGAATTGATGGTGGAAAAGAAAACTGGGTAACGGGATGTAAGATATATCATACATGGTCTGGCCACACATACATATACACATGTCAGACATATTCACATGTACATATATACATATGTATGAGATAGTACATATTCACATGTCGGGGTGATTTAAATTTTTAATTTACAGTCCTACGTCACCAGCTCAGGTTAAACATCGCTTTCCGTTTTATGAATCCTCTCTTAAGAGGGTACTCTAGTGGGCATTTCTCCATACAAACGTATTCTGCTGTTTTCTTCGTGGATAATGCCTCTAGAGCAATGATTTTTTTCCAAAAAATCTAGGTCTAATTAATACGTGCCTCTATGTTTTTCTTTTTTCCAAAACATTATCATTAAAAAAAATATGACAATCTAAAATCCCGAAAAAAACCCTCGATTTTACCGCCATGTTCAAACGAGTATCAGACAAATTTGATAAGTTTTTAACAAAAAAGAAAAACATAGAAGCATAGATATACTCTTCCTCTAAATTTTGATATAAGAATATTTGAGATTTGTCCAGTTTTGAAGAAGGAAACAGCAGAATACGAAACGTCTTTTGGCCAAGGTTTTTGTAGGTAAAATCAGCCCGAGCTGCAGCTGTCCCTTTCGTACTTTACGGGGGTAGGGTGGAGGTGAGGGAGGGTAAGGCTTACATGTACACTAATAGGGAAGTGACAATTGTCGATATTTTTATCGATACTCTAGTGATGTACTCTGATGTCGATATTTACACTATACAATGATTATTTTATTTATTACTAGCGGACACCCGTGACTTCGTCCGCGTTCCTAAATCACCACAGTTTAGGTTGGCAGAACCCCTTCAGCATCAGGATTGAGGAGTTGGATCCTGGAATTTAACGATGTCTTTACTTGATCCCTACAATAACTATTCATAATGATCAACAATTCCTAAATCCCCACAGTTTAGGGAAGCAGTACCCCTGCAGCATCAGGATTGAAGAGTTGGAACCCGAAGTTTTTATGGGACTATCTCGCAATGTTTTTGTGTCGATTAAAAAAAGATTCACGCAAATCGGTTAAGAAATCACGGAGATATCGATATACAGAGGTAGAAAAACACAACTCCTCCTCCTTTTAGCCTATACGATGCCTGATAATATCTACCAGTGAAAGTCCCGTTAAAATCGGTTCAGCCATTCCCGAGATTAGTGGCAACAAACAGACAGACAGACAAAAACTTTAAAATTGTTGTCTTGGTATAAGTACCGTATTTACTTTCGTATGCAGTTAGTAAAAAGCGGCCAAGTGCGAGTCGGACTCGCCCATGAAGGGTTCCGTAGCAGCAATTGCGGTTTACGATTTATGACGTATTAAAAAAAACTACTTACTAGATCTCGTTCAAACTAATTGTCGGTGGAAGTTTGCATGGTAATGTACATCATATTATATTTTTTTTAGTTTTATCATTCTCTTATTTTAGAAGTTACGGGGGGGGGGGGACACACGTTTTACCACTTTGGAAGTGTCTCTCGCGCAAACTATTCAGTTTAGAAAAAAATGATATCAGAAACCTCAATATCATTTTTGAAGACCTATCCAAAGATCCTCCACACGAATAGGTTTGATGAAAAAAAAATTTTTGAGTTTCTGTTCTAAGTATGGGGAACCCCAAAATTTATTGTTTTTTTTTTTTCTATTCTTGTGTGGAAATCTTAATGCGGTTAACAGAATACATCGACTTACCAAGTTTCAACAGTATAGTTCTTATAGTTTCCGAAAAAAGTGACTGTGACATACGGACGGACAGACAGACAGACAGACATGACGAATCTATAAGGGTTCCGTTTTTTGCTATTTAGCTACGGAACCCTAAAAAGCTGTTCTTTTGATATTACAAACAAACACTTCACTTCAACACAGACAATATTATTTATTTGTATATGTATATATATACTAGCTGATGCCCGCGACTTCGTCCGCGTAAGTAAATACGAGTACCTAGTTAAATCTCGCGAAAAACGTGTAAGGTCAACCGGGGCTAATGCGCCACAATACTTTGAACGACATTTTTATCTGATTATAACAAACATATTCTATCTCATCATAAGATTTAACTTATGACACAAGTTAGGAAATATTATCTTATTTCATATTTTAATACCATTTAATGACATTTTGAATAACTTCTACGTGTAAATGACGTTTTTATGAAATCTGGGATTTTTAGACGCAATAACCCTCGGTGGGGCGAAAGCGTCTTTCACCGGTATAACGTAATTGGACGAGCTGATAGTAATTGAAATCGAGGTAAATGGAATTGTACCAGTGATATAGTTTATCATTATCTTGTATCTTAAATTCTAGGCTTAGTTTAGGGTTATTAGTGGAAAACAAATGTTTGGGGCTATGGCGTCTTATTGTACTTGTTTCTTGTAGTCGCATTTACCCCATCATAGATTTCAGGGGAGCTAAACTTTTTTCCATTTGGTTCACGTATTTAATTATTAAGAATGGAATCAAATCACAACTAAGAAATAACGAATAATTTATTGGAACAAAAGAGTCTAACATAACATCTATCTTGTCTAACAATCATTACAAATAATGACAAAATATAAAGTGTACCACAAAATGCGCGAATCTTGTATTGAGTTAAACTTCTCTTTATTTCAACTTTAATTAACCTCGTAACATGTTTAACAACATTAACATTGATATTAAGTACATATAAATAATCAAGTAATCAGTATTTTTACCATATTAAATTGGTAGGACTTATTTTCCCTCGTTCATTGCTTTAAGGGTGACGCTGGTGCAAACGAACCATATAAAACAGACACGAGTTCTCAACACTGTAGATTTAGATTGTGTAGTATAGCGATCAGCATTTTATAAAAATAATACAATTTAAGTACATATTTTGCATTAAAATATATAAATAGATTTACTACTTTAATCCTAAAATCAAAATGTTTAGGACCTCTGACAATGGGGCTATTGCGTTACAATAGACGCAATCACCCCATCAGGATGGACGCAATAGCCCCAAAACAAAAAACATAAGTTAAAATTTAAAATTGCAATTTGACTACAAATCTTAAGGTAATTACATGAAATAATTAAAACAACATGTATTGCAATAAAGCAGCAAAAGTACTTACAGTTAAGAAGCATAGATATTCTCAAAGAACTGAGATTTATGCCGATTTAAATTCACCTGCTGGCGCACAAGAAGAATCCAAACGAAATGACAGATTTAAGTTGGCGGATTATTTACAGAAAATAGCTCTGTCGCGCCATCTATTGATCAAATTTTGTAGTTTTAGTGCCAAAGACGTAAAAAAGATGGCGTGAGTAGTTCTAAAATACGCATTTCGTACGGTAATTGAAAAAGACGCCTAAGCCCCATAGACGAAATAGCCCCGGTTGACCTTATATCATATACTTAAGTTGATAGTAAAAGTTTTAACAGAAAAGTTTATTTTATTCTTTTTAGCGCATTTAAATAAAAGCTTGTTTTTAAAAAAAGTTTTTTACTTTTAATTTATTTATGGTTTGTAGTGGCGCTTGAAGTCGGTTTTTGAAAAGAATTTTTATTTTAAGTTTTTTAGTGTAGCTTGTTCCTGCGCTTGCTCTCTTTCTCCCCTCCTAAATCCCTACAATTTAGGTGGGCAGTACCCTACAGGATTAAGGAGGATGACCTGGAGCTCTATGATCTAGTAGCAAGCATACCAATTCGTAAACGACAGTTCCTAAAGCTTTTAGGGAGAAAGTACCCCTGCAGCATCAGGTTTGAGGAGTTGAAGGTAAAAATTTTTAAGGGCCCATTAAAAAAAATCGCGTGAATCGGTCCAGAAACCCCGGAGTAATCGGTGGATATATCTACATAGATAAAAAAGATACCGACCGAATTGATAACCTCCTCCTTTTTGAAGGTCGGTTAAAAATAGGGCTATCCATTATGGTTTACGATAGTGTGTTATGCCAGCTTAGGATGAGCCGTACATTCAAAGTTTCCTGTACGTAACGGGGTTCAAGTTATTTGGACCTATTGCTGAGCATTGTGAAGTCTATAATTTCTGAACTACTAAACTGACGACCTTGAAATAATTACAGAACAATCATTGCAGTATGTTCTTTCTAATAAAAAATGAATTAATGAAATCGGAGTACACGTTAATGAATTACAATGAAATACACATTTTGACTTTCATCCCCTCTCCCGAGGGAACCGTGCTGAATTTCGGGATAAAAAGTATCCTATATTTTACCTCGTAGTATGAACTTAAATTATGTTACGTTTCATTTAAATCCGTCCAGTAGTTTCAGTGTGATGCGCGGCCAAGATACAGACAGACGAAAAATTAAAAAAAAAAATTGTTTTGGGCTCAGTATCAATAGTAAAGCATCATCCGATTCAAATTTTCAAAATATATTTATTCACCCGCAGGCGGCCGGCGGGTGAATGTTACGGGCATGGGAGGGGCGAAGGCTCGCGCACACAAATGCACTACTCGTACACATGCATAACTCCTGTTGGTCGGGCGCAGCGCGACGGCGATATTTTCTTCAAATACCTATTTTTCAAATTCCTTGGGACTAGAGTACCGTCTTAATGACGTTTACTTTCGATATAATATAATCTTTATTAGTTTTTTGGTCGCCTCTACTTTAATTGAATATTTCCAAAGCAAATATTGAAGCTCGCTCTAAGGAGTTTTTCGGAGTGAAATCAATCAAAGCTTGATACTTTGTCATCGTTGCAAAGACACATCGATATAAGTTCTTTGCCCGTCGAAATTTTGCGCTCAGCTATATAGCTGACGCGTGTGTATGTATGTATGTTTGTCACTGTTTCACGCAAAAACTACTGGACGGATTTAACTGAAATTTGGAATGGACATAGATTATACCCTGGATTATAGGTTACTTTTTATCTCGAAGATTAAAGAGTTCCCGCGGGAACCAAAAATTTTAATACACGCGGACGAAGTCACAAGCGTCGTCTAATGATTAAATAAAGACACAATGTCATCACTACATAGTATAAAACAAAGTCGCTTTCTCTGTCCCTATATGTATGCTTAAATCTTTAGAACTACGCAACGGATTTCGATGCGGTTTTTTTTAATAGAGAGAGTGATTGAAGAGGAAGGTTTATATGTATAATAGCATCCATTAATAGTGAATGACATAGGCTATATATTTTATACCCGTGCGAAGCCGGAGCGGGTCGCTAGTACTAACTAACTAACTTCGCCCCATCAATGCAAGGGCCCGGCCTTAGTTCCGAGGATAACCTGAAGCCTTTCAAAGCGGTTCAGTCAAACAAAAAGATCCTACCACATGTTAAAACAAAAAGAAGAATAATGAGATATGTAGTAATAAAGATACAATGTGTCGTTACAATATACATTCACATCGCTAGTTATCATAACAAAGGCATACACAAGAAGTAACATCAAAACAGAATATTGATTAGTATAATTATATGCGTATATAGATATCGACGGGTGTACTTACTGTGTTTACGATCTTTGATTACGAGCCCTAGCCTTTTCAGAACGCACCTAAGTCCTAAAACACATACATTGCGTCTGTAAAAATTTAACTGCTGTTCAGTATGATGCCGTAACTAAGTCCATTTTTGGCGCAAGTTCGTTTTCGGGAGACAAAAAACATGATATTGGTAAATAGGACGCAAACACAAGCAACTTTCGTGTCTTGAAACTTAAGAGGAAACGCGGTCGGAGAGACTTGAAAATTAGGTATTTGAAAAGCTATCGCTGTTACTCTGCAATTGTTCATAAAGCGCATTCGTGCGATAAGAACAACTGCAGATCCGACTACTCAATCGGATTCCTAAGTTAAAAGTCATAATTCAAGGTTTGGCTCTCTGTCTAAATAGGCAATTTTGAGAATTTTGAAAGGGTTTAGTACATAATTTATTATTTATTCATAGTTCTAGTGCTTATAAAGATCATGTTTCATCAAAAAGGAAAACATAGGAACATAGAAGAGGTTGATGTTTATAGTTAACTGTAAAAAAATATTTGCTTAAAGGTCATAAAACATAAAGAAAATAGGCGAGAGCGTTTGTACGGTGAAAATACCATTTTCTTTTAAGAGTCAACCAAGCGAATGTCGCTGAGCAGTGTTTTAATACATTTGCTAATAACGTTATATGATGCACACGACTTCGTTTGGGTGGAAGGGAAACGTTTCTACATACAATAGAAATGATGAACTTTCAAAAATCATAATTATTGTACTCCTTTCAAATATCGAAAGATCCGCCCGTTTAGGTTTTTATTTTTGTTAAAGAATATTATTATTATTAGCCAAGTGGAACTTGACTTCTGTCTCCTCCACATAAGCGGACGGCCAAACCTTTGACCTTTCAGTTTTCAGTCTACACCTTTAACCGTTGGGCTATTGAGGTTAGTCCGTCAGTCAGGCAATCTGTCACGGTTATAAATTTAAATGGTCAGAAGTCACGATACTTTTTGTACCCTCCTCGTTAGAAACCAAAAATCATATTTTAGTTAGCACTTTGCTCAAATAAAAATTTGCTTACTTAATCTGAAACTGGTAGATAGGATATTGAAAAAAATCAGTTCGTCCTTACCATAAAATATGATGTCAAGAAGTTCTATCGACACAATAATTTACGACTCGCTGGTAGACTCGGGTGCGAAGTCTGATTTATTTCACACCGTAGTATAATATTCTCGGAAATGTAATCCCTGCTAATATTATAAAATATGCGAAAGTAAAGTTTGCCCTTCAATCACAGAGCAACGGATTGACGCGATTTTTTGCATGGATTTAGTTCAGGACTTGGATAGTAATATAGGCTACCTCAATCCCGGCAAAACCGAGGATTCCGAGGGATTTTAAAAATCTATCCCCACTATATCATAGTAATATTATCATAATAATCATAAATAGGTAATCCAATAAATATAAAAATATTGTTTAACGTGAGTGGTGGTGGCATTGCTTGCTTGGGAACTTGGCTTTCTTGCTTGGTTGGGGAGGTAAGCGGTGTTTGGCTTGTAGCTGCAGGTTTGACCATACAGATTTTTTCTGTTTGCGGATTATAGCAAAATAATTCTAACCTTTTCTTGCTATGTAAAAGGGTGTTTGCTAGTTGGTTATATCGCCGAAGAGCCTATGGATCGACTTGACTTTTTGCATGGGTACTTCGATCACAGAAGAAAAACATGGGTATTGTTCAGAACCTGGAGAGTAACATTATTGTTTTCATAACGGAAAAACTTACGGTTCTCGCGGGATTTTGAAAAAAAAAACTACCTTCACGACTCCGATGAAGCTACGGACAAAAGCTAAGTAACATTATGTAAACTATCGCATTCAATCTGATTGCACGCAAGGTAAAAAGATTGATAGATTTAAGCTAAATTACTAAAACATAACTTTAAAAATTTAATGAATGATACGAAAATATTTTTTTATCTCCGAAAAATGGTTATTGGTTATAACAAAGAGATATTATTTTAATTAAAGTTCATTGAGAATACGGTATCTGTCTAAAACTAAACTTTTCACCACAGAAAATATTACAATATTAAAAACTTCTATTTTCATTTTTCATTGAAACTTCTGAGAATATAATTTTAGGTAGGTATTGAAGTTTACACAATTTCTTATCTCTACTGCCTACGTAACGATCTAAACTTCTTTAAATAATTATTATTATAAATCTGAAAGTGTGTTCGTTGGTTTGTTCTTCTTAAAATTCCGAAGAAGTAATCTCAATTAATGTATTATGAACAAAGTCGCGGGCAAAAACTAATATCATAATACTCCTTGTACGCACATATATAGGTACTCCGTATGCAGGTATGTCTTCTTCACGTGACTCTCCATTACTGGAGGTCAGCAGTCAGTTTTTAAACATCCCCTTGTCAATGGCTAGATGGAATAATTCTTGGACTGTCTTGATGCCAGTCCACTCCCTCATGTTTCTGAGCCTAGACTTTTTTCTTCTTCCAACACCTCGTTTTCCAGCAATTTTCCCCATCAAAACAGTTCGCAGCAAGCGGTACTATCGTTGCGCTACTGCGCCTAGGACCTAGGTACGAGATTCTACGCTGTTTCATGTTTGATGGTGCTCACCTTCGACAATTCAGCCGGGACGTGCCTTTACGCAGATTTACTGAACATATTCTGCCACTTTCTGCGGTGAGGTGGGGTAATCACGTACAGCACACATTTACTCACTCCCGCACACTCTTGTAAATTCTTAATGTCTCTATGAACGCACACTAACTTGAAAGCTGTCACACTTACAAGCTGAACCGTACGTTTGTACATGTACTTCGGCAGAGGGGAATGCGTGCGCTTGCCACGTCCCGGCTGAATTGTCGAAGGTGCTCACTAACTTGGTGTTCTTCTGCATTCTGCCAAGGACCTCAACGTTAGAAACTTCAACCGTCCAACTTATGCGGAGTATCCTTCGATACGTCCACATGTCTAGGTAGGTGTATGTATGTGTATGTTTCATAGTGGTCTGGCAAAATGCATTATTCAAAGACTTTCGTCTTCAGACACTGATACTTTTAATAGGTAGGTCTTGGGTTCGACTCCCGGCGGGGGCAATTTGGAAATTTATAATTTCTGAATTGTCTCTGGTCTGGTCTGGTGGAAGGCCTTTGGCCGTGGCTACATTTACTTTTTATCCCGGATAATAAGAGAGTTCCCGCGGGAATTGAAAAAGCTTAATCCACGCGAACGAACGGGTATCAACTTGTGGATAATAAAGATTTTAAAATGCCGGTCGATCAAAGACGACTTAAAAGTTGCTACGTCACGAAATTGTACGCCCTTGTTGACCTTTGGTGTTCCAGTGGCCTTCAGACGAACCTTGAACGGCTCAAAGGGCTGGTTAAATAGAATGAGTACTTACGTATTCTAATTAGCCTTTTAGCAAATGGTGGTAACTGCGTGCCCTGCCACTTGCAACTATCTCCTTGCCACATTCTGTCAGTTCAGCAGTTTAGGCGTCAAAAGGTATCATAGATAAAGACAGACATAAATTTATATATATTACTAGCTTTTCCCCGCGGCTTCGCTCACGTTAAGTTCGATTTTTCAAACCCCTATTTTATCCCTTTAGGGATTGAATTTTCAAAAATCCTTTCTTAGCGGATACCTACGTTATAATAGCTATCGACATGCAAAATTTCAGCCTGATCCGCCCAGTGGTTTGAGCTGTGCGTTGATAGATCAGTCAGTCAATCAATCAGTCACCTTTGCCTTTTATATATTTAGATTTACCTATTTATTTAATCTGTACTAAAGCTTAGGATAACTTCACGAGGATAGCTTTTCTCTGAGAAAGAGATTTCTTCCGGAAGTCTTCGAATGTAATGTGAGAACAGTGAGATTTGGAATGGAGATAGATCATACCCAGGATTAACATATGTGTTAATCCTGGGTATGGTAATATGGGTATGGGTAGCCTATGGGCTACATTTTATCCAGGAAAATTAAAGAGTTCCCGCGGGAGTCTAAAAACCTTAAACCACGCGGACGAAGTCGCGTCAACAAGTCATCTTCCATTACAAATAAATAAAATCGAAGTGTCTGTTTTTAATATCAAACTATCAGCTTTTTACTAAATGCGTGTGTAATTAAATACGGTACTTTTAAGAAAATAACATTTTAATTTTTTTTTGTCTTGTTGTGTATTTCGCAATGTACATAATAATCTATCTGTGTGACCTTCTTAGAGTACCTACTTACTTGATATTTACAAGTACTCAACATGTACCTATTATAATATTATAATACAATTTTTTAAGGCCAAACTTACGATAGCACCGAAGGCTTCCGCAAAGTGAACTTGAAAAATGCTACGTCATTAACTTGTACCCGACGACGTGTCCTTCGCCTCGAGAGCCCCTCAGACCCGTGATCCGTGGAGAGGCTCTCGCTGTCAATAATAACGTGCTCACGAACTCTACGAGTAAGTATCTGTTTTCGCCGTAACACTCCAAACAAATGTACAAAAATCCGATTAATAGAGTAGGGCAATGTTTGTCGCCGTAAGTTTCCAAACAAAATTTCGAATATACTGATTTATCATTTTGAAGACAAATATATCCTTACATTATACCTATTGATACACATAAATGTGAAACTGTGTTTGTTTGTTGGTTTAATTGTCATTGGATCACGTCGCAACAGAGCTTATTAATGCATGGATGGATGGATGCATGTTTGTTGAACCGATTTGGCACAGAGATAGATTGTTGTCTGGAACAACACATAGGCTACTTTTTATCGCGGAAAATAAGAATTAAAAAATCTGAAAGTAGCGAACGAAGTCACGGGCATCAGCTAGTATATTATAAAACGTAAAGGTTATCGTGAGTAGCGTTGCCAGGCGTCCGGATAAAGCCGGACACAGTCAGGCTTTTTGGTTGAGTGTCCGGCCAAATTAGACGGTGTCCGGCCTATCTGACTTTTGTTAAGCTTTTTAAGTTTAACTATTTTTTTACATATTTTTCATGTGTTGGTTTCCGCTGCACTCGCCTAACCTTGTATCGCTGCGTTTGCGCAAGCGGGCTTTTAAAAAAAATTGCCATTTTGTACTAGGTCTAAAAAATAAGGGTGTCCGGTCTTTTTACACAAATGTCCGGCTAAACTGGCTGGCCTGTCCGACTTTTCGGTTTGAAGACCTGGCAACCCTAATCGTGAGGATATTATCAAGTACATTAAAGATATACATAATAGGTTTCTTGAAAGAATAACTCCAAACCTAAAACACTGAAATATTGTGAAAAACAAAGCTTTTGTTATACATAATTTTTACAAATGTTTCCCTGTCTTTTCGCCGCAAAAATCTCTGACAACGATACGAATTTTTCTATGAAAAACATTCTTTTTCGATTTTTTTTTTTTTTTGAAAAGAGTATAACGCCTCTTTTCGCCAACGCTCCCTAACTTTTACGGGCTACCTAAGCTAAGTTAGGTGACACTTTCTGTAGATGAAATTCATCTTCGCGAACCTTTTTGGGTTCACCTAAAGGTGGAAAAGACAGTATTGTCACATTGAATTTAGAGGCTATCTACGTAAAGATACTTCTATCTACTTAGGGGATGATAAAGGTATGGTTGGTGAAAACGGGCATAAGTATACAGAGTATTAAGAGTATTAGCCACGCTGAACTTGACTTATATTCTCCTCTCCCCTCCAATTATGCGAAAAGCTTGTACTAGGAGTGGATACGACAATAGTGCAACGGGTGGTGTTCGAACCTGCGACCTTTCAGTTTTCAGTCCGCACCTTTAACCGTTGAGCTATTTAGGCTTATTGAGGCTATATAAGATTAGAGATACCGAATAGTACGAGTATGTTCTTCCAACTGACTAGCTATAAAAATCACTTATCGCCGACTGCCGCCCTGAACGTACCTACATGAAATTGGGGTTGGAGCACTTTTATGATGTAAGAGAATCGTTTAGCCTTAATAGCTATAACGCAACGTAAACCGTTACATGGCCGAAACGACATCAGCTTTAAATTGAGGGGGAATAATAGTCCACATACCTACTTAAAATCACATCACGTCACACTAATATTATAAAGGCAAAAGTTTGTTTGCGTGTGTGTATCTGTGTGTATGTTTGTTACCCTTTCACGCAAAAACTACTGAACCGATTAGGTTGAAATTTGGAATGGAGATAGACAATACTCTGGACTAACACATACGCTCCTTTTTGTCCCTGAAAATTAAAGGGTTCCCGCGGGAATCAAAAAACTTTAATCCACGCGGACGAAATCGCTGGCATCGCAATAATGGGACATAAAACATAATGGAACAATCATAATAATAGTCTGAGAAAAGAATAATAATAATAATTGTTGTTTTGTGAAAAAGTTAAAATTTTGGTATGATCTAATCACTGACTGAACTTATCAATACAAATTATTACATAAGCTTGCATTCCGAAGAATGATATGGGCTATTTTTTATCCGAGAAAATCAACGAGTTACCCCGAAAACGTGGATTCCATCTTGTACAATTATTAAAAACCCTAGACCTGCACATAGAATTTAGTTCATTGAAAAGTGTTATTAATAACGATATGAAAATTTGATAGAAACGCAAAAACTAAACAGTTACAGCGGAAGCTAAACAGTATGTTGCGGTTCAGCATGAAGTACCTCTTTCATCAAACTTTACAAAACTCATTGGGTTTACAAAGGAAAATTACGAATTTATATCAATGATCAATCAAGTATAAAGCTTAATTTTCTAATGCAGTAAAAATAACGTTGAAAGGGCGTATAGATAACTGTAACTCCCCTATCAAGTGGTTGAAATGAAATGTACCTCTTCTCAGTGCATCCAAGTCCATCATGGCGGACGGACGCGTAGCTTTCCAGAGTTTTCCGACGGAAAACTAAAGTTACACGAAATACGGAATTTCGGTGTGAATAATTTTCAAACTAAGACTAAAACTGTGTGTTGATTTTTGTTTTTGTGAAAGTGTGTGATTGAGTTTTCGTAAAGAAGTTTCGCAGTTCTGGAAAGTTGCAGGTTTTTGAACATCTTTAGGTAAGTTTAGTATGAACTTTTAATTAATATATTGGTGACATTGTTTATCTTGTGTCCGTTAGGTTGATGGAAGCAGAAAGAAAGGCTGACCCCATGTTTTTGTAAGGGGAAATTACAAATATGTAGTACAATGAACCAGCGACTATTACGCACCCTTAGTGCGTAATATGATTTTGATATATATATATATTAAAGAGGTATTATAAGTATTAACTTATCTTAAATATATATTAAAATTAAAAACCACTGCTTTCGTCCCGTATTTTAATCCCGCTCTGTGCACCCTTTTGGATTCTTTGTAAAATTTTTAAATAACAATAAAGATACTATTTTTTTAAAGACCTTCAAATCTCGGAAAATTTTATATCTTGCATACCTAACAATGTCGTCAAATTAACAGGGTGTTAACTTGTTTACAATTTACATGAAAAATAAGAGGAAAAACAATGATGTATACAATAGATTTCTTTTCATAAAAGGTGCTTCATATCTTCTTTATTAATATTATAAATGTGAAAGTGTGTTTATTTCTTGATTAATCCTCCAATCACGCAGTAATGGAACAATGCGTCGACGTGATTTTTTGCATAGGTATAGTTGAGGACATGGAAAATGATATAGGCTTTTTATCCCGGAAAATCAATCTCGAGGGACTTTTAAGAACTTAATCCAAGCAGACGAAATCGCCGGCATCAGCTAGTAGTAAATAATTTGTAGAATATATTTTATCTTTCTAATTATACGAGAAAATATCAATACAATGACGTAGGCGTCGTAGTAGCGGACTTTTAACGACCAAATCAAATTATTTTCTGCTTGTCTCTATATTCCTTCATACGATCGTTATCTCAAGCGAGAGTGCATAAAATTATAAGTAAAGCTAGATGATGCCCGCGACTTCCTCCGCGTGGATAAGAATTTTTAAATTCCCGCAGGAAATTAAAGAGTCGCGGGGGCTCTTTAATTTTCCAGGATAAAATGTAGCCTGTGTGTTAATCCTGGGTATGCTGGAGCTATATCCATTCAAAAATTTCAGCTAAATTGGTTCATTCGTTATGACGGGAAGGAGTAACATACAAAATTTCGACTTTATAATATTATACGCGACTTCGTCCGCGTGGATTAAGGTTTTTTCATTTCCCGCGGGAACTTTATAATGTTTCGGGATAAAATATATAAATAACTTTGTATGAAAAAAAACGAACGTCCGTGCGCAGTACGACTAACGCACCGCTTCGGCACCGCAGCAGGCCGTCAAGAAACGCATAAATTGAAGGCGCCCTTAATCGTATTAAAGGGTCGTAAGGACGCCACTTCACTGATTTTCGGGCCGAACTTAACATTGGCTTAATTCACATAATATCTAGTATAACGATATCTACAACTTTGACCTATACTACTAGATAACCCTTAAGACATTCAATTGAATGGTATTTATGAGACCCATTTATACGTAATTCCTAAGACGGGTAGATATACTTACTTATTTTTTTTTCTTAAAGAATATTAACCAAGCTAAAGTTGACTTATCCCCTCCAAATAAGCGGAAAGCTTGTGCTAGGAGTAGCTATGACAATAGTGCAATGGGTGAGGTTCGAACCTACGACCTTTCAGTTTTCAGTCCGCACCTTTAACCGTTGGGCTATTGAGGCTAAATACTACGGAATACTGAATTATAATACTTACTTAAATTTGTAAGTACTTATACCTACTTGAGCTAATACCATACGCGTAATTGAAGCAAAATCATCCGGAGCATTCCCGAGTGCATCCCATACCAACGAAATTTAATTCTGACAATCAATCTCAATGAAACTTTGTACGCTCGCTCTACAAAGTAATACAATATCTGTGTATAGTTTATCAGATTTGCTATGATATGTAAATAAGCTATGATATTAGGTTTGCTATGATATGTAAATAAGTACCTAGTTTCAAAGTCAGTTACAAGAACTCAACGATATCTATGTAAATCTTATGCTGAGATCTATAGAGCGTGCTCTGACTTAGCTAGGGCTCAAGATAAGAGTTAAAACGAGACACATATATGCTCCGACAAACATCTGTTTCTTTTTATCTTTGTCTTGAGTCTGAGCAGAGAGAGAGTGCGGTCTATAGATTTCAGCCTTAGATTCCTTGTAACTATAAAACGTCAACATTCAAAAAAGAATCAAAATCGTTGTAAGGAGCGTGTACCTGTACAGATATACTAATCGACTTTCATTATTATCATTTTGTTCACGAGTTTTTAAGCTATTGCATAGCTTCTATCGCGGGCCTTGAGCGTGGAGACCGAATCCAGAAATTCCGTAACGAAAATAACCTGACACGGGACTCCTCTCACCGCTAGATGGCGTTGATAAAAAATGCTACGCAATAGCTTTACCGCGGCAGTCCCCGAGTGCCACACGTCTTTTTAAGCTATAATAATTTAAGAAATATAAAATGTTTATAATTGGCCAAGAATAGGCCATTCAATACAGAGCAATTAGTATAATTGGCGGCCTTATCGCTAAAAAGAGATCTCTACAAAGCGATCTAGCGATGTAAACAATAAACGAGAGCGAGATAAACAATGCTCTAGGTTTAGGTTAGGTAAGAATGATGTTTACAGCTAAACGTTAGATTTCCAGCCAATGGCCTCATAAGAAAGGAGAGAGAGAGAGAGGATAAAGAAATAGAACGTATTAGGGAAACTGCAAATTCACTTTATATCAATTTGATGTTCAAACAAGAACTGCCAACAATATCAACTTACTGCTGCACTAGTCGCTAATTGTTACTTAAGGAAATCCTTAAATTAAATCCTCAGATTCAAGTTAAGTCTCGGTCATCTAAACTAATTGTTTTCTGGGATAAATAGCCTATGTCACTCTCCAGGTCCTCAACTATAGCCACGCAAAAAACTAACACTACATTTATAATATTAGTAGAATTATAAAAACAGAAGTTCTCTATCTTTATCTGCTTCTTTAATACCCTTTAGGTGTGATATCAGTCGAGTGTTTGGCTATACTTTGTATCTTCTTCTTATTTATTAGCTGATTAACGTCCACTGTTGAACGAAGGTCTCTTGCATGGACTTCCACAGATCACGGTCTTGCGCCGCCTGCATCCAGTGGTTCCCTGCGACTCATCTAATATAGGATACTTTTAATCACCTTGTGGAGGGTCTGCCAACACAGCGATTCGACTGCGGGGTCGCCACTCCAGCATCTTGGCATCCAAGCGATTATTTATCAATTCTTCGAACTATGGTTCGATATAACATATTCGTATGTTAAAATACTAATTACAGCATCTATTAAAATCGTATTGTTGAGGAAATTACCTGTAGAATATAATTTTGTTAACACGCAAATCCCCCAAACTTCGCAGCAGGCGGCTTTAAGGTTTGTTCGTCGAACAATGTGCGGCTTATCAAGTCTAACTTAGTAACCGCGACTTGTTTCAGAAAACCGAACTCGGTCGCAGCCGGATTCTGAAATACAAAGGTACAAAAGCTTTACAATTATTTATACGAGTAAAACTGTTTCTGCTATTGTTACCCGTACATTTGCGGAATTTAAAAGCACAGTATTCGAACGGCTTATTTATAATGCTTCAAAATTTTAATTATTTAGACAACTTTATTGCATATTATATACATACAGAGTTCAATAACTCTGTATCATGTATACCACAATTGGTATACATGAACAAAGTAAAACAAAAAGTGACCTTATCACTAAGAATGATCTCTGCCAAGCAACCTATCCAGAAGAACTTGACAACACATAGGTACTACATAATCCTTTTGATTTAGCTTTTTTTGTTTGAATGGTGAATTAGTCGGGAGTGTTCTTAGCTATGTTTGATGAAAATTGGTCCAAGATGGCCGCCGCCACAAAATGGCGGATTACATATTTTTATTTTAACGATTACTGACTAGCGATTAGGATGTTGTAACATGTCGGGGGTGTTTTAAATTCGTAATTTAAGTACACTTGTTCAATTTTTACTCAGAAACGAGTAAAACTAAGTATGGATTACCGAAGCAGTTGTGATTTAGCAATTAACAACTAATCCTCTGAATAAGGCCGAGTAGTAAAGTACTTATGTGGCGTAAGTGAGTTTCCAGCGTCATAAAACGAGAGGGTTATAAAAGCAACTATACTGGGCACGGCTAGTGTCTGCTCCGACGTACAATGAGGATCATTACCGATATAGCCCCACCTTATTCTATATTGTGGCTTAACCAAAGAACGAAATGAAATAGAATTTATTTTTCGACTCGCTCCAGCTGCTGCAGCACCTTAGACTAGAGCTATAAGTATTAACTGTAAAAATAATAGTGTTTATTTGTCCTCGATTATTAAATAACTGCTTCATATAAGTACCATTATTCCAGACATAGCATCAGGACGCACTTTTTTTTAAATTTTATGTTTATGAGCTAATATTTGGCATCGCTAAGTTAATTTTAATGAAACTTTCATAGGTAGCTTGAGAAATTTAAAAGGAGTGATTTTTATACCAGAAAATCAAACCAAAGTTCCTCAAAGCGTTCCTACTGGATTTTTTTAAACCCAAAGCCACGCAGAAAATACGGGGGATGTGAGCATTTTAGGCAGGTACTTCCACGCGGCGGGCTTGCACCGCTTGTATCGGCTAACTCCATTTGGCAGACATTTAGCACAAAAATAGACTATAGTCTGGAATAACACATAGGCTACTTTTTATCACGTAAAATAAGAGAAATCGCGGGCATCAACTAGTTTTTATGTCAAAACTCATTCAAAACTTTTTAAGCTTTTAAATAGATTCGGCGGAACTTTATTACATTTTCATAGGAAGTTAGGAAGTTTAAATGTAAAATATTCCGGTGAGATTGTATTGCGCAGAGTGCCCGTTTAATTTTCCCTGGCAAAGGTTATATTCCTGGCAGCCGTTCTTAGCAGCGATATAATAATTACTAATCGATGAAAAGGGTTTCGTCATTTAGATACCTGTCCATGTCAATTACTTTAGTGATTTTAACTTAATAACCAACTTTTACGGTTCCATCCTCTTGGTTTTAAAAAGGTTTTAACAAAGGTTTAACTCTTTGTAACTGACTTCCAAAAAAGGAGGCGGTCCTCAATTCGTCGCAATCTTTTTTTGAACGAGCGAAGCGAGTTCTCTGAGTCAACTAGGGCGCTTGCCTACTAGACAGAGAAGTGTGTCCTTCTAAATGTCTGTCAGAGCCCTATAACTTCTGAATTACTGAATATTAGAACGTGAAACTTGGTTGAAAATTCAGTTATATCCTGTACTTGAACAACAAATACTAAAATTAGATAAATGTTATAAAGAAACGAAATTATTTAATTTTAATGCGCCATCTATTAGCATTATTGTGAAGCTAATAGCTTCACTATAATGCTAATAGATGGCGCTGTGTCAGTAAAACAGTTTTATGTCAACTATTATTTTTTTTATTGCGTCTAATGTTAAAAGTTAATTATTACAATATGTAATTAAAACTTTTGGAAATTATGGGATATCGCGAGGTCTCAGTTCGGGGCGAACCACTAGTTTATGTAGATATGTTCCCCGATTGCTCGAAGACGAATGGACCGATTTGGAAAATTCTTAATTTGGTTGAAAGGGTAAACTTCCCAGGTGGTCCCATTGTCATCTTTCCCTTTTTTGGAAGTCGGTTAGAAATTGCTAATCACCGCGTCGACTATAACGCTTCATAACATAACATCCAATATGCACTAATTATACTTTTCGTACATTTGTGATGGAAAGGCACCTTAAACAAATTCCCAATAACCTCATAAAGACATAGGCTATAAAACTATTATAGCTGGGTGCAGCTAGACGGTACAATATTGCTATGTTCAACTTTTGCGTTCAATATAAGAACCTAACTTAATAATTCTGCTGTCATCACAGCAGGATATACGTAGGTATTTCCTAGGTTTCTTTTTATAGAGGCTTATAGAAAAAGTTATTATAGTTTGTTTCAATACTAGGAAAGCTATATTCAAAACGAATGGAAATTTCAATACGAGACTGGCATTCAAAAGAGCTTTTTTTAAGCGCCTAGTTTAATTAACTTATGAAGTCAATTGGAATAGAAAAGCTGACGCAAATAACTAATCCTACTGACTCTTGAAATTCAATGATAGAAACAGAAATAGAAATAGAAATATTTTTTATTCAAATAAACTTTTATAAGTACTTTTGAATCGTCAATGAATCTACCACTGGTAATACCGGAATGCCATTCCTGCCGAGAAGAGCCAGCAATAAACTCGGCGGTTGCTCTTTTCAAAAAAAATAATTTTTTTTTTTACAAAAGGTAACAAAACTATGCTATGTATATAGTGTTTCAAAGTTGCAAATGCAAAACAATCCAATGCATGTTAAGACGAGTAGACGGAAAGCAGACCAATTCCCGTTGGTGGCACCCGTTCACGAGCATGACGCATGATCCAGCCGTTGCCTCGCTCAAGCATATTTGAGGGAACGTAACAACCCGCACCCCCCCTGATGACGATGATAATAATAACTGACGTAAACAAACTCTTTCTTGTGTAAGAAACTCATGACATGACAAGTGAGTAAGTATAAATTAATTGACTAGAGGTCGACCGCGACTTCGTCCGCGTGGAGTTAGGTTAAAAAAAAAATTGACACACGTACTTCTTTATTTTTAATCGAAAACAAACAATCGATTTTCATATATATAACTTGATAAATTATGGATATTCATCCCCTATTTATCCCCTTTTGGGGGTGGAATTTTCAAAAAATCCTTTCTTAGTGGGTGCCTGCGTTATAAGAGAAATCTACTGTGAAATTCAAGCTTCTAACTCCAATGGTATAGGTTGACATATAAGGTAATCAGTCAGGCAGTTAGTCAGTCAGGACTTTGAATTTTATATAAATTAAGATTACTCAAATATATATATTTTAAATGTGAACATCGTCTATGAAGTCTTCAAAAATATGGATTTTTTGCATGAACCGTCAACCAAACTTGACTCAAAAACATGAAAAAACGTTTTTACATCCCATTTTTAATTTCAGAAATGGAAAAGAACATCTTTTTCTATCTATATAAGTATATTTAATCTTATTGCTTACACACAGAAAATGTTTACAGGTCGGTGAGCGTGCTAAACCAACCTGAAATGCAAAACCAAAATTATCTCGTCCTTTGAAGTTTGACACAGGGTAAAAGACAAATAGGACAATTGAAAAAAAAGCATTTTTTTTCTTAATAAAGAATATCAGCCAAACTGAATTTGACTTGTGTTCTCCTCTCCCTTCCAAATAAGTGAAAACTTGTGTTAGGAGTAGGTACGACAATAGTGCACCGGGTGAGAATCGACCTGCAACCTTTAAGTTTTCAGTCCTCACCTTTGACCGTTGGGCTATTGAGGTTATATTCTTCGGTTATATTACTGTAACAGCTTCTTAAACCGCTGTTGATTACAAGGGCCTTCACTAAATTCTATGATTAAGCTCGAGTCTTAAAGTAAGTTGGAGGTATAACTTCCCCGTCACCTCATAAAGAGAGCCATTAAAGCTGCTATTACTTGAGCAAGCACCTCCCAACGATACAATAAACAATATTGCCGGAATAATCGCACCACACCTTGCTTACGTACTTTTCAAAGAAAACCTGTTTGTTTATCGTTTGTCACATCACAACACAACGAATAGCCCAACGGTTAAAGGTGCAGACCGAAAACTGAAAAGTCGCAGGTTTGATCCCCGCCCGTTGCAGCTTGGCTGATATTCTTTTAAAAAGAAACGAATGAATGTATGAATGTGTATCCTTCTATCTATCCATTGGCCTATAAGCAAGCGTTTAGAGAGCACACCACCAAACACAGTCCGTCCTTCTCATCTATCTACTTCAAGCCCTGGGATGATCCCACACTTATAGGTCTATCTCATAATTACGAAGTGAGCTAAATAGATTTCTAAGTAACTATTTGGTAGCTATAGAGTCTCAATAATATGATCAGGACTTTCAGCAACTCGCAATTTAACTTAAAATTATACCACCTTCTACCTTACTATACAAGAAAAGAATAATTAATTGAAACTCCTCTCCGTAATATTATCATTTTCTACTATGCGTTTCCAGTCCAGCGTAAAACAATAAGAGTCCATTTTGAAATTCCTTACCATTTTATCTACGTAAATGGCAGTTTGAATTGAGCTGGAAAAAACCGCACAATACGAAACGCTCGCTCAATAACAGTAATGGGTATTGCAAAACTAACGTGAATTCGTGTGTAGTCTGCTCCAGACATGTTCTATCCATCAGGAATGGTTTCCACGAACTGACAATATTGTGGCAGTTTTATTTCAGTTACAAACTTGCGACGGACTTTTCAACTACTTCCACTTAATCGGAACTTCGTACACAAACATTCTCGTGACAATAGAACATTTTGTATCCATTTCTCAATCATTTATGATACCAGCAAGATTAACAGAGTATTAGCGAATTCTTACAATGCTACTATCCTACTTCCTACTAATGCGAAAATTTGGATGCATGGATGGATGTTTGTTAGTCAATCACGATGCAACAACTGAACTGATTTGGCTGAAAAGCACAAAGAAAGATTATAGTCTGCTTTAACACATAGGCTACTCTTTATCCCGGAAAATAAGAGAATTCTCGCGGGAATTAAAAAAAATTTCAATGCACGCGTACGAATTTGCGGGCATCAGCTGCTAGTTTTTGCTAAAAGCGGGGACTTGGTTACAGGAAGTACGGAATTCCTTCATTTTACTACATTAAATAACATACACAAGTAGGAATAAGATATGAGACCGACCGAGGTAATATTCGTTGGCTTAAATACAGTCGACGAGTAGCCCAAAGGTTTTTTCGCGTTTGCCTAGAAGATGCCTATTCACTCTTGATTTGAAGATACCCAAATTATAGTTAGAGGGAAAAAAGAAAGCCGGAAGGGCATTCCAAATTTTAGCGGTGCGTATCAGGAACGAAGAAGCAAAGCGCTTATATAGTCCTTGGGATTTCAACTACGTAGAGGTGCAGATCTTTTCTGTGCCTTGCGTTTCGATGGTAGAATGGTGACGGTGGAACCAAGTTGAAAAGTTCCTGAGCACACTCTCCGAAATATATTCTGTAGAATACCGACAGATAAGCAACTTTTCGCCGATGCTCCAAACTTTGAAGAAGTAAAGATGCGGACTGAAAACTGAAACACTATTGTCGTACCCACTCCTAGCACAAGCTTATTTGCAGAGCATAGGAGGATATTGGTCAACTTCAGCTAGGGTCTTATTCTTTTTAAAAAAAAATCTTTGGAGAGTTATTCTTTGGACAACAATCCCATTAGGTATCCCACAGCTGTTCTGTTATATAGTCTACAACGTGCTACAACTTCACGAGGCGAGTCTTTATCGTTCAGCGAGATTGTCCACTTATAGGTATCTCGGCGCGGCTCTCTAACGACATTGACCTCACGTTGTGTTTTATCTGACACAATAAACTTGGCCTTGCATTGTGATGAAACGTATGCATATAACTCTCTTATCACTCCTTTGTTGATGCATTTATAAGTTTTAAAATTAAAAATTATAATTTTGAAGCCTCAATAACCCAACGGTTAAAGTTGCGGAGTGCAGACTGAAAGGCCGCAAGTTCGAGCCCCACCCGTTGCACTATTGTCGTACCCACTCCTAGCACAAGCTTTTCGCTTATTTGGAAGGGAGAGGAGAATATAAGTTCGGCTTGGCTAATATTCTTTAAAAAAAACGTAATGGAACATACATAAATAGATACAAACATATCATAGTTCCCGAGATTTGGTGATTCAGTGAGTGAGTGTTCACTCAATCGTTTAAAACACGCACGCACACACACACACACACACACACACACACACACACACACAGAGAGAGAGAGAGAGAGAGAGACGTCCAACAGACAAAAAAAAGAGAGGAGAAGATAGGAGATTCACTTTTCATCCCATAAATAAGAAAATCTTTTTAGTTGAGATCGTATAATATGATAATAATAGTTCAACGGACGAAATATTAAAAGATTTAAAGCCTGCCTTCAACCCGTTGAATAATTCAGTATAAATGTAAATGGAATTCAGATACTCGTATGCAAGCCTTTTATTTTAGCACTTTTTGTTTTAAACTTTTCTGGCTAGGCGAGCGCGGATGTCGATTTGCCTAGGACTTGGAAATACGCCAATTCTAAGCGAGGTTAAGGCATACTTGGGTCCCACACTTGAAAAATACCAATATTTCATACTTAGGTACTCAGATAATTACTAATAACGTTATTTTTTTTTATTCTTTTTTTATTCCACCACAATATGGAACACATCAATATTTTATGTCATTCATTTAGGTACTAATTTCTGACTTGTTAGTTAATTTATTCAATAATGCTTTGTACACATATTAAGTGTTGTTACTTGGTTCTTAATAAGCTGTATTTATTTATATTCTGTGCACTTTTTAGTTTCAACCTGTTTTATGTGCCGTTTTAATAAAATAAAATAAAAATTCTTGGCACTTGGTGTTTGTTTTTTGTTTGTCCTTCAATCACGCAGACATAGCTTCGGATTCGCTTTACGAGGGCAAAATTGAGGACCTGGAGAGTGGCATAGGCTACTTTTTATTCCAGAAAATCTGAACCCTGCGACATTATTTTAATATAATATTATTGTGATGATATAATTATAATAAGCTATCAATGGCACAAGTTTATCTGTACTGTTGACCCCAGATGGTCTGCCGTGATTGCCATTTATTACTACTCGTACTAGCAATATGTTTTACAGTAGAATTGTTTACAGTTAATAGTACATACCACGGGGTAGATACTATTATAGTTCTTGCAATTCACGACGGCGCGTGGCTTATGGTTGTGTGTGTGTCGTATCTGTATAAGTGTAAGCGAGAGCTTGCTCGCGCCTGACCGCTCCCACCTAGGCTCCTGACAGGCACGCACACTTACGCAATGTGCATGTACACGACGTAACCACCAGTAAAGCGCCCGTAACTTCGTGAGATAAACGTAACGTAACACAAGTATCATACATACATAAAACGCGAAAAATCACGAGGAAGTTTGCACGCTCAAAGAAATTATACCATTTATTGTACGTAAACGTAAGGTACAACAAATATAACTTGCTTCTGTAGGTTATCGATAGGTTCTCATAGTAATTATTATTATAATTATTATTTTGTTTTTAAAACATAAACATATTGGATAACATAAATTCAAAACAATTTTTGTTTCATTTGGTTCACATAATCTTGAGATAATATATAATTATCTCATATATTTTTAGGAGAATATCTTTGTAAGCGGTACATAAAATAGGTACCTACTTACCGACAATAATAATTATATTAGGTATAATAAATGTAGAGGAATAAACTTATTCTACTGATAAATAAAATCAGAACCAAAGAGATGAACAAGTAATCACTAACCATTGGAAAAATTGAACACATAAATTCTCAACGGAAATTTCTATAGCCAAAGTCATAATCCATTTAAAGTTAGAATAAGCTACGGTGAAATCTATTAAACACCCAATCTTTCCCATTTATAACGATTATATTGATATACTTAATTGTTTGCTTTGTTATAATGTCTTCCCGACCAAATCCGATCACGGCGGCCAAGAGATTAGCCATCTGCGCGAGAGATATTATAGTGCACAAGTGCAAGCGCTAACACAGGTGCACTGTACATTCCCTCACTCTCATTGTCCGATGGGATGGAATTTGGAAAGTAGTGGAACATGCTAACCACTAGACGCACAAGGCAGCTAGTTGCTTTGATAAAGCGGTGATAGCGCAGCGGTTAATATTTCAGCCAACTTTTGGGGTCCGAGGTTCAACCCCAAGCATGACACATTTCTGACTTTTCTTGCTTAGCAACACGTTTTTGACTGTAGTATATTGACTATGTACCACCACCACAGTCTCTTACCAGATAAAAATCAGTTAGATCTTATAAACATACTAGCTAATGCCCAGGACTTATAGAATATTTTTTGATTCCCTCGAGAAATTTTCAATTTTCCGGGTAAAATGTAGCCTATGTGTTAATCCTGGGTATGAGCTATCTCTATTCCAAATTCAGCCAAATCGGTTCATTCGTTGTGGCGTGATGGAGTAACAAACATATACACCCAACCATCTACCCATCCATCCATCCATCCATCCAACCATCCAACCATCCAAATGTAATTGGATAACAGTGTGCATTTGTATTATTAGGTACTTAGTAGAATAATCTTGAGGGTATAGGTATATAATATAATCAAATATACTTAGATATAAAAAATTCTGTTTTGACCTAGTCTTTGACCTAGATTTAACGATTCTCATAAGGTTTTAGTTATGATTACGATGTCAGAATATATGCTTATCTCCCTCTCGGATAATAAATGTTACCAATTTAGTGCCTAGTAAAGTTAAATATATTATTTATACTTATTCTCGATATTTCTCCGGTAACTATACATTAGTTCAATTTCTTACTATAGGGCCGATGACCGATGGATCAAATAGACGCAACAATTCATCAAATCATATTATCTTCGACAGTACCTGATCTATAATAATATAATTTGAGCGCGCGTACATGCAGCAGAGCCCAATTTTCTCGCACACTAACGTATGATATATCGAGGCGGTTTTTGACCGAAGTGATATAGCGTTTCTTTACTATGCCGCATTGAAAACGATTAGGGGTAAAACTGCCACACCCCTTTCGTGTTAGCCTGCTTCCACCTTAGATTACATCATTATTAACTACCACGCGAAATCACAGTAATTTGTCATCGAAGCGAAGTGTTTCTTCCTAAAAGATTATACATATTATCGAATCCGTCGCGGTAACCAATCTCCGCGAAGATTAGCCAACTGCGCGGTATTTATATATAAACGCAAGTCTGTTTTCCCTCGCTTCCATAATTCATCAACATCATCATCATCATGAGCAACCCATTAATGTGTCACTACTGAGCGCAGTCTACTCTCAGAGAAGGGACTCAATCCGACACGACTAGAGAGAAATCAGGCGTAGAACTGCTTTCATTCTTTCCGAAGCACAGGGGTGGAACACTGTAACACCGCCAACTATATCATGCGCAGCACCGACGGCTTTACGTGCTCTCCGAGGCACAGGGCAGGGGTGAAGCACTGAAACACCGGCAACTATCAGGTGCAGCACCGACGGCTTTACGTGCTCTCCGAGGCACAGGGCAGGGGTGAAGCACTGAAACACCGCTAACTATCAGGCGCAGCACCGACGGAGAAACACTGACATACAGCCAACTATCAGGCGCAGCACCGACGGCTTTACGTGCTCTCCGAGGCACAGGGCAGGGGTGAAGCACTGAAACACCGCCAACTATCAGGTGCAGCACCGACGACGGTTTTACGTGCTCTCCGAGGCACAGGAGTGAAACACTGACATACAGCCAACTATCAGGCGCAGCACCGAAGGTTTTACGTGCTCTCCGAGGCATAGGGGTTAAACACTGAGACACCACCAGCTATCAGGCGCAGCACCAACGGCATTACGTGTGCTCTCCAAGACACAGGGGTGATACACCGCTAACTTCCTACTTCGTACTAGTACCGAGAATTTCTTGACAGGAAACCCTAATAATAAATTTTTTCCAAAGACCAGGGATTTAAACCCAGGAACTTGCTGCAATTGAAAATACTAAGCTCTAGACAAACGAGGCAGTTTCGAGTATGTATAAATATTTCGGCCCCCAGGCATTAACGGTTAGGCGCTAATTGAAGTACGTTATCAAAGTCCCGCCCACAAATATTTGCTTTTCACTAAACCTTGACGCATGGGCGTAAACACGATTTGTGACATCACTAAACTGAAAACAAACAGCTTTGAGTTTCAACCAAATTATGTCCAATAATTTTCAAGGTTAACCAATATGGGATTTGTGTTCCAAGAACCGTTTAAAATTTATTATAACGATACTTTTCTTTTAAAAATCCTTACTAGCCTTTCTAATATCCTTACTAGGTTCTTAATATTATAAAAGCGAAAGTGTGTTTGTTTGTTGGTTTGTCTTTCAATCACGCCGCAACAGAGCTACAGATCGACGTGATTTTTACATGAGCATAGTTGAGGATCTGGAGAGTAGCATAGGCAAAAATCCCGAGTGAACTCTTTGATTTTCCAGCATAAAAAGTACATATTTTATCCCAGAAAAACAAAGAGTTCCCTCGGGATTTTTAAAACTAGTACATAATTATGTAGTCGAGTTACAATTCGTATGGGCATACGCGCGCATTCGTATAATGCCCAGTCGTCGTATGTCTCAGGCTTAAAATCTCACCAAAGCCTAACGAAGCACTCTTGACTGTATCTCGAGAAATTGCTGAATTGCGGCTAATTTGGCAAATTGCCATTTTTGCTAACTACCTTTAACTGCCTTTCAGTAGGTAGGTTAAAAGAAAAGACCTCCGAGGAGGCTTTAAATTTTATTACCCTCTAATCTTACAAGTTATTTCAGGGTCAAAATATAATTATTTCAATATTTTCGAAATAATAAAATGCTATCATTATTATTTAAATATATTTTAATACTCCTTAACTAGTAGTTGAGTTAAGGAGTAATAGTCGCCTAACTTTTAAAAGTAAAAACATTGTTTACATTTTATTTTACAAAAATGACTTGACTTGAAGCCCCAATAGCCCAACGGTTAAAGTTGCGGACTGAAAACTGAAAACTGTTGCACTATTGTTGTACCCACTCCTAGCACAAGTTTTTCACTTATTTGGAGGGGAGAGGAGAATATAAGTCAAATTCGGCTTCGCTAACATTCTTTAAAAAAAAAAAACTTTGCTTAACGTAAAACCTAAGCATACAAAAATAAGTCTGACTTTGATTGATAGTGGAACTTAGATAAAAGGGAAATTAATTTCCGAGAATGATTTCCTTTGAAATGGAGTCATTTCTACGACGTCATTGTGACGCACTAAACAATATTATTACGGTATTATATTGCCATTATACGTTAAAGTTTATTGCACTCGTGTCTTTTAATACAACCATTTCGACGATCCCTTTTACCGACCATTATAGCGACAGGTTGATTTTCAACTGAATTAATTTAACATAATAGAATAGGTAATATAATCTACCTCGATACCTCCTACGTAAGTTGTGGTATCCCACAAAATTGGCATTTTAGGTTTTGTGCACTATATAATTTATTTTTATCTATGTTATTTTGTTTTTAAAAAAAAAATTACCTTCACAACAATTAACGCATCACGTAAGCGTTTTGGGGATACAACAACTTATATCTATAACTTATATCAATATTATGGTATCGATCTAAGACTTAGATTCTAAGTCGTTCTTGAAATTCACTTAAGTCTGATTATTATTGTGCTTTCTTTGACTTTTAATAAATTCGAGATATGATTTTACGTTTCGGTGCGTTACCGTTAGTTAAAAATTAAAAAAAAAATAGTTATTTTTTGTAAAATAAAATGTAAATATTTTGTCTCACTAACTAAGCTCCTAAACTAATGTAAGTAACTAATGAGGCGGCGATAAACTTTTTTACAAGGTAGGTCTGCAACCTTGCTTAAAAATACAGTTCGTAGTTAAGCAATTTGCTATGCTTAAAAAAATAAAGCTTACAGAAAAAAATAAAGCTCGTAATTATGCTTTTAAAAAAGTTTGTCGCCGACTCAAAATTAGTTACTTACATTAGTTTAGGAGCTTAGTTAGTAAGATTTAAAAGATTTATATTTTATTTTTCTCTTTTTAGTTGCTTCTACCGTCGGTTAAATTTTTTGTAAAAAGTAATTTCTGAGACATAAGTATAAAAAAAAAACCTTTTTAATCGACTTCCAAAAAGAGGGGGAGGTTCTCAATTCGCCCGGTATCTTTTTTTAGTTTACCTACTGTACCTTTCCACTTCACTATAAAACTATAATTTAAAGTAGGTACGTCAGTTTAGATTAGATATAATATGTTTGTAGTTGACACTTTAGATAATTTTATTATAATCCGTGGACTAACAAACAAAAAGATTAACCGGTCATCATAAAATCTACGTCAGCGAGTATCAATTTAATAAAAATGGAAAAGTAGAAATAAGAGAGAGAAAAAACTTACTATAATATATTTTCTGGCCTTTGACTAGTTATAGTAATACTAGCAGCTGTTAACATAATATTTAATTCTCATTTCCTTCGTACTTTCCACAGGGTTAGGACTGTCATTTTCTGTTGGCGTATTTGTTTAACACTACTTAAATGTAACATTCATTTCCGAATTCAGCAGGTAGCAATTAATTTTATCAATTGGACTAAATAACAATCTGTCTGACTATTATGTTATCTTTGTTGACTAGTGTTTGTGGTGAGTTGTGACTGCTATATTTAACAACTATTTCAGAATTTATTTAACAGGTGTTGACACTAAAAAAGAATAGCAGTGTTAATTTAGCAGCTTATTAATTTTAGACCCATCCCTGCGACTTACGACGAGGAACTCGTAGCACATTAGGTATCCACTTTATTTATTTTATTATATACCTAGCTAATATTAAGGTCTTTGCCAACTTAAGTGGGTATTTCTTTGTTGCTCCACGCTATCCCAGTTTAAAGCGAGAGTTCTCTTGAAAAACACGTCTCAAGCATCTTCTTTATCGGACACCGAGATAAAAGCTTACTAAAACCATAGTCTAACAAAAATACAGTCGTTCAACAAAGATGTGTAGGCAAAGAAATTGACGGACTGAAATTATTATCAATCAAAATATTTTTAATTATTATAATTGTAAATTTATGATGGCAGCTCACAAGATTTAGGATAAAATATTATACTAATAAACAATATCTATATGTATAACTGTACATACATACTTACTATAAATGCGAAAGTGTTTTTGTTTGTTGGTTTATCCTTTAATCACGCGGTAATAGAGCTCGGATTAACTTGATTTTTTGCGTGGGTTTAGTTGAGAACCTGGAGATTGGTATAGGATAATTTCTAGGCTTTATCCTGGAAAATCAAAGAGCTCCCACGCAATTTTTAAAAACTAAATTACGGTGAACTAACTCGTTATCATCAGCTGCAACTTGCAAGTTATCAAAAAAAAAAAAAAAAACAATAAAAACTATTACCTAGTTTTAATGTAATGTGGGTGACTGTATGACTTTGCTTGCACTGTGATAAAACTAAGAAGATTTCCACTGAGGGAAAATTATAAAGTGAATTATTCTATACAGTAAATTAAAAAGGGGCATCTAATTAAGGAGCCGCTTCAAGTTTTGCTAATTATCGCCTCAATTTATAAAATACAGCTTCTATTCTACCTTTATTTATTTTATCCTTTTTAGAGAGGGAACTAACTCTCTCTATTTCTTTTATTTTACGATAAAGACCATATTATAGTCTTTGCTAATATCCTTAATAAATATTATAAATGCGAAAGTGTGTGGGATTGTCCTTCGATTACTCAGAGACCGAGATTGAGCTGATTTTTTACATGGTTATAGTTGAAAACCTTGAAAGTAACTGAGGCTATACCTCGTTCTTTCAATTCACGAAGGCGCGTGAGTTTTTCTTGTGGTTACGTCGTGTACATGCACATTGCGTAAGTGTGCGTGCCTATCAGGAGCCTAGGTGGTAGCGGTCAGGTGCGAGCAAGCTCTCCCTCACACTTATACACACACAACCACGAGCCACGCGCCCTAGTGAATTGCAAGAACTATACCTTTTATCGCGGAAAACTTCGCGAGATTTTTAAAATCATAACTCCACACGGAAAGTTAGTACTAAGTAAAGTTGAAGTGTCTTCCAAAATAAATATTTGTAAATAAAGTGATTTCAAAATAAATGCCTCCTATTAGGTTTATAATGATTAAAATAATCAAATGAACGAAGAACAATCTTAATAATCTCAAAGACGTTTTTTTTAGCCTTTCTGTCTTTGTGGCTGACCTGCTTTTGACGGACTTTTAGATAGAGGATTACTCATACAAGGAAAATTTTTATTTGGCGCGGAATTAAATAAGCACTGATGAATTATTGGCACCATGAAGTAAGTTGAATTTCAGTCCGACATTTAGTTTCTGAGCAAAACTACGTTTGTGTGGAAGCTCGAACCTACGGGAGAATCTTAATTAATACCGTAGCAATGATGGTTTCCAGTGCAACAGGCTTTTTATAAACTTAACTAGGTTTCATTTAAAAATGGCCGCCTTATCTTCCGCAGCAAGCCCGAAGCAATTTCCTTCCAACCGACCGTCCGTTAAAATAATAACGACTAGGTTATAAGATTTATTCTTGACTTTTACACTTTATTTTAAAGGGTAAAATGAAAGAAATCAACTTGAGCAGTTTTATCTATAAAAGTATAGGTTATTATAGCCTAGTATTTTCTCTAATAAAAGAAAGTGCTAATACTTCCAACTTCATGTGAAAGTATTATCCTTAAAGATTAAACTTTACAAAGTTAAACTGAGATTCTAGCCATTTTTTCTCTGTAAGTAATAGTTTTCACATTAGTAACGAGTGATAGAGTCAACAGCAATAATAATAATAATTATTAAGCTATTGCATAGCTTCTATCGCGGGCCAGCGTGGAGACCGAATCCAGAAATTCCGTACCGAAAATAACCTGACACGGGACTCCTCTACGGTGAGCCGCTAGATAGCGCATTTTTTATCAACGCCATCTAGCGGCTTACCGCTAGATGGCGTTGATAAAAAATTCTATGCAATAGCTTTACCGCGGCAGTCCCCGAGTGCCACACGTCTTTTTTTCTTTTAAGGTAATGTTATTTTATTTGTGAAAAAATAAATGCACTCGAAGTTTAGTCAAATAGTTCACAAGATAAAAAATAGAGAAACCTCCTAATTCTGCTAACACATAATGCAATCAATAATAACTATATTATTAGGTATTTATTCATCATTATTACTCCTCTAAACGAATTTTGATGGCTACGCGTGACTCTTACATTAGGATACTCTTGTGTACATAGACATACAGTGCAGTGTAGACATATTGTGTTTTTAAGCTATTGCATGGCTTCTATCGCGGGCCAGTGTAGAGACCGAATGCAGAAATTCCATAACGAAAATAACCTGACACGGGACTCCTCTACGGTGAGCCGCTAGATGGCGTTGATAAAAATGCTATACAATAGCTTTACCGCGGCAGTCCTCGAGTGCCACACGTCTTTTTTTTTATATTTTTGTGTTCTACAGTTGGTTCCACAGATCTGGCACAACGAATGGTCGAAGTGCTCCAGGCACCCAGGTGATGAGGGTGAAATTGTTTTCGGTGGCGAGTGGTTCGGTTGTAAAAGAAAGAGGGTGGAATAAGGTCAAATATCTCCTCAGAACACTCCCCTTTAGCTCTTCTACGGATCTCATTTCTAATTTGATCACGCGATCATGTTTCTAGAACTAGTTATAAATAAAAAAATGGCACACAAAAGAGATAATATCGTAAATCAAAAGCGGTGATATTAATGGCAAAGGCGGCAAATGGTACGTTTAGTTGGAAATAAAGCGATAGCGGCACGAAAGGAGATTTGAACTGTTCTCAGAAAAGGTTTCTCTTGTCGCCTCAAAGCAAAGGGACGATAACAAGAAATACGACAGGTTTCCACAGCGGTTTTGGATCTATTTGTAGTTTTGTATTTAAGATTTGAAGCTATGCTGTAGTGGAATAGCTTTTGCCTGCGACTTCGTCCGCATCGAGTTACCTAGGTGTTTTTTTTTAAATCTGAGTGTCACTCTTTGGATCAGTTTTCCAAACGGGTGGTAGAATTTCGACTTGTCATGGTTCATGAGAACCACAATTTAGCCTACAATAAATAAATAATTTTGAATTTTGAACTTTTCATTTTAATTGGTTGCCTGGTAGGGATTGCTCCGTCGCAATAAGGCCGCCTTTGCATGCGTAGTTTTAAGACGTATTAAATTTTGTTGCTTTCTTGTGTACAATAAAGTTTTCATCTACTTATCTATCTATCTTTTCTCACACAATCGCATAGCGGATCGGAATCGTTATCGTTACATACTCATAAGCTGTAATAGCTTGAAGTTCACCTAAACCTAATTAAGCTCATAGTCAGATCAATTGTTCGCATTATTAGCATGTAAAGCAGAAATTTCCACTTTGAAACCGAATTTCGTACTAAATTGATGGTTTATTATCCCGAATGGATTAGTTTTCACTAGGTAAATAGGTATAATTACGATATCCACCCAGCAGGTAAGTTAACTCGGGAAACTTAGGGAACGCAGTCTTTCTGATCTGGTATAAATCTGATTTAGAAGAACACCGATGAATCTTGTATCCTCTATATCATTTCTATTTAACCGATTAAAAAGAGGAGAGAAGGAAACGTAAAAATTCTTTTTTCAAAACCGATTTTAAACCCCACTACAAAGTATATCAATTTTACGTTTAGAATTTAAAGAGTTCCCTCGATTTCTCCAGGATCCCATCAGATCAGATCATGACAATGGGATAACCTGGGAAATATACCATTTCAAACAAGAAAAGTATTTTCCAAATCGGTCCAGGCGTCTTCAAGTAATCGAGAAACATACACAAAAATAAAAATAAAAGATTTTGACGAATTGAGGACCTCCTCTTTTTTTTAAAGTCGGTTAAAAAGAAAAATAAATTGAAAATTAATGGGGTTCCCCAATAACCTTGTTTTTTTCGGCGTTTTTTGGTACGGAACCCTTCGTATGCGTATCCGAATCGCAATTGACCTATTATTATTTAAAAATAACAAAACTGTCGACCTATTTGTTTCTACGTTCGTCACAAAAAAAAACGAAGATTTTTTTGACCTGAAAACTTTTTTCTTTCTTTAGCCTAACCCATATGTTTGTCTTGGCTTGGTTACTAAATTGCTCACTGTATTACTAGAATGTTTGTATTCCAATCAGATAAAATAGGTTCAGCCTATTTTTACGGTGAAGAAAATTGAGTCGATTTATAAACTTGCGACATGCGGTATCGAAATCGGCCAATGTATTGGAAATTTTACGAATCGAGCAAATATTTTCTACGAGTGTAATCTCCCATATCTACATTCTACTAACAGCATTTACTTTATAGACTACTAGTTGATGCCCGCGACTTCACTCGCGTGAATTTAGTTTTTTTTAAATCCCGTGGGATCTCATTGATTTTCCGAGATAAAAAGTAGTCTATCCCACTCTCCCGGTCCGAAACTATACACATGCAAAAATCAGGTCGATCCTTTACTTCGTTACCGCGAGATTAAAGGATAAACCAACTAACAAACACACTTTCGCATTTATAATATTACTAAGGATAAGGACTAGATGATGCCTGCGATTTCATCCGCGTGGATTAATTTTGTTTGATTCATGCGGGAATCTCTAATATTCTGGGTTAAAATGAAGCCCACGTGTTAATCCTGGGTATGAGCCAAATTACGGCCAAATCGGTTCATTCGTTGTGGTGAGAAGGAATAACAAACATACACACACACACATACACATGCAAACTTTCGCCTTTATAATATTAGTAGGACTAACTTTGGCCCGCGACTTCGATTAGGTAAAAGGTAACTTGGGTCACTCTCCAAATTCTACTACATAATATATCCTATGCTCACGTGGATCCATTGCTTCATTACTGCTTGATTGAAGTACAAATAAACACAATTTCCTATTTTTTGCTCTCCTGTAAAGTAAATGTAAATACGTTCATCTGACTCTTACACCGCGAACTGTACCAGAACCAAAACCTACCTCTGGTTACCTCACCACGCATATTACCTCAAATACCTATTATTCTATCTGCGTATAATCTATCTAGCGTAAATATTACGCTTGGATAAATTGGCTAATCCCCGAATTATATTTGTGGAAGTGGCGTTGTGTAACTAACTGCTTTATGCAAGTGACGGCCACATGCTAATTGTATTCGAAGGTGGATATAATTATGTACTGATAAATAATCACGTGGTAGACTGTCACGTTTGGAAATTTGGAACCAAATATGTAGATAATATTAGCTGATGCCCGCGGCTTCGTCTGCGTGGATTTAGTTTTTTAAAATCCCGAGGGAACTCTTTGATTTAACCGTGATAAAAAGTAGCCTATGTCACTCCAGGTCCTCTACTATACTAATGCAAAAAATAACGTCGATCCGTAGCTGTATTGCAGCGTTATTGAAGGACAAACCAACAAATCAAACACTATTTCGCATTTATAATATAAGGATGGTTCGGTGGTGCGCTTATTTAGAGGGGGAAGGTCTCCCCTAGTGAAGTTCAGCTTGGCTAATGTTGTTTAAAAAAAAGTAGTTTTTGATGGTTATTGTGATGAATTATACATCCTTCACAGCACAATACGTCATCCTTCCTAATATTAAAAATGCGAAAGTATGTGTTTGTTTGTTGGTTAGTCCTTCAATAACGCTGCAACAGAGCTGCGGATTGACATGATTTTTTGCATGGGATTAGTTGAGGATCTGGAGAAAGTGACATAGGCTATTTTAATCACGGAAGATCAAGGAGGATTTTAAAAACTAAATCCACGTCGACGGTATCGTGGGCATCAGCTAGTTTTTAATAATTTTCTACCTTCTCGTCAACTTAACGCGATGATACTGCGTAGTGCGAGATCGTGTAATTTCGACCACGTAGAGGTACAGATTCGTACGATGCCTTGCGGTTCGGTGGTAGAAAGGTGATGGTGGAACTACATTTCTTGAGCACACTCTCCGAAATATAACTTTTAGAATACCGACAGACCTTGCGCCGATGTTTAGTTAGCTTAGATCTGAATGCGTTGGTCTGCCCAGCATTACCTCCCACTCTTTTCTTGCTCCTCCCACTTTCAACCCCTTTTCCATGATATAATATATAACATCACATTAAATTGGATTCATTTTATATTCTTTCATAAGGAATAGTTCCTCATTCGATCGCTAAATTTTATATTCATGAAGCTTCTTGCGATTTCTCTTTGACATGGCGTGTCTATTTCATCCAGATACTTCGTATCTGTTTACAATCGCTATTTTACTATGAACAAATGATTTGTTTGAATGATATAACTTTACATTATGTCCCCTATAACACGAAAGAAAAATATACAAAATGTGAAACTGGTTTTTTTAATTTTAGCAACTATCTTCTTACTGATCGAATTGTATACAAAATGTGAAATTGTTTTTTTTAATTTGAGCAACCATCTTTTTACTGATCGAATTGCTCCAGCAACGACGCAATGTCGCCTGCCTATCGGTCTACTATCGGGTTTAATTTAGTATATTACACAGAATAGAAGTAATAGTACAGTACTTCGATTCACTGTACAAAATCATTTAAATAAATAGCGACTCTAGCAACCACACAATAAAGTCCAATTCAGTGTACTTGTAGCTCTTAACTAAAATGCGTTGTACGCCTGGTCTGGTAGTGCACCCAGGAACACAAGTCACAACCCTGACCCTGTTTCACCTCAGTATTGCTAAAAGTCGTTAGCGTTCCCATTTTTATGTAATCGACATCCAAACTACTCGCGCGAAACGGTTTTGTTCACAAAACGTTGTAACGTTTCTCGTTCGAACCGTTAGGGTGTAAAACGCCCATCCGGCGGTATTTCGTTAGTCCGGCGGCTATTTAGTGCCAAGTATTACTTGAAGACCTTTAGGGCAAGAGTAAATAGGCGTCTTCTAGGCAAGCGCGCTCCAAGATAGGCCTCATCATTGCTTTCCGTCAAACATGTCTATCGTCGAGCGCAAATCTATCTATCATGCATAATAAAAAATAGGATTCAATAAAGCTCACAAAGTCTGTATAGCGGGGCCCTACTTGGCCATATCACTTGGATTTGGTCAAGAACTAAATTTTAAACGAGACGAAATTTGGCCCGATTTTAAGGATTTTGGTCAAGTTTGATGGTCTATAAAATTTCACACCCAAGGTATTGAATCGGCGGGATATAGCGGTGCAAGACCGAGCTCTGTGGAAGTTCATACGAGAGACCTTTGTTCAGCAGTGGACGTCTTTCGGTTGATAAAAAAGAAGATCGTATCGTGAAGGATAAAAAGCTCAAAATAAGTGAGTGTGGCTAAATCTTCTTTTATTATCTTTTTAAGCTATTGCATAGCTTCTATCGCGGGCCTTGAGCGTGGAGACCGAATCCAGAAATTCCGTAACGAAAATAACCTGACACGGGACTCCTCTCACCGCTAGATGGCGTTGATAAAAAATGCTATGCAATAGCTTTACCGCGGCAGTCCCCGAGTGGCACACGTCTTTTTTTTTTTTTTAAAGAATATTAGCCGAGCTAAACTTGACTTATATTCTCCTCTCCCCTCATAATAAGCGAAAAGCTTGTGCTAGGAGTGGGTACGACAATAGTGGAACGGGTGGGGCTCGAACCTGCGACCTTTCAGTTTTCAGTCCTCACCTTTAACCGTTGGGCTATTGAGTCTTTCAATTTATTTAGGTTCAAACTTTGGTCAATGGCTCTTTACGGTATATATTATAATATCGGACAAAGTAATACTCTCCGTTAAACAGGATTTCATACTAGATTAAGTACAGACCCCCAGAGGGTAGAGCTTTAAATTAGTTTGAAAGCTGCGAGCGAGGTGCACTTAGTTACAATAAGTGCATTGCTTGCTATAATTACGACAAAATTCTATATTCCCTTGTTAACTAAGTAACAATCTGGGGTTATTAATGGGTCTAGCAGCCAGGCAAAAGCAAAAACATAGTCATAGAAAATAATACGATAAGAAAGAATAAATGGGAGATCCTGAATTCTATTCTCGATAAGGGCAATCTTAGTTCTAATCTGGCGTTAGAAATCCCTCGGGCTCTCTTTGAATAAACTCATGTAGCGTTGTTCCGTCGATGAGTGAGTGAAGGACAAACCGACCACCGTCGAAAATAGATACACAACCAAACACCGTTCCACATCCTTACTAATGTCCTTATTAATGTCATAAATGCGAATGTTCGTTAGTTTGTTGGATTGTCCTTTGGAGGGCTCTAGAAAAAAATATTCATAAAATGGGCGGTGAATAAAATAAGATTTGCTTTATACAGACACAGTATACAGATGTACCTATATCCATATAAATTTACTATGTCGGGAACTTATCGGCTCATTTGACGCGAGAAGCCATTCCCGACACTTCTTTAGCTTCCGTTTCCTGTTCACAGTCTATTGCAACTCCGTGGAACGATTATTGTCTATGCTACAGAATACTGGTAGAGAGATGTCTGTTTTCAAAATATTACTATAGGTATTATCATCGGTTCTCGTAATTAGTGTATCTCATTTTTCAAGTTAACGTTAAGCATGATAATCTGCTCGAAGTATAATCCTGATTAATTAACTTTCCGGAAAATTTCATGATTTGACATCGCCATTAAATGAAAGCGTAATTACTTCTACTTCAAAAGTTTAAAATACGCTAATCTATACTAATATAATAAAGTGCAAGAGTTTGTTTGTTTGAACGCGCTAATCTCTGGAACTACCAGTTGGATTTGAAAAATTATTTTTGTATCTGATAGCGCAATTATTGAGGAAGGTTATAGGCAATTCAAAATCTCGGTCCGACTCTTAGAAGCCGAGCAAAAAGAAAGAATAGCGCGGGCTAACAATGCGATGCGGTGAGTAGATGGTCGAGGGCGGTCTCTAAAATTAAATCCACGCGGACGAAGTCGCGGGCAACAGCTGGTAATAATAATAAACTTGTTTGCTAAATATATTATTTAAGTTAAGTCAATTTGAAATTAACTTTTCAAAAAGACGCGTTAGATTTAGCTAATTTATATTAATGTTAGTATATTTTCCAGCTATTTTCCTTATTTTTCCCACAGTTTTAGGGCTTAATGGAAGAAATCTATCCCATAGAGATAAGTTTTCTTTTTGTATGACCGTTTCATTGTATATGACTTAAAATAAATCTTTGGTAGGAACATAAATAAATAAAATTTAATTATAGTCTACAGATATACGGCTGTACCTACTGTACCTGTAGTTTAAACTTATTTAATTTTATTTAAGTATTCTAAAAAAATATTATACAACAGTAACCCAGATCTACTCTAGATCTCTAGACATAATAACAAGGAAAAAAGAATCCAATATAGATACTAAGAAAAACAGCTCAAACAGGAAAAACTATAGTGTAAAAAATACGAGAACTATTGGACCCATTGAGATACGTTTTGTTACGGCAAATAAGCTGTTTCAGCCTAACTTATAATCATGATCCGGATCAAAAGCTTAGAGCCAACAAATAAGTTACTTTGACCTCCTTTCTCGTAACAGAAACTACGATGGTAAGATAACGCTACACGGTAGAACAGAACGTGGTAATTATAAGACTCGGCTGTTTGATGTTTTTTAACACCCGAAGGAAAAGAATTATATATAACTCTTATAACTTAACTTATACTAATTGGGTATTTAATTAAAATTTTTTGTATACTTAAAATAAAGGTTTTTAATATCATAACACAATGTCATTTTTCTTTTTTAATATCTTAACTAATCTCGAAAATATAGGTAAGTAGAGCTTTTAAATTTCCTGTTTGAAAAAGAGAGCGCTATTGCAACATGACGTCACGTTTCAGTAGCTCCATACACTCTACTTACAAAATCGTTCGTTGAAAGAGACGAATACAATCGCAGTAAAATAGCTTATAACTTATTTGTTTTTTGATCGATTTATTTTCTGTTTTTTACAATTAATGTTATTCTTATATGTAACATTGTCGGTTGTAATTAATGAGTATCCACATTTTGTCAACAGTCATACCCAATTGATTTATGAAACAAATATTTCTGGAATACACATACGCATACATTTAGCACTCCAATATTTAAACTTTATTGATTTGCACACGCAAAATTTTATAGGCACCATTACAGTTTATGACTTTATTCTGTTTAGGTGCCTGTTTTATTGGCTTCGCGGATCAAATGATCTGCCGGCAGCTCTAGCGGTACCCGAGGAATTCTGGAGCTAAGCCAAACCATTCGTCCGGAGATCCCTCAAAATAGACAGATAAACAATTTATAGTTTTATTGTGATCCGTGATCAGGGCTGCCATCTGTGGGAGCTAATAATAGATGGGAACATCCTAAATTGTGTATCTTACATTTGGGCGGAAGTAAGACAAGACAAGAGCAACTGTTGAGTTTTCTGTAGGCTCTTCTAAGCAGAATCTGCTTTCAGAACCGGTGGTAGAGTCTTGACTTGTCATAAGAGTCACAGGTTTACATGAATTCCTATTAATATTATAGGATGGATGGATGGATATTTGTTACTCCTTCACGCCACAACGAATGTACCGATTTGGCTGAAATTTGGAATGGAAATAGCTGATATCCAGAATTAACACATAGGCTACATTTTATCCCGGAAAATTAAAGAGCGAGGAAATGGCGCAAGGATGTGCGATGAGTTGAGAGGCAGTTATTTCAAAATCTTCTAACGGACACTTAAATTTTATTTAACTGTATAGATTCAAGATATACAAATACACTTGTAATCGCAAAATATTTTGTTTTTATCAATTATTTATTTTGTAGGACATCGAAGCAATTTCGAAGTATTCAAAGCGCGAATAACAAGAGTTTCGTCATCTTTTAAGTAAAATTTCGAACAACGCTCCAATGTTTTCGGGAACTTTTCCAGAACTGTTTTCGTAATGCAAAAAATTTTGTTTTCCTTTATCGTTACATTCAATTGTTGGTACGTTTATTGAATTTCCTTTTCCTCCTAAACGAAATGTTTCAAAACTTTTGTTCGTTTGGAAGCTTGTAACAGTTTATGTAACTAAATTATTTTGAACTTCCAGCGACGAGTAGCTTAGTTGCGAGGTTGCGGTAACGCATATCAGTAGATAGCACTGGTTAAGCGATTTTAACCCAAGTCGGCAATTCGATGGGTGTATGACTTTGAGGTCTACACACCTTAGCGCACTGCGATCTTATAAAGATGAACTCCCGGGTTCATTTCCTAATGGGCCTATGGCCGTAGCTTGACTGCTAAAGTGTAGAAGAAGATGTAATTGTATAAAGAGATATAGCGTTCTAGCTGTAACCTAGATACCTTAAAGGGAAATAAAATCTGAGACAAAAAAATTTTGGTATCCATACCATTGGAGAATTGTTTAAATGGACAATTCGTTAAAAGGGCGATTATTAAAATTAATATTTAACTAGCTTTTCCCCGCAACTTCGTCCGCAGAGTTAGCTTTTTAAAATCGAGAGACCTTGGTGTTTCGATATAAAAACTAGCCTATTCTCTCAAGTTCCTCAACTATGGGTATAAGTATAGGTAGTATACCCATGAAAAAAATCACATCGACTCGTTATTCCATACGTGATTGAAGGACAAACTAATATACAAACGTTCTCATTTATAATAAGTATACTTAAGGAAGGAAATAATAGTTACATTGATTATAAATATTGAGTCCAATAGCCCTTTAATACAACCCTTGAAATACGAGAGCCAAATTTACAATTCTCACGTGTAGTATCTATCTGTATTTCCGTCTAAATGTTTACCAATTTGAATCGTGAATTTGATCAGTGCATATGAGATGAATTTATGACGTAGCATAACACGTGTAGGAAATGGTGATCACTTTTGGATAATGCTTTCGCGTTTACTTAGTTGTGCTCCTACATTTGAACCTATTTAAGTAACCAATTAAGTTTTTCATTAAAAGACAAAATTCAAAATTAGTTTTTAGCTGTCATAGCAAACATAGCAACACGCGCGCGAACCAATCATTGCTTTCGTTCTGAATTTGAATCGATCACCAAGCATGTCTACCTGTAACCTCGGAAGTGATTCGTATGATTCGTATTTTGAATCATACGTCGTTTTGGTTTGAAGTAGGGCCATTTTTTGAGTGGATTAGACTTCCTTACTTAATATTTATTCGTAGATCTCAAGTAACAAAAACATTTAAAATTATTATTGAAACACTCGTGTATTGTGGCAGAGACACTGACAGCTCCACCGGACGCGGCCAATCTGTCTAATCCTACTCGATGTCCACAACACACAATAATGTATTCATTGGCACTGTGAAATTGCTTTGTGGACTTAGTGGCTAGATTGGAGTTAAAATTGTCTATTGTGGCATGCCTAGCACAAGCTTAGGCTGTGCAATGGGCTGGACAATTGGCTTCTTTGACTAATATTTTTGTTTTTACTTAAAATAAATCTTTTTAATATTACTAGTTTTAATATTATAACGAGCTGCAGTCTTGCTTGAATTGTATCAGTAACGATGCAAGACTGGTCGTGGAAGTCTTTTTTTTATAAAATATAGACTAACGCTTGACTGCGATCTCACGTGATGGGAAGCGACGATGCTGTAGGTATGTATAGGGTCGCAGGGAAGAGAAAAGAAAAGACGTCTGCACTGTTCGACTGTCCGCTTTATAAAGAATAAAAATTCAGAACACGTACAAGAAATGTAGGTAAACAAATGAAAAAAAAAAATGAATGATCGAGAGAGTGGGTGTTGGAATGAATCATAGCCACAGACAACACAGACTATTGTACCAAAGACTTGGATTTTTGCTATATTCCAACAGTCCCCCTCAAAAATACAAGTAATCAAACATATTTTAATTATTAATAATAACAATCATTCATTTAACTTAAATTTAGATTTTCTCTTAAATCAATAAATTTCTTGAAGGGTATCGCTTTTGTAAACATGTCAGCTAGTTGGTTTCCTGTGGAAATAGATTCTAGCTTTATTATTTTATTAGCGATTTTTTCCCTTATAAAATGATATTTAACGTCTATATGTTTAGACCTTTTGTGATTTGCAGGGTTATTAGCAATGCGGATACAACTGTTGTTGTCTTCATATATGGTTATTGATCCATTTATTTGAAAAGAGATGCTGTTAAGTAATGACCTTATCCAGACTGCTTCTTTAACAGCCTCAAACAAGGCCATATATTCAGCTTCCGTTGAAGAGACGGCTACAGAATTTTGTTTTCGCGTGTTCCACGAAATTGTACAATTATCAAAGGCTTTAAATATATAGCCACTTGTACTTTTTCTATCTGTTTCATCGCCTCCCCAATCGGAATCCGCATAGCCAGTAATTACCTGCTTATAATCACATTTTTCATACACCAATTTTAAATTAATTGTACCTTTAATGTAACGTAAAAGGTGTTTTAAACATTTCCACAATTCTATATTGTTTTTAGACTGAAATCTGCTCAATATACTAATAGCGGCACAGATGTCTGGTCGCGTACATAGCATTGCATACATAAGGCAACCTATTACATTTTTGCATGGTGCATCACATTGAATATCAGAGTTCAATGCTAAAAAGTCTAATTTACAAGGAAACGGTGATTTTGAGGGATTACATTCGTTCATAGAAAATCTATTTAAGACATTTTGTAAATATGTACATTGATCTAAAGAGATTTTATTATTCGATCTTTGAATTCTAATACCTAGAAACAGTTTAATATCTTTTAAATCTGACATTTCAAAATTTTTCATTAAATTATTTTTATAAAATTGTAAAACTTCCGGATTCTTAGTTGCAATAATTAAATCATCAACGTATAAAACTATATATACATTTTTATCCATGCATTGTTGATCTAAAATATATAAACACGGATCAACTTCAGAGTTTTTAAAACCCATATCCTTAAGAGCATGATCGAAGCGTTCGAACCAACATCGGGATGATTGTTTTAAGCCGTATAATGTTTTATTTAATTTACATACTTGGTTATCTTTAGCGATAATTCCTTCTGGTACTTCCATGTAAATATTTTCTTTTAATATACCATTGAGGAACGCGGTTTTAACATCCATGTGATGTAAAAGTAAATCAAATTGATTAGCTAAAGCCAAAATAAATCTAAATGTAGTCATCCGAGCAACTGGTGCGAACGTTTCGTCATAATCCTGTAAATACTGTTGAGTAAAACCTCGAGCTACTAAGCGGGCCTTATACCGTGTGGGTTCACCTGATTCATTATTTTTAATAGTAAATACCCACTTGCAACTAACAATATTAACATCTTTAGGAATCTCAACAAGATCCCATGTTTTATTACTTTGAAGTGACTCAATTTCACTCTGTATGGCTTTTAACCATTTATCTGTATCAGTTCTGTTAAAAACATCTTTGAATGACGATGGCAACGAATTTACAGATACGAGTGATAAAAATAAATCGGGGTCGTTCATTTGCATATAATCTTTAGGCGGTAGTTTACTAATTCTTTCACTACGCCTTAGATTACTATTTGATGAACTTTCTATTGAGGGATTTTCAGGATTTTTGTTCAAAGAATCTTGATGTTGACTTTCTATTAGCTTTACCGATTCAAAGTCAGGTTTACTAATTTTTGTGGGAATTTCAATGTTTTCACTAATGCTACGTACAGGTCGAGTTTGCTCAAAATTTAATTCATCAAATGTAACATCGCGAGCTATAAAAACCTCGTTATTATTAACGTTAAATAATTTATATCCGTTTGGATTGTAACCAATTAATATTGACTTGAATGATTTTTCGTCAAATTTAGTTTTACGTGTTTTGTTATGTACGTATGCAGTAGCGCCAAACATTTTTAAATGATTAATTTTCGGCCTTTTACCATGCCACATTTCATATGGTGTTTTATTTGTCAGAGCTTTAGTGGGTAGCATATTTATAATATAGCTGGCTGTTAAAACAGCTTCTCCCCAAAATATTTTATTTAATTTCGCACTTGTAACCAATGTTCGAGCCATTTCGGTTAACGTACGATTCATGCGCTCTGATACACCATTTTGCTGTGGGGTATGAGGTACCGTTAAATGATACATGATTCCCTTGTCAACACAAAATTCTTTGAACTCATTTGAAAGGTATTCTCGGCCATTATCACAGTATAAACTAACTAATTTAGAGTTCAGAAAATTTTCACTTTTTGCAACATAATCCTTAAAACATTTAAACACTTCTGATTTAGCATGCATTAAATAAACAACTGTATAATGGGTAAAGTCATCGATAAAAGTAACAAAATAATTTTTATCATCGAAGGTAGTTGGCGTTATCGGGCCACAAACATCGGAATGTACAATGAAAAGGGGTCTATTTCGAATCGATTTATCTTTTGATTTCGCAAAGGGTAGTCGTGACTGTTTACTAAGTACACAAGCTTCACAGATTTCATTACTGGGAATAATATCATCAATTATATGATAGTCGTCAATAAAATTTTTAAGAGTATTAAATTTCTGTACGTTAATGTGTCCAAGTCGTTTATGCCATAACTTATAAGAATCGGAGCTCTTAGTTACATTTAATAAGGACTGAGATTTATTAATTTGAAAACACAGTTTAAAAAGATTATTATCACGCACACCAGATATTAAAATTTTGTTATTTTTGGAAATATGCGCCTGATCATTTTCAAAAATAATCGTCATACCTGCTTCTTGAATACGATTTACCGATAGTAAGTTATATGGAACATCCGGTGAATACAAAATATTTTCGATTGTACCTTGGTAACCTAAATTAGTAATAACATTTATTTTTCCTTTACCAAATGCAGAAACGCTAGTACTATTTTTAGCTACGCCAATTTTCAATGGGGTTGTGAATTCCGAATATGATGAAAAGTAATCCTTGGTATTTACTATATGATCGGTTGCCCCCGAATCTAAAAGAAAATAAATACTTTTACTATCAGAAATAGAATTAAAAAACTTACAGTTTGAAAACATAAAAGCGAAACTGTCCTCGGTATGATTGTTGTCGTTCATCGTTGTGTTTGCAATTGGCTGGTTACTACCGCTGCTGTTACCGCCATTTTTCGCCATTCTTTTGTAGAAAATACAGTCCTTTAACTCGTGATTTCTCCGGCCGCAATGATCACAATATAACTTCGAGATTTTGTGATTAGAAATTCCATGGTATGATTTCTTCTTAGATTGTGTATTATAATAAGATTTCTTCTTATCAAATCCAGATCGTCGTGAAAATTTTCTTGAAGAGGTATGTAAAATTTTAAGTTCGGTTGTTGTAGTGGTTCTAATTTTGACTTCTTGATCTAAAAGCCGGGTCTTGACAAATGCTAAATTTAAATGTTCTTCTCCGAGTGTTTCTAACGCCGTAATTACACCATCATAAGAAGTGGGTAGTGTTAATAATAAATGCGATATCTTATCCATTTCGTCTAACTTTGCACCCGCGGAAATCAATTCGGTGATAATATTATCGAAATCATTAAAATGTTTGAATAAAGTCACATCCGGTTGCAATTTTAAATTAAGTAATTTTTTACGAAGTGCCAATTGTGTTGCCAAGCTTCTTCTCTCGTAAATTCGGTCTAGGTCATCCATAATGGATTTTGCCGTGGCAGAATCTTTTGCAAAATTTAAAAATGCATCGCTTAAGTATTCCACTATTGTACCTTTAGCTATAAGGTTTTTCTTCGACCATTCTTCGTCCGGATCGAGCGGCGTATCTCCATCAATAACATTTAACACTTGTAGTTCACCCAAAAGCGATCTTATGCGAAACTTCCACGTGCTATAACGATCTCCGTTGAACGGTTGAATATTCCTTTTACTTCGCGACTCCATATTTTAAAAATAATCACTATTCACTTCACACACACTGATTTCAACTTACTAATTTTAACACACTGATTTTAACTTTGAACTAAGCACTTTTTAACAACGTAGCCTGGGCCCATAACCTGTAGGTATGTATAGGGTCGCAGGGAAGAGAAAAGAAAAGACGTCTGCACTGTTCGACTGTCCGCTTTATAAAGAATAAAAATTCAGAACACGTACAAGAAATGTAGGTAAACAAATGAAAAAAAAAAATGAATGATCGAGAGAGTGGGTGTTGGAATGAATCATAGCCACAGACAACACAGACTATTGTACCAAAGACTTGGATTTTTGCTATATTCCAACAGATGCAGTCTAAGATGGTAGCGGGCTAACCCATACCCGTAATCGGTTTCTATACGCCATCGTGCCGGAACGCTAAATCGCGCGGCACGTCTTTGACGGTAGGGTGGTAACTAGCCAATCTTGTCGTCAAATAAAAATAAAAAATAAAAGTTCGGTTTAAATCGATCTAGGCGAACTTAAAATAGAAAAAAGTCAAGGCCACGGTCCAAAATATAATACCTACTATTTGTTCACAAAATAAATACATGAAGCGGCAAAAATGGACTCGGATATAAAAATATTATATTTTTCGTCTAAGTGTTTGCCTTTCGTTTTTTATTATAGTGTCTTGTTATGGTGGTTCCGTTTATGATGTTAATATCGTAAAAACTTCCTTCCACAAAATTATGGACTACTTACTTTATACACGAGAAAAGATTCGATATCATAAACAAGATTCAAATAAAAAACAGCAACGGATCCAATAACCGAGGAATGGTGTGTTTTAATAAAACTTTGTCGATGTTAGAAAAGTTTTGTTTTCAAGGTTTTATTTGGGTGTATTGTAATGGCAAACTTTTCAGAACTTATGTTCTTTGTCTGCAAAATTTGTTATTACGATTGTGTGCTCAGGAAATTGACATGCTTTTCAATTTCCGGAGCATAGGCATAGGGGCTTCAATTCGACCCATATTATGTACTTATAACTAAGTTCTTGTTTTTTTTTGTTCGATGACAAGATAGCCCTTGACTGTCATCTCCCCTCCCTCCTCGCATCGTCATCCTCATTACTGAGGGTCGCGATCCTTGGCTTGGATCACCTTCTCCCACGATGTTCTTCCACTTCGTCCTATTTTCCGCGTTATGTAGAGCGGCGTGGAAAGATGTTCCGAGCGCAATGCTGATCTGGTCAGACCAACGCATAGGGCTACGTCCTCTTGGCCTTTTGGGACTGTCATCTCACCTGATGGTAAATGACGATGCAATCTAAGATAGTAGCGGGCTAACTTGAAAGGGGTATGGCAGTGTAGATTCAACCCATACCCCTAATCGGTTTCTACACGCCATCGTACCGGAACGCTTAATCGCTTGGCGGCACGTCTTTGACGGTTGGGTGGTAACTAGCTAGCTAGGGTAGGTGCTCGCGCCTGACCGCTCCCACCTAGGCTCCTGAAAGGCACGCACACTTATGCAACGTGCATGTACATGCGACGTAACCACAAGTAAAACTCACGCGCCGTCCTGAATTGCAAGAACTATAATTTGGTAGATAATTTAAGGTTGACATTATATTATGACGTGTCAAAACAATTTTGCGTTGGTAGTACAGGCGCTGGTGACGTGACGAAAATAATAAATTATGTAATTAGATACTCTCTCTGAAACATATTCGGTGAACGATCGGAGTTAGAGCCTTAAGGGCAAAGACCTGGCCTTAAGGAGCCTTCAACGATGGGCGTTAGTGAATAGCCATAGTTTTCCCACTACTTGACAGAAATTGCAAGGCTATAGATTTAGGTTTAAAGAATTTATTCTCAAAGAACAATTTGCTCACTTACAGAGAACTTAAAGGACAATAAAATTAATATAAAATGTACAATCACATTAAAAGCAAAAATGTTGACTCCTAATCCTAAAAAAGACTAATTCCTAGACACAAGTATTTTGAAAATGAATTCTAAGATTTTTTTATTAAAGTTCATGTTCTCATACATTTTGTATTGAACGGGTTTTTTGATGGCAAGGAAAGTGAACTTTTACCCCGGAAAAACAGTAACCTAAGTCACGCGGACGAAGTCGCAGGCAAAAGCTAGTTAGTTTTAAAACAAAAGATAAATGGAAGTGTTAATTTGTTAAAATGTGCGGAATAATTGCCGTGCTTACAGCGTCTTATTAACGTAATTAAGTGGCAAGTAAGTTTATAAAATAAACTGTAACTAGATAAAGCAAGTTTATGAACCTCAAATATGCCCGGAGGCGTCCCTTTGTTAATTAAATAGAAGAACAAGTACGGTTTTCTCTTCATTATCACAATTTCGTAGAAGGACATATTTTTAACGAAATTTAGAAAGTGAAAAGCTTCCTTTTATTATGTTTTTGACTACTTATATGGTCAACGTGTTATGTGCCTTTAAGGTTTTTAAAAAAAAAAAAGAATATTAGCAAGCTTAAGTTGACTAATATCCTCCTATCCCCTCCAAATAAGCGGAAAGCTTGTTCTAGGAGTGGGTACAACAATAGTGCAACGGGTGGGATTCGAACCTGCGACCTTTTAGTTTTGAGTCCGCACCTTTAACCGTTGGGCTATTGAGGCTTTAAAGGACGTTCTGAGATCTGTGGAACTTTTCAAGCTATTGTAGAAAAGCGTTAGGGTTAGGTAATCTGTTATCTAGCATGAACAGGCAGGCGTCGTAATTTGATTGAACCCAACCCAGGAAGATTATATAAACTAAGTAAAATTATTACATTACTAGTTGTTGCCCGCGACTCCGTTCCTGTAAATTAAGGTTTTGTAATTCTTGTGGGAACTCGCAAATTTTGGGGATAAAAAGCAGCCTGTTTGTGTTATTATTTACTTATAGACTATATTCTATCTCTGTGCCTTTCAGCAAAATCGGTTGTTGCGGCGTGATTGAGTAACAAACATCCATCCATCCATACATCTAAACTTTTGCATTTATGAAATTTGTAGGATAATAGGATATTAGGTTACGACACAGCACAGGGGGTATCACACCGTCAACTTCCTGACTTGAAATTAATTGCCCCAACCCGGAATCGAACCCATGGGCTTTTTACCCGCAGTAGGACATGCTAACCACTCGACCAAGGAGGCAGGTTAAATTTTAGACATAGCATTAACCGAGGCAGAACTGACAGCAAAATCTATCTTGTAATGGACGCCTATTTAGCTACTGTAGTAATATTTGACTCAACCTTAGTACATTTTAATACAACTCTACCCTTCACTAGCAGATTATATTCGGCGATAATGTTTTATGCAAATATTACGAAAATAGCCGAATATCCCTGGCCTGTAATAATATTATGAAGATAGTGCTAAATAGTAATTATGATGATACTAGATATTTTATGATAATTATATGTGGATACGTTTATCTCACGAAGTTACGGGTGCTTTACTTGTGGTTACTTCGTGTACATGCACATTGCGTAAGTGTGCGTGCCTATCCACAGTCTTTGTTGGTGCGAATAAAATGGGGGTTCACAAGTACAATAATGTTGGCTTGACTGAGAATAGATCAGATCGCCTGTTTATACAGCATTCATTTTCTTGTTTTAAAACCTCCCTTAATTAAAAATTTTAACTTGCATATTCCAGCATTAGAATATTTTCACATTTTGTACGAGTTTTGGGAATATAATGGAATTCTTTGAAGATAGAATAGTAACTAGCCAAGGCCAAGCCTCCTATCAGACCTGACCTGAGTTCTTTCAGAAATTTTAAATTTCTATATTGCCCCCGTCGGGAATTAAAGCTCAGCTGATCATTACGATTTCAAAACAAAAATACATTTCTTTTTTTTTCTATAATGTATTCGCAGACATGGGAAAGTATAAACACTACATGAATTATATTTTAAGAAATTGTAATGTGTAAGTCTTAAGTGTACCTATTTCATTTGTATTTATACATGTCAATGAATAAACGATATTCTTTTCTATTCTATTCTATGAAAACAAATGCACTTCGCATTACATCATGTTTTTTGCCGTGTCATTTGCATGAAATGTTATCCAAAAATGCTGGCGAAATTATTTAAAAAGTTGTTTCAGCGTGAGAATTTTTTGATGCTAAAATATTTACCGTTGAAACATAAAACTGATGTTTTTGCAGTATATTTTGGTTCTTGCTCATTCTTTTTTAAAACGTTCTGTGGTAAAATAAGGGATTCGTACAGTTTTATCTAATCGGGCAGTCCCTGTTTCTACCCGTCGATCACTTTATTCAAAGACTTTAAAGCAGTAAAGTCCACGACTGATAAAGAGGGGTGTTATAAGTTTGACATGTGTATCTGTGTATCTGTCTGTTCCCTAATAACTTAAATGGACACATTTTGATGCGGGTTTTCTGTTTAAGAGCTAACGTGACCGCGATAGATGTTAGCTATAATTTATGAAGATTTGTTTCTTTGCTATATGCTCAGGCGTATCGGTGTGTCGGCTCAAGATGATTGAGGATCGATAAGGAGCAGTAAATCGGTGAACAGTAGAATGTTGAATAATATTGCACATAGACTGGCAATAGATTTACATATCAGGGGTGTTTTAAACTTTCAATTTACACTTGTTACTGTAGTCGTAGATGTCTGTTACTGCTACATACTCGTAGATGAATGATTCAATAAATACAAAGTAAGATTAACTCTGATTTAGTCATAAAAATTCCAACACTGCTATCGGTGCGAGGTCACCATTCCAGCATCTTCGGGGCCTAACGATCATTAGTTCTTGGATCTATGTGCCTGGTCCATTCCCTGCAGCTTGACCGACAGTATCAGACGAGTTGCAGGGAGCCGCTGTATACAGATGGCGCAAGACCGAGGCATGTGGAATTCTATGCAAGAGACCAGAGTCCAGCAGTGAACGGCTATCGATTGATAGCCGTTCTAGAAGGTATTATTATGTAGTTAGGTATATATTTACTCTCATCGTAAGTAAGAACCAATTATTATCAACAAAAAAGTAGCTAGAAGGTATTATTATGTAGTTAGGTATATATTTACTCTCATCGTAAGTAAGTACCAATTATTATCAACTTGCTGAAGCACAAAATGCCGGAAGCACTGAAGTGCTTTATTGTGTAGACGGCAGAGTAACTGCAAGAAAGAATGTTAATAATATAGAAAACTTGAGAAAACTATTATCTGTGCTATTATTGAACTAAGAAAAGCCTGCGGCTTTGTTACCATAAAAGGACGAGACTTTAACTTGCACGCTTTGTTATCTGTACTTTTAAAACTATAGCGGTAGCTTTTTATTTTTCAAAGTCTACTAACATCTATGAATAGAACTGAATAGAATAATTTTTTATTCAAATAAACTTTTATAAATTGCTTTCGAATCGTTAAATGAACTACTGGTTTGGAATGCCGATCCAACCGAGAAGAATGTGTTATAAGCTTTGTTGGTATAACTCTAGTTCTCCTAAGGATCTCCTCACTTCTGACTTGATCTCGCAAGCATACTTTGAGCATAGCTCTCTCCATCCTCTACTAAGAGACTTATAACGAGGCCTATAGTGAGCTACCTACCATGTTTCAGATCCGTAAGACATCGCTGGTTGGCACTGTTCGAAGACTTTTATCTACACGTAGGCATAATTTAAAAAAAAATCCGTCTACGGTATATTATAACGTTACGTTAGTAACGCGTTTATAACCTTATTATAATAATACACCAACTGGAAGAAATTTCAGTTGTTGCCTAATGGACCCAACTCAACATGTGTGGAGTCGGCGAAATTTACATAGGGGTTGGACTCTTGGGAACTCATAAACGGGTGTAGTAGACCTTTGCGCCAATTCGATCACTAATAGGCACAACATCCTTAGATTGAATCAGTGTTGTTATATAACGCAGTAGGTATTAAATATTTTTTTAAGTTTAACTGTTCTTAGGCTACGAATAAATAATAACTTTTTTATTCGTAGTTCTTAGGGCTGTCACCTGTCACCCAATTAGGTGGGCTGACGATGGCCATTTTGTGGTGGCGGCCATCTTGGATTTGAAATTTATCATAATATTCTAGTATTCTCTTTTTCCGTCAGGGGTTAAGAAAGTTTTCACTTCATGATGTACTCGTACTTATAGTGCATACCATAAAGTTTTTTTTTTATTGGATGACAAGATAGTCCTTGACTGCGATCTCACCTGATGGTAAGTGACGATGCAGTTTAAGATAATAGTGGGCTAACTTGTTAGGAGTATGGCAGTGTACATTCAATCCTTACCCCTAATCTGTTTCTATATGCCATAGTACCGGAATGCTAAGTCGCTTGGCGGCACCTGACCAGACCAGAGCCAATTTAGAAATTATAAATTCCCAAATTGCCCAGCCGGGAATCGAAGCCGAGACCTCTCAGTTATAAGACTACAGCGCTGACCACTGCGCCAGGGAGGTCGTCGAATAAACCATAAAGTGGGTTAAATCAACTAATGTAGCTAGTTAGCTGAAGGGATTGAATCAACAGTGATACAAGCTTGGAGATACATAGTCGTACACCCGTTTCAAAACTCCCACTTGCCCTGAGACCCTTATGTAAAGTTAGCTTCTGCCTGCGCATATTATATTAAGTGCGAACCATTAGGCTGAAAGGCTTCGCAATCAAATTGGAATACGTAATTGATATGAATAATATCATGGTCTGGTAAAAGTTATTACCATAACAATTACACACAAATCATTGAACTTTGACCGCTATTTAAGTATTTGCATTGAGTTGAGGTTTTTTTTAAAAATCTAACGGGAAATATTTTTCCGGGACAAAAAGAAGTCTATACCTACTATCACTTTCCATTTCCTCAACTATGCTATGAGAAATTATATTTATCCGTTGCTCCGAATCTGCGTGATTGAAGCACATACCAAACGAAGATATTCGCACCAAGGACCTTTTGTAAAACTGTATGAAACTTCACATATTTTTTATGGCGCGTATCCTTATTCTTACCAATATTATAAATGTGAGTGTTTGTTTGTTGGTTTGTCCTTCAATCACGCTGCAACAAAGCAACGGATCGACGTGATTTTTTGCATGGATGTATAGTTGAGGACCGGGAGAGTGACATAGACTCTTTTTATCCCGAAAGTTCCCGCGGAATTTTAAAAACTAAATCGACGCGAGCGAAGCCCCGGGTATCAACTAGTGGTTCATAAGCTATATTTTACTGGTCCTGCTTTCAAATCAAATCAAATCAAAATTTATTTATTTCATGTAGGCCAACTTGTAGCTCTTATGACACGTCATAAATCTACCACTGGTTCGGAATGCAGATTCTGCTGAGAAGAGCCGGCAAGAAACTCAGCAGTTGCTCTTTTCAAAAAAAAAATTTTTACAATGGTTAGCAAAACTATGCTATGCATACAGTGTTTCCACAAAGAAGTTTCAAAAATGCACACCTACCACAACCTAACACATGTTAAGATGGGTAGACACAAAGCAGACCCAAATAATGTTCTGTTTAATTTTGGTAGATCTACGAATGTCTGAGATATTACCTTTTACTTACCTATTAAGAAGTTTGCAAATCTATTTGAATAGGAACCGCCTACGTTTAATCAACAACCAAACATGTTTAACTTGCAACTATAGCGATTTTAGTTTAAACAATTACGATTCATATTGTTTCAAAACAAACTTAAACAGATTGTGTGTCAACAATATTCTACCTAATAGATAGTTATGTATAACAATCACAAAGACTCCACACAACAATCAGTGGTATTTACGCGGTAGGTTGCACTATGTTGTGCGATGAAGCTACTCTATCTTCTTATTCTTGTCCTTTTTTCACGCTATGTGAAGTCAACACAACATGTCTTTTTCTTCCACTCGCTTCTATCATTCGTCAACTCATTATCTACTCCTCTTACACGCATATCCTCTTTCACACAATCCATCCATCTCTTTTTTGGTCTTCCTCTACTCTTTTGCCCTTCTACATGCATATTTAATATTCTTCAATTAATTTGGTTTTCTTCCCTCTTCATTACATGCCCATACCACGCGAGCCTATAACTCCTCATTTTTTCGATTACTGGCGCTACTTTCAAACTTCCTCTCATATATTCATTCTTTATCTTATCCATTCTTGTCACACCATACATCGATCTCAACATACGCTGTTCGGTAACACGTGTTCTTCTAACATCCGTTCCTTTTACCGCCCAACACTCTGAACCATACAATGTGACAGGCCTAACAACCGTCTTATAAATTTTCCCCTTTAGTTTCAGGTGCATTCGTAAAAAAAGCGCCCCTAGATTGTACTGTTTGAAAATTCATACAAGATGCCAATATACCTCTTTGTTTATAGAGATGAAAATTTTATCTCGCAAAGAAAACGTTGTTGTAAATATATTGTGAAGCCACCGTGAGCATACCAATCTCTTTAAACTTTTCACGAAGAGATTCTCGCAATCCGAGTTTGTAAACTGATCGGATGGTTCTTTTGTTTTCTGCATTATAGAAAATAGTTTTGACCTGCCCCACTATAATAAATTCCATTTTAAATACTGTGCAATTTTGAAATCTGAGCTGTATGAACATCATTTTAAACTGCGTCACTTGTATTAAGATAAACATTTAATTAATTTTTGTCAAAAGCAAACTAATTCAAATTGCAAATTCGTCCACCAATTTCTTGGAATCAATTGGACGGAGGGTCATCGTAGCTTTCAATGCCATAGGAACGTGGTCCACATTAGACTTCTGATTGTTTGAGATAAATATTACCTTACTATAAATAACATCAAAGACATCAAAGACGAAAGTCAATGGGTCACTTGGGTCTTTGTGTAAGATTAGGCTTCGTCAGCTCTCTACCGTCTTTTGTTCTGGCTTATAGCCGTAATTATTACTGAGGTGCATGTTGCAAGGCTATTTTTTATTTTAGTTTTATTTCATTTATTTTGGAAAATCATACTAAATAAACTTAAAATTAGGTGACTAATAGCTAATAATAGGTTTTCACAGATAGAAACTAAATGAACATGAGTTTTCCTGAAAAATCTGCAAGTTGAAAATTTAGGATGCATTTGACTGAATTAATACGAGTATCTTTCTTAAAATTCGATGTAAACTATTCATATTAGCTACCACAAAACAAGTCAACATAAAGGTGCTGATAGACTTAGGTGAATGCTCAAGCATTCACTTGTAATGAGCATTCGTGCGAATGTTACATCACACAAAAAATACGAGAACATTTTAGAGAGCATTCTATCGAGCGTTCTGGCGAGCATTCTAGCGAGCAGATTTGCAACACGCGACTGTCAAGTCTGACATCTCCATTAATAATTGACGAGCACTGAATAGAGCGTTCGCTAGAATTCTCAAGATGTTCGTAGCAATATTTGGCTCTACGCTGGGCTCGGCTCGTTGTTCAGTCCGACAAAAATAAAAACGGTGAATGCTCGATGTTCTGTTACAAGTGAATGCTCAAGTCTATCAGCACCTTTAGGTTTTTATACCAACCCTTGCGCTCTTATAACTTTCACAAATTTACTTCCTTTCCTTCCTATATTTCCTTCGCAACTTAGGACCAATTTCACCATAGGAGACAAACAATTAGCCGACGAATAGATACGGAGTTATGACCGATTTTCAACACAAAAACTGTCAGAGGATCAAAATTATTTTTGGAATAAACTGGCGGTGAAATTGGTACTAAGTGTTAATTAAATAGGATCAACATAAATTTAAACAGAAAGAATTTTTCTACCTTTAATAAATTGTAGAGAAGAAAATCACCTACACAGATCTGCGGTTTCATAAACGGCCGTTTCTATGCTACCCGTAACCTACGCGAAGACACATGTGGCCAATAAGTTATAGGAATAACCATTTCTCTGTAAGCATACTCATGTACTGTACCTGTATGAGATTTTCAAATGCCTTTCGAAATGGCTTTCGCTTTATTTCTATCCATTTCTTGGATGCGTGAGTGTGCGTTTGGTTTTACACGACTAAGGCAAAAGGAAGGGTTAAGATTTTAGTAGTTTTAATATTTTGGCATATTTATTTTTTATTCAATGACAAGATAGCACTTGTCTGCGATATCACCTGATGGTAAGTGACCATTGGTCGGTTTCTATATGCCATCGTGCGCGGAACGCTAAATCGCTTGGCGGCACGTCTTTGACCGTTTGGTGGTAACTAGCCACGGCCAAAGCCTCCCACCAGACCAGACCAGAGACAATTCAGAAATTATAAGTTCCCAAATTGCCCCCGCCGGTAATCGAACCCGAGACCTCCCATTTATAAGACCACAGCGCTCACCACTGCGCCAGGGAGGTCGTCAAAAAAAAATTCAATACAAAAACTGTCAAAATATCAAATTTAGGTACGCTCGACTTAGACTTACATTGCTTAAATCGGCCCTAAGAAGAGATTTTTGTGCTCGTCGCAATAACACGTTTTAAGATGCTAAGATCCACTTAAAATATACCCCTAAAATGAAGTTGCTATTTTAGACGAATACAAGTAGGTAATCTTGATTTAAGAGTTTCTCTACAACTTGAGAATATTGAATCAGGAAAAGAAAGATTTTTATAGGCGTACGCTTAACCTTCAAGTTGACTCAATGAAAGAGTGGGTATGATCGAAAATGGATCGTCATTGAAGTTGTAAGAGTACCTAAATCAAATTGTTATTTATTTGAAACTAGAATTCCCCATTTTTTATTTTCTTTTTTCCGTGTGGACTTAGATTTTTAAAAATTCTGCGGGAAGTCAGTTTTTGTCGATAAAAATCATTCTCTAGGTCCTTAATTGCCTAAACTGAAAATCACATTGAACCGTAGCTCTGTTGCGGCGTGATTGAAAGACAAACCAACCTTCGCATTTATAATATTAGGAGGGATAGTATGGATTTTAAGCTCCATCTACACGCTCCGTCTCGCCTGCGCAGTTACCTACAAGACCAAGAACTGGGTCGTCCAGCCGCAAATCGACGATTGCTCAAGTCGCGCTTTTGGAACTGCGCGGGATACCGTTCTGCCGTCCACACGCACGCGCTTAACTGCGCAAACTGGCTTGTGCAGGTAAGCGCTCAGGTAAGACGGAGCGTGTAACCGGTACTTAATTTATATATTTCACACTTCGCATATCCCATGAGGATAAAAACAAAATACGATAATAATCATATTATTAATGCTGAATGCCGAGAAAACAAGAATGATATATTTTTATCCGTACGAATCACATAAACAAGGCAATAAATTTTTCTTTTATGATTTATTGCGACGGAAACTGTTTTTGTGAAGTGCGAACGTATCAATAATAAGAGTGGATTTCATTTTCACCTTGGTGGGAAGGAAATATAAGTGAATTGCTTGAGTGGGAGGGTTAAGAATCATAGGGGGAAGATGCGTACCCTTAACATTATTAAGTTAATAAGTAGGTATTAGGTGTACCTAATAACTTTTTTTTATTTGATGTCAAGATAGTCCTTGACTGCGATCTCACCTGATTGTAAGTGACGATACAGTCTAAGATGGTAGCGGGCTAACTTGGAAGGGCTATAATCGGTTTCGCACGGTACGCCTTTGACGGTAAGGTGGTAACTAGCCATGGCGAAAGCCTCGTACCGGACCATACCTGAGACAATTCAGAAATTATAAATTCCCAAATGCCCCCGCCGGGAATCGAACCCGAGACCTCTCAGTTATAAGACCACAGCGCTAGGAGGTCGTTGATTAAATTTTGCATGTTATTTTTATAATTTAGAACCCAACTAAATAACCCTCAGTGAGGATGGGCTAGGTTATGACGTTTGAAGGACTATAAATAGCAGAACTAACACCGACAAAGTTGCAGACAAAAAGCACACAGATTTTTACTTTGCAAGTTTTGTTAACTTAAAAATTTATAAACACTAGAACACTCTTAGGCTCTAGGTCACACAGAAAGGGCACTAGAGCACGAACTCTTAAAATTATCAACCACTTCACTAGGGCTTATACTTCGTTAACTTGAACTAAATCTTACGAAAATACAGTCATAATATTGCATATGTAAATAAAATTAATTAAATACTTAAAATTTCTCAACGCATACTTTAATTCTAAAAATCGAAATTATATCTACGAATACAAAACATAAAATTATAGAATTTAAATTAGAATTAAATTTTATACGGTAAAAATATACTCAAAGGGTAAAATCAAATCAAAACTTATACTAACAACAACATTATAAGATTTACTAAGATTTTTTGTGTCACCCTTTCTAAAACGATTCTTTGGTTTTGTATGCTTTTAACGAGGAAATTCCTTGTCAAAACTATACAGGACATACCCCGATATTCCCTTTTTATATAGGAATATTCTCAGTAACCCAATAAGAAGCTGACTGTAAAAAAAAACGTTTTATTTTTTAAAATAAAAAAAGACGTGTGGCACTCGGGGACTGCCGCGGTAAAGCTATTGCATAGCATTTTTTATCAACGCCATCTAGCGGCTCACCGCTAGATGTCGTTGATAGAAAATGCGCCATCTAGCAGCTCACCGTAGAGGAGTCCCGTGTCAGCTTATTTTCGTTACGGAATTTCTGGATTCGGTCGCCACGCTGGCCCGCGATAGAAGCTATGCAATAGCTTAAAAACAAAACGTTAGATAGGATAATATAAAAAACCCAGCAAAGTACGAAGGGTTTCCTACCATCGTAACAGAGATTGTTAAGCAAACAGACAGAAAGCGGGAGCTTATGCTGAGATCAATAGGACGTGCTCTGACTTAGCTCGGACTCAAGATAAGAGTTAAAACGAGATACAAATATGCTCCGACATAGATGTGTCTTGTTTTATCTCTTTCTTGAGTTTGAGCATACTGCGAGTGCGGTCTATAGATATCAGCCTTAGTAACATGGTCCCCTTGGCACCCTTTGGATAGGGAACTCTAAAAAATGTGAATTCAGCATTTAACCTTCGTTGCAGACATAATTCTTTTACTTTTCCCCACAAAACCAGCCTGTTTTCACTTGACCTACATTATAATTGCTTGCATACGGCTGGCGTTATATAAATTAAAACACCGCTTTAACATCCAAGTTTTATTTTCCGTTAACTCGCTATATCTAATATCTTTGAAATTCTACATATAGAGTAAACATATCCTTAAGAATAAAATGAACTTTTATTTATTTTGACCAATTTTATTGACCAATATCATCTGAAAGTACGTGATAATATCATTCGTAAGCGGATTATGAAGGGATTATCATGAACCTAGGGGATTACTTGGATACATTCAATACGATAATCCGTAGGCTTAGCAAAACTCCAACTAATAATAATGATTGATTGCTAAAATATGATTTGCTGTAGTACAAATTCACCGTAAAACTGACTTTGCTTTAAAGTTAAAAGAAAACATCTACCAATTTGTGCAGTGTGGTGGAAACTTAAACCTTTGGTCTAACTTGTTTAAAACTTGGTTCACTTGATACAACCGTGTACGGTTGTATGTACGTTATTCATAATTAGTATTTTTTTTTAATACTAATGAGATAATGTAACGTTCTGTTACTACAATAATCCTTATCTGAGAGGAGACCTAGCTCAGTAGTGAGGCGTTGATAGTTTGCTGATGATGTTCTAATATAAAATGAATCAGCAGTACCACAGGTAAAATTAGTTGCCCGTGGTACTACCGACGTGTCTGATAGTACCACGAGTAAGTAGATAGAAAAGGTAAGATCACTCGTGACCAGTAGGGGCACCGGTAGTATCATGGGTAAGTAGTTATAAAAGGTAAGTTTACTCGTGACCAGTACAGGCACCGGTAGTACCATGTGTGAGTAGATAGAAAAGGTAAGGTGTCGTGTAGTGCGGGTTGTTACGTTCCCTCAAATATGGTTGAGCGAAGCAATGGCTGGATCATGCGTCATGCTCGTTAACGGGTGCCACCAACGGGAATGGGTCTGCTTTGGCTGCCCATCTTGACATGCGTTGGATTGGTGTACCTACGTAGGCATTTTTGCATTTTTGAAGCTTTATTGTGGAAGCACTGTATACCTAGCATAGCTTTGTAAAAAAAAATTTTTTTGAAAAGAGCAACTGCTGAGTTTCTTACCGGCTCTTCTCAGCAGAATCTGCATTCCGAACCGGTGGTAGATTTATGACGTGTCATAAGAGCTATAAGTTAGCCTACATGAAATAAATTAATTTTGAATTTGAATTTACTCGTGACCAGTAGGGGCACCATTAGTACCATGTGTAAGTAGACAGAAAAGGTAAGTTTACTGGTGCCCAGTAGGATCAACGGTAGTACGACGGGTAAGTAGATAGAACAGGTAAGCTTACTCATGTGAAACTAGATACAGTCAGCTTTTACTAAATATACATCGAGGTGCAGCCAAAGCACGTTCGCTTTGTTAAACAGTGTGCTCGTTATTCCAAGATAAATGTGCCCAAATGAATAGTTGAACGATGCTAATAATTTAAGCAAGTGAACAATGAGAATAATTGCTTGCACTATACGTTACTAAGCCTGCTTTTGCCATTAGGAAGCAATTATAACAATGCTTTTATTTTATAGTGTAAAATTATTGTAGGTAGCGATCGTTCAAAGCAGAAACACGTTTTATTGGGAGAATCTTTTTTTTTAAGCTATTGCATAGCTTCTATCGCGAGCCTTGAGCGTGGAGACCGAATTCAGAAATTCCGTAACGAAAAAACCTAAGGCTCGACGGGAACACGGACTCCTCTCACCGCTAGATGGCGTTGATAAAAAATGCTATGCAATAGCTTTACCGCGGCAGTCCCCGAGTGCCACACGTCTTTTTTTTTTTTTTTTTCAAAAATTAAATATGTAAACTTACTAAACTGGCGGACCTCGCAGATCCGTTCATATAAGCTTATTCCACCGTCTTTCTTCTACAACCGCACCGCTCGCCACCGAACTCAGTTTCACCCTCACCACCTGGTTGCCTGGAGCACTTCGACCATCCGGTGTGCCAGATCTTTTTTTCCATGTACTTTGAAACGGTGGAATCAACTTCCTGCGACGGTGTTTCCACTGAATTACAACATGGGGTTATTCAAGGGGCGGACCAACAAATACCTAAAACGCCGGCAACGCATTGGTGCTGCCTCAGGTGCTAAAAATGTTCATGGGCGGTGGTAATTACTTAACATCAGGTGACCCGCCTCCTCGTTTGCTCGCTAAAAATATAAAAAGTTGGAATTTGTACGAGTATATTGTCCAACTGAGATTATTTTTTGCTATTGATAGGATCGACTATTGTAGTGAAGCTGTGCTTCGGACATTATTGTGGAACGTAAAGCGCTATCTAATTCCATCGTCCATCCATGTCGTTGTGAGTTTTTTCTAGGTTCTGAAGGTTTTGACGACCTCCCTGGCGCAGTGATGAGCGCTTTGGTCTTATAATTGGGAGGTTGATTCCCGGCGGGGGCAATTTGGCAATTTATAATTTCTGAATTGTCTCTGGTCTGGTCTGGTGAGAGGCTTTGGCCGTAGCTAGTTGCCATCCTACCATCTAAGACTTGCCGCCAAGCGATTTAGCGTTCCGACTTCCGGCACGATGGAATAGATTAGGTATACCGTATATGGGTAGAATGTACACTGTCATTCCCCTTCCAAATTAGCCCGCTATAATCTTAGACTGCATCGTCACATGCCATCAGCTGAGATCGCAGTTAAGGACTATCTTATCGAATAAAAAAAGGTAGAATAAATGTGGCGTAGCCACAGAGGGTTTTTTCCCTAATCCATTCAATGTTGGCGGTGGCTAATCCTGTTATCCTATTTCCTATTATCCTATTTCCTATTATCCTATTTCCTATTATCCTATTTCCTATTATATTAGGTATATCCTATTAATATTATAAATGCAAAAGTTTGTATGTTTGTTACTCAATTACGCCGCGCAACGACTGAAGAGATTTGGCTGAAATTTGGCACAGAGATAGATTATTGTCTGGAATAGCACATAGGCTACTTTTTATCCCGGAAAATTAAAGAGTTCCCGCGGGACCAAAAACCTTAATCCACACGGACGAAATCGCGGGCATCAGCTAGTAGGTAATATTTCGCACCTTGAAAACAAAAGTGGCGTTTTACAAAAATTGTAATTTTTCAGTATGACCATTTAAAGTTTTGACGCAGCATTTCTGTTCAATATCTTAGCATTAGCAAATAGCTGTAAGAAAAGAATGCAATTTCATTTATCAGTTTGACTATCTAATTTAAGTTGTGTACTGAAAACATGCCAGTAAATTTCATTTCATTTCATTTATTTTTGCATTCATGAATCCACTTACATGTCTAATACTACATGTTTAATTGTGAGCAAGATTACATGAGGCCCCGTCAGGGCGTTGCAAGTTATATCAAATAATTATAATTAATCATATAAAATCATCAATAAATTAAAAATACAATAAGTCTTTCAAATATAATCAACAAACTTAAAATAATATAAAATTAAACTCTAAATTAAACTTTTTGGAGAGCTATGTAAAAAGATCATCGAGTCCACCGGGGATCCAAGAGCTGGCAGCTACCTTGGCCAAAGAATTAGTTTGGCCATTCAAAGGGGCAATGCTGCCAGCATTTTGGGTACTATGCCGCGCTGCGGTGACATCGATGAGGTTTTAGGTTTATATTAGTTTTAATTTTAGAAATAATTATTATTATTAATAGTTTTAATTTTAGAAATAGTTGTAGTATAATATTATTATACAATAAATTAAAAAATACAATAAAAAAATTTGGTAAATTTCACATGCAATTAATGGAGTTAATTTAGAAAACATGGTTTTAAAAAAAGTTCCACATAGTGCCACTTTTGTTTTCAAGGTGTGATTTGTTGAGCCGAGGACCAAGATGAGTGGACATGACACAAAAGCCTTCATCCGCCGGTAGCGATGCGGAAAATCCACAAATACCGTGTAAAAACACGACTTATCATATTATGTGGGGTTCGCTTGGCCAGATTACTTTCCGGAACCCTCATAAACAGTCACGATCCTATTGTTACCCAATTGATATCTTGACATGGCTGTCTTACTCACGCTTATATTATAACAAGTTTTTTTGTGTAAAAGCATAACAATCAAATTGATATTGTTTTATTAACTGTTGAATATAGAATTAAGACCATTTTGATTATCACATACCATTTACCTAGTACAAGGTATTTTATTTATTTTTATTTTTTATCACATCACATCACACTTCACACTTAATATTATAAAGTCGAAAGTTTGTATGTGTATGTGCGTGTGTGTGTCTGTATGTTTGTTACTCTTTCACGCAAAAACTACTGAACCGATTTGGCTGAAATTTAAAATGGAGATAGATACCTTGGATTAAAACATAGGCTACTTTTTATCCCGGAAAATCAAAGAGTTCCCGCGGGATTTTAAAAACTAAATTCACGCGGATGAAGTCGCGGGCATCATCTAGTGTACATTATATAAGAAAAAGACAAAAATTACAAGACAAAAATATAAATTAGAAGAAGTTGACAAAGGCATATATATGATAATCAAAATGATCTTCACTCAGCATGTAAATGCAGCTTCTTTCAGCACTACGCGTAGTACAGATAGATACAATTAATTATTGCAGTTAATTACTTATACTTCGCCCGAGCTGTAATATAGATATGTACTGCAATTAGTCTGTGGTTTCATTTTAGCGTGCGACACGCTTCCGCTTTGTGTCACAGAGGATTATATGTTAAAGTTTGTAAGCGCATTAAAATGGTACCTTGTAGTTATTCTTCCTCTTCTCTATCCACCGATAGACGTCCACGGCTAGACAAAGGTCTCTTGCATGGACTTCCACAGGTCTCAGTCTTACGCCGCCTGAATCCAGCCCTGGTAGCATAGGCGGGAGAAATTTTATCCCCGGGAAAAGGATAAAACGTTTATCCCCTCGCTTAGCTTTATCCACCCGTCGAGCATGGGCACAGCGGTGGAATAACACTCAGTGGATATTCTTATAGAAGTATACATCGCCTTCTCCTCTGTCGCCATGCTTTAGCATAGGGAAAACATAATTTTATCCCCTGTCAGTGGATAGAATCGGGGGATAAAACTTCTATCTCCTGCCCATGCTACCAGTGCAGTTTCGCGACTCACTATACGTAGTTGTGTAGGTATTCAATCAACGTTAATTCATAACTTTATTTGCTCTCACAAATCAACATTGTGAAATTGGTGCGGGAACAAAAATACCTTTGTATTACCAAGCCTTTTTGCTAGCATTGCTATAGCAATCTACGACTATACGAAAATACCTACTGTATTTTGAGAGTAAATAAGTGGGCAATCGTTTTAGGTTTTAACGTTTATTTAAAACAAGGCTTCTTTTTTATACTAAATATAACCGCTATGCCGATAAAATATAACACTGGTCAAATTTTGTTGACGAGTTTGTTTTGTACATATGAAACTGCTGTAACTTGAGAAATGTCTACGCCTTATAAAATTCAAAACTAGGTAGGAAATTGGAAATTAAGTAACTTAATTAATTTTAGTAAAAATTTTGGGACAATATTCGCCACACCGCAGGGGTCAAATCCCGCACTGGGACGCGCAGCGATGGCAGATAAATACCCCACTGGATAGACGGACGATCGCCGGTATCCGTTGGTTACAGGCGGCACAGCATCATGTCCTGTGGCAATAATTTCAAGAGACCTAGGTCCAGCAGTGTACCTCTATTGGTTGAGATCGAAATCGGTAAGTATGCGGTAGTTATAGAGCGTTTTAATTAACCACATCTGACTTTCAAATAAACACAAATTTAACTGAAAAGCCGTACCTACCTGTAAAAAAACTTCAATTTAAAATAGTTACACCGTAAACACTCACTCCACAAATTAGGGTCGGCGTTTATTACGTGGCAAATTACTTTGGCCGCTTACTAATGGAATTGCTCTAATCGCGGCTATAAAACTAATAGGTAGATATACGATTTCGGCACCGAATATATTGGAAAAAATTCAATACTGCGGCTTAATGGCGCCATTTTCAAATATGGGAAAAAATTAAATTCGCAACTGGTATCTTTTTAACGCAATCGGGTTTTATTTTTAGAGGTCCGTACTCTAAAGGGTAACCTACGGGACCCTATTACTAAGCCTCCGCTGTCCGTCCGTCCGTCCGTCCGTCCGTCCGGTTGTCTGTCAGCGGGCTATATCTCATGATCCGTATTAGGTAGAGAGTTGATCCGGATTTTTAGAGAATTTGTAAATTAAAAATTAAAGGGGGCAACCCTACCAGAAACGCGTTTTTTCGGCGTTTTTTGCGACTCCGGCTCGCATTTGACCGGTTTTTTTTTATCATAGCACACGTGCCTGCGCTAAAGGTTCAGTCGCTACCGTGGTAATCCTAGACTTACAGTGCCTCGTTATAGAGGCGGCTCTAGCCCATGTAGCGCCCGTGTGCAATCAATATCTTGGCGCCCTCTAGTAGACGCGCGGCCAAAATGGAATACTTACGCAGAATACCATTTGACTTACAGTTACATTTTCACCAGTGAAAGGAAATCAGGTGCAACAAATAGTGCAATTTTAAATGGTGTCGGGAAGCGATAGGTGCACGAGTAAAAAGTACAACTTTGTCGTTATTACAAAAATGTTTAATCAAAAAATGCCAGAGGTGTCGCGAGCGCGGCTCAGTGCGGCGCCCCCTAAAACCCTGCGCCCGTGTGCGTTGCACACCCTATTACCTACACCTAGGTAAAGCCGGCACTGTCTCATATGAAACATCACGTACATTGAAGCCACTGGAACGCAGCTGTGACGAGGAAGACAGCACGGTCATTAATTATGTACTTTACCAAAACACTCTCACAATGATTGCCAGTAATTGCCTGTATTACCAGAGCTACCTATGTTAATTTTAACTTGACATTTAAGCTGAATGTTATACGATTTACTGACCAAGATGCTGGCAGCATTACCCCTTTGTGTGGGCATACACAGGTGCACTCTCTATTCCCTCACTCTCATAGTCTGATAGGACGGAAATCCGACACGACCGGAGAGAGATTAGGCGCAGGGCCGACGCCTTTACCGGTGGTTTTTAAAGGTGGAAATGACAGTATTTAGGGTCTACCCAAGTAAAAATACCCCTATTTAGGGGATGATTATAAGGACATAAGTATCCATGTACTTTCTCATCATTAATTTACGCCAGCGTTTATTACGCAAGGAATCACTCCGGTCGTTAACTAATAGAATTAGTCTAATCATAGCCATAAAACTAAGTTAGTACTCGTATACATATACGAGATTGGAGATAAATGTCTATTTATTTATATACAGCAATAAAAATAAAACTAGTTTTTCTTTATGGCAAATGGTACTCAGAAAAAGCTGTGATAGCTGATGTAATATGCTGCCTGTCTAGTGGTTAGCAAGTTCGACTGCAGATGACGAAGTCCCGGGTTTGTTTCTCGGGTCGGACCAAAAAAAATGTGAGTCCCCCCCCCTCCCCCATCTCTCTCTGGTCGTGTCGGATTTTCCGTTCCATCGGACTATGAGAGTGAGGGAATAGAAAATGCACCTGTGTTTGTGCACACACCTGTGCACTATAATATCTCCCGCGTAGATAGCTAATCTCGGTGGAAATTGGCCGCCGTGGCCGGATTCGGTCGGGAGGACATTTCTATTATTATTATGCTGGTAAAGCTTACCATCAGGTGAGATCGCAGTCAAGCGCTAGTCTATAAAAAAAAAGTAAGAATTTTCTTGCGTATTCCAACTTCGATACAGTAAAACACTTAAGTTGCAAATCAGCCTGTCAGCCACTGCACTAGGTCACACAAGAATGCTCACTTCAATGTCACGTCATCTTACATGTGAGAATGCTATTGCAATCAACATAAGGCACCCCGCAAACTGGGCGTCTTGTTGCTGCGACTGCTCGGCTATTCGACGCGCGACGCGACGCGAAGACTAGCTGCGGCCGACAATACTCGTACATTTTGTTCAAAGTTTACCTACAGTGTGCTAATTCGCGGTTGATGTCAATAAAAGTCCGACAGAACGGTTCACTAGCACAGGTATTTATTTCACAACGCTTAGCAGACATCCTACTTCCTACTAATATTGTAAATGCGATAGTTTGGATTTATGGATGTTTGTTACTCAATCACGCCGCAACGACTGAACCGATTTGGCTATGGCATAGAGATAGATTATAGCCTGGAATAACATATAGGCTACTTTTTATCACAGAAAATAAGAGAGTTCCCGCGGGAATTAAAAACCTCAATCCACGCAAACGAAGTCGCGGGCATCTGCAAGTAAAATAAATGATAGAAAGCACGTCTCGCTTAGGTGGTGGACTGGTGAGGACCTCCCGGTGTGTCGTCATGCAGTACATTTTTTACGCAACAGCAAAATGCATTGCGTGCACACATATGTGTTGCCATATAAGCTCCTCTTTTCACTTTTCTCGACTACTCGAGAAAATGATCGCTGAAGCAAAGACGTTGCGACTAGAAGCAAACAGCGCGTCATGTCGCAGCGACTAGACGTGGCGACAAGACGCCTAGTTTGCGGGGTCTCTTAGACAAGGGCGAGAAGCTTGATCTGCTATTTATGTCGCGCAAATCAGCGTGCCGTATTATTTTAAACCCCTGACAAAAAAGAGAGGTGTTATAAGTTTGACGTGCGTATCTGTGTATCTGTCTATTCCTCCGCAGCTCCCCAACAAATGGACCGATTTTCAAACAGACTAAATCCTGCATTGAGGTAAATTTAACAGGATGGGTTCCTAGGGGTCACGGATTTATGCACAGTAACGTTGTGGCAATAAATTACCGTCGTACTTATAAAGCAGTTGTCACGAATGAGGGAAGGCGTGTCACCAAAGTTTAATGTATGTTTTGGGCTCCAGTAGACTAAGATAAATGTAACTCACAAAAAATTTTTTCAGGATCATAGAAGCTCATTCTAACTTTCTGATTGATTCCTTGAATCTGATCAGTAATCATACGCTATTGCATATTTTATATTTTTTTAAAGATTTTTTCTATAGCACACACACACACATATTGTTGGGCGCTTACGACGTACTCGTAGCAACCGTAGCACAGCTTCATTGTCAGAGTGCGGTAAGAACGTCCTGTGCGCTCTACTCTATTTTTAATCTATGACTAATATTTTACTTGCTGATCCTATATAAATGACAGCATAATTATGGATCAATTCGAAGCGCCACATTTCACATACGAGTGTCTCTGGAACTAATAATGTTGGAAATGGCGCACCAACCTCTATTAATTAATTAGATTATTATTTATATTGTTTGCGCGCCATTTCCAATATATTAGTTCCAGAGAGACACATACTTAAGCTTACAGCGTCAAAATGGCGTCAATCAAATACAAAATGGCGTCAATCAAATAGGTAAAAAAAAATTACAGCAGCAAGTCCAGTATTAATCATAGATTAAAGATAAAGATCAGTGTTAGCGCATCGCCTAAGCGTTTAAGAAAAACATTGAAAAATAGACTATACGTCGTGTAGATTTATGCATAGATGCCATCCATCCTACGTGGGTAAAGTTAAAGTTTGTAGGGTGAAATTTTGTGACGTATTTAATTAGTGAGCGTATACCGTTTATTAATCCCAAATACCCGGAATATTTACGGCCCAAGCTTCAATAAGCTCTATGTTATCACAAAGGTTTGACATAGGTCTAAAATTATAAATCATAGGCTCGGAAAAGCAACTAAATCACCCGGAATCACTCGAACAAATCACCCACTTCTGTAAGCTTGATTGGAGCCGCCGACATGTACCTAAGCTTAGCTGATGTGGAGCTTTGTTTTAAAGGGTACTAACTGTATCACATGTTACCATGGTTTTACAAGGAAAGCAATAGCGTTACAATTACTCTAAATCTGTGGTTACAGTGTGTTATATTTCAGTCAATCTATATGTGCCTACTTATAAAACGACTCCTGACTGACTAACTGATTGATCTATCAACGCAAAGCCTAAACCACTGGAGTTAGAAACTTGAAAATATGATTTCTTTCATGACGTATGTAAGCTTAGTAGGTAAGAAGGAATCTTTTGTAATTTCACCCCCAAAAGTGTTAAATAGGTGGTTGAAAGTTTGTATAAAAGCCCATCAAGTTATAATCAAGTTATATCCATGAAACTTGGTTTTCGATAAAAAAAAAATGTGTTTCACAGTTTTTGAAAATTCTAACCCCAAAGGTGTTAAATAAAATAATCTACGAAATTACGCTATTTTTCAAATAGAAACTTGATACCTACTTTGACTTTTGATAAAAAATACCCAACCATTGCCGAATATATTTGCGAATCTTGCGATCCCTTTTAAGCTTATCCTCCAAGTTAGTTTGATTAGTTGGCCCATTAGTGCCAAGTGTCACTATCATTACGACTCATCAAGGGTGTCGGTTAACTTAGAGATTTCACACATTAGACGTACCTACTTACTACATTTTTTTTATTCGATGACAAGATAGTCCCTGACTGCGCTCTCACCTGATGGTAAAGGATGATGCAGTTTAAGATGATAGCGGGCTAACTTGGAAGGATTTAACGGTATTTCAAGTGTGTCTGGTATGATGAACGGTATTTCAAGTGTGTCTGGCAGGATGTTTGACCCCTAGGATTGACCTGGATGCTTACAGAGAGTATTAAAATAGTTGCCTAAGTATCACATAATACAACTGAAGACAAACTACAAGAAAAGTTACAATATTTTTTTGCCAACTTTAGAGCGTCTGACGGAAATAACGGCCCATGGAACGTTTATGTTGACATCGATTATGAGTGTTTTATGATATTCTCTCAAACATATATAAAAATCAGCACTTAGAGTAAAAGAAAAGTCCGGGCTTGGATACTGAACTGATTTGCAGGTGAACACTACGCACGTGTTCGTCATTCTCGGCTGTAAGCGTCATATAATTACCTATAAAATACTAATTACTCGCTGAAATATCTATATCATTACACACTACTTGAGGAATCTAGTTGCTAACTTTTTCGACTGCGAATCATGAAGTCCTTGGTTCGGCTCCCAGTAAGGTTAGTATAAGATTTTTCATTACTCATACACGGAAAGTAGGTCTGAAGTTGCCTGAGAAGCGGGTTGAAAGTAATACTTTTCAGCCCTAGGGAGAATCGTTTTCAACTGACAGCTGTCAAATAATTAAAAAAAACTAGTTGTCACATTTTTATTGGAATTCAAATGAAACACGACATACCCGAGTGCATCCATAGACAAGAAGAAAGATAGACTTTATTCATAAAGTAAAGACAACTGATTCATAGACATATATGTAAAATAAAGTTCACTCAATTTTCTTTAGCTAATTTCTATTTTTATTTTGACTTTCCTTATATTCGTAATGAAAAGCACAGTGTTTACCTCGGGATAAAGACATATTTAGTCCCTCGAACTATAGGCCCCCTCGCTACGCTCGGGCGCCAAACCCCGTCTCGGGACTAAATAAGTTACTTTCATCCCTAAGGTAACAATGTACTATAAATCGATTAATCGTGTTCGTATTCGATGACATTAAGGTCAAAGTAAAATGAACCTTAACTGAACTTTACCTCGGAATGTTAAAAGTTCCCGCGGTATTTTAAAACTAAGTCTACGCGGACGAAATTGCAGGCATTAATTTTATTTTCACCTCTCTAGCTCAAAAAGGGCGCCTTTGCTGCCCAAAACCAGTGAGCAAAAGTCGTTTTTGCTCACTCAGTGAGAAAAAGTGTTTTGAATATAGAACGCATTGGATTGGCGTTTCTTCAACTCATCGTCTCAAGAAACGTTCAGAAATTTTGTATATAATATTGCATACCCCATACATTTTATTTCGACAAAATTTTTTAACTCTCTATTTTATTATTTAAACTACTTATTTACTTTTCGTAAATGTGTTTTAGACTTTATAATTCTGTAACACAACATGAAACATAAAAGAAAATTAAAATTAATTAATTAATAAGTATATTTTATTTTATGAATGACACAATTCCGAACGCAGACAAAAGAGTAATATAAAATGGCGGCAAAAAAAAAAATAATTAACTCTATTCTATATCTTAACTAGCGGACCCGACAGACGTTGTCCTGTCTTAAGTTTTTTTACATCCTCTTTGACGAAATTGGCAGCACGCATTCTGTCAATGTTATGTCAAACGCCATAAGGTTACATCAAAAAAGTTTGAATTGTAAAAGCGGTTACATTAGAAATAATTTAATATGGTGGTTAAGTTTTCTTAAATTTTCTAATTTTTCGCGCAATTTTCTTAATTTTTTCTTTTATAAGAACCTTCTCCTGACAATAACAAACACAACAAAAAAAGAATTAGCGAAATCGGTCCAGCCGTTCACGCGTGATGCGCTTACCAACACATTAAGCGATTCATTTTTATATATTAGATTACCCCCTTGGGGGGAGAATTTAGAAAAAATGTAAAATACGTAATTCTTTATTTTTAATCAAGAGCCAAAATATCAAGTTTCATAAACGTAACTTGAAAAATAACTTGAAGAACGAAGGACTATTATACAAACATTCAACCCCTATTTAACCCCTTAGGGGGTAGAATTTTTAAAAACTGTGAAACACGTACTTTTTTGTTTTCAATTTAAAGCCTAAATACCGAATTTCATGAGTATAACTCGAAAAATGACGGAGTTTCATACAAACTTTAACCCCCCTTTTTACCCCCTTGGGGGGCGAATTTCGAAAAATCCTTTCTTAGTGCTCGCTTACGTCATAAAAGGAACCTACTGTCAAAATTTCAAGTTTCTAACTTCAGTGGTTTAGGCTGTGCGTTGATCGTCAGTCAGTCAGTCAGTCAGTCAGGACAAGCCTTTTTATATAATTATAGATTAGGTACTAATTTCTTAGTAGTTATTTGTTGTAAGAATTTTAAAATAACAAAATGAGTGAATCTAGTGATAATTTAACACCTTCAGAATTAAAAGAATTAGTGTCTAACGCTGAATTAAACTTTCTTCCGGAAAAGTCTCGTGAAAAATACTTGAAAGCCAATGAATTATTTAATGATTGGAGACTTTCTAAGGGTGCGAAGTCCTATTCAGTTCAGAGACTGTTATTTTATCATATTTCATGGAATTGTCTAAAAAAAGGTAACCATCTACATTATGGAGTATTTACTCCATGTTAAAAGCTACAATCAAATCGAAATGCGACGCTCACATTGAAACTTATCCTAAACTTATTGCATTTTTGAAAAGACAGTCGGAGGGGCACAAATCCAAAAAATCTAAAGTTTTCACCGCTCATGATATTGAAAAGTTTTTAAATAAATAAACCTAATTTTTAAACTTTTATAATATCCTTTATGTTTTAATAAATATTTTTCTTACATCTTGTATTTTTTCGCTATTGAGGTGAAAAGTTGTATGTATCACACGATAGCAAAGTTTTTGCTTCTTGTGCCTTTGAATCCCTCACTACTCTCAAGATTCTAACTTAGAATCACTCGCTACGCTCGTGATTCTATATTAGAAACCTTCGTTCGCTCGGGATTCAAACTAGGCACTCGCAACAAAAATGAACTTTGCTATCTTGTTGAACAAATAACTATTCTACTGATTTCTTAAGTTGCACAACTAACACACGTAGGTTATTTTTTGCTGCATTAGGTACTATATATAGATCCTATTTCAGTAGAATATCAAAAAAAAACTCTTAATGGCTCTATAAATCTTTTTGAAGTAGGCTCAGTTAAATATAGAGCGATTAACTCTCGTCTCGCGACATTGTCCATTTCTATGACAAATCGGCAATTAAGACGAGAAAGTGCCATCGTTAACATACCGTTTTCTTTTTTCATTTTTTATTCTGTACATCTTTTGGCCTTCATTTTATTAAAGCTACAGCTAGCTTTTGCGCGTTACTTCGTCTGCATGGAGTTAGCAATTCATTGCTACGTTGCTATAATGATTGAAGGAGAAACAAAGAAATAAGCACGCTTTTGCATTTAAAGTAGGTATTACTAGCTGATGCCCGTGACTTCGTCAGCGTGGATTTAGTTTTTAAAATCCCGCGGGAACTGTTTTCAACATTTTTTATCTTTGATATTATGTCAGATAAGACTTCGATACCTAACTATAAAATAGTTTTTTGTCCGTCCCGTGGCAGATGGATAGATGGAAGAATGAATGGATAGACAGAAAGAGTGTAAAATCACCCGAGCCGTGAATCTCTCTGCATTTGGCGATTTGATAAACTATTCTCTGATGAATTCACGTGAATGCGTTTAATTACACTTGCTCTCTACGAACCTAACCTACGAACGAACCTAACGTTCAGCTGCATACGTCGCGATGACAGACAGCTCAGCACAGTACTCGTGTACCTATGTACCTATGTATAATACGCCGCGCCGTAGGGTTATTGCATAAGCCGCGATATTATAATTTTCTTTTCTCAATTTTCTTCTCGTTCAACACACATTCGACACACATTCCAGCTAAGTCCAATTTGGAGAGAGAGATCAACTGTCGAATCCAACTCATAATCTCGAATTCAACATATGTTGATATCTTGAAGATTCCCGAACCCTAAGTCCCCATAAGAATCCAGAATCCCTTAGTGCATAAAGAGAAACTCAGTCAGTCAGTCAACGATGACTTGGATCTGAAACATTGTCATTAACTTAAATGGTCGTCATGAGAAAATTCAGAGTCACTCAAGTGGCAATAGGAACAGCCACGCTCATGCTGAGATGTATAGAGCATGCTCTAACTCAGCTCAGACTTAAGTTATACTTAAATCAAGACACAAAATATGCTCTGACATAAATCAGTCTCGTTTTGACTCCGTCTTGAGTCTAAACAGAATAAGAGTCTATGAATTTCAACCTCAGAGTATCGCTGCAGAATCAAATCGGAAATGGAAAAATCCTTATAGGAGAACAAGTGTTACTGACATATCTCATCTAGTTGCTAGCTGGTCAATAAGTGGAGCACACAGTTCAAAGAAGCGATGGACCCATCACAGTGGCGTGCACAGGATGTACTACAGGGTAGGCAGATGATACAAAATGGAAAAAATCTTCAGTGCGAATTATAAAAAACTTAAGGGTAGGGTGACTCACCCATGGTACTAGCATTTTAGTTTAGCCATTGCTAAGCGCAAGAAGAAAAAGCAGCGTTTGAAGTTTGAACCCCCCAATTAGGTAGACGGACGATCTCAAGCCTCACAATCTGAGCAATCACCTTTGTGTATTTTAATTATAGTTATAATTATAAAGGCTACTAGTTTTCTAACAAGACTGTATTCTAGAAGTGTTGCTTAGTTTTTCCTGATGTTCTAATACTATACTTACAATACATATATACTTAGGTTAAGTTATATCTTAGCTCCAAGTGCTTACGTGAAGTGTATGAAATACCTGCCTTTTCTTTTCAAGTGATCTGTAAGAGCAGGTCACAACGGTCCCCTTTGAAACAAAAACGACCATAACATGTATTAAAGCCGGTTTTTTTATTTTAAAACATCAAAGGGCCACCCCACCTGCCGCCAGGCGGCATATAAAAGCTACATAACCATTCAATTAATTTTAAGTCGCCATAAAGCTTTTTGGTACTGTGCTTTTTTACTTTTTAGATACGGTATGTCTCAAATGGATAAAAGCCGACGAATATACAGAATATTCCAGTTTTAGAAAGATGGATATTATGTATTTAGGAAACGGGAAATTGCAATGCAGCAACTTAACCAATAATAATAGGTAATATCATTAAACTACATTATCTCAACATACTAGGCCGATTTCGCCAACATTAAACAAGCGTAGCGTATAGTATCCAAGCGTGAATTTGATATTTTAGTAGTTTTTCAATTCAAAAACTGTCAAAATATCATTTACGCTCGGAAAGGACTTTTTTTAGGTTGGTGAAATCGGCCCTAATAATATAATACACAAATAATGTAAATATGTACAAATAAACATAAATAGCCTGTGTTGTATAAAAACATACAAAACACAATATTGAGTACTCCAGTTACATTAAATACTCGTACTTTTGTATGAAATACTGGATTTTGCTTGCAATTTTGTATGTTGGATGATTTCCAGGATTTGTATGTTAGCCAGGCTTGCTAAAAGCTCGCTAATCATAAAATTACTTAACAGAGTTGATGTGTTTAACATAGTGTGTGTAGTGTAGCAATGATTGGTGTAGCTTCTTGCATCGACCAGCCGCGCCCGGTCTACGCTTGTTGCTACGCGAGAATTTTGATGGTTGCGTGCCGTTCAATTTCATTTTGCCGAGCGTAGAGGCAGCTGAGTTTAAACCATGTTTAACTATGCAAGCACTCTACGGGTATTGAAGGTAAATTTTGTCGCAAACGTTCCAACAAGCAATTACGAGTGCAAAAACGTTTAAAAACTGAATTGGCAGTAGTAGCAGTATTCACTCTTCATACAAAATTTCAATTTAGAAAGAGACTGATACATTCGCAGTAAAATAGCTTATAATTTATTTGTTTTTTGACCGATTTATTTCATGTTTTTTACAAATGTTATTTTTACATAATACAATTTCGTTTGTAATATAATGAATATCCACATTTTAACAACAATCAAAATATACTCAATTGACACCTGTAGCAAACAGTGTAGCAATGATTGGTGTAGCTTTTTGCAATCGACCAGCCGGGCTACGCTTGTTGCTACGCGAGAATTTTGATGGTTGCGTGCCGTTCAATTTCATTTTGCCGAGCGTAGAGGCAGCTGAGTTTAAACCATGTTTAACTATGCAAACACTCTACGGGTATTGAAGGTAAAATTTGTCGCAAACGTTCCAACAAGCAATTACAAGTGCGAATACGTTTCCAAACTTAATATTCCCCAACGCTGCATATTCAATTGCATTTGACGAAAATTTCGAAACTGAACCATGTTTTACTTCTTGCGCAAAGGTTTTTGAGTTTTAGCCGGGTAGTACTTTTTGCTTTGAGAAAATTTAATATTACAACTATCGTCTTATTGGTTTTAAAATATAATGAAAGGAAAAGCTGATTAACTGACTAGCTAACTGACTGGTCGACATGATTTTTTGCATGGGTATCGTTGAGAACGTGTAGAGTAACATAGGCTACATTTTTCCCTAAGGGATTTTCAAAACCTAACTCCAGACCTTCTCCAGGCGGACGAAGTCGCGGACAAATGCTCGTTTAAAAATAATAATTAAAGCTTTTATACGATTTTCCTTTTAGATTTATTAGGAAAAAACTTAAAATAGATAACGTAACGCAATGTTCTAAAAATGTCTGCAGTATCGGTCAATGAAAGAGATTTCCAATCTTTTTAAAACCAATTGTTTAGGTTAATGCTGCTTTGATCTTACGTCGGTGTGTTTTATAGTCCTGCTAACGATAAATTCGAACATTCTAGACTTCCTACTATCCTAGTAATTTATAAATGCGAAAGTATGTGAGGATGGATGGATGCATGGATGATTTTTTACTCCTTCACTCCACGACGAATGAACCCATTTGGCTGAAATTTGGAATCGAGATAGCTCATACCCAGGATTAACACAGTAGGCTACATTTTATACCGGAAAATTAAGGAGTTGCCGCTGGGATTTATAAAAACATTAATCCACGCAGACGAAGCCACGGGCATCGTTCAGGTCCAGGTCCGAATCCCACCCGTTGCACTATTAGTCGTACCCATTCCTAGCACAAGCTTTCCGCATATTTGGAGGGGATAGGAGGATAATAATCAACTTCAGGTTGGCTAATATTCTTTTTAAAAAAATGCGAAAGTATGCAAGGATGGACGGATGGATGGATGTATGAATGGATGTTACTCCTTCATGCCACAACGAATGAACCTGAAAATAAAGAGTAGCGAGCAAACGACCTGCCGAGTCACCTCATGTTTAGTGATCTTGAACAAAAAAAAAAGACGTGTGGCACTCGGGGACTGCCGCGGTAAAGCTATTGCATAGCATTTTTTATCAACGCCATCTAGCGGTGAGAGGAGTCCCGTGTCAGGTTATTTTCGTTACGGAATTTCTGGATTCGGTCTCCACGCTGGCCCGCGTTAGAAGCTATGCAATAGCTTAAAAGATAACTCTTGGAAATTGGCTTTCTTTTGAAAAACGCTGAGTCCTACGCAACGCCGCTTCTCCGTCTACGTTCGTGAGCTGCAAGCAATGTGCGCCACATACTATATACCTACTACTATAATACCTACAAGTAGTGAAATATTTTTCACTTTATAGAGGGGGTGAGTGTTACGAGTAAGTGCAATAACCGTGAAGAATCGGGGAGAAGTGAATACCAATAAATTTCCATTTTCCGCTGACTTGCATTTTCGAGCTTTAGATGTTGCAGTAACTGTATTAAAACTTACCCATTGTAAAAATGCTTTCACCAATTTTTCGTTGCCTCTGCTGGCACAAAGCGCGCCAAGAATGAGCCTGGCAATATAGCCAGCGTTCCTGGCACCATTCCACGTAACAGTCAGTGATTTAGGCGAGTTTTATGGTACTAATGGGCACGATCGCGACTTCGTCTGCTTCTTCAATTATTCAAAATTGTGAGGATTTAGGAGTTTGATCCTAGAATTCAATTCAACGATGTTGTCTTTGCTTGGTACTTTTTTTTTAATTTATTGTTAAATTTACATACACAAATAAGCTTAAAATTTATATCTCGCCAAACTGGACAGCCAGTTTGATGGCGAGCTGGCGCTCTTATACACAAAATCAAAACCTAATACACCTAAAATAACTATTCGTAATTGACAGCTTCAAAATCTCCACAGTTTAGGTGGACAGCACCCCTGATGAATCAGATTTGAGGAGTTGGAACCCGAAGTTTTTATGGGACCATCTCGCAAAGTTATTGTATCGATTAAAAAAAATTCACGCAAATCAGTTTAGAAATCACGAAGATATCGCTATACATAGGTAGAAAAATACAACTCCTCGTCCTTTATCGAAAGTCGGTTACAAAAGTAGCCTAACTTACTCCCGATGACATCAGGCTATCTACCAGTGAGTCCCGTCAAAATCGGACCAGCCATTCCCAGCTAACAATAAGTAATAGCAAAAGCTAGTAATAAGCAATATTGCGTAACATTATTCTAACAACACAGGTCAGAAACTGACATTTAAGTTTGCGTGGGCAACGATCCAAAACTTTAGTAGGTCGGGGAGGCTTTATGAGATAGGTGATCTAAAATAATTGTGTTATGAATAAATCAACTGCATATAAAGCTACTAGCTTTTGCGTACTACTTCGTCCGCATAGAGTTAAGGTTTTAAAAATCCCACGGGTCCCTTTGTTTTTCCGGGAAAAAAGGAAAAAGAAAAGCCTGTGTACGTCTCTCCATGTCCCCAAGTATAGCCATACAAAAATCACATCGATTCGTTGCTTCGTTGTTGCGTGATTGAAGAACAAACCACCCAACCAACATACTTTCGCATTAATAGTACTAGTAAGGATTTCGCTTAATGTACTTAAACTATAGGTATACTATAGTTTCAACAATAAGTCCGTTGACTTACTGACTACACAACTAGACTGAATTACTTTTTTTTCCATTTATTTCACCTTTCCAGACTTTTCCACGTTAATATGGTGCTTCTGCTTTTTTTTTAATGTAAATTATATCAAAAGTGTTTGATTCATCGATTCATTCATCCAATTCAATTTACCCAGGTCAGCTGACTTAATGAAAAGACTGTAACAGGAGGTTCATTATAAAAATTAAAACGTTTCACACAGTCCACCGCACACCCTCAAAAAACCGTCTGAAGAGTAGAGATCAAAAGGGCTCTCGGTCTGTGTGGAGATTGACCGATTTAGCCAGCATTGATCGGCCTTGAAGTGAAAATAATCGACCGCCATTCATCTTTATACCCGAGACTGTTTTATGACACTATTTATATCACGGAGAATTTTTTACTCATAATCATCTTTTTAAGCTATTGCATAGCTTCTATCGCGGACCTTCAGCGTGGAGACCGAATCCAGAAATTCTGTAACGAAAATAACCTGACACGGGACTCCTCTCACCGCTAGATGGCGTTGATAAAAAATGCTATGCAATAGCTTTACCGCGGCAGTCCCCGAGTGCCACACGTCTTTTTTTTTATATGAATCGCGGGAAAACGAGCAGGCGGGTCACCTGATGTTCAGTGATTACCGCCGCGGCCCATGAACACTTGTAGTATCAGAGGCACCACCAATGCGTCGCCGGCTTTTCAGGAATTTGTTGATGCGCTTACTTGCTTTGTATAATATAACTTTTTTCCTTTCAGGAACTTATTGGATCTTTATATCCGAGACTCATAATGGACACTATTATCGAGGCAATATTTGCCTCATACAATAAAATAGTTTAAAAAGTAACCCAACTACGGAAAATCGGATAAGTATTGGATAGAAGCAGGCGTTACAAAATTCAAAATTTATTTATTTCATGTAGGCCAACTTGTAGCTCTTATGACACGTCATAAATCTACCACCGGTTCGGAATGCAGATTCTGCTGAGAAGAGCCGGTAAGAAACTCAGCAGTTGCTCTTTTCAAAAAAATTTTTTTACTTACAAAGCTATGCTATGTATACAGTGCTTCCACAATAAAGCTTCAAAATGCAAAAATGCATACGTACGTACATACATTTGCGAAATTCCATTATGATACTAAAAGAAAATAGCTATTTATGCAATTGCATCGTAATGAGGGTCATTTTAATTCGAGTACTGTTTTTTGATACGAGGCTTGCCGCGACTATAATTACGTACAGCTGCATACAAAATTTTATCTACAACAAGGAAAATAAAATCATTAACAAAATAACGTCGTCTTTATTTATTTTACTTTCCTTTACAATTAAAAAAAAAAGTCAAATCAATCAATATTTTTTTATTATGGCCTTGGATGAATATGTAGGTATGTTTTGTATAAACTCATTTGAAGTGAAATTAAAACAGGCATGATGTATGTGATTTTAGATCTAATTTATTACATTTATGCAAATAGAACCTTATTTATTTAAATCATTGGTACTGTACTCAGTTCTGAAAAGGGAATTCCTGTTTTTAAATTAGAATTAAACCCTTGCGAATCAAATTATTGTTAGAAAATGAACAAGAAGCATACGTTATATTGTTAATGGGCATAATTTCACTCTCATTGCGTATTCATGAAACGGTCTGAAAATTGCGGCCGCTTAAAATGTATAATACGAGTAGGTATAAATAACTTTTCAATGCAGAAATATTTCAAATAATACATCTTTAACACAACGTGGAAAACTAAAATCTCATTTATTTTACCATTAGAATGTAAAACCTCAATAGTCCAACGGTTAAAGGTGTGGACTGAAAACTGAAAAATCAAAATCAAAATTTATTTATTTCATGTAGGCCAACTTGTAGCTCTTATGACACGTCATGAATCTACCACCGGTTCGGAATGCAGATTCTGCTGAGAAGAGCCGGCAAGAAACTCAGCAGTTGCTCTTTTCAAAAAAAAATTTTTTACAATGGTTAACAAAACTATGCTATGCACACAGTGTTTCCACAAAGAAGTTTCAAAAATGCACACCTACCACAATAGACACAAAGCAGACCCATTTCCGTTGGTGGCACCCGTAAGGTCGTAGGTTCGAGCCCCACCCGTTGCACTATTTTCGTATCCACTCCTAGCACAAGCTTTTCGCTTATTTGGAGGGGAGAGGAGAATATAAATCTAGTTCAGCTTGGCTAATATTCTTTAAAAAAAAACACACAAAATTAGAATTTAGAAATTGTTAGTGTAGCCGAGAAAAGACATGACACTTTTGGTCTATAAACCATATCTGAATAATCCCCTAATTAAATAAATAAATAAATAAATAAATAAACATTTATTCAGCTCACACAAAAAAGAATTCAAATTAGGTACAGAGTTTGAGTAATACTAAGTGAGATCTATAGACTGTACCCCCACTCCGCCCAGACCCAGGACAGAGCCAAAACGAGACAGATTTATGTCAGGCTCGTTTCAACTCTAACCCAAGTCCGAGCCGAGCCAGAGTACACTCTATAGGAGTTTCTTTACGTAGGTAGCCCTTAAATAATCACTTATTCAATGTCATTTCCACATTTAAGTGTTCCATAATAAGTTCGTGAAAACGAAATAGACAGAAATAAAATATTTTTATTTTTATAATTCTGTACGGATAAATAAATTATTATTAGTATCGCTGACCCGCCTGCTTGTGTGCTAGCTATCTATAAAGAAAAAATAACTAAAGCTAATAAACGTAGAAATTAATTTTATTTTAGGATTTAGTTTTGTATTATACTAGCGGACCCAACAGACGTTGTCCTGTCTTAACTATGAATATTGAAACTCCCCTTTTTACCCCCTTGGGGAGAGAATTTTCAAAAAATGTAAAATACGTAATTCTTTATTTTTGATCAAGAGCCAAAATATCAAGTTTCATAAACATAACTTGAAAAATAACTTGAAGAACGAAGGACTATCATACAAACATTCAACCCCTATTTAATCCCTTAGGGGGTAGAATTTTTAAAAACTGTGAAACACCTACTTTTTTGTTTTCAATTTAAAGCCTAAGTACCGAATTTTATGGGTATAGCTTGAAAAATAACGGAGTTTCATACAAACTTTAACCCCCCTTTTTACCCCCTTGGGGGAAGAATTTTCGAAATATGTAAAATACGTAATTCTTTATTTTTGATCAAGAGCCAAAATATCAAGTTTCATAAACATAACTTGAAAAATAACTTGAAGAACGAAGGACTATCATACAAACATTCAACCCCTATTTAACCCCTTAGGGGGTAGAATTTTTTAAAAGTGTGAAACACTTACTTTTTTGTTTTCAATTTAAAGCCTAAATACCGAATTTTATGGGTATAGCTTGAAAAATGACGGAGTTTCATACAAACTTTAACCCCCCTTTTTACCCCCTTGGGGGGAGAATTTAAAAAAAATGTAAAATACGTAATTCTTTATTTTTAATCAAGAGCCACAATATCAAGTTTCATAAACGTAACTTGAAAAATAACTTGAAGAACGAAGGACTATTATACAAACATTCAACCCCTATTTAACCCCTTAGGGGGTAGAATTTTTAAAAACTGTGAAACACGTATTTTTTTGTTTTCAATTTAAAGCCTAAATACCGAATTTCATGAGTATAACTCGAAAAATGACGGAGTTTCATACAAACTTTAACCCCCCTTTTTACCCCCTTGGGGGGCGAATTTCGAAAAATCCTTTCTTAGTGCTCGCCTACGTCATAAAAGGAACCTACTGTCAAAATTTCAAGTTTCTAACTTCAGTGGTTTAGGCTGTGCGTTGATCGTCAGTCAGTCAGTCAGTCAGTCAGTCAGTCAGTCAGTCAGTCAGTCAGGACAAGCCTTTTTATATAATTATAGATTAAGTAGTATTCAATATTAATTGATTCATTGAAAATGAAATACTGCAATAGGTACTTTAATGTAAGTACAATAAAATAAATAGTAATAAACCTAAAGAAATAAATTTAAAAAATTTTAACCGAAGAAAAAAAGGCGGAGGTTCTATTTTTTTTTAAATGAAGTCAGCCGACTAAAAGAAACAATATCTTTAATATTATGTGAGGCCATAGCAAATAAATTGTTTCATAATTTTATATTGGCTTATTATAAAATTAACGAAACATCCCACGTACAAGAACAGTACCTACACATATAGCAGTAATATAAACGGCCACCCGAAACATTGCCATTATAATATACTAACACAAGATAAAACAAGGGACGTCCTCTCATAATTGGGTAGGCGTAGTAATATCTTAATTATTGCTCGTCTAATTAATATAAGCAAGACAAAGCTTAGGGCGCACATCAAATTATTACTTTGTTTGCTGGTGTCCTAGTAATAAAGCATAAGTTTAAGAAACCTATTTACAGGTACGAAATGGAGAATTAATTACGGCTAACTTTCATCAGAACTTTCAGCACATGGATATGATACACAATATACGCTACTTGGTACTAGAGTTACTAGCTAGATTGAGTTGGCAGCGTGTAATATTAAGTTTATAGCTAGTTTTATCGTAAAATCCCTGTGTTGGAAATCCAACCTACCCGCATGAAAAGATTTTCAACCGACGAAACAAAGAGGAGGTTCTCAATTCATCGCGTTTTTTTTTAATGTATAACCAAGCTTAACTTTTCACAGATTCGTCTGATTTTGATCATGATTTTGTAATGGATAGGGTCTAACTCAAAGTTGGTCCCATTTAAATTTGAAAAATAAATTCCACCTTTAAGGGTAGTCACAGACGGTTTTTCCGATTCTATCACACATAACTTCGTACTGGGCTATCCGTTTTGTATAATCCTTTTTTTCATTGAATAATATTATGGCCTCAAACTAAAATTAATCACTAAAAATTAAAAAATAATAACTTTTTCACAAAAAATTTAACCGACCATAGAAGCAGATAAAAAGGGAATAATTAAATAAACCTCTTAAAAATAAAATCTTAATAATTAAGCTCCTAAACTAATGTAACTAATTTTGAGGCCGCGACAAACTTTTGCCACAGTTAAAAAAAACAGCTTGTAGTTAAGCGATCTCTCTGCCTAGTTTAAAAAAATAAAGCTAGCTAGCGTAGCTTTTAAAAAGTACTTGTTTGGATAGAGAAAATACAATTTATAGCAGTCCCTCCTATAAACCTTAGCTTAATCTAATATAGTTAGTATATCCGGACCTGAAGGCCTAGTAAATTAGATCTAGCTTACTCAGAGCCTTCAGGATGTGTGTTTATTTAATTATTTATATAATCTATTTTCCTTTGTGGTAAACAAATGGCAGATAACTTCTTGGGGCCTGACGTTCTTAAGGTTTATTTTTATATGTACCAAGCTAGTACCAAGGTTTTATTGCTGGTACATACATATCTATTGTACATAAAAATCGGATTGCTGTTCGTTGGTCTGGCTAATTCAAAAATGGCTTGACCGATTTGAATATTTATAAAAATACGGAAAACCCAAAGAACCGCTGAACAATCGAAAATATCAAAGTGGTAGGTAAGGTTGTAACCATTTTAAATGTAATCTTTTAATCTTTTTTATTTGGAGTCAAATAAATGGAGAAGTATACAATCATTGCACTGTGTCCTAAATTATTTTAAGTGCCATAATTTAAATAAAATAAAAAAATAAAAACTAATAAATACGTAACGAATTGAGAACCCCCTTTTTTTCGTCGGTTAAAAAATAAAAGATTCGTTCTCGTAGAATGTTCAAATGAAAAACAATACAGCCTGAAACATTTAATACAAACATTGGAAAATTGCTTTTCACCGTGTAAATCGCCAGATAGTAAATTATTCATTGATAGCGAGTTTAAAATTTCAGCAGATCATATCCTACCGGCACCGGAAAATGCAAAAATAAAATGGTTTTATATTTTACTAAAAAAAAAATTTAAAAATATTGCCCGCGACTTTCAGCGTGGAGTTAGATCTTTTGAAATCCCGCGGGAACTCTCTTTTTTTTATGCAAGAAAAGTTAGCCTATGTCATTCCAACTGTCTTCAACTTCAACGTCAATCGGTGGCTAGGTTGCTGCGTGATTGAAGAACTAACCAACTAACAAACACAATCTATAATTTTGTTTTCGATGATAACTACGATCTCATCTGTTTGTAAGTGACAGTGCAATCTAAGATGATAGCGGGCTAACTTGGAAGGGGTATGGCAGTGTCTCTTCTAGACAACCTTATGGCTAAGAAAAACAAAAAATAAAAATAAATAAAACCCATACGCCTAATCGGTTTCTACACGCCATCGTGTCGGAACGCCAAATCGCTTGGCGGCACGTCTTTGATGGTAGGGTGGTAACTAGCCACGGCCAAAGTCTTTCACCAGACCAGATCGGAGACAATTCAGAAATTATAAATTCCTTAATTACCCGCACTGGTAATCGAACCCGATATAGACCACGGCGCTTACCACTGCTCCAGTGAGGTCGTCAAAAATTAATTATTAGTAAAATATTAGTTTATCCTATTAGAAGACCCTAACTGACGCCTACACAGTACCAACGGCATGTTAGGTATCTATACGCTTATATTGCACTTAATTTAATAATATCGAGCAACGTTTCAAAGGGAAACCTGCTTCATAGACCCATATGAAGATAATACATACAAGCAATATGCTTAGAATATTGCATTATGCATCAGAAGGCAAATTGATCTGAAATTTAATTTAATTTGTACACGTAGCGAAGCGAATGCCAATATTGCTGTTTAGGGTTCTCAATATATTGAAAGTCAACCTATGTTTTATTCAACACTAGACTTTCCGGGCATTCAGGTTTAGAAAAATGTTCCTTCATACAAAATTAATAGTGCCCTTTCACCCCTTTTAGAATGATTTTTAAAAGTCAATATTTAGGACACCTCTTGTCAACGAATACTACGAACCACGCCACACGCCACCGAACGCAATTTCACCCTCACCACCTGGGTGCCTGTAGCACTTCGACCATCCGTTGCTCCAGATCTTTTTTTTTTCACGTACCAAATTTTGTGTTTTTACTATTAACACACTAACAACAGAACAACAAAAAACAAATGCAGGTCGCATCCGTCTCACTCGCACCAACGAGATCGTGCAGTGGCTAAAAGTTGTGGATTAAAATACATTTATTTGAGGAACATATGTTGATGCTTTAAAAAATAAAACGAGGCTGAGTTAAAAAATTCGTAGCTAAGTTAGTAAATTAGATGGCCAGATATAAATCAAATGGGACAAATAATAAAAATAATGGCTCTTTATTTGATGCTTTCTTTGGAATATTTTGTGGCCATTGTGAAGAAGGCGAGTTAGTATATTAGAAGCTTAATCATTTTCCCGTGACTAAGTTATTAAATTAGAAGCTAGGTTTTGTGGCCAAAAAATAAATTCTGCGGCTCGACTTATTATATCCCATTAGTAAAATCTCAGTAAAGAGTTATCTCCAAATCGAATTAAAAAAAACTTTGCGAACGTGGTGAAAATTGAAAGCTTTTCGAGAATTATGCAGCACAATAGTACAATATTTATTTATTTTACATTTCATTATAAATATTTAAATAGCCAAGTGATTTAAATTTTAAATTTCACTAAACGAATTCTGAACATATTTTATTCTCCTATTTACGAGTATGAAAGCAAAAATTCTGAATATTTGAATTTAATTTTTGTAGTAGGATCTAGATTATTTTTCACGAATATTTTATTTTTCGTTCTCAGTAAATATGTTCTGATTTAAAAAAGGAATATTATAGGGGATTTTTGTGGTCATGTTTTTTTACCAGCTCAACTTTTTTTTCAGCTCAGCTCAACAATATTATTTCCGCTCATTTCCCGCTTGCGGAGTAAAGCCAGCGTAACTACGAAGACTTGCTGAAAAGCCCTTTTTGTTCTCATGGCGAACCATAAAAAAAATTAATTAAAAATATACCTGCGGGCACGGATAATATTTTTACAAGATAATTTTTTTTTACTATTCAAAAAATGTCAGAACATCAGAATTCTTCGTTTTAAACGTTACTCGACGATCGATTATAGTAGATATTTCGGAACACGGGTGCCACCAACGGGAATGGGTCTGCTTTGACTGCCCATTTTGACATGCGTTGGATTGGTGTACCTACGTATGCATTTTTGCATTTTTGAAGCTTTATTGTGGAAGCACTGTATACATAGCATAGCTTTGTAAAAAAAAATTTTTTTTGAAAAGAGCAACTGCTGAGTTTCTTACCGGCTCTTCTCAGCAGAATCGGCATTCCGAACCGGTGGTAGATTTATGACGTGTCATAAGAGCTACAAGTTAGCCTACATGAAATAAATAAAATTTGAATTTGAATTTGAACATTATCCGGCAGTTTTAGCCGTGTTTACTCACTAATATTCCCCTTTCCCCTCCAAACAGTGTAAAGCTTGTGTAAGGAGTGGATAGGACAACAAATGCAACAGGTGGAGTTTGAACCATTTAACGTGGTTGTTATACAAGTGCTTTGCTTCCTCGTACCTGAAATGCACTGCTATTTGGAATGCTTTTTCAGCTTTCATTGTTTTGACTAACTTCAATTAAATGTGTGTTAAAGAATAAATATTTGAAGGCTATTTATGTGATGGTGTTGGTGTTCTATTTAAGAAAATACTGGATTAAAAGCTGAATATAATAATCTGAGTTGAGTTTCAATTATTATACTTACATGAAATGATTAAAGTAATTCGTATATTGAAAACGAGAGCAATTTAAAACAGCTTAGGTACAGTCTCATTCCAAAATAATAATTATTTGATTATAACGGGGAAAAAGTGAGGAAGCAACTCCATTAAACTTTCGATGGCTTTAATTAACATTCGAAATTCTTTTCTCTGAGTGTTTTATTAGTTCTTTGAATGTATAACGAAGTTGCCTGGACCGTCAAATTACATTTATTACAATTCGTCTATCTTTCGGGGCCGCAGTATAAACGCTCGTCCGACTTCCTGCTAGAAAGTACCTACTTACCTACTTAATAAGGAAAAGTAAAACCGCACCCGAGGTATTCGTTTCGTTTCCTTAATAAGTAGGATTTGGTGAGGGGTCCTTTCACGCAAAAGATACTCTACAAGAAGCTCTACAAGATGTTGGTAAGAAGAAATATCGTAGATGGCGTTACTTACTACGATTGCAAATTATATTTTACTAGCTGATGCCCGCGACTTTGTCCGCTTGGATTTAATTTTTAACATCCCGCGGGAACTCTTAGATTTTCCGGGATGAAATACTTTTTATTACCATGTCACTCTGCTCAACTACACCCATGAAAAAATCACGTCAATCCGGAGCTCTGTTGCAGCGTGATTGAAAGACAAACCAACAAACCTATAAACCAACATACTTTCGTATTTATAATACTAGCTGTGCCCGCGACTTCGTTCGCGTGGAATAGTGACTTTTCGGGCAGCATATTTTGAATTACATATACCGTCGGCGCGAGGCGTGTAGTACGTACCTACTCTGTACGTTAAAAATGTTCGCCGTGATTCTTTAAATTGACATAACTTTTTTATTTATGAACCGATTGACATGAAATAAACACTAAATGTTAAGTGAAGCTTACTACAATATATTAGTGAAAACCGTATCTAAATCGAATAAGCCGTTTCTGATATTAGCGTGCACAAACACACAGACAAACAGACAAACAGACAAAAAAAAATTAATTACAATTTCGGGTTCGGCATCGATATAATAACAACCCCTGCTACGTTTTTACATTGTACAGACACCACTTTTCTACAATTTTATTATATGTATAGATTAAGTAAGATTGTTCAAATCAATGAAAATTATGTCGTTGTTCTCGTTCGTCATTTATTTATTTATTTCGAGGATCAAAAATTTTATTTTTTATAAAATCACGGACGTAGTCGCGGGCAAAAGCTACTAGTTTTTGCCCCTTTTTGAATAATAAATATGAATTACAAACTCCACTGATCATTTAATTAAGCAAAAACACATTTTCTTAATTAACTTACAAACCTTTGCGCGTTGGACGCTCCGCTGAATTCTTCCAAACAATAAAACGGAAATTAATATCCTGTACAAAGCCTTAATTTATTGAAGGACACAGTATGTCGTCTATTGAACGCGGGTTTCTAGAGATATGTAGCTTACAAAGCCTTACGCGATAAGACACAGCTCGCTAAATCGTTTTGAACAAGGAAACTCCAGTAGAAGGATTGTCTAAAAATGATTACTTAATAACAATTTCATCGAAATAATTTTTAGGGTTCCGCACCCGAAGCGTAACCAACGGGACCCTATTAATAAGCCTGTCTGTCCGTCTATCTATCAGTATCTTATGATCCGTAATAGGTAGGCAGTTAAAAGCTCACCATCCTTAAATATTTTTAAAAATCGCCTGAAACAGGTATTAATATCCACATGCCATGGCAATTAAACTATATATTTATCGCAATTTCGTATAGATATATATAGGTATGTATGTATTATTTTATTTTATTTGTTTAAATAGATATTATAGTATTTGTTATGTTATTTGTTATGTAGTGTAAATATTGTATATTGCTTAGATAATATACCTTTATGTTGCACCATACTACCCTCACACATCATTTCACTACTATCACCAATGGTTGCCTGGTAGAGATTGCTTTGTAGCAATAAGGCCGCCTTTGCATGCGTAGTTTTAAGTTTTATTTATTTTTGTTTCTTTCTTGTGTGCAATAAAGTTTTTATCTGTCTATCTATCTATCTAAAGTGTATTTCATTAATCCCTTTCCCCTGTTACGGAACGTAAAGCTATTGCTAAGAATAGGTACAACAATGTCTGGACGAGTGAGATTTAAACCTTGATCCCTTGATTTAGATCAACGAGTAGAAAAGCGACGAGCATCATAAAAAGTTAGGTGATTATGAACCCGAATAATATCTCACTTTTTAGCTAGAAACTCGCAGTAGATAAAACAAGAACGGATGCTGACGGAAGCGTTTATCTCTACCGCTGCGAGGTCGGCTAGAAAGTCGTTTTTCACTACTTATGACACTTTTTTTTGACCTCGTAATATTTTTGGGGTAACTAACGTAGCACATATCTATCTGAGTCCAACGTATACTACCTACTACGAGTGTCGAGTGTATAACTGAAGCTCTTTTTTACCGGAATACGGCAAAACCAAAAGAAAACGTTACGATTTTTTTTTATTTTATTCGATGACAAGATAGCCCTTGACTGCGATCTCACCTGATGGTAAGTGACGATGCAGTCTAAGATGGTAGCGGGCTAACTTGGAAGGGGTATAGCAGTGTAAATTCAACCCATACCCCTAATCGGTTTCTACACGCCATCGTGCCGGAACGCTAAATCGCTTGGCGGCACGTCTTTGACGGTAGGGTGGTAACTAGCCACGGCCAAAGCCTCCCACCAGACCAGACCAGAGACAATTTAGAAATTATAAATTCCTAAATTGCCCCCGCCGGGAATCGAACCCGAGACCTCCCAGTTATAAGACCACAGCGCTCAGCACTGCGCCAGGGAGGTCGTCGAAATCACGATTTTAGCAATCTATCTACTGAATTGAATTTTTTTTTTTTTTTAATTATGGTCCGGGTTTAAATTATAATTATTTATGCTACCTATCTATATATCTTTTACGAATAGCAAATTTTCCTTAGGCCTAATAAAGTCAATTAAAAATTAGACACAATGGTATATCCTTACGATACTGTATAATGATATTGTGTACTTATCTATTTAACACGACCAAAGTCTCCCACCAGACCAGACCAGAGATAAATCAGAAATTATAAATTTCCAAATTGCCCCTGCCGCGAATCGAACCCGATACCTCCCAGTTATAAGACCACACCACTGCACCACCACGGAGATCTTCAAAATAAGTTTAATATAGTTACCTAAATTATAATTTTACATAATTAACAATAATTTTGTTGCTTATTTAAGCTTTTTTTATTACAGGTGCTACGAAAAGCTTCATGAACAATCTTTGGTAAGTTAAAGATAATCAACCTAATCATTATTTGCCATCTTCCAATCTCTACCCCTGCTCTCTTTTTCTCTCATATATTTATCTCTTTCACACACTTTTACATTACGTTTCCCACAAATATTATAATGGCTGTAATGAAGTCGATATACTTGTAACTTCTATTCTGAATCAAACATTAAGTAATCTCTAGCTATTTAGTTCTGGGAAAGATTCCAACGGGATTATTATGTTCCCAGAAAAAAGCTTACCTATCTGAATAAAAAATTTCTCACAGTAAAAGTCCATAAAGCTGTAATAGGTATGTATATACCTATTTTTAATTAAAACATCTTTGTTACCTTTATAAGTAAACTTTATCAATCGTAAAATTTGAAATTTCATCAAGTTTAACTGGAGTCGTTATTGAAAAAGTTTCGATTGTTGTATTAACTTCGTCTCGAAGCAAATTGTTAACACACTCGACTCGTTTAGAAACCGGAGGCGTGAGATTATTGTTTCAGGAGAGAGAACTGAAAATAGCTCACCGTGTTGACGCACTAACAGGCTGTTTAACTCAAGCCTGCTAACATGATAGCTGGGTACGGGAAAAGGGAATATTAGGGGCGTTCTGGGACAATGCGTTCATTGACCGTAAAGTAAAACGTTGCCGGTATTTAGTCTTTACCCTAAAATAATATTTAAATACGAGTATTACTTCACAATGTCGAGGAACATAAATTGGCTAAAAACATCACATCACACTAATGTTATAAAGGTAAAGCCGTAAAAACCTTTCAAGTTATTCCGCTACCATCTTAGACTGCAGCGTCACTTATATTATCATCGGGTGAGATCGCAGAAAAAGCCTATCTTGTTAAAATAATAAACCTATCTACATTAAGTTGAATTAAACTAAACCATCTATATAACCATATATCGTCGGGGATAGTGTAAAACCGCGTATGTACCATTAGTAAAAACCGCGGATCTACACTAGTCACAGTTTTACAGGGGAAGTTTAAAACTTTATTTTCTTATTTCTACGGCTATTGGGCAAATTTTTACACAGAGAGTATTAATTAATGTGTTCTATGTATTGATAAAAATAGATATCTTTCAAAGTGATTTGACCACAAACGTATGTAAATTGATGTTAATGTACTAATGCTAGTTACGCGGATTTGCACTATCCCCGTAAATATGTAGATAATATTTATATCATCGGCGTTATTTGATCTTAGTTCAAAGCTTTAGCAACTAACTACAAGTTAATCTCACAAGATCAACTCAGAGTAATAGATATCTTTTAAAGTGATCTGAAACCAAACGTATGAAAATTGATGTTAATGTACTAATGCTAGTTACGCGGATTTGCACTATCCCCTACGATATGTAGATAATATTAATTATATCATCTTCGTTATTTGATCTTAGTTCAAAGCTTTAGCAAGTAACTACAAGTTAATCTCACAAGATCAACTCAGAGATATTAGAGAAAGTTCAAAAGTTCTTGATAATTCTCCGAGTGAATCTCATTAGTTCAAATCAGTGCTCCTAATAATATAACAGTTCTGCTTAGTCAGACTCCAAGTTGAACTTGTAGTGCCTGCTCCTGTGCAAATGCAACTTAGTGTGCTCGCTATAGTCGAGTTGAAGTCTAATCCTCAACTTACTTGCAACTTACTCAACCTAACTTATGCCAACTTAAGCCTGAATAGCGTAACGGTTCAGAATGCAGACTGAAAATCAAAAGGTCGATGGTTCAAAGTCACTTGTTTACTATATTGTCGTACTAGCTATCTTGTCATTGAGTGGTGAGCGCTATGGTCTTATAACTGGAAGGTCTCAAGTTCGATTTCCGGCGGGGACATTTTGGGAATTTAAAACTTCTAAATTGTCTCTGGTTTGGTCTGGTGGGAGTCTTGGCACCCTACCGTCAAAGACGTGCCGGCAAGCGATTTAGCGAAACCGATTAGGGTTATGGGTTGAATTTACACTGGCATACCCCTTCCAAGTTAGCCCGCTACCATCTAAGACTGCAACGTCACTTACCATTAGGTGAGATCGCAGTCAAGGGTTATCCTGTCATCGAAAAAGAAAAAAAAATGGAATGAAAGATCATCTTTTATCTTTCAAAGATTATTATGGTAAACGGACAGTGAGTTGCAACGAAAGCAGAACTAATGAAGATAGGTACCTATTATACCACTTGTCAAGAAAATGTTATCGTGCAGGTTTATATTGTAACTCATAATTATGTGGTAGACCTGAACCTTCATAAATGTAAAGAGATGCCCATTATATTATCCGCTCCAACGGATAGATATGACGTACTTAATGCGCACAGATATATTAGATATCGTTATATGAAAGCATTATCAGTGTCATCGAACTGGAAAACTAAGATTCTCGAAGTGCCTACCTATACCAATGGCCAGCATTAGTTATTTTTATTATGCCTCGTTTTCGCACATAGAAACAGTATTGTAAGTATGATGATAATATTTATCTAAAATGGATCGATTTTCTGCTGGTTCAGAATCACACTAATATTATAAAGGCGAAAGTTTGCATTTTGTGTGTGTTTGTGTGTATGTGTGTGTGTGTGTATATTTCTGTGTGTGTGTACGTTTGCTACTCCTTCACGCCATAACGAATGAACCGATTTCGCTGAAATGACGCTCGCACTCTTGTCTCGACCACTCCTAACCCAAGCTTTTTTTAATGTAGAGGAGAAAGGACCCTACTTTTAAAGTCACTTATGATAATTTATAAACAACATGTTCAACTGGCATTAATGTTCTGTAGTCAACGTACCTAGATTTAACTCTTTGTTAGCATATTTTACAAATCCGGGTGGTTTTTCTGATGCTATAAATATTTTTTGTAAACCTTTATGTAAATAGATATATAAAGGGGACTTTGACGTTTAACATGGCAAATAATATAGTTTAATTTTATTGAAATAAGCTCAGAGTTCCACGTACCTTATCACCCGCAGATCCTTAATTCCGCCTGGCTGATCTACAAACATTCCGAGGGCTCACGCGTAAGTACAGGCAACTTGAGAGGATAAACTTTGGAGAGGATTCCTAAGGCTTCATCCACTTATTCCGAAGTTCTTTCAAAGTAATGCGTCTACGTTGTTTGCGTTTAACATAAACTGTAAAGGTGCTCCCCCACAGCAGTTATATAACGTTATAAAACATTGTGTTGCACGATAAAATTTTATAACAGTGTGTAATATTTTGCTACAACATGTTGAGAATGTTATATGTTACAAACGCTCCCACACTGGTTCAACTATAACATAACGTCGTATAATGCAACAGAATGCTGCAACCAACAGTTTGGGATCCACGCCCTTCTGCTAACGTCTCGCTGTCGCTTGCATAGCAACAAAAGTTGTAACTTGTTTTATTAACTTATTTGTTATAATTAGTTGTATAACATTTTGTTGCATGAAGTAGTATAACATCATTAAGAATTTATAACTTTTTTTACAATTTATTGAAAAAACTTAGACAACAACATTATTGCAACATTCTCTGACGTTATATAACTGCTCTGTGGGAGCACCTTTAGATTCCAAAGTTTGTTTTACTACAAATACGACAAATTAAATTGAAGCACGAGCTGAAAAACTTTTGTCTGAATCTAATACAAAATATCTTGTAAATATAATTAATCTGTAGTATCATTGATCAAAATGATTGTCTCCTTTAAACTCGAATAATCATATTTTAGTTTTGCTTTTAATTTATAAAACAACATGTTTTAAATTTTGTTTTCGTAAAAAAACTCGGGGACTGCCGCGGTAAAGCTATTGCATAGCATTTTTTATCAACGCCATCTAACGGTGAGAGGAGTCCCGTGTCAGGTTATTTTCGTTACGGAATTTCTGGATTCAGTCTCCACGCTCAAGGCCCGCGATAGAAGCTATGCAATAGCTTAAAAATAGAGCACACTCACACTTAATTTTCAAACATTGATACAGATAATGATTTAGGTACCTACGTGCCATACCATTTATGTGCAAAACTTGACATCAATCTGTTATAGTTCTTGCAATTCAGGACTGCGCGTGAGCTTTATTTGCGGTTACGTCGTGTACTTGCACATTGCGTAAGTGTGCGTGCCTGTCAGGAGCCTAGGTTGGAGCGGTCAGGCGCGAGCAAGCTCTCGCTCCCACTTAAACAGATACGACACACACGCTACCATGAGCCACGCGCCCTCATGAATTGCAAAATCTATGCGTAGTTTCTAATCGAAAACAAAACTGCGTTGGTATGGAATGTAAGGCGATATCAAACAAGTATATAAAGGAAGTGGAAAATGCACCAATCTCGTTTCAGTTCGTGACTAGGAAGCAATCCATCAATCGCGACATCACTTGAAAGTTCTAAAGTGCCGGAAAGTGCTTTTAGAACGTACCTACAGACAGTTCGAAGGGGCTCAGGAATGGAAGCTTTACTCGTATATTTCTTGTGTTAAAGATTTTATTATTGACTAGATAGATATAAATATTTACTACGGTGCTGTCACTACGATCCAATGAGGTGTGAACTCGTTGAAAATCGAGAAGCGTTGAGGATTATGCCTTCATTAGTAAAACTTTTATATATGGAGAGCTAAGTTATCATATTTTCAGTTTATATTCTTAAGACGATGTTTCTATTTCAAAACATTTCCAATTTTAAAACGTACTTCGTCCCTTGTACCAGATCACAGGTGTAAGACCGGGCATATTTTAAAGATTGCAAGAGCGATCTTTTTAGAAACGTGAATAAATCAAAAGGCTCCATAATATTCCTCCGTGACTTATAAAAATTCACGAACCAACTAAAAAAGTCCTCGTATTTTGTCACGACCGACACCTGAAGAAATGTGAGGCTATAAAATGTTTTTCTTTTTTTTGGTAAATAATACAGTCGTTTTTAAAATCGATCATATTATCGGCCTCCTTACATTTACTGGGCACGGGTTTACACTCCTAGTCAGAAAAGTTTAAGACCCTAGAACCTATAGGTTCCCAAAGTATGGGTAGCGACCCACGGGTGGGCCGCAAGCGAATATTGGGTGAGCCCTGCGAATTTCGTAAATACCGAAATAAATTGGGCGTATCAAACTCGTTACGATTAAAATTAACTAAAATTGAAGTTCTGAGGCTGAGCTATATAATGACAAAAAATAGGAAATAAATGCATCATCTTATTAAAAAAAAGTACTCCTTGTATTCAAATATTAACACTTTTAATTAATCTGTGCTTTAGATAGGATTTTTCTTGTTTGAACAGTCCTTCATGAAAACCAAGAAGTGAGTCCCGACTTTGGAAGTTTTTGTTATGTCAGTCGTCGTCCAGTTAACATTAGCATTGGGAACCACTGTCCTGTAGGGCTAACATGCGCGCCACGAGAAAGTTTTGTCTACACTTTACTCGTGAATCTCTGTAGAGATTCACATAGAGACTACGAGTAAATGTGTAGACAAAACTTTCTCGTGGCGCGCATGTTAGCCCTACTGGAGTATAAATAGGTAAATACCTACTTATTTACAGTTTAAGACATTACGCAGCACGCTGGGCTTCATTGACAGACTTCACGCATTTTGTTTCTCACACTTTCGAGTTGATGAATATTTTTCAAATTACCTTCATATTTAAAAAAATGTATAATTTTCTTCTTACCTTTACACTACTTTGAAACTATTCTCATAAAAAAAATTAGAAAAAAAAATCTATTATATTTTTTAAATTTAACTCCGTGTTTTTATAGTGCTAAGGGCAAATCAAACTGCCGCGGGGAAACAACCATTAAAATTTCACGCTGCAAAAAATAATTTTTTGTTCGTAAAATATTCCAAATGAACACTGGATTAAAATCTCAGAAGTCACAAGTGGATATGCATACAAATGAGACAGACTTTGTTTTATTATATTTAGAAAAGAGATTATGTATAGCCCCAGGGTAAAGTACTCAATGACGGAGCAATGACACGAACCGATTTCATTTCGCTTTTAAGGACGGCAAGAAGCTATCTCTTCACGCTTCTGCGCACATGTCTATCAGATTCCGATACTTTAATTTATGGAACTTATGAATATTCACACAACCTTGCTGTATGTGTCATATGAAAATTCCATAACGGTGTTAGACAAAACGTGAGCCAATAAAATACGTGATTCGAAGGTGCCTTACCGTCGCAGTCATTAATCTTTTGATGCGTCGACACGAGAGATTTTCATAACAAGGAAAATATTCATACGTAAAAAAGTTCACTGTTACCTCGAGAATGATGAATACGTGGCGCGTTACAAAAGAAGGTGGGCTATACGAAGTGACGAAACTTCCTTACATGTTATATACAGGGTGATTTTTTAGATAATGTGATTTATATAGTGCACAAATTTTTTTTGGTGGTTCTATATCGTCAATGGAAAATATTTCCATTAATAGTTTATTCCGCGCCTAATGTATCAACATCTGATATATTACGCTTGTAGGGTGACCCTAACCATCTGTTTAAAAGTGGATCGTTTTGGTACACGATAACTTTATTATTCTTAAATAAAATAAACAATACGTGTTGATTAAATTTCGTTTCTATACAACATAAAAAAATTGTGCACAGCCAAAAAAATCACCCTGTATATTACAATTTTGACGCGACCTTTGACCCTTACGAGGATACGTAAACTAGGGTATTCCCACTCGTATGTACTACATAATATGATACAATACCAGCTTACTGTAGATACCTACAAAATTTTTTCTTACGATTTACGGATTTATATACGGAGTTTTGAAAATTCGACCCCTATGGAGGTAAAATAGGGGGTGGAAAAATCGAATTTAACGTGACTCAAGCCACGGGAAAAAAGTAGTTATAAACGTATATACGATTTCATGCAATATTCCGAGCTCCATATTTTTAATATGTAATGCGAGTTCACACAAAGAAAGTTGATAATAATTGTTTAACCACGCAGTCGCAATAACGCTTTGAGATAAGCGGTTATATTATATTTTTTATCCCCTCAAGCCACCACTGCATCACTGAAAGCTCTTTGTTCCAATAGAAAATAATAGGTAAGTACCTAGTGTTTTATCACTTTAGGTTTTGTGATTTTTAGGAATCTCTATTTCTACGTTATATATATTATTCTCTTTGTTTAATTAGTAGTTTAACAACCTGAAACCCGATTTGCTTCAGAAAATATCTGGCACTCTCTGGCCCTGAACGAGGCATAGAACATCTACCGTCGAGCAGTATCTGCTTTCCGAACCGGTGGTAGAGTCTTAACTTGTAATAAGAGGCACAAGTTGGCTTTCATGAGAGAAATAATTTTTAATTTTGAGAGACATTAGACGGGAGCTGTTGGACATCAGTTGAACTAGTGGGAATGACCCAAAACTAAATGGCTCAAAGCTACTAGAACTTCTTCCGGACTGTAGATGTATGACGACATAAAACAAGCTACTAGAATTTCATTCATATAATACCATATGGTATATGACTAATAATACGTAATTTGTAATGGAGATAGCTCATTCCCAGGATTAACATAAAGGCTATTCATTTCATCCCGGAAAATTAAAGAGTTCCCGCGAGAATCACAAACCGACGAAATCACAAGCATTGGCATTGACTGTTGACGATATAAAACAAGTCACAGGAAGCCTTGCTTGCGTCCAATTTATTAACGCCATTATACCGTTTAGTGTTTGATTTGATCGTGAGACTTTTGCCCAGCCATGAAACTTTTGCCCAGCCGTGGACATCCATAAATTGAAGCCAAGACGACTACGACGAATCATTTACGTTAATCAATTCCTATATTATGCATCTATTTGATCGCATCTAAGTTTCTCTACAATCCCGTCGGTCGTCGTACAAACAGTTCATTCTGCGGATTAACGTTACTTGACACCAATTGAATACAATGCGTAATGCACAACAATAGAGCGCGTACGTATGTGGCGTACAATATATCTAGTATCTACGCAGTTACTCGTACTATAGATATATTAGATCATGAACTTTGCTTGAAATGCTAAGTCTTCTGTTATAATCAGGGCACTTTGAAACTTTCCTCTATACTGGTACTTTAGGCTCAATTTACATTGCCTCGGAAGCGAATTTTTGTAACGAAATTGTACATAGCATAATGAGTTTTATGTTAATTGTGTCACGTACAAACAACCTAGATATGAGCTAAAAATATGGGGAACCCTTGCGCATTGTCGAGGATGCCCATCTTTTTGGCTCGTATGTACTTTGTATATTACACAATTAACTTAAAACTCATTATACAATGTACAATTTCGTTAGAACCGTTCCGTTACGTCGCAATGTAAATTGAACCTTAAACTGTACTCTAAGGTAGTGTATGCCTGATGTTACAATGTAAATAGATGGGTATCTACAACTTACTTTGGAGGTCAGAATTTGGTCATCTTTACTTTGAAGAGCTGATCGGAGCAGTGATCACTAAAATCTGATAGGTGTCTAGAATAGAATAGAATAGAAAAATTTAAATTTTAATAGAATTCATTTAAACTTTTACAAAGTGCTTTCGAATCATCAAATGAATCTACCACTGGTTAGGAATGCCGTTCTAACCGAGAAGTATTCTTCTCGGTTAGAACGGCATTCCTAACCTACGTCTTGACTTCACATGTGACTTTATTAAGTCACATGTGAAAGGATCTAAAAATCTACCGCATTAGGATCCTAAGAAACTACTTACCATAACAATATGAACATGAAAAACTCAACCTCAGCAACGATAAATCTGACACAGTCAAAGAAGAAGATTAATTATGCCACATAGCCATTAGATGAATTGGCGGACCAATTTTCCCGCGTGGCAGACGAAAGGTCCGATTATTAGATACCCGTGAATTAAGTTCCATAATCTATACTTAATATTACAAAGCTGAAGAGTTTCTTTGTTTGAACGCGCTAATCTCAGGAACTACTGGTTCGAATTGAAAAATTCTTTTTGTGTTGAATTATATATTAGTCCATTTATCAAGGAAGGCTTTAGACTATATAATATCACGCTGCGATCAATAGGAGCGAAGCATCAGTGAAAATGTTACAAAAACGGGGAAAATTATGCATATTTAAAATATATATTTTTTTTAAACTTCTTAATCGCGATGATAATAACAGAAATTGACGCGGATGAAGTCGCAGGCAACAGCTAGTAATATTATAAACGTGAAAATTCTTTTTACTAAACCGACTTCAAACGCCACTACAAAGTATGTGCCTATAAAATTTGAATCAATTTCTCCAGGATTCCATTATCAGATCCTGACCTGATGACAATGGGACCACCTGGGTGTCTTCGAGGGAAATCCTTTTCTAGTAATGGAGAACCTCCTCCTTATTTGGAAGTCGGATAAAATAATATCGTTTCACTTTTCTATTTGAAACAATTTTCTACGTACGACATTGTATTTATTTGTTTTTTATTGATGTTCAACTTATGATGAATTGTTCCCTTATAAAATGAATAATATATTCTTGTTAACAGTTCGTAACAGTTGAACGAAGGGATAGGCCTTTTGACAAACATCCCTTTGTGCTCCCTATGACATTATATTTTCACGACATTTTAGCGATCCCGAATTCCTTTAGCGAAAGTTTTATTCTCATATGGATTTTTTATTAAATTATCCACTTGTTTATGAAAGAACGAAATTGGTGTTTCATTTTTTTTATAACTATCTTTTATACAACACTACCAGTCACCCGCGACGTCGTTTGCCTTCAATTTATGGAATTTTCATTCCCCCTGTGATGATACTCTAAAGTTGAATATCTGAAATATCTACATTTCTGTATTTAGCATATATTTCAAGGAGTGGTATTAACTATTAATATCACATTTGAATTTCCTTTTTTACCATGGACTTGGAGCAACTATGTCAAATTTCATGTTAAGTAGGTATTAAAATATTCCTGTAAAAATAGGTATTTAAATTTTGAAAGATTTTCAAAGGTATTTAAAAAGTTGAGGACTGTGGATTTACGTTTTTACCTGAGTTTACGAAAAGAATCTTAAATAAATTACACCCACAACGAGTTCATGAAAGCTAAAATGGGAAAAAGGTAAGAAAGGTCCAAAACGTTTTAGTGAGATGGGGAGGACAGTGCCATTGTAGTATTTGCTGATTGCGGTACATTTTGTGCTGCGAAATTCATCTGTGACCAAAAATACAAAGATTTATTTACTACAATAAGACTACAATTGAGTATTTGGCTGTTGTCAAAATGTTGATCGAAAATCCTATTTAATATTATAAATGCGAAAGTTTGGATGTGTGTTACTCAATCAAGTCGCAACGACTGAACTGAACCGATTGGCTGAAAGACACAGAGATAGATTTTCTAAGTCTGGAATAAAACATAGGCTACTTTTTAACCCGGGAAATAAGAGAGTTCCCGTGGGAATCCAAAAAAACCTCAGTCCCGCGACTTCGTTCGCGTGGATTGAGACTTTTTGGTCATCATCTAGTGTGACATAATTATAAGAATACCATCTGTAAAAACAGAAAATAAATCGGTTAAAAACAAATAAGTTATAAGCTGTTTTATTGCGACTGTATCTGTCTCTTTCTAAAAGGAAATTTTCTATGGAGAGTGTGTGGAGCTACTGAGTTGTGACGTCACACGCCGGTAGCGGTCTAACAGGATACTTTTTAAGAGACTATTTAAGATATTAAAAAAGAAAAATAGCATTATGTTTGTAATATTTAAAACTTTACTTTAAACTAGTTGATGCCCGCGACTTCGTTCGCGTGGATTGAGGTTTTTAATTCCCGTGGGAACTCGCTTATTTTACTTGATAAAAAGTAGCCTATGTGAAAATCAACACTGTTTCTTAGGTATTGCGTTTTAATATTAATTTATGATGTACCTAGTATACGAGTAATATTTAAATAATTTAAAAATAAACTAAAATCTAAATTAATTAATTAATTGATACTAAAAATTATAACTAAATAAAATCTAAAACCTCCAATTTTCTTAGGTATGCATAATTTTAGAGTGCATTTAGAAGTTCTCGAACTATCTGAGGGTGAATCTCGTTAGCCGAGTTCTGTGCAGTTCCGATTAGTTCTGAAGAGATCTGAAGTTATCGATAGACAATCACTTAAGAAGTTTAACTTAGTCGATTGTACTTACTTGCTATCATGCCCCGCTTGATTTTAATTATTACAAACAAGTGTTTAGTGTCGTTGTTTTAATTAAAGTGTGCTTGAATTGAATAAAAAAAAACTTAGGTAGTATTTTTAAATAAGCACCTAAAAGCAACGATAAAAGTACAAAAACTGTATATTGATTTTGTTCATATAAAATGTACCCTGGCCATCCTCCTAACGAATCGATTGGCACCTCATTCAACACATATCGGTTCACTTACTTAGACGCCATGATGGAATATACGTTAATAGACACATACAAACACACATGTAAATTATTACTTTTGATTTTCCCGTAGCCGGTTAGTAACAAACATTATTTGTAAAGGTTCGAGTGCTCGGGCAAAACTTTGTTTCCTTGTTCAGTAGGATTAGGCGGCTCACCCTATTGCGTAAGGTCTCGTAAGCTCTCTACAACCCTTGTTCAATTGAGGGCACGCGACCTCCAAATACGTAAGGGTTTGTAAGTCTTACAAATATTATTAAGTTTGTTGTTTTGGTTGGTTTGTTGATTTGTCCTTCAATCACGCTATAACAGAGTTACAAACCGACATACGGAGTGACATAGCCAACTTTTCTTCCTGGAAAATCAAAGAGATCGCGAGATAATATTATACCAGCTAGACAAACCAACGAACACTTTCACATTCATAATATTAGTAGGGATTATATTTCCATTTCCTTGCTTAGTAGGAAACACGGGATTAAAAGAAAGTAGGAGTAGCCGACTTATGCGATAACGGGAGCCAAACGTAAAATAAATCTATAAATCTATAAAACGGTGTCAAGTTTCTTAAATGAGCTACGCCAGAAGATTCACGTCGTCGTCCCTTCGTTCAGCTTGACCTACTTGACCTTTTTTCGTTATGGAAATCGCTGTCATGACGGGGAGAGATCATAATTTGGAATAGCTATTACATTGTATAGAGCTACAGCTGGCCATAACCACGCTACTCCGGATGCAAATGAATGACAATGGGCCGTGGCGTGGCCACATGACGGGCAGTCGGCAGATAACAAAAATGCGGCCACTCTACGCAGGACGTCCCACTGAATCACTGAATACACGTGCAATTAAGTGATTTTATTTCGTGACATTTTTATGAGGGTAGTTCCGATGCACGGTGCTGTTGCTTTGTAGAGGGGTTTTAAGTATTCTATTTTTTATATTTCTACATATAAACCTATTCCTGATATGAAATTTATCGGTTCATTATAATTTTATCTTACCTTAAAACAACAAGAACTAAATAGTAAAATTATATTCATTTTGGAATTTTTAATACTTCAAACTTAAGTAAACTTATGTGTATAGAGTTTACAAAATATGTACCAATTTTCAAAACAACTGCGAAAAGGAAAACTTTTTACTTAGTAATAGTAATTCAAGATGTCTTTATCCTGTTTGAAACATTGATCAATTTGCACAAACTTAAGATAATTCATACATTGAAGTACTTACGTGGTCATCACATTGCGCACGTTGTTCTTGAGTATATCCCATTCGTACTTTATAATGATGGTGGTCTCTCAAGCACGTGATAATGAAGGATCCGTGTTGGCAACGCTTCCGTTGCGCATTCTGTATGTTTCCAGCTTTATTTTAGTAAAAGGTTTTCAGTAATAAAGTGAGCGAGTGATTGTATTGTTATGAGCTTTGTGGGGGGGCTAGAATGGCTTTACAGAAGGGAAAAACACGATTAATTAATTCCCTGTTCAGCCTGGAACCGTTTCCAGTTACGTTTCATTGTGTTGTAAAAATTCTTTAAAAGCCAATAAAATGTTAAACAAAAGAACTTCATTCTTTAGAAGAAAGAAAAGTCAAGGTGATACGATATCGCTATTTGTTTATTTTTGGCCGTGGTTACCGAGTGGAAGCGAATTTTTTGTAACGAAATGGTACATAGGTAGTATAATGAATTCCATGATAATTGTGTAACGTAAAAACTAGACTTTCTTCGACTAAGCGTTATCCCACTAGGTGGGGTCTGCTTTCCAGCATGCTTTTGCCCACTTTGCCCTGTCTTGTGCATCCGTTTTTCTCAATTTATTGGCTCTCATATGGGCGATTACAAGGTCTAGCTAGCGCTTTCTTGGACGGCCGCGAGATTTAGCTCCAGCGACCGATATTTTAAGACATCTATAACTGACGTAGCTTTGTGGTTTCCGTGCTACATGACCGTACCATCTTAGACGGGTTTAACGTACAAACAAAAAAAGAGGGGAATCCTCAAGAATGCGCGAGAATTCCCCGTAAAACACGTGACCACTTTTTATATAATAAAGTCGTGTTAGTTACACTATTTATAACTCAAGAACGGCTGAACCGATTTGAAAATTGGTGGCGAGGTAGCTTAGAACCAGGAGACGGACATAGAATACTTTTTATGCCGTATACTATGAAACAAAGTCGGGTTTGTTTGAACACTTATAACTCTAGAACGGCTAGACCGATTTTCATGGTTTTTGGTTTGTTGTATTTGTCTCCGTCCCAATTAGCAGAATAACTTTTAAAACTTTCCAAGAACGCGCACTTATGAAAGATTTCATTTTTTCACACATTTTATATTGAACGGGTTTTTTGATGGCAAGAAAAGTGACCTTTTACCCCGTAAAAACAGTAATCTTAATCACGCGGACGAAGTCACGGACAAAAGCTACGAGTATAAGCGGGCTATTTAAAACAAGAAACTTAAGTAAAAAGAAAATAGAAGTTTCGGTTCTATTTAAAGTCTTAGAAAAAAGTAAGAAAAAGGGTACCTATCTATCTCCTAAATAAAAACTATCACGTAAGCTGCGCCGTAAGAAAGGTTCACCTAATTTAAGGTTTATTAAGATTAATATACTACTAACCAAATTTAGGCGAAAGCGGAAAGCGTATCTAATCATGATTAAAGATAGGTTGAGTCTTGGATGAATTTTAAGTAGGTTTTCTTACAGGTCGATACCTTTGATAGTAAACACCTGAAATCAATTTTAACCTTTACTATCCTGACTAATCTATACATATAATAAAATTGTAGAAAAGTGGTGTCTGTACAATGGAAATATATTAAAAAAAAGTAGCAGGGGTTGTTATTATATCGATGCCGAACCCGAAATTGTAATTAATTTTTTTTTTTGTCCGTTTTTTTCTGTTTTTCTGTTTGTCTGTGTGTTTGTGCACGCTAATATCAGAAAAGGCTTATTCGATTTAGATACGGTTTTCACTAATATATTGTAGTAAGCTTCACTTAACATTTAGTGTTTATTTCATGTCAATCGGTTCATAAATAAAAAAGTTATGTCAATTCAAAGAATCACGGCGAACATTTTTAACGTACAGAGTACGTACTACACGCCTCGCGCCTGAGCGTCGACGGTATATGTAATTCAAAATATGCTGCCCGAAAAGTCACTATTCCACGCGAACGAAGTCGCGGGCACAGCTAGTCTAATATATAAATGCGAAAGTGTGTTTGTTTGTTGGTTTGTGATTCAATAACGCTGCAATAGAGCTACGGATCGACGTGATTTTTTGCATGGCTATAGTTGAGGACCTGGAGAGTGACATAGGCTACTTTTTATCCTGGAAAATCAAAAAGATTTTAAAAACTAAATTCACGCGGACGAAGTCGCGGGTATTAGCTAGTAATTATATAATCAGCTCTTTTTTCGAAGCAAAAGTTACCTGTCACTCTCCAGTCTCCAGTTCCTCAACTATACCATACAAAATGCCCGTAGCTCTGTTGCAGCGTTATTGAAGGACAGACCAAATAAATAAACAAACTTTCGCATTTCGAAGGATAGGATTAGTAGGACTAGTATTAGGAAGTAAGATTTATTTAAATAAATTTTTGCAATTCTTTAAAGAATGTAATACTTATGCTACAATTTCAGTTCAATACAACTTCAAATTCTGTACGACAATTTCAAATACCTGTAATATAATTTCGAATTCATTCAACTGTGCCCCGTCCGTACATTTAGTGCGGCGGCGTAAAGTAAATATCTTACTTGTAGAGGAAGCGTTCTAAGCAGTAAAATACTGCAGAGATATTGAGAGAAAATAACAAATTTTTTTTAACTTCAAAACATCCCTTGTAGGCGAATAAATTTTTAAATTAGATACATATCATAAATTCCGAGGCCGGCGGGATTCAAATCCACACCTCTCTAAAATTGCGCCCAGAGTGTGTTGACCATTACACTACAGCCAAATCGAACCACACGTCAGCCACGAAATTTAGTGATTAGTATTAGTCCAGTCAAAACAAGGTTTAACCTCTGGAAAATTGCGAAAGTTTTGAAACTTTGCACATCGAATTATGGGTACCTAGGGATGAATATACCAAAAGTCCTCATGCGTACGAGGCGAGCTCTAGCGGCAATTAGCGGAAACAGGACCCTTTTTTTGGTTTTTTGTTAATATCTCGAGAACCTTTGGTCAGAGGTAAAAGTTTACTACTACATAATTGAAGATTATTAAATTTGCAACAATAATGATTATATACATCTTTCTTGAATTCCTAATAATTACCGAGTTTTAGGCCACTAAAAGATAGTTTTTTCGAAAAATCACGCTAGCTGCGCCCGGTACAATATATGGCATTTGTAATAATATTTGACAATCATGGTTTATCAATTTTTTTTGGGTACCAAGGGTGATTCAGAAAATAAACTTCACAGTTATGTACAAAAAAAAGACAAATTGTTTATTAAACAACTAGCTTTTGCCCGCGGCTTCGCTCACGTTAAGTTAAATTTTTCAAACCCCTATTTTACCCGTTGTACCCCCTTAGGGGTCGAATTTTCAAAATTCCTTTCGTAGAGGATGCCTACGGCCTAATAGCTACCTGTATGCCAAATTTCAGCCTGATACGTCCAGTGGTTTAAGCTGTGCGTGGATAGATCAGTCAGTAAAGGCCGCTGCATACATAACGTGCACGGGACGGGACGGGACGGGACGTGGAGTTTTGGAAACATCGTTTCATAGAAAATGTAAGCGACTGTGCATACGTCACGGAGCACGGACGGGACGGGAACGTGCCACGCGCGGAACGGGAAAAATATCGTCGGCGACGATGTTTAGCACGTCCCGTCCCGTACGTGCCCCGTCCCGTGCGTGATTCCGCTGCGTATGCACAGTCGCCCCGTTCGCTCCGGAGAGCTAAGTAGTGATGTTTGTGTATTTACCTACGAAGCAAAAATGGACGAATGGAAAAACTAATTGAGTGTGTACGATCATGAAAGTATTTAGACACCAAATATAAAAATTATCTGTGGCGTAAAATTGCAGTCGAACTATCACTCACTGAAAACCGGTCAGATTTATTTTATTAATTTATTGCATTCGTATCTCTACTTATATTTTAATATGTAATAATAATTACAGTTGAACTTTTTATGCTCAAATCAATAGGTATATAGTATCAACCTTTGACGACCTCCCTGGCGCAGTGGTGAGCGCTGTGGTCTTATAACTGAGAGGTCTCGGGTTCGATTCCCGGCGGGGGCAATTTAGGAATTTATAATTTCTAAATTGTCTCTGGTCTGGTCTGGTGGGAGGCTTTGGCCGTGGCTAGTTACCACCCTACCGTCAAAGACGTGCCGCCAAGCGATTTAGCGTTTCGACACGATGGCGTGTAGAAACCGATTAGGGGTATGGGTTGTATTTACACTGCTATACCCCTTCCAAGTTAGCTCGCTACAATCTTAGAAAAATCCATCTTTCCTTGTTCACATCACTAGCACGTTAGTTCTGAGTTATTGCCACGTTGCGTATGCATTAAAAATTCCCGTCCGTGTTTACTAACCACGTCCGGGCCACGTCCGGGCCACGTCCCGTCCACGTCCCGTGCACGTTATGTATGCAGCGAGCTTTAGTCTGTCACCTTTGCGTTGTAAATATTTAGATGAAATACAGTAACAATAAAAAATGCTATCAACGCACAGCTTAAACCACTGGACGTATCAGGCTGAAATTTGGCATACAGGTAGCTATTAGGCCGTAGGCATCCTCTACGAAAGGAATTTTGAAAATTCGACCCCTAAGGGGGTACAACGGGTAAAATAGGGGTTTGAAAAATTTAACTTAACGTGAGCGAAGCCGCGGGCAAAAGCTAGTTGTTTAATAAACAATATGTCTTTTTTTTGTACATAACTGTGAAGTTTATTTTCTGAATCACCCTTGGTACCCAAAAAAAATTGATAAACCATGATTGTCAAACATTATTACAAATGCCATAATGTACCGGGCGCCGCTAGCGTGATTTTTCGAAAAAACTATCTTTTAGTGGCCTAAAACTCGGTAATTATTAGGAACTCAAGAAAAATGTAAATAATCATTATTGTTGTACATTTAATAAGCTTCAATTATGTAGTAGTAAACTTTTACCTCTGACCAAAGGTTCTCGAGATATTAACAAAAAAACTAAAAAAAGGGTCCTGTTTCCGCTAATTGCCGCTAGAGCTCGCCTCGTACGCATGAGGACTTTTGGTATATTCATCCCTAGGTACCCATAATTCGATGTGCAAAGTTTCAAAACTTTCGCAATTTTCCAGAGGTTGGGTCATTTTTTTGAGGTTTTTTGACTGGACTATATCTACTTTTTCTATCATTTTTTTTAGCAACTGTTAGTGACTCTTGTAGGTTCTTCATGTGTGTTCTTCATTTTATCAATGAAATATATTTTTTTTAAAAGCATATAAGCCAAGCTGAAGTTGACTAATATCCTCCTATCCCCTCCAAATAAGCGTAAAGCTTGCGCTAGGAGTGGGTACGACAATAGCGCACCAGGTGGGGCTCGAACCTGCGATCTTTCAGTTTTCGGTCCGCACCTTTAACCGTTGGGCTATTGCGGCTTATAAAAATTTGTGGCAATCAGGGAAAAGGCTATATACCTTCGATATGTACCAATAAACCAAAAAGAGCGTTGATAAATTGCAATGTCAGCATAAATCAGACGGGCCTCTGTCCGACTTCACTTTTATTAGAATCGGTCGAAGTGCCAGTTCTGTTGATCTGATTTTAGAAAATTTCATTCTGCTGACTTGGCTTTTTCCTAGATGAAAAATTTTCAACCGTCAGGTATACCTAGTTTGAATCGCTATAGGTTTATGAATGAAAGGTATTCGGGTATTGGTATTTGGACTTTATTTGCAGGTATTTTTTATTTTTTTGTCTTCGTTCTAGAACTCAAATGGTTTTGCGTTACTTCTTCTTCGTCCTATAAAAATTCTGGTTCTAATTCCTCAATCCTAGTGCAGGAGGAGTATAGTAAATCATCTAGTCCAGAGGCTCCCAAACCCATTTTTGTTCTTTACTAAAATCAGATTTTTCGTGGACCACCACTTACAAACCCCTATTTTTTTTTTTTTCACCCCATCGTAGACCCGTCGAGGACCCTTAGGGGTCCACTTTGGGAATCACTGATCTAGTCAATGTAATAGCACCCCCTGCAGTTACAAAGTTGGATCCCAGTAATATACACCATTCAATTAATTTGCTATTTGCGTTTCGGTAATTGAGTTGTTTTAAATTAATGAACCCGATGATATTATAATTACAACATCATTCGAGGGTTCGAGGATTAATTTTTCACCTCTATAGCTCGGAAAATTCGCAATGCCTATAAGCAGTTAAAAATCTATTTTACAGTGGGGAAAAGTGTCTTTAATTTAGATTTTTAGAAACTTATTTTTTAACCAACAATTCATATTATTCAAAACGAAACTATTTTTTTCTAATAGTAGGTATACTGTTTTTCTTGAAAAATCTAATTACCTAAAATAACATCAAAGTTGAAAATTGAAATAACTTAATATATTCCTATTACAAATTGTAATTCATTTTATTTCATTTGATGTATTTACATACCTACCTACTTATACTTTTAAACGTGTAGAACATATTATTACTAATAACAAGCTTAACGCCCGATTTCATCTTACCTAAAAGTACCTACTAAAAATTCTAGTGAATATTTAAAATAGAACTCTAATTTCCATCTGTCAAAAAACTTTATTCCAACTTTACTAATGTACTTTCCTATCTACCTACTACCTATCTATGTAAAACGGAAAGTTTATAATCAAAACGGAAATTCATTCCACGTTAATTCCACGGTTCACGTATTTTAGGTATATCATACAGTTGAAAAAGATGAGTACCTACCAGAAATAATATTGTTTTGTTAAGATATTCTCAAAAAACTTAACTACTTATTATTACTAAACACCCTAAATACGCACGTACGAAGTCGCAGGCTTCATCTAGCTAATAAATATCAATAAATAACGATAGATTATTAAGCTATTGCATAGCTTCTATCGCGGGCCAGCGTGGAGACCGAATCCAGAAATTCCGTAACGAAAATAACCTGACACGGGACTCCTCTCGGTGAGCCGCTAGATGGCGTTGATAAAAAATGCTATGCAATAGCTTTACCGCGGCAGTCCCCGAGTGCCACACTTTTTTTTTTTAAATATAAATAAAGATTGTTATATTCGAAAGGTTTTTCCTAGATTTTTCTAACAGTATGAGGCAGTTATTCTTAATCGCAGCCAAACACTTCCATTTTATTTTTTTTGGATAGATTTATATTTTGATATTTTATCTTTACAGGACTTTAGACCTTAATAATTTCATAGTTTATTTTATTGTTGTATAAATATGGTTAAAAAAATCTTTATTTAGCATAATTATACAACACAGTGGTAAAATTTTCGCAATGTAGGTACTGACGGTTATTTGATCAAGAAAAAATAAACTTAAATCAATCATTTACGACATCAGTATCGTAAAAAGGTGATTCGTCAAATGCGTCCCATAAAAGTTTTATTCCCTTGTACACATCGCAGAAGCAATGGCTGATTGGGAGAAATAAAATGTTTTCAACTAAATTCAATTTGAATAACATGTCTGTATTATGATTTTACGCAAACAGTCTTACTAATCTTACCAATATTATGAATACCCGACGCAAAAACGACTGGGGGTTATAAGTTTGACGTGTCTGTGTGTGTGTGTGTGTTCATCCGAACGGATGAACCGAATTTTGATTTTGTTTGAAAGTTGGGAGGATTTTTAGCTATGTTTGATGAAAATCGGTCCAAGATGGCCGCCGCCACAAAATGGCGGATTACACATTTTTATTTTAACGATTACTGACTAGCGATTAGGGTGTTGTAACATGTTGGAGCAGTTTTCGATTTTTAATTTACACTAGTAAATGTGGAAGTTTGTTGCTCCTTGAATCACGCAGCAACAGAGCTCCGGAGAACATGATTTTTTTGCATAAGCATATTTGAGGACCTGGAAAGTGGCAAAAGCTTTTTATCCCGGAAAATCAATGAGTTTCCGAGGTACACTCTCTCTCTTTATCAACTAATGGACATCCACTGCTGGACATAAGTCTCCTGCATGGACCTCCACAAGCCTCGGTCTTGCGCCGCCTGAATCCAGTGGCTCCCTGCGACTCGTTTAATGTCGTCTGTCCACCTAGTGGGGGCTCTGCCAACACTGCGCTTCCCGGTGCGGGCTCGCCACTCCAGCACCTCGGGACCCCATCGACCATCAGCTCTTCGAACTATGTGCCCCGCCCATTTCCACTTCAGTTTCGCGACTCGCAGAGCTATGTCGGTGACTTTGGTACACAGAAGAGGGATATTTGTAAATTTAATCTACGCGGACGAAATCGCGGGCATCAGCTATTAGTTTATAATATTCAATTCAATCCAATATCTTTATTTTCGATTTAGGCTTATGTAAGCTGTTACGAATGTCATTTACAATATAAAATAGTTTAGATATTACATAATTATAATCGTTATAAATTAATACAATTTTCAAAAAAGTGATAAATATTAGTAAGGATTTCTTTAGGAAGATTTTTTTTAATTTTTTTTTTTTTTCATGTTTCATTGGCGAAATTCGCCCTAAACACAGAAACCGTGTTGTATCGGTAATCTTCGCCCCGCCCCGTGGCGCTGAGTCATCTGCTATTCATCATAATTTGTCGCGCGCGTCACGACCGGGTTGCTGTACGACAGCTCCAATTTATTTTCCTTCAATTTTAACAAGTCTCAGAAAGGAAGGCCCTTAATTCGATCAATAAACTTTTATTTAACGTTCAGTTTTAGTTTAGTTAACTTACGTTATCTTTCATTTAGTTTTTATTGGATGAACTCTATGGATTAGAGAGTGTTGTCGTCTTATAATGTCACCCTTACCTACGGTTGGTTATGTACTCAAAGCAAAAATATTACAAAAAATCTTATTCTTATAATTAACAAGCTTTTGCCCCCGCGACTTCGTCCGCGTGCAATTAGATTTTGGGGTGGAATTTCAAAAACTATGACACACGTACTATTTTACTTTTAACTGAAAGCTCAAATACAAACTTTGATGGAAACAGCTTGAAAAATGACGGAGTTTCATATAAACTTCCATCCCCTATTTAAACCCCTTAGGGGTGGAATTTCCAATAATCCTTTCTTAGTGTGCGCCTACGTCATAAAAGGAACCAACTGTAAAAATTTCAAGTTTCTAACTTCAGTAGTTTAGGCTGTGCGTTGAAATCTCAGTCAGTCAGGACTTTGAACTTTATATATTATATAAAATTCTGATTTTATATATTATATAAAACATAAATATTATATATAATTTTATATATTATATAAAATTATATATAAGGTTCCGACGACAAAACGAATGGACACGGAGGAAGTTGAAGGCGAAAGCTAGTAGTTTAACATGATCGGGTACAATGTAGTACAAGCTGAGAACACGGAATGCCAATATCGGCGCCTGTAATCATCCCGTTAACGAACACGAGTGTCCTCTCATCTCGGCGGTTGATAGACACTAGCCTCGGTAATAACAGAACATATTGCTTGCGCCCAGATATTCCGGACTACAATTTACCTGGATCTCTCACACAACGACTACTTCTAAGGCTGTATATAGTCATCTCATGATAGCGATTACAGAGGTGATAGCCGAGCACTTCAGCATCATTTTTTCATCGACTGGTTTGCAAAAATTTGGAAGGTCCTTCAGTTCTTTTTCCTACTAACTATATTTTGGTTAAGTACTTTTCAATGAAGAGTGAATAAGCATCTTCTAAGCAAGCTCGCTCCGTCATAGGCTGCCTCTTCACTTACCATCAGGTGAGATGGTAGTCATGCGCTAGTCTATTATATTTGTTTAAAAAAAATAGCGTACTTTTTAAGACGTGCCGCCAAGCGATTTAGCGTTCCGGCACGATGGCGTGTAGAAACCGATTAGGGGTATGGGTTGAATTTACATTGCTATACCCCTTCCAAGTTAACTCGCTACCATCTTAGACTGCATCGTCACTTACCATCAGGTGAGATCGCAGTCAAGGGCTATCTTGTCATCGAATAAAAAAAAAAAAACTTTACCAACGTCATTGTGTAAAAATGATTGTTACAGTGTGATGATCGGGATCACTTCTAATCTGATGGGTTGAATTAATGGCGTTCTTGCCACACCAATAGCAATAACGATCATCATCATGTACTATAATTAATCGTTAAATCAACTATACTTTTTTGTTACTTACTTGAATATAGGTGTCGTTGCCTTTTCAATTCAAAATTAGGTGCTTAAAAATAAAAATGTTTGTCGCGGCCCATTCGTACGTTGCCAATGCCCGTGCCACACAACTAATGCACGGTCGACTGTGCATGTCCATTGAACAAGGTGAGTGTTCGGAACGCCATATCTAGTAGGTACGTAGTAAATTTATATCGATGGCTTAGACAGAGTCGCCTGGCTTTTATCCTATATCAAACTATTTTTAGATTAAATTTTCTTGAAGAAATCTAATCTAAGGACGCTGACTTGAAAGGAAAATAATAATTTAATAGCGTAGTTTCCTTCTACCGACAAAATGAAGCATAAACATCGTCGCTTAAATAATAAAAGATTTTGTTTTGTCCTCGCATTTTTGATCTATTTTAGGAACAAATAATAAAAATAAATAGAAGAACCGAAAAAAACAATGTGAGCAAAGTTCGAATAAATATTGACATAAAGATAAAATTTCGTTCCGTTTCAGAGTCCAAGTTTCGTAAAATTCAGATTCAGAGATTCAGTGGTTAGGTCATTGACCTGTATATTTAATCTATGATTAACACTGGACTTGGTGCTGTGATTTCTTTTTTGTACCTACTTGATTGACGCCATTATAGTTTTGATCGACGCCATTTTGGCGCTATAAGCACTAAGCAACTATACGAGTGTCTCTGGAACTAATAGGTAATATTATTAACGCTTAGACCTCTATAATATTCTATGATTTTATTGTTGTCGTTGTGTGATTTCATAGATTAATTGTTATAGATATTAGTGCGCCATTTGCAATATCATTAGTTCCAGAGACACTCGTATGTCAAATGTAGCGCTTCAAATTGATTCACAGTTTAGGCTGTCATTTGTATCAGCAAGTCCTGTGTTAATAATCGATTAAATATAGAGGTCAGTGAGATAGTTACAATCACTAAGTGGCAATCCATTTCCTCTAATATTATTACCCGATATATTCGATACCGCCCCGCCCTAGAGCTCCGATTGATTAATTGGATTCAGCTATTTGGCACTGGCAACACTTTCAATGGCGCGTAAATATATTTATTAGAGATAATTGCGAAAACATGGAATTTCTAGAGCTTCCTTTTATTATATAAACTAGCTTTTGCTCGCGACTTACCCTACGTAAATAGACATTTATACCTACAACTACATACATAGACATCTAAAATAATAACCCTTTTGGCTTGGCTTAGTTGGGTTATTATTAGTAATTATATAGGTACAATTAAGACCTACATTTTGTGTATGAATTTACATGTGGATTGTGGTTAAATTCAGAGGGGCTGTGGTTTGTTTGATCTAACTTACTTTGTGTTGCATTATAAATGAACTTGGCAAACAAACATGAAGCAAGTTGCGAACTGTACAAGGTTTTCCGGTGATCCATACATATTTAATAATCCCTCTTAGGTACGTGGCGGTATATTTGACAACATACGATCACAGATTCGAGGCCCACTCCATAAAGTTTCTTTTAATAATTCCCGAGAAAATTAGGTCTCTCATTGCTTTTTAAGCAATTAAATATCACTCGGTGAAGCAAAGCACCCTGTATACGTACATGAGATTTTCCAAAATGTTCTCAAAGTCTGCCAATCTGCACTTGGTCTCCTTAAGAGCGCGTGTAATGGTAAATCTTGAGATGCAGATTTTATTTATTACAGCAGTAGATCAAGTTTTAACTATCCGAAAAAAAAACAGGCAAAAAATACTCCATAATTATTTCCAAGAGACGATACTGAGTAGAAACATAAAATAATGAAAGTTCGACAAAAAATAATCCCGAAGTAAGGTCTAATTTTTAACCAATTTGCATTTATTTTCATTGTGTTGCATATTACAGAGCGAAATTTTTTGTATAAAATTCCTACACAAATTACTAGGAGACAGACCAGCCATTTAAAAAAAAAAGACGTGTGGCACTCGGGGACTGCCGCAGTAAAGCTATTGCATAGCATTTTTTATCAACGCCATCTAGCGGTGAGAGGAGTCCCGTGTCCTGACACGTTACGTTATTTTCGTTACGGAATTTCTGGATGCGGTCTCCACGCTCAAGGCCCGCGATTGAAGCTATGCAATAGCTTAAAAAATGAATATCGTACGAGTTATTAGAATACATGATGTATTTATTTGGCGCTTACTACACTATACACACTAGCATCTGTATTCTGTAGCGACTAGCGTTTCACTCGAGGTTTCGGGTAGGTACGTTTTATTTAATCAATGGCGAGGATTTTTTCTGGCATTCTGTGCTCTGTTAAACCCTACTCATGCTAAGACTAAACTCGAGTCCGATTCTCTAATATGTTGAGATAGAAGAGAAAGTTGAGAGAGAAATAATAATATTTTGCGGAATTGAAGTTTGATGATTTCAATTTAAATTTTCGATTTGATTTTATGTAGCGGTTGAAAATCAGTCTTTGAGTATATAACCAACCTCAAAGAAATCAGTCAATAAATTAATGTAACACGAGTATTATGTTCACAAAACAGCACGGCTTAAGCTTTTTTGAGTTTCTCTGAAACAATAAGTATCAATTTTTCTACTATAAGAAACGTGTAATAACTTATAGGTATTATTATTATCCTTAACATAAATACTCAGAAAATTATTTGCTATAATTTCATGATTTATTTTAACTATAAATAAAAGGTGCTATAAAAATTTTCTATTTTACTACCTCATAATACTGTTACGAAGTTATAGATCGTTAACCTGCTTTGTGGCAACTTCCAAGTGTCACATAATATAATAAACATGAATATATACGATCAGTAATGTTTATAAAGTACCATGAGCGATACTATATTTAAATTGAACTTTAACTACATACTACAATACAAATAGCTGTTTAAGGTGGTTTGATCCGGTCAGCGGTCACATCAGCGCCAATAGATGGCGTAGATTTTGTAATTAGACTTATTTTATTTTTTTTTATGAATGAAAATGTGAATATTTTTTTATAATAATATGGTTCCCGGTTGTAGCGGTATATTTGTAATATATCCAACTACGTTTCAGATGTATTTTAATTTTCAAAATACTTTCATTTGTCCTGATATAAATAAAGTATATTGAGCAGCAGTGCTGCTACCACCGCGTGATTATCAGTACAAATGAAAGTATTTTGAAAATTAAAATACATCTGAAACGTAGTTGGATATATTACAAATATACCGCTACAACCGGGAACCATATTATTATAAAAAAATATTCACATTTTCATTCATAAAAAAATAAAATAAGTCTAATTACAAAATCTACGCCATCTATTGGCGCTGATGTGACCGCTGACCGGATCAAACCACCTTAACATAAACTGGAAAGTTGAACACACTTAAATTAAAAAAAAGACGTGTGGCACTCGGGGACTGCCGCGGTAAAGCTATTGCATAGCATTTTTTATCAACGCCATCTAGCGGTGAGAGGATTCCCGTGTCAGGTTATTTTCGTTACGGAATTTCTGGATTCGGTCTCCACGCTCAAGGCCCGCGATAGAAGCTATGCAATAGCTTAAAAAAATCTCTCCGATGACTAAATAGAGTCTTCCAAAGTAAGTAAAATACACCTTTACAGTAAGTTTTAAGTCGGATAACTATATTAGATTTTTGATTAATCTAAAAAAAATGCGTCAAAATATGTTTATAACGCCACAGTTCACTATATTTTCATACAAGCTACAATACTACGCTTTTGAGGTTGGATTAGTTAATCAAAGCAGTCACTTTTCAGGCACGGATTTGTTAAAGATTTATACCTACAATGATTATTTATCAGTAAGTTCATTGTACTGATTTTGGCAATATTTAAACTAGGAAGTTTGTATTGTTAAACATCGAAATAATATTGCGGGAGGTTAGAATAACTTAGATTAATTGAGGGTACAAACAACAGATGGCTGTACTACGTAGTGTTAGGGTAGTAAATAATAACAAAGCTTCAATACCCCAACGGTTACACGCGTGGACTGAAAACTTAAAGGTTGCAGATTCGATCCCCACCCATTACTTAATTTTCTTCTTCAAAAGGATTCAAATCAGCCCTAATTTGAATTCAGTTTGATTTTATTTAAATTCAAAGCTACAGTTGACGATTTGTCCAGCTATAGTTGATCCGTTTAATCTGTTAGTAGTTAAATTATTGAGTACCTATTTACACTTATTTTTGAGTATGGCTGCCGTATACCTTACTAGACGATGCCCGCGACTTCGTACGCGTGGATAAACTTTTTTTTGATTCCCGCGGGAACTCTGTAATTTTCCGGGATAAAAAGTAGCCTATGTTTTAATCCTGGGTATGAGCTATCTCCATTTCAAATTTCAGCCAAATCGGTTCATTCGTTGTGGCGTGAAGGAGTAACAAACATACACACACACACACATACAAACTTTCAGCTTTATAATATTAGTGTGATAGTGTGATTTTCTACCGTTGTCCGCGAGCAAGCCAAAACTTTTCTCATAATGGATGCATACTAAAAGTTGTAGTTTGCCTGCTCGTGTAGGTTGTTTTAAATAAACATTAATATGACGAAATTTATACTTGCACAAGGTACCCATAATGACAACGTGGTGTGGCTGAAAAAATAACTTTATATTAGGTACAAATTCTATGTAACATTTGCTATTCACAAACTTTTTAGCTAATGAAGGTTTTAGTCGTTTAAACTTTGTTTTGAAAGAAGGTATACGCACAAATCATAATATATTTTTATGATGAAGACGAACTGAGTGTGAGCAATTTATAATATTAATTCCGATTGCCTCAAAGACCGAGCTACTCTCAATTTAAAAAAAAATCTCTTACAATCTCTACAATTAACTGAAATGTGAAGATATTACCTACTACACGCTTCGTATAGTAGAAAATTATAGGATAGTTTCAGAGAAACTCAAATAAAGCTTAGGCCGTGCTGCTTCGTGAACAAAATATTAAGTAAGTAGGTATAGATACTTTTATTGTTATTTATCTTACAAGTTAAATATGTATCTTTTTTTAACTTAAGTTCCTTCATGATCCGGCGGGATTATTTTTCTATTACAACAAAATACCTACCTCGAGAAAAGATGTTCTATTTTAAGGAAGAAATTGTTTATTTTATATTAATAATAGTGTCCTCCCGACCGAATCCGGCCACGGTAACCAATCTTCACAGAAATTAGCCATCTGCTCGGGGATATTATAGTGTACAAGTGTGTGCGCAAATACAGGTGCACTCTCTATTTCCTCACTCTCATAGTCCGATGGGACGGAAATTCGACACGACCGAAAATAGATCAACTATTCTCCGAGGCACGGGGTTTACCGCACCGACTTCCTAAATCCGGACCAATACTGCAAAGTATTGTTATTTGTTACCCGCACCATGTTACAATGAAAAATCTGTACCTAGATGGGGTTCGCTTTCCTTTTTCTGTTCGATTCGATTTTTGAGTTTATTTCATATCTGCCGTACTATGTGTAACTAGTGGCCAAGTGCTCTCTTAGGCGACGAGGAGAACTCCGCAATAACACTTAGTTTAACGATATGTAATTGCAGTTTATGCAAAGTGAGGGTAAATGGAATTCCGATAACTGTTCTTTGCATTACGTAAAGAAAATACTGCAGAATACCATCTACTAGAGAAGATTGTCAAAAATTGTTTTAAGTTTCAAAACTGGACGACTCTTTGGCATCTTCAAATGAAAGAAAGAAATTTTAAAAAAAAGACGTGTGGCACTCGGGGACTGCCGCGGTAAAGCTATTACATAGCATTTTTTATCAACGCCATCTAGCGGCTCACCGTAGAGGAGTCCCGTGTCAGGTTATTTTTGTTACGGAATTTCTAGATTCGGTCTCCACGCTGGCCCGCGATAGAAGCTATGCGATAGCTTAAAAATACCAAAATTTGCAATAAATTGATTTGAATTTGAAACAAGAAAGAAACGTTTATTTTATAAATTATGCCACTTATCACCCAATAGGTATACTAGATTAGGTTATCTAGATTAGGTTGTCTTGGCGCCTCCACCACTTGATCATAGACAAAAGACATTAAGCAGAAGAAGCGCCGAAACAATTAAGTCGTGTGGCACAACCCGGAAAAAATTCAACTTCGCAATCCGTAAAGCTGTGATTTTACTCTGGTTCACCTACGGATAGGTACGAGTACCTTATTTTTTTTTTATTCGATAACAAAATAGCCCCTGACTGCGATCTCACCTGATGGTAAGTAACGATGCAGTCTAAGATAGTAGCGGGCTAACTTGGAAGGGGTATAGCAGTGTAAATTCAACCCATACCCCTAATCGGTTTCTACACGCCATCGTGCCGGAACGCTAAATCGCTTGGCGGCACGTCTTTGACGGTAGGGTGGTAACTAGCCACGGCCAAAGCCTCCCACCAGACAGCTACTGCCAATAAAGCTTCCTCCGTTGCATACTCGGCGTATAAATACTGAATGCTAGAAATACAAGGATGTCTAAGTCATGACTGTAGTACACATTAACCCAAAGCGATGCGTGGTGAATGATTTTGCATTGAAAATTCTTAGCCTTGTACACATTTGGCCGGTACGTATAAGGCCCTTCAGGCGTACAAGAAGGTAGGTACAGTAAGTTATATTGCGTGTTTCAAGTAGATGTATGTCGTCACTCTCGTCCCTTGTAATCATCTCGTTTCCCCTGGCGAGTGCCCTCAATATGATGGACATCGGCCATTATGACGTCACAGTGCGACGTAGTTATGACCATCGTTATCTATTGTAAAGGGAATATTTTATAGAGGATTTCTAACGAAGCCATAAATCTTGCGTAGGTCGCTTGTCAAGCGGTTAGGGTAAGGTGTCGTAACCTTTAACGTTAATTTTACCACCAAAAAATTTTATTTTTGTTTGAACCAGCCAGAGTTGTGTAACTTTCTACCAAAATTGACACCTAAAAGTTATACCGCCTAATTAGCTGCACGTGCACCAAGCACGTGTATATAAACAGTAAGGCTGAAATTTGAAGGTTTTTGAAGATTTAGCGTATTACAGCAAAATATTACTTTTAAGCTATTGCTTAGCTTCTATCGCGGGCCAGCGTGGAGACCGAATCCAGAAATTCCGTAACGAAAATAACCTGACACGGGACTCCTCTACGGTGAGCCGCTAGATGGCGTTGATAAACAATGCGCCAACAAAATGCACAAAAATGTACAAAATGCTATGCAATAGCTTTACCGCGGCAGTCCCCGAGTGCCACACGTCTTTTTCTTTCAGTATTATCATGGAATTCCGCAAAATAACGCCAATATTTGATTCTTAGGTATTATTGACGATGCGCCAATCTCGCAAATCCCTAAGGTGACGGATTGAACACCGCCTTAAATATTTAATGTAGGTATTTTGAAACTCCACTTCCTCAGGACAACATCAATAACATTCTTAAATTAAACTCGAGTATTTCCGCCGATATATTCAAAAAACTCGCTAATGATGTTTGCCGAACTCATCTAAACAACATATGGGTGAATATTCAAAGTAATGAAAATTACGTATTTCAGTGAATAAAAAATTGAAACTTAAGTTTAGACTTCATTTAATATACGTTTATCATGCACACCTACATACTTTATCGTGCACATGGTGTGTTTATTGAAATTTCTATGTAAATCACTCAGATTTTTAGTGAAAATAACATTAAAATTCATTACCGGCACCTGTTTTATTACTAGATATTTTATATTTAATAATATTTAGTAAACCTAGCACAAAAATAATGTTAATTTGGCTACTGTGCCGAATAATTAAATAATTTTTTATTACTTCTTCATAATTTAAAATTAATTTTACAAAGAAATATATAGTCAAATATGTTTTTAAAGTTTTGTCACGATGCAAAGTTCATTACCGGAACCCTCCGGAATCATCACGGGAAACATGTTTTTACGTGACAAAATCTTGCCGCTACATAGTGAGCTCTCGGCGTCCCGCACCTCAGACCTCAGTCGACCGGAAAACGTAGCAGAAGGAAGACGTACGCACGAACTCGCGCAAAAAATTACAACTGAAAGTGTATTATAATGTTTTGTCACAGTTTATGTTTCATTACCAGTCCGCTTATATTTTGATAAATATTTAAAATTGGAATTTTATTGCGATAACAATACATCAAGTTTTCGTCTAGTTTAATTTTTAAATGATTAGATAGCATATACTGCTTATAGAAAAATTAATAATAAATTAAAAGTGCATATTTGTCATTACCGTGTCCTTCATTACCGTCGTTTACCGTAACCTTTTTGAAGTTCATTTAATGATTTTTACTGAAACTACATTATATACAGGAATACTTTCAAAGGGAGATGATTCTACAATTTGGTAGTACATGGAAAAAAAGATCTGGAGCACCTGATGGTCGAAATGCTCCAGGCACCCAGGTGGTGGGGGTGAAATTGCGTTCGGTGGCGTGCGGTGCGGTTGTAGAAGTTAGAGGGCTCCCCGTTATATAGCCGATAGAGCACACAAAGCGAGCTTACATCTGCGGTGTTCCAAGCTTTCCAGCGAGTAGGTTAATTTGGGATTGTCCACAAGCCGAAGTGCCCTCTTTTGAATCCCAATGCTGTTGGTAGGAGTAAGGGAAGTGTTCTGAAAGAGAAGAGGCGTGGTAAAAGGGGCCTTTTTTGCGGTAAACGCACAAACTTGTGTTTTTGAAGGGTTAAATTGAACAAGATTTTGTGAACCCCATACGGACACTTTCTAGAGAGAAGTCTCAATGTCCGACACAAGTTTGGCTCTATTCTCCTCTAGCACTGCGCGAGAGAACTGTGCATGGCCTTTGTAAAGGGCATCAGAAGTACTGTCATCCGCATAACAATATATGCTGCTGTTATGCAACATATCATTGATATGCAGAATGAACAAAGTAGGCGATAGCACTGAGCCCTGTGGAATGCCAGCATTGATGGGCTTAAGTTGAGAGCAAAAACCGTCGACAGCGACCTTGACGCTGCGCCCATGAAGAAAGCTAGCGACCCAATGGCACAGCTTCGCAGGAAGTCCGTAAGATAGCAGCTTCGATAGCCAAGCCCTATGCCAAACCCGATCAAAGGCTTTAGCGATGTCGAGGCTGACCGCTAGGGCTTCCCCCTTACTGTCAATATATCCCCAATGTACCCCGTATATCACGCAAGGAGTTTTGACACCGCGGGATGGTCAGCGGTGTTTTCCCACCATCATCAAGCGTAGAGTTGGCAGCAAAGAGAGTGCCCAGAATTTCGGATTTCTCTTTGGCAGTGTAGGCCAGTGTATCATCCGGTTTGCTTAAAGGTGGAAACGAGGAACGACAGAAGTTGCCTTACATGGCTTTCAACAGAAATCAGAAAGCACGGGAACCAGAAGGCAGTGAGACTAGTCTCTGCCCAATTCTGTCGATGTGCTCAAATTTTGCCCTGGCAATGGCATTTTTGTAGGCTCTGGACGCAATGTTAAAGATTTTCTTAACATTTGCAGCATTGGGATCATTGGTGCAATGTGCAGAGAGCCAGGACTGGTAGGAGTTTTGTTTAAGTATAGCAGCCTTATTACAGATCCCGTTGAACCATTTCTGCGCGCGCTTCCCAAAAGGTATGAGGGAGTTTGGAATATAGCAGTCCATACCTTGGAGTATGGCATCAGCAACTGCTTCAGCACAGGTGTTAAGGTCGTTTGTTGAAAAACAAAGCTGTGCCCACGGATATGAGGCTACCGGTATTACGCGTGCGAACAGAGGATGGAAGTGGCACGGAAGTCTGTACTAGGCAGGGGTTAAATGTTCCTAGGGGAGCATCGACTGTTACCTGGTAGCCGGTAGGGTGAGTGGTAAGGAAGAGGTCCAATATAGAGGGAGTCTATTAAGTTATGGAAGAACTGCTTGATATTTTGTTATTTGAAACGATCTTACTCCAAGCAGTGACGGGCCTAACAAGGTTCTCGGTCGACGAGTGAATTACCAATTCCCTGTGCACGGCTGGGCACTTGCTTTTATTCGTACAAGTTTATTCAAATAGAGAATTCATAAGAAATTCTGCCAAAAGTATACATAAAAATTCATTACCGTATACAGGGTTCATTACCGTAGCTTGACATAAATTTCTAGTGGCAATAACTCTTTGAATATTTGAAATATATACGTGCCTTTCACTTGTGTATTTAATGAAATAGCACCAAACATTATAATACTATCAAAAATTAAAAAAAATGAAATTATGCTTGTTCCTAAAAAAATGCGCAAATATCGTCCAAATTGAATATTCACCCATATGTTTGTACTTTAATTAGACTCACTCAACATATAAGTAGTCTCTAACTTCTAAGTATCTCCATCCCAAAGAAGTCACGTTTTTGTATGAAGACTTTACGTGTGTCGACCTCTCAACACGAGGAAATTCATCTCAAACATGAGAATGTTTCTTCAGTAACAAATGAAACTCGGCAACCGCCTTTATTGCCAAAATATCGAAGATCCTTTCTTATTAATCTGAAATATTTTAAAGGCCCTTAAAGACTACCCATATTACAAAATTTTATAGATTTTAGAATTACCAAATCTCTATAGGGGTAAAATATTTTGTAATATCGATGAGTTAATAAGTTAATTTACTTGGCAATTTTTTTATTTTATAACGTTACTCACGTAATGATTTAATGTTATAGATTATAACTGTGTGTTGTAAATCATCAATCAAAAATAACTCCTTGACACTCACCACGTACTTAGTGATTTATAGATTATCCCGAGAACGAAACTATTTTTTTTTTGGTAAATTATTAGTGTAGTGACAAAAATATAGACAAAAAATAAAGTCAAGGATTGATGTCCTAATTTTCCACCTTTAGGGATATTTACATTTTTAACAACATAAAGTAAGTATACGAATGAATTATATAAGCACTTATCTAATTATTTTACTCTACACAGCTCTACACACACTGATATAGATAAGTACCTAAAATATTCCTGCTGCATTTAAGTCCTAACTACCCTATTCAAAATCGCTGCGAACTTTCCCACTTTACACATTTACCCACTATTTCATGCAGAGATGCAACGTAGCGAAAGAAAAGTGTGCATGTGCGTGTGCGTGTGCGAGTATGTGTGTGTTCATAATTTAGTTTTGTGAGCCACTGTGAGGTATTCACTCGAATACATTGATGCAGCAAGAAAACCATATTCAGCCAATCAAATGTGATTGCAATCGACACACTATAGATAGCTATACGTCTTTAGACAAGTTCGATATGTTATATCCAGGTTGGCATAACTAATATTTTATTTTAACACCAGATTATAAATAAATGCTAACATTACTGAGACTAGGTATACTTAGTAAAGTTTTAAGCCTACTTTACCATATTGTATTGGTAGATAGAGATTCTTTGAAAGTAATAAAACGATAAAATATCACGTAAACAACTTGTTTGTACGCAAAGAGATGTCTTATGAAGTCTGAAAGTCGAACAATAGGAGGGAGCCAAGAAAGAGCAAATAATAATAAAAATGCTAAATACAATCGAAGGCCATAACATTAATTCACCCCATCGGCAAACAAAAAATACGTGTGCTGAATACTGAGAACGAATATTATTTGGCACTCGTGGTTTCCTATATCTCCAGTGCACATTGACTCAATGCATTCGGCCTTCGGTGACTACCTAATGTCCAACGTGTAAACGCTGAGCTGTACCATACTAAATCATTTACCAACAAGCAATTAAAAGAGATTAAAAACCCCGACTGTTTTAAACGAAATCAACTGAAAAAAACCAACTTTAAATTGACATAGATCGTAAATGGTCATTCAAAATGAAAAATGATTAATGATTAAATGAACTTACCTGTACGTGAAGTTCAATCATAATTATTCGAAGGGCTTCGTTCGAAGATATTAGCATTTTATACATTTGTAGTTTCACGGTATAGACTCGCTGAATCGTACTTTATTTCAGAGCAGGGTAGATTGAAAAAACAACTCCAGGCTGCCTCACCCCGCGCCGACCACGTCATTAAGTTTGGAGAGTGCTGAGCTGTTTAGAAACTATCTTACAAATGTTTCACGAGGGGTCTGGCTATAGTCCATGTAAGGGAGGGAGGGTTGCTAATATCTTCGAACGAAGCCCTTCGAATAATTATGATTGAACTTCACGTACAGGTAAGTTCATTTAATCATTAATTATTCTCGAGCTTCGTTCTCGATATTAGCATTTTATACATTTGTAGACGTTGAGAGAATGAAAAGTAATTGTCGTGAAACATATGTAAGTAGATATTTTAAATGTGATAAAATTTCCTGAAAATCAGACAAATTATGAAACATGAAAAAATAAAATCACTTTAATGATACAACAACATTTTAGCGAAACTAATACCTAAGCATTAATTTTATTCAATTAGTTGAAATCAACTGTACATTAATATGGACCTAAAATAATTCATTATTTCACAAGGTATGCATAGTAAAGTGAAATACTTTAATTTTAGTTTAAGTAATTCAATACATTCCTGCCAAATTCTCTATTTGAACAAGTCTCGGTAAAGATTATTATATTGTACGAGTATTTTGCGAAAAAAAATCAGAGAATTTGAGTACCACCCTTCAGTAGCCAGAAGGCTATGGAAATCAATGCTTGTTTAGCCTGCTGTGCACAGTGAATATGGATGTAACTATTCCACTCAAGAACTTTTGAGTCATCACCTTCTCAATGTTTGAGAAGAGACATTACCATGAGGCTTTTTGAATGAAATGAACAATGTAGCTAGGTACATTTCTGACATATTTTCAAAGTATTTGCGGTCTTTGTGAAAAAGAAAGATAAATACAATTCTGGTTGTCAAGCATCTAGCCGAGAAGTTTTTGATTATTACCTCAGTATTTGTTAAATTGATTTTATTTATATCTGGACCAAGTATTTGGATTCAATGGGCTGTGACCAGTGTCAACTGGGTGATTATTCTTTGGCTTAATTGCTCAAGGTTTAAATTTTTATTAGGGTACCAAGCAGATAAGTAATAATAATCTATAACTTAGTCTTACTCCTTTCAGGTATCTCATAGTTAAATCATTGTTAACTACCTCCTGACCTAACAATAAACTATTATGAAAAAACGGGGCCTACAAGTGTATATTATTCCGTACTTAGCTTTTGAATTTTAAGTATACAGTAGAAAACTCGAAACATTCATAATTATAGCAATAAAAATGGGTAAAATATTATGTTGGCAGTAAGTAAAACGTCATTATTATTATTATTTATTTATAATAATAATAATTATTATTTTTTATTATTTTTATTATTAATAATCAAATATCCATAAGCTTGTATTATCTGTAAAAGACACCAGCATAACTGGGATGGAAAAAACTGAGAGATTTCTCTACGGAGTTCGAAGTTCGAATAAGATCCCCGTAATATATCGGTGTACTGCGCGATCTCTACAATGTTAACGTATTAAATTATTGTGTGATTTAAAACTATATGGTTTTGATGGCTGAAGATCTTTGTAGAGTGGGTACCATGGTTGTGTGACGCACTACAATCCTTGGCCCTTAGTTAATTATCTTTCGCAAGGTTTTTAAAGATAACAGCAATTGGAGGAAATGCAAAAAACAAAAAATAAAATTTCTACTTAATAGTATAGATATATGTAGTAAATACATTGATCGCAAAGGCATCTGGGTCTTTATACACGTACATGTGTCACATCTGTGATTAGTTATCCTACTCGAAAACAAATGTATCGAGGGAACACCAAAAATCGCCATGATTGTCATTTCCATTAAATATTCGACAAAGATAGAATTATCTTCGCGATTTTTCGATTTTGCATCCTTGATTTTTCTATCAGAGGTACGAATATAAATGATCAACATGACCTTTATTTAGCGGCTATCTTCATATTTACTGTGTAATGCTTATTACACATGGAAACTGGATGTCTATTTATATAAGCAACCTATCAAATTTTTCCTCTTTATAATATTAGTTTAAATATTTCAGTCGTATTGTCAATACGAAGCATAATTTTACAGTCTTGGAAGTATTTGTAAAATATTTAAGGCCTAAAATGGCTGCCAATAACTCCAAATTGTTGATATGGGACGACCGTTCTTGTTCAGTCCATGTCTCAGAATAAAACGAAGTGATTAGATTTCTCTTGGTCTCAGAAGTGGAATCCTCACCACAATCCCATTGTTGAGACTTCAGCAAATATTATCCTGGTATAATTGTCACCATTTATTATTTTACACCAATCCAAACACTGATGATAAATTGTTTGGCATTGTCATGAACTTATCATAAATTTCATCTGTCCTTAGAGTCAAATATTTAAAGTGGTTAAAATTTTATTGTTGTGTAAAACCAGCCATAATTACGGCTTGCCACGCGGAAGTAAGTTAAAAACTGAGCAAACTTCCTAACTTCACGCCTATTCGAGTTTTTAAATTTTAAAATTTCATTTTTAATTTTTTCCCTTTTTTTATTTTATTATTATATCGAAGTGGAATAATATTTTCACTGAATACACTTTTATTGAATGACTAATAACAAATTTTGTTTCTAACTTTTAAAAATATAAGTCCAAAGTATTTGCAAATATTGTCCAAAAATTAATAGGATCGTTTAGGTGTAAAAATACCCTTAACTGTATTAATAATAAATCCTAAAAATGCAAGTAATAATCTTGTATCCGACAAGTCTTTTCTTCTTTAGTCAAGATTATAAGACTGCTTCAGTAAAAGTAAACCATCTAGTAAAAGATTGTCAAATATCCATGATACTGTTGCAAGTTTTGAATAGGTTTGAAAATCTCATTAAATATAATTAATTAGTGTTGTATTCAATCCAAATGGTACAAACATTGCATTCATAAAGGTTTGATTCCATTAAAAACGTTAAAAAAAAAACCGAATTTTTATGTTTCTTTTTTTTTCCGATATTAATTTAATAGATTTATTTTAGATTTCATTTTAGAAGTAATTTAATATGAATTGTTTAGTATTTAATCGATGATCTTCCAGATAAGACTATTGCTCATCTACTTATTTTATTCAATTCCTTTAATTTAAAAATATAATTTCTAAAATTGTACATAGCTGACATAGCGATAGGTACCTCTCCTATAGACAAAAGATTTTTTATCTATAAATTTTTGGAAATAATTATATTTTTTCAAAGTATCATTTGCTTCTTTAGGCATAACTTATAGATGGATGGATAGATAACTGATTGTATCACTGAACCTGAAAATGTTATTTCATGAACTGACGTCCAAGATAGAATTGTGGAATTATTAGTAACCAATGAATATTCAGTATAGAAATAGGTCAAAGCAGCCTGCCGGCTTTACCGGTTCTGTCGCCTGTGTCGTGGAGGTTGCTGACGCAACGTCCTCGAGGCAGCGGCCTGCTATGTCGACGTCGTCTTCCGCCGTTGTCGGCGGCCGCGCTGGCGGGCGAAAATCTCTCGCTGCGGCATCTGCGGCGGCGGCATGCGCTGGCTCGTGAGGGACGCTCGATAGTTTAAAGCTGCCTGCTGGTAGCTGCGGCAGAGGCCATAGGTTCTTGCGCTCCAGGCCTTGCTGTAGATCTTATATCTACACCAGATATATTGATAAAAATCTTTGTCGACTTTAAGGTTTCAGCTTTTTTTCAAAAAACAGCTCACCAATTTGTATTTTTATTTTTCCAGCTGTTTTTTTTTTTTTTTTTTTACATTTCTTTACCGACTGTGGTAAGAATAAAAATTCTCCTTGGAACTTTGAGTGAATATCATATAGGATTCGAGCCATATCCTTTAATAGTCTGAGCAGCTGTTGATCTGCATAGGCCAATACGGTAATAGTAAAGTAATTGTTACATAAATATAATAACAATCCAGTAATTGCTACGTAAAGTGACGATAGTCATACTTCCTTAACCCATCAGTCTCTATGAGTCTTAGCCTAACAGCTAAGAATCTTTGAATATTTTCACCATAAGTAGCAGTTCTATAAGTTCATCAGCAGAGCAGCCGTCGATTACGCGGAGGTACCTGAGTCAGGTGTGGTGCGGGGACAGGAACAGTCTCTGCAGCAACGGGGTCAACAACGTGGGTATGGTAAATATTCACATTGGTCTATTCCAGGAATTCGTCCCAGTAAGAAGTTAAGAACATCTTTCTTGAGGTTCTGTGACGTCGACATTATTGGCGGCGATCGCTTCGCGACATACGAAGCGAACATGCTTTAGTTAGGTAGTATAGCAAAGAGCGTATGTGAGACTCCAGTATGAGAAACACGTAACCCTATTTTTAAAGGTGTAGGTATGTGAGACTCCGATATGAGAAACACGCAACCCTATTTTTAAAGGTGTATGTGAGACTCCGGTATGAGAAACACGCAACCTTATTCGTAAGGATATAGTATGTATATAAGGGTGTATGTGGGACTCCGGTATGAGAAACACGCAACCCTACTGGTAAAGATATAGTATTTAAATAAGGGTGTATGTGAGACTCCAGTATGAGAAACCCGCAACCCTACTTGTAATACGAGTATAAGTATTTCTTTCGTTAAATAATAACGTAATACACGTATCTAAATTCCTCAATTATACATAGAAAGCAATCACATTTTATAAGTATTTAAAATTAAAAAATAACTCACCGTAATCCGGTGACGGTATGACGGTACTTTCATCAAATCTTACGTTCTATTTTTGCTAGTTTTTCTCTAAACAAACTAAATCACAATTAACACTTCCATCTTTTTTCCTTTTCAGCATGATAAAACTCCAAAAACTTCTTTTTATCTCAAATAAACACCAAATTAGATTTAAATAGATTTAACACGTACGAAACAGCGAAGCACTAAAACTGTGAATGACGTGGTCGGCGCGGGGTGAGGCAGCCTGGAGTTGTTTTTTCAATCTACCCTGCTCTGAAATAAAGTACGATTCAGCGAGTCTATACCGTGAAACTACAAATGTATAAAATGCTAATATCGAGAACGAAGCTCGAGAATAATCAAGGTAACCTAACAATGATTTTCAAATACTTGTTCAATGATACCCCATTTAACATAGTTCGACGACTTTCATTTTTTTGTTGTTACAACCTTGCGTCTGGTGGTCGCCATATTGAATTTTGATTATTGTTATGTCTTCAGTGACACTCCCAAGAACAACAGAAATCGATTGACGTAAGAACTATCAAAATCGGTCCACGTGTTTGGTCTCCAGAGCGCCACATACATACATAGCCTGATACACACTATACCCTCCCTTGCATGCCGAATCGAGTAATAAAGATAGCTTGTGTTAAATGTAAAAAATAGCCATTTTCCATTTGTACACGCGCCTTATACTAAGCAAGACAGAAATAGAAAATGACGATTTCATTCCCATCATGACAGCAATATGAAAAAAGTCAAATAAAATATGGTTTTATTAATAAAAACTCTTTTAGGGCGTACATCATTTCGCAATATGTTTTACGACTAAATCGAATGGTCATACGAAAAATATGTCGTGTTGTTTTTATAATAAAGATTTATACTAAAACGATGAGCGCTTTTCCCACGAGAATGCTGTTTTTGAATCCTATGCACTTGTGAAAATCTTTATTTTCACTCAAAATAGGTACCGTGCAAATTCAATTTTATAATTGGCTAAGTAGGTACTTACCTACAAAGTATTGGCGTTGTAACTATGGAGTCTGTCGTCCAGGTTTTACGGCTGGCAGTTTCGTCGAGAGGGCCTGGCTGGGCTATTATATGTCCCTGTGTTCGACGTTATTTAAATTAAGAACGTAGTTTTAAGAATTATCGTTTGGGACAATTCTTTTGCCATTCATTCTACCCAAGAGAATATCAGACACCCAAGCTGGTCAACTTCCTAGTACGAGTATTTAATAATAAGTAGTTTATTTTATCGCTCGGACCAGAGCAATCGTCTGCCCCGCATGTATTAAACATCTTCCAATTTACCTTTTATCAAAACTGTAAAAGTACCCAATATAAGTCCACCGGAGTCCAAGTCTTTCATTTTGTGTGCTCTATAAAATTGCCACATTCTATATAACCAATGCCAAGTTCCATTCCCGAAGATCGTAAACTTGCACCACACTTGCACTGTTCGGCAAAATAAAACCTATTTTAAATAAGTTCGTCCATGCCTCGGAGAGCACCTAAAAGCCATTTGTGCGGCAACAATTTATTATTATTAAATTCTACTTGGAACTGTAAGAGTTAGGGAAGTAGTTATAATATCGCCTTCATAGCTGAAAAAAATGTACGGAAATTCAGTCAGGAAAACATTATAAATATGTTCCCTATATATAATACAATAAGCATAGGCATTTTTATTGCTTTACAAGATGGCCGTGACGTCATTTGAGCGGATTTATTTGAGGTTATTTAGGGAAATCTTTTATTTCTAAGATTTCTTTTATCGGGATAAAGAAGCTATGTATGTACTCGGTATGTGAGGTATTACTTGCCTTAAATTTTGTCGAAGAATGTAGACCGCATTGACTTTAATCTAGTTTCTATATTTTACGCAGAAGCCCTTAAATATACTATTTCGATGTGCTCCAAAACGGTTTAGCCGTTCCGAAGCTTTACCCGTCTACACATACGGACACACAAATTAAAAAAAAAACTAAAATATAGTAATCATTAAAGCGTAATAATCAGAAGCAGTTATTTCGAACTTCAATTTTATTTAGGTATACCTATAGATTCAGAAAATGTTTTCCCTGCCTAGTTTTAGTAATAAATCCCGCTTTTATCGGACTTTTACTCGAACAAATAATTCTTTGGGCAAAAAAATCCAAGCTCAAGAGAGGAAAATAGAAAATTTTTCGACAAAACGTAGGAACCTACGATAGGGTTAGTATAAGATTTAATTCGATTGATCGTATCCGTATTCGATGACATTAATTAGCATCAAAGTTTTAATTTTTCCTTATTTTATGTAGTCTGGTAGTGATATTAATTTTATTAATTAAGTCTATAATTGTATATCTAGTATAATTAGTTAGTTTTTAGCTGATTGTTTTAATTTGATTATATATTTTTTTATTGTTTTACTATTTCCGTGGCGTCACCCTAATTTGGGTCCTGGCTGAAAATCAGCGCTGTATACTTTTGTTAAAGATATGCAGCTTTTTGCCTCAGCAAACCTCGGACCTTTTTTCGGGTTGTGCCACACATGAAATATGTTAGCCCGGCGCTTCTATTGCTATTGCTGGGGTTTTTGGCAAAATGCCTGAGTGGAAGTGTCGGGATAATGTACCTCAGTGTATCGAGATATGTGGCACAATTTCTTAAATAAATGCTTTTTCTTTCTTTCTTTCAAAAGTAAAATGAAACTTATCCACATTGATTTAAAGTCACAAATGTAGTTCAACCGATTTTAATTTGGCGTATACGTATAAGAATGAATGCAATACACGAAATTGAGCTCTAATTCAATCTCGTTATGGTTCAATTTACTTTGACGCTAATACATCGAACTCGAATACGATCAATCGAATTAAACTTATACTAACCCTCCAGCTTAAATCCTGTACTGTTCACTCGCTTTTTTTCTGCTGACTCAGTTGCTGCAATATGCTAAAGGGAATAAGTTTACAATTCAAGCATAGAATTCAAAGTATTGCTTTTGCAACGTAATATCTCTTGTGGATAGAAAAGCAGAACTTTTTTGAGAAACGATATATTTTAAGAATTGTCCAACTGCAGCTGTCATCCTTTTAAATCCCGGTACCTGCTATGTCCAATACATTTGGACAATACAATACCAAGGGGAAATGTATATCAGACTTAGTCATGTCCCGAGGGAACATGAATCTCTGAACCAACCCGTTCTCGCATCCCGTTCAGAGATTAGATTAAAGAAGTACGTAGGTATAGACGACGACCTCCCTGGCGCAGTAGTGAGCGCTATGGTCTTAAAATTGGGAGGTCTCGGGTTCGATTCCCGGCGGGGGCAATTCGGCAATTTATAAATTCTGAATTGTCTCTGGTCTGATCTGTTGGGAGGCTTTGGCCGTGGCTAGTTACCACCCCTACCGTCAAAGACCTGCCGCCAAGCGATTTAGTGTTCCGGCATGATGGCGTGTAGAAACCGATTGGGGTATGGGTTGAATTTACACTGCTATTCCCTTTCCAAGTTAGCCCACTGCCATCTTAGACTGCGTCGTCACTTACCATCAGGTGAGATCAAGGGCTATCTTGTCATCGAATAAAACAAAAAAAAGATTTCTAAAGTCATGCATTAGAACAAATCTAATTTTTAAGCTATTGCATAGTTTCTATCGCGGGCCTTGAGCGTGGAGACCGAATCCAGAAATTCCGTAACGAAAATAACCTGACACGGGACTCCTCTACAGTGAGCCGCTAGATGGCGCATTTTTTATCAACGCCATCTAGCGGTGAGCCACTAGATGGCGTTGATAAAAAATGCTATGCAATAGCTTTACCGCGGCAGTCCCCGAGTGCCACACGTCTTTTTTTTTTATTTATTTAAAAAGAATATTAGCCAACCTGAACTTGACTGATATCCTCCTATTCACTCTTGTCTTGAAGGTACTCAAATTATAAGTGGCAGGAAACACGGACACTGGAAGAGTGTTCCACACCTTAGCGGTTCTTCTTATCAGCCAGAAATCAATTCAAATTCAAATTCAAAATTAATTTATTTCATATAGGCTAACTTGTAGCTCTTACGACACGTCATAAATCTACCACCGGTTCGGAATGCAGACTCTGCTGAGAAGAGCCGGTAAGAAACTCAGCAGTAATGCTCTTTTCAAAAAAATTTTTTTTTTTTTTTTGAGCTAGGATTATAAGATATTATCAGTGAATGGCATAAAATAGAATTGTTTCACTGTTTAATTTTCCTATTTCCGATGCATATCTACTATCAGCTTTAAATATCAAATTAATAAACAGAGGATGTTAAACACTGCGGTCATTATCGAGCAAAATATTTACAAATTAATTCCGACATATTATATTGGAAAATGTAGAGGCAATTCATTAAAATAACATCATCCATATTATTAATAATGGACTTTATAATGTTAAGTGTGTAATAAAGGATTAATCATTTCATCATAATTGTATGTAGTATAAATTTAAAGATAAATACTTTATTTTATAAATTATGTATTTAGGTTGAAACTATATCAATTTTACTCGTAATTACTAGACTAATACAACTATTATAAGCTTTCATCAGAAATTAATTTATTGTTTCTAAATATAGGTATCGTCCATGTGTTTGCCTGTAGTTTGCGTACTTCATAACTTCTATACGAATTTCAATGCTGTTTTCTCAATATCGTTTGTATGAGCATAGATACACATATTTTCTAGTTTATAGAAATATCTTTTTTCAGTCAGCTGATTCTTAGTAAAAGGTTCAATATTTCTATTAATATTATTCTGAGTGATATCATAAGAAGATGGTGATTATAAAAAGAATAAGTGGCCGAGTTAGTTTTGGGCTATTTTCAGACCATAACGACGTATTTTGTTAAAGAATATTAAAATTAGCCAAGCTGAACTTAACTCATATTTTCATCGCCCCACCAAATAAGCGGAAAGGAAAGTAATTTTTACAAAGAGATTCCACGGGATTTCTAAGAAATATATACACGCGCTTGCAAAGTATTTGAGAATTATTTTTGAAATCTGGAGCGTAAGGGTAAAAATATGCCAAAGATGCCTCACTGCGATACCTCGCGGTCGCGGTTTAGCTCGCTACCTCGATGTCACCTCCATGTAAAACAAATGTATGCAAACAGATAAACGCGAACGTGTCGAAGGATACCTCACTGCGACACATCGCGGTACAGCGAGGTATCTTCGACATGTTCGTGCTCGTCTGTTTGCATACATTTGTTTTACATAGAGGTGACATCGAGGTAGCGAGCTAAACCACGACCGCGAGGTATCGCAGTGAGGCATCTTTGGCATGTTCTTACCCTAGGTGTGTTCCTACCTCGCAGTAACTATTCATTAGTTATACCTAGATAAATGTCTGGAGTAAAGATCAAAGGATTCTCTGGAGCGTGTAAATCGTGAACAGCTTACCTTTACACTGACCGCAGCCGATCGATTTATGGACACGGATTAGGTTGAAGGTACAGTACAGGTTTAATGTATTATACCTACTAGTCACCCCACAGATTTGTTGTAGCTTAACGTAAATAATTGGTAACCGAAGATCTATACTTGACAAACCCGAACGACTTCAGAATTTGTATACCTACGGCCTGCGCAAATTCGATCTCGTCTCAAATTTTCGTCGTCAATTAAAGTGGCTCTCGATTCGTTTTCGCCGGAGCTTGCATATTGTTACTACACTATCCTTTATATCCTTCATGACAGTTCTTCGCCTCACTACTTACGAGAGCGTTTTAAGGTATCGCTTCCGCCTGCACGAGCTTTGCGGGCGTACGTCACCAAAAACCAGAGGCGTAACTATAGGGTGGCATGACGGCAAAATGCCACGGGCCCCTAGCCGGCAGGGGCCCCTGGTCAGAGAGGGCCGGAAGCTCAAGATGATCATAACATTTATAGCCATTCCTGTGACTACGGCTAGTGCCGTTCATTTTCAAAATAAAAATTCATATAAACTAAACTCTTTGGGACAAGAAAGGTTACGCACAGTGGTAAATTTACCAAATGGCTGATTTGACTGGAGCCTAGGGCAGCAGATTTTAGGGGCGGCGAATTTGGGGCCAAAATTTTTATTTATATCTTACAGAAATTAAAAAGATACATATTTGTAATACCTAAATGTCATTAGGTCCACAAACACATTTTAAAATAACCCCAATAACAATAACTAAATAGTTGGTAGGGCTGACTTTACCTACGATGCCGAGTGTGCGGCGCATACAAGCGTAGGGTCTCAAGCGCCAAAAGTACAGGACTAGATATGGCGTAGTGCAGAATAAAAAATTTCGCGCTCACTTCGTTCGTGAAAATGTCGCTTTTACGTTGCTATTGTAGGTGCCAAGTATAGAATACTAGTTGCCGTAATGCAACCATAAAAAACTTTACGCCCGCTCCGCTTGCGAAAATGTCATTTTTATGTTGCTATTGTAAATGCCAAGTAGGACTACTAAGTGCCGTAATGCAATCATAAAAAATTTCGCGCTCGCTTCGCTCGCGAAAATGTCACTTTTACGTTGCTATTGTAGGTGCTAAGAACGGACTACTAAGTGCCGTAATATTACATTACGGCACTTAGTATAAATACAATACGCTCCGACTTAAAGGTTATTAGAAAATCAAGTAATTGTAATTGCGTTTGTATGTACCTACTTCACGTAGTGATTTATGAAAAAATAAAAAATACTATCTCATTGGGTGAGCTTCTTTATATTGGGGGAGGGAGGGCCCCATCCGATGAATTTGCCACGGGCCTCAAACGGTATAGTTACGCCTCTGCCAAAAACCATTTTTTCTTGTCCCTTGTAATACTAAATCATACATACATAGTAAATCAATCAGCGGATCGTCAATTTTGTATGGGAAATCCACATTTTTTTTTTTTCATATTTCGACCTATGTTTCTTGGGGAGAGTTGTTCAGTTTCATGAGCACATTTCGTAGCTCACAGGAACGACAGGGTTTTTGTTACATATTGTATAGTTATGTGTATACGTAGCCTCACATACCTGCATAATATAATACACCCTGTAATTTTACAGAGAAAACACAAGTAATAAACACAAATGTAGGCGAAAAGTCGGCACGACTTTTACGAGAGAGCGGGAGTAAATATTTCACAAATCTAGATTAAATTCAAGCGAGAGGGCGCCCGAAGCTGAATGAAGATTGTTTTGTTTTCATCCACCCATTCCCGCATTGTCCGCTGAATAATGCAATTAAGTGCTGCAGTCATTATCTTAATTGAGGACGTTGAATTCCTGTTTCCCTCGCCTATGTTGATTCACTTGTTACTTACCGTTGTAATGCTTTCATTGGGATTCTTTTCAGTTTGAGATTAAGATAGAGCTATGATATAGTATATGTATTCATCTGTGTATGTATACAATTGGTAGCCAAGTCGACATAACCAAAGCTTTTAATCTATTGCATAGCTTCTATCGCGGGCCAGCGTGGAGACCGAATCCAGAAATTCCGTAAAGAAAATAACTTGACACGGGACTCCTCTACGGTGAGCCGCTAGATGGCGTTGATAAAAAATGCTATGTAATAGCTTTACCGCAGCAGTCCCCGAGTGCCACACGTCTTTTTTTATTACACGTCCCCCTTTCAGTAGGAAAGCGTGATAAAAAAAACTGGGAACCCCTACTCTACAGCGGCGTTAGCGATCATGGAAAGAGAATAGATACGACACGTATGTAATATGGCTATGGCAGGTGTAATTTATGCGTCGTAAGTACTCAAATGTGTACTATGAAACGCTATCACGACTTTTTTTTTAGGTTAAGGAAAGTCAATAGACCTATTAACGCGCCAAGTAAAGTCGGTTACACACTGTAAATAGAAATACGAGTAAATGCCATGTTTGCTTTTGTTTTATTGTCAATTTCGTTTCGGTTCATTGACCTCATTGTTTACAAAAGATTGTGTTAAATGGAAAACTAACTGAAAAAGGTTTTGTATTGTAAGTACTTAATGGGGAAATACCTTGGATATACGCAACTTTTTTTGTGGATTTCAATCAAAAAATAAGCAAAATAAATCAGAGCATTAAAAAGTAATGAATGACTATTTCTAAAAATACCTACCATACCTACAAGATCAATAAACCAGATGTTCACATTTTTTTTTTATTAGTCGCTTAGTCGGGTCTACCTTTTCCCTGTCCCATGAATCACATGTGAGCATGGTTATTATTTAACTATTGTGTCTATTGTCTGGACAGGGAACCTGTTAATTAGCCAAGTAAACTTTAACCACCAGATAAATTTGACATTTTGACAGTTTTTGTATTGGCAACCTATCAGAACGTTTTTATTCGTGGTTAAACATTACTTAGGGATAGCGAAATAAGCTTGTTTATTGTCAAAATAAGCCTGTATATGTCAAAAACTGAAACATACATATTCACATACTACCTACAACATACCTCTACCCATTACATACGAGCAACTCTATGTAACTCTATGTGTGTGTCTCAATAGCCCAACGGTTACAGGTGCGGACTGAAAAATTAAGGGTTGCAGGTTCGATCCCCACCCGTTGCACTATTGTTGTACCCACTCCTAAAACAAGTTTTCACTATTTGGAGGGGAGAGGAGAACATTAGTCAAGTTCAGCTTGCCAGATATTCTTAATAAAAACAATAATAATAATAAATAATAATTTGGCCTTATATGTATTTATTTTGTATGCTGATGTGAGAGTAAAAAATATATGCAAATATATAATAATGAATCAAAGTATGCGTATTTTAAGGTTTTTCGCAACAACCCATATGTTGATTCGCGTAGATTTGGACATACCGTAGTATGTCCAAATTTACGCGAATAAAGTTCCGAGAAAAATCCAATTTAAATCATATGGGTGGCATGAACCAGAGTGGACCATTCACGCCCCTCAATATTGTCGCTGTAATGACGTCATCGGCGATGTGAGGATTTTTATATGACTGCCTGAAAAAAGGAGCATATTGTTTTCAGGGTTCATCTATATATGTATGTATATGAGTTTGTATATTCCACTATAACTTCCATATGCCTAAACCGATTTTGGTGAGTGAGGTATCGTTAGAATCCTTAGCCTATTCCGAGTGACATAGGCTAGTAAATTTAAATCTAGAAAATGATGAGTAGATTCAAAAATATATAACACTATAGTTCAATATCCAGTGATTCACAAAAAATATCATTTAATAATGTGAATAAAATTCCAACGATAATACTCGTAATAACTGTGGTATTTAACTTTTTAGTTCGTTTTTTGGCTGGACAGTCGTATTTTTAATTTTTTTTTAATCATAGCACGTTTCATTTGATGAACAATTTTATAAAAAGTGTTATAATATACACAATATCTCGAGAGCGGCTGAATGCAAAGTAGATGTGTAATAACTTTAACTTTTTCTTTCGAAATGACAAGCGTAACTTATCTGTTTTTCTCAGCTTTATCTTCATTTGAGTAATAATTGTTTATTATCGACACTTAATAACTCTTTTTTTTTCATGTCATAAATAAATCAAACCTCAATCAACAACAAGATATGAGGCTATTAGTCTACTTCAGCTTAGCTAATATTCTATTTAAAAAAAAATGAATTGTACGGGGAATTTGGCTCTAATTGCCTTGACAACAAAATAAAACATAGATTGCGTTGTTGCCCAATCAAAAGTTATAAAATGTCACTCTATTTCAACTCCCGATGATCTCCCAGGTGCAGTGTGGTCTTATAACTGAGAGGTCTCGGGTTCGATTCCCGGCGGGGGCAATTTCGAAAATTTTTCTAAATGTGTTCTAAATTGTCTCTGGTCTGGTCTCATGGGAGGCTTTAGCCATGATCAGTTACCATCCGACCACCAAAGATGTGCCGTCAAGCGATTTAGCGTTCCGGCACGATGGCGCATAGATTTACCGATTAGGGGGTATAGATTGAATCTACACTGCCAAACCCGTTTCAAGTTATCCCGCTACCATCCTAGACTGCATCGTCACTAACCATCAGGTGAGATCACAGTCAAGGACTATCTTGTCAACGAATAAAAATAAAAACCAAATTTTTTTGTTGCAGGTTAAACAAACGAGTCGGGAGGCATTTGGAGAAAAAAGTAGAATTCCTTACACGATCCATAAATACTCTTATAGACTACCGATGTTTACTCTGGGTGTCTTATCACTTGATAAGTTAGAATACAAGCCGCGCGCAAACAATCTTATCATGGTAACATTGGAACTGACGCCAAAGCGCTCCGCAGAATCCGTAACGCTCCAGCCGAAGTGCGTTGCACACTCGAGCTACCTCTCCCGCGATGGAAGAACTAGTTTCCCAACAGACATAAGTACGTAAACGTGCGGATAAGTGATAGTGACATTACCAAAGAGGAAGCCAAACACATTTCTAGTCGAGGACACTTTGAATCCGGCAAACTGGAGGACCTACACACTTTGGAGGGCACAGAGGCTGTGGGCGACAACGCTAGCGAGGAGCTATGCCTGGCGAAGAATTTGAACTTGGTGGGGAATTTTTGCGAGGCGTACTTCGATGGGCTGTTGTGCTGGGACCCCACGCCCTGGAACACGCTGGCCGTACAGAAGTGCTTCAGTGAGTTTCACGGCGTTCAGTACGATGACACGCGTAAGTATGCGGTATCTCTTTTGTTTACAAAACGTATTTTCTATACACTAGAACATGACGTATCGGTGATGTCGTACTTATAGAACACAAACGTGGTATTTTTTTTAGGATCGGTTCAGTGCATTTTAATTATTATTATTTGCTTGTATTATATTTAATCAATGGAGCATCGATAAACCGGATTAATTGTGATCAGATCCTGTCAGAACTTTATTAACATGTCCGGATTTTCGAAAAGAACCGAATGAAACTGGACGTTTGAGTTCATAGCATAAAGACAGCTTGCTAAAACCGTTAAAATTCACTCTTTTTTCATTCGATGACAAAATACCTAATCCTTGACTGCGATCTCAACTGATGGTAAGTGACGATGCAGTACCGACTGCATCGTCACTTATAGTGGTTAAATAAATGGAGAAGATAAATAAAACCATTAAGTAAAATGAACTTATAAAGTAGTTTAATAAAAGAATGTTAAAGTATTTACAGAACTTATTTTTCACCGGCATTGAATCTGGATTATCGACGATCCGGATTATCGACGCTCTACTAAACTAAGAACATTTTCCAATGACAAATCTTATGTCCATTTTCATTTTTCACTTTACTTAGGAAGCCTTTAAAAATACTTGTTTCTTATACAATGTCATTTTCAACCTTTAGGTGTGCCCTAAAGGTTCGTAAAATTTAACGTTTCTGATAAGAATCGCTAAAGGTGTGGAACACCCTTGTAGTATCCGTGTTTCCTGCCACCTATAATTTGAGTACTTTCAAGGCAAGAGTGAATAGGCATCTTCTAAGCTTCTAGGCAAGTGCGCTCCAACCTAGACCTAATCAGTGCTATCCAGTAGGTATTGATTCTCGTCAAGCGTAAGCCTATTTCGAATTTAAAAGGTAAAAACATAGCTTAGGAGTGGCTCAGGAACTTTTCAACTTGGTTCCGCCGTCACCATTCTACCATCGAAACGCAAGGCACAGAAAAGATCTGCACCCCTACGTAGTTGAAATCCCAAGAACGCGCACTAAGCGCTTTGTTTCTTCGTTCCTGATACGCACCGCAAGGATTTGGAATGCCTTTTCGGCTTCCGTTTTTCCCTCTAACTATAGTTATTTGGGTACCTTCAAATCAAGAGTGAATAGCCATCTTCTAGGCAAGCGCGTGCCATCTTAGGCCGCATCCTCACTTACCATCAGGTGTGATTGCAGCCAAGCGCTAGTCTATATATTTAAAAAAAAAAAAAGGTAAGGTAGGCACGGGCCTAAGTTAGGGAACGTTGGTAAAAGCGGGCATTAGCGTTTTATAATAGTAGAGACACTTTTTTCATGTATTTTTTCAGGCAGCACTTACACTATTCACTATCACTATTCAGTCTTTATACTTGTACGTCGTAAGTAATACTACGTTTAGTGTCTTTAGGTGTACTCACTCAAAAGGATTTATCCTTTTAACACACACCTACTCTCCTCTCTAACTTCGTGAGTGATGTAAAAGACACTTGTCTTCAGTTATTCGTGTAAGAGGAAAATCCGGTAATTGAAACCACAAAACCAGAAAAATAATTTCAAAGTTTAACACATTTTTTTTTTCGCAAATGAAAAGGCTTGAATAGTCAGGTGCGTGCTTGGGATTGAACCTGACACCCCCCCGTAAAAGAGACCACAACCCTAACCACAAAGTTATCACTGCTTATTTACCTACAATCTACATACATCATCAAAAATTACAAATTCTAAAACGTATCTGTGTATTTCACGATTTAACTGAACTTTCGATTGGCTGAACAAATCCCAACAGTAGCTAAATACGTTTGAATACGCAATAACAGCTGTTTATGTACTATAAACTATAATCAAAGTATCAATACCGAGCATATTGAAATCGTTGTTTATGCAAATAAATGTTCGGTACGATATACTTAACATATTTACTGTTTTACGATTATAGAGTTTACTAAACATATGAGCGCGAGTAATGGTAAATCTTCAGATGCAGAATTCATTTTTATAGCAGTAGATCAAGTTTTAATTATCAGAAAAAAACTCTCTTGATTTAAAGACACCCACTTTATAGTTAGTTGGGAAAACGGAACGGTTGGTATCACTTATAGACTACTGGCCCGGTCCAAAAATGGATGGGTCATATGAACCACCAGGTGACCTATATAGGACGATATAAGAGCATAAAATAATACGATTCAGCACTATGCCGTCACTTGTAGGCTGTCCAACTGAGTGCTGGTGAGAATTGAAAAGTGCAGGTAAAGGGAGTACATTTTGGTCATATATTTTTGTACGGCATTTTTATCATCGATAGATCCATGAAAAATAATAAGAAAGCGCGCAGTGCCGTACAAAAATGTGGATCCACAAAGTCGGTAAACTTTTTTGATTTTCTGAAAATTTCCAGGGTAAATTTGGTCATTTGATTCTGTACGGCATCAGCTTCATACTGTTTCAATACAGCTTCTAATCCATTATTCCGCAACGCCGTACAAAAATCATGCGACAATGGAAAAAAATCGAGGGTTGCAACCCCCTCTCTTTTCGTGGTCCAGGGGGTGATTTGATACAACATAAAATTAATTTATTTTGAAAGTATTTTATGCATAGATAATATTTTTTTACATGCCGTACATTTTCGTTGGTCCAAAGTTTTGTAGGGGTTGAGGTCCTTGAGTTTTTTTCCCCTTCAAAACTTTGGACCAACGAAAATGTACGGCATGTAAAAAAATATTATCTATGCATAAAATACTTTCAAAATAAATTAATTTTATGTTGTATCAAATCACCCCCTGGACCACGAAAAGAGAGGGGGTTGCAACCCTCGATTTTTTTTCATTGTCGCATGATTTTTGTACGGCGTTGCGGAATAATGGATTAGAAGCTGTATTGAAACAGTATGAAGCTGATGCCGTACAGAATCAAATGACCAAATTTACCCTGGAAATTTTCAGAAAATCAAAAAAGTTTACCGACTTTGTGGATCCACATTTTTGTACGGCACTGCGCGCTTTCTTATTATTTTTCATGGATCTATCGATGATAAAAATGCCGTACAAAAATATATGACCAAAATGTACTCCCTTTACCTGCACTTTTCAATTCTCACCAGCACTCAGTTGGACAGCCTACAAGTGACGGCATAGTGCTGAATCGTATTATTTTATGCTCTTATATCGTCCTATATAGGTCACCTGGTGGTTCATATGACCCATCCATTTTTGGACCGGGCCAGTAGTCTATTAACATCAGTGGGGTTAGTATAAGTTTTAACACGATTGATCGTATTCGTATACTATTATCTATCGTATATTTTACTTTGACGCTAATGTCACTTCGACGAACTCCGTGGCGCAGTGGTGAGCGCTGTGGTTTTATAACTGGGAGGTCTCGGGTTCGATTGCCAGCGGGCGCAATTTGGAAATTCATAATTTCTAAATTGTCTCTGGTCCTAATTACCACCCTACTGTCAAAGACGTGCCGCCAAGCGATTTAGCGTACCGGCTCGATGGCATGTAGAAACCGATTAGGGATAGGTATGTGTTGAATATACACTGCCACTTCCAAGTCAGCGCTACCATCTTAGATTGCATCGTCACTTACCATCAGGTGAGGTCGCAGTCAAGGACTATCTTGTTAGCAAAAAAAAAAAATGTCATAGTATACGAATACGAACAATCGTGTTAAATCTTATACTAACCCGGTGACCCGCCTGCCACAAACATAAATGGTTATAAAAGTGTATTTTCCTCGTAACAGAAAACGCTTCGAGGTACTGCTCGGACGGCACTTGGCACAACTACTCGGACTACGCGAACTGCACCGAGAGGATAGCCAACATCTCCCCCACTGATGTGACCAGCGTTATATACCTCGCCGGCTACACGCTCAGTCTGGCCGTGCTGTCGCTGGCTGTGTTCGTTTTCCTTTACTTCAAGTAAGTGCCTGGAGATGTTAGTCAGTAATTTGATAGAATCAGAATAATTCGTCGTCCCAAACGAATAAAGACTTAATCGAAAAAAGTCAATTTTACAGGAGAGATTTATGTTGTATATTATACATACAACAACAATTACATATATACATTAATCAGGTTTACAATATAAATATAACAAAATAAAAACTTAAATAAATAACTTAAATAAATTAAAACTACCAATCAGGTGTAATTAGCAAAGAAGATAGATAATTATTGCGGTTTTTTGGCTCTCTTGTAAAATTAACTTTTTCGATGACGTCTTTAGTCGGTTGGGCCGTCGAATTATAAATCTATAAGATGCAATACCTACTACTGAATGTCAAAGTTGGCGTGTTTGTCTCTCTGTCTTCACAAACACTGGTCAGATCTTGATACGAGTAGAATAGAATATAGAATAGAATAATTTTTTATTCAAATAAACTTTTACAAAGTGCTTTCGAAGCGTGCGAGTAGGTATGTTATATGTCATGAAGATGAAAAATCAAAATACTCCAAATTGCCTTTCTAGTGAGAATTTACATAGAAAACTAGTTTTTGCCCGCGACTTCGTTTACGTTAAGTTCGATTTTTCAAACCCCTATTTTACCCCTTTAGGGGTTGAATTTTTAAAAATCCTGTCTTAGCGGATGCCTACGTCATAATAGTTATTTGCATGCCCAGCCCGATCCGTGTAGTGGTTTGAGCTGTGCGTTGATACATCAGTCAGTCAGTCCCCTTTTTAACCGACTTCCAAAAAAGGAGGAGTTTTTAATTCGTCGAAATCTTTTTTTTATTCTTCATGTGTGTTCCCCGATTACTCAAAGACGCCTGGACCGATTTGGAAAATTCTTTTTTGTTTGAAAGGGTATAAGGTACTTCCCAGGTGGTCCCATTGTCGTCAGGTCAGGATTTAATGATGGGATCTTGACGAAATCGAGGGAAATCTGCAAATTTTATGGGCACAATTGATATACATATAGTATATACTTTGAAGAGGCGTTTGAAGTCGGTTTTGTAAAAAGAATTTTTACGTTTATTCTTGTCCTTTTATATATTCAAGACAAGAAGAAAAAATAACAGTTCTTTTGTTGTAATAAGGCTCCTAGAGACTTAGTCGGGATTTCATTTTAAACTTATATACCTACAATTTAGTTTGAAAAGCTTGCAGGTATAGTGGAACATTTCTCTCGCCACATACCTGCAGGCTGTGCCGCTCTTTGCATTATTACAACGTTATTTTAACTAAAATAGCAACCCTATCCAGTTTTTATACATTTACTGGAATAAACGTCCATGTGAGGCTTATGTCAGGGTTTTTAGTTCAACGCTTGAAGCGAAAAGTGAGAGAAAATCGGTCTGCACTGCAAGCGAGCGGCAAAAACAAATGTAAGGTATACCAACCTACCAGAAAAGAAGGGATTCATCGAAATCTTCTTCTTCTAAATATATAAAAGGAAAAGGTGACTGACAGACTAACTGACTGGCTGACTGATCTATCAACGCACAGCTCAAACCGCTGCACGGATCGGGCGGTGGCAGCTTTTATGACGTATAACCATCCGCTATTTCCGGATTATTCAGGGATTTTTGAAAATTTAACCCCTAAGGAGGTAAAATAGGGGTTAAAATAATTTAACTAAAGTAACCACAGTCGCGTCGATTCTTCCACGGTTGAGCCGCGCGGTTGCCGCCTGTCTAATCTAGCCTTTATACACATAGCCTAGCGTTTGCTATCCGAGACAGGTTCAAAGGCTATGTTCTGTTTATTTAATGACTTTTTCCCCTTTATAACAAATTCCTGTGTATTTAAAGGAGAAAATAATCAATCCCTATAGAATAAATTCTTGTGTATTTAAAGGAGAAAATAATCAAGTTGCAACTTTCCAAGTAGCAAGTAACTCTCAAGTAGAATATTTAAGTATTTCCTGACTTCCCTTCAGTCGTTGCCTATTTATTTTGTATACGCTTCTTGCAAACACACACAACCTCTAAGATGTAAATCCGACTTCTAGTCCAATATCATGGAATAAAAATACCTAGAATATAGGCACCTACTTGCACTCTAAAAAATTATGCGTGGTCACTGGTCATACATTTGTTTGGTGGGAGCACAGATTTGGTGGGAGGCTTTGACCGTGGCTAGTTACCACCCTACTGTCAAATACGTGCCGCCAAGTGATTTAGCATTCCGGCACGAATGACGTGTAGAAACCGATTAGGGGTATGACTTGAATTTACACTGCTATACCACTTCCAAGCCCATCATCTATATTGTCAGCGCCGGCTTTACCTACTATGGTGCAGGGTGTGCAACGCACACGGGCGCGGGGTTGTAGGGGGCGCCGCGCCGAGCCGCGCTTGCTTGCTTCCCGACATCATTTAAAATTGCACCATTTTTTGCACCTGAATTTCCTTTCACTAGTGAAAATGTAACTGTAAATCAAACGGTATTCTTAGGTAAGTATTCCATTTTGGCCGCGCGTCTACTAGAGGGCGCCAAGATATTGACTGCACACGGGCGCTACATGGGCTAGAGCCGCCTCTGTATATTGTACAGTACCTACAGAAAATATACCACTCACACATTCAGTGATTGTTTTGAGGCTACATTTGGAGCGGAAGTTTGTTAGAAACTTCTGTTCTAAGCGTTATACATAGTTCGATGCCTCTATAATAATATTATGCTTGAAAACACTGCATTATGGCAAATAATGACGAAGACCCTATTCTGTAGAACAAACAATAGGAGTCGAACACAAAAGTAGCGAGCGTCTTATGGCTGTATTATACCGGGGAGCTGGTGGAAAATTAAAAGTATGATGTATATAGGTAATATGTCGTGTATACACGTCTGCAAAAAAAAATGGGGAAAAAATGGAAATGGAAAGAAAAAGATGAAAAACACGGGAATGTTTTCGACACTAATGTAAACATCTAATATTTCATTTAAAAAAGTAATCCGATCTTTATAAACTCAGATCGCAAAAAGTTTAAAGATATCGGCATACCTACTCACTGCGGCTTCGTAGTATGTATATTTATAAAGTATAATATAGTATTTGAGAGACGAAACATTCATCTTTATGAAAATGAAATTATTTATTGGTGAGTCTTAAAAACTTTGAGGTATACACCGGTATACCTTAGCTGATTTTTGGGGTTCCGTACCCGAAAGACAACCAACGGTACTCTATACTAAGCCTCCGCTGTCCGTCCGTCCGTCCGTCTGTCAGAGGGCTGTATCTCATGATCCATAATAGGTAGACCGTTGAAATTTTCAATTTTGTATTTATGTTGTCGCTATAACAACAAATAATGAAAATAAAAATTTAAGGGGTCCCCTACTAGAAACGGGTTTTTAGGCGTTTTTTGGTAGAGAACCTTTCGTATGTGAGCCCGATTCGCACTTGACCGGTTATACACTTTTTCATAACTACGATACACGTAATATGACCAGTACCCAGCACTACTACATCGCAATTTTTAATTTTTTATTGAAGTGTTAACCTACACTTAAAGGAAATAACCTAATAGATTTATAAATACATATCAAAAATTCCGAGGCCGGCGGGACTCAAACCCACGTCTCTCTGGGAATCGCGCCCGAGTGTGTTAACCGCTACACCATGGCCGAACCATACGTCAGCCACGAAATTAGTGATATGTATCTACTTTTTCAATCAGTTTTATAGCAACTGTTAGCGACATCTAGTAGCGACACATTACAGTTGTCGATCTACTTTTTTCCAAGACACCATATTACAATGGAGCTCTTAAAGTAGATACATATCACTAATTTCGTGGCTGACGTATGGTTCGGCCGTGGTGTATCTGGAAAATTTCCCACCCGCATTTGAATCATATATGTAGTTTTCATATATATTATTAATTTTCTGACATGAAAGTTTCATTTGCAGCAAGCGTGCAGATAACTTACCAGCGTGAATATTTAACATTGTATGTTCAAAATGTTGTGTAATCAGATATATGTGGACTGTGGTTGAAATGACTGGAATTCTTTTACGTATTCATTCATAATTAATTTAATATAAACCTACTAACTCCAAAATTTCTTTTTTTGGTTAGAAATAAAAATAAAGTAAAGCTACTTTAGGGCCCCGCACCCATATAGGGTGCTAATAATCTTTTTTTTTTTTAAATATTAGCCAAAGCTGAAGTTGCCTAATATCCTCCTATCCTCTCCAAATAAGCGTTTTCGCTTGTGCGGTCATGTCATTTAATAAGAAGTACTCTATTATACTCTTCGTCATTGGGAACAATTATTTCGTTTGTTTTGTGAGTTAAGTAATATTAACTACTACTTTACTAAGCTGAAGTTAAGTAATATCTTCCTCTCCTCTCCAAATAAGCAGAAAGCTTGTGCTAGGAGTGGGTACGACAATAGTGTAACGGGTGGGATTCGAACCTGCGACCATTCAGTTTTCAGTCCGCACCCTCCATACAAAATTGACGATTAGCTGATTGATTTACTATGGGAGGTCCAAATTTTTTTTTTTTTCATATTTCGAGCTATGTTCCTTGGGGAAAGTTGTTCAGTTTCATGAGCACATTCACCTCCTTCAGGGTTTACGGGGAATAAAATAACACCGTGTATAGATACAATATACATAGATACACACACGTCAAACACCCTGTAGTTTTTGCATCGGGTGTTAAAAAGAACACGATAAATTCAGCATTTACATAGGCAGTATGGTTTGTATATCCTTTTCATTCTGGGAGAAGACCCATTCCTAAAAGTGGGTTATGAGTGGTTATGAGTGGGTTACGAATTGAAATGATTATGATGATGATAACAACAAAACTCAATATTGTGACACGCAAATACAACATCAACCATAAGCAGGAAAAAACGAAATGTCCATGTGGCCTTACCAGGGACGTTCCAAATACAATATCTACACAAAAGTAAACGGAATCCATTAGGTGACGAAAAAGATACCACAAGATACCATCTTTATTAAGGGGACATTTTGAGAATTTATGTATGCGATATTTGGTAAGCCGGTTTCGGGTTTAGTACTACTTTCGTTTCCCTACTAATAGTATAAATATACGACAGTGTATTGCGTTGTCCGAGTCATGCCGATTGCCACAACATCTAAACGGATTGACGTAATTTTTGCATGGAAATATTGGAGGCTACTTATTTTTTGTTACGGAAAAACAAACAATTCCCGCGGAATTTTTTAAACTCCCCATGAAGATACTTCCAGCAAGAGCTTCTTTAAAAATATTTATGCTTTATTTTATTCCAAAAACATCTCAAAAATCTTGTTATTTTTAAAAGAACATTTATTTAATACATAGAGATTAACTTGCTACTTGCTCTTTCTCTGTCAGTGATATATTGTACAAGCTTTATACGTGAGATATTATACTTTATACTATTAAATGTACATTGTACAATCCTTATTAATATTATAAATGCGAAAGTGTGTTTGTTTATTGGTTTGTCCTTCAATCTCGCGGCGAAAAAGCAACAGATCGACATGATTTTTTGCATGGATATAGTTGAGGACCGGGAGAGTGACATAGGCCACTATCTATATACAAGGTGTTTGTTAATGTGTATAACTTACCAGCAACCACCCATGCACTTTGACCCTATAAACACAATGGCGGTGGTAAAAAGTAAAAATTAATTATCAAAAACTTTCATACAAAAACAATTAATTAATTAAGAAAAAAACATTTTGGAAACCCTAACTATAGTGCGGTCGCCGAACAGAAAGAATTTCGTACATTAACCTGTTACTACCTGTCTCTGTCACTCCCGCTTTAAAATAATGCGTCACGCTCGCACAAATGCAATGACCGCCGTCCTCGGGGATTGTAAACCTTTTACTTGCAAACCTAAGGTTTGTTTTTGTTTGCTTGTGAATTGAATTTAGGGTGTCTAGATCATAATGTAGACAAAACTGTACATTATTTCGTTATAACTGTGACAGGCGAGACGTCGTCGGAAAGTAGTTACTCCGATACAGAGAAATCGGACTTTGATTTTTGAATTTTCATTTTTTTATTTCTATGTAATAAGTTAATATAACTCGATTTTAATAACTGTTTAAAAATAAATAATTTATTTAATAAGCTACTAATTTTTTTTCTCCTTCAAATATTTTATATAAACCGCACTTAATAGAAAAATGTTTGTGACCACTGTCAGTAGGCAAAGAGGTCATTGTACGAAATTCTTTCTGTTCGGCGACCGTACTATAGACATAATAACAACACGCCACATAAATCCCTTTCAATTCCTGATTCCCTAGTACAAACAACTTCGATGTTTAGAAAGAGTCGTAAATTCTTACCGAGTGCCGCGCACTTGATGTCACGTGATGTCTTTTCGGAATAGGTAGGTAAGCGCGAAATCACTGACCTTTGCTGACGACTGACAAGTCGACCACTTTGCCTCGTTACTACGTACACTACGTCAGTAGTGGTGATGACCGGATAACGAGGTCTAGGTTCGAATCCCGGGTCGGTTCAAAATTACACACGCCTTGCCTTATTAGGTTTCTGACAAGAAATTATCAGTAAGTATTGGCCTAGAGTTAAATTACAAAGTTGGCGTTGTGTCACTCCCGTTCCTCGGAGAACATATTGTTATCAATGATAAATTTTAAGATTAATTAAAGCCCACCAACCGCAGCTGCAGCAGCTTGGAGGTATGGATGTACTGGGATTGGAGGGTCTAATTAGGTTCATCTCTAAATAACTTGCGAGTGGCACAGGTCTCCCTTCCAGATTGATTTAGTTTAGACTCAAGAAGCTCAAACAGAGCCGCCCCTAGTTTCCTAACTCTAGGCCGGTACTGGGGGTTTCTTGGCAGAAACTCAACTCTAAAAATGTTATGACCGACTACGCAGGGTTAGAACTCAGACCGCAGCAGATTTGCAACCGAACATGTAAACCACACATTCCACAACACTCAAACACATGATTATGTCATAAATACTCCATTCCACAGTTCACTTAACAGAGACGCAATCGATAGTTGATTATACCGCAACCGTTCACGTGCAACTGCGTTGTAAATTGTAATCCCAAAAAATTAAAGCCGCAAGACGAGTGTTGCCAGTCGTGATTTTGATTTTACCCGTTTTTCTTTTAAAAAATCCCTTTTTTTTATTCAATGACAAGATAGCCCTTGACTGCGATCTCACCTGATGGTAAGTGACGATGCAGTCTAAGATGGTAGCGGGCTAACTTGGAAGGGGTTTAGCAGTGTAAATTCAACCCATACCCCTAATCGGTTTTTACCCGCCATCGTGCCGGAACGTTAAATCGCTTGGCGGCACGTCTTTGACAGTAGGGTGATAACTAACCACGGCCAAAGCTTCCCACCAGACCAGACCAGAGACAATGTAGAAATTATAAATTCCTAAATTGCCCCCGCCGGGAATCGAACCCGAGACCTCCCAGTTATAAGACCACAGCGGTGACCACTGCGCCAGGGAGGTCATCGAATCCCTAGTCCTAAAACATTATTTTGACTTTCTTTTGGCAAATAACTTGTAAAATGAAAAACTGAATACTGTTTTAGGTAGCAATTTAAAAAATACTTATTAACAAAAGTGTTACATTTGAAAAGCCACATTTTCATCTCAAGAACGTACCTAACATTTGGTAGTTACTGTTAGATTCCAAAATTATTAAATGCACTCGCAATTATCACGCAAAAATCTTGCATAATACAAGTATTTTGTGTTGTTTTTCCCGAGGTAAAGGCAAAATTTCTAATGACGTAAACACTATCAAAAACTATTATTTTCTAAGTCTCCTTATTTTCATGGTGCCCTAGTATTCCACGTAATTTTACGATACACCAATATTACTTTGACGCGCCGTGCGAGTAAAGGCGAGGCTACAAACAAGACTTGCGGTTGCGTTTACGCAACGAAAAATTTCATCGCATAGGACATCGTACGAGAAAACTCTGTCCATTAGTTTAGTTTCTAATGAGACATGGACCACACTAAGTACTTTAGTAGAAATTTATCTTTGTATTCTTCCATTGGTTTCTCCCAAAGGACAGGACGTTCCTGAATCAAGAAAATCAGATAATCGTTATCGTAATTAATCATCTTGACATGCACACGCTGGGAAGTGTGGATACCGATAGAATAGTACAGGTTTTTTCGGTGCACAGCGGACATTTCCACGGTGTGTTGTGCGACGTCTATGATTTTTACAATGCTGCGACTTCGCACCCCAATGTGTGCTCGCCCTTACCGGCGGGCGGTGTTTCGAGAACACGTACCGGCGCCGCCAAAGAAAAGCCGCCAGAGACGCCGCCCGCCGCTAGCTAGAGCGGCACCAGCGGCGAGCACCGGGGACAATCACCGGTGATTTGCCATTCTCCGGAGATTCACCGGAGATCTCCGGTGAATTCGAATACAGATTTAGCATCAATTAAAATGTTTTTAACTGTTAATGTTCTAGTACAATGCAATGGAATTTTAAGCGCATCGATATTGTGTGAACTCAAAATGATATTAGATGTATTGTAAAGGTTTTAAATAAAAAAAATATTAAGAAAAAAATATTTTACTTTATTATGATAATATTATTTAAGGAGGTAGGAAATAATGATAAAGTAATTGTATTTGAATAAATGTTATTAAATAATTAACAATGTTGATCAACAAACTTCTTTTTATTTAAATAATAAAATTACTTGAGTTATGATTCAATAATAATCGGTTAAACACCGATTACTTTCACCAGAGACTCACCGGTGATTCTCCGGTGAAAAATCACTTCTCCGGTGCAAATCACTACGCCGAATACCGCTCGCTTTCAACTTCTAATATGCTAGTACTATGCTTGCACTGTACTGCAAGCGATAATAATAATTATTGTATCGTTTTGCAATTTATTTATTATTAAAAATTTCACACACATTCATTCGTTCATTCACATACAGTAATTGTTAATCAAAACCACAACGCGAGATATTAATTACCTGCAAATAAAGAGGCGGCAGTCACTTTATGGATTACGTAGGTACGGACTTTAACTTATGGAGTCCGAAAGTAGTCGGGAATATTCTTGCAAAATACGAGATTTCTAATCGGTTTTCACTCTACTGAACAATACTACAGGTTACAGGTTTAATTACATGCCGATTAATGGTTAGGTATCGCATCTGGAATATTTTATCGCAACGTTATAGCATAGCAAGTAGTACGTTGTAGGCCGAGACTAGGATACCAGCGCAGCAGTAGAATAGAAGTACTTTTAAGATTTTTCATTCATATTTTTATCGTTGGCAGTGCATTGCCATTGAATCAGCTGTTTTAAAGGGCTGCCACCTATACATTTATGGTGAATTTTTGAAGTCCTCATAACTTGGCCAGGATATGAGCTACACGTCTCATGATATTTTTTCATGTATCTATACACCGACCCTAACTTATGGGTTTCGGTAGGATAGGGACATTAACTAACACCTTGTATATTCTATCCCGGAATCAATGTGATCCCGCGGGATTTTTAAAAAACTAAATCTTAGCGAGCGAAGCGGGCAACTAGTAATATTATTTATAACTGAATAAATCTATAATTTTACTCCCATTTCTCTAAACAGGCTTGTTATAGCGTTTTTAATAGATTTTAATAAACATGCAAATGCAAATACAAATCTTGCAGCTCGCAGACCAATAAATCCCGCATGTCTGACAACTTGAGACATTCATATGACAGTTTGTCAGTTTACAACAAAGCAAGTGTCTCCCAATTTGAAAGCAGAATAACAATTAAACTTTAATCACAATTTGACGAAACTCTCAACAAAGCTGCAGCTACTCATATCTCTTGAAACTTTTGAAAGCCAGTTTGGCTTAATGGAAATTAACTTGATATAACTTAGCTTTGATGATTGTAGAGCTAAAATTATCTAAAATAAGGGTTATTTCACAATTACCCTTTCTTTTAGGCTAGATGGGTAACTTTGGAGTGTTATTGTTATAATTAAGTACAGTTATTACACAGGATCTAACTATTTTTTTTATTTTTTATTTATTATTAATTAGTACGGATACCTCCAATTACACTAATTAAGACAAGACTAAATTATGTTTGGTTGATCCTATTTAATAAAATGATTTGGTAATAACGTCCTTGTAGCTTGAAAAATTCTGATAACTAAGCTATGCCTGTGATAGCCTGAAACTCCTGAAAGTACGAAGAATATGAAAAGGAAATTAATTAAAATACTCCTCAAGTTCACTTTATTCATTTCCATCTTAGGTTGCATCTTCACTTACTATTAGGTGAGATCGCAGTCAAGGACTATCTTACTTCGATGATTCATTCTTTAATAATCTTATCCCTTTGTTTCAGAGACCTCAGATGTCTTCGGAACACGATACACACAAATCTAATGACGACGTACATATTGTCGGCTTGTAGTTGGATGTTAAATTTAGCATTACAAGTAAGTAATTAGCTTATTATGGAGAAAGCTATGTTCGGAGTGTCCTATCACATCTAATTTCGAGATTAGACTGCCGCTGCGATGGGTTCTAATGATGATAACTTATATATTAAGTTACGTATACCTAAAACACGTACATGCGACACACTCGTAATACGTTACGTGTACGGAAACAATATGACCACTGATGGTTTTACGCGAGAAATTCTAACGTAATCTGAGATCTCCTACAAAAGATCGAGTAAACGTATCTAAGTGGATTTTCGCTTGACTGTTGAGAAAAATAGACTGTTGAGATAGTAGGTGTTTTTATTTTGTTGATTTTTTGGATTATAATAAATTTTATAATAGCTTCGGAAGATGATAGCGTAAGAATAGTTTTTTTTAATTCTTTTTTAATTATTATATTGGATAAGAACTCTAAACTTAATTCACTGAAATTAAATCTAAGCATTGACATATAATAATACTATGGACTTCGGGTCAGCTTTAAATAAATAAGTAATAATTCAAATTCAAAATCCATTTATTTCATGTAGGCCAACTTGTAGCTCTTATGACACGTCATAAATCTACCACCGCGTTCGGAATGCAGATTCTGCTGAGAAGAGCCGGTAAGAAACTCAGCAGTTGCTGTTTTCAAAAAAAAAATATAATAGTAAATTACTTCTAAAATTAAATATAATACTTCATCGTCACCGCTGCGCAAGTGATTGTTAATTTATAATTAGTTATTATTTATCAGTGATATTTTCAATTTATTTATTCACAATAAATTTTATTATTATAGTTAAAGGTTTACAAGGATAATAATTAATCGAAATGAAGTTAGATGGACTGGACTTTAAAATAAGTCTTAGGGTGTTAGTGCGCTAATTAGTATTTCGTATTGGCATTTGCAAAAAACGATTCGAGCGATTCGAAGTTGTGCATATTGTTCAATAGAGACATACGCCACACTGTGGCATAATACAAGACACTTTGTTAATTTGTCTTACCATCTATACCTACTCTATTCACAAATGAATTAATGAATTAATGAAAAAAAATATATCGATTATAAAATAAACCCTTAGTTTTATTTTATGTCATTATATTTTTTTCTTCTACTCTCTGAAACATTTTAAAATGCGTCACGTAGTTAGGCACTAAGCCATAAAAAACTACAACTTTTTATGGACTCAAATTGGATTTAGCGCGGATTCTAGATTTCTCGATGACACTTCAATTTGATTTCCCAGTAGATATCGCAAGAGAGCCATCTAAGTAATTTTCGTGCTGGCATTTTCATCTCTAATCTCATAGGCTTAAGGTCGCAACCCTATTCATAAAATATTAAATTTTGAGTTTGAGTAATCCTTTATCTAATCTGTTAGATACCAAAATAAATCTAAAGTTTCAACAGTCATTTTTTAAGCCGACTAAGGCAAAGCCGAAAGGAATAGGCTATGATATGTATGTATGTGCAAGTGCATATATATGTATGTGTATAATTGACTATTTACGAATAAACTACTAAGTCGATTTTGATTAATGAAGTGTAAATCAATTTGTTACGATGGCCCGTTGACATACATTATACGAACAAAACAAATATGGCGGATGTTACATCCATTTTTTCATAGTCGGGTTACAGTTTTGCACTTTTATTTTCAGAATTGGTCGGATGATGCCAACCATGAGCAAACATCGTGCATGATACTCGTCATATGCATGCACTATTTCTATCTAACGAATTTCTTCTGGATGTTAGTTGAAGGTAAGCCACCCTACTAAGTGTTTAAATCTAAAGTAAACCATTGTACAGCCTAGCAAAAAAGATACCTGATATCCCTACTAGAATTATAAAGTTTATCGGATTTTTGACTTTTCCCTCAATCACACATCAACGGAGCACCAGATTGACGTGATTTTTTGCATGTGTATATTGATATACTATAGATATATTTATATACTTATCTTTATTTGTGTATGGATATAGTGACTGTTTTTGACATAGTTTTTCATAGTGGACAAAATGTAAAAAAAATCAGCCATGAATGAATGAAATATTCTTTATTTTACACCAAAAAAGAATAAAAACAACATAGGTACGTAACACAAAAGTAAACAAAACAGAGTACAATAGGCTTCCTCATTACTAAGAAGCAAACCTCTTCCAGGCAACCCATGGTAAGAGAAGAAATTTTAAACAAAACTTAGGTAAGTAAAGGTGTACACTAAATTTCATTTGATATTAATGACTTTATATTAAAAGGCAGACATTACCAGAGGTATTAAAACATATTCTACGCATATGTTCATTAAATGTGCGTCACGAACATCTACGTTACCTACGCACACTTTGCCTGATTTGACTATAAATTCTCAGCACCCCTCAAGCCGTGAGAAGCTGGCAGTAATTAATAAAACAGAATCTTTATATAAAATATACCTCAAATCAGAGAGTTGAGATGAACTAGAGGCGGTAACGTCACAACTCACACCAAAACTCTGATGAAATTTTGATGTGACGTTATCAATGTTAATAAAAATACGATTGGTTCTTGTTCAATAATCATAGTGTTTTAACATTGAGTAATTTTTTTAAAATCTATATATATAAAATTCAAAGTCCTGACTGACTGACTGACTGAGATATCAACGCACAGCCTAAACTACTGAAGTTAGAAACTTGAAATTTTTACAGTTGGTTCCTTTTATGACGTAGGCACACTAAGAAAGGATTATTGGAAATTTCACCCCTAAGGGGTTTAAATAGGGGATGGAAGTTTATATGAAACTCCGTCATTTTTCAAGCTGTTTCCATCAAAGTTGGTATTTGAGCTTTCAGTTAAAAATAAAGAAGTACGTGTGTCACAGTTTTTGAAAATTCCACCCCAAAATCTAATTCCACGCGGACGAAGTCGCGGGGGCAAAAGCTAGTCACTAATAATACAAAACTTGAATAATATTTTGCTTTCCCTTAAAATAAGCATTTTAAGCTTGTGAAGCGTCACTGAAATAAGTATCTAATCGCCTTCAAAGACATTTTTAATATTTATGATATTCTCAATTCCTGGACATTATAGCAGATTGTAATTCTCTTGTTTATTTTGATATATACTATCGTTTAACCAATTCAAGTATTCTCTAACATTGATTGCATTAGTGTAACGATCGCAGTGACCAATCGCAATCTGATTGGCTATTGGTTAAATTGTATTGATGCAAAGAACGTCCAAATTCAGCCAATCAGAGTTCATTGCACATTACACTGGTGAAATAATTTTTAGAAAATACAGCAGGTATCAATGAATCTCTATAGGTAATAACTCAACGCCTCAAAGATAATTTAGAGAGAAGCTCGCGGTCTACTTTTCAACGTGAAAATGATTTTGAGCAAAGCCGTAAAGAATCCTTTCGGGGGTTTAAATTTTTGATATAACGAGAAATATTAGCCTTCCGACCCTTGCTAACGGTAATAGTCGAGTAACTTCACGTCAAAGTTATGTGATTCCCCGGAGGATTAAATTCATTTTCCTAACTATTGCTGCATTTTAACCATTAGATTACTACAATTTTAATAATATCCACTCACTCCTACTATTGTGAATGGCCAAGTTGAGGTGCATACTCTATGGTCTTGATGTGTGTCTAAAAAATCACGTCAATCGACTGTTTTGTCGTATCGTAAATCAATGACAAACCAACAAACTAACACACTTTCGCATTTATACTAATAAGCATTTATAGTACAATTACTATAAATGCTGGGACAATCCCCATACAACTATTGTTTTGTCAATTGGACATTATACCATAATGTCCAAATGACAAAACCATATAATTAGGTAATAGACCTTCAATAAAAACAAATAAGTACCTACCACTCTCCAGAGTAATACAATAACTAACGAACAATGATGGATTACGGGATTGATAAATAATAAATTTATCAGATGTCGATCTATCAGTGCCACACTCGCGAAAATAGACCCAATTTGGTCTTAATACACACGCACGCATACGCATGCGAAAAATCACGTCCATTCGTTGATCCGTTCTTTTGTGATTGAAGGACAAACCAACCTATTTTCGCATTTATAATATTAAGCAACTTTAATAGACTGACTATATGTAACTTCCTCTCGGCTATCTAAATGAATTTCATTAACATATTTTGATTGAAATTAATGTAGAAAAGTTTCAGGGCCTTATTTTTTAAATATTTTGCATATATTATTTCTTTTCAGGTCTCTATTTATACATGCTAGTTGTAGAAACATTCACCGCAGAGAACATAAAACTGAAAGTCTATGGAACTATCGGATGGGGTAAGCTTAATGTGAACACATCCTTACTCCGCGGAATGAGGAGGGATTCCTCGAAAACAGAATTATAATTATAATCTAAATATATAAAAGGCAAAGGTAACTGACTGACTGACTGATCTATCAACGCACAGCTCTAACCACTGGACCGATCGAGCTGAAATTTGGCATACAGGTAGCTGTTAGGACGTAGGCATCCGCTAAGAAAGGATTTTGGAAAATTTCAACCCCAAGAGGGTTAAATAGGGGGTTAAAAATCGAACCTAACGTGAGCGAAGTCGCGGGTTAAAGCTAGTATGCAATAAAATTGAAATCATTGTATCATAACTTAATTATAACAATAAAATTGGAACTTAATATCGTCAGAGTAATTAATTACAATGTAATTTTTACCGCAACGCGCTTTCGTTTTTGCGAACCTATTAACTGAAACTTATAATTAATATGCGATACAAAATTATATTTTGGAGCATAAAATTATTATTTTGTCATAAGTGGTTTTGTAATTCAGCGAACACTGACAAATTCAAAATACATTAAAGCTGTGTTATTGTTGTTGTCGCTGTGTACATTGACGTAGATAGTAATTAGTACCTATTCAATATTGTTTATTTTAATTACTTTGTATATATTATTATGCATGTAAAATCTATACTTACTTGTCTCCTTTTCACGGCTAAAGTCACTTTTTATCTATACTAATATATAAAGCTGAAGAGTTTGTTTGTTTGAACGTGCTAATCTCTTAAACTACTGGTTCGAATTGAAAAATTCTTTTTGTGTTGTTGTTGTTGTGGTATCCATTTATCGAGGAAGGCTTCAGGCTATATAGCTGCGACCAATAGGAGCGAAGCATCAAATGTTGCAAAAACGGGGAAAATTATCCATATTTAAAATATATTCTTTTAAAAACTTCTTAATCGCGATCATAATAACAGAAATTGACGCGGTCGAAGTGGCGCGCAACAGCTAGTTTTATATTTTTTTTAAAGAATCGCTGAAAATAAATTAGTTTCAAACATCTTACGTTCAAACCAATCTTACTTTTGGTATGATTTAGATATAGGTATATCTATTTCAAACGAAAAGTAAAACATTTTTTATTGCTTCATCGAAATTATTTTGTGAATTTACTTCAAGTACAAAGGTTATCCAGTAATGCAATAAGACTTGTACTTGCTGGCTTGCAAAGTCAATGGATTCAAATTAAAGTTGAATATTTCAACACTAGGGATTGGAAAAGTCTGCTTTATTTGGTGGAAACTAATCTTCAAATCCTAAATCCTTGGTATTTTAGAGCTTAGAATAGCTTGTGCGGATTATGAACTTTTAATACCTTGGGGCATTAGCACATCTCAGAAGAAAAACTGCTGAGTAGGTAGGCCGTAGGTACCACTATCAATTGTATGGGTTTTAAGGCAAAGCGAAACAGAAGCAAAAGTGTCTGTTCTAATGATAATATATTTGATGAGTTTTTTTCCATGTGATTCCAATGATATTATAGTAAGACTTCTGTAGCCCTAGCTCACTGTTCAGCAATGACCGACTTTCGGTTGATATAGTCTACCAATCCGCACATGGCCAGCGAAGCGGATTAAGGGCGCATAGTAAATTTTCATATGCGCATTTCATTTCTACAACAGTAGATCTAGTTTTAACTATCCGGAAAAAAACAGGCAAAAATTACATCTTATTTCCAAAAAGGAAATATAAACATAAAATAATGAAATTTGTTCGACAAAATAAAATCGCGAAGTTAGGTCTAATTTTTAAACAATTTTCTAGCCATTTTTTTTTTAATGAATATCTTACGAGTTATGAGAATACATGATCTTATTACACTCCTATTCCGAGCAATATGCTAGCATCTGTCGCGTTTCGCACGAGATTTCAGTAGTAAGCCAGCGATAGGTTGGAAATTGGATTCATTGAAAAGACTTCCAAAATTAGGTATAACTATTAAAAATCAAATTCAGAACCTCGTCGCTACCACCTTACGCTTACCACCGCATCTTTAAGATAATATCTTATAATATTATTATCTGATACTGTACCTATATCTGATACTGTACCACTTACTTAGGATGGTATTTAAATTTTAGGTGCTCCAGCCATATTTATTACAATATGGGTCATTTGCCGGTGCTTTGTCTCAGTAGGACCAACAACCGATCCTGACGGGGTAAGTTCGATGTATTAATAAAAATTTATCTTTATCTTTAAACTAAATAAAAAATCTTAAAAATAAAGAAAAAGGTAGGTAGTAAAAAATATATAAAACCCTATGATAAAATCTTATTTGAAAGATTCGCCTATAAAATTTTCGTTATAAAACCTACATAGCTATAAATCATAAAATCTAAGTATAAGAAATTAGTCTGTTACTGTTTTAAAAAAATATTAAATAAGATAAGGAAAGTGATAAAAATACCTCTTAAAATCTGTCAACTCTCGTAAAAAATTATCTTCAAGTTTTTTCCTTTATAATATTATCAAGTTACTTTAAAAAAAAGTAAAAGTAAAAGCTCTTCGAAGTGTGATAAAAACTTTTTATATGAAAGTTGAGCAGAACTAAATTTTTCATGGGCATTTCTTTTAAGCCTGACAAACCGTTGCGAACAGCCTTTCAAGTAGCTATCTCTTATTAAGGTTTAATAAAAAGATTTTTCTAAGATTCTTTATAAATAACTTTTGACGATTCTTATTGAAAAAAGTTATGAATATATAATGGTCGACTTGGCAAAAAGAATTCTTTCTTTATTATATCATCCTTGCTTCAGTATTTTCATTGTTTAAACATAGCTGTCTTATTTATATTGGTGGCACGTTCCAAGAGCTAATATTATACCACGTGGAAAGCAATAAGCTCCCCGTAGCGGGTCCACTTTATCATTCTGGATTTATTCTACAAACTCACATAAATAGATGAATACCCATGTTGAAACAAAGTTTAATGCATCAGAGCAACTGATTAGCGCGCTAACAACATTAGCAAAGATTTTGCGCCGATAATAGCGTTAGCAGATAGTTACAGGTAGCTTAAATCTGTATCAATTTCATATTTTACTAGCTTTCGCTTTCGCGACTGCCATCTATTAAAAGTAGTCCGAAGTGGTGATTCCTGCAACAATAATAATAAGTGTACAAAATTAACAATTGTGATTTTTCACCTGTTTTTTTGGGTTTTCTCTTTTAATTTTTTAAATTTTCCTACCATCCCTGTAATAAGGCAAAAATAAAATAATAAGCAAAAATAAAATATTCAAATCAGTCAAGCCCTTTTTAAGTTTTAGGCCGACTAACGAGCAGCAATTGATTTAAATCACAGATTTAACCATTTAAATATATAAATTTTGAAAGATTTACATATCTACCTAGTACCTATAATTCAACATTTCCATTGAGAAAAATATGAAGAAACTCACCGAATGACCTTTTGGAAGTCTGTTAAAAATTACGTTGTAGTGAATCATTTATTTATTATTTGTACCACAAAATACTAAAAATTTAAAAAACGTGCATACAGCATAAGAACATCTTATCACTAAGGAAGAGATTTCTTCTAGAAATCTCAGGAGTAACGATTGCGTTATAAGAAAAAAGATGCCGTGTAATAAAATTACTTTATTTTTAGTGTTTTTTTTAGGAGTTTCTAATTATTCAGTGCCCCTATCTATAACAAAATCAAGACTGGACTTAATTGAATTAGTCTTACACTCAGTTAGTAAGAAAACTTTAAATTGGCTTAAGATACAAATTAGTGAAATTATTTTATAAGACTTGCAGTTGATATAAATTCATTAACATCTTTAAACTTAAGATTAAGCTTGTTAGAACGAGTAGGAGTGAAATAATTTGCCTAATTTTTGTTTGGACTTCGCTTGGATTAAAAATTCACTTCAGTTAGCAGTTCCTAATCAGCAATAGATTGGAAAAAACGGAATCTGCTTTCTTATCTAGAAGCTTTTGTGGAATTATTCCTTAGTTCAAGAGAAAACTTTGATTAATTTGATTAAGCGCAGCGTCACTCTTCAGGACATTTCACAAAAGAGCGAAGTGTTTTTTTTTTTTTTAACTTCGATGACAGTTTTCTTTCTACAAGTCAGTTGGGACGGTTTGACACACTTAAAGCAAGGGACCTCAAAGAAAACGCTATCTTGGTCGCAGAAGTTGATTTGCTCAAACTGTCAATCATAGTACCTATAGTTCCTGTCACGTAGGTAACTAAAAAGAACGCCGACTGTTTATCTGCGCACTGAGCGATTTTTTTTTCTTTATTTGTTTAGGGGCTTTTATACCTTAGCAGATGTCAGCCCCCACTGAACGATTTATCGATCAAAAATTGGTGGTTTGAAGGTATTCCAAAATACTAAGTAGCTAATAAAGTAAAAAGGAGTTGGAATATTTTTAATGGAGTCTAGCATAAATACTGGCGGCCATGCCAATTTGTAGGTCTAATTTTACTTTTAGATCTATTCGATGATGACGCCACTTTACTACCTACCTTGATAGCTTGCAAACGACGGTTTAGATTTTGTCTCATAATAATAGTTGTTTGGTTGGTAATGTTTCATTTTACTTTGACGTTATAATCTACCAACGTTGTCGTGAAGCAAAAGCTCGTAGTAACCGTACTATTGTATTACTTGTTGTAGTTGGCGATAGCGGGAGAGGCTAAAATGTGTCAATGGATTCATGAGCACCTAGTAGATTGGATCCACAAGGCACCAGCGCTCATTGGACTTGCCCTAAATCTGTTTTTCCTTATAAAGATTATGTGGGTGAGTAACATCAACTTAGTATTACTTACTTACTTATTTTATTTCTATGGTAAGTAATAATTAATAAACATGACGTCAGTTGGGTATTTGACAATTTTGTTATGTCTATCATGTTTCTTTTATTAATATCTTATCTTATCTCGAAAATATAGAGCTTTTAAGTTTCCTGTTAGAAAAAGAGAGCACTATTGCAACATGACGTCACGGTTCAATAGCTTCGTACTTTCACCATACAAAATTTCGATTTAGAAAGAGACGGATACAGTCGCAGAGAAACAGCTTATAACTTATTTGTTTTTGACCGATTTATTGTATGTTTTTACTTATTCTTACATTTTACATTTTCGATTGTAATTAATTAACGCAATTTTCTCTAAAATAAACATTATTGACACGTCTGATTCTCGGAAACTCTTATGAATATGATTGTCTGGTGGGAGGCTTTGGCCGTGGCTAGTTACCACCTTACCGTCAAAGACATGCCGCCTTACTTAGTCATGTCCCGAGGGAACATGAATCTCTGAACCAACCCGTTCTCGCATCCCGTTCAGAGATTAGATTAAAGAAGTACGTAGGTATAGACGACGACCTCCCTGGCGCAGTGGTGAGCGCTGTGGTCTTATAATTGGGAGGTTTCGGGTTCGATTCCCGGCGGGGGCAATTCGGCAATTTATAATTTCTGAATTGTCTCTGGTCTGGTCTGTTGCGAGGCTTTGGCCGTGGCTAGTTACCACCCTACCGCCAAAGACCTGCCGCCAAGCGATTTAGCGTTCCGGCACAATGGCGTGTAGAAACCGATTAGGGATATGGGTTGAATTTACACTGCTATACCCCTTCCAAGTTAGCCCGCTACCATACTAGACTGCATCGTCACTTACCATCAGGTGAGATCACAGTCAAGGAATAAAAAAAATTGCCATCAAATAAAAAAACTTTTTCTTTACCAGGTTCTCATAACAAAACTTCGGTCAGCGAACACATTAGAAACGGAACAGTATAGGAAAGCGACGAAAGCGCTGCTAGTCCTCATCCCACTGCTGGGCATCACAAATCTGCTGGTGCTGTGTGGACCCAACGATGACTCGTGGTTTGCGCACGCCTTTGACTACATACGCGCTCTAATGCTATCTACGCAGGTACGTCTATAGTCTATACTACGATGCTCGATGCTCATTGGTCCAGTGGTTAGCAAGCTCGACTACAGATGACGAGGTCCTGGGTTCAATTCCCGGGATGGACCAAAAAAGTATTGGGTTTCCTGGTAGGTAAAAAAAACTGAAATCCCGTATTTTTTTGCCCATTTAACCATTTATCCCTTATAGGCTGAAAAAAATCTGACAACCCTAATGCTGAGCCACCCTCGTGCCTCGGAGAGCTGTAAAGCCGCCGGTCCTGCGCCTGATCTCTTTCGGGTTGTGTCGACAGCTTTAGCTGCCATTTCGGAGATTGCCCATAGAGAATAAAAACCATTTCTTCCCGCAGGGCTTCACGGTCGCTCTGTTCTATTGCTTCATGAACACAGAAGTACGTCACGCCATAAGGTATCACGTGGAGAGGTGGAAAACTGGCCGCACAATCGGAGGCGGCAGGCGGAGAGGAGCTTCATATTCCAAGGACTGGTCTCCGAGATCCAGGACTGAGAGTATCCGGTAAGAACGATAAGCATGACAGAATGTTGTTTAAAGCCTTCAGTTCAAATTGTTCCAACGTGTTCGGTAAGTGCCGGTCAAAGTATGAACACCTGTAGGGTTAGTATAAGATTTAACTCGATTGATCGTATTCGTATTCGATGACATAAACGTCACAGTAAATTGAACTATAACTAAATTTAATTAGAGCTCAATTTTGCGTATGCATTGATACGCTCCTAATTAAAATCGGTTGTACTGATTTGTGACTTTAAAACTATACATTTAAGGTTCATTTGACTTTGACGCTAATGCCGTCGACTACGAATACGAACAATCGAATTAAATCTTATACTAACCCCACTGTTTAAAAATTACGTCTAGTTCCTTTGATGTGTGCCAAAAAACCGACACTATGCAAGCCGCTAACACACGTGCACGCTAAAAATGTAGAGCTTTGTATCGCCTGCATGCATTTACCGAGCACGATGGGATAACGTATACAAGGGGCTTAAGACGAACTGCATGTAACTAAGCTATCATCGTCAATATTTGTGTAACGCAAAACTGATTCTAGAAATTTTCAATATTTTATTGTATTGTTATTATACACAATCACTTCATTTACATCCAAAAGAGTGGACTCATCACAAATTAAATAAGTCACTTTAATTTAACATACCTACCTACTCGTTTTAAACACTCACTTCTCAGTTAAAATTTTGAAGCTTTAGGTTCAAGGTAGATTGCGGTGGAGACAAAAACGCACCGTGTTGCTTTAATTCTTCCGTCATATACCTTGAGCCATACTTGAAAATTTTATTGCCAAGTTTTTAATGCATGATACTGTTATTATTTTATCAATGAAGTACATGAGTAGTTTTATCCTGTATAGCTTAACCATGACCATTCACGAGATTCATTCATTAATATAGTAAGTGCTAATAATCGTTTTTCCTTCCATTCTGCGCTCAGAGTATATCAGGTATCATCTGAGCAATATAAAATAAGCATTAAATAAATGTTTGACCACATGCTTATGCAATTATGCATGGTACTTACATAGTAATAAATGCTTCGCATGGTCTCATTCCATATGAAATTGACAAATTAATAAATTATGACTGCTTGGTCTTATTTATTCTGTAAGGTTACATGCTTGAATAAAAAAATCTTTTAAGCTTATAAGAATATCGTCTCAAAGTCATAGCAGTGGAATAACAGACCGTACAAAATGCGCAAAATGCAATTGAGATACATTCGAAACATTTGCGAAACTGCCTGTTCTATGAAGCAGAAACTAGTTCTGCTGTTATGGTTTCACGGCGATTATATTAAAGATCTAAGGGGACTAACTACTATAAGAAAAACCGCAGAAAGTGTAAGAGCCGCGCAAGGCATTTTCTGAAAATGCGTGCGAGTTGCGACAAAGAAATACTAATTAGGTACATAATTAGTATTCAACAGCGATCGGCATTTATCTGACATCTCTTCACGCATTTAAACGTCACACCAGCTACCGCTGACAGTTATAGTTTTTGCATTTCACGAGGGTGCGTGAGCTTTACTTGTGCTTACGTCGTGTACATGAACATTGTGTAAGAGTGCGTGCCTGTCAGGAGTCTAAGTGGGAGCTTTCGCTCACACTTACACAGATACGACACACACACAACCATGAGACACATGCCCTCGTGAGTTGAAAGAACTATACTGAAATGTACACATACAGCACATACACTCTGGTTGTTCTTGCATCTACTGCTTGTCTTGCGAGTTATGCTGCCTGTGAAATCTTCATCTGCTTAAAAGTTTTTACTTATGTACAAGTCTCTTGCGTTACTGTTAAATTATTCTTTATTTCAAACTAACATGTAACAGCTGTTGTCGAGATTTATGCGGTCCCGTTTCCAAATCCATATTTGATCACCCATTTTTTTCCATTAGGCTCACGGTATGAAGATTCATGGACCTCGATCCGACCTTCACCGGTGCTTTCGGAAACGGGCTTTATTGCATTTAAGAAGAGAATTAAACACGATGGACATAAATATAATGTGGATTTGGAGAAAATTTTCTACTTATTCCTTTTTACTTTGTTACGTTTTACATTACTTTACAAATAAATCAATGTTTTATCTGCTTTATGTCGGACTTTTTTTCTGCCTATGCTCTCTCACTTCCTTTTCGTCACGGGAATTTGCATGCCAGATCTTTATTTCAGGTAAGCTTGTTTTATTAAGACCCAAACACATTACCTACTGTGTTGTGTTGTATTTATCGTAACGTGAACGAACACGATGATGAACGAACGATGAAAAAGTGCGCGCTGTAGGGTTAGTATTTAAGATTTAATTCGATTGATCGTATTTGTATTCGATGACATTAGCGTGAAAGTAAAATAAACCATAATTGTATTGACTTAAATTCACAAATTCAGTACAAGCGATTTTAATTTGGAGCGTATCCGTATAATCCGTATATGATAACGTATGTAAATCTGCGTACGTAAAAATGCATACATGAAATTGTATTCTAAACCAATGTATTTATGGTTCAATTTACTTTGACGCTAATGTCATCGAATACGAATACGGTCAATCGAGTTAAATCTTATACTAACCCTACTTGTCATGCCGTGCTGGTTCGTAACGTAACTCATTTTCAAATATCAAAACGTGCACCAAGTACAGGAGCTATATAGTATGAAATAGTGAAATGTGACTTCGTACACATTTGACTTTTTTTTTAAATAAATTATATATTTACTTTTTTAAAGGAAAATGAGAATTACTTTTAAATTTAACACTTTTTGAACCAAAGGTAGGATTAAAAGATAGAATTGGTTGAAAATATTAAAAATTATCACTTTTTGTAGCAAAAGTGATACAGCAATAAGCAAAGATATTGTAAAAAAAATTACTAGCATTTTAGCACGTTTTGGTGCGAAATAATACCAAGGGTGGAATCAAGAAATATGTAGATGTAGGATAAAAATAATGGAAAAATACTTAGTGAATTAATTATCACTTTTTGTTCCTAACCTCCTCAATTGATTGTTTCAAATGGTTATCAAATTTAAAACTAACAGAGGACATACTTTTTATGTACTATATGAGATCTTCCATTATTAATCGCTAAAAAATAATAATTAATTATTGACATAAACAGTATTCCAGTTCGTTGATCGTAGCGCCTTGAGATACAAAACATCACGGCACCGCAATGTGTTTGGGCCTTTAACATTATAAAGTTTCATTATTTTGCTTATTTTTTACATATAAAATATTGAAGCTTGGTAGGTAGCTAGATACCTATAACTTAAATTACGCAATATCGTCAAATCTTTTTCTCAATACTTATTTTAATAATAGTTATGTTAAACATAACTGGAGTCTTCTACACTATTTATCTTAGAATAGAATAGAATAATTTTTTATTCAAATAAACTTTTACAAAAAGCTTTCGAATCGTCAAATGAATCTACCACTGTATCTGCATTTGTACAAAGTTCGTATTACAAACATTTTTTGAGCCTTTGACCCTTTAACACAGAATAACCAAGTAGTTCAGGTATATACTATGTAGGTACATAGTATATGTAGCTATAGGAGTTTACCTCCTATGGAACCATTATAGGATTTTTCAATGCAAAACGATAATTTACTTTTAATCAGCAAATTCAAATTGAGTCCTGCAGACCATCAGCAGAGCTAAGCTTACGACGACGGTTAATAAAGTCAATGCGACAATTTGAAGCCTCAATAGCCCAACGGTTAAAGGTCACTCAAAACTGAAAGGTCGCAGGTTCGAATCCCACCCGTTGCACTATTGTCGTACCCACTCCTAGCACAAGCTTTCCTCTTATTTGGAGGGGATAGGAGGATATTCGTCAACTTAAGTTTGGCTAATATTCTTTAAAAAAAAATGCTTTCTTTTTCGTTGCATTGTTGGATCCTATTTCTAAGCACAGCTTTGTGGTAGGTTGTACAGCCACCCTTCGAAACGGGAGTCTGCAGCCTCAGAGACGACTACCACGACACTGCTAGTTCCACGGATGTCGCTTGCCCCTCACTACGATGGCAGACATCTACATGCTGTAAGTGGGAGTTTGTAATATACCGGAAATCGGTAACATTGAAAGCCCGGCGTAAGGGAAGCCACATACGATCAAGTTTGCCGTCAAGTTTGCATGATGCTTTGGGATTCGAAGAAAGGATCGATACCTGAGTAGAGTAGTATCGATACTTTTGGTTCGATACCTGAGTAGTATCGATACTTTTGGTTCGGTAACTAGGTAAGTTCCCGAAAGTTGTAACACTCCATCAAGAGAGATAACATTATACATACTTACGATACTTTCCCAATCCAAGTTAGCCCGCTACCATCTTAGACTGCATCGTCACTTACCATCAGGTGAAATCGCAGTCAAGGGCTATCTTGTCATCGAATTAAAAAAAAAATTACTCGATGCTTTTTATCTCATCATTAGATTTCAAGCGTCAGACAGCAGGTATCGATCTTTTCTCGAATCCCTAAGCATCATGCAAACTAGATCGTATAAAGCCTCCCTTATGATTTTTTTTTATGTGAATTGCTAGTTAAAAATCAGAAAAACAAAATAAGCGATAGACGTACTCTTTCAGGAGAACCCTGACCCTAAAGCCTTTCATTAAATATCTGCAAAAACACTGAAAAATTAAAAAAGATACCCGTACGAAATGTTCCATATCAACTATCACCAAAGATGTTTAACAGCTGGACGCACATATGCAATAAATTGTCAACCCACACAACTTATCAATTGAAAAGTTAACTTTAGTCCTTTACATTATGTAAGTAGGTAGATATGTTTTTAATTTGACAAAGTTTTGTGGGTTGAATTTCTGTGATCGAAGGGGTTGAAACGTTACTGCATATGAGCTTCGACCACTTAGCCAAGACTTGGTAAGCGCACGCATTCCCCTCTGCCGAAGTACATGTACAAACGTACGTGTCAGCTTATAAGTGTGACACCTTTTGAGTTAGTGTGCGTTCATACAGACATTAAATTTTTTACAAGGGTGTGCGGAAGTGAGTAAACGGGTGCTGTACGTAGGCTGTACGTGATTACCTCACCTCCCGCAGAAAGTGGTAGAATATATTCAGTACTAAAGGCTCGTCCCGGCTTAATGGTCGAAGCATATGTGCATCCAACTAATCGTATGTTTATTTACATGTCCTATGCGCAGGATTATATAACGAGCGGGAGCGCAAGCGGCGACCAATCGCCGGTGTGAGGAGGGGGGCGGGGGAGGCTCTCGCGGCTGCGCACTCTGCCCGAGGAGGATGCCCCTCCCGCCTCTCCCGCCTTCTCCAACCCCAACCTCAAAACCGCGCTGAACAGGTCGCACTCTTCATCCAGCTCGCAAGCGACGACGACGTCCGACAATTCCAAGCACAACTCCCAAGACAGCATGCAAACGTTCGAAAACAAACACAGTGACAGCTGTCAGAGGGAAGCCTACGTCATAAACGACTGCTGTCAACCAAGAACGCTCAAGTTCGAAAACAAAGGCATCGCCACTTACTTCACGTTCCACAATGCTACAGATGTTTCTACCTCAAACTGCAATGATCTCATATCGACAACTGAAAAGTACCCTGTTTCACCCAATGGCACTCTGAAACGTTATGATTAGAGTAATGCTGTAAATATTAAACGCTGTGTCAAAGTTAATTTAAGTTTGATGTAAATAATAATAATTTAACATAACGTAGATAGATATATTATGTATTCAGAGTCGCTTGAGTTATAATATTCTACTCTGATTTACGATTACGGGCTTCAGTGTAATTTATAGCGATAGTGGTTTTAGTATATTGTTCGTTGTCGGAAAATTTAAATTTGAATATTCTCAATATGTTTGTTCCTTTACAAAAAGTAATTTAACTTAATCTAAATACTAAAAAAGTAAAGTAATAATAATACCAATAATAGCACTCAAACCACTCGAACGAGAAAATGTGAACGCTTTTTGCGTTAACCCGCTGAATAGCCAAAATTAGAATAGCCTAGGTCACTACTCACTAGCACTCCTCCGGTCAATAGTGGACTCTATGAGACGGGATGACAGATCTGAAAAAAGAATCTAAAAAAAAAGAAAGAAAGATCTTGAATTGTGTATATAGCTCATACATTCATACGTAATTATTAATTAAGATCATTAATCATTCATTACTCGTCAGTCATAGGTACATTTTAGCCATTGAAGCTTGGACAACCATCGCTTAAGGGCGGCTGCGTTGCCTACGGCGCGCCGTTCGGGTCACCAAAAATATTTTTGTTTTTTAAAAATAAAAATTAAATCTTTTTGACGAAATTGTTTATAAAGTTCAGTTTATATGTATGTTATATGACGTTATATGTATCTATTTCGTAAGATAGAACATTAATATAGATATCGTAAGATTTCAATGTTATATTTTGTAAATATTAAAGGTTATTATTAAGTATGATTAAAAATAATCGATTTTACCTCTTGAGTGTAAAATATATACTTGATTAGATACTATTTCCTGGTATTTTTGTGAAATAAACAAAAAATCAGGAAATAACATAAAAAAAATATTTTAATTTTAAGAATTTTGTATCTTTCCCTACTACAGTTTTAGGAATAGTCGCGTCTGCATTTTTTCTACTTAAGAAATAATTCAGTTATACTGATTCATCATTATAACATATTAAATTACCAGTTCATAATATATTATGTATAATTACTTATATATAAATAAATGTTGCCAAAGCTTTATGTACGACTACAAACTAGATGAGATAATATTTTAATACTTATTCGATAAAACTTAGATTAATAAGTACTAATTAGGTAAAATTGGGAAACAAAGCGCTAATTGTATAGTAAAAATCTAGCATATCGTAATTTTACACATAAATGGTTACCTAATAGGCAAACTAACAAATATGAAGCTATATTTCTGTTATTTCTATTACATCATCTAATTTATTTAATGCAAATTGTGTAAGCTAGTCGTAAGCACAGGTCGTAAGTATTACAACTAATTACACTTTACAGAAATATAAACTATATTTTTATGGCACATCTGTTCATATTTACATTTATTAGTTACACTCCTACTTGAATTACATAAGATTCTCTAAACATCGGAGTATAATCAAAATTTCGCATATACAATATACAGAATACAGTCGTACAAACTGAAGAAACGTGCTTAAATATAAAATAATTCAAACAAATCTTCCTTAATTAGTTCTACATACAATTCGTAAGCAGTTTCCACAGTTAATAAATTAATTTTACCTACCTAATTAATGTATTTTGATGTAAAAACTCATTGTGAATTTCAATATATTTTATTAAGTAAATTACATGTATAAATATTATATAATATTACGTAAAATTTATACATTTTATATATTGAAACGTATAAAATGATATTAAGTATATATAAAAGTTATATCTATACATTAATTTGTATCTTCCTAGCGCTCTTAAATGTACGTAATAAATGTTTATATCTTGAATAAAATATTTGATTCATTTAATGTATTTTTAAATTCTATTCCAAAACACCCATAAAAATTTACGAAAACAGAAGTTTCGAGTAATTTTTGTTTGAGCACCTGTCTTCAATACATTGGCCGTGCTCCTCACCCGTCCCCGAAATACTCAATCATCAGCCCTCTCCATATTTTTCCTCCGCACCATCAGAAATTTTGAAAAGTAACCGTCTTGCATAGTTCCCAACTTGTAGTCTCTTCAATATTCGCCATATATTTCCCCCACCTATGTTTAATACCGTAACCATGCTCCTCACCCATCTTCCAACCCCCCGATCATCATCTCTCTCGATACTTTTTCACTGAATCATTTGTCAACAAAATATATATAAACAACTATAAAACTATATGCTTTGTTTTATATTTCTATAAAAACAAATTTTGAAAAGGAAACCTATCAAAGTGTTGCATAGTTTTTAATGGAAAAATAAATTCCGCCATCTTGAATTTTGTTTGTATTCATCAAGTAGACCTTTGGGTCCTGCTCATTGTTTGCCAGAAAACCTTCCATCTTTAAAAATATATTCCATTCATTAAAAGTATAGTTCATTCCGAAAAAGTCTTCAAGAGGTGATCAGTCAGTCTATGGGTGAAAACTATCAAAATGTACCTACGATGGAAAAGACATTCCTTTGCAAATATTTAAGTAGGTACTATGGGTATATAAATATGAATAACCTTTAGGGCCGTATCAACACGAGCCATGTGTAAAATATTCAAGAAAACATGAGGGATTACCAAGGGTTGGACTTTATGTTTTGCATTTTGTAGTAGGTATGTTCTGTGAATTCATTTATGAAATACCTTTCTCTCTGACTCACGCGCGTAACAATTTTATTTCAATGAACTATAAAAAATTTCTACGTTATCCCATTTTTTATAGCCAAGTTTGTCTTCTCATAGAAAACTTTGCCATGAAATACCATCCATCGATCACATACCATCGCAAATATGAAAATTATATTATCTATTATGATTGTGCCACCCAACTTATTTACTCCTTGAAAAGTTGCTAAAGTTATTGAAGCCTACAGAATTCAAAAGGGTATAGTACCGCGCGACCGGAAAGATTAAACAACAAAGCGAACCAAAGTAAATAGGCAATTACCAACTTTAGTGTCAAAGTCTGAAAATATTCCGAATTAAACAGAAAGTAAAAAACCGGCCAAGTGCGAGTCAGCCTCGCGCAGAGTGTTCCGACGTCCATTTCTTGGTTGGAGATTTTTTTTGGTATTTCTTTTGCAGGCACTGCCTAATTAAGTTTTTTAACTCCCGACGCAAAAATGACGGGGTGTTATAAGTTTGACGCGCGCGCGCGCGTGTGTGTGTGTGTGTGTGTGTGTGTGTGTGTGTGTGTGTGTGTGTGTTTGTCTGTGGCATCGATGCAGCCGAAGGGATGAACCGATTTTGACTTTGTGAGTTCGGGAGTGTTCTTAGCTATGTTTGATGAAAATCGATCCGAGAAAGCCGTAAATTACCTACATATTTTTTAGCCGAGAATTACATATTTTTTTACAACTCCCTCAATATGGATATCAAATTATGAAAGGGCTTGACTTGTAGAATATGATAAATTCCTCTAATATTCATATTTATTCTATATCAATTCTGATTATAAGTTACGAAAGATCAAAGTTAGGCGAAAATGTCAAAAACTTTTTGAATGTAAATTTTTCGTTACTAAGTTTATGATAATTTGCCAAGTATTAAACGACTCCAATTTCGGCCTAATGTAATATTGAAATCATTAGTTAGTTTTGGAACTTTTCTATTTATTTGTGCCATCTTTGTGCCTTTCTTGATTGTGTCACCGGGAAGTACCTACACTACAACTTAAGATAAATCATAAACATATTATAAAGGACACATGTACACAACTCATCTCTAATTAAGGAAGAAATGTCTTCCAGAAGTCCTCGAAAGTTTAATCAAGATATTAATAAAATATAATAAGATAAGATATCAAAATTGGGAGTAGATACTTTTAAAATTTTGATATTTTACAACAGCTTTTTATATTAATATTCAATATTATAATTTTCAACTTCAAAACGTTTCTGACAAAAAGGGCCATGACACACAAATAACAGACACCCGACAGACAAACGGACAACAAAGCATAGACTTATTAGATATATTACCAAAGTGAATATTTTTACACTACGTTTAGTGTAAAGTTCAGAGTTAAGTGTAAGTTTTCAGAGTTCTGTACCGTTGTACAGAACTCTGAAAAGACAAAGCTCACAGACTAACCTCCCTGCGGCGACAGCTTTCCCCATAATAAATCACTTCTGACACGTAATTTTATTATAGGTATACCTACTAGGTACAATCCCAAGCCGAGCATCTTATCTCTTTATAACTAGGACTCATGTCTTCGAAAAATGAGCCGTCTATAGTATATTGATATTATGATACTGGTATGTATTGAGTATTTTACATAGTTTACTGTTTTCGTGCCTGGAAACAAGCTTGTATCACAGCAACTCGCTAGGTAGGTAGGTACGTCGCGACTCGCGACGGTTTATATATTATATCGATCGAATATTATGATGATGTGATGTGATAATATTATGAGTCCTCTATACCCTAGTATATTAATTTACTAAAAATAAAAGATTCAAAAATAGACTACTGAGTCACCCTCTCTGATTGAAACTAAAAAAATCAAGAATTTTCAATCGCGAAATCCAATCATTTTATTTCATAGCGAATTTAAATTAAGGACACAGTTGTCATTAGGGACTGTAACTTTAAATGTATAGAACTCGACGCATCGATTTATTTTAATTAGAAATCTGCAGAAACTCTTACTAGAGGTAGATACTAGGTACTGAATATAAATGATCGGAAAATTCTAAGCCACTGAATAGGTAGGTTATAAGTATAACTTATAGGTAAAACGAATCCCGATGGAATATTGATAGAGTGGCTCACACATAATTTATGACCCTATTTCCCTACCTTTATGGCTTGCACTTAGAACTCTCCTAAGAAACTTTAAGTGATTCCAAGCTACAACCTATTTTAAGTAGGTACGATTTAAATGTACAAATGAATGTTACAAACCTACTTATCGAACCTCGCCCGTAAGGGTTCGAAAGTACCTTATTTGTTTTGGCTAATGGAAAATAATTTTGTTAAACCAAAAAAATCATAGTAATTTTATTTTTACCAACAAAAACAAATTCCATATCTAATTTTATTTTTATTTTCTATGGATTTCTAGCTCGCATTCTATAGTCCCTTATGGTGACAACATGACGTTTTATTAACGCCATTCAGGCTGAAATATTGTCCACAACTTGATGAAAATGATAATTTTGATCATAATTAGACAAAAAAGTTTTTTTTTTTTCAATACTTTAATACCTACTTAAAATGACAATTAAAAATAAAATAAATTAGACATTATACTTTATCACAAACTTTATCACGATAATCTTTCCTTCCTTATAAGTAGCGGGTACGATTTGCGCTGATCTTGCTAATATCACCACAATATCATTCTTTTTTGCCTATTATAGGTATGTCACTATTGATTCTTGAAAATAAGATAGCAAAAAAGTGTGGTACGGTACGAGAAAACTTTTAAGACATAAACATAAATAGAAATAGTATGTGTAGCATACAGAGGGCAGTCTGTGAATATTGGAGGAAACATGTTATAAATACAGGCGTCATTGAGTCATTAGTCAGTCGTGCTAGGACCACGGGTCGGATAGCACATACACTGTAGTCTTTGGATAGCACGTCGGTTGTGTAACACGCATTATGTGTGCCTGGAATGTGCATTGGTATATACGGACTATATACTTGACTACTATATACGTGAGTGTTTGAGTATACTACAGTATGACTGAATGATTTGGTGTAACATTTTTGTGATCTTGTTTAAGTTAACAAACTGCCAGCTTCAGTACTTTCTACACCTGCTCGTAAAATGCGCACTTAAAGATTTAACAACGCCGTAAAAATCAAAGTAAATTCGTCTCTCTCCCATTTTATATTAACATTGTTTCAATAGTGAATCAATGTAATGAAACTGTTGAGTTTGTTGCTGTTGAGTTTTTCTCAGTAGAATCTGCTTCAATTGTGAGTTGGAAAATTTCTTCAGCTTATTTTCCTGGCAAGCTTTATGTTTCGTCGACTATTGAGATATAAGTAACTGCACAAACGGTGAATTTGGTTTCAGTTGTTTCTGTTACATTCCACTAGAATAATTTAATTTATAAGTTAGGTTACAATGGGGCTAGCGTGTGAAAGCCCCCTAAAACTTGAGATTGCTGGCGTGATATTTCTTTGCGTATCAAAAATTGCTGAATGAAGTTCTGTTTGCTTTTTAATAATGAAGCAAGTCTCTACATAAAATACTAATCATGCGTGAATACACTGTGTAAATACCGAGAAAATGCCCTATGAAAGCAACAAAGGCTGCAACTAGGGTCACCCACTGCCCTGGAATCTCGGGAATACACCACATTACGCCTCTATTATTATTTATTACGAAATATCGGCCTCCCAGAATGTAGTATGTACCCGAAAAATTCCCATATTGGGTATCTCCTATAATGCCCTTTGTAGATAAAAGAAATTCCCAGTATTTTCCAGTCCGCTGCTGCCTTGTCGGTCGTCTGCGACCTCCAAATTAACTTTTATAATTTCCCTGACATTATTTGAGCTTAAGGAGGAAAGTAAGTACTTATACTTACAAAAGTTTATATAGATAAACTTTTTCTTTAATCCCAATTAAAACTGTGCGGCTACGCCCGCGCTAATGTATTTTATCGAGCGAACTCGACCTGTACGTACGTAGCTACCTATATCCATTTAAAAAACAGGCGAAATACAAATTGCTTTTGAGTACTCTGATTTTATTTTTTGGAGACTGTAAGTAGTATTAAATATTATTCATGCTGAAGACTAACATTCTTCTTTCTTCTCCAACTAAGCGTAAAACTTTTGATATCCATACGACAATAATGCAACGAGTGGGATTTCAGATTTGAACCGTCTCGACCTTATAGTTTTCAGCTCGCGCTTTGGACCTATTTGCGCAATAAATGAAATCGATACCGATCAAAAAATGATATCGATCGATGATTATTTTAATTTTAATCAGTAAATTAAAACTCCATCCATTAGCTCTTTTAGCTAGATTTCGGGCATGGTGGCCAATCTTAACGGAGATTAACACACTACTTATGCAGAAGATTTTATTATTATAGATTACATAAACGGATGTGCAAATATAGATGCACTCTCTATTCCTTCACTCTTATAGTACCTACTCTATAATAGGGTACACTATAATAGCAGGTAACATTAATTTCCCAACAAACACCTAACATTTTTTATCGCGACAAATAAGACAAATACTCCTAAGCAAGCCATTAGAGTTTAGACCAACGAGCCAGATTATATCTATATAGCAGAGTAAAAAGTACAGTGAATTTTTTAAATAAAAGAAGAACAAGTTAAAGACAAAATTATAACTCGAATGGTCTTCTCTAATGATCTCAAGCCATCTTAATGAGTTTTTATATACTTTCTTATTGCTGGTATAAAATTGTATTCGCTTAGGTCCAAGGCACATTAAGGCGAGACAAAGCGAAACGTCTTTACAGAAACATTAGAGAGTAAACTGAACTCATTCTCCACGGCAACGTAATAAAATGTACCTATACATTGTGTGAGACAAATTGAAAAACAATTGAGCTTGCACCCGTTGCCGGGTTTTATTTTTTATTTCCTTGAATTTCAACATTGCACAATGGAATTAAAGTTCAGTTTACGTTGCAACTGCTTTAAAAAGACTGTATAGCGTAGCTTCAACTCAATCCCGCAATTTATGCCTTGAGTCTATGTGCCCTGTGCCTATTTTATGTAAAAGTTTTCAGGCTGTCATTATCGGTTTCAAACTTTACTACCGCAAATCCTCTTTACAACTTGGCGCCCTCTAAGGTTTCCTGTATCGGTGGTGTTTCTATAGGTAGAGGTACACATTTATTTTACTAAAGAGTGTGATTTCGAAATAACGGCCTTTCATTAAGAATTTGATCGATAGCATAAGTATCTATTTTAAATTTATTATGTCTAAACCTTGAGATAAGGTGCAGTGTACAAATAGATGTTGGTGTAGAAAGGGCCGCCACTGTCCACCTTCGAAAACCTGAGCTTGTGGACTGTATGAATTTAGAATTTAGATGCTCCGAAGGATCAGGGGGCGAATGAAGGGATAGCGGGAACTCCGTGCACTAACCTTGTAAAGTCCCCGGGACTGGAGCCAGGTGCGCACCTCCACTATCGGCCACTCCGGAACACGTCGGCGTCAGCTGGGCAGCGAAGTCGTTCACCCACACTCTTTTTTGTTGGTTGGTTAAAACACGAGGACGGGCGACACAATGGGTGCATGCGCCTCGCGGAGACGAAAAGTTCGAACTGTTTTAGGTGTCATGGCGTCGCAATTTTGACACCACGAACGTCATTTTAGTGCACGAAAGGAAATGGAGGGTAGATGATAATTATTTTGACATATAATGTCAATCCAAATAAAAAAACCAAAAAGGTGGCGTTACCAGATGTATAGGTAAGTAGGTAAGTACGTATCTTCAAGCCTCTATGGATTTACTCAATGTAAAATACATTATAGTATAATTCTATATACATTATAATATTTGCTCAGTATAAGACTATGAACATTGAAAAATATTTTGTGCTTACATGGTGCCTACCGAGAAATGAAAAAACTAAAAATTTTCAACTCCACAAAAATAATATTTTCAAAAAGATTAATTATTAACATTATTATTCTGAAATATTTTTCTGAATAATGAAATATTTTTATTTTTAAGCTTTGGAAGAGATGCGGTTGTAAATTTTCCACCGACAAATTACAGCACTCACCCGTTGAGTTTAATTTCCTCCGCGAGTCAGTTAATGGGCCGAAAGTGAGTTATTACTGATGAAATCAAGTTCACCAGACCTACAATACCTTTAGCTATATTTCTTATACTCTACCACAATATTTATTTAAGACTTCACTCACCTATTTGAATGAAAAGGCAGAAATAATAACAAAAGTTATTTATTATAACAAAAGATTATTGTAAGTAACCAAAGCAACCTATATTCCAAGATTATTTTCGAACTACCGGTAATGGTAGGTAATTACAAAAATCTTCAAGGAATACAGTAGGTACGTCAGTTCATTTTCTTGTTATCAGCCTTTATACGACGACGAGCTGGTCATAGGTCTCTTGCATAGACTTCCACATATCTTGGTCTTGCGCCGCCTGTATTTAACGATCTTGCGATCTAGTGGAGTCTGCAAATTCTAGGTAGTTAGGTACTTTTATTTATGAAACCTCATTCGTTCGTAATTTCCAAGGTTTCGTGAATACATTATGCAGAACTTTCAAACAGTTCTTAAAGTAAACAATTATATTATACTGTAGGTAACTCTACATCTATAGGTAGGTAGGTGTACGTACTCTTACCTACCTTCTTAAATATTATATAGAGAAAACTATGCTCTCGCTATTCCTGCGGGATCAAATCAGACATGAGGAGATCCGCAGTCGAACCGAGATGTAGGTACCTACCTACCTACACCTACCTGACATTTATACATAGCTTGGATAGCTAAGTTAACGCGATATTTATAAAAACATCTGCAATTATGACAATAGTTATACAAACTATTACTACTACTAAAATTGTTTTTTCATTAAGTAGGTACCTACTTGCCTTATTTATTTTTTGTAGTTGTATTATTTTTAAATTAAATAATGTAAAAAGGCATGTAATTAAACGAGCTTCTATTTAATACCATTATTGGCTTCTAAATTACTAAGTCAGCTTCAACTAGTGAGCCTCTAAAAAATATAATTTTAGCATCTATATTTATAACTTAGCTTCAAACCGTGAACTCCTAAAATACTTAAATATTATCAAATAATACACCAAATCTTCAACCACATTTTTAATTTTTTTTTTTTGTGAGAAAAATGAAATAAAAAAATGTTTCTAACTAAATAAAAAAACGTTTTTTTTTTTGATAAAATGAAATTAAAAAAATGATTGAAATTTAAATTTAACTCAAGATAAATACCTACACATAACATTATAACATTTTTGAAAAAAAAAACAAATTTTTTTTCAACTTTTTTTTTAGTTTTAGGTAGGTTTACGATCCCAACAGAACCTAAGTGCCCGGCCTTCGGCCGGGCACCTGAATATTCATGTATAACCCTAACCTAACCTAACTTTAGTTTAAAGAAAAAATTATACAAAAATAATTGCAATATTAACACACTAACAACAGAACAACAAAAAAAACAAATGCATGTTTTGAATGGCGCTCTCTGATTGGTGCAAATAGCCATAACCAACGAGATCGTGCAAATTGCCAGTCGCATCCGTCTCACTCGCACCAACGAAATCGTGCAAATGGCCAGTCGTATCCATCTCACTCGCACCAAATCGTGCAGTGGCAGTGGACAATAATAAAAATAGTGGCTCTTTATTTGATGCTTTCTTTGGAATATTTTGTGGCCATTGTGAAGAAGCCGAGTTAGTATATTAGAAGCTTCATCATTTTCCCGTTGCTGAGTTATTAAATTAGAAGCTAGGTTTTGATGCCAAAAAATAAATTTTGTTGGTCGACTTATTATATTCCATGTAAAAATACTACATGGCGCAGCCGAAATAGTTCAATTAGAAGAGGATCTTACCGGCTGCGCCATGTAATATTTTTAAATAAAATAATGTGTTCTGGTCTTAGGTAAGATTCACTTTAAAAGTTGGTTCACTTAGGCTGGGAATATACGTCAGATAATATGTACAATCATATAACGTTCGTGATTTGTAATTTTTACAGACTCCTTAGTAGGTAAGTACACGTCAAGCTCAGTAACAAACATAGACAATGTAACTTTCCCTTACTACAGAAGTGGCCTTATATTTTACTGTTGATTATTGATTACTGTTGAAGTATTTATTAAAAAAAAATTAAAAAAGTCGAAGTAGTACTTATCTCGAAGGAGGTTAACTTTTAGTGAAATTAGAAGCCTCATTAGCTCAACGGTTAAAAAGGTGACGACTGAAAACTGAACGGTCACAGATTCGAATCCCATCCGTTCCACGATTGTCTTATCCACTCCTAGCACAAGCTTTCCGCTTATTTGGAGGGGATAGGAGGATATTAGTCAACTTCAGCGTGTTTCGATTCTCTAAAAGCTGCATCAAACATTGCTAATTTGCTACAGTCTCAATTGTGGTGTTTGGTTGAACTTATCGCGTTCTCTCTGCAACAATGCATTCTAGTCAATAGCGATTGATTTATCGGCCAATCAGAGGCGATTGCAATTAGCAATCATTTTTAGAGGATATAAATTCACAGGATACAAATGATTTTATAACTTTTCATGCAGATAGGTACCTATCTAACATTTATCAAGCGCCAATAACAAATGGCGTCAATAAATTTTCTGCACAAAATACGAAAAATTTCCCTGATAGGCTTCAATATCCGTCGGGGAATGAGGAAATAGGGTGGATCCAATCCAAACCGAGATAATTAACTCCCACACTGTTCCAGCGTCCATTCACGCTCCGTGATTACTTCACGGGTAGAGATAAAGGCTACTACAAACGATGGTAGCGCGGCGCGATAGCGATTTACCCAAACTAGGCCTGGCGCACTTCGCAGTTCTGCGGAGCTGCAAGTACATGGCGTACCTCTTCGAAGGGCCTAAATTCAGAGAGTGCGAAGGGGTAATAGTTACGTGATAGAAAGAGCGAAAAGTCTAAGTAAATAAGGCGATAGGTAAGTAGCGCTGTGTCAACCTCAATTGCATTAATTTATTGTGTGGTAACAAGAGTCGCTATTTATTTAAATCATTTTGCGGAGTGAATCTTTTGTACCTTTAGGTAAGCTACCTAAAGATACAAAAGGTACTTTTAGGTATTCTGTGCCCAAAATCCAACACGGTAAGTAATTTATTTTAGTCTTGTGTAGTATATATGCTGAGTACTATTATGAATGATTTCCCGACACTGAACGAGATCAAACCATTCGGTATGATTAATTAAGCAGTTTGACATGTCGTGGAGTTCGTCGCGCGGTGGTATGCTACAGGCCTAAAAATTATAATAGGTACATAATAGATTTTTCCTATAATTTTACTGCTCTTTTATGTAAGTAGGTAACCTAACTAAGAAAAATTGAAAATGTCAACTTCTAATTTAAACTTTTCCTCAGTGTGATGGACATACCTAGGTATAACCAAATTACGTAGGTACCTACGCTACGCTTGGAATTTTTAAATTCGTTAGGAATCGGGAAAACCCCGGTAGTAAGAATACTACCGGGGTTCATGGGAAAAACAGGCACTGCCAATAGTCCTACATAAAACATAATATCTATAGATATATAGGTAGGTACGTTTCCACTCTATTTGCAAAAATATACTTATACTTACGTTGAGAAATCGCACCACGTAAATAAGTATTAGGTACTTAAATATTACTTGTTTTTCCGAGAAAACTGCGCTTCCTTTACCTTTGGTGGGTTTTATTCCACCTGAACGAATTTACCATGTAACCGCGGGGTTGTACCCATCTAAATCCCACGGTAGGTCGCTGGTTTTGGAATGTTTGGAGTGGACTGTATAATATACAGTCCACTAAACATTCCAAAACCAGCGACATATTATGTTGATGTTATGGTTTCGATAGCTTCCTATTTCTGGGCAAACCTTCAACGTCAAACGGTGGAAACGAAATTAAAAAATCCACTCACCTCTTGATGTCGTCGGTCCGCCAGGCCGAAGATGTTGGTTGGCCTTTGTCCCGCTAGATAGTTTGGTTAGGAATGCAAAATCTTGAGTTCCATTAGTTCGGCACACACACACTTCACTAGGCAGCTGTCGTTAACGTGAATTTAGAGTTCGAACCGACGAGAAGACGATGATGAGCCGATGGACACGATGTCCAGCTTTTCGAGAGGCACTCGACAGCGAGCGGGCGTTGCTGGCGCGGCGTCTTGCAAAGAACTCACTGTCCGCCGCTTGCGATGGCGGACGCGAATGATCGACGAAAAGAGGGTGGATCGATAAAATCGAACCCACCGAATTGACAATGACCCACAGTTTGCCCAGATTGTCTAAATCTATCAAAACAAAACATCATCATATTTCTGAACAACCTTAAAAAAGATATTTAGAATTATTATAAGTATAGATATATAGATAGACTACATATATTTTTCTTAATTTTGGTAAGCTCTGAAATGGCCGCAATTAGGTATCTATTATTTAAAATAGTAATTTATTATAGGTATCTAGGTATCTATACCTAGGTCAGACACAAATTGCGTGAATTTAACTAACGTGTTCCAGGTCTCTAATGAAATCAGCGAAGTTTTAATAGAATTAATTAACAAAGGTCCTGCACTATTACCGTTCGAATAAACGTTTCGTTAACGAGATGCTAGTTAAGTAAGCAAAGTCACTGAATAAATAAAACAAAGCCCTGCCAGGGTCGTTTTCTTATGGAAATACCTACCTACGACTGTTTTTGTTCACAAAATCAATGGAACTGGTTTATTAACTGCTCGCTAATTATTTATTTTAATGATTTCAATAACTAATAAACCTCAATAGCTCAACGGTTAAAGGTGCGGACTGAAAGTTTTCGACCTTTCAGTTGAAAGTTCGCAGGTTCGAACGAGCCCCACCAGTTGCACTATTGTCGTACCCAGTGCTAGCACAAACTTTCCGCTTATTTGGTCAGCTTCAGCTTGGCTGATATTCTTTATATATTTTTTTTTTTTTTTTTTCAAAAAATAAGTAAGTACCTAGTCGTAATAAAATATATTATTTTTTGCTTCCTATTCGTTACTACGAGTAGTTACATACATTGGGCCATAGATTCACAAAATATTATTATTTAGGATCAACGTCCGTATAGGAACAATGTCCGTTAAGACAACTTGAAGCACATGCCATCTGCTTATAGTCTTCCGACTGATTGCAGATTTAAGGGACAAAAAAAATAATAATTTAGGATCAATGCAAATTCACCGAAGTAGAGTCCTCGCCTCTATCTGACAAAAATACTATGAATACGGACCAGAGACTTCTTGATGTTAGAAAATCAATCAAGGAATCAAACGGAACCCTTACTTCAAAAAAACGGCTACATTGCTTATTTGAAGAATCCAAATCACTCGAGTATCGTTTATACAAGGTGTTAGTTAATGTCCCTATCCTACCGAAACCCATAAGTTGGGGTCGGTGTATAGATACATGAAAAAATATCATGAGACGTGTAGCTCATATCCTGGCTAAGTTATGAGGACTTCAAAAATTCACCATAAATGTTTAGGTGGCAACCTTTAAAACAGCTGATTCAATGGCAATGAACTGCCAACGATAAAACTATGAATGGATGTTTGTAGGCCTACAACGTACTACTTGCTATGCTATAACGTTGCGATAAAATATTCCAGATGCGATACCTAACCATTAATCGGCATGCAATTAAATCTGTAAACCAGGGGCCCAAGTCTGCTATTGCAATTGTAGTTACATTGCCTATCAATGACATCCCAATTGCTACTTTTAGCAATTTTGGTAGTCTACTAATTCAATGGCGTCACAATTGTTTACCGATGGTTTGCCACTGACACATCTAGCTTTAAATCTAGCTTAAATAAACGTTTTTAATATGTAGTTTTTTTTGAAACTCATTTCGGGAAATGCTTTTTAAGCTAATTCCAATACCGAGGTATCATTAAATTACAATCTAATTATAAGAAATCGAACGACCATTGTGAATTTAGTAGACTACGAAATTTTGGACCAATGATAATTGTATTGTAATTGTATTGCGGATTAATGACAATGACATGTAAAATAGCAGACTTGGGGCCCTGTAGTATTGTTCAGTAGAGTGAAAACCGATTAGAAATCTCGTATTTTTGCAAGAATATTCCCGACTACTTTCGGACTCCATAAGTTAAAGTCCGTACCTACGTAATCCATAAAGTGACTGCCGCCTCTTTATTTGCAGATAATTAATATCTCGCGTCGTGGTTTTGATTAACAATGACTGTATGTGAATGAACGAATGAATGTGTGTGATATTTTTAATAATAAATCAATTGCAAAACGATACAATAATTATTATTATCGCTTGCAGTACAGTGCAAGCATATTACTAGCATTTGTAGTCGAAAGCGAGCGGTTTCCGGCGTAGTGATTTGCACCGGCGGCGCGGAGAAGTGATTTTTCACCGGAGAATCACCGGTGACTCTCCGGTGAAAGTAATCGGTGTTTAACCGATTATTATTGAATCATAACTCAAGTAATTTAATTTAAATAAAAAGAAGTTTGTTGAGGAACATTGTTAATTATTAACTTAATAACATTTATTCAAATACAATTACTTTATCATTATTTCCTACCTCCTTAAATAATAATTATCATAATAAAGTAAAATATTTTTTTTCTTAATATTTTTTTTATTTAAAACCTTTACAATACATCTAATATCATTTTGAGTTCACACAATATCGATGCGCTTAAAATTCCTGTGCATTGTACTAGAACATTAACAGTCAATAACATTTTAATTGATGCTAAATCTGTATTCGAATTCACCGGAGATCTCCGATGAATCTTCGGAGAATGGCAAATCACCGGTGATTTTCACCGGTGCTCGAAATTCCCCGCTCTAGTTCCGGCCCCTTCCAAAGCCGCGTGTACGTGCTTTGAATATTAAATAGGTGCGTCGAACACCGTAAGGGCGAGCCCTCACTGGAGTGCGACATCGCGTTGTAAAAATCATAGACGTAGCGACCACAACGCACCGTGGAAATGTCCGCTGTGCACCGTAAAAACGGATGATTGATTAATTGATCAAGATGATTAATTACGATATCGATTATCTGATTTACTTGATTCAGGATTGTCCTGTCCTTTGGGAGAAACCAACGGAAGATTGATGCGTCTTAAGCCAAGCAGAAGTAGTACTTAGTGCGGTCCATGTCTCATTAGAAACTAAACTAATGGACAGAGTTTTCTCATACTATGTCCTATGCGATGTAATTTTTCGTTGCGCAAACGCAACCGCAAGTCTTGCTTGTAGCCTCGCCTTTACCTCGAGCGGCGCGGTCAAAGTCATTCTTGGAATTACTACTACGGAAAGGGATTTATGTGGCGTATTGTTATTATGTCTTCAGTTAGGGTTTCCAAAATGTTTTTTTGTTAATTAATTAATTAATTTTGTATGAAAGTTTTTGATAATTAATTTTCACTTTTTACCACCGCCATTGTGTTTATGGGGTCAAAGTGCATGGGTGGTTGCTGGTAAGTTATACACATTAACAAACACCTTGTATTTACACTAGCTTTTGCCCGCGACTTCCGCGTGGAGTTCGATTTTAAAATATTCCACGGAAAACCTAAGTTTTCTGTTTTCTCGGGAAAAAGATAGCCATGTCACTCTCCAAGTCATCAACACTACCCATGCGTAAAAATTAACCTATCCGTTGCTGCGTGATTGAAGGACAAACAAACACGCTTTCGCATTTATAATATTGGTAAGGATAACGGATGTCAAATAAAAAAAATTGAAGTTTTAGTAATAATATTTATTACTTAAAATTTTCTATTTCCATAAAACGAAACTAATTTTCACATTCCAGTATACATAAACAGGCAATGATCCATTCAAATACATTCATACAATTATGTACAAGTTATTATACAATTTTTAATTTATTGCTTTGGTCACTCCAAGTTCTTCTTTCTTTGTCGCATCGCAAAGGGCATCTTGGGCATTCCTTTCGGCATAACATTAGTTCTATCGGTCCTTATGGTAATGTCAGATGTGATTAACTGATCTAAAGTCTGAAAAAAAAAAAACAAACGTAATTATGATACTGGTAGATTTTGAACAAACACTCAATAGCCCAACGGTTAAAGGTGCGGACTGAAAACTGAAAGGTCGCAGGTTGAATCCCATCCATTTCACTATTGTCGTACCCACTCCTAGCACAAGCTTTCCGCTTATTTGGAGGGAACGGGAGGATATTAGTCAACTTCAGCTTGGCTAATATTCTTTAAAAAAAAAAGATAAGACTTTGTCAGTTTTAATATTTTCTTTTTTACTGTGAGGTTGTAGCTTTTCTATTAACATATTTAAAATAAAATTGTAACTATGATAATAATTATTTCTCAATTTAATAAAGTTAATTAAAATTAATTATTAGTATTACTGCCAAAGGAATATCAAATAGCCAGGATCCCTCGTTAGCAGTCTCTGACAATCCTATTAAGGTGAAAATAGTTGTAATACCTGTGTATCAATTAGGCCGCGGTCTCTCAGAGCTTTTTCGATATTTTCAAATTCTTTTTTAACATCTTTGCTGTCGCATTTTTCAACCGCCTCCCGTACTTTATTGATCTGAAAATAATACAATTTTTAAAATGTTAAATATGTACTATAATAAAAAAATTAAAAAAAAAGACGTGTGACACTCGGGGACTGCCGCGGTAAAGCAATTGCATAGCATTTTTTATCAACGCCATCTAGCGGCTCACCGCAGAGGAGTCCCGTGTCAGGTTATTTTCGTTACGGAATTTCTGGATTCAGTCTCCACGCTGGCCCGCGATAGAAGCTATGCAATAGCTTAATAAAAAAGCCTTTTATTATTTAGTGTACACAAAGAATATCAAAATACTAGTAATAGGTAACTCCTACATTAATGTACTTAAGTAATATAATTTCAAACATTTATGTCTATATATTTTATTTTTGTGTGTTTTTCATTAATAAAAAAAGGTTAAATACCTACTATACTCGGCTGTAAATAAAGGATAAAGGATGGTCGAATGGCTTTAGCTTCCTATACCTAGTCTCCGAAGACGAAGAGACGATAAACTTCACACACGTACATAATATGTCGACAGAGACGACGCTACATGTAACCTCGGCTGGCCGATTGTCTCGATGGGATCCGATAAATATTTACTAGCTAGCTTTTGTCCGCGATTTCGTCTATGTGGGATTAGCCCATGTTAATTCTAATAATTAGGGTCAAAGTAAAATGAACCATAACTACATTGAATTAGGGCTCAATTTTGTACATGCATTCTTACACGTTTGCGTATACGGATACGCTCCAAATTAAAATCGGTTGTACTGAATTTGTGACTTTATGATAATACCGTTAAGGTTCATGTTACTTTGACGCTAATGTCATTGAATACGAATACGATCAATCGACTGAAGTGAGCTGTTGATCAGTTGATTACACTAAATAATTAGTGTAATAGTTCTTAGTCATTCATCTGAAATCTTATATTTAACTAGGAATTAATATAAAACTTAGAACAACCATATACTTACTGTCTCTTCAAAGAAAGTGTGTTTGTCCTTTTGATCTGGTCGATCGATCTCTAAAACTGATCTTAATACAGGCACTGCGTCGTCAACCCTTCCCATTTGAGCTAAAGCAATCGCCTAGAATTAAAATAATCAATATATAAGAATTTTTAGGTACGTATCTCACGAGTATCGGCATTCGTTGTTCGCAATACATTGCGTACTATACAATATTAGTAACCTCAGTGTTTAGTAGAGTATCATTTCAGTTTTGTAATTTCATTAAAGACATTAGAATAGAATAATGTTTTATTCAAATAAACTTTTACAAAGTGCTTTCGAAGTTTTAAGTAGAGTAGATTAAATGGAGTGTATCAAAGTTTTCGTGAACATGTCCCTTACACTTGTATAATATATTTTCCCAAATTGCAGAAAACTGATTGTTTTCAACATGTTGCGCTGTTTCATAACATTTCTTCAGCGGGATTGAATGAAAATGATTCATCCAAAATGAGAAGATCGTGAGAATTTCAATATTGATAGTGTGAGAATAGAATGTTAAGTCATTTCAACAAAAAAAAAAAGATAGCGGCCGAATTGATAACCTCCTCCTTTTTTTAAAAGTCGGTTAAATAAAACTTACTCTTATGTTCCTTATTGTGATATAGTGTGGTTTTTGTAACGCTGTAGATTCCAAAGCGACATGCGGAGCGCCTTGATTTAATGATAGAGCTGAAAGTTGTATAGAAAATATTTACAATAGAAATTGGTAGCCTAGTAAAATAAATAATTAGTTTACAAATAAAATTAAGTTTAAATAATGCAACTTTGAACAACACTGAGCTAAAAGAAATCGTAATGATCGTAGAACGACGGATCTGCATCTTTTCAACTTTAGTGTACAGTAATTTAAAATAATTTCCGAAGTTGTGCTATCATAACTTTTTAAATAAAAAATGTACAGAAATGAAGTTTCACATATACCCATTAAAATGGTTGTTTTAAAATAGTAAACAAATAAAAATTGTTAATTGAATGTCCAAATATACCAAAGGGTCATTTTTGGACTTTTTTCAAATCTGTCATTGTTCTACGATCATGACGAAATAATAAATGTTCTTACCGGCCATAAATGTTGCAGCCCTTCTCAAAGGAACTGTACCAACATTAACCATTTCTGACCACAACCTCGAAGCATACTCCATACTTTGGGGTGTATTCTACAATTCAAAGCATAAAATTAATAACCTGTCAAATGCGAGTCAGACTTGTATAAGGGTTCTGTACCAAAAACCACCAAAAAAAACACGTTTGTAGTAGGGGAGGCCCCTTTAATTTTTAATTTATTATTATTTTTATTATATGTTGTTATAGCTGCAACTCTATGAAACTTCTGTCAAAAAATTTCAGTTCACAGAAGAATGGTTCGGACAAATCCTACATTACAATAATTATTCTTGTAAAACAAGTGTTTAAAATTTTATGTTCTGAAAAAAACTAAGTTTAGCAAAATTATTTCTACATTAAATATTATAATAGTCTACCTGTTTATAGCAAGCTGCCAGAATCAAGACAACTGGATATTTAGGGAACTTTGTCATATTTATTTGCTTTTCTTGTACTTTTTCAAATATCCTGTACATGTCATCGTACATCTGATGGTTGTACAGAAGATCTAGCAAAATCTGATATGACACCAATTGATCAAAAAAGCCGCTGTTGTCAGGATCTTCAAAGCACTGAAAAATTTAATTTTTTTTAATTAAAAATTTGAGTGAGTGAAGTCACTTCACTCAAGTGGGACTAGGCAGGATGATTTAGATAAATTTTTAGTTGAGTGGCCCACCAAGGCACAGAACAGGGGGAAGTGGAATAATCGGTCACCTTTGCCCCGTTGTGGGACAGCTCTGCCAACTTAGATTAAAAATTTATAATTTATAATAATATATATTTTCTGTAAAATATTACCCATGAACTGACTGATAATCTGCTCACCCATGCAAATGAACATACTGTTAGGAGTGGATATAACAATAGTAGTGTGGGTCAGGATTGAACAGTTGATATTTCAATTTTTAGTCTGCACCTTTAACCATTGGGCTATTTAGGGTTTAAAATATATGTGAATTAACAAAAACACTATGCTTTATAAGAAAACTAGCTGATGCTTATGACTTCATTCGCGTGGAATTAGTTTTCAAGATCCCACGGGAACTATAATTTTTTTTTGGGATAAAAAGTAGCCTATGGTATTCATGGTATAATCTATCTTCATTTTAAATTTCAGCCAAATCGGTCCAGTAGTTTTTGAGTTTATTCATTACAAACATACACACGAAAATACAAATCTTTCCTCTTTATAATAGTGTTGTAGATAACTATAACTGACCTGAAGCGCCTCTGTGGGAGCATCTAAGAAATAGAACATCCTCATAACTATAGGCCCAAATACAAATGAACTAAATCTAAATTCAGTCTTCTGTGTATTGAATCTGCAAAAATAATGATAAGAGGGGTTTATGTATATTTTTGGCATCGAAAATATGTCTATTTGCAACAAGGGAATAGTAAAGTAGCAAATGTATCTTACAGATCTTATATAATTATTTACAATCTTACGATTAGGCGTGGGTTTCATTAAACAACCATAACTTTAGCAGTTTAACATAGAACCTTTGAACTAAGTCACTCACTTCTTCACCATTTTTACCACTAAATCCAAATCTGTGGGCTCTGCTATATGCACTATATTCTTAAGGTCTTCGGTAAAAATCATATTCTTTGAATCTAATACAAAATCATTCATTTTGGTCCTAAATTTATCTGAATGGTTTGCAAACTGCTCTTTAATCCTCTTTCTGGTATTTAGGTACCCATCAATCCCTAGAGCTGAAGGAGAATACAGTAGTTGTGCTGAAAAAATGTAATAATTTTAATTTAAAGAAAAAAAACAAAATTATATTACAAAAATCTGAATAATAAATTAAAACCTTGTGTTATGTGAAAACCTCTACACGGAAATAAAAATCGAAAACTAGTTATTGACGATGTCCTACATAATGTGTTTAGAAAAGACATTATTATTTAATTTCACAGAATTTTATAAAATCATAAAATATAAAGCCGAACGCCGATCACGTTTTAGGTTAGAATTTAGAAAGAGAGACACGGAAAATAAACTTGTAGGTATAATACAGACGCAAGAGCGAGATGTACAATTTAGGTTAGTATGTCGCATACTGTACGAAGTTCACACCATTGAGGGATGTAACTGCAACACGCTGCAACGTGTCGATAGAAAATTTAAGATTTCGTTTTGCTTATACTTTATGAGATTATAGTTAGGTAGTAGTTGAAACGTAAGTTTCATATTATTTAAAATTATTGTATAACTACATTGATAAGAAAAAGGTACATAATTATTTTTTTTACTTACATTAATTTTTGGGGTGATAAGTTAATATAGGTATATATAGTAACACTATCTCAGTGGCTATTTTGGCGGGTCACCCAATACTTGCCCAGTATCCACCCCACTGGAGTGTTTTATTCGTAGACAGAGAAGGCAATAGACCAAGGTACTGTGTAACCGCGACTGAAATAGAGATAACATGACGTAACGATGACGTCACATGACAAGTTCGAGTTTAATGTTGCCACAATAACTGCACTCCCCTAGTACCCCAAATTAGATGGAAAATTCTTCCCAGGATTTTTAAATAAAACGACAAAACAGATGCTGAACTGTTTTATTTTTTAAATAACATACCTACACATATAAGGTTGTCTGGGAGAGACATACCTATTAGGGTAAGCTTCTATTTTTTACATATATCTTAATATTGTGTGCAATAAAGAATTTATTATTCTTTATTGCACACAATATTAACTTCAACCACCACTTAAAAGTATAAAATAATTTTAGTTTGTACACGTAAGTCGGTTTTTTAAAAATATTTTTTTTTATACTAAAGTTTTTTAATGTACTTTCATAGGACCAATTCACTAGATAATTATTTGCTCCTTAAAAAAAATATTGAAATGCCGAATAGAAATTTAGCATATGTGAGTCACTTTGAAAAAAGATGTATGTAACACAAAGGAAAATTTTTTTTCGTTACTAGTAAGAATGTTACACAAAATAATTTGTAATGAACAGTTAAAATTTTCCTTCGATCGAGTAATGCTATTGAATTAAAAGCAACAAAAATTGTATATTTAGTCATCAAAATCATCATTAATGAAATTAACAGTATATTCCTTTTTTCAGGCAGTCGTATAAAACTGCAACTCTTCATAGTTTAAGTTAATAATTATTTAAAAAAAACATTAAAAGTCTGCCTCTAGCTATTTAAAAATGGCTTTAAAAATTAAGAACTTTGTAAATAAAATAATTCTTAAGATCGCCAACAGTTCTCGACTGGTTGTTGGACATTCGAACGAAACTTCAGGATGATTCAGAACAGTAACCGACACTATCTAACTGAATACACTTTAATCATCGCCGACATATATTATATTCTAGTATCCATCATCTTTCTTTTCTTTTCTCATAATATTCATTTCTTCCATCACGACTTTATTTTGTTTCAACAAAAATTAAAAAAAAAATTGAAAAAGTAGCCAAAGTAACCCGCCGTTACGGTATGTCAGAGGACATTACTAAAAAAAACCTATCTCCGTGCCAAATTTCAGCCATATCGGTTTAGTGTGGCGTATTGAGTAACAAACATCCATATGTTTGTTACTCAATCACGCCACACTAAACCGATATGGCTGAAATTTGGATGTATGTATGGATGGCCCTACATACATTCAAACTTTCACATTTATAATATAAGTAGGATAGGGAAAATCGGGACATTGTATAGGTACCTAAAGCTGGCAACACACATAGATACTAAATTTTCTTATTAACTGTCAGTTTGTTGGGCACAAAAGTGTGTCGACCTTGAAAAAAACTGGTTACACGATGAGGGACAAAAAATTGGGTAGCTGCGTCTCTGTTTATCACATTAATAACTTTATTTCTGCTCTCTTTTTAGTGTGAGTGAGAAAGAAATCGTCACTGGCTCTATGTCTTCTCTCTCTACGGTTTTATTATTAGTCAGTACCTATGTGGTCAGTATTCTCTATTTTAGGTGGTTGTCACTGCAATTCCTCACACTGTATAGGTACGTTTTCTAAAGTTACCCGTTAAGTTTCTAAAGTTATTGTTCGTTGTCTGTGGTTTGAAAAATGAAATTTTTACACGTCAAATGGTGGTCAAATGTCAAAAACTCAAAATTATAGTATCTAATTATTCATTTTCTCAATAATAAAAGTAGTTTTAGTGCGATAAGAAACGATTAATGTGTGTAAAACTTCAAAAAGGGTTACCAAATCTAACTATCTAAGCAAACAATATTCTAACGAACATTTTTATATAAATTTCGTAACCCTTGAGTCCTATGCTTGCTCAAATCTTTTCTTTTACATTGTTATTAAGTGTCTCGTAAATCTATAACTTAAAAAATATTAAAATTAAATTAAAACCCACACAAGACAAACTTACCGAATGTTTCGAGTGCTCATAACATGAATTACTACTTCGCTTTTGTTCTTGGGAGTCTAGCAATTATTTACTCTGAAGTTTTCATGCTATGTGTACTATTTTCATTATAATGGTTTTATATATTATGTTTGACTAGGATTAAGAAAAAATTCTAGTATCTAGTAGCTTAGTGGTAAGACTTGAAACTTAATTTAATTGCCCAGTGAACTACATGAAACATTTCAACAAAGGCTGAACAATGTTTCTATTGTAGTTTCCCACCATGTATATCACTAGCAGTTTTTTGGCACACAACTAAATTTATTATTACTAGTATTATTATTTTTTTTAATGTTTGTACTATTTACCCTCTATACATGAAACAACCTTTAATTTATTAATCACATATTGATTTTCAATATAGATAACCATGGATGGCAAAGTAAAGTGACAGAAAGGACTAAATGAGTGGAGAGCAAACGAAAATCTGAAATTTTAATATGAACAACATGAAAAGTTCAATAAACTGAGTAATGTTGGAACAGTACTGATGACAAAGCACAGGGTGGAAATGTAATCAATGATAATTTAGACCATAGTACTTCAGTAACTATTCTGCCAAACTTGTCAAACTTATGATGGTTGTCATTATAATCAAACAGTTTGTTAAAAAATATGAAAAATCAGCCATCATAAATGTGACATAAATGCTTGCAAATCATAATATTTTATACCAAATTATGCAATTAGCCACATTACTTAAATTTTTAGACACTATACTAAAACCACAAAACAAATGTTACTATTTACAGGTACAGAGGAATATAAACATTTAGGAACTGAGAGCTGCTTACATTTAACTGTTAAAGTGATTAAAGACATGGCTGAAAAATATGAGAAACATTCAAAATATAATTCCACAAGAGACCCCAGGAGTAGTCGAAAAAGAAGCAGAGATGATTCAAAATATTGTTTGGGTGACAGTAAAACTCCTCCACTACCAGTTAAACATGGTTGTAGTATTGAAGAATTAATGAAACAAAGGGAATCTATTAAGGAAGAACTGAAAAATATTGCAAAAAATGGAAGCAAAAGCAAAGAAAATAATAATAAAAAAAGTAAAATTGTAATCAAAAGCTCTAGAAAATTACAACATGAGTACAATACAGATAGTTTTCATAGTGCAAGATCAACTAAGCAAATGTCATTTAAAGAATCTTCACCTGACTATGTTCAGGACTGTAACCAATTAGATTCTGAAGATGAAGAAACAATAATTGAACAAAGAAGACAACAACGAAAACAGCTTCTAGAACAATTGAATGCAACAGAAACTAAAGCAGAGGTGATAGTAAAGCATTCTCATGGTGGTGAACAAGTCGACAAAGAGGAAGCAAGAAATATTTCACCTGTACAATCAAAGTCCTCAAAAAATGTTCCTGATATGTTCTCAGAGGAAGACTTTGCCCCAAAGAACAATTCTGATATTGTAACACAAGACAACAGTGTAGCAAGTTTACAATTAAATGATAACTGGGATGACTCTGAAGGATATTATAATATTAAAGTTGGGGACATTGTTGATAATAATAGATACACAATTAAATCACTATTGGGTCAAGGTGTATATGCTAATGTTGTTAAAGCTCAAGATAATAGTAAAGGAAATAGTGAAATTGCAATTAAAATTATTAGAAATAATGATTTGATGTACAAAACTGGTTTAAAGGAAATAAAAATGTTGAAAGAGGTAAATGATGCTGATCCTGAAAATAAGTATCATTGTGTGAGATTACTTACAAGTTTTATGCATAAAGGACACCTTTGTTTGGTATTTGAAGCTATGCACATGGATTTGAGATGTGTACTTAAGAAATATGGTAAGAACCATGGCCTTAATGCAAAAGCTCTTACAAGTTATAGCAGACAATTGCTTCTAGCATTGAGACTATTGAAGAAGGTTGGCATAATACATGCTGATATAAAACCTGATAATATTTTAGTGAATGAAAAGAAGAATATTTTGAAACTTTGTGATTTTGGGTCTGCTATGAAAATAAATGACAATGAACCTACTCCTTATTTAGTATCAAGGTTTTACAGAGCACCTGAAATCATACTGGGTATACCATACAAGCATAGTGTGGATGTTTGGTCAGCTGCTTGTACAATTTACGAGATGGCCACTGGAAGAATTCTTTTCACAGGGAGTTCTAACAATAGAATGTTAAAATGTTTTATGGATCTAAAAGGAAGGATACCCAGTAGAATTCTGAGGAAAGGCAAATTCAAAGATCAACATTTTAATTACAATAATAATTTTCTTTTGCATAAAACAGACGAGTTCACTGGAAGGGAAAAGGTTGTTGAAATTACCAATGTCACTGTGTCGAGGGATTTATGCAAAGAACTGAAGAAAAGCTACAAAAATGCAACAATCAGTGATGAAAAGAGGATTATACATTTGAAAGATCTCTTGGACAAAATGTTGACACTGGATGAAAACCAAAGACTATCGCCAACCGACTGTTTAAAACATCCATTTATACAAGAAGGACTACAAAAATGAGTAACTTAAATAAATTATTTATACTGTTGCTGCTGTTTCATTTATTTCATGGAGTTATGTTGCCCTCAACCTATAACATCGTTAACCAACATTTGGCTAACTATGATTTTGAATAAATGCTACTTACTGGGGAAAAAATTCTCTATCAATCTATTGCTGTAGTTTTTGATATAGCAATATGAAAAAACGTCGTATATTATCGTGGCTAGTTACCATTCTACCATCAAAGACGTGCTGCCAAGCGATTTGGTGTTCCGGCACGATAGCGTGTTCGTCACTTACCATCAGGTGAGATCGCAGTCTAGGACTATCTTGTCATTTAACAAAATAATGATTGGAGGCTCAGAATGTTAGTTTCGTTACGACCTTAGGAGCCTGCAAGTTGGTTCACAGAAGTTTCCATTCGCATTTTGAACTACGAGTACGTACTTAATAGAATCTTAGAGTTCTGAAAAAAAAAATGGAAAGGTACTTTTTAGTTTTCCTTTCTGAACTGAAGAATATTTTAGATAGGTAGATATAACTTATAAAAGTTATAGTACAGTAGGTAAACAGTTTTAAGAAATAAGACAGACCTGAATAAAATTATTACTTTAATAGTTTCCTAAGATAGAAAATAACAAAATATATGCCATCAACCAAAATATCACTTAAAATATGTTCACATAGGTAGGTACTTAAAATATGTGAAGAATCACATTTCATAAAGGAAAATTGACAATCATTTACTCCTTTTAGATGTCGTTTAATTCGAGGTAAATTGACTTTTTCCTTAAACTGGTGCTTCAGAAAATAAACTTAACATCCTTGTATGGTCAGTGTCATTATTAGATAGATATACAAATTGTGCTAATTCTGTTGTCCAAAATCTCTAAACTATCAATTTTAGTTTAGAGACAGTGTACAATCGAATTAGTATAGTTACGGTACCGAGTCATGGAGGTTAATTAAGGTTGAAAAGTTAATTAATAAAAAAAAAAGTTTTTATCCATAACGAAGCTTACTGAATAAGATGTACAAACTTAAGTTGCTTCTATACTACATTTCTTCTCATAGTAGGTAGATTTTCTATAAATAAAAAATCTCAAGCAAATTGTCATAAAATCAACTAGTATTGGACAAGCTAGAAGGTAATGGTTGCTAGGCACTGCGTATCGATTCTATAAAAATGATTGCATCAGTGTAACGGTCGCAATGCTGCCGTCCACAAGCTATAATACCGTTAACTTCCAATACCATATTTCGTAATGTAAACCCAAAAGCATTTAAATTAGGGTTTATATTAGGAAATATGGTTTTGGTAGTTAACGGCATTATAGCTTGTGGATGGCAGAATGGCCTCTGATTGGCTGAATTTATGGCGTTCTTGCTGCATTTTTAGCAATAGCGGGAGGGTACCAGCCAATCAGATGTCATTGCGATCGTTACACTGATGCAATCATTAGAGAATCTACACACAGGATCAAGCCAGTTCCTTATTTTTGTATGTTTTATTATGAATGACCATCACTGATATACTGCCCAAGGCTGGTACGTTTACCTTACCATTTATGATTATTTATTCAATTTGCAAGTTATAACCATTATTTTGTTTGCTACACAAGAAAATATTAATTCGTAACTATAAAAATCTAAGACTAGTCATAGCAAGCCGGGCAGAAAACTATTTATACTTACATTATTTTATTCCGCCAACTTAATAATATCAAGTTCATATTCTACTAGACTAATGCTGAGATCTATAGAGCGTGCTCTGACTCAGCTCAGACTCAAGATAGAGGTTAAAACGAGACACAAATATGATCTGACATAAATCTGTCTCGTTTTAACTCTGTCTTGAGTCTGAGCTGAGTGAGAGTGTGGTCTATAGATTTCATCCTAAGTTCGAAGAAACCGAAGGGTAGGATGTATAGGAATCAAAAGGTGATAATTGGATCGATGAAATATGACATACAATTATTACACAGCCAATTTATTGCTGATCTGACCTCAGAGTCTAAAAATTCTGACCAGCACAATAAAAACATGGCCTAAAACCAAACAAACAATTTTTTTATTAGCCAAACGTACTTTAAGACACGCTTCAATTCAAAAGTACCAGAAATAAATTTTTTTTTTACAAAAAAACTACTCAAAAAATCTAACGCTCCTTAAAAATACGCATCTAACAAGCTTAAGTTAATATTATATCCACCTCTTTTATTGATGAGCTAATCATTTCTACCAAAACTGAAACCAATTACTTAATACTTACAACTTCATTGAGATTTGTGTAGGTACATCCGAATTAACACCATCACCTTTTGATACCTATACATCTTTACACAATAGAATATCGCAGGTTTAACAAATTTTTTCTCTCGAAAATACTTATATAAATTATCAATATATCTTATTCCCTCGTGTAAGTATGTCAATGTTCTCTTAAAGTGTGCAGATAACATAATTAAATACTCAGCTTTGCTGGGTTACGATTCTACAACACATAAAGATGATTGCACATTACGAGCCCAACCGCAAGCAGCTCATTTATCAGCATCAAAAATGCGCGTGTTTTTATCAGTCACTGCACTCAAGTTATGAGCGTACAACACAACATACTTCTAAGGTCTTATTTTGATTAACACATTCAAATAAGACTCAAACTTCGTCTGTATAAACTATGAAGCGTGCTTGAAAGAATTTTCTCACGCCCGGTACTCAATTTAACTACTATTAATTTGTCGATTAGCTAGGTAAAACTAGGTAGAAGGAATGTTATGTTTATAAAATGGTATTAATTAATTAACAGTTCATAGATAGATTGCATATATAGGAATCGGGCGTTTAGGTCTAGTTTAGTTTATGGTTTCTTTGTGAGACACAAGAAATTTCAGTGACGTCATTCGACACGATATAGCGATCGAAATACGACAGCACCGCTATCCTAGTATACTATAACTTTATTCAGCTTCTGAGAAAGCCTAATGAGGTCACATGCATTTAAGTACTGAGAATTGCGCTATCTGCGGCTAAGGACAAGTGTAATGTGCAATCACCATAACTCCACTATCACCACAATAAACAATAAAAATAAACAACAAAATTAAAACAATAAGTATGTAAGTAGTAAAACCATCACAGTACGATAAAAATAATATAAACCAATCGGTGTCAACTTATAAAAAATAAAATATAAATTAACATTCGCACCGCACAGACGGCAATACATTCGAGTTCGATAGCCCAAAATCATCACAAAGAAATATAACTAACCCTAAATAAACTGAATACTGTAGACTCACGGTACACGACTAATTTAATTACAATAACAATAATTCAAAGCCTCTTAATGCCTGTTAGGTACAGCGTACCGATTATCTAGAAATGATTGCGACAGTGTAACGATAGCAATGGCCTCTGATTGGCTGAATTTATAGCGTTCTTGCTGCATCAATGCATTTTAACCAATAGCGGGAGGGTACCAGCCAATCAGAGGTCATTGCGATCGTTACACTGATATAATCATTTTTAGAGAATCGACACACAGGTTGTACCCTTATTTTTTAACTGACATATCTAAAATTAGTGCTATCCATTTGACATCATTCATCGCGGAAACAGGTAAGACTAATTTTAGACTTAAGTCACAAGTGGCTTCTGGATACAAGCGGCACAAGACCGTAATGCGCAATTGTGTAAAAAAAATCGTATTCACTTTCAATTCATATACAAGGACTTGCTAACTGAAACCATGGTTTTTTTAAAAGAATATTAGCCAAGCTGAAGTTGACTAATATCCTCCTATCCCCTCTAAATAAGAGGAAAGCTTGTGTTAGGAGTGGGTACGACAATAGAGCAACGCGGTGGGGTTTGAACCTGTGACCTTTCAGTTTTCAGTCCGCACCTTTAACCATTGGGCTATTAAGGCTTAAAAGTGTGGATTCAGTACATAATTGCTCAGCCATGAAATTTCTCATCAATATTTTGATGATTTGTTTTTTTTTTTTCAAATTAATACCATTTTTTTACACAATATGCCTTGAGATATACGAACAGGCAGAAATAAAGTAAAACCAATTCTAATCGAAGATATAAGAGTTTAAACTAGGTACAATATTTTTTGATCGTTTATTTCAATTGAAAGTTTTGAAAGTAGGTAAATAAACTCTATCGCTCATATTACTTATAACCTAAAATAACGACGTAGGAACCAGAGTAATCTAGGGCACAACAGTATGTATCTGAGAAAATTATTTAGCTCATTATTTAGAGCAGAAATGTACACTGTCAAACCCCTTCCAAGTTAGCCCGCTACCATCTTAGACTGCATCGTCACTTCAAGGACTATCTTGTCATCGAATTAAAAAAAAGTTACTTAGATCACTCTGGTTCCAATGACGTCAAATGTGTGAGCACTAGCTACTAAAGCCATCCTTATCATCATATTCATTGAAGAAAGGGATGGCTTTACTTTTATTAGCTACAATCCGCGAGGCGTAATCTCAGATTTGCATTTTTATGAGTAACAAAAGTAATATAAACAGTTGTCAGAAAACCAGTACAAATCGGTTTAAACCAGAGCGAGGCGTGTGACGTTATGGCGGCTCTCCACCGGAAGTGTTGGCAACTTCTGCGTTTGCAACATTTAGGAACTCAACTAAAAGTTAGAAACTTTTGTTTCACTTGTGTCTCCACTGAAACGAAAAAGTCGCCAACAATTTGAGAAACATTTTTAGTCCACAACTAGCTGTCTCCCTCAGTGACATTAATACGTCCAGAGTTAGACATGTTTCTGTTTCAACTAAATGTTTACAACAAGCGTATCCACCGAGCGCATGAATGTTGGCAACACGCTTTCTTTGATGTTTACCGCCAAAAACGGAAACACGGTTCCCGACATTTGTTTCCGACAAATGTTGGAAACACGTTGTCTCCACCAAGAAAAGTTGTCAACTTTTGTCACCAACACGTGTTGGGAACACAAAAGTTAGCAACTTTTCTTTGGTGGAGACCTGCCATTAGACATCTACATCATCTGTGTGTATGTGTAGTGTCTACATGGTCGGTATGCTCTCACACAAATGCAAAGCTGAGCTGACGCCTCGTGGACTATTATAGTTTTTAGGTTATGATAAATGAACGATTTATGCCCTAAAGTTACTATGGAAGTTTTTTTAACTGATACAGTTGATTCTTCGATTAGCTTGCGACCTATAATGATTACTAAATATGTAGTTATACTTACTAATTATGGTTTTGGTGTTAAAATACCACACAATATTTTACATCGGTGTCATATAAATATATGGAGCTGTATCAGCCTTAATCTAGAATGAAAATGTGGATGGATCCATTACATAGACTCTAAGTTATTAAAGCAAAAGTGGGATTTATAGACCTCGCCAATCATTTTGAACGCTCTGAAGTAAACAGCGAAACCCTCCGACCAATGGCGACCTATGAGCTCGAACTTGTGCCACCGATACATTTGCGTTTTGCGCATTTAAACACTGCTACGTTCAGAACGTTTAAAAAGATTTGCAAGGACTTGTCTCGAGAAAAAGAGAACATAGGTACAATTCGAGATTCTGGAAAAAGAAAACTACCCTCAAAAAGCGTTTTTTAAAAATTATACCGTATACGCCTATAGTCTTAAATTAGTACTTCTCTTTGGATGTGTGAAATATAGTGTAAGTTATTTTTAATCTACGTTCTGTTTGTTATGTTGAGAGCATGTTCTGACTTTGGAACCCTGATGTTGGTACTCCGATGTCTATGGATTGTCCGGACGCTATTGAGTCCGGGCTCTGTAGGGACGCGCTGTACACCGGGTTCATTGGTGTCGTCCCGCCCGCTTCGAACAGCGTACTGTCGTATACGCTATTGCTCTGCTGGAACATACCGGACATAGTAAAAAGTGAAAGACATAGGTGGAACAATTATGCAGCTTATTTTAATTAATTAATTAACTTACAGGCACCTATTAAAATTTATTTTATTTATTTTGGAAAACCAACAGCTTATAATACTACATAGACTTAAAGTTAAACAACTAATAGCTAATAATAGGTTTTCACAGATAGAAACTAAATGAACAACCCCGAGTGCACAATAAAAATTCTAGAGCCAGAATTTAGAATTTAGTTGCAGAAAACTGATACATTTTTATTTATTTGATTTATTTTTATTTTACAAGAAAACTTACAGCTTATTAGAAAAACTAGTTAATAAATACAGAAGAAGAAATAAAGCTAATTACAAGTTTTCACAGATAGAATTGACATATGAAAAAGAAAAAAACACTCAACTGGGAGAAGGAAAAATAATAAGGAATACAGGGGAAAAAAAATTGTAAAGAATATAGAAAAAATAAATCAATAAAAACTATACAGTGAGGGGTAAAAATAAGCAAAATTCGAGAAGTGGCCAACGAGTTTTTTAACGAGGTTAACGAATTATAATATTACCATAAATTGATTTCTATATCATCGTAGTATGGTAATACGAAATACTTAAATTGTATATTCGCTTATAGGAGGGTACTTATCAAAATATTACTAGCTAATGCTAGTCATTTCGCGTGGCTTGCATACAGAACCGGAGAAGGAAAACATCATGGGGAAACCGTTACACATTACATTCTGCACAATAATATTGCAATATTTTGTTTAGTAAAGAAACTTTTTTTAATCTTTTAAGCTATTGCATAGCTTCTATCGCGGGCCTTGAGCGTGGAGACCGAATCCAGAAATTCCGTAACGAAAATAACCTGACACGGGACTCCTCTCACCGCTAGATGGCGTTGATAAAAAATGCTATGCAATAGCTTTACCGCGGCAGTCCCCGAGTGCCACACGTCTTTTTTTAGCAAGCGAACGAGCACCTGATTGTTTGCTCGCTAAAAATATTAAAAAAAAAAGAGTTGAATATCTTAAATCGTACCTGATAGATATAATCGGAATCAGTTTTGAGCGAGCTAAAGCTCTGTTGGTGAGGAAGAGAGACTTGGTCATCGTCCATTGGCTCGTCCATCTGAGCCTTATACGAGAACATGATGCTGGGTTGCGAGACACTGTGGAATGATCATGCAAAATACAACTTTATGCAAAAGAGTTCGAAGGTCCATATTGCACTATACTATTTATAGGATCCTATTTCGTAACATAGATTAACATCCTATAAATGGTATAGTGTAATATGGGCCTAAAGGCGAAAATAGTATTGAATTATTCAACATGTAAGATAGTTTTCAGTAAAAGAGAGACCAAAAATCGTCTAGAGCAAGCAATTAAATTTTTTTAGACTAGTTTGATTCGGGATAGATAAAAGTTCTTTTAAAAAAAAAAACTTGAGAGGTGTCAAGGGACACCCGGATGGAACGAAGTTCAATGCGAAATAGAAATGAAAATATCTGGCTTGCTTTCTATAAGAGAGAGAGAGACAGACAGAGAAACATGCGACGCCGATGGCAAAAAGTGTCGTGACAACTTTTCGTAAGAATTTTTTCCGTCTAGCCCCCTTTCACAACGCGCGATAAGGAACTTCGTTCCAAAAGTTTTTTTCTTTAAAAGAACGTTAGCCAAGCTGAAGTTGACTTGTATTCTCCTATCCCCTCCAAATAAGTGGAAAGCTTGTGCTAGGAGTGGGTACGACAATAGTGCAACATTTGGGATTCAAACCTGCGCCCTTTCAGTTTTCAGTCCGCACCTTTAACCGTTGGGCTATTGAGGCTTTTAAAGTTATTTTATCTATGTACCGTTGGGCTATTAAAGTAATTTTATCTATGTATTCCATTAAATAGTTTGTTCCGTAAATAAGTTGTTTGGTGTTCGCGATAATCTTATGACCTGTCTCTGCTACTTTGATGCCAGCTTATCTCATTTGAACCATTTCATCGTTTGCAATGTTAATTTCTTTAAATAATATAAATCTGTATTGTGTACGTATTGATTGTTATATTGAGTTCATTCATGCGTTGGCCATTTTGAACAACAACGTTGAAAAAGTTTGATGTAAGGGGCCTCCTTTATCAGCCGATAGTCTACGGCTGGACATGCGTCTCGTGTCTAGACTTGTACGTGTGTCAGTCTTGCGGCGCCTGTATCCAACGGCTCCCTAATGCTGAAATCTATAGAGCGTGCTCTGATTTAGCTCGGACTTAGATACAGTTAAAACGGGATACAAATATGCTTTGACATAAATCTATCTCGTTTTATCTGCCTTGAGTTTCAGTAGAGCTAAAGTCTGGTCTATAGATTTCAGATTTTCATTTTCTCAACTCTGATCCCGTAGAGATACTCCAAGTAAGTATAGAAAGAAAGAAAATTCATTTTATAAATTGTGCCACACATCACTCATTAGGTATACCTAAATTAGGACATGTAGGTTGTCCCGGCGCCTCCAACCACTTGACCATTAAAGACAAAAGGCGTCAAGCAGAATATATATAGACCCTGAGCATTATTACGAGGCCCTATAGTCACCTAGTCATGATCAATAGAGAAAATAAATGGGCTACGCCAGAAGACTTTCTTTTCCTCGGTTTCGCACGCCTCACCTGAAGAACTCGCTCAGGAACGTGTGGTAGACGAGCGGCGTGTAGAGCGAGAAGTACAGCCACGTGGTGACGTCGACGACGCACAGGCCGGACGGCACGGAGCCCCACGTGAGCAGCGCCGCGCCCACCGCCTGCGTGGTGTCCAGCAGCGCGAGCAGCAACACGTACAGGTAGAACGACAGTTTCGCTGAAAAACAAGAGTATCATCAACAAAAAATGTTAGAAATATTTTGCTGTAATCCGCCAACAGCTTTATTATATTTATATTTTTTGTTAATCATGAACTTCAGCAAAGTAACGCCTGATTCTATCCAATATTTAAAGTCGGTGAGCTTGACCGTACAGGCTAGACTTTACATCAAATTAACTAAATTACATCGCGGTTCAAAACATTTGGTTCAACCAACAATGCAAACATTTAAACGTCACCATATTTCTAACATTTTTTGTTAATCATGAACTTCCGCAAAGTAACGCCTGATTCTATCCAATATTTAAGAGTATCATCAGCAACCCATTATCATCATCATGGGATACCTCATCATCGATTTGAAGTTCGGCGGTTAGTACGTGAAAAACTTTTCCCTCCTGTGCCAACTTCTCCAATTCAGAATAACTATGCCTGGTCCACTCCTTTGTCATCCATCAACTGGGAGGTATCCCGGCGGGGAAAATTTGGAAATTTATAATTTCTGTATTGTCTTCGATCTAGTCTGGTGGGAGGCTTTGGCCGTGGCTAGTTACCACCCTACCGTCAAAGACGTGCCGCCAAGCGATTTAGCGTCCCGCCCGGAACGATGGCGTGTAGAAACCGATTAGGGGTATGGGTTGAATGTACATTGTACATACACTGCCGCACCCCTTCCAAGTTAGCCCGCTACCAGTCTTACAATCACGTGAGATCGCAGTCAATGAGTAACTTGTCATCGATAAAAAATCCTAAATGTCTACAAGTCTAATCCTTCTATATCTTTAACTATATAACATTTGAGACAGAGGGTTCACTAATCCCTAGTAAGGCTTCTCTATACATTCAATTTATATACATTACTTGCAAGTTTCAAGTATTCGAAAGATATACCCTTATAATATATTCATACACTACTAGCAAACCCGGCGAACTCCGTTTCGCCACCAGATCGCTTTTCTGTTGAAATTTTTTCTGAATTTTCTTTGCTATAAACCTCACGGAGCCCGAGACCTTTCCAACGAATGCAAAACCGTGGAAATCGGTTCCTGCGTTCTGAAGTTATAGCGTCAGGAATGAAAACCCGACTTATTTTTATATAGTAGATTAGAAGTCTAAAGAGGAATTGATGTTACAGAAACAACGTATAATAGCTTTTATCCGCCTACAATTAAGTATGTCAGTCTCGCGTAAATATTAAATTTATTGTACCTAATATCCGTTACAGTTCACAGTAGTGATATATATATATATATATATAAATACAGGTTTTTTATATGCAAAATATATTAAGTACTAGCTGATGCCCGTGACTTCGTTCGCGTGGATTATTTTTTAAATTCCTACGGGAACTTTCTTATTTTTCGGGATAAAAAGTAGCCTATGTTTTATTTCAGGCTATAATCTATCTCTGTGCTAAATTTCAGCCAAATAGGTTCAGTCGTTACGGCGTGATTAAGTAACAAACATCCAAAATTTGAATTTATAATAGTACATAGTAGGAAGTAGGATTAATAAGATATAATATTACTAAGATTAAAGTTTCTATTTCTATGTTATTTTAAAGTCTCTTCTCTTTCTTTAAAAATATGCCTAAGTAGGTAGAAATCTTCTCGAGTGTTTTTCGAGTGCTGTTAGGAATCTTGCATACTACTGCAATTAGTAGTGGTTCTAAGAACGTGGACGAATTCAGGCTTTCATCATAAGAATTCTTAAGTGACGTCGAGGAAAAACATCTGAATTTTGTTACCAACACGTCGTTATTGGGTCCGTAAAAACTGGCGCATTATTTTTTACAGGTAACTTAAAACAACAAAGGCACATACAACGTTATTTTTTCGGTTCAGCGCAAACAAAGGGTGAAAGTATTTACAAACGATTAACAGTAAAGTATCCGTAGGTATTTATTGATAAATAACGTAGTGTTTGAGAAACAATCGATAACGTTATCCGTTGTTAAGTATGTGCCGCTCACAATTTATCTCAATTTGGTTTTATTTAAGAAGGAAGTAGGTAGGTATAGTTCTCGCAATTCACGAGGGCGCGTGAGCTTTACATGTGGTTACGTCGTGTACATGCACAATGCGTAAATGTGCGTGCCTGTCAGGAGCCTAGGTGGGAGCGGTCAGGCGCGAGCAAGCTCTCGCTCACACTAATACACATACGTCACGCACATAAATATGAGCCACGCACCTTCGTGAGCTGAAATAACTATAGGCATAATAATATTATATTAAACATATTTCTAAGATGGAATAGTTCAGTAAAGCCAGTAAATGGTTATATACATATAATAATAAAATTACTATTCTTACTTGTATTAAGTGGTACTTAAATCACTGATTAATTATATTATGTAACCTTAATAACCAACATTTTCCTATAATTTATTAATGATGTATGATTTGTGTAACTGGGATGTAAAGTAAACTGTTTTTATTAATATAAAAGTATCTAGTAACCTTGTACATTGCAGTAATTCATTATAGTATATTAATATTACAAATGATTAGTTATTGTGTTAATGATAACACTTAATATTAACACTAGCTAATTGACAAAAGAGAAATATATGTAAATGTATAATTGATAGCGTAAAAATAACTTTAATTGGTATAGAATAGAATAGAATAATTTTTTATTCAAAAAAACTTTTACAAAGTGATGGAATTGTCCAATGAATTGTCAATGGCAATGTCTACTAGTATGTAATAAGATGATAATAAGTCATATCTATTTCATAATATTAAACTGTGGCCACAATATTCCAATTGTATTCGTTTCTAGCTGTCATTTTAGAAAGGTGTGACTAATTCAAGGAAAAACTATTTTTGCTCCGTCCAGTAAAGTATGGTAGACTTGATTCTCAGTAAAAAATGGATTTATAAAATGTGTTCGGATAAATATAGTACTAGCAAATTGTTTTCATATCAAATTGTTAATGTTCCTTTAATTTTATTTTTACATCCCAAAACTACACGTTAAAATTAAATCAACCTTAGAAACTAAAAAATATAACTGGGTGACGACTGTTTTATTAATTGTACTTTTAAGTTAAGAATAGAAATAAATTAGGTAAAAAATAGAATCCTCAATATGAGCAATAGCATGACTAACAATGTCAGACAATTTACATGGCCTTAACTTAGATATTTTTTTATCATTTCAATTGCACAACTATCGAAAGTTCTATGACAATATTTTAATAATGATTTTAACATAGGGTTTAGGGTTTGTCTAAGTTATATTCTAAGAGCCCTATCTCATTAGGCTGCCATAGCAGTGACGCTGGCAGCACCGCCAGCCAAAACATACCTAACCCATTCTTAGGTTATTTACTGAGATCATTGCAAGAATGCAACAAACTGAGAAGGATGCAAGATGCTTGCAAGAAACAAGATGATATATAAACAGTATTATTTAAATGCCAATATTCTAAGAAAATTCAATATTGAAAATAAGGATGTTCGAGAGAATCATACTTTTATTATTTAATTTTTTTTTGTATGGCAAACTTTGCATTTGAATTATTATTATTCAAAGATATTAAAGATGTACATTATGTAAGGCATAAAGTGTATAAAAATTTTAAAAATAACTGAAACTCTTAGAACTTTCACATATTATAGTTCTGGAATTAAACATGTACTTATTACAACAAAAAAATGGTCAGTTCTTTTATAATTATTATTAATTATTAATTGCTATTTACATTTAATTTTATTATGTTTTGGAGATATAGATATAAATATTCACTTACTTGGTAAGGCCAAATATTCCCGTAGAGGTATCCATGGCAACAATAATATAACAAAATATATTATAGCAAACACCAATGATGATGTAAACCAAAACAGCATTCCGCCATGTCCAAACAAGTCATATTCCCTCGTATCTATGTGGAACATGTCATTGGGCATGATGAACTCTAGAGTCCCCTGCGTCACTGTGAACGCAAGAGATATGAATGACGTAGCCAGCAACACATATCTGATGCTGCTACGACTATCCATGTGACCTGAAAACAATAGTTTGTCAAGTATGTCGGTTCTGCTGAGTTAAGAGTTGAGATTTACTTATCAAATTTAATAAGAATTTATTTATACGATTTATTTATACAAAATACATATGTAAATAGACAGTGTAACACAAACTGTGACCTTATCACTAATAGTGATCTCATCCAGGCAACCTATACGAGATAACTTAATGTGTGATGGGGATCACAATAAATACATAGGAAGAATGTATGTAAGAAATAATGCTAAATAGTAATAAAGTTATTTATTGCTGAATAGTTATACAGAGCAGTGATAGCCTAGTGGTTAGGGGATTTTGGGGCTAGAAGGGAGGGGAACAAAACAGTTTTTCGAGTTTTGGAGGTTTTCTACTTATTGAGGTTCTATTTGAACTATGACTGATTAACTGACTGACTGAGCAGTTTTCAGGTATATTACAGCTAGCTTTATTTTCCTTCCCCATTTGGAATGAGACATAAATATTATTGGATTATTTCTTTTAGTTAAATAAGGAAGGAAAATTACACTTTAAGGTGTACACACAAAACTGCTTTGGTGCTGTCTTGATGTGATGCACCCATTAAAAATTTTATAAGATAAGATATAAAAGGAAAACTTACCAAAAGCCAATCCAAATATAACCACACTCATTTCGGTTGCAAGTAGAAAAAATCGTACAGTGACCCACAATATTTTGTCGATTGTGCCGCCGACCGGCATCGCTGCATTCACTGTCATTGATACTACGCATCTTATCAGACTGATGATCACATTACCCCAAACTAACGAGTAGAACGTTAGGAATATAGGGCTGCTAGTTGCACGTAACTTCAGCTGTGCCTTATTAAATCTCACCACTAGGAAAAGCACGAATAAAGCGTTCGGTATCAATATTATCAAATCCCAAATGCGAACTCTGCAAAAACAACAGAGCCAGATTAAAAACAATAATATCTTGACAAAAACAACTTCACAAGGGCACTATCACTGACAACAACTCTTTGTTACCTTGAATTGTTCATCTCAAAATATAAAACATATTTACAAAACGTCTCTTCCTTAACGGGAGGTAATTCTGTCGATCCATTTGTTCCATCCATGTTAATAATATACGTTTTAATTCACTGCCATTTAATGTTACGAAATTAGTTTCGAATCGTGAATAGGAATCATAACTTTGCTATTATAATCCAATTAGTAGCTGCCACATAACGTCAGCTTTTCTGTCGCATTATAAAACACAATTTTTATTCAGATCTTCTGGTGGTCTCACTTTCTATTTCTAATCCAATTTAAAAATTACAACATTCAATTCAATAAAAATAACAAGGACTTGCGTTGCGTGCACAGATCAGTGTTGCCACCTCGAAAATTATCTTGTCACTAGATTCAATGTAAAATATCACCAGATTTTAAAAAAATTGGATGAAAAAAAAACACCAGAAGTCGCTAATTATTTTATAAGTACTAAATAAGTATGAATAAAAAACTCACTGTCAAGATTTTAGAAACGTCATAATTACGTTGATCTGTAACCTCCTCAAGATCAACTCATAAATTACGTGACCATGGAAAAACTCTCAGATCAATTTACACCTTAAATTTTGATGATACTTGTACAATATATATGTGCATATAAATGTATAATTATAATTAAAAAATAAATATAATTATGAAGATAATTTTGCCGCAGTTGCTAACAAGTTGTCCTAAATTACGTTACGTAGTATGTATTACTTCTATGAGAAAGAATATAGAATAAAGAAAAGTTATTTAGAAAACGAGCAAACTTGACTATGACATTGACAGATTAATGTCATAATCAAGGTGGTTGGTTGGGTATTGCATTTCTGCGTCATTACCTACACACAACAAAGCATTTTTTTAAACCGCTTTTAAGGTTCTTCCCACTGAAATAAGTATTGCCAGATGCTGTATCAAAAATCGCCAAAAAACACTAAAAATAAATTGTCGCTAAATGATGAAAAATTATCGCTATAAGCTCTGAAAAATCACCAGATCTAGTGACAAAATCGCTAAGGTGGCAACACTGGCACAGATTACTATAGTCACTATAGAGTATAGTATAGAACTATAAATCAAGTTATAAAATACCTACTACCGTAGACAGAGAAGGCAATAGACCAAGGTACTGTGTAACCGCGACTGAAATAGAGATAACATGACGTAACGATGACGTCACATGACAAGTTCGAGTTTAATGTTGCCACAATAACTGCACTCCCCTAGTACCCCAAATTAGATGGAAAATTCTTCCCAGGATTTTTAAATAAAACGACAAAACAGATGCTGAAGTGTTTTATTTTTTAAATAACATACCTACACATATAAGGTTGTCTGGGAGAGACATACCTATTAGGGTAAGCTCCTATTTTTTTACATATATCTTAATATTGTGTGCAATAAAGAATTTATTATTCTTTATTGCACACAATATTAACTTCAACCACCACTTAAAAGTATAAAATAATTTTAGTTTGTACACGTAAGTCGGTTTTTTAAAAATATTTTTTTTTATACTAAAGTTTTTTAATGTAGTTTCATAGGACCAATTCACTAGATAATTATTTGCTCCTTAAAAAAAATATTGAAATGCCGAATAGAAATTTAGCATATGTGAGTCACTTTGAAAAAAGATGTATGTAACACAAAGGAAAATTTTTTTTCGTTACTAGTAAGAATGTTACACAAAATAATTTTTAATGAACAGTTAAAATTTTCCTTCGATCGAGTAATGCTATTGAATTAAAAGCAACAAAAATTGTATATTTAGTCATCAAAATCATCATTAATGAAATTAACAGTATATTCCTTTTTTCAGGCAGTCGTATAAAACTGCAACTCTTCATAGTTTAAGTTAATAATTATTTAAAAAAACATTAAAAGTCTGCCTCTAGCTATTTAAAAATGGCTTTAAAAATTAAGAACTTTGTAAATAAAATAATTCTTAAGATCGCCAACAGTTCTCGACTGGTCGTTGGACATTCGAACGAAACTTCAGGATGATTCAGAACAGTAACCGACACTATCTAACTGAATACACTTTAATCATCGCCGACATATATTATATTCTAGTATCCATCATCTTTCTTTTCTTTTCTCATAATATTCATTTCTTCCATCACGACTTTATTTTGTTTCAACAAAAATTAAAAAAAAAATTGAAAAAGTAGCCAAAGTAACCCGCCGTTACGGTATGTCAGAGGACATTACTAAAAAAACCTATCTCCGTGCCAAATTTCAGCCATATCGGTTTAGTGTGGCGTATTGAGTAACAAACATCCATATGTTTGTTACTCAATCACGCCACACTAAACCGATATGGCTGAAATTTGGATGTATGTATGGATGGCCATACATACATTCAAACTTTCACATTTATAATATAAGTAGGATAGGGAAAATCGGGACATTGTATAGGTACCTAAAGCTGGCAACACACATAGATACTAAATTTTCTTATTAACTGTCAGTTTGTTTCGCACAAAAGTGTGTCGACCTTGAAAAAACTGGTTACACGATGAGGGACAAAAAATTGGGTAGCTGCGTCTCTGTTTATCACATTAATAACTTTATTTCTGCTCTCTTTTTAGTGTGAGTGAGAAAGAAATCGTCACTGGCTCTATGTCTTCTCTCTCTACGCCTACTACTCTCTAGTCTCTACCACAGGTCTCTACCCACAGTCTCTACCGAGGCGACAGCTATAGATCCAGGTAGGTAGGTACCTCTTTGATATGCCCGTGATACACATGCTTGTTACTCGCACAAAAGCATGCCAGTCGCAAGCAAAATGAGCTACTCGCACAAATAATAGATCGCAATCAAACGGTAGGTAGGTATCGGTACGGCACGGTAAACGGCGATCTACTCGTATGCTTTGTACGGGCAGAGTTACTGGTAGAATCTCAATACACATGCGAGATAGCGTATTTTTGCTTGTGACTGGCATACTTTTGTGTGAGTAGCAATGTGTATCACGGACGATATTTTTAAAAAGTACCCATGGAAGTAGAAAGTAGCTAGGTACGTACTTATACAGATAAACGCTGTCTTCTTTCACTGGTTTGACACTTGACAGTGACAGATGACAGTGACGTGCAACGTGACGTGACTGACGTGTTCAATTTCAATTTTTCAAATTCATTTTGGACTTCGCTCTGCGTTTGTTTGGAGGACCCACGTGTTAGTGGGATACGGAGTGTTTTTATTTTAATTTTCAGTGTTTATTCTCTATTTCTTGCATTAGTTGGTGTTTTAATTGTGTTTGTTGGTGGTGGGGTAAGTGAAGATGGAGGTGGAGGTTGATCCGGGGCCTCCGGATCCTAGTGAATATGTGACAATTCCTAACTCGCCAGGCCCTCAAGAGCCTCATATGTGTGAAAATCCCACTCCACGCAAGCGTGGCGGGGATAGTAATATCTCGGATACGACTCCAAAAAAACAAATTAGTGACCCAGCTTCGTCCGCTCCTTCTATCCAGTCATTATATCTGCACCCTTCCCTATCCGAGGCACCCAAAAAGTATTTAGCAGAAGACAAAGGGCCTTTTATCGTCTATGTCTCCCGCGAAGTGGCCGACCCGTCGGCAGGTACCAGTATTCGTGCTATCTCCTTCGGGCAGTTTCTGCACAAACAAAAGGTTGCATCAATCTTAAATGATGGAGTTAAAAACGCTGGTCGTAATAAAATATCTGTAGAGTTTTTAGATTATAAGTCTGCAAATGAGTTCGTAGAGAACAAGATCTTGGAAAAAGCTAAGTATAAGGCGTATGTCCCAACTTTTAATGTTACCCGCATGGGACTAGTAAGAGGTGTTCCCAGTGACTGGCATTTGGATGAGTTTGTTGCTTCGCTTGAACTTCCCTCTGGTTGTGGGGAGGTTCTTAAGGCTAGACGCTTGAATCGTAAGCAAATGAATGAAAGTGGAATATCCTGGGTCCCTACCCAATCCGTTGTTATCACATTTCGTGGCCAAACCCTTCCATCCAGAATCTTTTCCTATCACACCTCTCTGCCTGTTGAGACGTACCGTTTGCCTACTATTCAGTGTGTAAACTGCTGCCGTTTTGGACACGTAAAGGCTCAATGCAGATCTTCCCCACGATGTTTTAAGTGTGCACAATCTCATTCAGGGGATACGTGCACTGTGAGCTTAGATTTGTCAGTTTGTGTTTTATGCTCTGGTAAGCATCAAGCCTCCAATAAAAGCTGCCCAGAACATGCCCGACAGCAGTCAATTAAAATTATTATGTCAGATGAGAACCTCTCCTACCAGGAAGCCTCCTCTCGTTTCCCTCCTGTGCGTCGTTCCTATGCCGAAATGGCTAAGGAAATGTTCACCCCTCCCTCTTATTCAACTAGGTCCATCCCTAATTACATATCCTCACCAACAACTCCATCCAAGTCCTATAGGCAAACTGTTTTCCGTTCTCCTCGTCCAAGAGCCCCGTTAGCTAAGGGATTTGATAAACAGGCCCACTACAACTTCACTCGCAATGTCCCCTCCTCCGTGGGCAATGGTTGTGCCCTCAACAATGAACACTCCTGTGCTTCCTCTTCAAATGATAACCTTATCTCTAACTTTATCAAATCTCTTACCCCTATTATTGAAATGCTCAACCAAAATGGTATACCGCCCAACGTTGCTCAAATATTTGTCAAAATCGCTTCAGAACTAAACAATGGCCTCGGTTCAGCTCCTTCAATGGAACTGTAACAGTGTCAGATCAAAAAAACCCGAAATACTCTCTCTTATTAATGAATTCAAACCCATCATATTTGCCATCTCTGAGTCATGGCTATTGCCTGGCTCCCGATTTCGGGTCCCGGGCTATGCCTGCTTGAGGGATGACAGGGATGATGGGTATGCTGGGAGTGCTATCTTGATCAAGCGCTCCCTTGCATATTCTTCTATCTCCCTTCCCCCTCACAGTCATCAGTTTAACGCTGTAGCTGTGAGATCCCTCAACATTTCCTTCATTTCAATCTATATTCCTCACCCTCATTCTTCCCTGATTCCTGATTTAAAATTAGTTCTTACTTCACTCCCACCTCCTGTTTTAGTGATGGGAGACTTTAATGCTCATCACTCAGCATGGGGATCTCATTCTTGTGATGGGTTTGCTACTCTTCTTTTGGAACTCTTTGATGAAAATGATGTATGCATCCTAAACGATGGATCACCAACCAGAAGAGTATTTCCCCATCAAAACCCTAAAACCGCTGTTGATTTATCTCTTTGCTCGCCTTCTCTTGCTTCTCTCATTGCCTGGAATACTCTTCCTAGCTCCTATGGTAGTGATCATTATCCTATCCTTCTTTCTATTGCTCAGAGATCTACTCCTGTCTCAAGGCCCAATCCTCTCCTGAAACATAGAGTTAATAAAGCCAACTGGTCTGCTTTTGCAGACTCTGTTGACTGTCTCACGGATACTCTGCCAGAGATGGTTGATGATGGAAATATTATTTCTTACTATAGTAATTTTGTTAGGATTATTAAATTTTCTGCTGACCTCCATATACCACTCAAAAAGACTGAACGGGATTTTATGGTTTCTCCTCCATGGTGGGATCAAGAGTGTACTGACATGGTAATTAAACGCAAGGATGCAGAGAGAAATTACAAAATTTGTATGTCTCGGGAGAATTTTATCAGCTACCAACATACTAATGCCAAATATAAGAGATTATTGTCTAGGAAGAAAAAACAGGGTTGGACTAGGTTCTGTGAGTCTTTGGATCCTCGTTTCCCATCCACATTAGTGTGGGATAGGATTAAAAGATTCCGCCGCTCTGTGTCCTCCAATGATCCCTTATCTAATGATGTGTCTGTTTGGCTTGAAGCATTTGCAGACAAATTGGCCCCGCCTTCTGTCCCTTCCGAAGATTGCCTTACATCCACATCTCTTCTTCCCAGCTCTGACCGAATGGACTCCCCTTTTTCGTTCCCTGAATTACAGTGTGTCCTATCAGGCTTAAAAGACTCTTCACCTGGTGAAGATGGCATTCCATACTCTTTTCTAGTAAATCTCAGCGATAAGGCGAAGCAATGCTACCTAGATATGGTCAACAGGTTTCTTGAATCAGGAATCGTCCCGGAACCTTGGAAGACTCAAATAATAATTCCAATTAGGAAACCTGGTAAGGACCCTTTAGATCCTAATTCCTATCGCCCTATCGCATTATCCTCTACATTAGCCAAAATTATGGAGCACTTGATTAAAAATCGCTTGGAATGGATAATGGAAAGCAGAAGTTCTCTGGCTAAGTCCCAGTTTGGATTCAGAAAGGGGCTTGGTACATTAGATAACCTTGGAGTGATTTCGACAGACATCCGTATTGCCCTAGCCAGAGGAGAGTTTCTTGTGGGTGTTTTCTTGGATGTAGCAGCTGCTTATGATAACGTTTTACTCCCGGTACTCAGGCAGAAATTGCAAAAGCTGAGTGTTCCGCCGAGACTTACACGAATCATATGCAACCTTCTTTCATCTAGAACTATTCTGGTAAAAACTAACTCTTTAAGCCTTCCCCCCAGAGTAATCTGGAAAGGTCTCCCTCAGGGCTCTGTGCTCAGTCCTCTTCTATATAGTATTTATACCTACGACCTTGAATTGTCTGTCAACAACTTTTGTAATATATTACAGTATGCTGATGACGTAGCTCTTTACTCCAGCTCTAACTCCATGAATGAAATTTGTATTAATTTGAACTCTGCTTTGTATTATCTAGGTCAGTGGTTATCCGATCATGGTCTCTCTCTTTCAGTCGCTAAGTGCAAGGCAGTCATATTTACTAGAAAAAGACATATTCCCCTTCCAAATATAGTATTTGAGGATCAACCCATTCCACTTGTTAGTCAAATTAAATTTCTTGGTGTTTTTCTAGATTCTAGGTTAAACGGTGTTTCTCATATAGAATATGTTATTAAAAAATGTTTTTTTTTTTTTTTTTTTTTTTTTTTTTTTTTTTTTTTTTTTTTTTTTTGTCCTCTCTGTTCTATCTGCGATCAGTCCGTGAACTATGAGCAGATCTGGGGGCTCATTAATCGAACGTTAGGCTTTGCACATCCATTGACGTGACATCCCATGATAGTAGAGCACATTATGGTTTATGCTATGTTAGCCAGTGTGGCCCTTTTAAGGCGAAACGTGTTGCCACTAGCATCCAGGAGTTGGACGGCTAGGCTGTTTTTATGACGCTCTAGCCTCTGCTTGTAGGCGTCCAGGTGGCTCTCTATTTCTTGTTTCACAGTTGGGATTTCAGTATACTCATGTACTTCGGAATTTTTTGTGTACCATGGTGCATTACACAGAACTTTTAATACACTATTTTGGAAGCGCTGGAGTATCTCTATGTTAGAGTGGCTCGCTGAACCCCAGAGCTGTATGCCGTATGTCCACACAGGCTTGATGATGGTTTTGTAAATAAGAAGCTTATTTTCAAAGCTTAATGAGGATTGTCTACCTATAAGCCAATATAGTTCACGGAACTTCCAGTTGGCCTGATCTCTTTTTGCTTTAATATGATCTCTCCAGGTCAGCCTTCTATCCAGATGTATACCCAGGTATTTAACTGTTGTTTGCTGAGGTAGTACAGTTTCATTCAGTTTCACGGGTGGACAATCTCCTTTTTTTTTAATGTGAATGTTATATGACTCGATTTCGCTGCACTAGCTCTTATTCTCCATTTTTTTTTTAGCCAGGAACTTATTTTGTCAAGATGTTCTTGTAGTCTAAGCGATGCAATGTTGGCGTCTTTGTTACAGGCAAGTAGGGCAGTGTCATCGGCATATGTCGCTTTGTTACAGGCAAGTAGGGCAGTGTCATCGGCATATTAAAAAATGTGAAAAAAATATTAATGTTTTGCGAGCTTTATCAGGGGTATGGTGGGGTGCCCACCCTTATACTCAAAAACTGCTGTACAATGCTTTAATACGTAGTCATATGGACTACGGCCTTTTTGTATTAGACCCCATCAACAAATCAGCCATAGATAAACTCAATAAAATCCAATTCAAATGTTTAAGGATAATACTTGGCGCTATGAAATCCTCCCCTACTAATGCACTTCAGGTGGAGTGTGTTGATCCTCCAATCCTTCTCCGTAGTCAGTATCTTTGTGATCGATTTATTTGTAAAACTTTGCAACTTTCCTCCCATCCTCTTTTGGACAAACTTGGCCAACTGTCAATATGTCTGCGGCCCAGTCAGAAGCCTACATGCCTCTTAAAAAGTTTTCTTAAATTTACTCGGCTCCCTCATCCTATTCTCTCTTCACCTATCCTACCTTTATTTTCCTCTAGTTTTGAAAGTCTTATTACTAAACCTGATATAATTAATTTGGGTCTTAGTAAGGATACTATAGAAGCAAATGCTAAATTTAATCATATTATGGACAATAAAGGTCTTTCTGAGCACTTGGCAATATACACAGATGCATCAAAACTGTCTGTAAAATCCTGTGTTGGTGCTGCCTGTTGGATTCCTAAACATAAAATTTCTCTTCAATTCAAGTGTCCCCCAGAATCATCGGTATTTACAGGAGAGTCTGTAGCTATTCTGGAAGCAATCCTTTTTGTTGAAGCCCATAACGTTGAACGCACTATTATTCTGACCGACTCTTTAAGTTGTCTCCAAGCCCTTAAGGCAAACCCTTTTCGCAGTAAACCCCCTATTTCCATCATCTTTCAGATCAGAGAAGCCCTATACTCCTGTCAACAGAAAGGCCTCTCCATTACCTTAGCTTGGGTTCCAGGCCACATGGGTATAAAAGGTAATGAATCGGCAGATGCGTGTGCTAAACTTGCAATCGAGTCAGGCGTTCTAGGTCACTACAAGAATCACATTCAGGACCTACGGTCTCTTGCCAAAACTGACCTTAGTAACTCGTGGAATTCTTTGTGGATTGCATCAAAATCAGTTAAGGGTAAATTTTATGGGGCAATTCAGCCTGACATTCCACGTCGTCCTTGGTTCTTTCTTTATCGAAACACAGATCGCAGGGTTACTTCTGTGATATGCCGCCTTCGTATTGGTCACGCTTGTACCCCTGTTCATCTTGCTAAATTAAGAATCAGAGATAACTCATTGTGCGAGTGTGGTCTTGACGATGGGTCGGTCACTCATATTCTTTTCTCCTGTCCAAAACTCCTCTATAAACTTTACGACGCTCTCCCTTCTGGCATACCCCGTCCTATAAATGTTGAGTCTTTCTTAATGTTAGTTTTTAGTCGTTATGTTAAGTTTGTCTGTAAATATGTACATACTAACAAAATAAGAATTTGATATATATTTGTATATAATTCTGTATTTATCTGTGTATTTTTTTTTTTTTGTTCTGTTGTAGATATTGTGACTAACAAGATTCTCCTGCTACTGCAAGTTTAAAAAAAAAAAAAAAAAAAATTATCGTCAACTTTTGAACCTCCCCTCTGTGGCTCTTCTGTGCAACGTGACATTGGCGAAGTGCATTGTGCTGAACTGGCACTAAATAAAGCCAGAAAGTTAAAACAACAACAACAATCAAATTCATTTTAAAATTTTCAATTCAGTTTTGTCATGTTTTGCCGGTGTCGATTGACGATTCTTAGTTAATTAGATATTTCATTGTATAATTACAATTACAACTAAAAGACATCTCTAAAGTCATTGTTTTTTTATTTAACACGCACCTTAAAAAATATTAAAGATTACTAGATTTAAAACTAAATTAATTATCATAATGGCTATACTCGCATCAACGTTAGGAATTCTTCTGATTGCATCCACAGCTTGGTCTGGGGATGCTCCAAAAGGACCCAAAGTGACTCATAAGGTAAAACAATATTCATAATTTTTTCGAATTTAGTTTTTTATGCATCTAACCAGGATGCGATTATGAGGTCACTGACCTTGTGACGCCTCCAACTTTTTATTCAAGTTTCCTTTGTTCAAATATCATCCTTACGTATTATCTATGTGCGGTATGCCTTCAGTTAAATTGATTACCTACAGAAAAAGAGGATTAAGGAGGTGTCTTTGTTTATTTAGTTATGTTTCCTTAATCCTAGTTTAGAAGATCTTCTATGTCATATCCCTCATCGTTAAGTGTGGGTACGAGAGTGCAGTGAGTTCCTATCAACATAGAACTTAACTAATAGTATGACTCTGGTGTGGAACTCTAATCAGATGATTAGTATGTTAATTGTTATTACCATTTTGACAGCAGCAAAACCATAATGATGCAGATAAATTAAATTATTAATATAAGGAAATAAATTCCTTGCAAAGTTGCCACTAGATTTTAGAAAACCTCCAATCGAAGCAGATAGATTTGCTGGCATAAGCTAGTTATTATATTTTCTTTGTACAGGTCACTTTTGACATCAGCATTGGTGGTGAAAGTATGGGTAAAGTCGTCATTGGTTTGTTTGGGAAAACTGTTCCAAAAACTGTCCAGAACTTCTACGAGTTGGCACAGAAACCTGAAGGAGAGGGCTATAAGGGCAGCAAGTTCCACAGGGTTATTGAAAATTTCATGATTCAGGGCGGTGACTTTACCAAGGGTGATGGCACTGGTGGTAAGCATTACTTTACTTATATTTAAAAAAATTGTTTTTATTTCTGACAATAATATAGAAGTTGGTTAGACAGAAGGTGTTGGTAATAATATGCCTGAAGATAAAAAATATTCTCTAGTATATATTTATCTAAGGTACTTAAAAAATTTTGAAATTATCAGTACTCTTTTAGCAACTCAACTCGAATTTAGTGTTACGAAATAAAAATTGATAATAATAATCTTTACTAAAATGACATTATCAAAAAACAAACATTTTAATCTAAAATGTTGTGATACTAAAAATATTTCTATTTCAATACAATTAAAATCAGTTTAACCAATTAGTCCTGATAAAAGTAATAGCCAATAAAATAAACCTTTTAATGGGTATGTAGCAGAAACCATAAAGTTTTCTTTATTAATAGTAATGAAAATCTTAAATGGTTACATCATTCTAATACTGTAAATGCAAAAGCGTGTTGATTGGTCCTTCAATCATGTAGCAATCTATTGACAATAGATTGACTTGATTAATTACACCTACATGCTACAGAACAACAGGATACATTTAAGCTTGACATAACAAAGGATTCCTCTAGAATTTTAAAAATACCTAACTCCACACAGGCTTATAAAAGTAGATTACTAGTATAGATTTATAAAACTAAAAACTAAATAAACTATTTTGTTAAATTTACTCAACAGAAATACAAAACTATAAGAATCATTTAAAATCTTAACTGTGTTAGGTATAAAATAAAATATGTTTATAAGTCTTACAAAATTGTACTATCTATGTGCATAAAATGTTATTATTTTCACGAGATAAATTTTGTTTTTCTCGTGAGATATATTTTGTTTTTCTTTCATCATAATAATATGACTGTTTGTTCCCAGGTCGCAGCATTTATGGTGAACGTTTTGAAGACGAGAACTTCAAGCTAAGCCACTATGGAGCTGGGTGGTTGTCTATGGCCAACGCTGGCAAGGACACCAATGGTTCCCAGTTCTTTATTACTACTGTTAAGACCCCCTGGTTAGATGGCAGACATGTTGTTTTTGGAAAAGTACTTGAGGGAATGGTATGTATTTTTTTACCAACTGCACAATTAGAGGTAAAAGTTAAATTTGACAATGCAAAAAGTGTCTTTAGATTGCAAAAGTCACTGATTTCATAAATTTTAATGACTTAAAGCTAAACCATATGTGCAGTTTTTGAAGGGCATATTTAATGGGTAATGTTACTTTAACTGCAACTGACTGTTGCAAAAGTTTTAGAACCAAATTTAGCAGGCAGGCAAAGCCAAAGGAAAAGTTATGACTTTTACAAATGTTCCACCATGACACCGAAACTACTGAGCTGATTTCGATGAATGAGGTGTCAATTAACTATTAAGGGCGATCTACACCGGAATGGCAGCAGTGCGGCGAGCACTTTCAGTGTGAAATAATTTTAAACTTTATCTACATATTTGCTAAAAACCAGTATCACTTGAAAAGCTCAAAAAGGTCACGCGGCTGCCCACGCTGCCACGCGGCCACGCGCGTCAAGCGATACTGGTCTTTAGCGGTTATGTAGATAAAGTTTAAAATTATTTCACACTGAAAGTGCTAGCCGCGCCGTGGCTCTTATAGTTTAGGTGAAATAGGCTACATCGTTTTACAAAAAACAATTATGATATATGTTATATTTTATTTTTAACCGACTTCCAAAAAAGAGGTTATCAATTCGCCCGGTATCTTTTTTTTCTATGTATGTCCTGTACCTATTTCTCCAGGGTGTCTGGACCAATTCACGTGATTTTTTTTTATAGTTTAGTTAGTTTTTAAACTCTTGGTAGTATTTTAAGAATGATAACAATGAACATACTTTTTTCCAACAGGATGTGGTCCGCACAATTGAGAAGACAGTCACTAAGAATGACAAACCAGTGAAGGATGTTGTTATTACTGATACTCATGTTGAAGAAGTCGCAGAACCATTCAGTGTTACGAAAGACAGTGCTCAATAACATACCATAAATTTAAGTACATTATAAAATTAAATAATAATAAGAAAAAATGTACGTACTATGAAATAATTTTGTTTTCAAATGCATTTAACTGTGAATTTCAATTTTTATTGGGTATAATTTTTGTTGCTACAACTAATTTTATTGTCAAATCCCTATTGTACTTGGAATATAATAACATTAATTCGACAATTATTTCACAGGGTAACACAGTGGGATTTTTATAATAGGAATTAATCAGTTTGAGTTCTGATATTTTGTAAACATTAAAATAATTTACAGTGAAATATAAATAATTCTTCTTTATTTTAAGACATGGCTCTTATTTCTTGTATACAAAGTTCTGCCTCCCGTTTTACATCATCATTTTTTGTTGTAACGCCTAACTTCCAACCTTGTCCACACGATTTTCTTGCTATATCTAACATGTTTTTCTTGATGTATGCTCTTCCTAGGTTAACATACATGGCTCCTAAATCATGCATATCGGGAAACTTTTTTCCAAGATCTATCGCTTTTGAATAGTACTCTATACTTTCATCTACATTGCCTAAACGATCACAAACAGTACCTATATCATTTAATTGAATAACAAGGTGTTCCTTCTCAATATCAACCAAATCCTTCATTCTTTCATATGCCCTTTTCATATAATTGAGACCTGTATCACATTTGTCACAATCTAGGAACAGTCGTCCATACCAGTCTTCGGCCATTGCAAGTAATTTTCTGTTGGGTTCAGATGGATCTTTTTGGTATGCTTTATCGAGTTTCTCTATGCACCAGTCATAGCCAAGCTGTGCAGTAGCATACTCTTTCCTCATGTGACTGATTCTTGCCAACTTGACACTCATGTGAATAACACGTGGGTCATCTTCAGTGGCCCCATCAGCCATAATCCTCTGTGTAACAGCAACAAAAAGTTTTTTTGCTTTGTCATACTGTTCTCTTTCGAGAGCTAAATTGGCCATTACATCATAAATGTATGTTATACCTTGTTCATGTCGCATTTGTTGTGCCTGCTTCAGTGCTACATGTAGGAGTTGTTCAGCTTTATCCAGATCACCTCTTTGAACAAAAAGCACGCAATGCTTTATCGTTAAAATGAGCTCGTCTTCAGCGTTAACTTTTTTTTCAAACCCCAGTAGGGTTAGCAACGAAAATCCAAGTGTACATGGCAAAGTTACCTTTTGATGAGTTTTATACAATGCTGCTTGCGGTACTTGTTTTAAATTAAGTTTCACATGCATAAATCTTCTCCAGAAATACCTGTATCTTGATGTCATTCTATTTAATTTGTAGGCCGTAGACGGCGGAACTGTTACATAACCTTGATTTGAAACTTGCTTACAGTTTTTAGTGACTTCATTGAAAGATACTGTTTTTTAAGAGCATAATAAATATTATATTTTTAAACACGAAAAATGCTCATAACACAGTTTTGCTGTCTTCTTTCCCTCTTATCACTTCTTATCTTCTGTAGTTCCGTACCTATTCAATATTCATATTTCATATTATTATTATTCTTGCCATTGCTTGCCATAGTGTTGCCGATATAGTCACCTATCGATAGATAGTGATTAGTGAAGGAAGCATGAAGCAAAGCAGTAAATGCCAATAATTAATTTATTATAGTCAAAATATTATGTAGATAGAGTAGTGTTTGAATGGGAGAATAGGTACTGTCGATATTATTATTGTTCATAGTTACTATCACTAGTGTCGATACTATTGTAACTAATAGGTAAATAATATCATCGATGGTACGATTTTTAGATAGTACTAGACGATGCCCGCGACTTCGTCCGCGTGGATAAAGATTTTTAATTCTCGTAGGGACTCTTTAATTTTCCGCGATAAAATGTAGCCTATGTTTTAATCCTGGATGTGAGCTACCTTCATTGCGAATTTCAGCCAAATCGGTTAATTCGTTGTGGCGTGAAGGAGTAACAAACAGTAACTTTCGCCTTTATAATATTATTAGGATTAGGATTTTATCTATTAACAGGCCAGGCACACATATCCTCCGCATTTTAGAAATATAGCTACAAGTATCCGACGTCGTCCTGGCACATCGGGCCAACTCAATGGCTGATGGGTAGTGCGAAAGGATTTAAAGAGTTATGCGATAGAAAGGAGGCAACTTCTAGGTGAATATAACAAGGTAATTAGAGCGGTGCGCAGTGAATTATGTGGTGGCAAGAGTCGCTATTTATTTAAATAATTTTGCGGAGTGAATCTTCTGTACTATTATGTAATCTGTGCTATTATACAATATTATCGACAGTGTAGTTACTTTGACGTTCATGTCACAAAGTAGAAATAACATAGCATTGGTAGTAGGTATAGCAACTGGACACTGTTTGCTAAATAGAGATCTCACAATTATGAGAATTAAAGAAGACCCATCCTGTCCTGAGTGTGGTGAGGAGGAGACCAGCTTCCACTTCATAGCTGAGTGCCCTATGTACTCATTGGTAAGATGGGAACTGCAAGGTAAGGATAGAATAAGTGAAGAAGACCTAACAAACCTTTCTATAAAGGATATCGTTAGGTTTGCGAAAGCTAGAGGTAGGTTTGCGAAAGCTACAGGTAGGTTTGAGGGGGGTAGGCTACCTGGGCACCATTTACCTGTGTCCAAACATGGGGAATTGGGTGGAATAGTCCTGACACAGGACTGATCACCCGCCTGGCGTTGGTAGGCGTCCCCTCTCTAAATACAATACAATACAATACTTTGACGTTCAATATTATCGATACTTAGTATTGGCAGTATTGCTATTCGTCAAAAGTATTACCTAATTCCAAACTATCGGTCGATAAGACTCTCGATATTTTAACTAATTTTCAAGGTCAACTATTAATAGAAAGCTTAACTATCGATAGTTTGACAATACATGGACAACACTCTCTTGTCAGAAACCATACCTACTCTGTCTAGGACGATGAGACCACGACACGTGACATGTTCTTTTCAAGGGCAAAGATGTCAAGTTGCTTCATGCATATTAAGTAGGTAGGTACCAGCACACTAGGTACCTATAAAAAAAATTATAAATCGATGTAATTGTCTATGATATTTTATATGTAAAAAAAGTGTAATTGTATCTCTTTTTATACATTAACATATAATAGTTGTACGGTTGTACGCTAGTTTGAAATAATAAAAATCATCAATCATCTAATAAATCTTGGAGTATAAAACCAACTTATATAAATGCTTTAAGGCTGGATCACAATTAGTGTTGCCAGCTCTTAAAGGACCAAACCGGAAGAGTTTTAAAAAATCAGGTGGAGGGTCGGGGTAGTTAAAAGAAGATCTCACTTATTTACATAGACATTATATTTACTTTGCTTTCGAGCAGCATCAAATATTAAAAAAAATATAATATTTAGGTATAATTATAATACTTATAATTAAAATGCATAAGTACCTACTTAAAAAACTAATTATTTATTATTTAGCCAAATTCAAACGCCACGTCGGTGTATGCCTGAAAAAAGAAAATGGAATTTTAAAACATAATATGTAGGTTGAAATCGATAGAGCCCAAAATTAATTTCACTTTTGAGTCTTCAGAATAACTTACAATTTGGCAATAGCTTCAACACTTTTATTGAAATCATAAATCTCCTTTTCACTTTCTTGTTTTATTAACCATTGCTTAGTTGGTCTTAATAATCTTCCTATATCTATTTTTCTACTTAGACTTTGGACTTCGGCGGAATTACATCCTGTAGTTCCTTTGGTCGTATCATCTGGTAACTTAAATTTCGTATTTCTGCAATAACAAATATATTTGTTCTAATAAAGATTATCTATCAAATAATTTGATTCCGTGAATAGCTTTAGTTTTATATTTCGTAAATAACTTTCACCATTACCTCACTTGTATGGCTCAATTTTGGTAGGTAATCGAAGAAACCACTGCCAGTGTGTTACCCTATTGCTTTGGAAACTTGGAGAGACAGTGTTAAACACACTGAATGATGAAAAACATGGCGAATTACATTGCGAATGAAAAAATATACCCACACCATTGAATAATTATGTACACGTACTGGAGTCTGGAACAGAATGGGAACATTTGTGTGCCGCGTGAGTCCGCGTGACGTAGTGCGGGGCGCGCGGAAGGGAGCCAACGAGACAGCAAATAGCAAGGTACTAAGTAAAGTATCTATGATTCTCTTCTTGAACGGAACCCAGTAGTGCTGAGTGGTATCTTCTCTATTAATATAACTCAATGAGCCACACAGAGAAGTTTTTAACTACACTAGAGTGGCGCTGTAAAACAGAAACCAAAAGATAAAAAATTGTAGGTAGGTAGAGGTACCCACTTACCTAAAAATCATATTACGCTCCTCCGCTCTTCCGGCAAATGTTCCTAAAATGTATGAGAATGTAGTTTAATAGGGCTTCAAAACACCTATGCATCAGCATAACTGTGTTGCTAAACTTACCATTGCCATCCGTATATCAATACTGGTGACTAATTAGTCACGGCCGATGCCTTTTACTTTTCACTTCACACCCTAGAGGCAAACTCGAAATTAGTTTGTCTAAGTAGCTCCTACCAGGATTTGAACCCGGAACCGCCATAAAGACCACAGCACTTACCACTGATCCGGAGACATCGTCAACTGATTGTTTTCAGCTTTTAATACTTCTCTTAACTTCATCAGATTAAAATAGGTCCTTTAAAATACGGGATTTGACCCTAAGTATGTAATTAAGACTCGATTCCTATAAAATCTAGATTTATCTGCAATCTGTCGATAATTTACCTAGGAACTAGCAACACATACAATTGTGCAGCCAATATCTAACATACCTACCTACTCAAACTAATGTGGCATATTGTATGATAGCTAATAAAGCAGTTTTTAAAATAAATTATAGAAATAAAATTTTTACCGAACATTCCGTATAAGTAAAACATGGTTGAAATGGGTTGCATCCTGTTCTTAAAGATGAGTTCCTACATCCTTTATATTTTGATTGATTAAATGGTTTTGGTGAATCGCTTAGGATGATACGGACGTGACGGAGTTCCTTCTATGATTGTGATATTTTATTGAATAGAAAATGAAATTAAAGATCTAAATGTAAAACCTACCCGACGATGTCCGATTCCCTCTGTTAGTTATGTTTTCATCTGCATAATTCACGTGGTTTTGATTTCTACATAGCCTCGTGTTACTGGGAGATTGCAAATCATTTAATTTTGAATCGTCAATTTCTAACGGTATTACCTAAAAAAATATAATTTAGGTATAAACGATTTCGTTATGCACACGAATTACGAAATACGAATTAACAATACATTTACTTTTCGCGTGCGCTTTATTTTTCTTTTATTTTCTTTCCATTTATTAAGAGCTTTTTGTTGGTTCAATTTAAGACGAAGAAATTCGGAATACCATTCACTATGCGAATCAATACTTTCCAAACTCGCACCTGAAATATTAATAAAAGCACTTATGAAATGATGTAATACAGTTTTCCTGAGTAATATTGTTATAAAAAATCGGCCAAGTGCGAGTGCCGGTACCACCAAAGAATGTAAAATTCCTACTAGAAAATGTCAGTAGCTAAATTATAACAAACCATCTTCGGAATATGTTGATACCAGAAATAATACAATTTAATCAAAATTAACTCAGTAGACTAACCTGGGATTTTTTGTAAGACCTCCTCTTTAAAATCTTGGTGGAAAAGGATTTCTTTAGTTGATTTCATATTGTTTTCTCCGTAATATTTGTTCCAAATTTGAACAAAAATGTTATGGCTGTATTCATTCCAACCTCCATAACGATTTGAACTGTTTTTCATAAAATCTTGAAACTGTTGCACCTCCTAAATGCATGTAAGTAAAAAAAAATTTTTTTGAAAGACGAGTTGGTTAGCTGTAACCTTGCTGTAACTAAAGAATAATATTTTTACATGTATATTTTTTTTTTCAACCAAATCAAATTGGAGGGTAGAGAGCAAAAAGCGGTAAATTGTGTACTCACTAAACATTTGAATGGCGAATGAATCATAGCTCGTACGGGGCTAGGTATAATTTCTTTATACCCTTTTATTTGAGGTACATTATACCCCTTTAATTTTCTTTCTCCATGACGTGAAGGTATTTCCGAAGTTTCCTGCTAAGTTATACAATAACGATGATCAATAATATTTGATGTTTACCTAATTATAATTTATTTTTTAATATTATCAATTATTTTAAAACTCGACACTCCAGCGTACCTAATACTCATTACATTTTGCATAAAAAGAAATTACCTACCTTTTCCGTTAATATTATTTCATCGTTTCGTAAATTTTGTAATTCAGTTGCTAGGAATTTTTTTGCTGTTCTTATTTTAGTTTCTAATTCCAAGATATCTCTTTTTAATTCATCAATATCTAAAATAAAACTGAATAGTAATAATAAAGTCTTTAATTAATTATTTTAAAATCATATATATAGGTAAGTACCTAGAGTAGTGAAAAAACGAAAAAAAATCGACTGTGTTAAAATATAAACTGAAAATTCAAATAGATTTGATTATTTTGTTTTTCCACGGGTGCCATAAATTAATTTTCTTCCTACGCACATTGTGTTATTTTACCTCAAAATCGGACAGCCCTTTTTTATGATATTAATCGAAACTTTAAGCTTTTTTTAATGCTAGAGTAGAACACCCAGAAGTTAATTCTGTTTAGAACCGGAGTTATAAATTTTTTTATGGTTACCAGAAAAAAACTAAGAAATGCTGTAACTTTCTATGTAACGAAAGTTTTTAAGTTTCAATTATAGCATGCTATAAAATCAATTAAGTGCTATTTTTGGAAACATATAATTAATTTCTAAGTGAACAATAAAGGAAGATATGTTTTTTTTAACTAATTTTGAAATTAATTTTTTTCTCATCTTTGTATAGATATTAGCATCTAATTTTCACATATTATATTTATTAGTGCTATGTTAACCCGCCTGTATAATATCAGATACATAACACTTAGGACTTCGGAGTAATATTTTTTTTTAGAAAATTCTGTATTTTCAGAAAAAGGCAAAATAAAAGAATTGCATATGATATTTATACAATTATTTATAGGTCAAAGTGGCATTATATACAGGGCATTTTATAAGCTAAACAAAATAATTTTAGTATTAATAATAAAGTTAATATTCTTAATTTTGTGATTTTTACATTTTATTTTTTTTCTCATAAACCATTTACGATTAGCAGTAGATATCTATCTGAAAACATACCTCGTAACTGTATTGTTACTAGTAAAAAAAATCACACAGAAATCTATGAGGACATTGGAGATATGAGATTTTACAATTTCAATGATATTAGGGTTGTCACAAAGATCTTAATTACAAATGTACGAGAGAAAATTCTAAAAAAGTGGCTGAAAGAAAGAATTTTTATCCGACTGTGGAAACGGAGGGTTATGTTTTTCAGGGATTATTATTGAGTTGCATAAAATGAAATTTTTAAAATTCAATTACTCCGAGGTTCTAAGTGTTACGTATCTGATATTATACAGGCGGGTTAACATAGCACTAATAAATACAATATGTGAAAATTAGATGCTAATATCTATACAAAGATGAGAAAAAAATTAATTTCAAAATTAGTTAAAAAAAAACATATTTTCCTTTATTGTTCACTTAGAAATTAATTATATGTTTCCAAAAATAGCACTTAATTGATTTTATAGCATGCTATAATTGAAACTTAAAAACTTTCGTTACATAGAAAGTTACAGCATTTCTTAGTTTTTTTCTGGTAACCATAAAAAAATTTATAACTCCGGTTCTAAACAGAATTAACTTCTGGGTGTTCTACTCTAGCATTAAAAAAAGCTTAAAGTTTCGATTAGTATCATAAAAAAGGGATGTCCGATTTTGAAATAAAATAACACAGTGTGCTACGGTACCGTTACCTACCGTATGACACTCATAAGTTAATTCGAAAATTATTACTTTCCTTTTCTTTGGTAATCGGGTAAAAAGATAGTAATCACCTCACCTGATTTTTCCAAGAATTCCTGGTCATTTGTCTTCAATTTTATATCTTCAAACAAATGGTTTACTTCACGAAAACTATCTTTTAACTTAGAAAAATATTTTTTTTGTTGTATATCATTACCATATTTAATTTTTCCATTATTTTCTTCAGTATTTCCTAAGAAACATTTGTTTACATTTGCAGATAAAACATTTTCCTGTATTTTTAATCTCCTTAATTTTGAACTAAAACAATTATTATCAATAGCATTATCGTTACTTAATGACTTATTGCTTGATGAATTCATTAGATTCAGCTTTTTATTTATCTTAATTGAGAGTTTTAATTTGAAATTATCATTGAATATTTATCGATCAAACACGCACGTCACTAGTGGTCACTAGACAACCATGTTTGTATCAGCCTGTCTTCAGTCTTTGTTGGTGTCGGCCAATGGGGAAGCACGAGTCACAAATTCGAATTTAACTTGCTACTTTACTTTAACTGGCGCTACTTGGCGCCAAATTAACGACTCGTACCGTCGAAGCTCGTACCGGATCGTACCGGATAGATTTCAGACTTCTTGGCAACACTGCAAGTTGACATTAAATGACGCTTATTGACAATAACAATTGTTTGTGGTCTGTGAATTTGACAATGACATTATTGCAAATTGCAATGTCAAATGATGCAAAAAATATCGCATAATTCTTGAGAGCACACTTGAAAGAATGAAATAAATATTGATTTTAATTAATTGTTTATTTTATGATATAGCTAATTACAATATTTCAAATACTAAAATGTTCTCACGTTCCAAATATCTCGTCTCGAGAGTTCTGCCTTTAAAGGTATGCTATATTGTGGCAAAACGGTATGAAAGAGGTTTTATGTATTTGAACCGAAATGTTATTTAACTTTTACAGAATGCATTTAAGTTAGAATACAAAAATGAAGCTCGTATATTATATGGAATCGCCGCAGTAAGACACCGCTCGACTTCACCGCTTAATACCATCATAATGTTTGTTCCACAACAAGAGGTTAGTAAAACATTAGTCTCTTATTGACTATCGACTCCCTCCAACTTGTCTGGTGTTGTAGGTCTACCTATGGAGGTATCACCACTACAGCACCTGACTGCAACAACCATTAGTTCTTCAAACATAATATAAAGATCAAATTATATAAGAAACAATTGGAGGAGGAGGCCTTTGCCAAAGGACACACGGGCTAGCAATATAACCTAATAATAAAGAAAAATAATAACACCTATTGTTAAATTGTTTAAACGTGTATTGCTGTCCGACAAGGGGCTTAATAAATAAATAAAAATATCTTATAACTTCTTGCTCTTAAATAACTTGTCATTAACTTTCATACTTATCTATCTCACAAGTTAATTCATCCTCTCACAACCTAACTCTATTATTTTCCAGGACAAAATGTAGCCTATGTATTAATTCTGGGTTAGTATTAGTACTATGTTTATTCCAAATTTCGGCCAAAGGTTGGTTCAGTTGTGGTGTGAAGGAGTAACAGACATCTAAACTTTAACATTTATAATATTAGTGAATTAAAATGAGGGTATATGATTTCATGTATTAAAATATGAACTAACTTCTACATTCTTGTTTTCAGGCGTGGATTGTGGAACGCATGGGCAAATTCCACAGGATACTTGAACCTGGATTGAACTTGCTTTGGCCTATATTGGATAAAATAAAGTATGTGCAGAGTCTAAAAGAAATTGCCATAGATGTGCCAAAGCAGAGTGCTATAACATCTGACAATGTCACATTGAGTATTGATGGTGTGCTGTATTTGAGGATAATTGATCCATATTTAGGTAAATAATTTTTTTATTTTCAACACATCTGCTCATAGCCAGATGGCTGATTGCATGATATTCGCTCAGAAAAAAAAGTGATTTTTAACAAAATTGATGTGATTTTTTGCATGGGTATTGTTGAGAAACTGGAAAGTGACATAGGCTACTTTTTATCCCAAAAAATGAAACAATTACTGTGGGGTTTTTAAAACTAAATCAACTAGTGTATAATATGTATAAGTCTTATTTTTCCACAGCATCTTATGGTGTTGAAGACCCAGAGTTTGCGATCACGCAATTAGCTCAAACCACAATGAGATCCGAGTTGGGACAAATATCTCTTGACAAGGTTTTCCGGGAGAGAGAGTCTCTCAATGTTTCAATAGTTCACTCAATCAATAAAGCGAGCGAGGCGTGGGGCATCACATGTCTAAGATACGAAATCCGTAAGTGTAAAATAATATGTAAAAACAAGCAAATTTTTAAAATAGAATAAAATACCTAACTGCTCTAAAAAATATCAACTGAATTTATAATTTTGAATTGTCAAGGTCATAAAATGGTCATTTGAAATGAAAAATGATTAGAGAAACCTAACAATGTATTTCAAATACCTATTCAATGATACCCCACTTAGCATATTTTGTCGACTTTATTTTTCAATTCAATTCCCAATCAGTGGCTTTCAGACGTGCCAACTGGGCACATTCGCCATATTGAATTTCGATTAATGTCATGTCTTTAGTGACACTCCCAAGATTAACACAGAGTTGTGATTGAGCTGGGACGAAATATATATAAAATAATGTCATTAATGTAATATCTTAGGTAAATACAGGTATTTACCTAAGATATTAGTGACATTAACCCTAAGATATGAATGACGTCACCAGGTGACATCAAGCTGCCGAACAGAGTACATGAAGCTATGCAGATGCAAGTGGAGGCCGAGCGCAGGAAGCGGGCCGCCATACTGGAGTCCGAGGGCGTGCGGGCGGCCGACATCAACGTGGCACAGGGCAAGCGGCAGGCGAGGATCCTGGCGTCTGGTATACCAACATGACGTTTTTACTAAAAATCGCTCATTTGCGACAAGAGTGACATAATTCAAATTCGACGATGAGAGAATTCTCTGGTCAGAGAGTAATGTTTTGCGGATGCTGCGGTCTCGAAACAACACACCGGCCAACAAAGCGACAGAGCATTAAGTCACAATCTCTCTCGCTCTTATTTTTTATGCTTAGCGTAATGTTGTTTTTATAACAAAAAGTTCGACACCAAAATTGGTGAATTTTGAGTTATGTCACCCTTGTCGCAAATAAGCGAAATAATTCGAGTTAGAACGGTTCTACCCGAAGACGGCAAGCCAAAAGGAAGGGTTATTATTTTATAGTACGTTTATTTCACGAAGTTACGGGCGCTTTTTTTATGGTTACGTCGTGTACATGCACATTGTGTAAGTGTGCCTGCCTGTCGGGAGCCTAGGTGGCAGCGGTCAGGCGCGAGCAAGCTCTCGCTCACACATATAGATACGACACACACACAACCATTAGGCGCTGTCATGAATTGTAAGAACTATAGCAGATTTTATATGTATATTTCACTTAAGCGCTATTATTTTTAAATCTTATTTTCTAGGATAAATTGTCTATGTGCTACTCTGATGTATAAGCCACAACGTTGTGAAGTTTCATCAAAATCTGTTCTGTAGTTTTTGAGTGAAAGAGTAATAAACCTCACAAACTATCGTATTATCGCGATAGAATGTAATAGTAATCAGTGCCGGCTTTACCTATGGTGCAGGGTGTGCAACGCACACGGGCGCAGGGTTGTAGGGGGCGCCGCGCCGAGCCGCGCTTGCTTGCTTCCCAACATCATTTAAAATTGCACCATTTTTTGCACCTGAATTTCCTTTCACTGGTGAAAATATAACTGTAAGTCAAACGGTATTCTTGTATTGTAAGTATTCCATTTTGTCCGCGCGTCTACTAGAGGGTGGGTGTTAAGATATTGATTGCACACGGGCGCTACATGGGCTAGAGCCGCCTCTGATAGTAATATAGTGACAGTGTTGATTGCAAGTATGTGGGTGTGTGCGCAGAGGCCGAGAAGCAGGAGCAGATCAACAAGGCGTCGGGCGAGGCGCAGGCCATGCTGGCGGTGGCGGCGGCGCGCGCGCGCGGCCTCGAGCTCGTGGCGGGCGCGCTCAAGCAGCCGGTAATACCCATATATTCAGTTAGATAACGAATACTTTAGTCATATTCGTCCCTTTAAACTGGTAAGAACTTGTAACAGAGTTTGTCAATACGCAGTGTGCTCTTCTTGGCTGAAACGCATAGAAATAGAAATGGAAATAGAAATAAAATACTAGTATGTCCCGGCGGCTTGAAAATAATTCAATAGATAGATCGTTATGTACAATTTAAGCCGTTGGGATCCATCTTTAGTTTTTATATATTATATTGTATTTTTATGTTTGTGTTCTTTTTATTGTTGATTTTCTTTGTATTTTTTCTTATGTGGCTGTTTTTTATTCTTGATTAAAAGACTATTTATTTATTTATTTTTATTTACTTTATCTGCTGGTCTTACGGTCGATCTACACCGGAATGGCACTGGCAGTCTTTTAAAGATTTCCCTACTGTGTTTTACAGGAAAGTAAAAACGCAGCCTCTCTGATGGTGGCAGAGCAGTACGTGTTAGCTTTCAACAAGCTCGCGCGAACCAACAACACCCTCATTCTGCCAGCCAACGCGGGAGATGTCTCTAATCTAGTTGCTCAGGTAAGCTTTGGTTGCTCAAATTCAAATTCAAAATTTATTTATTTCATGTAGGCTAACTTGTAGCTCTTATGACACGTCATAAATCTACCACCGGTTCGGAATGCAGATTCTGCTGAGAAGAGCCGGCAAGAAACTCAGCAGTTGCTCTTTTAAAAAAAAAATTTTTTTTACAAAGCTATGCTATGGTATACAGTGCTTCCACAATAAAGCTTCAAAAATGCAAAAATGCATACGTAGGTACAACAATCCAACGCATGTCAAGACAGGCAGTCAAAGCAGACCCATTCCCGTTGGTGGCACCCGTTGACGAGCATCATCCGCAACCCATCAATGACTTACTATAGAGCCCAGCAAGATGAGCAAGGGCAGGAGACAAAATTTTATCCACTGACAAGAGATATAATTATTATCTTCTCCCTATGCTAAAGCATGGCGACGGGAAAGAAGTATATTCCTACTAGACGATGCCCGCGACTTCGTACGCGTGGATAAAGGTTTTTTGATTCCCGCGGGAACTCTGTAATTTTCCGGGATAAAAAGTAGCCTATGTTTTAATCCTGAGTATGAGCTATCTCCATTTCAAATTTCAGCCAAATCGGTTCATTCGTTATAGCGTGAAGGAGTAACAAACATACACACACACACACACACACACACACATACAAACTTTCGGCTTTATAATATTAGTGTGATATCGATGGGTGGATAATAGGCTGTATTCCACCAGGCTTGCTCAATGCAAATTGGCAGACTTCATACACCTTTGAAAACTTTATAAAGAATGCAGATTTCCTCACAATGTTTTTCAACGATCAATATTAAGCATATGAATTGTAATTACTTCAATTACAAATAGTCAAAGATGATGTGTCCCAGATATTCGAACTTTTTGCTCTGCACACTTTAGTACCATCGTGAAGTGAGGTGCATATTATATTTTCAGGCCATGTCAATATATTCAACGGTAACAGCCCACAATAAACAAATACCACACGGTGAGCCCATCGTACCTGAAATTATGGCTGAAGACCCTATGTACAAACTGACACTCAACGAGAAGGGGTCAACGTTAACCGGACAACCTGTTCCTAATGAAGATGACAGTTTAGCAGAATATTACTCTGATGACGAAGAGAGACAGAAAGCTATAGAAGCACAAAAAGACAAGAAACAACAAATAACATCAGAAAGGGATACGTAGAACTGTTAAGTAATAAAGATTGTTAAAATAAAAGAATGTATATTTAATTTCATTTGTTTTATTTGTCAATTCACCATACTATATAAATATATAAAAATGTAACTTATGTCAGAAAGAAATGTTTCCACACATAAAAGTATGACATTTTTCACTAAATGAATTAGTTTTCTGCCTTTTTTTTCTTATTTTCTTCTGCTTAATATTATATTACAATTAGATACGTTATTTAAATAACGTTACAATACAGTCTCGTTTTTTTATACCTTATATACAATAAATTTTAATTATGATTTTGTAAAAAAGACAAGGCATACTTTTTAGGAAATAATCACTTTGGTTTTAATCAATTACAGTAACAGTAAGTGCCAAAAATAACTGAGAAGAAAAAATATTTCAAAATTATTCTAAGTACCATTTTTTTTTATAAGCATATAATTATGCAAATTGCTATTTACGTATTCAGTCCTATGACTTATTATAATAAAACTACGTTTAGTTTTATTATAATTTATAATGATTGTTATAATATAATAAACACAAAATTATCCTTTTGGAATAACAATATCTTATGACCTATTTAAACATACACTAACTAAACAATATTTGGGAATGTAACTAGCATTAGATTAAATTCGGATTCTAAGTTGGAAACATACTTAACACACTTAGTTAACCAGCTTTAGTGTGTGTTGTGTTGATTATCGACTTCCAGCCACGAAACGATCCTTCTATACTGAAGGAGTGACGTCTGCTTCAGTTGTAAGATTCAGCCGCATCACGCGCGTCGACAAAATTGTAATGACGTCAGAAATTAACAGTACTTATTTTTTTTTCTAAGACAAGATAGTCCTTGACTGCGATCTCACCTGATGGTAAGTGACGATGCAGTCTAAGATGGTAGCGGGCTAACTTAGTAACGGGAACTCGGGTTCATGTTTGCACATTTCGCCAACGCTGTTAAGATTTCGACTTTCTAGCATTGAAACAATTAACATCAGATCAAAAAGGTCGTTGTTTTGAAATCTTGTTCAGTTTTAACGATTTTTAATGTGCGAAAGTTTTCGCTTGACGAACTTCAGCCTTAATACAAGTCAGTTAAAATCTATTTTACTTTAAGGTTTTAGTGTTTTGACTAACAAACTATCAACTTCGTATAGAATATAGATGAACACAGAGGTCAGCGACCTACTCATTATTTCGGCGCGCCTTATGCTGCTGACGTCACTCGAATTTAAAGTACCGAAAAACGTTGTTCTGGCTCTTCTTAATAGTTGCAAACAAAGTCGCGAACAATATAAAGTCTTATGATATTTTGACAAACTTGTCCCTCTGATTGAAGTAACTGACCGTCCCCTCTTCAGGCTGCTGACTGGACGCGGACAGCTTGTGAAGATTCAAGTAGGACGGGGACAACTCGGTCCCGTCAAACTGTCGCAAATGTATCTGAGAAACAAATTGTAAAGGACAGTCAGAAATTAAAGAAGCAAACTTGTATGCAAGTAAATCAACAGGAATACTTATTTTGATATTCACATAAATATGTATACTCAAAAATACAAGTAATGATGCGCGTGCGAGGCCCGACAACTGTGTTTTATGCACAAATATCGCTCTTCCACTCCTCACTAAACTCCACACCCAGTCCGTTCCACACCTAGACTACCTGCCATAGTCAAAACCTACCATCGATGAACATCATTGAAATTTCAATTTTAGTGTCATACTATTAAGGTATATTTCAGTTTGTCGCAAAAGAATCTCCTGCCGTGCCTTGCCGTCAGTGAGCGCAGGCCAATAGAAGGCCAAGGGGCTGATTCTGCAGTGACTATCAACGATAATAGGCATTTTTTATTCATTGAAAGTTTGAATAGAAGTGTCATTTACTATTTCATAGTAAACCTTCAATGGATAAAAAATACATGTCAGTGGCTTTCGTTTTTTGCTAGGCACTGAGTTACAGAATCAGGGGGCAGGTTGCTTACCAATAAATGCAAGTTGACCTCATCGCTCCTGCTGAGGTAGGGGAAGTTCCCGCCGCTCTTGAGGTGCGCCAGCTTGGCGTGCGGGTACGACTTGTACATGTCCTCGCGCACGCGCGCGCTCAGCGCGCTCTCGTCCCACACGTCCATGACGGTGACGGGCAGCTGCGCCAGCGCCTGCGGCGCCACGTGGCCCGGCGAGCAGTTCAGCGTCAGCCGCGACGCCAGCTCCGCCTGCGTCAGCGACTCCAGCTGAAAGTCACAATATTTTTCAAAAAAAAATAAAAAAATGTTTAAAAACTGTACCACTTTTTGATTTAGCGTGGCGCATAGATTAGATACCTAGGGTGTTTGGGTTGAATGTACACTGCTATATCCCTTTCAAGTTAGTCCGCTAACATCTTAGACTGCATCATCACTTACCATCAGCCCCCTGATTCTGTAACTCAGTGCCTATCGACGACGATAGGCATTTTTTATCCATTGAAGGTTTGAAGAGAAATGTCATTTACTATTTCATAGTAAACCTTCAATGGATAAACAATATATGTCAGTGGCTTTCATTTTTTGATAGGCACTGAGTTACAGAATCAGCACCAGGTGAGATAGATCAAGGACTATCTTGTCATCGAAAAAAAAAATGTCAATAATGTCCTTACCCTTTCCACCATAAAATCAATAGACTCCGCCATTCTCTTGTCCACCTTGTCGGTTGTGAAGTTGCCCATCAACATCCTCTTCAGCACGAGAGACGGCAGCAGCCAGAACAGAGCAGACGAGTCATTGTATTCAAACACAGTGGTATCCGTGAATGTGTTGCAAAGCACTAACGATGCCACGCGGGGACACTTTATCGTTGATTCCGTAAACTTCTGTGCTATGAAACCACCTGAAAAATGAATGAATGCATTTTATAATTAATAAATACATTTACGATATTGTTATTATTATTTAATACATTATTTGATAATCACAACACAGTTAAAAATACAGATATAGATAGAAGATAAAAGAAGAAAGAAGTAGAATACAAAAGGTGGCCTTATCAATCGGCTTGGCATCCAGCTGCCCACAAGATAGTGTAATAAGTTATTACATTGTAATATTATGTAGCTATACATTAATATTGCAATATTTTGTCATGAAAAGAGCAACTGCCGAGTTTCTTGCCGGCTCTTCTCAGCAGAATCTGCAAACCGGTGGTAGAGTCATGACGTGTCATAAGAGCTACAAGTTGGCCTGCATAAAATAAATAATTTTGAATTTTAAATTTTTTGAACTCAGTTAATACTTTATTCATCCGAATGCAGGCCAAAATTAAGTATAATAGTTCATGGCCACATCTTAGTCATGTTTTTGTGTTGTTTAACTTCTTTATTTTATTGTAATCATTTTATTATTTATCTCAATCCATCGCCGCACTGGCTCACTGCAGCACTGGTAGCAAGTATTATCCCCCGATTTTATCCACTGACAGGGGATAAAATTATCTTTTCTCTATGCTAAAGCATGGCGACAGAGGAGAAGGCGATGTATATTTCTATAAGTATATCCACTGAGTGTTATTTCCACCACTGTGCCCATGTTCGACGGATGGATAAAGCTAAACGAGGAGATAAACGTTTTATCCTTTTCCCGGGGATAAAATTTCTCCCGCCCATGCTACCAGGGCTGGTTTCCTCTTGAATGACAAGACTAGCCACTTTGCTGCTGTTTGTCTATGGCTCTTTGTATTGAGGATTGGTCCACAATAAACTAGCCATCTTAGTGATCAAGTGCGAAATGGCAGACTTCACACACCTTTGAAAACATAACGGAAAACTTTCAGACATGCAGGTTACCTAAAGATGTCTTCCTACAATTTTGAAGCAAAACATATGAAAATTAAACATATATATATTTTATGTTTTTATTATAGTATTTTTATAATTATGTAATGATATATAATCCTATGTATTTATTGTGATCCCCATCTCTCACTTACATTAAGTTCTCTCGTACAGGTTGCCTGGAAGAGATCACTATTAGGTGATAAGGTCACCTTTTGTGTTACACTGTTTATTTACTTATGTATTTTGTTCTTGTTTTTCATGCATTAAAGTTGTATAAATAAATAAATAAATAAATACATTCGCTCCGGTGTGCAAGGTGTGTGTCCGGGCTCAAACCCGCGACCCCTCTAAGTGGAAACCACAGTTCTCACCAGTAGGATATCACTGCTCTTCACTACTAATCACTAATGTTCGACTATAGAACCCTAAAAATTCTACAATCCAAATTAATTAGATTTTTCCTTATGTGACATTTCTAAATCAGATAACATTAAAAACTTGCCCCAAACTTGTTATTCATTGTATTATTATCATCAGAATGTAGAATTACTAGCCATATTTTTATTACATATTTTAGCATTAATGAAGAATAGTACTTAATTATGAATCAATATATTTTATGCTATTTCTATTTTTATTTCTAGTAACAGAAATTCAAAACTCTATATGTCTAAGCAATAAAAATAGCAAAATTTTCAACACCTTTTTATGTGCAGACAATTTGTCACTTGATACTGAATGAAGATGGTTTTCTCTAAATAAGAGATTATTCATACCGAACCAGTGGTAGATTCATTTGACGGTTCAAAAGCACTTTGCAAACGTTTGTTTGAATAAAAATTATTCTGTTCTATTCATAATCATCAGCTATCAATAAACGGCTCACTACTGAGTGTAGGTCTTGTTTAAGAGAAGGAGCAAATCTTTACAAGATTTATTACAAACTCAAAAGAAACACACTTTCCCTGCAAATCTTTACGAGTTGTCACTTATCTCGAAAATCTAGTTTTTTAAAATAACACATTGTAATCACAAACAGGTGTTATGTACCTATGTTTGTGTAACAAAATATCTATAGTACTGAGATTCAAAACAAACCCAAAGAAGCTCCAAAAATGTGAATTTTGTCTAATTCCAAGTAGTCAATAAGTCGTTTGAAGCCATCGCACCACTCCTTCAGGTTCCAATATGGTGGTGGCTCTGCTGCTATCACCCTGATCCCTCTTGAGGTGAGGCCCATTATTTGCTTGTAAAAAATATCTGCAGTGCCTGACACTGGTGGCAGGCATACTAAGGGGCAACTTACAGATTTTGGGCCGCTGTCAAATATTCGCCATGCCTGTGAAAGAAGGGATGTCACTTTCTTACTAAAATTCTGCTCAGATTGCAAAAAAGCAGTTTTGGATTATTAAAGATTAAATTGAATTATGAAAATAGATGTCTCTTGATTTATTTAAAATAAAAAATTGCTATGCAAGCTAAATATTTTACATTAGGTTTAAATTAAGTACCTATTTAGGTGGTTAGATGGAATTTACTTGTTACGTTTTATTATAATATTTGAGAAAAGATTTGGTGTCTTATTATAAGAACAACAGACAGACAGAAAATTTAGATTAGGAAACTTATTCATTATCAACTATTTAGGATTAAAGGATTCATGCTAGTTTCTTATTTTTTTTAGACTAGACTATTCCCGTTTTGTATTCACACCAGCTATAGTCTAAATACATATATAAAAGGAAAAGGTGACTGACTGACTGATTGATCCATCAACGCACAGCTTAAACCACTGGACGGATCGGACTGAAATTTGGTACACAGATAACTAAGAAAGCATTTTTGAAAATTCAAACCCTAATGGATTAAAATAGAGCTTTGAAAAATAACGTGAGCGAAGCTGCGAGTAAAAGCTAGTATTGTAATAAAATTGGAAACTAGTTTTACACGAAATACCAAGTGGAACCTGATAAATAACGGAATAAAAGATCAATGTACGCAGATATCTGATCGACTAAATAAAATCGGGTATTAATTAAAATTCAAGGAGATAAAACTATCGTTCGAAGTACACTCGAAAGTTGTTTGTTTACCTTGGTCCCATCTGAGTCAACAACTATTTTACGCAGCGGAATACTACTTCTAAAACTTAAATATTCACTAGATCGTGATAAATCACTCAAGCAACTCATTTTTGAATTAAATAAACTTAAAACTAGAAATAAAGCACATGAATTACGATACAACCAAACCACCCAACAGCTCAACCATCTAAATAATTCTAAAATATTAAATATTTCCTTAAAAAATGTTTAAAATTAAAGTCAACATTCAACTGTCAGTGTCACTCATAGACAGACCACAGAGTAGGTACATTGAATATATCACTGACCTCTATATTTAATTTATGATCAACACTGGACTCACTGTCCCTATACAAATGGCAGCTCAAATTATTATGGATCAATAATTTGAATTTGAAACGCTACTTTTTAACATAGGTACGAGGGTCTCAGGAATTACCTATAATATAGGTATTATATTATAATAATAGTACAAATGGCGCACCGACCTCGACATTTGACATTCTGTCTTTTCTCAACTGGCCCTGAAAAATTAAAAAATAGAGAAGTCCCATGGTATTTTTGACATTTCCCATTTCGTAGGTGACCAGTTAAAAAGTTGCCAACTAAGAAAATTAAGGTAGAAAATAAAATAAATCCCATTTTTTTTACATCTCAAAGGTCTTTAGGTACTATTTATTAGGTATTCTGTGCAGTGTGCTTTAGGTAGGAAGGTAATGTTCTATCGGTAGGTTAAAGATGCCTACGGTGCAGCCCATTTCCATGATTTGGGAACGAGGTCCTTTAGAACTTAAGCTGGTAACAAGAATAGGAATTTGTGGAAATATAATAAAATCAATATCGCATCCAAACACATGCTGCTTATTAATGAGAATCATTATTTTTATTTAACATTTTGTCGTGATTTCACCTACAGTAATTTTCCAAACCACTTATTATTACTTACCTAATCTAAATTACATTATAATTTTCGGACGAGTTTGCAAATTCTATGTCAAATAAAAGCGCCAATATTCTAATATACATACCGTTTAACAAAGACTATTCTGAATCAGTAGTGGGGAGGGTAGAAAGTTGGTTTTAAGTCACACATCACCAAGCTACCACAGGAAATGTCTCAATTACGCGGTAGTCCTATTATAGTTTAGTTTTGAAACATTACGTATGTTTAAAATGTGTTGAACAATTTGACAGTAGGTACAAATTATGTTCATACAAAATAACATTCACTATCTTATTATTACTCACAGAAACATAGTTCAATATTTAGTAGCTAGTTTAAGTACAAGAGGACAATTATACAAAAAGGATGATTTAGGCTACGTCATAGTCTATAATGACCCTGCCCAACAGATGGGCTAACCTTAAAACACCCTTAGTTTTTTATTGTATTTTTTTAGATCAAAATATAAATCTTATAGAATAGATATATCCAATTTTTTGATACAGAAAATAATCCGGACCAGGAATCCTCAGGTAATTAATTATTCTCATTCATTCTTAATTTATGTTTCAATAAAATATACTTTTTAAAGTTGACATACTTAATATGTTATTGAAAATATTTATTATATAATTAGATAAGCTAAAATACTATTCTTTTGGCTTGATATAATTATGTAAGTATAGGATTGAATAAGAATACAAAAATGTTAAAATAGCTTGAAAGAAAACAAAATATGGGACAAACAACGATAACTAAGATCTGATGTTAAATTATTCACATTATGACTCAGAAGTTATCAGTATAAGTTCAAAGCTAAACTTATCTGGCAATACGATAACTTATGTTTTGTATAATTTTAGCCATACAATATTCACGGGCTTAAAGATATTATTCTAAAACTGTGGAATTTTTTAAATTTAGCTTATTGTATGCCGTACTAATAAAATTAATTAAATTTTACTTAAATAATTTCATTCATGTAATCCTAAGATATAATATATAATAATAATAATTATAATGCATGTACTCTTTGATTATATTATTATCTTAAATGTACTGAATTCGCTTTTATTTATCAATATCATACATTATGTGCTTTGAGCGTCCCTATTCTGATCAGTTTACACTCAAATTTCTGTACAGAAAGTGTATTTGCAAAGGGGACTATTGTAACAGTCTATATACATTACCTACTCGAATGTGATGTTCATATATAGTATAATATGTATTATAATGTTAACTTAAGTGTTTTATAATTATGTATGCTAAGCGTTCACTTAGGCCCGACTAAATGCCGCGGCGTTTTATTAGGAGTCCTTAGATATTGACAAGTTCATTCTATTAAGGCTACAAATCCAAAGTTCACATCGTTAAAATGGATGTTTAACCGCAACAGAACGATTTATACATTAAATAATAATCACTTACCGATTATTACAAAATAAAGCATCTTCCAAAATAAGTAAAACACACTTCGTGCGTACTAAAGTGCGTCAAATGTTTATGACGTCATAGTTCACTGTTTGACACAAGCTGTCATTCCATGCGCGCGTTTTGACATTTTCGTTAGTGGGCAACATCCATAATGGTCTAAGTGAACACTTTACAAAAACATTACAATGCATAATTATTTAAGTTATAACTTTTTTTTAATATAATATTTTTGACTATGTAACATTCTGCGAATTGTTAAATGGTTAGTTATGATTTGGTGTCGATTGGATTGTACGCAATCTCTAAAATAAAATTGAAAAGACTACTTTAAGTCTACTTTATCCGCCGGAAAAGCATTCAACAGTTCACAGAATAAGCATTTAGGAAAGCATTGTTATATTAAATTGATTTTGAAATACGAAATAGGCCATAAATAACAATAGTACTATGTACTTATCTCCCGATGTTTAAATGTAAGATTTGTAAGATAGGTTTTATTCTAGTAAATTAATTCAGATTCAGCTCTAGTGTTACTTTTCAAGTTAACTTTAACTATGCTTAAATCATTCAATATGGAAATGTCGAATCATGATGTTTTTCCAAAAGTTAATTTTCGTACTAATAGATAGATTTTCGCAAAGTTAACATTAATCTGAAGTGTACAATACAAATTATTCTTGTATTAATTAAATTAAAATAAACAAGGACAAAAATGAAGGCTGTAAAAGTTGATAAAAAAATAGTATTACAAATATTGTCTCGGTGATCACAGAATAATAATTATAAGAATTATTTTTACTAACGAAAAATAAAAACTTGGCCTACTATAAATATAGGCCCTAAATACCTAGAACGTAAGAACTAAAAATTAAAATTATGAAATTAGTAAATGACTTATTGACTGATATTAGTAGAATTAAGCTATACATGCTATGCGATCGGTACGGACTCAGTTGTGATTGTTGACACAAGAAGGATTAATTTAATTTTGTGAAATTAACTAAAGTTATGATAAGATTTTGCAATTTTGATAATCACAAACTCATATTACAATAAAGAGATAGCCAGTAACGACAAGTTATATTTTAAGATATTATATTTATCTTTTTTGTAAAAAAGAATTTCAATTTCTTATAATAGTCTCTATACTGGCCAGTTTAGATTACGAGTGGTGCTAAGTCAATTGTACAAAATATCTAAACTAAAACTGGTTTTAAATAATGATATCCTTCTCCAGAGGATATAGTGGGAAAAGGATGGCACTATTTTAATTTAGTTTAGAAATTTTGTACAACCGAATGAACTCCAGTGACTGGCAAGTACATGCCAGCGCTGGCGTGCCAGCGACGCTGACATGTCGTCAGTCACTGTCCCAAAACTTCCTTTAGCAACTTTATAAAGCTGCATCTACATTTGGCATGCCAAGCACTGGCAGAACCTTTCTTTTGACGCAGCCTTATAAACACGATACAATACGTATAATAGGTATTTTTAATCTTGGCAGTGTTTTACAAAAAGTACACATTTCTAAAGTCTTTCAGGGCCCCATAATATAATTACCTCACCAATTTAACGTTAAATATAGAGAATGCCTATGATAATAGTTATTGCTTACTTCGTTTATTACGGGGTTATAACACTTTTTAACTTTTTTATTTATTAAGGTTTATTTAACTATTGTTTGAAATTTTTAAGTGTCCATTTATTGTAATCATGAAGAGTTACTTATTCTAAAGACTTGTAAATGACTGGATATCTTTCAATCACATCAGTGACTGGCAAAACAAAACCTGTCGTCTAATGGGACCCTTAAGACGGTACTCTAGTCCCAAGGAATTTGAAAAATAGGTATTTGAAGAAAATATCGCCGTCGCGCTGCGCCCGACCAACAGGAGTTATCCATGTGTACGAGTAGTGTATTTGTGTGCGCGAGCCCTCGTCCCTCCCATGCCTGTAACATTCACCCGCCGCCCGGCCGCCTGCGGGTGAATAAATATATTATTTTGAAAATTTGAATCGGATGATGCTTTACTATTGATACTGAGCCCAAAACAATTTTTTTTTTAATTTTTCGTCTGTCTGTATCTTGGCCGCGCATCACACTGAAACTACTGGACGGATTTAAATGAAACGTAACATGATTTAAGTTCATACTACGAGGTAAAATATAGGATACTTTTTATCCCGAAATTCAGCACGGTTCCCTTGGGAGAGGGGATGAAAGTCAAAATGTGTATTTCATTGTAATTCATTAACGTGTACTCCGATTTCATTAATTCATTTTTTATTAGAAAGAACATACTGCAATGATTGTTCTGTAATTATTTCAAGGTCGTCAGTTTAGCAGTTCAGAAATTATAGACTTCACAATGCTCAGTAATAGGTCCAAATAACTTGAACCCCGTTACGTACAGGAAACTTTGAATGTACGGCTCATCTTAAGCTGGCATAACACACTATCGTAAACCATAATGGATAGCCCTATTTTTAACCGACCTTCAAAAAGGAGGAGGTTATCAATTCGGTCGGTATCTTTTTTTTGTATGTATATATGTCCACCGATTACTCCGGGGTTTCTGGACCGATTCACGCGATTTTTTTTAATGGGCCCTTAAAAATTTTTACCTTCAACTCCTCAAACCTGATGCTGCAGGGGTACTTTCTCCCTAAAAGCTTTTGGAACTGTCGTTTACGAATGGGTATGCTTGCTACTAGATCATAGAGTAAGTACTAGATCATAAGTAAAAAACTTTTTTTAAAAACAAGCTTTTATTTATATGCGCTAAAAAGAATAAAATAAACTTTTCTGTTAAAACTTTTACTATCAACTTGTTATGTCATTGCACAATTTAATTTAAGTATATGATATAAACGTTTTTCGCGAGATTTAACTAGGTACTCGTATTTACTTACGCGGACGAAGTCGCAGGCATCAGCTAGTATGTATATATATATATATACATATACAAATAAATAATATTGTCTGTGTTGAAGTGAAGTATTTGTTTGTAATATCAAAAGAACAGCTTTTTAGGGTTCCGTAGCCAAATAGCAAAAAACGGAACCCTTATAGATTCGTCATGTCTGTCTGTCCGTCCGTATGTCACAGTCACTTTTTTCGGAAACTATAAGAACTATACTGTTGAAACTTGGTAAGTAGATGTATTCTGTTAACCGCATTAAGATTTCCACACAAGAATAGAAAAAAAAAACAATAAATTTTGGGGTTCCCCATACTTAGAACAGAAACTCAAAAATTTTTTTTTCATCAAACCTATTCGTGTGGAGTATCTTTGGATAGGTCTTCAAAAATGATATTGAGGTTTCTGATATCATTATTTTCTAAACTGAATAGTTTGCGCGAGAGACACTTCCAAAGTGGTAAAACGTGTCCCCCCCCCCGTAACTTCTAAAATAAGAGAATGATAAAACTAAAAAAAATATATTATGATTACCATGCAAACTTCCACCGACCATTAGTTTGAACGAGATCTAGTAATAGTTTTTTTTAATACGTCATAAATCGTAAACCGCAATTGCTGCTACGGAACCCTTCATGGGCGAGTCCGACTCGCACTTGGCCGCTTTTTACTAACTGCATACGAAAGTAAATACGGTAGGTACTAATACCAAGACAACAATTTTAAAGTTTTTGTCTGTCTGTCTGTTTGTTGCCACTAATCTCGGGAATGGCTGAACCGATTTTAACGGGACTTTCACTGGTAGATATTATCTGGCATCGTATAGGCTAAAAGGAGGAGGAGTTGTGTTTTTCTACCTCTGTATATCGATATCTCCGTGATTTCTTAACCGATTTGCGTGAATCTTTTTTTAATCGACACAAAAACTTTGCGAGATGGTCCCATAAAAACTTCGGGTTCCAACTCTTCAATCCTGATGCTGCAGGGGTACTGCTTCCCTAAACTGTGGGGATTTAGGAATTATTGATTATTATGAATAGTTATTGTAGGGACCAAGTAAAGACATCGTTAAATTCCAGGATCCAACTCCTCAATCCTGATGCTGAAGGGGTTCTGCCAACCTAAACTGTGGTGATTTAGGAACGCGAACGAAGTCACGGGTGTCCGCTAGTAATAAATAAAATAATCATTGTATAGTGTAAATATCGACATCAGAGTACATCACTAGAGTATCGATAAAAATATCGACAATTGTCACTTCCCTATTAGTGTACATGTAAGCCTTACCCTCCCTCACCTCCACCCTACCCCCGTAAAGTACGAAAGGGACAACTGCAGCTCGGGCTGATTTTACCTACAAAAACCTTGGCCAAAAGACGTTTCGTATTCTGCTGTTTCCTTCTTCAAAACTGGACAAATCTCAAATATTCTTAAATCAAAATTTAGAGGAAGAGTATATCTATGCTTCTATGTTTTCCTTTTTTGTTAAAAACTTATCAAATTTGTCTGATAGTCGTTTGAACATGGCGGAAAAATCGAGGGTTTTTTTCGGGTTTTTGGATTGTCATATTTTTTTTAATGATAATGTTTTGGAAAAAAGAAAAACATAGAGGCACGTATTAATTAGACCTAGATTTTTTGGAAAAAAATCATTGCTCTAGAGGCATTATCCACGAAGAAAACAGCAGAATACGTTTGTATGGAGAAATGCCCACTAGAGTACCCTCTTAAGAATTTACAAAATTTGCCTCCCAACATACTTTAACCAAGCTTTTGTGCTGGTCTAAGTTTTTTTTACAACTGACTAATTCTATTAGCATGAGGCCCCATTTACATTTACAGCGGAACAGTCTAAAATACAAATAAAATATACAGAACCCTTAGAATATTCCTTATGTCAACGAACATTAATGGACTTTAGGCCTGGTCCAGTAGAGGATATTTATATTTTTAAGTTTACATATCTGGCATTCACAGTATCAATGAGCTATTTTGTACAGTTAACTTTTTTGAGGCCCTAATTATTATTCGTAAGCGTTAGAAGTCACCCTCGAAAGCTCCCGAGTGCATCCCATACAAACTAAGTTTGTTTCTAATTTTAATATTCACCAATCAAAGAAAGAAATTAATATCCGTAGAAAGGTGTAGTTTCAAAATGCTACGATATTGCTTACGTCAGCTAATAACATGTGGTTCAGTAGGGCTATTCTCTATCTCAGAGGTTATCGAAAGTTTCAAACCTGCGTTTTGTATTACGAAATGCGGGATTGACAGTTCTTAGGCCCATATATTACGCTATACTATTTATAGGATCCTATTTCGTACCATAGATTATCTATATACTAATATATAAAGCCGAAGAGTTTGTTTGTTTGAACGCGCTAATCTCAGGAACTACAGGTTCGAATTGAAAAAATCTTTTTGTGTTGGATAGTCCATTTATCGAGGAAGGCTTTAGGCTATATAACATCACGCTGCGACCAATAGTAGCGAAGCATCAGAGAAAAATGTTGCAAAAACGGGGAAAATTATCCATTTTTAAAATATATTCTTTTAAAAACTTCTTAATCGTGATCATAATAACAGAAATTGAGGCGGACGAAGTCGCGCGCACCAGCTAGTATTCTATATAGATAATCATTTATATATTTCTAGGGATGATAATCTATGGTACGAAATAGGATCCTATATATAGTATAATGTAATATGGGCCTTAGTAACTTCTTAGCAACTTTCCATTGTTTTCCATAGCTACTGAGATGGAAGAATAACCTCTGTGGACTGGTCAAGCCATTCTCTAATGATTAAGAGGGCTAGTAATTCGATTTATGGCAAATGCTGCAACTGTATTTTTAGCCAATGCTGCAACTGTATTTTTTTTAGCCTATGCTGAAAGAGTGTCAGCCAATCAGGGGCCTTAGCATTAAAGTGAGACGATTGCAAGCACTTCCGATTGGCGGACAGGTTTTTTTGCTTTTGGCTGAAATGTACAACTGTTGCCACAAATTCAGCCAAGGACAACCATTGCGATAATCATAATGACAATATATATAATGTTGGGATAATTATAGTACGCGAAAAGGCAGAAACGCCGGTTACGTAAGGTGCGTCCGCACGTGATACTCGCATGCGTTGAACAGATCCAGACAAAAAATAAGGTACTCCCGACCGAATCCGACCACGGCGCCCTGTCTACACAGATTAGCCATCTGCGCGGGATCTAGTATAGTGGACAATGTGTGTACACATGTGCACTCTCAATTCCCTCACTCTCATAGTCCGATGGGACGGAAATCTGACACGTAGAGAAAGGACCGACGATTTCACATGCTCTTCCAGAACGGTGATGACGCAAACTTCCTAACACCGGGCTGGTACTGAGAATTTTTTGACAGAAAAATCCGGTACCTTTTTTGGCCGGATCCGGAACCTCGTCATCCGCAATCGAACATGCTAATAACTAGACCAACGAGGTAGTTGAGGCATATCCAGACAACCCGGTCGCCGGCACGCCTGCCTTGTGTACTATATTAATTGCCCACTACAATATTGGTGTTAGGCCTACTGAGGTGATCCCAATGATCATAATTGTCCAAGATCAGCCGGCCGATTCTGTAAAAGCTACAGTTTCAACATGGTGATAGGCTGAATTTATCGCGTTCTTTCTGCAACAATGCACTTTAGCCAATAGCGAGTGAGTATCGACCAATCAGAGGCGCTTGCAATCGTCACACTACAATGCGATTCAAATGAGAATAGGACTGTCAAACGGCCATTTTATATTTCTGTCCTGCTCATAAGTTTTACACTGAGCGAGATAGAAAGAGAAAATGGCGGCTACTCATTCCTATTGTCATTGAAGAATTGCACAGCGGTGCAGCGGCCCGCAGGAGGTAATGTTTCAGTGTGTATTATATACGTCTGGTGGTCCGTCCGTCGCGTGAGATCTCGCGGGCGTATCACGACTCGCCGTTGCCGCTGTCGTCGGCGTCCTCGCCGCCTTCGAGCTCGCCCTCGGAGTCTGTGTCGAGGTCGTCGTAATCGTCGTCATAGAAGTCCGTCATATCGAGCTGGAAACAAAACATTTAACATTTAACAAACCGAATTGATATGGAACGAGCTGATCAAAGCTAGCTAGCTTTAACCAAATAATGTTAGATAACTTTGCATTACATCATCTTGCAACTCACGAGGAAGCGTGAGCTTTACTTGTGGTTACGTCGTGTACATGCACATTGCGTACTTACGCAAAGTGCATGTGCACACTTGTGCGTGCCTGTAAGGAGCCTAGGTGGGAGCGGTCAGGCGCGAGCAAGCTCTCGCACACACAGATACGACACATGAGCCACGCGCCCTCGTGAATTGTAAGAACTATACATACTAGGATTTTGGATGACAATTAAGGTTCAAAAAGCCAACATTAAAAGTTCTAACCTGAGGTTCTTGCGTTGACGACTTGACTTGTGTCTTAATGCAATAATCTTCTAATGTGAGAGGTACTACGATTCCTTCCTTTTCTGCTTCCATGCGCGCCACTTGAGCTTGTTTCCTGGAAATAACAAAACAGTACTATTAGGTATATAGAATTATAGATACATATATCCTTATAGCCCAAATGCCAATGATCGCTATACTACGAAGGTTAATAATAATTTTTAGGGTGGCGTATCCAAAGGGTACTAACGGAACCCTATTACTAAGTCCGTACGTTCGAATGTCTCCTGAACCGTAATTAGTTTATTGACAGCAGCGTAAATGTGAATGCACTGCGTTTGCGCAAATGTTCATAGGTATACACATACTGACCATAAAATATATGTCATAAAAATGTGTAATTTTTTTAAGGCTCGGCATCAAAGCGAAAGTTATCAGAAATGTTTTTCACAAACCGCTGTCCTTGGAAATGCGCCAGCGGCAGTAGTGTAGGTAGGCTACAAAATCGATAATTCTCACTTAGTGAACTCAAGGAGATTAAAGAATAAAGAATTGAAATATACGGATATGGTGGAACGCCAAATTTAAATAGCAAACAAACGTTTATTAAAGGTCGACCGGAAGAACCCTGTACCTACTCTAACGTACCTATAGTATATCTATGTACAATATAAATAGGTAAATAATATACTTCTCATCAAAAATATCGAAACACTTTCGAACTAAAAGGCATTGCGAGGTGCTTCGATTTTTTTTATGGGAAGTAGGTATATTATTGATGAATTCATTGTATCCACTATGAAATACATCCATCGCTGTATATAAGTTATGAAGAAAAATATAATATACCTTATAATATTTTCATATTCTTTGTCTTTGCCCTTGGAGTCACGCCAGCGACGGTACATAACGCTTGCGTCCACGTTGGCCGGGCTGAAGGTGTTGGGCTCGTTGAGCAGTGAGATCACAGACAGGAGGACCGTGCGAACCGACTGCGTTGGGTTCCAACGCTCGCACGGCAGCTCGCCGGACTGGGGGTCGTCCACCGGCGGATGTAGGATAGATATGCAGAGATCACCATTCTGAAACGAAAACCGATATCGTCCTTCAAATCCTGCCTGTTACCAACCTCAAACCTGACCTCAAACTCAAATCCTGCCTGTTGATATACAATTTATATTACACATGATTATAACGCTGTTATTCTTCAAGGTTTACTAAAAAACCTCTAAAGCCTACTATAGATGGAGAGGCCAAATTGAACAGGCAGGCAGGAACCTAGGCTCCTGATCGTCACGCACACTTACGCAATGTGCATGTATACGAAGTAACCACAAGTAAAGCTCACGCGCCCTCGTGAGTTGCAAGAACTATAAATGTTATGAATATGAAAAATGTTTAGGTTACCAACTCTATATTTCAAGTAAAAGAAGCATATTGAGCATATTTCAGGTGTAGGCGAAAATTGAAACGACCTTATATAATCGTTACGCAGTATTCATTCACGTCTTCTTTACTGCGAATTTTATTTTATTACTGCGTAATGGTTTCTAATGAGCAGCGAAGACTTTATTGCGTAAAATGAATCAATAGACAACCATCCAAGAATGAAATATCCATTAGAATTGCACTGTTACACCCAGTATTAGTATAAAGCCCTTCTTAGACGGTGCAGCGTTCATTTTGGCGATGAACGAATGAACGATGCACGATACCAGTGAACCTTTCGTAGGTAAAATCGCCTGTGAACGGTGAACGGTCGGTGTTTAAACGGTTCATACTCGATGACTCGTCGGAGAAACCTCGAAAATGAAAGCAAAAAACCCGAAAAGTGAACCGTTTAATTTTTGGGCTTTAGAGTAAGGACTTTTGTTGTTTACCAATTCCTTAATTAGAAAGTAGATAAAAAGGTACGCTTCGTAGAATCAATCAAGAGTTTATAGAGTTTTGGTTCGCCAATCGAATATGGAACGTGATCGTTACAATTTGCCTCCGATCGCCCAAAATGCTTTCTAAAAACTTGATTTCTGTGTAAATAATATGACGCAGCATGCTGGTACACAATGTTCCTACAATGGTATACAGAGTGTCCTTTTTTCAAACTGTTTGCATCAATGAATAATTTTGTCATTGCGTATTATTGAACACGAATAAAAATCGATGACTAATTCATGAACGGCCGCGGATACCCATACCTTCGCAAATAATTTACATAATTTATATGGCAGCACCGTCTGAATGTCCAATTTTCGACACGGAGGTCTCCGTACGGGAAATGATAAGATCTCGATATAAAATGTTCAATGATAAGTAATCTTATGCCATACAGAAATTCAAATTTAAACAACGATAAGTAATCTTACGAATTTGAAAAGCAATTCTGCGCTATAAACATAGTATCATGTTCTGCGTATAGTGTGTCCCAAAATATGAACGTGCTAGTCGCCAACGTGCAACGCCACAAATGTGTTTAATTCAAATCAAATCTTTTCCTACTCACTTCAAACCTTTGAAGTGAGTAGACGATTTCAGCCTTAATTCCATGACCTCATGGAATTAAGGCTGAAATCGTCTAGACCACACTCACTCAGCTCACACTCAAGACAGATTTAAAACGAGACAGATTTATGTCAGAGCATATTTGTGTCTCGTTTTAACCTCTATCTTAAGTCTGAGCTGAGTCAGAGCACGCGCTATAGATCTCAGCATAAATGTTTGACGATTGAGCCTGATAAGAAAGCTGAAAGGTTCAAAGCATTTCTATCTGAGATCCGTAGAAAAACTAGAAAAAAACTAAATAGCGGGGCACGAAGTTCGAAGAAACCGACTGAAATTGTTGGACAGCTTTGGATATCTCCCTACATTAGTATAAAATAGCTGTCAGAAAGGATTGAAGGCGTATAGTGAAGCTTGCCACAATCGTGACTGCTATGCCAACAGTATAACTTCATAGCAATTAACTAGCAAATTCGAAACGAAGATTCCCTTTGGTTTCAAAGAATATCTCTCAAGTGTCACTAAGAACGCAGCCACCGAAAACGGTACGAGGACATGCCCAACAGCAGACGTTCCTTTTCGACCGATATCTTTTTTTTAAAACGTCAATATAACTAGTAGTAATCGATCAAGCAATTGCTATCTATCCCTTTTTCTGAATCGGAATCATGATCTGGATTCTAGATATTTTCTTTCCGAGTTTTCCCCGAATAGCCTGCCAGATTCATGGTAACTATATTGATTAGGTCATTACCGTCAACAAACGTAGGTAGGTACAATTTATCGCTTCACGGTGAGACGGGCTCAAGCTCAGATTCCGTGGCGGTACATAACTGCCTGGTTACATAAAGTCCGTTGTTGCTTTCGTGGTGCGATTGTTTAAAATACATTCGTCACGTAATACACGATCGTCATAACCACTCGGCATTACTTTTTAGTTTGATTTTGAACTTGAATCTAAGGAACACTTGTTTTAACTCAATGATTTACCAAGACGTATAATCTAAGGAACTCTAGTTTTTACTCAAAGATATTCCAAGACGTATAAAAACTTATTTCAGAGGGGAATCAACGACAAAATCACGCCTAGATCGGAAAGTATCATTTAACTCTCTATTAACATTGCACTCTTCCTATATTATACGTGTACGTATAGATGGCAAGTTCTTGGCAAGTGTACGAACTTTAGTTTTAACAGATGAGGTTCGAAATCAAAACTGAAGTTCGTGCGCTTGATTGAGGCTTTGTGACCGTAGAATTTCTCAAACGGTTACTCTTGTCAGAGTGGTCGTGGCTGCAAGATGATGCGACATTAGTTTCGTCGATCTCTTGAGTTTTGGATCCCACGCGATGCTCCTCCACTTTTGATGGTTAGTAGTCATAAAGTATGCGAGTGTTGAATCACTTATTAGGTACAGAATCCTGTGTTTCATCTCAACTTGTGCGGTTAAACTTGTCAGTGTGTAACAAAAACAAGATCTTTGCCTCGTGGTAACGTTCGCTGCTTTTTCTAGATTTCTAAATCAGATTTTTTTATTCAACCTTCACGTCTCGTTACACAGACTGGTTACTTTTGCAAGTGAAGCTTCTAATCAGATAGGTTATGTAGCGGGTTCGATCTATAGACGACCTGTTTGGTGACGCGCAACGCGATGAGAAATGGCTTGTTTCCTGTTTGGGTTAATTAAAGACCGTATCTCAATTCCCACGAGATGAACATAACGTCACACACGTCACAGAACTTGAAATCCAAATAATGAGAGCAGCACAACTTGAGAGCATACCTAAACCTATGATGCGCAAAACTCTGTTGTCAGCTGAGGTGTTCCTGATGTGCAATCAAGATCACCTTCAAGTGACATATTGAGAACTAGATGATGCCCACGACTTCATCCGCATGGATTGTTTTCAACAACAACAACAACAACAAAACAAAAAGTTTCCTATGTCTTAGCTGAGTCAGAGCTTTATAGATCTCAGCATTCCAGCAACAATGTTGAAATAGCTAGATAATACTATCTCTACTATTCTACGATACAATTTTGATAACACCGAAGTGAACGACTCGAAATAACTTTGCGTTGCCAAAGCAATCGATACGTTTGATATTCATTGTCACATCGAGGCCACATCACCCTCAAAGTATAAATTGCACTAGAAAAACGACATCGACTGACGAAGGGCAAATTATGGAGGTAAACAGCTATAAGTAACCACGTCAATATAGCTTCTTCCGCTATCTCCTTATACGAGAGAAAACTGTTGATTCATTGTACCAGTATTACTTGAACATCATAAAGTATATTTACAACCAATAACGGATAATTAATACACACAATAAGTAAAAATGAGATGCACGGCAAGATTTATAATTTAAACGTAAAAATTCTTTTTACAATACCGACTTTAAACGCCACTACAAAGTAAAAAGTGTGCCTATAAAATTTGAAGATTCTCCAGGATCCCATCATCAGATCATGACCTGATGACTATGGAACCATCTGGAGAGTATACCCTTTCAAACAAAAAAAGAATTTTCCAAATTGGTCCAGGCGTCTTCGAGTACCTAAGGGGTTCGAGGGGAACATACATAAAAAAAAGATTCCGACGAATTGAGCACCTCCAGCTTTTGTGAAGTCGTTTAAAAACCGTTCTAGGGCGAAATAGGTTACTTCCAGTTATTATTTAATAACTTCATGAATATGTCTAACAAATAATAAATTAATGTCACGCATAAATGTTTATGTTAAAGTAGTAAATAAGTTAACGTCATCAACGATATCGAAATCTAGTAATGTGAGGTTTTAAGACAATGAGTGTAACGGAACTGATACTAGAGATTATTTATTAAGGTTTACTTCGCAATAATGATTATTTTCCACGTAGGTGGAACAAACTTCCTGCGACGGTGTTTCCAGTCACTAAACTACAACATGGAGTTATTCAAGGGGCGGACCAACGAATTCCTAAAAAGCCGGCAACGCATTTTTGGTGCCTCAGGTGCTACTAATGTTCATGAGCGGCGGTAATCACTTAACATCAGGTGATCCGCCTGCTCGTTTGCTCGCTAAAAATATTGAAAAAAAAAAAAAAAAAACTTTGCGCAAGGGCAACGTTGCTTACATATGAAACTATGTATTTATTAGGTAAATAACGCGTTAGAGGCTGCGGAACTTAATATTATTTATTTATCGCTTCCATTAATGCGTGTCCGGTACACAAGTCGGTGTTATGTGTGTGGCTCGCCGGTTTCCTGTCTACGTAAGCCATACAAAGAAAAGGTTTAACCACTTAAATAATCATGTCAGCTAAAAGATCATTAGTCATTTATTAACCGATTTCCAAAAAAGGAGGAGGTTCTCAATTAATCAGTATTTTTTTATGTATGTACCCCTATTACTCGAAGACACCCGGACCCGATTTGGAAAATTCTTTTTTTGTTTGAAAGAGTATAACTTCCAGGTGTTCAAATTGTCATCAGGTCAGGATCTTATGATGGGATCCTGGAGAAATCAAGGGAACTCTTCAACTTTTATAGGCACAATTTGATATACTTTGTAGTGGCGTTTGAAACGTCGCCCTGTCATTTAAAAATCTCTACTAATCTTTACCTACTACCAAAATAAACGCTCGAGCGTCAAATTGGCCTCTTTTAACGGAATTAAAATAAAGCCATGTTAATAGAACCGTACCGTGAATACAATAGAGTAACTCGGAACAAAGGGGCAAGATTCAAGAATGACAAAACTCGATCGTGCAATTTACCAACATTGCTCAATAAATGGAGAATACAGGAAGTAGCAACAATACTGAAATCAATGGAAGAATGACTGTGATTGGAATCCACTTTCTGATGACGTAGGCATCAAAACAATTTTCTAAATAATTTCTCAATAACGTCTATGCATAACTATCTTTTGTCCCCGACTTTATCCGCGTGGAGTTAGGTTTTAAAAAATCTTGCTGGAACCCTATTTTTCCGGGATAAAGTGTGGGATGCCACTCTCCAACTCCTCGACTATACCTATGCCAAAAAATCACGTCAAGCTATTGATCTTTGCTGCTTGATTGAGGGACGAACCAAGAACTAAATACATTTTCGCATTTAGGCTACACGCAGTCTAGTTTATGTCAGCTTGTTGCTAAGTTGCCACCAACATTTTATATACCTTCTATAAATTTGTTTTGAGAGCGTTTGGCGGCATGACACACTTTTAAGAAACAGACATATAGGTACAAACAAACGACAAAATATACGGTTAGGTGCGAAACAAAGCGGCAGTGAAAGTAACCAAACTGCTGGGTTACTAACGGGCCTGTCTAAGGAGACACAAACCTGTCTAGACTCTAGGCCACTGCACGTACCTACAGGAACTAGTTTTCGCCTACTGGCTCCGTGATAATAACATTAGCATCCCCACTCCGTAATCCCCCCAAATCAATTTTAAAAAAAGGGATGAAGAAACATCTATCCGATAACCTACTAGTTTGTCCTTCAATCACGTAGCACGGATCTACGCGATTTTTTGCATGGGTATAGTTGAGGACCTGGAGAGTGGCACACGCTACTTTTTATCCCGGACAATCAAGGAGTTCCGGTGGGATGTTTTAAAAACTAAATAGGTACATGGATAGGCACATACAATCTAGGTACCTACACAGTAGATGAAATTACAGGCATCAGCTATTATTAATATTATAAATGTGAAAGTTTGGATGAATGGATGGATGGATGTTTGTTACTCAATCACGCCGTAAGTATTGAACCGATATCGCTGAAAGGCACAGAGATAGATTATAGTCCGGAATAACACATCCGGAATAATACTTTACGTATTTATCCCGGAAAATAAGAGAGTTCACGCGGGAATTAATAACCTCAATCCACCCGAACGAATCAGCTAGTATTATAAATGCGGAAGGTTGTTTGTTGATTTGCCCTTCAATTATGCCGCAGCTCGCAACAGAGCTACTGACTGATCAACGTGGTTTTTTATACGACTGTCTGAAAAAAGAAGTATATTGTTTTCAGGGTTCATGTATCTATGTGAGTTTCTATATTCCACCATAACTTCTATAAGCCTAAACCGATTTTGATGAATGAGGTTTCGTTAGAATCTTTAGCTTATACCGGGTGACACGGGCTAGTAAAATTAAAAAAAAAAGATAGGGTAACCATGATTTCGCATTAAAGACTAAAGTTGAAAAAAAATCGAAAAAAAATGTGAATAAGTTTCCAAATGTAATTTGGTTGGGCAGTCGTGGTTTTAAATTTTTTTAATTATAGCTTGTTGCATGGATATAATTGAGGACCTAGAGAGTGACATGGATTACCTTTTAATCCTAAAACACAGGTTTCCCGCAGCCAGTCAGGCCCTTCGTACACAAGGCTACGCAAATCTTCGACACCCCATGATTTTAGTCTCTAAGCGACTATGTACTGCCATACAAATTCATAGAAGTCCGTACACTGTCAATCTATGAATTTGTATTTACGTAGATCGAAGATTTACGTAGCCTTGAGTATGAAGGACCCCAGAAGTGAATGCGATCGCATATCAGAGCTTTCGCTAAATTATTTCGCGCGGAAATCTTCTACGGGCCTTCAAGTTCAAATACAAGCCAAATTGGTGATGTGGATAATGTGCGACCCAGTGCCCTACTTTCGGCATGTATGTATGTAGCGTTACTTCATTTACTTACTTCAACCGAACAGATCTCAAAGGAATCTCCAGTTTATTCGTTCTCTTCATCTATAAGCTGTTCCCTAGAAGCTGGTGCAACGAAATTATCAGTATAGGTTACTTAACTTTGCTTAGGTAGTCTTTGAAACTTTAGGGAACGTTGGAAACGGATATTGTAAACTTCAATGGAGATTGTAATTTGTAACAATAAGCCTCAACAGCCCAACGGTTAAGGGTGCGGACTGAATACTGAATGGTCGCAGGTTCGAATCCCACCCGTTGCACTATTGTCGTACCCACTTCTAGCACAAGCTTTCCGCTTATTTGGAGGGGATAGGAGGATATTAGTCAACTTCAGCTTTGCTAATACTCTTTAAAAAAAATGTAATCCTACTTCCTACTAATATAATAAATGCGAAAGATGGTGAGGTTGGATGGATGGATGGTTTGTTACTCCTTCACGACACAACGGATGAACCGATTTGGCTGAAATTTAGATTGGAGGTAGCTCATATCCAGGATATGAACTGAATGATAGTATAACTGGGGCTACATTTTATCCCGGAAAATTATGCAAGTTCCCGCGGGAATAAAAAATCTTTTCATCTCACTAGCTCAAAATGGGCGCCCTTGCTGTCTAAAACCAGTGAGCAAAAGTCGTTTTTGCTCTCAGTGAGTGAGCAAAAACTACTTTTGCTCACTGGTTTCAGACAGCAAAGGCGCCCATTTTAAACTATTTATTTATTTATTCATTCTGTACATTATAATCTTGAATAAACTAGCTACTACTACTACTGTGAGGTGAAAAGTTGTACCTATGTATCACACGATAGCAAAGTTTTTGTTTCTTGTACCTTTGAATCTCTCACTACACTCAGGATTCTAACTTTGAATCCTTCGCCCGCTCGGGGTTCAAACTAGGCACTCGCAACAAAAATGAACTTTGCTATCTTGTTGAACAATATATTATCTACGCGGACGAGGTCGCGGGCATCGTCTAGTATACCATAATAGTGCGAGATCCGGTATAAGAAATTTATACCCTCATCTGTTATTTACTTGTGATAAGAAATAAATGATAGATAAGATACTGATCGACATATTGCGCATAGGTTGCCTAGCTAAATTGCGTACGGACACTATTGAACAATTAAATTTTTAATTAAATTTATTACGTCTACTTCCCTCATTTGTTATTTAAAAAAATTATATACTATACTCGGAATTATAATTCGATTCCACATTTGACATTAGCTACTGTCATTTTGTAAAATAATGATACCACATATAATAGTGTAGTGATGAACACAAAAATCGATAAACAATCACGATTTATGTTTATGTAATCATAATATTGGTGTGCCAATTAAAGACTAAATTATTGATTTTTATTTAAATAAATACATAATTATTCATAATAATTATTTATTAATTAGTAACCGCTGCTTTATTTTATAAAAAGTTAATATTTTTGTTTTTTATATTAAAAACAAAACTTATAATAAAAGAGCCTATATATCCCATGTTGTCAAAGAAGAGGAAAAAATGAGTAGGCTAGATATGTTAATTGACAATATCACAGACACATTTATAATAAATGTTACAGAAAGTGACAGCGATAGCGATGACGGCGACGATTTATAAAATAAAATATTACCATAATACATCTATTTGTTTTATTTCTCATGTTCCTTCATTTTCACATTTATTTATTTATTTCACACACAATTATTAAAGAAAACTCTCAGATCCTTAATAAAATTAATCGTCATAACTAAATTATCCGTTCAGAAATATTTAATTTCCTGATATACTTAGTTTCTATTAAAGTAGTAGTTGTTTAGATATACCACTATAAACGAGAGGAATCGATCCGGAAATATTCCATTTCCGTATCGAATAATTTCGCAACGTCACTATTTAGTACTTGTCATAACGTTGCAACACTGAAATTGTCAAATCTGGAATCGAATTAAAATTCCGACTATAGATAAGAGAACATACCCAACAGAATCGAAAAATCTTATACCGGATCTTAGACCATAAATCATAATGTAAGTTCTTCGGATATCGTCCGCGCTAAAAATACTGCGGCCGGCGGTTCACCCAGAGTTTCTTCACCACAAAGAAAATGCACACTGACCTCCAAATTTTTATTTCAGTACAATGCAACTGACATTATTCATATCCGTCATGATATACGCCCTGCAATGCTTAATCAGACAAGTCATCTTCTAGGCAACTCGCTCAGCAAGTAGTAAGTACACCGGAAGTGATTTAAAGGAAATGTTTTACGGAAAAGATGTAGCAATGGACATATTTTGAGAAGCAATGAACCTTGGAGACTCTACTACGGGTTTAATTGAAGGTTGCGTGACGCAAAACACGCAAGTTGCAAACACGAGAAATTCGACTGAGTTTCAAATCTATTTTAAATATTATTATTTTCTAAATATATAATAAAAAAAGGTGACTGACTGATCTATCAACAGACAGCTCAAATCACTGGACGGACAGGGCTAAAACGCATACATAAAGCAATTATGACGTAGGTATCCGCTAAGGAAATATTTTTGAAAACTTAACTCCTAAAGGGTAAAATACGGGTTTAAAAAATTGAACTTAGCGTGAGCGAAGTCGTGGGCAAAAGCTATTAGTTTTATATAATCTACTTGCTAATATCCATAACTTCGTCCACGTGGATTTAGTTTTTAAAATCCCGTGGGAACTCTTTGATTTTCCGGGATAAAAATTCTTGTGACATGATTGGAGAACAAATCAACAAACAAACACACTTCGCATTTATAATGTTTATAATTAGTAAGAATTAGAATTTAAGTTTATTAAAAATAACATTTTTAAAATGAGAAAAAAATATGTCATAGAACAAATCGACTTGGTATCGATAAAAATACAAACACGTAATCATTCAGTTTCTATTTTTTACTAAACTAACAGCGCAAATAAATCTGTTAAAACACGAGTAGAAAGGTTTACTTTAAGACTGCTCTTTGCTCACTTTGTATGTCAAGGGGGAGAAAAGTGGTTTTACCAAAGCGTATGACACTCAAAGGTCGAGTTGCCTCCGCATACAGACGGTATCGCTGCTTCCTTCGCAGGTATACATACCTATTTTGCGTTGTATCAGAAAGTTTTCTAAGCCGTTACGTGGCTGAATTTATCTTGCGTCATGCGGGATAAAGTCAGTCATGAAAAAGTGTGACCAATTATGTAATTACTAGCTTTTGGCCCCGCGACTTCGTCCGCGTGGAATTAGATTTTGGGGTGGAATTTTCAAAAACTGTGACACACGTACTTTTTTATTTTTAACTGATAGCTCAAATACCAATTTTGACGGAAACAGCTTGAAAAATGACGGAGTTTCATATAAACTTTCATGCCCTATTTAAACCCCTTAGGGGTGGAATTTCCAATAATCCTTTCTTAGTGTGCGCCTACGTCATAAAAGGAACCAACTGTAAAAATTTCAAGTTTCTAACTTCAGTAGTTTAGGCTGTGCGTTGATATCTCAGTCATTCAGTCAGGACTTTGAATTTTATATATATAGATATCTGAAGTTCTCATGCAACTATTTCATTCATAAATCATCATCAGCCGAAATGCATCCACGGTTGGACATAGGTATTTTTCAAGTAGCGCCAACGTTGCTTATCCTCGGCCTTTCGCATCCATTCGATTAGGGGTATGGGTTGAATGTACACTGCCATACCGTTTCCAAGTTAGTTCGCTACCATTTTAGACTGCATCGTCACTAACAGGTATCAGGAGAGATAGCAGTGGACTATTTTGTCATCAAATAAAAATAAAAAATCGATGCCTGCCACTTTCCGGATGTCATCGCTCCATCTAGCCGAGGGCACCATACACTCCGTTTGCCTTGAAGCGGTCTCCACTCAAGGACCTTACAACCCCAGCGGCCATCGGTTTTCCGACAAATACGACCAGCCCACTGCCACTTCAAGCCCTGAGAGCTGCGTTGGTCAGTTTCATTCATTCATTCATCTCAAGCTATCATCGGCCCACTTCTGGGTATAGGTCTCGTATCAAATGAGAAGAGTTAAGGCCGTAGTCCATTTTGGCCAAGTACGGATTGACATACTTCTCAAACCTTTGAGAACTTTATGGACAATTCTCAGGCATGCAGTGTGTTGATTCTCTAAAAAATGATTGTATCAGTGTAACGAACGGCCTCTGATTGGCTGCATTTATGGCGTTCTTGCTGCATCAATGCATTTTAACTAATAGGGGGAAGGCACCAACCAATCAGAGGTAATTGCGATCGTTACACTGGTGAATCATTTTTAGAGAATCGGCATGCTGTTGCTGGTTTGCTCACATTGTTTTTCTTGACCGTCAAAGCAAATGATATTGCCATTTGCTGCTATGTATTTGCCATACCCTTACAGGGTCTCATATGTCACCAATACATTTGAAATGCAAAATAAAGAAATATGAAAAAATATTGAATTGCTTGAAACGGACATAGCTCTGGAAAGTCAGACTTGCGCATAATTAGAACTTAGAACGCACGATAAAATTAGTTGCGTGTTAACTAAACAATTTGAACCCAACGACGTAGCTACGTCAAGTGCGGTATCAAAATTGCTACCACGTGGTGTTCAAAGAAAGAATACGATTGAAATGTTGGCACAGGCGATGCTGTAGAGACGAAAACGATTTCTGAAGCTATTTAAAGAGTTGTGTGAATATAGTACAAGTTCAAAACGACCACCGCGACGCAGATCGTCGCGATTAAGGTTAATTACCCCAAGGCCGAGCCATTGTTCGAAGGCATTCCCGAGGGAAACAAATAACTGATAAAGTCAATATTCAAAAAAATTCAAAATTATTTATTTATTTAGGCCAACTTGTAGCTCTTATGACACTTCACGAATCTACCACCGGTTCGGAATGCAGATTCTTCTGAGAAGAGCCTAAGAAGCTGCCGTAAGTGCTGAGAAGAGATCTGTACCTAATCAGGAATCAGGAGGTCGATTCTGTATGATCCGAAAGATTAATCCTTAAATATCGTGATCAGTTGAAAAAAACCGGCAGCACCGAAGCCTCAGCATCTCACTTCAAAACTTTTACACAATCGAATTTTTCATACAAATAGGTACATATTTTTTTCGATAGCAATCGCTCATATTTACCGAACCTTCCCAATTTTTTTTAATAAATAGACATATTTTTATTAATAGATAGAAATAGTACATTGTTTTTTTTACTTGTAAGTTTAGGGTTTTGCTTAGAGTATTAGCATTTCTATCCTAGCCGGTACACTATTAATTATTATTCAGTTAAAATGCATGTATTGTATCAAGTATTTGTAATTGTAACTGTAATTTTATACATGATTGAGATTAGTTCGTTGACTTAGTGATTCACACGCTTGAAAATTTGTATGTAGGTTTGTATGTTGGTTAGTAATCAGCGCGAATGCTACAAGTTAAAGGTCGTTCAACCATTGTATCCTGTACGATGAGCGAACTATGAAAGGTTTTGTAACCAAACGACTGTGGAAACTAAGAAATCATTTCGTTACTAGCTGATATCTGTGGGTTCGTCCGCGTGGATTTAGGTTATGCAAAAATTCCGTGGGAACTTTTTGATGTCTGGTGGGACTTGGGAGGTTTCAGGTTTGGCGCCAAACGGTTTAGCGTTCCGTTACTATGGAGTGTAGAAATAGTGTGCAATACTAGCTCCCCACCTTAAAAGCTAGCTCGCTACCATCTTAAGACTGGTATCGTCACTTATCATCAGGTGAGATCGCAACCAAGGACAATCTTGTCATTAATAACAAGTGTAAATTGAGAACTTAAAACACCTCCAACATGTGAATCAATGACCGGAAAATGTACGATATACCTGACATTCTGTTACATAGTTTTCTGCTCCATCATGAAATTCTCCTCCTCAACTTCTTCCAAAAAAGGAGGAGGTTCTCAATTCCTCGTATTTTTTTTTTAATGTATGTTCCCCGATTACTCGAGAATGCCTGGATTGATTTGGAAAATTCTTTTTTTTATTTGAAAGGGTATACCTACTTCCCATTGTCATTAGGTCAGGATCTGATGATGGGATCCTGGAGAAATCGAGGGAACTCTTCAAATTTTATAGGCAAAATTGAAGAATGATGAATTGGTATCGCGTTTGAAGTCGGTTTTGTAAAAAGAATTTTTACGTTTACATTATTGCCTCTAGCAACAGTTCTTGTCACCGAGTGATTCATACTTAGTTTGATGACCTGACTCACCGCGTTATACGGATTGGTCTTCACGAAAACTAACGGTACTTCCGCCACGGACCAAGATTCTACGAAGCTCTAAGAGCTTTAGGTATTGTTCCTCGTATACTTAGAGTAGATAACTTGGTTATCTACTCTAAGCTTGTATACAACTAAATATATAAATTGGCCTCGTTGGTCTAGTTGTTGGTGATGACGAGGGCCCGGGTTCGATGCCCGGGTTGGGCTAAACATGTATTGGGTTTTCTGTTAAGACATTTTCACTACTAGCCCGGAGTTAGGAAGTCGGTGGTGAGTCACCCCGTGCCTCGGAGAGCACGTAAAGCCGTCGGTCCTGCGCCTCATCCCTTTCTGGTCCTATCGGATTTTCCGTCCCATCGGACTATGAGAATGAGGGAATACCGATTGCACTGGGAATACTGTGTTTGCGCACACACTTGTGCACTATAATATCTAACAAACAAACTACACGACTACACGACTACATTTGTAGTAATACTACTGAGGACTGTATCTTGAGTTTTTACTATTAATTAAATGTTATTTTAAAATGTCATAGAAACATCTTATAGGATGAAAAATTACATATGCACACCCTAGTACGCATTATATTGTGAAATGCAACTACGGACCCCTATACTGCGCGTGGCATGACACGCGATTGGCCATTTTTTCTTGAATTTAATGCCCTACTGCGCAACGTCTTTAAGTTTTACACAACAATTCCTTTGAATGGCCGTGTTGATCGGTTTATATTATGTTTGTTGGTTACTTTGTGGCGTTCTAGATACTAAACAAATGAAACATTTTAATGATTCTTACAAAGATATCTTAATCTTTCGAGTGTCACTAAAGATATTATCAAAATGAAAAACAATTTATGACGCCCACTAGACCTACTGAGACAAAAAAAAAACGAAAGTCGAAAGCTTTTTGTTTCTTTAATTACTTTACTTTTTCACAAAAAATGCCAAGAAAGCGATGTTTATCGGATGTCTAGGTAGTATCTAGGTATCAGTTTAGTCATAGAAGAGTCAGACATAATGGAAATACGTACTACATATATTCGACCCCTCCGTAGAACAAAGTCTCATCTGCTAAATTCACAACTTGAAATTTGAGCCTTAAAAGTCACATCTGCAAGGCTCAAATCTCAAGTTATGAATTTAGCAAATTAGACTTTGTTCTACGGAGGGGTCGTATTTCTTGCAATTCACGATGGCGCGTGGCTCATGGTTGTGTGTCGTATCTGAATAAGTGTGAACGAGAGCTTGCTCGCGCCTGACCGCTCCCACCTAAGCTCCTGACAGGCACACTACACAATGTGCATATAACGATGTAACCACAAGTAAAGCTCACGCGCCCTCGTGAATTGCAAGAACTGTACCTAAGGTTAGGTTAGCTTAGTATTATTTAGTAACTAATATTACTTAGCACATTATTTATCATGAATCTACCTAAGGCTGAATAATAGAAAGGAATTTAAAAACTTTTTATATATTTGAATTTAGAACTCAATAGGTTATGGGCCCGGAACATGAAATATTTTTAGTATGTCATTATAATCAAAGATGTCGTTACCAGTCGAAGACCCCTTTCCTACCCGTGACATCGCTCACCAGGGAACTCTTTTCCTGGATGAAATGAAATGAAAACTATCCTTGAACCGACTCCAGGATGCAACCTATCTCTATGCTAAGTTTCCATACAAAAGTTACTAAATGATCATCAAAACTATAGGTTACTTTGCGGTGACCTACACTCTAATTTGGTCTTGTGACACAAGGAAAGAAAAAAAATCCGCAAATCAATGATTTCTATATTCTCATTGCTCTCTAGAGGCCACGAGAGCAAACGAATTTCTTGCTGGTTCTTCTCGGTTGGAACGGCATTTCGAACCAGGCAGTGGTAGATTCACTTGACGATTCGAAAGCACTTTGTAAAAAAAGTTTATTTGAATAAAAATTATTCAAATCAAAGAATTCATATCACACTAATATTATAAGGGCGAAAGTTTGTTATGTTTGTTACTCCTTAACGCCACAACGAATGTACCGATTTGGCTGAAATTTAGAACATTATAGATAAAAACCAAATAACTACAAAGTACAAATGAATTTCAATGATTATATTATTATCTGATCGTACCTACTTAATCTAGGACAAAACGGTGGCATAAGGTCAAAGACGCAGTTTGTGTCACAATCTCGACCCGAGGAACGTTTTATCGTGAAAATGATATCTATCATTTCGAACAAATGAAAATCTTTTTTAGTTTTAGCTAGCGGACGCCCGCGACTTCATCCGCGTCTTCAATTCATAATCGACAGTTCCTAAATCCCTAGTTTAGGTGGGCAGAACCCTCGATTTGATCCCGAGATTAGCCGGAACAAACAGATAGACAAAAATTTAAATTTTTTTTTTTTTGTTATAAGTACCGTATTTACTTTGCAAATGCACATACATTTAGTAAAAAGCTGTTATTTTGATATTACAAACAGACACTTCAATTTTATTTATTTGTATATTATTACATAGATTAGAAAGAAGACATAGGAATACACCATGAACATGAAGTGCTACTTTGTAGAGAGATTGGTCTAGCTAAAGACAAACTTTGCCGTCTATTGAAAGTTAGACTTATCTACGCACTAACGTATTAGGTACTTAAACATGAAAACACGTGGAAGTCGTATATTATACACTAAGGAGTAAATAAAACGAATTGGAGTGGGTTTTCCTTATAGAAAACGATGCCATTCTATCACATCTCACTTCGACAAAGTTTGTTGGGTTATATTAAAAAAAAAGGGTAGCTTGTGGTATCTACTACCTACTTAGTCTAGTCGTAGAGTTGTAATAAGACGTCATTGAATAAGTATTTTGCGAATTTAGCATTCTTTGTGGAGACGAAAATTAGGAATTTCTTCCTATGTTCGAACATAGAAAACTAAGCAGAAAAAATTAGTTTTTGTTGCCGCAAATGTATTGATTGTTGAGATTTGTTTTAACGTCAAATCATCTTGAATATCAGGCAGGTTTCTTTACATTACAAGACGATGTGATGCGATGACATTACGAGAAACTGAACTCTGCAGACCCAAAACACTGAGGTCTTGTAAAAATTGCATTAACTATTTTTTTTTTTAATAATATATAAAAAAAATTCAAACGATTTCTAATCAGAAATGTTTGATGTCAATCTTATGCATCGTTAAAAATCTGTTTGAAATAAGTATCTTTAATGTTTTTTGTTTTGTTTGAATTATATTCTATGAAAAAAAGTACCTGGCGGATAAAAAAAACAACGGACTATTTTTCATAAGAACCTAAGAGCATATTTGAATTATTATATTCTATGAAAAAAAAAAAGTTGTCGGATGAAAACATGGAGATGAAAACAACGTACCTACGTATTTTTCCATTTAAATATATGCTCCCAAAAGTACCTACCTATACTTAAAATGAAGTTCATAAGCATGCTTCAGCAATTTCTGGAAGATATAACCATGATTCATGAGTTCACGACTCACGAAGACATTTTGATTTTGTTTGTTAAGGAGAAATAAATTCGATGTTGACGGTGCGTAATCATTCTGGGAGATTTAAAAGGTATTTTTATTTTTAGCTCTCAATATCTTTTGTAGTTATTCGTGGATTAGATAGGCGCGATATACGCATAAGTTTTCAGGTTTTTTGAAGCGAAAGTAGGCGCGTTGAGCTATTTTTGGTAGGGGAAAATCTTATAGGTTCGCGTTACCAACATGCTAATGTTATTACGTCTTATTATATTGATTATTGAGATGTACTGAAATTATGTTGAACTTCTTATTAAACTCTTAAAGGCACTCAAACTCTGCGGGGACTTGAAAACTAATCATTTTATCAAAGGATTACAAATCAGAAATCAGAAATTTTTTATGTTAATTTTTCTATAGCAGCATCTTATCAAAGATATTAACAAAATGTACATCGCTTGCCAACCTACAGCTAGCGCCATCTATTTTAACTTGCGACAGTACGAATGATAGTGTTACATTATTAACGTACTATTTTAAGCAGGTGTCCTAGAATTATTAAACACACTATTAAATTAAATAACCAATAACTAGTTTAAACTTATAAAATGTACTACTCACCTCATAAACATTTGGATGCCATACTTTAGTTAAAAACCTAACTGTGGGTGGTGAATATGGATAGTCTGGAGGGAATTTCATATGTGCCTGTAACAATAAGAAAAATGTATGAAAATGAGTTTTGACGACCTCCCTGGCGCAGTGGTGAGCGCTGTGGTCTAATAGCTGGAAAGCATTGGGTTCGATTTACGGCAGGGTCAATTTGTAATTAATAATTTCTGAATTGTCTCTGGTCTGGTGTAGTGGGAGGTTTTGGTCGTGGCTAATTTAGTTACCACCCTACCGTCAAAGACGTGCCACCAAGCAATTTAGCGTTACAGCACGATGGCGTGTAGAAACACATTAAGGGTATGGTTTGAATGCCATACCCCTTCCAAATTAGCCCACTACCATCTTAAATTGTATTGCCACTTACCATCAGATGAGATCGCAGTCAAGGACTATCTTATCATCAAATAAAAAAAAAGAGTACCTACATACACGTAAGTGTAAATTAAAAATTTAAATCACCCTTATCATGTGGATTTTAGGGGTATATACCGTCATGATCGTAGAACAACGACGGATCTGCATTTTATCAACTTTACAATAAGTACAGCCATCTATATATATAAAATTCAAAGTCCTGACTGACTGACTGAGATATCAACGGACAGCCTAAACTACTGAAGTTAGAAACTTGAAATTTTTACAGTTGGTTCCTTTTATGACGTAGGTGCACACTATGAAAGGATTATTGGAAATTCCATCCCTAAGGGGTTTAAATAGGGGATGAAAGTTTTTATGAAACTCCGTCATTTTTCAAGCTGTTTCCACCAAAGTTGGTATTTGAGCTTTCAGTTAAAAATAAAGAAGTACGTGTGTCACAGTTTTTGAAAATTCCACCCCAAAATCTAATTCCACGTGGACGAATTTGAAATACTTTCCAAAGTTTTGTTATCATAATTTTTTAAATATAAAAAGAACAGAAGTGTTGTTTTAAAATAGTATACAAATAACAATTGTTAATTAAATGTCCAAATATACCAAAGGGTCATTTTTGGACTTTTTGCAAATCCACCATTGTTCTACAATCCTGACGATATAATTGCACCAAACATCCTTTCACCTGTCATCCTTAATCATTAATCAAAATAGTTTATTTGTCTACCATCTACTACTCAAGGCCCAACCAAAAAGCTGTCCTGGTTTCAGCATCAGGTCAAGGTTACAACAATATTTTGCAGTACTATAAACATTTTATATTATAATTCAAGTGGAAGTAAACAGCTGAATAGCTTAGGGAGGCCATATACATTCAAGTTTGCCATCAAGTTTGCATGATGCTTTGGGATTAAAAAAAAGGATTGATACTTGAGTAGTATTGATACATTTGGTTTGATGCCTAGGAAAGCTCCCGAAAGCTGTACCATTCCGTCGAGAGAGATAATTCTATCAGAAAGAGAATAGTATAGACAGTGGCGTGCACACAGGGTAGGCATAATGCGGAAAAATGATATAAAATGGACAAAATCGCCAGTACGAGTTATAAAAACTTAAGGGTAGACTTTTTATAATTTGTACAATGCCTATCCTTAAGTTTTTTAAATTCGCACCAAAGATTTTTTCCATTTTGTATCATCTGCCTACCCTGTAGTACATCCTGTGCACGCCACTGAGTATAGACTATAGTCTGCTTACTTATGGTACTTTCCCAATTAGTCTTAGTCATCTCAACATGCTAGGCAACAATGTGAGACAAAAGTTAACAACAGTAACAACTTGACCTTAGACTAAAATCAAAATTTCAAACAGGTCTTTAGTTCCTAGTTCCTATTCTACAAGTCTTAAATCTATTGTATGAGTTAACATATTTTAGACTCAATGTTACATTGTTGATCAAGACAACAGAAATAAGAACTATTACACAGTAGTGTTATTCTCTAAAATTGATTGCATCAGTGTAATAATGGCAATGACCTGATTGGTGTATTCTTCTACAATTGGTTATTGATGCAGTAAGAATAACATAAATTCACCCAATCACTCATTGCGATTGTTACACTGAATGCAATCATATTTAAAGAATACCAATACTCACCAAAAATTTGAAACCTTAGCACCAGTAGGTTACCAAGTAATATATTGACCTCAATATATACTTCTCATCAAAAACAAAAATGAAAATGAAACAAATGATGATGGGAATAATATTTTGTCTCCCTAAATGGAGAAATGTACTAATATGTTTTCATATTGTAAATGTATTTGATTTTATACAAAATTAAATCATGCAAAAATGTAAGGTATAAAAAGAGACTATTACATTTCACAATAGAAGTAGGTATTTGTAGAACATTCAGGCACATTTTGGATGCTTTTAGTACATATATATAATAAACCTCTCTAAAATCAATTTTTTTTAGCTATCTTAAAACATAAGCAAATAGCACAAAACATTTTGGATGAACTTATAACTGACAAAAGTAACCAGGCGCTGACTACATTCTTAAGTTTGGTTTTTCAATTGTAGCAATTTTATTGACAATACAGTAAGAAAGTCTTATTTGTTGCGCTTAGTGTGTTGCTTACATCTTTCTTTCAGAAACTACTTGTTTACCATTTAAGATACCTAAGGAAAAATAGGTTATGGTCACCAATTTGAATTTTAACAGGAAAGATGAGCACAAAAATTTCAAATAACTTTTTTTAGGTGATAAGTATAGTTGATTAGGCGATCTCATTTTTTTGTTTACCTACCTACCTTTTCTGTGCATGAGATGGCATCTATGGTTTAAAATTGTTTTAACTATTATACATTAATAATGCTGTACCCGTGCTGTACCCACTCCTAATACAAGCTTTATAAGCTTAAGTGGAGGGGAATGGGGAATATTAATAGTTTGCAGCAAGGTTAACTTTGTTTTGAAAAACTATTGTCTGGATAAGAAACAAAGGTTTTGTAATATCATTATTCATATTTCATTGTAAATAACGAGTCTTAGCATAAATGTTGCAAAATCTTACCTTGAAATATCCACCTTGATAAAGTGTGTCTGGTGGTCCAAATATTGCAACTTCCCACTCAAACAAATTGTCCTCACCAAGCAACTTCACTCGGAACCCTTCAACAGGTTCCTCTTGCAAGCTCTTGTACTCTAAGGCCAAAGCCCTCAAAGCAGAACTGGTTGGTACCGTACTAGACATAATTACTATCACCTATTCTACAGTGAAAAATTAAAATTGCTATCTATTTAGAGATTCTATTGACATAACACTGAGGGACTCTCCTCGCGGTCCATGTATTCACGAGGCATTTCAACTGGTCTCGAATCACAATAACAACGTATGAATTTTTGTAAACATTTTAACCCCGATAACTCACGAATCGCGCACTGTTAACGCCAGCACTAAAACGTGCGGAGACTTTTCAACTCTGATAATTGGAGCTGTCCAAACCGCGAAGCGAAATATAACAATGAGATTGCAACAATTCAATATCCAAACAATCGCACTTCCAAGGAAAACGGCTGAGTGTTCCTTCGTATACAGCTGCTACCTGAGTTGCCCGACCGAATATTGTAGAACAGCTGTTAGTTATTTCCGTGCTTGAAGCTTGATTGCGCAGCGAAATGACGCACGCAGCCATTTATCGACTATGAAACTTATTACCGCCGTCTATTGGATAGACACGATACCATCGACCATTCGCCAATCAAAGTGATCAAAAGTGACTTCTGCTGACGCTACGTCCCGTCTTTTCGTAACTTCAATCTTCATGTTGTTTCCACTAGAAACTGTAGATGGCAGACTGCTCGCTCGTATTTTATGATTTTAGTTTACAGAAATGTCACTAGATGTCAACAGTGGTATTTTAAACACGTATTTAAACTTTTACGTGTGTAGAGTGTAGACAGGTAAATTATAACAATTATTATATCTGTCTTTGTCTAAGTTTACGTGGTATTATAAAGTAATTTTATTTACCACTAGCGGACCCGACAGACGTTGTCCTGTCTTAACTATGAATATTGAAACTCTTTGACGAAATTGGCAGCACGCATTCTGTCAATGTTATGTCAAACGCCATAAGGTTACATCAAAAAAGTTTGAATTGTAAAAGCGGTTACATTAGAAATAATTTAATATGGTGGTTAATATTTCTTAAATTTTCTAATTTTCCGCGCAATTTTCTTAATTTTTTCTTTCATAAGAACCTTCTCCTGACAATAACAAACACAATAAAAAAAGAATTAGCGAAATCGGTCCAGCCGTTCACGCGTGATGCGCTTACCAACACATTAAGGGATTCATTTTTATATATTAGATAAGTCCTAGGCAGTTCCTTGCAGCATCAGAGTTGAGGAGTTAGGTCCTGGAGTTTAAGGATGATGTCTTTACTTGGTATCCATAATTCCATATAATATCTATTCATCATCGGCAGTCCCAGTCCAGTCCCTAGTACACACGGTTTAAGTGGGGCGTACCCCTGCAGCATCAGGATTGAGGAGTTGGAACTTCAAATTTTTATGGGACCATGTGGCAAACTCCGTCGATTAAAAAAGATTTACGTACCTAAATCAATTTAGAAATCTTGGAGACATCGATGAACAAATGCACATAGAAAGAAAAACACAACTCCTTTTTTGAAACTCATTTAAAAAAGTTGCCTTTATTGCTCCTTGTGTGTAGTCCTCTACTTGTCTCTCTCTCAAAGTCCTGTAAAAATCGGCGGGTTCTGAAGATTAGCCCATACAAACAGTCAGACGCAAAAATTTTAAAAATGTGTGTGAGGAAATTGGGCGCTCTGACAATTTTTGTAAAAATCGATCAAAATATCACGCTCGCATAAGCCTGGAAATACACGTCCGGTTTTTTCATCCGATTGTCTGATCCGGTAGCCTGATCAGGCTACCGGAAGGCGTTGAAGCCATTACTTTGTATGAACAGTCAATACACGTCCGATCCGGTGGCCGGATCGGACGTCCGAGTCGGAAACGGGCGCGAGGCGTTTCCGATTTTACTGTCGGTCCGGTTGCCTGAAGGCGCGGTCTACATACTTCTAGTATGAGACAAAATAGACATCCGGTTACTCCTTCCGATTTTGCCAGTCAGGGTTCTCAACTTAGGGCTTTTAGCCCCAAATTTAGGGCGGAATTATGCTTATTGGTATTTTTTTAGGGTTCAAAAAAATTTAGGGCTATTTTTAGGGGTATAAATAAATTTTCAAGCGTTACATAATTGACTGACCAAAACGAGTAAATAAAGCAAAACGTCTACGGTATTCCGGAATAATATGCTTAAAATCGTTTTATAGCTAAAGCGTTTTGAAAATATTTCAATACATTAGCGTTGAACACGCTTTTTCGATAATATATACCTAATTCCTTTTTCATTTTAAAACGTGATGGTGGAACGTTACTTTTACTCCATCTCCAAAAAATGTTACAGTTATAATGTAAACATATTGTATGACTATAAGAATTCCGAATAATGTAATTAAAATTAAGTTATATTATTTTTATTTACCTCAATAAAACGGGAAACTTATTTAAACATTAGCCTTGAATGGTAACAAGATACAGGGTTTTTTTTGGGGCTTTTGAATATTGCATTTAGGGTTATTTCATGTTGATGTTAGGGCTAATTCTTTTTAGGAGTTGGTAACCCTGTTGCCAGTTGAATCTAGCGCTGACACTGTGTGGACGCCTAGTTGTGGTTCGAATAATGGGCGAAAATTATGAAAAAAAATAAAAAAATAATAATAAAAAAAAATTCATAATAATAAAATTATTATTAAGTATTATGAATTATTTTGGATGTTTTAAATAGAAATGACTCTCAGTAAGTCTTGTCAAATTGATTAGATGAATCCAATAGCGACGTTTTTTCTTCTTTCTCTTTCCTCTCTTTAAAATTTCTGTGGTGGCGTAGTGTGGTGCGGGTTGTTACGTTCCCTCAAATATGGTTGAGCGAAGCAATGGCTGGATCCTGCGTCATGCTCGTGAACGGGTGCCACCAACGGGAATGGGTCTGCTTTTGCCTGCCTGTCTTAACATGCATTGGATTGTTTTGCATTTTTGAAACTTTATTGTGGAAACACTGTATACATAGCATAGTTTTGTTACCTATTGTAAAAAAAAAATTTTTGTAAAAAAAAATAACAAAATCGGACGTCTATTGCCAGGCTAAGCCTGGCAATAGACGTCCGATTTTGTTTCCGATTGTCTGATCAGGCAACCGGATCGTATTTACTCGATACACATCCGATTTTTCCGTCAGGCTTTTTCTGAACTCAGTCGTTCCCGAGCTATCATCCCGAGTGCTTGCCTTTGGAGCAAAGCAGAAGAAAAGAAGATGGATGACGAGTTAATAGAAATAGAAATATTTTTTATTCAAATAAACTTTTACAAGTACTTTTGAATCGTCAATGAATCTACCACTGGTTCGGAATGCCGTTCCTACCGAGAAGAGCCAGCAATAAACTCGGCGGTCGCTCTTTTCAAAAAATTTTTTTTTTACAATAGGTAACAAAACTATGCTATGTATACAGTGTTTCCACAATAAAGTTTCAAAAATGCAAAACAATCCAATGCATGTTAAGACAGGCAGGCAAAAGCAGACCCATTCCCGTTGCACCCGTTCACCCGTTCACGAGCATGACGCAGGATCCATCCATTGCTTCGCTCAACCATATTTGAGGGAACGTAACAACCCGCACCACACTACTCCACCACAGAAATTTTAAAGAGAGGAAAGAGAAAGAAGAAAAAACGTCGCTATTGGATTCATCTAATCAATTTGACAAGACTTACTGAGAGTCATTTCTATTTAAAACATCCAAAATAATTCATAATACTTAATAATAATTTTATTATTATGAATTTTTTTTTATTATTATTTTTTTATTTTTTTTCATAATTTTCGCCCATTATTCGAACCACAACGAGGCGTCCACACAGTGTCAGCGCTAGATTCAACTGGCAACAGGGTTACCAACTCCTAAAAAAAATTAGCCCTAACATCAACATGAAATAACCCTAAATGCAATATTCAAAAGCCCCAAAAAAACCCTGTATCTTGTTACCATTCAAGGCTAATGTTTAAATAAGTTTCCCGTTTTATTGAGGTAAATAAAAATAATATAACTTAATTTTAATTACATTATTCGGAATTCTTATAGTCATACAATATGTTTACATTATAACTGTAACATTTTTTGGAGATGGAGTAAAAGTAACGTTCCACCATCACGTTTTAAAATGAAAAAGGAATTAGGTATATATTATCGAAAAAGCGTGTTCAACGCTAATGTATTGAAATATTTTCAAAACGCTTTAGCTATAAAACGATTTTAAGCATATTATTCCGGAATACCGTAGACGTTTTGCTTTATTTACTCGTTTTGGTCAGTCAATTATGTGACGCTTGAAAATTTATTTATGCCCCTAAAAATAGCCCTAAATTTTTTTGAACCCTAAAAAAATACCAATAAGCATAATTCCGCCCTAAATTTGGGGCTAAAAGCCCTAAGTTGAGAACCCTGACTGGCAAAATCGGAAGGAGTAACCGGATGTCTATTTTGTCTCATACTAGAAGTATGTAGACCGCGCCTTCAGGCAACCGGACCGACAGTAAAATCGGAAACGCCTCGCGCCCGTTTCCGACTCGGACGTCCGATCCGGCCACCGGATCGGACGTGTATTGACTGTTCATACAAAGTAATGGCTTCAACGCCTTCCGGTAGCCTGATCAGGCTACCGGATCAGACAATCGGATGAAAAAACCGGACGTGTATTTCCAGGCCACTTAACTAACTTACGTTGGTGAAATCGGCCCTAAAGGTATGATCACACTAATATTATAAAGGCGAAAGTTTGTATGTGTGTGTGTGTTTGTGGGTGTGTAAGTTTGTTACTCTTTCACGCCACAATGAATGAATCGATGTGGCTGAAATCTGGAATGGAGATATAGTTTCCACTTTCCACCCAGGGTTGACACATAAGCTACATTTTACATTAAAGAGTTCCAGCGGGAATTCGAAAAAAAAATCCAGGCAGACAAATAATATAGATAGCTCAATAATATAAAAGTTATAATATGTCATAGCTTAGTAGAGATTAAACTGACTTATATAGTTACTTATTCGCAGTGCATGCAATCTGTCCGTGGGCGCGTGTGATTCAAACCACTCGCCCACCATTGCCATGTATAGGCATCGAAAACCGGGCCTTGTGCAACCTACGGCTTCGCTTAATACATTTTATTTAGCAAAAGGTTTTGGATCATTCAATACCTGTACGTTTTACATTCAATAATATCCATAGTAGTATCTATACCTACATAGTGCCTACATATAATGATATACCTACTTAAACTTGAATTAACTTCGAAAGATCTTGATTTCCAACGACCAACCTTACCCTGCTTTCGTGATTATTTTGTCAAATAAATTACTTATTTACCTATAGAACCAATAATTAAAAAAAATGAAAATATGATTCACAATTTAATAAGCCTTAATAGTCCAACGGTTAAAGGTGCAGACCGAAAACTGAAAAGTCACAGGTTCGATACCCATCCATTACATTGTCGTACTCACTACTAACACAAGTTTTCACTTATTTCAAAAACAACATTTACTAACCGTCTTTAGTAAAACCTAGTTTGTACCAAATTCTGATAGTAAAATAAAAAGACCGGAAAATTATCACACTTTATAAAAATCCTTACATTTACCAACTCATGTTGGTAAATCGAAAGACCTAACTACGAGAAAGACCTAGGATTTAACAATATACGGGTTTTTAAAGTAACATCTAGTAACATATACAAATAAATAACATTGTATGATTCTATTACATTTTTTAAATGTACATTAATGTGCACTTTTAGATATTGGAATCATATTTTGGTTCTGGAATCTTTTTGAAATATTTCAGCATGTTTACTCAGCATTGCGTAGGATGCATTTGTTCATGGATATTTTTATAGATGTTTTATCCTTAATGTAAGAATACAGTAATCTAATTAGTCACTCAACGAACGATCGAGATTGTTATGTTCGGATTTTCTCTGCAAGTAGAACCAGCTAGTCACCGATATAGCTCCTTCTTCTTCTTTATCAATCCATGGTATAGAATTCCACATGCTTCGATCTCGCGCCACCTGTATAGATTTCAGTCTAATTCCTAAGAGTAGGCACTTATTGACGAGTTGTATGTACATGGGAAATATCCAACAAATAATAAAAGGATCTGCACAGTGCGCAGTCCACCGTGTAATATTCCTCTCTAGGTCTCTACCTAATACCTACCTCTGTTACTTATGTAATATTATCTTCGCGTACCGGCGCAATCCAAAGGCGAAGTACCTAATAGACCATCATTTTCATGAGTTTTATGAAGAACTAGATGATGCCCGCGGCTTCATCCGCGTGGATTTATGTTTTTCTGATTCCCGCGGGACCTCTTTAATTTTCCGGGATAAAATGTAGCCTATGTTTTAATCCCGGGTATAAGCTATTTCCATTGCAAATTTCAGCCAAATCGGTTCATTCATTGTGGCGTGATACAAATACAAACTTTTGCCTTTATAATATTATTAAGTAGGATTTTCTCAATTCCCAAGGTGACCTCTCACCGGAAAGCGTAGAGTTGGCAGAACCCCACAGAGTGGACCGACGACATCTAACGAGTCACAGGATACAGGATACAGGAGCGCAAGACCGCGCTAAACGGAAGCTCATGCATGAGATCTATGTCCAGCAGTAGTTGATAAAAAAGATTAGAGCACAATCAATGGAAAGTCCTAAAAATTCAAGCGACTTAATTACCACGTACATTAATTATTTCTCTTTCTTTCTTCTTGTTAGTCTGGTTTCCACACGTAGTTAAATCAATCATGGTTTGTTGTGTGTGATGCACCACTAACAAAAGTACCGTCCTTCTTCTACAACCGCACCGTTCGCCACCGAACACAATTTCACCCTCACCACCTGGGTGCCTGAAGCACTTCGACCATCCGATGTGCCAGATCTTTTTTTCCACGTACTTTGAAACTGTCGAACCAACTTCCTGCGAAAGTGTTTTATTACAATATGGGGTTGTTCAAGGGGCGGACCAACAAATTCCTAAAAAGCCGGCAACGTATTGGTGGTGCCTCAGGTGCTACAAATGTTCATGGGCGGCGGTAATCACTTAATATCACGTGACCTGCCTGCTCGTTTGCTCGCTAAAAATATTTAAAAAAAAAGTAGGTCACATCAAGTCGCGAACCTACTAGTATATAGCTTGAATATAAAATGTGGTATGGTAAGGCGTAAGACTGGATTTAATTGAACCTCACCAAAGGCTTATGTAAATGCACCACACACGTACCTACCGTCACTTTAAAAGGATATCGTCCCTGTTAACCAAGTTGATTGTAATCTACTAGGTATAAGATATGGGTAGGGAAAGTAAGTTAGTTCTTTAAGAAGACTTCAAGTTACCAGGGCACCTACCGTCTTCATACGTACCTATGCAGATAGATTTTCTCAATTAAAATTGTCATCATATTTTCCCTCGCTTTTCTTTGCTTTTTGGTTAGACTTCTTTATTTTTCCTTTCTCCGAAGGTTTGAATGAGCAATGAGTATAGGTTGAGTGGAGGCTGAACCGATTTTGACGTGACTTTTGCGGGCAGGAAACACAAAGAGTTTTTTCGGGATTAAAAAACCTAGTCTTTTAAGTAACCTGCATTTTAATTACAACAACAATTCTACAAACACTACGCTAGTACAAATTACTAAAACCTTTCCTGCCACCTATAATTTGAGTACCTTCAAGGCAAAAGTGCCCAAGTAGCACATGACAGCCGCACAGTGACTTGATTATAGAATTTGTGACTACTTAAGGCTGTTTTAGTTTCCTGCATAAGGCCTGTGTAGTTAGCTACCCAGACCTTATAATGCTAATTTGGGCCCCAAATTAACCAGCTCCGAGCGTTACAGTGGCTGGTTAACGGCAGCATAATCATTGAAACAGCTGAACAGGGCCTGTAGAATAGCTTATACAGGTATACAACAGCCATTGCAGCATAAGATTCAGCTACTTTAATTCTCTTCAACAGCTCTTAGATGTTTTGACGCTTCGTAATAGCTTTTATTAAGATATAAATAACCTAAAAAAATAGTTTTTTAATTATTTATTACGTATTATTATGTGACACTATCTACATTCATTGTTTGTTTATTTATGAGCTTGTGCAGGCGGACATTTTTAATATAAGATATTTTTTAATAGTTTTCTCGTTGGTTTTGATTGTCATTATGTACTTAAGTAAATTAAGTTGCGAGTACCATTTTACTGTAAATGTGTATAGGTAATTACATCAAATATTTCATGCGCCATCAAAATAATATCGCGTTAACGAAAATATTTCATAAGATAAAGTGTATGAATGCTAAATAAATAAATTTATCACTCAAATGATTGTTTTCTAAATCATTGTACCTATTAGGAATACTCTATTTAGGAAATAAGTGGAAAATATATATAGTTTGAATTAAAAGCTATCAAGTATCCTGAAATCTTTAAGATAAATCATTTGGATATTTATTAACAAATCGTTTATGTACTGCTAAAATGGTGTCCATTTCTTATCCAGCACAAATTCTCCATAAATGCATTTGAAAAGTTATTTGATGTGCAGTGGTGTTACCAAAGTCTATTTACTAGCTTATAGCATTATGCTGGCTGGACAAAGGATTTTAATAATCTTTCTTACTGTGTACTGGTATAAAGAGAGAGCATACAACAGCTTTCTAGGGATAAAGAAATCTCGACCAAAAACCATTTCATTTTGTATGTAGGTACAACGTTTGGCTTTCAAAATACCCTTGCAGGCTCAGTAGATTTGATTTAAGTTTCTAAAAAGTAAACTTTCAAAGAGTTTTGCGCATCCTTCACAGTATTGTTTGCAGTGTTATGTTTTTTTTATTTAGTCATTCTAGTCAAAACAACCGAAAAAGTGCCAAGTATATCTAATGCATTTTTAAGCCAGACTAATATTGTAAACAATTTTAGCACTACTTATAAATGAAATATTGACTTTAAAAATAAAGCAAAGTTTTTTAAAAGAACAATGTTATACAAATAAAGTTTGAGTATACATATACCTACTGCTTTTTATAATAACTTAGTGGTAGGTAGGTATTATTTAATAACATTTTTTGTGTAAAAAGATTGTTTACAACATTAGTCTGGCTTGTGGTTATGGTTCATGAAAATGCTGCTTATTAGAAGAATCAATATTTTCATCAAAATTTGTTTGTGCGGAACCCTTAATTTGCGTAAACGACACTGGCTTGTAAATATTAACTGCATCAGTACTGTTCCTTCGCAATTCGTCCATAGAAGCCTTAGCGTATGCTTTAGATAGTTTTCTTTTTATTCCACCAGTTCTTTTTCTTTTATTCCATGGTTTTAAGTTGTTCATTTTTAATTTAAAATGTATAAACACACGCGTGTAACTCGTGAGGTCGCGTCACACGTTATGCAAAAAAAACCAAATCTGACGTAATTTGAACACCAATAATCTAGATCTACTCTTAAATAACGCCGAAAGCTTTAAAATAGCTGCCAGATATACTTTATGCATTGTGATTAGAAAGGAGTACAGCTACTCCAATTTACAACTCAGGGTGTTTAATGATTTTCTTATAAATGTAACGGCATTTTTAGAGATTACAAATCCACTTTTAATCAGCCATTAACAAGCTCCTTGAAGTAGAATTAGAATTGAATTAGTGTACACCAATTTAAAACCAGCGAATACCTCAATGCAGCCCGCAGCATTACAAGAGAGGTAAATTTTTCGTATTAACCAGTCGTTAACAAGCTTTGGACTTCTAAATCAACTAGTAGTATCACATGCAGCCAATAGCTGGACAAGACCTTTTTAAAATTCTACTTAAATGCTTTAAGTATAATTTTTCGCCTTTATAAAGTCATTAGTCAGCTATGCTGTTTAATAGTGTATAATCTTTCCTCAGTATAGCCTAAAGACTCATCATATCCTTTAGTACATCTGCATAAAAGCAATAGACTGTAATGTAGCTTGTTTATAACGTAATTCATCGCTAATGTGCTACTTGGGTGAATAAGCATCTTCTAGGCAAGCGCGCTCCAACCTAGACCTCATTAGTGCTATCCAGTATTGATTGTCGTCATTTTCCTCTAAGTAAATTCTGATGAATGAAACTGTGTTAAGGCTGCATCGTGGTTTACAAGACTTCGTATTACTTATGTAGTGTCAATGACGAATAGTTAGGTATAGCCATAACAATTTATGCGTGGAAATTGGAACGTACTCGTGACAATAAGCATAGATTTTCTTTCTTGTGAGATATGCTAGCGACTAGCGACCAGAGATAAGCGAAAGTTGAAATTTTCACAGAATGTGTAACAAATGATTAAAAAAAAATAAAGTTAAACATGAAAGGGTCTCCAATACCATAAACTCTCGTTTTTGCCCGATCTTAAAATCTACTTAGCTGTTTGTTTAAATCTTGTACGGAACCCTTCGTGTGCGTGTCCACCTCACACTTGACCCCTAGTTGTCACATCACCGTGGCGGAACGATAAATCGCTTGGCGACGCGTCCTTGATGATAGGGAGGGAGTAAATAGCCACCACCAAAGCCTCCCACCAGACGAGACACTCAGCAAGCCGATAATATATTCGCTTATTTTTGAAGAAAATAAAAATAGCTCTACATAATATTGTAGAGTCATCAACCAAAACTGTATAGACAGTCATTCTGTACATTTTTGCTGTTTCGGCGAACTATTTACAGGCGCTAATATAAATGCAAAAATAACTATTCACTAAGTCGCGAATCACTCGAAGAATATATGTATGTTTTTCTATACTGCAAATATAGTTAATAGTCATGACGTGATTAAAGTTATTCTCCATTTAAGTAACTAGCTAATTAATGAAAATCGCTATTATAGTTATCGAATAGGTTCTAAGAAATGTATTACCCAAGTAAATGGCATAATCGTAGGCGGCTGTTAGGTATACCATTTTCGGTTCGAGTTTACAGTGAGATGTGAGCGCTTACGTGTCGCGAAGGTCTGGTGGGCGACGTGAGTGTCGTGACCAAGGCGCGAGGGGGGAAACCGCGTCAGCACTCAGCTCGCACCTCGGAGCCGCTCAGAATCCGCGAGCCATTCGCTAGCAGCGCGCGCGCACGCCAGCGATAATACGACACGAACGACTCTCGCGAATTGTTTATCTTACATTTACATAGTTACATGGCAAAAGTTTGACTCTTTATTATGTGATAATTTTATTTAAGACTCGCGTGTAAGACTATTTAATCACTATTTAAGAATCTCCTATAAAATAAGTGTATTTAAATTAATAATTTACGTAACATAGTGGGACCAAAATGACTATAAAAAATAAAAAGACTAAGCAATCAAACACGTCCGAAGTGACGTCCAAGAGTGCGTCGAGTAGTGTTCAGAAGACCAGCACTTCGACGTCCGTGCAAAAGAGCAGCAACACTCTCCAAAAGGTCAGCTCGGCCGGTAAGAAGGTTCGTTACATTGAAGTCAAGGTCGAGGAGGAAGACCCGCTTATGATCACTGATATCTCTGATCATGCTTCTATTAGCGGATCTACTGTGTCCGAGCTTTACAACAGCCATCCGCACTACATAATTACGGAGGCTCCGTCGATCTCCGATTTGTCACAGACGAGGTCTCATGAACATCATGTGAGCGATATGGCACAATCGACCAGCGGTGAATTCATATCCAACTCTGTGGTACAGGAATCTTCCTCTACGTCCCATCAGCAGAGCTCTACGAGTGAGATGCATCAGTCCTCTTCGACATCTATTCAACAATCGGGCTCTAGCAACAGCCAACATCTTGACCGGACGACCGATTCTTCCGTTAATAATCAGACTCTGAACACTGCATTTATAGATAACTCTGCACACAATAGAACAGGGTCTACCAATTCATTTATGTCAAGATCTCAAGGAGCGAATGCAACGGACTCCTTCATTCAATCGGAACGCCAAAATTTAATAAATACCCAATCAAATCAACAATCTCGCTCAAGTCAAGAACGACAAACCACAAGTCAAGGATCTACTACACATGATTCACAACATACTAATATTCGCGAGAATGAACGCAGAGCTACTCCTGATCCATCGAGGAAAATTACAAAATCGGATCATACCAATTTTTACGGTGTAGAAGGGGGTTTGGATAAGAACGTTAAAACAAAAGAATTTAGCAGCACATCTCATTCAAGTGAATCTAAAAGTAGTAATGTAAAAAAATCTTCATCTTCATCATATGTGGTCGAAATCGTTGATGGAAAAGAACGTATTATTGATAGCTCAAAGAGAGAATGGGGAGATGCTCAAGAGCATGCTACTAAAGAAGATTATGCCAGCGTTAGTGGAACCGGCATCAAGCCAGAATCCGCTAGTAGTATTCAAAACTATGATATGAAGTCAAAATATGATACAGGTGGTAAAGGCGGTAAACCGACGAGTGAAATGACTGTAAAAGAAAATTCCAAATTTTTGAAGGATGGAAGCCAAATTATGAGTCACGATAGTTATATTTCACAAAAGGACGATACCATTCAACAACAACATAGCACAACGCGAGAACAGATCACTTCCGATAGCAATGTTCAATCAACCTCTCGAGATCAAGTTGATTATACTTCCTCTAAAGATTTCAACAATCGTCAAATTGATAAAAGTACTATTGAAAGTAAAGTACAGAGTAGCAATGTAAATAATGAAATCATCAACAGTAGGAGGCGCAAGGGCAATGAAACTGATTCATCTAATTTCTACGGTTATGATTCTACTATACAAAATGAACTTCGCAAAGTAGGCAACATTTTGCAAGTTACTGATACGAAAGATCTTAATTATTCTACGAAAATCCTGAAAAGTAACACGAGCAGTGCTCAGCAAGAATCTAAATCTTCTTATGTATTTGAAGTGGTAGATGGAAAGCAAAAACTAGTTGACAGTTCTCATAGAGAATGGGGAGATAGTAAAGAACATGCTACTCATGAAAAAAGCCATCAAATAAGTGGCACTGGCATCAAACCACAACATGAATATACACGTCACGTTTTGGACAAAGAGTCTTTTTATGATACCGGAAAAGATGGTGTACCTAAAAGTGGCAATTATGTCACTGAAGAATCGTCCTTGTATAAAGATGGAAAAAAAATAGCATCCACAAGTAACACATTGGGTGGTGATTTTACACGTAAGCCAGCAATAACTGAGCACACTCCAGGCACGGAAGATATTCTTAATAAACGCATTAGTTCTACAAGTGATAAAAATGTTTCTTCTGATACCTTTGTATCAACATCTAATGACACACAGTCGGACATTCATGATATAAAAAATGTATCGGAAACAACCGATTTTATGACGAAAGAAAAACAAAACCTGACAAAAGAAAGCACTACTACCTCTACGTCTCAAACTAAAGATACTTTGACGTCTTACGAAAGGAGTACTGGAACTTGGAACGGTAAATTTACCTATGAAACTGGTGATGATAGGCCTAAACGTCCTAAGCAGGTGTCTCCATTTGGAAAGCCTGAGAAGCCAAGGCATCACTTAAAGAGACAAGACACAGAAGAAAATATAATATTGTCTTCAAGAGACATAAAAGACTTTACATCTATAAGCGATCTGCGAAAAATTATTGAGTCTTCATCAACAAATAAAGATGTTACAGTTAGCAACAAAAACATTGTAATAAATAAAAAGAATATTGACGACAGAGTTTTGAAAGAAATCATTGAAACTGTAAATAAGTATCCTTTTAAAAGAATCGATAAAGTCACATTTGGAACTAAAATAAATGAAGATGTTAAAGACCTCTATGAAGGGATCGATACTGAAGAAACAACCGTGCTACACACAACATCAGGTGATACTATAAAAAAGGCTTTCGAAGTAGATAAAACGCGAAGTCAGATTGAAGTAACACGTTATATAACCGAAAATGGCGTAACGAGAAAAATTACCACTTACGAAGATGCTAAAGAAGACGAGAAAATAAAAACGGATGTTTTTGTCGATAACAGCTCGTTAGACATCAGAAACTTGGTAAGTTAGCAAATACTGCACTACATTAATATCAATGATAGATAGTAACTATTATTTATTATAGCACTAAATTATTTGTGTCTTTTAGAAGGATGTCCGAACAACGAAAGATGTACGCGAATACGACGTGGTTGATCGCGCAATTACCGACACCACGAGGGAAGACACTGTCGTCAGCACCGTCTATGATGAAACCATCATAGATGACAGGAAAACCGTGCGAGACGACAGGACCGTCATTGATGAAACAGTCTACATCGAAGAGACCAGGCCAAGACAAGGTGGCCCCAAGAAGCCAGAAAAAATCGTCGAAAAAGAACAATGCATTTGCGAAATCTGCACCTGTGGGTGAGTAATTTTTTTTTCTCTATTTTTTATAATTATTATTATATAGGTGTTTAAGATATGTGTGGTTAGGCATATGACGAGGTAAAGTGTTCAGTGTTCACTGTCATAATTAGGATGACCGCGATATTTAGTTCGGTGATGAATAAATTATAACTAACGTGTGTTTTACATTACAAGTTCTCCAATGCTTCGGTTTTTCGATGCGGGATTGATTTAAAGGAAATTATAGCCTTTCATACCTAAAATATAGCAAAACTATCTTTTTACTGTGTGGTTGTGAATTAGGAATTATTTAGAGAAGACGAGTATAAGCGTACTTATTATTCAATATCCTTATTTATCTGTAATCTAGGTAATCTTCTTTTGCTCGTTAATATTTTACTAGAATATTGATAGAGAATGACGTGATCTACGCGCTAAGTAGGTACCTATTATACCTAAACCCTACCTACATTGTAGGTATGTTTGCTTATTTCATTATCAACACATCCTTTTAAGGCTCGACAGAGATTATAAGTCCGTTTTTAGACGGTAAAGAACCATGGAGTAATTTGTAAAAAAAAAATTAAAATCATAGTTATATCTATGGGAAGTTTTAAAAGTTATATATTTAAGTACCTACTTAAGTTATTTACTCAAAGTTGTGTACCTATTTAACCAACGAGTATTCTACTCTCTTCGATTGTCATTTTGTTTGTTCTAATAGGTATCTTTGCACGCACTGTTTCGTAAAATACTTAATTATTGTCTTTTATGATTAGGTAGGCACCTAATCGCCCTTAAAGCCGATTAGATTCGTTTAACTTTGCGTTATTAATGTACCTATGTACCTACCTACTTTAAAATTTTATCTCTAAGCCTAATTTAGTCTATCAATAGACGACCCATATGACATAAGTTTACCTACATAGTTGGTTAATATTAGTTTATTGGCGTATCAATTTATAACACATTAAGTTACACGTGACTACTTGTTTTTGTGATATAAATAAGTATAAATGGGATGCTAAAATTTTAAATAGTTACCATATATTCTACTTATTTCAGTCGGATATTTGAACCTTCCAATATGACTACCAATAACTTACGACTTTGATATCGTACCTACGAACATACGCACGTCTATAATAAGGTCTATAATTATTGTAAAATCTTTTTTTCTTGAACCAATCTTAAGTCATCCCCCTTTTTTAAATCGTTATAAAAATCCGATTTCTTGAATCAAAATTAAATATACGGTAAGATACAGAACTTCAAAGAAACATAGTCGTAATTTTACTGACTCGTTTTCTCTGTTGTTTGTTTATTGATCAGCATTTTGGCTACATGCCTGTTATTATTAAACAAAGTACCTAGTACGTTTTCATTCTGATCGAATGACATGACCTTAGATTGTTTTTTTAATTCGTAATTCATATATGGATAAAAAAGAAGACACTTACGTCAGCTGTTTCGTTAAATGGGCAGCCATAAATTATTATAGGCAATCCGAACTATTCATACTAAATTCGAAATTCGCCAAAGAAATAGTTATAGACGCCACGAACTTATAGATAAAATGTATTTTACTGAAAATACCTAGCTTACGCACTATGCAGTCTTAAGCTGTTAAAAATACTGCAATTATGATAAGTAAATTTTTTAATATATGCTAAATTTTGATTTTGATAACCGAGTAGGTACAGCAAAGGAGGTGAATGTTTTCTTGGTCTCTGAAGAATTAGTAGAGTGCGGAAAATAAAATGTCAATCTCAAAACGAAGTAATCTGCACAAAAAATTGGCAGTCCCTCCATACCATCGCTATTCGGTCAACTATTTACTCTACACTCCGTATTCTATGCTCTACATAATATGTGGTGACGTACTCAGTAAACATAAGTCAAAATAAATAAGACTTTATTGTCACCAATACCTTATTTTGGTAACGACAAAGCTAATGACTCACAGTCGTCGACTCCTTATATTTACCAGCGTAGGCTGTATCTTACCAAAAGTCATTAGACGTCCTCATTCGGAAAGTGGAAACTGTTTTAGATTGTCTGACAATAATTTAAAATAATGCTTTTGAACTTTTAAAGAACTATATAGCATAGATAAAATAGAGTGCATTATACAAAATCTGTCTTAATGTACACGTTTTACATGTTTTTCTGTAGAGTCAGCTGCTGGTTCAACTTGCTCATTTGTTATACATAATATATAAAGTATGTAATGTGCAGATAAATAGTTCCATCTAGTATTCGTGCATGCATAAAACAATGTCAAACATCCGGAATCCGATCCGGAATTTAGAAACTGAAATAGTATCAACTCTTGAAAAAAAAAGCCACTGAAAAGCCCATGAAAAAAAAGTTTATTGATAAACGGCAATAGAATAACGTACAAAACTACAAACACACAAAGAACGCTAAACGAATTTTTCGGTAGACAGACTCGCTCTGTTGCCTCGAATCTCGATGTAAAAACTTAGTTTGTAGTTAGACTTTAGAAAAAAATTTAGCCTTAAATACTACGTTCAGTAGGTAACTCTATGTATATTTTATTTATTATATGTAATGTATGGATATGTAGCAGCCTAATTATTTTATTGATCCCTAGATTTACATAAATCCTTACAAATCTACTTCGACTGTAAGTTTTAAAAAATATAGGTATAGTATGTCGATTTCGACAAAAATCAATGAAACATACCTACTAAGGTTTAACTTACATAAAAAGAAAGTTGTCATTTGAAACTCAAATTGATTTTTATTTTAGTAAAGTTGATGTCTCTATACCCTAGTTTTAAATCAAAACTCTCTATTAATAAATATTTGAAATGCTAAGCTGAGAATTTAGATAATATTGGTAGGCGTAATACTAGGAAATGGAAGCCTCCTACCAGACTAGATCGGATAGGATCTGGCAACCAACCGCATAATTATCCCAAGAAAACCTACCATTTTAAGATTAATGGAAAGGGCTCAAGACCCTCAGTAATAAAAAGTACGACACAAAGTGACTTCTATTTGTTCTATAGAATTGATTACGTAATGTTTTCATTCATATGTATGGATTTATATTGACAATCAAACTGGTGCGTGGCAAGTGGCGCCTACTCAACTTTACCAGCCTCCGTACCAACTGTTGAAATGACTTCCACAAGTCCTTGCGCAAACGGTCGTATTATTGCAATCATTTTATATGACATCACGATTGCTGGCATTGTTAAATTGGCTATGACAGGTAAATTGGAGTCGTAAAAACTGGATTATGATGTATGGAACGAAATAACGAAATATCTATATATAAATTCAAGGTTTGCCTACTCTACTCTGTAATGGAGAATTTGTTACAGACTTACATTTTAGGTACTTAATAGAGATTTTTTTAATTTTCTTTTTTTTTAAAAGAATATCAGCCAAGCTAAAGTTGACTAATATTCTCCTATCACATCCAAATAAGCGGAAAACTTGTGCTAGGAGTGGATACGACAATAGTGCAACGGGTGGGGCTCGAACCTGCGACCTTTCGGTTTTCAGTCCACACTTTAACCATTGGCCTATTGAGGCTTAACACATTAAAAATAAATGCAAATTGGTTAAAAATTAGACCTAACTTCGCGATTTTTATTGTCGAACTTATGTTTCAACTCAGTATCGTCCCTTGGAATTAGATGTAATTTTTGCCTGTGTGTTTTTTTCTTCGGATAATTAAAATCTACTGCTGTAAAAATCAAACCTGCATTTAAAGAATTACCATGATAAGCGCTCTATTATTAAGGATTATGTAAGAATAACTAATTTGTGAGACCATACCTCTGTAAGTTCATAACATAACATACCTAAGTTGTTTTTGAATTGCGATGTCGAGGCCGTGGCTATTGCTACAATGCGTTGCAAATCAATTTACTTTAGAGCTTTTCTAGTTTGGTAGAGTAGGTATGTCTGTTTTTATAGTGCAATTATATGCGTTACTAGATCATAAATTCATGGCTACACTTTGAGCAATTTCGTAAAAATTTATTGATCAGGTATTACATATTTGAATTAAAATTTTGGAAATTGTGCTGGCAAATTCTACGAGTATATCGTCGTAATATGCTTTGTATTTTATGATGACGTGGTGAATATATTAAACACTTTGTTTCTAATCTCAAAACTTATTATACCTAAGGCTTTTAGTGACCAAAGCACAGACCATAAACTATGTACTTTTTTTACATTTTCATTCTAATATATCTACATATTGTGTCACTATACAATACACTCATCGATGTGTATGTATAAGACACTGCAGTCTTATATATTTGATATTTGTTATATATTTTTTCTTAGTATTTACCTGTTTGCTGATAAATAAATATTTAGGGTTGATTTAGGTATGTGAATGGCGCAGAAAAACGTGTAGCTTGCCGGTTTTTTACGGCATAAAATATTTTTAGAACGTCTCTACCTAAAGCATGTTACACGAAATTGTTGGTTGAAGACCAATTCCAGTTTACTTTATTCAAATCGACAGTTAAATGTACAAACATGTCTATATCCTAATTTTGTTCTGCAAAGTTCATATACGACTATATTCCTAAGTACATAACCTACACTTGTTTAAACAGCTGCTGGTGTCAGTAAATGCCATCTAGAGAGATCCTTCTCGTCTAAATCTGGTTTGTTAACAGCTTTTATAGAAATCAGAAGAAATCGTTAAACTAGTTTCTAAAACTCGTACCTATCTTGGGAAATCATTGATAGACTATACTTTTATTCACAGTTCCGTACACGATATTTTTTTTAAATAAATTAGCCTTCTCATCCCTTCATATTCTGTAAAGATTTCATGAACTGTGTAAGTGTGTGCTTTTTTTGTGAACTTTTTGCCTGCCGTACGAAGTCATTTGCGTAGAAATAGGTTTATTAAACTTCCCACGGGAACTTTTGTTGTCCTGTGATAAAAGTAATTATCCAGTCTGAGTGAAAACTTGACTCTAACGACCTAGCCTTAAACTATGCGTAATTGTATATCCAAGACAAAAATCAGGTCGATCTGTTACTCTCTCGCTACTTACGTGATTGGAGGACAAACCAACGAGCGCTATGATTTAAATAAAAGTACATATGTTATATATCTCGTTCTAATAAGATCAGGCCAAGAATGCAGTAACAAAACAAATTCCATCACTTTTCAAACTGTTTGGTCAACTGATAGTCGCGCAGGTGTTTCACTACCGTTCTACACCATACCATATTATAACTATTGATCTATTAAATTACGTACATTTACTATTTACAAAACTAGGATAATATCATAGAACTAGAAGAAAAATAGTGCTTATCGTTAGATGGTAGAGTTTATTTAGTAAAAGTAGGTTGTTGAAAAAGTACTTACTAAATAACATAAGTTTTAATTATGAGCTGTTTAAGATATTTTAGCATTTATAATTATAACTTATACTTAACAGAGTACAAGATGTACAGTATAACATCTAGATGTTATAGATAGAATGTTATATTACAGAATAATAGAATGCAATGTACATTTAACAGACGACATTAATAGTGAATTTCTGATTTTCTTTTATTTAAATGTCATTCTGTGTCTTTAGCGATAAGAAGTTCATCGTCGTTTAATTGAGACGACGTTTTAATGAGCTGTTTATAATTTCCAGTAAGTAAATAATAATTATTCACAATATCTAGTTGTTTACTTGTTGTGATCACTACAGTAGGATGTTCTTTGGTATGACTATAATGTTCATTGCAATACTATTAATAAATATGCAGTAATCGATGAGTATGCCAAGGTTTATACGATTCCTATACAGTAGGTACATTTATGATTGACCTATTCTCTTTGACCGTGATCTTCTCAGAATATTTGTTTCATTTATAAGAATAAAAAAAAGATACCGGCCGCATTGATAACCTCCTCATTTTTGGAAGTCGGTTAAAAAAATAGCTAAATATAATATGTAACTACAATACATAGCTATACATTTTATTTTATTACATATAATCGTTTTGACATTGCACTTTGTTCGATCAAGATAAATGAGATTAGTGAGTCATTATCAGCTTTATTAAAATAATTAAGAATGTAGGCAACACCTTCGTAACTTTAAAAATATTTAATTTATTATTGTAATGTTATTTTACATTCAAAACATTTTCAGTTACAGCAGCTAAAATTAAGCAAATGAAATGGATATTTTTGATTTTGAGTTTGAAAAACTGTGCTGAAAAATTTCAACATAATTAGGGTTCTAAGTTTACTGAAATTTTCTAGATGATAATAGGCCAAAGTTGTTGAACTATCGTAGGTACTGTAAACATTCTATAGGGAACTATGTAGTATGTATAAGTCTAGTCGCATTGTTAGAAATTGTTAATTCTGTTCTATTATTGGAGCCACTAAATAAACGTCGCCTAATGACATTTGCATGACAGAACTGCGTGTGTAACGTGTAGGTCGGTAGGTACCTATACTCTACACTGACATGGTTGTAAATCGTTTGAAAACGTACATAGAAAACTTTTGTATTAAGTACTTATATTAATATTGTTTTATTATGACGAATATTAGCCATATATTCAATTATTTTATTGACTCAATATTATTATATAGTTAGGTAAAACTAAAGCACAGAGTTAGGAAATGCTGTTTTATGAATTAGAAATGCTTTTGAAGTCAGAAATTCTTGAGGAGAAAATATTGGCTAACTATGGCACTGTTTTCGTGAGTTACTTAATTATTGCTTGCTATATTACCTTCGTATATTACTCATTAAGTTTTGATAGGTATCTGTATACGGTTGGTTTTGTCTCAAAGTAGCGGTCTACTTGTCATAGGTGTGACGTCATCCCAAATTCAATATGGCGGCCATGAAAATGCAAAATTTTTCACCATATTGCATTTGTTAATGCAAAACTTCAGGTTGTTAAAATGTTAAACAAAGACGCTAATTAGACAAAATCACTAAAGTTCTGAAGAGCCTTTGATAGAGAAGTATCGACAGGGGAAACAAGGGGGTGGAAGTTGGAACGCTTTCCGTTTACCGATAACCTGATGTTACCTAACTACTTACCTAGTCAATAATGTTTATTTTTCATTCCTTCCCCTGCAGCTTGTTTATACATTACATGGTAATAGAATACATCAATCGAGAAAATAGTACGCGTCTTATGTTTGTAAACATGGACCTATATTATGTTGCGAATTAAGACTTATTTAAATTAGAAGCTTAAAATTTTCAAACGCTTAAGAGACCATTGAACTTTATATGTATCTATATATATAAAATTCAAAGTCCTGACTGACTGACTGACTGACTGACTGACTGACTGACTGACTGACTGACTGACTGACTGAGATATCAACGCACAGCCTAAACTACTGAAGTTAGAAACTTGACATTTTTACAGTTGGTTCCTTTTATGACGTAGGCGCATACTAAGGAAGGATTTTTGAAAATTCAACCCCTAAGGGGGTAAAATAGGGGTTTGAAAAATCGAACTTAACGTGATGCAAAGCCGCGAGCAAAAGCTAGTTCAGTATAAAAGACTTAGTATATCTTAATATGTTTAAGAATAAGAGTCTTGATACACTGACAGACAGACGGACAAACGAGTGAGGTTATAGGGGTTCTGTTTTTTTTCTGAACCCTAAAAATAAAAGAGCAAAAAATCTAGAATATTACCTTATTAAAGCTAGAATATTTCGTGCTGCACGTGACGATGGTGAGGGAAAAATGATGAATCGCGAATCACGATAATTGCACAGTGGAATTTTCACATGAATATAGGTAGGTACCTACTTTAAAATTGACCGGTTTAAAAATGATCGAAATAAAATACATTATACCTACCAGGCCAGTTTGATTAGGTACTTGATCTTGTTGATATTTGGACTATTAGTACCTACCTAATTGGTTTGTAGAATTAATAATCAAATTCATGTTTAAATCACTATAATATAGAAAATTTAGGTAATTTTAAAATGCTAGACTGAAGAAATAATCAAGTAGGTAATTCGTTTTGCTCGCGGCTTCGCTCACGTTAAATTTGTTTTTTCAACCACCTATTTTACCCCCTTGGGGATTAATGCTAAGATTCGTAGAAGATTAAAAAAATAAATAAAAAAAACATACGCGTCGAATTGAGAACCTCCTCTTTTTTTTGAAGTCGGTTAAAAAATAGACAGAACTTCAAGTAGGAACCAAGCTAAAGTAAACTGTAAAAGGTATCTATCGATTAAAAGTAATGAATAGGTACTTAAATGCCATTAACAATTTATACCGCAATGCAAGGAGAGGTTATACCCAGAGTACCCGTTTAGGTGCTCGAGTGTGACAAGAGGTTGGTGTGCAACCATCGTGACAGTGGGTTGCGACACGCCATGTTGCAAAAAGGTCTTTGTACTCGTATTGTGAGATTCCATGGCTGTACAGGGTAATTGAGCAATTGATGAGCGCGAACTATAGGTCCTACCCATGTCCTATAGACCATAATGTATCTAAATATATAAAAGGAAACTGGAGGACTGACTGACTGATCTATCAATGCACAGCTCAAACCACTGGTCGGATCGGGCTGAATTTTGGCATAAATATCTAAGCTTTTATAACGTAGCCATCGGCTAAGAAACAATTTTTGAAAATTCAATTCCTAGGGGTTCAAAATAGGAGTTTGAAAAAACTAACATAGCATATGCAAAGCCGCGGGAAAAAGCTAGTTAATATATAAATGTGAAAGTGTATTTTATAGTTTGTCCCTATAATCACGCAGCAACGGGAAACCGATCGACCAGATTTTTTGCTTGAGTCAGTAGTTATAGCTGAAGAATTTGAAAAGCATAGGCTACCGTCAATTCCGGAAAACAGAGTTTTCCCAATTCCCGATTTTTAAAAACCTTCCACGCGTGCGAAGTCAAAGGCAAAACTTTTTAACTGGTTAAGGACATAAATAAATATTTTGAGCTTGTAAATGGTTTAAATAATAATTTACAATAGAATTCAACATCGGTAATGTAAGGTAAAACTTGAGTTGAGGGCGGAGATAGCAGAAGCAAATGAGTGGCATAAACGGAGCAATTTTTGCTCAGATAAAGTTAAATATTTTAATGGTAATACGTGGACTCAATCCGTAGGAAGGTCTTATTTATGACCTGGTCTTAAATGAGACGCTATGAATCAATGTAACGTTGAGCGTAGGTTTGCAATTATAATAATTTTGAATAGAGGTACACCTACCACCATTCAAAACTGGAAATCTAACAAAAGAAATAGGTATGCCTTAACATGATTATAACAAACTAGCGATATTATAATCATCATGTAAGAAAAGACGATTAATTATCTTCCCGTGTATAAAGAACCGTTACTTTCCCATCGTACTATTAATAATAAATGGTACATTATTGTCTTTGATACAAGCTGTTAGTAGGTACGTGACTAGGTTGATTGTAAGGCTCTAGATATTCGCGTCACGTTCAACACCAGTCGATTTGACATGCCAGATAGCAATACATTTAAATGTGCTCTAAGTAACTTCTAGGTATAACCTATTTAAATAAAAGGTGCAATCCAAGCTTACCATGACACCTGACGTTTTTTGCAAATGAGATATAATTTTATTTTTATTAAAGATTAAAGGCCATAGATTATTTATTTAGCAATACGTAATAACGGAGACGAATACATAATGAACGAATAAATGACGAAGTAATACAATGAAGACATAGAGCTACAACAAAATAATTAATTCATACGATAGTTTCAGAACCTACGATCGTCACTATCCTTTACTCTCCGTTTCCACTCTTCAGACTCTCCGTTTTCACTCTCCAGACTAGACGGGTGTACCAGAGGTCGTCAACTATACCCGTGCAGAAAACACGTCGATCCGTAGCTCTCTTGCAGCGTCGTTGAAGGAAAACCAACAAACAAACACACTTTCCCATTTATTATCATTATTACAAATATGATATTTAGCATATCACCTACATATCACATATATATTTTTCAAATATATGATAACTAACCACTGTTAATAAACTCTGTTAAGAAAAATGAATACTCCAGCTGTTGCAACTTGCAAGCTTTGTCGCAAGTTACGAAACGAGTAGGTACGTTTCATGTATGTATGTTACAAATACAAAATTAAAATGCTCTACATTTTCATTAACAGGTGGTGGCAGTCATATTATGTGTCCTTGAATACGGCCATTGTCTTTTACAAGTACGTTAAAATGTTTCTAACGATTAGTTTGATTCACACGTATTTCAAGCGAAACCTGTCTAGAACGGGCGAAATCTATCTGTAGTTCTATTTATGTGTTTACGATGTCTGTTTGGTATATCACTTATCTATTAGGTATGTAAGTTTTGTCGCGGATTCCACTATATAATCGCGATCGTTCCTACGAATTATTTAGATACTGAAATGTGTAGGTATTGTATTGCATTGTATGGTAATTTTCAATGGGGGCTTCACTGAGCTCCCATTTGCTTGCTACGTGATGCTTTCACAAATCATAGTATTGGTTAAATTTGCTATCATGTTTTTTTTTCAAGCAGCTGTCAAGCGACAAGATACAATTTTATAAAATAAAATCAACAATTATTCGTCGCATTCGTTCGTCAAAATCCTCCATCCCGCTAAGATTTGGACACTATTAAGATTAGGTAGGTATATTGATTTTTGTTCAGTGTTGTTCTTTGCCACAAGATAATCTTCTTAGAACACCTATTCTGAAATTCCATAGACAAGCATATAAATGTAAAATTTAATGTACCTTATAAAGGTCATTAGTGTTGTATTCATCAATAGTTATTTATAAGCAATCTACTAAGTAGGTACCTTCTATAACGTTGATCTCACACACATGCCTGCGTGAATCGTGGTGTATGGTACAAATGGTAATGACAGCCTTTCCAAGAAAATATTTCGCGACTTACATGCATTGTATGATAATTGCGCGGTGGGAGTCAGCTCAGTGAGACATGACCAACTTTTCAATAGCGCACACAATCTTGAGTTGTTGTATGTGGAAATTATTATTAAAGTCGTTTATTTAAACATTCGGATGTTACAATTGCAAATATTTTTAATCGACTTCCAAAAAAGGAGGGTCTCAATTCGTTGAAATCTTTTTTTTTATGGATGTTCCCCTATTATTCGAAGACGCCTGGACCGATTTGGATAATTCCTTTTTAGTTTGAAACGGTATACTTCCCAGGTGGTCCCATTATCATCAGGTCAGGATCTGATGATGGGATCCTGGAGAAATCGAGGGAAATCTTCAAATTTTCTATGCACAATTGATATAATTTGTAGTGGCGTTTGAAGTCGGTTTTGTAAAAGTATTTTTTACGTTTATATCATTTCTAAACTAATTTTAAACTCGTAAGTTCACTTTAAAGGTAAAAAGGAAAATTAAAACTAAATAAGTATAAAATTATATGGTAATCTATACACAATGTTTCGAAGATGTATCTAGCTGTAGGTAGTTAATGATGACATTGTTATTATTGAAATTATGATAACATTGAGATAACACTTCATATTACCTCGTTATCATTTGCAGCACTTTGCATTTTAATAATGCTAAAATAAGTAGGTATATGAATTGAGTCAGTTTAGCCAATATGATCTTTTTGGAGGATTAGTCGTTATTTATAAACAATATGATGTTTGTACAATGTAGGTATATAGATTTCTACATAAAAACTGTCAAAATTAAGTGCTCAGAAACTTAAGGCCTATCTACCAAATCCGTCTCGTTTTATCTCTGTCTTAAGTCTGAGTAGAGTGAGAGTGCGGTCTATAGATCTCAGCCTAAGTTTCAACTTTTACTTTTTCACAACTTAGTCGCTAAATCAATATTGCAATAAAAGGTTCAGACATTCTGGACACTACGGTCTACGAAGGACCTAAAATGCGTAAAATGCCCTACCCAGTGCCCATAAGGTATTTATCTAACGTTAACCATGTTAACTCTGCGTAAATCTGTGATTTAGTATAGGTAGAGATTAGGTAGATATGAAAGTATGACGTATATCCCAAAAGTTAATTTCCATAATGTAGAGGTGCGCGTATATGCACTCAGGATTAGAACAGAAATAAACTCTCATTGTTCGAATGCACTAGTACCTATCTAGTACTACGTAGTTTGCAGCCGTATTCAAGATGAGCATTTATGGCATTTTAACGAGTCCAAGCCAAGAGCGACAGAATCGTTCCGCCAGTAGACGGTTATAAATTCTAATAAACAAAGTGGTATACCGCCCACTCCCTCAATTGAGACAACTCTTACTGAATTGACCTTAGCGTGTATGGCTATTAGCCCACTGTTTCCAAGTTTTCAACATGTTATATAAATCACATGCTCTACTTTTGACTTAGGGTCAAAGCAAAGTTACCACAAAAGCACAAAAGTCACTTTTTGTTCCAAGGTTTCTCAGTCTTACGTGCGCAATGCACTTCGCTTATTTTTTGGTAGAAAAGTTAGGTTAGGTTAGGAAAAGTAGGGAACTTTTATTTTCCCTCTAACGTGATGCTGGTTCTAAGAGTTGAAGGAAAATATAGGAAATAAGTAGTTATGTCGGAAATAATTATATTTATTGAGTATATACCAAATGGCAGCATAGTGAATGCTGCATAAACTAATAATATACAGTCATGCAACTGCTAAACGGCTTCATATCATCTTCGCAACATACCTACATAAATTATTATAAAATACGTAAAATAATCGGATCGTCGGACGTTCACACTTTAAACTTAAACGTAGCAAAATTTAGCTGATAACTGTTAATGTTAATGAGCACCAAGGAATGTTAAGTCTAATTATGCAGATAGGTAGGTATGTGCCATTACGTGGCGCGATAAGTATTTATTTTCGGAAAGCGGTTAATTGTTTTAAATTAAGAAAGAAGAAATTATGTAAAAGAGTATGTAACGTTTACAAATAATTATTTTTTTATTTAGTCAAATGAAAATGCATACTACAACAATATATGTAATTGTTTTATACATACAGTATATAACATACACATCAACATTAATCAGGTGTAAATAGCAAAGAAGATAGATAATTATTTTTTACGGTTTTTTGGCTCTCCTGTAAAAGTGACCTTTTTCGATTACGCCTTTATTCCGATAGGCCGTCGAATCCTAGACATTACGAATTACTACGGCTCCAATTTACCCAATTTTTTTTTGTTTGAGGAGGAAAAAATCCTTACGGACGCTTGACTTGCAGATTAAAACAACCTCCTGAGAGTCCTGAACTCTCAGGTAGCTGGAACCATAACTATACATATCAGAGTACCTAACTACATACCCTTGTGAATCTCATGACATATTATGATTAGTATATGTACAAATTGTATAACTTTCGTCGACACCGGGCCGGCAACATTGGCAGCCCAGTAATTAGAAAGACATGACGTAGTCCCGACCTCAGTCTGAGCTATTCGCGTCGCTGATCTCATCGCACCACGTCCTCGCTTAAACTCGTTTCTTACTTGTTTACTTCATACAACTTAACGTTTCAACTCGGCCAGCTATGCAGCCTTACGTCATCTTTTTTACCTGTACGGGCTCAGACAGGACTTTTTTGCCTTCAAATTATATAATTGCTCTCGAATGTAGGTACCTCTTAAAGGAGTGAAGCATCATCTTATATGGGTGACCATTTAAGACGATGCAATATAGGCTGTTCAATAAGTCACGAGTTTTGAGAGTCAAGAGTTTTCCATTTAGTTATTCCACCTTTCCACATTAATGGCATAGATTAATTATTTTTAGTTAAATCAGATTTATTAAGCTATTGCATAGCTTCTATCGCGGGCCAGTGTGGAGACCGAATCCAGAAATTCCGTAACGAAAAAAACCTGACACGGGACTCCTCTACGGTGAGCCGCTAGATGGCGCATTTTTTATCAACGACATCTAGCGGTGAGCTGCTAGATGGCGTTGATAAAAAATGCTATGCAATAGCTTTACCGCGGCAGTCCCCGAGTGCACACATCTTTTTTTTATGTAAATTATCAAACTGTTTGATCCATCGATGGCTCTTTCACAATATTGCAAGAAACTATTTTTCAATTTACTCATGTCATCGGACTTATTGAACATACTCTACAGTCATCATCGTCATGTCAAAGTTCTCAAACTCTATCGCTACCTTGGGCCGTTGACCTCAGAAAGGTTTAGGTCATAGTCCCCCATGCTGGCAAAGTGGCAGATTTCACACACCTTTGAGAATATCATGGAGATCTCTAGCGATAAGACAAGTGATATTTAGTTAACAGTGCGCAGAATGCCAGAAGAAAATCCCCGAGATAGATGAAATAAAACGTACCCGAAACTAAACTAATCGAGTTGCTCCTTCATGAAAATCAATATAGAACGACAGTAGGAAGTAACATTTGTAAATATAGAAGGAAAATAAACGGTTGTGTGCTGAACGTTTAAATTAGTTTCGTGCCGTGTCAAGTTGCAGTTAGGGATTGCAATCCGGCGTCATCTTCAATCTGGCCGGATTGAACCGGACTGGCCGGATTAATTTTAATTTTGGCATACTGTTACTTCAGATTATTTCTATTTTCTGTGGGTACCCAAATCCTCAGCAAGTTACAATAGATATATAGCATGTTTGGGCTAATAGAATGGTATCAATGAGTTGGTGTTAGATAAATGATGATCGAGGATCAAGAAGGATCTGATGATGGAGCAGAAAACTGGGTAACAGGATGTCAGGTAAATCGGACATAGTCCTGCTATAGTGCCTTTATACGTCGGGGGTGTTTTAAATTTTCAATTTACACTTATTTTATCACAAATTGCTAACACCGGATCCCGTATATTGGTGCCGGATCCGGTAAAAGTTTAATGATGCCGGATCCGCCGGTTTCCCGGTCCGGTTTTTCCGGATTGCAATCCCTAGTTGCAGTTGCAGGAATTTATTTGCACAATCATTTTCTGCATTTGGGATACACAACACTGGGCAAGTTATTTGTAATCGTTTTAACAAAAATAACACAGCTGAAATTCCAATTTGCTTCTCAGATATTTTTGGACAACTCCTAAAGAAAATTTCAATGTTTCAGATGAATAAAATCGTTATAGTAGGTAGATAATCTCTCAAGAAGTTATAGCAAGTTGGTAACTGCCAAAAAAGATAGTATTCCTATTACTATTAGAATTCTTTGATTTTCCGTAAAATATTGATTCCTCTACCCGCTGATCACCGCTGATAGACCGTAAAAATATATAATTTTGTTTTCAAATTGATCCTTAATCACCATGCCCTAAGAATTCTTGAATGTTGTTTAATCTCCTTTTTGTAAGTATCTTAAGTTTTTATTCTTCTTTCATTTTTGTGTAATTTATAAAATATAATAGATCTAATTTATTAAATATACAATAATAACCACTGCAGCTTAGACAATACGATAAGATAGATAAGATGGCCGAAAACAATAAAAGTTATCAGGCATTGTATTATCATTGTAATCATAATAAGTATGAGTAGGTTTATCTACTCTAGTATAATAATGAAATATCCTTACTAATATTATAAATACGAAAGTGTGTTTGTTTGTTGGTTTGTCCTTCAATTCCGCTGCAACAGAGCTACGGGTCGATGTGATTTTATGCATTGTTATACTTGAGGACTTGGAAAGTGACATAGGCTACTTTTTATCCCAGAAAATCAATGAGTTCCCACGGGGCATTAAAAACTAAATCCACGCGAACGAAGTCGCGGGCATCAGTTAGTAAATAATATTTTGGGAATTATTATATTGGTTGGTAGGTAGATAGGTTGGTGATAAGATTGTTTTATGCAACTGTCTTACCTAAGTATTTATCTATCTAGTTATTATTATGTAAAAGCGAAAAACACTCATTGCCTGATAGTGATAACGAAATACAAATAGCCATAACAGATTCACGAACTTTGGCGTTCAATAATAATTATATTTATTTATAAGTAGATTAATGCTTTGAGCTAAATTAATTAAGCAAGAAATAAATAATTAATACGAGATTAATAATATCTATAGAAATTACATGTCGCACATAGGATATTCTTTCTTAGTCCACGGTACTAATGTAGCCGAAGTCCGGGTACTTCAGAATCCTTCGGAATATGGCGCTCTCTTGACATTTCAATGTCTCTGGATTTGCCCTGTGTGTTATGGGATTGCCTAAAAATGATTGCGCAGTGTAACGCAATCATCTCTGAATGGCTACCTAGTGATTAAACTGCATGGATGCAGCAAGAACGCCATTGATTCAGCCAATCAGAGCTCATTGGGATCGTCCATAGATGCAATCATTTTTAAGACAATATCACAGAGGGACCGCTCGAATTGTCTCTGGTTAATTTTTTAACGTAGAGCTATAAGAATGTATTTTTCATTTGAATTCCCAAAAAAAAAAAAAAAAGGTTTGTTAACTCTTTAAAAATGCGATGCAATTCAAAATTGACTGGACTGTATCGCGATGTTTTTTTTAAAAATAACCTTTATGGTTGCAGTAATAAGGCACAGGTTCGAATGTAGGCTTATGTATGCACATTGTAACTCTTATAAGGACAGTAAAAAGATCGACCTCAATTCCGAAAATGGAATGTTGCTGCAGGAGACAATCCAAAAATGGACGCTGAAAGAAGTATTTAGGTTTGTTTTAAATGCACATTTAACCACACAAATGTGAAAACAAGACAGACATTTTTTAAGACGAACTTTTCCTAGGAGTTTTTTAGAAGCGTAGAATATCGGAGGGGATTTAGGTTTTAAAAATCTTCTTAAGTATCCTATGACAATCCCAAGAAGCGGATGAGTCGTGAACGAGTAACAGAAAAACATGATTAATTTAGCATTTATAATATTAAACGATACGTTATGGATCGCGCTAATCACTTATGAATGACTCCAATTGAAGCTAAATTGATTTCATCACAAGATGCTAGCCTTGCCGAGTTTACAGGAAGTTAACAAACATAGTCAGTCCTACACTGCCACCCATTATACCTAGTTGAGATTTTGATCTATTAATAGCGGCTTACATACTGCTAAACCGCTGGCGGTTAAAATTGATATCCTTTATGCAATAGCCCGCCTTTTTCTTTGTTTTTCTCTGTTGGTATTTCAGTGATCTATTTTTAAAAGCTCCACTGGATTAGAATCAGGTCCAAGCGTACCTAGGGAGTTTGAACCAAGTTTTACTGGTATCTCGGGTGTATCTTTGCTTTTGAATAACATTCCCACCTATATTATTATACAATTCGGCTTGTTGCTTTAGTTTTAGAGACTCATTCGGCTATTGGATGCTCCCGCGTCTAGATCGTTGTATTTGATTGATGGGTGGTGATAGCAATCACGCCCTAATCGAATAAGTATTGCCCTGAGGTTTAGATGAGTGTAATTGATTAAATAATACTTAGATATATTTGATAGTTACCCTCACGTTCAGATGGTGGTGACGTGTTGTGGTTAAATAGATTAGATGTGAGGACTGGGGCCGTTATAGGGGCGGTTGGAGACGGCCTTAGGTAGGGTTTAAGCGGTTTTGTGTTAATATTAATCTCATAAGTTTCAAAGATTTCTAGGTCATATTTAATTTATACTCGCAGTTCTCAATTTAGCAACCAAAGCTATACCATAAGGCGTTTCATTTATAATGAATGAATTGATTGTTTCTTCAAGACATAATATTATAACAGACAGGATGAATTGAGTCATTCCCACTAGTACAACGCACTAAATTATTCTTCAGTGCTAAGTGTAAAGAACAAAAATATATCTACAGTAAGACTCTCCATTTAAATTAAAAACGTGGAGCGTGGATTGCGTCGTTGAGTAATGACCGGACACACATTTTCCAGTGAATGAGTTGAATGAATGAAACTACTCTTACTATTTCATTCGTACCTGTGCATAAGACCAGTTTGGAATTAATATTTTTGTTTGTACCACCATTGTTGTGGTTAGAATCAGGATTTTGGTAAATAAAGTCGGAAATTTTGTCTCTGTACCTAATTACCTTTTCGGGTTATCTTTCCAAAAACGTCGTCGATTTCCTAAGATTAGATTGAGTGGGTAAATATACTCAAAGTACCTATTTTAAAACCATAAAAAATTACTGATACGTCCATTTTCAAACAGCTTCGCAAGAACTGATGCATTTTTGGATTGTTGGGGAATTTAGAAGGTCTGTTTAAATCAGAACATTTATCTAAACATTCATTTCAAAGCCGGTTTTATTTAATAGCAATTAACATTTATATAATGACATAAACGAATATGAAGGAAGTACTTAGGTGCCTACGAAATTAAATACTTAGATGAAAATGCGCGAAGATCCTATATAGTCCGGACAAATATACTTCAAGGTTACAAAAATTCCCATAGAGTTAAAAATTGGTACAAATGATTAGAATAAATTAATTGTAAAGTCCCCATCGATCCCCCTTGTGCAAAAAAATTTATTGATGGTATAAGTTTGCGAAAATAAGTTTTTCACGTTTTCCAGCTAAACGGTGAGTTACAGCAAAAATAGTTCAGACAGTAGACCATTCTCTACAAAAAATGTTTCTACACTTTTTTTCGTAAGTATCGCCATTTTGGTGATGAAGCGATGTAAACAATTGGAAAAATTATTTTATTCGTAATTTTCAAGATGGGTAAAACAGCGGTTGCTTGGTTTTTTGTTATGAGTAAATATATAAAGGTATATAGATAAGTACCTAGTTGGGAGGGTACGAAATATAAAACAAAATAGTCAGGTTAGGTAAAAGCTACGATTGTACTAACTACTTGGTATAGTCGTGTGGGAGTAAAAAGCTGTTCTATAACTGTTTATGAACCAATCACAGCTACAGAGAAGGTCGTCGACCATATGGTCTGTCTGTCTCGAATTACGTAAGCCAAATCCGCCAAATTTCATTATTGATTTTTTTAGCAACTGTTCATTTGATACGAAACGAAATATACAGGGTGTCCCACGGCTATGCCACATGGAGGGGAAGTACCTTAAATATTGTAGATGGAACATTTTACTGAAAGAAGACTTCATTTTAATTTAAAAAACAATTTAAACTGCATTCATAGATTTTTAAATAATTGCCTGGTTGAACCGGGACTCGAACCCGCTATACGAGAAAAAAAAATTAACCTGTAACTTTATCATACCGATCGGAAGGCTTCATCGTAAGGATTATTTTTTGTTAAATAACATAGCATGAGAAATAAAAGGAAGACCATGAATTTTAGCCTTTGATGTAAAATTTTGTTCAGAAAAATGAAAAGCTTTTCATTTTCTGAACAAAATTTTACATCAAAGACTAAAATTCATGGTCTTCCTTTTATTTCTCATGCTATGTTATTTAACAAAAAATAATCCTTACGATGAAGCCTTCCGATCGGTATGATAAAGTTACAGGTTAATTTTTTTTTCTCGTATAGCGGGTTCGAGTCCCGGTTCAACCAGGCAATTATTTAAAAATCTATGAATGCAGTTTAAATTGTTTTTAAAATTAAAATGAAGTCTTCTTTCAGTAAAATGTTCCATCTACAATATTTAAGGTACTTCCCCTCCATGTGGCATAGCCGTGGGACGCCCTGTATAGTATGGAAGTTGACAAATGTGCTAGTTCTTTGCCTTGGTATTAAAAGAAAAATTTATATTAATGCCGCTTAATATAGCATTTATATAGGTATGAAAAGGAGTTTCAGAATAGCTTTAAAGTGAGCTTTGAATTTTTTTAAAGAATATAAGCTATGTTCAACTTGACTTAGGCCTCTTATCTACCAGGACATAAGCACAAGCTTGTGTTAAGAGTGGTTACGACAATAGTGCAAGGGGTGGGGATTGAACCATCGTCCTTTCAGTTTTCAGTACGCATCTTTAACCGTTGGGCTATCTTGGCTATGAAATCAAATTGGAGGGGAGAGGAGAGTATTAATCGTGCTCATCTTTTCTGATATTCTTCAGAAGAAAAATTCAAATTCAAATTCAAAATTATTTATTTCATGTAGGCCAATTAGTAGCACTTATGACCAGTTGAAAATCTACCACCGGTTCGGAATGCTGATTCTGCTGAGAAGAGCCGGCAAGAAACTCAGCAGTTGCTCTTTACAAAACAAAAAATGATACAATATGTAGCTTATCTATCTTGTGGACAGCTGAAGCAAAGCAGTTTGGTTCCAAGCAACTTTGTCATTAAGGAATTCATTAACTGTGTAAAAAAAGAACTCTACTTTTTAAGAATCATTGCTTCGTGCAACGTGGCAACAATTTGCATTATAAACATACAACAATGATACGATTTTAATAATTATTTTCGGTTGCTGATGTGATCATCACCAACGTGACACTAAATTATTTCCGCCGTGTGATTATTTTGCACTTGAACACAATGGATCACCTTGGCTCAAACGCCGCGTGGGCAACAGCAATAACACCTTTAAAGTAAAGCAGATAAAACAGAAATATGTTCACGCGGCTTTTGGTTTTCCTTGTGGGCAGATGATAGATAAGACAGTCTGTGAATTTCTTATTGTATTACTGGTTTTACTTATATAAATATGTTTCCGCAATGTAGGTAGGTACGTTTTTTGAACCATTTTCTCATTGCACTGAGCTGTATCGAGGTTGTATCTACCGAAAGTTGTGGTTTATGTTGGCTCGTGTTAAATTGAGGGTGGTCACATAGTTTTATCCTGTAGGGATACAAATATGGAGGCTGTAATCTGTATAGAAATATCTAATATTGAATTTCATAATATCTTTAATCTTCTATATAGATATATAAAATTCAAAGTCCTGACTGACTGACTGACTGAGATATCAACGCACAGCCTAAACTACTGAAGTTAGAAACTTGAAATATTTACAGTTGGTTCCTTTTATGACGTAGGCGCACACTAAGGAAGGATTTTTGAAAATTCAACCCCTAAGGGGGTAAAATAGAGGTTTGAAAAATCGAACGTGAGCAAAGCCGCGAGCAAAAGCTAGTAATAATAATAAAATTAATCTTATCATTTACCGCAACCACGTATACCTTATACTTTTAGCTGTCTTATGTATAAATAATCGCAGGATTTCTTTCGATGTTTTCGGAGACCTTTAAAAATACCACCAACAAAATTGCATAATGTAAAACTCCATAAACAGAACGTGTTTTAAGACGTCTTCAATTTAAGCGGATAAAAAACAACGCTTCTTTGTATAGGTACCTACCTACCTTACCTTAGGAATCGTTCACAATAATTGAATTATCAAATTATTCCATGGGATCCATCGGCTTGTCATCCAGCTGCCCACAAAACAGTGTAATAATGTATTACATTGTAATATTAAGTTGTTATGAAAAGAGCAAGTGCTGAAATTCTTGCCGGCTCTTCGCAGCAGAATCTGCATTCCGAACCGGTGCTAGAGTCTCGACATGACTGTCAGAAGAGCTACAAGTTGGCCTACATGAAATAAATATATATATTTTTTTTTTTTAAATCGTTAGTCGCCGAATTTTAACGTAATCGCTGTCGCGTCGCAATGGCCTATACCCATGGGTTCTCCGCCTTATGAACAACTTGAAGTGTTGATCTCAGAGAGCAGCGAGAGCCTCTCACGTCGTCGGCCACCGGTTCCGCGCCGTCGACCTCGTCGAGGCGGCTCGGCCAAACGAAAATGCTAATTTCGGATATCCCATTCGCCGAAATAATAAATAAGATGAGCGGCAAAGAGATACATAAGGCAGCGGCAGACGGCAATTTAATGTGTGTATTATATCGTAAACACGCGAGGCAGTCTTGATATTGGAAATGTGATATTCCACACTAGTTATCTATGGTAAGTTGACAACAGCTGTCAGTGTCAACTAGAAATGTTTAATTTAGGTAATATCTATGTTCTCTCTTCCGGTAGTAGCTTGGCTAATGTATGTATACAATGTGTAACAAAAGGGTGGGCCAACCCTGAAGGAGGTCAATGTGCTCATGAAACTGAACAACTTTCCCCAAGGAACATAGGTCGAAATATGAAAAAAAAATGTGGACCTCCCATACAAAATTGGATCCCATAGGTACTAATTGGTTACATCGATTAATTATTATTATAAGTGTTTCACTGCGCTTGAACACTAATTTGAATACTTGAGTCTCCATCCTTGGGTGGGTCAGTTTGAATTCCTGGTTTTTGTTGGGAAAGCAATTTCCCTTATTAAACATGGTTAAAGGTAAAAAAATACCTAATATTTGCGTTATTTCAAGGGGTCGTGGAGTCCACTGAGGTTCTTACTTCTTGCTGGTAAAAAAGCTACCAGTGGTGCATTTCAAAACCCACTTTGGAAATCGCCGCTCTAAAGGACCTCTTACAGTCAGTTATTCAATACCCAAACAAATACTTAAAAACAAATTAGTAATCAAACATGCTCACTCACTGGAGCCAGTGTTATATCGCGTCGGTTGAGTAATACGCCCAATATAGGCAGGACTCAAGATCTCGTCACCGTGGGCTGAGTCAGCCTGCAATTCTGCATCGCAAACAGGGGCGCATCTGTTCTCTTGCAAAACCAGGCAATGGCTATTTGGGTTTAGATGATTCTTGAGTAGGCATTCTTGGGTTAAGTGCTTTAGTGTCGCCTGGACGTAGTTGATCGTGGATTTCTGTATACTATCTCGGATACCTACCCACATTTTTTTTCTTCGATCTCATCTGATGGTACCTAAGTGATGATGCATTGATGGTAGCGGGCTGCCTTGGAAGGGGTATGGCATTCAATCCATATACCCCTAATCTGTTTCTACACGCCATCGTGTCGGAACGCTAAATCGCTTGGCGTCACGTCTTTGACGGTAGGGTTTTGACCAGGGATAATTCAGAAATTATAAATTCGCAAATTAACTCCGAAGGGAATCGAACCCGATACCTCCCAGTTATTAGACCACACGCTCACCACTATCGTCAAACATAAAATACTAGGTGTATATTATAAAAATGCGAAACAGTGTTTGTTGATTTTTCTTTTAATTACGCAATAACTAAGCATCGGATCGTCTATAAACTGCAAAAGGTAAAAGGTTAGGCATTTTAATCACAATATGTATCTTACCTATATGTAGGTTCCTGAGATCTAGAGTTATAGGTATACCTTACCCGTATGTGTGTTTTGAGGATTTCTTCGTAAATGATTATTTTCATGAGAGTGGGTAACTAAACCTATATTACCGGGTCTTACTGTGAAATGCACTGAAAAAGCATTAATTAAATCTCTTTAGGAGGAAAACATCATGTTAATTACCATTCAATAATATAATATCTACCTATTATATACTTACTCCGTATAAAAGATAAAATGATCCAATAAGGGCAACAAGATTTATTTTCAAGCCAAGAATCGTATCACGGTCAACTTGTTCGCAGTAAGTGTTAATATTGCTTGTGACCTATCTGCGGTTACGACATTTATCCTGAATCATTTTATTCATTCGATGTACTAACAATAACTTAGGTATAATAAACGCAAGAGTGTTTTCAATTTACCATAACTTATATTATAAATAAGAAAAGTGGGTTTGTCCTCCAATCATGCCACAATAGAGCTACGCGGATCAATGTGATTTTTGCATGGGTATAGTTGAGGACCTGGAGAGTGACATACTTTTAACCCGGAAAGTTAGAGTATTTTTTAAACTAAATGCATGCGGACAAAGTGGCGGGCATCAGCTAGTTAACCGTAATATTAATAACTTAGGTAGTCACGAGTTTAGTATTGCCCATGTACCAATAAATCAACTATAGCATACACAATTAATAGGTTAATTGACTGTTGAATAGAAGCAGGCGGGCAGGTGTTACTTTGCGGAAATATAAATTACAACAGAAATCCGCAGAATAGAATTCCTTAAAAGCCCACTATTGGCTATATTTTTTTTATATATTTTTTTTATATAAAGTTTTACAAAGTGCTTTCGAATTGTTAAATGATTCTGACGCTGGCTGGTAAAGAAACTCTGCGGTTACTCTTTAAAACAACAATATTATCTAATACATTGTGTACTAACTGCTAACTGTACGTTTATCTCACGAAGTTACGCGCGCTCTACTTGTGGTTACGTCGTGTACATGTACATTGCGTAAGTGTGCGTGCCTGCAGGAGCCTAGGTGGGAGCAGTCAGGCGAGAGCAAGTTCTCGCTCACACTTATACAGATACGACACACACACAACCATGATCCACGAGCCCTCGTGAAATGAAAGAACTATAACTGATTACATAATTGGCATTTCACGCATTGCTGGAGCGAAACCAATCCACTTTTTAATCATTTATGCAATCTTCAATTATATAATTATGGTTTTCATGGGCATAACAACTTTGAATAAGTACTTACTACTTATTAAGTAAGGTGTAAAGGCAAAACAAAACGCAAAGGAAAATAAGTAACTGGTCGTTCCTTTGGTTCTTCGACTATTTTTTTCTTTTTATATAGGTACCTAGTTTATTGACTTCAATGTGTGTTTTTGGAACATCCGAATTCCATAGAGCTTAAAAGTTTTTTTTGTAACGTATCTATTACACTTATCTTATGAATTCTTTGTATTAACAGTGCATCTAAAAGTTTATGTATAATGGTAAAAAAATGCACAATTTGCAAATTTTCAGGCGAGTTGAAACAGTATAGGTACCTACCTACCTAGTAGGTTCGCGTAACTATCGTGAATACAAGGGTCGATAACGGGTGTTCTGGGTAATTAGGTAAATATTATAGGATAGGGTTATCACGTCATATTCCATAAAAAATGTCGAATCTAAAAATCTATTTTCTCCTAGTTATCTAAAAACGGAAACAAAATTGTTTACTCGCAGAAAGACCGTCGTAACTTTTTGCATGGGTAGGTATACAAGTAGACTATAGACTAGGTATAGTTGAAGACGTGATGACTTTTTATTCTGGAAAAAACATAGGATTCCTGCAGAATTCTAAAAATCTAAGTCCATGCAAAGAGCTTGCAGGCGACGCAAGACTATAGATGTAAAGCCGGTATTTTACCAAAAATGCAAAACGGTATAATACGAAAAATACCGTATTTTTGGGTATTATTCCATTTCTCATGGTATTTTTCGTATTTAACGATTATCTTATGTTTTTCAATGTAGATACGTTTTGTTTGTAAAAAAATCAGCAAGGAATATAAAAAACGTAGTTCTGCGTTTAATTTTATTTCATTAAAATGATTTATAAACAAATTAGAACATAATGATTCAAACATAAATTATTAAAAAATCTTGGACTTAAAATTTCAATGATTTAATTATAATCATAGAGCGTGCAAGCTCACCACCACTCACCACCACTCATCACCACTCATCACCACCCATCACCACCCATTCATCACCACCCACTTATCACCACCCACTCATCACCACCCATCCCCTCTCATCACCACTCATCACCACTCATTACCACCACTTATCACCACTCATCACCACCCACTCACCACCACTCATCACCACCCACTCATCACCACCCACTCTTCACCACCCATCACCACCCATCACCACCCATCACCACCCACTCACCACCACTCATCACCACTCACCACCACTCACCTACTCACAGTTATTCAAAATATACCTATATTATACATTTTATTACATTGTATGACAAAGTATTCATCCACCCGCATCAGCACCAGCAGCAAGCGGCGGGCTAATTCTTTATTAATCTGATTAATGATCATGTTAAATAAATATTCATTCAAAAACACGTCAAAAACAAAATTACAAAAAATCTAACTATAATTTTGTATGAAAAAATAAAATACCAAAAATACCAAAAATACGGTAATCTATTGAATTATACCGGAAAAATTCATAGCCATTTGGTATTATACGGTATTTTTACATCTATACGCAAGACCAAGCAAGACCTGTGGAAGTCCATGCAAGAGACCTTTGTTCAACCAATGGATGTCTATCGGTTGATGAAGTCGCGGACAACATAAAAGTTATAGTTAGTGTAACATTTTATGTTAGTGTAATATTTTACAAAAAATAAATAAATAAAGGGGGGGGGGGGGGGAAGTTATCGAAATGAATTCGATGAACGTTTTTTAATGCGCTCTATGCGAGTATTCAGAGTTCAGACAAACCAACAAATAGTGGCTTTGGCTAAAATTAGAAACTTACTTAAGGGGCAAGTCTGGAAGAAATGCGCAAATAGACACTTACGGTTTAACCCAAATTAAAAAACTCATTGAATTGAATGACACCACAAAAAAACCTCAATTGCTTAATAGATGAGGCTATAAGTACGCCGCGAAATATATCTAAAATAAATCTCAGTTTTTGAGAAAAAAAATCAGCAACATTATCAAAATCACCGAAATCGACCTTTTCTATTTAATACATCTTATGCTATTCCGATGTTATATTTGGAATAATTTTTGGTTAAATCGTGAGAAGGAAGTATAGAGAAAATTTTCGCCATTAAAATTTTATATTAATTCAAACCAAAAAGCAATAATATAAGGCTAAAAATCATTAATTTTGTAGCGAAAATCGTTCCCCGTTGCTCATACATTTTAGTATGAAGCAGTAGCCGCCCGTAATTCGCTTTATATTACAGTGTTCAACCACAAATAAAATCAATCGCGTCCCAATATTCAAGGTGATAGCACGCTCGTTTTCGTAGAGCACCGCAACTCCGGCGACCGCGATATAATAATTGTTCCGACGAGCATTAGGGTGGGTCGCGAGTGTCGGAAACGACTGCTAATTTTTTTATTTGTATTCTTCGAGTACGAACGTAGTAAGTATGTGAGTTTTATTATGTATTTTTTTAATCATCAAACACTTTACTAATTAGCAAACACTAATGTACTCATTAATATCGTAACTTATTTTGCTCCTCATTTCAGGTAGATATGAAAAAGCGTCTTTATATCCCTACAAACACTAAACCGATTTGGCTGATACATATTTTGGAATTCAGATAGCTTATACCCTGGATTAACATATAGGCTACCTTTTAAACCTTTAAAATCTAATTGGGGTTTGCAAAAAATCTAATTTAATTAATTATATCCTAATTTCTAATAAATACCTTATTAACTATATTGTTTCAGGAAACAAAGTGTCAATTCTGGAAAACAAAAGCTTGAAGGATGATGTGTGCACTGATGTGGAAAAAGCAACGAGAGTTCTATTTCAGGAAATACAAAATATGCAAAATATAATTGTAAATGACAAAGTTACTTGGAACCAATCTGCTTGCTTCAACTGCCACAAGATACATAAGCTACATATTGTAACATTTTTTGTTTTGAAAAGAGCAACTGCCGAGTTTCTTGCCGGCTCTTCTCGGCAGAATCAGCATTCTACATGAAATAAATAATTTTGAGTTTGAATTATTTAGTGACACTTGTTTTGTCTAAACTAATATCATAAAGATGCATATTTGCTTGTTTGTAAGTTTGTAAAATTGTTTGTAATGGATAAACTCAAAAACTCCTTAACCGATTTTAAAAATTCTTACACTCATGGAATGCTATTATTCCTTTAGTAACATGAGCTATATTTTATTTTAAAAAAATTAACCGTAACTTCGTGAGATATACGTACTATACATGTTTGCAATACTCATAATTACCTACAAGCACGTCCGCGGGGCTATATATTGAACTATTATAGTTGAGCAACTATAACCCCTTTTATATTCAAATTAGTCTGTTGAAACATGAGCACGATGAAAAATGTTGACGTTCTCATCATGATTATTTAGTAATCTTTATCCAATTAAATATTTTTGTAACTATAATTGACTATGTATCTGGAAATTCCTCTTTAAATAATTCGAATCGGACCCTTACTTAGAAGTTATTCCATTCAGACAAAAGTTACATGACAAAAAGCGTGCACTGTGGCCCCACCCTATGCCGCCACTAGTCACTAGTCTCACTACGGGCCCGCGAACTTCATTATGCGGTTAAAATACATTGCGTATTTTCTGTGAAATTCATTAATATCCTACTAAGACGAACGCGTGATGTACATTTAACTTGAGGGAAGCGCCAAACGTAGATTGTTAAGATTGTTACTTTCCAAGGTGCGTATACTAATATTGTATGATATGTCTGTGTGAATAGAAATTATCAATGTGGGTGTTCTATCGCAACTTCTCACGCGTCCAGACTGCAGGCTTAAACAACGACATGTCACATGCTTCATGGAAAACCCTATTGTTATCTCCGTAATAACTGATACTATCCCCTTAATATTAGAGATCCAGTCAGTATTTAGAAATCAAGCGTGTCTACCAGACAAGTACCTAGCATAATATAGTCTATTTTTGACTACGGCTGAGATGTTGGATATTTTGAGGTAAACCATATTCATTGAATAAGGAATTGATCCTATTAATGTTTTATGAACAGGGATGACCTGAATATTTAACTTAAAGTGATATATGTATTATAATATGGCCACATCATTGCTTCTGTATCCACATCGACATAATATGCTATTATTTAAGGCTATTATACAAGGTGTAACAGAAGGGGGGTACCAATCCTGAAGGAGGTCAATGTGCTCATGAAACTGAACAACTTTCCCCAAGGAACATAGTTCGAAATATGAAAAAAGAATGTGGACCTCCCATACAAAATTGACGATCCGCTGATTGATTTACCATGGGAGGTAAAATTTTTTTTTTTTCATATTTCGACCACATTTACCTCCTTTAGGGTTGACCCCCCCTTTTGTTACACGTTGTATATGCTGCAGACGAAATACGATCACCAGCCACTATAAAATTTTGTCTATACGTTTACTCGTTATGTAGATGTAAGTCTCGAGTCGATAAAGATTCACGAGTAAACGTGTACACTTTTCTCATAGTGCGCATGTTATCCCTACTGGACAATTGAATGAAACATACAAACTTGATTAATAAAATATTCATTACAATAAAAATTATCTGTTTATTTTTAATGTAGGACCCTTATATTATATCAACAGACTTGTATTGTAGTCCAACCCACTAATAAAGTCTGAAAAGGATAACGCCTGAAGTAACGTTCAGAATAGTAGGTAGAAGATATTGATCGACCATTTCTACTAAACTATAGAATTGGTTTTAGTACATGTTTGATTCTCATCGCTAGGCGACAAATAACGAGTAGGATGTCCGAGTAGGTGTATACCTACGATGGTAAACACCTATGAACTTGAACTTATACATGTTGGTAATATTATATATCTATTCTTAGGCGAAATATATTATTTACAACTTGGTTGCCCGCAGTTTTTTCAAAGATTTCGTAAAAATCTCGCAGGATCGGTGTTTCTATTGACCGGGAATAGTCTACGTCACTCTCCATGTCCTGAACTATAGGGTAAGGATGCCGAATATGAGATGGTTGCCAAATATGAGATAGTTAGGTTTTGGCGAAACTAATCGCCGCAGCTATTTGGCGATACTGTCACCAGAAGCCACGTGGCAACAGACCGAAACATGTGTTGGTGCTTCCCAGTTCGAGGCGAAGTCAGGTTGTGTACGTGCGGGTTTTTACGAAACCACAAAACCCGATTTTTGACACCAAATATTAACGAGGTATGTTACAACTTTATAGTCACACTAAATGATTTAAATTTACAGTCATTGTATCAGTTATATGATTAATTTTACAATGCATTTGCAGTTTAGTTGTATTTTCTTCGTCAAGAAATAATAGGCAGCCTAGTTTTTAAATTTGGGTGTTTTCCTAATATGAGACACGTGGGGGCTCCTTAAATGAGATATCTCATATGAGGATGTATAGAAATACGACTATTTAAAAACCTCTTTTTCTAGATCAAAGAAGTCCTAGGACCACGATGCCATAATATGGGCCGTGAGTGCAGTGCAAAGCAAACAAATATGTTACCTAATAGCGTCAAAACTTTCGATGTTCCTAAGAGTATCCTAGAACGTTATGTCAAAAAAGATGCTAATGCAGAAGTATTTGTCAAGGTTCATGGGAAGGCCTCCAGCTTTTTCTGACTATTTAGAAGCAAAAATAAAAAAATATTGTAAAGCTGGGCTAACGATTTTAAGGGTTACATCTACATCTGAAGAACATCAAGCACTTGGCACAAGCACATGATAATATATTATTAAGTTGTTACTAAAACTTTTTTATTTAGTAGTACGATGTTGTAGATTAATAAATATCGCCAATAAAAAGTTTTTTTGAATTGATTTCTTTTCTTTTTCTCTAAATCTATACTATCTCATATTAAAAACCCTTGGTATCTCATAATAGGAGACCATTTCCCTGAGACGTAATTTCTGACTTTTCTAATATTATCTGTTATAACAAAAAATCTATTATACCTAGCACTAAACGGTCTTTCAAGGATAAACTTCATTAAATTCTTATCGAATATAAATAATTTTCATAATCATTAGGGCAATAACTTATTTTTTATGGCCGAATATGTAAATGGTATCTCATATTCGGCATCTTTACCCTACCCATGCAAAAAATCATATCGATTCATAGCTTTGTTGCGGCGTGATCGAAGGACAACCCAACAAAGCTAAAGACAGCATATTTGACCTAGAGAGACTTACTAGGCTACTTTTTATCCCAGAAAAAGAGTGGGTCGCGGGCAAAAGCCAGTTGTCTATAAAATTGGTGTGTTGAAGAACCATTTCCCAGAAAGGATCTTCGTGTTAAGAGATGCATAATATCCTATTGGGTCATCGCTATATTTGGCGGTTTGGTCGCTTGAAACCGAGCAACTGCCTACTGACGTTCTAAAGCTTCTTTGTTCTGTAGAACGTCTGCAAATTAATCTTACTCTCGCAATATGGATGTTGCCATACTGATCAAACCAGCAACTCTTTATAAAAGAGTGAATTGTGACGTAATAAATATTTGACGCATCTTTTGTAGTTTAATCGGTAATTTAAAAATGCTTATCATACTCGTCCTTACAATTAAAATTTGACGTGTATTTTACTTATTTTGGAAGATTCTCTATTTATAAATCAGCCAAAAATATTAATTTATAGGGCGATGGCGCTGTTTAACCGGCCATATGTAGTGAGATAAGAAAACTTGAAGTCGTATAAGTTAAGCCCTTTACATTACATAACATATATAAATATGCATAAACCTACTTATTTAACGTAAAGCAATTCAATTAAAATTACACAAGCCCTTAAAATCCATCAGGTGAGATTGCAGTCAAGGGCTATCTTGTCATCGAATAAAAAAAAAAATGAAACGGAAATTTCAATTTAAACAATATCTGAAAATATAATTTAAAAAAAGGAAGGACGCAGAAGAATGAAAAATACTGTTTTACCATTATCTAAACTGTTTACCTTTGATACTTACCTACTTAGGTACCAAATTACTTTGACGACGCTCTCATGAATTTAGTTTCATCCTTTTGCTGTTGCTAAGTTAAGGTTATTACGACCGAAACCTTACCTTTTTGGCATAGTTTTAAAATAGGTGCTAAAATCGTAGATATAGGTACATACGGTAAAAATAACATAATAAGTTATTCGTATAATTAAGGAATTTAAGTCGATTGAAACGACTATTGCCCTTTTTTGAAGTCAATAAAATTTATTTACTTATTTCATTTTACACGAGACTTTTGAAAGAGCTTGTAGGCATGAAAAAGTTGAATTAATTCGAAAATTCATGGACATTAAGTTCTCGAATTAGTTGATCTTATTCGAATAGGAAGAAAATATTAAGAAAATATTATGTATCGTAGTTTTCATTGGACAATTTAATTTATCGCCAGGGACAAAGGCTTCACGGCAGTCGGTAAAGCATTTCGCGGCGGGTCGGGCGTTGCGTTAACAATTTCTCGTGTAACTGAAATACTGTTACTTCGATTTAATCTGATAGTGAGAACTGAAGGCATAGCCATTGGTTTGCTAACAAGTGTGTGGAGAATAAATATATCTAGAGGGTTCAATGGTAGTTGAAGAAAATCTAAGAGTAACGCTTATTAATGTGTAGTGAAATACCTAACTAATTGGTTTTCCTCGATCGACGCATTCCGCGTTCATGCCATTCAGTATCGAGAAAACTGCGTACATTTTTTAAATTAAGTATTTGATTGATTAAAGTTGATAGAATTTTCAGATTTATAATATATTCATTCAATATCTATTGGTATCTAATAACAGTAGAAGGAGTAATACATATTAAATCTTTTTAGATACGATTAATTTAACAATAGATAGATACTTAGTTCAAATCAATTAACAAGCACGTGAAAAATTAAATTGAAAAATAGCTTAAATAGGTAAGGTAGAGATCCCTTATCTCTACCTTTCTTATTTAAGCTATTTTCATTCAATTTCATCATGATAGGTAAAATTAATTTTACTCTGTAAAAAATATTTTTTACTTTATCTGCTCAATTAGGTACTCACTTAACGATTTTGTGTAGGTATAACGTAAGGATGATAATTATTATGTAGGTATGACTAGCTTTTACCCGCGCTTTCACTTCCGCCATCTATTAAAATTGGTGATTCCTAGACAAAATTACCAATTTTGATTTTTTTCGATTTTTCCGCTGTTCTTTTGGACTTCACTATTTTTTTTTAAACCCTGTGGTGTGTCTGCTTAGAAAACGAAAAAAAATATTCAAATCGGAAAAACCTTTTTTGAGTTTTAGCCAGACTGACGAATAGCAATAGATTTTTTTTACGAATATATAGATGATGATGAAGATTGTGTAATCAGTGGAATGATTTTACTAACTATCAATTGTATAAATAAACTAATAGCCCGCAAATACCTACTTACCTAACCCTATAAGTAGCTAAATCCCGTAGGGTTAACTAAGCCCTCAAGAAAAGTGGAATAATAATATGTTCATTCAAAGGATAGAAGCCTCATTAACCCAACGGTTAAAGGTGCGGACTGAAAACTGATAGGTCAAATTCAGCTTGGCTTTTCTTCTTTTTTTTTTCTTAAAAAAAAAAGGATAGGTTAGCTATTGACTATGTACGTTTGTGATCAAGTGACAGTCGAGTGACTAGTATTAGACGCGATGGACGCGTGCGATGGCCGAACCGCTGACGCTGCCCCCGCTGCCACCACCGCGACGTTTCCCTTGGTACTTGCATCCGTATCGTGTCAAATGGTACGAAGAATTGTAGCCTAAAGTCTTGAAGTTATAGTGTTGTTAGGTGATACCTATAACACATTATTGTAGGTGTAAATATTATGGAAACTAACTACACCAGATTGATATCTTACAAGTTCATCTATCTTTAAAAGCGAAAAGTCCCTATGGCCAGTCTCCTAACCCATAGATAAGTCTTAAAGATTTCAAATTTAGTGCCTTAGTTTTTTATGCCTTGTAATTACACTTTCTGTAATATTTACACCTTCAATAATGTATAATTACAGTTTACGAATTTTTTAAGAGCATTGATATCCTGTTGGTTTAAACTGTCGTCTCCTATTCGTGTGACTCCTGTAGTACGATGATTTTTCGAAGCAGTGAAGGAAAACATCATGAGAAGCCTGAGAGTCTGTCATCTTAGTGATCATGGCCTATTATTTGTCCTTGAGAGGAGACCTGCGCTGAGCCGTAATGGGTGATGATGAATTGAATTTTCTATGTATTAAAAGAAAACAATATTTTGTTTACAGGCGCCACCGCTGCCTACACAACGATGTCCCGGAGCCATTGTTCGATGTGGAGCACACGAGCGTGGTCTCCGCATACAAGCAAGACTACGACGAAAAACATGTCAGTCGCACTACGGCTGTTCATCACGAGGACCACTTGCGGCTTGAAGGTGATTTCCAGGAACCAGAACGTCCTCGCTGGCAACCTGCCGAGCGTCCTAAGCCCACGAAGCCTGAAGATAACCTCAAACCTGAAGGAGAATTTGAGAGACCAAAACCTGAAGAATGGCGTCCTGGAGATAGAGCTCCGACTCGACGACCCGAAGATAATCTGAAACCAGAAGGTGAGTTTACTTCTCCGGAAAAGGAGCCTTGGAGGCCGGCTGAACGTCAAACGCCTAAAAAACCAGAAGACAATTTACGTCCGGAAGGAGAATTTGAAAGACATAAACCTGAAGAATGGCGTCCCGGAGATAGGGCCCCTATACGTAAACCTGAAGACAATTTAAAACCTGAAGGTGATTTTGAACATAGAAGGCCAGAAGTATGGCAACCTGGAGACAGAGCTCCTGTTCGACGCCCTGCAGATAATCTCAGATCAGGAGGAGAGTTCACTTCTCCAGAAAAAGAGCCTTGGCGGCCGGCTGAACGTCAAACGCCTAAAAAACCAGAAGACAATTTACGTCCGGAAGGAGAATTTGAAAGACATAAACCTGAAGAATGGCGTCCCGGAGATAGGGCCCCTATACGTAAACCTGAAGACAATTTAAAACCTGAAGGTGATTTTGAACATAGAAGGCCAGAAGTATGGCAACCTGGAGACAGAGCTCCTGTTCGACGCCCTGCAGATAATCTCAGATCAGAAGGAGAGTTTACTTCTCCAGAAAAAGAGCCTTGGCGGCCGGCAGAACGGCCAAAACCTAAAAAACCAGAAGACAATTTGTACCCTGAAGGAGACTTTGAAAAACGTAAACCTGAAGAATGGCAACCGGCACAACGTCCCAAGCAAAAGAAACCAGAAGACAATCTTAAGCCTGAAGGTGATTTCGAAACCCCTGAAAAAGAAAGATGGAGACCTGCTGAGCGACGTGAGCAAAAGAAACCTGAAGACAATCTAAAACCAGAAGGTGATTTTGAATCTCCTGAAAAAGAAAGATGGAGACCTGCTGAGCGGCGTGAGCAAAAGAAACCCGAAGACAATCTAAAACCAGAAGGTGACTTTGAATCTCCTGAAAAAGAAAGATGGAGACCTGCTGAGCGGCGTGAGCAAAAAAAACCTGAAGACAATCTTAAACCAGAAGGTGACTTTGAATCTCCTGAAAAAGAAAGATGGCGACCTGCTGAGCGTCCTAAAGCGAAAAAGCCACAAGATAACTTGCGACCTGAAGGTGACTTTGAACAAAGAAAACCTGATAAATGGCATCCGGCAGAACGTCCCAAGCAAACGAAGCCCGAAGACAATCTTAAGCCAGAAGGTGATTTCGAAACCCCTGAAAAAGAAAGATGGAGACCTGCTGAGCGACGAGAGCAAAAGAAACCTGAAGATAATCTTAAACCAGAAGGTGAATTCACTACTCCTGATAAAGTAGAATGGAAACCAGCTGAAAGACCTCAACAGAAGAAACCCCAAGATAATTTGCACCCAGAAGGAGACTTCACAACAACAAGAACAATAACTGGAGACTACAGGGTTGTGACCGGTGAAAGAGCTGAAATAATACGACGAACTGATAACATAATAACTGAAGGAGAATTCACAGGTAAGGAAATAATAATGATATTAATAAATAACTTCTTAAAAATCATGCCATCAAATTGCTATAATTACCGACAGAAATTTTCTAGTAATCATGGGTAGACTAGATTCAATATGGTGACCAAATGTCGCTACGATAGAATTTAATTGGAAATTGTTTTCTATCTAAAGATAAAAGTAATAAAATTCCTGGTAGTAATAAATATTATTTGAAAACTAACTTGACTATGAGTCGTTTATCGTAGCATTATTTTATAACGTTATTTTTTATTTGCAGATATAACAACTAGTCGATCCGAGTTTACTGTGAAACCTGTTGAGAGACCAAAACCAGTTCGTCGTAATACTTGGACAAAAATAGAGGGAGATATGACTACGGAAACTACATCGATGTCAGAATTTGTTGACTATACTGATATTATAGAAAGAACAACTTTAATTAAAAAGAAAACTGATAACTTAATACATGAAGGTGAAATAGACTTTGTAACTTCAAATCAAAAAGATTTTCCTGAGAAAACCACAACAGTTGAACGTCCACAGAGACGTCGAACTTGGACGAAGGAAGATTTTGAAAAGTTTTATTCTACAGAAGACGTGGAAAGTATTACTACAACACAGGAAGAATATCAGACTTATGAAGAAAGAAGGCCAAAACGCCCTGATATTAAAAAACCAAAAGACAATCTTAAGCCAGAAGGTGACTTCGAAACCCCTGAAAAAGAAAGATGGAGACCTGCTGAGCGGCGTGAACAAAAAAAACCTGAAGACAATCTTAAACCAGAAGGTGACTTTGAAACCCCCGAAAAAGAAAGATGGAGGCCAGCTGAGAGGCGTGAGCAAAAGAAACCTGAAGACAATCTTAAACCAGAAGGTGATTTTGAACAACGACAACCCGATAAATGGCAACCAGCAGAACGTCCTAAACAAAAGAAGCCCGAAGACAATCTTAAGCCAGAAGGTGACATTGAAACCCCTGAAAAAGAAAGATGGAGACCTGCTGAGCGTCTTAAAGCGACGAAGCCACAAGATAATTTGCGACCCGAAGGTGATTTCGAACAAAGACAACCTGATGATTGGCAACCAGCAGAACGTCCCAAGCAAAAGAAGCCCAAAGACAATCTTAAGCCAGAAGGCGACTTCGAAACCCCTGAAAAAGAAAGATGGCGACCTGCTGAGCGGCGTGAACAAAAGAAACCTGAAGATAATCTAAAACCAGAAGGTGACTTTGAAACCCCTGAAAAAGAAAGATGGAGGCCAGCTGAGAGGCGTGAGCAAAAGAAACCTGAAGACAATCTTAAACCAGAAGGTGACTTTGAATCTCCTGAAAAAGAAAGATGGCGACCTGCTGAGCGTCCTAAAGCGAAAAAGCCACAAGATAACTTGCGACCCGAAGGTGACTTTGAACAAAGAAAACCTGATGAATGGCAACCGGCAGAACGTCCCAAGCAAAAGAAACCCGAAGACAATCTTAAGCCAGAAGGTGATTTCGAAACCCCTGAAAAAGAAAGATGGAGACCTGCTGAGCGGCGTGAGCAAAAGAAACCTGAAGACAATCTTAAACCAGAAGGTGACTTTGAATCTCCTGAAAAAGAAAGATGGCGACCTGCTGAGCGTCCTAAAGCGAAAAAGCCACAAGATAACTTGCGACCCGAAGGTGACTTTGAACAAAGAAAACCTGATGAATGGCAACCGGCAGAACGTCCCAAGCAAAAGAAACCCGAAGACAACCTTAAGCCAGAAGGTGATTTCGAAACCCCTGAAAAAGAAAGATGGAGACCTGCTGAGCGACGAGAGCAAAAGAAACCTGAAGACAATCTTAAACCAGAAGGTGACTTCGAATCTCCTGAAAAAGAAAGATGGAGACCTGCTGAGCGTCCTAAAGCAAAAAAACCTCAAGATAACTTACGACCAGAGGGTGACTTTGAACAACGAAAACCCGATGAATGGCAACCGGCCGAACGTCCCAAGCAAAAGAAACCCAAAGACAATCTTAAGCCAGAAGGTGATTTCGAAACCCCTGAAAAAGAAAAATGGAGACCTGCTGAGCGGCGTGAGCAAAAGAAACCTGAAGATAATCTTAAACCAGAAGGTGATTTTGAACAACGAAAACCCGATGAATGGCAACCAGCAGAACGTCCTAAGCAAAAGAAACCCGAAGACAATCTTAAGCCAGAAGGTGACTTTGAAACTCCTGAAAAAGAAAGATGGAGACCTGCCGAGCGACGAGATCAAAAGAAACCTGAAGACAATCTTAAACCCGAAGGCGATTTCGAAACCCCTGAAAAGGAAAGATGGCGGCCTGCAGAGCGTCCTAAAGCGAAGAAGCCGCAAGATAATTTACGACCAGAGGGTGATTTTGAACAACGAAAACCCGATGAATGGCAACCGGCAGAACGTCCCAAGCAAAAGAAACCCGAAGACAACCTTAAGCCTGAAGGTGACTTCGAAACCCCTGAAAAAGAAAGATGGAGACCTGCTGAGCGGCGAGAACAAAAGAAACCTGAAGACAATCTTAAACCAGAAGGTGACTTCGAATCTCCTGAAAAAGAAAAATGGCGACCTGCTGAGCGCCCTAAAGCGAAAAAGCCAAAAGATAACTTGCGACCCGAAGGTGACTTTGAACAACGAAAACCTGATGAATGGCAACCAGCAGAGCGTCCCAAGCAAAAGAAACCCGAAGACAACCTTAAGCCAGAAGGTGACTTTGATACCCCAGAAAAAGAAAGATGGAGACCTGCTGAGCGGCGTGAGCAAAAGAAACCTGAAGACAATCTTAAACCAGAAGGTGACTTTGAAACCCCTGAAAAAGAAAGATGGCGACCTGCTGAGCGTCCTAAACCGAAAAAGCCACAAGATAACTTGCGACCCGAAGGTGACTTCGAACAGCGAAAACCGGATGAATGGCAACCAGCAGAGCGTCCTAAGCAAAAGAAACCCGAAGACAACCTTAAGCCAGAAGGTGACTTTGATACCCCAGAAAAAGAAAGATGGAGACCTGCTGAGCGGCGTGAGCAAAAGAAACCTGAAGACAATCTTAAACCAGAAGGTGACTTCGAAACCCCTGAAAAAGAAAGATGGAGACCTGCTGAGCGGCGTGAGCAAAAGAAACCTGAAGACAATCTTAAACCAGAAGGTGACTTTGAATCTCCTGAAAAAGAAAGATGGCGACCTGCTGAGCGTCCTAAAGCGAAAAAGCCACAAGATAACTTGCGACCCGAAGGTGACTTCGAACAGCGAAAACCGGATGAATGGCAACCAGCAGAGCGTCCTAAGCAAAAGAAACCCAAAGACAACCTTAAGCCAGAAGGTGACTTTGATACCCCAGAAAAAGAAAGATGGAGACCTGCTGAGCGGCGTGAGCAAAAGAAACCTGAAGATAATCTTAAACCAGAAGGTGACTTCGAAACCCCAGAAAAAGAAAGATGGAGACCTGCTGAGCGGCGTGAGCAAAAGAAACCTGAAGACAATCTTAAACCAGAAGGTGACTTCGAAACCCCTGAAAAAGAAAGATGGCGACCTGCTGAACGACCTAAACCGAAAAAGCCACAAGATAACTTGCGACCCGAAGGTGACTTTGAACAGCGAAAACCGGATGAATGGCATCCGGCAGAACGTCCCAAGCAAAAGAAACCTGAAGACAACCTTAAACCTGAAGGTGATTTCGAACAGCCAAAACCTGAGCACTGGAGGCCAGCAGAACGTCAAACACCGAAAAGACCGAAGGATAATCTCAAACCGGAAGGCAAGTTTGAAACACCGAAACAAGAAGAATGGCGCCCTGCCGAAAAACCTGTAGTTAGAAAACCAAAAGATAATTTAAGACCTGAAGGAGAATTTGAGAAACCTAAACAAGATGAATGGAAACCAGCTGAACGGCAGACACCAATAAAACCACAAGACAATTTGAAACCTGAAGGTAAAATGGATACGCCTAAGCGTGATGACTGGCGACCAGCTGAACGACCTGAAGTAAAGAAACCTAAGGATAATCTTAAGCCCGAAGGTGAGTTTGTTCGTCCTGAAAAGCCAAAATCCTCTCCTGCTGGTGAAAGACCCGTCCAGAAAAAACCTAAAGACAACCTTAAACCAGAAGGTGACATGAATGTCGTAAGACGTACAGATTACACAGCAACGCGCGGTGATCGTGCGGAAGTAGTTAAACATGAAGATCATCTCAAAATGGAAGGTGTTATTGACGTTCATCGCTCAAGGGATGATTACAAACGAATAGAAAAAACAGAGAAGATAGTGATAAAAAAACATGAAGATAATTTGAAAACTGAGGGTAAATTCTATAAACCTGAAGTTATTCCATCTCAACCGGCAGAAAGACGAAAGCCTTTCAAACAAGTTGATAATATAACAATCGAAAGGGATGTAGATTTGCGTCAGAGGCAAAAAATAGAAAGAGTTGATATAATTCGTAGAGAAGATAATCTTAAAATAGAAGGTGAATTCATAGATATGAAACAGAGAAATGACTATAGCGTTGTAACCGGAGACAGAATGGCTATTGTCAAACATGAAGATAATCTTAAAATGGAAGGCAAAATGGACACTGTACGCACTTCGGATACTTATCGCGTTGTTAAAGGGCAAAGAGTAAAATTAACCCGTAGAGAAGATAATCTTAAGATTGAAGGAGTTTTTGAAGACCATACACGTAGAGATGACTACAAACAAGTGAAATCAGCAATTACTTATCCTGACAATAAACAACCAAAAGAACGACAGGGTAAATTTCCTGAAGATCTTAATGGTGAAACCCCAGAGGGTCGTGATAGACATCCAAAAGAAAAATCACCTGTTTCGAAGCAAACAACTTATACCATAAAGGAAGTCATAGATACAGATAATATTAATAAAACTACGCAAGATGACTCAACACGGTACGTGATTCATCGCACATCTACTCATAAGACCTATCGTCCTGAGGAGGGTGAAACACCGGAAGAGCGTTTGCCTCATTCTGGTAAACCGCACAGAAGTCCTACTGATGAAGTCGATAAAATTGGAAGACCAAAATGGGTAAAACCTCAAGATAATTTATATCCTGATGGTAAAATGCAAAGTCGACCAAAATCTGAATGGCAACCAGGAGAAACACCCGAGCAGGTCCGTCCTAAAGATAATTTAAGACCAGAAGGAGACTTTGATCGGCCCAAGCAATCACAATGGCAACCGGGCGAAACTCCAGAACAAACTCGGCCGAAAGATAATCTTAGGCCCGAAGGTGACTTCGACCGCCCTAAAAAACCTCAGTGGCAACGGGGAGAAACACCCGAGCAGGTCCGTCCTAAAGATAATTTAAGACCAGAAGGAGACTTTGATCGGCCCAAGCAATCACAATGGCAACCGGGCGAAACTCCAGAACAAACTCGGCCGAAAGATAATCTTAGGCCAGAAGGTGACTTCGACCGCCCTAAAAAACCTCAGTGGCAACGGGGAGAAACACCCGAGCAAGTCCGTCCTAAAGATAATTTACGACCAGAGGGAGACTTTGAACGACCAAGGCAACCTCACTGGCAACCAGGCGAAACTCCAGAGCAAACTCGGCCTAAAGATAATCTTAGGCCAGAAGGTGACTTCGATCGTCCTAGAAGACCACACTGGCAACCAGGAGAAACACCAGAGCAAGTCCGTCCTAAAGATAATTTAAGACCAGAAGGTGACTTTGAACGGCCAAAGCAACCGCACTGGCAAACAGGTGGTACGCCAGAGCAAACTCGACCGAAAGATAATCTTAGGCCAGAGGGTGACTTTGATCGCCCTAAAAAACCCCAATGGCAACCAGGTCATACCCCAGAACAAATTCGGCCGAAAGATAATTTAAGACCGGAAGGTGACTTCGATCGCCCAACAAGACCACATTGGCAACCAGGAGAAACACCAGAGCAAGTCCGTCCTAAAGACAATTTAAGACCAGAAGGTGATTTTCAACGGCCTAAGCAATCTCACTGGCAACCAGGTGGTACGCCAGAGCAAACTCGGCCGAAAGATAATCTTAGGCCGGAAGGTGACTTCGATCGCCCTAAAAAACCACAATGGCAACCAGGGGATACACCTGAGCAAATTCGACCAAAAGATAATCTTAGACCGGAAGGCGACTTTGATCACTCTAAGCGACCACAATGGCAATCTAGTGAACGCCCAAGCCCTATTAGACCTAAAGACAATTTATATCTTGAAAGCGACAGTAAAGTGCATGCCGGACCTGTAAGTAAGCCCGGTTTTAAGGATAGTCCGAGGCCTGATCACGATACTGATCGTCATACACCCCGTCATTTGGGTCCTGAAGATAAAAGACAACCTCATGAACCTGTGGACAGAAGTGTGGATGTCTCAAGCACAAGATATGGTTCAAAAGTAACTTCTACAGACGTTACAAAATCTCAATCAGATCGTGATGTTAAATCGCATATTACGAAATCTACCACTGACGTGCACCACGACAGCAATGTGCAAAAATCTGATATACTTACGACTAAACACGTTGGCCACCATAGTGCTACCACTACGGAATCTAAACATGTTCAATCGGGCACCTTTATCCAACACTCTACCTCCAGCCACAGTCGAAGCGACATGGAAAATAAAACTGATACAACTTCAAAACAAAAGATTGATCGCTCCCAAGACTTAAATGATCGTTCTATCACAGATCGTTCAACGTCTAGACATTCTACGGAGAGAAATATTCAAAATAAAATTGACTCAAGAAATATCAAGACTGTGTCATCTTCTACACATAAAACTGTTAAGCAAATAACTGAAAAGAAATTGATAGGTGGCAAATGGGTCAATGTAACAAGGAATGTTGAAGTTACTACAATGTCCGATGGTGACTTAAGGAGCCCTTCTGTCAAAAATATTCCTGAAGATCGTAATGGAGTCCGTCATAAGCAAGTTGGAAATACAACAGAAAACATTGTGTCAGATCATGTAACTAGCAATAACATCACACGTAAGCGCGACACGTCCGATAGTCACTCTGATCGAAATGCCTGTAACACAACTTACATAGTAAGGGAAAAGCATGACGATCAGAATAGAGATCGGTCGACTCAACAGTATACCCGCAGAAGTGAAACGCCCCACAAAATTGTGGGATCGGAACAACATTTATCTACTTCAGAAAATCAAAGTCATTCCCAACGACACAGCCAAACATCTTCAGATATTCGTTCCCAAGAAAATGTATACAGTACAACACAATATAAACAAAGTTCATCTCTTTCAAAAGAGCAGAATATAAATGATAGACAAACACAGAAACATCAAAGTGGTGAATATATTCAAAATAGACAAGTAAGCGAGAGATCACCTCATGTCACTCAGCAACAGAATTTGGATTCTCAGCAACGTCACACTACCCTTTCATCCGATCAGCACGGTCAACGTACAATGGGTTCATCGTCTAATGTAACCTCATCAAGTCACGTAGAGCAGAATATATCAAAGTCATCGGTAAATCAATCGCACACTGTTAATAGAAATCAATTAAGTGACAGTGTTACGAAAACAAGCATAGAATTTCAGAGAGCTATGCACGGCGGAGGCGATATTCCACTTACATCAAGCACGTCACGTACTGGTCACCATAAGCGAACTTCAGACTTAGTTTCCGATGCTTCAAGCACTAACGCCGTCCTTCATCGCAAGGGTGTTACATCGGCAACTGAGGCTCAACATTCAACGAGTTCCACTGCAGCTGCGCAACGAAAAAGCATTACAAATCTCAATGAACGTGGCGAATACATAAGCAATTCTACTCAAAGTGCTGATAGAAAAAGCATCAGTTCAATGCATCGTTCCACTCGCGATAATGTTGCTGTTATATCTCAACACAGCGAAAATATTGATAACAGACGCCAAGAAAAAAGAGATGGCCAATCTACAATGGTTATAGAACGTCAACCGCGTGTGGTTGTACGAGATAATCTTCATGTAGGAGGTGAGTTTTATGGTCATTCCGAAGCTCGCTACGGTAGCTTTTCGAGATCCAATCAGGTGGACCGATCTGAACGGAATGAGCGTGTAGAAAGAGTGGAACGACATGCTCGACATGGTAACACTTCGCACTTTGTCTTAGGTGACGGTGGAACAAGTTACAAACGTGAATTCACAACACACGTTCATGGGAAATGTCCAGCAACTATGATAGAATCTCCCCGGACACCATTCAAACACACTCGTGATTCCCGTGAGCACCAATTCTATACATCGAAAATAACTCAACAGACGTCCAAATAAGATTTATTATGGATTTAAATGTAATTTGTAAACTAACATGAAACAATCATTCCCTATTTACTGGCGCTTTGAAATACATAATATACCTATGTTTTTTAGATAACAGATTTATTTTATGATTTTTACATATACTTGCTAACATCGCTAGTCTTGCATTATGCATTATTGTAATGTGCCTTTTAATAATACATATTAATTTTAAACGCATAATAATTATTTTATAATTTTAATATTGATTATAACAATGACAATCAAATTGTATTTTTAGTTTGTCAAACATTGCCATGTAATAAATTTTTATAAAAAAAATGTGTTTTCTATTTTTTCCACTCATAAGAATATAGAAAGTCATAAAGGAAACGAGTATTAGTTACTTACATAATTTTGATGAATCCAGTGAACTTATGTGGGGCTACAATTATACATAATTTGACTAAAATCATATTTTTTTACTTATTAAGAAGATCGTTTCGTCTTAATTTACTTTTATAATAATCATTATTAAGTGCATTGAGAGTTCAGACCCTTCGGCCGCGTTGTTGTAAAAATGAGTTTGACTGGTTACGTAATAAGATAAAATATTCTTTTCAACACACTTGCTCATAAAGTGGCTCTCGGTTCACCGCAATTAGGCACACAATGACACCTTTAACTCAAACTGTGACTTTTTATTACTATTATTCACAATGTGAGTTATAGAATTATTTTTTTTAATTTTATTGGTTGAGTTGCTTTGTTCTTAAAAAAGTTTCTATTACAAAAAAAATCCTACCTATTGCCAAGATACCTATTGCTTGCTCATTTCATACAACTTCGTATTTAAATAGATAATTTCAACTTGTACGTGTTTAATAAATAAAACTGTCACTCAAATATAACTTTTGTTTTTTCTGTAATAAAGAAAACTGGAAATTCCCCATTTTGTACGTGGCAATAAGAGAAAAGCCAAAAAAAAAGAAACCTCATTCTTTTAGTCTATGGCCATTAAAGGTGCGCGTGCATTCCGAAAAACTGATTAAATCAAATAAACACCTGAATAGGCTGTATGGTCCTATCATGTATGGCTGTATGGTGGCTGTATCTTTGCCTGCCCTCAAGAGCACCTCAAGAGGGCGAACAAAAAAGCAACATTAATTTTTCCCGCGAAAAAATTTTCACAACTCGTTTTCACTGTTTTGTACCATAATGTACTATTTTAGTATTATTTTCTTCACAAGTGTGTTGAAAAACGTCGTATGATACACGTGTATATTGATGATTACCGTCCTCGGCTACCTTAAGACCCTCACCTGACGGCTCGGGTCTCAATAGCGCCTCAGCGGTAATCACCAACTTTTACACTTGTACCATAATGTACTATTGTCTTACTGGTTACTATAGTAAAATTAATAATTGGTATTTTGTAAAGAAAAAAATGTATTCGTTGGTAAAAGACAAAATATTCTTTGCACGAAACTGGTTACGAAGCATTGGTTTCGTACGCGGCCGAATGGCATTGAGATTCGAATATCGTAATGCACTCGTTGTTGACCTATCAAACTCCTAGTCAATGAAATAAAATAAAAATGTAAATATGCAACAAATGTATATTTAACAATAATATCTAATTATTTAAAATCTATTATTTTATCTCAAATAGTCTTAAAATGCCTATATAATCAAAATAGTAGGTAACTAAATAATCATCTAATTCATAAAAATCAAGGGTCTGAAAGTGGCACAAAATAAATTATTTTTGTTTAACTTGTCTTATTCTTTTAAATCTACCTAAGTCTTCTTCAGAGTTCCTCGGAAGAGGCCCAAAAGCTTCGTCGTCTTGGTATTGCGATACATTAATGGAATTGCTAGAAACGACATCGTTCATTGGTCCTGCTGTGCGACCAATACGATTCAACTTTACTTTGTGAGCATTAATATCCAAGCTTTCTTGAGTCCTCTTTCCACGTGATCCACTATTATACATTAAGTTTTCGTCAACTCCCTCTATACCTGAGAGAACGCTATCAGTGTCTGAACCGAGACTCTCTCTCTTATCTCCTTCTTGTGATTCAGAGAAGATAGCTGGATGTAATTCCGAATCCATCTTTTCGCATTGTGATCTGCGTTGTTTGTTGCCTTTATCTGAAGCAGTTTTCTTGCTTGATTTAACTATCTGATCATATCTTACAAAATTGGATGCTCGACCAAAAGCCCCATAATCCTCAAATTCGCTTTTCTCTTCATTTTCACCATCTTCATCTTCAACTCCAGGTGAAAAATGCACCTTAACGTTAGATGAAAGTGCCGAATCTCTTTTTCTTATGTGGTGGTCTTTTTCGGTTCTTTTCACTCTTTTTAATGGGGTCATATCTGATTCTAAATTATTGTATTCGTAAGACTCAGCAGTGGGAAATGATTCTTCTAAAGATTTTACACAATCCTGCAACAAAGGTTCTTTTTGGGGAATTTCTCTCTTTTCTGTTTCACTACGAGCATTGCTTTGTTCAGGTTCATTCAGTCTACTCTCAATCCAATCTTCGTTTCCAGAACACAAATCCTCTTGATCAACTGAAAAATCGTTAGAATCTTTAGATTTTAATTGATAATCTGAGATCTTAGAGTCCTCTACAGATATGTTTTCATTTGCCAAGTCTTTATTATTAGTTTCACGTTTATTCTCATTTTTCAAAAATTCTTCGTCATCCGAATGAATGTTGACATTATTTTTTGAGTCTGTAATAGAACTTTCACCTTCTTTTCGGACAGCTAGTTCTTCGTTTTTCATATCTGTGTTACTAGTAACTTCAGATTTACTTCCAGTTCCTCTTGACCCGTTTTCATTTTCAGGTAGTTTAGAGCTATAGTTATCGCTATTTTCAGGTTGTTTACTAGTTTCAGGAGTATCTGTAGTCATTGAAGAATCTGTATTAGAATCAACTGAATACCCTCCTTCTAGTTTACTTGTGTCAGGTAGACCTCCTTCTAAATAGCTGCTTTCATCTACCGCACCAGCTTTTTTAGTAATTTCTCTTTTATCCATTATTTTCTTTAAGAGTTCCTTTTTATCATCAGGAAGAGAATTCAATAATTCTTCTAGATCATGTTCGGAAAGTTTTTTGATATTTCTTATGATAGCATTTTCACTGCTCTCGCTTTTGTCCTCTTTTTCATTAGGCGAGCGAGTAGAATCAGAATTTTGTTTTTCGTCAATGTTTTCAGCATGACGGCGATCTCTTTCATAATTTAGATCATTTTCACTATCTTGATCTCTATTTTTTGAATGCATATTGTTGTGATAATGTTGAAGTATCCTAGGTTGTAGATCTCCTTCTTCAGCTATATTATTTTGTTGTCTGTTCGTTTGAGCGGTTTTCATTTTAAACAACATTTCACCATATTCAGGCTGGGTGTTTTCGGATCTCCCATTTATTGAGAAATCATGCTGCGGTTGGTTTAAATGGGAACGAGAGAAAAATTCGGGTGCCATATTGCCCGCTTCATCCATTTGCTGGGATTTTCTCAAGCGTGCTTTTTCCGATAGAGTATCTTTTTCACCTTCAGCGTTTATATCCGTAATTCTCCGATGTTCCCTTTCTTTTTGGGAACCCGAATTATTATCTGAAAGCTGTAAACGATAAGGGTTAATTCGGATTTAAAGGTACAAAGAACTTTTAATGAATGGAGTAATAACAACTTCTTTTGATAGAAACTACTTTAACAAATGAAGGTACTTATCACGTTAATAAAACTGCATAATATTTATGAAACAGGTACCCAATTAAATACCTATAGACAGTTTCTAAAAGCAGTTTAAAATTTGGGAGCATCCTATCTCCACTGTTTCAAGGTATGAAAGATATAAGGAGCACTGTTTCTTCTAGAAAGGTACTAACAGAGTCATATCCATATTTATCCTGGTCAGACTGTTGATCGGAGGCAACTTCAAAGTCGCGCGCGTCACCTTGCTCTTGGGATTCCTCCTGAACATTTCCAGGTCTCCCAGTCTGTTGTGAAGCCTAAAAAGTTCGTTTCGAATAATCGTATTTAGTAATATTATAAAATGTGTAAGTTTGGCATCATTTTATCAACATTCGACAGGCAAATCGGTTATCTTTGTGGAGTGGATAAGATGTGCGGGCTACCATAAGGTACGAGTACTATGCCTATTAGTATACTCTGCGATTTAACTAATTAGGCAGGGGGGGGGGGGAAATTAGGCATGGCCACCATAACTAATATTCTTTTAAAAAAAGCTGTCTAATTTATAATACCCTTCTTTTTCCGTCGAGGGCTAATAAAACAGTAGGTATACAAACTTCCTCCATCACAGGTTCTTGTTCCTCGCGAAGATAGTCATCAGCAGCCGAGTCGTCGTCGTTTCCTTCATACTCCACTTCCGCTGTCTCACTTTAAAATAAACATTTATGAAAAAACTCTTTCGTCTTTTGTACCCTGGCTCGCACAAGTTGCTTATTGCTATCCAGTCGACCGAATTTGAGAGGAAAAATGTACCAACCAACGATGATTAACATCGTTCTTCGAACTATGTCCCGCCCATTTCCACCGCTTCGCGACTCTGAGCTACGTCGGCAACTTTGGTTCACCTACAGATCTACTCGTTATGATTTCATCTAGCTTTACGAGTATAGCTCTCTCCATCATCAGCTGAGTGACCCCGAGTTTCCTTATGAGGCTCATAGTTAGCAAGTTCCTTGTAATAAATCGTATTAAAACTTATTTATGTCCAAAATATAAATGAAAGAAAATATACACCTGTCGTTATCTTCCTCCAGACGCGTCGGTCTACTGCTGGTCAGCATCGCGCGGGATCCGAGTAGCAGAAGAATTATGAAAAATTGCATCTCTGTAGTGTTATGTGCTTCACGAAAAAAAGATCACAAAACAAATGTGACATCTGTATAACATTTATGACACATTTTTTCTTTTTTAAAGACACGTGCACAATGCACATGTTAACAAAAAATAAAAATTACTAAAATGCCTCTCCCTAGGAACCATGGAAGTAAGTAAATTATAGGAACCGGAACGATGCTTTTCCGAAAGGCACGCATCACGTCGCTTACGGAAGTTAGGAATACCGTGTTACAATTTATTAATGAAGAAATGGAGATTCTCAAACAAAATTCAAATTTCACTTTTCTGGTGGATTTTTCAAAAAATATCTTTCACACAAACCTTGTCCTGACAATATTGCAAACATGAATACAAAAAATAATATCAGCTAAATCGATCGAACCATTCTGAAATGATTATTCATGCATGCATCAATCCTCTTAGCCTATTTATATTATCTTGGAGGATAAAACCAACAATACTTATTATAAATGCGACAGTTTGGATGTACGGATCGATGGGTGGATGTTTATTACTCAATCACGCCGCAACGACTGAACCGATTTGGCTGAAATTTGACACAGAGATAGAGTCTGGTATAACACATAGACTACTTTTTATCCCGAAAAATAACAGAGTTCCCGTGGGAATTGAAAAACCTTAATCCACGCAAACAAAGTCGCTGGCATCAACTAGTTGATTATAATTACTAATTAGCATATTATGGGCCAATTTCACCGACATAAAATAAGTCTTATCCGAGCGTTTTGATATTTTGGCAGATTTTCAATACATAAACTGTAGTATAGCATTATGGTCAGAGGGTTGGAAATGTCGTATTTTTCCCTCTGGCTCCAATACCAAAGCTGGGGGGCCATTCAGACCTGTTCGATAACATACCGTGTCGATACGGTTAGATATCGATCTCGTATAAAAAATTTTGTCGTGTGATTCGGAGCGTTTGGTTTGAGGATACGATTCGGTATCGACTACGTTATCGACATCGACAAGATACATTCGATTACAAGAGCATTTACGAATTGGAAATATATTATGTTATCGTACGGTAACAAACCGAATCGTTCGATAAATAAGTTATCGGAAGGGTCTGAATCGGGGGGCTGGTCCGAATTTTTGTGGGATAATATAGTGTTAAGAAATAAAAACTTCATTTCATTAGGCTTCACTATGATTTATCTTGTGCTTATTTCCTTTATCACATAATATAGTACAATTATACATTCTAAATCTGTCATACAGTACACTCTAGAGGTGGAATATAAAATTATATTCAAAATATACCGGCATTGCAGGCGATATTGTAACAATGTACACTTAACGAGTAAAGCATGTCCAGAAAAATAACATTTTTTTTCGTAGTAGGTACAATATTATATTATGTTTTTTGACCTGTTAGTTTCTGGTAGTGTGCGCAAAATCATTATATTATCGTCGCTTATAACACAACACAATAATATTATATCACCGAATAGAACATAAATATTTACAAGATATTGAAGACTTTCATGTTGATGCAGAAAACAATAGCCTTATTGTCTAAACTTGATTAAGTACATCAGTATAGTTATAGTTCTTGTAATTCACGAGGGCACGTGGCTCATGGTTGTGTGTGAATCGTATCTGTATAAGTGTGAGCGAGAGCTTGCTCGCGCCTAATCACTCCCACCTAGGCTCCTACCAGGCACGCACACTTACGCAATGTGCATGTAGACGACGTTACCACAAGTAAAACTCACGCGCCCTCGTGAATTGAAAGAACTATACCGATCGCAATGATCTCTCATTACCTGGTAGTCTTCCGCTATCGGTTAAAATGCATTAATGCAGCAAGAACGTTAAAAATTCAACCGATCAAAGGTCATTGCGATCACTACACTGACGCAATCATTTTTAGAGAACACCACTACAGGATAACCAGTAAAAATGTTACTTACTAAAAAAAGTTGACATAACTTAAAACATAACGATAAGTAAGCCGTAAGTATCAAACTTTTGATTTTGCAACATTTGAATGATATAAAAAGGTTACAAAATATGTATCTTTAACAGCCCCATACCTCGTTTGAACATTAAAAAAGGCGTTTCAATTACACGCTAGCCAAATTCGATCCAATGCTCATTTGCGAGAGTTAAAAATCCACCGCGGATTAGAAAAAAAAAGTCCCAATTTGTCAATGCATTCTATGGATCAACTTGTTTTATTTTGCATTTTTTTAACGCGCTTTATAACATCCAAACGAACGAATAAGGGCTTAACACTGAACTCTATAATTAATCTATAAATAACACTGGAGAGGCTGCAGTCATATTTTTTTTGTCTTTAAAATTACATCAAAACATCCGTATGTTTTGATGTAATTTTAAATACAAAAATATGCCTAATATTAAAGATAAAAAATATGCCTAATTTTAAAGATAAAAATAAGTGCCAGTCAGAAAAATGTACCGTAACTAAAAGGTCTATATCTATTTCGTCTTACCTTAATAACTACAAAACTATGTCTTAGAAACATGAATCCAATGTCATTATTTAGAGTATATAGTCATCTCGCTGCTAAGACCTCGAGTTTGCATCGGGGCTGGGCGGTGCGGCGGGGGAGGGGCACTGCGTAGAATAACCGAAACTCGCAGATTTAGACGTTTCACCTTAAAACCAATGGCTGTTTGCACCGACAAAACTCCACCCGTTTTTTTGGACTTACTTGATTGACGCCATTTTGGCGCTGCTTGCAGGTACGATTGTCTTTGGAACTGAGCTATATAAATAATTAATCTATGATTTCGTACATGATTTCAAAGATTAATTATAGAGGTCGGTGCGCCATTTGTAAGAGACATTATTAGTTCCAGAGACACTCGTATGTCAAACGTAGCGCTTCAAACTGACCCATAATTAAGCTGTCATTCGTTTAGGAACAGCCAATCCAGTGTTATCCATAGATTAATCATAGAGATCAGTGGGGTTTAGTGATATTTCGTAACATTATCAAGTGTTGCTTCAAAATACCTTACTATATTTCACAGAAAGTTCTGAGTAAAAAGCAACGGTATATATCTCTTTGTTATAAAGATCTGTAATAATTGAACAAAATTCACGAACGATAAAACATTTCAACAATTTGGCATATTATGTGGAGGCTGTATGTTTATTTATAAATATGTAGATTTCAGTTCCATTTAATAATGAATGTCTTAAGGAATTAACGCTGTTATTTTTATACCTTCCCATCTTCTTTAGTTTATCAACGTAAAACAACCTAACTTAATTTTTTTTTTTTTTTAAATATTTTATGCATGATTGGGTAAAAGCACCCACATAATCCATATTATATTCAAACAACTAAACAAACTTTTACATAATACTAATATGAAGTGATTTTCGTTGTTGATTTGTCCTTCAATCACGCAGCTCCAGATTTGATAAAGATCTGGCAAGTGACATAGTGATTATTCGAAAAAAAAAAAACTTTTGGAATTTTCAAAACCTGAACACTTCGAAGACGAGAGTAAAAGCTAATTTATATGTTATAGTAAAATGTAAGTAAAGATATTATAATTTAAATAAACCGTGTAAAACGTATTTAAGTGAAATTATATTTTTCTCTCTCCATATTTAAAAGTAAACATCAGCCTTACATCAACATTGTCCGGAAAGACAAATAAAATCTGTACATATAAATGAACATTTTCGAAAGGCACAAAACAGGTTCTATTTCATTTGAAACTCATATAACTTGATGACTAGACTCTTAAAACATAATAAAATGAGCATTAACAAAAGAAAAAAAAAACACGTTCCTACTCGGTCGTTAAGAGCCAGTTTTATATCAGTCCCTCTCTCTCGCACATTCTAATATTTTCAATTAGTGTAAAACTCTCAGTATATTTTTGACCTAAGTGGTTCATTACTATATTTGACAAGAAAATTACGGATATTGTAGACATATTTTTTTATCACATACCTAGGTTTTGATAGAGAAAAATGGCGACAAAACTTACTAATTGCTTTCGCCATTTTTTTAAATGGGCGTATATAAGCAATAAAGTGTCAACCCACACCACTTATCAATTGAAAAGTTAAATTTATTCCTTTACATTATGTATGTATTTAATTTGATAGTTTTGTTTGTGGGTTGAAACGTTATTGCATATGTGCGTCCAAATATAAACTAGGCATAAGACATTAGAAATCCGAAATTTTATTGTCAAGTATAGTAATGAACCACTTTGGTCAAAACATAAGGAGACTTTTACAATAATTGAAAATATTAGAATGTGCGAGAGAGAGAGAGAGAGAGGGATGCAAAAGGTGAACTGGCTCTTAAGGTACTCGCGATATTTTATAGATAATAATAATTTGTACAAATGTTACAGAAGAAAAAACTTGCCGTGCTCATGCACGATGCGAGCACAAAGAACCTATAAGAGAAGTCACCCTCGAGCGATCCCGACCACCTCATACAAACGAAGTTTGATCAATAACAATAGTCAATGAAATGTGCACCCGCTAATAGACCCTTATATCCGTTATATATATCGTACCCTTATTGCAAAAACCAATTATCTGCATTTTTGTACCAAAATTAGGTTAAATATATCAATCGACTCCTCAACTCACGGCGAAGCTGTAGGTAAAACCCATTATCTGCTACGACGCTTTTTTACGGAGATAGCTAGAGTTAAAAGCAACTACCTACAGGTATGATTTAATTACCTTCTTAAAAAAAGAACTAAACTCATTTAAATAATTTAGATTTATAAATCTATACCACAAAAACAATGTATTGTATTATAATATTTTTCAGATGTAGTTGCTTGATTTATCATTATGTCAATATTATTCTGTTAATACATGTTAACCTGCGTTAACAGGTTTCAGCTTTTATTTATTCTTTCAGCGTCTTATCTCAGTGACCGAGTCCAAAGAGTATGTGTCAATGATGTAAAATCATCCGGATCAGCCTCAGTAATGGGTGTACCCCAGGGTTCTATTCTAGGTCCATTCATGTTTTTAGTCTACATAAATGATTTACCACATTTTGTCCAAAATACTTGCGATATTGTACTATTCGCTGATGATACGTCTTTGATTTTTAAAGTCGATAGGACGAAAGACAATTTTGACGATGTAAATAGTGCATTATCTCAAATTTCTGAATGGTTTACGGTAAATAATCTACTTTTAAATGCCAAAAAAACCAAGTGTGTTGAGTTTTTATTACCTAACACGAGAACGGTCAGTAAGAATTTAAAGATAAATAATGAACCTTTGAAAACTGAGGAATCCACAGTATTCTTGGGATTAACCCTGGACTCAAAGCTACAATGGGGCACCCATATAGCAACGCTTGCTGGCAAACTTAGCTCTGCTGCCTACGCTGTTAGGAAGATTCGACAGTTGACTGACATAGAAACTGCAAAAATTGTTTATTTTGCATATTTCCATAGTATTATGTCATACGGAATCTTACTGTGGGGTAAGGCAGCCGATATTGGAAAAATTTTTGTATTGCAGAAGAGGGCAATCCGCGCAATCTATAATTTGAGACCGCGGGATTCCCTTCGAGAAAGATTTAAAGAGATAGGCATTCTTACAGTAGCTTCACAATATATTTACAACAACATAATATTTGTCAGACAAAACATTTTGAGTTACAAAAAAAAGTGTGATTTATCCCATAGACCAAGTAGAAATCCAAATAAGCTCATGTATCCTGGGCTGCGCCTCAAGAGGGTCCAAAAGTCATTTGTGAGAATGGGCGTGACGTTTTACAATAAAATTCCACAGTCAATCTTAAACTTGCCTCTACACAAGTTTAAGAAATCAATTAAATCTGCTCTCATGAAAAAAGCATATTATACAATTGAAGACTATGTAAATGATAAAAAAGCGTGGATATAATTCGCTCCAGTGATTCATAAGACAGTAATAACTATCCTGTGTAACATGATTTTATTGTATTCTGTTCCACGGTGTTTCCACTATATTTGTCTCAGTCATGTCTTAAAATGAGTAGTTTAATATTAGTATTCAATTCGATGCCTTAACATGGGTAGCCTAAGTATGTCATGCTCTCTTTAAAGTTTCTGTGGTGGTGTCGTGTGGTGCGGGTTGTTACGTTCCCTCAAATATGGTTGAGCGAAGCAATGGCTGGATCATGCGTCATGCTCGTGAACGGGTGCCACCAACGGGAATGGGTCTGCTTTTGCCTGCCTGTGTTGACATGTATTGAATTGTATTTATTTGTATTTGTATTGTATTTATTTTTACTTGTATTGTACTCAGGAAAATTCATCGTGGAAGCACTGAATACATAGCATAGTTTCAATAACAATTGTAAAAAAAATTATTTTTTTGAAAAGAGCAACCGCCGAGTTTCTTGCTGGCTCTTCTCGGCAGGAAAGGCATTCCGAACCAGTGGTAGATTCATTGACGATTCAAAAGTGCTTGTAAAAAGTTTATTTGAATAAAAAATATTTCTATTTCTATTTCTATTAATATACTAGAAATTGCTGATGTATCTAAAAAGTAAAATGAACTAAACAACATTAGTTGCTTTTTGCAGAATAATGAACTCAATATTTTGTTAAAATTATTGCAGGTAAAAGAACTTAAGTTCACTTTTACTGTATAAAGACGCGATTAAACGGCGCGCTATAACACGAGCCGAGCCTAGCTCGGCGCGTGGCTCGGCGCGCCACGCGCCGTGTAAACAACTACGCTCGGTGCGGCTCGGCAAACTTTGCCCGATAAACGAGCAGGCTTGCGTCCGCATTAAGCCGAGCCGCGCCTACACGGATGGCGCGGCTCGTGTTATAGCGCGCCGTTTAACCGCACCATAACTGGGCTACGAGGGTTTTTAAACATCTTCACAAATCAAAAGTTTTTTGATTTGTAAAGCTTACAATATAACTCTATCTTTAAGGTGATAGAGAAAAGACTGTCTAAAGATCTTAAGTTTAGTGACTGGCCAACTGCCGGCATCTATAAAAGTAGAAATAAGCTGCTTGACTTGTATGCAGAAAAAAATATAATTATTCTCCCGCGTTTATTGAATATGTAAGAAACTATTCTAAATTGTTTGAAAATGTGTGCATACAAGCAAAGTCACTTCACATAAAACAAAAAATTGTCAATTCTGATAATAAAATTAAAACAGCTTGGGACATCATCGGCGATGAAATGAGTAAACATAAGGTACATAATAATAATAAATTGGAGCTTAAAAGTGATAATCATGTAATTAACTCCGATACAGAAATTGTAAATACATTTGAGAACTTTTTCAGAAATATTCCAATTACTACAACCAGTTCTCTGAATTCCTCGCCAGCAGAAGTCTATCGTCTTCTAAGTAGCAATGTCTCTGAGTGCAATAAGTTATTTAGGTTTGAACACGTTACCCCATATGACATAGTCAAAACATTTAAATCTTTACAAAATAAGAAAACAGCAGATCTATGGGGGATATCAGTTAAAACAATTCATAACATAATTGATATTATTGCGCCATATCTTGCTTTAATTTTTAATAAATCAGTAGATTCTGGATCTTTTCCAGACCTTATGAAATGTAGTAAGCTAATACCGCTTTTTAAATCGGGAAGCAAAAGTGACCTGAATAACTACAGGCCTGTTTCAATTTTGCCAACTCTCAGCAAGATATTCGAAAAAATAATGCTCAACCAACTGCTTTTACACTTTAATTTAAATAAACTCCTACACACTGAGCAGTATGGTTTTACAAAGGGTCGATCAACAACCGATGCAGCCGCAAGGCTGTTACAACACATATTCGATGGGAGAACTCACAGAGTGCCGTTGGTATTTTCTGTGATATGTCAAAGGCATTCGACTGCGTTGATCACGAGACACTTTTGCTTAAACTGAGCCACTATAGCATTAAAGATTTTGCACTTAGTCTCATTGCGTCTTATCTCAGTGAACGATTCCAAAGAGTATGTGTCAATGATGTAAAATCATCCGGATCAGCCTCAGTAATGGATGTACCCCAGGGTTCTATTCTAGGTCCATTCATGTTTTTGGTCTACATAAATGATTAACCACATTTTGTCCAAAATACTTGCAATATTGTACTATTTGCTGATGATACGTCTTTGAATTTTAAGGTCGATAGGATGAAAGACAATTTTGACGATGTAAATAATGCATTATCTCAAGTTTCTGAATGGTTTACGGCAAATAATCTACTTTTAAATACTAGAAAAACAAAGTGTGTTGAGTTTTTATTACCTAACCCGAGAACTGTCAGTAAAAATTTAAAGATAAATAATGAACCTTTGAAAACTGAGGACTCCACAGTGTTCTTGGGATTAACCCTGGATTCAAAGCTACAATGGGGCACCCATATAGCAACGCTTGCAGGCAAACTTAGCTCTGCTGTATATGTTATCTTTACATAGTATAAAACAAAATCGATTCCCGCTGTCTGGCCCTCTTTATGTACGCGTAGATCTTTTAAACTACGCAACGGATTTTAATTCAGTTTTCATCAGTAGATAGAGTGATTCGAGAGGAAAGTTTACAGTTATAGTGTTTCCCTAAATTCCTACGGGAACGGGACAAATGTAGGTGAAACCGCAAGGCACAGCTAGTTATTCTAATATAATAAAACGAAATAGTTTTTTTATTTAAATGAGCTAATCTCTAGAACGGCTAGACCGATTTCAACAAAACTTGCTTTTAAAGATAGCTGAGATTATAAGAAATAATGTAGGCTTCCCCATTTCCCACGGGAACGGGAACTCCTCGGGTAAAACCATAGGGCGCTGCAGTTAGTACGTACAAAGTTAAATGAAATCTACTTTACCTTCAGCCAAAAGTAACTAAAGATATTTATTTTACACCTGTACTGGCTAAAGTTGAACTAAAACGATTTTTGTCTTGATGATTATTACTATTCAAAACAAGTAATTAAATAAAAAATGCCATTAGAGCTACCAGAACGGTAAATTTGAAAATTTGGTAGTTTTTGTATATTCAGGAAAAACTAACTAAGTGAGCTCCTTACCGGTTATTTTCTTCTTTTTGTTGAAAAAATAGTAAGTTTTTTTCAATTATTAACCTACTTAACATTTCTTGAATAGTTTCTTGTTTATAAAAATTATTATTGTTTAAAAATTGACATCATTATAACTAATTTTTAAGTCGTTAAAGTTTCAAATGCTTATAACTCAAAAACTTTTCGCTCAAATTTTGGTGCAGATAATCGGTTTTTGCAATATGGGTACGATATATGTATTATATTTTCGTGTTACGGATAACTTTGAAACTAAATATTTTGTACGGAGATTTCTCATATACAAAGATTGACCAAATCGCGTCGAAGGAAGTTCCTCGAATAATTTTATTTTAATTAATTCATGACAATGCGATCTCTCAGATGGTAAGTGACGGTGCAGCCTTACGGACGGTGTAGCGGCCTAGTCTGGCAGTTTTAATTAAACGCATACCACTAATAGGTTTCTGCAATCCATCGTTCCGGAACGCTAAATCGCTTGGCGGCTTGCTTTAGCGGTAGAATGGTTAGCTACATTTGACTTCACTTAACACACAAGAAACACAGAGGTCCTTTATCATCAACTACTAGAGTGTATCTACAAAATTTCATTAATACTAATTGAGTAATATTCAAATAGGAATCAAGCTTCATTTGTATGGAGTGCACTAGAGATACACTGCTCTTAAACTAAATATTTCGAAACTTATACGCTATAAAGTTTAACTTCAGATGTAGTCCTACTACTGTGCAAATGCAAATATTCGTCAACATCAATAGAGAATTAACAGATTTTTTTTAAATGTCAAATATAACAAAGTGTGACGTCACCGAAAAAAAATGACCAATCGCAGCATCGCAACCACGCGCTCGAACATACAGATATGTTTTGCGACAAAAGCTTAGTAAATTTTTAATTAACAACTCTTTATTTACAAGGATATTTAATTCGAATACATATAAAATGGGAACACGGATATTTCACATGCCAAGTAATGGCGGGTTCTCTTTGATCCAGTGAGGCCAAGGCCGCACTGGCGAGGCGAATGCGACGCGACGGCGACGCTACAGGTCGTGTGTATGCATTGCTGCTTTTCAATAACAAATTTTAACAATGCCTACACTTTGAGAAGGCTTTTTAAGGCCTTGGCGATGTTAAAATACGCCCTTAGTACAATTATTAAGTGTACCGAAGATTTATTTAAATAAATAAATATGTCGCTGATGAGGCCACCACTATGTAGGACTTGTATATTTTAACGAAATTGCTGTCGCGTCGTTATCGCCTACCAAAGCGGTTCCAGTTTGACAGTCGACAGCGCTGGATTGTATACATGTGTCACGAGTACATGACACGATCCAGTAACAATGATCGCTGGCGACAGTGACTGTCGACAGTCACTGGATCAATGTAAACCAACTTTTAGGTCTGCAAGCTTGTGCTGACGAATTTTTAATATTAAAAAAATGTGGTAAATCTTGGAACTATCTAGGATAAGAATTATTCGGATAAAGTTTCAGTCAACGCTTGAGCAATCGCTGAGAGACGATAGTGAATATAAAAAAAGTCGAGAGAGATATATTATTAAAAATTTTATAGAAAAATTTAATCGCGTCAACGATTGTTTAAACGACACGTTCGCTTTTTAAACTAGCATGCAACGTTAGCGATTTAAATGCAACTTTATAAAGTGAACACTTTCGAGTTTTTATTTACAGGACCGACGGCCGGAGCCGTTGAATCACGAAATTCTCTGAATAGAATCCAAAATAAATCCACCAATGATATTCGAGTACTATTCACAAAATAGATTACTTATGAAAAAAAATTAATCAATCTGTACACGAATCGCCGACGAATCGATCGACCACCATTTAGAAAATCTAAGTCTACATCGTACTGTCACATGATTAAATAACCGAACAGACGCAAAGTTTCAAATAACCTTGCTGGTACGCTGCCTACTACAATATTATGCGCTGCGAGTAGGCAACACCGGTTGACAAGCTCAGTGTCTGTTTGATGAGCGTTGTATTTATTTTAGCTCCTCGTCTTCAATTTTTTTGAAAATTCTTTTACTTAAAATGTACTTATATTTTTTGCTTATTTAAAGTTTTAAATAAACTCTATTTTTCCATAGTACGTACTACTGACTGGAAATTATCGTGCGTGCGTGTAAAATTTAGTTAATTAAGAATTAGAACAAAAAATATTCTATTTTAATATAGTAAAATAAAATAAATAGAATATTTTGCGTCACTTATCTCATGACAACCGTACCCAAAATAGGTATCATATTGTACGCGGCATTTTTGCGACTTTGCCTCTGTTCGTTTATTTACTCACGTGGTACAGCCCTCCCTCCGAATTAAAAACACATGAGTAAGACATTTAAAACCACAATGAACACTTGCACTCATAAAACGTTACAGTTCAACTGGTAACCGTTCACATCGTGCCCGTGCGGCACCCGATCATACGCGGGAATGTGTGACGAGTCGCGTCGCCGTCGCCGTCGCCACAATCTGCTGCTTCCACTGAACCACTGCCGCGGCGTGGCGTCGGGGTGACCTTCCATCAATAATGTACTAGATATGTTCGTTACTCTACGCAGAGCAGTCGTGGTCATCGAGTCTTTAGCGGCAGATGTGATTCGCCACTTCTCCCTGCTGGCTGATACCCTGGTATAGATAGTTCAACTTATCTTGGCGCGCGGCACCAAGTGTGCGTAAAGCCTGTATACAGACAGTAACTGTGTGTGCGTGACAGAAGGACCAATAGGCGGCCGCCGCATCATTGCCACACAAATTAAAACTGCATGTTTACAAGCACACGCACACATAACGCCGCGCGCCAAGATGAGTTGAACTATCTATACAGTGGTTCAATGGACCGCCAATAGAGGACGTAATTTGGTCGGTACATCGCATGAGCAATTTTGGTTGTTCTCTAGTGCCGTCCACTTTGCCCACATAACCAAATTATCGATTCATAGAGGAACTGATTGGAAAAAGCGTCTGTGAAAATAAGTTCTCACTTACGAGAACAGGGTAAGTTGCCTATGTTTGATTTTGATCATATTTTATACACAAGAACAAATAAGATTAAAAGGAAAACCAACATTAATGTTTTTTTGAGACAATAGTTTGAGAATAAGACTACCACTAATTTCAAAATTTTTAGAACTTATTTTTCACAGACACTGTACTGACGACCGACGACGTATCTAGTACATTATTGATTCGAGGGGATGACCGAATGAACTTGTGGCGACAGTTCCACCGGAGTTTGCCTCGCGTCAACGTTCGGAGCTACACGACCGTACCCAACTCGGCCGACACGTAGCTCTGGTCTAACTCACTGCCACTGTTCCTCGCTAACTAAACGACGGCTACACCGAGTCCAATATTCACTAACTCAGACTTGAGACGATAGAAATTGTCATGAAGTATAGGGAGTCGTCGCGCTCACCTCGCTTCCCTACGTCAGGCCTCTCTCGGCGATGTACCAGGGCTGCATAGGTCGGGAGGGGCGACGGCGGGCCGGGCGCACTACTACAAGCCGTCGAGCCGGTCGAGGCGGAACTCGTGCTCCACCGAGGAGTCGGGCAGCAGTGCGCTGGGCTCCTCCAGCAGCGTGAGGTCGTCGAGGTCCAGTCCCGCACGGAGTTGCGCCTCCTCGCCGCCGAATATCCCCGGATCCAGTTCACCCGAATAGTCTGCAAACAAATTCCATTTTCATTTATTTATCTGAGCCCGCGAACCCACCGCCAGTCACGCTGGGCACAGGTCTCATCTCGATTTTTTTTTCTTTTTTCGTCGTCGAGCCGTACTGGCGGTTGCTAGTAATCCGAGTTGGGCCTGAACTCGAATAGATTGTCCATTGACGCTTCACTCACTTTGTCGTCGAAGTCAGTAATGTTACCCAATGCGCGCTCTCTCTACAAAGATTAGCCTCATCTGCGCGGGAAATACACACACACACACAACACAACACAGTTGTGTTGTGTGTGTGTGTGTGTATTCACAGCACTCTCTATTCTTTTACTTAGTGCAGTAGAATGGACGTCCGACACGACCGAAGAGAGATCAGGCGTTGGACCGACGGCTTTACATGCTCTTCCACGCGCAGCGGTTTTACACCGCTTACTTCGGGGTAGTAATGAGAATTATTTTATCAGAAAACCCTGATAAATTTTTTTACAATCCAACCCGAGACTTCGTCATCCGCAATTGAACATACTAACCGCTAGACCAACGATTTTCTTTTTAATCTCCTCTCGAATAAGGTTTTGCCTCACCTGTCAGTATGATGTCGGGTATGGAGGCGGGGGTGGCGGGCGTGGCGGGCTGCGAGGGCGAGGCGAGCGGCTGCAGCGCGGAGTAGGCGCCGCCGCCCGCCACGGGGTCGCGCGCCCGCCGCGGCTCGGGCGCCGGCTGCCCCTGCGCGTGCTCCCCGTGCCCGTGCGCGCCGTACGCCATGTGCGTGTGCGCGCCGTGCACGTTGTGGCCGTGCGACGACTGCAACGACACATTACTGTGATAAGCCTAAAAAAAGAAGAGCACATGAAAACACACACGCCCGCATTCCGCGTCCTCGTCGACTTGTGGCACTTTGCTGTAGAATGAATACCTCGTATGTCATAAAAGCGTATTTTTATTTTGCTTTGTAAAATACGAATGAAAACCTAAAATTTTATAATTCGATTCAGAAGCACTTTGTAAAACTTTATTTGAATAAAACACTTTTCTTTTCTATTCTACATGCATTGGATTGTTTTGCATTTTTGAAGCTTTATTGTGAAAACACTGTTTTACACACACATGATAGTACATTTTTGTTATCTATTGTAAAAAAATTTTTTTTTGAAAAGAGCAACCGCCGAATTTATTGCTGGCTCTTCTCGGCAGGGACGGCATTTCGAACCAGTGGTAGATTCATTGACGATTCAAAAGTACTTGTAAAAGTTTATTTGAATAAAAAATATTTCTATTCTATTCTATTCTAAAAAAAAAAGCAGCTTACCTGAGAGTATGTGTGCGTTGAGTTCGTTGTCTGCTGCGAATGCGGCGAACTGTGGTTCATATACGTCGTATTGTAGTTCGACGTGGGGGGGTCCAGCTGACAAACAAACACACGTTAAACGACACAGCTCTCACTCAACTAGCACGACCAAAAATAAAGCTAAGATAATGATATAAAAAAATTAATACCTTTGTGCACAAGTGATTCAAGTAACATTATTATAAGTATCCAGATATTAACGTACGAGTACATCAAACTCTTCATACAAATCTCATGCACACAAGAAAGTTATATATGATAATTTATATACAACATATTGCTCAACTGGCATTAATGTTCTGTAGTTAACCTACCGAGATTTAACTCTTTGTTGGCATATATAACAAACCCGGGTTAGTTTTTTGATGCTATAAGTATAAGTAGTTTTTGTAAACTTTATGTAAATACTTTTTACTAGTTGTGTTAATGCAGGTTAGAATGGTATGTTCTACAAAAACTTATGATACATAACGATCGATATACGACGAACGATATAACGATCCCAAGAGAGCGAAAATTAACGTACTTGATGACCAAAACGTCACTTGAATCACATGGGCACCAAGGTATCCAAAATATGCTAAAACCTGGAAATACCACGAGACGAAACATCAACTAAAATCTGAATTTAGAAAAACTTAAGCGACTTTTACAAAGTAGGTAAGTACAATGAATTAAAATTATTAAAAAAAAGGTAACCATCTTACTAAATCATTTGTACACAGACTCTAAAACTTTCTAGATAAGCTTAAAAGTACATATTGTTATTCTTTTTTTCAGGACACATCCCAAAAATGATGGCACTATTTTTAGACCTATTTTGTTGTTTTCACAGTGTACAAGCGAATTAGTCCCAATATTCTTATATACCGTTGACAAAAAAAAGCTATTTTCTGAATAACAAAATGTACCATGCGCTATATGCTTTTAAAACAACCTAAACTCCAAGCCATGCTTGTGCTTTTCATTAAATTAAAATATCGTTTTCCCTGTAGTTTTAAGTAAAAATAAAAGACGTTAAGTATACCTAAAAGCAACTAAAGTACGAGTAATGTGAAACATGCTAGAAAAAATTACGCTTACAATTTTTTTTTAATTACGAACTAAATATTATATAGAAACCTAAACTCCCAAAGCTTAAATAGTACCATAGATAGGTAGATGTCGAATAAATAGCACCGATAAATATATCGTTTAAGATTTTAAAAATATGTACCTACCTGTAAAAAGTATACTCTATGACAAAATCGAAACTATACTATAGTACTATTTTAAGCAGTACATAAAACGAAATGCTATTGATATTAATTTGAAAAAAAAAAAAAAATCTTTCATTTCCTTTTATGTACTTGCAACGAGGTAAATGTGCGCTGACGAATATGAGAACTAATAAAAAAAATGTGCGACGTTCTATGTCTTCGGATCGTCTGATTGCGAACGACAAAAGCGTTTTATGTTTTATATATTCTGTATACATAAAGAAGGGGTAAAATTCTGGGTATATATATAAAAATAAAACTTGACTAATTTAAGGCGGAAACATAGGCGTACGACACAAAACGTTGTTTTATGTGATTCTCTTCTCTTAAGGCAGACAGACAGAGTCAATCAATTAATACAGGTCATCATCAAGTTAACTCGATACTGCTATAGTATATACTTAGTCTTGCCATAAATATTGTTACAAATTAAAAACTTTTGATATTAATATTTTCTGAATTAAAATTTGGGACGCGTTTATTATGTTAGAAACTGCGATAGTTTCTCAACACTTCTACATATTTTTTTTGAGGTAAATATTAATTTACAATATGCAATGGGATGTTAAAGAAAACAGAAGTGGAGTGATTGCCTTGCACGAAGTGGGTATGGAGACATCGGTTATTTTCAAGACACTTCAAAAGCTTAGTATCAGCTTATATGTTCGTATATCGTACTATCGACAGATAAAGCAACATTTCCTCTGTCGAAAGATCGTAAATGATCGGGGGGGTCGCGTACTATTGGGACAACAAGGGCTGGTAACCATTTTAAGGTCAGAATTCTCTGAAACCCCATAAGGAAACCAATAATCTTATTGCAAGTAAAGAAGATTCCTGCTAGGGCTCTTTCGCGTATTATTAAACAAGACCTGAGGTTTGGTGTTTATCGTCAATATACAAGACATACCCTAAATCAATCCCTACAGTTAAAGAGAGTGTATTGATGAAAACGCATTCTGTCCCGATACGCGGGTGAAAGGCAGAGAAATATCCTCTTTCCTGATGGAAGATTTTTCACGATTGAAGAGCATAACAACAAGCAAAATGACAAAGTGTACGCTCATAGCTCTAAAGAAGCTTCGCAAGTGGTTGGAAAGATACCAAGTGGTCATGATCCTGCGTTAGTCATGGTTTGGTGAGGGCTGTCTTATCAAGGAGTCACAAAGCTTCATTTTTGTGAAAAAGGCGTGAAGACTTCAGCCAAAGTGTATTAAGCGCTGTCTTAAATCGTGTTGTGGAACCTCTCAGCAATTCAATTTTTAAAAATGTGCTGTGGACTTTCCAACAAGACACTGCACCTGGTCACAAAGCATGAAGTACCCAAGCCTGGCTCGAAGCCCGCGTTTCGGAGTTTATAAGGGCTGAAGACTGGTTCTTATCTAGCCCAGGTTTGAACCCCTTGGACTAGAAATTTTGGTTAGTTTTAAAGGACATGCACTGCTCTAAACGATACACCGACATTGAGTTTCTTACGAAATTTCTACAGCTAGCAGTGGCTAAATTTCTCACGAAAACTGGTGCGTAATTCCATAGATCCGTAGTCAGATAGATGAATGGCCTCTATCAAAGCCAAAGGTGCTCATTTCGAATAAAAGTATTTTCTAGTTATTGCTGAGACTTCAATAAATATGTACATATAAGTTTTATTAAGATTACATTGCTTTATAAAAAATACATACATTTTCATTTGTAACAGAACTTATGGCCAGACTAGTTATACGCGTACAGTACAAATGTATTATATATGTATGTACGCATATAGTACATAGTACATATATCATTTTTTTTTTTAATTTATTTAAAAATAAAACATTTGAAAGATAAAAATTTTTGCAACAGCTTGAACCAAATCTCTGGCGTGCATGATTATATGAATTATTAAATACCCGACGACGAAATATTAGATGATGCCGCGATTTCGTCCGCGTGGATTAAGGTTTTTTAATTTTCAAGAGAACTCTTTAGTTTTCCGGGATAAAATTTAACCTACGTGTTAATCCTGGATATGAGCTATCTCCATTCCAAATTTCAGCGAAATCGGTTCATTCGTTGTGACGTGAAAGAGTTACAAACATTCATACACACACACAAACTTTGGACTTAAGAATATTAGTGTGATTATAGCAAAAAATAATACAATTTAATTTGACTCAACACGCGAATAATAAATAGGGTTAGATCGCGTGTTTCCGCCTTTATTTATTTAAGACCAGGGACAAACCTAACTACAGAAACGCGGGCAAAATTCAGCTGCAATTTAACATAATATTAAAATTTTAGGCGTCCATAAGATTCAGCTTTACTGCTAATAATAAGGGATAGTCTATCGTACGATGATTGATGTGCAAGACCATTTTTTGGAACTTAAAAAAAATTGTTTTTATTCTACTCAGTCATTCATCAATCTTGATTGATGGAATTGACTGATCTACAGATTCGTGGCGCATCCGTGTAATTAAAAACATAGCAACAGTTACACACGATGCGCAAAATAAGTTTGACACTTGCATTCTACGGCGCGCAGAGGTCAGTCGTCAGTGAAGGGTTAACGGGTTTATCATGTTGTCGGGTTAAGCGTCATGTGGTTAGGTTGGGACGCGCCGAATACCTTAGAGAACTTATGCGTGCGTTTCTCCGTTATATTTTGTCCCTGGCCTAAAGCTTGAACAGTCACAACACACGACCGCAACATGTTCAACACGGCACTTAAAAGTTGTAATACAAACTCTTTCAAACTGCCGTTTTTCATAGAGTGCCTTGTATTATGAATAGGTTATATGCATGTATCTTTTTAAACTTTTAAATTATTTATTATTTATTCAATCATTTAAAAGTACATATTAGGTGCAAACCAATTGTGTACGTTTTGAAATATTAATTAGCCCGCACGTAGCTTAGGGCTTTGATTTATTAAATTTAAATAATGTAATAAATAATTATAAAGTGTTTAAATAAAAAATTGAGATAAGATTTCCCGTCGATAAAGATTTCGGAAACAAAGTTTTGAAAAAAAAAAAAACACACGCATATTCCTTTTTTTTTTACACGCGGCAATGATCCAGCCGCAATGCTGCCGCAACGCGTTGTGATTGTTTGAGCCTTTGGGCCTTGTCCTCCGCCGCGAAAGAGTAGATACGAAATTTGGATTTAATTTTTATTTAAGTATCCGTTGTACGACAAGCATAGCTAGCTGCCTCTCGAGCCGCACAGGCCAATATCACAATCTTCTTCGCGTAACTTTATCGACAGTGAAAACGAAGATGTGACTGGCGTTTGTTTATACAGCGGCAAAATTGGGTGGGAAAGAGATAAAATGTCTACGTTAGAACAGCTAGCTAGCTTTCGCTATCTCTATTTCGCAGCGGAAATCGCCGCAGAACCTAGCCCCTAGCCACGAAATAAACGCTTTAAGCGAAGTCGCTGCAAGAGTCAAAATGTATCGCGTTCATATTTTAAGGTCACAAAACTGTGCTACAATTTGCAGCACTTTTTGGTGGCCAAAGGATTAACGAAATGGGTAACATACCCATTGTCAAAGGCCTATGTCAAATATAAATTATTTCTTTGTGATTATTAAACATGTATGCAGTTTTCCAAAAATAAGTAGAATTCACATCCTCCGTTAGTTTGAAGTTTGATAACAGTTTTAAATTATAGACCGTACTACAAAAAGTACGTCAAATGTTCTTTATTTTGTTCATCATACAAGCTTCGTTGAGTTTTTGAAGTTTGATAAAAGCTTCATTCATTCATACGTATATTGTATAAGCATTTAGATTCACTTGACGATTCGAAAGCACTTTGTAAAAGTTTAAATAAAAAAACTATTGTATGCTATTTGTTTTTGATGCTTGCAGCGCAGCGAGAGCTCACTAATAGCGTTGTTTTCGTGGGCGACGGGTAGTGAGGGTTGTCGCTCTCGATCAGAAGTGCGTCTACCAAACTGTATATACACGTATATGGAAACAGTATGGTATGTGGTGCCGTACGTTCTCCGCGACCTCAACGTGCGCGGTCCAGCCCGACTCCACGAGACTCTGCACCAGCTGCGCCCAATCCTTAGCCAACATCCACCAACGTTACACACATATGCGTAGGCACACACAACCACGCGATAAGGTTACTATTTGCCTGACGCTTTATTGATCAGTTTCTTGATTTGTCCGACAAATAAGGTTACACTATCGTTGCTTAAATTGCTGTTACTGTTTTTGTGGGATCACCTAAAAATGTTTGCATTGGTTGCCCCAAAGGTTACTATTTGCCTGACGCTTTATTAAGCAGTTTCTTGATTTGTCAGAGTAGTAAGGTTACACTATCGTTTCATTATACTGGTAGTACTATATTTGTGGGATCGTCTAAAAATGATTGCATTAATTTCCCCAAAGGTAACTATTTGCCTGACGCTTTATTAATCGGTTTCTTGATTTGTCGGAGTATTAAGGTTACACTATCGTTGCTTAAACGGCTGTTACTGTTTTTGTGGGATCACCTAAAAATGTTTGCATTGGTTGCCCCAAAGGTTACTATTTACCTGACGTTTTATTAATCAGTTTCTTGATTTGTCGGAGTAGTAAGGTTACACTATCGTTGCTTAAACTGCTATTACTGTTTTTGTGGGATCGTCTAAAAATGATTGCATTAGTTGCCCCAAAGGTTACTATTTGTCTGACGCTTTATTAATCAGTTTTTTGATTTGTCGGAGTAGTAAGGTTACACTAGCGTTGCTTAAACTGCTATTACTAAAAATGATTGCATTAGTTGCCCCAAAAGTTAATATTTGCCTGACGTTTTATTAATCACTTTCTTGATTTGTCCGACAAATAAGGTTACACTATCGTTGCTTAAATTGCTGTTACTGATTCTGTGGGATCGCCTAGAAATGATTGCATCAGTTGGCCCAATGGAGTAGTTTAATTAATCATCATGAAAGGACATCATGTCTGAATTCACTTGGAGAAAAAAGGTATATTCGTTAAAAGAACTGACTTTTCCTAATAATTAATTGGGTACTTGACTGTTGTCAAAATGTGGACTGTTGTCATAGTATTAGTAATACTTCGATTAAATAAGTATATTTTTCTTTTATAAATATAATATAAAACCGTGATTTCATTCTTAAACCCTTAATAATATGATGTAGACGAGTACCTAATATAAGACACCCGATTATATAAGTATATTTTAATCTTTGATTATAAATAACATGATTGACTTTTTACTTTTTAAGTTACTGAATCATTCAATATAGTAGTTGATAAAATATCAACGTAAAATTCTTGATTTGTGCAATAGAAACTTTCTCTTTTGACTGTAATAGTAAAATAACAGGTAATTGTAATAAATTTTTTAAGACCAATAGTAACCTTAAACAGTGGTTGATAGCACAGATATTATTAATCAACTAGGTATATAAATCGAGTTTACATTAAACATAGGGCATGACATATTTAGGGCACAACTTATATTTATCGATATTATATTAAGTGTTTTGGATTTATTTACCTAATTCTACATGTGATTCTTATGTTAAAAATACATGACGTATTTTTCATTGTATCTCACTAAACAGTGCATTTTTTACGATACTTAAGTGCTGTTATCTATATATTTCATGTGTTCGCTGATATTTCGCAGCGAGTGCCAAAATTCACTAGATTTTTGTATAATATATAATACAATATTTTCTCGTTTGTTTAACACATTATTCATTATATAAACTAAACTAATTTGGCCATTGGGGTAAATCCACGTTTATTTGTTACAGTTAAATTTACTCACAACTCCTTGCTATTTATCCATTGAAGCATTGAAATGGTAAGATTTATGACTTCAACATGATTGACATACAAATAAAGTATCCAAGCACATTGTACTTGCATTTATAATGATAAAATAAAATAAATGGAAAGTGAACACTTCGATAGTTGATTTGTGGAGATTAAAAGATTTCTTTTTGCACTACATATAGATTCAATGTTCAATTTTACAATAGGGTATTTTACTCTTTTTTGAAAAGTGTCTCAATTTGATCCTAAGGTGATAATTTACTACTAGAAAGTTTATCTATTTAGATTTTCGCGCGTAAATTGACGAAAACGCTAGATGACGTCATCTCGACAGTAAACACTGAGTAGGTAGTTTAAGTACCTATAACAGTGGCAGATGACAATAGCTAATAACATTAATTAACGAGGTGCTAAATGAAAGATTCTTTATTTACAGACATTATGACGTAGTGTTCTAGGGGTGCTGTTTTGCATATTTGTAGCACAGATAAAAAAAGTGAAAACTTTGAAATAAAGTATAAAATTTATTTTAGAATTTTGTGTACTGAAACTAACAGTTCCCAATTTGTAATTACCTAAACTATCTAATTTAATATATATATTTTTAGATTATTTCTTAGTAGGAGTAAAATACCCTATTAACAAGAGTTTATTAACACTAGGCGGGAAAACGTATTTCTTTCTCGAACCTTAATCTTTTGACAACTTAAAACAATGACAGGTGACAATGACGTTGCAGTTACCTGCCACAGACAATCTTAATGACACAGAATGGGGCCAACAGAAAGTTAAGTAAAAACAAGTAGCATTAAAATTAATGTGGACTTGAGAATGATATATTCGACGGTTATAATAATATTCTAATAATGATTATTTATGACACAAACCAAAATAGAAAATTAAAATATTTTTTCACACTAATTGTTCACAATACAATATATTTAATAGCTATCAGATTTTAGTGTATAAATAATAATGCTTCATCACAATATTAAACGTTTTCATTTTTCTTTCATCATTTTCATTTGTGAACGTCTTGTATAATACAGTAGAATGTAAGCTTATGCGTGAAATTAATTTAAAATTCTCGGCCTTTTCATGGCTATAATAAACACAGAATTCGACATAAGTTTCTCTTTAAAAGTGAAACTTCTTCAGTAAGAACAAAGAAGCTGTTATGCTTCCGTCCATAACTGTAATAAATGTGAAACTTCTTTGGTATAAAAAGATGTTAAACTTCCGTCCAGAACGGTAATAAATGTGAAACTTCTTCGGTAAGCAAAAAAAGCTGTTATGATTCCGCTTAGAATCGTAATAAATGTGAAACTTCTTTGGTATAAAAAGAAGCAGTTACTTCCGTCCAGAACAGTAATAAATGTGAAACTTCTTTGATATAAAAAGAAGCTAATAAACTTCCGTCTGGAACAGTAATAAATGTGAAACTTCTTCAGTATGAAAAGAAGCTGTTTTGCTTAAATTCGGAGCGATAATAAATGTGTTTCCTTTTTGCACCCGGTTTCATCTTACTCTATTGGTGTATCCGAGTAAAGGAACAAAGTTAGCTTACCATTGTGATTTGCTCGAACGGTTGTAATAGGGCTTGGTGCAGGTTGCTGTAGTCAGTCTGCGGTGATTCTACTGGACTGCCTGGACTGTGCACCATCTACAATTGTTAGTGAGTCTCAGTTGATAGAAAGACAATTTTTAAGCACTAAATACAGATCTGGACGGATGGAACATTTTTTTTTTTGGGACAATAGTGCAACGGGTGGGGTTCGAACCTGCGACCTTTCAGCTTTCAGTCCGCACCTTTAACCATTGGGCTACTGAGGCTTCGAAAAAGTACGTTAGTGGTACTAATTGAAAGTGACATTTCGCTCATTTGCGACAAGAGTGACATAATTCAAAATCGACGAGAGAATTCTCTCGTTAGAGAGTAATGTTTTGTGGATGCTGCGGTCTCGAAACAACACAGCGGCCAACAAAGCGACAGAGCATTAAGTCATAATCTCTCTCGCTCTTATTTTTTTGTGCTTAGCGTAATGTTGTTTTTTTAGCAAAGAGTATAAATTTTCGACACTAAAATTGGTGAATTTTGAGTTATGTCACCCTTGTCGCAAATGAGCGATTTGCCGCGACATCGCCCAGAATGGGTCATTACAGCTCAGGGTAAACCCTAAGTAGGGTAAGTTTGTACGTCAAGTCAACGTTCATGTTAACCTAATTAGCTTGTCTACATTACGTACCGTAACGTACGCTACTCACCGTCGGCGAAGGTACGTTGATATTCGACGTGGATGAATATTGCGAGGGTGGACTACAGTGTGATTGGTACTGACTCGACGTGATCCAGCCGTGGTCTAGCGAGGACATATTCTGTAACCGGACAAAATACCTACCCTTTACTACACCATATTATAGGATAACTAGATTTAGCCTCCGACTTCTCTCAAGTCTCACTCGCTTAAGTTCGATTTTTCAAACCCCATTTAACCCCTTTGTGGTTGAATTTTTAAAAATCCTTTCCACATCGCTATGTCATAGGAGCTTTCTGTCAATTTCAGGCCATCCAGCAATTTGAGCTGTGCGTTGAAGGTTAGTCAGTCAGTCACCTTTTTTTCCTTTTATATTTTTAAAGATCATCTGAAAATATTTACTTTCTTACCATAAATTCAGTAAAAATTTATGGTAAGAAGCTTGTCACATTATACATTATAATAATTATATGGGCTCGGATAGCAAAACTGCTTCAGAATGCTTGAATTTTTGTTTTTTGAATGCACACAAAATTGCTTTACTACGTCGTGAGAAAATTTTCAAACAAAGTTTCAACATAATAAGCTTAGCAACATTTTAAAAAGTTCATCTTATTGCTCACTTTGAACGTTTCGAATCTTACAAAGTATACAAACGACAAAAGTATGTATAAACCGTACAAACGGTACCTCACAAGCCTATGTAAATGAAGCAAAGTTGCTTACTTCTATGCAATTTTAGCATTAAACTTAAATTATCTTATGCCTAATAAGTAAACCTTTACAACAGTTAATTCGCATGCAATAAGAACCGTGGAAAAGTAAATGAACAACTTTTAAAATGGATTTGGTTAATTTTAGAGCAGAATGGTAATGAATAATGAGTGATAATGCATGCTTATTAAATATGAAGCTAAAAAAACTAATTGCCAAAATTATTGTCGTACCCACTCCTAACATGAGCTTTCCGCTTATTTGGAGGGGAGAGGAAAATATAAGTCAAGGTTAGCATGGCTAAAACTCTTAAAAAATATAGAAAAGAAACCTAAACCCTAAACGTATAAGACAAATACTATTTGATTACACGTCAAGTGAATTAACTATAACTTCAAAAACTACACATTTAGAAAATTAACAACATCGCCAAAAATCGCCCCCCATTCTGGGCCATCCTATCTTTACTAATATTAGTAATATCCTTATCTTACTTCTTACTAATATATAAATGCGAAAGTGTCTGTTTGGTGGTTTGTCCTTCAATAATAAATCCTGCAACAGAGCTACGGATCGACGTGATTTTTTGAGGAACTTTAGAGTGACATAGTCTACTTTTTATCCCGGAAAATCAAAGATTTCCCGCGGGATTTTAAAAACTAAATTTACGCGGACGAAGTCACAAGCATCAGTTAGTACGTGATAAATTAAAGTGACTATGAAGATTAAAATTATTTATTCCCTAACCACATGTGCCATAGTTATGTGAAAAATAATAATAAATAAATTATATTATTATTCAGATTACATAGAAGCAGGTTCTTGTAGAAAATGTAGAAAATTATGGTGTGAATTTTTTATACAGAGATATTAATGCAAGATAAAACTAAGCAGTTTTTCCGTAAGTGTTATCAATGGTATTTTTAATGTCAAAAGCATGCAAATTTGAAGCAAATTAAGATTTTTCGTAAAAAATGTTACTGTAGGTAATATGGAAACATTATATTGCTGAGCGATAATGGTTAGCGAAAAAATGCTAACGGTTACTTTTTTGATGCAAATTATTGCATCGTAAGCACAAAAGCTAAGTTTGATGGAAAATTAATCGAAGATAATTAGTATTAAAAGAAGGTTATAAAAGAAAACGAACCTTATTATGATGGAGATAATTATTTGTGTTTGGTACAGATAAGTGATTCTGAAATAAACAAAAAACAAATGACTGGTGTTGGAAGCAAATAAACAACAAAATATAAAAAAGGAAATATTAAACATCTAAAAGGAAAGTGGGGCGCCATGTAAAGGATAGTAAGAGGATGGTTTGGATTAACGGAAATGTTAAACATCTAAAAGTAAAGAGGGATTCTATGGAAGACAGTGTGTGGGTCAACAGAAATGTTAAACATCTAAAAGGAAAGAGGGATGCTACGGAAGACGGTGTGTGGTTCAACGGAAATGTTAAACATCTAAAAGTAAAGAGGGCTTCTATGGAAGACAGTGTGTGGGTCAACAGAAATGTTAAACATCTAAAAGGAAAGAGGGAAGCTACGGAAGACGGTGTGTGGTTCAACGGAAATGTTAAACATCTAAAGTAAAGAGGGATTCTATGGAAGACAGTGTGTGGGTCAACAGAAATGTTAAACATCTAAAAGGAAAGAGGGATGCTACGGAAGACGGTGTGTGGTTCAACGGAAATGTTAAACATCTAAAGTAAAGAGGGATTCTATGGAAGACAGTGTGTGGGTCAACAGAAATGTTAAACATCTAAAAGGAAAGAGGGATGCTACGGAAGACAGTGTGCGGTTCAACGGAAATGTTAAACATCTAAACCATACATCATTGAAAGCATCTAATCTAAACACAAGACTGTGAAACTAAACTTTTGTTATTATTTTGTCGAAAATTATTTGCGTGATTTCGGAACTTCCAAGTGTAAATATTTTATTATTTTTAGTATTTTTATTAGCTTCAAATGTAATGTTAAAATTGCGCTGTAAAAATTAAGTGAAATAAAAATTTGCGGTTGTTTTGAATTACACAATTCGAAGCCACCGCCCTTTCATACTAAAGTAGGCACGCATAGCAACTTACGGTCTGGGGCTTGTTTCGAACGATACAAGGCAGGCGGGTACGCCAAGTTTCCTAATTTCAAGTTAAGTAAATTTTCCAATTAGAACTTTTTAACCGAAAAACGCAATATCGAATATAGATCTGTATTTGACGTCAATATTTTTAACTAACGTTACATCTTGGAAGCGAAATTCGATAACGATATTCGAAATCTTTTTTTTTTTATTTGTACCCATCTACCCACTACTTCTGTCATTTACTTACAATCTCCTACTCTATCAAACTGTGCGACATAAACTATGTATAAAGCTTTGTGGAAGAGACGAGACTTCCCGCGGATAGCACGCTCTTAGACATATAATTCAGTGTAGATACATCTAATTCTAATAACCTACTACTATTAAAATAATACTGAATCCTACTACTACTATAGTTCTTGTAATTCACGAACGTGCGTGCACTTTACTAGTGATTACGTCGTGTACATGCACATTGTGTAAGTGTGCGTGCCTGTGGGAGCGGTTAGGCACGAGCATTGCGCTCGCTCACACTTATTCAAGCACAAGTAAAGTGCACTCGTGAATTGCAAGAAGTATACTACTGACACTGCGGTATCTAAGCGTACTTGTGTGTCGTAGAGAGTGTGGTCGTGGTGTATCGTCGCCAGCGGCACCGTGGCCCCCACCGGCGAGCCGGAGGCGGGGGACAGGCCCCCCGTCGCGGGGGACACGCTGCCGCCCCCGGGGGACACCGCGCCCGGTGACGTGGGACTCTGCAGACAGACGTGATCACTTTGCCTTTCTTACATACTTTTTTGCTTGAATTACATATTCAAGAGAAGGAAAATCGTTACTCGACCCATCTTGAAGGTAGTGAGGCGGTGGGAAGTTCACGGAGGTGAGGTCGGCGCCCGCTGCTCGTACCCGCTACGTCTTTACAACACGGATGCACGTACGTATCTGGGCTGATGGAAGTCGGAAGACCTCTGGTAAGGCAGTAGTCGGTCGGGGGAAGGTCGGTACCCGCAGCTCGTAACCGCTACGACACCTACAACGCGGATGCATGTACGTATCTGGGCTGATGCGACACCTACAATACGGATGCACGTACGTATCTGGGCCGATGGTAGTCGGAAGACCTCTGGTAAGGCAGTGGTCGGTCGGGGGAAGGTCGGTACCCGCAGCTCGTAACCGCTACGACACCTACAACGCGGATGCATGTACGTATCTGGGCTGATGCGACACCTACAATACGGATGCACGTACGTATCTGGGTTGATGGTAGTCGGGCGAGGTCCGGTGCGGCAGGTAGTGGGGCGGGGGGAAGTGCACGGAGGTGAGGTCGGGCAGCGAGCCGCCCGGCACCTGCAGCTCGCCGCACGCCAGCCCGCCCCCGCCGCCGCCGCCGCCACCCCCGCCGTCCCCTCCGCTCTCGTATACGCTGTAAGACAGGTAACTGAGCTTGTTAAGGCCGGCTGAATATTATCAAAATTCCGCAAAAAATCTCAATCTACTTATAATAAGACAGAAAGCAAGTAAAGACTGGCCGTAGGTATATTCTGAGAAATTTTCAGCTACAAAAAAATCTGGTGAATGTAGGAAGTCACTACAATCTACATACGGCTCGATCTGACACTCGCCGACAAGCCCTCTCGATATAAACCGTTACTGAAGCCGTGGGTCTGTTATCCATACATAACCTTAATTTCACTAGCTGATGCCCGCAACTTCGGCCGCGTGGATTTAGTTTTTAAAATCTCGGAAACTCTTTGATTTTCCGGGATAAAAAGTAGACTATGTGTTATTCCAGACTCTAATCTATCTCTGTGCCAAACGTAAAAGGGCGTAATTGAGTAACAAACATCCATCACTTCATCTATTTATCCATAAAAAACCATCCAAACTTTCGCATTTATAATATTAATTAGCAGGATATGCGCCAATACCGGGTGTATAACCTCAATAATTGATAGTCCCATACAGTGTTTAGTAGAATTTAATTCATTGTTTGTATTACGTGTTGCGTTGTCTATGAATCACTTACTTGTTATTGTTGGGTATTCTTGGTATTTCACATGATGATCGAGGACGGTTCGTTGGATTCATTCCCATCGTGTTCAGTACGTTGACATTAATATTTGCACCTGAAAGTAATAAAATAACAACAATGGCACTCACGGTTCTCTATGCCGTTCATTTTAAAGGTTATCCCACACATTTTGCTATAGGCCTTTGGCATATTTATAAAAACTACTAGTTGATGATTTAGTTTTTTAAAAATCTCGCGGGATTTCCTTTTTTCCGGAATAACAAGAAGCCTATGTCACTCTCTCGGTCCTCAACTATACCGATGCAAAAAATCAGATCGATTCGTTGCTTTGTTGCCGCGAGATTGAAGGATTTGAGGTATGAGTTGAATGTACACTGCCATACCCCTTCTAAGTTATCCCGCTACCATCTTAGACTGCATCATCACTTACCAACAGGTGAGATCGCAGTCAAGGACTATCTGGTTTAAAAAAAAAGATGTACAACTTTTTTTTTTATGAGATAGGCTTGCGCTTGACGACAATCAATGATGTAAAGCATTGATGAGGTCAGATTATACGTGGCCGGAAACACAGAAGCTGGAAGTGCGTTCCATACTTTAGCCGTTCGTTTCAGAAACGTTGAACTGAAGCGTTTCGTGCGAGTAGGTAGACTTACTTCGTCGGTGATTCTGATGGGGATGCAGGTGCGGATGGCCGTGGGAATGCAAGGGGTGGTGCGGCGACAGCGGCTGCGCGACCGCCTGCTGCTCCCCGCACGACTGGTGCAGCGCCGAGTCGGAGTTTGTCCGCCGCCAGCTGCTGTCCGGTGGGGGGCTACAACAGAAAACGTACTACTGACGTGATGCAGCATATTTAATCTATGATTAACACTGAATTGGCTGACACTATACATTCTTCTTCTCAATCGGTGACTCTTGACAGAGTGGTCGTGCCCGCTAAAATGATGCGACATTAGTCGTCGTCGGTCTCCTTAGTTTTGTGTCGCACCGCCTCCCGCGGGACACTATACATATGACAGCTTAATTCTGCAGGGCGATGGGCTAAAAATATATCAATCCTTAAAGGACAGCGTCAATGTCAAAATATGGTTAACCCTCAACCTATCTTGAATACACTGACCGTGCTCCTCACCCGTCTCCGAAATCCTCTTAACCATATTTTGACATTGACGCTGTCCTTTAAGGATTGATATATTTTTAGCCGATCGCCCTGCTGGATCAATTTGAAAAGCCACATTTGACATATGAGTGTCTCTGGAACTAATGGCGCACCAACCTCTACTTTGTACGACTTCGTCCGTGTGGATTTAGTTTTTAAAATCCCGGGGGAACTCTTTGATTTTACGTCCGTGAAAATCACGTCGATCAGTCGCTCTGTTGCAACTTTATTGAAGGACAAACCAACAAACAAACAAACACACTTTCGCATTTATAATATTAGTAAGGATAAGGATAAGAATAGAATAGAATAGTTTTTTATTCAAATAAACTTTTACAAAGTGCTTTTGAATCGTCAAAGCGTCAAATGAATCTACCACTGGTTCGGAATGCCGTTCCAACCGAGAAGAACCAGCAAGAAACTGGGCGGTTGCTCTTTAAAAAACAAAAAAAATAATATATTATTATAACAATGTTGTGTACAATTTACAATAATTAATATTCACTATATATCCACGCTTTTTTATCTTTTCTAAAGCTACAGTGCCACAGGTAAAATAGGTATTTCCTGTGATCTAAAATGTATAGACGATCGTTTCGTTTAGTAAAGAAATAAAACGGCTGATAGCTCGTACGAATGATACAGTTGCACTACTTTCAATACAGTTGACCTATGTCAATAACCGGATGGTTGACCTGACCATATGTTGTGACAAGTAGTAAGTGGGTACTTACGATATAATTAGATCACAACTTTCCTTTTGGGCCTCAGAGGGCAAGTTTAATTGTCTGTCAGGGTCTCGATATAAATTACAGCAGTTAAAAAACTAGTTCATCTTTAAGACGGTACTCTAGTCCCAAGGAATTTGAAAAATAGGTATTTGAAGAAAATATCGCCGTCGCGCTGCGCCCGACCAACAGGAGTTATCCATGTGTACGAGTAGTGTATTTGTGTGCGCGAGCCCTCGCCCCTCCCATGCCCGTAACATTCACCCGCCGGCCGCCTGCGGGTGAATAAATATATTTTGAAACTTTGAATCGCATGATGCTTTACTATTGATACTGAGCCCAAAACAATTTTTTTTTTAATTTATCGTCTGTCTGTATCTTGGCCGCGCATCACACTGAAACTACTGGACGGATTTAAATGAAACGTAACATGATTTAAGTTCATACTACGAGGTAAAATATAGGATACTTTTTATCCCGAAATTCAGCACGGTTCCCTTGGGAGAGGGGATGAAAGTGAAAATGTGTATTTCATTGTAATTCATTAACGTGTACTCCGATTTCATTCATTCATTTTTTATTAGAAAGAACATACTGCAATAATTGTTCTGTAATTATTTCAAGGTCGTCAGTTTAGTAGTTCAGAAATTATAGACTTCACAATGCTCAGTTATAGGTCCAAATAACTTGAACCCCGTTACGTACAGGAAACTTTGAATGTACGGCTATATTTTAAGCTGGCATAACACACTATTGTAAACCCGATGCGTAAACCATAATGGATAGCCCTATTTTGAACCGACCTTCAAAAAGGAGGAGGGTATCAATTCTTTTTTCTACTCCGGGGTTTCTGGACCGATTCACGCGATTTTTTTTTAATGGGCCCTTAAATTTTTTTACCTTCAACTCAAACCTGATGCTGCAGGGGTACTTTCTCCCAAAAAGCTTTAGGAACTGTCGTTTACGAATTGGTATGCTTGCTACTAGATCATAGAGCTCCAGGTCATCCTCCTCAATCCTGTAGGGTGATATCATTTTTTTCTGAACTGAATAGTTTGCGCGAGAGACACTTCCAAAGTGGTAAAATGTGTGTCCCCCCCCTGTGTAACTTCTAAAATAAGAGAATGATAAAAGTAAAAAAAATATATGATGTATATTACCATGCAAACTTCCACCGAAAATTAGTTTGAACGAGATCTAGTAAGTAGTTTTTTTTAATACGTCATAAATCGTAAACCGCAATTGCTGCTACGGAACCCTTCATGGGCGAGTCCGACTCGCACTTGGCCGCTTTTTACTAACTGCATACGAAAGTAAATACAGTACTTATACCAAGACAACAATTTTTAAAATTGTTGTCTGTCTGTCTGTTTGTTACCACTAATCTCGGGACTGGCTGAACCGATTTTGACGGGACTTTCACTGGTAGATAGCTGATATTATCGGGCATCGTATAGGCTACTTTTTTAACCGACTTTCGAAAAAGGAGGAGGAGTTGTGTTTTTCTACCTCTGTATATCGATATCTCCGTGATTTCTTAACCGATTTGCGTGAATCTTTTTTTAATCGACACAAAAACTTTGCGAGATGGTCCCATAAGAACTTCGGGTTCCAACTCTTCAATCCTGATGCTGCAGGGGTACTGCTTCCCTAAACTGTGGGGATTTAGGAATTGTTGATTATTATGAATAGTTATTGTAGGGACCAAGTAAAGACATCGTTAAATTCCAGGATCCAACTCCTTAATCCTCATGCTGAAGGGGTTCTGCCAACCTAAACTGTGGTGATTTAGGAACGCGGATGAAGTCACGGGTGTCCGCTAGTAATAAATAAAATAATCCTTGTATAGTGTAAATATCGACATCAGAGTACATCACTAGAGTATCGATAAAAATATCGACAATTGTCACTTCCCTATTAGTGTACATGTAAGCCTTACCCTCCCTCACCTCCACCCTACCCCCGTAAAGTACGAAAGGGACAACTGCAGCTCGGGCTGATTTTTACCTACAAAAACCTTGACCAAAAGACGTTTCGTATTCTGCTGTTTCCTTCTTTAAAACTGGACAAATCTCAAATATTCTTATATCAAAATTTAGAGGAAGAGTATATCTATGCTTCTATGTTTCTCTTTTTTGATAAAAACTTATTAAATTTGTCTGATAGTCGTTTGAACATGGCGGTAAAATCGAGGGTTTTTTTCGGGTTTTTGGATTGTCATATTTTTTTTAATGATAATGTTTTGGAAAAAAGAAAAACATAGAGGCACGTATTAATTAGACCTAGATTTTTTGGAAAAAAATCATTGCTCTAGAGGCATTATCCACGAAGAAAACAGCAGAATACGTTTGTATGGAGAAAGGCCCACTAGAGTACCCTCTTAAGCCTCTGCGAAGGTCAGATGCCAAACCCGTCGAAAAAACTACCTACTTCACAGTTTAATAACCCGATAATAATTAATTTTATTATCATATTAAGTTAAATATGTTTCCCACAAAACAACACAGATATATTTAAAGCTATTAATGACCGGTCAAGTGCGGGTTACAACACGCATAATATTTATTGGGTTCCTTAGTCAAGAAAAAAAAAAATCATCAAGAAATTTTAAGGCACAAATTATGTTACTGTATTTATGTGGAGTACAATAAAGTGTATTCATTGTTCAATATTAAAATTGAAATTTAATAAAAATTAAAGTGTAGCAATACATACTTGTAACTAGCAACACTCCGGCTTCTTACCCTTTTTTTCTCTTTTCCTTGCAACAGCGGCCATTACATTCTTACATTCTTACATTGTGCTTACAACATATAAAATAAAATATCAATTCAGTGCAAAAGTACTTCTTTCATTTAAAATCAAACAAATAACATACATAAAAAGTTGGTCCTAGTTCGAACCGCATTCCTAATAGCTTACAACAACGGGAAATACGGCAACCGGCAACCATGGAAGAACAAAGCCACGCGGGGACGCGAATCGCAGAAATGTCTATGCCAGAACTTCTCACATTGAGAACAATTACAAAAGGCAAATTATTAAGGCTGATTAATTACATAAACAGTGCGGAGCAGTCGGAAAACATCGATAGTTCAGAAATTTCTACACGCAGCGAAGACCTAACCTCACTTATGCAAAGGTTTGACGTCATTCAAACACAAATCGACTTGGATGAAGACGATTTGAGCCGATCTCCTCATCACGAATCTGAAAGGGTGGCGATGGAAACCAAATACTACGCTACAAAGGCAGCAGTTGTCCGCTTACTGAGCAAGAATACATCAAGAAATTCTACATCTTCAATGTCACAAACTCATGCAGTTCAGGTCCGTCTTCCTAAATTGGAGCTTCCACAATTCCAGGGAGACCTACGAGAATGGCCATCTTTCATCAACTTGTTCGAGTCTGCTATGGAAACAACAAATGCATCTGCGCTACAACGCTTACAGTACCTCAAGTCTGCATTAAAAGGAGACGCAGCCAGCTTAATAAGTTCATTGTTGATAACCGACACAAATTACAATAAAGCTATGGAAATCCTGAAGAACAGGTATGAGAATAAAGCAATAGTCACTAATTTTCACCTAAAACAATTCATTAGTTATCCTACAGTAAATAAATCTAATTTAAAACAGTTTCTAACAGTTTTGCAACAAAGTTTAGACTCTTTAATTGCATTAAAGCAACCCGTCGAACACTGGGACACACTATTAGTGTACATTATAACCCAGAAGTTAGACAATTCTCTTAGGGCAGCCTGGGAACTGAACAGAAAAGAAACATCCGTTCCGACAATGAAAGAACTCTCAGACTTCCTTAAGTTAAGAGCCACAGCATTTGAGTTAATGAATGCAGATTCAAATTCAAAGCCTACAAGTAAAGTTTCTCATACGGTTACCAATTCTACTACTGAAATTAACAATTGTATAATGTGTAAAGCTAATCATACTTTGAATAAATGTCCTAGTTTTTTAGAAATGTCAGTAGATAAACGAATAAACTACATAAAGTCCAATTATTTATGCTTCAATTGTTTACAGCGGTACAGCAGAGATCATAAGTGCTCCAGAGGTACTTGCAAATATTGCCATAAAAAACACAGCAGTTTAATACATACTACTAACCCCCCACAGAAGGTAAGCACAAATAATTCTACTAACCTTGCACATGATACACAAACATACAACACATCCGTACACAACCATACTAACCAATTAACAAATACTAACATTCCTACATGCACACCACAGCATTCTAGCATACCACAAGCTACATACAGCTCAAATACTTCAACAGAAGACAAAACACAGCTCATACATACATGCTTGGATACATATACATCTCCTTGCATACAGACTTCAACAGAAGCCAACATACATAAGTTACAGTCCAATAATATCGAAACAAACAATTCTATTAAGTCACACAGCACTAATAGTACATTAAAAAACTTAAAACAATTACAAAAGTCAAACACACACATAGCTTATACAAATACACAACATTCACACTCAAAAGATGACAGTATCTGTCCATCAACATCATGTATATCGAATACAAATACTAATAAAATTTTACTTTCAACAGCTCTCATAAGAATACAAGATGCTAATGGAAATTGGCACTTGGCCCGTGCTTTACTTGACTCTGGAAGTGAAATAAACATAGTTACTCATAGACTCGCAGTTCTATTGAAAAGTAAGTTAATCTACAGTAGCCATATTATTCAAGGCATTGGAAATACAGGTAAACAAACCCAATTATGTATCAACACGAACATAGCTTCACGAGTGTCTAATTACAGTGACAATCTTGACTTCATTGTGATGGATAAGGTAACAGTACCACTTCCTCATAATTATATTGAAAATACCCATACATGGAGAATTCCTAAAAAACAAAGGAATCAATTAGCTGATCCTTCATTTTACATTCCACAGGATATTGATATACTCATAGGTGCTCAATTATTTTACTCCCTATTATTGCCAAATAGAATTAATTTAGGTCCAAACAAGCCTCAACTCATCGAGTCTGTATTTGGTTGGATAATTTCAGGTAAATATGTACAGAACACAACAGACCCACACACAAAAGATTCATTTCATGTCAATTTACTTAGTGTAAATAACTCACCAACCACAACTGATGATCTCTTGATCAAATTTTGGCATCAAGAAGAAATAAAATCTAAAGAAATATACACACCCGAAAAAAGTTCTGTGAACAGCTTTTCTTAGATACAACAGTTCAGGAAAAGTCAGGTCATTTTTCAGTTGAATTACCTATTCAAAAAGATAAAATTCATGAGCTAGGTGAATCATTCAGTATAGCTTATAGAAAACTTTTATTTCTAGAATCCAAATTCCAGAAAGATCCACAATTGTATACACAATACAAATCATTTATTTATGAGTTCATACAGCTAGGTCATGCAGAGTTTATTCCAAATTTACAACAACAACATGGTAAGTTACATTGCTATTTACCACATTTAGGTGTATTGAGACCAGAAAGCCGTTCAACAAAGCTGAGAACAGTGGTCAATGCGAGTAGCCCTACTTCCACTGGTGTCTCGTTGAATGACATTCTGTATGAAGGTCCAAACATATACAATGACATTTTAGACATCATTCTACGTTTTAGAATGTATAAATATGCCTTCACCTGTGACATCATCAAAATGTTTAGAACAATATTGGTTAAGGAAGAGTATAGACCTCTACTCAGAATACTCTGGAGAGACTCAAAAACAGATCCACTCAAGTGTATACAACTCAAAACAGTCACATATGGTACAAAATGTGCTCCTTATCTAGCATGCCGTACACTTAGATATTTAGCTCAACAATATTCTCACATCTACCCTGATGCAGCAAAAGTTATAGAATCAGAGTGCTACATGGATGATTTTTTGTCGGGAGGAGACAGTATTGCACAAGTTCTCCACCTGTGCAACCAGCTAGTTCAATTACTAGGCATAGGAAACTTTAAACTACATAAATGGTGTACAAATGACACACAAATCACACAACAGCTACAAAATACACACACAAACAATACAGTCACTTCAGAACAGACTGATAGTACAAATAGCTATGATTTTTCAGCTAATGATGTTATAAAAACATTGGGTATAAAATGGGAAACAGTTACAGATTCATTAAGCATATCTATTCCAGATTGTAAGACATTTGAACCCACAAAAAGAAATATTTTGTCTGTTATCGCTCAAATTTATGATCCCACTGGCATATTAGCACCAGTTATAATTAAACCCAAAATTCTTATGCAAGAAATTTGGAAAGAAAAACTTGAATGGGATGCAGTATTACCAGAAAACTTATATACTTCATGGTTAGAGTTTTATCAAAATCTGTCCAGCCTCAGCAATCTCAAAATACAAAGATATTATTTCTCAGATATTCCTTTAGAAATCTCATTAATAGGATTTTGTGATGCTTCACAAAAAGCATATGGAGCCTGCATATATTTTAGAGCCACATATCCCAATAGGAAACCCACATGCACATTGGTCTTAGCCAAGACTAGAGTTTCACCAATAAAAGTTCAATCTTTGCCCAGACTAGAACTCAATGGTGCATTGTTACTTGCTAAATTAGTAGACAAAGTTCATAATGCTTTCAAAAATAAATTTAAAATAAATAAAATCTACTTATTCACAGATTCACAAATTGTATTGCATTGGATAAAATCACCATACAGAAAACTTCATACTTACATAACACACAGACTAATGGAAATTATAGAACTAACAAATGCAGATACTTGGAATTATATAAATACAAAAAGTAATCCTGCAGATTTACTCACAAGAGGTATCTCACCACAAAACTTACAAAAATGCATTCTCTGGTGGAATGGCCCACATTGGTTAATACAAGAAGATCCTATATCCTGGCCAAGCACATTACCATCTGAAATCAATCACTCAGAGATTCAAGCTGAAATTACCACTTCACACACAGTCCAAAGTTCACAATCAAACTCAGATTTTTATGAATATTTCACAAAGCATTCTAATTTTAATAAATTAACAAGAGTAATTGCTTATGTACAAAGGTTTGTATATAACTTAAAAAATAAAGATAAAATAAGTTCACATCTCACAACATTGGAGTTACATCAAGCTCACACATTCATCATTCAAACTGTACAACAGAAAATATTTTCAAAAGAGTTTCAAGAATTACAAAGTATTAAGTCTCAAAGCTTACAGTCACATTCATCAAACATTAATTTCACTCACACTCTCTCATCCAATTTATACACATTCAAATCAAGTCCCTTAAGGAAACTTAATCCTTTCTTAGATTCAGACAATTTAATTCGCATAGGAGGAAGAATACACAATTCCAACATATCATTCAATCATGCACACCCCATAGTGTTACCCCAAAAAGAGCATATAACCACACTCATCATACAACAATATCATTTGCGCTTGCTACATTCAGGTATACAAAGTACTCTATCAAACATAAGAATGAGGTACTGGCCTATCAATGGACGCAATGAAGTTAAGAAAGTCATTCACAGATGTACTCGTTGTGTCAGATATGGAGCTCGAGTCTGTGAGCAACAAATGGCTAGCCTACCTCACCCTAGAGTTTCTATAACACGTCCATTTACACATGTAGGTGTAGACTTCAGCGGTGCAATTTATATCCGTAATCAAATGGGACGTAACTGTAAATATGTAAAGGGATACATATGTTTGTTCATTTGTTTGTCTACAAAAGCCATACATCTTGAACTTGTATCAGAATTGTCTGCACAAGCATTTATTTGTACAATCAAAAAATTGATTTTTCGCAGAGGTTTTTGTAATTTTTTATACTCAGACAATGCGTCTAATTTCAAAGGTGCAAATAACGAATTAAAAGAATTATATAAAATGTTTAAAGATGATGTTTCGTATAGCACTATCATGGACTATTGCAGCACAAATTCCATACAATGGAAGTTCACAGTTCCACTCGCTAGTCACATGGGAGGTCTCTACGAAGCGGGCATCAAATCTGTAAAATCCTTGTTAAAAAGATATTTAGGTAATATAAGATTGACTTATGAATATTTATATACTGTATTGGTGCAAATAGAAGGTATTCTTAACTCAAGACCCCTTTGTACTTTAACTGATGTACCAGATAATGAAATTACATGTTTAACTCCAGCACATTTTTTAATAGGCTCAGTAATTACAGATTTTCCAGAACCTAATGTATCTGAAAAATTGGAAAATAGATTATGTTTATATGAGAAAATAACTCAAATAAAACAAAAGTTTTGGAATCAATTTTATAATAATTATTTGTCAGAACTTCAACCAAGAAGCAAGTGGTTAATTGCAAAGTCAAATTTGAACATTGGAGATATAGTTATATTGAAAGACGAATCAACCCCACCTGCTTGTTGGCCTTTAGCTAAAATTGTAAAAGTAAATAAGAATTCTAATGATAATTTAGTTAGATCTGTTATAGTAAAAACATCAAAAGGTGAATTTGTAAGACCTATACATAAACTTATTCTTTTGCCATGTAACAGTGTCGATTAGTATCTAAGTTAAATTTAAATTTTGTTAAAATTATTAATATTATATAGCTTCATTTGAAGAGGCCAGAATGTTCAATATTAAAATTGAAATTTAATAAAAATTAAAGTGTAGCAATACATACTTGTAACTAGCAACACTCCGGCTTCTTACCCTTTTTTTCTCTTTTCCTTGCAACAGCGGCCATTACATTCTTACATTCTTACATTGTGCTTACAACATATAAAATAAAATATCAATTCAGTGCAAAAGTACTTCTTTCATTTAAAATCAAACAAATAACATACATTCATTTCATTCATTTCATTTCATTCATTTCATTTCACAAAGATATGAGTCATTGCGTTGTAAACTCTATCACTGTAGTGGTGTTATTCATTTTCTTACTCTGCTATAAGTCGTAAGATAATTATTTTTTCGTAACCAGAAGTTTTGTTTTTTAAAAATAACACTGCTTAAGATACCTACCTCATAATTATTTTAGAATACTAAATCATTGGGATTTATTTATTTATTTATTGGGATAATCAACGGAGTATGTAATTTTTTTTAATTGAGTATTCTACTCGGTAACAGTAACTAGATTATATACTATGTATATCAAACATCTTGAACTATTATTAAGTTTCTCAATAAAAAAACAGGCAGACAGACAGACCAACGGATTGAATGCAACTATATGTTTTACTACGGAACCCTGAAAACCACCTCAAGGTATGATTCAAGACAACCTACCCAATATCAATGCAAATATCTAGTTCGTATTTTGTTTGCTACCATTTTCATCGAACAATATAATTATTAATTATGAATGAGATTCCCTGCACGGATCATAATAAGGACTGAATTAATAATAAATAATTGTTGTCGATGACACACCGCATTTAAACAAGCATAGGTACATAAAACAGTTTGTATTTCTATAGATACATTTAAATCTATTAATAGACGTAACTTATTCAAGACTTATTTCCATAGAGCTCAGTAAAATTCCTAATTCATCTTTATCCTTACTAATATGCGAGTGTTTGTTTGTTGGTTTGTCCTTCAATCACGCTGCAACAGAGCTACGGATCGACGTGATTTTTTGCATGGGTATAGTTGGGGACGTGGAGAGTGACAGAGTTCCCGCGGGATTTTAAAAACTAAATCTACGCGGACGAAGTCGTTGGCATCAGCTAGATAAAAATAAGCATTGCGAATACAATAATTCAGTATTTTATCAAGATTTTTTTTCTATTTCGTCTTGCTCGAACAATACTTTTGTTTGACCGGTTTGTTAATTCTTTGACTACGACTTAGTTTAGGCGTTAATGATCTCTAAACCTTTACCAATTCAAGGTTTTGTTTTAAGATCTCTTAATCCTTATTAAAGCGAAAGTGTTTGCTTGTAGATTTGTCCTTCAATCACGCAGTAACGGAGCAACGGGTCGACGTGATTTTTTGCATGGGTATAGTTGAGGACTTGGAGAATGACGTAGGCCTTTTATCCAGAAAAAATAGAAATTTTTAAAAAATATAACTTCACAGGGACAAAATCGCTAGCAAAAGCTACATAATTATAATACCCTCTAATTATATTTATTCCAAGTCAATATACCAGTGAAAAGGTACCATTACGTATTTTTTGGTACAAGCTACAAGGTTTTACGTATTTAAAAAAATTCAAAGTTATAGCTAAAGTTTTGAAAGTTAATTAAAGAGCTTATTGACCCTAACTCGTTGTACAATTTATTTAGTTTAATAAAATATGTCGTAGTACAATTTAAAATATTAAGCAATTTACTTATCAGCGGTCCCTTTATTCACGGCACGCGATAACAAATAGTTTTATTGATCTAACTTCCGCGTTTAAAAAATTGTATGTAGGGAAATAGCGTATCAGACAAAAAATTTTATATATTCTTAAAATAAAGGATATTATAACACAATGTCATTTTTCTTTTTAATGTCTTAACTAGTGCCGATAATATAGAGCTTTTAAGTTTCCTGTTAGAAAAAGAGAGCGATATTGTAAATTGACGTCAAGATTCAGTAGCTCCATACAAAATTTCGTTTTAGAAAGATACGGATACAGTCGCAGTAATACAGCTTATAACTTATTTGTTCTTTGACCGATTTATTTTCTTTTTTTACATATGTTATTCTTACCCTAAGTACGTCATGCTCTCTTTAAAATTTCTGTGGTGGTGTCGTGTGGTGCGGGTTGTTACATTCCCTGCGTCATGCTCGTGAACGGGTGCCACCAACGGGAATGGGTCTGCTTTTGCCTGCCTGTCTTAACATGCATCGGATTGTTTTGCATTTTTGAAACTTTATTGTGGAAACACTGTATACATAGCACAGTTTTGTTATCCATTGTAAAAATTTTTTTTTTTTTAAAAAGAGCAACCGCCGAGTTTATTGCTGGCTCTTCTCGGCAGGAACGGTATTCCGAACCAGTGGTAGATTCATTGACGATTCAAAAGTACTTGTAAAAGTTTATTTGAATAAAAAAATATTTCTACTTATTCTATTCTATTCTTACAACAATTATGAAAAGGATAGCACGAAATTTGAATTTAAAAATTTAGTTTGTGTTCAGCAGTTTTTTTTTTCTGAATTTATAGGGGGATTCGTCTATTCGTAATAACTCTACGTCTTTAGAAACTCATTAGGTATTCCATAATGTTTGCCTATTGACGTCACTATAATTGCCCGACCGAAAAAATTTTATACATATATTTTATCGTTCGTTGATTAGGTATAAAACTGATTTAAGTAATATTTTTACCGAAACTAAACTACTTATATGTAATTCTTGTTTTGATGATTTATTTTTTTATACTTATGTGTATTTTATTATTTCTCGTTAGATATAGATATGTATATAATATCTGAGAGTCAACTGGGTATTATTCTAGCCCTATTCGGATTTCTCATTTTTTATCATGTAAATAACTTTTCCTTTTCAAGTTCATCTTGGCTTAAATAAAAACCGGCGAGAGTCAAGTGCGAGATTGACTCGCTCACGAAGGGTTCCGTACCATCGTAACAGCTATCGTTAAACGCCGAAAATATCACGTTTCTTGTATAAAGACCCCTTTATTTTTTTGAATTTATTTTTTATTATTTGTTGTTATAGCGGCAATAGATACACTCATTCTGTGAAAATTTCAAGTATCTACCTATAACGGTTCATGAGATACAGCCCGCTGACAGACAGACAGACAGACAGGCAGGCAGACAGACGGACGTACGGAGAGCGGAGGCTTAGTAACAGGGCACCCTTTGGGTACAGAACTCTTAAAAAAAAAAAAAAAGATTCTTACCTAAGATAAACATTGCTTCCGTACGGGCTGGTATCGTGTTTGCGGTCCGCTGGCCGCCGCATGGGTCCGACCGAGGAAGAAGCTCGACCCCTTTGTCCGGGGGATCGAGGGGTGGGCGAGTTACCCCCGCTTCTGCCTCCGAGACTGTACTGTGTTGCTAGCGGGCTCTCCTCTGGCTGTTGACAAAAATACACTTTTTAAAGATTTTTGACTTGTTTCGTGGTTTAATGACATAATTGTTATAAAATAATACGAGTACGCACCACGTCAATTATTTTAGTTGGGATTGTCAATATTTCGATCCAATTGCATGGACCGTGGTCACACGAGTCTCGTCGTGTGAATATCGACAATACCAACTAAAATAATTACCGTGGTACGTACTCGTATTATTTTATAACAATTAATATACTTTTTATTAAGCTGATAGTCCTAGTGGCTAAGAATCAATTGATGTTCGTTAACCTGGTTGAAACTCAAAAACAAATAGGATGTATGGATGTTTGTTACTCAATCAGGCCACGACAAATCGGGTCAGATTTGGCTGAAATTTGGCACAGAGATAGATTATAGACTGGAACAGCACATAGACTACTTTTTATTCCGGAAAATAAGAGTCCCCGCAGGAATCCAAAAAACCTCAATCCACGCGAAGTCGTGGGCATCTACTAGTAAATAAATAAATTGAAGGGAACAGCTTCAGTGTGATTTACAGCTTCGCAGTCACTTAGCGCAGAGTGTGTTCCATCCTAGGCTTTAATCGTTATACATTTGAATCTACAAGTTACCAAAAAACTTGAACGTCATAAGCATAACTTGGCACGGATATGCGTCACCGTGTTCAAAGACTGTGTAACCATTTCTTAGTATATTATTAACAAGAATTGATACTGCATTAGCTTTACCACACACGGGCCACGCGCTACATCTACAAAGCGCCGCCACCTGTAGCTGTAGTACAGGAAGCGTACGACAGCCGCTTGTGGTCGACACAGGTAGTCGGTGGCTGCCACTTTTTTTTATCCCATTCCTAGCAATAACATAATGGATTCCAACGATGAAGATTTGATAAACGTTGCAGAAGACAACAATACATTATACAACATCGAATAAAATATAAAGAGTTTCGAGTGACTGCGTTTGTAGTTGGTAAAGCGATTATATCACACGACGTCGCGCACCGACGCCGTAGGCGGTGTCGCGGATCTCACATCCCATTTCCTTGAACGTTGTACCGACTTCACACACGGCAGCTATAATGTAAAGATGTATATTATAGCACGATACATCTCGATACATCTCATTACATCTTTCCATATAAATTGACAGGAGACCACACACGACAGCTATAATGTATATTTTTACATCTTCGTATCTTAAGATACCGAGCGGTATGAAAATATACATTTATATCTCGATACATCTCGATACATCTTGATACATCTCAATACATCTTTACATATTTCCGTATATTTACTCAATAGCAAGGGTGTTCAAAAATAGAGGTGGTCGTTGCAAAACATAAATAGTTACATCGTTAGTTTTAATCAGTACGAAAATACGAAATATGCGAGTAACGAAATGCATTCGTGAATAAACGTACTCGGTACTGATGGCGCATACCTTTATGATCTAATAATCACCGGTGACACACCGGTGTTTCTCCGGTGTTTTCAATTGATTACTTTCTACGGAGAATCACCGGTGATTTTCCGGTGATCACTGCTCCGGTGCAAACCATTATACTTTCTCAAATTTAGGATGATAATTTTGGCAGATTACGTTCAGGAAGTTTCGTTTTTTTTTTTTCGGTAAAATGTAATACAGATAATGTGGTACTTCATTGATGGGAACCGCCCACTTAGTAAAGTACCATGCGTATCGAACAACCACAGACTATTTTCGATCTATTGATCGAACATGTAAAAATTAACATTTAGGTAACTATATTATTTTTTATATATATTAAATCGTATGTAGGAATAATTTTATCATTAATTTATAGTAGGTTTGTATTTTAAGGTAGATCAAATATTGCCACGCGTATTCCTCGCTGAAAATTGTTCTATTTTTGGCACATATGGCAATACCCGCATCATAATCACAATCTGAATCATCTTCTGATGAACTATCTAGTAAATCTAGTAATAAATAACTTGACAGATCCATATTAAAAATAATAACAGCCTGTATAGCACTTTAGTAGCTGGGAAGTGCGTCAGTCGAGACGTATACCAATGGAATGAAGGGAAAGATATATTACATTACCTGCTCCGTGTGTGATAGGTTAAGATAATGTAAAGCTATACATCCCGGGATGTAATATACATTAATATACATTATAGCTGCCGTGTGTGAAGTCCTTAAGACACGCGCTGACAGTACGGCCGGAAGAGAGCCCACAGATTAGGTATTAGTTACAGAGAGCCTCGTGGCGTGAAGCGACCATATCGGCGACAAGCGTGTGCGGCGAGTTCATATAAATTGTACGACTGCAGTCGGCAGCTTGGTGGCGGCGTATTGTGGCTGTAGCGCGTGGCCCGTGTGCTAGGAGGCTTAGAATTCACATGATTACAGAGTTAATTTTTCCAATGTTTAGTTTAGAATAATTGATAACTTCCTCAATTTTGGAAATCGGTTAAAAAAAAGTAAATTTTTTTGACAAAATAAGTCTTTACTGCGCTTTAGACTGGCTTGGCTTGGCAGCTAAACGACTGACTTTTAATACCTGTATTTTACAATTAGGTATTACCCCGTACAAAATATCACCATCATAAACCATGGTTCTTATAACAGTGTGTGTTGTATTATTTATTATAGTTTCTAGATATTTCTTACAAAAATGTTTTCCATAATTATAGTATTTCCTCATTCGTACAAATAACATTCTTACGCCCGAATTCAAAACTATTATTAGGTTGATCTATTGATCAGACAGTCAAATTATATTATTTGTGTCTCTTTTTAACTCTGTCTTGAGTCTGAGAAGTGAGTGGTGAAAAATGATTGCATCAATCTGACGGTCGCAATCACCTCTTATTGGCTGTTTTTTTTTTTTTCAAAGAATATCAGCTAAGCTGAACTTGACTGGTGTTTTCCTCTCCCCTCCAAATAAGTAAAAACTTGTGTTAGGAGTGGATACGACGGGAGTGCAACAGGTGGGGATCGAACCTTGCAACCTTTAAGTTTTCAGTCCGCACCTGTAACCGTTGGGCTATTGAGGCTTATGGTGTTCTTGATGCATCAATGCATTTTAACCATTAGCGAGAGAGTATCAGCCAATCGGAGACGATTGAGATCGTCACACTGTAGCTGTCATTCTTAGTCAATCCCACACAGCAGTTTTTCGAGCGCGCTCCATATAAAAAAAGTTCGGTTCTTATTTGAATATAATTAACCAATCAACTTCAATAAAATTTGTTACCAAGCTTTAGAAAGTTGCCAGATATTTGAAAAAATATGTATGTAATTTCAAAGTAAAATTATTGGGTTATTTGGTTTGAAATTACATACATATTTTGTTATTATAAACAAGTGTTTATTCTAAAAACTTACACACTTTGATTGATCAATATTTAATTCAGTTGTGCCGGAAATAAACTTCGCTTAAGGATGTCTTTAGTCAGAAATTTTTTCAACAAATTTAAAACATCATTTTCATTTTGCATATTAACGTTAAGCCACTTCAAATGATATTTTTTGTCTCTACTGCAAGAAGGCAATGTGTCTTCATAAACATCATAATTATCACATGGTGCTGTTCTTGTATTCAGGTTCGTATAAATTACAAACAATACAAAATTATTTACGACAGACATAAGAGATTAATGGTATTCTACAAAAAATAAAACAGACTATTCATGCTACAACACTAGCGCCGCCGGAGCAATTAATCAATAGCGGAATTTAAAATAAATAATTGCACTAAATTACTGAAGCATTGTTCTACAAGGAAAAATATGTAACATATCTAGAAAACCATATACTTTTTTACACATACACTGACTTTACAAGAAACGGTTATCATACTGACATATTGATATTACAAATGCGAAAGTGTGTGTACGTTGATTTGTTCTCAGATTCCTTTATTTTTTGCATGGATATACTTACAGATCTAGATAGTGTAATAGTGTACTTTTTATCTCTGGAAAACAAGGATTCCTGCAAGATTTTTCTTTTGTCTAATTTTAAAATTGAAAACTAACTCCACGTGGATGGTGTTGTGTACTTTTCTCTCTGCATCATACTGAAATCTAATAACCAGACTATAATCTATCTCTATGCCAAGTTTCAGCTAAATCAGTTCAGTCCACATCATCCATCTATCCATATATCCAAACTTTCACATTTATAATATTAATAGGATTAAACTGGCACCACTTACCGACCTTCTGAAGCAAGCCAGTTTAATTATTAAAATATTTTTCTTATTGTTATTAATATAGAATTGAGTATTGAGGGGGTTTCTAAGGTTCTCATTTGTTTATAGGCTTTATAGTTATTATGATCAAAACTTAAGAACTGGTTTTGAAAACTGGTCTAATTCATGATTGATAATTTTTTATATGTCCAATGGCTTATATTTAAAATATATACTATAATGTTATTCACTGTTAAAATTGTGGTAAAGTTTAGTTTATTGCCATTCTACCTATATCATCTTTATTTCTTCTTGCTGGACCAGTCTCCACACATAAACCGTAAGTGTGTTGTGTGCATTTCATATCCAAGTAAGCTTTTAATTCATTTAACTATGAATTAATACTTCCTGTTTTTATATACCTAGAGTAAAAACAGATGTAAGAGAGAACAAAATTAGAGACCTACTAATGAGACAAAAATAATGGTTGAAACATAAGTGAAACCACTACAAGTCTAGCACAACAAAACTTTTATATGCACCACTACTATAAACAAAAATATAGCAGGGTCTCGCAAAGAATATCGGGAATTCAACAGGCAGAGGCCGAAATATGGAACCTTAGTAGCTTCTGGTTCTGTCGGAGGCTGGGGAGCTGCAACATTAGGGAGAGAGCCACTCCGGAATGTCCCCAAGCTCTGTTGTGTTGGCACTAAGATCTCAATGATCTCTGTTTCAGGGGGTTTGGCTTTTGCACGACGACTACTACTGTTCACCTGTAACCACTTCCCTTCAATTAAATGTGCTAACACTTTGTCTTGTATGGAAAATTTAAATATAAGAATTTTAGGAGCTATATATAGTTGCAGGAAACCCTGTGATTTATGAATACCTAAACAATTTATATTCATTTATGGTAACAATGGCTGTACGTATGAAATTTATACAACTTTTTATTCCTACCATTTCACTGGCACAGTTCCTGTTGAATAAATAGTGCAGTGTGGGTGCAGAAGGGTTGATGAGAGGATGGTGGTAGATGTGACAGTTAAGGCAACAGTTATGGCTGCAACCCCTTCTTGCATCCGGAATCAACCTCAGAAACTATCCTAGTTTATCTATAGTAGCCCTATTAGGTAATTTTTTTTTATAAAATTCTTTATTCTTAATATACTGATTATTCTTATGATAAAACTGTGATATTACATGCAAATTAATAATAATCAGCAGATATTGATTTTGCTTTTGTAAGAAGACACAATATAGTACAGTAAATAGATAATAATATAATAACATTACTTGAACAAACTCAAAAGCTTGCACATGTAAAGCCTACAATGTGAATGAAATATTTGATGGTAACAGGTGCTTTGAACAAATATTATATCATTTATGAACAGTAACCTTCAACTGATCATATTCATGATCTCGTTATTGTTTGGAGCGTTCAAAGGATACACAATAATAAAACAATTTCGACAATGACACTTGTTAATTATTACAGGAACTGAATAAGCGGACACATTATAGTTACTTGTTCGTAATAGATTAATATTCAGTCAGTAATTAAGGCGCAATAGGCATATTGAAATGATTATTGTTTACGTCGGCGAGCACATTTGACGGCCAGGAAACGATTGCCTGAGTAAATAGGCAAGTCGCGACATACCTTATTCGTTGCGTCGGAAACTTCACGCATAATTTTTTCAAAGGCGGCCGTTTCCTCAGCCTGCTTTTGATTGTGGAGGGCTATTTTTTCACTAAATTTCCTAGGATTCGCCATGATGGTCAACAAACATTTATTCTTCTCTTTTTACATCACAATTTTCTTGCACTCATAGAATCTAAACCACAGACTATTAACTAAATAAGTAGGTACCAAAAAACGCGCCTGCTTGTCAGACGGTAAAAGCAATGTTACCATTACTGAAATGATTCAGATCAGAGACCACGAACACTTGATTCAGATTATAATAAATTAACAAAGGTACAACACACAAACATATATATATGTATATGTTTGTGGTACAACACTTGCAAACCCACAGCACAAACCTTGTGCCACAACCTTGTGCATTGAATTCTATTAAACTACCTACCTACACTTGAAAGTAGTTTCACGTTAAATTTAGTGTCGTGAAATTGTCAATATCACTGCGATTATGGCACCATCAACATCAAAGCTTTATAATGCAATGCACAACCTTGCTGTAGATGCTAACATATAGAATCAACGATGAACCGATGTGCGACGCTGATGCTTTTAAGTGGCGTTTGAAGACATTTATAATACGTAAAAATTGTTTCCACACGTCCAGTGCACACGTCCGCACCAGGTCCGCACGGTATAAATACTTTCGCGACACTAGTTTCACGTCGCGTTTACATGATTAAATTAGTTGCATGATAGTGTCTAGTGTCATCCAAAAATCGTGCGGCGCATGAAACTAATTTACTTTCGTGAAATTAATGCATGCATCATGAAATTAGAGGTTTACACGCGAAATTAGTGACGAAATTAATGTCATGACACTACTTTCATGCCACTAATTTCGGCTGTAATTTAATGTTTACTCTTACTTACTTTATAGTTTGTAATTAGCACGTAATTAGCGAAGCAGTGCACAAGAACTATTTAGACGGGAAAGTGCAAGAAGCTTTTACAATATCTATACTTATTCTGTGATTTTAATTTATGCTCTATGTTCATTATGCTGTCAACCAACTGTCAACTATACGTCAACTTTATTGTCATTATCAATGGTGTCAACGGGTGTCAATTTAATGTTTTTATATCATTGGTCGACAGCTAAAACAACAAACGAACAACAACAACAACAATCATTGGTCTATCATCTGTCATAGATTTGTCATCTGTCAATTGTCACTTATAGAAATTTAGTTCTACAAAATCTCAGGATTTTAAAGTGATTTGAAATAGGTAAATACCTATTACCTAGGTATTATAATGTTTGGTGATAATTCAGACTTCAGTTGAACTAGTATAATTACACTTATCGGTCAAGACGAAGCTGTGCGTCAATATGGAAGAAAAATACATATTAACATTGGATATAGGCACAACAACTATTCGCTCAGTTGTATACAATTCCAAAACCGAAATTGTGGGCAAGGCAGTTGATCAGGTACCTATTTCATAAAATGTGAATATTATAATAATATAAATATATATGGTATAAAGTATATAAATAATAGTAAATATATACATAGTATAAAGTCGATTAACCAAAATAATAGTAAGTGAAATTAATGTCTTAAAACTTAAATTGACCATTCATCGTAATAGTAAATGAGAATTTTTATATAGTGCTTTATTAAAATGTTTCTGGAAACAGTGGAGAATAAATAATTACCTATAAAATGAAATATAATATTAAATTGTTATTTCCCTATTAGAACTGGATTTTCAAATGTAACAATATGTTTTAAATTATTAAAGATGAACATAGTGTTATAAGAAGAAAGATAAAGAACGTCTGGTATAAAGTTCAGAGAGATAGTAGAACTGACAGTCTTGAATCTGATCTTAATGACCCTTGCACACACAGCACTATAATATCTCCTGTATAGGCATATAATATAATAATAATGATCTAAGCTTTTATTTACTGTATAATTTCACTTGCATTTCATTTAAAATAAAGTTTTATTAAGTAAATTGAATACTATTTATAAATAAAATAAATAATTGGTGAATTTTTTTATTCAGTTTGCGAAGGGGCAAGCCTCCGTGAGGTTCTGCCTGTTGTCCTTTAAAATTATATGGCATTCTGCATTTGTTACTCTTGTGCATTATTTTTAGGTGGTGCTTCACTATCCTATTCCTGGTTATGTAGAAATTGACCCTGATGAGTTGTGGACATCTATTGTAGGTGTTGTGGACACAGCATTACAAAGTAAGTTCTTTTTAAGTTTTCTGAAAGAAAAAAATTTGTTCTTAATTTATATAATAACAAATGAAACCCATAAATATGGCTCAACTCAATGATGAGATTATAATAAGTATAGGGAAAAAGATTTTAAATTAAATCATCAAATTCTGTATTGAAAGTATCCTTAGTTTATCTTTACATCCACATGGATTCCTTATCCTTAGTATCCACACGAATAGAAAGAAGTTGTAGAAGCTGCTAGACACAAACAGCACAAAATTGTATTCTATGGCGATCTTTACATGAACCTATAACCAAAGTAAAAAAATCAATCTAGCAGGATTATTGTGGTTGCAACATTATCCTCCAAACTTTCCAAAATTCATTTTTTCATGAGGTGTGGTGTTATTTTTGGTGGATATTACAAACAGACCCTTTGACCCTTTAATTTTAAATATTGGATAGAATCAGGCGTTACTTTGCGGAAGTTCATGATTAACAAAAAAATGTTAGAATTATTTTGCTGTAATCCGCCAACAGAAAAAATCTGTATGGTCAAACATGCAGTTATAAGCTAAGCACCGCTTACCTCCCCAACCAAGCAATAAAGCAAAGTTCCCAAGCAAGCAATGCCACCACCACTCACATGCACCACCACACAAGACTTTTATACTACTCTCGACGCACGTTTCGCCCCGTCACCGGAGCATCCTCAGGAGATATCGACTTTACAATGCTGTATTGTCTAGACAATTTAATTTTATTTATTTGTATAGATGCCAAGCTGTTAGCGGCTCAGATCACAGCAATGGGAATATCAACACAGCGCAGCACATTTATAACATGGTCACGACAAACTGGGAAACCGTTTCATAGATTCATCACATGGAAGGATCTCAGGGCGGATGAATTAGTCAAGCAGTGGAATGATTCTTACACTTGGAGGGTATGTCTCTCCTCAATAAATGGTGAAAAATATAAATGGATAAATGATCAATTTCTCAAATAAAAAACACTGCCTGCTCGACAAAATAACAAATAATAAAAATTCATAGAAAGCAAATGGTTGCAATTTTAAACTTTTATTCATCCCAATAGGCTTTGAATCTCCAAATCCCAAATATTTACTATGGAGTAAATATTTGGGATTTTAATTAAGCTTTTTTATGGTTTTATTTCTGAAGCTGTAATCTTTAATATTTATTGCAGCTCATCAAAGTTGGCTCATATGTGCTGTACATGCTATCAAGGAGCAAGAGATTTAGGGCTGGAAGTGTCTTGAAGTTTACAAATAATCAGGTATTTAATTATTACACAGATAGATCCATTATACCTATAGTGAAGGCCGAACTTGCATCATAGTCTTTAGTTATTACGAAAAACATATTATGATATGATGGTTGTGCCCTTATTCCAAACTTAACATAGGTACATCAATAAAATTATCGATTTTGATCGTGTGACCTTGGGAACAAAAATACAGTCATTTTTAAGCGCGAGTAGACAATTTTTTAATAATCTACTCATACAAAAACAAAATCCATTAACGAATTCAATGGCAGCAGGTTGGGTGCTTACTTAAACAACCCGTTTTTTTGGCTTTGAAGTAATCCCAACATGTTATTTAAAAATACTTTATATACTACATTTTAGGTGTACAATAATAGCTTATACCTACCAATGAATTTGCTTACGTGAATTTAGGATTTTGCAATATTTCATGGTAAAAATGATGTGCGTCCCTAACAGGATGCAAGCTATCTCTGCGATTGTTGGTTTGTCCTTCAATCACGCTGCAACAGAGCTACGTATCGACGTGGATTTTTGCATTGTTGAGATTTTTTTTTATATGAATAGCGGGCAAACGAGCTGGCGGGTCACCTGATGTAAAGTGATTACCGCCGCCCTTGTAGTACCAGAGGCACCACCAATGCGTTGCCGGCTTTTCAGGAACTTATTGGTTCGCTCCTTGAATAATCCCCATATTGTAATTAAGTGAGAAAACAGTCGACGGGAGATGATTCCACAATTGAGATTGATTTGAGGACCTGGAGAGTGACATTTTATCGCATAAAATCAAAGAGTTCCCGCGGGATTTTAAAAGCTAAATCCATGCGAACAAAATCGCCGGCATCAGCTAGTTAAAAATAATTCAATAACTTTATTATGAACGCTATTTTCTACATGGTATGTACTACCTCTGTTTACATTGTAGTGTCTGCGTACATTGGCTATTTGTCACAATTAGATTCGAAAATAGCAGCTCTTCTTTGCCAATTAAATGAAGATAAGTAGGTACTTAATTACTTCTAAAATAATATGTCCATACCATTCCAATAATAATATAGAAATACAATAGTAATATTAAACATTTGGTTATGAAATACATAAAGTGTCGTTTGAAGTCCGTTTTTCAAAATATTTTTTTTATTTTGTTATTTGAAAATGCAGTTGAGTTTTCAGGATAGAAAATCTTTGAATCTGAACAAATTGCAATGTACATAATCTTAAACCACAAAAATGCCAACGGCTTCACACGCTAATGTGCATTAACATGGCTTCGTCACGCGATTACTGCAACTCGCTGCTTTAATTATGCGGGTTTCTACTCTATTCGCGATGTATTCCTCCCCTGGGATTCATTCTGATAAATCCTTATTAATATTATAAATGCGAAAGTGTGTTTGTTTGTTGGTTTGTTCTTCAATAACGCTGCAACAGAGCTACGGATCGACGTGATTTTTTGAATGTGTATAGTTGACGACCTGGAGAGTGACATAGGCTACTTTTTATCCCGGAAAATTAAAGAGTTGCCGCGGGATTTTAAAAACTAAATCCACGTGGACCAAGTCGCGGGCCTCAGCTAGTTTCTTTAATAAATAACCGGACTCGTATACGAAGGGTTTCAAATCAACAAACGCCGAAAAAACACATTTCTAGTAGGCGACCCCTTTACGTTTTTTGTTGTTGTGTATGGCGAACAAAAAACGTGTTTTGCGCAACTTTATTTAGGAATGTATATAAGTACTTAGAATGTAAATAAGGAGCGTAGGTATTCCTACCATTTACAACAAAAGTTTGTTGTAATTAATTCCACCTAATAGAGTGTTTTTACAAAGGCGCCCAGGAAAAAACAAAAAAATTGTTTACCTAAAGGTCTTACGAGAATTTACTTAAACTTTGCGAAGGTATATAATTAGTTTTTATAACACATTTATTTACATAACATAAACAATGTTTTGCGGTTTAAGTCATTTACATAATACGACCTCGGTCGTAAGCTAATATTTAATAAAGTTATTTTAACTTGCCGAATATGTAGTATTTTTGTTAAATTTTTAAATGCTTACTTCCGTTAGTTCTCATAACTAATTTTAATCTAATGTAGCCATAGTATAGATTATCTTCTAGCTGGCAGGAAAGCAGAATTTCAATCATATTCAACATGTCAAATTAACCAGTCAAATGCGAATCGGACTAGCATGTGAAGGGTTCCGTACCAAAAAACGCCGAAAATAATATAAATGTAAAAATTATTTTTACAAAAGCGACTTCAAACGCCACTATAAAGTAAAATTGTGCCTATAAAATTTGAAGAGTTCCCTCGATTTCTCCAGAATACCATGATCAGATCCTGACCTGATGACTATGGAACCACCTGGGAAATATGCCCTTTCAAACAAAAAAAGAATTTTCCAAATCGGTCTAGGCGTCTTCGACTAATCGGGAATATACATAAAAAAACCGACGAATTGAAAAACTCCTGCCTTTTTTGGAAGTCAGTTAAAAACACGTTTCTACTAGAGAAGCCCTTTAATTTTTAATTAATTTTTAGACGGACGAATGGACGCACGGATAGCGGAAGTTTAGTAATAAAGTCCAGGAACCCTAAAAACATACCTAATCAATAGATTTTTAACAAATACTCTTTTACATTAATTTCAGACTACAATGAGGCTGAACTGGGTTTTACATAACATACAGGAGTTCAAGTCTGCAGTTCAAAACAATGACGCCATGTTCGGAACCTTGGACACGTGGCTATTATATAAAATGACAGGTATGAATAGATGCAAAATTAACTACTTTGCAAGTAGTTCTTATAATAATTAAGTTAAATTACTACCATTAGCATGTCAAAGTACATCAACGTTGAATGCAATCTGTTTATTAGCGACTAGCTTTTGCCCTCAAATTCGTCCGTGTGGTGAAAATAAATAAATAAATATTATTATCACCACAATATAAAATGACAAGTATAAATACATGCAAAATTAACTACTTTGCAAGTAGTTCTTATAATAATTAAGTTAAATTACTACCATTAGCATGTCAAAGTACATTAACGTTAAATGCAATCTGTTTATTAGCGACTAGCTTTTACCCGCAAATTCGTCCGCGTGGTTATAGGTTTTTAAAAATCCCGCAGGAATTGTCTATTTTTCCGGGATAAATGGTAGTCTACCTTACTCTCCAGGTCATTTATACCCATGCAAAAAATCACGTCGATCCATCGCTGCGTGATCGAAGGATAAACCAACAAACAAACCCACTTTCGCATTTATAATTTTAGTAATTATTATTATACAAATACCGCGTGGATTAAGAAGCTTTTCAATTTCCACGCGAACTCTATAATTTTATGGGATAAAATGTAGCCTATTTTGGGTATGACCTATCTCCATTCCAAAAAGCCAAACCGGTTCATGCGTTGTAGCGTGAAGATGTACAACATATCTTCGTATATTATTCGTATATTAATGTGATTAAATTAAATTAATGGGATAGTGATGGGATTTCAGGTAGCAAGATCCACATGTCCGACGTGTCGTCAGCGTCGGCGACGGGGTTCTTCGACCCCTTCACGATGCAGTGGGCCGGCTGGGCGATGTCCCTGTTCGGCATTCCGACCAGGGCGCTGCCGGCCGTCGTCGACACGGCGGGCGAACACTTCACGAGCACCGCCCCGGAGATATGGGGCCATGCGATACCTATTAGAAGTTGTGTGAGTCGTTGTCTATACAGTTTGTGTTTAACCAAGACCATATTTCCTAATATAAACCCAAAAGCACTTAAATTAGGGTTTATATTAGGAAATATGGTTTTGGTAGTTAACGACATTATAGTTTGTGGCAGCGTACTGCCCTCCTCGGATATAACCAACATTTGGCCAAATACGATTTTTAATGCCATCTTACTTTAGAAAATTTTCTACCGGTCCATCTAAATGGTATTCTCCATTTTGCTGCAGTTATTGAGTTTTACGAAATTTAGCATAACAATATTAAATATTCTTCCTATTTCTCCTCCTCATCCTCCTAAAGAGATAAAAAGTGAACTCTTTCTCCTCCTCTTCCTCCTCCTCCTAAAGAGATGAAAAGGGATAAAAAGTGAAACAGGAAGAGGAAGAGCTTTCTCTTCCTCTTCTTTCCACTTTTTATCCCTTGTAGTATCCCTATCTAGTATTATATAATTGCTTTATTATAACTCTTAACCTATTCTGTAATTCTGCTTAACCATCATTAAATATCTAAAGTGATAAGAAACCATTTCGAGGGTATAGTAGTGTTATAGCTTGCTCTAACTTGTGCATGCACAAAGCATACAGCATTTTGCTGAATTGGGACCTTTTTTCCGGGTTGTGCCACACATGGCTTAGTTGTTCTGCTTCACTTCTTCTGCTTGACGACTTTTGTTTTTAATGCTCAAGTGGTGGAGGCGCCAGGACAACCTAATCTAGATTTTCCTATTGGGTGTGGCACAATTCATAAAATATACGTTTCTTTCTTTCTTTAACTCCAAATGCTGACACTTAGGCTGAAAGCTATAGGCCGCACTTTCCCTCAGCTCGAATCACGACAGAGTTAAAAGATTATGGCAGACAGAATTATTAGTGACAGATTTATGTCGGAGCATATTTGTGTCTCGTTTTAACCTCTGTCTTGAGTCTGAGCTGAGTGAGAGCACGCTCTATAGATATCAGCATTATTTATAACCTTAGGCTCTTCTTAGCGTTCTTCTAAATTTGCTATAACTCTTATTTTAGCGCCCAATAATTGGACGCAACGCAATAACGATTCAACCCTTCAACGATCAAACCTTTGTAAAAATTAAATATGTTCAGATCATCATTATGTATATAATGTATAGGAATAAAGTTAACTTTTCAATTGATAACTTGTGTGCGTTGACTCTTTATTGCATACTAGCGGTTGCCCGCGACTTCATCCGCGTCGATTTTTGTTATTATAATCGCGATTAAGAAGTTTTTAAAAGAATATATTTTAAATATATTCCCCGTTTTTGCAACATTTTCACTAATGCTTCGCTCCTATTGGTCGCAGCGTGATGTTATATAGCCTAAAGCCTTCCTCGATAAATAGACTATCCAACACAAAAGTAATTTTTCAATTCGAACCAGTAGTACCTGAGATTAGCGCGTTCAAACAAACAAACTCTTCAGCTTTATAATATTAGTATAGATATGCGTCCAATTGCACTTACAAGTGATTTTGCATTAACAGAACTTCCTAGATAGAAATAACATTGAATTTATTTTCAGATAGCAGACCAAACAGCTTCCATGTGGGGCTCGTGTTGTTTCAACGTCGGGGACATCAAGCTGACGATGGGCACGGGCACGTTCTTCAACATCAACACGGGCAGCTCGCCGCACGCGTCCGTGTCGGGCCTCTACCCCGTCGTGGGGTGGAGGCTCGGGGATGAATTGGTTTTCTCGGCGGAGGGAGCGAATAATGATACTGCCAGTATCATCCAGTGGGCTCAGAATATAGGTGAGACTGTCTGAGTTTCTCTCAATCCCTTTTCCTCACTCTCACTCTCTTTTCCTCACTCTCACTCTCTTTCCCTCACTCTCACTCTCTTTCCCTCACTCTCACTCTCTCTCACTCTCACTCACTCTTTCTTTCCCTCGCTCTCACTCTCTTTCCCTCACTCTCACTTCCTCTTTCCCTCACTCTCACTTCCTCTTTCCCTCACTCTCACTTTCTTTCGTATACTGGGATCTTTTAGATTTCTTTTGTAAAAAAAGCCAGATTTCTATCAGTGAAACTAATAGGTGAAAAATTCCATTTCCTTTGGACTTTTCATGCTGCTTATATTAATTTTAAAGTTTGAATTGAGCTGGCTAAAGGCTTGCTTCTTTTTCGACCCTTTTGGTATTTTCGGCGAATAAAATAAGTGAATAATGTAAAACCATGCAATGAAAAGTAGTGAAATAGTAATATTTTTATCAAACTTTTATCTAGGAATTTCATCTACGATGACTCCGAAATTAATTTTAAATTTTTTGAAAACACACCTCTTGTGAACTTTTCTTGTAAAATTATGTTTTGCTTGTTGTTTCAAGATTATGTTCAACAGAATTAGCACTATAGTATTGTTGTGTACCCTTAGGTTTGTTCGACAACCCGCAGGAGACGGCAGAGATCGCGATGTCGGTGCCCGACACCGATGGTGTGTTCTTCATACCTGCCTTCAGTGGCTTGGGGGTAAGCTTTAATCCTATTTAATAATATGTATGTTTGTATGTTTGTTACTTAATCACGTTGCAACGACTGAACCGATTCGGCTGAGATTTGGCACAGAGATAGATGAATGAATGAATGAATGAAAATACTTTTATTGTACACCACACATAATATAAGAATAGACACAATGAGCTTAATAAATAGTATACAATTTGGCGGCCTTATCGCTACATAGCGATCTCTTCCAGGCAACCAATGGTGTTAAAGGACATAGCTACAGTTACTAGAGGCAGGTGGTGCAAATAATATAATATTACAAAGTCTATACATATAATAATATCATAAATATATATAGATTATAGTTCGGAATACTTTTTGTCCCGGGAAATAAGAGAGTTCCCGCGGGAATAAAACGCCTTAATCCACGCGAACGAAGTCGCGGATATCATCTAGTATAGGACATAAAGGCGGTCCAGACCAGATAGATATAATTTTTTTTTTAGATAGGGATCTATCGTAAAATATTAAAAGATTTAAATGTAGAGATGAAACAACTATCCGGTATCCGGCCTATCCGGCTGAAATTTTAAATTCGGCCGAATACCGGATATTAAACGAGTGTCCGACCGGATACCAGATTTCAAATAAATACGTACGATATAAAGATTGAAGGCACTTTAATCTTTTTTTAATATGGAGAACCGTGAATTTTTAATAAAAGAACAAAAAAGTTAACACTTAAACTGCACTAAAGTCTGATTTTTAATTGCGTGGAATTCTGACGTATCTTAATGTTACCAGATATTAAAAAGATTCCACAAAAAAGATAATAAATTTAAACTTATACAATTAAAAATCAATTGCCGCACATAGATATATGACAAATGCCTGACAGATAGTTTGGGGTAAAATCGAACTACAGGTAGTAATACTGTTTTTCATACAAATAATTCACTCTATTTATAAAATGACAACCGTCAGAATTCCACCGAATTAAAAATCAGACTATAAGGGCAAATATGAAAAATAAAACAGCGCTAATTTCACGCATAAACGAAAGGACCCGAAATTACCCGAGTCCACCCGATCGCTTCACTCTATCACTACACTCGTGGAACGAGACGATTCGTTACACGAGTGAGTGAAACGATCGGGTATGTTCGACTCGACTATGTTCGACCGGATATTCGGCGGCCTGATATTCGGCTATTCGGCTTTAAGGTTGGCCGAATATTCGGTATCCGGTATCCGGCCAAACCACTATCCGTTTCATCTCTAATTTAAACCGAAGTTACATGAGTTAGAGAGGAGAGGAAGATCAGTGAAGGAGCCCTTAAAAATAAAAGAGGTTTTTATTAAGGACTTCTTCACTGATTGACTATTGTTAAGTGTTAGTTATTTATTGATTATAGTTAATGATTAGTTTAGTTGAGTTCTTATCAAAATTGTAATTAGGTGCATTAGGTTTTTAACTTCTATGTATAAGAGCGCCAGCTCGCCATCAAACTGGCTGTCCAGTTTGGCGACACAGTATTTTTAAATTTATTTGTGTACCTAGATTTATCAATAAATTAAAAAAAAAAAAATGAATTGAATGAATTTTTAGTTAGGTTATGTTAGGTTAGGTTAGTTTCTAAGGGTGCGATATCGCTTGCTGATTGGATCGTCTGCTCCGTCAGCCCCCGTACAACGACTTCACGGCGGCGTCCGGCTTCGTGGGCATGAAGCCGTCGACGAGCAAGGCGCACCTCGTGCGCGCGGTGCTGGAGTCGCTGGCCTTCCGCACCGCGCAGCTCTTCACGTGCGTGCAGTGCGAGACCGCGTACAACTTCAGCACTATCAGGTACATAACTTAACTATCTTTCGCCAATGGGGTATTTCACAAATTTTTTAATATCAAAACATAATGTCATTTTTTTTTAAATATCAAAATCAAAATCAAAATTTATTTATTTCATGTAGGCCAACTTGTAGCTCTTATGACACGTCATAAATCTACCACCGGTTCGGAATGCAGATTCTGCTGAGAAGAGCCGGCAAGAAACTCAGCAGTTGCTCTTTTCAAAAAAAAATTTTTTTTTTTACAATTGTTAAAAAACTAGGCTATGCACACAATGTTTCCACACAGAAGTTTCAAAAATGCACACCTACTACAACCTAACACATGTTAACATGGGTAGACACAAAGCAGACCCATTCCCGTTGGCGGCACCCGTTCACAAGCATGACGCATGATAATATCATAACTAGTCTCGAAAATATAGAGCTTTAAAGTATTCTGTTAGACAGAGAGAACGCTACTGACATGTGGCGTCAAAAATTCAGTAGCTCCATACACAGTCCATACAAAATATCGTTTTAGAAAGAGGCAGATACAGTCTCAGTAAAACAGCTTATAACTTATTTGTTTTTTGACCGATTTATTTTCTGTTTTTACAAATGTTACTCGACGCACGTTGTTGACTTTACAATGCTGTATTGTCTAGTGTATACGGCATTGTAAAGTCGATAGTAAGAGTACAGATTTTTTCTGTTGGCGGATTATAGCAAAATAATTCTAACTTTTTCTTGCTATTACAGATTAGACGGCGGCGTGTCGAACAACGACTTCGTGGTGCAGCTGGTGGCGGACCTGACCGGCCTGAAGGTGGAGCGGCCGGTGCAGGTGGAAATGTCTTCCCTGGGCTGCGCGCACATCGTCGGACTGCAATTAGGTAGTAACAACATTCAATCGCCATGATGACTGATTTCAAATTCAATTTAAGAAAAACTCAAAAAAAAAAAAATGAAAAAAATGAAAAAATATTTATTTGGTAAAACAACATTAACAATGAATACGATAATATCCTTTGAGACCCACACTAGGTATTCCTGTATCGTGGGGCCCAATTCACCACCATTAACAAAATTATTATTTATAGTTGTCGCTCGGGAAAAAAAAGAGTTTTTCAAAAACTCTTTGATAATGTTGGAACTATACCATTTCGAAAAGCTATCTTATTTCAGCGATAAAAATAAGCTTTTGTAGATAAAATTGCCATTTCAATTATAAGTTTTAAAATACACCCAAAAACGCTCGACGGTGTCATGGCGTCGTTCGTGACGTCACTTCTGTGCTTTTTCGTAGTTTGTCAAAATTTCGAGATGTGACGTATCGCTCAATCCAATATGGCGGATTATATAGTTATATTTTATCAGAATAAACATAAATCTTGCTAAAAATAAAAAATACGTTTTTTATAATCCATGAATTTCTTTGATTCTTGGTAACTGTACGTATTTTTTCTAATATTTTTATTTCATTTTTTATTTTACCATATTGTAGAAAAAATGTTTTAATATATGTATTTAAATATTAATTAGCAGTTTTGTTTCCATAACAGGTATATTCAAGTCAAAGGAGGAACTGAAATCGCTCCGCAAAGTCGGCGCGGTATTTTCGCCTAGACCGAAAGTGAAGAAATCTTACGAGAGGATAATCGCGCGTTGGGAAGACGCCGTCAAAAGAATGTGCGGATGGTATTCAGGCAATAAACCGTTACAACCTCAAAACTCGGTGCACGATTCGAGTAACTCCGTCACACCTCAGAATAGTTTCAAAGTGACCAAGTTAAAAAGGAATAGTAGCGCCAAATAGCGGTGGCTTTTATATTTGCTTCTATTTGTCGCGTGCATTCCGATATGCAGATGATATTTGGCAATCCTCAGTAGTTTTAAGACGTACTGTTGGTACATTTGTAAATTGACGCGGTTTTAAACTAAGCTAGTTCACACTGGGGACTTTGAGAACGCTAATCCTTACTAATATTACAAATGCGAAAGTGTGTTTATTTGTTGGTTTGTCCTTTAATCACGCAGTAAGAGATTTGTTTTTTTTGCATGGTTATAGTTGAGGATTTGAAGGCTACTTGTTATTCCGGAGAAAACTTGCTTCACGCAGTGAAAGTCGCGGACAAAAGCTAGTTAACTTATAAGAGCACATGAAATCCATTAATTGGCATGAATAAAATACCACATAAAGGAAGATTAAATTCTAAAATGCGCATAGTAAATATTATAATTAAATGCTATCTACATTGTCTGCCATTTTCTATCACTGTCCTGTTCACGTTATCTTACTCTGAGCGAGACAGAAATAGAAAATGGTGGCTCAACGTTGCCGTCATAGGTTGACAGTTTGTAGAGAAAGCATTTTTGTCTTTGCTTTATGTGGCGACTTTTTGTTGTATTCATCAAATTTTCTACACATAATGAGGTATAGCGACATTTTATCGCGCGATTCGTCCTCATTGTGATCTTATTCTAAGGGTTGTGGATTTGATACCTACCTAATGTAAGCAACAATTGAGCGATGTATTATTAGTAGTAACTTATTAAATAAGCAGACTGGTGTATGCTGGGATAACTTTAGGGTACATTAAAAAGACGTTAGTAGTTAAGATTTTTTTTATGTATTTTTAACGAGTAGGTGGATCGCCTGATGTTAAGTGATTACCGCCGCCTGAACATCTGTAGCATCGGAGGCACCACCAATGCATTGCCGGTTTTTCAGGACTTTGTTGAACCGCCCCTTGAATAACCCCATGTTGTAATTTAGTGGGAACACCTTCACAGAAAGTTGGCAAGTAGGAAGCCTACCTGGTATTCATACATTAGATTTAAAAGCATATAATCCATTCCACGAAATGAGTTCCCAAAGGAATTTGCCCTTCATTGGTAAATGCGCGTGACCTTCATTAGCCAAATCATTCCTTAGGATCGTCGTATACATGCCGGATTCTTCCAGTACGTTCACAGCTCTTGCAGTGGTTGGACGTGCGTGTAGTGAAAAAATACTGTGAACTTGGAACCGAAAAAAAGGCAATAAAGCTGTTTAAATAAATAAATAGATAATATAAAACACAAAATCATTAAAATTTATGGTTTACGAAAGAGTTGTTTTAATTTAAAAAAAATTATAATTTTTATTAGTTACCTGCCAGTATGTAAACCTTCTATGTAAAACGGAACGTCCTCGCTTGTCTCTAGCCGCGCGTATTGACCAATGAGGTGCGTGTATTTTGTTCCCTAGGAGTTCGACTCGTAGAATGGACTACAGTTGGACACAGATACGCAATAATGAGTCAACCCCACACAACTTATCAATTGAAAAGTCAACTTTATTCTTTTACATTATGTATGTATTTAATTTGACAAAGGTTTGTGGGTTGAATCCTTTGAATCATTATTGCGTATCTGCGTCCAGTTAGGACTATGCGAGTGTTTTGTCGAGTGACGAGCAATTAAATAAAGGGAACAAAATGGATTAACTCGACTTACTACTTACTTTTCATATTTAATACCTACCAAGTTACTCGCGACTCGACTAAATTACTCGCGCATTCTAAACTAGGCTTAAGTCGGGTCAATCAATTATTTTCAATAAGTTAAGTAAAAAACTAGGTCTAGGAAGTTTTTATCCCTACATTGAAGTACACTTAGGGTTGACCTATGCTCATATTCCTAAGTATTAGTATGCATTGGTAATTGGTAATGAATTATAAATACGGGTATATTTCTAGTATCTATCACTGAAACTCTGAATATACTTTTCATATGACTTTAGATTGAGGTTTATAAAGTGTAAGTAGATTTAAATGTTTGTAATAGAATTTTTATTTATTCAATACATACATTTAATATATCAGAGCTACTTATAATTTTACAGAAATCTGATTGATTAGTTGCATTGCACTCTTTTATATCCTACGGATTCGGATTTCGGATGCCCTGTAAGACTAAAGTTATTTTTTTTAATACGGGTGTAATTTCGTAGAATAATAATGGAAGAAACATATTGGCAGCACGCGTCTTCTGGCTACGCGTCGCGACTTGCGACGTGTTTCTGCGCGTGCAAAATACCACGTGCTTATTAGAGTCTTGTGTTGCCAATGATTTTCTGCTATATTAGATCACGGAAATAAACTAATATTAAAAAAATGTAATACTCACCTATATCAAAACATGGATATCAGACGTAACGATTAGAAGATGTGGAAATTCTATAAAAATACTCTAAACTGGTTTTTAAAGTGACGTAGTGATTTTAATGTGTGTGTCTCTGTGTTTTCAATACTTATTTCATAACTGCTTGTAAATATAGTTTTTTATAAGTGCGTGTAAGACTGTAAGTTTATATAAGTAAACTGTAAAAGACCTATTGTGATGTCTCTCAAATTTTATAGTATTAGGAAATTTTTGCTTTTACCTATGTATAGAATTACTCATGTCTTGCCATTTTTTTAGAGAAGTTAGTTATAACAATAGGTGCTCATTATTTAGACATTGATTTATTATATTAAGAATAGAATTTTTAAAATATAAAAAGACAGTTTAAGTCTTAAGCGAAGTTAATACGACGCGTAGAGCTAAATTCGCCAAAAACACGGTCCACATTGCACGGCGTATATCAGCTGCGACATTGTCTAAAAATTATTACAATCAAACTGGTTACATATTCTCGTTGCATTGATGCAGTAAGAACGCCATTAATTCAGCTAATCAGAGGAGATTGCGACACTCATTCTGATGTAATCATTTTTAGACAATGCCACCGCTGGCGCACATTTTCCTACAACCAGATGAAGGCGCGAGAATGTTCTCGTTGCTAGTCTGTTACGAAACATTGGATAAGCGCGACGGGACGCTTCGCCTCTGCCGCGATGTGCCTTGAGCCTAAATACGGGTATAATGATTGGTAAACGTTTATGATTTTTTTTGCTGCATTTATTATTTCGATGCCATGACATTTCTAATAATAACTTAATATTCCTACTACAATAATACTACTAAAAAAATATGCAGGTGGTGAGTTTATAAAATGATAAGTAATTTTTAATTGTATGGACTGTATGTATAATAATTTGTATATGTGTATGTATATTGTGAATTATATAAAAAATGGGTTTTATTGGGATTTTTTAAATTAAATCTGTTAAAAGAACGAAGTGTTAAATAAAATTAAGTATAAATATGTCAAAAAAATTAAAATGCAAAATATAAGTACCTAATCTGACATTTTTTTCCTGCATTTTCATTTCAACCCATCTCTCGCCCATTAGCGGGCACAGGCTATTTTTTAATATGAATAGCAAGGAAACAAGCAGGTGGGTCACCTGATGTTAAGTGATTACCGCCGCCCATGAACATTTGTAGCACCTGAGGCACCACCAATGCGTTGCCGGCTTTTTAGGAATTTGTTGGTCCGCCCCTTGAATAACCCTATGTTGTAATTCAGTGGGAACACCGTCGCAGGAAGTTGGTTCCAGAGTTTCTAAATACGTGGAAAAAAAGATCTGGCACATCGGATAGTCGAAGTGGTCCAGGCACCCAGGTGGTGAGGGTGAAATTGTGTTCGGTGGCGAGCACTTTAAAAAAAATTATTTTCTTAAAATAAAAACAAAAACTTTTGTATTCTATTCTATTTTATTTACACTTTTTTACAATTAAAGTCCTGCCTATATCTACAAATACATAATTTATATACCTACATAAATATAAGCACTTTTCATGTTGACTTTCAAAAGTCTGTTATTTCACTCATGAATTTAACTGGCGGTTAACATCAACCAACCCAGGTTGGTAAAGTTTTAATTCTTCGATCCAGCCCAGTGAGCTGATTTTCGTAATTTACAGCCTCGGAGTCTGCCAGGAGATCATTGCTGGGATTGTCTCCTCTGATAGCGAACCTTTTTGCGACTTTATGCAAAGGTTCTACTGGTTCTGGTGGGTTCTCTGCTGGTATGGGATTGTACAGTGGCAAAACAACCGGAACGAAACCTACAAATCCTTTGTTTACGAGAGTTTCTGTCTTACCGGAAGACACCGGTGTTGCATAGATTTTTGCAAATGCAAGAATCAGGACTATCACTTTGATATACATTTCTCTCACTTCTGCCAATGTCTTACTTCAATAACTTATCCAAATCCGCTCCTTGTAATATTTTCTTCTTGCAGTTTGCTTCCCTTTTCTTTTAGATTTGGTGTTTTTTCACTTCAATAAGATGTGTGTTGTATACTCAAATAGGTGTTATGAAATAATAATTTTGACGCATGCAAAGGTTTTAAATACATCTACGAGCCTAGAATAGTAATTGTGCTAACAAAATTATGCCTCCTAGCTATCAATAGGGTCACGTGCAGAAATAGCTTAATAAGTTACCCAAATATTTTCAATGGTAAATTACCTAATGACCATGAGAGCGATTTGTTTACTATTTCTGAATAATAAAGAGACGAAAATAGTCGCATGACCCAATTGCGTATTTAGGCTGTATTGTTAATTGGTTAGGTACCTACCTACTTACCTATAAGATAAACGTATAGCTGTATAAAGTAATAAATATGATTCAACATTTTCCGTTTAAAATGTGCTAGAATAACAGCGCGGCGGATAAAGTAATATAATTTAATTACCCAAGTAACTTCCTACCTACATAAGTTCTGCATAGTTGTTTTTTTTTCCATATTTAAAATGTTGCCCATTTTTACTGACATCCCCTACATACTGACATAATATTTTAGGGAACACCTAAGCCCTACTGAAACGACAATAGGTAAACCTATGCGTTATGGTTGCGTCTACTATGCTTCAGGGACGCTTTTGATTTGGAGTTGAATGATTTTTTTTATTCGATGACAAGATAGCCCTTGACTGCGATCTCACCTGATGGTAAGTGACGATGCAGTCTAAGATGGTAGCGGGCTAACTTGGAAGGGGTATAGCAGTATAAATTCAACTCATACCCCTAATCGGTTTCTACACGCCATCGTGCCGGAACGCTAAATCGCTTGGCGGCACGTCTTTGAAGGTAGGATGGTAACTAGCCACGGCTAAAGCCTCCCACCAGACCAGACCAGAGACAATTTAGAAACTAAATTCTTAAATTGCCCCCGCCGGGAATCGAACCCGAGATCTCCCAGTTATAAGACCACATCGCTCACCACTGCGTCAAGGAGGTCGTCAAAAAATGATGATGATAATATTATAGTGCTTACGTGTTACGCTCACTGATATAGTTCGATGGGAGTGAGATGGAACCTTGAAGATGTGACAGAAATCTGACCGGAGTCGGAAGAGTGATCAGCTTTTCGTGCTCTCCGGAGCACGGAGAGTAGAACTCCACCAGCTTCCAAACTATACCTACGGGCAGTGGCGTAACTATACCGTTTGAGGCCCATGGCAAATTCATTGGATGGGGCCCTCCCTCCCCCAATATAAAGAAGCTCAACCAATGAGATAGGCCCTTCAGGCTGGAGGCCCGTGGCATTTTGCCGTCTTGCCACCCTATAGTTACGCCACTGCCTACGGGCTACCACTAAGTGGTAGCTTAAAGTCTAACTTTAGACCTTTTCACTTAATAAATGGTCTATAGGTTCATGACGGGAAGGCCCCATCACCCAATTTTGACTCGACCTAGGACCTTATGAAATGATCCTCATTATGAATTGCCGAAGAAGCTATAGCCACTGAATCAACGAGGCTATATGATTAAGTAGCTAGATAGGTAAGTATATCTAAGTACCAACTGTATGTTGTAAAGAACAGAATGTCAAATGTACCAATACCTTTAACATCTTAAAAGTTACAAAATAGGTACCTACCTAATGTGTAGCAGACAAACAAGGCCTTCAGGAGTTATTTTTATTTTTACCAACTGGATAGGTACTCTAAGGGTGTTCGTCCACGTAAGCGTTTTGTAGATAGTGAGATTCCTTCGGACCGAGTTCAGAACGACGAATGTTTTGAGCCGGCGCGTGGCGGTCGGTCACAATATCAGTTATCTACCAGTGAAAGCCCTGTAAAAATCGGTCCAGCCGTTCCCGAGATTAGCGGCAACAAACAAACAGACAGACACAAAAATTTTAAAAATCGTTTTCTTGTTATAAGTACCGTATGCAGTTTGTAAAAAGATCTTTAGTCTTTTGATATTACAAACAGACACTTCAATTTTATTTATTTAAAGATTAGTGTGAAGTGATGTGATAGTGTGAAGTGTGTTGTGATAATTCTTCTCTGAAAGGAGGGCTTGCGTTCAGCAGTGAGCCATTGACGCTTTGACCATTTAGCCGGGACGTGGCAAGAGCACGCATTGCCCTCTGCTGAAATACATGTACAAACGTACGGTTCAGCTTGTAAGTGTGACAGCTTTTGAGTTAGTGTGTGTTCATAGAGACATTAAGTATTTAAAAGAGTGTGCGGAAGTGAGTAAATGTGTGCTGTACGTGATTACCCCACCGCACCGCAGAAAGTGGCAGAATATATTTAGTACTAAATCTGCGTAAAGGCGCGTCCCGGCTAAATGGTTGGAGTTATTCCATGACAAGGTTTACGTTTTGCATCCCCCTCTCTCACAGATTCTAATATTTTCAATTATTATTGTCTCATTATATTTTTGACCAAAGTGGTTCATTACTATACTTGACAGTTAAATTACGGATATTTCATACATATTTCTAATGTCATTATAATCAACGCTTATAGTCTCAATTTTTGCCATACGATTAAATAAAATAACGACAGCGGTGGACAAGCAGCCTTACACGTTGTTATTTATTTATTTCTAGTGACTCGATGCTCCAAGGGTTGTTAGCACCTTGTTACACTTGTTAGCGCGGGCATCCAACGTGACTCAAGGCTCGTGCATCGGAGATTACTTACTGTGCGATTTGTTTATACCATTTCTCAAGAACGTGCGTCAATCAGATAGGCTTCGAACTGGTGGATGATTTGCTTAAACCTTTTTCCCGACACTAAATAATTAAAAGTAACTTGAAGGCCACATCAAACATTCTTTGGGTACCTGTTTTTAGTGTAATTTTTGATCATAGAAACTACTTTCTAGCGATGACGCGATGTGTGGCCACTTGCCATGTACCTATATTTCAAAATTAATATGGTAGCAATATTTTTATTGCAGTAGTTAGTTATAGTTCTTGCAATTCACGAGGACGCGTGAGCTTTACTTGTGGTTACTTTGTGTACATGCATATTGCGTAAATGTGCGTGCCTAGGTGGGAGCGGTCAGGCGCGAGCAAGCTCTCGCTCACACTTACGAGTATACAGATAGTAGATACTACACGACCACAACCATGAGCCACGCGCCCTCGTGAATTGTAAGAATTATACCTCTGTATTAAGTAGATACTGCAGTAGGCGCAAAAAGTTAATAAAGCACGGCACCGGACCAGTAATGTGACTATAATCTGAAAACTGCTTTGAGGTAGGTACAGCGCAAATTTTAATGTGTTGAGAATTATATTCAACTTTTAATGAATGTTCAGAATCCTATCAACAAATCGTTCATCAGCTCTTACATCATCAGCTTAACAAACTAATAATGCGGATTCTATAAAGAGTGTACCATTTCAATAATCCTTAATAGGTTTGGTAAGCAACGGGGTGTTTATAAGGCGTGAGGATTAACATGCGGGCAGATTATCGTCAAGTATTAAGCCAAGATTGGATCTTTGGGCAATGCGTTCAGTGATTTTCGTCGTCGCGTCGCTGGCGCTGCTGGTAGCCTGCGCTTGCGCTCCAGAAGGAGAGTCGATCCAGCACATCCCGACAAATGTGGGCGCAACACCATCAGCTACAGAAAAAGATGCTGCGAAATCAGATGCTGCGGACGCCGCTTCTGGTGCTTCTAAACCATTGCCGGTAGCCAGAGAACGTAGAGACATTGCCGGCCAGGAAAGCGATCTGCTCCCGTCAGCTAATGACTTCGACGCTTCCCCCTTCGGGGAGACGGCCAGTCTAGATGGCCGCGGGCGCATAAAAGTCCTCCCCGCTTACCTTGGCTGATTTACACTTTCTATGACTCTATGATAGGTATAATGGCTTGGTTAGTAATATTAACTTTAATTTATCGTTCTGGTAAGCCTCTCGCCTTTTGAATTTGTACTACCAAAAGTATTGTAATATTTAAATGCTATTAAATAAAATGTAAATAGTGAATCATGTTTTTATTTTTGAATTTATTTAACTACTTACTAGATGGCTATGACTTCGTCGCGTGGAAAGGTTTAGGTTTAAGATTAGGGTTTTTGTTTCCCTCTTGAACTCTTTTTTCAATTTTCCGATCTTTTTTCAATGTTAAAAAGAAGCCTCCAAATCTCAGCCAAATCCATCCAGTAGTTTCTGCGTGAAAAAGTAACAAACGTACACACACACACACACTCACACACATAGAAATTTTTACTAGCCTGATAGTGTGAAGTGTGATAGGTACTAAACTACACTTTATTTTAACTATAAATTAATTTACTTAATTGAATTTTGTTTAAAATTATTGTGATTGGGTTTAATCTTTGAAAAATACACATGATAAATGGGTAGGTTCAAATCTCAAGTTGCAAGTTTCGGCTAAGTAAATAATTTTTTTCCTAATTCCAATCCTTTTTCTCACAGTAAACTTTGTTTAGCTGTTTTCATTAAAATCTCTGTAAGGCTACTAGGCTGAGCACATCTCTAATGTTAATCCGCTCCTGTTAATTACAAGGAACTTATTAGAATGCAAGATCTAATTTAAAAAAAATCTTTATAAGTATTGGCATTGTTTTTTTGCGTTACATGCCCTGCGAAGTTTACCATGAAATCATTAGTAATAATTTTTATATTTTGCCATGTCTTTGCCGCATATTCACTTACAATTAAAACTGGCAATGAAAATGGGACAATAGAGGGTGAAATTAAAGAATTAAATTCGGCTGATGATCAGAATGAAAATAAAGAGAAGATTAACGATAACACAGAGTTGATTGCGACAGCAGAAAGCAATAACTATGTGTATCGACCTCTTTATGTGTATAGAAGGATTGAACATAGCAAAAGAAGAATCACTATGTACAACTCATTCGCTGGATAGGTAAATAATATTTTTGATCCTTTATTTTAGAAAATAACCAATCCTAATAAATTATTAATGCGACAGCGTGTTTGTTTGTTAGTTTGTACTTTAATCACAGCAACGGAGCAACAGATCGACGTGATTTTTTGGATGGGTGTAGTTGAGGACTTGGAGAGTGACATAGGTAAAAAATAAATGAATAAAGTATAAATAAATAAATAGTCTTTTATTCAAGAATAAAAATAGCCACATAAAAAACACAAAGAACAGGAAGAACACACTTGTAACTTATAAAACAAATAAACTCCTCATACAACGTACTCATAGTAAGTAAAGTATAAGTAGATTTTTTAAAAAACCTAACTCTACGCGGACGAAGGCGAGACAAAGCTAGTTTATTATAAAAACCTGTGATAAAACCATTAATTGTTGAGAAATAAAAGCCAATAAATTGGCAATTTTAATAAATAACAAGCAAATACAGTTAAACTTGATAAATGTCGATACCTAACTCATATTTATTGTTCACAGTTCGTAGTAGCTACTACAGTTATAATTTTTGTGAAAATGTTTTGTGTGACAAGTTTCATCTTTATTTTACTTTCAATATTAGTAAGTCATATTAAATGAAAGGTGTATTATGCAATTTCCATATGCCACCCTATATGTTTCTGATTTCCCGTAGGTTTCCCTTAAATATATACTAATTTTTCGATGTAAACTAGTCTACGTACATAATATTAATTTTTTTTTTTTTTTTTTTTTTTTTTTTTTTTTTTTTTTTTTTTTTTTTTTTTTTTTTTAAATAGAAATGACTTTATTATACTATAATATATTTAAAATTATATCTAAATTAAATTAATATTAAATTACTTCTAAAATTAAAACTAACCTAACTTGACAAAATATTAACCTATATAAAATTATAATAAATTAAAATAAATTATTAAAAGGAGTCCCTTTAGGCAACGTTCCGAAGATACTGGCAGCGTTCCCCCTTTGGATAGCGAGACTAATTCGTTGTCCGAGGTAGCTGCCAGCTCTTCGGTCACCTGTGACGTCGACTAATCTTTTAGATATTTCTTTAAAAAGTCTAATGGCGCTAGGACCCCACGGACCAAGGGTCTCGACACCGAATGGGACAAAATCATATTCGGTGCCTAGACCCCTGTATTTGCATGCTTTCGTTTTTTCAGCCGCTTCACAAGCCGCACCAACTCTGTTGTTGGTTCCATGTAGATGGGAAGGGGCCAGCGTGTCTGAACAGGTTGCATCCCATACCAGCACCCGACCCATCTTCCATGGAATCAAACTCATACCGTCCGGTCTCTTGCCATCGTCTCTTGCAATGCCAGTCGGCTCAAGTAGACTTGGCACGTTGACGGTGGCAAGAGACCGGCGTATGATATCGTTAAGTGCGGCATGTCTCGAGAAGCGGCCTGCACTTTTTTGGCATGACAGTCCGTGATGTCCTAGCTCGTCGACATCACTGCCACAGGGACATTTATTTATTAATATTAATTGTCTCCATTCCAATTGTCTCATCAAGATCAGTAGTTTAGTCGTAATAGACGACATTCAGACAAAAATTTCTCAGTGTGGTGTAAATGCAATCCTAATTATCTAATTTTAAAACAACTTTCAGATGGAAACCTTAGCAGGTATATCTCCGGTACACGATTTTGCAAATCAGGTAAATTCGAAACTAATTAATGAAAAATTTATATTAAATTCACCTCACAATGCTCTGAAACATCTAGATAACACGATTTTAAAAGCAACTAAAAATGTAACTCAGAATCCTGAAATGGAAGGAAATCTTTATCAAATATCAAAAGATTTAGTTTCTGCAATATTAACAAAACTAGAGATACAAGATAAAATTACAAGGATAACACGAGAGGCTCTAGATGCTCCTGGAAAAACTAAAGGAATGACAGCCATAGAAACGAGAAGGATTCTGGATTACTTATCAAGAACACTGTCAGGACACATTCTTACAATAACTCGGGCATCTACAGAACCTGAGCTGCATAGGTTGGTCTTTGGTTTAGCGCAAATAGCTGCTGAGGTTTCAATAGTTTCTGCACTTAAAGATATCACATACGCTACTGCTTTATCAAAAAAACAATCGGTTGATTTATCTCTTCGTAAAAAAAGATCTGCACCATTAAAAGAATACAAAACTACTACTTCTGCACCGGTTACTGGTGCTATGCCCTTGGTTTATAGAGCTATTTTAAATAAATCATTAAATGCTATTGATTCTACCTCATCTCCTACAATAATTAGAGGACCTGAGAAATTAAGTCCTTTTTCAGTCATTCCTAGAAATGACAGAACACCTGTAAAAATTTTGTCGAGTAAAAAGAATGATCTAACGCCAGTTCCAAGAGGGTTTTTGAACCAAACTGCTCTTGATATTGAAAATAAGGAAAGAAATATAACGGAAAGTGATGCGATTGTTTTAGATAATAAATTGAATGGAACTCATTATGTGACAAGAGATACGCATTCTCTGGAAACACAGGAATCGAACTTGCCTAGCCTTGTAGACGATTGGATTGACCCAAAAGACAATATCTATGCTCTTAATCCAGATGTCGTAGCTGAAATGGAAATAGATCAACCTGAAATAGAGGATGAAAGTCTTAACGAAAAAAAGATAAAACAAAAGATAGAACGTATGGAGTTAAAAGCAAAAAAAGCTATTCTTTATGCCGGTGATGTCGCTTATTTAGCTGCTGCTAGCGTAGTAGCTATGAGGAGGGCTTTAACAGCTTCTATAGAGGTAAACATGTCAGTTAAATATGCTAAAAATGGCATGGCCAACCACCAAGACTTAATGATGAATTTGGCAAAGACAGCAGCACAACAGGCTGGTAAAGAGGCAAAAAGTGCAACTTCTAAATCATTAGCATGCGAACGAGTTATCAAACTAGCACTGAAATATACTGCACAGTCAAAAGGGGCTAAATTGAACCATGTCGCAAATAGAGTGGTCATGGACACATTGTCTTTAGCTACTCTCGCAAAATCGATGGCATTTGTGTCATCTGATATTGCTATAAACTCATTGTATCAAGCTACTGATGTAAAACCGCCTTCGTGATTACATTATTTTAAAATTTGATATTGTTTTAATACTCGAATCGATTTTATGCCGTTTGATTAGTTTTAATTTAAATCAACTTCAAAAAATTTAATGACAATGAATGTCATGTAACGCCATCTGACTGACAAGCATAGTAAAATATTTATTCGGATCGATCGATTTGTAGAGCTGCATTCACTATCCGACGCTGTACGACTTAGGTACTGAAAGAATGGTCGGTAGGTGGCGTTAGGACATATTTTAATCATATTATTAGCATCATAATACATAATTCATCTTCATTTTATATTATTGATTTTATGAGTAGACAGGAAATAAAGAACGGAAACATTCTCATGGTTTTTCCGGTTACATAATGGTAATAAATATATTTCAGGAGAAACATACTTTTATCCGAAAATCGATTTACCATGAGTAAACAACTTTATTAAAATTGATCGAAGCTGATTTTAATAAAAAGGAGTTTGACGATAGGTTTTGCAATCAATTTAGAGATAGTTAGTTACTGTTGTAGATATCTAACGGAAAACTCACTGTCTAATGCAATAACTGATTCTTACATGATAATCATCATGCATATCGGGATCATTACCTGCTTCATCAATCTTTTATCAATCACTTAATTCGTGGAGTTGAAAAATAGATGTAATTACCTATTGTGTAATATACCTACCAACCTTCATATTGGTCGTGGCTTGTATTTGTTTTCAATGCTAGGAATCTTGATTTAATATTATAATAGCAGTGTTGTTTACATCGTTTAGTGAGTCACTGAATTCATTCACATCATCATCATCATCAGCCCACATGCATCCACTGTTGGACATAGGCCTCTTTTAAGTAGCGCCAACGTTGCCTATCCTCGGCCTTTCGCATCCAATCGATGCCTGCCACTTTTCGGATGTCATCGCTCCATCTAGCCGGGGGGCGCCCTACACTCCGTTTGCCGAGACGCGGTCTCCACTCGAGGACCTTACGACCCCAGCGGCCATCAGTCCTCCGACAAATGTGACCAGCCCACTGCCACTTCAACGTGCTAGCCCTGAGAGTTATGTCGGTCACATTAGTTCTTTGGCGAATCACTTCATTTCGGACTTTGTCCCGCAAAGAAATTCCGAGCATAGCTCTCTCCATAGCACGCTGAGCGACTTGAAGTTTGTGGGCTAGCCTCACTGTCAGTGTCCACGTTTCAGCACCGTAAGTCATCACTGGTAGGACGCACTGATTAAAGACATTTGTCTTTAGGCATTGTGGTATTTGCGACGAAAAGACTCGGCGAAGTTTGCCAAATGCTGCCCAACCCAGTTGTATCCTCCTGTCGATCTCCTTTTCGAAGCTGTTTTTACCTAAATGCAAAATTTGCCCAAGATACGTATATTCTTGAACAGCTTCGAGAGTAGATCCATCCACAGTAATCGGTCCCGGAGCGACCAGCTCGCTAAACATTACCTTGGTCTTGTCTAGGTTCATCCGGAGACCGACACGTCGTGAGGCGACATGGAGGCTGTCCAGCATCTGTTGAAGCTCTTGCAGCGAACTTGAGATGATGACAATATCATCAGCAAAGCGAAGATGCGAAATGTATTCTCCGTTAATGTTGATGCCTTGCCCTTTCCAATCCAGCGTTTTGAAGACATCTTCCAACGCATTAGAAAACAGTTTCGGGGACAAAACATCCCCCTGTCTCACTCCACGATGCAGTTGGATAGGTCTTGTAGACGCACCTTGTACTTGGACAGACATAGATGCCGAGCTGTACAGGCATTTCAACACTTCGATGTACCGCCAATCAACTTGTGATCGCTGCAAGGATTCCAGAACAGCCCAGGTCTCGATGGAGTCAAAGGCCTTCTCATAGTCCACAAATGCAAGACACAGAGGCTGGTTATACTCGTAAGATTTCTGTATGACTTGCCTCAATGTGTGTATGTGGTCTATGGTGCCGTAACCACTACGAAACCCGGCCTGCTCCGGTGGCTGGAAATCGTCGAGTCTTTTTGATAGACGATTCGTGATGACCCTTGAAAACAGCTTATAGATATGACTTAGGAGTGAAATAGGTCGGTAGTTTTTTAGAAGCGTTTTATCACCCTTTTTAAAGAATAAAACAACTACACTCCTATGCCATGCCTTTGGAGTTCTCCCGTTCTGAATGACAGAATCAAAAATCCTCCGTAACTCTCTAAGTAAGGGTATCCCCCCTGCCTTAAGGAGCTCGGAAGTGATTCCGTCTTCTCCAGGGGCTTTTCCATTTTTCTGCTGTTTAAGGGCCAGCACGATCTCATCTATGCTGACCTCCGGAAGATCATCAGTAAAGTGGCGTGTTAACTGGGCTCGGGGATCCTGATCATATGTCTTAGGCTGTGGGACTTGAGTCTTATATAATTGGCCATAGAAGTCTTCAATCTCAGAGAGTATGGCTGGCTTAGCACTAACGGTACATCCACTCGAGGTCTTGAGTTTCGTCATTTGGCATCGTCCGAGATTTTGAGAAAATACCTTAGACCCCCGGTTTTCTTCAATAGCTTTTTGTATGTTTTCGGTGTTTAAACGCCGGAGGTCTCGACGAATCGATCTTTTGACCTTTTTATTGAGGGCTTGTCGTTCTGCCGGAGTAGATTGTACGGTCTCACGCCTTTCTCTCATGAGCTGCAAAGTCTCATCTGAGAATTTAGACTTCCTGCTCGCACGCTTTGTTCCACAGAATCTGTGACCTTCTTCCCGGATGATATTTGCCACAGTTTCGAAATCCTCATCAACATCGATTGTGTGTTCCAGAGCATCAAATCTGTTTTTCAGTTCCAACTGGAAACGCTCTGAGCCGGCTTGGGTCTAAAACATAGTAGGCCGGAGCGTAGACTTCATCATGCGTAATCTTTCCAGCTTGCAGTTGATACTCAGAGTGCCTCGAACCAGTCTGTGATCGCTACCTGTATTAAATCTGCTAATCACAGAGACATCTCTGAATATATAGCGTTTGTCCGTTATGATGAAATCTATCTCATTTTTCGTCACATTATCGGGACTTTGCCAGGTCCACTTTCTGTGGGGATGTTTCTTGAAAAACGAGTTCATCAAGAAAAACCCCTTCATTTCGAGGAAGTTGACCAGCATTTGACCCCTGTGGTTTCTATTTCCATACCCATGTCGTCCCAGTGCAGATTCGGAGCCGCTGTGTGTTCCCACTTTCGCATTGAAGTCCCCCATGATGACGTTGTAGTGGGCCCTAGAGGTGTCATTTAAGGCTTTATTGATGTCATCATACATAATTTCAACTTCAGAATCCGAGTATGTTGAAGTTGGTGCGTATACTTGGATAACTTTTAGTGAGTATCTTTTGGTCAGTTTAATTATTAGATACGCTACCCGCGATGATACGCTGGATATCTCCACAACGTTATCAGTGAGGACCTTGTTGATGAGGAATCCGACGCCACCCTGCGATAGGCTGTCCCCTTGTCGATAGTAGAATAGATGGCCTGATTCTAGGATTGTAGTGTCCTCCCCCTCTCTTCGGACTTCACTCAAACCCAGAATATGCCATTTTATATTTTGCAATTCTACCTCGAGTTCTGCGATACTTTCATCGAGCCTTAATGTCCGTCCGTTGTACGTCGCCAGAGTCAGTTGTTTTTGGTAGCCCACCGTCATCCGGAGATTCTTAGCACCCCCTGCTCCACTATCTCTTTGACCGCTACCAGAGTCAGGAGAAGTGGAGCCGCCGGGAACTAGGGGCCTTTTTATTGTTGTGCTACTCATAAGGAATTTATGCCCTAATCGCCACGCTGGGCAAGCGGGTTGGCGATCGCAGGGCTAGACTTTTGCACCGATGTCGCTGCTGCCCAACACCAGCCTGTCTCATTTAAGTCTAGCTAATTTTATAATGGTTATACCGCCATTGGCCGGTCGCCAGAGCCTCGTTCGTTTGCCAGCAGGGGGCACCACGGGCAGGTGAGGTTGGCTGTTGGAGCACTAAGATAGAAGGCGTGCTCCCTTACCCCCCAGCACTAAGATAGAAGGCGTGCTCCCTTACCCTTTAATTCATTCACATACCAATCTAATTATTCTACCTCCTCTACTCATCGCTCGTACCCAGTGCACGGTCTTGTGGCGCTTATGTCCAATGACTGATATGAGTTACTTGATTTCGTCTCTCCCTCCACCTTCTAGGTAACCTACCCGTTCGCTGTGCATTTCGGTATAAGTCGAAGACATACCTAATACTTAAGTTTATGTTGAGTTTAAGTTGGCAGCAGTTTATTTATCTAATTTAATTAGTTGGTTATTAATCGAATTTATACGATTTACATAACGTACAAGGATAGAGCAAAATAGTTTATTTTAATATACTTAACTAAGTATAATACTCTATACAGTTAATATTTACTATGACAGGATAGCAAACTAGATTTATTTATTTATAGCAGCAAACTTTGCAGGTACTAGGTGCTATACATATTGACAAACATGTTGACTTAACATCTGTTATTTTTAAATAAAATGTCAGGTTATACCGGTAAGTATATTTGTTTAATGAAGTAGGTAAGTAGGTATAGGTAACGATCATGTAGGAAGTTGTCTAACTAAAATCATGTTAAGCTACACCTATTAAGTTAATATTAACGATACTTTTAAGATTTGAAAATAAATTGTTACGGATTAATAAATAAAAAAAATACTTAATAGGTAAGTTTATTTAGTTCCTTAACCTTGTGATAATTATGAAGAAGAACAAACAAAAAATAGATATATTAAAAATAAACAATTTCAAAATCGGCTATCACAACCCATGTATAATTTTAAATTTATTATACGTGCTTATCGATGAAACGTGTGTAATTAGTGTTGCAACAGTGAATTCGTTTAAATGATAAAATATAATTAAAATGTAATAATCGATATGTATTTAATTGCTTATGCAGATAACTCCGAAATGTTAGGAATGACTCTGGTTCCCCCGGTAAGTCAGAAGTGACCCTGGATTCCTCGAAAGGTCAGGAGTGTCCCAGGACCCCTCGAAAAGGAGGCTGAAGTCTGTTAATCCTCTTCTTTCTCTGTCTTCGCTAGCGAGATTTTCTATCGAAATTTTTGATAGATTCATACGGTAACACCTAGGTATCTATGTACCTTATTGTTGCTTAAGCATCTGATATAAATGATTAATTGAAAGGAAAAGACCGTGGAAATGTGCGCTTGACCCACTGGAGGTTGAAACGCCAAGGATGGTGTTAAAACTAACTTGCTAGATAGTGCCGGGTGCAATACAATGGTCTAAGCCCTAATTATTTAGTTATTAGCCTGATCAATAAGGTGGGTAGTTATCAGTTACCTACTAAATTTAAAAAATCCCCCTCACTGCAGTGTCCTCCCATCACACTACTGTAATACCACATGTCTTCAAGTATACTGTGAATTGGTAAGTGACTACCTAATCAACACAATAATAGCTGCATCGAAGACTAGCTTAGTGGGAGAATGGTGGCTATCGAATATCGATGCAATAGAAGAAACCGGTCACGAATTTGGAAGCAAAAGTAGAGGCAAAAACGGAGCTTGAAGCGTAGATGGAAATGGAGACAGTACGTAAGCTGAGATGGAAGCGGAAGCGGAGATGGAAGCGGAGACAGAACTAGAAGAAGAGATGGAAGTGGAAGCGGAAGCGGAGATGGAAGCGGAGACGGAACTAGAAGAAGAGACGGAAGTGGAAGCGCAGACGGAAGCAGAGACGCAAGAACGGAAGAAGGTAGCGGAGAATGAAATGTAAACGGAGGCGGAAGCGTCAATGAAAACGGAAGTGGAAGCGGAGACAGAAGCGGAAGTGGAGACGGCAGCAAAATTGGACATGAAAGCGTAAGCGGAAACTAAAGCAGAAGCGAAGAATGAAGCGTAAGGGGAGTGGAAATTTGAGATGTAAGTGGAAGCGTAGCAGTGTAAAAAAAATTACATACCTATATTGTGATAGGCAACTCCGGAACCCTATACTGGGAGAATTATTTTTTGCAGAATTATTTTGTTTGTTTCTTTGTTTTAATTCTTCATTGCAAAGTACAATAGCAATCAATGTACCAGAAGATCCGGGTGCAACGTAATAAAGATAGGACCTACCTTATTAAGAGGATTAGCTCGATTGTATTATCATTTCACCGATGATTGATTGAGAAAATCTGTAAAAGAATTTTCTTGAAATGATGTTTGAACGAGCGAAGCGAAGTTCTCTGAGTCAACTAGGGCGCTTGCCTACTAGACAGAGAAGTGTGTTCGTCTAAATGTCTGTCAGAGCCCTATAACTTCTGAATTACCGAACGTAATTACTTCAAATTTAAATATAATATGTAAACTGATGGCCTTCAGCCGAACATTGTATAAAAAAATATAAAAAGCTTTATTTCAGGGGGGCTCTCATAGAAGCGTATTTGAAGTAAAATCTTGTTTGTTGCTCTACATAGACTTGCGATATATCTTTTTAAAGACGACTTTGAACAGAGTACAAAAATATATTTTTTTTAATTTTTCCCTAAAAATTGACCAAATGGGGGGGTTTCAAAGTGGAGATTTTAATTTGAGCCATATGTCAAGAATTACTGAATATTAGAACGTGAAACTTGGTTGAAAATTCAGTTATATCCTGTACTTGAACAACAAATACTAAAATTAGATAAATGTTATAAAGAAACGAAATTATTTAATTTTAATGCGCCATCTATTAGCATTATTGTGAAGCTAATAGCTTCACTATAATGCTTCACTATAGATGGCGCTGTGTCAGTAAAACAGTTTTATGTCAACTATTATTTTTTTTATTGCGTCTAATGTTAAAAGTTAATTATTACAATATATAATTAAAACTTTTGGGAATTATGGGATATCGCGAGGTCTCAGTTCGGGGCGAACCACTAGTTATTTTAGACTTAGCAGGTAGCTTACAATAGCTGACATAACTTATTAGGTATGAGTAGATACTTGCATAAGCTAATAATCTCTATTTTTAGTACTTACTAAAAAATATTTTCCGTCACCTCTTCACACAAAATTCACGATTTTGGAGCGAGTTTAGGTACATTGCTTGTATAGTATAATATACCGGTTTTATGTAATTAAAAAATACTATTAGGAAGAAGAAGTAGCTTGACGGTGCCCGTGTGTGCGTGTGAACAGTGCATGTATAGAAGTGCGATTTAATATCTATTCTTTTTGCAAATACGTCCTTAAGTACAAACAATCTAGTTACCAACTAGTAATAGATGGAAAATTCTTACTTATGAGTTATAAGTTGACTAGGCAGTAGAAAATTTATCTACGCTACGTCACTTATAAAATAAGTTATGATAATTTTATAGTCTAGGTAGGCATACTTACATCGATGGTTTTGGATAATAGTCAGTTGTTTTACCTGTTTTAATAAATAATTAAACAGGTATAAGTAGGTAATTTTAATAGAAAAATTGCCCCATTTGCATCTAAAGGACGCCTTCCTCCAATATTTTTTTATAACGTTTTGGGTAGTTTTACATTTTATTTATTACGTCCATTAATTTTGGAGTCAACTTCAAACGCTCTGATTAATTACACACATATAAACAGACATAATGCTGAGATCTATAGAGCGTGTTCTGACTCAGCTCAGACTTAAGATAGAGTTAAAACGAGACACAAATATACTCTGACATAAATCTGTCTCATTTTAACTCTGTCTTGATTCTGAGCTGGGTGAGAGTGCGGTCTATAGATTTCAGCCTAAAAGTGTAGATCCACCACAGCTGAAGAACTGTTAGAGCCAGTGCCGGCTTTACCTATGGTGCAGGGTGTGCAACGCACACGGGCGCAGGGTTTTAGGGGGCGCCGCGCCAAGCCACGCTTGCTTGCTTCCCGACATCATTTAAAATTGCACCATTTTTCCTTTCACTGGTGAAAATATAACTGTAAGTCAAACGGTATTCTTGTATTGTAAGTATGTATTCCATTTTGGCCGTGCGTCTACAAGAGGGCGCTAAGATATTGATTGCACACGGGCGCTACATGGGCTAGAGCCGCCTCTGGTTAGAGCTACAGTGTAAACTCTTTATAACGAAACTCAAGGGACTGAGCATTTTTTGTCGTTATAGAGAGTTATCGTTATATGGAGTTAGGGTTGCCAGGTCGCCAAACCTAATAGCCGGACAGACCAGCCAGTTTGGCCGGACATTTGGGAAAAAAAGCCGGACACCCTATATTATTGAGGATTTTGTCTCAAGGTACGACAAAAAAATTGTATGTAAAATCAAGTTTTTTTAATTATTATCATAAATCTTGTTAATTTATAGTGAAATAATAAATAAAATCGAATGCCAAATCAGTCTTAGAGAGGTACTTTATTATTAATCAGTCAAATAGTCATCAGTCAAAATTAAATTCTAGATACTTAAACATTTATCAACATATTTGAATTTTTTTTAAATACTAATGAAAGGCACAAATAAGACTTTTTTAACTAAAAAAAAAAAATCAAAAACTTCTTCTCTTTAAGTTAAATAATGAAACAAAAAAAACTTTTTCTCTTTGAGTTATACACAAATTGTGTAACACAATAAAAATAATTATTCATATTTTTGGTTTACCGAAACCTGCTTTAAGAGCTCAGTTTCTTTCAAAATGTAGTTGTAAAAATCCTTACATGTCAAATGTTTTAAATTAAATTCTACAACCAACATTTTGGCAACAGTATCAACCTGTAATCTGTTGCGTTCTTTCGTCCATTGCTGACCTATCAAGAAAAAAGCTCTTTCAACGTTTGCGTTATGTCTTTGGATAGCAAAAAAAGCCTAACAAAAGCCGGACAAGACGGACACCGTTTATTTTGGCCGGACACGCAATCAAAAAGCCTACCTATGTCCGGCTTTATCCGGACACCTGGCAACGCTATATGGAGTGAACAAAAAAACTATCAAATTAACAAGAATTTTTAATATGTATGTCTTAAGTAGGTTTACGACTGATAATACGATAGGTACCCAGTATGCTTGGTCCAAGACCATCACTTCCGAGAAAACAATGCGTCATACTGCACGTGTTCAAGGCAATCAAGGATAACAAAAGCTAGACTGACCTCGGATATTTCGGAGCTTCAAAGTCTTTTGTTACCTGATAACATAACATAAACAATAATACCGATAATAAATATTTACTGTCTAAAAATATGAACACATTTCTTCGTAATAGAGAATGGCGTATCGCTATAAAGAGTGTTTCAATATGTGGATTTTAACGCAAACCAACCAAGTTGGGCTCACTTCAACGTTACAGGGAGTTTATTGTTATAAAGGATAACGTTATAAAGAGTTTACACTGTATTTTAAAATCAAGGAACGATTAAAATATTTTCCCATTCCTATCAAGCCAAGACATCTTTGATCTTGGCATCTTTCTTAGGAGAACTCCGCATCGTTGTACTCACAAGAAGTCGTCAAACCCGCTCTGCGTCAAGTCTGCGGTAGAAAGGCGTGATTTATAAACAAACCTTTCGCGAACGTTCGAGAAGGTTAATGCAGGTCATTCACACATTCATTAAATCATTAACAGACAGTTACATTATAAAACGTTTGGCGTAATACGATTCAGTATGTTCCTAATCTTCATTCATATTGAAGCAATAACTAAATAATTAATTAATTATTATAAGTACCTTTGTTTTACCTACGTATGTGAGGTATATAGTATGGATTACCATGACTTCATAAGTCAAAGCAAAGCCGTTCGCCTGAAGAGTTCAAATTGAAGCGAATGGCTTTGACTTATATGTGCTAGTTAGTCGGTGTATTAAAGAAGTGAATATTATTGATTAAATAAAAAAACATCCGTTTTTGTGCCTTATGTGCTTTAGTCTGCCGACCCTAGACTTATAAAAAGAGGTTATGCATTTTCAATACCTACCGAAATCATCAAAATAAATACTCATCATACCTATTACTTCACGTTCCCGTTTTGTACATTATAATTTTATAATTAAGTCGAATAAGTACCTACCTAACTATAAAATCTTTAACATAGTATGCGCATAGCGCATACCTACCTATAGGTAGTATGTACCTACCTATTCCTGATTGTAAGGCGTCTATAGCTAACAGGAGTTAATTCTGGAGTCAAAGTATTAATTAAACGATTTTTCATTGTTTGGTGATTCCATTGTTATGATGTAGGTACCTTCATACATAGTTAAGTACATACGAAGGCCCTTACTAATTACTAACACAGTTTTTAAACATTGCTTATTTTTGTTTCTAGTTAGGTGTGTAAGTACTAAATAGTTACCTCTACAACCGGTGTGAAAAGTTTTTTTTATCGCACATCCTATCCCTTCAGAAGGCAAGCGTGATAAAAAAACTTTGGGGACCCCTGCTCTACAGCGATAGCGTTAGCGATTATGGAAAGAGAACACGTTTGTAATACCTATGGCTAGGGCGGCTAGGTCACCTCTCGAATGGGAACATTTTTTTTATCAAATCTATTGCAAGCATAGTTGACTATTTTTCCAATAACACTTTCACACAAAATCCTAATGGCCTTAAAATATTATTGTCTTCCAATGATTTATTTTGCGATAGATTTCGACTGTACTCTTCTAAAACCATCTGAAAACATTGTAACGCAGGGCAAAAGTATATTTATAATTTTGATTTTAGGTATTGCATCAGATACCTACTACTTTTTTTTAAGTCCAAATTACAGATAGGTACTTATTAAAGAACTCATCACTTTTTCTTGACGTCTTTTTATGTGATTGCCAATAAATTGGTCTGAAGATCTTGCGGTTTTATTAGATAATAGGTAGGTAGGTACATTATACAATATTCATGTCTACAAAAAAATCAATGTGTTAAACATTGTCTATTTTCCGAATAAAAAATATACCTATTACAATTATTTATAAGTTATCGGCTAGTTGGCGGCCATTGGGGAAATTTTCCCGGTTCTGCGCATAGTCCAGCGCGCAACTTTGTGACACCTCATGTTTGGGTCGCAGACAGGAGGATGGGGATGTAGGGTGGATGTAGGCTTTAATAATGAATATCCTCCCTATTCATGACCGCCTAGTACTTCATGTTTTGATGTTGAAATGAACTTCCTATCTGGGTTGGTTCTCTTCAATGGATGAGGTTGAATAACGATTATTATTATTATTTAAAAAAAATTGTAGGTAGGTACTGCATTACAGGTACGTATGTACCCATTCTTATTGACGATTTTATTTATACCTAAGTATGCAGCAGTCGATGTCGAATGTCGAATTTTGTCATCCACCTTTATTAATTTAAAAAAAACCTTACTTCATGGGATTTGGCACATTGCACTGAGGTAAAATAATAATAGACTCTTCATAGGAAATACCTAGGCAAGTACTACCTACTTTAGGCAAATAATTTTAAAACAGAGTAGGATATTAAATGTTGTTAGATAAGCGCACTTTTGTTTGAACTTTGAATTTAGAATTTTGGCGTTTTTAATAATTTTATTAGGCAACCTAATTATAATATTAACGCTGTTCTTAGATAAGTTCTGTGATGAAACGTTCAAAATAAACTATAATTTATATGCTTAATTATTTATTTATAAAAAGTGTAATAATTTATTTTTATTTTCTGCGAAGGATACGAAGAAGATTTTGAAAGCTATCTAGCATGCATAACAGCTATGTGCTTATGATGTCCTGGTACCGTTTGTTTTGCATTTCGAGCGAAGCAGCCATCGATTTTCATGTTCGGAGCGCATAGCATTCCGTACTACCGTAATATTTGGAGGAAGTTTCTAAGACCTAGATAGAGAGAGGTAGAGCCAGTAGAGCAATAAGATCCGTTAAATTATTATGTATATTATAGATATACTAACATACATACGATCACAATAATAATATTATAAATATAGTACGTTCATTTCACGAAGTTACGGGCGCTTTATTTGTGTTTACATCGTGTACATGCACATTGCGTAAGTGTGCGTGCCTGTCAGGAGCCGAGGTGGGTGGGACTCCCACTTCCCACCGTGGGAGCGGTCAGGCGCCAGCAAGCTCTCGCTCACACTTATACAGATACGACACACACACAACCAGGAGCCACGCGCCTTCGTGAATTGCAAGAACCGCTTTGCTTAAACCTTATAGTTGATCTCTTTTTAATACATTATTCCCTGGTACCCTATATTTTGGTTTAAACGTGACTTTCCCGGTAAAGGAGTGGGGGAGAATGCGGCTCTTATTTTTGAATTTTTTGAAATTTTTTTAAATTCCTTTTTATTCGAGTGGGTTGTATGTTCATCAGCATAAAGGTATAACTGTGAGTTGTTCTTTAGAATTTCAATAGTAATTAAAATTACCATTTAAGATATACGAAGGATCTAAATGGTTTTTACTAATTTTCCTTTAACTTATAGTTGGATATATTTAATACCTAATAAAAAAAACAATATGATGACCACTAGATGCCATATTGGGAATAATCAAAACAGAAGTAAGTAATTTTAACCCTAAATTGGTGTAAGTAATTGCAATTCACGAGGGTGCGTGAGCTTTACTTGTGGTTACGTCGTGTAAATGCACATTTCGTGCGTGCCTGTCTGGAGCCTAGGTGGGAACGGTCAGGCGCGAGCACTTGCTCGCTCACACTTGTACAGATACGACACACACACAACCAAAAGCCACACGCCCTCGTCATTTGCAAGAACTTAGACCTATCTGGTACCTACCTACCTACCTAATATTTGAAAACTTGCAAGCGGAAACTCGAACAAAAAATTTACTTCGCCAATACCTATTCAAACAAGGTGATTGGTGACAGATTGCAAAAGCTTCCTACGAAAGATATACCACATGCCACACCACTGCCACACCTTTTCGAATATTCTTTCGATCATTGCGCCGAGAAACGAGTTAAACTTTTGCTATTTTATTTCAAGGCGAAATATTTTAATTTCATTTCATTTCATTTTAATTTCATTATTATGATTGCTTCATAATCATCTAATCTTATCTATCTATATTCTATATGCATGTGAAAAGCATGTAGTCATAGAATAGAATAATTTTTTATTCAAATAAACTTTTCCGAAATGCTTTCGAATCATCAAATGAAAAAAGATTCTGAAAGTTATCTAGCATGCATAACAGCTACGTGCTTATGATAGCCTGGTACCGTTTGTTTTGCATTTCGAGCGAAGCAGTCATCGATTTTCATGTTTGGAGCTTGTTTGGAGCGCATAGCATTAAAGCATTGCTTACTACCGTAATATTTGGAGGAAGTTTCTAGGACCTAGATAGAGCGAGGTAGAAGCCAGTATAAGAGTATAAGATCCGTTAAACTTTTATCAACTTTTTATTAACTAAATTAACTTTTCCAAAATGCTTTCGAATCGTCAAATGAATCTACTACTGCACTGGTTCCGAACGCCCGCCGTTCCAAACTCGGCGGTTGCTCTTATCATTATCGAATATTATCCTACATCCTACCTACTTCTATTTGTAATTAGTATGGAAGGATGGATGGATTGATGTTTGTTACGTAAAAACTACTGAACCGATTTGGCTGGAATTTGGCATAGAGATAGATTATAGTGTGGAATAACACATAGGCTACTTTTTATCCCGGAAAATAATTAGTGAGTTCCCGCTGGAATTACAAAACCTTAATCCACGCGACCTACGTTGCGGGCAACTAGTTATCTCATAAATATCTACCTAAGAGGACTATTATGGGACTTATAGATAGGTACATACTAGGTAGGTACTGATTTGCGGTTGCGCTTATCTGTCAATTATTATTATTGTCATTACTTACGAGTTACGTTTAATAGTTCACATACTTTACGGTTGACTCGATCGAGTAGCGACTATAATATATTGTAATTTGTAACGTACGAGTAGGTAAGTATATGTAGGTAATACATAAATAATATATCGCAGTATGTCGCGTCGTCGAGCGAATGGACTTTGACCAGCCTTGATTCCACTCGAGCGTGTTTGGAAATGCCAACAATCATTTCGCTTCGCATATTTTCTTCATTCTTATCGTATTTAAGGGCACGATCTTCGGCCGCAGTAGGTATTTTAGAGCCACTTCGTTCCTCGCACGGTGAGGTCTCGCTCGCGCTCATCAAATGAACTCGCTAACCCCGCCGCAGCGAACATTTTACGTCATAGATTAAATTAACCTTATGATGCCTAACAGTAGGGCAGTTCTAAGGTTTATGAAATATTTATATTGAAGAAAGAACAAAACATGCAGTTTTAAACTGCTAAAGCTCAAACAAGGTATTAAGTAAGTTCGATTAATATTTTACTTATTAGGTACACTTACTACATATTTTGTTCAGTTTTTTTTTGTTATTAGACCGATTTCTTTCAAAATCGATATCTGGGGATCCCTGTGCTCATAAAAGAGATAACCACTGCCAAAATTAGAAAAAGTGGCGGCCATTTTCTTTTTTCTCGTTATGGGACCGATTTCTTTCAAAATCGATATCTGGGGATCCCTGTACTCATAAAAGAGATAACCACTGCCAAAATCAAAAAAAGTGGCGGCCATTTTCTTTTTTCTCGTTATGGGGCCAATTTATTTCAAAATCGATATCTGGGGATCCCTGTGCTCATAGAAGAGATAACCACTGCCAAAATTAGAAAAAGTGGCGGCCATTTTCTTTTTTCTCGTTATGGGACCGACTTCTTTCAAAATCGATATCTAGGGATCCCTGTGCTCATAAAAGAGATAAACACTGCCAAAATTAGAAAAACTGGCGGCCATTTTATTTTTTCTCGTTATGGGACCGACTTCTTTCAAAATCGATATCTGGGGATCCCTGTACTCGTAAAAGAGGTAACCACTGCCAAAATTAAAAAAAGTGGCAGTCATTTTCTTTTTTCTCGTTATGGGGCCAATTTATTTCAAAATCGATATCTGGGGATACCTGTGCTCGTAAAAAAGGTAACTACTGCCAAAATTAGAAAAAATTGCGGCCATTTTCTTTTTTCTCGTTATGGGACCGATTTCTTTCAAAATCGATATCTGGGAATCTCTGTGCTCGTAATAGAGGTAATCAATGTCAAAATTAGAAAAAGTGGCGGCCATTTTCTTTTTTCTCGTTAAGGGACCAATTTCTTTCAAAATCGATATCTGGGGATCCTTAGGTTCATAAATGAGGTAACCATGGCCAAAATTAGAAAAAGTGGTGGCTATTTTCTTTTTTCTCGTTATGGGACCGATTTCTTTCAAAATCGATATCTGGGAATCTCTGTGCTCATAATAGAGGTAATCAATGTCAAAATTAGAAAAAGTGGCAGTAATATTTTTTTTTGCTATAGTTAAACATTAGTCAAATATTAAAAAGGCGTTCTTATCATTATTTACTATTGGATAAAATTCTTTCAAATTCGATATCTCCACTCCACATTACTGTACTAACCAGAAAGTAGACAAACATTCCCGTTGGTGACACCCGTTCACGAGCATGATGATCCAGCCGTTGCTTCGCTCAACCAATAAGGGAACGTAACAAATAAGTTCCATAACAAGAATAAAGAAAATGGCCACCACTTTTTCTAGTTTTGACAATGGTTACCTCTATAATGAGCACAGGGATCAATTTTGAAAGAAATTGGTCCCTTAACGAGAAAAAAGAAAATGGCTGTCACTTTTTCCCATTCTGGCAGTGGTTACCTCTTTTATAAACACAGGAATCTCCAGATACCGATTTTGAAAGAAATCGGTCCCATAACGAGAAAAAAGAAAATAGCCGCCACTTTTTCTAATTTTGGCAGTGGTTATCTCTTTTATGAGCACAGGGATCCCCAGATATCGATTTTGAAAGAAATCGGTCCCATAACGAGAAAAAAGAAAATGGCCGCCACTTTTTCTAATTTTGGCAGTGGTAATCTCTTTTATGAGCACAGGGATCCCCAGATATCTATTTTGAAAGAAATCGGCCCCATAACGAGAAAAAAGAAAATGGCCGCCACTTTTTCTAATTTTGGCAGTGGTTATCTCTTTTATGAGCACAGGGACCCCTAGATATCGATTTTGAAAGAAATCGGTCCCATAACGAGAAAAAAGAAAATGGCCGCCACTTTTTCTAATTTTGGCAGTGGTTATCTCTTTTATGAGCACAGGGATCCCCAGATATCGATTTTGAAAGAAATCGGTCCCATAACGAGAAAAAAGAAAATGGCCGCCACTTTTTCTAATTTTGGCAGTGGTTATCTCTTTTATGAGCACAGGGATCCTCAGATATCGATTTTGAAAGAAATCGGGCCCATAACGAAAAAAAAGAAAATGGCCGCCACTTTTTCTAATTTTGGCAGTGGTTATCTCTTTTATGAGCACAGGGATCCTCAGATATCGATTTTGAAAGAAATCGGGCCCATAACGAAAAAAAAGAAAATGGCCGCCACTTTTTCTAATTTTGGCAGTGGTTATCTCTTTTATGAGCACAGGGATCCCCAGATATCGATTTTGAAAGAAATCGGTCCCATAACGAGAAAAAAGAAAATGGCCGCCACTTTTTTTGATTTTGGCAGTGGTAATCTCTTTTATGAGCACAGGGATCCCCAGATATCAATTTTGAAAGAAATCGGTCCCATAACGAAAAAAAAGAAAATGGCCGCCACTTTTTCTAATTTTGGCAGTGGTTATCTCTTTTATGAGCACAGGGATCCCCAGATATCGATTTTGAAAGAAATCGGTCCCATAACGAGAAAAAAGAAAATGGCCGCCACTTTTTCTAATTTTGGCAGTGGTTATCTCTTTTATGAGCACAGGGATCCTCAGATATCGATTTTGAAAGAAATCGGGCCCATAACGAAAAAAAAGAAAATGGCCGCCACTTTTTCTAATTTTGGCAGTGGTTATCTCTTTTATGAGCACAGGGATCCCCAGATATCGATTTTGAAAGAAATCGGTCCCATAACGAGAAAAAAGAAAATGGCCGCCACTTTTTTTGATTTTGGCAGTGGTAATCTCTTTTATGAGCACAGGGATCCCCAGATATCAATTTTGAAAGAAATCGGTCCCATAACGAAAAAAAAGAAAATGGCCGCCACTTTTTCTAATTTTGGCAGTGGTTATCTCTTTTATGAGCACAGGGATCCCCAGATATCGATTTTGAAAGAAATCGGTCCCATAACGAGAAAAAAGAAAATGGCCGCCACTTTTTCTAATTTTGGCAGTGGTTATCTCTTTTATGAGCACAGGGATCCTCAGATATCGATTTTGAAAGAAATCGGGCCCATAACGAAAAAAAAGAAAATGGCCGCCACTTTTTCTAATTTTGGCAGTGGTTATCTCTTTTATGAGCACAGGGATCCCCAGATATCGATTTTGAAAGAAATCGGTCCCATAACGAGAAAAAAGAAAATGGCCGCCACTTTTTCTAATTTTGGCAGTGGTTATCTCTTTTATGAGCACAGGGATCCCCAGATATCGATTTTGAAAGAAATCGGTCCCATAACGAGAAAAAAGAAAATGGCCGCCACTTTTTCTAATTTTGGCAGTGGTAATCTCTTTTATGAGCACAGGGATCCCCAGATATCGATTTTGAAAGAAATCGGTCCCATAACGAAAAAAAACGAAAATGGCCGCCACTTTTTCTAATTTTGGCAGTGGTTATCTCTTTTATGAGCACAGGGACCCCTAGATATCGATTTTGAAAGAAATCGGTCCCATAACGAGAAAAAAGAAAATGGCCGCCACTTTTTCTAATTTTGGCAGTGGTTATCTCTTTTATGAGCACAGAGATCCCCAGATATCGATTTTGAAAGAAATCGGTCCCATAACAAGAAAAAAGAAAATGGCCGCCACTTTTTTTGATTTTGGCAGTGGTTCTTCTTTATGAGCACAGGGATCTCCAGATATCGATTTTGAAAGGAATCGGTCCCATAACGAGAAAAAAGAAAATGGCTGCCACTTTTTTCTGATTTTGGCAATGGTTCTCAAGTGCAGGGAATTCGAGAGTCCAGATCGATTTCGAAAGTCTGTCCAAAGATTCACAAGAATTAAAAAAAATAAAGTAGGTAAGGTACAGAATAGGTACAACATTTGTATTAGAAGGATCAAACTTACCTTATATTTTGTCTAAGCTTTCGTAATTTAAATCTGGATATTTCGTTCTTTTGTTTATTTTTAGTCCCCATATTTTCACTTTATTATATTCTTAATTAATTAATTTACTTTAAGAGTACCTAACTTACATTAATATTTACAGATTTAATAATAGATAACAAGATTTACACACTAGAAGATAATAGGTAATAATATTTACACACTAATTTTATTTTGATTATCTATGATAAGTGAACACAAATAAATAATACTCGAATAGTTCGTCTGATCAGCGGGGATCGCAGTGAGCCAGCTAGAGCGATACGTCCTCCCTCGATGATACCTTGCGAGCTACTGAAATGAGGCGCCCGAGCCACTTTGTTATAAAGAAAGTAAACCAGTCATGATTAAAAAAAAAGAAAGCTTTTTAGAGAAAAATTAACGGGTAAATATTGTTCTAGAAGCTTTTGCCTATTTTTTGTCATTTTTTTTTTTAGTTTAACTTTGATATACTGCACATACAACCGGAACCCAATTGAAAACTACACTGTTTTCGGAATATTATTTCATCGAGTGAAGTTCAAAATATGGACTTTTGAACGGCAAAATAAATTAGAACGTGTATTAATCTACAACATATATTTTTAACCTATCAAAACAATGAATATTTGATTGTTTACTATTGAATCCAAAACAGGCTGTTTTCGGAGATCCTGCCGTTAATTTACATTTTATACCTACTGCTTGTGTGATTTTTATTTAGGCGTCTTCTTTACGGATAACAAACAAGTGATTTATATTTTGACACTATCACGAATTCTTGTGACATAAGTAAATAGGTACATTCCAATAAATAAATTCCAATACATAATATGCTATCAGTAGATAGTATTAGTAGCTTGAGGTCAGGTAGGTTATAGCTTGAGGTAGGTAATAGTATACTTATCTGCCTAGGGACTAGGTACCAAAGTCCAAAGGAACCGTGATAATACCGCACAGATAACCCCCTATATATAGGGATCTAGTTAGGTACCTACTAGGGTTGCCAGATTTTTTTTCAGCCTATAAGGGACAAATGGTTAATAGGCAAAAAAATACGGGATTTCAGTTTTTTACCCGGGACAAATAAAAAAAAAATCTTTAGTGACATTTTTTTTTTGATAATTTTTCGAGGATCAAGTCAGTTTTAACATATTTTTATTCGTTTTAACGTATCTGTAAAAATCAACACAATTATAATCGTAATTAAAAACGGTGATCAACTCTCTATTTTACGAACGTTGCGTGTATGAATTGTATCGATTTCATAATAAAAAAACGAAGTACGGTTCAAATACGGGACAGAGTCAGTCCTGCCGGGACATTTAAAACTATGCCTAAAATACGGGATGTCCCGGGAAATACGGGACGTCTGGCAACGCTAGTACCTACTGTAAAGTTGATAAAATACAGATCCGTCGTAGTTCTACGTCGTAGAAACTACGATCATGACGATACGTAATACGTTTGTCAATCAATCATTATTTTAAAAGAAAGACTAGGCAGTAGGTAGGTAAAAACAACAACGTTAAGACTCAACTCGTTTTAAACTGAATTTAATTTTTTGCATAAATAAATAACTTGTTTTGAATACGTTGGCGAAAATATGTTTCTTCGAGAGCTTTCCGGACGAAAGCTGCATCCAATTTTCCTTAATAACATCGAACTATAAAGCTTAGAAGCGCAATAGTCGACGCGGTGATAAGCCATTTTTAGTAAGCCTGACTACGCAGTAGGGAATGCAATCTCGATCTCGCGAGATCTCGTTCTCGCGAGATCTCGGCCTTTTTTAGCGAGATTAATCTCGGACGAAAAAAGGGCGAGATCTCGCGAGATTAACGAGATTGCACTCGAGCATAAAAAAGTCTTATTCGAAGCGCGGACTGACACGGCCAACTTGTAGCTCTTATGACACGTCATAAATCTACCACCGCCCGGTTCGGAATGCAGATTCTGCTGAGAAGAACCGGTAAGAAACTCAGCAGTTGCTTTTCAAAAAATAAAAAATAATTTTTTTTACAATAGGTAACCAAACTAAGCTATGTATACAGTGCTTCCACAGTGATTTGATAGATATGTACGTCAAAGTTTACTACTTAGAAGTTTATTAAAAAATTATAGACAATTTGATGCATAATTTTTCTATTGAAAAAATTCGTGAAAATAAATGTTATCTTATAATACTTATAATTTTTATCCTAATTTATTCAAATATTGTGATTATTTGCAAACAAAACACACAAAACTGCCAATCTCGCGAGATCTCGCTTGAGCCCCAATCTCGCGAGATTTGCATTCCCTACTACGCAGTATCGTCGCATTAGTACGACGAGTTCGTAGAAAATTATTAAAAATGACGTTATAGTTCGATATCTAATGATATTTCTTTTTTAAATTAAAACTTTAACTACCTACCACAAAAACTATCAGTTGAGATTTTATTTAGTTCCTTATTGTATAGCGCAAAAAGTTTTTGTATCGCAGAAAAATGAAATAAGTATGGTTTTTGTTATTCAGTAAATTATACATGATTATATTTTTACACCCATGTGAATTTTAAGTTGTAGAAAAACAGGATGACATGAATAATCATAATAGTTTTAGAATTATAATTTATTGAAAAAAAAAATATATTATATTTAATTTTTATTATATTAATAAGTTGCTGAATTGGATGCCGTTCGCGCCATCTTATCATCAGACTCATCGGCATCGGTGGAAGGTTGCCTCTCTGTCGGTATCGTACAGGATATATTTCGGAGTGTGCTCAGCCACGCTAGGTCATTTTTTTCTACGATCGCTCACGCTAACGCAGGGGCTCCCAAAGTTTTTAAAAAAAGTTAGAACCCCTGCTTTAGCGTGAGTAGAAAGAGACGACATGTTTGTGATATGGCTAGGGCGACAGGAATTTTTCAACTGTAGTTCCTTCAACGTTCTACCATCAAAACGCAAAGCATCGAATAAGTTTGCATCGTTACGTGGTGGACAGCCCACGGTCGTGCAATAAGCGCTTTGCTTCCTCATTCCTGCCTCCTGATTCTGTAACTCAGTGCCTATCAAAAAATGAAAGCCACATATATTTTTTATCTATTGAAGGTTTACTATGAGATAGTAAATGCCATTTCTCTTCAAACCTTCAATGTATATAAAATGCCAATCGTCGTTGATAGGCACTGAGTTATAAAATCTGATACGCAAACTGGAAAATAAGGCTGAAATCTATAGACCGCACTCTCACTTAGCTGAGACTCAAGACAGAATTAAAACTAGATTTATGTCAGACCATTTTTTGTGCCTCGTTTTAACCTCTATCTTAAGTCTGAGCTAAGTCAGAGCACGCTCTATAGATTTCAGCATAAATATTCGAGTGAGCTCTTGTTTTGACAGAATTTCTCTCTCTAGGGAATTTAGCATTTTCATACCAACTGTCTGGATAAAAAATCGCATTCTTTCTCAGTATATGAGATATTCTGTTGTTGAGAAGAACATTGACATAAATTAATATTACCTACAAACAGGTAGGTGTAACATTTTTTCTTCCATAGGCAACTCACAACGGCTGTTAAGTTTTCCGTTACATAAATGAAGATTTTTAAGTAGGTACCTACCTAACTGATTTGAATTTATTATCACACTAATATTATAAAGACGAAAGTTTGTATGTGTGTGAGTGTATGTTTGTAACTCATTCACACAAAAACTACTGGATGGATTTGGCTGAGATTTGGAATGGACATAGATTAAACCTTGGACTAATAGATAGGCTAATTTTTATCCCAGAAAATTAAAGAATTCCCGTGAGAACCAAAAAAAACCTTAACCTTAAACCATTCCGTGTATGTGTGTGTGTGTATGTTTGTTACTCCTTCACGCCACAACGAATAAATCGATTTGGCTGGGAATGGAGATACCTCAACTTAGGATTAACACATAGGCTACGTTTTATCCCGAAAAATTAAAGAGTTCCCGCGGGAATTAAAAAACCTTAATCCACGCGGACGAAGTCGCGGGTATCATCTTGTGCTTTATAATCGCTAAATAACAAGCAAGGTAGGAATATACCTAAACAGGTATATAATTTGTATTTGACTCGTTTTACAATTTGCGTCATCAGACACGTTTTCTTTCATTTAGGTATTAGGTACCTACCACCTACCTAAGAAACAATAACCGGCCAGATGCGTCAATATATTATGTCATACTTAAAAGGGAGTAGGGACAAATGTAATTCTCATCATAAAATGTATTTTGTTCATTTTTGAAATCCTCTAAATATATAAAAGGAAAAGGTGACTGACTGAATGACTTAATGAATGACTGACCTTACTACCGTATCTATTCTCTTTTTATGATCGCTAACACTGTAGAGCAGGGGTTCCCAAAATGTTTTATCACGCTTCCTTTCTGAAAGGATACGGCGTGTGATAAAAAACTTTGGGAGCCCCTGCTAGCGTTAGCGATCTTAGATAACGATCATGGAAAGAGAATAGATACGACATGTTTGTAATATGGCTAGGGCGCCATTTGTTTCATAGTATTCATTTTCATGTAGGTACTCAACCCATCAAGCATCGCATACAGCTACAGGGTTTAGGGTCTCTTCTCGAATGGGAAGGGTTTAGTTCACCACGCCAGCCAAATGCGGATTGGCAGACTTCACACACCTTAGAGAATATTATGGAGAACACTTAGGCTCAGAGGCGGCTCTAGCCCATGTAGCGCCCGTGTGCAATCAATCATCTTGGCGCCCTCTAGTAGACGCGCAGCCAAAATGAAATACTTACAATACAAGAATACCGTTTGACTTTCAGTTACATTTTCACCAGTGAAAAGAAATTCAGGTGCAAAAAATGGTGCAATTTTAAATGATGTCGGGAAGCAATAGGTACATGAGTAAAAAGTATTTTTTATCGCTGCGAGCGACGGCGACGAATGCTTTTTGGAGGTGTCGCGAACGCGGCTCGGCGCGGCGCCCCCTAAAACCCTGCGCCCGTGGCGTTGCACACCCTGCACTATAGAATATAAAGCTGGTTCTGCTCAGGCATTCAGGTTTCCTCACGGTGTTTTCCTTCAAAATTACATTAAAGATTGCGCGGATTTTCTTATTGCAGTTACTTCACTATAGTATCCTAGTAATTGCTTTGGGTTAATAAGTTCAATTTTTTCCATCCTTTAAATAATTGTTTATTACCTATGTATGATTTGATTTTAATGACTTGCTGTGATTTATGAAGTTCATTAGAAACACCTCGTACCAATAATTAAACACGTTTTACTCAGGAAATCATTACGTTTTCTAACTTGTTCTAGAATTGAAACAGAGAACAGAAACGAAACACACCTTTGCAAGAAAATGTAATTTGTGATTTTACTTTGGTAATACGATGCCTAAGTACATATAGAAAAATGTACACAAATAAAATAAAATATTGTAAAGTAAGCTTTGAAACGAATTCAGGCAGAATTTCGTCTTGGTGTTTAATATGTATAACTCTGTCGTAGAATAAACCATATTCTTTAGTCAGTAGTAAGTTTAAATAAAGCAATGTCATGTTGAAAGAATCAATTTCGGTGTGTGTTCGGTGTTATTAAAATATTTTGAATTGATATTCAAATTAAATCAGCGACCCACTTTCACGAAGTAGTACCTACCTACATAAAATACTTACCTACACATACCTATGACGATAATATTAGGTTTTTATCTTCTTGTAGCTGTTAAGGAGATGGTTATGTTATATTTATTTACCAACTAGGTACCTACATACCTACTTACAAGGAGAACAATAATTGGCTGAATTTTCCTCCCATTATAAACTATAGCATACTGCATAATTATAAATATTTTTTGGCAAAGGTTTTAGCCAAGTAAATATGTACAAACAATATATCTACGTATCTGATTATTTTAATATCTCACCTACCTACTTACATTGTATCAGCGGCTTATCTGCGGGCTCGGCTCGACCGGCCCCCGCATAGTCCAAACAAAGGTAAAGCCGTACCATCCTTTTCTCTAAGCCATTTATTGATAACGATTGCTTGATGGACTATGCATAAACACGGAGGGCCCGTAAACGATCAAACTTGTTTGTCAAACACGTAACATTTTTATGTGTATTTGATAGTCTGTGGTCGTGTTTGTCAAACAAAGTGTTTGACAAACGGAAACGGATGTGTTTCATTGGGTGCGCTGGTGATGACCTTGTTCAAAAAAAACCGTAACAAAAACACGTAAAAATTTTACGTGTTTGACAAACATGTTTGACCGTGTATGGGCCCCCTTAAGTAGGTTGTAGGGGGCTGGGGGCCTAATTAACATTAATTTAATTAAAATTAAAATAGGAATATGTTAAATTTCCCCGAAATCACTACAGTTCGGCCAATAAAACCTAACTACACCTTTTCTCGCTGAAGCTTTCTATCCATTTTTGTTTTCTGTTCGATTTGTCCGGTCCAAAACAACATAAGTAGGTACTATATACTTCATTAGGCAAGTACTTGTCTTAACACCTATTTTATGACAAAGTTTTAAATTAAACTGACAAGGTAGATTTAAAAAAACAGCGTCCAAGCGCAACACCACCAAATATTTGGGAACCTATAAAATCTAACGTAATAAGGAAACACGATTAACCTTGATTTTTTTTTTATTTACTCTATGACGTTTGAACATTGTCAATATTTTCTTTGTATGCTGTCTGCTGCGCAGGTATGTTGATTTTTTTGCATATATATGATTCGGAAACGAAATATGTAATGTAATATATTATTATTAACGACCTTTAATGGAGGTTGTGTCGCATACTGCGTAGGCGATACATCCTAATGTGACCTATAGGTCGCATGTATCAATAAAAACGGTTTTACCGTGGCTTTACCTGCTGGAATGGGCTAGTATTATTTAAAAAAAAAAAATTGTTTTGAGGTCCGGATCCTGAATCCGAATTCCGAATGTTAACGGCCGGCCTTATAGCGATTAAACAAACCCGTAAAACATGTTTGTAAAGGTACTTTGATGAAATTAGAAATATTCTACATTTTTTGGATTTTACTAATCAAATAAACTATTATATTATCTCAAATTATACATTTACATTAATACACGAATAAATTTAAATAATGTATTATACGTTTATACATTTTGTTCTTAGTTAGATATATAATATCTTACCAATTATTTATTTAGTGATCCTTTTGAATGGTATATGTTATACATATATTTTAAATAAATATTTTTATAGAATTTACTAGTAAAATGGTTACACTTATGCACCTTTATTTATTATTAATTAACAATTAAAACTTTTGACCTCGCTTAGTCGTGGATGTATAATTAGGTAGGTACCTACTGCGAATAACAATAATTAAACTGGTAGGTACCTTTAAACAATTTTAAACAGTTTTTACAAATAGCATTTACAATTTTAATGTGGTTTGTTATGGTGTACCTAATGTTACATATAGGTTAATAATTTTTAAAAATTAGAAGATAAATAAGTAAGTATGATACTTACCTATATGTATTTGTATTTTAATAGGTATGCTCATTCATATCTTATCACCTTCAGTGATATTTTTTGATTTTATTAGATACCTATCTACGCATCTCTTTCTGACTAAACGACTTGGCATTAAGGTTATTTATAAGTTTAACGGTTAAATTAAATGTATAATTCTTGAATAATAATAAAAGCTTAAAAAGGAAGGCATGTTGGTGAACTATTACAATAGCAATTAAAAACGTGTGTAACATAGGTACATTTTAAATTTTCATTACTTATTACTTTCCATTTCATAATTACTTTCATCTAACATAGGTAAATAACAACTTTGCTTACTGTGTATTTAAAGGTCGTTCACCTCTCTTGCAGTGAATGAACTTAAGGTATTTACCTACGAGTTAGACAATGGCTAGACGTTGTGTCCTAGTACTATAGGCGCAATATTTGTCTTTGAACGGATGAGATTATAGAATCCAAATAGGTAAACCTACTTACTTTCTTAGACAAAATATTATTTAGTCTCTGTTCAAGTTCTTAATTTAAAAAGTCAGGTTTTATAAATAATAATCTAAGCGTAAAGAATCGTACTGTGACTGATTGACTGACACCTAACGGACGCAGAGCCTGAGTCGGTGGACATAAAGATTTTAAGAGTAGGTACCATTATTTAAATATACCTACTATATGGTGCATTAAGTAAGATTGTCGAAATTCTATCTTCTATAGGGGCGAAAAGGGTTGATAAAGTTTTTATGAAGTTTATTTTCAAATTCTGAAAATATGCAGACAAAGTCGGGGATATAAGCTGGTTTTCGAATATAGAAGTAAATGTTCAAAGAATCTAGAACGTGGCGCGCGGCGTGTGACGCAAAAGGTAGATAAATAATTCAATTATTTATCAGCCAGTTTGGTGGGTGTGTATCCACTATAAGCAGCAAAATGCGATCGACGTGAATCACATTAACTATTCGATGTATAAGGTGCTGTTTAACTTTGTTGGATTACTCAAATAGCATCGTCAAGGTTTTGTGCACACCTACTTTGTGTTTATGAACTTTATGATCACTCCTCGTCAGTGAACGGTATTGATTGCACGTTGCTTTACCTACTTGCAGTGTTAGCGCGCGTTCTCGAAATTAAAATAAATAAAGACAATATTATTGGTTATTAACCATAAAATAATTAATGAAAATGTACTCCATTGCTGAAGCTACATTGGCTTTCATTGTTCTATACCTTTTCTCCTTTCTCTTTGAAGTAGTAACGGGATTAGTGTCGTAGAGAGTTAGTGCGTAAATAAACAAAATATGTGATATTTAAAAAAATCGTAATTAAGTTAGTTCTAAGTTAATTAGTCCAATTATCAATGCAATTTAAATAAGCTATAGGATTTAATAAATTATTTAAGATAATAAAAAATATGTAAGAAAATCAAGGACTATCATTGATGACTGAGTAAGTATATATTTACCAATGATATTTTAACAAAAAGTTTAATTAAATAATTGCTTTTACTTTTCAACGAGAACTCTTTGTTCACTTGATAATTTAGGAGTTCAAAGGTTAATTTAATTTTATTTATTTGATTTAGTTATTTTTTTTATAATTTAAACTTAATGTGGGTAGTTTTGTTTTTATTTAACTAGGAATCTTTTCTTATTACTAGTAAAATTGATCTAGATTTGTTATGATTATTCTGTTGATTAAAAATTAAGACAAGGAATCCAATTTCATAAATAAAAAGGAATTATACAACTATGTATTATAACAATAAACAATAATATATTAGCGTATAAATTGTATCAGTCTATTCTATTAAAAAATATCTGTTACCTATTTTAAGTCAACTGTCAGTGTCATTTGTCAAACTTAAAAGTCAAAAATCAAAATATGTCAATGGCTTAATTTAAGAAAACAAACTCAAGATATATAGTTATTAATTTATAAAATGCATTTATATTTAATATTAACAAGAAGATTACGTTTTAAATATAACAAAATTTATAAACGCTACGCGTCGACGCCTTCTCAACAAAAATGGCAAAGTGTTGTGGGTTTAGAAGTCCATGCTCAGTTGAACACTGAATCAAAACTCTTTTCGGGTGCTCAGAACACTTTTGGTGGCTTAGTGAACAATTGTGTATCGTTATTTGACGCTGCAATACCGGGAACATTGCCTGTTTTAAATAGAAAATGTGTGGAATTAGGGATATTGACCGCATTGGCACTTTCGTGTAGAGTCAACGAAGTGTCGACTTTTGACCGTAAACATTACTTCTACGCTGATTTGCCCGCCGGCTATCAGATAACACAACAAAGAGCCCCCTTAGCTAGCGGTGGTGTTATAAATTTTCAGGTATAAATTAATAATTAAGTTAATTAAGTTATTGAGCCTTATGCACACGCGAATAGGATTCTGCACCTCTTATTATCTTCACTCACTCTCAATTTCGTTGCAATCCCACATTTTTACTTTTGAGGGTGAAGTTAATAGAATGTTTGAAAGCCCTGCTCACATATTCTAATATGGTAATACAGTTATAACTTAAACTATGTGCAATTAAAACAAAAAGATGTTTTTTACTACTTGGACATTATGTTTTTGCCTGAGAATTTTTTGGTCAATTTATATGTAAAGTAGGTAGATACTATTATAGTTACAAACAGTATAAGTAATTTTTTAAATAATTTAAATAAGTACTTTGTGAATGATTTTTTACATGAAGCAAACTTAAAATAACCTAAGTAATATGGAGTGAAAACAATATAGTTTAAGGAAGCCCAACTAATCCAGTCTTCTAAAAGAAAGTTTTGACTTGAGTTTTGTTGAGTTAGTCTCATAATTTATTTTAACACAGGTCATAGAGTCTCCGACAAATAAATCCAGAAAATAATTGCATCATTACTTTAGTCCTCCTAAAAGTGAACAGCTTGTTCTTTGGAGAAAAATCTTCAAATCTAAAGCAATATTATTCTCTTGTTCTCAGGTATACACACCAGGAGTCCATAAGAAGCCATACAATAAGAGTTCACAGATAAAGCAGATACAATTAGAGCAGGATAGCGGCAAGTCCTTACATGATGCAGAGTTGAAACGCAGCCTCGTAGATCTCAACAGAGCTGGGGCACCTCTTATAGAAGTTGTGTTCGAACCTGACTTGGAGGTTAGCAAAGTATACTTAACTAGCTTTAGCCCTTACGTGTCTAGATAGATGTACTGCAAGCCAATTGCATAATTACAGTTGGATGCAGTTCAATTAACTGCACTAATGGCTTTTATTGTCTGTCAAAAAAAAGCAAGTGCTATCCATAGATTGCATCAACACCATAGCAAGCATGACTGTCACAGTAATTAATAACAAAACCACATTCACAATGTAGACAGAATGTTTTTTTTGACAATGTTGTAATTATATTGATTTGTAACTATTAGGTATAGACACGATAGAGTTCAAAGTCCAGATAGTGTCTAGCCAAATATTATTCATGTCTATTTCAAGTCTCTTTGTTATTAGACTGATTCTAAATTGAATGATATGAATGTGCTAATTCTTAGTACAAACATACTAAGCAATGCTAAATTAAATCCCACTTTTTTATGCTAGAAATTCTTACTAATATTATAAGTGCGAAAGTGTGTTTGTTTGTTCTTCAATCACACTGCGACAGAACTACAGATCGACGTGATTTTTGCATGGGTATAGTTGAAAATCTGGAGTGTGATATAAGCTACTTTTTTCCAGAAAATCAAAGAGTTCCTGCGGGATTTTTAAAACGAAATCCACGTGGACAAAGTCATAAAAAGCCTATAAATGTGGGAATATTTCATTGTAAAGACATTTTTAATTCCAGAATGGGGAGGAAGCAGCGGCGCTGGTCAAAGAGCTGGTGCTGATCGTGCAGAGGCTTGGAGCATGTACGGGACGCATGGAAGAGGGCGCGTTGCGGGTCGACGCGAACGTGTCCCTGCGTCGCGTCGGCGAACCGCTTTCTACACGCACTGAGGTAGGTTTTGATTGTTGTTTGTTCTTCTCTGTTACAGCAAATGTACCAGGATTTAGGAGTGTGTAATCTTCCTTGGCCTTCCTCGTTGTCGAATGGATTGTCGAATATTGGAATGGGAATGCCAGTAGGCATTGGTGTTCCTTCATTACGTTTTTTGAAACTGACCATTGCTGATGTGTGATATCTGCCAATCGGTTTTCCAGGATTGTTGGTAGTCACTACCTCATTGTTCTGAAGGCGTTGGCCTGGACTGGTCAGTCAGGGTGTATGGGTTTCAAGCAGTGGCGTGCACAGGATGTACTACAGGGTAGGCAGATGATACAAAATGGAAAAAATCTTCAGTGCGAATTATAAAAAAACTTAAGGGTAGGCATTGTACAAATTATAAAAAGACTACCCTTAAGTTTTTATAACTCGTACTGGCGATTTTACCGCGTTATGCCTACCCTGTGTGCACGCCACTGGTTTCAAGGTTGAGCCTCCTTACATGGACCACAGAATACAGTACAGACTATAGGTGAACTCCGAAAATTCATTAAATAAATAGCGACTTTGTTTCGACATAATAAAGTGCAAGTCAACGAACTGCCAAGGTGTGGAACGCACTTCCAGCGTCTGTGTTTCCGACCACGTATAATTCAAGACAAGAGTGAATAGGCATTTTCTAGACAAGCTTTTCTAAATGTAGAGAAACGGAGTTGTCATGATGCTTTTTACCACCACACTGCAAGACATAGGGAGAGCTTCCATCCCTAGGTCGTTGATATTCCACCTACGCGCACCAAGCGCTTTAAGTCTTCATTCCTGATCCGCACGGCTAGGGTCTGGAATGCTCTTCCAAGATCAGTGATTCCTGACACGTACAATTTGGGTATCTTTAAAACAAGAGAGAATAGGCATCTTCTAGGTAAACGCGTTACACCTTAGACCACATCATCACTTTCGATCAGGTGTGGTAGTGGTCAATGTGCCTATAATGTATGAAAAAAAGGCTGTGTTCCGAACATGAATATCAACTTCCCATTTTTGTTTGTAGATCAAAAACATCGGTTCAGTGCGGGGCGTGGCCGGCGCGATACGTCACGAGATCGATAGGCAGCGCACGATATTGGAGGGCGGCGGTCGCATTATCAACGAGACGCGAGCCTGGGACGCCTCGGCCAAGGTCACCATCCCCATGCGAGACAAGGAAGTTGTTCAAGACTACAGGTAATTTTTTTTTATTCAATTACAAAGTAGAATAGAATAGAAATATTTTTTATTCAAATAAACTTTTACAAGTGCTTTTGAATCGTCGATGAATCTACCAATGATGACAAGGTAAGTCCTTGACTGCGATCTGTTGGTTAGTGACGATGCAGTCTAAGATGGTAGCGGGCTAACTTGGAAGGGATATGGCAGTCGGTTTCATACGCTATCGTGCCGGAACGCTAAATATGTATGACTCTTGTATGCATTGTAATAACACATTGTCAAGAATGCGAAAGTACAGTAGGGTTAGTATAAGATTTAATTCGACTGATCGTATTCAATGAAATTAGCGTCAAAGTAAATTGAATTCTAACGGAATTAAATTAGAGCTCAATTTCCTGTATGCTTTCTTATCCATTTACGTATACAGATACGCTCCAAATTAAAATCGGTTGTACTGAATTTGGAACTTTAATTCCATACAGTTAAGGTTCATTTGACTTTGACTTTGACGGTAATGTCATCGAATACGAATACGATCTATCGAATTAAATCTTATACTAATCCTACTGGTTACAAGTAGCCTACGAGGAATTGTAAAAACTTTTGAATCGCAGACGTCCTTGAATTCTTGTTTTCTTTAGTAGGTACTATGGCTTCTTATGTCTATATTTAAAAAACCTGTGCTTGGTTTTATAACAGCCCTTTAAGCTTATTAAGCAAATTAAACTTGTACATCTGCAGTGTTGCGTGATTGTGGCTACTTAAGGTGGTTAGGCATGGTTAGCTAAGCGCCAATAGATGACGTTGTTTTTAAATTTACTACATTTTATTTTTTTATGAATGGAAATATACACTATTCTTTCTAATAACACGTTCCGCGCTAGTGGCGTATTATTCGTAATATACACAATTATATTTCAGGTGTATTTTAGCTTTCAAAATATTTTTATTTCGAAAACTTAGTACGTGCCATTTTCGCAATTTACGAAAACGTTCGCAAATTAATATTTGAATTTTTTGTTTCAGATATATGCCCGAGCCAAATCTTCCACCGTTGCGAGTCAACCTTAGTACAAAAGAAGACACACAAGACGTCATAAGCGTTCCACTTGTAAAAGACAAAATACCAGAACTGCCCGAAGAATCTAGAACCAAACTAGTTAAACAGTACGAGTTGAAACCAGAAGCCGCAATACAACTCGTAAACGAACCGATTCTATTGGAATATTTTCAAAATATCACAGCAAATAAAACCAGAAATCCCACAAAAGTTGTTAATTTGTTACTCAATGATCTATTAACTGTACTGAATAAGAGGAATCTAGATTTAGAAAACTGTCCTGTAACAGAGAAACATTTAGCTGATTTAATAGATTTCTTATTTCAAAACAAAATAAATTTAGATGTCTGCCGTGCGACGATAGATGAACTCATTGAAGACTCAACGTTGACTGTCCAAGAACTTGTTAAACATAAAGGTTGGTTTCTAATAACAGATGAAACTGTGATACTGAACAAATGTAAAGAAATCATAGAAAACAATCCCAAAATCGTGAAACAGTATAAAGACGGAAAGGTCAAAGCTTTCTACGCTTTACTAGGCATATTAGCTAAGAGCACTGAAAATAAACTCGATATGTCACTTGCGTCTAAAAAGATGGAAGAGTTGTTAAAGAAATAAATTTGTAAAGATTATTTACATTGCGTTTTATTGTCTTTTGTAAGCAACATGTATTAAACTTCGATCACAGAAAAATAAGGTATCAAACTTCTTTTTATAGTACGTTTATCTCACGAAGTTACGGGCGCTTTATTTGTGGTTGCGTCGTGTACATGCACATTGCGTAAGTGTGCGTGCCTGTCAGGAGCCTAGGTGGGAGCGGTCTCTCGCTCACACTTATACAGATACGATACACACACAACTATGAGCCACGTGCCCTTGTGAATTGAAAGAGCTACACTGTTTGTAAAGGGAAAATAAAAGCCAATATTTATAAATGTAAAGGGGGAAAAAATACGTCAAAATTTCCACATTTGTTTAATTTGGCGTATTATTACTAGCATAGTTTATTTGCATACGTTTCGCTTAACACATTAATATGTGATACGCCGATGGGCCTCTTAATAATGAACAATTATGGTCCACGTAGAACCTTCGAGCTTCATGTCGGGTTTTCCCACACACGATACACCAAATTATGTATTACAGTGTAGAAGAGTATAAAGCTATTATGTATTTGATAATTACAAAAGCCATAAATTGATTTCATATGATTCAGAATTATTAACTTGTAGGTATCTTAGATCTCTCTTTCCAACCTTATATCGGAGAAGAATATAGCTAAAATCCTCAAAAGCCTCAATAGCCCAACGGTTAAAGGTGGGGACTGAAAACTGAAAGGTCTCAGGTTCGAATCCCATCCGTTGCACTATTGTCGTACCCACTCCTAGCACAAGCTTTCCGCTTATTTGGAGAGGACGGGAGGATATTAGTCTCAACTTCAGCTTGCCTAATATTCTTTATAAAAAAAATCTATCGTGGATTATCTAAAAATAATTGCTATAGTGTGGCAATATCGATCACCTCTGATTGACTGGTACTATTTATATAGGTATTTACTATTTAGTAATGTTGTTATAGCGGCAACATACACATTCTGTGAAAATTTCAACTGTCTACCTATTACAGATCATGAGATACAGCCCGCTGACAGAAAGACGTACAGACAGCGAAGGCTTAGTAATAGGGTCTCGTTGGTTACCCTTCGGGTACGGAACCCTAAAAAAAGGTTCAAAATTAAAGTGGGGATAAACTTTTGTTTTTGCACGATCTTGTTAAATCTTGTATGATTGTACGGAACCTTTCGTGTGCGGATCCGACTCGCACTTTTTAGACAGTTTTTTAGACAATCCCACAGCTGAAGTTATTGCCTACTAACGTCACATCGTAGTTTTCAACTGCGATGTAGTGCTTCCTTGAAGGGTTGGCTATATCCTTCAAGAGTGCTTCAGATTCTCTAGCAAACCATTTACTTATCTCTTGAAGTATTTTTTGTTTTGGAGGCGTACTTGGTAATTGGTATGCAGAACGCGAGAAGGTTGTTTGTTGATGCGCCCCGAATAATTGTCAGCAACCAGGGAAGCTCAACATTTTGCAACTTTAATTAAATTATTATTAATTTCAGTACCTACGTAAGAGAGATCGTGAAGATTATCATAAGTAGGTATAAGAAACGCATTTTAAAATCGGATTAGAAGGTATTATAATATTATGATAACTTAATTGGCAGATTTTGTCGTAAGATAAATACTTAGGTTAGTAATTTAGAATACGATCAGATAAGAAAAGGAATGTTAAACCGCTGTTTCTCTGTTCGTCTTACTCAATGTAAGAAACGTTAAACGACAAAAAAATCCTCTTGTACCTACATCTACAGGTTTTACCCGTAAAACAACCGGTAGTCTTACTGATAAAGTACTTAGGTAGCACGTTAATTGCTTGTAACGTAGTTAACGTTCCGATTTATTTTCCTTACAAAATTAGTTATAGGATACCAACCTAATTTTATTCCCAGCAGAAACACAAGTGAAGGTATAAGGTACCTAGGTATATTGCCATCAACAAACTAATGAAAATAATGCAGTCTAAGATGGTAACGGGCTAACATGAAAGAAGTATGGGAGTGTAGATTCAACCCATACCCCTAATCGGTTTCTACACGCCATTGTGCCAGAACGCTAAATCGCTTGGTGGCACGTCTTTGACGGTAGGGTGGTAACTAGCCACGGCCAAAGCCTCCCACCAGACCAGACCAGACACAATTCAGAAATGAAATAAAATGAATTATAGTTGGGTTGCTGGTATGGTGACGACCTCCCTGGCGCAGTGGTGAGCGCTGTGGTCTTATAACTGGGAGGTCTCGGGTTCGATTCCCGGCGGTGGCAATTTAGGAATTTATAATTTCTAAATTGTATCTGGTCTGGTCCAAAAAAAAAAATTGCTAACGTTAGTTTATCAACACCTGACAATTTCTTACGTCTACTTACACTAAACACCGTTTCAATTAAACATATTCGTGTCGCGTATGGTTGCATCATAAACCCTGTCTCATTTCTTTGCAATCAATCTATCACCAATCACTTAGCATTTGTACCTCAACTTGGCACAATGCCTACATCTTTAAGTCATTTGATAGTTTTATTCTTGACAGCAGTCCTAGCTGAAAGGACTGCTCCAGGGATAGATAGGTCAGTCTCAGACGGGGTCACGAGTATGGGGTATAACGTGGTGTATGGTGACGAGGATTTGATGGTCATTAACCAAGTAGTGGCTGCTGAAGAGAAATGGGACGCGATGAAGAAGGGTTCTGATTTCTATCGCGCTCTGCCGCCGCTCCCGTCGCAAGATGTGAAGTGCTTGATGTCAGTCGATCGGTATTGTTCCAAAGACATGCGTAAAATGAAAAGTAAGTATGAGTGGTTTGATTCTATTGGTCTCCTTTTTTTACTAGCACCTGAACTCCTCCTCCCTGGCGCAGTGGTGAGCGCTGTGGTCTTATAACTGGGAGGTCTCGGGTTCGATTCCCGGCGGGGGCAATTTAGGAATTTATAATTTCTAAATTGTCTCTGGTCTGGTCTGGTGGGAGGCTTTGGCAGTGGCTAGTTACCACCCTACTGTCAAAGGCGTGTCGCCAAGCGATTTAGCGCTCCGGCACGATGGCGTGTAGAAACCGATTAGGGGTATGGGTTGAATTTACACTGCTATACTCCTTCCAAGTTAGTCCGCTACCACCTTAGACTGCATCTTCACTTACCATCAGGTGAGATCGCAGTCAAGGGCTATCTTGTCATCGAATAAAAAAAAACTAATATTCTCCTCTCTAATACCCCAATCAGTTTCTACGCGCCATCGGACAGGAACGCTAAATCGCTGGCGGCACATGTTTTTTTCGCTAGGGTGGTAACTAGCCACGGCCAAAGCCTACTACCACCAGACCAGACCAGAGACAATTCAGAAATTATAAATTCCCAAATTGCCAATTACCGGGAATCGAACCCGAGACCTCCCAGTTATACGACCACAGCGCTCACCACTGCGCCTGGCGCTGTGCTCAAAAATACATATATGAAAAGTCGTCAAAAATACATATATGTATATGATAATACGGTTACATATGTGATCACGTCCAGGTCACCAGATTTAGGATAAAATAAAATATTGACTTTATATCTACGTAGTTATACTCATTTATCACGTAGGTACCTACACTGGTTATTACATTTAAATGTGTTGTTGTCGCGCCAGTGCATCTGTACTGTTTGTACTACAATGTGTTTGAACCCAATCTAATGCTTGGGTCTTTAATAATAGTAAATAATAAATTGGGCTCACAGCATACAGGGTGCCGGCTGTAGCGCCTGCGCTGCCGAGAGATACTCAGAGACCGTCACAAGGTTTTTTAATTAAACAAGTTATAGGTAGGTACCTACTTAACATCTTCACGTTCTACCCTCAGGTATCCTAATACAGGCGTTAAAAGATGATTGCTCAAAATGTAGCAAAGAAGAGAAGGAGAGAGCTGGCAGAGTGGTGGCGGCCATGATGGCGCACGACCCAGCCGCCTGGAAGCTGTTCCTCACCAGGTACGACAGCCTCCACAAAATACAGCGGATCCTCGGATAAAGCACCATGTAAGGCTCTTGTATCTATAGAATTATAGTCTTTTTTCCTTAGCTGATAGTACTTTTAAAAGAAAAGTTTATTTATATTTAAAATACACCCACTAATTTTGCATTTAAAAGTACAGAAACAACGCAAGGAACCGTTTCTTTTGAATTTTCATTTTGAGCGCGCGTAATATAATCTAAACTGCCTTATTAGCTCTTCTGTAAAGAAGTGTAATTTGGATTTATGGTAGTTTTGAATTGATGGAGCGAGATGTCTTACAGTTTCTTTCACCATCACCAAAAAAACTCTGCCAAAACGTCAACTCTGTTCATCGGTTTAAAACTTGGCGATGGTGAAATACAGAATATAAATAATTTTCAGGTCAACACTACAAACTTTACCAAAAAAGAAACTGCCCAAACAAGAAAAGCCTTTATTTAAAATCACAGGAGAACCCGAATACATCGAAAGTACTAAACACCGCTACACAATGCCCGGCTTCAAAGTGAGAGTCAAAAGATATGCGACGGAGAAAATTAATTAATTTAATGTTTTTTGTAATTAGCTACCTATAAATTGATTAACCGTATAATTAATATAATGGATAGGTTGATAAATTAGTGCGTTTAACGGTCTTAAGTAAAGTGTCTGACAGCAAAATCGATGTTAAGTGCGATCGGTAGGTAATTACTTGTAAGTAGGTACTTGTTATAATATAATTATGTACTTTACAGTTAAGTAATTAAGTCTGAATAAAATTCATTCTTCAATTTTAATTTTTCAACATGTTTTCTAGCAATAAATCTAGTTATTTGTAATGATTTTGAAGAATTCCCTCGATTTGTCCAAGATTCCAACATCAGATCTTGACCTGATGACAATGGGGCCACCTGGGAAGTATACCTTTTTAAATAAAAAAGAATTTTCCAATACAGCCCAGGCGTCTTCCAGTAATCGGAACACATCCATAAAAAAAAACAGATTCCGACGAATTGAGAATCTCCTCCTTTTTTGTAAGTCGTTTAAAAATTAAAGCTTTTTTGTAACACAGTAAAAAATAATAAAATATTTTTTTAGTTACAACGTCCATCGTCACTGTCCATAATATTTATTTATAGGTAGGACGTATACCAATATGTATATCTAAATATTTAAGGTTAATAGGTAGGTTCTCAAACTAATGAAAAAAAAGTTGCTTTCCCCAAATATTTATTTGCGACTTTCGTATAGTAGGTCCATTTTCTGTGAATCTTCATTGTTGTGATATAAATGTTAACATTATAATATTATTTCGTTGAATCCTTTTTTGTATAATGATCTTTATTTTCTTCAACATCTTCGTCGTCAGCGTCTTCGTCATAATTACCACTTTCACTAGTATCCTCTTTGGTTGCAGATTTTTCAACTGATTCTTTAGTCGTTAAATATTTTATTTTGTAGGTTCCGTCGGAATTGTATCTGTAACAAAGCTAGTCGATTTACGAACCATAATACAATACCCTGTTTTAGGGATACTACCCATAGGATGCCATCTAAATCTATAAAAGGAAAAGGTGACTGACTGACTGATTGACTGACTAATCTATGAACGCACAGCTCAAACCACTGAACGGATTAGGCTGGACATGCAGATAGATAGATGCAGACTATTATGACGTAGAGGTTTCGCTAAGAAAGAATTTTTGGAAATTCAACCTCTAAGGGGATAAAATAGGGGTTTGAAAAATAGAATTTAACGTGAGTGAAACCACGGGCAAAAGCTATTCAACAAATAAAATTTTATTTCATTTCATATAGTTTTTAACTTACGCTGTTCCTAGAGAGTCAAGTTTTCAACTTTTTGTACAGGAAATGAGATCTATTATGATTAGAAAAGAAAAGTAGGTAAACAGTATTCTGGATGGGTAACAGAATTTTCAAAGAGCTCTTTACCGATCCTTTCAGTAAGCCTGATTTTTAATTGCGTGGAATTCTGACGTATCTTAATGTTACCAGAGATTAAAAAAATCCCACAAAAAAGATAATAAAAAACCTATAAAAATAAAAATCAATAGCTGCACATAGATATATTATGACATATGCTTGACAGATAGTTTGGGGTAAAATCGAACTACAGGTGGTAATACTGTTTTTCATACAAATAACTCGCTCTGTTTACAAAATGACAACTGTCAGAATTCCACCGAATTAAAAATCAGACAGCTACACCATGGAGCGGGTACTTTGGTTTTTCTATAGATTTTACTTTATAATAGCTGGATACCCGCAATTTCGTCGTCAGAAATAGAAAATGGCGATGTGACACGAATTATTTAAATTATTGTTATGTATTGTGTATTGCCATATTTTATTGCTGCAATAAATACGGCATACACGGAACGTAGTTCATACGGGGGCAACTGTCAGTTGGCGAGACAAAGTTGGAAAAAGGCCCGCTTTGAATTCGCCGCCCATTGCCAACCGCCTAAAATCACAGCTCCTTATGAACTACGATTCCGCCAAGCCCTTTTGCAAAACCAGTGTTTTTACTGTTCCCATTTCCTACACGTACTTTTCTTCAAGCCTCTTCCAGTCTTCTGGCCTATGATCGATGACGTAGTGCATGACTTTATCAGCGCCCTCGCGCTGCTTGTCCGTGCATTTGCTACAATCATCTTGAATTGCATCGGGAAGATTTTCTAGAACACATAATATTTTTTTTAAATTCGATGACAAGATAGTCCTTGACTGCAATCTCACCTGATGGAAAGTGACGATGCAGTCTAAGATGGTAGCGGGTTAACTTGGAAGAGGCATGGCAGTGTACATTCAATACCATACTCCTGATTGGTTTTTACACGCTATTGTGCCGGAACGCTAAATTGCTCGGCGGCACGTTTTTGACGGGGTAGTTAGCTACGGTCTAAGTCTCCCACCAGAACAGACCAGAGACAATTTAGGAATTATAAATTTCCAAATTGCTCCGCCGGGAATAAACCTGAGACCTCCTAGTCCTAGTTATAAGCACAGCGCTCACCACTGCGCCAGGGAGATCGTCAAAATATTAATTAATGAATCTTTAACTTGATTCCGAAATAATTGGAAGATTTACCGTCACACAATGTTAAACAGTGTGTAAAGAAACATTCAATAAGTAGAGGCTATTACACAGTTAATTAATTCCTTGATGGCTAAGTTGCTTGGAAGCAATCTGCTTTGCTTCAGCTGTCCACAAGATAGATAAGCTACTTAATGTAACATTTTTGTTTTGAAAAGAGCAGTTAAGCAGTTGCTTAGTTTCTTGCCGGCTCTTCACAGCAGAATCAGCTTTACGAGCAATTTGTTTTTAAGAAACTTTTGCTATTAAAGTTTTTAAGAATATTCTTATGAACTTAAATAGCAAAAGTTTCTTCTTCTTGAATTTCAGATTGTAGCGTTTATTGAGCAGTGATAACCCAGTGGTGAGGACTGTGGGCACCTATTTGATGGTTGCGGGTTCGATCCCGGGTAAGCAACTAAGCACCTCTGACTTTTCGGTGTTATTTAAGTGCTTTTAAACAATTCAATATTAAATGCTTCAACGGTGAAGGTAAATATTATCGTGAGGAAACCGCACGCCTGAGAGTTCTCCATAATGTTCTCAAAGGTGTGTGAAGTATGCTAATAAAGTATGCTAGTTTTGAATTGGGCCAGGGTGGTGTACCCTTATAACCCTTCACTGAGAGGAGTCTGCTCTCAGTAGTGAGGTGTTGATGGGTTGATACTTGCTGATGATGATGACAGACTGATATAATGTAGTTATTCGATAGATGCACGCGTTACTTTTAATTTACGACGACCTCCCTGGCGCAGTGGTGAGCGCTGTGGTCTTATAACTGCGAGGTCTCGGGCTTCCCGGCGGGAGCAATTTGGGAATTTATAATTTCTGAATTCTCTCTGGTCTGGTCTGGTGTGGTCGTGGCTAGTTACCACCCTACCGTCAAAAGACGTGCCGCCAAGTGGTTTAGCGTTCCGGCACGATGGCGTGTAGAAACCGATTAGGGGTACGGGGTTGAATGGACACTGCCGTACCCCTTCCAAGTTAGCCCACTACCATCTTAGACTGAATCGTCACTTACCATCAGGTGAGATCCCTTTGTGAGACTTGTCATTGAATAAACAAAAATCACATACGTTTCAGTTCCTTGCCATCAGGTGTGCATGGTCCTTTGTCCATGAGACAGTTGACATAGCCATCTAGGAGCCTGTCACTTGACAGGATTTGGTCCAGATCTATGCCATCGTATTTGGTCGTATACGTATTTTTCTCGCAGTGGCATTGGTAGATTACGTGAAGCATCAGAAGACAGGATAAGAAGGTGTTCATATTTTCTGTAATGTTACTTTTATAAGGTCGGTAAGTACTTACTTAGATTACAACTGCCTCTTTGGTCTAGTTGTTAGCAAGTTCGACTGACTGACGAGGTCCCGGTTTCAATTCCCGGGTCGGACCAAAACATGCATTGAGTTTTTCTTGGGTTAAAAGTAAGGAGAGAAAGGAGGAAGGAGGAGTTACTTGAATATTTTGGTAAAAACTTGGTAGGTATAAATTTTTTGGATCCAAAATAAGTGTATGTAAAATATACTTTTAATTTTATTTAGCAAATATTTACCTTATAACATAACATAGCTAATAAAACAAAAGTTAAGTCCAATGAAATAGGGAGTAGGTACCTATGTAGTTAAAAGTAGTCTTTTATGACAACTTTCAACTTCCTTTTTATTACCTTGGTGTCTAAGTTTTTAAGATTTTCGTAAAAATACGGGTTTATTTTTTATTTATTTCTAAATTTAGAAGGTGAGGCGGACGTAAAGTACCAACTTATGTTTAAGTTTTCTTACCTGAATTCTGGTCAACTTAGACCGCTACTATTTGCAACTATAGAAATAATCCATTAGTTTACCATAAAGATATAGACTCCCTTATATACATTTTTCATAAATAGATAATAGGTACCTGAGGTTATTTTAGAAAATTACCTGAACAATGACTTCTCGATTTGTTGAAAATTGCACTTTAGATGTACATAAGCAACACGCAAGGTTTGATTAAGGTTATAGGAATAATGCCCGTTTTCACCAACGTTCTCTAACTTCGAACTACCTAAGCCAGTAAGGTGACGATTTCTCTCAATTTCACGGACCTTTTGGGAACATAGGTACATACATATATACATTCGTATTTAATTCGTAATTAATGGTTCGTAATTAGGCAGGATTTATTCCCAATTCCATTATGTAATTAATTTCATAATATAATTTACCAAATATTTATTATTTTAATAAATTGTTTGCAATATAACTTACATATACACTGAAAGGAATTTTCTTAATAAAATATTAATATTGATAGGTACTTGCGTATTTTCATTTTGACAATGAAATTAGTAACCTTTCATTTAATGGTTCATCAATTTTATTTTTATCGAACCCCAGAAACGTCATTAAAAATTATAACTTGGCTTAAACGTTTGGGTTTTTACGAGTTTTACGTAGGAGGAGAATCTCTGACGTAAATCTGTAAGGACCGGACCGGTTTACCTTTACCTGGCCATGACTGCCTCTGTAATTGTAAACACAGTGGATACCTATTTATAAAAAACTATTTTTATTTAAGCGTTGAAAAGTATATTTATAAAATACTAGCTTTTTCCCGCGGCTTCACTCACGTTAAATTCGATTTTTCTAACCTCTATTTTATCCCCTTAGGGGTTGAATTTTCAAAAATCCTTTCTTAGCGGATGCATACGTCATAATAGCTATCTATATGCCAAATTTCAGCCCGATCCGTCCAGTGGTTTGATCTGTGCGTTGGTAGATCAGTCAGTCAGTTACCTTTGCCTTTTATATATTTAGAAGACTAGATGATGCCCGCAGCTTCGCCTGTCGATTAGTATCCTAATTAAGGTTTTTTGATTCTCACGGGAACTCTTTAATTTTCTGGGATGAAATGTAGCCTATGTGTTAATCCTGGGTGTGAGCTATCTCCATTCCAAATTTCAGCCAAATTGGTTCTTTCGTGAAGAAGTAACAAATATACACATACACACACATACAAACTTTCGCCTTTATAAAATTAGTAGGATAAAAATAGGTAGGATAATTTAGTGATAAGTGTGAATGTGATTCCAAAAAGGCACTTGGCCATTTCCACATGGGTTTTTATAGATTTTATAATTTATAATATTTAGGTAGGTATACTTACATGAGGTTTTTAAATATTTGCGCGTAAATAATAGTTAAATGGTATAGAGTCAAATAGCAGTGATAGCAAAGATATAGCAGCCAAATGATAAGGTCAGCGGTTCCTATTTGGGCGGTCGCGGATTCGATTCCGTGCACGCACCACACACCTCTGATTTTTCGGAGTTATGGCTCAGTTATACAAGGCAATTTTTCTGTAATGCGAGTGATTTGCTTCCTCGTTCGTAATACGCACCGCAAAAATTTGGAATGCCCTTCCGGCTTCCGTTTTTCCAACTAACTATAAAATTAAAATTAAGAGTGAATAGGCATCTTCTAGGCAAGCGCACAACATCTTAGGCTGCATCTTCACTTTCCAGCAGGTGAGATCGTAGGTAAGCTAATGAAAAAAAAAAGAAATTTTGGCACTCATATTCGAGCATTGTTTAACTCAATACGAGTTTTTGTCATAATGTTTTTAATAATAATGTATTTAATAATAATGTAATGCAATGTATTAATCTCGGGCGATAATTCGGCTGCCCCATTTCAAAACCTAGTAAGTGTGATGAACAAAATTTTAAAGGAGACCAAAAAACATATTTATTGTGGTAGCCCTTCTGAACTCTGAACTCTTCAGTATCTGTTGGTAAATTAATGTTTCGTAAATAAACTATTTTGAAAGCTTTTATTGGATATATTTATTACTTCGCTAAGCCATCTACAAAACATGTTTTTTGGCCACTGTAAAATTTTGTCATTCACACTTACTATGTTTTGAAATGGGGCAGCCGAATTGTATGGAAAGTTTTCGCACAGGATAATCGCAAACTATTTCTTGCCGCTCGCATTCGAGAAACTCATCTTGTGTAAATCGCCTTAGTGTGTGTAGTGTGTGTTCAAGCAATTTAATACAATACACATGCTTCAACAAACAATTCAATGTGAAGGAAAACATCGTAAGGAAACCAACACGCCTGAGACTTCTAAATAGTCATCTCAAAGGTCAGTTCCGAAGACTGCCAATTTACATTGGGACAGCGTGTTGGACTGTAATGCTGAGATCTATAGAGCGTGACCTGCCTCAGCTCAGACTCAAGATATAGTTTAAAACGAGATGCGAATCTTGTTTTAACTCTGTCTTGAGTCTGAGCTGACTAAGAGTCTACTTTCTTTTATCTGAGAGGATACCTGAGCTCAGAAGTGGGCCATGCATGGGACGCTGATCATGATTTGTTAAAATTCATTGTTTATGTATATATACTTTATTTTAAAAGTTTTTTTTCGTATAATTTAAAAATAAGCATAATGGATTTGATGCCCTTGCACTATGATAATCGCCAGTCTTAGAGGTCATAAGTCAAACCTAGCATCCTATTACTTTGTTTTTGTATACATATAAATAAACTATTATTTGTTTTAGTCCATAATCCACGCTAAGTCATAGGAATCAACTAGCATATTATGTACATACAAACTATGAAGCTAGTAATGCAACGTTGATCGCGGTCGGTAACTGGATGGGTGACCGACTTTGATTGTCCAAAGGCCTTTTCGCTTTCTCCGTGCTTCGGAGAGCATGTTAACCCATCGGTACCGATTATTATCCTTAGCATCAACTAATAACCGAAGAGTCCAATCTCGTTTTATTAATAGAGACTGGTAGAGTTGTATTCGGAAGGATATCGTGAAAACCCACCTCATTATTACCCCAAAAAAACTCCTACCATAAAATGGATAATGGAAAGTGGTAACGACCGTAAGCAATGAAGAATATGATGCAGAAAGAAGTAAAATAAATCTATACTTAATATTATAAAGCTGAAGAGTTTGTTTGTTTGAACGCGCTAATCTCAGGAACTATACTGTTTCGAATTGAAAAATTCTTTTTGTGTTGGATAGTCCATTTATCGAGCAAGGCTTTAGGCTATATAATATCACGCTGATCATAATAACAGAAATTGACACGGACGAAGTCGCAGGCAACAGCTAGTATAATATAAGCCTCAATAGCCCAATGGTTACAGGTGCGAACTGAAAACTTAAAGGTTGCAGGTTCGATACCTACCCTTGCACTATTGTCGTACCCACTCCTAACACAATTTTTCACTTATTTGGCGAGGAGAGGAGAACATCTGCTAAGTTCAGTTTGGATTAAAATCTTTAATAAAAAAAATATAGGCCTTTAAATCTACCTAGCTACTAAATGCCATGATACTGGTAATAACCCTTCTAGATTTGCAAGTTGTACTGTCTGACTAGGTGGCAAAACTGGCTGGCATCGATACAAAAACAAGCATTACGTACGCTAGCGATTCTCGATGATTATTAATTAATTTTCAAGGTAGTAAGTAATTTCATGGAAACTTCATATACTTTCATACATATAATCTTTGTATCACACAACAACAACATCGAATCAATTCATGCATTGACGTCAAATACAGTTAGTGGAAGCTCGGAATAATTTGAGTTTAATTTAATGAATTAATTTCAAGAACTACGCTTACCAGACACTGACCTCTATAATTAATCTATGTGTAATACTGGACTGGCTGTCCATATACAATTAATGATATTTTAAATTATGGATCAATTTGAAGCGCCTCATTTATTTTAATTAATACAGGGTGCATCTCTATAAAGTGGAAGTGCCAAAAAAATATCTAAGGCACTAGAACAGATTGAACTGCGCGAGTAGTTAGGTTTAAAGAATTTATTCTCAAAGAACAATTTGTTCACTTACAGAGAAATTAAGACTATAAAATTAATATACTTAATGAAACGTACAATCATATGAAGAAACAAAAATGGTGACTCCTAATAAGAAAAAAGACTAACTCCTAGACAAGGGTAAGACTTAAAGCCAAAAGGGCGTAAATCTAGTATGTCCAAAAAAAAGGGTGACAGCAGCCGGTCCAGTGTTAATCATAGTATAGTTATAGTCAGTGACGCTAACTGAGTAAACTAGACGACCTTCCTGGCGCAGCGGTGGAAAGGATTGGCTCTGATTACAATCTCTGTAGGTTCTTGGTACTTACATAAGGTTGAAGGAAAACAATTATGCTAGAAATAAAAATAGATATTATTCATAACAATAACAAAGATGCATGGAAGCTAATCTGATTTGCATTCATCTGCGTGAACAAAATCCCTGGCAATGGCAAAAGCAAGTAATCGACAGTAAAATTAGGTTACATATGAAAAAAATTCTCTTTTTTATTCGATGACAAGACAGTCCTTGACAGCGATCTCACCTGATGGTAAGTGATGATGCAGTCTAAGAAGGTAGCAGAGGCGGACTAACTTGGAAGGGATATGGCAATGTACATTCAACCCATACACCCTTAATCGGTTTCTACACGCCATCGTGCTGGAACGCTAAATCGCTTGGCGGCACGTTGTTGACGGTATGGTGGTAACTAGACACGGCCAAAGCCTCAGACCAGACAAATATCTTCTTCTTCTTTTTCAATTTATAGACGTCCACTGCTGGATATAAGTCTCTTGCATGGACCTCCACAGACCTCGGTCTTGCGCCGCCTGAATCCAGCGACTCCCTGCGACTCGTTTGATGTCGTCGGTCCACCTAGTGGGGGGTCTGCGAACACAGCGCTTCCCGGTGCGGGGTCGCCACTCCAGCACCTTGGGACAAATATACTCTTATTATATACTCTTAAATCTATAAACGAAAATGGTGACTTACTGACTGACTGATTTATTAACGCGCAGCCCAAACCACTGGGCGGATCGGGCTGAAGTTTGGGATACGAATATTATGACGTAGGCATCCCCTAAGAAAGGATTTTCAAAAATTCAGCCCCTATGGATGTAAAATAGGGGTTTAAAAAATTTAACTTGAGCATGAGCGAAGCCGCAGGCAAAAGCTACTATGCTATGATATTTTTGCATTTTAAATCTAGTCAACTGAACCGATCTTGATGGAAATAATATGAATAAATTATCTAGTTGACATCTCTACCCATCTACGGGGAATTACTTGTCCACCTTCTATTTTTAAATGAGCTTTGTAGGTAATAAATAATAAATAATCTAGTCAGTGCGTCTTTTCGATTAACCTTAGCCGCTTATTTTACCTTTCCTATTAGTATTAATCAACATCATCTCGTTTGAGATCACCACAGAGCACGATCCTGTGCCATCTGTATCCTGCGACTAGCCTGAGATCGTTCGTCGACCTTGTGGGGGGAGGGGGGTCTACCAACGCTAAGCCTTCCGGTACGGAGAAGCCCATCGAAGTACCTCGATTGGGGTCGCCAACCCAGCACCTTGAGACCTCTATGTTACGAACTATTATTATATTAATAACCATTACATATTATTATTATTTATTATTAAACAAAGGTCAACAGAGTTTTACTAAAGATTGAAAAGATTAATCGTTGTTATGTATGTTGTATGTTGTGTTTTTCTTCCCAGTTTGCGTACAAAAAAAGCTGTTTAACTGGTTAACAAATTCATATTTGTTAGGCTCTATAGCCTAGACGATTGTGTAAGTATAATGATTGCTTCATCATCAGAAACCCGTCTACGTCTCACTACTGAGCGCAGTAGGGCTAACATGCGCGTCACGAGAAAATTTTGTCCACACTTTACTCGTGAATCTCTGTAGAGATTCACATAGAGATTATGAGTAAACGTGTAGACCAAATTTTCTCGTGGCGCGCATGTTAGCCCGGCTGGTCTCGTCTCAAAGAAGGATTACACTAGCGTTTCCGGACGTCCCGTATTTTAGGCATAGTTTAAAATGTCCTGGCGGGACTGATTCTGTCCCGTATTTAAACTGTACTTCGTTTTTCATTATGAAACCGATCCAAGTATTCACACACGCAACGTTCGTAAAAAAGCGAGATGACCGTTTTTAATTACGAATATGATTGTATTGATTTTTAGTTTTACAGATATCTATGTTAAAACGAATAAAAATATGTTAAAACTGTCTCGATCCTCGGAAAACTATAAAAAAAGTGACATTAAATAATTTTGTTTTTTATTTGTTCCGGGTAAAAAACTGAAATCCCGTATTTTTTGGCCATTTAACCATTTGTCTCTTATAGGCTGAAAAAAAATCTGGCAACCCTAGATTACACACACCTTTGAGAACATTATGGAGAATTCTGAGGCGTGCAGGTTTCTTCACGATGTTTTCCTTTACGGATGCGTACCCTGGATCGAACCTGTGACCTCCCGAATCGGAGACCACAGGACCTAAACTTACTTACCAATATTTTTTTTAATGTATCTACAAGTAAGTATGTAGGTACTACTTTATGCTTAGGTACATTGTTTGTAGCTCAATTTGTAGACCTATTCAGACCTATAGAATATGGGATGCCGTAATTATCCTCTTCCTGTTACCATTTTAGACTGCATCGTCACTTACCATCCGGTGACATTGCAGTCTAAGGCCTATCTTGTTATGAATAAAAAAATTCTTTCCCGAGTAAGAAGATGAGGACAAGAAGGGGGTTTTCAAAATAAAAAGTAGCTTGGGTTACTTTTTATTATTTTGAAAATATTTAAGGGTTAAACATAAAAACTGTTGTTATAAGGTATTCCTATATTGCCTATTGTTGATAATACTTACCACGAACTTGCATCCATTACATACATAATTATAATGAATTTTACCATGGAATGATCGAACATTCTATAATTAACGTTTCCAGCTATATATACAGACATAATATATAAATCATCGTAACAGCAATTAGATGATGATAATAATAAGACATCGATTTTTGATTTCGTTGAACAATTAATGATATCAGTGACGAAATAGTTTTCCGTGAATAGCTTTATAAAAACTCAGTAATGGCCGAAACTTGTTTCGCTAGCCCAAATATCTTGTTCTCTATTAGTCTATAAAAAGTCATCTATCATAATGCCTCCTGGGACTTTGTGAACGACTGTGAACCACGAAAGTACGCTTGTGATTTTAAAAATAAGGTAGGAATTATTAGGTTGTTGTTATTCTTAATTTAGGACTGTTTATTTAATTCTACATGTTTGTTGTGTCTATCATACTTCTGTAGTGCATTGCATTTTGCTTTAAAGGTTAATAGGATACGTCACATCACATGTAGGTCACATCTCTTGTGCATACTTAATTGTATAAATGCAAAAGTGTGTTTGTTTGTTGGTTTGTTCTTCAATCACGTAGCAAAGGATCAACGGATTGACGTGACGAATTCTTTGCATTCTTGACGACTTGCAGAATTATTTCAGAAAAACATAGCCTTTAATAAAGGCTATGTTTTTAAAGCTAAAGTTGTTTAAAGCTTTTATAGTTATAAAGGCCCTTTATAACTATAAAAGCTACGCTTTTCTGAAAAAATTCTGAAAAAACAGTGGGTTCTCGGGAGATTAAAAAAAAACGAATGCTGAAATGAGGATGTAGTCGCGGAAAAAAGTTATAAATAAGTTAGTTCCTCTTCTTGCTTTCTTCTTGAGTCTAAGTATAAAAAAAAGGTACCGGCCGAATTGATAACCTCTCCTTTTTGGAAGTCGGTTAAAAATACACGAATAGTCGTGAGGTAGTTTTCCATTCTGTACCAATATCCGGTTTTATTGTTTTTATCATATCTCTATGCCAAACATCAAGATCGGTTATGCGGTTAGCTCATGGTAATGACACCTATTATTATATTAGTAGGTACCTCAAATACCGACAGTTTTTATCTATTTACGCAAGAGTCTAAATATTACGGGGGAAAAGCAGCCTAGATCACTTGTAGGTAATCCTGTCTGCCTGGGAAATTTTCACCAATCGGTTTGTGTTTTGATATGATAATTAGCCTGGATTAGTTTGTTTATACAATTAAATCTATAGAAGTCTGTCAATCCCATCTATACTCTATTGTTTCGAAATATGTGGATAAGTAAATCAATCTTATCAATAAAATAATGTAAAGGAGTGTGCAGCGGCTGAAAAAGTCAAGAGACTTAAAGGTGCAAAGAACTCATATAAACATCGTAATTTTTTATGTGAATAAAGAATAAATATAAGGTTGTTATACCGCGTTGATAGATTAACAAAAAATTGTTATACATATTCTGATTCCTCAACAACAGTAGATACTGTCAAAGTTCATAATGTTAATGATTTGAACTATAGCATAACACGCTTTTAAATTTTTTGTCTACGCGACGAAGCAACACTAAAATCTTGGGTTCAAAAAAATATCTAGGTACAAAACTTAGTTAATTATTCAAAAGTTCACTGATGTTTAGTTTACTTGATGGATGAATGAAGTTTGTTAGGTTCTTGCATAACAAATCTTTTTCGGTAGTGTTCATTGACTTCCACGATTTTTAAAATACCTACCTAATGGATTTAGTATTTAAATTCTGCTATTTTTGGACTTCTGTACATTTCACTTTTATCAGCCCCTCCAGGTAGATGCCATTTACGTGCATTTTTTCTGTGCATTTTTTGATTTTGGAATCTTTCTTCGTGCATTTTTTAATTTTGGAATCTTGTCATTTTCAGAATGAAGATCGCCATAGTTTTGTGCATTTTGGCGGCAGTGGGCCTTGCATCTGCTGGCGAAGGGCAGTACACTGACCGTTTCGATAACGTCGATGTTCCGGAAATCCTTCACAATCGCCGACTGCTTATTGCTTATCTTACTTGCATCCTTGATGATAAGGCCAAGTGCACCGCGGAAGCCCGTGAACTTAAAGGTAAGTTTTTTTATTTGATTGCAAGATAGTCCTTGACTGCGATCTCAACTGATGGTAAAGGACGATGCAGTCTAAGATGGTAGCGTGCTAACTTGGAAAAGGTATGGCAGTGTACATTCAACCCATACCCCTAAGTAAACTGTTTTTACACGCCAGTGCATTCAATAGAATGTAATAGTACCTAGTGTTTCTAATTCAAATGTTTTTGAGCGTATGTTTAATTGTGAGAATCGTTAATTTTAAACTAGTAAAACTTTACTACAACTGTAGGCAAATTGTCAAAAAATTGTGAACAGGCATATTATTTCCTAACGTAACCTAACGATTAACGAATAAGATTTGGATCGTTTATAATCTCATTTATATTCATTGACAAATATTTGAATTTTGATAGACCAATCTGAGGGGCTATTCAGTGACCATCGGAAGTTGCGAAGTTCTGTCAACCCCACATTATGGAAATGCGGGTTTTTCAATAACTTCTGGAAATGTCAAACCAAAATCAATGCACAGTTTCACAATTTCACCGCTTTTTTAAAACATAATTTATCGACAGCTAAATTGTGAATCACTAAACTACACAATTTTGCAAGAACTAAATTATAATTTCCAATTGAAACATACACAAGATTTTGTTATGTCGTAGCTAAAATATAATAGTAATATTTTACCATTTATTAATTTTTTCTGTTATATATTTGTTTGAATTTAAAAAAAAAGTTGCAATTAAAATATAAACTATTATTATCAAAATTACAAGTTGAAAAGTATAACTAATCTATAGTTAGAGGTAACACCGATAGATGGCGCTGAAATGAAAATAGTTAAGTTGTATAAAATTAATTATTAATATTTCGATTTATTTGCATTATCCAAATATTACTGTAATAAATGACAATAACTGCTAATCAGAAATGTTATATATAAGTAAATTAAAAGAAAAAATATTGTTCAAGTCAAATATAAATGGATATCCTAACTCACGCTATCGAAGTTTTAATCGTGTTTAGGTATATATAGCAGAGCAATTAATAGTAGCTTGTGTCTATTGAAAGGAGAGACGGTTAGCACTCCCCTTGACAAGGTTGGAACACATAAAATGGTGAAGGCACTACTTTACCACATTTTTTTTATATTTACACCATGGACAATAGGTACTATATTGTTATTATGATGTTGTCATTGGCGATTAGGTAAAAATAGCTAATTCTTTGCGATTACATTGTAGAGACAACGTTTCATGAAGATTAAAAAAACACTAGTTTTTTAGGGCTAGGGCATTCCTTTAACCAATCTGCTTAAGTTTTCAAAAATTATTCGGTGACATAATTATGTATGTAAGTATATGCTCAAAATAGAACGTGCTTTGACTTGACTTGGATCCTTTTGGACTCTATAATAGACTGAGTTAAAGTTAGACACAAATATATTATCCTTAAGAAGTCCTCGGTCTTGAGTTTGAGCCTTCGAGATCTGAGTAGAGTAATGGTGAGATTTATAGAGCGTGCTTTGACTTAGCTCAGACTAAAGATAGAGTTAAAACGAGACACAAAATATGCTCTGACATAAATCTGTCACGTTTTAATCTTGAGTTTGAGCTGAGTGATAGTGCGTTCTATAGATTTCAACCTGAGAGTGCAATCTATAGATCTCATTGTGTTTTTAGAACGCTCTGTAGATTAAGTGGTTTGACGTATCACGGAATTGAACATAATGTGTGATGGGGTTGGCGTACCAGCGGGTAGAAAACCCCCAAAAAAACAAAAAAAAATAGATTAAAAAAAACATACTAATGTGTAAAAATGGCTAAGATATTTTTGTAAAAATTGAATATGGCGGCTGTGAAAAACAAAACATTCATTGGATTTGCAGATGATACCTATATTTTCTTTAACGCAGTCGGTTTTTTTATTTTATCAATTTGCTCAAGTTCCTTTCTGTCCCTAATATATTTACCTCTTCGTTTTCAGGAAACATGAAGGAGGCTCTAGAAACCAATTGCAAGAAATGCACAAAGGTCCAACAAACGTGGAGCCGCAAGGTGATCGCCCATCTTATTAATCACGAACAAGATTATTGGCAAAAGCTCGTCGCTAAATATGATCCTGATCACCGATTCACTACCAAATATGAGGACGAACTAAGACAGCTCAAGGGTAAAGCTTAAATGATAGTATTAAAATTCATTAAATATTCTTAGTATTATTACAAATGTTCCAATTGACTTATTTATTATTGTCGAAGAATGAATAAAAACACCTATTGACTTTGAGTGAGACAATTGTAATATTATATCCGCAAAAGTTCAAAATTGTCCATTAAAATGTACTTGATAGCCTCAATAGCTCAACGGTAAAGGTGCGGACTGAAAACTGAACGGTCGCAGGTTCAAAGCCCACCCGTTGCACTATTGTCGTACCCACTCGTAGCACAAGCTTTCCGCTTATTTGGAGGGGATAAGAGGATATTAGTCAACTTCGGCTTGGCTGATATACTCTAAAAAAAATTAAGTTTTTGCTATATACTTATACATACTTTTAGCATAAATAAAAGTTTAGATATTTGTTTTAAAACTGTACCAAAAAAGCACTACAATTTGACGAATTACTTAATAAGATTATAGAGTTGATAAATAAATTAATTAATTGATATTATGTAAATAAAAACATAGTTTTCAGCAAAAATAAATTAATTCACACCTTATTTATAAGCTAGATAGTATCTATATGTATTATGTAATGAACAACCTATACTTACGAAGAAATACGTTAAATTCTCCACAGTAAATATGTAGTACAATAACGTTAAGTAAATTATTTGAAATAAATCATTTTCAAAAGTTTCCTGTTATATTATTTGCTTAAATGCTTACATATTTTTATTTTCCTTGCTATCCTTGCAGAAAATATCCAAGCAAAATCTAATAATTACGTAAATCGTTGTTAACAAGTTGTTTGTAGAGAAACTAACTGTTAGTTTAAATATCTAGTGTTGATTTTCTTGTTCAGTGTTGAACGATACTTAATATAACAAAGAATGTTTGTTTTGTTGGCTCATACTTCAATCAGGCATCAAAGAAGCAATGGGCTGACTGTAGTATGTATGTATGTATGTATGAGATCAAATCAGAAATGACCAGATCTCTAGGAGAATCAAAATCACCGATATAGCTCAACGAGTCGCGAAAATGAAGTGGAAATGGGCGGGGCACATAGTTCGAAGAGCTGATGGTCGTAGGGGTCCTAAGGTGCTGGAGTGGCGACCCAGCTGGAGTGGCAGATTCCCCACTAGGTGGTCCGACGACATCAAACCAGTCGCAGGAGCCGCTGGATTCAGGCGGCGTAAGACCGAGGCTTGTAAAAGTCCATGCAAGAGGCCTTTGTTTTTGCAGTAGGTAGACCTCTATCGTTTGACAAAGAAGAAAACTGTTACATGTTAACCCATCGCCACCCTATATCTGAATGAGTAAGAGTTATGGCCATAGTTCACCACGCTGGCACTTTGAAAATGAAAGTAAAAATAAAAAAGACGTGTGGCACTCGGGGACTGCCGCTGTAAAGCTATTGCATAGCATTTTTTATCAACGCCATCTAGCGGTGAGAGGAGTCCCGTGTCAGGTTATTTTCGTTACGGAATTTCTGGATTCGGTCTCCACGCTCAAGGCCCGCGATAGAAGCTATGCAATAGCTTAAAAAATATGAAAGTAAAAAATACTTATGTTTATTTATCTATAATTGCAAGGGTACGTTAGATTGCAAATTTTGAATAGAGTAAGATACAACAAGCTATACACAGATAATTGTACGAGTTGTAAATTATAATAGAGATCTGTTTTGACACTAAACTAAAAATAAACCGAACTCAGTAAAAAGGACAATCAGTAATGCATTGCAAATCTGCAAGGAGCTCAAGGAGAGAGAGAAGAGATGTTCAGCTACCGGGCGATAGCGCAGATGTTACAGAACCGATTATGAAAGGGTTATAGTTAGTTCCGAGTTAAAACTCGGCTTTTCACTTCGATTACGAGAAAATAAAGTAGGTAAGTAAGTACAAGATTTAATGAAAATCAGTTATCTAGAATGCTGTTTAATAATAACTCAACAGTCGGGACCCTTAAAAAATCTAGACCGATTCAAATCTTCCCAATAATGGGTCCCGACTGTTTAGTTAATAGTGTTTAACAGAATTTAATTGGACTTGTTTTTTTCGTATAAAAAAAACGGTACCTACCTACATTTTAAGATCATTTAAGAAGGAACAAAAATCGGCTCCACCAAACGTATGCCCAAAACAAGCAATGAATGTGTGAGGGCCATGTAATGATTTTGTGCACTGGTACAGTACTAGTTTTTGATGGTTATTGTGATGTGTGATTGTGACACCCTTTCACCTGTGTACCTATGTACGAGTATTTTTCAATAATTTTTTTTCGAGCTCCTGGTACTAACGCAACGATACTGCGTAATCGGCCTTTGAAGGCTTACTAAAAATGGCTTATCTATCACTGCGTTGATTATTGCGCTTCTAAGCGTTACAGTTCGATGTTATTGAGGATTTCAATAATTGAACGCAACTGCGTTCGTCATATATTCGGACTCGAGACTCAAACTCAAGCTTCATGATTCGGCCGTTAACTCACGAGGCAGAAAATAAAGCGATTTGTACTCAAATCGCTCATTTGCGACAAGAGTGACATAATTCAAAATCGACGATGAGAGAATTCTCTCGTTAGAGAGTAGGTAATGTTTTGTGGATGCTACGGTCTCGAAACAACACAGCGGCCAACAAAGCGACAAAGCATTAAGTCACAATTTCTCTCGCTCTTATTTTTTGTGCTTAGCGTAATGTTGTTTTTATAGCAAATAATTTTCGACACAAAAATTGGTGAATTTTGAATTATGTCACCCTTGTCGCAAATGAGCGAAATATATATTTTACTCAATATTTGTGCCTTTTGGGGTGGAGGCCGTGGGACTCGAGCTCTTTTTGAAGAGTTTTCAAAAATGTTCATCGAGTCTACCCGGGATCCAAGTGCTGGCAGCTTTGACAACCTCTCTGGCGCAGTGGTGAGCGCAGTGGTCTTATAACTGGGTTTGAGGGTTTGATTCCCAGCGGGATAATTTGGGAATTTATAATTTCTGAATTGTTTTTTGTCTGGTCTGGTGGGAGGCTTTGGCCGTAGCTACCCCTACCTTCAAAGACGTGCCGCCAAGCGTTTAAGCGTTTCGGCACGATTGCGTGTAGAAACAGATTGGGGATTGTAGTATCTCCAATAGCGCCGCCCCGACACTGGCTCGGCAATGCACACGAGCACCTGTCGCACGTCTACTCGCACCGGCGGTTCGCGTAATACTGACGTTGCAACATTGCTCATGAACACACGAGACAGTGTATAGTGTATATACACTACATCCCTTCCACGTTAAATAAATAAACAACTAAGATAATTTCAAGAGTTCACTTCTATATAATAATTTCCGGCATCACTTAATCCTCAAATCATAGTAGTGGCATGAGTTAGACTATTCCAAAGTTTTGGTATAGTTATCTGCACGATACAGCTTTAGAATATCAGCACATATATAATAAATCTCAAATTCAAATTCATAATTACTTATTTCATGTAGGCCAACTTGTAGCTCCTATGACAAGTCAAGAATCTACCACCGGTTCGGAATAATAGTAATATTTTCTAATCACTTATTCAATCTTCCCTCAGTTACAGTTTATTCACTGATTCCAATACTTTGTCTATTCTTCTCATCCTGATCTTTCTCCGGTACTGTTGTCCACTGGCCTTCAATCTTTTTAAGATGAACTACATTCCTTAACTAACTTAGTCACCTTCATTTAGTGTCGATTCTGTAGTTCCTCTCCGCACTCTTTTCCTTTCTCTTTCTGAGTGATATCTCGTCGATTCTGTAGTTCCTCTCCGCACTCTTTTCCTTTCTCTTTCTGAGTGATATCCCGTCGATTCTGTAGTTCCTCTCCGTACTCTTTCCCTTTCTCTTTCTGAATGATATCTCTGTTTCTCACTTCAGTGTCTATTCCTAATCAATCTATTTTATCCACAATTGTTTAAAATAAATTTTTTTTTTTTTTTTGCAGGATTTCACTAAATTTTTGTCATCTATTTTTCCGCGGCCACTTTACCTTAGAAAATAATCGACCCTTCCTTACGATCCCGGAATGGCCTTTGCGTATGGCATCTATAACATTCTTATGCGACTTCTGAGGTATCACCATCCGGTTACCTCTGAGCAATATAAAGAATAGTTCGATCTCAAAAAATTTGTTATTCTTTACGAATTCATCCTGGTTGCGCTCATAAATTCATTTTCCAGTTTAGTGGTGGTCGCATGACCAATAATATAATTTTTCCAATATTTAAAATTTCCGATTTAATGGAGGCTTATTTCCAAAACCACTTTATATTTCCAATTTAATGGTGGTTGCATGACCAATAATACAAATATTCTTATACTTGAAATTCCCAATTTAATGGAGGGTTTTCCAATACCACTAGATGTTTCCAATTTAATGGTGGTCACGTGACCCGTAATACCAATATTCTGGTTTTGAAATTTCCAATTTAATGGAGGTTTATTTCCAACACCACTTTATATTTCCAATTTAATGGTGGTTGCATGACCAATAATACAAATATTTTCATACCTGAAATTCCCAATTTAATGGAGGTTTTTTCCAATACCACTAGATGTTTCCAATTTATTGGTGGTCACATTACCAATAACATAAAAGTTGTTATATCTGAAATTCCCATTTTAATGGAAATAATCTTCAACAAGTGCTTCAATATAAAAATACTAAAATCACACTCAATGTGTCCATTTTAACAAATTATAACCTTTTTCTATATACAGAAACCAAAAGAAAATCGACCTATATTGATTTAATTGTAATTAATTTTATGAACTCATCTCCTGGAATGAATTACCTGGCTTTGTCAGATCATAAAATCGCACAACACTGTCCAACCAATAACTTAATCGTCACATTACCAAAGTAATCTTAAACTGACAACACTACACCAGAAAATCAAATAGAAACAAGAAATACCGATTGACGGTTGACAATACACACGTTGCGAGTCTCATTTTAATGGACCGAACGAGCGAGGAGCAATGGTGTAATGCTCAATGAATAGTAATACCAACGTTATAAGACTACAGTTACTAGATGGCACTTTAAATAATAATCACTTTAATTTTAATCTCCGACACGGCCAGAACTGACAATCACACGTTCCCGTGTGGCAATGCACTTGTTGACAGGGAAAGGAAACATTTGAGATATACTACTTATAAGGTTCGGACTACCTGACATGTTATTTAAAATCAAATAACTCAATTTAACTGTAACCTATTAATTAATTGAAATCATAACTATCCGAATGAAAAGTTCCCACTAATTTAAATTGATCAATATCTCAGTCACACATCAATACAGAATCCATTAAAGGGACCAGTAACTGCTTAGTCGTACAATTTTAGGACCGACTGCCACCTGCAGCGCGTAACTACAACAGCGACCATCGGTCACGCAAGTTAACCAAACAACCCGAACCACCCTAGGCCAAAACTGTAGTTTCCTCAAGACTCGAGTTTCAAAGCATAGTCGGACGCTCATTACACCAACACAAAGTGGAAGCGATACGTCCGATGTCTGCAGATACGTCCCGCCAATGCGTACGTTTAAGCATCTTTATCAACATGATTGTCACTATCGTTATCTAACTTTAAGGGAACTTCACATCCAGGCTACCTTCGAAATCTATCGTGAGTGTACTTGTAAGTACGCTTATTAATCAATGACTTCAGAACATGTCAGTCTTCATCTAAGATTTCTGTTAATTTAAAGAACCTTTAAACTTTGGATCTAACTTAAAATGGAAACTTCATTTAAAAATGAAAACTTAAATCTCATCAGCTCAAACTAATGGACTCTATTGTCAACGGTACTCAACATAATCACTCGTAGCGTAACCCAAACAAACAAATTAAGGTTTATTATTTTGGTAAACTCTTTATTGCGACGTCTGTTCCGTCACAAAACACATATACAATTTCCATCCAGTTACTAATACACGTAACCTCTATCCGGTTACTGCAATCCATAACCTCCATCTGGTCATCGACTTAACCAAACCAAACACCTCTATTTGGCGTTCTCACAGAGCGGGAACGCAAAACAACAAAACAGTAACAAATTTAGCAATGAAATAAGTTTTCTCGACAACTTACAAAATTAGGCATTACTCTTTTATTTATAAGTTCTCGCAATGAACATCAACGCAATATCCTCTAGTTAAGATCACTACCTTCTATAATGACTACTGCGGCTACTAATAATCAACGCAATACATTTAGTCTGAGCATGTTGCCCTCAACCAAGTTACAGTCCCACTTTGATCTCATTTTAACTCAGCATTAATCTCAACTTCATTAACTAAAAAGTCTCAAAGATCATTGAACAAAGAATAATAAACACGGAACCCCTTAAAGAATCATAGCATTGATATACATTACTGTTGAATGACTCCACAAATGTCGCAATAGCTGTGCCTTCTTAACCCCCTTTTTCCTAATTGCAACCCTCTCCTATTATATTCCATGTGCATACATATTTGTCTGCAGTCTGTGGTCTGCTGTCAATATCAATTGTTATTATTACACTGCTGTGTTCTGTGAATTAATTAAATGGTTGCTTTATTTAGTAAAACGGGTTTTAATATTTATCAACGTCTTAATTCTTGTGTAACTTGTAAAACCGTGAAATATCTTACACGCTAACTGGCTATGGAATCGCCATGGCATCGATCATCCTCAAAGGATCTCTCTGATCCATGCATCCACGTAAACATAATATTATATTGGTTTAGTTTATTTAAATATTAGCATGTAAGTTTATCTTTTTATTATTGCAACACCTCCTGCTGTTTGTTTATTTTTTATTTTCCTTAGCTATAAGGTTGTTTGGAAGAGTTCGCCTTTTAGCGATAAGGCTGCCTTTTTATATCAACAATCAACATAATATATCTTGTTAAGTTTACTTTTTTTCTGTTGTGGTGCAATAAATAATAAATGAATCGCCACTATTCACTGTGCATCCACACACGGGATCGCACACCACCCCTAGTTTCCACGAAACTACTGGAACGTAAGCTGACCCCACAGAAATCTTAATTTCCCATTTACCTTAATAATCAACAATGATTCTATGTTACCCTTCTCATAAGAGGTTAGGAAGAGGTTTCTAGCTAACGAAACTAATGTGGTCATAAAATCATATCCCATGGGATGAAGTCATGTGGGTATAAAATTCTAACGTGGCATGAAGCTACTGTGGGTATGAAATTACCATCTCACTTTTGATGACGACAAAGGCACCTCTGGCCGAACATCAGAAGCAAAATGGAAAAAATTAAACTAACAACCATACGACTATAACTGAGCATTATTAAACGTGATTATCTCATGAAGGAGACGATACACCTCACCGAGCAACTAATAAAAGAAATCACCAACTATCTCGATAAAAATAACTACCCGCAGTAAGGTTATATCGTAACCATTGCGTAATAAACACAGAACCCAACATTTCCATGATTGGTTGTCTAAGGGCAACTCTTGGCAAAACTGATTCCATACTAACTAAAATATACTTATTTAGTTTTACTTCCATATTAACATCCATGATCTTTAAAATGTTCTTCCACAAACAAGTATAAAGCATAAAAGTACTAACTAACTGTTAAACTGTTACCTTAACTGTTTTGTTGGGATAAGAAAAATAATTTAATATTTTCTCCACTGAACTGGCGAAGGCGAAGAACAGGCTTATATTAGGTTACTTGCAAAGTGTAACAGAATTTGTTAATGTAACTTATTGCTGAGCCTCATGAATGTCCTGACTGTGCGTTTTAGTTTTGATATTTTGAATAGTTATTAGGTACCTACCAACGGCCTTTGTTCATGCGACTCGCATAGCTACAGATTGTTTATTTTAAACGTTAGGGGATCGTATTAACAATATGGAGCTTGATAAATAATAATTTCCTTTGTGACTTTTCCGGCGTCACTTAAGGTAACTTTTGTTTGTATTAAAATATGATCAATTGATTATTGTTACTTGAGGCCGGGGTTCCTATATTCCTGACCGGCACCAGCAGATCTATTGTAAAACTTGGCGCGAGTACACGCTTTTTAAATACACCAAATTAAAGTGAAATACGAAGTTATTTATTTAACCAACCTGACCCACTTCCTATTACAAGGATTTTACCTATGATATCATATTAAGTCAACCATAGCCCGAAATACAAATCACATCATGTAATAACAACGATATTTATTATCTCTACGTCATTAACTCTGACCATTTAAAAAATTATCCATTATCTATGATTAATAAAATATATGGGTATTGTGAAAAATAAAAATTTAACTCAGATTATTTTATAATAAAGACATTTTCTAACCGATTTGCCTTTACTCCCTTTGTAATTTTATATTCTGTTTCGTTACGTTGTTATAATAACAATTCTCGAAACTAACCGTCTGAAATATCAACTAATTTATAACCAATAACGCCTGCCATATCCTTCCCTCCTTCCTTATAAAAAATATTTTTTCCACTTACCTTTTTCCTCGTCGCCAATGTAGTATCTCCAATAGCGCCGCCCCGACACTGGCTCGGCAATGCACACGAGCACCTGTCGCACGTCTACTCGCACCGGCGGTTCGCGTAATACTGACGTTGCAACATTGCTCATGAACACACGAGACAGTGTATAGTGTATATACACTACAGGGATATCGGTTTATTGTATACTGCCATACCTCTTCTAAGTTAGCCCACTACCATTTCAGACTGCATTGTCACTTACCATCAGGTGAGATCGCAGTCAAAGACTATCTTGTCATCGAATAAAAATAGCTACCTTGGCGAACGAATTATTTTGTCCATCCAAAGGGGCAATGCTTTTGTAAAGTACAATAGCCATGGTGCTGTGACATCGATTAGTTTTTATTTATTTATTATTGTTTTAATTTTAAAACTAATTTAATACTAATTGCTCTGTTGTTGTTTTACTAATAAAATGCGATTTATTATAATATGGATCAGGATAACAATACCTAGAAGAGGTTAAAACCTTGGCTCTTGCCACGTTATGTATGTGGTGGTTGACGCTTGTGGGCGACTACGTCACGGAAAACATTAGGTACATAAATACAAGTACTAGTACTTAGTTTTAATATTGTCCTCAAAGAATTAGTATAAAAAGACACATTAGAACTGAGATATAACCAGTGACTAGGATTTAATCAGTGACTAAACATCTAACATCAGGTAGGTTCAGCAAACGTAAAAAAATCGAATAATATTTTTTGTAATTTTTTTATATTACCTAGTTAGTATTTATTTGCCTATATTAATAAAAAAGCAATTGCTGTTCTCTTTAGGCTTACTAAAACTCAAATACAGCTTGGTTTTGATTTTCCCTATTTTTTTTTGGAAACCCAGAAAAAATCTGCTAAAAAATCAAAATGGGTAATTTTGTATAGGAATTAAAACGGTTTGGATTACTTTTAATAGATAGCGGGTCTGAAGCCGCGGATATAAGCTATTGAAAAGATTATAAAGATTTAAAAAAAAAAAAACAAAAAAAAAATTTCGTGACATTTTGTTTGAGGAGTGGCCACATTTCTTCTAAGGCCGCCATTCCTCTACGTGTTTATCACTGTATTTTAAGTTAAGTACGAGTTACAAATAGGCGACATGGCAGGAATCCCTGCGACCTGAAAGCAGGCGACATATGAGGTCCGAGGGGATATTGGGAATTTCACATTACGGCCGTGTCACGTACTTTTACTTTGTACTTTAATTAATTTTGTCAATCAAAAAAAATCCTTTCGCACTGATCTCTATAATTAATTTATTATTAACACTGGACTTGCTGACCCTATACAAATGACAGCTTGATTATGAATCAATTTCAAGCATCATATTTGACATACGCGAGTGTCTCTGGAACTAATAATTTTGCAAATGGCGCACCGACCTCTATAAATTAATCTATGAAATCATACAACAACAACAATGAAATAATAGATTAATTATAGAAATCGGTGCGCTATAGTACTTACCTATTAGTTTCAGATATACTCGTATTTGCTCAGTGCTAACAGCGCCAAAATGGCGCCAATCAAGTAGGTCCAAAACGATGCAGGACAGCAGCCTTTCCAGTGTTAATCAGTAATCATAGATTGACTATAGAGCTCAGTGTCCCTTCCCCTCGACCGTAGTATTTCTTATTTATTATTCAAATGAACCTTCAGATTTTCCTAAATTGTATGGCAATTTAATAAATTGTATTATGTTTTCAGGAAAGCTCCAGCCATGAAGACCATTGTTTGCTTGATCGCCTTAGTGGCCGTGTGTTTGGCCAAACCGGAGAAGTATACCGATCGGTATGACAACATCGACTTAGACGAGATTTTATCCAATCCTCGCTTGCTCATCCCGTACCTCAAATGTATCCTCGAGGAAGGCAAATGTTCGCCTGAAGGGAAGGAGTTGAAATGTAAGTAAACTTTTAATAATGTCTTCACAAATCCGGCTATGGTGACCAATCTTATCTGCGCTAGAAATATTACAGTGCACGTGAGTTTGCGCAAACACAGCTGCACTCTATATTTCCTGCTTGATCAAACTCGTGACATACCTATGGGTATGACAACATCGACTTAGATGAGATTTTATCCAATCCTCGCTTGCTCATCCCGGACTTCAAATGTATCCTTGAGGAAGGCAAATGTTCGCCCGAAGGGAAGGAGTTGAAATTTAAGTTGCTTCTAGTAAAGTACTTCTCATCCCGTAGCTCAAAATAATGTATCCTCAAGGGAGGCAAATGTTCGCCCGAAGGGAAGAAATTGAAATTTAAGTTGCTTTTAGTGAAGTCCTTCTCATCCCGTACCTCAGAATAATGTATCCTCGAGGAAGGCAAATGTTCGCCCGAAGGGAAGGAGTTGAAGTTTAAGTTGCTTATAGTAAAGTCGTTCAGAATCCTCATAGAGATTAATCATTTGCGCAGGAGGTTGGAAAACAACAGCACTATTGACCATAGACTTTACTTGGAAACGATTTCTTATTTGCTTTCATTAATAAGAAGGGCATGTAAAATAAACACGCCGAGTACATTTTGACGTGGAAAATATCAGATGGAACTTGCTTTAAGACCTTGCACTTATGACTCATTGTTGCAAATGCTATAAACATAATCACATTTTTTTATTAAAGGAAAATCTTATTAACATCGTCTATTATGTAAATTATGCTATTTTTAAAATGTTTTTAGCCTCCAACGGAAAAAGTGGGGTGCTATAAGTTTGACGTGTGTATCTATGTCTCAATCTGTTCCCTTCCCTCGTAGCTCTTAAACAAAAACAATTTTGATATGGTTTTTACTGTTTGCAAGCTAACGTGATCGAAATGGATCTTAGCTTTAATTTATGAAGTTCTGCTCAGGCTTTTGAAGGTCATCAGCTCATTTCCAATTGAAGTAAAGGGTCTTATAAATTTTCAGTCTTTAACTGGTGCAATTGATTTGTTATTCTACTGTAACTTCCATTCCACTTACTATTACTGTAAATTCTTTTTCCAAGGTATGATAATCTTGAGCTAATGCTGCAGCATCAATAAGTCTGCGGGATACCCAATTCCTTAGCAACTTACAGCAGATATTGTGTGTCAACTGTGAAGGACAACATCGTGAGCTTCTATTTCCAAGATATGATAATCTTGAGCTGATGCTGCAGCATCAATAAGTCTGCGGGATACCCATTCCTTAGCAACTTACAGTAGATATTGTGTGTCAACTGTGAAAGACAACATCGTGAGGAAACCTGCATGCCTGAGAGTTCACCATAATGTTCGCAAAGGTGTAAAGTCTGTCAATACGCATTAAATGAAATGAAAATTTAATTATAAAACTAGCTTTAACCCGCGGCTTCGCTCACGTTAGGTTCGATTTTTTAACCCCCTATTTAACCCTCTTGGGGTTTAAATTTTCCAAAATCCTTTCTTAGCGGATGTCTACGTCCTAACAGCTACCTGTATGCCAAATTTCAGCTCAATCGGTCCAGTGGTTAGAGCTGTGCGTTGATAGATCAGTCAGTCAGTCAGTCAGTCAGTCACCTTTGCCTTTTATATATTTAGATAAAGTCAGTTTACAAATGTATCAGGAGTCCCGATTTAAGTTATAGATAACCTGTATCCCGGGAAACCTGCTCTTCCTCCGTCGTTTATGTAGAGATGTGTGTGCGTACTGATTAAGTTAGAGTAGAGTGATGATAGGTACTACTTTGGGTTAAATTATAAAAATAGAAATGGAAATGAAATGGAATCGCATTGGGCGAGGCTTACAACCCTTCTCTGGGAGGAGACGTGTGCTCAGTAGTGAGCTGTTCATGGTTGCTCATAATGACGATGACACACATACTCGCGTTCAATATATAACATCTTTATAACATCCTTCCGTGCAATCGCATCACACGTCACACAACTCGTTAGCTGACTCGTAATTCATAAGTAATTATGAATTACGATTATTCGTACTATAGCTAATACCTGCGACTTCTTCCACGTTGATTTAGGGTTTTCAAATCCCTTTGGAGTTCTTTAATGACCGGAGATAATAAGTAGCGTATGTCCGTCTCCAAGATGCAAGCTATCTCTGTGATGAATTTCCTCAACATCAGTTCAGTGTTTAGGCCGTGATAATCTATATTGACCCTCGTTTAAAGATTTTTTTCTAGCCAAGGAATCCAGAATATTTTCGGCCTAAAAAGTAGCATAAATATCTGCTTGTATAATTCTTTATCTACCTATTAAAGTCCCGAATCGGATAAATAGACATGTTTCAAAGACATGTTTTGGTTTTGCTATCATTCTAATCTAAATAAAGAGCTTGGTTCAATTGAGGAATTCCACGATAATGAAGGAAAAATAAAGTTCCTGCTTTTATTTATTATTCCGGATTTAGGAACTGTTGATTGCGAATTAAAGAAGTGGACGAAGTCGGGGGCATTCGCTAGTACCTACTTACTAAATAAAATAATAAATTGAAGGAAAAATAAAAGATAAAGTTTATTTTAAGTCACAGACAGACACTTCAATTTTATTTAGATGTATAGAAATGCGGTACGATGACCTCTGCATCCGCAATATTAATGCATTAACCTTCCGATAAGATCGCAGACTTCATTATCGCATGCCATCAGGGCCTGCACTACCAACGCATAGAGCGGTAACATTATTTCAATTTTGTTTTGAGATGTCTTACACAACACCCTTACACAAAGCCTTAATATAATTAATCTAAAGTGGACATTGTATGACATCTCAAAACAAAATTCACACGTAAAAAAGTTAGACATGGTTTTTCTTTTCATAATTCATATCCGAGGGATAGGTAGACGAATGATACATACATAAATATTTACCCTTAATAAGTCTGATGAAGCTATTAGTGAAAATAAAAGCTATATATTCAGAAGTTTAAAATTACTATTAATTGAACTTAACATTTTTTAAGGGTCCTAAATTGTTCTATTGAGGCTCAGATTGTTTCACAACAGAACCCAAGTAAAAATAAAGCGTGTCTTCATTTCAGCGCACATAAAGGAGGCTCTGGAGAACAATTGCGCGAACTGCACAGACGCCCAGAAAAGGGGTACCAGAAAAGTGATCGGCCACCTCATCAACAAGGAGAAGGAGTACTGGGACAAACTCTGCGCAAAATACGATCCCCAGCGCAAATACGTCAACATGTACGAGAAGGAACTTAAAGAAGTTGCGGCTTAGAAAAATATTTTTGAACCAAAGATTATCATCATCCACGATTCATACATTTTTAGTGCAAAAGAGAAAGTGTCGGCCAAGAAAAAAATTTCCTCTTAAAAATTTTTTATTATGACAACGAAGCGGGCAAGTTCTTAGGAAATACAGCAAAATTTTTTTTAGTCGGCAGTAGATTTGGACCAAAATGGATGATGTCCTTTATACATTTTAAAAGAGAAATCTTAAATTAGAAAATTTCCTTAACTATAGGTTCAAATACGGGATAAAGTCCACGAGTCAAGGCTTAGATGGCATTAGTGCAAATCAACTATGTTAGGTATAAAAACTACTTTTAAACTGGTTTAAACTAGTTTTTACTTCTGTTAGCGATCATATACTAATGCAAAGCTAAGCTTACGTCTCGCCGACTGTAGGTACCAGTTATATCATATAAGTATATTATTTTATATTTTATTTATTAAATTACAAAGTTTGCATATAATATAATTACATGCGATCTTTAATGCATACTCTTACTCGTATATCATATTTTTAATTCTAGCTTTTGAAATAGGTAATAAAAAAAACATAAATTTATATATATGAATCGGGAAATTCCTTTGTTATTAATTCAAAAATAAAAATATTTGCTCAAATAAAAATATTTTTTAAATGGATTTGTTTTATTTATTTATTGGTTTCTTAGCCATCAATTTGGGATACTATTCCTAGAATTTGAAAGTAGGTAATCATTAAAACTAACGGTTGAAATCCAAAATCTACTCTTAATTAAGTATCTAATAGGGATAATTATGTAATGGTCCGTTGGGTTCCTAGCTAGATCTTTCGATTTTAAAACACACCGCACTACATCGTGCAAAATCCCTTCCATTAGGTAGGTATGTGGTTTCTAGAAAGAGATCACGATCACAACGCACAGAGAGGAAATAATTTTGCTTACCTCTTCAGTCAAAGTAAATGTATATAAACTAAATAATGAGGTATACATATAAAAATTAAATGTAAAAAAAATTGTCGTGTAAAATGTCTCAAGAACCCACCTAACCATGTAAGGTCACAGAATACAATATAATAGTACAGGTAAGGTATCACAATTGCCATACCTTAAATGATTAAGCGCCCGGTTAATTCCAAGTCCCATTTTGTCCTCTTCTGGCTTCGAACATTAATTTACAAAGTCCCTTAAAAAGTGTCCGTGAAAAAAATTATGTTCTCACCTGCGAGAAATAAAATACAATATTTTCACAAGTTAGCAACGTTTTGCAAAAGTTTTTGAAACTTTTAGGAGCATCCAAGTGGTCCCATTGTCATCAAATTTTATAGGCAAAAACCGCAAAATCGATATAGGGTATATATTTACTTTGTCTGGCGTTTGAAGTTGGTTTTGTAAAAATAATTTTTACGTTTATATTATTAAGTAACCCATCATTTTGCTTGTGCCAGATATTTGGTTAGATGTTTGGTTCAGCAATTGAACTTTGAAAAGATTTACGTACTAAAAAAATATTTATTTATTTATTTATATATTCTGTACATAATAAACTTTAAAACTAAACTTAAACATAGAAAAAACGTGTACAAGGATATCTTATCGCTACAAAATATGGATTTTTTCCAGATGCCCTAGGTGTGAGAACAATTATTCATTGATGAAGAGATAATTAGAATTATCGTCTTTTGTTTGTAGCACACGTCATGCAAATAAAGAATTTCTATTTCTTTTCCTATAATACATAAATAATACATGTAATAAATAGTTATTATTATGGATGTACAGACTCTACTTTTGCGTGTTGAGACTTTACTTGTCCAACAATATATAAATTCGCGGAAAGAATAAACAAGTTTTAGCACTTCTCATGGAAACTAGGAACAGAAATTATTGAAGCTATATAAATACCACCAGCCCTTGTTCTTTTGACATTCAAAGTTGGTCCGTGAAAGTATAGGTTATATTGATCATTTAGTGCCATAATAAATATATAACAAAGTGAGTACCTACAGATTTTGTTTTTGTTATTAAGTTTAAATACATCCTTAAGTGATTCCAATGGTGTATTTTTTTTATAAACTCTGGCGTTCCTAGTCTAAAGTTAGAAATTCAATCACTCACATTACATTATTTTTCCTTTAATTTATAAAGTACATATTGGATTGATATCAATATCAAAATTAACTTTGCAATATATGATTGGGCGAAACGTAAAAATTTACTAGTTGCTTTCACCATTTTGTAAAATATAAACTAGGCTAACCTAAAACAATAGAAATATGTATAAAATATCCGTAATTTAACTGTCAAGTATAGTAATGAATCACTTTGGTCAAAAATATAATGAGACTTTTACAATAATTGAAAATATTAGAATCTGTGAGAGAGGGGTATGCAAAACGTAAACTGGCTCTTAATCAAGACACATCCCTGTCTTGTCATGGAATAAATCCAACCATTTAGCCGGGACGCGCCTTTACAGATTTAGTACTGAATATGCCACTTTCTGCGGTGTGATGGGGTAATCACGTACCAGCACACATTTACTCACTTCCGCACACTCTTGTAAATACTTAATGTTTCTATGAACACATACTAACTTAAAAGCTGTCACACTTACAAGCTGAACCGTACGTTTGTACATGTACTTCGGCAGAGGGGAATGCGTGCGTTTGCCACGTCGCGGCTAAATGGTCGAAGTGGAATAACAAAAACATAAAAATGGTTATTGTTTCCAGAATGAAACTTATCCTTTTCGCGAGCTTATGTCTCGTGTCTTTCGTTGTGGCCAAGCCCGCAGAGCATTACACGGACAAGTATGACGGCGTAGACGTGAATGAGATCGTTAAGAACAAACGCCTGCTGTTGCCCTATATCAAATGCGCTCTGGACCAGGGAAAATGCTCTCCTGAAGGGAAAGAATTAAAATGTAAGTAACTTTTTCTTTTGGACGACAAGATAGCCCTTGACTGCGATCTCACCTGATGGTAAGTGACGATGCAATCTAAGATTGTAGCGGGCTAACTTGGAATGGGTATAGCAGTGTAAATTCAACCCATACCCCTAATCGGTTTCTACACGCCATAGTCCCGGAACGCTAAATCGCCTACCTCAATAATAAATCTGAATAATGAAAGCTGAAGTGCGAATGTCTGTTTGTTTATGGTTGGTTGGTCCTTCAATCACGTAGCAACGGAACAACAGAACGAAGTAATTTTTTGCATCAATGTAATAATTATTGAGAGCCCTCAAGGGTTATAAACTTTTTTAGCGCGGAAAACAATGTTTTCTTGCGTGACTCATGATTCTTCTAACTAAAGAAAAAGAGAAAAAAAATAAGTTGTTTTACAACAAGCCTCAATAGTCTAACGGTTAAAGGTGCGGACTGAAAACTGAAAGGTCGCAGGTTCGATCCCACCCGTTGCACTATTGTTGTACCCACTCCTAGCACAAGTTTTTCGCTTATTTGGAGGGGAGAGGAGAATATTAGTCAAGTTCAGCTTGGCTTATATTCTGTAAAAAAATAAAAAAGTTGTGGTACCCACTCCTAATACAAGCTTTCCGCTTATTTGGAGGGGAAAGTAGAATATTAGTCAAGTTCAGCTTGGCTTGGCTTCAATAAGTAATTATATATCGTAATATTATGTAGTTATACATTAATATTGTAATATTTTGCTATGAAAAGAGCAACTGCTGAGTTTCTTGCCGGCTCTTCTCAGCAGAATCATTTTCCGTCATCTTTCTCTTCGTTGCATTCTGAATCGGTGATAGAGTCATGACGTATCATAAGAGCTACAAGTTGGCCTACATGAAATATATTTTTTTTTTAACAGCTCATATCAGAGAGGCGGTAGAGAACTACTGCGCTAAGTGTACCGACGCCCAGCGACGCGGTACAAGAACAGTGATCGCTCACCTCATCAACAACGAACAAGACTACTGGAACCAGCTCACTGCCAAGTACGACCCCGACAGGAAGTACACCAAGAAGTACGAAAATGAACTTAAGGCTGCCAAGCACTAAGGTCGCATTTCCGACGAGACGTGACACAGCGAACTCACTTTCCAGTTAGGGTTGCCAACTTTTTGTAAAAAAAGTATATTGAAGGTGGAGAAGGAAAATAAATTATATTTTGGAAAATTAAGTCTTCTTTCTTGACTGGGCATTATGCCGATCCTTCTAGTATTATAAATGCGATGGATGGATGCATGGATAGATGTTTGTTACTCAATCACCGAACCGATTTGGCTAAAATTTGGCACAGAGATAGATTATAATCTAAGTCTGGAATAACGCCGCTACTTTTTCTCTCGGAAAATGAGAGAGTATCTGCGGGAATCAAAAAACCTCAATCCATACGAAGTCGCAGGCATCAGCTAGTACAATCTACTTTTTATTAAAGGTAAACAAATTGCAGAGAACGTTTCCGCGAAATTCGTAGTCATGTACGTTTATCTCACGAAGTTACGGGTGCTTTATTTGTGGTTACGTCGTGTACATGCAAATTGCGTAAGTGTGCGTGCCTGTCAGGAGCCTAGGTGGGAGCGGTCAGGCGCGAGCAAGCTCTCGCTCACACTTATACAGATACGACACACACACAAGCATGAGCCACGCGCCGTCGTGAATTGAAAGAATTATACCTACCTGTAGTACAATTTTTTTTTTCTTCATAATAATAATTATTATTCAATCCTCATCGATGTCTTCATTGTTGTATATTTTATATCGATGATTGAAGGGAACCAACCCAGATAGGAAGTTCATTTCAACATCAAAACATGAAGTACTAGGCGATCATGAATAGGGAGGATATTCATTATTAAAGCCTACATCCACCCTACATCCCCATCCCCCTGTCTGCAACCCAAACGTGAGGTGTCACAAAGTTGCGCGTTGGACTATGCGCAGAACCGGGAAAATTGTATATTGTAATGAATACTTGTGGTTACGTCGTGTACATGCACATTGCGTAAGTGTACGTGCCTGTAAAGAGCCTAGGTGGGAGCGGTCAGGCGCGAACAAGCTCTCGCTCACACTTATTATATACAGATACGACACACACACAATGAGCCACAAGCCGCACCGTCGTGAATTGCTAGGTATGTCAGTTGTTTAAAATAAAGGTCGTAGTTATTATAATAGTACATTATTGCAAAGGCAGGGAAGTAGGCAATTGCAGGTCGAGTACGAGTTTGAAGGCCGAGCCGTAGGCGAGGACTTCACTAAATACGAGACAGGCAATTGCCATTTTCCGCCGAGGCATATATAGTGCTTTTCTCAAAAGAATGCAGGGAAATAAAACACTTTTTATATTATACATCCAAATCCATCCGCCATTTTGGTTTAAATCTGGTGGAGTAGGTACAATCTCTCCATTTCACTCTCTGAACCGTTGGAACTCATTTTGATTATTATTAAATTTATATTTATTAAGTAGGTATGTAAATAACAAATCAAGACGAATTTTCAGCTTTACCGCCAATTTTTTTTTATTATCTGTGCCGACAGGCAAACGCATTTATGGCTATACAGCCACGTAAACGCAATTTGTACTAAGCAAAGAGACTATGGTATGCCAAGAATGACAAAAGAGATCCGATCAAGGAGTATTTAGTAACCCCAGCACGCCATTTCATACTGTTGTATGAAACGGCATTACATTACAAAGCTCCTGCAATATTTAAAAAAAAAAAAACGTTCCAAATTCAAAAAACGCTCCTGCAATGGATTTGATTTTCTTTGTCCGACAATTCGATACTTCGCGTGTTCTTTTTTCGAAAATAATGACAATATTTCCATGCATGTTTGAAAAAAATAATTTTTTATTACAATTCAGTTAAGTAACCAAGTTTACAATAATTACATCACTGTCACCTGTCACTATTTTTTAAACTGATTTAAAATGGAAAAGATCCTAGTCTTTTGGAATGATAATGCCATCTTTTCTGGCGTCTTCTTCATACTTCTTCCTCCAGATTCCTTCAGGGTCATACTTGGCAGTGAGTTCGTTCCATATACCACGTTCATGCTTAATGAAATGGCCGATTACTTCGCGAACTCTATTTCTTTGAATATCGGTGCATTTTGCGCATCCATTGGAAAGGGCATCGCTAATGTTTTCTATATAAAAAAAAAAACAAAGTTTAATATTGTAAAAATGCGATACCACCTTCTTCTTCCTTACCATAATCGGCACATTATAGAGAATTCCGTCAATAAAGGTATAAAAAATAACTTTTCAAAATTATGACGCGCCTACATTTAAAATAATGGCAAAAATGTCACTGGGAATTTCTATGGAAATACGCTTAGAAAAGCTGTAATTTTTCATTGAGTTAAACTAAAAATTTTAAAATTTTAACAGCATTATGAGACCATTTACCTTTTGTATTCAGTATTTTTACCTCAAGCTTATTTTTCTATGATCGAAGACCTCAAGCTGTTTCTGAGAAAATGGGTCTTGTCACATAGACAGAGAAATACAACAATGTGATCCTATACCTAAGTGATAGATACGGACTACGGGACTACGGTACATCTTTTCTAGTTCTACTTTCTAAACTTTGTTAGTTTGTTATGTTTTTACTTCCACCAGAACCAGAATTTCCAGAAACTCCGGAACCCGGATCGGCGAAGTAAATTATTATTATTTTTATTAATATATACTTGCCTCTAATTAACTTCCCTTCAGGGCTGCATTTTCCTTTTTCAAGCATACAGTTAGAGTAACCGTGTAGCAAACGTTTACTTTCCAAAATCTCTTTTACGTTTATGTTGTCATATTTGGACGTATACTTTTCGTCAGCCACCACTGCCACCAACAGGCAGCCCAGCACCACACACGACTTAAGAATCATCTGTAAAGATGAAGGAACAATAGATATTTTTATACTAATATTATATCCTGGAATCATCTCCCTACGACGGTGTTCCCACTTAATTACAATTTGAGGTCATTCAAGGGGCGGACCAATAAATTTCTGAAAAGCCGGCAACGCAGTGGTGCCTCTTATCAGAGGCCCATGAACACTTGTAGTACCCTACAAGTGTTCATGGGCGGCGGTAATTACTTAATAGCAGATGACCCGCCTGCAAGTTTGCCCGCTATTCATGTAAAAAATAATAATAACTAGCTTTTGCCTAAAAACCCCGCGGGAACTTCTTTTTTCCGGGATAATGTCACTCTCTGTTATAATAAAAATGTAATGATAATTTTGACCTGATGGCCCGGAACATCCAATCCATTTTCCCTGAACGTCCATACGGATTTACGTCCGCTACGTGCTATTCCCGGAACGTCCAGTCTGCTCGCTAGGTCCGTATCCTATCCTGTCCCGGAAGGATATTTTCGATTTCTTTTAAAAAGGTATTAAAACTTACCTCAAACTAAATACCTGGATGTTTCTATTATATAAAACGCTCCACAACTGAACAAGATTCAATTAGCACTGATTGAGGTAACTTATGGTCAGTTATGGTCCACAAACTGTATTTATATTAATTGTCTGAGATTTCCGTTTACGCCGCTTTTAATATAAAAACTGCCTCATAATATATTCTTACTCGGTTTCTTTTTTTAACCTTGTTAATTAGATTGAAAATTAGGTTTTTATTATACATATCTAGCTCAAGCCCGCGACTTTGTGCGTGAATATGTATTTATACATATTTAAATAGATAATAACACATTGAATAATAAGCAGGTCATTTTTCTGTCTCGGCTCATCCAGGGATTTGTGTTCAACGTAGGTACATTGATGCGTATTGGCTCTCGAAACATATCAGCGTTGTGGAATTGTGCTATTCGTTCTAAACCTACATAATTCGGACAGAAAATCGATCCTGCTATATATACAAATGAAGATTATAAAATATGTAGTACTAGATACTAATTAATTATTACTTTTGGTACAGTCTGTAGATAAAATATACATAATGTATTTTTCATAAATATAAAATAATATTTTTAAATAATAGGTAAATCAAATGCATGGTATATTTTTCATGCAAATCAAATAGTACTTAGTAGTTATTTATACAGCGATTTGGACTTAACAAAAAACAAAGCTCAGTAGGTTATTATATATTAGGTATTGTTTACAATGACTATTCGGTTGCTAATATGTACCTAGGTATAGATCCATTTGAAGGGATCGCTAGTGACGAGTGTAATGACGTGGAAATCGGCACAGCATTTTCAGAACATTTGTACGGCATTCGCACTAGAGAGAACCGACAGCAGCAAAGATCATCATTAGGCCTACTTAACACTTGAAAAACAGAATCGAGTGGCATGATATTGAAAAATGACAGCCTTAGTTCCAATTTTGTGCATCCAAACCACTGTTCTCTATAGTTAATCGATGATTAACACTGGATTGTCTGACTCTATACAAATGACAGCTTAATTATGGATCAATTTGTAGCGCCACATTTTAAGGACTACATATTAGCTTTTCTTTCAGCAGGTTTAGAGATCCCAGTCATATAATTGATATTTAGATTACTTTTATTTATCTAATCAACTTGAAAGTTAGATATTATTTGAAAGTTAGATAGTTAGTTGTATTTTTTTCTTTCTATAGGTACTCGTATATGTCAAATATTATGCCTATTTTTATTTAAATTTTTATTTTTTGGTAGCCCAGAGTTCGGAGAGATTCAGGTAACAGTACCTGATACCATCTTGGGTATTTTTGCAATCCTTAATATTAAAAAAATATGGTAGACAGCTGTAAGGAAGGATGACCTATTGAATTAATATTGTGCAAAATAAAAATGTTTAACTTTTTGTACTTAATTTTTTTATAATGTTTTATTTCTACATTAAAAAAAATGCCTATTCATATATAACTAGTTATAAATCTAATAATGTAAATTGCTTCTGCGTATTCGTTTTTCTATTATTTTCTATTTTTTACACAAAAATATTGGTCATTTTAAACATGACCCATATTACCTTTTCCCCTCCAAATAAGTGTAAAGTTTGTGTTAGGATTTGGTATAGTTCTTTTCATTCACGAGGGCACGTGGCTCATGGTTGTGTGTGTGTCGTATGTGTATAAGTGTGAGCGAGAGCTTGCTCGCGCCTGACCACTCCCACCTAGGCTCTTAACAGGCACGCACACTTACGCAGTGTGCATGTACACGACGGAACCACAAGTAAAAGCTCACGCGCCCTCGAGAGTTGAAAGTACGACAATAGTGTAAAATAGGTTTTGAATCGTCAACCTTTGGGTTTTTAGTCCACGCCCTGAGGGCCTAGACAAAGTTACATTCCATTAGCGATATCGCTAGTAGAAATGTCGAAAAATGTATGGGATTGACATTAGCTATCGAAATGTCACGTGGTCTAATAAAAACGAATCGACAAGTGCTAGACAAGTGGCATTTTTCACAAGCGTTATCGATAGTTGTCGATTTTATTGATGGAAACCGTAGCGAACGCCAAGACCCTGTAGAAAACGAAAGAAATAGCATTGTTTTGTTAATTTTAGTTGTTTTTTTGAATTATTTAGAGATTGTTATTGGCTTCTTGCATTATTATTGAACAATAATAATGATAATTGAATTGATAAATATTGGTAAGAAATGAAATCATTTAATTTTTAATGCTAATAGCTTCACAATAATGCTTATAGATGGCGCTGTATCAATAAAAGTTTTGCGTCAACTATTATTATTTTTTATTGCGTCTAATGTTAAAAGTTAATTATTACAATATGTATATAATTAAAACTATCTTTAGGGAATTATGGGATACTGCTAGGTCTCAGTTCGGGGCGAACCACTAGTATTTAATATAAACACAAATTAGCTTGGACTACGCCGAAATAGTCACAAAGGTCCTATATACAACGATTAATATAAATAATCTTTGGCTATGCGCGACATGAACAAAGGCCCGTTGATAGTACCTATTAACTACTCAAGGTATCAATAACAAACATCCAGGGTATTAATGAGGCTCAGCAATAAGCACTACGAAAGAATTCTCTAACATTTTATTTGTCTAGCTGAAATCATAGGTACCTACTTACATATTTGTTTTTTAGTACACACAAAAGCACTTTGTTATTTACCAAGAAATATAATTAGTCTGAATATTACGAATCAATAGTTTTTAAGTAAATTAAACTCTACTTTCACACTTAAGAAAAACCACTCAAACCAACATTCAAAATTAGATGCACGAATTTGACGTTTCATTACGAAAGATCATAGACAAAAGTTACTATTTATCGAAAAGACGAATGGAATAGGCGATCGCTAATCACATGTAACTTTGTCTAGCAGTCGAACTTCGCTTTCGTTAAAGCGATTGCGAATTAGGAAATCGAATCGCTTCGAATCGAATGCCACTTGTCTAGCCCCTCTGATCTATTGAGCTAACGAAGCTTGCTTTTAATTATGCGATTGTGTAGTTATTTGCTATTTTCTTAATCCTCAGAAGCGAGGAATGCTTCGTAAGTTTGCTTGTATTTGTTTTCGGGATCAAATTTCTTCTTAAGATCTTCCCAGAATTGTTGTTCGTGGTTCCGGATATGGTTTACAACTTTTCGCGCCTTCATTTTCTGAGTTTTAGTACATTTGAGGCATCCAGTTTGCATACCATCTTGCAAGTGCACTGAAAATGAAAGTTTTAATAACTTATGTTATGTGCTGATGGTAGCTAGCTAGTGCTAAAGGGACCGTAATGACAAAAAAAAACTATGCTTTGTGGCAGTTTTTAAAAATCGGGTTATGACGTATAGTAAAACGCGTTGTGACTTGTGACAAATTCGTTTTTTGCTGAACCGATTTTGTAGGGATTGTCACAGAGGCAGGTAGATCTAGGCTTGTTTTTATTCTGGAAAGTAAATCTAAATAATTCCATATCTAAGCTCTGAATTTGTCCAAATCGGTTCACGTTCTAATAGGGATGTATTTATGAATGAATGAATGAATATACTTTTATTGTACACCACACATATTATAAGAAAAGAACACACACATCTATTATTTTACCTATCGTATTATGATTATTTGAACCACTATAGTTTTCTAAGAGTTATTTCGTATTGCAGATAGATAATTTAATTTTTAACTAGCTTTTTCCTGAGGCTTCGCTCACGTTAGGTTCGATTTTCCAACCCTTATTTTATCCCCTTAATATCTCTCATAATAGCTATCTGTATGCCAAATTTTAGTCCAATCCGTCCAGTAATTTAAGCTGTGCGTTGATCAGTTAGTCAGTCAGTTACCTTTGCCTTTTATATATATGTAGATATACTAGTTTATATATATGTAGATATATAGATAATAGTGTGTTACCTCGAATTTCTTTTCCCTCAGGAGTACAACGTCCTTGGCCTAACACGCACTTCATATACGATGTTAATAATCTTTTATTTTGTAATATCTCATCGATGTTTATATCGTCATATCTATTCGTATATTCTTCAGCAACAGAGAAACTCATGATAGCGAGACCAACTATTAAAGTGAAACTCTTCATTTTCACTATTCACTATTATATATTTTCAAGAATATCAAGCTATGATGGAAAATGAGGAGTGATTCAGTTTATATATCTGATCTGATCCTTTATGCACTTGCAATTGCGTCCAATAATAAATTACGCAAGCTACCATCTATTGTTATTGTTAGTGCTGTAATTACTTAACATTGTAAGTATTTATTTTTCTTCCTATAGGATGACAATAGCGGAAAATTATATAAAGTGTTGATTGTTGATACTTTAATTGATGAAAATAAAAACTTAATTTTGAGTGTTGATAGTTTAATCGATGAAAACAAAAAAGTTAAAGCGTTATTGATTAATCTGTTGGATCTGTGATTTGTTATCCATAGTTAATAATCATTCATCATCAATTATATCATTTCAATATCAATCAATCCTTATTTGTTCTTATCCTTACTAATCATTGTTTGTTGGTTTGTTGGTTTATCCTTCAATCACGCTGCAACAGAGTTACGGATCGACGTAATTTTTTCCATGGGTATAGTTGTAGATTTGGAGAATGACATAGGCTACTTTTTGTGTCGGAAAATTAGAGTTTCCGAGGGATTTCAAAAACTTAATTCACGCGGACGAAGTCGCGGGCATCAGCTAGTCATATTATAAATGCGAAAGTGTGTTTGATTCTTTGTTGGTTTTTCTTTCAAGCAACGGAATAACAAATCGACGTGATTTGCATGGGTTCAGTTGAGGACTTGAAGGCTACCTTTTATCCCGCAAAAACAGAGGATTCCGATGAGATTTTTATAAACTTTACTCCAATTTCCATTTAAGCTAACGAAATAAATCCTGTTAATATTAAAAATGTGAAAGCTACTTTTTATTACGGAAAATAAGAGAATTCCTGCGGAAATTTAAAAATCTTAATCCACGCGAACGAATTCGCGGGTATCAACTAGTATCTTTATAAGAAATCCAGAAATGCAGACTTTTCTTTGCGTCTAAAAAATTCTTTGATGCTAGGAATTAAAAAACAATTTTTAAATTCAAGGTAATTTTTTTAATTCATAAATTTTGACTCGATCAACAGGTAAGCAAATATAAAAAAGTCATTCGATTTCTGTGGGCATAATCTTAGTCTTCGGGGATGAGAATTCCCTTTTCTTTCGCAAGGTCCTCGTACTTCTTCCTCCAAATTCCTTTAGGGTCATACTTCGCAGTCAACTCCTTCCAGATTTCAGGCTCGTTCTTGATTAAGTGGTTTAACACGGTTTTGGTTCCTTCTAATTGCTTATCGGTACATTTTTCGCAACCCGTCTCCAAGGCATCCTGAATGTGTTCTGTAAAAGAAGAATATATTGTTTTTTACTCGACCGGCGAAGAAATAATGTTTATATTGTATGTTAATGGATGTTTAAGTTTATTTGAATAAAAAATATTTCTATTCTAAAAAAAATATTTCTATTCTATTCTATTCCCGCAGTGAAATAATTTTAACATGGTAGCTCAATCGTTTTACAAAAAGAAATATTCGAATCAAAAACTTTCGTTGGAGTTCATGATTTTTTTTTTAAATTTTCTAAACAAAAGCATTTTAATTTTTTGAATTTAACTCTGTGTTTTGACAGTATTAATGAGGGAAAATTTTGCCGCCGGAAAACAACCATATTTTCATATCTATTTTTTACCCCCTCTAAACCAGTAATTATGATAATGAGATCTACATAAACAACATCCTTGAGTCTAAACGGTTTGACGGATTTTAACATTATTTTGAGGTGTCATTAGATTCGTCTTATTTGTGGAAATGACAGAGTATAAAATTTCAATATGGCGTCCGCCTAGAAACCATCTTATCTATTTAAAAGATTTAACCCCCAACGCAAAAACGAAGGGGTGTTATAAGTTTGACGTATCTGTGTGTATGTGTGTGTGTTTGTGTGTGTTTGTTTGTGGCATCGTAGCAGCCGAACAGATGAACTGATTTTGATTTTGATTTTTTTCTTTGAAAGGACAATTAGTCGGGAGTGTTCTTAGCTATGTTTGATGAAAATCGGTCCAAAATGGCCGCCGCCACGGATTACCTATTTTATTTTAACGATTACTGACTAGGATGTTGTGACATGCCGGGGGGGTTTTTTTTATTAAAACACCCTATTGGGTAAATTTTCAGATTTTTTGTTGTATTTTTGTTAAGCAAACTTGTTAAGACCTTTCCTAGAAAAGGGTTTTTACTTGCCCTTTCTTATGAGTCATTTAGTGTTTGACTTTGTTCTTCTTTTATTTTTTATTTTTCTACTATAATCTACTTAACCAAAGGTGCTAATTCCGTTTTACATTATTTCTAAACTAAATTAAAATAAGGGCAGAAATACCTTTTGTTCACATTGTTTTCTAAGAAGAAGCATACCATTCGTTTAAGATCTGATAATTTAGTATAGTTTTAAAATGTTGTACAACAGAATTAGTACCGTACAGTGATACAAGATATCACGTACCACAAGGTATCCGTATAGATACATGTACCTAATAATAGTATGATGAATTGTTTTACAAATATGGAATACATTATTGAGGCATGGAAACTGATACTCATCGTATAATGCTTTGTAATCCATAAACTCGAAAGAACATCTAAATATGGAAATGGCATTCGGTAAGGGATTGTATTCAGGGACTGGGAAAAAAACCTACTTAGAGGAGGAATTAGATATGGTTGGTGAAAACGGGCAATACCCACCTCCCTGAAGTTATCACTTCCAAATTAGCCCGCTACCATCTTAGACAGCATCAAGTGAGATTGCTGCCAACGACTATCTTGTCATTGAATTAAAACTAGTGGTTCGCCCCGAACTGAGACCTCGCGGTATCCCATAATTCCCAAAAGATTATAATATTGTAATAATTATTATATATTGTAATAATTAACTTTTAACATTAGACGCAACAAAAAATAATAATAGTTGACGCAAAACTGTTTTACCATGGTTTTACCAATACAGCGCCATCTAATAATATTATAGCGTTTCTTTATAATATTTATCTAATTTTAGTATTTGTTGTTCAAGTACAGGATATAACTGAATTTACAACTAAGTTTCAGGTTCTTCAATAGTTTTTGACATATGAAATATTATATTTAAATTTTAAGTAATTACGTTCAGTAATTCAGAAGTTATAAGGCTCTGACAGACGGACGGACGGACGGACAGACAAGTGCAAATTCACTCAAGTAGACTCAGAGAACTCGCTCCACTCGTTCAAAAAAACTCTCGTACGATAATATTGTTCTTACCTCTTAATTCCTTTCCTTCAGGTGTGCATTTCCCCTTATCAAGCATGCAATTGCAGTAAGACACCAGGAGTCTTTTATTTTCCAAAACTTCCTTCAGGTCGAAGTTGTCATACTTGTCCGTATACTTCTCCACAGCTAATGCCGCCCCCAAGAGGCAGCACAGGACCATACAGCACTTTGCAATCATCTAGAGGAAAAATATTATAATTTTAAACGTTGTGGTGAGTAGTAACTACAAATTCTTATTTAGGCGTAAACTCTAAGCTAATATAAACATAAAAACTCTTTTTTGCCAAACAGACTTCAAACAAAGTATATCAATTGTATAAAATTTGAACAGTTCCCTCGATTTTCCGGGATCCCATCATCAGATCTTGATCTGATCACCATGGGACCACCTGGAAAATATACCCTTTCAAACAAAAAAAGAATTTTCCAAATCGGTTCAGGCGTCCTCGAGTAATCGGAGAACATACATAAAAGACACGATTACGACGAATTGAGAACATCCTCCTTTTTTGAAGTCGATTAATAAGTTGGCTATTGACAGAATTTTCTAATCATATGGTCATGTAACATGACCATAAAATACTGACCATGTCTCTTATACTTCAAGAATAAATTACCTACCTGTTGTAATATTATGTACTTTTATTTTAGGGCCGAAAGAATTGGTAGATTTACCATTACACAAAAAACAGTCTGTAGTAGAGTAGAGGAGAGCGTGGAGAGTAGAGGTTATTACATAGTTAATGAATTCTTTAAAGGCAAAGTTGCTTGGAAGCAATTTGTTTGTTTTGCTTCAGTTGTCCACAAGATATATAAGCTACATATTGTTTTTTGTTTTGAAAAGAGCTACTGCCGAGTTTCTTGCCGGCTCTTCTCAGCAGAATCAGCTTCCGAAGCGGTGTTTGATTCTCAAGTTGGCCTACATGAAATAAACAATTTTGTTTTTTTTATTTCTAATGGCCGATTTCAGCAACGCGAATGGCGTTTAACTGAAGGATAAAATTGATGTTTCGCAGATATTCAATACAAAATCTGTCAGATCTTCAAAGTTATTCCTCGGTTAAACGCTATTTGGCACTGGTGAAATTGACACAAAATTTTGCTGTCTCAGAAAAAGGTTACAATGCACCCTCAAGGTTTTGTTTAATAACCACTTTTTTCAAACTTTGCTAGAAATAATTACAAGTAGTTTGAAAAAAAAAAAAAAAAAGTTAACCTACCGTACACAATTGCCGTTACACAACGTGTTGGTGACTTATGATCATAGAGTGGTCACAGGCTGTATTTATAATGGATATAGTGAAGCTTGAAACGTCTAATTTGCCCTCTCCCCGCACTTCGGACCGACACATCATTAGTCCGGTGATGCCGGCTGCATAAAAAGTTACACATACACAGGAGGATTCATAGATGTATTTTTTTTTTTTTTGAAAGAAAAACCACTCCACGCTGAACTTGATTTATATTCTCCTCTCCCCTCCAAATAAGCGGAAAGCTGGTTCTAGGAGTGGGTACGACTATAGTGCAACGAGTGGGGTTCGAATCTGCGACCTTTCAGTTTTCAGTCTAGAATGGTAGCTGGGTAACTTAGAAGGGGATACATCGACGGTTAACCGTCAAGACCTCCTAAGTCCTAAGTCAAAATGTCAAAAGTTTACACAAGGCACAAAAACATATATTTTTTGTTTCAGTGCAGAGATGATTAAAACGAAAATATAGTTCGGTTAAATATTTAAATAGGTATTAATTTTATGAAGGAGAATTTTCCACAGTATGAGATAGAAGGTTTTTTTTTTGCGAAATCAGTAAAACAGCAGTTTGACTAAAAATATCAGATAAAAGAGCTCTTGGTGGTTAGCCATCGACATGGCAATTTTAATGAAACCCATAATCAATTTCTACGCGCCTCGCACCGTCTTGCCTGAACGCTGAGTCGCTTGGAAGAAAGAAGAGAAGAATAAAGCTCGCTTAGAAGGACTTCCCTGAAAAGTATGACAACCTTCCTGGTGTAGTGGTGAACGCTAAAAAATAGGAGATCTCGGGTTCGATTCCCGACGCGGACAATTTAGAAATTTATAATTTTTGGAATGTGTCTAGTCTGGTCTGGTAGGATATTTTAATCGTGGCTAGTTACCAACAAAGACATGCCGCCAAACGATTTAAAGTTGGAATAAAAAAAGTAATTTTTATACTCATAAAAATAAAAGTGTGCACTTTAAATCGTGCTGGTTAAATCTGTAAGAAAAAGTGATTCACCCTGTATAAGTTACAGAATCGGAGGGAACTACATGTATTTCCGTTTACTTAAATTTATCTGATGGTACCTATTTTCAAGGAACTTGCTTATTAACAAAAAAAAAAAATAACAATTTTTAGTGTCATTATTTTCGTAGCATTGTGTACCTAATTGTGTTTTCGGTTTACTTGAATAAGTACTACGAGTACAAAAACCTTCAGGACGATGAAAGTCACGAACAATGGATGAACTTGACAACGATCTCAACTGATGAAGATAAAGTCTAAGATGGAATAGGGCTTACTTGGAAGTTACGTTACCTAGGCCGTCTTGCACCAATCTCTTTAATCATGTTAAGTTTTTTGTAATGCTGTCACTTTTTTCAAGGTTAGTACAAAGTTAACAAGAAAAAGACAGGTATGGAAAATTTTGCTTAAATATATTTAACGGGTTGCACATGTGAATGGGCAAACACAGGTGCACACTATTCCCACACCCTCATAGTCCGATATATGACGGAAATCTGATACGACCGGAGAGAGATCTTATTGGCGCATTTAATATTTGGTTTGAATTTTCGAGATTTTTTTAAATACGTCAGATAGGTTATTAAAACCGGGCGTCAGAGAATAATTTCTGCTGCTATGGGCACATTGGAAAAATACTTGATCTGATAGGTATCTAGGTATTTACGTGATCTATTTTATTGATAAGTTGTTCATGAGTTCCAAGATTAAAGTACAGCAGTAGTTTATGTTTAACGACTACTGTACGGCTTCGGAAGAATAAAGGATTTGATTGAATAATTTTATTGCTTTATTTTATTTTTAAAATTCCTACAGATTAATTTTCATATTTATAGCCCTGACACACAAATAATATACAACCTGTAAACTCATAACATGTTCTCGAACGTTCGAAACTCTCCTCTTGGTTTTCATGAAGGAAAAAGGGACATAACTATATGAATGAAAAACAAGAAAAAAATATTCATTTCCGATCCAAAGTATTAATATTTAAATATAAGGAGTGCTATTTTTTTTTATAAAAAGGATGCATTTATTTTTAATTTTTCGTCATTAGTCTTAGCATTAAATTCAATTTTAGTTACTTTTAATCGCAACGAGTTTGATACGTCCAATTTATTTCGGTATTTATCTGAATTACAGGGCCCACCCAATATTCGCTAGTAGCGACCCACCGGCACCGGTGCGTCACGATCCAATACTTTGGGATCCTAGGCTCTAGAAATCATGATCTAGATGATCTCTAGAGTCTAGACTTATAAAAAAGGCACTAGCTTCATGCTCTGCAGGTATAAAGAGTCTTATCTGTCAATACTCATTATGTATGGTGAGGTATCTGACATGAATTGCATAATTGTGTTTACGTCTATGCAACAACACATACAAGAATTAACACAAGATTATGTATAACATTGGACGGTGAATCCCCAGAGGTTCAAAGTATAGGCTTAGCTTGATTTCACTTTTCTTTACTTAAATAGTACTTACTTAAGTATTGCTTTTCTCAGGATAAGCAGTGCTTGAATTGCACGCCACTGTTTAGTAACCAAATAAATAGCGTAAAGTATTTTTTAAAATTTTTTTATATACTTATATATAAGGAGTTACAAAACAACATATATATTAGAAGAAGTAGACATCGGTGAAGCTTATCTCTAAAAAAAAAATTCCTTCCAGCTTTCCTAGAAAGTAAGGTGAAATAATATAGTGGTATAGGTCAAAAATGTACATCACTACATATACTATAATACTTACTGTATAATATAAATAAATAAAAAACTACATAAATACATATAATACATAAATAATATAATACATACCTATGTGTTTCTTAATTCATATTTATATATTCATATATAAATATGAATTGAGTAACACATAAAGAGAGATAGTGCTGCTTCACTCTGAATGTGTGTATACTGTATTGACCTACTGTCTCTAATATTTTCAGGAAGTAAGTTCCATGGCCGAGTAGCTTCTGATGAAAAAGAATACTTATAGAAAATAACGTTACCAGTATTTGGGTTAGTAATAAATAGGCAGCTTAATATGGGTAATGTAATGAATACATTGTCTAGTATGACAAATTTTTTTTTTTTTCAAAAAAAGAATAATAGCCAAATTGACTGAATAGCTGAAATTGACTAATATCCTCCTATCCCCTCCAAACAAGCGGAAAGCCTGTGCTAGGAGTGGGTACGACAATAGTGCAACGGGTGGGGTTTGAACCTGCGACATTTCAGTTTTCTGTTAACCCTTGGGGTATTGAGGCTTCATTTGTGAACAGACTCTACCAAAATGTTGAAGTACCGCGCGGGAGGCGTTGCGATTCAGAAATAAATGGTCAAATGCGTGTCAAGCCATGCGCAGTGTAGGGTTCCGAAGTTTCCCCGGTTGCGCTTTTAAGTATTAATGGGCAATTTATAATATAAGTAGGCATATCGTATCTACAACAAAATCATCATCACGAGCTGTAGGAACGTGATTATGTTTTGAATGGCTCAGGAAATCAGGCGCCGCCTCCCAGCTGATTCGATGCACATAAGCTCAGACAACGCGTAGATAACTAAGTTAATTGTGACCTATGTTTCCATTCATTTGTAATTGTAAGACCTTACGTATAACCTCAATAATTTCGAGTATGTCTTAGACGTTAACAATAATTGCCGGCTCTTCTCAGCAGAATCAGCATTCCGAACCGGCGGTAGATTCTTGACCTGTCATAAGAGCCACAAGTTGGCCTACATGAAATAAAAATTTTGAGTTTGAGTTTAATATTTTATCGTAGGGAACAGAAATACGAACGTGTGTTTGTTTGTTGGTTTGTCCTTGAATCACGCCGTAACGGAGCTGCAAATCGATGTAATTGTTTGTATTTGAAATGTAGTGCAGAAAAGCGCGACGCGAGGTAGCGGTCAACTTGCAATGAACAGTGGTGAGCGCTGTGGTCTTATAACTGGGAGATCTCGGGTTCGATTGCCGGCGGTGGAAATTGGAGTATTTATAATTTCTGGCTTTGGCCGTGGCTAGTTACCATCCTATCGTCAAAGACGTGCCGCCAAGCGATTTAGCGTTCCGGCACGATGGTGTGTAGAAACAGATTAGGGGGATAGGTTGAATGTACATTCAACCATGCCATGCCATTCACTGCCATGTTACTTCCAAGTTAGCCCGCTACCATCTTAGACTGCATCGTTAGTTACTATTAGTTACTAATTACTTTCAGGTGAGATCGAATTCAAGGGCTATCTTGTCGTCGAAAAAAACAAACAAACTGGTAGTAGGTAGAGTAGGTAGGTACTTGGTTGGGTTGCTACATAGATTAAGGATATTCCTTTACCTATATCTGGTTGCGTATTCAACGTGAATCCTTTGGACAGCATAATGAGCATTCTTGGCCTTCGGTGCGTAAGATGCTTCAGAAAAACAAAGGATTTACGTCAAAATGATCCGGTGCGAAATGTAATTATTGTATCTAATAGGCAAACAAGGTGATTTGAACCAATTAAGAGTACCGACGTAATCAAAGTCACCCTCGAGGATTTCCGAGTGAGTCACATAGGTACTTAGGTTATACATAGTTACTTTGGTTCGTATTTGAAATTTTGAAATAGTATTATTAATTTATTTGACTAGCCAGCAAAACGTTGTTGAAAATTAAATATGTGTACAAAAAAATAAAACAAAAAACTTTCTGAGAAAATTATGTAAGTATCATTTTTAAAATAGTTAAGTACAAGTGACTGAAATATAAAGATATTCACAATATAAAGATAATAATAATTAATAAATCTTTGAAAATGCATGAACTATATTTAGAAACGATCGAGTTGCGTTCCATCCATTCCATAGCATAGCATCGACGTTCCGCGATTTTGTGAAGCTGAATGCAGATACCCACATTCGAGTGCCAGTCACAGCTATAGCTGTGACTCCCTCCCTCACTCTCATAGTTCAATGCGATGGAAATCTGACACCAGTGGAGAGAGAAGCGCAGGATCGACGGCTTAAAGGCTGAAGTCTATAGACAGTACTCTCACTCCGCTCAGACTCAAGACAGAGTTAAAACGAAATAAATTTATGTCAGAGCATATTTGTGTCTCATTTTAACTCTATCTTAAGTCTGAGCTGTCAGAGCATGCTCCATAGATCAAAGCATAAGTGCTCTCGGAGGCACGGGTGTTACACACCGCCAACTTCCTAACTCCAGGCTATAATGGTACTGAGAATTTCTTGATAGAAAAATCCAAAATCAAACCTACTTACTTACCTAAATTTATGGCCCGACCCATGAATCGAACCTAGGGACCACATCATCCGCATCCTGGCCCTAACCGTTGGGATATTAAGCTCTTAAGCAATGCTTGTTGCATTGAAGATTATTTTTTTAATAGCAATTATGGAAAGAGTATTAAAAACGCCTACAATAAAAATAAGATCAAAGCAGCTAATACGAAAAATTGCGGGTATGTTTTTTTAAACTATTATCACAGTATAAGGAGAGATACAGTAGGTCGACGCCTTTGATCTCACAGTAAATGTCGCCAACATCTAGACATCTGTCGAGACAGAGTAATTAGGCTGGGGTACTTAGCGAACAATTATGGAATAATAATATAATTATAATAATATAATATAATTATGGACTAATAAATTTATAAATAGGTAATTATATATTTCTTTAAATAATATTTTGTATATTTTAGATCAACATGTAAACACACAATATTATCTAATAAAATTAATCAATAATAAAAAATTCTATCAATAGTATTATAAATGCGAAAGTTTAGATGTAGGGATGGATGGATGGATGTTTGTCAATCACGCCGCAACGACTGAACCGATATGGCTGAAATTTGGCCTAGAGATAAATTATAATCTGGAATAACACATAGGCTACTTTTTATCCCGGAAAATTGAAGAGTTCCCGCGGGATCAAAAAACCTTAATCCACGCGGGCGAAGTCGCGGGCATCATCTAGTTCTAAATTTTTTGAGATCTGATACATTAAATTTTTTTGACTTTACTTATCATCAATAGCTTGACTAGCTTTCGTCGGCGATTTCTTCCGTGTGGAGTTAGGTTTAAAATGTGGCATCACTTTAAGTAATGCAAATTCATAGTATTGTCGTGTAAATCATCCTACAGTGACGCAATTTTAATGACAGGGCGGCGCAGTCTCGACCTAGGAAACATGAAGCGGCACTTAACTACTTAACTACGTTCCTTTATTGTGTAAGATAGAATAATTTAATACAATAATGAAAAACAGCAAATCTCCTTCCCACGGCCCATTTAAAACATCTTTAGATAATATTATTAATTTTGTTAGGTATATCACTGTAATTACCATAAAAAAACTCACTAGCAAACCATTTTCACTGTCGAAAACTTCCAATTTAAGGGTGAAAACGTGACACCTGTGGGGTTAGTATAAGATTTAACTCGATTGATCGTATTCGCATTTGATGTCATTATCGTCAAAGTAAATTGAACCATAAATAGTTTGTTTCAAAACACAATTTCATATACATATTATACAGACACGCTCCAAATTAACATATACGGATACGCTCCAAATTAAAATAGTTTGTACTGAATTTGTGACTTAAAATCAATGCAATTAGGGTTCATTTTACTTTGACGCTAATTTTATCGAATACGAATACGATCAATCGAATTTAATCATATGTTCATAAGACCGATACTAAAGGTTTGTAGGAATACGATTTCATAATCTCAGCCCGTAGTCGATAACCATTCATTACCGTTCACGGAACGAGAAGGTTTAAGGCCATTATAGTTCTAGATTGTCCTAATACGGATTGGCAGACGACACACCTAGAAGAACAATGAAGATTATGGAGAACTCTCAGACATGCAAGATTCCCCACGATGTTCCCCATTACCTTAACGCAAGTGAGGAAAATCCTTAAATCCTCCAACCAGTCGATAGGCCTACTGACCTCTATATTTAATCTATGATTAACACTGGACCTGCTTCTATGATTTTTTTAGACCTACTTGATTGACGCCATATTGGCGCTGCAAGTATGGATATTGGATATGAGTGTCTCTGGAACTAATAATATTGCAAACTAGCTGATGCCCGCGACTTCGTTCGCGTGGATTAAGGTTTTTTGTTCCCGCGGGAACTCTCTTATTTCCCGGGATAAAAAGTAGCCTATGTCACTCTCCGGCCCGTAAATTACCCCTATGCAAAAAATCACAGCAAGCCGTTGCTCTGTTGCTGCGTGATTGAAGGACAAACCAACAAACCAACAAACCAACAAACCAACAAACCAACAAACACACTTTCGCATTTATAATATTAGTAGGGATGGCGCACCAACCTCTAAAATTAATCTATGATTTCATATGAGATCATAGATTTCAGTTGATATATTTTAAACCAAGATTTGTGTCGTCATTATTAAAACTTTCTTGTTTTTAACTATGTGAGATTTTTGCTTGTTGAAATATTGAGAAAAGTTATTTAGAGATTAGTTTAATACAAAAAGAAAATATTGAAAGATTTATATTTTACAACATCCTATTTTCTTCAGCGGGAAGCTATTGTCTAATCAGCCATTATTTATTATTATTGTTAATCAATGATTCACAGAGCCCTTCGATTGTTACAAGCTACAGCGTCGGTCGCGCAACGCTCAGTATAAATATACTTAGCGGCCGTCAGAATCTCACAGCCAGGCTCGATTCGATCAGTGTTTACTACTAAACAGGATCAATCAAGGTACGTCTTTTATTAATAATTGCAATAAAAACAATAATTTTAATAATAAAAAAAAGCATTTTAACTGTCGCCGCTGGCATAATTGAGTGAGAATTTTGGAGATCATAAATATAATTTAAAAAAATGTATAGGTACTTACTTAGTGAGACCACCTACTTATGTGTGTTAAATTACTTAAAGGAATTTTCCTTGAGCACCTTACAAATGCACCAAAGAAGGATTTTTTTTTTGTTTTGAAAAACCAACCCCAATACCTCCCCTAACTGTAAACCCCGTACTGCAAAATTATGGGCATAAGTCAGTTACTTATTTTAGCCATTGATTTAAAATACCTAAATATGTTCTTAATTAATGTTTTTGTAGTCTGTTTTTTGATTCTGATTTTGTTAATATTCTGGATCACAGTTCTGGATGTACCTATCACCTTGCAAGCTCAGCTTGTATTCTTTACCTATTTCTTACAAATCTCTGGCAATATCGATTAATTGCATCGTCAAGTTAACATTGAAATCGTGACAAAATGAACATGAAAACATTTTTACATTCTATTTTTTTTTTTTGGATTTTTTACCAACTGGCTTGTCAACCCCATCGGTAGATAACAACAATACACTTCTCTAACATATTACTAACTTAACTACAAATATGTCCAAAATTCACTGACGTGATTATATCACTCTCTTTTCTAGCTAATTTTAAGTACAGCCAGGAAACTAACATAGTCCCACATCAAACCCGTTCAAATTAAAATTTACCATCAGTGACTACTTTTCTTACATTCACCGATGTATATGGATAGGCCTCTAGAGGAAAAAAACGCACTCAAAAAGACAACAGAATCTCTTGTCTTAAAAGAAGTTTAAAAAAAAAAGTAATAATGTTCTTCATTCGATTTTTTGTTCTGGTTAATAGGGAGTGGCTACTCCTCGAACGCGATTGGTTGACACTCGTGTCAAATCGCTTTGACGCGAGTGACAACCAATCACGGCGAAAAACGCGCGGTGTTCTTTGAAGTAATATTCAAACGCATTTTCGTAGACGCAATTATATGGGACAGGCATCGATGCTTACATTCAATAAAATATGTAGTCTAAATAGGTATGTATTACTGATTCTTTGAAGGATTTCAAGGAGCTTCGGAATGTAATAGGTAAATACTATGTGAGAATCGTGCAGATCTATCCATTTTCTTTGCAAGCGACAATAGCATCATTATTAAACAAACAATAAGACAATAGACAATCATGGTAATTACATTATGAGCTTAGTGCGAATTAGCGTATCAGATACTTAGTTACTTATACAAATAATAAAACTGAAGTGTCTGTATGTGAGTTAAAAACTGTTCTTTTTGTAAGCTCATGTGGACGTTACCATCACTCAAAATATTTTTTAAGTTTTGTCTATCTATTCATCTGTCTGCCTTTTTGTATCTACGGGCTAATCTTCGGAAAGGCAGAACCGATTTCGATGGGACTTTCATGGACAGGTAGAGGAAATAGAGACACAGGTTGATACAGGCGAGTTGCTATCCCAGGAAAATAAAGAGTTCCTACGAATGAAAATAAATCCTAAACCATGCAGACGAAGTCGTGGGCAAGGGCTTATTTTTTTAAATATTACACCATGCAACGATGGAAAAATAGTTTATTTTTGTCCTTTAAACGCAATACATTATAATCATTTGCAATTCAATTAACATTCCATGTTCCTATAATAGGTAAGTATTAAACTAGTTTACATGCCTGCGATATCATCCGATAGGACTTTTGAATTCAGGGAATTCCCCAAATTCCCCCTTACGGAAAGAGCCTAGTGGTTAGGATTGCGATCTCCTATGCGAGGGTCTCGGGTTCGATCCCGGGCATGCACTTCTGACTTTTTGGAGTTACGTGCTTTTAAGCAATTAAATATCACATTATTCAACGGAGAAGGAAAGCTTCATGAGGAAGCTCTCTATAATGTTATCAAAGATGCGTGAAGTCTGCCAATTTGCATTTGGCCAGCGGGTTGGACTATAGCTATAACCCTTCTCTGAGAAGAAACCTGCGCTCAGTAGTGAGCTGTTGATTGGCTGTTAACGAGGATTCAAATCAAATCAAATCAAAATTTATTTATTTCATGTAGGCCAACTTGTAGCTCTTATGACACGTCATAAATCTACCACCGGTTCGGATTGCAAATTCTGCTGAGAAGAGCCGGCAAGAAACTCAGCAGTTGCTCTTTAAAAAAAAAAATAAAAAAATTTACAATAGGTAACCAAACTATGCTATGTATACAGTGCTTCCACAATGAAGTTTCCTAAGTCCTACATACAATCCAATGCAATCCATGATACGACAGGCAGACAGAAAGCAGACCCATTCCCTTTGGTGGCATCCGTTCACGAGCATGACGCATGATCCAGCCGTTGCTTTGCTCAACCATATTTGAGGGAACGTAACAACCCGCACCACACAACACCACCACAGAAATGTTTAAAGAGAGCATGACATACTTAGGCTTGATTCTAGGTTCTAATCATTGCCATTTCTTTATCACGTTTCAGATAAAATATGAAGTCCTTAATCGTATTGACATTACTCACTGTTGTGGCAGTAGCTTGGACTAAGCCCGCTCAGACCTACACCGATAAATGGGATCACATCAACGTTGATGAAATTTTGGAATCAAAGCGCCTTTTGAGAGGTTACGCCGATTGCCTTGTCGATAAAGGTCGCTGCACATCCGACGCCAAAGCCCTCAAGGAAACCCTGCCTGATGCCTTAGAACATGACTGCTCCAAGTGTACCCCAAAACAAAAGAGTTCAGCCGACAAAGTTATCAGACATTTGGTCAACAAGCGCCCCGACTTGTGGGAGGAACTGTCGGCCAAGTATGACCCTAAGAACATTTACCAGCAAAAGTACAAGGACAGGCTCGAGGCTGTGAAGGGGAAGGCTTAAGTCCGTCGTCGGTGGATTAAAGGTTGAGAGAACTGGATGTGTTCGTAAAATTATCTGATGTCGGTACCAAAGGAAAAAAATGTCAGTTATTATGATTAATAAATTCGCCTTTTTTATGGTTTATTTTGTTTTTTTTCTGCTTTATCAACTGATAGACGTCTACTGCTACACATAAGGTCTCTTGCATGGATTTCCACAAACCTTAGTCTTACGCCACCTGTTTTCAGCGGTGACTTGTCTAATCTCATCAGTTTATCTAGAGGGGGGTTTCCAACACGTCTATTATCTACACGATCCCTCAATTATTATTATCATTTACAAACAGTTTTTATCGAAATTAGACCAACTTTTTTAGTATAATCTTGAACTAAGAAAGCTTCTAGTATATCTTAGTTGTCAGTACTACATTACTACAGTTATAGTACATAGTATTAACACTATAGTGCACTAAAACTTAAAAAAAAAACTATAGTCAGTGATCAGTTTAATCATTTTCTTCTATAAAGATGTTAAACGTCTTTCTATACGTCTTGTTTTCATCATATTTTTCAACGAGTTGCTCCCAGGCTTTGGGGTGTTTGTCTATAATAGCTCTAATCACTTTGCGGATCAATTGTTTCTGTTTTGGTGTGCATTTTCCACATGTAGTTTCTACAGCCTCTGGTATCGCCTCTAAAATAAAAAAAAAGACGTGTGGCACTCGGGGACTGCCGCGGTAAAGCTGTTGCATAGCATTTTTTATCAACGCCATCTAGCGGTGAGAGGAGTCCCGTGTCAGGTTATTTTCGTTACGGAATTTCTGGATTCGGTCTCCACGCTCAAGTCTCGCGATAAAAGCTATGCAATAGCTTAAAAATAATCTTAATATTATTCATAAGTTCATAACCATCCTCACTTATATTATAAACTAGCTTTTGCTTTAGTCTTTTACCGCCTCCATCCGTCCGTCCGTCCGTCTGTCTATTAACGGGCTGTATCTCATGAATAGGTAGATAATTTCACTCTAACTAGAAACAGAATGAGTATATATCTATTGCCGCTACGACAACAAATAATAAGATAAAATAAAAAGAAATAAAATATTCGGCGTTTTTTGCTCGACCTTAACAATTGCTGTTATGTTACGACTTACGATGGTACGGAACCGTTCGTGTGCGAGTGCAACTCGCACTTGGCCGGTTTTTAATATTAAAATAATTAGTACGTAATCTACAGAGTTAATACGTTTGTGTTACTTACTTTTGAAATCTTTAGCTTCCGCTGTGCAAGGTCCTTGGTCGAGAAAACACTTAGTGTATCCCAGTAGAATCCTGTCGTTCTCAAGAAGTGGTTGGATGTCAAAATCATCGTATCGCGAACTGTAAAACTCTGCTGTCGCCAATGATATGACCATGGTAGATAACATAAAAGCTTTTGAAAGCATATTTTAATCTAAAAGAACATTTGACTTTTACCTTCTTATTCTTAAAACGTCGTCACTATTCTAGACGTCCATGCGTGGACATAAGTAGTAATTAGGTTTTACTTATCAAACTGGCTGTCCAGTTTTACTAGATATTAACTTTTTAAGCTTATTTATGCATCTAAATGTAACATTGGTGGTGCCTCTGGTACTACAAGTGTTCATGGGCGGCGGTAATCACTTAGGTAATATTAGGTGACTTGCCTGCCCGTTTGTTCGCTATTCATATAAAAAAAAAGTTTTCACGTTATTTGGGTACTTATATTAAAAAATATCCAGAACAATATTTACCTGCTGCAATGTTGACTTAAGTAGAAAAGATTTTATTAGAAACCCTCAAGTATATATAAAGGCACGTAGGCTGTTATTACATGAGTACACAGTAAATACAACTAGCAATTTATTCTCTTCGGGGCAAATATTATGTCGTTTGTAACTTCCGATTTATTTCGACTAGCTTTTGCTCGCAACTTAGTCCGCGAGGAGTTGGGTTTTTCGCCGATTGTCGATCTTTGTTCCGCTGCTGCGTGATTGAAGAACAAATCAACAAACAAATACTTTTACCTTTGTAATATTAGTAAGGATACAGCAAATCAAACAAACAGCAAAAAAGCCTATAATCTTAGACCTTTATAATAAAGCTGGCTTACTTAATTTTCGGGCGAAAATATTGTATGTAATGAATTTGTTAAGAACTTATTAGTTCGACTAGAAACACTGTATGAGAAGCTTTTTGTGCCATTACGAGCCAAGAATTACGAGTTGTGATAAATTGTGTTATTTCCGACCAGGGGCCCAAGTCTGCTATTGCAATTGTAGTTACATTGCCTATCAATGACATCCCAATTGCTACTTTTAGCAATTTTGGTAGTCTACTAATTCAATGGCGTCACAATTGTTTTCCGATGGTTTGCCACTGACACATCTAGCTTTGAATCTAGCTTAAATAAACGTTTTTAATATGTAGTTTTGTTTGAAATTCATTTCGGCAAACGCTTTTTAAGCTAATGTCAATACCGAGGTATCATTGAATTACAATCCAATTATAAGAAATCGAATGACCATTGTGAATTTAGTAGACTACGAAATTTTGGACCAATGATAATTGTATTGTAATTGTATTGCGGATCAATGACAATAACATGTAAAATAGCAGACTTGGGGCCCAGGTGTCATTCGGTACGGCGCATTTCATTGCTTTTAATCATTGATGTATAAATATAATACTTAATAATAAGTCTATGCTTTTAATCAACATTTTTATGAAAAAAAAATATTATTGTTCATTAATCTTTTCTTTTTTAAAATTAAACTTTTGGGAACTCTTTTATAATTATTAACCTTGTTTGTTGCTCTCGGAGTGATTACATTCTCTTGGGCTCTTTTGGCAACTGTCAAAAATGTGAAAGCGTCACAAACGCCCAAGAGAATATAATAATTCCGTACGCATTTATTCTCTTGGAAAGCAATTTTGTAGTAAAATGGATTTTAATTTGTAAAAATATTTTTGTCACGCAAGTTTACTTGAAGTTTTTCACTTTATAAAATTTGGATTTTTACCTGCGCTAGTTACATTTTCATCATGCCAGTGGACTGTCAAAAATCTACTTCTGGTGGAAAAGGAAATCATGGTATGTTCATTGAGAGAGACCCCAGAGTATGTGCAGCTGGACTTCCTACAGCGCAACCCGATGACCGTGTTTCGGATTCCTTGCAACACTATTTGTTAAAGGATGAGGTAGATGCTCTTATTAGTGACGCTATAATCCCGCCCAAGAAGCCAAAACCTTTGCCTCCACTACGCTTCCCGATTCCCCGTGATAAGCGTAACGCTGGACCATTCGGACAAGTTCCCGAGCTTATTAATCCACCGATCAAAACAAAATTCCAAACACTTGTTGATGATTTTAAAGATACGCCTTACTCGTCCTACTGGAAAAAACCTCTCGGCCGTGTTGGTGATATTGTGCCAATGTTACCCGAAGGTTTTGATATTAATGAAAAGACTTTTGGAAAGAAAACTGAATTTCATGGCCGTCTGTATGACATAGTGATGCCTAAGGAGCCCCCAATTGATAAAACTCCTGAACAAAAAAAACCTGGAGTCCAGGCAAGTCGAAACTATTGTGTCCCTCCGTATGACTCTGAATTAACATATGGTCATAGAACATTTGTTGATAAACGCGGCATTTATGCTAAATGTTGCTTAACTGATGATAGGACTTTACTCGGGACGAGTAATAGAATGATCGTAAATTCAATCCTCTCTAAAGTTCAACAGGTTAAGCAAGGAAGGATTGGTACAGTTTTAGCGCCAAATAATAACATTAGTAATGTACCTGATGGATATACTTTTGGAAAATTAAAAGCGCCTGATAACTTGCCTGAATGTCTCACGTATTGTGAAATCAATCCTGGTCGAGATTTTTTCAGAAAATGTCTAGGTCACCTGAATTCCTTGCGGAAAATGTTATCAAAACGCTTTTTACCAACGTTCTTTCGAGGTTTTTATTTAAATCTTAAATATTACGACACTGAAAAATCTGGTTGGCTGCCGAAAGACGTTGTGTATAAATTATGTGCGTCGAAGTTGATACGGTTTGATTCTTCTTTAATCGAACCCTTGCTATCAATGTGGCAAGCGTTCGACGGCTCTAGAATCGAATATAAAACATTTGTTCACGTCATTAATTACAGAGAACCCTCCCCAGAAATTCCCAAAATACCCGATTTGCCATTAGAATGTCTCGACTTTCGCACAACGTATACTGACATGTCAAAATCTGGGCACGAAGCAGATGACAGAAAAATGGCAGGTTTACCATCGGGTAGATATTTAGATTTAGATTACCCAATAACACCAGAAAGATGCTGCAAAGCTGATAGAGCACGTTTTCCTCACGAGTCAGATATGAAGGCTTGTCTGTCACCGAGTATATTAACTTTACTTCACGTAAGTCACAGAGACATGTACGCTAAGCGTGAACCAGATGTCGTTAAACGGGTCTTTGAAGCTACAGGTGAATCATTAGATGATGAAAAGTTTAATTCTGTATGGGAAGAAGCCAAAAAATACCACTCGCAAGGGTGGGTCTGTTACGAAACATTTCGGCGAGCGTTACAAAGCTACACTCAGAATAAAAATGAAAAGGAAAAGTAACTTTTGTACAATAAAGTCTCATAGTATAATGAATCATCTTTTATTTGTATATTTAACCTAAATCCATTTCCTGTTGTTTAATTCACCACTTCTTTATTAAGATTTAAGGAATTCTTCCAATGATTGCCGGTATTTTTCTTGAGGATCATAGAAAGTAGCTAACTCCGACCAAATCTTAGGATGTTTGGATTTTATTTCATTTATCAATTGTTTTCCCATCTGTTTTTGTTTGTCCGTACATTTTGCACATTGTGTTTCCAAAATTTCAGGGAGTTTATCTGAAAAAAAAACAATGGTTTATAAAAAATAAAAAAGAGAATGGTAATAATTTTTTTCGGTCAGACAAGCCTACGAAAAACAGAAAAAAAAAAAATAGGTATCTCAAACACTTGTGTTGCATGTTTCAAAAACTTTGACCAGATGTTTGCATTTAATTCTATGATTTAATTCTTTTTTTTAATTGTTGAATGCTCTAAGATTCCTTGACAGTAGTGTTGATGCCAAATGAATATAAAATAAACCATTTCCAAGAGAATATAATAACTCCGTTTAACCATTTGTTGATGCTTGTTAACGATAGAGAATTTAGATAATATAATTGTTTCAGTGTTTCTCAATTAATTTTCATGGGAAATTGATAGCAATTTATATATTTTGAAATAGAAATTAAGATGGCCACCAAGTTTTCTTCTCAAACAAGCGGCGGCAAAGGTAATATGGGACGATTTATAGAACGCGACTTTAAAATATGTGCAGCGGGCAAGCCATCTGCTCAACCTGACCAGAGTGTTAAAAGTCTCCTAACACAATATTGCTTGCAAGATGAAGTACACGCTCTTATCGGCGATGCAATAATACCTTTGCCTTCAGTAACAAAACTACCACCCCTCAGGCACCCACAAAAGCGTGATATGCGCCATGCTGGTATTTTCAGTGAAGGACGTGCTATTATAAATCCTCCAGTAAAAACAAAATTTCGAACGCTAGTAGAAGATTTTAAGAGTACAGTTCATAAATCGTATTGGGCAAGGGAAGTTGGTAAAATACCCGACCAAATACCTTCGTTGCCGGAGGGTTTCAAAATGTATGAAACCCGTTTAGGTAAAAACTATTGCACTGATGAAAATCTTTACGATATAATTATGCCAGTTAATCCAATTCCCGATAAAATACCCGATTCAAAAAAACCGGGCTATCAAATAAATCGCAGGTATTGTTCATTTGATCCTTATGTTACTTTTGGAGATAAAACTAATGCGGATCCATCAGGAAAAATTATGAAATGTTGTCTAAAAGACGACCGAATAATTGAGGGCACTTCTCTAAAAACCCCTATTTCTGAAAAACAAGCTAAATTTCAACTTGCAACAGTAGCTAGACTAGGGGTTGCTCAAACACCGAATGAAAACATAAATTGTGTGCCTGCAGGGCACACTTTTGGAAAACTTTCTCGCCCAGACAATCTTCCGGAATGCTTAAGAACCTGTGAAATAAATCCGTTTAAGGATGAAATAAAGATATATTTAGGGCACTTAAACAGCTTAAGAAAATGCTTAGCTAAGCGTTTCGATGGAAGCTTTTATCGTAAGTTTTACTTAAGCTTGAAATTTTTAGACGAATCTAAAAGTGGTTGGTTACATAAACAAGTTGTTTATAAACAATGTAATGATAAGTGTATACGATTTAATCCTTCCCTTATTGAGCCTCTCTTGTCAATATGGCATGCATTTGATGGATCTCAAATTGAATATAAAACTTTCATCCATGTAATCAATCACAAAGAACCACCCCTAAGTATTCCGAAAATACAAGATTTAGAATGTATAGACTACAAGACAATGTACAACGATTCTTTTAAAAACTACTCAAGTTGCGATAATAACGTGCATAGTATGGCTGGATTACCATCAGGAAGATACTTTGACAAAGAATATCCAGTTACTCCAGACGGTTGTTGTAAAGCGGATAGAACAAACCTTCCTGAAGAGTCTGATGCAAAAGCTTGCTTAAATCCAAGCACATTTACATTAATTGGAGTAAGTCACCGTGATATGTACGCCAAGCGAGATCCAAAACTTGTCCGAAAAGTTTTCGAAAGCGCTGGAGAAACGTTTAACGATGATCAATTTGAAACAATTTGGGAGATAGCTAAAAAATATCACTCCCAAGGATTTGTGTGTTATGAAACTTTTAGGCGATCTATGGTTGAGTACCAGAAGATGCAGGAAAATGCCAAATAGCAGAAGTTTACGTTATGTTAAGTTTTAATTAGTTGTTAAAGTTATACATTTAAGAACTTTGGGATTATGTTATGTTTATTTAGATACAACCATTAATTTGATTGATTTGTTTACCTCTATTTCTATGCAGAAGCCTCAAAAGCACAACGATTAAGAGTGTGGACTGTGGGCTGAAAACTGAAAGGTCAACGGTTCAATCCCTATTCATTGCACTATTGTCGTACTCACTCCTAACACAAGCTTTCCGCTTCTTTCGAAAGCAAAGAAGAATATCAAGTTCAGATTAGCTAATATTCGTTTTTACGGAAAAAAGATAAGATGTCCTTGTACATGTCCTATCTATATTTTGGTTTTTAAGTTTATTATGTACAGAATAAATAAATAAATAAATAAATACATAAATTATTATAGTGATCGCAATAACGAAAATGCACAGAATTCTATTCAAACCAAAATGTTACTTGGATCACATGTGCACCAAGGTATATTAATTACTAGCGGCCCGCTCCGGCTTCGCACGGGTATAAAATATATAGCGTATGTCATTCACTGTTAATGGATGTTATTAGACATATAAACCTTCCTATTCAATTACTCTATTTATTAAAAAAACTCGCATCAAAATCCGTTGAGTAGTTTAAAAGATTTAAGCATACATAGGGGCAGAGAAAGCGACTTTGTTTTATACTATGTAGTGATAGTATTTTGAAACAAGTACTCAATCACTTATTCTAGCTTAGCGCGAATGTTAGAGTAGGTACCTCCTTACCTTTGAGTTTCTTAACTTCTGGAGTGCAAGGGCCTTTGTTCACCAGACATTTAGAATATGACATTATCAGCCGGTCATTGCCCAACACTTCGCTGAGATCTATGTCATCGTCGGAAGAATCGTATTTATCTTCGGCCAGAGCGAAAGCGGCCATACAAATCACCAATAATATATTTAACTTCATTTTCAATTTCAACTTGAACCGATATGTGCTGCTCGTGATCTGGTTAACGTGGATAATGATCAGCACGGTACAGTTCCTGTATTTATAATGTGTGTTATAAATTCATGTAGTTTCTTGGAATGGTCAGCAGAATGCAAACACACAGCAATTACGTATAGCTCCTATCGATTTGTCCTTGTTAGGACAATAACAATATTATAATCCGATGTTCACTTACAATTAAATCAGTTATTCATCGTAATTAAACATTTATTACTGACTAGCTAATACCCGCGACTTCGATTGAGGTTTTTTGGAGTCCCGCGGGAACTCTCTTATTTTTCTAGATAAAAAGTAGCCTATGTGTTATTCCAGACTATAATCTATCTCTATGCCAAATTTCAGCAAAATCGGTTCAGTCATTGCGGCGTGATTGTGTAATAAACATCCAAGCATCCACATTTTCACATTTATAATATTACTAGCTTTTGCTCGCAGCTTCGCTCACGTTAAATTCAATTATTTAAACCCCTATTTTACCCTCTTAGGGGATGAATTTACAAAAATCCTTTCTTAGCGGATGTCTACTACATAATAGCTGTCTGTATGCCAAATTTCAGCCCGATCGGTCCAGTGGTTAGGGCTGTGCGTTGATAGATCAGTCAGTCAGTCAGTCAATCAGTCAGTCAATCAGACACCATTGCGTTTTATATATTAAGAAGATTAGGATTAACGAACGCCCGCGACTTCGTCCGCTTTTTCAATTCACAATCGACAGTTCCTAAATCCCCACAGTTTAGTTGGGCAGAACCCCTGCAGCATCAGGATTGAAGAGTTGGATCCTGGAATTCGACGATGTAGTCTTTACTTGGTACCTACAATAACTATTCATAATAATAAACAGTTTCTAAATCTCCACAGTTTAGGGGGCCGTACCCCTGCAGCATCAGGATTTAGGAGTTGGAAACCGAAGTTGAGAGCTTGCTCGCGCCTGACCGCTCCCACCTAGGCTCCGGACAGGCACGCGTACTTACGCAATGTGCATGAACACGACGTAACCACAAGTAAAGCTCACTCGCCCTCGTGAATTGAAAGAACTATGGTTTAATCAATAATTTAAAATGGTTATCAATCTTGAAACTAACAATGAACGTTTATTTTACTTATTTTAGAAGACCCTCAGGCCTCAATCTATATAAAAATCGTTAAGAAAATGGCAATTTATTTCCAACATCGGCAAAAACCCGATTGCACATAACGTGTCGTTAGGAATCTCGGTAAAAGTTTCTTTCCATTAAAATATTAAAAAAAGACGTGTGGCACTCGGGGACTGTCGCGGTAAAGCTATTGCATAGCATTTTTTATCAACGCCATCTAGCGGTGAGAGGAGTCCCGTGTCAGGTTATTTTCGTTACGGAATTTCTGGATTCGGTCTCCACGCTCAAGGCCCGCGATAGAAGCTATGCAATAGCTTAAAAAGAAAACGCGTTCTTATTTTACTTTAAAATATTTTATTTCTTTCATAATTTAATCTTTTAACAATAATAAAATCAGCTACAATACAGCTAACATAGACATTACTCAAATAATTTACATCTATCACCATAAAGATTCCTTACTGCCTTACAATGTTTATGTCTATCACATATTATAGAATCGTGTTAGGGTAGGTACATTAGCTGGTTGAATCATTTTACATTGACTGATTTATTGGATTGCTTTAGTATATACACATAGTATTATTTACTATTGTGCTATGCTCTGTGCTATAGTTTAGTAGGTATTAAACCGGTTACCCTCTGATAATTTTATCTGTATTTCTATCTATCAAACCCGTTTATGGAAAATACTAGGAAAATACCCTTAATAATTGAGGTAAAGTAAAACGATAAAGTTATTACAAACAATAAATATTACAAAAGGATTATTATTTTAATTGAGTTTTGAGACTATAATGACAATCTTACAGTAAACAAAATTGAAATAATACTGTTTTATCCGTTGGTAGTATAGGCCCAGTTGCAGAAGGAATCGATTATTTCAATAGAAACTTAATGTAATTTTAAGGTCTTCAGCATCTTTACGACGAAATCATAGCAGAAGAACGAAAGAGATAGATAGATAGCAAAACATCTTCTTTAGAAAAAATTGTTCCGAAGAAATAACAACAGCAAAATCATAGTGAAACTGTCTGTTACAGACATTTGACCATGCATATTCCCCTTTCGTTCCGCTATATGCTAAAAGCCTAAACTAAATTAAAGCTGGAATAAACAGAACGCGTAACGGCAGCGCCTCCTAGAATTTCGAATAAAAGGAAATATGCGAAGACTTTCATAAATACGAAGGCCGCGTTGAACCCGTGGACCTACCGATTATCGAGACTTCCTCTGGTCATTGTATATCTGAGGTCCGTATTCAGAATGCAAAATATAGAAATAGTTTTTTAGACAGCTAATCGACAACTTCGTCAAAATCGGTTCAGTAGTTTTGCCGTGAAAAAAACAGGAACTTTAAATATTTTCAGAATATATTAAGCTAGATCACTTCTCGTATAATCCTCTACCTGCGTATGAGTGTTCCATCATAATCAGCTCAATCGTTCTTAAGATTAGCCCGAATAAACTAACATAGGGGCAATTTGATTATTATCATTATTATTAATTTTATGAATGTTTGGTTTAATTGTGTTAACGTTCAAATAATAAGAGGCAGTTATTTCAGAAAGCGCAGTCAGACACTAGAATTTCATTCATTTGTGTTTGTATTTATTTATATTAAGTTCAACGTTCTGCGATCCCGCGTTTTGTTTATTTCAGGGTTTAAACTAGAATCTATATACTAATTTCCCGTAACTAAAAAAGCATAGAGCGCCTCTCGATTCTCTTGTGTCGGGTCATATTTCTCTAAGAGCTCGATGAAGCGGGGTTCACTCTTCGCCCTGATGCCGAGGAGCATCTTACGCACGATAGCTTTCTGTTTAGTAGAACACCGGCCGCATGCGGTTTGTAACGTCTCGGGCAACACACCTGGAAAATAAAAAGCACGTATTTAATAATTATAATGTATTCTAAAGCTCTATTTTAACTGTTATAAGTAGTAACTTTTCATATCACAATCGTCACCTAGTTCTTAGTTCCTAAGAGATTCTAGTTGCCGTTTTTGAAATTCCACTACAAAAGGTACCCAAATGGTGGGTGGGAACTGGGAGTTAATCGAATAATTTTCTGTCACCATTGCACTAAGTTTGTGTCGCTATGAAAAATAAAACCGAAAAGTCAGTTTTATCTATATTTTGTTTGACGTGATGGTGACATAATTAACAATTTTGTCAACTTTAAACTGAGATCTATAGAGCATGCTCTGACTCAGCTCAAACTCAAGATAGAGGTTAAAACGAGACACAAATATGCTTTAACATAAATCTGTCTCGTTTTAGGTCTGTCTTGAGTCTGAGCTGAGCGAGAGTGCGGTCTATGGATTTCAGCCTTAAGATACGAGGGTTCCAAACGCTCCTTCTGCTTCTAGCTCTTGCCTCCCTAGCCATATTACAAACGCATTCTCTTTCCGTGATCGCTAAAGCTGTAGAGCACGGGTTCCCAAAGATTTTTATCGCGCTTCCTTTCTGGAAGGATAGGACGTGCGATAAAAAAAACTTAAAACAAACCAGACCCGTTATCAATAAGTCTGCCTTAGGCTGACTAGCAAACTCGTTTTTCCTTAACTGCTTATAATTTAATTAATTAATTTTCTTTTTAACTGAGCAACTGCTGAGTTTCTTGCCGGTTCTTCTCAGCAGAATCTGCAATCCGAACCGGTGGTAGATTTATGACGTGCCATAAGAGCTACAAGGTAGCCTACATGAAATAAATAAATTTTGAATTTGAATTTGAATTTTAAAAGACCGACTTCTGTCGCCACTGCAGAACTGCAGTCTGCAGAGTATTTAATAAATCAAGTTTGCCTATAAAATTAGAAGATTTCTTTCGATTTCTCCAGGATCCCATCATCAGATCCTGACCTGATGACCACGGGATCCTTTCAAACAAAAAAAGAATTTTCCAAATCGGTCCAGGCGTAATCGGGGAACATATACTTACACAAAAAAAAAAGATTTCGACAAATTGAGAACCTCCTCCTTATTTGAAGTCGGTTAAACACAGTAGAACTATTAAGATTCAAGCAGAGTACGGCAACAGATAAATGAGGAAGTTATTTCTATCGATACTAAACAGGGAAATGATGCAACGTACGTTTAAAATTCTTGCCGTCCTTCGTGCAAGGGCCCTTTTCCATGACGCATTTGTAGTACGCCTGCAGGATCCTGTCGTTCTGTATGACGGAGTCGGCGTTGAAGTTGTCGTATCGGTTGATGAACTGCTGCTGGGCTGGACTGAACTGGTACTGCTGGGCTAAGGAGGATGCCACCACCGTCAGCGAGCATATGCCGAGCAGCCATTGATTCATGATGTCCTGGTGAAAAAGATTCAGTTTCAATAACATTGTCGTAATTATCTTATCTTCTATATAATGCTAAGTACCTAACATATCAATTTTCCATCTCACGGCGTTTTACCGAAAAGTTTAACGTTGACAGTTCTTATTTTTTTTTTTTGAGCATGTGCCAAAGTGCTTAAACGTACCTATTCGTCGGTTAAACGTACTGCAAGTATAAAAATTTTTTTTCATCATACCTATTCGAAAAACGAATTTTGGCTTCAGAGGATAGCGGGAGCAAAATTTAATTTTTAGTCCCATAGGAGTTTTCATTTCTCTCTTCTGATTGGTCCGCATTCGTGCTTTAGTATGTGTTTATTACTACTGCGATCGTTGCAGAAATTCAAAAAACTTGAAATTCAAAAATGTTTGAGTAGCTGTTGTCTTCGATAAGTCACGTGATCATAGAAGGTTGATACTCCTAGCTTTTTCTCATAGGTAATGATGAAAAATAGTGTGTGTCACTCGGGGCCAAATTTTTTGTTCTCGGGCGGCGTATATTGAATTCCTCGCTGCGCTCGGGATTCTACTATAGAATCCTTCACTTCGCTCTGAATTCAAAATAGCGCCCTCGGGGAACAAAAATTTTCTTTGGCCCCATATAACACAAATAACTATTTTCGCCAACTTTTGAACCTCCCCTCTGTGGCTCTTCTATTAAACGTGACATTGGCGAAGTGCCTTGTGCTGAACTGGCACTAAATAAAGCCAGCAAGCTAAAACAACAACAACGTTTTTCGGCCACAGTGAAATTGGTACAGTCCCGATTTCACCAACGTCAAGCGACATTAAAATAAGGAATAAATTGGGTGTTTTGACAGTTTTTGTATTGAAACATTTAACCGAGGAATAAATTGGGCGTTCTGACAATAGTTGTACTGAAAATCTGCCAAAGTATCAAAACGTTCGGATAAGACTTTTATGAAATCGATCTATTAGGACATAACACATATTTGTATAGGCGGTATTTTGTATAGGCGGTATTATTATGCATTGTTGTACGCACACGCTTTCTCGTCAACAAAAAATAATATTAAACAGCCACTGAGATACAGAAAGTTTGTCGGTAAAGCAGCCGCAGTTTATGTAGCGCGCAACTTTCTAAGCCGTAACTAAGTAAAAATGTTTTAAATCGAATGCTACTTACTGTTTGAAGAAAGTGAGAAAGTCCGTACGGGTCCTTCGATTGCCACGGCCAGTGTCGGTATGGGCCCGTTAGTGGCGGTGGGGTTTCTCTAAACCTGTCCCAGGTCGATGTAACGGGCCGCATACAAAATACACTGTGCCCGGAACCAGAGATTCGTAAGAAGAACTAGATAGCTTACAATCTACTTTTCCTTAGCTTTCTTAAACGGCAAACAAGTGTTGCCGCGCAGAAGTGCGTAAACGACGCGCTGAGTACAGCGCATAGGACTTTCTTAACGCACACATGGATAATGAAACCGTGATTAAAGTAAGAACCAAACTTAAGAACGTCTTAAGCGCCCAGCTAGGTTCGTCGGTTGCACGTTTTTCCGAAACGTTTTCTACGATTTGTTTACCTTTTAAGAGTTTTAAGACGGATAAGGAAAATATAGATGCTATAGAGAGGTTCTCTTCAACGACCGAGCGTGTTCTCCCAGGTAACCTTATGGCTGTTGTGATTTTTTTTGGACCTACTTGATTGGCGCCATTTTGGATTTGATTGACGCCATCTTGTAAGCATAGGTATGAGTGTCTCTGGAACTAATAATATTCCAATGGCGCACTAAGCTCTATAATTTATTAATGATTTCATAACCAATCTCTTTGATATGATTTCATATAAAAAATAGATTAATTATAAAATTTGTTGCGCTATTTGCAATATTATTAGTTCCAGAGACACTCGTATGTCAAATGTGGCGCTTCAAATTGATCCATAATTAAGCTGTCTTTTGTATAAGATTAGCCAATCCAGTGTTTTTCATAGATTAAATATAGAGATAAATGTACCTGGGCTCTTTTCTTCAGTTCTTTTTAGTTGAGAATCCGTCTTATTTTCATAACTAGGTTGACGAGAACTTTCGAAGTTAGCAATCTGCTTTGTTTAACTTATCTCTGTCGGAACAAAAGAAAGTGGTGCACGGAAGGCTCACTATATATTTTTTGTCCGAGCTTTTATGAACTGAATCTATTTATATACAGACCTTGAAGTAAATGTACGTTAATCGTTATTATCCTGTTCGTCGGTGTTTCGTCACCCGGAAATAAATGAATTATTAAGTACACATCAACAAAGGAAATAGATTTAGATACCTTCTGATTCATCTCATAGATTCAAGATTAATTTTAAAATACTCGTACTAACAACAAGTACAAGCCACTTCTATACCTGTCATACCTACGTCTTTACAATATTATTTTGTTTTTTCGACTTTTGAAATTCTTAGGAATACCTAATTTTTTTAATAAAAAAAATATTTTCTGTTTTTTACAAAAAACAAAAAAAAAATATATAAATACAGCATCAAGATTTTCGTAACTTGGTTTCGAATCCTAAATTACCTACCGTAAAAACCTGATCCTTCTTAGTACCTTTTTTTAATACCTTTACATGAAATATTTTAATTTTATTTTTAAATATTTTAATGGTATAAAATAAAATGACACTTTTTGGAGCTGTAAGTGTAACCACACTCCAACTCCAAAAAGTAAAGACTATATCGTTGAATTAAAGTAACAAGTAAAGACTACATCGTTGAATTCCAGGACCCAACTCCTCGATCCTAATTCTGCTGGGGTACTGCCCCCTAAACTGTGGGGATTTAGGAACTCTCGACTGTGAATTCAAGAAGCGAACGAAGTCGCGGGCGTCCGCTAGTTTATAATTTTATTTATAGCTACTTTTCTTTTTCTTTTGAAATAAAACGCTATTGATAGGTTGTAAAAACTTTGGTCTACTTAGACATCTAGACTTCCTTGTTTTATTTTTTTCCAAACAGGCTCCCTCGATAAAAACCGGTAGATTGTTATAATGTTATAATTATGTTGTTATAATCGTGTATAAATCATGAACTCGATTGATTCCATTATTATACCAACCTATCTAGTCTTTATACTAGGTAATAAATAACAATGCCTCAATAGCCCAACGCTTAACGGTGCGGACTGAAAACTGAAAGGTCACAGGTTCGAACCGACCCGTTGCACTATTGTCGTACCCACGCCTAGCACAAGCTTTTCGCTTATTTGAATGGGAGAGGAGAATATAAGTCAAGTTCAACTTGGCTAATACTCTTTATTTAAAAAAAAATGCGAAAGAAACTGTTTTACGAAAGATGTTCATGTTCGTTTTGAAATAAAACTAAGAGTATGAGTCGATTATGAATAGTTATTGTAGGTATCAAGTTACTACATCGTTAAATTCCAGGACCCAACTCCTTAATCCTGATGCTGCAGGCGTACTGCCCCCCTAAACTGTGGGGATTTGGGAACTGACGATTATGAATTGAAGAAGTGGACAAAGTCGCGGGCGTCCGCTAGTAATTCATAAACGAGTTTGACACTGAAGGCTTTTCTTAGAAGCGATGCGGACTATAAAACATTAACATATTAACCTCGTTATTTTATTATTGAAATACGTACATTTGAACGCCCCACAAACATAACAACTTACTTCGGAGAAGTGCAGTAATATTCCAGTCTTTATTTTTGCGATAAGAGCCAGTTGTCTTTTTTTTTTAAATAAAAGTAGCCCATGTCCCTTTCCAGAGCGTCAACTAAAAGTATCCATTCAAAAATTAAGTCAATTCGTTGCTGCATGATTGAGAGACAAACCAAAAAACAAACAAAAAACACTTTCGTATTTTTTATTTCAAGATAGGCCTACGCTTGACGATAATTATGCGTAAAGCAATAATGAGGTTAAAGAGCTTGCCTAGAAGATACCCATCCATTCATACTCAATTATTGAGTATCTTTAGGGTGAGAAAATATATATATATTCCTGCCACATATACCTACCTATAATTATTATTATAGTTATATATGACAGGAATAACCGCGTCGCGAGAATATTCCACACATCAGCAGCTCGATTCAGAAAAAGTAAACTAAAACATTTAATGCAAGTAGTTTATTAGTTAGGATAATAAAAAAACCAAGGAATTTATAACTTTTTAATGAATATCATTTATTCGTAATTTTCTTTGGCTGAATACTTCAGCATTAAAGCGTTGAAAATATCTGGTTTCTTTTCGAGGAGAACTTTAGACACATGGTCATACTTCTTCTTCTGCTTTGGTGAACATTGATTACATTTGGTTTTTATCAGGACCGGGATTGTATCTGAAAACGTAATTTAAGTACATATATAATATAAATTAATATATCTGTGTTACTATCGCTCAAAACACGAATGGGTACAGTAAAATAGGTACTAAAAAATTGGTAGAAAAAGTAATATTTAGTAATAAAAGTAAAAGCTAAATACAGTTGATATAGTAGGTACACGTAAAATGTACGTAGGTACTTAACATCACTTTATTATATTTAAAAAATATAATCAAAAACACGTGTAATTGTTTCTTCCAATTTATTCACAGCAATTCAACTGAACAAAATATTTGCTATTACATATTACAAAGGAGATATTTGTAACCGTGAAAACGTAATTTCTTATAATTTGCCCTATAGTGTTTGTAAAGAGTGTGTAAAAAGTTGCAACAGCTATTTAATTCCTGCAAGTTTAATCTAGCCTGATATGGACCTCTACAAGAAATTGCGGAAGTTACTTGCCAACTTTGTAAGTCAGTAAGATCAGCTGCAATCCAAGAAAAGTATACTTCGTCTCTTTCAGAGAAGGGTTATAGGACATACTCCATCACGTTAACCAGATGCAAATTGGCAGACTTTACACAACTTTGAGTACATTATGGAGAACTCTAAAGTGTTGTAGTTTGGCTACATAGTATTATGTCATAGATAGAGTTTATAAAGATTAGAGTTTTCTATTTCACGTACCTCGTAATCCTTGCAATTCTCCACATGGTTTCTTGTCCATAAGACAGGCAAAAGCAGATTTTGTCTCCTCTTCATTGGCTAGGAGACGTTCTATGTCCAAATTTTCAAAATTGATATTGGAACTGGAAACTATTGTTGTGAAAGTCAAAAACAGAAGCACAATTTTCTGTTTTGTGTGCATCTGTAAACAATATCAAAAAATTCAAGGGGCGGACCAACAAATTCCTGAAAGGCCGGCAACGCATTGGTGGTGCCTCTGGTGCTACAAGTGTTCATAGGTGGCGGTAATCACTTTACATCAGGTGACCCGCCTGCTCGTTTGCTCGCTAAAAATATATTTAAAAAAAAAGTGACTAATTTAATTATACCATTTTTTTATTTGACTTAAAAAAAACAAAAGCACTTTTTGTTATTGTAAAATAATCTATCTGTTCTAAAAGAGTTTTCTGTACGATTACATAATTATTTTGATGGCTTATCCGCCGAAACAATCTTGGTGAGCATAGCCATTAAGCCAAAAATTATTGCGAGAAAATAACACAAGCAAACTAGCAACAAAACTTGCAGAATCAGCTTTGCACCAAAACTTTTTTAGTCTAAGTAAGTTTATACCCTTTTTATACCATTTTAGTCTAATGTGTCACTTAGTAAGTAATTTTAATTCGGGGAAAAATTTTAAAGGTGAATTATGCGATGGCATGGCAGCGAGATTGCTTTTGTAAAAGTTTTTCGTCAAGTCAAAATTAGTTATATAAACATACATTAGTTTAAAACTTTATTTTATCTCTTATTTTGCTTTTATCGTGCGTCGGTTCAATTTTCGTGAAAAACTTGTTTTAATAATAAGTACAGATATCTTTCAGAATCTAATTGTCTAAGAATCTTAAATGCTGATCTGATACCATCAATGTTGGTCAATGGTATTCGTGTCTTGGCAACGATTATTCTCAACATCCCGTTACAGACTTGGTACGTTGCGTGACACAAAGATATCCGTTGATTTAATGATTTCACAATTATCAACTGAACGACCATTTATTTTTCTTGATTATTTTAATTAACTATCATTATCATAATGAGCAACCCATTAACATCTCGCTCCTGCAGGGTGCGCATGGGCAGGGGACAAAAAACTTATCCCCGATTATGTCCACTGACAAGAGATAAAATTATTTTCTCCCTATGCTTAAGCATGGCAACAGGGGAAAGGAGAAGTATATTGTATTTTACATTACACTGTGGATGTCAAATACAAATATGTTTACACCACTGTGCCCATACTCAACGGGTAGCTGAAGCTGAGCGAGAAGTTAAATATTTTATCCTTTCCCCGTGGATAAATTTTCCCCTGTCCATGCTCACCCTGCTGAGTACAGGTCTCCTCTCAAAGTATTGTTATATATGTTTATGTATTAAGTATGTATGCTTTTGCCTAACAAAGTTTTGTTTAGTCTGCGAGGAGTTAGGTTTTTAAAATCTCACGGGAACCTTTTGTCTTCCAACTTCCAAGATAGCATGTAGCCTATGTCACTCTCCAAGTCCCCAACTATACCTATGTAAAAATCACGTCGATCCGTTTCTCCATTGCTGCGTGACTGAAGGACAAACCAATAAACAACCACACTTTCCACTAAACAACCATTAAAAATCTAGATCGGTTCCCCAATAATGGGACCATGTTATTTAACAGTATTTTAGATTACTAGACTTTTTTTTCCTTTTCACTATTTATGCTGTCGGGTTTTTGATTTTTCAAAGATATTAAGTCATCCTCAAAACATGACTAATATTTCCCTTTTCCTTCCAAAAACGCGTAAGACTATTGCTTTAAGTGGACACAACAATGATTAGCAAATTAAACTAATTAATTAATATCGATTGGATAAAAACTAATCTCTTTAACCAATAAAAAATATGTCCGAAAAAGTTATTGTATATATATAACAATTTATTACCACAATTTCACATATTAGGTAAGTGTTTACCTATACTTACATTATAATTACATTTTTGTTCGATTTTTTTGAAAAAAAAAAAGAGAATTAAGTAGAAGAAAATAATTATCTATTTTCTTCCTAATACCTAATTATTTTTCTTTAATTCTCTTTCGAGATACCGTTAAATTTAAATGAACCTATTTAAAATCGAGTCTTTCTAAGCTTCTTTTATTAGTATCAAAGTAAATTAATCGTGAAGAAAATACCACCTTTGTAAAAGTATATAAGATCTACTTACCTTGGAAAATCTTCAGAAACAACTAGACACACTGGGATTATAAAGTCATATTTATATAAGTGATTCCTGCGTCACATCTCTGCAGTTAATGCAATCTTAGTTTTTAATTATCCTTTTTTTCTTCTTCCTTGTTGATTAGTTTCATAAGAATAAGAATTGAAATTAATATTATACAGTTGCTCTAAAAGTTTATCACTGATTAGAATATCTATCCATACCGAAAATAGTATTAGAATAATAAATATGGTTGAGTAATAGTAAATATGGTTGAGTAATAGTAAATATGGTTGAGCGAAGCAATGGCTGGATCATGCGTCATGCTCGTGAACGGGTGCCACCAACGGGAATGGGTCTGCTTTGACTGCCCATCTTGACATCGTTGGATTGGTGTACCTACGTATGCATTTTTGCATTTTTGAAGCTTTATTGTGGAAACAACAATGTGTGGAAAAACATAGCATAGCTTTGAAAAAAAAAATTTTTTTTTTGAAAAGAGCAACTGCTGAGTTTCTTACCGGCTCTTCTCAGCAGAATCTGCATTCCGAACCGGTGGTAGATTTATGAAGTGTCATAAGAGCTACAAGGTAGCCTACATGAAATAAATTAATTTTGAATTTGAATTTTGAATTATTTAGGGTTCCGTACTCGACGGGTAACCAACGGAACCCTATTACTAAGCCTCCGTTGTCCGTCCGTCCATAATTTTAATAACGATAAAAATAATATATAAACAACTAGCTGACGCCCGTGACTTCGTCCGCGTAGATTTAGTTTTAAAAATCCGCGGGAACTCTTTGATTTTTCGGGATAATAATTAGCCTATGTCACTCTTTCGGTCCTCAACTATACCTACTCATGCAAAAAATCGCGTCGATCCGTTGCTTCATTGCGGCGTGATTGAAAGACAAACCAACAAACAAACACACTTTCGCATTTATAATATTAGTAAGGATATTAGTAAAGATGCACGTTTCGTAAATGTGCATTGTTTCACTTAGATACATTTTCTGGGAAACTCACTTGTGTCTGAATCGGTATATTATGTATCGTCACTGACAATACTTTAAAATATCGGTATCGGTATTAAAAAACAGCAATCCGCTTACTAAAGTAGGTCAGTGATTGAAAACTACTAGGATTATATGATATGGTTATACAAGCAATGTTGTGGCTGGTTGCGGTTACGTCACACTGCAACTGCGCAACCAACTTGCTGGACTAGGGTTGCCCACTTATTTTAAGAGACATATTAATCAGCTCGCGTCTGAAGTTTGGCCATAGCAGCCAGTCTTCGGTGGCGGAGACTAACCAAGGACACAGCCGCAACCACAAGTTCACCGTTCGCCACCGAAGTCAATTTCATCCTCACCACCTGGGTGCCTGGAGCACTTCGACCGTCCGTTGTGCCAGATCTTTTTTCCACGTACTTTGAAACTGTGGAACCAACTTCCTGCGACGGTGTTACCACTCAATTACAACATGGGGTTATTCAAGGGGCGGACCAACAAATTGCTGAGAAGCCGGCAACGCATTGGTGGTGCCTCAGGTGCAACAAATGTTCATGGGCGGCGGTAATCACTTAACATCAGGTGACTGGTGAAATTCTCTATTCCCTCACCCGCATAGTCCGATGAGACATGTTTAGGCGCTAAGCACACGTAGCAACAGCACTGGTACGTCAGTTGCAGTTGGAAACAGTGTGGTTGGTAGCCCTACGCCCGACATACAAACACACATGCAACAGTTGTTTGCCTCGACTTGCCCAACCTTTCCTATTTCGGCCGGCTAAGGGTCAGCGCAGACGATATTGAATCGCGTGTTGAAATAAAACTATACGCATCAGTAACTCTAACTATGGCAACTGCAATCCGAGATCTACGACAGCTAGTTCCTTAATAGCGAATAAGGTACATTTCACCACCTTTCTCATCACGATTCCATTTTATCTAAGTTAAGTAAAAGTAAGTGTATTTGAAGAATAATGATTCTTCAAATACAAATACAGAAACACAATTTTTGAAGCAAAGGTTTTTTAAGGCACTTTTGGAATTTTATATGTATAGGGTTTACTTAACTTAGATAAAATGGAATCGTGATGAGAAAGGTGGTGAAATGTACCTTATTCGCTTGGCAGTGCGTCCATATGAGCGGCACAGTAGAGGAAAGAGAAAATGCAATAGGCAGCACATTTTAATCTATGCAAATATAAGGCAAATCGGTAAACTGCAACTCCTAACTTCTTCTCTTGCTAACAGTGTTTGAAAAGGCTTACCTACTTTACCACAAATGTACCTACCGTGATGATTTTTGGTAGCCATTTACAGTCCCTTAATTTTTTACTGCGCTTATGCGGTAATTTTTATAGTTTTGACAGAAATGTAGAAGCCAAAATATTGAAGCATTGTAGCACAAAGTTCTACAAGCAAAAATATTGAAAAAAAATTATTCTATGACTGAATTTTGAGAACTGGAAAGAGAGGCAAAAAACATAGTTTTAGATTTTCATTTATTAAAATCAGTCAACACCAATTATTAAAATAAATAACAATTTTTCACCATATATCTTATACAAAAGATCACAAATGCATTATCTTATAAATTATTATTTAAGTACGTCTTACCAAAACCAAATTATTGATTTTCTTAAACACATCTAGATTTTGAATCTATTTTATCACATTGACTCAACTAATTGGTCCATAATATTAATTTTTGTTGGCGATAAATTATTATAAGTAAGATACTGGTTTTGAATATATCTACTTCGTACTATATTATTAGTAGTAATTTATTTCTGGTCAGGGCTAATTGTACTATGACGTCAGAATATCTTTAAGGTCCAGTCATATTTAAATCTTATGTAGGTTAACCTTCCAATTATTTTCAATTTCATAATCATTGGAATTTTTTCAGAATTTCGTATCAGAACTACTCTTCCCAGTCACTTGGTGAAAATTTACTTTCATTCCTTAATAGTAATATGTACTTAAGTTATCTTATTCCTAATTTGAGTACAGGTAAAAAAGTACTGGCGTTCAAAAGCAGACTGTCTACATTTTGTTTTAGGTGCAAGGCCTACCAAAGTAAGTCGCGAGTCGAAAACGTTTTTAATGATAACAGCATATAAGTTCAGTTTTAGGCAGTACTGAGTACTTACTATATGATTGAAAACAAAACACGAACCACGCTTGTTTTAACTACCTATAACCAAATGAATTTCTAACTTTTCAAAAGTACCTCACATATCGGTGGCATCGTCTGCGACGGGCCTTTTTTGTCTTTCAAATAACTTGTTGGCATTTTTCCACACAGATAAATATCTTCTTACACTTCTGGATGCGGTATTGCGCGCTAGAAATAATATGGTAGCACGATGAATATTTTCTATTAAATTTTAAAGGCCTCCCGACGCCAGAAAGAAAGTGTTGCTGATGAAATACCTACAGAAAAAATTACACATACTTCTTACTTCAATATTGATTATAAATATCCACCAGAGTTTCCTATGCGGAAGCTCAATCCTGTTGGAATAAAGCTTTAATGATCTATGCAACCCCAAAATGTTATGTACGACGCTGCTTTATTATTTTTTATCTCTGCTGTATCAGGTGTCGGGATAAGACTGATTTTGTTCGCCAGTACCTCAGTAGTGTATTGATTTAGTTTTCGTGGACGAATTTCTCGAAATTCACTCGGAACTTGCCGGTTGGATCAACCTTCTTCACTAAATCTTCCCACAGCTTAGGATGCTTCTTCTGGATTGCCCTGATCACCTTCTTGATGTTCAACTTCTGTTTGTCAGTGCATTTAGCACAAATTGTTTCCACGGCCTCTGGGAGGGCTTCTAAAAAGAGAGATAAACTTCTTAATGATAATAATTAACAATTCAAATGAACATTTACCTACATCCTGAACACCTAACTTAAAAATCGTGTTAACTAAAATCTATACAGTAAAAGCTCCTTATTCGCGGGGTATACGTTCCGTAAACATGCCGCGAATACAGAAACCGTGAATACAGAATGGTAATTTGTATGGGATTATAGGGGATACGTTCCTAGGTGACAAAATAAAAAACAAACATATAAAAAAATAACAATTTAATTGAAGTTTTTGACCATACTTATTAATTAATATCGTCAGGCTTAGGCAAAGGTTTAAAGAACTTTGTAATTTTTTCTTGCTTGGCAGTTTTTAAAAGCTCCTTCAGTTCAAACTGATATTCAGCAGTGGCATTAGCAATTTTCCTCTTAAAAATAAGACTTCGTTCCATGGACGGATCAATTTTCATAAAGAAATCACACAGCTCATTTGCCATTCTTAAACCTTCACTAAGATTTTTCAGATTAAATGTCACATTTCCAGTGCTTGTTGAAGCCTATGTACCGACTAAATCCGCGAATAAAGAAATCTTTAGCCGCGAATAAAGGAATTGGGTCACAATTTTTTAATCCGCGAATAGTGAAACCGCGAATGAAGGAAGCGCGAATAAGGAGCTTTTACTGTACTAATATTAAAAAGCTGAAGAGTTTGTTAGTTTGAACGCGCTAATTTCATTAACTACTGGTTCGAATTGGAAAATTCTTTTTGTGTCGGATAGTCCATTTATCGAGCAAGGTTTTAAGCTATATAACATCACGTTGCGACCAATAGGAGCGAAGCATCACTGAAAAATGTTGCAAAAACGGGGAAAATTATCCATATTTGAGGGCTTCCGTTGCGTGCGATTTGGTATAGTGGTAGCTGATACCCCGGGTCAACATATAGGATACTTTTTATTCTGATAAACAATAAGGTTTATCCGGGATAGGGGATGAAAGTTTTTATTGATTTTGCTCCATAACTTCGTCAAATCTAAACCGAATTTGATAATTCTTTTTTTATCATAAACTATGTACTATAAGAAATATTTTGTGCAATTTTGGTGAAGATCTACTAAATATTATCGGAGATAGAGGAAATTAACTTCTCGCGTAGCAAATCACTCAAAACTTTTTCCACACGGACGAAGTCGCGGCCGCGGGAAATCAGCTAGTCTAAATATAAATATTGAATGCAAAAACTTGTTGCGAAAGAAAAAAGGTCATGGATACTAGTGAATAGACATCGATTTTATTATCTTCTACTGCGCATATTACTTTTTACTATATTCTAAAGCTGGCGAACTGAGCATGCAATGAACAAAATTTGCGTGACAGGCTTAGAGGAAGTTTTTCTTTTTCTTGTATTTGTCCGCCATATTTGATTTATCATTACGTCATACGCTCGAACCACTATGAGTATAAATGCCAACGATACTTTATTTATCAAAATCGTATGAGTAGTTTGGCATCTATGAACCCTTAGACTAATAAACACACACACATAACTGCCATACCGGTGTCAAGTAGAAAGAAAAAATATACAGGTCTGTCAATTCACCCCTTACTAGAGTATTGCCTATCTTCCTTGTACACTATTCTCAATTTATATACACCTATGTATAAATCAGTGTCACTGGCCTTACTCTATGTTTATTTATAAGGACGTTCATAAGGTCATTAAAGGTCTTACCTGCCTAATAAGGATAAATATTTATAGTAAATATCATGTGTCATGGCATTTCACAAATGAATTGAATGCATTTTGCTACCGGGCAAACTTTGTTTTTCGGCGTTGTGATATTTTTCGAACATTAAAAACTTGGGCTATTTTTAGCTGCAGGTGATTAAACCCGATTTCAAGTAATTAATCACTCGGTGGCATGGCTCCCACCAGATCAGACCGGAGACAATTCCAAAATTGACCACGCCGGGAATCGAACCCGAGACCTCCCAATTATAAGACCACGGAGCTCACCACTGCGCTACAGAGGTCGTCAAATTGTCGGTGCGATTCATCACAACTCTGACAAGAGTGACCGATTGAAAAGAAGTAAAGAAGAAGATATGCAAAATATCTACCTATGTGCCTTTACATATATCTATGAGATGTTTTAGTGGAAAGGTACCTGTTACGTTGGTCAATTAAATTTTATGTGTCATAAACATTTTCGCGATATATGGGCACATTACAATAACCTTGACCTCAACCTTTTTATGTATCAGACGCAATTTATTCTGAGCTCACGTCGAATAAATATGTAGCACTTTGTAAACATTACACACGCGGCGTATGTCAGTATTGGTTACCTGCAAACGGATGTGTCGAAAGGATAATGTTCTTCTAAGTACATATTGCTTTACCAATAGTATCCTTCTCTTTATGATACTTACAACATCTAATTAAGAACAATAAATCGATGTTCTAGAAGACAAAATCCCTATAAATATTTTAGACTTCATTAGTGGTTCAATGACATAATTATGAACACGAGTAGTACTCTGTACTACGATATAATATGTTTTAGTTGGAACGGTCGCTATTTCGATCCAGTTGCACGGACTTTGGTCCCGATGTCAATTTGAAGCTGTCAAGGGTAGAATCTACCTATCTACCCCATTTCTTGGTCTTTTTGAAGAACGTCATAAAAAAGTTAGTCACTTTTTAATTTCGAAATGTTTTATAAACTTCTAATACATAAAAAAATATATACGCGACGAATTGAGAACCTCCTTTTTTTCGTCGGTTAAAAAGTAGAGCCAATTTGGTCTTTTGTACTCAAGTCAAAAAATTTTTTCGGGTGCTGGTGATGCTTATAATATACAAACATGTATTGTGTATTGACCTTATTAGATAGACGTAGACGCAATGGCTATTTTTTATTCCAAAAATAATTATTAGAGTTTTTTCTTAAAAATTATGACTTGATACATATTAGGGACTTGGTAACCACTTGGCGTAAGGCGCAAAGATAGCTTGCATTACTAGAATACTCAATTTTTATCCCGGAAAACCTGTAAGTAGCTCTCACGGGATAAAAAATAAACCTAATTACGCGATGAAGTCGCGGGCATTATCTAGTACATACTTATGACGCAAAACTGTAGCCAAAAAAAAGCCAAATTCTTTTATAATAATTCTAAGAAAATAATATCCTTGAATAGAACTTAATTAAAATTAGAGATTTACGGGCTATCACGTCAATAAGTCGCTATCAATAAATAGATTTTATTATAACTAGATAACCTGTTTTCAAATGATAAAACTGCCAGAGGCCTGGAAGGCTAAAAATATTAAAAAAACAAAATACTAACTTGCTATGCTCAAAACAACTAAGTTTCCGAATATGTTTCAGAATTTTCATAAATTATATTATTAGTAGATAGCTCCGACCACAGAAGCGCTTAATGGCAGATATTTGTCGTAATCTGTCATGACATTTAACAATGAAGTACTCTAATATACTCTTCGTCGTTCGGAACAAGTTTTTCGCTTGTTTTGTTAGTATATAACTCAGTAGAATATCATAGTATAAGACTGCATTATCACTTAAATAAGTTCATGTTATCACAGTCAAGGCCAAGTTTTTAAAATTAAATAACTTACTTTTGAAATCTGTTCCTTCAGGGGTGCATCTGCCCTTATCTAAGAAGCAGTTGATGTAAGATTTGAGCAATCTGTCGTTTTCAATCAAGGTGTTAACGTCGAAATTGTCATATTTGGAGTTGTATTTCTCTGCACCGTACACCACCAAAACCAGGCAAGCCAAAACCGCTAAAGTCTTCATTGTGATTATTCTGAAAATATAAAGACAAATTGTAATTAGAACAACAATCGACATCAAAGTAGTGTATTGAAACCTTAATAGCCCAACGGTTAAAGGTGCGGACTGAAAACTGAAAGGTCGCAGGTTCGAACCTCACCCGTTGCACTATTGTCGTACCCGCTCCTAGCTTTCTGCTTTGAAGGGGATAGGAGGATATTAATCAACTTCAGCTTGGCTAATATTCTTTTTTTTTTAAAGTGTTGAATAAATATGCCCAGATCCCACAGATCTAATGAACCGCCTAAGCCTAATTAGATGGCACTTAATAAAAAGTTAAGTTACTTAAGTAACTCTTAAGGGCTACGGACGATCGTGAAGTTTGGATTTAGATTATATCCGCTAAGGGTTTGGTACTTTTCCTAGCCTATTTTCCTAGCCTATTTTCCTAGCCTATTTTCCTAGCCTATTTTCCTAGCCTATTTTCAGAAGCGAAGATCAATTTTTAATACCGATGCAATGACTGTAAACTTGTACCCGCCGTTTAAACTAGTTTTGGACAACGTGTGATGGTCTTCACTGATGTGCTGACGTGATCGATTGGATTGGAGTTTGAATCTAGTTTTATATTCGTCGTTATAAAAGATTTGATTTTAATCCTACTGATCCTACTAATATTATAAATGCGAAAATTTTTATGTATGGATGAATGGACGGAGGGATGTTTGTTACTCAATCACGCCGCAACGACTGAATCGATTTGGCTGAAATTTGGCACAAAGATAGATTATAATCTGGAATAACACAAAACTACTTTTATCCCAGAAAATAAGAGATATCCCGTGGGAATTAACAACCTCAAGCTAGGGAATTCATGGACATTAGCTAGTAAATGAATAACGAACTAAATAATATTAAATGAAAAATGATAAAGGTGATTGATGTTGAGTAATGGGTTTATCAAATTGAATCAGAATGAAACAATGGAATATTAAACAAGTTCTTAGTAACAAAGCTAATAAGTAGCATCCATGGGCATTGAATACGTGATTCGCATACCAAAGCACTAAGTATGTCCCAACACTATATGAAAAATAAAAGATCCAAATCAATTGAATGTTCCTTATGTACTAAGCATGGACAAAATACTAATAGAATTAATTTGGGGCATACAAGGGTAGACCCAAGAGAAATAAAAAATCATAATTATTAAAATATTATGAAAGATAAAATCTTATAAATTGTATAACAATAATATTAAAAAAAAAATTTATCACGATGCACAAAGTTTGGAAAAAAATAGTAGACACAATCAAAGTACATATTCGTCCTAAATCTCTTCGGCATTTTAACAAAGATTTTACTTATACGTTATTGGTTCCAAATCACTGGAGGTATGAGTTATGAAATACTGGTCAAGATCGTTAGTTTACCACAATGATTATGATATTTTTGGCACTGCATTTTAATTATAAATTTTATGGCGTTCAAGAAGGTTATCGTATCACAAGATGCACGGGAGATGTATAGTATAATCGAAGAAAACGTAATCTAGATTCTCCGTGTGTAAGTGTCACACCAGGTTATGAGAGCATCGAGCCGATTGTTACGTAACACATTCACAAATCGGTTGTCGTTGACACTGATTGCAATAATGCAGACCGTTCACCCACCTTTTACTCTCTATAGGACCCAAAGAACTAGCCGCCGCTGAAAGCGACAGTGCTTTTATATTGACGACCACTAAACCACCACCTTTGCCACCTCACAGACCAAATACAGTGACATTAACGTATTCAATTCTAAGCCTTTTGTTGGTGTTGATAAGAACCTTTATTTGGCGTACATTAGCATACATCGAGGCCTCTCTTTGTTGTCGAAATATATCAAATACGATTTGGTACTAAACATTACCAGGAAACTAAATTGAGTAACTCAGAATCCCCTGGCGTTGGTAAATAAGGAAGAATATAATAATAACCACGTTCCCACTAACACATGAGAGAAAGAAAGAAAAAGGCATTTATTTAAAAAATTGTGCCACAAATCACGATAGTCTAAGGTAGATTATCCCGGCACTTCCACTTCTCAAGTACTTTACCAAAAACCTAAGCAGTAGAAGCGCCGGGTCAACATATGTCATGCTGAATAGATATCGCTGACACTATAAGCTCTTTACATAACTAGTTCGAAGAAGTTCGTTGAAGTCGAAGAAGATGTAGGAATGATAACTTCGCACCACCACCATCAACTTCAAAGTGACCAACAACAGGAAACGACTCGCAAGGAGCCACTGGATACAAGCGGAAAACCGAAGGGTGTAGAAGTCCCTACAACAAACCTATATACAGTGGACAATGGACATCTTCATTTTAACCAATAAAAAATTTTGCTGTCTTGTGAATCAGGAATGAATCAGGAGAGGTGCTTTGAAATACACGCACAGATTCTTCAAAATTTATTTTGACATAATAATAGTTTTTTCTACTGCTAATGATGTATTTATCGCGATGCAGATAAAATCCCAAAGACTATGATGGATGTCATTTATCCAGCTAGCCGTAATTACATTTATGAAAATACTAGCTGATGCCCGCGACTTTATCCGCGTGGATTGAACTCTTTGATTTCACGGGATTAAAAGTAGCCTATGTCACTCTCCAGGTCCCCAACTATACCCATGCAAAAAAATACGTCGATCGGTAGCTTTGTTGCAGCGTCATTGAAGGACAAACCAACAAACAAACACACTCTCGCATTTAAAACACGCCGTCGCGGTACTTTCCTCATATTTTTTGCGTACCAAATATGTACTTACTCCTAATTTCGCGATGGCAAAACTGTTTTCTAACTTTGAATCGCCCGAAAATTCTTCTTCTTCTTCACTAACCGATAGACTTACTTACTGCTGGACAAAAAGCCTCTTTCATGGACTTCCACAGTTCTCAGTATCTTTCCCAATAAGAAGTGTGAAAACTAACTTTTAGCTTTTTTACGTGGAAACGTTATTACTCGTATTATTATCAGTTAATGCTCGAAGGTTAATGGTTAAAAGCAATGTCGTTTTAATTTGATTAATGCTCCTATGACGTACTTCTTTTCAGGTTTCACTTGATATTCTATGGGTGTTTTTTTAGTTCCTAGCAGCCATTATGTGTTTTTAGGTATTTTTTGTCAAACGTATTATATCTAGACAGACAGACTTCATTTGGACCGCGAGCTGACAGCAAAATTGCAGTTTTTGTGCAATTACTCTATCATGACATGTCATGATACAGTAATTAGTAAATTAGGATCGACTGTAGGTAAGTTTCGCGACAGTTTCAACTGCGTAATGACTTCATCCAAACTGTAATTTTGCCTGCAGACTCAATACAGTGCGTCTCTCTAGAGTCTAGCCAATTAGATCTTAACTTATTACTAGCTTATTATTAATATAATGAATATTATTTAATATATAATACCTATGAATAATATTAATATTACAATACATATATCTTAATAATATCTTTTACAAAAAGTGTCTTTTTTACTAACTGTAGGTACGTTTGTGGATAAGTAAAAAAATAGTCAATTAAGAATTTTGTGATGCATTTCCTGTCACATTGTACATATCTACCGCTTAAATATGGCTAGACCTCACTTACTTAGGCTACCTAGTTTTTTATCCGCTTACATTAAGGCATACCGCCTTATAATGGAACAGGTAATACTTAAAGCTTAGCTTAGGTAATTACTTAAGCGGGTTGCAGACCAAGAGCTAAGCTAAGTTAGTTTAGCTTAGCTCGCATAGCTGACGCAGTTTTCCATACTTGTGTGCAGACCGCAAACTATGTGAACTAAGCTATGTGAGCTAACTAAAATATGCGAAGCTATGTTAGTTGTGTATGCCGATGCGCAGCTACGCGAGCTAAGCTATGTCCCTCCCGCCTTCCCCGCACGCCCTTCGCACATCCTTCGCCAGTGCTGTCGATAATATAACTGAAAATGTTCATCATCTAATTCGTAAAATAAAGTTCTAAACTCTCCACTTGCGTGCCGAGATTCAATGTGTTGACATATCCAAGGTCTAGAATGTCGTTTTCTTATATAATAATAATAAGTCAGTATTAATCTTCTTTTTCTATGTGTAACGTATTCATCATCGAAACTTTCTTCATCGATTATATTCATAGCAAGCGCCTGACGTCCGTCTTTGAACTCCGCAACACTAACTGAGCTTTGGCTTAGCTCTTTGTGTGCACGCCATTTATTTCTATCTTAGCTTAGTTTGGCTTAGCCTAGCTTCCCTAGCTTAGCTTTGGAATAGCTTAGTTTTCGGTCTGCAACCCGCTTTAGCGTTTTGAAGGCTTTTTATTTTATAAAACGAGTAAAAAGCAAAAACACAAATTATAAGTAGGTATTGTGCTATAACTAAAAACACAAATGTAATAACTTATTACATTGTAATATTACGTAGCAATACATTAATATGGTAATATTTTGTTATGAAAAAACCAATTGCTTAGTTTCTTGCTGGCTCTTCTCAGCAGAAACTGTGTTCCGAACCGGTGCTAGAGTCTTGACTCTTGACGTGTCATAAGAGTTACAAGTTGACTTACATGAAATAAATAGTTTTGAATTTTGAATTTTAACTGATACTCAGGCTACTTACCCAGGGCACACCGAAAAGTCACTCAAGTTCTTGATACAGCAAGTTCGAAAACTGCGTAATATTTATTTCGTGGATCGAGTTTCCGCCGAAGTTCAGCGTAGTCGTTCGGTGTGAATTTTTTAAAGGCTTCGAATGTTCTCCGCGCAAACCTCTTTTGCGATGGAGAGCATTTAACGCACGCCGTACGGACAACCTCTGGAAGTATTGCTGCAATATTGGAAACGTTCAATATTATCCATAAGTCTATGATATAGTATATGTATAAAAAGAGGTGGATATGTTACAAGCGTGGGGTAAATGAAGCGCGTAATGGCAGATATTTGTTGTAATTTTTCATGTCATTTAATAAAGAAGTACTCTATTAAACTCTTCGTCGTTCGGAACAATTTTTTCGTTTGTTTTGTGACTATATAATTGATTCCTAGTAGAATATCATAGCCATAAGTAGAATTTTTTTGAATGTCGTGTGCCAAAGACTGATCCACGCCTGAGATGACCAAAGAGCTGGCGCTTATTTAGTCCAACGGCTAAACCTCGCTGTCCAACCAGGTAATAGCGCTAGTATTTTGGACACCATGCCCAGTAGGCCAGTAACGTCCACTTGGATGGCATGTATTTTTTGTAAATGTATTTTTTTATATTATTCATCTTTATGCTATTTTGTAACATTAAATAAAATATTGTAGCAGAAAGCTTGTGCTAGGAGTGGGTACGACAATAGTGCAACGGGTAAGGTTCGAACTTGTGACCTTTCAGTTTTCAGTCCACACATTTAAGCGTTGGGCTGTTGACAATGATTTCTACTCTCCTCCTTCCCTCTTTTTATATATATAAATATCTCAAGAGGCTTTATCATTACTTATTATACAGCTTGAAATTTCATTGGTTATGTTTTCCCGCAGCGAAATGATTTTGTCTTGGTACTACAATCGATTTATATGAATCAAAATCAATTATGGCTCACCTCATGCTTTAGTTTTAAATTGAGAGAGATTTGTTTTTTAATTACATAATATAAGCATATAAGTTATATACTAGGCATAAGCAAGAAGTTGTACACAACAACAAAGTTCATTTAAAACCTTATAATTTATACTAGACGATGCCCGCGACTTCGTACGCGTGGATAAAGGTTTTTTGATTCCCGCGGGAACTCTTTAATTTTCCGGGATAAAAAGTAGCCTATGTTTTAATCCTGGGTATGAGCTATCTCCATTTCAAATTTCAGCCAAATCGGTTCATTCGTTGTGGCGTGAAGGAGTAACAAACATACACACACACACACACACACACACACACACATACAAACTTTCGGCTTTATAATATTAGTGTGATAGTGTGATGTGATTTCGTTGGCATGCGGCCTTCAATTACTCTTTACATTTATTTACAATCACGATCAAAGTTTAAAAATTATTGATTCATGGGTCAAGATAAACTAGCATGAAAAATAACACCTATTATAATAATTTATTTACATTATTATTCAAGTGTAGATAGATAGCCAACTTAAGATTGTATGCATATTATTTTTAAGTATATTTTTTATTATCGTGATTCGTTGAATTATCTGTTTGATTTCGTAAGAGCCACTTTTTTCTCGGAATATACAGTAGTTTGTCACTCCTTGCAAAATCATCTGGCTACCTATTTGTAAAAGTAACATCAAAATTTGTTCCTGGTGTTTGGATTCTGTTAATAATAAAGTAATATTTAACTATGTACTTTGAAGGACCGATATAGATCATCGAGTCGCGAAGCTGACGTTGTAATATACCTATGTAGGGCATAATATATAGGTAAGTATGTAAATTTCGAAGAACTGATTTTCTTTAGGGTCACAAGATGTACAAGATGCTGGAGTAGTGACCTCGCACCGGATAGCAGTGTCGGTAGATCCCCCGTTAGGTGACATAAGACGAGTCCAAAGGAGATGCTGGATGCATGCGCCGCAAGATCGAGGCATATGGAAGTCTAGGTAAGAGATATATATGTCCAGCAATGAACATCTATCAGTCGATAAAAGAGAATATAATTGATGTACCTACATTTAAATAATTTTCTTTCATAATAATGAAATTAATATAATCTTCAATTGAATACAATATAATCTTCAATTGAATACAATTGAAGATTATATTATACTTCAATGCGTGTGGTTGTTATCCGGATGTAGAATATCAGCAAAAAATAGCAAAAAATATTAGGTAGGTATGTTAATTCGAGTTAGTTTAAAGTTTACCGTCATACAGTAATAATAATAATTAGTCTAGTCGTCATATTTGAAGGCCCCCCGCGCACTACGCGCCACGACTACGGTTTATTAACCGTAGTAACCACAGGCGTCCTTTAAGTCTATTATAACTTTTAAGTTTACACTACTGTCTGTATCTGTCATTAAGCATGAGCAAAAGCTGCAGAAACTATCCCTTTTTCGTACATAATTGATCGATTTACGCATAGTACTTTCATTTCATTTCATTCGTCAGACAAATATTAGGCAAGCAGCGCGCTTTTAGCCGCAATAAAATTTTAAACTTCGATTTCCTTTTCCGGTACTCATCAAAGACCTCTTTTAGGAGTTATATGCAATGTGAAGCCTTGTTCGTGTGGCTGAATTTATGGTGTTCTTACTACATCAATGCATTTTAACCAATAGCGGGAGATTACCAGCTAATTAGAGATCATTGCGATCGTTGCACTGATGCAATAAATTTTAGGGATTACCAGGAATTACTACTGCATTCCTCGGAGTTCACCATTTTTTTTTTCTTTCAAACGGCTGTAAAATCTCCCCGTACCCGAAAACGGGTGCGTTAGTTCCCGCACTTAACTAGTAGTAGTAGTAGTAGTAGTACTGTGTAACTCTTTACTGAAACGACTCGGTGAGTTAGGAGAAACTTTAGTAGAGAATTGGTGATCCAAATGACTCAAATGAAACAGTTAACTGATTTGAATCTTTGAACTGATTCAGATACAAATGATCCGATCTTATCGAAGATGCATTTTTGCCATCTTTGTTAGCTAGTGTGGTGGACTATCGCCTACACCTTTCTCATTCTGAGAGGAGATCCATAACCCAGCAGTGACTTGGTAGACTTAGCTACACGACGTGAGGCGATTAGTGATTGCAATTTAATTTTGAGATTTTGATGAGCGTCAACATGATCTGCGAAAAGGAATCGCGGTCGTTGCGTGTAGTGCGCTAGGACCCTTAGCAGACAAAATGTTTTTTTGCGGGTAAATGACACAATATTTGTCTTCGCTATTTACATAAGAGAGTACACAAAGCACAAAATTCGAATTGCTAGTTCATATTTATTGTGCAAATGGATTAATTATAATATAGCTGCGAATCATAATATTATATTTGAAAATAGCAAGATGTTAAAACAAATGTTCAACGTATGCAAATAGGTACTAAAAATTGTTGTAGAAACCCCTGTAGTTTCTAGAACTAAATTCTAGACGTATTCAAATAGGTATAATCCAGTCAAAACAAGGTTTAACCTCTGGAAAATTGCGAAAGTTTTGAAACTTTGCACATCGAATTATGGGTCCCTAGGGATGAATATACCAAAAGTCCTCATGCGTACGAGGCGAGCTCTAGCGGCAATTAGCGGAAACAGGACCCTTTTTTTGGTTTTTTGTTAATATCTCGAGAATCTTTGGTCAGAGGTAAAAGTTTACTACTACATAATTAAAGCTTATTAAATTTGCAACAATAATAATTATATCCATTTTTCTTGAATTCCTAATAATTACTGAGTTTTAGGCCACTAAAAGATAGCTTTTTCGAAAAATCACGCTAGCGGCGCCCGGTACAATATGGCATCCCAAGTAGCACAGATAGCTGTATAAATACTCACTTTTAGACCTATTTGAAACTCTATGCATATTAAGACTCTTTTAAGAGTACACTGGTGATCCTACAGCTGCATAATAGCTGTCAGTGATATTTAAACAGCTTAGGCTGAATAAGGGCTGTTTAGTGGATAAAATTACGCCAAATGCTGTATAAGAGGTATTTGTGAACTCTTATTACACTGACTTATTAAGGGGGCACGTGTGAACTATTATGAAGTTAATAGCTATATAATGGATGATATGTGACCCACATTACAGCTTAACATGAATCCACCATTTTATTGTATAACCTCATAACCTATATAAATATACTGATTCATTTTTCAACTTTTATGATGTTTTGTGTATGAATTAGGAATGGATTGCATTAGTTTTTACTTCTCGATATCATAATAACAACTTTTTATCTTATAATTCTTTTCAAAGCACTAAAAATTGTTTATTCAAGTTTTCATCACGGCTTATTTATATCACGAAACTAATTAAAAACCGAATATTTTCGTGGCGCACTAAAATTTTCTTAGGTAATATATATGTATAATGTCAGTAAAATTACATTCCCAATCATTTTTCTTTTATAAATATGAAAACAATGCACTTAACTTTGAATATATAACCACACGTATTCAATCAAATTCAATTCACTCCACGAAGTATATTAATTTGCTAGATTTGTATTATCTATGGTTTGCTACTTCTATTTTACGTCACGTGACATATTTGCTGAATAAAGAGTAACTTGTAATCAACTTAAGGCTGTATAATTTGTGCCCATTTAAGAGGTATAAGAGCTGTATACGGCCGTATACAGCCCTTATGCAGCTTTTTTATACAGCTTTAAGCGTGACGGGAATTCGTTATTCAGCTGCTAAGCAGCCTTCGTGTGCTACTTGGGATTTGTAATAATATTTAACAATCATGGTTTATCATTTTTTTTTGGGTACCAAGGGTGATTCAGAAAATAAACTTCACAGTTATGTACAAAAAAAAGACATATTGTTTATTAAACAACTAGCTTTTGCCCGCGGCTTCGCTCACGTTAAGTTAAATTTTTCAAACCCCTATTTTACCCGTCGTACCCCCTTAGGGGTCGAATTTTCAAAAATCCTTTCGTAGAGGATGCCTACGGCCTAATAGCTACCTGTATGCCAAATTTCAGCCTGATCTGTCCAGTGGTTTAAGCTGTGCGTTGATAGCGCCGCGCCGCTAGCGTGATTTTTCGAAAAAGCTATCTTTTAGTGGCCTAAAACTCAGTAATTATTAGGAATTCAAGAAAAATGGATATAATCATTATTGTTGCAAATTTAATAAGCTTTAATTATGTAGTAGTAAACTTTTACCTCTGACCAAAGGTTCTCAAGATATTAACAAAAAACCAAAAAAAGGGTCCTGTTTCCGCTAATTGCCGCTAGAGCTCGCCGCGTACGCATGAGGACTTTTGGTATATTCATCCCTAGGGACCCATAATTCGATGTGCAAAGTTTCAAAACTTTCGCAATTTTCCAGAGGTTGGGCCATTTTTTGAGGTTTTTTATAGTACTAAAGATTGTTGTAGATACCCGTGTAGTTTCTAATAGATCTATCAATTTACAATACTTGTAATGTATAAAAACTCAGAAACATACAATCGACACGCCTTGGCTTCGTAGAGTGTCGTCATTGCCTCTCATACCTATGTGACGTTTTGTCGCTTCATACGACAGAGACGACGCTGTAAGAAGTCAAAGATACGTTTTTATTACAAGATAGACAATCAATGACTGGAATCACTAACGAGGTCGATCCGTCTGTCTGTCTGTCCGTTTGTTCCGGCTAATCTCGGGAATCACTGGACCGATTTTGACGGGATTTTCACTGGCAGATTATATAGCAGATATAAGTTATTTTTCAAGCTACAGAAATTTTTAAAACCTAATTCTATGCGAACGAAAACGGGGGCAAAAGCTAGTCCTTACTAATAAATGCGAAAGTGTGTTTCTTTGTTGGTTTGTCCTTCAATCACGCCGCAACAAAGCAACGGATCGACATAATATTTTGCGTGGGTATACACTATACATATCGCTCATTTGCGACAAGGGTGACATAATTCAAAATTCACCAATTTTTGTGTCGAAAATTTATATTTTTTGCTATAAAAACAACATTACAAAAAAATAAGAGCGAGAGAGATTGTGACTTAATGCTCTGTCGCTTTGTTGGCCGCTGTGTTGTTTCGAGACCGCAGCATCCACAAAACATTACTCTCTAACGTGAGAATTCTCTCATCGTCGATTTTGAATTATGTCATCCTTGTCGCAAATGAGCGATATGTATTTGAGGACCACATATGTATTGAGGACGCGGGCATCAATAGTCAGTAGATAAACAACAATGGTCACGGTGTCTTAAAAGGCACTTTTTAAATTGAATTCCATGTTTTAAGCACATCGAGATTAATTGACGCACATAAAAAATTGTGTTTTTTACGCAACGTCTCTTCCGCAAAAGTTTATCTAGACATGTATACGAGTATGTTATACAATCTTGACAAGCAATCTCGTGTTCGCATATAATTGTACTAGGTACCTGGCATCGAGAATTTTCAGACTAATGTATTCCTACATACAAAGTTCGCTAGGTGGTGGTTTGGTATTACTTAAAATCCTACTTCCTCTTCTTCTTGACACTACAGGTAGAGGGGTCGTGATCATCACGAGGTGACGTTCTTAGCATTCGCCACTTCTCCCTACTGGCTGATATCCTGGTACCAAACAGACTTTATTTGGTCACTTCGACCATCCGTTGTGCCAGATTATTTTTCCACGTACCTACTTCGATACTGTGGAACCAACTTCCTGCAACGGTGTTCCCGCTAAATTACGACATGCGGTTATTCAAGGGGCGCACCAACAAATTCCTGAAAAGCCGGCAACGCATTGGCGGTGCCTCAGGTGCTACAAATGTTCATGGGCAGCGGTAATCACTTAACATCATGTGACCCGCCTGCTCGTTTGCTCGCAAAAAATAGATATATAAAAAAAGATGTTTCCCTGCCAAAATCGCTCAACGCGGAGTTTTCTTTAAAAAAAATATTTTTACTTACCCTTGAAAACTTTGCCGATAGGGGTACACGGGCCTTTATCCAAAAAGCAATCCATATACTTTTTCAAAAGACGCGGGTTCTGTACAAAATGATCTATGTCGTAATAATCGTACCTCCGGTCGTAGTAAACTTCGGCAAAAACGCAAAGAGTAAACGCGTAGAGTATAAAAATTTTCATTTCACGAGTGGGTAAGGTTGTTATATTCTGCAAACTTTTTCCGACTAATACTGAGTGCGCTTTGATCAATTATATGTGATGGAATGAAATAATTAAACGAAGCTATCAAAACATCCTTTTTCAACTCCAAGCAATTTTTAGCCTTCAAACAAAAAAGATCCATCAACAAAGCTAACAAAAAAGACGTGGGGTGTTTCATAATTACTAGCATTTGAATTTGATTACGCATTACTTTGTGCACGGTGCTACCGATTTTGTAATATTTATTCATTCTTGACTCCTGTATAGCTAGCATGGGCAGGGGATAAAAATTTTATCCCCCGATTTTATCCACTGACATGGGATAAAATTATCTTTTTCCTATGCTAAATCATGGCGACAGAGGAGAAGGCGATGTATATTCCTATAAGTAAATCCATAAATGGCAATGAGTGTTATTTCCACCATTGTGCCCATGCTCGACGAATGGATAAAACTAAGCGAGAGGATAAACATTTTATCCCCTGTCGCCATGCTAGAAGATAATTTTATCTCTTGTCAGTGGATAAAATCGGGAATAAATTTTTTGTCTCCTGCCCATAGGTACTTTTGCAGGTGTTTTTAGGATGGATACTATCTTAGATGGATCAGGATCGAGCGGATTTCAAATCGCCATGGTACATAAATTTTATATACCTAGTACAGAATTATCGGCGTAATTAATATGCATAACTTTGCCAAATTATACAAATAGTCTCTGCGCTAGTTGGTTATATACCTACTCGAAGCTGCGCTATGTATGCTGCGGACAGACGGACAGACGAACAGACAGACGGACGGACGGACGGACGGACGGAGGGACTTGGCGAAACTATAAGGGTTCCTTGTAGTTTTACTACGGAACCCTAAAAACTATTCATAGTTATTAGTATAATAATATACTAATTTTCATTTCAAGAATGGAACATAACTAATTATATCAAAGGAATAAAAAAAATTACATAGAAGACTTTGTATTTTAATACGACAATATTATTGCATTTAAATCAAGAGTATTTTCATTTATGTACTAAGCTTTCGCGATAGCAGACATCAAAGCGGCAAGATATTTGTTCTGTGGGTCATATTTCTGCTGGAAGGTTTTGTATCCCTCAGGTTCCTTCGCCTTGATTGCATCCAGGAATACCTTGAATATGTGTTGCTGTGCCGCTGTGCACTTTGCACAGGCTTGGATAACAGCTTCTTGTATGTCTTCTGCAAAAAAAAAAACAAAAAAAAGGGTCAAATTAGACGTTACTTGCATCTTTCATTGTGGGAAAGGGTCAAATTAGACGTTACTTGCATCTTTCATTGTGGAAAAGGGCCAAATTAGACGGTGAACCGTTCATCGTTCATTTTTGCGACGAACGATGCACGATGTGAACCTTGCGTCTTGGAGGCAAAATCGCCTGTGAACGGTGAACGGTCGGTGTTTAGTCGGTTCATTTTCGATGACTTATCGATGAATCGGGAAAACAAAGTTTCCCACGAAAAAGCTATATCCACCGCTGGACTAAATCAAGTGAAAAAATTTTGCTTGTATATATAATATGCTAGATATATTATCTAGATATGGGCACCTACTTTAGTTAGTAGTAAATAGATAATAAAATAATATAATGTAACGCTTGTTACGTACAGTGTGCTTGTGCCTAGGTACTAAAATTTAACGACAGCTGCTATTATTAAAGAATGGGAAAAAACTGTTGCTTAACAATCCTGTTTTTTAAGTAAACCTACCGAGAACGGAGATTGTAACTTCAGACGTCATAATAGGTAATGTTATGTTGAAATATCTGCATAAAGTGTCAAGCAACACGATTGCAGAAGAGTTCCAATTCGACTTTGGCCTGAGATCAGTAAGAAAAAATAGATTGCTTGCTCTTTGTCGAAATTAAGTTAAGTTAAAAATTATCTTAGATGGATGGATCGTTATACTAGGAATGTAAAAGTTATATAATATTATTGTTGAAATCAACGAAAAATCGTATTTTATTGTTCTGGTTTGTCATATATATTCATTTTTGGGAATAATTAGATTAGTTTTGCTTTAGGGTTTTTTTTTTGAGAGCAATACACAAAATTATTAAGAAAATAAAATAGCAATTTTTTATACTATTTTAAACACCGATTTCACATTTAGCCGAGGAATAAACTGGGCGTTCTGGCATTGGTATTGAAAATACTGTCAAAATATCAAAACGCTCAGATAAGGATTATTATACGTTGGTGAAATCAGCGCAGTGTTCTTCGTGTAGTTGTATTGAATTTCAGTAGATGGCGTATCATCTGAAAGACTGTTCTGTTCTAAATGGGTATGACGTTAGCAATCTAAACTTCTTTAATTACTAATCGTCGACCACGGCTGGTCCAGATTGGTAAACGTAAACAACGACAACGTAAGTTATAGAGGAGATAATTGCACCTCACACCAACACTGTATTTATTGCGCATTCGCTCTTATGACCCCGGGTTTACCCTGAGCTGTAATTACCCATTCTGGGCGATGTCGCGGCAAATGCCACTTCAATTAGTACCACTATTGTATTTTTGAAGCCTCGATAACCCAACGGTTAAAGGTAACTGAAAACTGCAAGATCGCAATTTCGAGCCCCACCCATTGCAATAATAAAAAGAAAAAAAGAAAGAAAGAAACGTTTATTTTATGAATTGTGCCACACGTCACCCAATAGGTATACCTACCTAGATTATAGAATATGTATTATAAATGCAAAGGTGTATTTGTTTATTGGTTTGTCCTTAAATCAAGCAGCAACGGAGCAACGGATAGATGTGATTTTTTGCATGAGAATGGTTTAGGACTTGGATAGTGACATAGGATATTCTTTATCCCAGAAAATCAAATATTTCGTAGGGATTTTTAAAAAGTTTTTTTTTAATTAACTAAACTAAATCCACGCGGATGAATTCGCGGAATTAATCTAAGACGTCTCACAGTGAAATTTAGTATATTTTGTATTGCAAAACTAATATTGCAAGATTAAGAAAAGGTCATTCATTGCAATAATTGTGATAAATAGTCATATAGTGTTTATAATAAACTAAATGATGCCCGGGACTTCATCCGCGTGAATTAAGTTTTTTTTATTTCCACGGGAACTTTTAATGTTCCTGGACAAAATGTAGCCTATGTGTGTGCGCTATCTCCATTCCAAATTTCAGCCAAATTGGTTTATTCCGCGTTGTTTTGTTGCGGCGTGATTGATGGACAAACCAACAAACACTCTTCCGCATTTATAATATTAGTAAGGATAAAAAAATAATCTACTATATAAAAATAAGTCGGGTTTTCCTTCCTGACGCTATAACTCCAGAACGCACGGACCGATTTCCACGGTTTTGCATTCGTTGGAAAGGTCTCGGGCTCTGTGAGGTTTATAGCAAAGAAAATTCAGGAAAAATTGGAATCTAATTCCACGCGGACGAAGTCGCGGGGGCAAAAGCTAGTATATTATACTTTAATTGTATTGTACTCACTTTTAAAGTCAGCAGATACCTCATCGCAACCGCCTGCATCGTTAAAACAATTGAGAAATGTGTTTAGCTTCACGGAATCCTTAACTAGAACATCAATATCGAAATCATCATTTTCTGAAGAATACTTTTCCTCTGCTGCCACTAGAACTACTAAAGCCGACAATACAATGATCCACCTCATGTTTAGATTCTGTAACATAAAAATAAGTTATATAGGTTCCTGTAATTCACGATGTCACGTGAGTTTTACTTGTGGTTACGTCGTGTACATGCACATTGCGTAAGTGTGCGTGCCTATCAGGAGCCTAGATGGGAGCGGTCAGGCGCGAGCAAGCTCTCGCTCACACTTATACAGATACGACACACACACACACAACCAAGAGCCACGCCGCGTGGCCCACGCGCCTTTTTGAATTGAAAGAACTAATAATAGGAGAACTTTTAAAACTTATTATTATAACTTATTCGGCATTCGGTTATTTTATAACATTTTCGGCAATGTTTTATCTATCAATAAGTTTAAGTTAAGCGAGTTTCCATGTACTGTCTTTACCAAAATAAATAAATTAAAAAAAACCACGTGTTTTGGATAGTCTGTACATTAGAAACTGCCTTGTTGGTCTAGTTGGTAATGCGTTCAACTACGAAGGACAAGGTCCCAGGTTTGATTCCCGGGTCGGACTGTCGTGTCGGATTTCCATCCCACCGGGCTATGAGATTGAGGGAATAGAGTGTGAGTGCACCTGGCGCGCACGTGACTAATCTCTGTTGAGATAGACCGCCGTGGCCGGGGACTATTATTGTTATCTTTACATTAAAAACGACATTTAAGTTTAACTAATTAAAATTAATATAACATAAGCATATTAAAATGTTTATTGAGTACACTTCATTAGAGGAGTCATTATAATTCATAAATAGAAGAGATATTATAAGAAATAAATACTATAACAAGCAGTTAATAATATAATAAATGTGCATGTAATGTGAACGTACCTACGTAATGTATTACAATAAGATAACGTGGAAAAATATTTTTAGTTAAGTAATTATTTCTTAAGATATAATTATTTCGACACTAAAGTTGACTTATTTACTTCAATCAACAGAATAAACTGATTTATCTTTCTCCAGTTATACCTAACAATAACAATGTTGTAGAGTTACCTCGTATTTAAATAGAAAAAAGACGTGTGGCACTCGGGGACTGCCGCGGTAAAGCTATTGCATAGCATTTTTTATCAACGCCATCTAGCGGTGAGAGGAGTCCCGTGTCAGGTTATTTTCGTTACGGAATTTCTGGATTCGGTCTCCACGCTCAAGGCCCGCGATAGAAGCTATGCAATAGCTTAAAAAATCAAGACATCGCGATTCAAACCCGGGAAAGCTACGAAAGAAAGCAGACAAGTCCGTAGAGAAATTTGAATGTGGCAATCCCTACTGAGATAATAACATACTTAACTTAAACATATAATTATTTATCTATGCATAGTTACCAGGTTTGTTATTAAATACAGGCATTGATTAACATAGGTCATCGTTATCTAGCTATTAGTCCACGTATTAACTTGTAGGTAGGTACAACAAATATACAAAAGTTTGATTTGCTTAAATCCAATCAAGATTTACACATAGCTTTACCCGCGACTTCGTTCATGTGGAGTTAGATTTTTAAAAAAATCCCCGCAGGCATAGTAAGTTTATCTCACGAAGTTACTTGCGCTTTACTTGTGGTTACGTCTCGTACATGTACATTGTGTAAGTGTGCGTGCCTGTCAGGAGCCTAGGTGAGAGCGGTCAGGCGCGAGCAAGCTCTCGCTCACACTTATACAGATACAACACGCACACAACCATGAGCCACGCGTCCTCGTGAGTTGAAAGTACCTATCTTTGTTTTTCGGGGATAACATATAGCGTTTGACAACTCTTCAACTAGTTATACTTGTGCAAAAAATCACGTCGATCCGTTCCGTTGCAGCGTGATTGAAGGACAACTCAATAAACCAACGTAAAAACACACTTCCTCATTTTTTTTTAAAAAGAATATTAGCCAAGTTGAACTTGACTTATATTCTCCTCTAAAAAGCAAGAAGCTTGTGCAAGGAGTGTGTACGACAATAGTGCAACGTGTGAGGCTCGAACCTGCGACCTTTCGGTTTTCAGTCCGCACCTTTAACCGTTGGGCTATTGAGGCATTATGATATTAGTACGCACGACTTATACTAGACAGTGAGTTAAAAATAGAATACTACCTACCTAAACTATTACAAAATAATGCAGTTTTTTCCACGTTCTCAGGGTTAGGAGATCGCAAGCAATCAAGGTCCAAAAATGAATAGGTAGTAATAAAAACTTACCTTAAAAAATAACAGCTGAGTTTCGAGTGTGACCAATACGGAATATAGAGCCAAATGTTTCTCATGCATTAACAACGCGCCTTTTATACTTATTCCCGTTTATTTTTATCTGTGTGCATTAGTAAATAAGTTTACACAGCTATCCAAATCAGTTTTTTACTGGACTCTGTCTCACTATGCGCTGATTTAATGCTTAGTTACTTATAGGTTTTTTCTAATTTACGTGCTTTGCATGCATATACTCTAAAGCCTTAGATCATACACTAATCAAAGTATACTAGTGGTTCGCCCCGAACTGAAACCTCGCGATATCCCATAATTCCCAAAAGTTTTAATTATTTATTGTAATAATTAACTTTTAACATTAGACGCAATAAAAAAAATAATAGTTGACATAAAACTGTTTTATTGACACAGCGCCATCTATTAGCATTATTGTGAAGCTATTAGCATTTAAAATTAAATAATTTCGTTTCTTTATAACATTTATCTAATTTTAGTATTTGTTGTTCAAGTACAGGATATAACTGAATTTTCAACCAAGTTTCACGTTCTAATATTCAGTAATTCTGAAGTTATAGGGCTCTGACAGACATTTGGACGTACACACTTCTCTGTCCAGTACAGACAAGCGCCCTAGTTGACTCAGAGAACTCGCTTCGCTCGTTCAAAAACACCAACTATACCTACAGGCTACAGCTCCGCTTGCTGCCTACAATGACCTGCTTACGACAAATTACCACAGAACTACATACGAGACAACAAGTGTCAGATTTTTGACATTGGTATTGCCGTAAAGTTTATTCAGCATGTCAGTAGTTTACTCACTTATGGTTACTTGACAGACTCGTGATACTAAAATGGCAGAAACTACTCCTTTTGAGCAAACTATACGGAGGTCGAAATTGTAGTAATAAATCTCAGGTACTCAGCTAGTGATAGGTATAGGAAAATGAATTTCTTAGGATATAAATGGTGTGTATTTAAATAAGGAAGAAAAAGTATCCATGAAAACGATAATTTAATAAAAATTAGGAAATATCTTCTACATGTTATTTTTGGAACATAATATGTAGTAGCATATTTTTCCAGAGTAGTCTCAAAAGGAGCTAATAAGCCTCAACTGCTTTCTCAAAGTTGTCAAAGAATTGGTTTTCGGGATCGTATTTCAGTCTGAATTTGTAGTATTCTTCCGGTAAAGCGGCCTTAAGACCCTTAAGGAATCCATGTGCCATATGCTTCTGGAGGTCGTTACATCTCTCACAATTGTTAATAAGAGCTTCATGAATTATAGCTGCAAATAATATAAATTAATATTAATTTGTAACAAGTGTAAATTGAAAATTTAAAACACCCCCGACATGTCCAAAAATGTAATTCGCCATTTTGTGGTGGCGGCCATCTTGGATTTGAAATTTATCATAGTTTCATCATATTCTACTAGTCAAGCCCTTTCATTTGATACCCATATTGAGGGAGTTGTGTGGGAGACTGTGTGGTGGTTGGTGCTCGATGGTTCAGGAACAATAAAAACGACTTCTGGCACAGCACTTGAGTATATTGGCAATTTAACAATTTTATTACAGAAAGCGAATAGGTAGGTACGTGAAAAAAATTGTGGCGGCGGCCATCTAGAAAACATAGGCAAGAACTAGGCTATGTCGGTATATTTAGGGTTCCGTAGCAAACTAATAAGAAACCCTTATATGTAGTTAGCCTTTAGTTTTCGTTCCAACTAAACCATTGTTTTTTGAAAATTCCAATTTCCAATTTCAATTCAAGATTTTTAAAAAACCTAACTTTTAACTTGTTTATTGTCTTTTAAGTCGCAAATACGTACCTTTGTAACTTGCCGTTCGTTTTGAGCAAGGCGCTCTTTCCAGAAAGCAGTCAACGTAGCGCTTCAGCCTCGCTATTTCAGACACGACTGCGTCAATGTCGAGATTGTCATCGGCGGTTATGTAGTACTCCACAGCAGCAGCCATGGCGAACAACGCGAAAAATACGAAAACCTTCATTTTGTGAGGCCTAGAATAGAAAACACACCCCTTGTGAATCATAGCCGGACTATGATAATATACTTCCGACTGAATCCGGTCACAGCGGTCAATCTCCTTAGAGGTTAGTCATCGTGTGCACAGACACAGGTGAACTCTCTATTCTCTCACTCTCATAGTCTGATGGAACGGAAATCCGACTCTACCGGAGAGAGATCAGGCGCAGGACCGACAGCTTTATGAGCTCGCCGAGGCACGGGGGTGACTCACCGCAAAAACACGGCAGAGATACATTAACGTTTTTGAATACTTTTTCGCTCATTGTCCACAGATTGCAATTTTTGAATTAGGTCTCTCTAATTCTAATGGTGCGACATGTCAAACTTATAACACCCCTCAAATTGCTTCGGCGATTAAAAACCAGGGTATCCAAACTATGTCAAGGAGTCTATAGTGTATGGTATGGCTTTGGCTGGTTACCACATCCATCCGCGTTAAAGACGTATCTCCAAAAGTTGCAAAGTGAATTAGCGTTCCGACACAATGGCGCGTGAAAACCGATCAGGGGTATGGGTTTAATTAAAACTCCCATACCAGTCATACCACCTTCCAAATTAATTTGCTACCACCTTAGACTGCATCAAATTAAAATTCAAAAATTTATTTCATGTAGGCTACCTTGTAGCTCTTATGACACGTCATAAATCTACCACCGGTTCGGAATACAGATTCTGCTGAGAAGAACCGGCAAGAAACTCAGCAGTTGCTCTTTTAAAAAAAAAAAAAATTTTACAATAAGTAACCAAACTAAGCTATGTATACAGTGCTTCCACAGTGAAGCTTCAAAAATGCAATACATATAATCCAACACATGTCAACATGGGAAGACAAAGCAGACCCATTCCCGTTGATGGCACCCGAGCACGACGCATGATCCAGCCATTGCTTCGCTCAACCATATTTGAGGGAACGTAACAATCGTCAGTTAGCATCTAGTGAGGTCGCAGTCAAGAGCTATCTTATGATGGATAATAAGCATATTATTTTACTTCCAACTCGAAATCCGAAATCGACTCGAAATCAATGGTTGTCCCCATAAAGAACCGTTTGTGAAATATGCTATACATGCTTAACTTTTGGATTAGTTACAGCAGATGCATCATATTAAGTTGCATTGTTGGTTGACACAAGACCTGAATCTGATAATGGAGGCTACATTATTGAATGATTACTGGCATTTATTGAACGTTTAAACACTAATGATAATAATTGATTTAGGAAAATAAAGAATTCTAGAGCGTCATGATGCAATACTTGAGTGCTATATGCTTAAATACCTGAGAACGCTCTAGATAATTCTACACCTATTCTATTCTACCCTAACATCTAATGATGTTAGGTGTAATTTTCAGTTATTCTTCTATTGTCAAGTGTGGATACACGACAGCGAATAAATAATGATTTCTAGCACCATAAATTAACTTACGTACTAGAAAGCAGCAACAGTAAGTTTTATAATCGTGTTATTACAGAATGAGTTCTGAGAGCTCAGTTTCAGTTTCATTTAATCGAATTTACTCGAATTGATGGATCCGAAATTTAATCGACCCTGTGTCAAACTGAAACAATGTTCGATTAAAGTGGTATATTTTGTCTTATTCCTACTTCCATGATTTTTACAAAATGTTATCTTTCATAATTCATAGCTGTTCTTTAAATAGCCTAACTATAATAAAATACTTACGAGAGATGCGAGAGCGCCGTCTTGTCAAAAATACGTTATGATTCTAATAATTTCGAATTCAGATCAACATTTATAAGCATTTTCCCAAAGTTAATCATTATAAATTCATTTGTTAATTACTAGAACTATTTCGGTGCCATCAACGACCGATCAATATTTTTCTTATCAATTCGTACACGATTCAAATTATAAATAATTCTTATACTAAAGACCTGCATTCTTTGGAAATGATATGCTACAAATTGAAAAGAAATTGACGTTTGAGGATCTTTATCTAAGGCTAAAAAAAGAGTGACTTGTTTCAATCAAAATACTTCATAGTACTCTTCTAATTCATTTAAAAAAGCAGTTACAATTTACAATACATAGATAAGTTCGAAATGTAGACTAAAGGGTTGTGTTTTGTCGCAGAGCGTAGTATGTTGATCATTTTATGCTGATTGGGAATAACGGCAAATTCTACGACGCGTTTACGATCACGTCAAAAGTAAAAACCGTATCAGGATTATCAACAATATCAAAGTATTTGTCATCCGGATTATACAATTTCTTCGCTTCTTCAATGGAAACACCTTTGTTAATGGCCTCGAGAAACGACGCAATATTTTTCTTTTGGTCAGAGCTACACTTTGGGCAAGCTTTTTCAACAGCCTCTGGAAATTTATCTAGAAGCAAAAATTGTGTATTAAGGCATTGTAAAACTACAAAACGTTTGTTTTAGTATCGTGGGTCAATAGATAACAAGATATATCACCTAATTGATATAATATCAGATGATTTCCTCTTCCGTTGACGAAAGAGATGGCTCAAATTTTGCGAAAAATGTCTGCCTGCTCTACACGCGATGTGGTCAATTGTGGTCAATGAGGGATTCAATTCATACACATGTGAATTGAATCCCTCATTGTGTGTATGATATATAGATATGGGTTAGAGTAAATAAGTTATGCTAAAACTTGCCAAGGAAACATTTACTGTAGGCCTTTTTTTACGTATATCTACAATATGGTAAGTCTACCCGATAGTAAACTTCCTCATCATCGTAAAAAGTACACTGTACGAACCCGTGTTAGAATTTATTTTTATAAACTAGCTGTGCCCGCGACTTCGTTCGCGTGGAATAGTGACTTTTCGGGGCGCGGCTCTCAGCGCGCTTTATATAGCCACGGACGCTCAGGCGCGAGGCGTGTTGTACGCACTCTGTACGTTAAAACTGTTCGCCGTGATTCTTTAAATTGACATAACTTTTTTATTTATGAACCGATTGACATGAAATAAACACTAAATGTTAAGTGAAGCTTACTACAATATATTAGTGAAAACCGTATCTAAATCGAATAAGCCGTTTCTGATATTAGCGCGCACAAACACACAGACAAACAGACAAAAAAAAAATTAATTACAATTTCGGGTTCGGCATCGATATAAGTACAACCCCTGATACTTTTTTTTTATATATTTCCATTGTACAGACACAACTTTTCTACAATTTTATTATATGTATAGATTACTTACCGCTGGTTCTAAGTATGTCATCAACGCATTTTTCACCTGGACGACAGTCAAATAGCGTTTGTAGCATTTTGTTATCAAGAAGCGATTCATCTATTGCTTTCGCCGATACCAGGGCAAAGAACGCATAAAGGACAATGATTTTCATTTTGAGCGGTGCTTTATTATTATTACCTAAAATATAGACAATATTTGAGATGAGTTGGGTACGTACTGTATCCTGATGAATTGCTGCAGAATTGTATTTTATTTATTGTAAAATGAATATGACTATCGACGTAACCCTCAAATTCAACATCTTTAAAAAGCGATGTAAACTTCTTATTCTGCTTCTTTATCAACCGATAGACTTTCATTGCTGGAAAAAGATCTCTTGCATAGACTTCCATAGGCTTCGGTCTGTGTCGCCTTTATCTAACGGCTCTCTAACTCGTCTGATATCGTCGGTCCACCTAGAACCAACACAGCGTTTTCCAATCTTCGAAGTAAATGTATCAAAATTAATTAATTTCATATAAATTTCTATACCTGGTTGATAAATGATTTGGAATATCACACTTTTTCTCAGTTTCGTCTTATTCTAGTCAATCGGACCTATAGTATAGTCTGTAGCCTTATTGTTTTCAGTGGTGTCCTGTTGAGAGAGTTATCAATTTTCCGCTTTTATACATCTCTAATTACACAATCTCAAATTAATGGGAAAATCAATTTTCTTTATCCTCACTCACTAATGATCGAAGAAATGTATATAACCCTTAAATTTAGGTGTTTAAAGCAGAAGAAATCTAATTTTCCGTGATCAAAACGACAATGAGCTCTACAATTCGTAAGTAGAGCTTAAGTAGCATAGGGGAAAGGGGCACATAGCTTGAAGAACCGATAGATAGAAATTTTGGAATCCCAAGGTGCAGAAATGCTGGCTCGTTACGAACGTTAAGAACTCTTTGACAGACAGAATCCAAAGCAGGATTACGATTCATAAAGCGTCTCGGTATTGCCAATTGGCACTGTAAGAGAGGAAAACATTATTTGAAAATTATTCCATAATAATTTTAAACTAAGACACAAAGGAAAATTGTAGAAAACCAACACGAATCCGATATTCGATTTGAATACAAAACATGATCATTATTCAAAGATGCAGCTATGGCAAGAAGTTTGGTAAATACAGCGCAGCTTATTAAATACTAGATGATACCCGAAACTTCATCCACGTGGATTCGAATTTTTTTAATTCTCAGGGATGACATGTAGCCTATGTGTTAATTCTGGGTATGAGCTATATTCGTTCCTTTCAGCCAAATCGATTCATTCGTTGTTGCATGTAGGAGTAACAAATAGGAGTTCTATGTCCAGATATTTTTGGTTTTTAAATAAAATCGTAAAGAGAAACGGCAACAATAAATTTAATCAAATTTCTTTTATATTACATTTTTTTTTACTGAAGGATAATATTCTACACCATTAAGGATGATAAAAATCTATATTCTTCCTGTACAAGCAAAAACGTCATCAAATAAGTAGTTTGCCTGTCTGAATTAATATTGTGATATCTCCTTCTCCAAAGCCTCGAAGTATTTGTTTTCGGGGTCGTACTTCTCTCTGTAGCTTCGATAGTCATCAGGATAGAGAACCTTTAATCCCTTGAGAAACTGCCAGTAAATGTGCTCCTGGTCGTGATTGCATTTTCTGCAAGCTTGTGCAATAGCTTCAGGTACAATTCCTGAAAAAAAAATGGCATAATATCTTCATCAGAATACACTGTTGTTTTGTATCAATTTTACCAATTTTGTAGTTTAACTGGCTTCGCTCTCATTAAATTAGATTTTTCAAATCCCTTTTTTAACCCCCTAAGGGTGGAATTCAAATATCCTATTGTAGCGGATGCCTCTTTCTGCCAATCGGATGATCTGTATGCTAAACAGCGCGATCCGTCCAGTGTGGTTTGAGCTGTGTGTTGATAGATCAGTCAGTCAGTCCTTTTCCTTTTATATATTTAGATTTTTATGCGTAGTTTAGTTTTTTTAGTAAAGTTTGATAACCCAGTACAAAGTTATAAGCGTGATAGAATGAGTTAACGGTTAAAAATTTTGTGGAGGAATTCATTTTTTAAATTTAAATGGGACCAACTTCGAGGTATACCTATCCAATAAAAGTAGATTATTCTGTTAACAGTCGGGACCCATTATTGGGAAGATTTGAACCGATCTATAGCTTTAATTTTATTTTATTGTTTAAACGCATTTTAACTTCGAAAAGTCAGAGATGCATGCCCGGTAGGTATCGAACCTGCGACTTCCCGAACAGGAGGCCGCAATCCCAACTATCGCTGTGTTTTTACAAATAATAAGCGCACACTAAGCCCTTTAAGTCTACATTCCTGATCCGCACGTGTAGGGTCTGGAACGCTCTTCCAAAATCTGTTTCCTAACACGTACAATTTGGATATCTTTAAAACAGAATTGAATAGGCATCTTCGAGGCAAACGCGTTACACCTTAGACCACATCATCACTTTCCATCAGGTGTGATAGTGGTCAAGCGTGTGCGTATAATGTATAAAAAATAATAATATGTACTTTTGTAGCTCATAGCCAGCTCTGAACAAGGTCCTTTGTCCAAAAAACAGTCCACGAACCGCCTCGTCTTGGCGCGGTCGGCCAGTAAGGCTTCCACGTCCAGGTGGTCGTCGAGAGTGGTGTAATACTCTTCAGCCACCGCTAAGGCGACGAGCGCGAACACCATAAGGATCTTCATTCTAAGATTTGATCTGGAGTAAACATAATAAAATGATGAGTTTTTTTTACCAGAGTGCGCGACGCAAATGAGGGGCATGTGTTTATCTGTCTATGTATATAGATACATATACATAGGCATATGTATATGTATCTATATACATGTATGTGGCGCTCTGGAGACCAAAAGCGTGGCCCGATTTTGATGATTCTGACGTCAATCGATTTGTTTTAATCTTGGGAGTGTCACTAAAGACATGAAAGTAATCAAAATTCAATATGGCGACCACCAGACGCCATATTGTGAAAAAGAAAGAGAAGCAGGCTGTATCTCATGATCCGGAATATTTGACAGTTGAAATTTTCACACAATGTGTATTTCTATAGCCGCTATAACAAATAATAAAAATAAATTAAAGGTCAAAGGGGCTCCGCTACTAGAAACGTGTTTTTTTCCGGCGTTTTTTAGTACGGAACCCTTCGTATGCGAATCCGACTCGCATTTGATCGGTTATTTAAATATTTTTTGTCTCTTGAAAGACAATCAATCAATGAGTTAGTTTACCTATAGTTAAACTAACTTTATTTAACCGACTTTCAAAAAAGAGGAGGTTCTGAATTCGGCCGGTATCTTTTTCTTCTAACTAGGTGCTCTGTCAACCGATTTCTCGGGATTTTGGACCGATTCGCGTAATTTTATTGCATTAATATTTTATTTTTACTATGTTGATTATTGTGTGTACTTACCTCACTGTATCTTTTAACTGTGATTGAGACTGAAATATGAATTCTTTATATAGGTATGTATAACTCTTTAGTTAATTATGTATGAGAAAAATAATGATGGTAGGTATAATTGATTTAAAACTTTTGTAGAAAAATAATTTATTTAATTTTTGCTTTGCGCGCAGCAACCAAGGTAATGATATAATATCTTCCTATATACATAAGTGTAAATTAAAAATTTAAAACATTGAAATCGAGGAGACTCTTCAAATTTTATAGGCACAATTGATATTATACTTTGTAGTGGCGCTTGAAGTCGGTTTTTGTAAAAATAATTTGTACGTTTATATTTTATGGGTTCACTTTTTACACTAATTAATACTCGTACATAATAAAGAATGCAAGACTTTCTAAGATTTATGCTTGTTAAATGTATTAACCACTTACAAATAAACACAACGTTTCCAAAAGTTACATAAGTAAAAACATTAAGAAGAAACTCAGCCTACACTCGGATGTAGCGTTGCCAGGCGTCCGGATAAAGCCGGACATAGGTAGGGTTTTTGATTGCGTGTCCGGCCAAAATGAACGGTGTCCGTCTTGTCCGGCTTTTGTTAGGCTTTTCACATTTCGCAAACAAGCGAGCGCCGAGTGTGGCCTAGCGCAGCCTGCGCAGGAGACTTGATTGAAACTTGATTTTACATACAATTTTTTTGTCGTACCTGAGACAAAATCCTCAATAATATAGGGTGTCCGGCTTTTTTACCCAAATGACCGGCCAAACTGGCTGGTCTGTCCGGCTATTAGGTTTGGCGACCTGGCAACCCTACTTGGATGCAAGAAATGTAAAGTTGCTACATACATACATACACCCAATAATAAGTAAATCGAAGTAAATACATACTCCATAACTTCGACCATTTAGCCGGGACGAGCCTTTACCTACGCAGATTTAGTACCTACTGAATATATTCTGCCAGTTTCTGCGGGAGGTGAGGTTATCACGTACAGCCTACGTACAGCACACATTTACTCACTTCCGCACACTCTTGTAAAAAACTTAATGTCTCTATGAACGCACACTAACTCAAAAGCTGTCACACTTATAAACTGAACCGTACGTTTGTACATGTACTTCGGCAGAGGGGAATGCGTGCGCTTGCCAAGTCCTGGCTAAATGGTCGAATCTCCATAAGGACCATATAAGATAATAAAAGTTATGGTTCAATAACATTGTTCGGTAATCAAAACTGACCATCGATCAGTTGTCGCCATGTTGCTATGATGGTATCTGTTGGTGTTATTGGTCTTCTAGTGAGAAGAATCAATAATTTGTATTATGGATTGGCACGAGTTAGGACTGCGATTTTCTATCCGGGGATCGCGGGTTCGATCCCGGGACTGACTTCCAGGAGTTGTGAAAGTTTATGCAGTTAAGTGAAGGATAATCTCCATATATTCTCAAAAATTTTTGACGACCTCCCTGGCGCAGTCTCGGGTTCGATTCCCGGCGGGGGCAATTTGGGAATTTATAATTTCTAAATTGTCTCTGGTCTAGCCTGGTGGGAGGCTTTGGCCACCTCTCACCACCCTACGGTCAAAGACATGCGGCCAAGCGATTTAGCGTTCCGGTGCGAATGGCGTGTAGAAAAGACAGACAGACAAATTAGGGGTATGTTTTGAATGTTCACTACCATTCCCTTCAAAGTTACCATCACTAAGTCTTAGACAGCATCGTCACTTACCATCAAGTGAGAGTGAGTCAAGGACTATCTTGTCATCCAATAAAAAAAATTGTGTGAAGTCTGCCAATTTGCATTGGGCCTGCGTAAAGGACTATATTATGGACTATAATACTTTTTTGTTGCTGGATTGCTAATGATGACACTAAACACTTGCCCACAACCAATTTTATTTTATTTTAAATTTAACAAAACTTACCTGAGCTCGTTGTTTCGAGAAAACAAATTGATAACTAGAAACACTTAGAAGCGGTCCAGATATTTATACTCGTAGTACCTAAACTATTATAAATTGCTTGAAGTAAGTTAATTTTAAAATACATATTATGCAGTGTCATCAATAGCGACTAGTTAGCATCTAAGTCTTATTTTTACCTAGTATTTATCCGGTATTAGGTAGACCGACAAACCTGATATTTATTCCTGTTAGGTAGTTGGGTACATTACTACCGCTTTTATAAGTTACGGCAAAAATATAAAAAAAAAAAAAACAATTTTGTTGCATTAAAAACATTTATTGACTATTTATCTTTCATTCCATATTTTGTCTGAATAATTAATATTGCGATATCTCCTTCTCCAAAGCCTCGAAGTATTTGTCTTCGGGGTCGTATTTCTGTCTGAAGCTTCGATATTCATCAGAAAATACCTTTATTCCCTTGAGGAACTGCCAGAAACTGTGCTTCTGGTAGTGATTGCATTTTCTGCAAGCTTGTTCAACAGCTTCAGGTATAAGTCCTGAAAAAAATGGCGCAATATTTTCATCAGCATATCCTGTTGCTTTGTATCATTTTTTCCTGTTTTATAGTTTAACTTGGTTTTTGCCGTGGCTTAGCTCACGTTAATTTGAATTTTTCAAACCCCGATTGTACCCCCTTAGGGGTGGAATTTTCAAAAATCGTTTCTTAACCGATGCCTGCGTCATAATATCTATCTGTAATCCAAGCCCAATCCGTCCAGTATTTTGAGCTGTTTTTCCTTTTGTTGTTATATTTAAATTTTAAAGTTTAGTTTTTATATTAAAGACGTCAAGCCAAGCGACTTCCAGCATAATGACGTGTACAAACCGATTAGGAGAAATAAAATTGAAGTGTCTGTTTGTAACATCAAAAGAACAGCTTTTTACTAATTGCATACGAAAGGAAATACGGTACTTATACCAAGAAGACCATTTTTAAAATTTTTGTCTGTCTATCTGTTTATTGCCGCTAATCTCGGGAACGGCTGGACCGATTTTGACGGGACTTTAACTGGTAGATAGCTGATATTATCGGGCAACGTATAGGCTATTTTTTAACAGACTTTCGAAAAAGGAGGAGAAGGAGTTGTGTTTTTCTACCTCTGTATATTGATATCTCCGTAATTTCTTAACCGATTTAAGTGAATCTTTTTTTAATCGACATAAAAACTTTGCGAGATGGTCCCATAAAAACTCCGGTTTCCAACTCCTCAATCCTGATGCTGCATGGGTACCTACTGCTCCCCTAAACTGTGGCGATTTAGGAACTGTTGATTATGAATTATTGTAGGGACCAAATAAAGACTACATCGTTAAATTCCAGGATCCAACTCCTCAGTCCTGATGCTGAAGGGGTTCTGCCAACCTAAACTGTGGTAATTTAGGAACGCGGGCGAAGTCGCGGGCGTCCGCTAGTTCCATAATAATTTTTGAACTAAGACACAAAGGAAAATTGCAGAAAACGAACACGAATCCGATATTTCATTTGAATACAAAACATGATCATTATTCAAAGATACAGCTATGGCAAGAAGTTCGGTAAATACAGCTTATTAAATACTAGATGATGCCCGAAACTTCATCCACGTGGGTTCGAATTTTTTTAATTCTCAGGGATGAAATGTAGCCTATGTGTTAATTCTGGGCATGAGCTATCTTCGTTCCTTTCAGCCAAATCGATTCATTCGTTGTTGCATGAAGTAGTAACAAACAGGAGTTTTATGTCCAGTTATTTTTGGTTTTTAAATAAAATCGCAAACAGAAACGGCAACAATAAATTTAATCAAGTTTCTTTTATATTACATTTTTTTTACTGAAGGATAATATTATTTTACGCCTTTGAGGATGATAAAAATCTATATTCTTCCCGTACAAGCGAAAACGTCATCAAATAAGGTAGTTTGCCTGTCTGAATTAATATTGCGATATCTCCTTCTCCAAAGCCTCGAAGTATTTGTTTTCGGGGTCGTACTTCTGCCTGAAGCTTCGATACTCATTAGGATAGAGATTCTTTAATCCCTTGAGGAACTGCCAGAAAATGTGCTCCTGGTCGTGAGTGCATTTGCGGCAAGCTTGTTCAATAGCTTCAGGCATAACTCCTGAAAAAAATGGCATAAAAAAGATTTTATATATTTTGATGAAGACATCAGAATATACTGTTTACCTATTTTGTAATTTAACAAGCTTTTGCCCGTGGCTTCGCTCTCATTAAATTCGATTTTTCTAATCCCTATTTTAGCCCCTTAGGGATGGAATTCAAAAATCCCATCGTAGCTGATGCCTCTTTCTGCCAATCAGATGATCTGGGCCCCAAGTCTGCTATTTTACATGTCATTGTCATTGAACTGCAATACAATTACAATTAAATTATCATTGGTCCAAAATTTCGTAGTCTACTAAATTCACAATGGTCGTTCGATTTCTTATAATTGGATTGTAATTCAATGATACCTCGGTATTGCCATTAGCTTAAAAAGCGTTTGCCGAAATGAGTTTCAAAAAAAACTACATATTAAAAACCGTTTATTGAAGCTAGATTCAAAGCTAGATGTGTCAGTGGCAAATCATCGGAAAATAATTGTGACGCCATTGAATTAGTAGACTACCAAAATTGCTAAAAGTATCAATTGGGATGTCATTGATAGACAATTGAACTACAATTGCAATAGCAGACTTGGGCCCCTGTATTCTAAACAGCGCGATCCGTCCAGTGGTTTGAGCTGTGTGTTGATAGATCAGTCAGTCAGTCAGTTACCTTTTCCTTATACATATTTAGATATTTATATTTACTGTCGTTTAGATTTTTTAATAAAGAAATTTGATAACCTAGTACAAGTTGAGCATAATTAGTGGAGGAATTTATTTTTTAAATTTAAATGGGACCAACTTCGAGGTATATCCAATAAAAAAAGTATTATCAAAATCGGATTATTCTGTAAAATATAAAATTAAAAAGCCGACTGCGCTTATAAAAACTGAAAAGGAAAAAACAAGTTCAGTAATCTAGAATTCTGTTAGAGACAATTGTAAGTCGGGACCCATTATTGGGAAGATTTGAACCGACCTACATTTTTAATTTAATTTTATTGCTTAAACGCACTTTAATTTCGAAAAGTCAGAGATGCATGCCCGGTATTGAACCTGCGACCTCCCGAATAGGAGGCTGCAGTTCCAACCACTGTAGGCTATCGCTGTTTATTTATTTATTTATACAAATCTATACATATAATAAAATTGTAGAAAAGTGGTGTCTGTACAATGGAAATATATAAAAAAAAAGTAGCAGGGGTTGTTATTATATCGATGCCGAACCCGAAATTGTAATTAATTTTTTTTGTCTGTTTGTCTGTTTATCTGTGTGTTTGTGCACGCTAATATCAGAAACGGCTTATTCGATTTAGATACGGTTTTCACTAATATATTGTAGTAAGCTTCACTTAACATTTAGTGTTTATTTCATGTCAATCGGTTCATAAATAAAAAAGTTATGTCAATTTAAAGAATCACGGCGAACATTTTTAACGTACAGAGTACGTACTACACGCTTCGCGCCTGAGCGTCCGTGGCTATATAAAGCACGCTGAGAGCCGCGCCCCGAAAAGTCACTATTCCACGCGAACGAAGTCGCGGGCACAGCTAGTAACTAATAAGCGCTCACTACCTGATTCGCACGGCTAGGGTCTGGAACGCTCTTCAAAGATCATGTGATAACACGTACAATTTGGGTATCTTTAAAACAAGAGTGAATAAGCAACTTCTAGGTAAACACGTTACACCTTAGACCACTTCAGCATTTTCCATCAAGTGTGATAGGGCCTATACTGTGTGAAAAAATAAACAAATAATACTTACTTTTGTAGCTCGTAGCCAGCTCTGAACAAGGTCCTACGTCCATGTAACAGTCCAGGAACTGCTTCGTCTTGGCGCGGTCGGCGAGTAAGGCTTCCACGTCAAGGTGGTCGTCGCCAGTTTTGTAATACTCTTCAGCCACCGCTAAGGCGACGAGCGCGAACAGCATAAGGATCTTCATTCTAAGATTCGATCTGGAGTAAACATTACAAAATTATGAGTTTTTTACCCGACTGCAAGATGCAAAGGAGGGTAATGTGTTTATCAGTCTATGTATGTATGTGGCGCTCTGAAGAACAAACGCGTGGGCTGGATTTGATGATTCTTACGTCAATCGATTTGTTTTAATCTTGGGAGTGTCACTGAAGACATGAAAGTAATCAAAATTCAATATGGCGACCACCGGACGGCATATTGTGAAAAAGTTTATCAGCAGGCAGTTGAAATTTTCGGGATTTCTGGACGGATTCACGTAATTTTTTTAAAAATAATAATACATTAATATTTTATTTTTACTGTGTTGATTCGTGTGTACTTACATCATTGTATCTTTTAACTGTGCTTGAGACTAAAGTATGAAACCTTTATATATGTAGGTAAAAATCTTTAATTAAGTATGAGAATAATAATGATGATAACAGATTTAAAATTTTTGTAAAAAAAATAATTTAATTAATTTTTGCTTTGCGCACAGCGACCAAGGTAATGATAATATTATCTTCCTATACACACAAGTGTAAATTAAAAATTTACAACACTACATGTTCTTCTTCAAAATAGGCACAATTGATAATACTTTGTGGCGTTCGAAGTCGGTTTTGTAAAAAAAATTTTACGTTAATATTTTATGGGTAAACCTTTTGCACTAATTCATACTCGTTCATAATATAACGCAAGACTTTCTAAGATCAAATCTTCTATCTATACAAATAAATAAAACCGCCTAAACTGTAAGGATTTAGGTACTTTTGATTTTATGAATTGTTATTGTGGATATCAAGCATAGACTACATCATGGAGCTCTAGGTTCTGGCTCCTCAATCCTGATGCTACAGGATAGTGCTTACCTAAACTGTGAGGATTTAGAAATTGTCAGTTTCGAATTGATATTGTTGGCACCAAGCATAGACTACATCATGGAGCTCTAGGTCCGGGCTCCTCAATCCTGATACTGCCCAGTGCCCACCTAAAGTGCGGGGATTTAGGAATTGTGGTTTGTTAATAAGTACCGTAGGTACCAAGTATAAACTACATTATTAATTAATTATACATCTACAAAGAGAGTAGGAATAAGCTACACTAAAAAGCTTAAAATAAAAATTCTTTTCAAAAAACCGACTTCTTACGCTACTACAAAGTATAAAAATAATTTTAGTTTGTACACGTTTGTTGAAGTCGGGCAGGCTTAAGTAGAAACGATGAAACCGATGTGCGACGCTCGCAGGCGAAAGTTTGTATGTGTGTATGTGTGTGTGTGTGTGTGTGTGTGTGTGTGTGTGTGTATGTTTGTTACTCCTTCACGCCACAACGAATGAACCAATTTGGCTGAAATTTGGACATAGGCTACATTTTATCCCGGAAAATTACAGAGTTCCCATGGGAATTGAAAAACCTTGATCCACGCGGACGAAGTGTCGGGCATCGTCTAGTAAGTTACTAATATTTTAAATTCGAAAGTGTGTTTGTTTGTTGGTTTATCCTTCAATTACGCAGCAACGATACAACTGACTGACATGATTTTTGGATGGGTATAGTTGAGGACCTGGAGAGTGACATAGGCTACTTTTAGGCTTAGTTAGGAAAAACAAAGAGCTCCCGCAGGATTTTAAAAACTAAATCCACGCAGAAGAAGTCGCGGGCATCAGCTAGTTGTCAAATATATCTATTAACCACTTACAAATAAACACACAGTTTCCAAAAGTTACATAAAAAATAGATTAAGAAGAAATTCAGCCTAAACTCAGACAAAAGAAATATAAAATTGCTACATACACCCAAGTTTGAAAAGCCAAATAATCCAAAATACCATAAGATAATAAAAGTTAGGGATTGATGACCTCCCTGGCGCAGTGGTCAGCGCTGTAGTCTTATAACTGAGGGGTCTCGGGTTCGATTCCCGGCGGGGGCAATTTGGGAATTCCTAATTTCTAAATTTTCTCTGGTCTTGCCTAGTGGGAGGCTTTGGCAGTAGCTAGTTACCACCCTACCTTGCTCACAACCAGTTTATTTTAAATTCAAAAATGACTTACCTGAGCTCGTTGTTACGAGAAAACAAATTGACAACTAGAAACACTCTAAGCTGTCCAGATATTTATAGTAAACTATTATTATAAATTGCATGAAGTAAGTTAATTGTAAAACACATATTATGCAGTGTCATCAATAGAGACTAGTTAGCATCTAAGTCTTATTTTTTACCTATTATTTATCCGGTATTAGGTAGACTGACACACCTGATATTTATTCCTTTATTCCTGTTTTTTTTTTTTTTAAATCCCTATCCCCTACACCAAGTCCTATCCACTCCAAAATAAGCGGAAAGCTTGTGTTAGGAGTGGGTACGACAATAGTGCAACGGGTTGGATTCGAACCTGCGACCTTACAGTTTTCAGTCCAAACTTTTAACCGTTGGGCTATTGAGGCTTGTTAGGTACATTACTACCGCTTTTATAAGTTACGACGATGCACTACAGTGCACTATAGTGAAATATGACTTGAAAAACGGTCACCCCCTTTTTATTATGTACTCTAATCGATACAGAAAAAGATTTCAAATGCATGAGTAGAACATTTGAAATTCAAATGTCCTTAGATCCAGAGATATGATTTTTGTTTTTTTTTCACGATTTCAATAAATGTTAAATATCTATAGTTAATCTTTTTTTTTTTTTGAAAACTAATAGTTCCTTCATATATGTCGGTTCTACATATGCATTTATTAGATTCTAACTGTAATAGTACAGAAACTATTTAAAAAAAATGAAATTTTTGTTTTCATTTTTTTCTTACCTAATCTTGATATTTGGATTCAAAATCTTGACTCAACGGAGCAGGCACATTCGCGCAGATTTAGTTGAATTTCGGGAAAAAATTATTTACTTATGTGTAAGAACTAATTAAAAAGCTTGTGCCCTTATGACAAAAATAGGTGAAATTAGAAATTATGACAAACATCTTTGGGGATTTTTTTCAGAAGAGGGAGTACACAAAAAATCAATTTTGTTGTAGGTATTAAAACCATTTATTGAATCTTTATTTTATCTTTATCTTTCATTCCATATTTTGTCTGAATTAATATTGCGATATCTCCTTCTCCAAAGCCTCGAAGTATTTGTCTTCGGGGTCGTATTTCTGTCTGAAGTTTCGATATTCATCAGGAAATGTGACCTTTAACCCCTTGATAAACTGCCAGGTACTGTGCTTCTGGTAGTCATTGCATTTTCTGCAAGCTTGTTCAACAACTTCAGGTATAAGTACTGAAAAAAAATGGCACAATATTTTCATCAGCATATCCTGTTGCTTTGTATCAATTTTTCCAGATTTAACCTCACGTAATTTGCATTTTTCAATTTGATTGTACCCCCTTAGGAGTGGAATTTTCAAAAATCCTTTCTTAACCGATGCCTGCGTCATAATATCTATCTGTATTCCCAGCCCGATCCATCCAATGTTTTGAGCTGTGCGTTAATAGATCAGTCAAATCAAATCAAAATTCATTTATTTCATGTAGGCCAACTTGTAGCTCTTATGACACGTCATAAATCTACCACCGGTTCGGAATGCAGATTCTGCTGAGAAGAGCCGGCAAGAAACTCAGCAGTTACTCTTTTCAAAAAAAATTTTTTTTTACTATAGGTAACAAAACTATGCTATGCACACAGTGTTTCCACAAAGAAGTTTCAAAAATGCACACCTACCACAACCTAACACATGTTAAGATGGGTAGACACAAAGCGGGTTGTTATGTTCCCTCAACTATATTTGAGGGAACATAACAACCCGCACCACACGACACCACCACAGAAATGTTTAAGAGAGCATGACACAATTAGGCTACCCATGTTAAGGCATCGAATTAAATACTAATATTAAAATACTCATTTTAAGACATGTCTGAGATACAAATAAAGTGGAAACACTGTAGAACAGAATACAATAGAATTATGTTACACGGGATAGTTATTACTGTCTCATGAATCACTGGAGCGAATTCTATCCACGCTTTTTTATCATTTATTTATTCTTCAATTGTATAATATGTTTTTTCCATGAGAGCAGATTTAATTGAGTCAGTCACATTTTCCTTTTACTATATTTAGATTTATAGTTTAGTTTTTATACTTTTTCTGTAGTTTTTATAGACGGCACGCTAAGCGAGTTCCAGCATAATGGTGTGTTGAAGCCGATTAGGAGTAGGTATCGTTTAATAAAATTAAAAACTACCATATCCCTTCCAAGTTAACCCGTTACCATCGACACTTCTCATTAGGTGCGATCGCAGTCTTTTCATGATCAAATATAAAAAAAAAAGTTTATCTAAAGTTGAAGGAAATTTTCCAATAAATAGATGCATATCGAAAATTGCATGGCCGGTAGGGATCGAAAGCAATCTCAACTAAGACTGCGCAGAATGCCAGAAAAACATCAGATTTCACCCACGCGATCGTGACTAAGCGATGAAATAAAACATACCCGAAACATTGTGTGAAGCGCGACAGAGACTAGCGTATTGCGCCGAATAGGAGTGTAGTAAGCGCCCAATATATCGTGTATCCTAATAACTCGTAAGATATTATTTTTTCTTTTAACGGCTGTATCTCTTAGTAATATGCATCACATTGAAAATAAATGTAGGTAAATTTGTTAAAAATTAGACCTAAATTCGCTATTTTTTTTGTCGGACAAATTATATATACCTTAACCTTTCTAAAAAGTTTGTCAATTCAAAATTAGACACTTAAATTAGTTTAAGACTTATTTTTCTCTTTTTAGTTGTTTTTATCGTCGATTTAATTTTTAGTTAAAAAGTTATTATTCAAATTCAAATTGAACTAACTTCGAGATAGGTATAATATTATGCAATATTTTTTCTTCTTTGATAATGTGATATTTAATTGCACAAACGCACATAACTCTGAAAGAGGTGTCCGGAATTGAACCTGTGACCTCCCGAATAGGTTTTTTCACGACTAATACGTACTTTTGTGTCTCTCAGCCAGCTCTGAGCAAGGTCCTCTATCCATGAAGCAGTCCAGGAACTGCTTTGTCTTGTCGCGGTCGGCGAGTAACTCTCCCACGTCCAAGCTGTCGCCGGTCATAGGGTAGTAGTCTTCAGCCACCGCTAAGGCGATGAGCGCGAATAGCATAAGGATCTTCATTCTAAGATTTGTTCTGGAATAAACATAATACAAGTGTAAATTTAAAATTTAAACCACTCCGTACATGTCACAACACTCACAACATCCTAATAGTCAGTAACCGTTAAAATAAAAATATGTAATCCGCCATTTTGTGGCGGCGGCTATCTTGGACCGATTTTCATAAACATAGCTAAGAAAGTAAGAACACTTCACTTCAGCTTTCAAACAAAAAAACAATATCAAAATCGGTTCATTCGTTCGGGAACTACGATATAATCTCCATAATATTCTCAAAAGTTGTGTGAGGTCTGCCAAATTGCATTGTGTCAGCGTAAAGGGCTATGGTCTATTATCCTTTTTTGCTGCGGGTTTCTAATGATGATGATTGGCACAAAATATTAACCATTTTTATTTTAAATTCAAAAATAACTTACCTGAGCTCGTTGTTACGAGAAAAAAAATTGGCAAATAGAAATACTCCAAGCTGTCCAGATATTTATAGTAACCGATTATAAATTTCTTGAATTAAGTTAATTTTAAAATACATATTTTCTATGTCATCAACATCAACAGCGGCTAGTTAGCGCCCAAGAATTACTTTTAGCTACTATTTTTCCGGTATAAGTAGGCCGACAAATCAACACAAATTTTTTTTTCCTCCGAGGACAAATCTGATATTTGTTCGTGTTAGTTACATTACTACCACATTTATAAGTTACGACTACTATCCAATCCCGCATTGGAACCTTAACCCCGCAGACCCGTGGGACCGAGACTTGGGGAACCGCAAACGATAATAAAAAAAATTGTTCTTAATATTTTATTTGAAACAAATAATCAATTAAAAATATTACTAAAGTAACGTTTTTTTTTTAAATCACTCGGCTTTATTGTTACCTTTAATAAAATAAAATTTGAAGTAGGCAATCTTTTGTATCATTCAAAACCACATAACTCTTCATGTACGAATACATTTACCGATAAAAAATCTACTTTTTAAAAATAGCTTGACGTAATTGATTAAACTTTATTGTACACCTCATTAAATAGAAACATAAAAGGTAAAATTAACTTAGAATAAATTATAAAAATGAGAATGAAGTACCAGTTGACATAAATTTCAATTTCCAAAGTGTACAATTTTATAACAAAAGAAATCCTAACTTGCTAAAACCAAAACGAACATGAACAATGAAACAGATGAGCAAGGTTCGTGTGGCTTATGGTTGTGTGTCGTATCTATATAAGTGGGAGCGAGAGCTTGCTCCCGCCTGACCCGCTTCCACTTAGGTTCCACACACACTTACGCAATGTGCATGTACACGGCGCAACCACAAGTAAAGCTCACGCGCCCTCGTGAATTGAAAGAACTATTTGATTAGGGTTGCCAGATTTTTTTTCAGCCTATAAGGGACAAATGATTAAATAGCTAAAAAAATACGGGATTTCAGTTTTTTACCCGGGACAAATAAAAAAACAAAATTATTTAGTGTCATTTTTTTTAATATTTTTTTCCAGGATCAAGTCAGTTTTAATATATTTTTTCGTTTTAACATATCTGTAAAAATCAATACAATTAAAATCGTAATTAAAAATGGTGATCAACTCGCTTTTTTACGAACGTATGTGAATACTTGGATCGATATCATAATGAAAAACGAAGTACGGTTCAAATACGGGATAGAGTCAGTCCCGCCGGGACATTTTAAACTATGCCTAAAATACGGGATGTCCCGGGAAATACGGGACGTCTGGCAACGCTATTCATGATACAAAAGATTTATCGACCTCATGAAAGTGATAGTACTGTACCTATCCGTGATTGTGCGTCTGTCACCTTTTGGCCTCCAAAATCGTGTAGTATAAATTAGTACATCAGAAAAACTACATAATTATATCTGCACATAGGATGTTTGGATTTTAAAATTATCACAGTAGTGCAAAATGGAGTTTCAAAGGCATATAATTTTTTTTGTACTAGGTACCACAAGTTGGGCATGATCTGAATAATTTATAAACGATTTATTAATGTATCGTGTATAATATGCAGAATAGGATGAACAAAAAGAATTTGGATTAAAATAGTGGATTTTAAAATAAAACATCGTATCGCAAATGAATACAAAATGGGTAGATACGTGGTAAGAATTAAACAGTTAATTTATCTATGCCTATCTATACGCGGTGATAGCGCAGTGGTTAAGGCTCTCCTATTCAGGGTCGCGGGTTTGATCGTGGGCATTGTTGATACTATAAAGTGAGTTTTTAGCAATTAATATCATTTGCCTTAGCTTTGAAAGAAAACCTCGTGGTGAAACCTTTTTTTTATTTTATTGGAAGACAACCTGATGCTAAGCGACGATGCAGTCTAAAATGGTAGCGGGCTAACTTGGAAGGGGTATGGAAGTGTACATTCAATGCACAGCATAAAACATAAAATTCCAAAGGACAAATCTTTCTGACATGCAATTTAAAGCAAAAATAAAATATATTCTAATAAAAAAGGCATATTATAAAATAAATGATTACATGGAAAATCTAAGTTTGCACAAGCCATTGTGAGGTTAGGAAAAAAAATTAATTATGTGCTATTGTGTTATGTTATGTGCTTTTCTTTGTTTTCTTTTTTTTTTTTGACATAAAAATTAAGTACTTGAGTACCTATTTCTTTTTTAATCATATTTGTTATGTTTAATGACATCACATTATTATTACCTATATTTTTACCCTTGACATAAGTAGTACATAATTTTTTCTTTTGACATTTAATTTATTTATTTTTATTAAGTATTTTGTACTTGTATTATTTGATGTAACATTGTTGACATTCGTAAGCGCTTTTGTAAGTCAGAATCGAAGAAATAAACAATACAATAAAATACAATACAATACAGCCCGAATCGGTTTCTACACATCATCGTGTCGGAATACTAAATCGCTTGGCGGCACGTCTTTGACGGTAAGGTGGTAACTAGCCACGGCCAAAGCCTCCCACCAGATCAGACCAGAGACAATTTAGAAATTATAAATTCCCAAATTGCCCCGCCGGGAATTGAACTCGCGACCTCCCATTTATAAGACCACAGCGCTCACCACTGTGCCAGGGACGTCTTTAACCTGGACTTCTCAAGGTGTATCTAACAAAGGTGTGTGAATTCTGCCAATTTGCATTAGACTAATAACGTGGTTAACTATGGCCCCTCTTTGAGAGAAGACCTGTGCTCCGTGGTGAGCTGTTCATGAGGTGTTGATGATCATGATGACGACGTTAAATCTATCTCGTGTTAACTTTGTCTTAAGCTTAAACAAAGTGAGAGTGCGATCTATAGCTTAGCCTTAGATTAGGGGAATCGAGAACTCGTCGAAGAATCGAGAATGAGTCTTCTTGAACGAATGAATGAAATAAATGAAAAGAATGAAATATATGAAATGAAGGAATTTCTTTTATTTCTAAGGCTTAAGTTTATATAAAATGATAATATCTATATAGTAGTATAAAGTAATCGTTGACATTTGCATGTAATATTGAAACTGATTATTATCTACATATGTATAAAATATTGTTTGTTCCATTTCCATAAATATAATTAAATATCATTATTGAACGGCTAATAATGACAGGTAGGTACTGCTTAATGGGTGTTAAGTGGTCTCTTTTAGATAAGTGGTTAAATACATACCTATACCTTATATAATAAAAACGATCATAACGTCAATCATAAACGACTAAAAATTTTTACATCATAAATCAAAAACAAATATATCTTGAGATTTATCGGTTGAATTACCACTAATTGAACATTGATTGATTCTTAAACTATTCCTCTATAAAATAATGTAAACAACAGCAAAAAATTAATAAGTATTTATTTCAAAAAAAAAAAAAAAAATAACGTCCTCTTTATAAATATCAAAAAATCTTTTGTTAATAAAGTTTTGGAATTCAATTTTATTTTAGGTCATATTTCACAAAATGTTGATGACATAAAATAAAATTGAGTTTCATAACTTTAAGTCTGTGACTTCATCTTTCCTATACCTAAGATTCGTTTTGATATCGAAAATTATTGTTCACATTAATTTCTGATCGTGTAATTAGCATTATCGTGTTCTATCAATTATATCATAATTCATAATTATTATATAAAAGCGAAATACAACTAACTCATTCATTAGAACTCCGAAAACGTAATGAAGGTAGGTGGTTCCACTGTAATTGGGAGTGAGACATACGCAATTATGCGGATTATAAAAATTCTAGTTAGCTTCAATAAGCTAACTAGAATTTTTAATAATAAATAAGTGATTACCGACGCCCATTGTCGCACCTGAGGCACCACCAATGTGTTGCGGCTTTTTAGGAATTTGTTGGTCCGCCCCTTGAATAACCCCATGTTGTAATTTAGTAGGAACACCGTATCAGGAAGTTAGTTCCACAGTTTCAAAGTTGGCAGTTTGCCTTCTTTCTACTTGGACAAGCGCTTAAAGATCCTTCATGAAATTCTGTCTGAAAAGTTGTTTATCTCAGAGTTTAATATCTCAACAGGTATAGTTGAAGGGTAACAGATCAAGGTCTGATAACGAAGCAGATTATATCGGGTGTAATTTAAATTTTTAACTTCTTTTTTATTTTCGCAATACAATGTAGTGTTATTTTAAATTTAATTGTTTTTCAGGTAGCGTAATGACGCAATGCCGTTGCTAAAGATGAAAGCATTTGTGTTTCTCGTTTACTTCGTCTTCGTGTCAGCCGAAACTCTGGATCGCAGTATTGCAAACTCGCCTACACTTCAAAATCTTTTCGAGTGCCGGAGCCGGGGAAGTGAAAAATGCTCTAATAATTTAATAAGTACAAGCAGTGAGTACCTTAATTCATTTTCAGGAGATTCGTTATAGTTCTTGCAATTCACGAAGGCACGTGAGCTTTACTTGTGGTTACGTCGTATATATGCACATTACCTACCTAAGTGTGCGTGCCTGTCGGGAGCATAGGTAGCGAGAGCTTGCTCGCGCCTGCTCGTTCCCACTTCACTTTTATAGATACGACACACACACAAACATGACCCACGCGCCCTCGTAGAAATCAAATGTGAAATTAAGTGCCTACTAAGTAGTTTTTCTATTTTACTTGTTAATTGGGCAAGCATTTTCCTTCTATTTATTATTTATCTCGTGCATCATTACGCCATGCTATCAAAATTCTCAGTCAGAATATTTTTTGTTTCATGCATCCGACGAGCATTAGAAAGGGACATTCTCTCCGGCAATATTCTGATAAAATGTATACCTAAACAGAAAACGTACAGAGTAGTCACCCTCTAGAGCGTGCCACTGCCAGAATTTTTTCTGGCAAACATTTCTGACAAGTTGAAGCCTGGCTAAATCCTGAATTTTCTCTTTGCAGATCTATTTGAAGCTGTGGAAGGAGCTTGCTCAAAATGCAACTTTGAGCAAAAGTTTAGGATGGCATCATGGATCGATGCATATCAGAAAGGGATGTCTATAGAAGAGGCAAACAAGTTGTTTAACCCCGACAGCAAATACTTCGATACAGCTTTCATAAACAGCCGTATCTAACTATTTATTATTTTGTTAAAATTATCTCTACCCATCTCTGGTCCAATATTGGGCACGGGTCTTTTCAGAATGAGAAGGGTTTAGGCCACAGTTGCTGGCCAAGTGCGAATTGACTGATTTCAAATACCTGCGTTTGAAAATATAATGGAAAAAACAGGCATGCAGTATTCCTGATAACTACTTAATAACTAAAATTCAGAAAAGTTATAAGCTTGGAATTAGAACACTGGGCAATACTAGGTTGTATTCTTCAATTATCTAAGAATGTACCTTGATTATGAAAATAAATATTACTATTATTTAAAAAAAAAAACTACTAAGTACTTCATGTCCTATGCAAGAGACCTTTGTCTCTAATGTCTTGGTCTCGCAGCGCCCGTATCCAGCATTTTCCTGGGACTCGTCTGACGTCATCGGTCAACCCGGGGGTCTGCCATCACTGCACTTTTCACTCCAGCGTCTTGGGACCCCATCGACCATCAGTATACGTGCCGTAATAAAGCAGACTAAAATATACGACTGACTAACCACGTCATTTTCGCTGGGCCACTCTAGGAAAATGACAACTCAATGGACTGTTTCGGACGTAAAAGACTGCGCTGAGTCAGCAAACTCTATACGTGTGTTTTGATCTTAACATTGTAATTTTTGCTGACAGCTATAATAATATACTGATATAAACGTGCTTAATACTAAAAAAAGATTGTATTTATATTAATTTGTGTTATTAAACCTATATTTATGAGATATTAGCTCTTTAAAGTGAGTGTTACGACCAAAGTATTTACCAGTAGTTTGAAAAAGCTAGTTTCTTTATCCGTGTTTCGTACTAAGGTAAGTGAAAAAAAGAAGGTATCGTTACCACTATATAATCTTTAAGTACCGTAAGGTCGGGTTACTTTAGCTCTAAGGGGTAACTTTGGCTCAAACTAAAAAAAAGATTAAAATTTCCACCTCTTTGCAGCCATCGCAGTTATCGATTTAGTTTAAGCTGGAATTGTTAGAAGACATATCTGGCACTCGTTTTGTTTGGTTGCCCGAACTATTTCAAGGTAAAAAGGCGCCATTTGTGTTTCGAACTTATCGCATGTATGAACATGTTTGGTGTAGATCTGCGAACTTTATATTGTAACGGAGTTTTTAAGGTAAGTATTGTTTAATATTACATTAGATAGGTTCAGAAATTTATTTAAGACTAGAATGATGCTATAAACAATTGCTTTTTTACAAGTTTAGATAGCAAAATTTTAAATACTAAGTATGGGTATACTTTGACTCATAAATTCGGGTAACATTAGCTCAAGATCAAGTGGAACATACGGCAATATCCTAGGCAAGTGACTGCTGCAATAAGTGAAGAGGGAGCCCTTGTGAGCTGTATGAAAAGAGGAAAACTATTGGCGGTGGCCAGTCTGCAAAGACGAGCAGCTTTATAGTCGGGACTATATTGTCTGCAAGATAGACCCCCCAAATTTGAAAGAAAAGGCTGTTTCTCAGTACCTGAGTTAGATTGCCAAGTACCAATGAAACAAAAGAGTGTTCCTTAAAATCATATTTGGTTTTAGAATTAAGCATATATTGATTAGTAAGATAAATGAGCCTTAATACGATGAATCTCAATAATAGAGAGGCTGTAAGATTATTTTGTAGACATATATGCCTATTTATTGCAACATTTCAAAGTTTTTACTTTAGATAGGAATTAAAACTTAGTAATTTAATAATAAATAAAAAGAGTTTTTAAGTTTTTGTTAAATTTCAGTAACAAGGCTGTTGGAATGTTTATTTTTTTAATTAATTTATATATCAAAACGTGTATTATTTTATTATCTTTCATTTTAAAGGTTTATTTTGGTCTTTTGCTTGGTTCTTTATAGATTCTGCGCCAAAAAAATTGGCGAGCTAAAGTAACCCTCTTCAAGGAATAACTTTGACTCAAATAAAAAAGAATAAAAAAAAACTGAACTGTTATATTTTTGATATAAAATAATTTATTAATGATTAGCTACTATCCTTATTTACCAAATAAAACCATAATAACCCTTAGGCTCCAATCACAGTCCTTACACCAGAGGGATTTCTAATAATACACGGAAAAAAAAGCCAAAGTAACCCGCCCTTACGGTAGGTATATAAAGAGCTTGTGGTCGTCAATAGATAGATAACATAATAATTAAGTCGATCTTATCACTTGTTTTTTCTTAGAATAGAATAAGAATAGTTTATTTACCAAAATAAAATTAAACACTACATAATTTATTTTAAATTTTTTATAGCTTACTAGGACATGGTGAAATAGGTCATAAGAGAAAAGACAGACAGACAGACAGACGACAGACAACGACAGAAATATTATGAAGTAGAGAGATATTAGGGGTTTATTTATGTTAAACAATTATAGAGTAAAAGTAGCGAGATATTAGGGGTATGGGTTGAATTTACACTGCTATACCCCTTCCAAGTTAGCCCACTACCATCTTAGACTGCATCGTCACTTACCATCAGGTGAGATCGCAGTCAAGGGCTATCTTGTCATCGAATAAAAAAAAAAGTTAAACAATAATATAAGGGCAGGGGTTTTTGTGAATATTCATTAGTTACAATCGAAAATTTAACATAGAATAAAGACATTCGTAAAAACAGAAAATAAATCGGTCAAAAAACAAATAAGTTATAAGCTGTATTACTGCGACTGTATCTGTCTGTTTCTGTCTTTTCTCTAAGGAAATTTCGTACAGAGCTATTGAATCGTGACGTCATGGTGCAATAACGCTCTTTTTTCCTAACAGAAAACTTAAAAGCTCTATATTTTCGAGACTAGTTAGATATTAAAAAAAGAAAAATTCCATTGAGGTTTAATATTAAAAATCTTTATTTTAAGCAAGTACTTATATAAAAAAATTAGTCAAATAGGTACCTAACCTACTCAATTATTGAAGCGCCTATAGCGCTTAGGCGGCAAATACGTACCACGCCAATTCAACATTAACAATTTAATTCTTTAGTGACATCATTTCAATTTTGTCTTGTTCAATATTAAAATTGAAATTTATAAAAGTATGGCAACACATGCCAATTGTCACTCCGGCTTCTTCCTTTTTCTTGCGAGAACTGCCGCTATTAGATATATATTATAACATAACATTGTGCTTACAATAAGTTTTTATTAGAGTTTAGTATTTTATATTAAGTTAGAGGTCTTATACCTTTACAGGTATAAGACCTCGTAGGTTTATTTTGTTTATTAAAAATAATAATATGTTGTTTCTTTTTTAAAAGAAGAATGTTTTAAAAAAAATTTGTTTTATATTGTCACGTAGGTCTCTGTATCATACCGCATTAAAGAGATAATAGAAGTTAGAATTCTTACAATTTCCTGTTTTATTTCTAAATACTCAATAGGTTATGGCCCAGTACGAGTAATTAAAAATTGTAAAGAGCAAGCAAAGTATCCACGTGTAATTTTAAAATGGATATCGCGGGTGTGAAAATGAGTTTGGAACGGTTTGATGGAAATAATTTTCGCCAGTGGAAGTTCCAGATTAAATGTGCTCTAAGAGCAAAAGGTATTGATTTATTTTCTCCAAAATCAGAGTATGACAGTTCAGAATGGTTGAAGAATGATGGTATAGCCATGTATATTATTACGTCAGCTATGGACTACAGGCAAATAGCATTGATAGAAAACTGTGATAGTGCTGTAAAAATTATGGAAAAACTTGAATCGATTTATGAACAAAAGTCGGAGTTTAATAAAATGTTAGTCCATGAGAGATTTTATAAGTATATAATGAATCCGTCGGAAAGTATGGCTCAACATATATCCAAAGTCGAAAGTTTGGCTAAACAACTAAAAGATAATGGTGATCCAATTAGTGATACAGCTCTTATTACTAAGATAATAAGTACTTTACCATCAAAGTATAGGTCATTTCGTCAGGCTTGGATGTCACTTGATCCATTGCAACAAAATATACATAATCTCACAGCTCGACTATTGGATGAAGAAGCAAGTTTGACGGCGGAAGAACAGATTGAGGTAGCTCTTTTAACTGCTAAAGAGAAAGAAAAACAGTATAAAAATAATAGTGCCGAGACTAAACATCGGTTTGTTTGCTATATTTGTAATAAACGAGGCCACCTAGCCAGATTTTGTCACTTTAGGAAAAATAACCGAAATAAACAAGATAATACTTTTGCGTTTCAAGTACAAGATACTGCGAGCTTGTTTACAAATTCTGAAAACGATGTGTGGTTATTGGACAGTGGAGCATCTGCACATATGACCTTTAGGAAAGATTTTTTTGCAGAATTAGAACTTTTTAATGAGGACAATAATAGATTTGTAAAATTGGGTAATTTACAAAATCTAAAGGTTTGCGGTATTGGAACGGTATTTATTAGAAAATATATGCATGGACAGTGGGAGACAAATATGTTAAAAGAAGTAATATATGTACCTGAATTACAAAGAAATTTTTTTTCTGAAGGCGCTGTAACACGTTTGGGTTATACTATAATTAAAAAAAGTAATTCAGCATTAATTTATAATAATGGTGAGATTGTATTAACGGCAACGCAAAAACCAAATAATTTGTATGAAATGAACTTTGGTACAATTAAAAACCATAGTTGTAATATTATGGCAATGTCTCAAAATAGTCTAAGAATGTGGCATGAGAGACTTGGACACTTAAATATAAATGAAATTAAAAATATGATAAAAAATGGATTAATAAAATGTGAAGATTGCAAAATTGATGAGAAGTTTGTGTGTGAAATCTGCATGTATGGTAAACAGAGTCGTTTTCCGTTTCATATTTCAAACAGAGAAGAACCCAGTCCTGGAGATTTAATTTACAGCGATGTATGTGGACCAATGAGTGAGTCTTCAATTCAAGGTACGCGATATTTTGTCTTATTCAAAGATGCAGCTTCTAGTTTCTTGCAGGTAAATTTTATGAGACATAAGAGTGACGTATTTGATCACTTTAAAAATTTTAATGCTTTTATACGAAATAAGTTTGGTCATAATGTACGTGTTTTGCATACTAACAATGGCAAAGAATATGTCAATAATGTTTTCAAAGATTATTTGAATCGAAATGGTATCGTGCATGAATGCACTGCTTCAGATACTCCTCAACAAAATGGACGTGTAGAAAGAGAATTGCGCACTATTGTTGAGAGTGCACGATCTATGCTTTATGGTCGAAATTTGCCATTCAATCTGTGGGCAGAGGCTGTAGGATGTGCTGTGTACATACTAAATAGAACAACATCTAGTCAAATTCCAAATAAGTCACCTTTTGAAATCTGGTTTGGTGTAAAACCAAATCTTCAACATCTCAAGATATTTGGCTCTTCTGGTTATGTACATATACCTGATGCTTGTAGGACAAAACTGGAAAAGAAAAGTAATAAGATGATTTTAGTTGGATATGACAACGATAACTACAGAATGTTTGACTGTGAAACAAAGAAAATAAAGATTTCACGAGATGTAATTTTTGATGAACTGAAGGATTTAGTGATAAAAAAGGCAGAAGCTGTGATCGAAATTGAAGAACCTGACTACACACAGATTGTATTTCCACAGAAGACATCTACACCTATGTCTGTGCAAACACAAACGGAAGATCCAAGTAGCGATGAAAGTTTGAAAAGCTGTGATGAAAATGACGATACCTATGAACCTTCGCACAAAATAAGTGGGACATCTGGAGTATCAAATATGATTTTGAGACCTAGAGATAATATATATCATGAAATTAACTTAACTGAATTATATGAACCAGTTAGTTATGATGAAGCTGTTACAGGTCCAGATTCTGATAAATGGAAAAATGCAATTGAAGAGGAGCTTAAAGCTCATGAAGAAAACAATACGTGGATAATTGTTAAGAAAACTAATAAAATTCCTATAACATCAAAATGGATGTTCAAAATCAAAAAAAAAAAATCGTGAAGTTGAAAGGTACAAAGCGAGACTTCGTGCTAGAGGTTTTCAATAGTGTTTTAACAAGTTGTGATGATAACAAATAATTAGAATTTCCTTATAGAGAAGCAGTATGATCATTATTATTTTTTGGCTTCAGCGACTCGTCCAGATATTTCTTTTGCTGCAAATTTGGTATCTTGGTATGTAAATAATCCAAAGATTATGCTAGTGACATAGAATCTAGAAAATCGACTATTGGCTATCTTTTCTTAATGAATAATGCACCAATTACCTGGGCCAGTCGCAAACAACAAACTATTGCTTTGTCCACAATGGAAGCAGAATTTATGGCAGCCTGTGATGCCACAAAAGAACTTTTGTGGTTGAAACAGTTTCTCTTGGATTTGGGAGAATCTCAAGATTCTGTTAATTTATTTATAGATAATCAAGCTGCTATAAAATTAATAAATAATCCTGTATACCATCAGCGGTCAAAGCATATTGATATAAAATATAAGTTTATACGTGAGAAGGTAGAGCTTGGCTTTCTTCAAGTTCAATACGTTTCTGTAACTAAACCTCTACCTTCACAAAAATTTTGTTACAATAGAAATTAAGTTCTTTGTTAATGTTTATTTTGTTTTTATCTGGTTTGTATAAATTAATATAAAATAGCGGGAGTATTAGAGTTTAGTATTTTATATTAAGTTAGAGGTCTTATACCTTTACAGGTATAAGACCTCGTAGGTTTATTTTGTTTATTAAAAATAATAATATGTTGTTTCTTTTTTAAAAGAAGAATGTTTAAAAAAAAATTTGTTTTATATTGTCACGTAGGTCTCTGTATCATACCGCATTAAAGAGATAATAGAAGTTAGAATTCTTACAATTTCCTGTTTTATTTCTAAATACTCAATAGTTTTAAAATTAATAAAAAACCAGTTCAACAATGTACGGTCCAATGCAGTATTTTTAAAACAGTATGCAGTCAATAGTGGTCTTAGCGGCATTGGTATCAGTGGCGACGACCGTCCCTTCGCACACCTACGACCCGGAGTACGACAATTTCAACGCCTACGAGCTTGCAGAAAACGTGCGGCTGCTCAGGGCCTATGGCGCTTGCTTCCTCGATAAAGGACCCTGCACGGCCGAAGCGACAGACATTAAGGCTATGTTCACATGTAACGCGCGTTAACGCGCGTCAACGCGCGATCAAATTTGAAGAGAGTTCAGATGATGAGCGCTAATGCGCGTTGCGAGAGTACTCGTCAGTCTAGTTCGGTAGAACGTAGAAAATGGACGTGGAAGAGGCTATTATTTTGTGGTTATATTATAAAGAAAAATATAGAAAACAGAAAACGTACACATTGGGTTCATCCAATTTTGAAAATTCCGAACCTATATTCCAAATTGCTGGCCTTTTTTCTACTTCATCGATTAGTAAGTCGATGTCAATATCTTCAATTTCACTCATTTTAAATGCGAAAACAAAATATAATTACGAAAATTAACAAAATTACATGCGATCGCGATGAAAGCGCGCGCTCAACTGAACAGCAAACGGACATTACATTAATATCAAAGCGCGAGTCAACGCGCGATTGTCTGCGTCTAGAAACTTTTTCTCTGAGCGCCGCGTTGACGTTCGCTGACGCGCGTTAACGCGCGCGCATGTGAACGGTTGCTAGGTATATATTAGGATGTCTAAGCGCGCGATTTGAAAACGCGCGTCGCAATTCAGCCATCTGAACATAGCCTAAAAGTAAGAATTAGGCTATGTTCAGATGGCTGAATTGCGACGCGCGTTTTCAAATCGCGCGCTTAGACATCCTAATATATACCTAGCAACCGTTCACATGCGCGCGCGTTAACGCGCGTCAGCGAGCGTCAACGCGGCGCTCAGAGAAAAAGTTTCTAGACGCAGACAATCGCGCGTTGACTCGCGCTTTGATATTAATGTAATGTCCGTTTGCTGTTCAGTTGAGCGCGCGTAGAGCGCGCGCTTTCATCGCGATCGCATGTAATTTTGTTAATTTTCGTAATTATATTTTGTTTTCACATTTAAAATGAGTGAAATTGAAGATATTGACATCGACTTAATAATCGATGAAGTAGAAAAAAGGCCAGCAATTTGTTGATTCGGATATAGTGTCGCAAACAAACTGGGTCTATTTTTCAAAATTGGATGAACCCAATGTGTACGTTTTCTTTTTCTATATTTTTCTTTATAATATAGCCACAAAATAATAGCCTCTTCCACGTCCATTTTCTACGTTCTACCGAACTAGACTGACGAGTACTCTCGCAACGCGCATTAGCGCTCATCATCTGAACTCTCTTCAAATTTGATCGCGCGTTGACGCGCGTTAACGCGCGTTACATGTGAACATAGCCTTCGAGTACCCGCAGACTTACAATTTCAGGTTGGGCAACTAAATTTCAAGTTGGGCAACTAAATCGCAGAGTATCCATAGGCATAGTGACTTATTGACGGTTAACCGCCAAGAGCTATCTGATATTTTTAGACAAACTGCTTTCTTTATTGATTCTGCAAAAAAAAGTTCTATTACACACTAGAAAATTCTTCTACATAAAAAATTGTGTTAAGATGGTCAAGCAAATTGTAAAAGTATGCAATTTAGTTGGTCGATAACCGGCCATCTTTAAATTGTAAGTCTGCGGTCGCCCGTACTATCACGGGAATATAGAGGTTACCAAATTCAAAATTATTGTCTATTTCACGTAGAGATCACTTGTGGATAATGATAAGTCAAGATAAAGTTCAAGATTCACAAGACGATCAAATTCTCTACTGAGAGTAGAGCCTTTAGCCTGGAGCAAGGATGAAGGAAGTACGCGTTGTGGCACTCCCGTGCCTCGGAGAGCACCTAAGCCGTTGTTTTACGCCAGATCTCTCTGTGGTCGTACTGAATTTCCTGCACCTGTGCTTGCACACACATCTTATGCACTATGCGCAGATGACTGACCTCACCAAATGTACATGTCATATTATTATGCATTTTATTTTGGAGTTCCTTTGTAAAAAAAACAAAAACGGTTGATATAAAGGATCCACTGCACTGATCGTGATGAAAGGCACAGATATATATTGCATTCCAGGAAATCAAAGAGGGATTTAAAAAACCTTAATGCGAGCAAACGAAGCCGCGGCTTCGTTTGCTCGCATTAAGGTTTTTTTAAATTTAAATTTTTTTTAATATATGGCGTATTTTATATTTTCAGAAATCATCCCCGAAGCGTTAAGAACGAATTGCGCCAAATGTACGCCCAAACAAAAGGAACTTGTACGTGTCGTGGCGCACGCCTTCCAGACCAAACTACCCGAAGTGTGGGCTGAGCTCGTCGACAGGGAGGATCCCAAAGGAGAGTTTAGAGAAGCCTTCACGCAATTCTTAAGATCCTCCGATAATGTCTATGCTGTGTAAAATAAAAAAAAATTATTTTAACATTTAAAATGTAACGCTTCTTGTAATTCCTTTAGGTTTTGTACTTGTTTCATCCAAGTTAACCTTCATGCTAAAAATTAAAGAAAATGTTTGTTGGTTGGATCCTTTTACAAAGCTTTTACATAACAACTTTACAGTAGAAACCACTAAATTACAACACGGGGTTGTTCAAGGGGCGGACCAACAAATTCCCGAAAAGCTGGCAGCGCATTGGTGGTGCCTCATGTGTTACAAATGTTCATGAGTGGCGGTAATCACTTAACATCAGGCGACCCGTTTGCTCGCTAAAAATAAAAATAAAGTCCAGTGTTGGCGGCACATAAATCATCATAGGCATGTGCTTGATGAACAATTAGGTACATGTGATGGGAAGTGATGATGTGGCCTAAGATGGTACCATATGCTAGACTTCACCGAAATTACAGTAGCAGTAATAATATTTAGCAGAATTGTTATTACTTATTGACTGTTATTGAATATAATCGTGAAAAGTATAACAACGTATTTTATTTATCCAATGAAACATAAACCTAAACGCTTGTATATTTTACACAAATTCGTATTTAATTAAAATACATGTCTGTCCAAGACATGTAATATACTTTGATATCCATCATACATATACATTTGATAGCCTATCTGAGCCCATCTGAAATTGTAAAACAAAGCGGAATTACTGGTCTAGCCAATAATTATTTAGAAAATTCTACTAATATCCTACTAAATCCTACTAATATTATAAATGCAAAAGTTTTTGTTACTCCTTCACGCCACAACGAATGAACCAATTCGGATGCATTTTGCAATAGAGATAGGTCAATCCAGGATTAATACATATGCTAAATTTTATCCCGGAAAATTAAGAGAATTCCGCGGGAAAAAAAACCTTTAATCCACGCTGTTTTATTTCTCACTGATAAGGTATGCTCTCCATGGTTTGAGGGACACCACCACTTTCTCACTCTAGTCTGCTAGTGAGAATTTCTTAGCAAGCAAACAAAAAGCAAGCAACTTTTTTTTTTGTCATAAAAATGAAACGCTGAATGGAACCTCAAGACGGCGTCGTAGGTCTAAGGGCGCCTTCAATTTATGCGTTTCTTGATGGCCTGCTGCGGTGCCGAAGCGGTGCGTTAGTCGTACTGCGCACGGACGTTCGTTTTTTTTCATACAAAGCGCGCGGTGCGACTATAGCGCGGTGCCGGTACCGCGATCGCTCGACAACAAGACGGCAACGGCACCGAGCACTTTGTATGAAAAAAACGAACGTCCGTGTGCAGTACGACTAACGCACCGCTTCGGCACCGCAGCAGGCCGTCAAGAAACGCATTTATGCGTTTAAATTGAAGGCGCCCTTAGACTTATAAAAGCAGCATAGACGTAATATTATTATTATCAGAACCCCGGGCCTCTAACTTCTCACTACTGAGCGTAGATCTTTTCTCGGAGATCGTGGTGGTCATAGTCCACACAAGTCACAATCAGGTGCAGGACTGACGGCTTTACGTACTCCCGTACTTACGTAAGACTTGGGGATGACACACTGTCTATTTCTAAACTCCGGGCTACCTACCTGCCGTGAATTACAGAAAACCCAATATATCTTTTGGCCGACCCGAGAATCGAACACGGGACCTCTTCATCACATCCTAACCAACAAGACAGTTAGGTATACTATACACAGACATACATAGTGGTTCACAACACAAGCATGGTATGGTCAATCAATCAATTAAGCCTACACGGCGGATGCTACGGACTTGACCCCCGTCTTCTTATTACTATCTGAGGTCACCACTATTTTGCGACACGAATATGTGAAGTGTTTGTTTGGGAATATTCCGTTAGGAAAATTTTAGCTAACCATTACAAAGAAGTAATAATACGTCGGGCACGCACCTCCGATTTTTTGGAGTTACGTACGTTACAGCATTGAATATTATATGCTAAATCTGTGAACATCGTAAGGAAACCTGCATGCCTGGACTGGTTTTCCATAACCTTTTAAGCTATTGCATAGCTTCTATCGCGGGCCAGCGTGGAGACCGAATCTAGAAATTCCGTAACGAAAATAACCTGACACGGGACTCCTCTACGGTGAGCCGCTAGATGGCGCAATTTTTATCAACGCCATCTATGCAATAGCTTTACCGCGGCAGTCCCCGAGTGCCACACGTCTTTTTTTTTTATCCGATGACAAGATAGCCCTTGACTAATATCTCACCTGATGGTAAGCGACGATGCAGTCTAAGATGGTAGCGGGCTAACTTGGAAGGGGTATAGCAGAGGAAATTCAACCCATATCCCTTCGGTTTCTACACGCCATCATGCCGGAACGCTAAATCGCTTGGCGGCACGTCTATGACGGTAGGGTGGTAACTAGCCACGGCCAAAACCTCCCACCAGACAAAACCTTATCAAAGGCGTGTAAAATCTGCTAATCCACACTTGGCTGCAGCGTGTTGAACTTTGCCCTAAACCAACCCTAAACCCTTCTGATTCAAGAGGAGACGTGTGCCAGTGGCCACTACAAACTCAGTCTGAGCTAGTGATGCAGAAGGATGAGGTCCAATTTCGGGAAGAGATCAACCGCCAAAAAAGACCAAGGTCTTCAGGAAGACCAAGGTCACCCAGGTCTTCACGAGATCTAGTAAGTAGTTTTTTTTAATACGTCATAAATCGTAAACCGCAGTTGCTGCTACGGAACCCTTCATGGGCGAGTCCGCACTTGGCCGCTTTTTTTCTGCATAGGTTGTTTCCTTATCAATTTAGTCTAATTTCATCCGGACCACGCATATTCGGCATGAAGCAAATTCATGATTTCCTGTAGCTGCTTTACAAATATTATATCCAGTAGGAGATCTGACTCTGTATTGTCAACACACCTTTGCTAATATACCTTAAAAAGTGATATCTACTTTAAAAATGGCAATCCGACCAGCTATTTTCTTATGTCTTGTGAGTATCTAGTCGTTATTATCAGCTGACTTCGTGGTGAAAAGAAATAGTCATGTGTTTATCAGTCTAAAATCATCATTAGTTTATAGCCTCAATAGCCCAACGGTTAAAGGTGCGGACTGCAAACTGTAAGGTCGCAGGTTCGAATCCCACCCGTTGCACTATTGTCGTACCCACTCCTAACACAAGCTTTCCGCTTATTTGGAGGGGATAGGAGGATATTAGTCAACTTCAGGTTGCCTAGTATTCTTTTAAAAAAAATAGTATTTGTGCTTATGTAATTAATTGTTAAAACTTTGGCACCCAATCTTTGACTTTTCGAAGGTTAACTATTAATTAATAATTTAAAGGTGAATGAAAATATCATGAAAAATCCTGTATGACTGAGTTCTCCGTAATGTTCTCAAAGGTGTATGATCTCTGCCAATTTTTGACGACCTCCCTGGCGCAGTGGTGAGCGCTGTAGGCTTATAACTCTGGGAGGCCTCGGGTTCGATTCCCGGCGGGGGTAATTTAGGAATTTATAATTTCTAGATTGTCTCTGGTCTAGTCTGGTGGGAGGCTTTCGTCGTGGCTAGTTACCACCCTACCGTCAAAGACGTGCCGCCAAGCGATTTAGCGTTCCGGCACGGTGGCGTGTAGAAACCGATTAGGGGTATGGGTTGAATTTACACTGCTATACCCCTTCCAAGTTAGCTCGCTACCATCTTAGACTGCATCGTCACTTACCATCAGGTGAGATGGCAGTCAAGGGCTATCTTGTCATCGAATAAAAAAATATCCGCAATTGTTTAAACCCTTCTCACTCACAAGAGGAGATCTGCATTTATGCATTTAAATTCAGTTTTTTGTTTCTCTTTTTAAAGTATTATTTAACTGCAGTCAGCTTTTATTTTTTGAACGTTCATTTTTTTGAGCTGCTCTTAATTATTTTAATATCTCATTTAGAGAATTTGTTAGCTTTCTCCAATTTCCTCTTAGATTTACATAGTTGAAAGGACAACATCAATAGAACACGTACTATTAAAAGACGATGATTTTGACGAAGTTTAAAATATTTTATTTTCTTAAAATAATATCAACTGAGTTAAAAATATAAAGGTGAATAATTTAGGGGTCTACTAGCCCTCTAAATTTGGCGTTAGAGTTTGCAGTGAAAAGTTGTTTAATTCCATTTTAATTCGTTAAAAGAATACTAAATTGCTTATTATAAAATCCTTTTGTAAAAGCCTAAAAATATAATAAATTCGATAAGAATTTAAATCGAATTAAAAATTGAATTTCATTAGAAAACAATGTAAGGTTTAAGGTCTAACCTAACATAATATTTATCTAATTTTAGTATTTAGATGCAAAAATTTTAATTAACATTAAAATAACAACCGAAATATTATAAAACTTAAATAAATTAAAACTACTACTTAAATAATACTAATTCTAAATTAAAACTAACATACAAAAATATAAAACTAAATTCTAAATTAAAACAATTAAAATAAGAAACAAAATCTTATAATAAAACATTAAAATAAACTCTAAATATTAGGGGCCACATCGATGCCAGATGGTAATGTCCCCAGAAGGCTGGCTGCATTTCCTCTTTGGATAGATATGCTTATTTTTATTTTTATTTTACCTAACATTGTCATATTTTCATTATATTTTTCTTTATATATACGGTGTGCTCTTTATATTTACAGTGCTTCGTAGTAGTAGCACTGGCGCTGCCATCAGAATCTAAGGACCGTTTGAAGCGAGACGTCCTGGAATCCATGAAAAACGCCGGGAACGATGCCGCAAAGGGCGCTTCCGACGCGGCAGATGCTGTAGTAGACGCAGTTAAACCCACAGAGAAGAGTACTGTGGACAAAATAGCAGACGGAGTCAAGAATATCGGAAATAAATAGACCCATAAAAAATACTCCAATTTTGTCACAAATACAAAATTATTCTGAGAAGCACAAAACAGATCTTAGTCTATACATAAAGTAAAATAAATAATATGTATTTAGTATAGGTACACCTACTACTTTAGCTGAGGTAAAATTCTAAAGTATAAATAATCAAAGTTAATTTAATGCAATAGATGCAACAATTTGGCATTTCATCGCTAATTTGCATATCGTATTTTGCAGTCCAGTGTAAAATTTTGCAACTGTAAATTATGAGACATTGGGGCTGTTACACCTTCCCAACAACTAAGGCCAGTAATTTTTAACGACATTGACAGACTAACAGCGGTTATCTGAGTTTATATAAATACTTACAGCGAACATGTATGACAACGTTAGTTTTTGTTTAATAGAAAAGCCGATAAATATTTTCATTTCTTCTGAAGAAATGAAAATTAAAAAAAACAATTGTATGAAAAATAGTTGTTCTGCTGTAATCTTGCTGTAACAGATTAACGCTGCATGTCATTATGCAATGAGATTGCAATGTATAATGTGTGACATAATTTATGGCTAGATCGTACAATCTTCAAATTATAGTGTTGCGACCGGTTCGTCTATTCAATCTATTGTTGTAATCTCTCGTTTAGCTGATTGTTAATAGTCGAAGGACCGGGCTACTGCCCGGATCACTATGCTCAAAGCTACTGTGAATTGCTTATTGCAGTTGCAAATTGTAAAAAAAGTTCATTCAGCCTGCAAGAAACTAAAGTTGCAATAATATCGCTCTAAAACCTTACCATCAGATCTTTGAATAAGTGATTTTAAAAAAGTTATTTAATTTTTTATGTTATGATGGACGTTAATCTATTTCTTCAAATATACATAATATACTACGAGCTATGAGTAACGTCTTGCCTCGCATCTACTCTTGTGTGTATATCTATTGTGATACTGTATTGTGCGTTTGTCATTATTAATCCATATTATATAATAATAAAATAATCAAACCTATTAATTTTTCGTTTAAATGAAAGCATCGATGTCGAACACTTACAAAATAAAACGTTGTTTCTTAACAACGTTTTATTTTGTACGGCGATTTCAATTTTCATTACATTAGGTAGGTACTACTCGGCGCAAGACCGAGGCATGTGGAACTTGGAAGTCTGTGCAAAAGATTTATCCAGCTATATAGAGTCGTATCTATATAAGTGTGAGCTTGCTCGCGCCTGACCGGTCCCACTTAGGCTCCTGACACTTACGCAATGTACATATATACACGACGTATATACAATGTATATACGTACACGACGTAACCACAAGTAAATCTCACGCGCCCTCGTGAATGGCAAGAACTATAATATAAGCACTTAAAGAATATAATATTGTCATATAATATTCAGGAAGTCTGTGTTACCAACACGCAAAACAGCATTTAACCGCAATATCTAATGTTAGGTAACTTGTATGTCATGTTATGTTACAGATATGAAGCGACGTATGTGTTAATAGTTTAACAAGTGTGTAGAATTACGATCTAACCAATAGCCGAGTGGTAATGGTGAATGCCAGTTATACTTAGTTCTTATCGTGTACCTACCACGATGTAGGGCAAATAATAACGGAAAACACCTGATGGTTTAGTAAGACTCTATTCTTCTCGACAACGTTGATAGATATCGAATATCGAACCACTATAACGTCAACATGAAATAGATCTTGGTAGACTTGTTTTAGTATAAGTAGGAAGTTCTCGTATTTTGTGGGGAATTTTAAGAGTCATGTGGTCTAATGCAACAGTTCATCAGTGTGTTAAGCAACATTGATCCAAGTCCCTAAATGGATGGGTGACCTACTTCGAACTTGAAGGTCAGAATGAAATAGGCCTTTTCGTTCCTTTTGTGTTCCTGAGACTAACATTTGATTATAATAAAATCGTCAAACTTAAGAGTTAAAATTCTGTAGTCGTATATAACCACACACCATATACCACTATACACAGAGTTCAGATAACTGGTTTTTTAATAATAATTATAAAAAAAGTGATTTGAACTCTATAAGCAAAGAAATAAATTAACTATGAATCGCGAAAGAATCTGGGATGTAATTCCAGCTGCATTATTGTCCACAGAATGTCCCTACGTTATGTGATGAATGGAAAGGGGACACGCTGAGAGAAAGAAATCTACATCCAGCGACCTTAGTTGAAACTTAGCTAAATAAAAATTGGTAGTAACTACTACTACTGAATTCATGACTTTAGAACATGCATCCATTGTATAGTTACTCGAAATCAATAGGCATTTGCGAGATGTGAAAACTCGTACTAAAGATAATATACAACAATAAATTATATCTATTATCGGCATATTATCGGCTAATATTTTCCTTACATGAGTTGAATTACGTACGAGAAGTACCTATACGCATATTGATACGATACATACAGTACACGATGTCTGTGCATTGACTCGAAAACTGTCCTTTGCCTAGGTCATTGATGTATCAATACTCACATGGAGATACGCTGATTAAGCTATCCTATAAAATACAGTTATTGCTTACTGCCGGCTGCCTCTTAAAAACCAATAGCTAATTCTTGTGCTGATTTGAAACGGCCCTTATGAGCGTTCCAGTTCCTAATTATATTATTTAAGGTTCTTTAACGTTCTTGGGACCCCAACGACCAGATTAGAAATCTGTTTAGATTCCAGTTTTTACATCCTTGACTTTCATAGGTGAATCCGGGGACTTCGCTCAGTATAATAATAACGTGTTCAATGAATTTTTCTTATTAACAATAATTATAAATGACTAACAAGAAATAACACAAGATAGAATAGGTACGCTCCGTCAGTAAATAGCTTAACTCAAGGCGTGCAACTTGCGATAAGGGAATTCCAATTTCCAATACAGTTACATTATATGAAGTTATATTAGAACTCTTTGTGCTAAATGAACTGCTTCAATCAATCCAATGACATCACACACTAAAGAGTAATAACTGGCTTAATTGGGAACGACGTGAGACATCGGTCCAGCCAGCGATCGCGCCAGCGACTGTTCCAATCTCGAAAGCGATACTCGTGTCACATGCGAGATCGACATTAATTTTAAACGTTGTGACTATTACCATGTCCACGTACATTATTGGACTCATATGCGCCTTTATCCTGGTAAGAGATTATGCTACTTAGTTCCAATTGAACGGCCTAGTTCAAGAAGTCCCTAAGTCCATAATGGCCCAGTTCAAGGAGTCCATACGACCAAATCAGAAATAATGGATTTTAGTTCAAGTATTAAAATCAATTTTTTGTGTTTTTGAAAAATTGAATTAAGGACTTCTTGAACTGAACTGAACTGGGCTTTATCTTTGGATTAAGAGATTTCTTGATCTGGGCCATTCAATTTCACCAACATCCGTTCACCAACGCCGAATAACGTTCAACTGAAGAGTAAATTAGACGTTCGATCACAGTTTTTATATTGAAATCTGCAATCAAAAGTTATTCTTCAGTTTAACATTTCTCCACGTTGGTGAAATTGACCTAGTTTCATATTTTCTTATGATTCTCTCCGTCAGTTACAAATTCTATTTTTATTTTGCAGGCGGCTTTTGTGCTAGCTTGGATAGCATTTTGCATGTTTTGCAAGGAGCGTCACAAATCGGAATCTTATCAGTACAATATATCGGATTTGCGACGAAGAAATTACGAAGTCGCCCAGGAGCAAGAGGAAAAGAATACTAATAAAGAGTATAAAGAGGTTACAGCGGGAATTTTCATAATGCCGTCGCGTCATAAAGAGGATTACAGCTACGATAAAAGGCCTGATTATCCCGAGGGAACTTTGGCTAATATACAGCCTAAGACTGATAAATTAATAGAGATCATCGGTGATAGTCCTACTGATGGGGAACGCAAATGCGTCGGTTTTGATCTCGACGCCAGTGTCCCATATCACAGTGACGTTTGAAATCGTTTCACAACCATTGTTATTAGATTACAATACACTATTCAAACGGTATTTTAGGTATAGCTAGGTCACTACTTTACGTTTTAGATACGTTATTGCTATTTATGCGTGTTGAACATGAAATAAATTATTTTAGTTTTCAAAGTTTTTTCATTAGAATAGATGTTATACCACCGACATTAAAATTGCTGTAGAAGAGATACCCCATAAACCACCGTGCAGTAAACTTCATATTTCGAACCAGCTCGGTAAAATTATTTGTTTTCCTAAGTTTTAGGCTGCAATCACATCTGTGCACATCGATTCGCATTTGTCCATATAATGTGGGCACAGCTTGGTGCCTCGCACTTATTTTACCCAAAAATGTAATAATGTTTCTTCTGTACCACCAAAATTATTGTCTGTTCAGGTGTTATGGTGTTCTGGACAAGATTAGAACTAACACTATTTTAAGATATTCCGCTCAATTACGCTGTCCAAGTCCAATTTCATAGTCTTTGCTGATGTCAGTTCTTTCTAGTGCGAGTCCCGTACAGTTTTATGAAAATACAGTACCAACATAAAACTTGTGAGCAAGGAATATGTTCCTTGCTCACTACTCTATAACGAGAGTTTGTGAATGATATCAGAGGGAGGCGCGGAGATATATCTTTGGGCATTTGTGCAGGCAATTTCAAGGCAATTTAACTAAAATGGCCGCCAAACAGTGCAGCTACTTTTTATGGTCTTGTGGAAAATGTATGTGTATATACATTACAAATGTATTGAACTTAATAATGGTGGGCACTTATTAGCATTGTTCTGGTTCTAGTGGTGATCATGATAATTTGTTTTTATCATGTTTATTTACAAAACAATTGAAAAATCCCTTGCGGTTCGGTTATAACAATTATACTGAAGGAATATTAAATTTTTATAAGTAAATAATTTCTTGAAACAAATTTTATTGGTAAGCAAATTGCCACTAAGTAGTAATATAATTAAATAGTCGTTTATTAACAACGTCATAATTTTTAATGAAATCAAGAGATATCGGTGTTCTCATTTAAACGAAATAATGATTTATTAATTTCTAAAATCACAAAGCGCTCAAGAGAGGCATATCTTGAGCGCTTTGTGATTGTAGAAATAATAGCTAATTAAGATTTTATTAAGTCTACTTATTAAAATCCTTATAAGCTTGTCCTTTGCTCTAGGCCCAATTATTCCAAACCTAACCCAGATTACATCTAGAAACCAGTTTTTACACAGCGCTATTTCCATGATTTATGCCCGCCACAACCGGTTACTAAAGCTATAAAATATAATAGATAATATTATGTTTGCGAAAGGATTGATATTGCTTTAAGCACTCTACAATTACTTCTATACGCAATATTAATTAATTATTATAAGCCTTTGTTCGCGCGACTTTTTTTTCGTGTACCGACCTAATTGGTGGAATTTTCAAAAACTGTGCCACAACTTCTTCTTTATTTTTAATCGAAAGCCACATAATATAACTTGAAAAATGACGATCTTTCGTACAAATATTCTTTCATACAAATGTTCCTCCCCTATCAATAAATAGGGGAGGAATGTTTGCCATTTGGGGGTATAGAATTATCAAAAACGGTGAAACACGTACCTACCTACTTATTTATTTCTAAAGCTAAATCCAAAATATTTGTGGATTTAATTTCAAAAGTAACTTGAACAGTTTCATCCCCTTCTTACAGCGTTTGGGTAGAATTTTCAAAAACTATGAAATACATACTTATTCATTATTAAAAGGCCAAGTACTAAGTTTTATGGCTATAACTTGAAAAAGTCGGACTTTCACCACCATTTAACGCTCTTGGGGGTGGAATTTCAAAAGATCATTTCTTAGTAAAAGTCTACCTCATAAAAATCTGCTAACATAATTTCAAGTTTCTAAGTTAACTAGTTTCGACTGTGCATTGAAAGATCAGTCAGTCAGTCAGTCAGGACAAGTCTTTTTATTTTCAAGTAAATAATACTAATTATACTAATTTTAACCATCGGCAAGGGAACTTAATTAAGTTAAACAATTCTGCAATAGGAGTACATACGTGTTATTTTATTTTACAAAGAATTTCAGCTCAAAACATTACAAAAGGCGAGTATTTTGAAAGCATCGATTTATAAATGAATCGTAATGATATTAATTTCCTATATTCTTGATCCCATCCGACACTTTGTCCGCGAAGCTCTTCTCTGTAGGTTTCACTGCGTCGACAACCGATTGCCCCGCATCGGATACAGTTTTCACAGTATCAGACCAAGCGGTTTTCACAGACTCCATAACGTCCCGCTTCGAACGGTCCTCAGAGTCTGATGGAAGCGCCTGCAGGACTACTGCGAAGCACTGTAAATAAATGTATAATGTCATTACTAGGGTTGCCAGATTTTTTTTCAGCCTATAAGGGAGAAATGGTTAAATGGGTAAAAAATACGGGATTTCAGTTTTTTACCCGGGACAAATAAAAAACAAAATTATTTAGTGTATTTTTCCGAGGATCGAGTCAGTTTAAACATATTTTTATTCGTTTTAACATATCTCCAAAAATCAATACAATTACAATCGTAATTATAAACGTTCATCAACTCGCTTTTTTACGAATATTGCGTGTGTGAATAATAATTGGATCGATTTCATAATGAAAACCGAAGTACAGTTCAAATACGGGACATAGCCTGTCCCGCCGGGACATTTTAAATTATGCCTAAAATACGGAATGTCCCGGGAAATACGGAACGTCTGGCATTCGATGGGTAATGACTCATTACCCATCGAATAAGTTCACCCACCTTATGAGAAAAGTAAGCACACCGAATTGTGATGTTTGTGGCACAGTGGAGGATGTAGTGCAAAAAAAAAGATACCGGCCGAATTGATAACCTCCTCCTTTTTGGAAGTCGGTTAAAAATAAGGTCGAACGACAGTCACTGATGGTAAGTTTTAACTTGAACAGGTTTGATGTGGGACTTTGTTAGAGTTATCTGGCAAACCCCACATCAAAATTAGCCGGAAGGGTGTGCGATATCGTCGCTGCTTGCCGTCAGGGACTGTCGGATGTCTTCGTAGTTAAGTTAGTATTAAGTAGGATAAGTTTATTGTTATTTAGGTTAAGTATTTTCTATACGTTTCGATGGGGTTGGCATGCCAACTGCTATAAAACCCCCAAAAAAATTTTTTTTGGGGATAGATTTAAAAAAAAATGTGTAATGTATGTTGTAGAAAGAAATAATGAATCTTTCGGCTTAAACTCAATGTCAACAAGTTTTATGCTAGGTTATACAGACGCTTCCAACAACTATGTGTGAAATAATCTGAGAAATGATGATGAATGAGATGGCGTGTAGAAACCGATTAAGGGGTATGGGTTGAATTTACACTGCTATACCCCTTCCAAGTTAGCCCGCTACCATCTTAGACTGCATCGTCACTTACCATCAGGTGAGATCACAGTCAAGGGCTATCTTGTCTTCGAATAAAAAAAAAAGTTTATTAAGCTCAGCATATTTCTAAGTTTTAAAGTAGCACAAGAGCGACAAACACTGATTTTCTGGTGCCTATATTACGAATTCTGAACTTATCTTAGGCAACAGTGTCTCAACCTACAACCTAATAAAAGGTTGATGGATCATTGTAGTTGACTAAAGACCCTATTTTATTATATTACATTTCATTTCATTTTCAACTCTGCCGTCTGATTATTAAAAGGCGTTAAAGTGACAAAACCTAATGAACTATGAGCAAAATAGAAGATTAAACCAATTTTTCCAAATCGAACGGGAGAACGGGGTCCTAATATAGTCTTTATATGAAAAAATGTATTAATGTTTTGATTTTGCTGAAATTAAATAATTAAAATTTTGAAAATAATTTCTATTATAGTCTTGAAGAAAACTTTTTTATTCTTATCTCTTTATTAATAGAAATATGTCCGTTTTCCACTTAATATAATATTTACTTCAATACGTATTATTTCGTAAAATAATAATAAAAATAAATAATGGTATTTTAATACTAAATAAATAATAATATTTTAATATACATTCTTAAGTTTTTAAGTATATTAATTAATCTTAAATAAATTTAAAAATAAAGATTAATTAATATACTTAAAACTTAAGAAAATATTTCCTATTACTTTTTCTATGTATTTTCTTGATAGTAATAGTGGTAATATTATTATTTTCCGTTGCCTATCATTTTGTGACATCTAATCACCTGGTTCATACTAATAAAATTATATTTTTAAGCTTTTTATACCAATATTTTAAGTACCTACCTTATATTTTATAAATGCTTTATTCTAAAATTAATTTAATTGAATGTATACTTAGATCTTTTTTCTGTCATTGGCTATCCTGCCCATATGCATAAAATTAATTTATTTTATGTTGAATTTTATTTAGGCATTTAAATTTATGAAGCATTTTTTTTAATGACTATTTAAATTTATTTAGGTCCACTTGCACTAACGAAACATATATTATGATTAATTTTTCAATACTTGCCCAATTTTGTCAACTCAAAAAACTATCCTGTCCTTAAAAACTTAAATATTATTTTAAAATACCTATTTAAAAATAGTACGATGAATTTTTGATGATAGAATGATAAACACTAATTTACTACTGTTCTTAGTTAAGCAGTTGGGTTATTTATTAATAAAAATGCAAACTTTTAACACAAAGCTTCTATAACTTAAATAAATAACTTAAGTAAATAAATTAAATATTAGTTCCTATTCTGGGTATTCTGGCGCAGTTGGGTAGTAATATTACTTTAAATAAGTAGGTACTTACAAGACATAAGAAAAGCGCAGGTCGTAATGCCATTTTAAAAGGAGATAGATACAACTTTGAATTAGCAAATATGTGTTGTCGATACAGAGTCAGAGGTCCCACTGGACATAAATCTTGTAAAGCATCAACAGGAAACAGTGAATTTCCTTTGTATCGAATATGTGTGGAGATGAAAGAACAAAAAATGTCAAGGTTAATAAATTGTAATAGGCCGATAACTATGGGATTTAGTACATGGACAGAGAAGCCTAGAGATAAAAGAATACAGTACCGTCATATACTAGCTATAACTGAAAGCGGAATATTTAACCGGTTAAGTTAACTGTTACCGTTATGTTAATTAAAAAAAATGATTAAATGTTACCTTTTCAGTCATAACGTTATTTAAATAAATCCTTCGAAAGTGTGTTTGTTTGTTGGTTTGTCCTTCAATCACGCCGCAACAAAGAAACGGATCGACGAGATTTTTTGCACGGGTACAGTTGAGGACCGGGAGAGTAACACTGGCTATCTCGAAAAATCCAAGAGATACCGCGGGATTTTTAAAAACTAAATCCACACGAGCGAAGTCGCGGGCATCAACTATTAAATAAATAAAAACCTTATTATTACCTAATTATTAGATTTACAATGAAATAACTAAATTATAGAGTAACAAAAAAACAACAGGAGGCAACCTCAGCATTTCTGAGCATTGACAACAATGCTCAGCGCTGATTTTCAGGTTGCTCCATTTCTATTGGATTATGCAAAAATTGCGTTGCGCCCTCTACCTTTACTTTTATTTAGAACTAAATCTCATTTAATCGAAATTTTACTTCGGTACTGGAAGACAATGTCTTGATTGTGCTCCACGTAACGACAGCATAGTGGAGCTATTCTCTATTTTTGTCATTTTTTTTATTTAAGTAGCTATACCAGTGTCTCTGGAACTAATAGATAATATTGCAAATAGCCTTATAATTAATATATGAAATCATACAATACCACTAATGAAATCATAGATTAAATACAGAGGTCGGTGCGCCATTTTCAATATTACTAAATTAGACGGTTCATTTTTCGAGATTTTTGCCTTCATTTTGAGTCATCGAAAATAAACCGTGAAACTCCGACCGTTCGACGGTGAACCATCAATTTGAGCTATAGTGCTTACAGCGCCAAAATGGCGCCAATCAAATCCAAAATGGCGTCGATCAAATCCAAAATGGTGCCAATCAAGTAGGTCCAAAAAAGAATCAAAGCTTAATTGTTAATCATTATAAAATATAAATATATTAAATGTTCAAAAAAATATGTGGAGTCATATTAATCTGCGAGGCTCTTGAATCCGTCTGATATTTTGTCTACAAGACTCTTCTCGGTAGGCTTAAAGACGTGTACAACTGCGACACCCGCGTCAGAAAAGGCCTTTACAATGTCGGTCCAAGCGTTTTTCATTGAATCCACGACATCACGTTTTAAACGTTCCTCAGATTCTGCTGGCAGCGCTAGAATGACTGCTGCGAAACACTGTAAATGAATATTTCTTTTAGCGTTATAAGTTAATTTCAATTTTTTTTTATTAAAAAAGAATATTAGCCAAGCTGAAGTTGACTAATATCCTCTATCCCCTTCAAATAAGCGGAAAGCTTGTGCTAGGAGTGGGTACGACAATAGTGCAACGGATGCGGTTCGAACCTGCGACCTTTAAGTTTACAGTCCGAACCTTCAACCGTTGGGCTATTGAGGCTTAATATAATATACGTGTGACCTATAGGTATAGATAGTCCATTGATTGTAACAAAAAATGAAGTTTTGAGAACTTTGATGCATTGGGCCCTTTTCAATTATAAACATATTAAAACATATTTTTGTTACCATGGTAGTAAGGATCTTTAAGTTTCCAATAATCTTGTTTAGTAATCAAGTCAACATTTAACGCTTGGTAATCGACACGGCTGTCAAAGTAAATAAAACTCATTATTACTATGCTGCTGTAGGTAATAAAAAGTTTATTGTATCGAGACAGAACCTCTTTCATTTTTAACTGTTTTTTATTATTTGTTGTTATAACCTATTACGGTTCATGACCATGAGATACAGCCTGCTAACAGACTGATGGACGGACGGACGGTTGCCCTCTGGATGCATAGAACTTGTCAAGGCGAATCAAACGAGCCCAAACTCGATGGGGCTACGTCGTTTTAAAACAGAGTTTCCATAGCCAATTTCCGGCTCCATCATCAGACTTTGGATATCATTTAGGATCAGAGTACTTGTCAAGAAGAATCACACAAGCCCAAACTCGTTGGGGATACTTCGTTTTGAAAAGTGGCTACGGAAACTTTCTAAAAGTTTCCGTAGCCACTCTTCGGCTCCATTACCAGACCCTGCAATTGCATCAATCGAATAAGCCTAAATTCAATGGGGTTACGCCGGTTTATTACAGAGTTTCCACAGCCGTCTTCCAACTCCATCAACAGAGTTCAGACCCTGATTATCATCTCCACAAAATGAATAAAACGAGCCCAAACTCAATGGAGTTTCGTCGTTATTAAATTACATATTTCCCATTGCCATGATCTGGCTTTGTCATCAGAGCTTGGATATCATCTAGAATTGGAGTACTTGTTAATATAGATCAAATGCATGCAAACTTGATGGGGGTACGTTGCTTTATTACAGAGTTCCCGTTACCACCTTCCGACTCCATCATCAGACCAGCTCCAACTAAATAACATTGTTTTGTCATCGTATTTATGTAAACATACACAGCTCAATCAAACAACGGGAAGTGGTTCTAACTGGGCTTGCAAGATCTGATGTAAACAAACGAACATACATCATACATACACATACATACATCATACATACATACCTACATTGCAAGTTAAATAAAAGCTTGTAATTAGAGAAAATTGATGAGGTAGGTAAGTGATATTGATAAAATAGGGAAGTGGTAGGTACTTACAAGACACAAGAAAATAGCAAGCCGTAATTCCATTTCTGAAGGGGATATCGCTTAAAAATATATGTCAGAAAAGGCAGTCGTCTTTTCAATATGGAATCAGATGTCCTACTGGATGCATTGCATCGACAGGAAATCATGAATTTGCTTTGGTCACGCGCGTGTGTCGAATAAGCGTGCAGACAATATTGCACACAAATGACGAGGTAGCTCCCACACGGCGGTCATTTTGTTATATATAATCTCTGTTATACTACGTTTACATGCTTGTCGAGGCTTGGCAAGCGTCCACAAGCTCCAAGCCTTTACAAACGCCCGACATTAGCCCCGGATCGGCGCCAAGCTCACGCAAGCCAAGCCAAACGGGGTGTTTACACGCTTGTGTTTGTGGACGCTTGTCGAGATTTGTCAAGCGTGTAAATGTAGCATTAGATAACATTTTATCCTAACGGCATCAGCATCAGTGTCAACCAGCATAATAATCTCTATAACTATTATTATCTATAATTAACACTGGGTTTGCTGTGCTTATATACAAATGACAGCCTAAATTATGGATCAATTTGAAGCGCCACATTTGATATACGAGTGTCTCTGGAACTAAAAATATTGCAAATGGTGCACCGACCTTAATAATAAATCTATGATTTCATTGATGATTTCATAGACTAATTATATTTCCAGAGTCCAAGTATCGGCTTACAGTGCCAAAATTGCGTCAATCAAGTCCAAAATGGCGTCCAAACAAGTAAAACGTAAAAATTCTTTTTACAAAACCGACTTTAAATGCCTCTGCAAAGTATAATATCAATTGTGCCTATAAAATTTGCAGAGTTCCCTGATTTCTCCAGAATTCCATCATCAGATCCTGGCCTTATGACAATGGAACTACTTGGAAAGTGTACCCTTTCAAACAAAAAAAGAATTTTCTAAATCGGTCCAGGGTGTCTTCGAGTAATTGGGGAACATACATACATAACAAAAGATTCCGATGAATTGAGAGCCTCCTCCTTTTTTGGAAGTCGCTTAAAAAGAAATCACAGCAGGCAGTCCAGTGTTAATCTTAGATTAGTTATAGAGCTCAGTGGCCAGAATGCATCCACTTTTAGACATATAGGCAGCTTTTAAGTAGCGCCAACGTTGCCTATCATCGGCTTTTCGCATCCAATCATGCCCGCCACTTTCTGGATGTCATCGCTCTATCTAGCCGGGGCTGCCCTACACTCCGTTTGCCGAGACGCGGTCTCCACTCGAGGACCTTACGACTCCAGCGGCCATTGGTCCTCCGACAAATGTGTTGTAAGTGTGTATATCCTAACATTAACCCTTAAGCGGTAAGTCAGCCAACCAATAGAATAATGAGCAAAGGGCTGCGCAATCGCACAAAGGTTGTCCAAAGGGCTTCCCGTCGCAAACGTTCACCACGGCACGACACGCAAAAGCGGTACGCTGCGGTTGCGAGTTTGAGTTTTTGACAAGCTCCCTGGCGCAGCGGTGAACGCTGTGGCCTTATAACTGGAAGGTCTCGGGTTCGATTCCCGGCGGAGACAATTTGGAAATTTATAATTTCTGAATTTGGAAATTTATAATTTCTGAATTGTCTCTGGTCTGGTCTGGTGGGCTTTGGCCGTGGCTAGTTACCACACTACCGTGAAAGACGTGCCGCCAAGCGATTTAGCGTACGGGCTCTATGGCGTCATCGTCGCTTACCATCAGATGAGATCGCAGTCAAGGACTAATATTTTGTCATCGAATAAAAAAAATCTCTAGACTTACGGCTTACACATAAACATGCGATATTGATATTTCATCTATGTCGGGATTTTTAAATATCATTGTTATCATAATTTTGATTTCATGCACATTGCTTATAGGTATGAAATAATTATTATTAAATTGTAATACAAAGAGAAATAATAATAGTTTAAACGCCTGACAAAATCAAGATGAAATTCCTCTGGAGAAATCCTACTTTGGCATTTATATAATATGAGATATTTATTTTCTAACAATGCATTTTAACATTTATTTATTTATTTATTCTGTACATCATACACTTAAAAACTAAACTTTTTAGAAAGGACGTGTACAAGGACATCCTATCGCTACAAAATGTGAATTTCTTCGAGATACCCTAGCCATGTGCCCTAGCCAGACCCTAGCATTCAATAGTAATATATTATTTCTGTAGGTTTCTTTAATTCTGTGACAAGATAGTCCTTGACTGCGATCTCACCTGATGCTAAGTGATGACGCAGTCTACGATGGTAGCGAGCTAACTTGGAAGGGGTATGGCAGCGTTCATTCAACCCAAACCCCTAATCTGTTTCTAATTTCTATAAGTACGCCATCGGGCCGGAACACTAAATCACTTAGCGGCACGTCTTTAACGGTAGGGTGGTAACTAGCCACGGCCAAAGTCTCCCACCAGACCAAAAGACTAAAGGTAGACAGAAAACTGAAAGGTCGCAGATTCGATCCCATCCCCGCTTTTTGGAGGGAATAGGAGGACATCAGTCAAAGTCAGCTTGGCCTATATTCTTTTAAAAATAAAGTCACAATCAGAGGCGGTTAACTTAGTTTAATATGTATTTAAAAATGTCTTTGTTTACTTTTTTTCTAAAAGTATTTATGTAGGCACTTATAATTTTAATCTAAATATATAAAAGGCAAAAGTGATTGACTGACTGACTGACTGATCTATCGACGCACAGCTCTAACCACTGGACCGATCGAGCTGAAATTTGGCATACAGGTAGCTGTTAGGACGTAGACATCCGCTAAGAAAGGATTTTGGAAAATTTCAACCCCAAGAGGGTTAAATAGGGGGTTAAAAAATCGAACCTAACGTGAGCGAAGCCGCGGGTTAAAGCTAGTTTTTCTTATATGTCGGGTTTTATCACATACACTTTTAAAAATAAAAGATGATATTTTTCAATTGATCAGTGAAGTATTTAATGTTTACAAAGCATATTATTCCGAAATTAATTTCTATGTAATATATTTTCAAAGGGTTTCACAAAACAGTCCTTATGAGGTGAACCAAGTACGATTTGAAGAAGATTGACGTTACTTGGGAGTGAAATAACTTTGTAATTTCTGAGCGAGCACGGAGGGATTTACGCCAATTATTTTTGTGATGCTGGTGAACACTGCATTGCCACTAGCACTTTCACTTTCAGTGGTGCTACTACCGGTTTCACTGGTGCTACTAGAATGGCCTCCACCACCTTCACCATCAGATTCTTCGCTTCTCTTCACTCGACCACAATCCAGAGACTGGATTATGCATGCAAGCATAATTACGCTGAATATTACCTGTCAAGGAATAACAGTTGTATATAATACACATAACAATTACATAGATGATGCCAGTGACTTCTATTTTTTGATTCCCGCGGGAACTCTTTAATTTTCCGTGATAAAATGTAGCCTATGTACTATTCTGATGTGTAAGCTATTACATAGTGACATCGAATAAAAAAAACTTAATAACAAGTGTAAATTAAAACTTTAAAAACATCCCCGAGATGTTACATTATCGCAAGTCAGTAATCGTTAAATTAAAAATATGTAATCCACAATGTAATCCGTCATATTGTGGCGGCGGCCATCTTGGACCGATTTTCATCAAACATAATAATATCTAAGAGCACTCTCGACTAATTCACCTTTCAAACATAAAAAACAAAATCAAAATCGGTTCATCGGTTCGGTTGCGACGATGCCACAGACAGACACACACACACAGACACGTCAAACTTATAACACCCCGTCGTTTTTGCGTCGGGTTTAAAAAAAAATACTTAAAAAAACTTACTTTGGAATCTTTCTTCATGATGACTGCATTAAAGGTAAATGAATTTTTTGCAATATATACCGTCAGACTATCTTACTGATAAAGAAAATGGTTCATCAAAGGGCTTATTACTGTATACTCGTATAATTTGAGCCCATTTCCTTGACAGTTACAAAGGATATCCTCAAATTTATTCACTCAATTGAAATACGATCCACTTTTCTTAGTCTTATCTGTCTTAAGTTTGAAATGGATCCAAATTCGTTACTTCCTTACTGATATTATAAATGCGAAAGTGTGTTTGTTTGTTGGTTCATCCTTCAAAAAAAAAATTAAGCAGCAACGGAGCAAAGCATATCTGAAACACCCAAGGGATGGGATGGTGAATTTGCAACGTGTTTGCAATTATCAACTAATCGCCTCGTACGCATGAGGACTTTTGGTATATTCAACCCTAGGTACCCATAATTCGATGTGCAAAGTTTCAAAACTTTCGCAATTTTCCAGAGTTTGGGTCATTTTTTGAGGTTTTTTGACTGGACTAGTGAAATTAGATCTAGTTTGCATGAAGAATCGTGCTAACGTGGCCTAAACTTTTCGTATTACTATTTGCATTCATTCTAGCAATTTCTCTTCATTTTTGATAAGGCGCTAAAACATGTGGATTATTGCAAGCACGCAAGTGAATCGCCGTTGCATAATATCTGTTACCATCATCAGCTAAAACGTATCCACAGTTGGACATTTAAGAATCGTCAACATTGCCTATCCTTGGTCTTTCGCATTCAATCAATGCCTGCCAATGGCGGATTTATCAGCAGGCTAAATAGGCTTGAGCCTAGGGCGGCAGATTTTAGAGGCGGCACATTTGGGGTCAAAATTATTATTTATGTCTTGCAAAAATTATAAAAAGATTCATATTTATCATAAATGTCATCAGGATCATAAAACTCATTATTATCTCATATACTTACTACAAAAATATTTAATTATCGAATGTACCCAAAGGTACCCCAAAAACTATTTCTTGTGCGAACAAAATATACTAAGATCTATAGAGCGTGCTCTGACTCAGCTCAGACCTTAGCTTGAGATAGAGATAACACACATATGCTCCGACATAAATCTGTCTCCTTTTAACTCATGTCTTGAGTCCTAGCTGAATGAGAGTGCGGTCTATAGATTTTTATTTTTATATATTTATTATTTTAAGCTTTTTAATGTACCTTCATAGGATCAATTCACTAGATCATTTATTTTGCTCATAAAAAATAAGAATAAGATGCCGAATACGAAACTATACGTTATGAACTTATGAACTATGCTTGGTTAAATCAAAATCAAAATTTATTTATTTCATGTAGGCCAACTTGCAGCTCTTATGAAAAGTCAAAAATCTACCACGGGTTCGGAATGCAGATTCTGCTGAGAAGAGCCGGCAAGAAACTCAGCAGTTGCTCTTTTCAAAAAAAAAAAAATTTTTTTTTTTTTACAATTGTTAAAAAAACTAGGCTATGCACACAATGTTTCCACACAGAAGTTTCAAAAATGCACACCTACCACAACCTAACACATGTTAACATAGGTAGACACAAAGCAGACCCATTCCCGTTGGCGGCACCCGTTCACGAGCATGACGCATGATCCAGCCATTGCTTCGCTCAACCATATTTGAGGGAACGTCACGTAACGTAAAATCCTACATATACGAGTACTCTGATCGCGAGCGATTTGCTCCTGCTCATTGACGGTACCGTCCTCCATCTCCAAAGATATTCATTAGAGCTTCACCAAAACGATGTAGGGTAAAGATGCCGAATATGAGATACCATTTACATATTCGGCCATAAAAAATAAGTTATTGCCCTAATGACTATGAAAATTATTTATATTCGATAAGAATTTAATGAAGTTTATCCTTGAAAGACCTTTTAGTGCTAGGTATAATAGATTTTTTGTTATAACAGATAATATTAGAAAAGTCAGAAATTACGTCTCAGGGAATTGGTCTCCTATTATGAGATACCAAGGGTTTTTAATATGAGATAGTATAGATTTAGAGAAAAAGAAAATAAATCAATTCAAAAAAACTTTTTATTAGCGATATTTATTAATCTACAACATCGTACTACTAAATAAAAAGGTTTTAGTAACAACTTAATAATATATTATCATGTGCTTGTGCCAAGTGCTTGATGTTCTTCAGATGTAGATGTAACCCTTAAAATCGTTAGTCCAGCTTTACAGTATTTTTCTATTTTTGCTTCTAAATAGTCAGAAAAAGCTGGAGGTCTTCCCATGAACCTTGACAAATACTTCTGCATTAGCTTCTTTTTTGACATAACGTTCTAGGATACTCTTAGGAACATCGAAAGTTTTGACGCTATTAGGTAACGTATTTGTTTGCTTTGCACTGCACTCACGGCCCATATTATGGCATCGTGGTCCTAGGACTTCTTTGATCGACGGCATCTAGAAAAAGAGGTTTTTAAATAGTCGTATTTCTATACATCCTAATATGAGATATCTCATTTAAGGAGCTCCCACGTGTCTCATATTAGGAAAACACCCAAATTTAAAAACTAGGCTGCCTATTATTTCTTGACGAAGAAAATACAACTAAACTGCAAATGCATTGTAAAATTAATCATATAACTGATACAATGACTGTAAATTTAAATCATTTAGTGTGACTATAAAGTTGTAACATACCTCGTTAATATTTGGTGTCAAAAATCGGGTTTTGTGGTTTCGTAAAAACCCGCACGTACACAACCTGACTTCGCCTCGAACTGGGAAGCACCAACACATGTTTCGGTCTGTTGCCACGTGGCTTCTGGTGACAGTATCGCTAAATAGCTGCGGCGATTAGTTTCGCCAAAACCTAACTATCTCATATTTGGCAACCATCTCATATTCGGCATCCTTACCCTATTCCTTTCAAATAAAAAAAAAATGGTACAGTCGGTCCATTTGACGGAGTTATGGAGTAACATCTACAAACAAAAAAAATACGCGTCGAATTGAGAATCTCCTCCTTTTTTTTAAGTTGGTTAAAAATTCACGTCTTACATTCGATAGCGTGAATTATCGCGTCGAAGGAAGTTTCTCGAAGAATTTTAATCAAACTTCACTTCGCACAGGTAAGTTGCTTCAATCATCAATTATTATTAATCTACAACAAGTGAACATTCATGTCATTTTATAGGCGGGATGTCCTCAATTTATTCACGAACAAGAAAAATTGGTATTGAGTCCAATATAATTGGACCAGTTAAAACAGAATACTTAAGCCGGAGACGCACTGGTATCCATTGGTACTAGTATAAGCGATTTAGACGACGGGAAAGCAAGTATGTTAAAGAAAAACAAAAATCTAAATCCTATAAAAGGAAATCGTATAAACATAATTTGTGGTATAGTTCTTGCAATTCACGAAGGCGCGTGAGCTTTACTCGTGGTTACGTCGTGTACATGCACATTGCGTAAGTGTGCGTGCCTGTCAGGAGCCTAGGTAGGAGCGGTCAGGCGCGAGCAAGCTCTCGATACGACACACACACAACCATGAGCCACGCGCCCTCGTGAATTGCAAGAACTATAGTAGACGCTACTTGAACTTGAAAGAGATCAATTAATTTATTATTAAAATGGGGCTTGGGGGCTTGGGTGCAAGAATGGATTGTGAATTCAAGCATAATCACGCTGAAAAAATTCACCTATAAAAACAAATACCTACTACCTAATCGGTGCAAATTAGGAACGAGGAAGCAAAGCGCTTAGTGCGACATCCCTTTTGACATGAGACACCTTTTATATGGAAAAAATAGTATCCCTGCTTCATTTTTAGGAAACCTAACACTAACTCTACGCGGTAGAAGTTGCGGAAGGGTTAGTCAACAAATTATAATTATGTACTTTTCCAATACCTACTTGGATAATTATCCCCCCTTCTGCATTCGCCGTCTTAAAAAGTTTAACTTAAAGGCTAAAAGGCTACGAAGACCTCGAATGTAGTAAACTATTAAACAATTATATGACTACGCATCAAATAAACCAATATTGTTTATCAAAACTCGCACACCGAACCAGTTATTTAGTTTATTACATAAAAACCAAACACTCCTTATTTTCCTTGTAACCTGAAATACTAATTGTATATGAAATTTCATTCAATTTTCCGTAGTCAGGCCACAGTTTACAAATGTTTTTCCTATTTAATATGATAACTTTTTTTTCTAAAAATATAATAGCTAGGGCAAGCTGAACTGGCCGATGACGCATGAACCCACCACTTAGCCTATATTCTCCTCTCCCCTCCAAATAGATGACAAGCTTGTGCTAGAAGCACCCACAGCAATAGTGCATCGAGTGGGGATCGAACCTGCGACTTTTCAGCTTTCAGTCCACACCTTCAACCGTTGGGCTACTGACGCTATTTTCCATAGAATAACTAGCTGATGCCTGCGACTTCATACGAGCGGATTAAGGGTGTATTGATTCCTGCGGAAACTGTTTCTTTTTCCGGTATAAAAAGTAGCCTATGTATTATTCCAGGCTAATCTATCTCTTCAAAACCAAACTTCAACCAAATCGGTTCAGTAGTTGCGGCGTGATTGAGTAGCTAACAAACATCCATCCATCCATTCAAACTTTCGCATTTGTTATAGATTAGGACGATATAGAATTTTTATGAAAAAAAACAGTAAAACTCGTTAAAAAGAAATAGAAAATATTATTGAATTTTGTAGTCGTCTAATAAGAACATTGACCTGAAATAATATTCGATAACCTAACAAATGTGGCTTTAATGTAAAAAAATATGTGCATAATATTATAATACCTATGTAAGATTATATGCAAATTCTCCTAATGAATGCATGTATTATCGAAATTGCATATTAAAGTGGTACGAAGGCACTTACCGCTTCATTAAACTTCTGTGATAGCGAAGCATTATTGCTTAGTTGTGGTAAATTAATAGACACTTATATTATGTCAAAGAGCTTAACCCAATATGCAATCTATACTAATATATAAAGCTGAAGATTTTTTTGTTTGAACGCGCTAATCTCAGGAACTACTGATTCGAATTGAAAAATTCTTTTTGTGTTGGATAGTCCATTTATCGAGGAAGGCTTTAGGCTATATAACATCACGCTGCAACCAATAGGAGCGAAGCATCAGTGAAAAATGTTGCAAAAACGGGGAAAATTATCCATATTTAAAATATATTCTTTTAAAAACTTCTTAATCGCAATCATAATAACAGAAATTGACGCGGACGAAGTCGCGCGCAACAGCTAGTTTTTGATAAAATAAACGACAATCTGAGGAGGGTGGGAACAAACACCGATAAATCACATTTTGACAGTTTTTATTTTAATAATGGCAATTGGTGTGGTGAAATTAGACTCAAACCCCAACATACGAAGTAAAAGTTTCCCTCCAGCACTAAATTTTTCCATACTAGACTACTGGCCCGGTCCAAAAATGGATGGGTCATATGAACCACCAGGTGACCTTTATAGGACGATATAAGAGCATAAAATAATACGATTCAGCACTATGCCGTCACTTGTAAGCTGTCCAACTGAGTGCTGGTGAGAATTGAAAAGTGCAGGTAGAGGGAGTACATTTTGGTCATATATTTTTGTACGGCATTTTTCCCATCGATAGATCCATGAAAAATAATAAGAAAGCGCGCAGTGCCGTACAAAAATGTGGATCCACAAAGTCGGTAAACTTTTTTGATTTTCTGACAATTTCCAGGGTAAATTTGGTCATTTGATTCTGTACGGCATCAGCTTCATACTGTTTCAATACAGCTTCTAATCCATTATTCCGCAACGCCGTACAAAAATCATGCGACAAGGGAAAAAAATCGAGGGTTGCAACCCCCTCTCTTTCCGTGGTCCAGGGGGTGATTTGATACAACATAAAATTAATTTATTTTGAAAGTATTTTATGCATAGATAATATTTTTTTACATGCCGTACATTTTCGTTGGTCCAAAGTTTTGTAGGGGTTGAGGTCCTTGAGTTTTTTTTCCCTTTATGCTCTTATATCGTCCTATATAGGTCACCTGGTGGTTCATATGACCCATCCATTTTTGGACCGGGCCAGTAGTCTATACAGTCCACATATTGTTTGGTAAAAAGTTACACCATTTTGAGCGTCGGGTTTGGGCGGAAAGGGGGGAGAAGTTGGTAAATTAGTAGTAGTTTTCGTCAGATTTTCTTAAATCTATACTATTATAATAAAGAGAGAGCGCGAATTTTGTAAGTTTGTATGTATGTCCGGAGCAAACTTTGGAACCACCGCACCTATTTCAAAAATTCTTTCACTATTTCAAAGGTACATTATTCCAGATGGTTATAGGCTATATATTATGCACATAAATGTATTATGGCTAGATATTATGTGCTAATTTGTTAAAGAAGTCGGAAAAATTTTTGACTCTCAAAAGTTTTCAAAGCGTGCGCTGGGTCATATACTGTTATTGGATGAAAATGATGTATGGGTGAATTGTTCCTCTTAAAAAGTTCTAAAAAAAAGTCCGCGATAGCATATGTCTAGCTTCTAAGGATAACTTACAGTAACCATTTCTATCTTTCAAATTTTGATTAAAAATAATGAATTATTTTCGACCTTCTTTAACCGATGTGATGTCAATCTATATCTAAATAAATATGTTTATTATCGTAAGTGTTTAATTTAAAACATATTTGCCCTTTACACTATACAATTTAAATAAATATCTTAGGAGTTATCGGAAAATTAATATTTCCACGCGACAAAATAATAAAATGGTGCCGGCCGGCGCGGGCGGTGCACGGTGGTGGGTTTCGGCACGGAAGATTCCTGATTCCTGTGGTGATCTTATTTACAATCGTCTCCTATTAGAAGCTCTGTGCGATCAGTCCCGTAAAAACAAATCTTTAAATTTTCAACCCGGACGAAGTCAGCGCGGGCTTCTAGTATATATACCTATATACTAGCTTTTGCCCCCGCGACTTCATCCGCGTGGAATTAGATTTTAGGGTGGAATTTTCAAAAACTGTGACACACGTACTTTTTTATTTTTAACTGAAAGCTCAAATACCAACTTTGATGGAAACAGCTTGAAAAATAACGGAGTTTCATATAAACTTCCATCCCCTATTTAAACCCCTTAAGGGTGGAATTTCCAATAATCCTTTCTTTGTGTGCGCCTACGTCATAAAAGGAACCAACTGTAAAAATTTCAAGTTTCTAACTTCAGTAGTTTAGGCTGTGCGTTGAAATCTCAGTCAGTCAGTCAGGACTTTGATTTTTATATATATAGATTTCCTTGAAGTGCTTGTTAGTGATAAAACACCACCACTACACTCCACTAAAATCGTAATTTGCTTTTACAAAACACAATCTTCTATAAAAAAATTTTTTGCTTTGATGATGTCATATTTTTCCCAAAAAAATCTAAACAATACGAAACATTGCTACTTTAACACTCTCCATGTCTCTGAAATCGTTCACTTTAGCAAGATTAAGCACGGGATCTTATTTGTTTGCAATTTAATGTTATTATTTTATCTATAGATTATTTATGTATATGACACTTTTTGCGCTAAACCGCATAGTTTTCGAAAGATTTAAGAAAAACTGATGAAAACTGTTAATTTACCAACTTCTTTCCCCCTTAGCCCTAAACCCGACGCTCAAAATGGTGTGAATTTTTACCAAACAATATGTGGACTGTCTAGAACAATTTGGAGTTAGAGGGAAACTTTTACTAAAACAGAAAATAACTGCATCAAAGTCGATCCATTCGTAAAGGAAGCTAACGAGGGAACAGTCAAACACACAGATAAACAGCAACACAAGTCAAAGTTTTCCATTAGGGGTTAAAAAGAGAAGCAGTGTAAAGCGCAAGTTGCACATTGTGACAAACAGATTTGGGAATACATATAATAGTACATTATGGTATAAAACAGTGAAAAAGAGTTATGAAAATTTTTTCGCAATGGCGGGAAAAATTAATCAGTTTTCTCAGACTAAAAGAATGTTTCTTTTTTTTTTTGGCTTTTCTCGGAAAGCCACGTACAAATGGGGAATTTCAAGTTTTCTTTATTACAGAAAAAACAAAAGTTATATTTGACAGTTTTTTTCACGAGTGTGTTGAAAAACATCGTATGATACACGTGTGTATTGATGATTACCGTCCTCGGCTATCTTAAGACCCTCACCTAACGGCTCGGGTCTCAATAGCGCCTCAGCGGCAATCACCAATGTTTCACACTTGTACCATAATGTACTATTATTATTTATTCGATGGCTATCTTGTCATCGAATAAATAATAAAAAAATCATAGTTGTAAAATCTTTATCATGCATTTAAAAAATTTTATCCATAGGATTATGTTATATCCATAGGAATATGAAATATATACACGGTGTCCCTGGATAAAGTGCAACCCCGAAAGGGGGTGAAACCAGACCATAAATTATCGACAAAAAAAAATAGAAAAAAAATTCTTGGGTTACAACGAAGATTTTTTTATTTTATTTGAAAGGTAATATGATAGAAAATACTCTTAAATCGTAAAATCTTCTGGTATTGGGGGCATTTTTCTGAGTTTAGAGATCATTGAAAAAATAGTCATAAAAAAGGGTTTCTTTTTCATAAAAAGCAAAGTTTATGTCATGATGCTACCTTTTTGCGTGCTAATTGTTATTTAATCCTTACCGCCAAGTACGTGGTATAATATCTTTTTTATTTCAAAGCAATCGACCCACTAATTTTGAAGAAATTGTTTTTTTTTCTTACATAACAAATAAAAATCTTAATTCGCTAATAAAAAGTAAAATAATTTTTTTAGAATTTTTTTTCTATTTTTTTTTGTCGATAATTTATGGTCTAGTTTCACCCCCTTTCGGGGTTGCACTTTATCCAGGGACACCCTGTATAATCAAGATAATTACTATTCTTACTTACTTTTCTTTCAATAGATTACAGGCTACTTATTACAAACCATTATCATTATAATTTATTGCTATTATTATTCTGTACATATCTATGTCACATAATTTTTAATTTTATTCTATGCAATTTGTTGGCAATAGATAAACCCTATTAAAAACCTGAAGTACCACCTAATAAAAGCTAGCTAAATATTTTTTTATAAAATATCGTAATAATCGTCTGTTGATTAGCATAGAGTATAAATTCGTAGCATTCCACCAATTCCTTACAATCGTAGTTTTGCTCTTTCACTATGACGTCTAAGGTAAGGAACCGTTAGGCTAAGAACTTACGGAGCGATTTTTACCCGCGCCCGCCGCTGTGGCGGGCCCGCGGCTCCTGTAGAATGCAGATATGTGTGTAAAACTGAGTGGCACATTTCACGACGCGGTTTACGCCTTCGGCGGGTAACTTCTAGAATCGCGCGGGTCGCGGTCAGCCGCAGCCTTGGCGGGTAGCTCACGCGCGCTCTGCGATCGGTTGGCCAAGTTTGCAGGCGATAATCGCAACCATGGCGGCTGCGTTACCGCACAAAACTCCGGTCTCGTGAGTTTAAAAAAAAATTAAAGTTCCGCCGCCCCGGGGGGCGCGGTTGAAAATCGCTCCGTGAGTTCTTAGCCTTAATGTTCTTATAGTATATTATACTTACATACTTGAAGAAATCAATCTCGAAACTCAAAAACGGCTTGACCAATTTGAACATTTTGTTTTTGTTTTGTTCGCTCTAATATAGGGGTGGTTTAAAAATAAAAAATAGTGATAACCCTGAAGAACAGCTGAAAATTGGCAATTTTGGTATAGGAATCACCACTTCGGATCACTTTTATTAGATGACAGGAGCAAAGCCGCGGGTAAAAGCTTGTTGACAGTTCCCCACAATTTAGGTGGGCAGAACTTAAGATAAGCGACAACAAACAGCGAAATAAACAGACAGACAGAAAAAAATTTTAAAAATTGTTTTTTTTTTTTTTGTTGACTGAACCGATATGGTTGAAAAGCACAGAGATAGATTATAGTCTGAAATAGCACATAGGCTACTTTTTAACCCGGAAAACAAGAGAGCTGCTGCCGCGCCGGAATCAAGAAATCGAACGAAATCGCGGTCATCGACTAGTAGGCTATACCTATTTCAAACGAACAAAATGTTATTTCCAATTTTCCGCAGTCGGATTACATTTTGAAACTCCTATTTGCTTGTTCTAACGTACTTTTTTTTTTTTTGATTACACAGATAATCTTCATAGGTCTTATGCTGGTGTGCATTATGCAGACCCTGCACTGTACGCAGTGGGAAGGGGGGGTCGAGGAAGGTGGCATCGAAAATGGCGGCGAGGGTGGCGGCGCGGGGCGTGACCCGGGCTCTGCTCACGTTAGTTTTGGACAGTTTTTACATAGTACAGTCGGCAAATTAGATGAAATCCTTTTTAAACACCAGTCTCGATAAGCAGCAATATAATTCCGACAACAATGAAGAGTCAGTTAATTCAATGTTCTTGAACAGGATCAGAAGTAATATATTAAATGTCATACCTATTATCACTATTGTTATAATAAAATTATAGAACATTCTTTTCGTTTTCTTATTTACTAGCCCAACTAACATTTTGGCATAATTGTTATCAAACATTTATCAAATAACTAGCGGACGCCCGCGACTTCGTCCGCGTTCTTAAATTGTTGAAATTTTTCCTGAATTTTCTTTGCTATAAACCTCACGGAGCCCGAGACCTTTCCAACGAATGCAAAACCGTGGAAATCGGTTCGTGCGTTCTGGAGTTATAGCGTCAGGAAGGAAAACCCGACTTATTTTTATATAGTAGAAGAAGAAGATAATACGAACGAAGAGTACGTACCTACCACGGTAATTATTATTTTAGTTGGGACTAGCGGAAGCCCGAGACTTCGTCCGTTTCTTCAATTCACAATCGACAGTTCCTAAATCCCCACAGTTTAGTTTGGCAGAACCCCTGGAGCATCAGGATTGAGGAGTTGAGTCCTGGAATTGATCGATGTGGTCTTTACTTGGTACCTACAATAATTATTCATAATAATCGTCAGTTCCTAAATCTCCACAGTTTAGGGGGGCAGTACCCCTGCAGCATCTGGATTGAGGAGTTGGAAACCGAAGTTTTTATGAGAGGATTTCCCAAAGTTTTTGTGTCGATTAAAAAAGATTCACGCAAATCGTTTAAGAAATCACGGAGGTAACGATGTGCAGAGGTAGAAAAACACAACTCCTCCTCCTTTTTCGAAAGTCGATTAAAAAGCCGAAAGGTCAGCTATCTACCAGTGAAAGTCCAGAAAATCGGTCCAGCCGTTCCCGAGATTAGCGACAACAAACAGACAGACAGACAGACAAAAATTTTAAAAATTGTTTTCTTGTTATAAGTACCGTATTTACTTTCGTATGCAGTTAGTAAAAAGCTGTTCTTTTGATATTACAAACAGACACTTCAATTTTATTTATTTGCATGTGGTTTGTAATTCTCTTAAATTACTTTACATCAAAAAGTAGCAACATTTTTTGCTAATATAAAACTTTTAATGCTTACTGTGACCGTAGTCATAAATAAATTAAGTAGTATATCTTTAGGTAGAGTAATAGAGCTTATTACGTTCATTTTATGTAATGCCTCTTCCACACCAGCGTGACGAAGCGTCGACTACTAACCGCGCAACAATTAACGTACGGCATTTATGTCGCTTCTCTGTCTTAGTACAAATGCTTTGTGATGTGTATTAGTAACGTCGGGCTGAGCCAGGCCTGGCGCAGTTTACTGCGGAGCTACAAGTACATGGCATACCTCTTCGAAGGAACTAAATTCAGATAGTGCGATAAGACGGTAGGCAAGTAGCGCTATGTCAACCTGAATAATTGCACTTTATTGTGTGGTAACAAGAGTCGTTATTTATTTAAATCATTTTGCGGAGTGAATCTTCTGTACCTTTTGGTACCATTAGGTATTCTGTCGCTGAGCTCGTCTTCAGATCAATAATTGCCTACACTAGCGTTTATCGCGAATACCAAAAAAGCTTCTCGCGGAGGCAGACGTAGGTGTCGGAGTGGCATACAACCAGTAGGGTTAGTATAAGATTTAATTCGATTGATCGTATTCGTATTCGATGACATTAGCGACCAAGTAAAATGAACCTTAAGAGCATTATTTTAAAATCACAAAAAATTCAGTACAACCGTTTTTTAATTAGGATCGTATCCGTAGACTTTTTTTTCATTTCGATAGAATAGAATAGAAATATTTTTTATTCAAATAAACTTTTACAAGTGCTTTTGAATCGTCGATGAATCTACCACTGGTTTGGAATGCCCTTCCTGCCGAGAAGAGCCAGCAATAAACTCGGCGGTTGCTCTTTAGAAAAAAAAATTACAATAGGTAACAAAACTATGCTATGTTGGTATACAGTGTTTCCACAATGAAATTTAAAAAATGCATAGCAATACACACAATCCAATACATGTTAACACGGACAGACAAAGTAGACCCATTCCCGTTGGTGGCACCCGTTCACGAGCATGACACATGATCCAACCGCTGCTTCGCTCAAACATATTTGAGGGAACGTAACAACCCGCACCACACGACACCACCACAGAAATGTTTAAAGAGAGCATGACATACTTGGGCTACTCAATTACCCATGTTAAGGCACCGAATTGAATACTAATATTAAAATACTCATTTTAATGATGATAAGAACTATCTTATCATCATTAAAATCTTACCATCACGTGAAATCTTTTCAATTGTGAAATTCACGTGATGGTAAGTGACGAGCGTCCCTAGTGACGATATAATATACTGCAGTGTGCTGTGCTTCGAACTCTTTTTTTAAAAGCTTTTATTTAACTTGCAATGTATGTGTGTATGTATGACGTATGTATGTATATAACTATGTTTGTCCGGGTGGAATCTTGCAACTCCATTTTGAAGCAATCGATTGAGCTGAAATTTTGCATACATGCTTAGTGTGAATGACAATGCATGGTTAACTATGTCTAAATCTAATATGGCGGAACACCCAAGATGGTAGACTAGTTATTTTTAATGCAGTCTTACAATTTGGGTATCACATGAAAGGGCTTGCTGAGAATAACTCGAAAAATAAAGTGACGTCACTCTAAACTCACTATGGCAGACTTCTAAATATGGCGGACTAAGTTTTTTATGCTTTCCTATAATATGGGTATCAAATGAAAGGGCTTGCTTAGAATAACTCGAAAAATAAAGTGACGTCACTCTAAATCCATTGTCATTCGATCCTGGTGATAGGATCCTGGAGAAATCAAGGGAGCTCTTAAAATTTTATAGACACAACTGATATATTCACAGTAACAAGATAACTCCGCTGAAATGTATTATCCGGGATTTCTGGACCGACTCACCTGATATTTTTAATTGACAGAGCCTTACGAAGTCGTCCCATATATTTTTTTACCTTCAACTCCTCAAGCCTGATGCTGCAAAGGTACTTTCCACCTAAATTGTGTGGATTTAGGAACTGTCAATTATGAATTGATATGCTTGGCACTAAGCATATACTACATCATAGAGCTCCAAGTCCTTCTCCTCGATCATAATGCTGCAGGCAGGCCTACCTAAACTGTAGGGATTTAGGAACTGTCGCTTATAAATCGTAGGTAATAAGCATAGACTACATCACGAAGGCCACTACATTGCAGCATTAGGGTTGAGGAGCTAAGAACGTAAGCTTCGTGATGTAGTCTATGCTTGTTACCTACAATCTAATTATATTAAAGGAATAAAAAAATATTATAAAATGGAGAACAATGTGTTTGCAACCAGCACATATTTATTGTCTGTATAGTAGGTAATCGTTCCAAGTAAGTAATTTATTAGGATGTCATAATTGCTCGTTCTGTACACTATATGTTAATAAAGGCGAATTACCCTAAAATAAAATTTAAATGTAGTTAATTAGCAAGAAGTAATATGTACTTATGCTAATGCTAAATAACGAATGCAAAAATTGTATAAAACATATTATATAATTTTCCATAATATTGGTAAAAAATGTTAGTAAACTTAATGATACAAATGCTTTGAAGCAATTTTTCTTGCCTTTTGAAGCTGTCCACGAGATAGACAAGCTACATATTATTCTAACACTTTTGCTTTGAAAAGAGCAACTACCGTGTTTCTTGCAGGCTCTTCTCAGCAGAATCTGCATTCTGAACCGGCGGCGGTAGAGTCTTGTCATAAAAGCCACAAGTTGCCTTACACGACATAAATAATTAAAATTTCTATTATACGTCGTATTGTTAAAGACCTCATTTTTGCAAAATGTAGCAATAACTTCAAGTTTTGAAATTTTTTGGCAATTTGTTTGAGTTCGAGACTTTTTTGATTGAGCTATTTTAACTTTTCACATTATTGTTAAATCAAATCAAATCAAAATTTATTTATTTCATGTAGGCTAACTTGTAGCTCTTATGACACGTCATAAATCTACCACCGGTTCGGAATGCAGATTCTTCTGAGAAGAGCCGGCAAGAAACTCAACAGTTGCTCTTTTCAAAAAAAAATTTACAATGGTTAACAAAACTATGCTAAGCACACAGTGTTTCCACAAAGAAGTTTCAAAAATGCACACCTACCACAACCTAACACATGTTAAGATGGGTAGACACAAACAGACCCATTCCCGTTGGTGGCACCCGTCCACGAGCACGACGCATGATCCAGCCATTGCTTCGCTCAACCATATTTGAGGGAACGTAACAACCCGCACCACACGACACTACCACAGAAATGTTTAAGAGAGCATGACATACTTAGGCCACCCATGTTAAGGCATCGAATTAAATCATCGCATCGAGATTAAAGCATCGAGTTAGGTGTCCAGCGATGGAGAATATTGTGTCCAATCGAATAAGCCCATTTGAGAATCTGTGAAACAACAGATTTTCAAGTTATTACTAATTTTGTGTGCACATACACAAGAAAACACAAAATTGAAATGGCTGTCCCGGAAAGGTAGTGGGAGGTGCGCCCTATTAGTGGGTGGTTTTACAGTGGTAATGAGTTATAGTGTGTGTGTGTGTGTGTTTGTGTGTGATTGTGTGTGTGGGTGCGTGCGTGCGTGCGCGCGTGCGTGTGTGCTGTGTATGTGTGTGCGTAATAATGGGTGAAGAAGAAGGATCTACAACAGGGTTCCTTGTTATGCTAAGGAAGTCGGAACCCTGAAAACACATTGATAGTGAAGTCTGCATATAAATCGAATAATCAACAACATAATAGTGCAATAATAATATTAGCATATTAGTTATTACTGAAATAAATAGTGAGGCAGACCAATTAAAAACCTGAAATGATAGAAGAAATTTATTAAAATATTTTAAATTAATTTAGTTTTGATAAGAAAATTGTATAAAATTGCAAGGTGTGAATGTTAGCTACAGTTGATATTTTTTCCTCTATCACCATGACATCCAAGGTAAGTTCTGCTTGTTATATTAATTAATTATTTATAATTTTTATAAAATGAACAGGACTTTTCTATCGGACTTCATAGCAAATCGATGGCTGCATTTTTAACTTAGAGACAAATTAGAAAGTTTTCAATAAAAAAGGAGCCCGGTTTACTCCTTGTGTAATTTTTTAACTGCCTATGAAAAATTCATTAAAATAATAGTAAGGGAGGCCACATACAATCAAGTTTGCCGTCAAGATGCTTAGGGATTCGAAAAAAGGATCGATACCTGTAGGGCTAACATGCGCGCCACGAGAAAATTTTCTCTACACTTTACTCGTGAATCTCTGTAGAGATTCACATAGAGATTACGAGTAAACGTGTAGACAAAATTTTCTCGTGGCGCGCATGTTAGCCCTACTGAATAGTAGCGACAGTTTTGGTTCGATACTTAGGAAAGCTCCCGAAAGTTGTAGCATTCCATCGAGAGAGATCGCCCATAGATCAGAAATCGATCCTTTTTTCGAATCCCTAAGCATCATACAAACTTGACGGCAAACTTGATCGTACGTGGACTCCCTAAAACAAGTGTTAATTTACTTCTAATAAAGAGCATATTTGTGTATAGTGTAGAAGTAGTGTCCATCTTTCAAAAACAAACTTTTTTTAATATTTTTACCATCATATTCACACCTTTAGTGTTGAGAACCCAAACATATTAATTCCATGAAATTACGAGTAACACAAAAGGATCTTAGACCGTTCATCCGCTATTTATTAGAATTCAATCCCAAAAGGGATCATCAACTTAGGAATAGATTTGCTAAAATCCTGAAGCACGTAATTCATTACTTTTGCACTATAGCCCAAAATACCAATTTTCATAGACATAACAAGTCATGAAAATAAAAATATTAAATTTAACAAATCAAAAACCCGACTGCGTAAAAATTGAATTTTAAAAATGATTTTAAATAAAAAATTAAGGAAGGAGAATAAACAAGTCCTACTTAAACAATCGAGACCTATTATTAGAAAGATTTGAAGTGATCTAGATTTTTAATGGGCCCCAACTCCGGACTTGCTTTTTCTCTTCCAGTTTTTAGTTATCGGGTTTTTGATTTTTTAAATTTAATAGTTTTATTTTACACTTTTTAGTTAGGATTAAAACGGTTTTCACAATCTTATGATTTCATCAAGGGAGTTAATTGAAAAAAAAGTAACCAACTTTAAATTGTCATAAGTCGTAAATGGTCATTCAAAATGAATTGTTACGTTCCCTCAAATATGGTTGAGCGAAGCAATGGCTGGATCATGCGTCGTGCTCGTGAACGGGTGCCACCAACGGGAATGGGTCTGCTTTGTCTTCCCATGTTGACCTGTGTTGGATTATATGTATTGCATTTTTGAAGCACTTTGAAGCACTGTACACTTAGCTTAGTTTGGTTACTTATTGTAAAATTATTTTATTTTTTGAAAAGAGCAACTGCTGAGTTTCTTGCCGGTTCTTCTCAGCAGAATCTGCATTCCGAACCGGTGGTAGATTTATGACGTGTCATAAGTGCTACAAGGTAGCCTACATGAAATAAATAAATTTTGAATTTAAATTTGAAAATCAAAGAAACCTAACAATGATTTTTGAATAAGCGGTTGATCTCCAGAGCGCCACAAACATATACAAAGACTGATAAACACATCACCCTCTTTCGCAATCGGGTAAAAAATACCTACATAAATTCAAAACAGACAAGGTTGCGAACAATTTTATTGCTAGCTATGGTAGCTTCAGACTTCATAATAATTTTATTTCAATGTTGCAGGTATTGATCTTCGCCATTTTTATGCTGGTTTGCATAGTTCAAACAGTATATTGTGTACCAGGGAGATATTACAACGGCAATGGTGGAGTTGGGGGAGGCGCAACTGACCCTGGAGCAACTGTACCTGGCGGAAGTGGGCCTGGAGCCGGAATTGGTGGAGGTAGTGGCGGAGAGGGAGCTGGCGAAAATGTACCTGGGAATGGAAATGGTGGGAATGGTGGTGGTGAACAAAACGAAAATGGAAATGGCGGGGTTGGAGGCGGTGGAACTGGAATTGCCGGAAAAAATGGATTAGGTGGCCTACTAGGAGCCCTACTCATTATCATCATCAAGCTTTTAAGCTTTGTTCTTGGATCAGATATTATCGGTTCAAACTCATTAGGCGATATCATATCTGGCTTGTTTATTGATTAGTGTCTGAAGCAAATTGTTTATTTAGAACTTTCGGTGACATTGGAAACTTTTACTTACCTAAATTAAAATATAATTGCTTGAAAAAATAAACGCTGCAACATAGATATAATTATTTAATTTATATAATATACTAGCTTCTGCCCGCGACTTCGTCCGCGTGAGGGGAGGTTTTTAAAATTCCTGCAAGAACCCTATAATTTTCAGGGATAGGAAGTATTTGTGTTTCTTTCCAAATCCTCAACTATACTCATGCTGATCCAACGCTTTGCTGCGTGATTGAAGGTCCAACCTATAAACTAACGAACCAACAAACACTTTACAATTTTAGCGGCTATTCAAGGGTTGATGTTCTCGGAAACAGTGTTGTATGAACCCGTTATTGTTTCGTGTTTGATTTATGTTCGCTGTCAGATTTCAATGACGAACTGTCAAACTCACGAAGTTAAAATAGTTGTTAAATTTTCTGAAATTATCCAATTTTCTGAGCAATTTTCTTAACTTTTCTCTCCGTAAGAACCTTCTCCGTACAATAACAAACACAACAAAAAAAAAGAGTTAGCGAAATTGGTCCAGCCGTTCACTCGTAATGCCGTGACCGAGGGAAATATGGATTAATTTTTTTATATTCAGGTATATAAAATATTCCGAACCGTTTTTTAGGGTTCTGTAATATAACTACAAGGAACCCTATAGTTTCGCCAAGTGCGTCCTTCGGTCCGCAGTACAGCGCAGAGACTATTGATACTAAAGAATTGTAATTTGGCAAGGTAATGCATATCGATTACGCCAAAAAAGTTGTACAATAAAATTTTGAAAAAACTATTATAATGGGTACCTTCGCTGCACGTAAAGTCGGGATGATATTATTTTAACTAGTCTACCTCATTGTGTGGGATATCGTTAGAAAGGTTACAAATGACAAGTTGGGCCCTAATCTATCCTTTGATCTGACTTGCGTAAAAAATCTGGTATAGGTATATAAACACATTAGCCTAGGTGTATGCTGACAAGCAGGTAGCACATGATGACGCAGCGCAGGGCAGAGCAGATTCTGCGAGCTGCGAAGGCTATGGCGCAGGCAGTGCGATGCAGATGTGACGTGTCTAGCCAGCTCTGTATCTCATTGTAGTGCCGGCATATGTTTCTGCGCGAAAAGTGCGCGTTAAAGTGTGGCATCCTTGTATTCGTCTGCCCTATATCCGAATCCGTGTTAGTTTTGACCAAATGTAGCATGACACATAAAGCTCCTGAATCTCACCATACGTTGTTAAATTGTAAAATTTTAATCTAGTTTTTTTTAGCTGTCCCATGCAGGCCACATACGATCAAGTTTGCCGTTAAGTTTGCCTAGGGATTCGTCAATAGGCAAACTTAGCGGATATACATGAAATGGGGTTACATCAGTAGGTAGTAATATCCTAATAGGTAGGTAGGGCCCTAATTTGGGCCCTGGTTGAAAATCAATGCTGCATACTTTTGGTAAAGGTATGCAGCTTTTTGCTGAGCTCGGACCTTTTTTCGGGTTGTGCCACACATGACATATGTTAGCCCGGCACTTCTATTGCTATTGCTGGAGTTTTTGGCAAAATGCCTGAGTGGAAGTGTCGGGATAATGTACCTCAGTGTATCGTGATGTGTAGCACAATTTCTTAAATAAATGCTTTTTCTTTCTTTCTTTCTTAGTATGTTGTCTTTGCCTGCTTTCATCGACACCTACAAAAGAAGTTAATATTACCACTATGTTTTTAGACTTTTATTGCCTTAACTGAATTCGTAACCATACCTTTACGAACATTAAATAACATTATACAACAAGGATAAAGTTTAAAAACTGTAACCCAACCAGCACTGGTAGCATGGGCGGGAGAAATTTTATCTCCGGGAAAAGGATAAAACGTTTATCCCCTCGGTTAGCTTTATCCACCCGTCAATAAAAAACACTCAGTGGATATACTTATAGAAATAAACATCGCTTTCTCCTCTGTCGCCATGCTTTAGCATAGGAAAAAGATAATTTTATCCCCTGTTAGTGGATAAAATCGAGGGATAAAACTTTTATCTCCTGCCCATGCTACCAGTGCAGGTACGGTAAACTGAAACATCCGTCATATTGATTTTCGTATAAAACGTAGCCTATGTCACCCGGACCATCATAAACTTTATTATAAAGAATTGATTGACATCGACACATTGATTGACGACAACGCAAGGCACAGAAAAGATCTGCACCCCTACGTAGTTGAAATCCCAAGAACGCGCACTAAGCGCTTTGCTTCCTCGTTCCTGATACGCACCGCTAGGATTTGGAATGCCCTTCCGGCTTCCGTTTTTCCCTCTAACTATAATTTGGGTACCTTCAAATCAAGAGTGAATAGACATCTTCTAGGCAAGCGCGTTCCATCTTAGGCCGCATCTTCACTTACTCATCAGGTATGATCGCAGCCAAGCGCTAGTCTTTACATTTAAATTTAAAAAAAAATCTCATTCATCAGAATCCACTTAGCAGTTTATTGACCACGGTGGAACTACGGTAAATAGTCACACACATACATACTATGCATATGTGCATTCACACATAGACTTCTAAAATCACAACATTACCTTTTATCCCGGCAAAACTGAGTGTTTCCGCGGGATTTTTATGCAACTAACTCCACGTGGAGGCAAATTCGCGAGCAAAATTTAGTGAATAACTAGCTGATGCCCGCGACTTCGTTCGTGTGGATTGAGGTTCAGAGGAACATCAGGATTGAAGAGTTCGAACCTGATGTGTTTATGGGAAAATCTTGCAAAGTTTTTGTGGTGATTAAAAAAAGATTCATGCAAATCGGTTAAGAAATCACGAAGATATCGATATTCGATATACAGAGGTAGAAAAACACAACTCCTTCTCCTTCTTTTTCGAAAGTCGGTTAAAAAAGTCTAAATTACGCCCGATAATATCAGCTATCTACCAGTGAAAGTCCTGTCAAAATCGGTCCAGCCGCTCCCGAGATTAGCGGCAACAAACAGACAGACAGACAAAAATTTTAAAAATGGTTTATTTACTTTCGTATGCAGTTAGTAAAAAGCTGTTCTTTTGATATTATACACAGACACTTCAATTTTATTTATTTGTATATATATATATATATATATTATGTATATAGACTATATTATTGATTAATAAAAATAATGGAGTATAATCGATTTATTGAAAACATACCTAATGAAACATAATAATATTATAAGCATACCTATTATATTACTATACACTATTCGAAATGAGGCAAAACAATAAATTAATTAAAAACCTGAAATGATAAAAAAGAGTTCTACAATTTTTTTTGCATTGAATATAATTTTAGATAAGAAAATTGTATAAAATTGCAAGGTGTAAACTATTAGCTACAAATTGCAGTTTATATTTTTATTTATCACCATGACGTCTAAGGTAATTCCTTGCTTGTCTCCATCCTACTTATAACTTTTACAAAACAAATTGGACAATTTTTCCTTTGGATTTTAAAGTTTGATATCTGCTTTTTGAAATAATTAACAAAGTAAATGACGTACCTACTTAATTATCCGTACATACATACATATGAGAAACAGCCCGTTGACAGACGTTTAGTTAATTAGATGGAAGTTAGTCCAACCTATTAAAATTTAATACCTGTATTGTCTGACGGGATAACCTATTAAATTTTAATACCTATATTGTCTGATGGGATAATTTGAGACTTTGCCCTTTAATCACATAGTAACTGAGTAACGTGATTTTTGAAAGGAATTTTCAAAAACCTAACTCTACCCGAATGAAGTCACGGACAAAAGCGTGTGTAATAATTAAATAATTCTTCTTTAATGTCGCAGGTATTTATCTTTGCCGTTTTTATACTGGTATGCATAGTTCAAATATCTGGATCAGGATTTGGCGGAATTGGAATTGGCCGAATTGAACTTGCCGGACTTGAAATTGGTGGAATTAGAATTGGTGGAACTAAAAGTGGCGGAACTAATAACGGCGGAAATGGTAATGGTGGAACTGGAAATGTTGGAACTGGAAATGTTGGACCTGGAAATGTTGGACCTGGAAATGTTGGAACTGGAAATGGCGGACCTGCAAATGGCGGGCCTGTAAATGGCGGAACTGGAAATGGTGCAACTGGGGTTAACGGAACTGAACTTTATGACCTAAGAGTTGCAGTGAGTGGTATAGTGCTCATTGTTCTCCAGATTCTAACCGTAATTATTGACACGCTAGTACGTTCAATATCTTAAAGGGATTTTTGTCTCAGTGAAATTGAAAATAACTTAAGTACGTAAATGGAAATAAACGCTACAATATAGATCTCATTATTTATTTACGCTCACTCCGCCTGCACTTAATATTCATTACTCTCTAGTTTCTATTAATTAAATTCACCATTATCAACAACCCATCAATGGTTTGCTATCGACCTCTCGAGAAGCCATGTTTCAATCAATATTTGAGCTCAACCTTTGAGAACATTATAGAGAACTTTCAGGCGTGCAGATTGTCAGGATGTTTACCGAAAACTTTTAACTTTTTAAAATAATAAAATGTGTATATTAGGGTGGTCCTTATTCTAAAAAAATTTTTTTTCTTTAATTTCGCGGGGCACAACGTAATTTGATTATATACCATAAGAAAGTATTTCAGTATTTTTTTTTTTAAAGAATATCGGCTAAGCTGAAGTTGACTAATATCCTCCTCTCTTCTCCAAATAAGCGGAAAGCTTGTGAAAGAAATGGGTACGACAATTGTTTAACAAGTGGGGTTCGAACCTGCGACCTTTCAGTTTTTAGTCCGCACCTTTAACTTACATGGTTGGTAATTTGTATGAATACCTACTCAGAAAAAAATCGCATACCATACATACGTGCATTTACGAAATAAAAACAACTTTATCATGACAACTAAGTTCTTCTGCGTGCAATTTGGAAAAACCATTTCAAATATCCAAAAACAATTATTTTTCATAGCTAAGACGCAGATAAGAAAACACTTTTGCCTTCGGTAAATCCCATACTGATAGTTCATAATTGGTCTGAAAAAACACATAAATAGTCTTACTGAGTCAATCCACATAGTATATTTAAACTGCTAAGACAAGTGTGTCTGAAATTGCTTACGAATAAAAAATGTACTTCTATTCTCTGATAATAGTATGTTTATTTGTTGTCGTGTGTAGTAAACCGTATGGAGATCGAGATTCTATAGAGTTTGATCAAGAACGTTGTGAAAGAGAACGACTTGAAAAAGAGCGAGATAAACTGGACAAGGAAAAAATTTTTGGAAACAAAGAAGAGCAGGAATGGCGTCCAATTTTCGAAAGCGGCAGTCGTACAAAACCAATCAAACATTTGGACAAAGATAATAAATTTATACTTCACGACGACAAACTACCTTATTACCCAGGAATTCATACATATCCATATTATATGTGGAATGGATATTACCGTCCACCGTTTGCGTTTCCAGAAGTGAATTATTACATCAAAAAAGAAATTAAGGATAAGCCCAGTTTCAATGCGGTCTGATGTTTTTATTTTTCGGAGAATTTAAAATTAAAAAAAAAAATACGACAAAAATATAATTATTAAATATTATATATTATCATGAATAAAGGTCATTAAAATACGAATTTCGTCATTCTTTCTCATCAACAAGACTGTACAGACTGTTCTTATATTCTGTATTAATAGCTGATGCTTGCGGCTTCGTCTGCGTGGATTTAGTTTCTAAAATCAAGCGGGAAGTCTTGGATTTTCTGGAATATAAAGTAGCCTATGGGCTATGTCACTCTCCAAGCCCTTAACTATACGATACATGGTTTTGTTTGCGAAACCGGGAAAAACAAAAAATATTTTCAAAAACCAAGCTGCACACGGATTAATTAGCGGACAATAGCCGCTATATCCGATATCGGTAAATCGACGACTGGGTACGGAAGAATCTCCTTTCAAAATACGAAGCAATTTCTTCTCAGTCCACCACTGGCCAATTTGAACTGGCAGACTGCACACACCTTCGAGAACATGATGGAAAACTCTCAGACGTGTAGTAAGGTATATTCGTATATATGATGACATTAGCGTCAAAGTAAAATTAACCATAACAGCATTAAATTAGAGCTCAATTTTGTGCATGCATTCATATAAGTTTACGTTTACGGATACGCTCCAAATCAAAATTGGTTGTATTGAATTTGTGACTTTAAAAAAATATTTTTAAGGTTCCTTTTCCTTTGACGCTATGACGCTAATGTCATCGTATACGAATACGATCTATCGAATTAAATCTTATACTAACCCTACAGGTTTCCTCACGACGTTTTTCTACATCGTCAACGCAAGTGATATTTTATCCTAATACGCACATAACTCCGAAAAGGTTCAATGTTTTCCTATTAGTCTTATTACCTATTACATAATATGATACTGACTTCAAAATCTGCTTTGCGTGCTAGTAACTCGCGTGATTATACTATGACGTGTTAGATAGGAACAATTATTTTATTTGGCGACTTTCAGCAATTAGGTGAATCTATAACAACAAAAACCAATCTTCCTTATTGTGTGGTAAGTAAGAAACACGTTCAACAGACCAATCTGATTTGATCTTAAGCTCCATTTTAGACTGCTTCTTCACTTACCATCAGGAGTGATCACAGTCAAGCGCTAGTTAGTAGTAGGATATTTAAAAAAGAAAAAATGCCCTAGCGAAGTGACTATAGTGAGGTCCTGAGTCTGCTTGAATTTGTACTTGTCCGTCCGCCTGTTTAGGCGTCTGTCAAAGCCTTATATTTCCTGCTGATGAAGATATTTACTGCAGATTAAAAATAAAACTATGTCCCGAAACCGAAAATAATATAAAAAGTTTGCAACAAAATTATTTAGATCATTATAGACGGATGGATGGCAAAGGGAGACCGAATTTTTATTTTTATTTTTTATTTTTACCGAGCAAACGAGCAGACGGGTCACCTGATGTTAGGTGATTACTAAAATCCCATCTTTGTACAATGTACTTACCAAATTCGTACTAAACCAACGCTGACGGACAGTAATAGTTTTATAGTACCTAGTAATTAATACACGCGATACTTCTAGAATAATAATAATAATTATTATTAGGTATTAGTATTCAAAGGATTGCCCATAATTGCGTCATAAATATGGATAAAGTTTTTATAAAATAGTTTCTATGAACGAAGTATAAGAAATATGTTCTCGTAACTAGATTATATTATGACGCAAAGAAAAAGCTCAAAATAAATATTCTGTCAAACGCAAACCTAATCTATATATATAAAATTCAAAGTCCTGACTGACTGACTGACTGAGATATCAACGCACAGCCTAAACTACTGAAGTTAGAAACTTGAAATTTTTACAGTTGGTTCCTTTAAAGACGTAGGCGCACACTAAGAAAGGATTATTGGAAATTCCACCCCTAAAGGGTTTAAATAGGGGATGGAAGTTTTTATGAAACTCCGTCATTTTTCAAGCTGTTTCCATCAAATTTGAGCTTTCAGTTAAAAATAAAAAAATACGTGTGTCACAGTTTTTGAAAATTCCACCCCAAAATCTAATTCCACGCGGACGAAGTCGCGGGGCAAAAGCTAGTAAATATATGAATGAGCAAAACTTATCTACTGAAGACTAATTGAGGGTGTCAATTTAGTCTAAATGGAGGTCAAATGGGGTATGCAAAAGTCATTTTTAGACCGATTGTATCCTAGGGTCTACTTTTTTTATTCAATGACAAGTTAGCCCTTGACTGCGATCTCACCTGACGTAAGTAACGATAAGTGACGATAGCAGCGGGATAATTTGTAAGGGGTATCTCATCTGATGGTAAGTGACGATGCAGTCTAAGATGGTAACGGGCTAAATTGTAAAGGGTATGGCAGTGTACCCGTACCCCTAATTGGTTTCTACAAAAATAGATTATAACGGTTTGGGTTGAATGTACACTGCCATACCCCTCGCAATTTAGCCCGCTACCATCATAGACTGTATCGTCACTTACCATCAGGTGAGATACCCCTTACAAGTTATCTTGTCATCGAATTAAAAAAATACGTCCCATATATTGCTACTTCAGTATCTAACTACCAGGAACAATTTAACCTACTGACAATACACTAATGGTAATGATATCTAAAACATTTTGTTGATAATATATTCATAAAATCAATTAAATTCTTTAAAAAATATCTACTTAGATCAATATTCAATTCAATTTTTTTTATTGAATGCTTGATTAAATTCTTGTTGATCGAGGCCATTTCTAGACTACTATGCCCAGTATTGGAAACTCCTACTACAAAGTAAGGGCAGGTGCTATTACGTAGTTACGTCTCAACTAATATTATAAATGCGGAAGTAACTCTGTCCGTATGTCCGTTATCTTTTCACGCCTAAACTGCCGAACTGATTTCGAAAAAATGAGCAAAGAAGAATAGGATACTTTTCATCCCGGAAAATAAACCGTAAATCTAAACGGACAGAGACACAAGTATCTTTAAATGTAGAACACAGGCTCTACTACACGGATACAAAAAATATAATAAAATGCAGCACCTAATATACTAACTAATAATACCTGTCAAACGTTATCACGTTACCACGTTTGACAGGTTAGGTAGGGTGACCAACCCAATTGCTAGCACTGCACCAGTTTATTCGCACCTTGGCAAAAAACATTAAAATATAAGTTTCTGATTGTGGTTTTTAAATTTTCAGATTAAAAATATTTAGAGAAATTCATATTTTTCACAATCGCAACCTTTCTAATCTGAAATGTTTTAAAATGACGTCAGTATCGTAGTTGAAAGATATCGTTCTGGAGTTCCCGAAGATTTTCGGCCATTTTGACTGATCGACGTTAAGGGTCAGTACTTACTTAATTATGATTTAACTGTAGTTTTATCTGAGTTTTAATAATATAATAGTTTTCAATTGATTTTCTAAGTATTATTAGTTACTAATTCAAAAAGTAAATGAAACTTTCCCGTTATTTCATTGCAAAACAAGGGGTGTCAGTATCTGGTTACAAAATTTGGAGATTCTCCTGTTTATCAACGCTACGAACCGATTCGATTCCCTAGCAGACTAGGAGTCTGTAGACGATCTTAACAAGTGTGTGTAAACTGTCCATATTTTGGAGTCTAAATTCTTTAAGACTCATCACACGAAAAGGACCAAGAAGTTCTCTGACAATACTCACAAACAGATGGAAGACAGACAAGAGACGAGACTTCAGTCGTCAGCAGACGCGGATGCCTACTGGTAGGTTAATAGGCAGATCTCTAAGGCAAGAACTCGTGACCTGCGGGCCTTGAATACCAAGTGTATTAAAGATGCGGATGCCTACTGATAGGTTAATAGGCAGATCTCTAAGGCAAGAACTCGTGACCTGCGGGCCTTGAATACCAAGTGTATTAAAGATACCATCTAGTGGAACAGAAGTTCCATTCCAAAGTGTCCGTGAGAGATCTATCTATCGGACAGAGCCAGCTGACGCGGCTGAAAACTGACGAAGGCTGTCACGTTTCTTCTCCACCTGAGGAGAGAGGTTGAGAAGTTCTATGGGCAGTTATTTATCACGAAACAATAATCATTCAGCGGACGATGGAGAGAGCTATGCTCGGAGTATCCCTGCGAGATCATATCAGAAATGAGGATATCTGTAAGAGAATCAAAGTCACGGACATAGCTAAGGGAAACTGAAGTGGAAATGGGTGGGCATATAGTTCGAAGAGCTGATGGTCGATGGGATCCCATGGTGTTGGAGTAGCGATTCCGTACCGGGAAGCTAAGTGGACCGACGACATCAAACGAGTCGCAAAGAGCCGCTGGATTCAGGTAGCGTAAGACCGAGGCCTGTGGAAGTCCATATAAGAGTTCTTTGTCCAGCTGTGGACGTCTGTCGTTTGATAAAGACTATGTTTACGTTTTCTTATTAAATATGTAAGGGTGTTTGTTTTAAATATAATAAATATAAAAAAATTAAATCATCTACAGTTACTATAAGAATTTCCGTATATTATTTCGTAATAAAATCTATATTCTAAAAGACTTCCGTAGGTAGCCTAGCGTTATATTTCCCTTAAACTCTATTAAAATCTGAGTGTTGATAATTGGATAATTTTGTGCCCATAGCTGGTAACAAATGTGCGAATAATTGGGGACTGGGTCATTTTTCAATCTTATTTAAAATTCTAGTTGATTTAAAGAAAAAAATTTCAATATCTTCTTTAATTATATATTTTATTAAACAAGTAACCTTATGAACATAGTGATTTATAGAATTTGGTTAAATTTATACTTAAAAAACATATTTGAAATAAGATAAACTCTTAAAGTGCCCATAATTGGGTTGGTCACCCTATATTATGTTTCTTAAGAATTGAGCGCTTTATTATATTTAGTTCCAACTCTATTAATAGCCTCAATTATAGGAAATCTATGGAATACATTAGGCCTCAGTATATAAAGGTCTAACAACACATCATCTCAAGAGCATAACAGAACACAATGACGCTATATAAGGTAAGGAAAATTCCGAACTGTAAAAAACATTGCAACGAAGTTTATTTAATGAAAATAAGATAAATTTTTACAGATATGGGTGAATTTGAACCTAATGAATGTGGCAACAATAAGTTAGTGGCAAAAGAAGTTATTGACCGATAAGTCAATATGCATAGGTGAAGCATGATGCGGTCGATAGACCGCACCATGCTTCAATAAAAAAATATATTTTTTCGATATTTTTATATGTATATACGCGACGAATAGAGAACCTCCTTCTTTATGTTTTGTCGGTTGAAAAACTATGCTCGTAGATCTTCGTAGATTAACAAAATAAAATAATTATAATTATAATTATTTTATTTTGTCAATCCATTTGGATTCAAAAATTGCATCAAAGATAAACAAATAATTATTATCTGTGATGCAATTTTCAATTCTATCTTGAATCTTAAAAATAATAATTATTACTTTTTTTTCAGACATCACTTACATTGGGTGTAGCAATTGCACTCGTCGCCTTAACTCTCGGAGAAAACTATAAAGGAGGAATTCAAGGCTCGAGCCTGTCTGGAACAAGTGGAAGCAAGTCTGGAGGTGGCAACCTCGGTTCTGGTGGAGGCCTGGCTGGCTTAGGGGGTTCTGGAAGTAACCACGGATCCGGAAGTACTCAAGGAGGATTAAGTGGACATCAAGGAGGTTCTGGAAGCGGTCATGGAGGATCGAGTGGTAACCACGGTAGTTCAAGTGGGTCTAGTGGAGGTCTGGCTAGCCTCGGAGGATCTGCAGGAAGCCGTGGTTCCGGTTCTGGCAGCAAACGGGAATCAAGTGGATCTGGACTAGGTTCTAGTGGCAGCTATGGATCGGCAAGCGGTCAAGGGGGATTAGGTGGATCTGGAGGTCAAGGAAGTTCTAGTGGTCAAGGATCTGGTCTTAGCAGTCAACGGGAATCAAGCAGTAGTTCAAGTGGATCCGAAAATCATGGGTCTGGAAGCGGTCAAAGCGGTTCCAGTGGTCGTTTCGATGGTTCAAGTGGATCTGGAAGTCAGGGAAGCTCTAGTGGAAGTCTAGGAGGTTCGACTGGATCCGGACTTGGAGGTTCTAGTGGAAACCACGGCTCTGGTAGTAGTCAAGGTGGTCCAAGAGGTTCTGGAAGTTTGGGAGGCTCCAGTGGTAGTCTGGGAGGATCCAGTGGTAGTCTAGGAGGTTCTAATGACAGCCATGGATCTGGTAGTGGCCTTGGAGGTTCAGGCGCAAGTCACGGGTCTGGAAATAGTCAAGGTGGTTTAAGTGGTAGCTACGGTGGATCAAGTGGATCTTTAGGTCAAAGCAGTCACCCCAAAACAGTAGGAAAACGGTAAAAATGGCGAACGTCTCTTGAATTTTAATTGTTTATTGTATACATTCTTAAAACGAACAGATTTGTAATTGATTAAAAGTTTAATAAAAATACCAAATAATTATATGGTTTATTAATGACTAACCTGCTACGAAATCCTTCAATCATAATAAATTAGTATGCTCTATACTTATAACATTTTAACGTCAACTGAGCGTAAATCGTAATTTAGTACAAGGATGTCAATAGGTACTCTAAATCTGTGGTCAATTCAGTACGTTTTCCTAAACGTTAATTTCCATGATTTCCATACCAAATCACAGATTTACACGTAAAAGTTTCAATAAGGACTCTAAAAGTCTAGAACTAAATATCCATCTTAAAAAGATCTTAAATCATACCTTAAAAATAGAAAAACCATATCACATGTCAACGTTAATTCTTACAAACATTGAAATCACACCTCCGTATTAATTATTTGTTCACACTGGAAATCCATATCATGCAGGACTCCCAAAATTGTTGGCATTTTTATATTTAAATCAAACCTCATTAGGTGCAAGGATCAGTTGTTAGAGAGTGTTCAATACAACAGGATTGACAGTGATAGAAAGAATCTCTCAAATGGCATTTAAAGTAAGTGAAATAAGAAATATAATTTACTTACTTGTACTTCATTTTAGAATATATGTTTCCATAGATTTAGGATTGGTAGTCGCTACGCCAAGCAACTACCAATCATAAATCTATGGATGTTTCTTTAGTAATATCATCACATTATCACATCAAAATTATTTATTTCTTTTTTTCCCCTAATAAATTAATAAAATAAAGAAATCCCTGTAAAATGCATAATTTGGAGATATTTTGGATGTGACGAAATAGCGATATTCATTCGAGCAGATAAAATCGAATATTTTTAAGTGTGTGCTTCATTCAGCGTAATATTATAATAGTGTCAATAATATTCATGTAGTCTTAACTGATACTTTAAAAAAAATAGTATCAAAATTTTAAAAACGATTTCAGAAAATCTGTTCTGCGGAATTAAACACGTAATGAAATAATCATCCTAAATTTTCTCGTATTTTTTACATAATTATCTAATGTAAATTATCCATTTCATTTTTGTCAAGCAATTTTCTGCTCTCGTGATTATTCTATTGAATCCAAAATATAAAAATAAATCCAATTGTAACTATGTCTGTTTGTTATCCTTTCACGCTTCAACGGCTGGATCTAAGTGAAAGGACATGTCCCAGTTTAGTATGGAGGGTGGTTTTTTATTCTGAGTGTCTATTAACCAGAACCAAACTGCTATCACATGAAAGAGAAAAAAATATAAAATTAAACGCCATTTAAATAATAATTTTAGAAACCCCCATTTTTTTTTAATTAATAAAGAAAAATATTGTTTGTAGAAAATATTTTTCGATGGGTGGCAACATTAAAAACATTTTCTTATCTAGAAATAATTGAATCTGACACCTGTTACTGTCACTTTAATGTCATTTAAATGCCAAAAGTTCAAAAACGTCACTATAATTGTCACTTTTGACAGTCCTGACAATCACCTGACATACGCCTGACATTGACAAGTTACCTAGACAAATAATATTTTTGAAGTTTTTTTTTTAATCGGTGCGTAATCACAAGCAAAGGTCCATAAATGCATCAAAACAAAAAAAAATATTTTCTCAAAATCGGGGTCTTTAAAAAATCGGTAAATTATTTAGATAGAAGCCTTTTTGGATCTCTATCGAACTATATTAAAATCATTCTGGTTAATTACACTCAATAATAAAAAACCATTTTGGGACAACTCCTTTGGCATGGCGATAGCGTGGAGACAGCAAACTTTTTTAAAGCTAGTTCGCTGCCATGCCACCATTTTACTTAATAATTAATTTAATTAATTTGTTTTAAAAGAGGTTGTCGCTGACTCAAAATTACTTATTTACATTAGTTAAGGAGTTTAGTTATTAAGACTAAAAAGGTTTATTTTATTTTCCCTTTTAATTGCTCGTCGGTTTATTTTTTCCAACCACGTGAACTTCGGTTTTTCTCAAATCCAGCAAGAACCGAGGATTTTCCGTCATAAAAATCAGCCTTAATATAACATACTTATATTAATCCAGGGTAGGCGTGAAGAAGTAACAAACAAGCAAATATCCACACTTTCACATTTACGTTCATAATTAATAATACATATAATATTAATAGGATAATAATAATTTTCAGGTAACGTTCTTGGTAGCATTATTCGCTATCATCCTGTGCACAGTAGCTGCAAATCCATACTATGGTGGTTATGGCAGAGGATTTGGCGGTGGAGGTTTTGGAGGTGGATATGGCGGTTTTGGCGGAGGCTTTCGACCCGGCTTCGGATATGGCGGTTTCGGACGAGGATTTGGCGGATATGGAGGTGGCTTTCCACGAGGCGGCTTTGGAGGTTATGGCGGTTTTGGTGGATATGGCCTCGGTTAATAAACTATTTACAAAATAAAGAAACTCAACTGCTGACTCTGTACACCAATTTCATTATCGTTCATTGCCGAGTATCTTTTAACCGAGCTGATTTTCTGACAGTTTTAGTTTTGCTACAATGTCAAGCTTATTCGCGGGTCAACGTCAATCGACGATGATGAAATTGGCACAAACTTATAAGATTGATTTTGTTATGGACTGTTATGTATTAATAATTTAAACTAACTTCAAAAAAGGAGAAGGTATATGTTTTTTAATAAAACTAAAACTTTTTTACAAAATTACATATCATGCATTTTTATTGAACCCCGGGCAATGGAGGTAATATGGGCATTTGATTAAGATTTATTTCCCCATTTACAAATCTTGATAACATTTGAAGCATCATAGAGCCAAAGTATAAAACAAAACGTGAGCTTTTCACGAAGAAATTCGGTGGTGGCTCTTCCTTAACAACTGGAGGAATTTCTTCTTTAACTACTGGAGGAATTACTTCTTCAACTACTGGTGGTTTTTCTTCTTTAATAACGGGGACAACTTCTTTAACTACGGGTGGCGGACTAGGCGCTATAACAGCTTCTGGAATGGAAACTGTAGCTGGAGTTATAAACGGTATGACGTTAGCAGCTGGAGTGTAAAAGGGAATTCCTTTTATATTCGTATACAAAAATGGTACAATGGGAATACTATTTATTACTGGATTTATGACTGGAGTATTTATTTCTTTATCTTCAGGTGAAAGGTCTATTAATGGTATAGGTTTCTCCACGGGTACAGGTGGTACAGTACTTTCGATTGGAGTAGTTAAGACTACTTTGGGCTCGACAGGTTTAACTTCTGGTGGTGGTAGGATCCCAATAGGCTCTGGAGTTATATCTACGATAGTACTTGTATGGGAAACGACTACTTCTGGCTTAAGATCAGGCTCTGGACTAACAGGAACTTCAACAGAGAGTGGTTCTGGAACAACAACATCTTTGATGGCAGGCGTTATGACTACTTCAGAGTCAACTGGCAATAAAAATGAAATCTGTTTACCAGGTTCTAATGGCTCTACCACCGATGTGATGATTACTTCAGCTGGTAATTTTTCCACATCCTTCCCTTCCTTCTTTTCCAACAAATGTGTCATAGGCACTTTTAAAGGACCATCTTCTACGGCCAAAACTTCATTAGCTATTGGAGGTGGTAACTCAGCCTGCGTTATTTGCCTTTTCTTTATATCATGCTTAAATTCATATGTTCCGAATGGAGTAAACTTTTCGAACATCAAAGAAAAGTGTTTCGGTGGTAATGGGCCGAATCCAAGATGAAATGTCTTGAAAATGTGCTTTTTCCTTACAAAAGTTCTGCATTTCACTTCACCACACCACTGAACTGCGACGATAAGAACTGATATCTAAAACATAAAATTATTTATTTATAAAACTACGTATATACATTTGACAATCGTTTAATCTATACTCTAGTTAACCGAACTAGATAAATACCTGAATCAAACATTTCATTTTTGCTCACTCACTAAAACATTCAAAGGAATTCTGAATGGGAAAATGGTTGAGGATCTTTTAAATAAACATTTTCATTAATGTAGTCACTATTGTAGTCGCATAAAAAGATCATTAACGATGGAACACGCTAACATTTCTTGAAGCTCAAAACTGGGACAAGGAAAATCATTGTAATCGATTAAGATCAACTCATTCAAACCTAGATTAGGTAGTTATTGTATTGGCTTATGGAAACGAATACCTACTTGTTATAAAATATGCGTTACGGCACTGCGATTTTTGTGTTGTTGCTACGGTTCTTTTGCATATTATAGTCGCTGCGTATCCTCCATTTCCTCGGTGTTTGGAGACAAGTCTTCGAAATGTGCGTCTTGCCAGTGATGGGTTATGGATCCGAAACATGATCGCTAACTATGGGCCTCATTTAAGAGGGCTCAGGATCACTCAGTGCGCGAAGAAGAGAGCTATATGCTCAGAGTATCCCGGCGAGATCAAAACAGAAATGAGGAGATCCGTAGGAGAACCAAAGTCAGCGAATATCTCAGCGAGTCGCGAAACTGAAGTGGAAATGGGCGGGGCACACAGCTCGAAGAGCTAAGATCATTCTGGTCCCAGTCCATGCAAGAGGCCTTTGTTCACCAGTGGACGTCTATCGATTGACAAACAAGAAGTATCCCCCATAGAAAAATCTTATTTTGTAAATAAATATATTTTACTTTCTCGATGCAACGGGTTCTATTACGTAAATATAGTTTTGCTATTAATCGATAATATGCCTCCATAAACACGTTTATCCAAAATTTTAATGTAAAACATATTGTGGTAATATTAGTAATAGGTATATTAAGTGTATGGGTATATTTTATGTTTAGAATTTAGAACGCAAAGTTATGTCACTTTGCGTGTGTTAAAGACATGGACTAATGAATAAATCAATAAACAGATGGACGTGAGTTGAAACCCTAAAGAAGTTTAAACAATAATATTACCTACTTAGTTGGAAAGTAATAGGTATGACCGGTTTCGAAAGCTTGCCCGGAATTGTAATGTAAGAAAAACAACGGCAGTAAAACTTGGTCAAAACATAATGTTTATTGTTTTTTTTTTTTTGACAATTGATAGTTATACGGCAAGCACGTCTTTATGCAACATCATTTCCATATAATCCAGCCTGATATCGTTAATCAAAGCATCGTTAACTTCGCCGTCTCAAGGATTAAGATTTTTTTTTATAAATTGCCTATAAAAATTTTTGGTGGATATTTTTGGATAAGTATCCAATCTCACTCAAAAGTGCTAATATCAAAAACGTGTCTCACGAGCCTTACAATTTGAACTACTACTACTACTACTACTACTTTGTACTTTTTTTTGTAAAATTAAAATTTTATTCTCAACATTTTTTTGAGAAGGGATTGATCCTTTACGTGTAATAATTTTTTTTGTTACAATCATAATATCTGAAGCATAAACCAAGTTTCAAGATTCGTGACAATCCTGATTATGTCTTGGATTCTTAACGGCAGGATCTCCGAAAACAGCCTGTTTTTGATTCAATAGTAAACAATCAAATGTTCTTTGTTTTGATAGGTTAAAAATATATGTTGTAGTTTAATACACGTTCTAAATTATTTTTCCATTCAAAAGTCCATATTTTAAACTTCACTCGATCAAATAATATTCCGAAAACAGTGTAGTTTTTAATTGTTTTTCAGCTTGTATTTATAGTATATCAAAGTTAAACTAAAAAAAAAAATGACAAAAAATAGGCAAAAGCTTTTAGAAGAATATTTTACCATTAATTTTTCTCTAAAAAGTTTTCTTTTTTTTTATCATGACTGTTTTACTTTCTTTATAACAAAGTGGCTCGTGCACCTCACTTCAATAGTTCGCAAGGTACTGCGGCCGAAGATCGTGCCCTTAAGGTCAAGTATATTTAGACCTACCCGTTTTCATTTTTCTTCGCTTAAGCCGGTGGATTTCTATACGTGTAATCCTTCAAGACTCATCTTATCAATTATCACGAGTCTTGAAGAACTATGTCATCTCGTCTAACTGTCGAGATGCATAAACCTTACCGTTCGGTTAGTTACTAAGGTGGTAAGTAGCGACGGCTATAGTCAATTTCGAAATTATTATTATTATGACACATATTATTTTGACTCTCACACCCGCATACAAAATAAATACATATAAAACCAAAGATTTAAATAATAAACATAAATATATATACAAATAAATAAACTTACATATACTCTACACAAATAAATACTTGTAGCGGGCGGAGGATTACGCCCCGGCAGGGGAGACCAAACGGCCGGGGGTCAGGGCGACAGGCTGAGAAACCGACGGACTATCCTAGCCGAGTCTAGCAGCACCGCTTTCTGCATCTTGGCTGCGAGTGAACTGCCACGGAACCCCAATCGCCTCAGATGGTGAGCGAGGCTGACTGGGATCAACCCATTCGCAGATATGACGATTGGGATGGTTTCAGTGGACTCCACATGCCACATGCTGGAAACCTCGTGAGCCAGATCTAGATACTTTCGTTTTTTCTCTGTCTCCGCTTTCACGAGGTTTTCGTCATGTGGAATGGTGATGTCCACTAAAAACACCCTCGACTGTGCCCGGTCCATCAGCACGATATCAGGCTTATTCGCCAGAATCGTCCTGTCCGTGATGATGGACCGGTCCCAATAGAGCCGGACTCCGTCACGCTCGAGTACTGGCACCGGTGTGTATCTATAGTACGGCACTCTCTCATCCAGGAGACCGTACTTCAGAGCAAGCTCTTGGTGAAGGATTTTGGCCGCTTGGTTGTGTCTGTGCAGATACTCAGTGTTAGCAAGAGCTGAACATCCCGAGAGTACATGCCTGAGTGACTCACCGGGATGGCGACAGGCTCGACAGATGTCGATAGTGCCATCCTTCAGGATGTACTTTCGGTAGTTCCGCGTCTTAACCACCTGATCTTGTATCGCACACACAAACCCTTCGGTTTCCCCAAAGAGGTCACCGAAGCGCAGCCATTGCACGGACGCTTTCTTATCCACGTGGGGCTCATTTAGAGCTTTAAAAAAGCGTCCGTGCAACTCCCTCTCCTTCCATACGGTCTCCCGGTCAGAGGTGCTTAGTACCACCGGTTTCTGCCACTCGGGATTGGCCAGAGATAGGGGAGTAAGCCCTTTATCACATTCTATGACGTCTCTATGCATTGGGCACTCCCTCTTCGTCTCAAAGTAGGTTCTGAGGTTGGATACCTCCCGATTATGCATGGTCTTGACGCTTAACACGCCTCGACCTCCACATTTTCGGGGGATATACAACCTCATAACAGACGATTTCGGGTGGTGCATGCGATAGAGAGTCATAGTCGTGCGGACTTTTCTATCCAGGGCGTCTAATTCGGTCTGAGTCCATCTGAGTACGCCAAAGGTGTACATGAGGACGGGCATGACCCAACCGTTATAAGCTCGGACCTTATTGGCACCTGACAAATAGCTTTTGCAGACTTTTGTCAGGCGTCCAAAAAAGACCTCGCAAACTGATTGTTTCATGTCCGTCTCCTTTACCCCTACGGACTGTGACATACCCAGATACCGGTACGATTCAGCCTCAGAGAGGGTCCTGATGTTAGTCGGCTCGAGATTAATCTCGGCCGAATGAGTAACCTGTCCCCTCTCCACATGTAGGACCGCACACTTGTCTAGTCCAAGCTCCATCCTGATGGAGCCACTGAACTCAGTGGTGATATTCAGTAACTCCCTCAGGCGGGTGGCATTGGGTGCTAGCAGCTTGAGGTCATCCATGTAGAGAAGGTGAGGCACTTTTGTCCCTCCTCTCCGAAACTGAAAGCCTGTCCCTGATCTCTCCAGCAAGGAGCTGAGCGGGTTCAGAGACAGACAAAACCATAGTGGACTCAGACAGTCGCCCTGGAAGATACCCCGCCGTATCTCTATCCGGTCATCCGCCGTCGCCAACCGCTCACCGTGGAGACAAAGGATCGTGCTCCATTGCCCCATGCACTCTCCGAGGAAGTCTCGAACTGTACTATCGATTTTATACATCTCGAGGACCCTCAAGAGCCATGAATGGGGCACCGAGTCGAATGCCTTCTTGTAGTCAATCCAGGCTGCGGAGAAATTCCGGCGATTGCGTTTTACCAGTTGGCCCGCGACGGAGTCGATGAGAAGGAGCTCCTTAGTACCACGACTACCACCCCGACATCCGTTCTGAGCCCAAGACATTATGCCGTTCTCGTCAACATGACGGGAAATCTTGAGGCTCAGAACGGATGTCAATGTCTTATAGATGGTAGTAAGACATGTGATGGGGCGGTACTTAGCCGGATCAGCAGTGTCGGTGGACTTTGGAGCTAAATGAGTGATCCCGGTGGTGAAAAGGCTCGGGAGTGTCCTTTGCTCGAGAGCGTCTTGGAATTGTCGAGCCAAGGTAGCATGGCAGAGCGAAAAACCCTTCAGCCAGTAGTGATGCAGCCCATCGGGTCCCGGACTTTTCCAGTTCGCGGCCCGACGCACCGCATCAGCTACATCCTCCGGAGAGATGGCGACTGGGTTCATCGGCTCTATTGAGGCACATGCTTCCTCTACCGCCGCAATCCAAGGGCCCTCTTCATGCTCCACCTCTCTTGACCATACACTTCGCCAAAAGGCGATGAGGTCAGCCGGGCTCGGCTGCTGAGAGGTAGAACAGACTGCTGGGCACTCCAGTTTTTTATAGAACCTTTTCTGATCACTGGAGAAGAGGCGATTTTGCCGAAAGCGCTCAACTCTTTCAGAGTATCGTCGAATGCGGTTCCCCCATGCAGCGATTTTCTGCTTCAGATCGTCGATGCGCTCCGTTAGTTTTTGGGCTATATCGGGCTGATCTAGCCTTACCCCTAGCCCGTTAAAGGCTATTCTAACGGAGCGCACAATCCTTGGCCTAGTATTGCCCGACCTGAAGCTCTGCAGTCTGCCAATGAGAGCTCTGGCAAGGGTGATACGGTGTTCTATTCTCTTTTTCCAGGCTGGTTCCGTGCTGCGCCTTGGAGTAGAGCGTCCCCGTTTCTGGGCCTTGACACCCAGGAAACGGTGAACAGCTAAGGCCGCACCAAAGAGAATAGAAGCCGTATCATCCAGGCCAGTGCTGCGCTCAAGATATTGAGGCAGCATTTGGTTTATGGCCTCAATGACATCCCGCGTCGCTACATTTAGCGTGAGTCGGGAGAGCCGCGGACGGTTCTCTAGAGGAGCACTCTGGATCTCAGAAATCGCCTCTCCTAGAATCCTTCCCATCCGCTCTATGTCCAGGGAAACTGTTTCCTCCGTGTACTCCTCCACAGGCAAATCTTGCGCGTTAGCGTCCGTCTCTTCGCGGACAGGGTCCGCCAGAGAGACAATTTGCTCTGTGGTTGGGGTTGTCACTTCAGGAACAGCCTCACGTCGTAACCGTTCGAGCTCGGTAGCGCTAAAGATGTTCGAGCGCTGGATATACCGAGCCCTATCTGCCAGGTTTTGTTCCGTGTTATTATTATTATTATTATTATTTTTTAATTTTTTATTGAAGTGTTAACCTACACTTAAAGGAAATAACCTAATAGATTTATAAATACATATCAAAAATTCCGAGGCCGGCGGGATTCGAACCCACATCTCTCTGGGAATCGCGCCCGAGTGTGTTATCCGTTACACCACGGCTATCGAAATTATTATTTCCCAAATTAAACGTTTATCGAACTGGGATACTCCCAGTAGTACCATCACACACCGCTGAGATACAGGGACCATCAAAATATATTACGATGTATTTCATAACTGATGCAAATTCTCTTCCACCACTGCCGTTCGGCGAGAAAGTGGTGGAATTAAGTGACAGTCGTGAGTCATATGGACTGCGGAACACTGTGCGTCACGGTTTACTGCCTTTATTTTATTGTTTACATACATCAATAAACAAGGAATAATCGGACTTTATAATAGAGTGATATTGTATCATAGTATATAAATAAATTACTATTATTTTAAAGAGGGGATTTTCAGTGAACAGGATTGTCTAATTCTGGTAAGATTTCAAATTATTTTAAACTAGACGATGCCCGCGTACTCTGTACGCGTGAATACAGGTTTTTAATTCCCGCGGGAACTCCTAGCTAGCCTATGTGCTATTCCAGACTTATAATCTATCTCTGTGTCAAATTTTCCGAGATAAAAAGCCTATATTACGCCCGATAATATCAGCTAACTAGTAAAAGTCCCGTCAAAATCGGTCCAGCCGTTCCCGAGATTAGTGGCAATAAACACAGACAGACAGACAGACAAAAATTTTAAAAATTGTTTTCTTGCTATAAGTACCGTATTTACTTTCGTATGCAGGTAGTAAAAAGCTGTTTTTTTTTTTTAATATTACATACAGACACTTCAACTTTATTTATTTGTATAGATGTATATAACATGGCACGACCAGCATAATAAAACGTTGTACCGAGTTACACTTTTTATATGCATTCTCGAACTACTATTAAGCTGTATTGGGTCCCACGCTCTTATTAGCCATGAAAAATAACGTGTCACGACATTCCCATGTTTTTTATATTGTCGCCGTTAAATCAATTTTCCCGAGACTGAAAACCGAATGAAATGCGGTCGGAGAGAGTTTTGAAAATTTGGTATTTCTATACTAATATTATAAAAAGGAAAGATTTGTACGTAAGTATGTTTGTAACGAATTGGCTCAAAAAGTACTGGACCGATTTGGCGAAAATTTAAAATGGAGATAGACTATACCTTGAATTAAAACACAGGCTTTTTATCCCGAAAAAAATTATAGTTCTCATGGGACTCCAAAAAAACCTCAATCCACGCGTACGAAGTCGCAGATATCAGCTAGTGAAAAATATATCACTGTCGTTCTACAGTTGTTCATAAAGGACATTCGTGCGATAAGAACAACTGCAGATTCTACTGAATAGCCCTAAGTAGGTATATAAACGTAAAAATTTTTTTCACAAAACCGACGCCACGCCACTACAAAGTATATCAATTGTGCCTATAAAATTTGCAAGTTCCCTCAATTTCTCCAGGATCCCATCATCAGATCCTGACCTGATGATCAAACAAAAAAAAAATTCCAAATCATACATATACATAAAAATTTAAAAAAATGAAGATTCCGACGAATTGTGAACCTCCTCCTTTATTGAAAGTCGGTTAAAAATAATAATGTTCCCTACCGTAATAAAGAATCGTTTGACAATCGCTGTTGACAACTCATTCATCAAAATCGGCTGAGTAGTTGAGGCGCTAACTTGTAACATATTTACAAGTATAATATACTCACTTAGATACTAATACTATACTTACGGAAGTACATACGTAGGTACGTAAAAATGCTTTATTATTTCGCGAAACCAATAAAAAACTATGAAGATGCGTCAAAAATGACAATCAATACGACGACGTTCACCAAATAAGGACGTAAGTAATTTTCTCCGGAAATGAATTATGTAAAACTGTATGTAGGTATGCACTTTCCAATGTCATTAAATTTCACGACAGCACGCATCCTGTATTTAAAACAATATTATTACTCATACAAAGCCCCAATACCTCAATGGTGGGAAACCGCTTAAATCCTTAGGGCAGTAAGTAATATTATATTTATGTTTAAATCTAACTTCACGCACACGAAGTTGCGGGCAAATGCTAGTAGAGAATATAGAGCTACAAGTACTAACATCCCGTCAAAGTCCAACATAGCTAAAATTAGTACCTATTACGTAATTACATTGTTTTCATACTTATCGCAAACATTAAATTTTTCCATAAGGTGGCACCTGTACCTACTTGTTAGCGCTGAGGTTAGGTCTATACATACGTACCGAAAATTGGGCGAACCAAAGAGATATACTTACATAAATATATTTATTAGTAACTACCTACCTGGTGCCTGAAAATAATTAAACTCCGTAAATGGGAAAGACACGTAGAGAAACGTAGTTATAGGCACCACAGATAAATTATTAGAAGTCTTTTCCATATAAGTATGACTTGGTATACTTTGTAGGGCGCGGCGTTTGAAGTCGGTTTTTATTTAAAAACTAGCGGACGCCCGCGACTTCGTCTGCGTCTTCGATTCACAGTTCCTAAATCCCTACAGTTAAAGTGGGCAGAACCCCTGCAGCATCAGGATTGAGGAGATGGGTCAGGACCCATCTATTTAACGATGTAGTCTTTACTTGGTACCTACAATAACTATTCATAATCAACAGTTCCTAAATCCCCACAGTAGAGTTTTTATTCTTGCTTCGGATACATCTCCTCGCCAACTAGCTTCACATACCTACTGCAGCCTATTTCTCCACGAGACGAAACAGTTTGGTCAAACTTACGATATTGCCGTCAAACGATAGGTTCAGTCTGTCGTTTATCCCCAGATGTTATGTAACCAAAACTTTTTCTGCGACCAACGCACGCTACGTTTTACTGTCAATAAAATTGATATGCATAGTTTTACCATTAAACGATCTATAGAAATGAACGTAAAAATATGTTAATGTTATTACATACTTATTATACATATTATGTTAATTGTAAGCTTTAGTGTCACCTGGAAAAGTTTTTGAAAGCCATAAAGCTCATTTGTTGCAACCATTGACTAAATCTTTTCCTTCTAAATATATAAAAGAAAAAGGTGACTGTCTGACTGACTGATCTCTCAACGCACGGCCTGAAATCACTAAACGGATCGAACTGAAAAGCAAATAAATAGCTATGACGTAGGTATGGTATCTGAGGAGTGTTTTGCGTTTTGTCAACGTTGAAAACAACTACTAAGCCATAGCAATAGCATACTCGTGGACTATTATAAAACACAGATGTCTAGACGAGGGGTTGACACTTTACTAGTATCATCACAGTATCATCTAGCTGCTGTAAAGTCCCTTTGCCTCACTTCCATATTCTTCTAAAATTGAATTACATTTAGTTATGAAGCAGGATCTGAAATCGCCATTTTCTTTTTCTGACTTTCTTAGTGTAATAAACGCGAAAGAAAGGCATAAAAAGAAAATAACGGTTTAGCATAACCATTAATAACCATCCTTCTTATTTTGATCGCGTGAGAGATTTACGTATCTTTGAATCTTGAAAATAACTAATACATATATATTTTGTTATAGAACCATGTTGCCTGGAAGAACAAGAACAATTTTAAGAACATTAACGTTTATGATATTCGTAACAGCTTGCAGCTGTAATATGCTGCAAGAATTTTACAAAGGATTGTACCCCTCGGAGTCAGGTCGGCGCAGTTTATCAGACGCAATAACAAATTACTTGGACTATTTATTCCCTAAGGATGACCAGGAATCAAGGATTATGAAGGAGATATTTGGTTTTTTCTCAGATGACACACACCCCGGATTCGAAGGATCTTTAGATGCGTTAGACTATTTACTGAAATGAAAGTTAACTGCAGTGAGTAAATAGAGCGGAGAAGTGTAAAGAAGAACAATTAAGGACAAAACGGACGTTGTGAGCGAATGGTAGCAAAATGATAGCGCGAGCGGTCGCAACCTACGCGTTACAACCACCGCCCTGCTGAAACTCATTTCTTCCTATGCAACGCTGCACTGCTTCCCATGTTTGCAAATATAGCGCAGCTTTTGAGCAAAACTAATTTCCTCTCTGCTGACCCCATATCCTCCAAACTTGAGCGGAGTGGAAAGGTGTATTTTTTACAGTTCATAATTTCCTCGCCTCATGCCGCTCCTCTTTTATCAACTCCCGTGGACAGACGCCCTAACTGCGTTTTCACCAAAGATATACAAGGTTAGGTAGTAAAGGGATGCGTTACGATACTGTGAAACGGTGGGTAGCCGAGTGATGTAAGATTAATAAGCGCACATCTCGCATAACCTCGCATGTAAGATTAATAAGCGCACTCATTCTTCGCTCGCATCCCTCGCACACGTTCTTCGCTCGCATCCCTCGCACAAATTCTACACTCGCATTACTCACATATTCTTCGCTCACGTCCCTCGCACACATTGATCACTCGCATCCCTTGCACACGTTTCTCGCTCGCATCCCTCCCACACATCCACTCAAGCTAGCGCTTTTCTACCTTGCGCACCACATGTCTACCTACCTTGCATGTCTTTAATAGATTCGGAGCCTAAATCTGTTCTAGTACATAAGTTACAAGTAGTTAGATAAGTTAAGGTAAGAAAAGATATATGACCACCACGATTCACAATGGGTTTAACTGTACTAGCAGGTAATTAAATTTAATTACGACAACGTGATTTTCCAAAAGAAAACGAAGTACTTAATAATATAGCCGCTATGTAATTACATTTTGTGATCTGATGCACACGGACACGGAGTTTACGATGTCATTGACTATCTAATTACAGTAGTAGTATACCTTTAGAATTATAATGACCTAACTAAAAGTTCATGTAACTTCGGTTTCAATACATTTAAAAATACCAATATTAATATTACCAATCCATATATAAAATATCAATATATAAAAATAAGCAAAAAAAAGTTTTTCTAATAAAACACGGCAGAGATACATTTACTCAACAATACACCTTTTTGAATTAGGTCACTTTAATTCTAAAGGTGCGATATGTTAAGTTAAACTATTACATATATCTTAAGACCTATTTTAATTACTTTTTAACAACAGTTACGAAATAAATATTGTTGTGTAATAGGAAATAAAGAATGTTGTTATATAGGTAGAGCTCCTAGTCGAAAATTCAAGCAATCTCTTGTAGAAAAAATGTTGCTTTTATAAGTAGAATATTCTGATAAGTTATATTATAATTCAATTGTGTTATCATAAGATTATTGTATTTATCAAATAAATTGAAATAACGTATTTATTTTTGTCTTAATAGTACATTATGGTACAAGTGTCAAAGTTGGTGATTACCGCTGAGGCGCTATTGAGACCCGAGCCGTAAGGTGAGGGTCTTAAGGCAGCCGAGGACGGTAATCATCAATACACACGTGTATCATACGACGTTTTTCAACACACTTGTGAAGAAAATAATACTAAAATAGTACATTATGGTACAAAACAGTGAAAACGAGTTGTGAAAATTTTTTCGCAATGGCGGGAAAAATTAATGTTGTTATTTGTTCGCCCTCTTGAGATGCTCTTGAGGGCAGGCAAAGATCGACGACCATACAGCCTATTCAGATGTTTATTTGATTTAATCAGTTTTCCGGAATGCGCGCGCACTTTTAATGGCCATAGACTAAAAGAATGAGGTTTCTTTTTTTTTGGCTTTTCTCTTATAGCCACGTACAAAATGGGGAATTTCCAGTTTTCTTTATTACAGAAAAAACAAAAGTTATATTTGAGTGACAGTTTTATTTATTAAACACGTAAACACGTACAAGTTGAAATTATCTATTTAAATACGAAGTTGTATGAAATGAGCAAGCAATAGGTATCTTGGCAATAGGAAAGATTTTTTTTTAATAGAAACTTTTTTAAGAACAAAGCAACTCAACCAATAAAATTAAAAAAAAAAATTCTATAACTCACATTGTGAATAATGGTAATAAAAAGTCACAGTTTGAGTTAAAGGTGTCATTGTGTGCCTAATTGCGGTGAACCGGGAGCCATTTTATGAGCAAGTGTGTTGAAAAAATATTTTCAACACACTTGCTCATAAAGTGGCTCCCAATTCACCGCAACTAGGCACACAATAACACCTATAACTCAAACTGTGACTTTTTATTACTATTATTCACAATGTGAGTTATAGATTTTTTTTTAATTTTATTGGTCGAGTTGCTTTGTTCTTAAAAAAGTTTCTATTAGAAAAAAGATCCTATCTATTGCTAAGATACCTATTGCTTGCTCATTTCATACAACTTCGTATTTAAATAGATAATTTCAACTTGTACGTGTTTGATAAATAAAACTGTCACTCAAATATAACTTTTGTTTTTTCTGTAATAAAGAAAACTTGAAATTCCCCATTTTGTACGTGGCTATCCGAGAAAAGCAAAAAAAAAAGAAACCTCATTCTTTTAGTCTATGGCCATTAAAGGTGCGCGCGCATTCCGGAAAACTGATTAATTTTTCCCGCCATTGCGAAAAAATTTTCATAACTCGTTTTCACTGTTTTGTCCCATAATGTACTATTTTAGTATTATTTTCTTCACAAGTGTGTTGAAAAACGTCGTATGATACACGTGTATATTGATGATTACCGTCCTCGGCTACCTTAAGACCCTCACCTAACGGCTCGGGTCTCAATAGCGCCTCAGCGGCAATCACCAATGTTTCACACTTGTACCACAATGTACTATTATACCTACAGGCATAGATTTAGGATTGGCTGTCTACCAATCCTAAATCTATGCCTACAGGTAAGAAGTACTTCTTACTTTTAAACGTTCCCTCCATCCACCAAAGTGATCTACAAGCTTGGTTCTAGAACACACTAGTGAGTGTAGGTGTTCCTCACTGCTTTTATCTTTTACAAAAACTTTTAATTTATAGAGATGTCTTTTTGCTTTACTCAATTTATAATCTAAATAAAAATTCTTTTTAAAAATCCGACTTCAATTGTCACTACAAAGTAGATATATTAAGATTGCCTATAAAATTTGAAGAGTTCCCTCAATTTCTCCAGGATCCCATCATCAGATCTTGACTTGATGACCATAGGACCACCTGGCAAATATACCCTTTCAAACAAAAAAGTATTTTCCAAATCGGTCAAAGTGTCTTCGTGTAATCGGGGAACATACATAAAAAATAATAATAAAAAAAAGATTCCGACGAATTGAGAACCTCCTTCTTTTTTGAAGTCGGCTAATAATGTATCCATTAAATATTAATATTCACTTTATTACGAACGTTTACATACAATGCGTTCCCTTATCTCGATACATTGTGTTGTACGTTTTAGTGAAACAGTACTTTTATACATAAGTTTTATAGGTCTATCTTCTATAGGTGTTTCATATATTTCATTTGATTTTTTATTTTGTTCATCATCGTCCCAGACTGGAGGTCTGCGAATATTAGTGTAGGGTGGTTGATCATAACCACATTCTAATCTTCCATTTCTTATTCGGCAACCATTGTTTAAATTTACTTCTTCGTCTCCAACATCTGGGCTTCCTATATTCCTGTTATAGCCACATAAAATTCTATTTCCCACATTGCGACAAATTTTTCCATCAAAATTATAAGGACAACAACGTTTACGATTTTTTTCTGTAACTTGTTCTGAAACATCGTCTTTGAGTTCGAGCATGCGAGATGTTGTGAAATCACTGTGAACTCCTGGACAAGTACAAAGACCTGCTTTCACCATAGACGTCATTGATGTTACACAGATCTGCAATAAAATATTTATTTACTGAAGTGCTCACCATAATAAATCTACATACAATTTTATAATATTGAATACAAAATTCGCGTTATAAACCAAGAGTAAATAAAAAGACTAACCCACCATAGTCAATGCGCCGTAACTTGGAAGCATCTCTTATCGCAAATGAACGAATGTAAAATTATTCAATTAATTTTTAGTCATGCCTAGACGTACAGTAAGTGATAAATAAAACTGAAACTTTAGCTGGTAACGATGTTCTCACAGAAAGTTTATTTTTTCTCGAAGGTCCGACTTCAATTGTTTCAATTTTGATTGTTTTTTGAATGGATAGTGTTTATTTTTCTTTTGAGATTCATAATGAGCCAAAATGTTATCAAGATCTTTTTTATCAAATGTATCCATATTCAGTTTTGATTTATTAGGAATTTTGGAAAGGGAAAACTTTCCCGTTTTATAATCTTCCACCATCCTTTGTAAGACTGCACTTTTAGAAGGTGTTATTGAAAATTTTCGTTTTAGCTTGACAATATCTTCAAGAAATTCATATTTTTCAGCGAAATTTTTGAACCTCTCTTTTTCTTTGGAATTTAAATTTAATTTAGAATCCTTTGGTAAATCTAGATATAAATTATTTTCTCTAAAATTATCGATATAAGATTTAATTTTATTACCTCGAAATTTCGATAAAGAATCTAATTTATCAATATTCATAGTAATACTTTTTGCTGACTTTTTTTTATTTCGGTAAAGTGTAACGACAGAACTTTTATTCTTGGTTTTGTCCAAATCAATGCCATCTTCTTCGAATGCTCTTAAGTGTGGTGCTGATTTACCAAATATTATGTTTTTTATACATCTTATAACTCTTCTGTAGATCCAAATACGACATTTTCTACACAGTCTTCGTCTGCATTTTTGCCAGCACGTTAATTTCTTTTTTTGTTTAAGTTGTATCTGAGGGTATTTTATTTTTTCTCTCCCTGATAAGAAGATTTATTTTATAAAACATAGAATGAGTGAAATGTCTGTCCATGCTCATTTGGTTCAAGCATTACTTACTTCTCATAGCAGCTATCTTATGCATGCGAATTTTCCAAAGCCAATAGAAAGTAAAGCACCATGTTTTTATGATTTCAATTAATACAATTATCTTCGAGACTTCTAACTGGGCCTAAAGTTCAAGCCTGGGAAGGTAACCATTTTCCTATTTTCTGCCTCTATAGGTACAACAATTACAAAAATAAATTTTAATATCTAAACATTTTCCGTACTTGTTAAGGAACTGATTATAACCTGTGATATAGTAGAATGATTTTATTATCCCAAACTTTTGCATGTTTAAGACATCGATGGTTTAAGATGGTTTTTTTGACTGATGTTAATGTTTTCAGAGATGTCGTATATTATTATAATTTTGTTGAATTATAGAGTATTACTTTAAACTTTTGTTGCGTTTTGCCCAGGTTTCGCCATTCAAAAGACGTAAACCGGAGTGATTACATTCTCTTGGAAGACGTACATGTCAGTGACAATAGTGACGTATTATTAAATATCATACTGTTATATAACAAAGAGTATGCAATATGCATGCTGTAAACAATCAAAGATCTAGGATAAAGTAGAAATTGAGATTATAATAAAAGGAGTTTGTGCTGTACGATAAATACTAAACTATAATAGGTTTTGATTCCAATTATACCCAAACTATAAATACGAAAAAGTAAATTAATGAGAAGATTGTTAAAACTTTTATGGAGTTAGATACAATGCCAATGGTATTTATACCGGTGAGTAAGGTACGTTCTTTTTTTTTTGTGCAAATACATAATTTGAATTGTTATTATCATTTTTAACTTTTTAGTCAGGCAATTTTTATCGAAGATATTAAACAATTCATGATTTTATTAATGCATGTTTCATGGAAATAACAGGTTTCAATTGCCTCCATTGAAACTATATTATTAGTGCTTTTATTTGTTTTGAAGAAGAGTTTCTATTCGAACTACATGAAATGATGCATGTGGAATTTTGAATTTAATGTCTAGAGTCTCCGATATTGTAACAAGCTGTGCCTTTAATATTGAATATTGTTTCAGATATTATGTATTTTTCTATTAAATATAGAAGTACTGAAATGTGCGCCTAAGCTTGGACCTATTTCATTTGATCTCCTATTATATGAAGCCAATCTTACAAAGAATGATACGAATTACCAACAAGAAGAGCCGCTTAGTGAACACGCTGATAAAGCGAAAATATACCTTCGAATGTTCAATAACTCCAGAAATACTTCCATAGATGCAAAACAAAATCTGCTTACCAAAACTAGTGAACATATTGGTAAAGCAAAAATATTCCTGCGAATGTCCAATAACTCCAGAAATACTTCCATAGACGCAAAACAAAATCTGCTTAACAAAACTGGTGAACATATTGGTAAAGCAAAAATATTCCTGCGAATGTCTAATAATTCAAGTAACGATATTGGAGGTGTTAAGAAGTCCTGCGTGGGTTACGATTTTGATGAAACTCAATGCAAAACTGTAGACGATAGAGTAGTATGTGGATATAACAAGAATCTTGGAAATATAACTAATAAAATAATTGATTTTGGCAACGGATGTAGAATTCGCGGTGATAGACTAGAATGTGGTTATTTGGTTGGGCCTTTTAATCAATATCCTAGACGTCCACCAGCAAGAGATGACGATATAGATGAAATTTCTAAAAAACTTCATAACCAAAGTTTAAGAACTTATCAAATTGAATCAAACTTTACAAACAAATCAGAATCTAAAACAAAAGAGTCTACTATAACACAAAATTTGGTTTCCTTTACAAACAAATCAGAATCTAAGACAAAAGAGTCTACAATAACACAAAATTTGGTTTCCTTTACAAACAAATCAGAATCTAAGACAAAAGGGTCTACAATAAAACAAAATTTGATTTCCTTATTCTCCTCAAATACTGGTAATTTTTCTTATCCTGTTCCTTCAAGTCTAAAAGTTTTGATGACGACTTCTTTCTCAACAGAAAGCGAACTGAGGGAGTCTAGTAATACACCTTCTACTGTAAAATCTACTACTAAGTTAAATACTCCTATAGCAACGATAGCGTATACATACTCAAAAAAATTATATAAAAGACGCTGCGTTGAGAAAACTGATAGCATTTTTTGTTATTTTATCAAACAATAAAAGTAAAAAAATTTTTTCCTTATTTATCTTGTTATTCCGAAAAAAAATCCTTAAAAGATTATATCAAATTAAAGTTAAACAAAAAATGATACTTACGTACTTTAATCTGGTCCAACCATAAACATAGCAATTATTACTTACTTCAACTACAACTACTATAAAAAGTAATACGCGATGTATCATGTAAAGTATTGGCATAATATAAATCAGATTTTAATAAGCTTTACAATATTTTTTTTCACCAATTATATTATGTATAGCAACTGTATCAGTCAGCAAACAAAATAATTTTAGGTCAGCAAAAAAAATTTTTATACTTCCTTAAAAAGCATACCAGAAAAATAAAAAAGCTTGTCTTATGACTTCTGATTTTTATTTACTTAGAAACATCGAATTAAAATGCTTAGAAGCGTAGACCGATTATGTCGTATCGTCGCTTAGCATAACGAGCTCTCAGAAAATTATTAAAAAACTAGCTGATGCCCGCGACTTCGCTCACGTCAGGTTCGATTTTTTAAACTTTTCAAAAATTCTTTCTTAGCGGATGCCTACGTTCTAATAGCTACCAATGTGCCAAATTTCAGCTCGATCGGTTCAGTGGTTAGAGCTGTGCGTCGATAGATCAGTCAGTCAGTCAGTCAGTCAGTCACCTTTGCCTTTTATATATTTAGATGATGCTAGAAAGGGTGTTATAATTCATCACAATAACCATCAAAAACGTAATTATCAGTACCAGTACCAGAAAATAATAATTACATGGCATTCACATTCATTGGTTGTTATGACCCTATTTGGAGCGGAACATTATTAAACTTTGTTAGAAACTTCCGTTCTATGTGTTATAGTTCGATGCTTAGAAAGTTTTCTTCATTAGCATGATTTTGATAACCGAACCTCGGGTAATCGTAGGGACCTTACACGTTTTCTAATACGCATTTAATTTGTTATTTACCTGCTTTAGTGGTCAAGGTGACTTCAATCGAAGCATAGTATTTGATATGCTCTACCAACCAGAAACGTATTACATTATGCTGTCGAAACCGAAGCAAAAAACTGCCATGTAAACCCAACGGTAAAGAACGTTTTTCGTTAGTTTATTTGGTCTATGAGTGCCTATGTATTTATCCCAACTACGAGCAGCAACACAATTTCAGCCTCACCACCTGGGTGCCTGGAGCACTTCGACCATCCGATGTTCTAGATCCTTTTTTCCACGTACTTTGAAACTGTGGAACCAACTTCCTGCGACGGTGTTTCCACTGAATTACAACATGGGGTTATTCAAGGGGCGGAGCAACAAATTCCTGAAAGGCCGGCAACGCATTGGTGGTGCCTCTGGTGCTACAAGTGTTCATGGGCGGCAGTAATCACTTAACATCAGGTGACCCGCCTGCTCGTTTGCTCGCTAAAAATATAAAAAAAAATGTAATATCGACTTATCGTAAGCGACATTTTTACCTAAATTGCGTTATTTATTACAAGCGACATTTTTAATTATAAAGAACTAGGATATAGCGTTGACATTTCCTACCACACTAATATTATAAAGTTTGTGTGTAGGTGTGTGTGTGTGTTTTGTTACTCCTTCACGCCACAACGAATGGACCGATTAGGCTGAAATCTCTGAAATCTGAAATGGAGATAGCTCATACCCAGGATTAACTACATTTTAAATTAAAGAGCTCCCGGGAATCAATAAACCTTAATCCACGTGAAAGTCGCGGTCATCATCTAGTTTCCTGTATATTTGAAATTAATATTTCTTAAATAGAATAGAATAGAATAGAATAGAAATGAGCAGACTGAGAGTGCGGTCTATAGATGTTAGCCTTAGTATTAATTCGATCGACAATTATACAACACGTATACAATTATAATAATAATTTGTTTAGAGCTTCTCGTATGACAATGAGTACTCATGTATAATTTTTGTACTATGTACTGATGAAATAAAAAATAACCTTGAAAAAACCCAGCCACTTATATTAAGATTTTTATCAAATAGATCTTCATAATATTTAAATAGGCAAGTAAACATTTTATTATGTGTTTGATTCAGAGTATTCGAGATTTAAATAAGCCCAAAACGAATTTAAAAACAATACAATAAAGATAACAAGCTATAATTGCAACTGAAAAGGGAACTTCCCTTTTCAGTTATTTTCATTAAGGGCCATATCAGAAAACCACTAAACCGATTTTGATAAAATCTTTACTGTTCCCTAAGTTGAAGTAAATGTAAGCAAATAAAAAAAAGACGTGTGGCACTCGGGGACCGCCGCGGTAAAGCTATTGCATAGCATTTTTTATCAACGCCATCTAGCGGTGAGAGGAGTCCCGTGTCAGGTTATTTTCGTTACGGAATTTCTGGATTCGGTCTCCACGCTCAAGGCCCGCGATAGAAGCTATGCAATAGCTTAAAAGGAATGATGATAATTCGATAAGAAGGTTCCGAGAAATGCTTTTATTACTAGTTACTTGAACATACATGGGTATTGTTATGCAAAACGGGCGATTAACGCCTACTTGCGGAGAGAATTCCGGAAATAATTTCGGAGAGAAATAAATATGAAAATTGGCATTGTTGACTTTTCAATTCAAAATTAGGTGATTAAAAAGTTTTATCGAGCAGATAGCGCCTCGTCGCCAATGACCATGCCACACTGACACAAGTAATGCTCGGTCGACTGTGCATGTCAGTTGAACAAGGATGATGTTCGGAACGCCATATCTAGTACGTAGTATATTTATATCGATGGTTGTACTCATAAAGGAGTTGATTGACACGTTCGTTACATGAGTGCGTTTGGCAGACACGTGACGAGGACATACATAGTATACAAAGCAAACAAAAATTATTAAATCAAAAACATACTCCCGTTTACCTTGAAACGATACCTAATACAAATTATTACTAGTTTCCTCTTGAAGCTACGTTTTATTCGTCTACTGCATCATAACAATAATATGGAGCTTTAACGACAAATAAATCGGAATTTAGAAATAAAATATGATAAGTAAGTAGGTATTTTTTATTTTCTAGGTATTGCCCATCCGCGTAGTCTTCGTCTTCAGTTTTTAAATATTATAAACTAGCTGATACCCGCGACTGCGTTCGCGTGGATTAAGATTTTTTTATTCCGGCGGGAACTCTCTTATTTCCCGGGATAAAAAGTAGCTTATATTCTATTCCAGACAATAATCTATATCTGTGGGAAATTTCAGCCAAATCGGTTCAGTCGTTGCGACGTGATTGAGTAACAAACATACAAACTTTCGCATTTATAATACTATACTAGCTGACTAGGTAACTAGCTGATTAAATAGGATAAATAATAATAAATAGGATGCGAAAGTTTGGATGAAGCGGTCCGACACGATAGCGTATAGAAACCGATTGTATGGGTTGAATGTACAATGCCATACCCCTTCCAAGTTAGCCCGCTACCATCTTAGACTCCATCGTCACTTACCATCAGGTGAGATCGCAGTCAAGGACTATCTTCTCATCAATTACACAGTTCCCGCAGGAACCAAAACGCTTTTAATCCGCGCGTACGAAGTCGCAGGCATCGGCTAGGCTACTTCCTACTATATCTTACTAATATACTTACATACTAAGCGACGATACAACCATTTTTTTTAAATGAATATCTTACGAGTTATTTGAATAGGTACGTGATATATTTAGCGCTAATTACACTTTAGCATCTGGCCAAAAATAAATCAAAATGTTCAAAAGCAAAAGCATAATTTGGTATGTTACTGACATCTTCATATTACATTCTAAGTGTAGATGAATCAGCTATTTAAATATTTTAAGAATAACCAAATGTAGTTAATTAAATTGCGTTCTTTAATATCACAAAAAACAACGCAAACTTGGGTTTATCCCGTCGCATCAAAATGCTAACAAATAGTTTAATTTGAGCCTCAATAGCCCAATGGTTAAAGGTGCGGACTGAAAACTAAAGGGTCACAGGTTCGAATTCCACCCGTTGCACTATTGTCGGAACTCGTACCCCTTTCTAGCACAAGCAATACGTTGCCAAGGTGAAATTATATGTATAGCACTTAATTGACAATTAGGTTCAATCATCTAATCTGTGCATAATTCAGCAAAACCTTCTCTTTTTTTTTTATTCGATAACAAGACAATGCTTGACTACGATCTCACCTGATGGTAAGTGATGATGGTATGGCAGTGTGCATTCAACCCTTACCCCTAATCTGTTTCTACACGCCATCGTCTCGAAACGCTTAATCGCTTGGCGGCACGTCTTTGACGGTAGGGTGGTAACTAGCCACGGCGAAAACCTCACACCAGACCAGAGACAATTCAGAAATTATAAATTCCCAAATTTCCCCCGCCGGGAAGCGAACCTGAGACCTCCTAGACCACAAGACTCACCACTTAGACTTACTTTATAAGACCACACCACTCACCACTGCGCCAGGGAGGTCGCCAAAAAACCGGCAAAGAAACTCTGTTTTGATGAATAAATATGATAACATTGATAACATACATAATATTTTCATCTTGAGACCACACGTCGGTCTCAAGGCTAGCACGTTTAAATGGCAGTGGACTTGTCAGATTTCACGGAAGCTGATTAAATTAAATCTAAAGATGAAATTATGTATGTTATCAAAGAACAAAATAACCGTACGTCGCGACGTAAGGTTATTTTAGTTCTTTGGCGAATTACTTTGTTTCGGAACACCAAGTATCTGAGTTCACCTATTTTGTCCCAGTAGTTCGACAAGGATTTAGACGCAGTTGAATTACGGACAAAAAAGTCACTCTAGTTGTGTATGCCTTGGCAAAAAAGCTAAGCACATACCTACTTTGTAACGAGAATAACAACTATCTTACCCTCACGATATTCTTAAATATTTTTTTAAATAAGAATATCAGTCGAGCTGAAGTTGACTAATATCCTCCTCTCCCCTCCAAATAAGCTTACAGCACCTTTAAACGTTGGGCTATTGAGTCTAGATCTATATTTTCTTCGTAATACCTAGATAAATCTATATACCAAGTTTCTATCCAGAAAACCCAGTGGTTTATTATATGACATTTGGTCAGTTTCCCTTACTTAGGTATCCGATCCTACTAATCGACGCACGAGGCCACGAATCGACATCCTTTTTGCATGAGTTTAATTGAAAACCTGGAGAGTGACATAGCTATTTTTCATCCCAGAAAAACAAAGGGTTCCTTCAGGATTAAAAAAAACTACTCCAAATGGACCAAGTCGCGGGCAAAAGCACATTTTGATAATTATCATAATTCTGCATAAACTTTTTGACTGTATAAAACCAACCAGGAAAAATATGTTATACTTATCTAATTCACAAAAAGCATCAACTTGGTAATATTAATGTTTTTTCCGCAATAAAAAAATAATTATTATAATTAACATAAACGCAATAATATTGTTCTTTTATTATGGCATCATTAGTAGATACAATCTTTAGACATTGATCTAATATATAAAAATGAATCGCTTAATGTGTTGGTAAGCGCATCACGCGTGAACGGCTGGACCGATTTCGCTAATTCTTTTTTTATTGTGTTTGTTATTGTTAGGAGAAGGTTCTTATGAAAGAAAAAATTAAGAAAATTGCGCGGAAAATTAGAAAATTTAAGAAATATTAACCACCATATTAAATTATTTCTAATGTAACCGCTTTTACAATTCAAACTTTTTTGATGTAACCTTATGGCGTTTGACATAACATTGACAGAATGCGTGCTGCCAATTTCGTCAAAGAGTTTCAATATTCATAGTTAAGACAGGACAACGTCTGTCGGGTCCGCTAGTCTTTTTATAAAAATGACAGGATCCACATCAAGCGCATAATCCTCGCGAGGATAAATAATTATGTTTTCAGCCCGACCATACAAATATGCGACTCGCCCGAGGCAATCGCACGTCCAGCTTCGACCAATGTCACGAAGTTCTAGCATTCTCTCCTCTTTGTCCATTCCTGAACCATGTACGAACACGTGACGTCATTAGAACTATCTAAAGATCTATTATAATGTCACCTTGTAAAATAATGTTATATATACTTACCGATGTTATACTCTTTCACGCAAAAACTAATGGACGGATTGGGCTGAAATTTGGAATGCAGATAGATTATATCCTGGATTAATTGAAAATTAAAGAGTTTACGCGGGAATCAAAAAATCTTAGTTCACGCTGACGAAGTCGCGGGCATCATCTAGTTAAAAATACGACTATAGCACTCAGTTTCCATCCAAATTTCATCAGCAACTATGGAAGGTTTCCTAAAGAAGCTGCTCGCTATGTGTGGACCCGGGTAATGAATCTGTTGTGAACAATTTACTAAATCGATTCGACAAATCAAATGTTCATACTGAATACTAATTTTAACTTTGAATATTTGAATCATGACTCAGAATGACTAAAGTACTTACTCCATGATTACTGCGTATTTACTTACAAATATGTTACATTTGTATCTATTATAATAGGTACTTATTCTAGAAGGTAGGTATACTATAATATAAATCCTACTAATATTATAAATGCAAAACCTTCCATACTTCCATATGGATAGATGTATGGATAAAAGTTTGTTATTCCATAACGCCGCAACGACTGAACCGATTTGGCTGAAATTTGGCACACAGATAGTCTCAAATAACACATAGGCTACTCTTTAACCCGGAAAATAAGAGAGTTTCCATGGGAATCAAAAACTTCAATACGCGAACGAAGTCGGGGGCATCAGCTAGTATCGGTAAAAGTATACAAATTGTCATTCATAAATTCAGCCAATTTCCGTATCTGTGAATGAATAAATTTAATTCCTGTGGAAACAATAGCGTTGCTTGGTGTACTAACATAATTTCATGTAATTTTAATATGATTACATTATTATTGTATTTTATCAAAATAACTTTGTTTTGTCACTTATTTCCGTCAGATACCTAGCCTCAAAATTAATAACATTATTTAACACCACAACGACCAAATACGAAATCTTGGCAAAATTAGTTTTAGTAAACTACTGATCTAAAAGCTCAAGCTTCACAATCTAGGCAAAAGAAAACACAAGAGGTGTTTTCCAGCAATAACGTATTAAATTAAGTATTTTACAATAGATAATATTATATTACATCCTGTAATCAAATGTATCTAAAACATAAAATATTAAATTAAATCTAAATAACAACTATTTAAAACTAGAATAGAATAATATAAAACTAAATTAATTTAGATTTAATTTAATATTTTATGTTTTAGATACATTTGATTACAGGATGTAATATATTATATATTGTAAAATACCTAAAAATAATAAAACTATCGATGTCAAAAAAATTAAATTAAGTTCCATTTCATAGCAGCTTAAAAAATATGGCATCTAGTATAATATAGTTTTTCGTCGATTCCTGGAAGTTTAGATTTTAGATTCGGTCGTTGCGAATCTAATCTGCTGTTTCGGAGCAGATCAATTATGATAAATTTTTTACTTCCGCCCTACTTGTAACCAATGCTGCCCTACCTCAAGATCCACACTAGCTACAGGCCTGTGGCCCACTACTGCTCCTGTTAAATGAGAAAGGTTCAGGCCGAAGTGTCCATACTCCATAGTCTTAGTACTTCTAGATATCTTACACTTCTAGACTTCAGCCACCTTTTGCGAACATTATGGAGAACTCTCAGGCATAATCGTTATAAAATAATACGAGTACGTACCACGGTAATTATTTAGTTGGGACGCGTCCCGTCCCGTCGTGACCACGGTCCATGCAATTGCATCGAAATCAATCCCAACTAAAATAAAATTACCGTGACACGAACTCGTATTATTTTATAACAATTATGTCATTAAACCACGAATCTAAAATCTTACACTCAGGCATGCTTCCAATTTCATATTATTCTGTTGCCTTTTTCTTCTCGGTCTATCCAGCTCCGTATTAGCTTATCAAAATAGATATTCATCCATCAGGTTGAAGTGACTTTGTCCTGCCCACCAAAATTCTTATGTTAATGACTTCTGTTAATTGTTTCTTATGTTAATGTTCTTATCTTAACCGATTGAACTTTTTTACTGTGCTTCAATAGAAGTGCTTACTTTTGAATAGTCAAATTAAACCGTCAAATGAATCACAAACACATGACTTTAGGACATGAACAATGACTTTATAGGAACAATTGGGTATTTGACTGTTTTCAAAATGCGGATTCATTGATTACAATAATTGAAAATGTAACTAATAAGTAACTATAACATTTGTAAAAACATGAACAGCACACAAAAATAAATCGCTCAAAAAACACATCAGTTACAATTTGTTTTAATGCGACTTTATCCGCCTCTTTCTTAAACTTAAAAGCTCTATATTTTCAAGACTAAGATATTAAAAAAATAAAAATGACATTGTGTTATAATATTAAAAACCTTTATTTTAAGCACTTTAAGTATATAAACAAAATTTTGTCAAATACCGAATTTTACAGCTGTTATCTCTACCGAAAAAACTGCATATTACTTCTAATAAGAAATTATACAGTTACACTCAGAATTAAAGCTTAGCACACTAGTGCACAATAGAATCCATAGAGCCTAAAGAGGTTTTTTATACTTTATGGCACCTTTGTTATGTCAATTTTTTTTATCGTAACCCCGAGCAGCCCACGATCATCTAAGCAGACGCCAAAACTAAAATAAAATCATATACTCAGTCCATAATAGATAATGTAATCACTCAAGCGTCCGATCTTAAGATATAGGTCTATATATACAACAAAAACAAAAACCGCAAGTATGAACACCTAATAAAAACAAAAACCGCAAAATATGTATTACCCAAAGACACTGTAAAGCTACTACCAGGAAGCATATTATTTTTCATCTGAGTTTATGTGCTCGACATTAGACTTAATTCAGATATACGAAAAACGCGCAGAAATAAGGCTTGGAGTAAAGTGTACCTTATTCAGACAGCGGCGGAGAGTTTCCACAGTAGATTCGAGGTTACAATACATTTAAAATCTAAAAACAATTAAGCACTTGTAACAGCACCATGTAAACGCAAAGGGAATCCATTTTCCAGTCGTTGAATAGAGGATAGCCCCGCCATTATATGGACGGCTGACTGATATTATAATATTATGTGTTTCCGCATATAACATAAGATCCGCGCGGTTTGGATCCGCGCGGATTTACTCCGTGTCTTAACTAGCCCTTAGATGAGCTTGCGAGTTGCGCCAGACGATTTTCCAGTTTGGAATTAGTTATAATTCACAGCTTATAAATGCGTATAAATAGGCTAGACCCACCAAAAACGATAACATTATTTTGTTTGCAACCATGAATACTGTAAGTAATATTCAATTAATATATTTTTTAATATAAATAATTAATTTCGGTATATTTCAAGAAATCTAATGTGGATATGTATAATATGTGCATTATATAGGTATTTCAATATTATTTTGACATGTCATACAATGTCATCAATTTAATATCAAAAAATATATAAAGTTAATACATATGTAGATGAATAAATTTAATAATATAAATAAAAACATATTGGTATAAACATTGATGCTAATAATGCGGTTATAAACTCTAAACTAATACTTGGAAACTATTTTAAATTTTTCTAAAAATGAAATTTAACAAAAAAAAAACTTTTGTTCTTTATTAAAATTGAAGTATCTGTGATATAGATATATTTGCCTTATAAAATAGTAGGTACATACTTATTTGAACTAAAGCATCACCCAACATGTGTTATGTTATTAAAATTTTTGTTCGTCCGTATCGGGCTAGTCTACGGAAATACTGAACAGATTTTGATGGGATTGTTTTATAGGATTATGCAAGGAATAATTTAACCTAACCAGCGGTTGCTGACCTGACGTTAACATTGATATATATTTTTAGAGATACACCACCTTTGTTCACTACATCTAATATTATTTTTAATTTTGTATTATGTGCTTATTTGTACAAAACTGATTTAAAAAAAAACTAATTGTTACTATTAATGTAACCTTTACGATTTTATCCCAATAATAATAATCGGCTAAAGCCTTTTAAAAGCCTTTTAAAAAAGGCTACTAACCTTTTAAAAGCTTTAAAACATAAGCTGGGGTACTTATTTTAACATTGTTTTTATACAGTCAACATTGTAATATCATATTTTATACACATACTATATCATAGATATCATAGAAATTTTTATTAAGGGCTCTTTTACCGACTGACTAGTTATGAGTATAAAAGATTATGGTTTTTAACAGATAATTAAGTAACATAAATAAATAATTAATAAATATGTATACATATTATTTAGTACTAGTGCACGTTCCTTATAATTTTTCTAAAAGCTCAATCACGTCTGCAAACTGCGTATGCAGTTCGGCGGGATTTTTTTTTTTTGCCAAATATTTTGAATAAACTTATTTTCCATTTTTCTACTGGACCAATTGTAATACGGGTTTTCACATTACCCGGGTATCATCTCAGGGCGTGTTCCTGTTTGTTTACCACCTGCGTCGGGCTATTTTTAACCGACTTCTCTCTTATAATTATTTATTATTATCATGTATAATATATATCAGTAGTATAAAATATAGTATATATTAGTCTATTTTATTTATATATGTATAATATTGTTTTATTTATTTGTTTATATTATGTATTAGTATGTAGTTATTTGTATTTACGTATGTCATAGGGAATGTAACGCATTTCTTCTTTCCTTTTTCGCTAACGCTTTCCTATTCCTAAGGTTGCCTGGTAGAGATCGCTACTAAGCGATAAGGCCGCCTTTTGTGTCATACCTTTTGTTTCTTTTAATGTATTTTTTTTCTTTGTTGTTGTTTTGGTGCAAATAAAGAGTAAAATAAATAAAAAAAACTTCCAAAAAGGAGGAGGTTATCAATTCGGTCGGTATCTTTTTTTTTTCTTAATTAATTTTTTCACTTGTTTTATTTTCAGTTATTGTTTGTTGGCCTCATCGCTTGCGTGTGCATGGCATACGCCTCAGCACTGCCTCAACTGCCTCAGCTGCCTCAACTGCCTCAACTGCCTTCCAAAGGGAAAAATGCTATCAATAATATAGAAGAAGAGCCCCTAGTTCCCGCTGGAGACAGACTCGTCCGAAGCCCTGGTCACGGAGGTGGTCACGGAGGTGGTTACGGAGGTGGTCACGGAGGCGGTGGTCACGGAGGCGGCAGGGGCCACGGTGGTCACGGCTACGGGCGGTAATTTAAACGCCATTCGAGTTGCGTAGTCCTTTAACAATTTTTTTTTTGTGATTTATTATTTGGAATAAAATTAAAGTGTAATTAAGTGAGTTCTTTTCTTTTCTTTTCTTTTCATTATCATTTTATCATTATCAGCTCACTACTGAACCTAAATCTCCTCGTAGAGAAGAGTTTTTTTTAATCTTTTATTTAAAGGCTTTTTTTACATTGAGTAATATGTCAGCCTTATCTATACAAATAAATAAAATTGAAGTGTCTGTTTGTAATATCAATATGTAAGTAAATACGGTACTTATAACAAAAACAATTTTTAAAATTTTTGGCTGTCTATCTGTTTGTTTGTTACCGCTAATCTCGGCAACAGCTAGACCGATTATGTCGGGACTTTCTCTGGTAGATATTTTAACTGACTTTCAAAAAGGAGGTGAAGGAGTTGAAGTTTTCTACCTTTGTACCTAAACCGATTTGCGTGAATCTTTTTTTAATCGATACAAAAACTTTGCGAGATGCTCCCTTTATGGGAACTTCAGGTTCCAACTCATTAATCCTGATGCTACAGGGGTCGGGCCCCCCTAAACTGTGGGGATTTAGGAACTATCGATTATGAATATTTATTGTAGGTGCCAAGTAAAGACTACATCGCTAAAGTCCAGGACCCAACTGCTCAATTATAATGCTTATTATTAATAACTAGCTGTTGCGCACGACTTCATCCGCGTCAATTTCTGTTATTATGATCGCGATTAAGAAGTTTTTAAAAGAATATATTTTAAATATGGATAATTTTCCCCGTTTTTGCAACATTTTTCACTGATGCTTCGCTCCTATTAGTCGTAGCGTGATGTTATATAGCCTTAATCCTTCCTCGATAAATGGACTATTCAACACATAAAGAATTTTTCAATTCGAACCAGTAGTTCCTGAGATTAGCGCGTTCAAACAAACAAACTCTTCAGCTTTATACTTGTATATTAGTATAGATAAAAATAATGGGTTCTGCCCACCTGAAGAAGCGGAAGTCGCGAGCGTCCGCTATCCGCTATTCGCTATAAAAACCAACCAGGAAAATAATATGTTATACTTATCTAATTCACAAAAAGCATCAACTTGGTAATATTAACACGTTCACTGCGGCAAGTAAAATCATAATCTTTCATCTGGTGCGGCGACGGGTCGAAATGCGCCCCCAATGATATTTCCGCCAGTGCGTAACAGGTCTTTCTAAACCCACCAGCACTAGGATAGATTAAATTGCTATAACTTTGTGAAAACATAATGTATACAATCTTTTTTTATACTGTTGGAATGACCTTGAACCCAACTTCCTTAGGTTTGATTCGCCCCGGGATCTGCCAAACAGGAAATGGGAAATAAAGCAGGAAAAGCGCCAGGCCGATATCGACCTGTACCGCACTAGAAAGTATTTTTAGTAGTGATGAGACAGAGAAAAATAAGGGGATATCGAAAATAAAACAGAATAAAAACTGAAAAATGTAAAACTGTAAAAGAACTGAAAAATGTTTTTATTTATTCACTGTAATTGACTATTCGCTGTAGAAGGCTAGTTTTTAAGAATAATCATTTTCATAAAGGATGGTATTGCATATAAAATCCCCAAGTCATTATGAGTCTAAGGCTGATATTATGTTGATGTATGTGTAGATAATAAACAAAACTTACCGCTTGTGCTTCGTTTTCCGTGCACATTTGTTTCAAAATTATTTTTATTTTTAATTGGGGAGAATATTTCTTCACTGCTGTCACTATCACCGCTGCCGATATCAATAACTGCAGGCGTTATATTTCCCTTAAACTCTATTAAAATCTGAGTGTTGATAATTGGATAATTTTGTGCCCATAACTGGTAACAAATGTGCGAATAATTGGGGACTGGGTCATTTTTCAATCTTATTTAAAATTCTAGTTGATTTAAACAAAAAAAATTCAATATCTTCTTTAATTATATATTTTATTAAACAAGTAACCTTATGAACACAGTGATTTATAGAATTTGGTTAAATTTATACTTAAAAAACATATTTGAAATTAGATAAACTCTTAAAGTGCCCATAATTGGGTCTGCCACCCTACTCAGTCCATAATAGATAATGTAATCATTCAAGCGTCCGATCTTAAGATATAGGTCTATATATACAACAAAAACAAAAACCGCAAAATATGTATTACCCAAAGATTACCATAAAGCATATTATTATTTTTCATCTGAGTTTATGTGCTCGACCTCGACATTAGGCTTAATTCAGATATACGAAAAACGCGCAGAAATAAGCCCTGGAGTAAAGTGTACCTTATTCAGACAGCAGCGGAGAGTTTGCACAGTAGAGTCGAGGTTACGACACATTTCAAATCTAAAAACAATTAAGCACTTTTTACGCAGACAATAGTAACAGCACCATGTAAACGCAAAGGGAATCCATTTTCCAGTCGTTGAATAGAGGATAGCCCCGCCATTATATGGACGGCTGACTGATATTATAATATTACTAGCAGCCCTCTCCGGCTTCGCACGGTTATAAAATATATAGCCTATGTCATTCACTGTTAATGGATGTTATTATACATATAAACCTTCCTCTTCAATTACTCTATCTATTAAAAAAAACCGCATCAAAATCCGTTGCGTAGTTTTAAAGATTTAAGCGTACATAGGGACAGAGAAATCGACTTTGTTTTATACTATGTAGTGATGTGTTTCCGCATATAACACACAAGATCCGCGTGGTTTGGATCCGCGCGGATTTACTCCGTGTCTAAACTAGCCCTTAGATGAGCTTGCGAGTTGCGCCAACTGGAAAATTTTCATTTTCCAGTTTGGAATTAGTTATAATTCACAGCTTATAAATGCGTATAAATAGGCTGGACCCACCAAAAACGATAACATTATTTTGTTTGCAACCATGAACACTGTAAGTAATATTCAATTAATATATTTTATATTATAAATAATTAATTTCGGTATATTTCAAGAAATCTAATGTGGATATGTAATTATTATAATTTTTGTTTAATACATTTTATAAACTATAATATGTGCATTATATAGGTATTTCGTGGGTATTTCAATATTGTTTTGACATATCATACAATGTCATCAATTTAATATAAAAAAAATATAAAGTTAATACATACATAAATACTAGGACACCTTAGGTTAGCCTGTAAGGATAGTGTATGTATGTAGATGAATTTTAATAATATAAATAAAAACATATTGGCATAAACATTGGTGCTAATGTGGTAACAAACTCTAAACTAATACATACTAAGAAACTATTTTAAATTTTTCTATAAAATTTAAAAACAAAACTTTTGTTCTTTAATTATATTAGGTTAGGTTAGTAATCGTATGATTATTAAAATTGAAGTGTCTATGATATAGAAATATTTGCCTTATAAATACTATAATAATATTATAAAATATATAATAATATATAAATATAATAATATTGTAGTTACTTATTTGAACTAAAGCATCACCCAACATGTGTTATGTTATTAAAATTTTTGTTTGTCCGTGTTGGGCTAGTCTACGGAAAGACTGAACAGATTTTGACGGGATTGTTACAAACAGATACAGGATTATGCAAGGAATAATTTAACCTAACCGCTGACCTGACGTTGGCATTGATATATATTTTTAGAGATAAGCTTCACCTTTGTCCACTACACTAATATTATTTTTAATTTTGTATTATGTGCTTATTTGTACAAAACTTATTAAAAATACTAATTGTTACTATTAACGTAACTTTTACGATTTTATCCCAATAATAATAATAATCGGCTATTAGTAGCCTTTTAAAAGCTTTAAAACATAAGTTGGGATACTTATTTTAATATTGTTTTTATACAGTCAACTTTGTAATATCATGTTTTACACATATACTATATCATAGATATCATAGAAATTTTTACTAAGGGCTCTTTTACCGACTGGCTAGTTATGAGTACATATAAAAGATTATGGTTTTTAATAGATAATTAAGTAACATAAATAATTAATAAATAGACATATGTATTATTTAGTACTAGTGCACGTTACATATAATTTTTCTAAAAGCTCAATCACGCCAGCAAACCGCGTATGCAGTTTGGCGCGATTTTTCATTGGTCAAAATATTTTAAAGTGATAAAATAAATTTATTTTCCATTTTTCTACTGGAACAATTTTACTACAGGTTTTCGCATTACCTGGGTATCATCTCAGGGCGCGTTCTAAGCCTGTTTTCCACCGGCGTCGGGCTATTTTAATTAATTTTTTTACTTGTTTTATTTGCAGTTATTGTATGTTGGCCTAATCGCTTGCGTGTGCATGGCATACGCCTCGGCACTGCCTGAACAGCCTCCCAAAGCAAAGGCTCCTGAAAGCCACGCCAGCCAGCCAGCCAAGCTGCACGTAGCTGAAGAGCCCGCTGTTATAGTTCCCGCTAAGGACAGAGTCGTCCGAAGCCCTGGAGGTGGTCACGGTGGTCACGGAGGCGGTGGTCACGGAGGCGGCAGGGGCCACGGGGGTCACGGCTACGGGCGGTAATTTAAACGTCATTCTAGTTGCGTACTCCTTTAACATTAAGTATTTTCTGTGTTGATTTATTATTTGTAATAAAATTAAAGTGTAATTAAGTGAGTTCTTGTCTTTTCTTTTCATCACCGTTTTATCATTATTTATCAGCCCTGGTAGCATGGGTGGGAGAAATTTTATCCCCGGGAAAAGGATAAAACGTTTATCCCCTCGCTTAGCTTTATCCACCCGTCGAGCGTGGGCACAGCGGTGGAAATAAAACTCAGTGGATATACTTATAGAAATATACATCGCCTTCTCCTCTGTCGCCATGCTTTAGCATAGGGAAAAGATAATTTTATCCCCTGTCAGTGGATAAAATCGGGGGATAAAACTTTTATCTACTGCCCATGCTACCAGTGCAGCACCCCAACAACGGCTCACTATTGAGCTTAAATCTCATCGCAGATAAGAGTTTTTTTAATCTTTTATTTAAAAGCTTTTTACATTGCATGCATAGCATGTCGACTTTATCTATAAAAATAAATAAAATTGAAGTGTCTGTTTGTAATATCAAAATAACAACTTTTTAATATATGCATATGTAAGTAAATACGGTACTTGTAACAAAAAACAATTTTTAAAATTTTTGGCTATCTGTCTATCTGTTTGTTTGCTACCACTCGGCAACAGCTGGACCGATTATGTCCGGAATTTCTCTGGTAGATATTTTAACTGACTTTCAAAAAGGAGGTGAAGGAGTTGAATTCTTCTACCTTTGTACCTAAACCGATTTGCGTGAATCTTTTTTTAATCGATACAAAAACTTTGCGAGATGCTCCCATAAAAACTTCAGGTTCCAACTCATTAATCCTGATCCTACAGGGGTCGGGCCCCCCTAAACTGTGGGGATTTAGGAACTATCGATTAAGAATATTTATTGTAGGTGCCGAGTAAAGACTACATCGCTAAAGTCCAGGACCCAACTCCTCAATTATAATGCTTATTATTAAAAATAAAGATCTTTTTACATGGTTGTTGAATAAATGTTTTTACTCAATAAATGACATACTGACATAATAATTTAATTCTAACCAATTTTTAATTATGACATTTAGTAACTAAATAATATTTTGATTGACTAGATAATTGTATAAATATTTGCATGCCAGAAATGGCCGATAAAATTGATACATTGATATAATATACCCAACCACCTATTGTACATGTTTTCAAGCAAATAAAGAATATTATTTCGCATATTTTATTTACTCTCACACCCGCATACAAAATAAATACATATAAAGCCAAAGATTTAAAGAATAAACATAAATATATATACAAATAAATAAACTTACATATACTTTACACAAATAAATACTTGTAGCGGGCGGAGGATTACGCCCCGGCAGGGGAGACCAAACGGCCGGGGGTCAGGGTGACAGGCTAAGAAACCGACGGACTATTCTAGCCGAGTCCAGCAGCACCGCTTTCTGCATCTTGGCTGCGAGCGAACTGCCACGGAACCCCAGTCGCCTCAGATGGTGAGCGAGGCTGACTGGGATCAACCCATTCGCAGATATCACGATTGGGATGGTTTCAGTGGACTCCACATGCCACATGCTGGAAATCTCGTGAGCCAGATCTAGATACTTTCGTTTTTTCTCCGTCTCCGCTCTCACGAGGTTTTCGTCATGTGGGATGGTGATGTCCACTAAAAACACTCTCGACTGTGCCCGGTCCATCAGCACGATATCAGGCTTATTCGCGAGAATCGTCCTGTCCGTGATGATGGAGCGGTCCCAATAGAGCCGGACTCCGTCACGCTCGAGTACCGGCACCGGTGTGTACCTATAATACGGCACTCTCTCATCCAGGAGACCGTACTTCAGAGCAAGCTCTTGGTGAAGGATTTTGGCCGCTTGGTTGTGTCTGTGCAGATACTCAGTGTTAGCAAGAGCTGAACATCCCGAAAGCACATGCCTGAGTGACTCACCGGGTTGGCGACAAGCTCGACAGATGTCGATAGTGCCATCCTTCAGGATGAAAAAAAAAAGAATATTATTATTATTATTATTAAAAATAATGGGTTCTGTCCACCTGAAGAAGCGGAAGTCGCGAGCGTCCGCTATTCGTATCCTTAAATTATATTCTTAAACTTAAAACTCTATTTACACAGCAATAGAATGAACAAATGGCACGTCTTCAGAATTCGGATTTGCCGATAAATGTGAAAGACAGCAACGTGCAAACTGTTTAGTCTTAAACCTTTCATCAATCGGACTCTATTTGACTTATATCGGGCACATTCCACACAACAAATGGTGAACATCGTCTAAGACGCCACACACGTCACAGTTAGGGGAAGACGCGTCTTCCCATAAGATTACCAAAGTTGGTTGAAATGTGACCTGACCTAAGAATATGTGCCAACACTACATAAGCCATATTTACCACATTGCGCAGGTCCAATAAAACAAGGTTCTCGCAATGATTCACTGATTTTACTGAGTTTTTAGCGTTCCGAAAAAAAAATGGAATCCTTACAGACTCGCTCCGTTGTCCGACTGTCTGTCCGATTTCTCTTAGAAACGGCTTGAGTAGAAACTATAAGTTGAAAATGCTGAATATAAAGTAATGCTTTGAAAATTACGGTTTACCTACTACAACTCAGTGAAAAGTAGCTTTCAAAGCATATATGGTGGCATCATCTAGCATGTAGTGGTGTAGTGGTGGTAGCATGGTGGTAGATTCATTGACGATTCAAAAGTGCTTGTAAAAGTTTATTTGAATAAAAAATATTTCTATTTCTATTTCTATTTCATCTAATTTGCGGGCACGTAAATTAATTCGCGGTATGGTAGGAATGAAAGTGAAACACCTATATAACTAATTGCTGTACTTATAAAATTTTGTCGCTCCATTTTCGAATGGCACAATATGCTGTTTCCACCCTTATTGGGACAGCATTGAAAGCGATTTCTGCAGTTACCTCAATCTAAAGTGAATGAAATGAAACTCTGCTTTTATAAAACTACTTCCACCTTGTGGGAATAGATGGTTCTGAAATATATCTATTGTCATTCTTTTGATGTCTTCCAATTCATATCAATTCCAATAAATCCGTCAGACGATAAAAGATAGAATAGCTATTTTGGGCGTCCGGTTTTAAGATATACAACAAAACAAAAACCGCAGTTATAAACACCTAACAAAAACAAAAACCGCGAAAATGCAATAAAGAATATTTTATAGAGTTAGTATTACGAACAAGCATGTTATTTTATATCTTAGTTTTCTCGTAGGTATATGCTCGACATAGTAAGACTCAGTTGACATGCGAAAAACGCGCGGAAATAAACCAGGGCATATTTCCGCGCGTTGTAGGTATTTCCCGCGCGGCGCCGCCGCTGCACTGCCCGCTGGTACTCTTTAGTCTTTACTGCAGGCAGTAAAGTGTATCTAGTTCAGACAGCGGCGGATAAATGAAATGTATACACGTTATTGTACACCACATTACATAGAAACATAAAAGATAACTTAAAATAATTTATAATAAAAATGAGAGCACAAATGGCGGCCTTATCGCTAAGAAGCGATCTCTTTCAGACAACCATGATGCATAATAATAATTTAACAGTCACACAAAACTTAATAAAAACCTAATATTTAATACATATACCTATTCATATATAAATGCAAACATACATACATAACATATACATACATATAATATACACATATATACATACCTACAGATACACACATAGAATAAAATAAATACAAGCAATAAATACAATAAAATGTATACAAGATCCGGAGCAAACAAAGAATAAGACAAAAGCCAGGATGCTAATAGTAACATTAAAGAATTTGTAGGATATAGATGAGGATACACCACATTTCAAATCTGAGAGCAGCTGAACACTATCTAGGCAGATGATTATAAATTATGAATTAATTTTCCAGCGGTCGAGTAGAAGGCAGCCGCGCCATTTTTTTTTTAAGAAATAGCCAAGCTGTACTTGACTAATATTCTCCTCTCCCGTCCAGATAAATAATAAGTTTGTGTTAAAAGTAGGTACGACAATTAGTGCAATGGAACAAGTGAGGAATGAAGATTGAACTTGCGACGCAATGTTTCAATTTTCAATCCTGTTAGGCTGTTGATACATACATAGATAGAGATCATTATATATATTGAGGGCTGGATAGTTACATAATTATGTATTAAGATCCGCGCGATCTTACTCCGTGTCTTAACTAGCCCTTTGATGAGCTTGAGCTAGATCATTCTCCAGTCTTGAATTAGTTATAATTCACAAGCTATAAGTGTGTTCGTATAAATAGGATGCACCCACCAAAAACGAGAACATTATTTTGTTTGCAACCATGAACACTGTAAGTAATATTCAATTAATTTCTATTTTATATAACAATAATTAATTTCTTTATATTTCAAGAAATCCAATGTGGATAATAATATAGTTTATTTTTGTATATAATTTTAAACTATATGGTGCCCGAAAAATTATGGCCTGTCCTGTGTCATGCCACGCGCAGTGTAGGGTTCTTTTGTTGCAGGACACAATATATTGCATACTTAGAAGGGCGTGCATATGTAATTTTTCATCAAAAATTGTTTTTAAGTATTATATTTTAAAATAACATCACAAAATAATAATGCGCCTAGTTATAAATTAACAGTAAAAACTCAAAATACAATTTGCCATATACTGCCGCGTCTCCAGTAAGTATGACTTATTAACTAATGTAGTTTGTTATTGATTGAAGCTTCTATTCAATATTGATGGCATCGTTTACTATAAAATTTTACTTTTAAAAGTTAGGCGACTATTACCCGTTAAGTAGTAAAGCCTACTTACCCATGATAGTTTGTCTTTAAAGTTCGTTATAATATACTATTATCGTGAACACTTCTCATATAGGTATCTAAAATGAATAGTTTAATTTTTAGAGGGAGGACGCCCTACTGGAACGAAAAGGAGACCGACCATCTCCCATACATTGTTGGGTCCAGAAGTTGATGAATCGTTACAAGTTCCAAATTAATGTCATTCCTTAGATAAAAATATCAACTTTAAACTTCGTTAGTTTCAGTTTGATTGACAATTGCATATTAAAGATACATGGCTTCGAATCTTTGATTAGGTTATGTTAGAGAATGTGTTATTTGAACAATACTTTTTGTAATTATCAATCTAATAAATATTTATCAGATGAGTAATAGGTAACTCTTTAGGTAGAAAGGTTTGTGTTACATAATATATGTATAACACCAATAATAGTAGGTAGGTTTATTATTCCTAGGTAAAGAAAATAGGTTAGGTAGTTAAAGATAAACAACAGTTTTATAGGTAATCGTGCCTTTTAATGATTCATTAATTATGCATGCATTAGTCATTCATCTTCATAGACAACTAGAATGGAATCTAGGAAGTGTGCAGGGGGTGAAATATACTCTTGGTACCTAGCCCAACTCAAATACCATATGATCGACATTATAAGTGCGCAACAGCCAACTGAAAAACACGAATATCGCACCAAAACACATTCGCTTGCTTGTAAACACAGAGCGAATGGCAATAGTTTATAGTTGTCACATTGACATTTTTACCATAGACTATGCCATTCCATTTTACGGAATGCATGATCTCAACAAAAAACAAACATTTACAAAAATATTTTTCTATATTTAGCAACTGTAAATTAAAATTATTTTTAGTGATTTTGGTTGAGCATAAAATAAATGATTTTTTTCAATTTTTTTTTTCCGTGTAACAAGTTGGGCCCAAAAATGGTCAATCTCCTTTTCAATTATTTCCCAAACAAAACCCTAAATCAAAAAAATGTTCATAATGTAGCTCCATTATTTTTGAAAAAGCTTTTCAACGATACCCCACATAGTGGGATAGACGACTAAAAAAAAATATCAACCCCCTACTCAAAATTATAGTTTTGTCAAAATTTTATTATACAAGTTTGTCGGCGTAATTAATACATAAATATTAATAAATCCTAGTTCCTTGTAGTTTTACTACGGTACCCTTAAAACACTTCTTACATGTCCGAGTTTAATTTATTTTTGCTTGTTTTATTTGCAGTTATTGCATGTTGGCCTAATCGTGTGCGTATGCATTGCATACGCCTCAGCACTGCCTCAACTGCCTTCTAAAGCAGAGGATCTCAAAACCGATGGTATCAAGCTGAATATAGAAGAAGAGCCCCTAGTTCCGTCTGAGGATAGACACGTTCGAAATTCTTATCGCAGAGGTCAGGTGGGTGGTTACAGACGTGGTAACGGAGGTGGTTACGGAGTTGGTTTCGGAGGTGGTTCCGGAAGAGGATTCGGAGGAGGCAGGGGATTCGGTGGCGGTTACGGCGTTGGGCGCTGATTTAAACGTATATCAAGTTGCTTCAACAATTATTTTCTGTGATGATTTTTTTTTTTTAAATAAAATGAAATTAAAGTGTAATTAACTTCTTTTCTTTTCACCATCATTATCATTATCAGCAACCCAACAACAGCTCAGCATATACCTTCTCTCAGAGAAGGGTTATAAGGGGCTAATCCACCACACTACGATAGGGTTACGTTGTTTTATTACAGAGTTCCCATTGTCACCTTCCAGCTATATCATCAGGCAGTGGATGTCATCTAGAATCGGTAATTGGTAAAACAAAATCAAATGAGCCTAAACTTGATGAAGTTACGTCTTTTCATATAAACCTATAGTAAACCTCGGTACGCGAGTATGTCTTGCACTTGGACGGTTATTTTGTTAAGCAATAGGTAGTACAATTTTTAACGAACGTTTGGCTAATAATAATTCTATCCTATTAATATATACTATACTATGTGAAAATTTGGATTTGTGAATGGATGGATGGATGTTTGTTACTCAATCACGCCGCAACGACTGTACCGATTTGGCTGTTTGGCACAGAAAAAGATTATAGTCGGGAATAAAACATAGGCTACTTTTTGTCCCAGAAAATAAGAGCGTTCCCGCGAGAGCTAAAAAAACCTCAATACACGCGAATGATGTCGCGGGCATCAGCTAGATTAATCATAATATTTTGAATTTATTGGGAAAAGACACCGCCCACCGGGGCTCGAACCCAGAACAAGCGAAGCAGGATAATTAATATCAGAATCAAACATAAATCATTTCATGGCCTTCACTCCCTTCATTTAAATATCCAAAAATAAATCTTAAGTTCAAAAGCAAAAGCATAATTTTGTGTGTTACTGACATCTTCATAATATTATGTAGATACTATTATTAAGTGCCCATTTAATCAACGTCGAATAACGTTTAACCGAGGGATAAATTCGGCGTTCTCACAGTTTTTGTATGGAAAATCTGAAAACGTTCTGATGAGACTTCTTTTACGTTGGTAAAATCGGCCCTAAGTGTAGACGAATCAGCCATTTAAATATTTTAAGAATACCTAAATGTAATTATTAATTTATGTTCATTAATGTCGTAAAAAACAACGTACCTAAACTTGGGTTTATCCCGACACATCAAAATGCTAAACTAATGCTAATGCTAATCACAATAAACAGTTTAATCAGATTAAATAATTATGAAGTTTTTTGAATTTTATATATTACGTATAATGTATAATAACCTACGTCCCCCCCCCGTCCCCCCAGTCTCCGCACTTAATAAAAATCACTAAGTAATGCGCCTGGTTATAAATTAATAGCAAGAATATATATAGCAAGAATAAGAATATTAGCCAATCTGAACTTGACTTATAGTCTCCTTTCCCCTCCAAATAAGCCAAAAACTTGTGCCCTAGCACAAGCTTTCGCAGACACACAGATATACAGCACAGATAGACACGACAAATTCATCACCATCATCAAAATTTCAAACGACTACGAAGTATGGACTTGTCCAATGATTTCAAAAGGAACTTCAACCGCTGATCTCTACGGAACAAACTGCTTATTACTTCTAATAATAAATTACTACAGGTATACTTAGAACAGATTTAAAGCTAGGCGCACATTAGAATCCATAGTGACTAAAGAGGTATTTATGGTTATTAACAATGGCTATGGTAAGTATGTCAAAATGTTTTTATTAACTCAAAACAGCCCGCGATCATCTTAGTAGACGCCAAAACTAAAAATAAATCAGATACTTAAGATAGAGTTGCCATTTAGGCGTCCGGTCTTAAAATATACCTAAACAACAAAACAAAAACCGCAAAATATACAAGATTTAGTATGGCTACTCAAGCATATTATTATTTTACACCTGAGTGTGTTGTGCTCGATATAGCAGACTCAGTTCGGGCAAACGAAAAACGCGCGGTTAAAAGCCCTGCAGTAAAGTGTACAATTACCTTGTTCAGAAGTGGCGGAGACTACAAGATAGAGACGAAGTTACACCACATTTTAAATCTAAGAGCAAATGAACACTATACCTATATCATGCTGTTACTAACATCTGATAGTAATAGCACCGAGCAATCTCGTTAATATAGTGTTTAGATGACGAGTTCCCGGGTTTGATACCTGGATTGGGCCAAAAAAAATGTATTGGGTTACATTTTTTTCAGTATTTTCTCAGTATTAGCCCGGAGTTAGGATTTAGGAAGTTGGCGGTGAATCATCCCCTTGCCTCGGAGAGCACGTAAAGTTGTCGGTCCTATGCCTGATCTCTCTCCGGTCGTGTCGGATTTTCTATGGGAGTGAGGGAATAGAGAGTACATTATTATTATTACCATGCAATCGCAAAGGAAATTAGTTTTCTAGCGGTCGAATAAAGAATAGTAGCCAAGCTGAACTTGACTAATTTCTCCTCTCCCCTTCAAATAAATCAAAAGCTTGTGTTAGGAGTGGGTATGACAATTTTGAATGAAAAATTTTGAATAGAACGTTTCAATTTTCAATCCGCACCACTAACCGTTATGCTATTGAAGCTTGATAGATAGATATATAGATGATAGATAGATAGAGACAATAGAATATTATGCTCTATCTATCTATGATACCTCAATATTATATCATTATATTGAAGGTAATGCCTGATATAGCATTACATAAAGATATACCGCGCGGTTCAGATCCGCGCGGACTTACTCCGTGTCTTGATTAGCCCTTAGAAGAGCTTGAGCCAGATCATTTTCCAGTTTTGAATTAGTTATAATTCAAGCTTTAGGTGTGTTCGTATAAATAGGTTGGACCCACTAAAAACGAAAACATTATTTTGTTTGCAACCATGAACACTGTGAGTAATATTCAATTAATTTATATTTTATATAACAATAATGAATTTCTTTATATTTCAAGAAATCCAAAGTGGCTAATAATAATAATAAAATTATCTTTTGTATTCTAAAGTAATCTATATGGTGCGCGCTAATTTGTCCACGCGTAGGTACCTAATAAGTTTTCTTATAATCAACATTCTTTGATTTCCCGGGATATAAATTTGCATATATCCATTTTCGAAATGCTAGAGATCTCAATGCCTTTCCTCAAGATCAGTTCAAACGGTTTGGCCGTAAATTAGTTCTTGCATAATATTATGACATAGGTACTCGTATGTAGCCTAATGAGCCTATGTTGCTGCTTGTGAATTGTAATTATCCCGTCAAAATCTGTCGAGCCTTTTTATAGGCTACACATACAAACAACGATTTTAATAACTTGTGTTTGGGTTAAGCTGTAGTTCAAATAAGTCCAATTTATGACGCAGTGTATACGTCGCAGAAAATTATAGAAACCGAAGTAGAGATGTTAAAATGACAATTTGATTTTGCCATTTCCCTGACGAAAGTCGGTGATTTGATAAAATTCCAAAACTGTTTACTAAAACATAAATAACACAGAGATAAACGAGTCTTAGCCGTTGATTATGGCAGAGAAGCTGCAACCCACACTCTGGGGCCTATCTTGTCCATCGGCATTCAGGGTGGCCCTAGAAGGTACCCGTTGCAAACGCTCCAACTCTACGCAGAATTTATTTAAGAAACTGGCAAAACCAATTCACGTAAAAACTGCTTGGCGGATTTTGATGAATGAAACTTTACAATGTAATAGCTTATACATCAAAATAGCACATAGGGTAAATTTTATTCAGGAAAATTAAAGAATTTTTGTGGGAATCAAAAAGAAGTGTGTGTGTACATTTGTTACTCCTTCACGCCCCAACGAATGAAGCAATTTGGCTGAAATTTGGAACGAAGATAGGTTATACCCAGGATTAACACATAGGCTACATTTTATTCCGGAAAATTAAAGAGTTCCCGCGGAAATTAAGAAACCCTAATCCACGCGGACATTACCTATTCATTTGTTTTAAGGTAAAACTCAACCAGGAGTGCTGCAGTTTTCGACCATCGGTCTAAGGCTGCAATGCGTCACGTCGGGTTATTTTAACTAATTTTTTCGCTTGTTTTCTTTGCAGTTAATATATGTTGGCCTAATCGCGTGCGTATGCATGGCATACGCCTCAGCACTGCCTCAACTGCCTCAGCTGCCTCAACTGCCTCAACTGCCTTCCAAAGGGAAAACCGATGGTATCCAGAATATAGAAGAAGAGACCCTAGTCCCCTCTAAGGATAGACACGTTCGGAGTCCACATCACAGACGTTTCGGAGGCTACGGAGGTCACGGTGGTTACGGAAGAGGTTTCGGAGGTGGTTACGGGATTGGTTACGGAAGGGGTTTCGGAGGCGGTTATGGAGGGGGTTACGGAGGGGGTTACGGAGGAGGTTATGGAGGTGGTTACGGAGGAGGATTCGGAGGAGGATTTGGTGGCGGTCACGGCTATTACGGGCGGTGATTTAAACGTAATTCGAGTTACATAGTCCTTCAACAATAATTATTTTCGGTGATGATTTAGTTTTGAAATAAAATTAAAGTGTAATTAAGCAAGTTCTTTTTTTTTTATCCACCCTGCTAACCAGACAATGTAAATTGGCAGACTTCACACACCTTTGAGAACATTGATCGGGAGGGTCACGGGTTCGAACCTGGGTACAAATATGAATTTTAGGCGTTTTTTTCTGGCCCGGGCAGACACGATGCTTTTAGCAGCGGCGACTGGCGTTTTTGCAGTTTAGTCGCTTTTCGGAAGCTCAAGCTGCCTTGGCCCTTAACCAGTGAATCAAACCATCGTCAAGAAAACGTGCATGCCTGAGAGTTTGTTTTTACGGGAGCCGGTAACACAAAAATTATACTTACACGGATTTTCAAATCTATTATTATATAAAAATAAGTCGGGTTTTCCTTCCTGACGCTATAACTCCAGAACGCAAGAACCGATTTCCACGGTTTTGCATTCGTTGGAAAGGTCTCGAGCTCCGTGAGGTTTATAGCAAAGAAAATTCAGGAAAAATTTCAACAGAAAAGCGGGAAAATCTTTTTTCACATACACAACGAAGCCATCTGGTGGCGAAACGGAGTTCGCCGGGTTTGCTAGTTTTTTATATAAATAAATTGAGACAATATAAACTTGGTGTGCGAGGATTTATCTAGACAATTTAAACAGACTTTATTACCACGATCGCGATGGTACGCAGTGCACACCAAATTTTTCTTTAAAAAGATGAAATTGGCAATAAAATGATCTACTTACAACTCATTTCCGAGTAGGTAATTGCCAAAATACTATTGCTTATTAATAAAATAAAAAATAGTTGCCTTTAAAGCTATATAAAAAAAAAAAAATTTGTGTAAGTGCAGTTTTAATGGATCAATATATAATTTCAAATATTTCAAATTTTCCAAGTTAGTAGTTATAACGAATAAAGCAAAAAGAAACTGGTACAATAATTTGATTCAGATAATAAAAATACTTAATTAGGTATCTTATCGGCTTATAGAATACCGGAATTGGTGATCTCTGAAATTAATTACATACAGTGTCATGGATGCTAGTGGTTTTATTAACATTCCGCTCATTAAATACAAAAGGGCCACAAATTAAAAAAATCTTTTTTTACAGAATTATTAAAGGAAAACTAAAAACATGAATTTATATGTTTTTATTCGATAATATATGAAGTTCATACATTATTAGATGCGATATTTTGTACTGCATCTATGAGTAACAGTCCTATATAAGTTATATGAAATAAGTAATCCGACTATTAGATTTTTTGATTTGTGGCCCTTTAGTATTTAAGGAGCGATTTGATCTGGTTGCGCTTTGCGTTTGGATTTTCAATAATAATTATAATTAATACGTATACAGTGTCGTGTGCATTCTATAAGTTAATTTTACCCTCGCTTAACAATCTAGGAACTATTACTAGGGGCATCTTTATTAATACGTTCCTACTCAGACTTGGATAAACAATAAAAACCACAAGTAAGTATACGTCAGAAGACTTTGCAACGCTATTATGGCGATTAAGTAAACTGATTTACATATACATACAATTATGATATACGCGTACGGTATAACTTAAGACAGAGATTAGTAAGAAGAAATAGATAACCAAAAGTTATCTTAAATGGCGTTTCTAGGATTGAAAGTTATATTACTTTATCGTATTTAATTGTTCTGGTTCACTAATCTTATTTATTTCTAGGATCAAATGCCTACCTTTCCATAAAATCGTATAAAAATAGCGAGTGTTTTAAATTTCTTTGCTTAGTTGTATTAAACTCCAGTTATCTATTATTATTTATCTACTTTTAAATAAAAATCAATTGCTCTTCGCTAGCCTGGCTTCAACTCAAAAACGATTTGACTGATTAGATTTTTTTTTGTTTTGTTCGCGTACTTTTAATAGATGATTGGAACAATGCCGCGGGTAGAAGCTTGTTAAACTATAATAACTAGAATTACGCGAGCTTCGTTCTAATGTGACGTTAGCAATCTATACTTTTTTAACCAATCTCTGCAGATGAGCTTGTGGCCAGGTTATTTACCTATCTCGGATTAGTCACAACTCTTAAGTTAAGAGGTCTGGTCGTAGACCTGTATAAATAGGTTAGGACCACTACGTACCACAACAGTAATCCGTTGGCAACCATGAACACAGTGAGTAATTTTACTTTATTATATTTTATTGGCTCTGAGGTTCTTGCCGACTCTTCTCAGCAGAATCAGCATTCCGAACCGGTGGTAGATTCTCGACTTGTCATAATAGCCACAAGTTGGCCTATATGAAATAAATAATTTTGAATAATTTGAAAATAGTTCCTCCGTCATAAATCATTAACCTTCAAGCAGGCGCGTGGCCATTTATAACGGCAGCGGTCGCGCGTAACCTAAAAGACCTATTGGAGATTTTAGGGGTTTAAAATGACAAATCATTAATTTATCATTTATATTTTATAATCAAAACATTTATCTTTTAGTCAGGAAAGTATTTAGATGCAGAATAATATATAAATCCAAGTAATTGCCTTTAAAATGATATTTAAAAGAAATATATATTTCTTTAAGTTGGGTCTCAATTTTAGGACATAAATCTTACTCATTTATTAAAATAAAATCAAATAAATATCTTTGAACACTTACAAAACAAATTAACATCGTATGTATTATCATTAGAAAACAAACAATATAATAAAAACTTATTTTTTTTTTTTTATATTTTTAGCGAGCAAAAGAGCAGGCGGGTCACCTGATGTTAAGTGATTATCGTTGCCCATGAACATTCTGCAAATAATTTTTGGATTATAAAACAATTTGCAAGATAAATCCCTATAATTAGAGATCAAAAATCTGGTATATATTAACGTTTAGTTTTCTTCCTCATCAGTCTCTTTGTCTTCTTCAATTAATTGTGCAATTATCTCGGATTCACTGACGAATCTACGAGTCATTTTTTACAAAAACTATCAATAAAACACAAATTTAGTTCAATACATAAGATAAAATATTTTCGCAAATAGAGTCGCGCGTAACCTTTACGACGACGGGCGCGTGTAGTCTTTTCGACGCCTACGCCACGATTAAAACAAAAGCTATTTGTTAAATATGGGACGAGCGGGGAATGAAGGTATGTAGTTGTTTTTGTTTGTAATGAACTTAGAAGAAGGTACTTGAGACGAGAAATATTTGACACGAATATGTTTGAAATTATAAACAAAAATGTAACAAGTGCGGTCGATTCGACGCCGCGCGACCGCTTGAAGGTTAACTAATATTTTTTTTAATACGAAAATGTGTTTGTTTGTTGGTTTGTTAATTTATTGGTTCGTCCTGGAGGGTTTTTAAAAGCCTAACCCCACGAAGTCGCGGGCAATAGCTTTTGGTGTAAGTGTAAAGTGCAAGGTTCTGGTGTATTTATATTGTGCCATCTGGCTTACATTTGGCTGGTCACCTGCACTGTCAAAGTAAAGTTAGAAATCTAAAAATTAGCAGGTATCATTACCAGCTTTTCTGTCTTCTGCTTACCTACAGTAAGTTTAAGTTTTGTGGCAATATCATTAACCTTCATTGGGTTCCATTGGCTTATCGTATTTGGTAGAGGCTAGAGATGCTTTCAAATGTGCATATCCTAGCAAAGATCCTGTATCAATTTTATCTTAACGGCGGTGCGATGATGTGTTATGTGCGGATGTTTTGCAGGAGTTGATAAAATGATTAACTTCTGCAAGAGACCGCGCACGTCTTCTTGTTTTTTGTTTTAATTTATTTATTCAGCTTTGTAACCTTAAAATTACAAATGGAAAAATTATGAGTTTTGCTGATGATACAGCTCTTATAGTATGGGGGAAAACATGGGAAGAAGTTTTTTCTCAAGCCCAAAAAAATTTTAATAATATATCTCTTTGGTTAAGACAAAATCGTTTGAGTCTTAATGCTGACAAAACTAAATACATAACTTTTTCTATAACTAACAAGTCCCAACCAATACCAGAAGTTCATCAAATACACGCCCATTCTGGATTATGTGAAGACCAAACGTGCCAATGTCCGAAATTAGAAAGAGTACCATATATAAGATATTTAGGTATAATAATAGATAAAAATCTTAATTTTAACGAACACATAAAAACACTTACAAATAGGATAAGGAAACTAATAGCTATTTTTAGAAATATAAGAGAAGTTGCAGATCTTAAACTTATAAAAACTATTTACATTTCACTATGCCAATCTTTATTAATATACGGTATTGATATTTGGGGCGGAGCAGCCAAATCGCACTTGATCCAACTGGAAAGAGCACAAAGACTTCTGTTGAAAGTAAGCCGCTTTCTACCGCACCATTATCCTACGGTATTACTATATCGGGAGAGTAAGGTCCTTACAGTACGAAAGCTATTTATACAAAAATTGATTATGAGATACCATGGGAAAATTAAAGATAAAGTTAGCAACACAGATAAGAGGCGAAATTATAAAATCTTTACCATTCACAAATTTAAAAAATCGTTTGTAAATAACTTTCCATGCTTCCTTGGAAGCTACCTATATAATAAAGCTAATAAAATTCTAAATATATACGATCTGAATACACACAATTGCAAAACCCGAATATTTGACTGGCTAATAGAACTAGACTACGATGAGACGGAAAAATTCATTAGAACCCTAAAATAGTAACACACATACATACATACACACACGCACACGCACACACACCCACATGCACACAGACACGCAGACAGACACACACACACACACACACACACACACACACACACACACACACGCGCGCGCGCGCGCGTGCGCGCAATACAGATAACTTAATATCCATGCAAACACATTACTCCCGTTGTTTCTTGTATTATATGTATCCTTTAGTTTTAAGGGAAAGGGCCTGGTGACTTGAAACACAGGTTTTACCTAGTTTAAGCACCAGTCCCCACATTAGTAATGTAAAATCAAATGTAAAATCCTATGATATTGTGTGTAATGTGGAGGAAATAAATGAATTATTATTATTATTATTATTATTCACAAAAATTTACATATCTCATGACGAAGTACCTCACACTTACACCGTCCACCGCCATCAGATTAGATCGCTGTCAAGTGCTATCTCGTTGTGGAATAAAAAAAATCCGGGTGGAATTTTTAACAAAATACCCCAGAACTAGTCCAAAGTTTTCGAGAGCCTGTAAAGCTCAGTCAAAGTAGTCAAAGTCAGTGTAAGCTTCAGTTTTTCGCCTATCGGTGTCGGATTGCCGTCACTTAGGACTGACTATAGGAATGAGGGAATAGAGAATGCACCTGTGCTTGCGTATACACTTGCGCACTACAATAGCTTCCACGTTAATGGATAATCTCGTTGGAGATTGGCTACCGTGATTATTTATATTTATATTTTATCTGCTATAAAAGCTTTTAAGTAAAAAGATTGGTGAGGACGTTAAGGTTACATTACAAGTATGTAGTAGGTATCATCTCAGAGCAGGTCTAAAATAAGTTTTAGGTAAGGGCGAGGCGTTACGTTTGAGTCTTTAAAATAATTTATTAATTTGCTCTTATTATTTGCAGTTACTATTCCTCGGCGTAATCGCGTGTGTTTACCTGGCGTACGCTGCAGCCCTGCCTTACCCGGTTGAGGAGAATGACAGCAATGACAAGTCGAAGACAGAGGCGGAAACCTTAGAGACCGCTGAGAGTCACTGGAGAAGACGAGGTTGGGGCGGCGGACGAGGTTGGGGCAGAGGTCACGGCGGCGGGCTAGGTTATGGCAGAGGTCACGGAGGTGGTTTCGGTGGAGGTGGCGGTTTCGGAGGCGGAGGCGGTGGCGGTTTCGGAGGAGGAGGTGGTTTCGGAGGGGGAGGCGGTGGCGGTTTCGGAGGAGGCTTCGGAGGGGGAGGTGGATGGGGACGATAAATTACACTTCTCCCAATTACTCAATGGGTCATTGATTAACCTATTTCCTGTGATGATTTACTTTACTATAATAAAATTCTAATTTTAATTACGCCTATATATTTGTTTTATTGCAAACTAGATAGAACTATAGTAAGTGACTATTATATAAATATGCGAAAGTGTTTGTTTGTTGTTTTGTCCTTCAATAACACTGCAACAGAGCTACAGATTTACGTGTTTTTTTGCATGGGTATACTATTTAGTGGAGGATTTGGAGAGGGTACTTTAATCCTGGAAGATCAGAGTTCTTAAAATTAAATCCACGCGGACAAAGTTGCGGGCGTCAGCTGGTGTAATAATAATAACAAATGAATGACTAATATTCTTTTAGAAAATACAAAAATAAGTAAACAACCAATTCAACATTCGGCATGTGCGTTGTCGAGAACTAATGGAACAAATAATGAGTTAGTATACTACAAAGTCATTAATACATATACATATTGTGGCGTAGGTACCTAATATCCTCACTAATATTATACACGCGAAAGTGTGTTTGTCTGTTGGTTGGTCCTTCAATAACGCTGCAACAGAGCAATAGATCGACGTGATTTTTTGCATTGGTATAGTTGAGGACCGGGAGAGTGACATAAGCTATTTTTTATCACGAAAAATTAAAAAGTTCCCGCGGGATTTTAAAAACTAAATCCATGCGAGCGAAGCCGCGGTCTACTACCTAGTAAATTATAAATACATACCTATTCATTAATATACTCGGCGTTCCTATACCTAATCTATAAAGTAAATGACATTCTAATTATATCATCCATTTGTTAAGTTGTCGCTAAGATGAGAGTAAGTTAAAAAAAAAATGCATCTTAGTAGTTGGTCAATAGTTTAATAAACCTATCACAAAAAAATAACAGTGTTTGTTACAATGCAACAACATTTTTATAAAAATTATAGTAATAAATGAAGTAAATATCTAAGTATAATATACTTCATCGTACTTAAATTTAAAACAAAATCAAAAGGTATTTGTGGTATCCCCAAGGTAAATTAAGCATCTTTTTACTTGATATAGTGAAATATACTAATCATTGCGATAAACTTAATTATTACTCACCATGGAACGTAGCTCTTATCTATATTTATAAAATTCAAAGTCCTGACTGACTGACTGAGATATAAACGCACAGCCTAAACTACTGAAGTTAGAAACTTGAAATTTTTACAGTTGGTTCCTTTTATGACGTAGGCGCACACTAAGAAAGGATTATTGGAAATTTCACCCCTAAGGGGTTTGAATAGGGGATGGAAGTTTATATGAAACTCCGTCATTTTTCAAGCTGTTTCCATCAAAGTTGGTATTTGAGCTTTCAGTTAAAAATAAAAAAGTACGTGTGTCACAGTTTTTGAAAATTCCACCCCAAAATCTAATTCCACGCGGACGAAGTCGCGGGGGCAAAAGCTAGTACCTTATATGGACGTCAGTTTAATAGTTATTGAGATGAGTGGTTAAAAAAATACGCGCAAACAAAACTTCTTACGCCAAACGCATAATATTGAGTATTGACGTAGGTACTAAGTTACGCAAAAAGGATCCACCATCCTACCCACAAAACTTGTCAACAGATAGTAATATAAAAAAATCTTTTTAAAAACCGACTTCAATTCATATTTCACACTTCACACTAATATTATAAAGGCGAAAGTTTGTATGTGTATGTGTGTGTGTGTATGTTTGTTACTCCTTCACGCCACAACGAATGAACCGATTTGGCTGAAATTTGGAATGGAGATAGCTCATACCCAGGATTAAAACATAGGCATACATTTTATCCCGGAAAATTACAGATTTTCCATGGGAATTTAAAAATCTTGATCCATGCGGGCGAAGTCGCGGGCATCATCTAGTATGTTTACATAAGTGTTACATATGTATAAGTAGAAGTTAGTACACAGTTAAAGAATTCCTTAATAACAAAGTTGCTTGGAACCAATCTGCTTTGCTTCAGCTGTCATTCAATATTAGATAGATAGAAAAGAGCAACTGCTGACTGCTGAGTTTCTTGCCGGCTCTTCTCAGCAGAATCAGCATTCCAAACCGATGCAGGTAGATTCTCGGCATGTCATAAGAGCCACAAGTTGGCCTACATGAAATAGAGATAATGTTTTGGCCCTATAATGTATTTATTTTTGACGCGGGTTTGAGAGTGGAAAAATATAAAGGAATAATAATAATAAAATATAATAAAATAAAAATACTTATTTTATCTTTTCAGATGCAGACGTACATTCTTCTGCAGCTCATATTTTTACTTGTAATTTTGACTTATCCTTCTATAATCGCAGAATCAAAAACACACAAAAGATCAATTTTTATCGGCAAAGCTAGTTGGGGAGATCTTGCGGGACTATGGGGTTAAATAGGTAATAATAATAAGGTCAATCTATATATATAAAATTCAAAGTCCTGACTGACTGACTGACTGACTGACTGACTGAGATATCAACGCACAGCCTAAACTACTGAAGTAAGAAACTTGAAATTTTTACAGTTGGTTCCTTTTATGACGTAGGCGCACACTAAGAAAGGATTATTGGAAATTCCACCCCTAAGGCGTTTAAATAGGGGATGGAAGTTTATATGAAACTCCGTCATTTTTCAAGCTGTTTCCATCTAAGTTGGTATTTGAGCTTTCAGTTAAAAATAAAAAAGTACGTGTGTCACAGTTTTTGAAAATTCCACCCCAAAATCTAATTCCACGCGGACGAAGTCGCGGGGGCAAAAGCTAGTCCAAGTATAATTTTGATAGTCTAGTCTAGTGGTTAGTGTGGTCTTCCATTCAAAGAGGTCGCGGGTTCCATCCCGAATATCCATCTCTTATCACAGTTATGTGTGTTTAAGCAATTAAATATCACATGCTTGAACATGAAGGAAAATATCGTGATGAAACCTGCAAGTCTGACGCTGAGATCTATAGAGCTTGCTCTAACTCAGCTCAGACTCAAGATAGAGGTTAAGATGAGACACAAATATGCTCTGACATAAATCTGTCTCGTTTTAACTCTGTCTTGAGTCTGTGCTGAGTGAGCTCTCCATGTTCTCAAAGGCGTGTGAAGTTTGCCCAAAAAAAGCAGTAAAAAAATTGATAAAGATTTTCAAAACACATATTTTCGTTCCTCCCATACATTATACCGACAAGCTTTCCATTTTATTGTGAGACCAAGGAACAAGGCGTCCTTGAACTAGGCACGTCAAAATCCCAAACAGGAGAAAGTAGAAAGGGCATTCCCTCATCCCGAATCATAATTATGGAGTTTTTGTTAGTATTCTTTGAAATCTATATCGAATAGCACGTACGTAGCTACGATTGTTTTACAAGTGCAGTGACCTAGGCATCCAACAATTTTAATTAATTATGAACGTAAGTTTCTACGCCTAGTCAACTTTTTCCTAAGAGCAGATTTTTAAATCCTCAGATAAACAAGTACGTAGGTCACCAAGCACCTAGTCGATTTCGGTGTTTAGCGCGAATTTTGATTTATAGTAACAGTATTAGATAGTACTTAATTATAGGTATACTTATTAAAAACTGTAATAAGTAATTACATAATAGCGGTGATTAGGTACCTAAAGCCAAAAAAGTAAGCTAGTTTTTAATAAAATATATTAAAAACTAGCTAATTGAGTGATACCCGCGACTTCATCCGCGATTTTCTGGGGTAAAAAATAGCCTATGTCACTCTCGCGGTCCTCAACTATACCCATGCAAAAAATCACGTCGATGCGTAGCTCTGTTGTCAGAACAAACCAACAAACAAACACACTTTCGCGTTTTTTTGGCCGATTTATTTTCTGTTTTTACAAATTTTATTCTAACATTGTTACATTGCATTTTGACAATGCAGTCAAATACCCAATCACAATCACCTTTATCTACAATAGTAACATCCAGCCAATACAACTTCTTTTCAGATACTCTACTGTTTAGTCGGAATAGTGAGCATTATAGAAGGAGTTGTACTAGACCCTGCCCTGTACTTATCCCCAAGTCCGCCTCTCACTACCACCCACAATAACGATGCTGAGAAGATTTGGACGCAGACCGCACTATCTAGAGTCCAAGGAGATATCACTACTGTAACTTCGTCCACAGAACAGGGTAAGTAAGGAATACTTACTTTTAGCAATACGCAAAAAATCCCCACGATAGATGAAATAAAAGTTAAAACATACCCGAAACCTCGTGTGAAACGTGACGTGTAGGAGTGTAGTAAGCGTCAAATACATCATGTATTCTAATAAATCGTAAGATTATTTTTAAGCTACTGCATAGCTTCTATCGCGGGCCTTGAGCGTGGAGACCGAATCCAGAAATTTCGTAACGAAAATAACCTGACACGGGACTCCTCTCACCAGTAGATGGCGTTGATAAAAAATGCTATGCAACTGCTTTACCGCGACAGTCCCCGAGTGCCACACGTCTTTTTTTTTTTAATGGCTGGCTCGTCGAATTTTATTTAAAAATTGCTCTATAATATGCAACACATTGAAAAAAAAATACAAATTGGTTAAAAATTAGATCTAACGGCGCGATTTTTTTTGTCGAATTTCATGATTTTATGTTTCTACTCCATTTACTTATATGTATATGCCAATACCTCCAACAGGTTTCTTACACGCCATCGTTTCAAAATGCTGAATGGCTTAGAGGCACATCTTTGGCCAAAGCCTCCCACCAGAAAAAGGTCAATTTTTATCGGGTGGTCTATATAAGTATGTACGTACTTGTACCTATTTACAATCAAGTTGTCATAACTTTATAATTTGAGTGTATTAAAATTGACACGAGTTCATATACCTAATGTTGATTGATCATAATGATAATATAAGTTGTATACTTATAAGATTTTTGAAACCATAATTTCAAAAAAATTGCCATTCGAAGACAGGTTCTATACTTGCACGTGTATTTATACAATAAATCACGTGTCAGAAACATATTCATTTAACGATATATCAAAGGCTTTACCAGACAAAAACCGTGAAAACACGCGGCGCGCGACGGAAACTGCACGGCACACGTCACACTGAAAGCGCGCGTACCTGTGCACGATTTTTTAATAATAATCTATACATTCTATCTCATGTTATCTCATGTTCACAAAAATCACAGCGGAAACGCGAAAACTAACCAATTACATAGATGTTATAATGCTATTATTATTTTGGAACTGGATAAAGCACGTCAGAGACCACAATGCAGCACATGACAGATTGCGGTATTATTGTATTATATTGTAGTATTGCGGTAGTATTGCGGATTAGGTACGGTTCTTACGCTCGCTTCGCAGTGTGAACCCATCTCGTACATTTCGTCGCGCACTGTGTGTGTTTCAGGCTTAAGAGGGCATTAACTTCTTTAACACGAAGATGTTACAAAAAATTGCAATTCACATCACGTTATGATAAGAAGAATGAATCTCCTTTTAGTGGTGGTTAATTAACGGCTATCATAAAATATCAAGCCACAAGAAAAATTAGATTAAAGAATATCAAGACCTAGAGAGAATCTAATGGTGAACATTTTTAATTAAATAAAATTTTGATAAATCGATAATCAGAAATTTACAAAAATCAGCCCTTTTACAAAAATTCTAAATTATTTATTTCATCTAAGCTCTTACCTACCTACTTAACAAGATTAGACTCTATCACTGGTTCGGAAAGCAGAACATATAATATGCGATAGGTTGAATTTTATACTTCCCGTGTAGTGAAATTCATATTTCACTATTTTCGCAGAAACAGAGAGAAAACCGACGGAACCTTCTGAAACCATGGAACGCGCTGAAACATTTTGGCATAGCTATCGACCTACGAGTCTAAAAAGCCTGCATATACCTCTAACATTCCACCTCACTGGGTCTTATGGGGGAAACTCTGGCAGTGGGGTTCTAACAAGCGCGTATATGAGCCTAGCAGACAGTTACGGAAGCCGGGGCAAAGCAGGCCTCGCTGGCAGTGGATACAATGGCTACGGAAGTCGTCCAGGTGTAAGGGTGTATGGCAACGACGCAAAACCTGCTTGGGGTGGGTGGGGAAATGGAAAATGGGGGCATTATGGCAAAGGGTGAACAGAGGTAGATTTAAGTTATGCATTTTTAGTGTCCGACCGAAACCGAAACTCGAAGATATCCGAAACATCGTGTGACAAGTCACGAGCATTGAGTTTCGGTGCGGACGAAACTTCGGACCATTACTGGCGGCAACCGAAACTGTTCGGCGAAACCGAAACCGATCCTTCGGTTGGACACTAATAATTTTAGCTCACGCAAATAGAGAAGTACATAGTAAGTAGATAAGTTGAGTTTTTTTGTTTTGTTATTAGAAATTTAAATTAAAAACTACAGTAGAAGAAAAAATAAAATATCTCTAGAAACACAAAAATTATGGGCAAATGTTCACTTTTTTATTTTAAATCGCAGATGACCTGATTAAAGATATATATCGGATAGGATTAGATTAATATTATTACTTATTTAGGTAACATTATATTATGTACTTTTATAGGTAAATAGGTTTGCTGTGTGTACATGAAACAAATTTATTTTTATTTTAGTTTATAAAAGTAATTTATGATTTCTGGTTAAGTAGTACTAAATATTATGTACCTATCTACCTATTATTAACATTAAGTACTCGTACCTACTCGTAGCTTATTCAATAAAGTGTAGAAAAGTACTCTTCTTTGTTTTATTTATTTACTAGACGGTTGTTTTGTCTGTCTGTGTGTGTGTGTATGGGTGTGTGTGTACGTGTGTACGTGTGTGTGTGTGTGTGTGTGTGTTTTCAATTTACACTTGTTATAAAATCACGTTCAAAGCATTCAATAAGATAGGCCCGGACACAATGGCGAACATCCTTATGACGATATTCGTTTGACATTCATCATCATGCTAGCTGCATAAAATGTTATTGATCATTTATTTTTAATGACTATTTAAAGAGACTTCGTCGGAAAGAGGTACGTACTTACCTACCTAATGTTTAACGATTTTACATTAATCGATTGATGAGTACAATTTGTACGGAAATTCCAACCATCCAAGTTGTAGGTACCGACCTGTTCAATGTCAATATTCATCATTTTAAAATAACATTGCAGTAGGTATGTTGCCATCCAGCATCATTATCTTTTAGGTTTACTATTTGATTATTTGGCAATATCCTTTTAGCATTTATGTAATTAAAGTAAGGTACAAAAACACACGAACAAATTAAGTATGTCTCTACATTACAGGCTGTCAGCTACTGGCCTTATCTACTACACACGTGTCGTACCTATCTATTCTCTTTCCATGATCGCTAACGTCGCTGTAGAGCAGGGGTTCCCACGTGTGATAAAAACCTTTGGCAGCCCCTGCTTGGAAAACGAATAATTGGTAGCCAAGTCGACATAACCAAAGTTTTTTTTTATCATACGTCCTATCCTTTCAGTAGGGAAGCGTGATAAAAAAACTTTCGGAACCCCTGCTCTACAGCGTTAGCGATACGACAATAGTACGACGGGTGGGATTTAAACCTGCGACCTTCCAGTTTTGAGTCCGCCTTTAACCGTTGGACTATTGAGGCTTTTAGTAGGTACAATTTTAATTCTTTAAAAATTTAAATGATTCTCTCGATCAATCAATCAAGTGGTAGGTAGGTAGGTATGAAATTATAAATTAATGCACGAATAAAAGGAAACGCATCAACAAGCATCAACAACATGAATACAGATGCAGTGACTTAATAATTGACTAATTATATCAACTGCAAACCATGCTATCCTGCCTGTAACCTGTCAGCCATAATAACCACACATCCTGTACACTCTCCATTTAAAACCCTGTATGGAACAGTTCACACAGCAGTTAATATCGTCCAAGATAATATGGTGACAATGATAGTACTTCTCTTCGTGCTGCCGGTCTTAACATCGTGTTCAAGCGATGGAAACATTCACTTGCTGGAGGAAGACATTGCAATAGCTTTACGAAGCTGTTACTTGAATGATAAAGGAGCACAAAATGCAAAGCGTCAACGTCGCACCAGCGATAACGTTGACGATGAGCCGTCCCCACGTATAGACGCGAACACCAGGCAAGAGATGAACCAGTACAACCACGAAAGACGTAATATGCATGTTCTAAACGGGTCCAATACTGGGTACACTGATTACGGAGCCGGAAATGCTGGAGAGAAATTCATTAATGAAATACCTCGACTAGCTCTTGGAAGTTCTAATACAAACCTAGCTAGAAATGCGAATTCTGCAAGGTTTAAAAGAAGTGAAGCCCTAATTAGTAAGGATGATATGCAGGTAGGTAATAATTAAGCTGGCATTATTTGGTCATAGGTCTCTACAAGGATTTCTTCAAAGGCTTTTGGCACTTCTTCAATTTAATATTTGACGACCTTCCTGGCGAAGTGGTGAGCGCTGTGGTCTTATAACTGGGAGGTCTCGGGTTCGATTCCCGGCGGGGGCAATTTAGGAATTTATAATTTCTAAATTGTCTCTGGTCTGGTCTGGTGGGAGGCATTGGCCGTGGCTAGTTACAGCCCTACCGTCAAAGACGTGCTGCCAAACGATTTAGCGTTCCAGCACGGTGGCGTGTAGAAACCGATTAGGGGTATGGGTTGAGTTTACAGTTTACACTGCTATACCCCTTCCAAGTCAGCCCGCTTCCATTTTAGACTGCATCGTCACTTACCATCAGGTGAGATCGCAGTCAAGGGCTATCTTGTCATCGAATAAAAAAAAATTTAAAATCATAATATGATCAAAGCTTGACAATGTTTAACTTTTTCCAACAATTTTTTTCAGTGTCTAAGCCAATGTGTGTTCGCCAACTTACAAGTGGTAAGCAAGGTTTTTGCCCCTCAGTAAACACGTCTAGTTAAAAGTCTTCACTCATTATAACCGCACTGCTTCAACACAGTAAACAATCGCGCGCTTTAAAGAAGCCACTTACCAAGTGCGATGTATAGGTAAGTAGGTACTGAATTCATTCATTTTAGTTCAATTGATTTGATACTTATGAACTCATCAGAATTATATGAAAGCAATCGTGGTGGCCGGTGCGGCGAAGCGGTATACAGTAATTTTCTCTCTCTCTTTGTCCAAAAGCGAGCTAAATCTTCCTTATCAACGACTAATCAGTAAACCATATAACTTTGTCGACAGAGTAGTAGACAGTCAATGATTTCTACTAACACATATTATATTAGTGGACAATTCGGTCCGCCGAAACAGGATTCTCGCATGGCCTGCAAGCGGCAGCGGCAACCCTATCGACGTCCTACCGGTGCTGCATTAGAGTGCGGTGCGGTTCTGTCTTATGAGTGATAACCTTTATGCTTGAAATTAATGGTCGATTACGGAAATTCCACAGGTGGACTCGAGGGGTATTCCCCGAGAAGCGGAACTGTGGAACAAGGTGCAATCAGCGGTGACATCGCAACAGTCGCGAACCCTATTGAAGGACCAGATCCATGCTTGCTTTCAAGAATTACAATCTGGTAAACCTACATAGCTTTTCAAAAATAATAGGTATAATTCACCTTTATTCATTTACCAGCAGGGTGAGCATGGGCAAGGGTCATATTATCCACGGGTAAAGGATAAAATGTTTATCCCCTCAGATTTATCAACCCGTCGAGCATAGGCCAAACGGTAGAAATAATATCCACAGGTGGATACTTATAGGAATATACTTCTCCTTTCCCGTGTCGCCATTTTTAAAACATAGGGATAAGATAATTTTATCTCTCGTCAGTGGATAAAATCGGGGATAAAACTTTTGTCTCTTGTTTGTCAATAAAACAAGAATTATCAAATTCGGTTTACGTTTGACGAAGTTATGGAGCAAAATTAACAAAAACTTTCATCCCCTATCCCGGATAAGCCTTATTGTTTATCAGGATAAAAAGTATCCTATATATTGACCCGGAGTATCAGCTACCACTATACCAAATTTCATTCAAATCCGTTCTGTAGTTTTCGTGTGATGCGCGCACAGACAGACAGACAGACAGACAGACAAACAAAAAATTCAAAAAAAAATGTTTTGGCCTTAGTATCGATAATAAAGCATCCTCCGATTAAATTAAAACATATTTAATGTACAGAATTAGTCCCGTTACAGTTTTATTATAAGTAGGTATAGATTGTGTACTATTACAAATATTTTGTTCAATTTTGGTGAAGATCTATTAAATATTATCGGAACATAACTTCTCACGGATAATAGCAAGCCACTCAAAACTTTTTCCACGCAGACCAAATAGTAATCAACTAGTTAGGAAATAAGATTGGATTGAAACAAAGAAATTAATGGCAACAATTTTTTTTCTATTATATTTCAGAATCTGAAGACAATGGGTGCTACTACTCGAATAAACTGGAAAGGTGTCTCATGCTTCGATTTTCCGATAGAAAAATTAATGGAACCCAAAGCACTTGACATGTCTGACATTTGCCGATATACCTACCCAAATCATGACAAGCTTTTTCCTCATAAAATAAAAACTAAATGTAATATTTTATCTTAACTTAGAATTAGTATTTTAGTCAAGCAAAACAGAATAAAGTCTGCAATAAAATTAGTAATTCATACTTCTAACCTGCTTCTAAACCCTAAAAAAAGGTAGATTTAACTAACTACTAAAAATTTAAATGGTTTTCTGTAGAAGATTTATTTTTAGCGACTTTTAATCTTTAATTGAAGCTCCTTATTTGACTTGGCTAGTCACATTGATACCTAAATATAAATAAAACAGCCAAGTACCTATAGGTAACAAACTCTTTATTCAAAACCTTAGGTAGTCTATAGAATCTTGGTTACAAGTACAAAATAACTGGATAATTTGGAAATGAGAAGGGTTGTGGAAAATAAATGACCGGCTCGTTCAGGTCGACGTCTTTCAGCTCGTGAGGATACAACTGTTCTGGTAAAGGCTCTCTTTCCCAAGGGTGTACGGGTTTCGACGACTGAAATATATAGATAGCTTATCTAAGTTTCATATCTGTATATAGTTCAAATTCTAAACCTAGCCAAACTAGATTTCACATTGTTCTTAAATACATCTGGGCGGAGTTTGATTTTTTTATTAAGTATTAGTTTTCTAGATTTTCCAAAATTCTATATACGATTCTCAACATTTTGAGAGAGGCTATACCTAATACCCGTTTTCATCAACGTTCCTTAACTTTTACGGTTTCGGTCAATGTCGTTTTCACAAACTTTTAGGGGACACCTAAAGATGTAAATGACTTTGAGTTACGGTAAGGCATTTTATTTAAGGGCTACCTACGTAAAGAGATGATCCCACTTAGGAGATGATTTAGGTATGGTTGGTGAAAACGGGCATTAATGTAATCTTTAAATCTTAGTTTTAGTAGTTCAAGTACTAACTTCGCTCCCAGATTAAACTGGTTAACTCACAACAGAGCTTTAAAATTTTGAAACGTTTTTACAAAGCACCAAAAGAAGGTTTCAGGGTGGTTAAACCACCTATAATAAAATTATTATTATTATTAGGTAGGTACATTATAAGCTTTACATTCCTGGCAAGATCGGGTACGGACAGGCGGGCGCGGCGGGGCGTGTTAACATGCGGATTGCCGACGTGTGTGAAAATAACAAACTACCCACGTTTCGCTCAAATTATTTTGAAACAAAGAAATAACGTTAAAGAAGCTTTGAGCGAATCCTACCAGCAAATCTTGTTTCATTTGCATTATCATTTACGCATTTACATATTATGCATGATATTTTTTCCATTTTTACATTTACGAAGGTTGTGTTGTGTTGTGCCAAAAGCCGAATTAATGCTTAGGTAACCTGACTGCATACAAAAAAATAGTGATTTTCAATAAAAAAAATGCGAATCGATGAAGACAATTTAGTGATTCCAGCCGTACCGCCCCGCAGGTTGCCTTCGCTCCCCGCAGTCGCCCAAGCGTAGCTTTACGCGTATTTCTATAACTCCTACAAGTAACCGCCACCTCTCTCACCTGGGCCACACACTATATAGTAGGTCATAAAAATCCAGTTTCAGAGCAATAAACCCAACTAAAGTCCATAAGTTTTTGTTGTTGATAAAAAAACTAATTTTAGTGAAGTAGGTACCTATCTGTTCCATCTCGTTATTTAGATCTCCGTTTTATTACTTGTAGGGGAAGCACCTTATTACTTGTGTTAAAATCTCCATCAAAATAAAAATTGCTATCCGCGTCTGTTTGTTTACCTACTTAGTTCCTCTAAACTACGGAACAGAGTTTGATACAGTTTTCAGTATCGTTTTAGTTTTTTCCAGAAGTTTTTAAATAGGTATATGTCTATAACGTATATAACACTTATGTTATGTGCACTGTTTTTTGTTTATTTAACTATTACAAGAAACACGTTTTCTTTATGAAAAAAACTGTGTGAAATAACTCTGAAGGATTTATACTACTAATAATAATGTCCTCTCGACCGAGTCTGGCCACAGCGGCCAATATTCACAGAGATTAGCCATCTACGCGGGAGCTATTATAGTGCACAAGTGTGTGCGCAAACACAGGTGCACTCTCTATTCCCTCACTCTCATAGCCCGATGGGACGGAGAATCCGACACGACTGGACAGAGATCAGGCGCAGGTCCGACGGCTTTACGTGCTCTCCGAGGCCCGGGGGTGACTCACCACCGACTTCCTAACTCCGGGCTAGTACTGAAAATTTCTTAACAGAAAACTCAATACATTTTTGGCCCGACCCGGGAATCGAACCCGGGACCTCGTCATCCGTAGTCGAACTTGCTAACCACTAGACCAACGAGGCGGTTATAAGTTAAGTATAGTTAATGGTTTGAAGTCTTTTTTGAAGCACGTAGCGCGATCCACCGACTAATTTAAGATTTCGAACTGGCGTCTGGCACATTGTAAATAAAAAAAAAAACCATATTCAAAAAACCGAACTCATCAGCCTGTTCGATAGATTAATAAAATTATAGAGGTCAGTGAACAGAACTGTCTCTGAGAAGAAACTATTTTGCGGTTTTTATAAAGCACATGCAGTTTTAGAGTATGTTCAAAAAGAGAACCGGGGCGTCGCGGTGGCCAGCGAGTTATCGCTATTTAGAGGGATCAGTGTTTAGAACAGAGTACAGACTCTATCTTTTCTATGACATGCAGTGGGTAGTAAGTCTAGCAAAATAGGTACCTAATATAAAAAATCGAATGTTGATCTATCTGAATCAAACATTGAGGTATGAGGTTTACTTACACACATAGCGACAGAGGTCACGATTAAAAACATTATTGACAATATTTGAAACTTCAATTTATGCATTTCTAAAAATAAAACTGCGATAGTAAATAGGTAATAAATAGTTTAATATTTTCAATTTCAGTGCAATAAGGCTTAAGGCATATTGCAGGAGAGTTCATAGATAGCAGCATCCATAATAAACTGAACTGTATCTCATTACATATCAACAGCAAATCATAAGCAGAACACTAATGAGCACAGGTCTCCTCTCAGAAAATCAGCCTGATGCAAATTGTTAGACTACATTACTTATATGGGTGATTCTACGATAAGAGGTTTCAAGTCCATAGAGAATACGACCACGGAGAAAAGTAGCTGTTTTTTCATTAAACACTTATATTATGATTTTTGTTCTATTTATTTATCTTTTCACGTAAGGGCAAGTCACTTTATGCATATTTTATTAAAAAGTCAAAAAATCAAAAAATTCAAAAAATTCAAAAAAGTCAAAAAAGACTTTTTTGACATTTTTGACGATTTTTGATTTTTTTGACTTTTTTTGACTTTTTTGACTTTTTTTGACTTTTTTTGACTTTTTTGACTTTGTTGACTTTTTTGATTTTTTTTACTTTGTTTGTTTGCACTAACCTTATCTCCCCTGGTCAACTAGTTTCTCTCCTGACATTTATCTTGCCAGGTGAAATATGGCAGGTGAGAGACGTTTTCATGATAAATTGTATTGTTTTAATTGACATAAGAAGTTTTTCGGTACATTATGTATCACACTTTCCCTAGTCCATCATTATCTAATTAGACCAGTAAATGCAAATAAATTGAATGAGTAATATAACTTTTATGACTTGCCAGGTGAGAGACACAATGACCTCGCGAAACGACTACTTTGAATCAACGGTCGCAACAACTAACAAATGACGGCGCTCTTAACGGCTCACGTGTTTTGCATTACGAACTACACGTCAGTAGATGACTTTGAGCACTATTTGGAATATGGCCGTTTTATATTTGTGTTTGTAGTAGCGGAATGAAATTTTCTAGAGTAGATACCCAAAAACAGTGGGACAAAAGTTAAGTTTAAAATATATTGCAAATAAATAAATATTGTTCTATTTTTCCTTAACAATACTTGAATACATTTATTGAAGTTTGTGTTTAACATATTTTAGTTTAATAACTGATACAAAGAAAGTATGTATCGTTTCAAATTAAACTGAAACCGACAGAGGGACAGGCCAGGTTAGAGACTTTTTTAGACTTTATAAGGAATTTCAGAAAAATATACTTTAATTAGGCATTGAATCGTGACGTTATTTAATAAAGTACATTTAGGTGATGTTTTTCATAGCAAAAAATAACAACATATAGAGTAAAATTTCTATTTTAAACTGATTGCCGCACAAGTTACCTCTTATTGTAGAACTACCCATATAAATACTTAACCACAAATATATTTTGTGGGTGAAATATGTGTCAGATCACTTAAACTCTCTCTATGGCAATGTGTCTTGAGCCTAAGTACATTTATTGGCAGTAAAGTAGGCAATAAAGTTCAGTTCAATGCACGGCTGGAGCTAGGATTGATAAGTTTAATGTATTTAATGGTAATGGAGGCTTGTATCCACACAGTTTAGGTTTGGATTGTAAGTGTTTCATCCACCTGCATAGATGAACTAGAGATTCCTGCTCCAAAATTGTGAGGCGCTCCTGAAAAGATAACTCTCATTAATAAACACTATAAAGTATCTAATAAGTTGACAGATAATAAAATATCACATAATGAATAATGCATTAATTGACATTTTGACCATTTTATGTTTTTACCAAAAATGACCTCAGAAGAGACTTACTATTAATATTATGAATATGAAAGTGTATTTGTTTGTTGGTCCTTCAAACATGCAACAATGGATCAAGAGAGCAATGTATTTTTTTGGCATGGGTATGGTTGAGGATTTGCAGAGTAACACAAACTTTTATCACCTGAGGGTTCCTACATAGAACCCAGTACTTTAATGAAAAAACTATGAAGAAAATTCAAGTGTTGATAATTATTAGTAAGAATGCAGTAAGTAATACAAAGACAATTATTGCAATAGTACTTCACTTACCATCAAAGGATATATTGTGTGATATGCGGCAACATCAGTTATTGTCAAATGATTTCCAGTCAAAAATGTATTTTTCTGTAAGCCTTTGTTTAATCCCTGCAATTATTTTAATAAATCAATATGTATCCCTTAGAGGGTGGGACATGTTGTTTTGACTCTTAAGAAGATAAGCCTATTTAAATTAGTTAAGTAGGTACCTTTAAAATTTGTGATTTTTTCAAGTTACCAAAGTTGATTTAGTAATTAAAATGTCTGGCCTGACTTATACTTCTGATGGTGATGACCTGGCAATAAAACTAAATATTGAAAATATCAATTGAATAAATACCTGGAGAAAAGTTTTGGCAAATGTCGGATTAGTATGCGCTTGGTTTGCATACATAGATATATGCTCTAACCATTGATAGCTCAGTAACATTTCCACTCGACTCATTGAGACTCCGCTCTTTGCAGCCAGTCGTAGTATTATGGTGGCAAATCCTTCCACATTTTCTTTATCTAAAACTGTTGTCAGTACCTGTAAAAATATTTTGATTTAGAAATAGGATAATTTTTATTTACATTACTTACACGATTAGGTAATTAATTAAAAACCTCGTACTTTATCGGTGTTGTAACATACTGTACCCACTGATGTATTTAAGTATTTACCAACTAATTTAATTACATCCATTATTAAATTATATTCATAAAATAATTCGCAATTTTTTATCAATGTTTCTACTTTAACTTAAAAGTTAGGTTAGTATTTGGTATTTACTTGTAACCACAGATTAGGTATTAGTCAAAGAGAATGTAAAGTATTAGTTACTACGTAACAGATGCGACAGTGACTTTTTCTTATAGGTAGGTACCTATTTCGTAAACGAATAAACGGTTTATCGTTTGTCAAGTAAGCAAAAATTGTGCCACCTGTGCTCTGTGGCCTATTGTTTGTCTCTGTGGTTTGTCTGTGCTTTGCATTGTGAATTATATACTCTTTTGTGCTCTGTGATATCTACGCTTCTGTGATATCGTTGTGCACTTTATCACAGACTACAAACCTAGCTCCAAATAACAAGCTCTATGCGTAGACAGAGAAGGCAATAGACGAAGGTACTGTGTAACCGCGACTGAAATAGAGATAACATGACGTAACGATGACGTCACATGACAAGTTTGAGTTTAATGTTGCCACAATAACTGCACTCCCCTGTTACCCCAAATTAGATGGAAAATTCTTCCCAGGATTTTTAAATAAAACGACAAAACAGATGCTGAATTGTTTTATTTTTTAAATAACATACCTACACATATAAGGTTGTCTGGGAGAGATATACCTATTAGGGTAAGCTTCTATTTTTTACATATATCTTAATATTGTGTGCAATAAAGAATAATAATATTAAAAAAAGTATTTTTAAAAAAACCGACTTCAACCACCACTTAAAAGTATAAAATAATTTTAGTTTGTACACGTATTGCGGTTGAAGTCGGATTTTTAAAAATATTTTTTTTTATATTAAAGTTTTTTAGTGTAGTTTCATAGGACCAATTCACTAGATAATTTTTTGATCCTTAAAAAAAATATTGAAATGCCGAATAGAAATTTAGCATATGTGAGTCATTTTGAAAAAAGATGCATGTAACACAAAGGAATATTTTTTTTCGTTACACAAGTTACTAGTAAGAATGTTACACAAAATAATTTGTAAAGAACAGTTTATAATTTTCCTTCAATCGAGTAATGCTATTGAATTAAAAGCAACAAAAATTGTATATTTAGTCATCAAAATCATCATGAATGAAATTAACAGTATATTCCTTTTTTCAGGCAGTCGTATAAAACTGCAACTCTTCATAGTTTAAGTAAATAATTATTAAAAAAAACATAAAAAGTCTGCCTCTAGCTATTTAAAAATGGCTTTAAAAATTAAGAACTTTGCAAATAAAATAATTCTTAAGATCGCTAACAGTTCTCGACTGGTCGTTGGACATTCGAACGAAACTTCAGAATAATTCAGAACAGTAACCGACACTATCTTACTGAATACACTTTAATCATCGCCGACATATATTATGTATCATCATCTTTCTTTTCTTTTCTCAAAATATTGAAAAAGTAGCCAAAGTAACCCGCCGTTACGGTATGTCAGAGGACATTACTAAAAAAACCTATCTCCGTGCCAAATTTTAACCATATCGGTTTAGTGTGGCGTGATTGAGTAACAAACATCCATCCATACATACATCCAAACTTTCACATTTATAATTTATTAGTAGGATAGGGAAAATCGGGACATTGTATAGGTACCTAAAGCTGGCAACACACATAGATGCTAAATTTTTCTTATAACTGTCAGTTTGTTTCGCACAAAAGTGTGGCGACCTTGAAAAAAACTGGTTTCACGATGAGGGACAAAAAATTGGGTAGCTGCGTCTCTGTTTATCACATTAGTAACTTTATTTCTGCTCTTTTTTTAGTGTGAGTGAGAAAGAAATCGTCACTGGCTCTATGTCTTCTCTCTCTACGGCTCTATGTTTTTATTTACTTTATCAGCTGACGGCCTGATATCATTAAACCTATGATATTTTCTATATTTACATCTTATTGTATAAGGCTTTTCTAATTTTATATTTGCACATTTGCGCTCGCGTCGTATAAAGTAGGTACCTACTCTGTAAGTCATGCTTCACCACTCGCCGCGTCTAAGTCAGCGAACTAACTGAGGAAGTGAAATAGGTATAATAGGTAGGTACCACGTACGTCTCAACATTGACGCCGGGAATTTGGGAGATGGGAGATGAATAACGTGGTTCCGTACCTAACTGTGTTCAAATCTTGCGTTTGTTTCGCTACTCATACTCGCACCACACTCGCACTATGTAATTATGCCTTAAGTAAGTTTTGTAGTCGTTTATCTGTGGTTGACATTTGACATTTCTGAATTTGACAATGTCAAGGCTATTGGATTTGTAGTGGATTTTATCAATTTTATCGGTGATTTTTGTGTTCGGAAAACAAAACTTATCATCAGCAAACAATTTAAAGCTATTGCTGAGATTCCCATTTAGCTCGTCAATAAAGAACTAGCCTCAACACTGACCTAGAACACGTAGTCTGTAGAATAGTTCTACGTGATCTCAAGTGCATGGAAAATAGTAGTAAATATATAGATGAATAATAAAAGTTATTCTTTCCACCATTCGAGAAACACGCATAGTTTTTATCTAGATGGACACAAGTTAGTCCTAGCCTACTTTTATTCAGCATTTTAATAAATTACAATTTATCCTTAATGTTGACTTTATGCCATAACTATTTTCGAGTGACATCAAATAAAAGCCCTAAAGATGATGTGCAGAACTTTAGTAAAAGGAAATTTGCCTTTGGACTGTTTATTTTATTTCTTGTTAGTGTACTGTGGGTGGTTTCATCGGAACTAACAAAGGTATATAACTAAAATTTCTTTAGTAAGTTAAAAAATACTTTGAATATTTAAAACATAGTGGTTTTTAATATTTTTCCAGTATATTTATGTAGAGAAGAAACTAGAAAGACCCTTCTTAGTAACATATATAAGGAGTTCACTGCTCTTTGTGTATCTACTAGTACTATGCTTCACACCACCTACAAGAGATCCATGCCAGCCTGCAGACTACACAGTAAGATACATTTATATTAAATACTGAATGATGCCCACAACTTTATCAGTGTTGATTTAGGATTTATAAAAACCCTGGGTTCTATAATTTTCCCTGAATAAAATTTTTTTTTTTTCCATTACCAGAATTCAAACCATCTCTGTGGCAAAGATGTGGCTGTTAAATATTATTAAGATACAAAATTTTTTTATACTAAAAAGTACCTGAGATTTCTCGTAAATCTAACTGATACTATCTGCCTGAAAAACTCTCATTAAAATGGATTCATCAAAAAATTCGCCTGAATAGACATGATTGTCTATTCAGGCGAATTTCACAACATTGACAATATGGGCTTCTGTCTTGTTCTGTTACTATGTACCTTCACTTCATCCTGCAATATTTATATTTAGTCTGGTGGACTAAAGTGCTTAAGAATATAATTAATTAAAATATATAATTTTTCTTTCAGCAACTCGTAGAACCAACAGCAGAAACAGATGATGAAAATTTTTATACAGAAGCGAATAATAGTTTGGTAAGTAAAATCAATTTTATTAATTGCTCAGACCCTTCTTCGTTTCCTGGGAATCTTTTCCGCAAGTAGGCGTCGATTCGCCCGTTTTGCGTGCTCAGACGCTTATAATCAACTGTAAAGATCCTAATTTAATGTGTTGATAATGTGTACACTGTACCTATACATAAGTAAGGTCTTGAAAAGCAATACAAGGTTTATACAATTTACAGTATATATCGCACATTATGATGAGATGGACTGGCCTTTATTAAGGCCTACAAGGGTCTACTTTCCCCCCGCAGGGGCCCACCCTAATTTATGGGTACATTTATTGTACTTTTGATTTGATTTTCATTTAAATGTATATGAACTATGTACCACACTGTATAATATGTACCACACTAAATACTTATATGTTAGTGTCGGAAATTAAACATAGTCTTAAAAGGACTGCAGTCTATCCATATATTCAGTCCATAATAATCCATAAAAATTATTAATAGACTGCTGCTTTATGTATATTCAATATTTTTAGGAAACTACCAGTCAGGGGGGTTATTCAACCCCAGTAGGAGCTCAAACTGCGCGCAATCTGGTACATAAGATTTTTTTTAATGAAATATCCATACTTTTCTTTTGTTTTATTTATTTATGTATTGTATAATAATCCTTATGCATATTTATTTTTCCAATAAAAAAAATTTAAGACAGCTCTACGTTCTTTCTGGGAAGAAATAATAATGTGTTTCCTACATCTGGTTATAAATAAGTATGATATATTCTATTGATTTTACTTTATTTATTCCTATACAAAATGTGAAGATATCGAAAATCACTACACTGCATGTTAACTAAACCCTACACCAACACACAGGCTTAAAAATTAAAAATACAAAAAAAATATTTATTTACGAATTGTTTGCTTTCTAATTCCATTCATAACTTATCTATCAAGTGTGCAGACTAAGGCTGAAATCTATAGATTGAACTCTTACTCAGCTTAAATTCAAGACAAAGTTAAAACAAGACAGATTTACGTCAGAGCCTATTTTAATCTCTATCTTGAATCAGAGCATGCTCTATAGATCTCAGTATTAATGACAAGACAATTAAAATGTTGATATTGATCAGAATCCTGGATCTCCGCAATGAAATCAATCTTATTTCGATATGATATGATCTATGAATATGATGATATTCAATATGATCGAAATATTGGTTTCATCAAGTGACATATACAGTGGCATCAATTTTTGTAAATTTCTAGGGTGATTCTACATTTATTCCGGTCCGAGCTGGGGAAACGACGGACAGCGATGACGCGGCGCCCAGAGCTGTGCGCTTCAACAAAGTGGCCGAGGTATTTGTGCTGTTTGATACGACCACAGTACAAAAAACTCGAGAGGTGTCAAGGGACACCCGGATGGAACGAAGTTCAATGCGAAATAGAAATGAAAATATCTGGCTTCCTTTCTATAAGAGAGAGAGAGACAGACAGAGAAACATGCGACGCCGCACAGCTTACAATAGCTTACTATAGCAAAAAGTGTCGTGACAACTTTTCGTAAGAATTTTTTCCGTCTAGCCCCCTTTCACAACGCGCGATAAGGAACTTCGTTCCAACAAGGATGTTTAGGCAACTCGGAACTGACGCCGCGATCTTTAGAAACGTCACTGTATGACAGTAAGTTATATCAATTTGTCATCTGAATGTGCCAACTGCCAATAGAGTCTTGTCGTACTGTACGGGAGGGTACATAGTTCGCAGATATTTATCTATTGGCGCATCGGTCCTATAAAGGATACTTTACTAGAATTTTGTCATTTCTTGTATAGAATAAATGATGATACATTACAACATAAGATACTTTATTATATGCTATGTCTGTCTCTTTTTTTCATTTAAAAATCTGAACCAATTTCAACAAAGACAGCTTGTATCCTGATAAAGAACATAGAGTCCTGTACATATAATAAACATAGGTCTCATGGGGTTTTTGAACCATGTAACTCAACGAGGATGAAGGCATTGGCATCGGCTAGTTTTTTTTTTTTTTTTCAAATATAAATTCAACACGCTTTGTTTTATATGGCCTTTCAATTATTAATCTTTAAGTAGCAATTCGATTTTCAAAGGCAATTAATTAATCATACCCACCTCATTATTTTGCCGATTAAGATAAATCGCACAAAGTAGGCAAAGAACAAAAGATAAAGCAATATTTGTATTGTTTTTTATCTACGTAATATAATACACATAACTGTTTAGCACACAATTAATTGTAATGTATGTGGCTTATAAATTTTGAAGCTGATAATATGTTTACTATAATAATTAAATATATTGGTTTTATGCACATACTAGACGATGCCCGCGACTTCGTCCGCGTGGATCAAGGTTTTTCAATTCCCATGGGAACTCTGTAATTTTCCGGGATAAAATGTAGCCTATGTTTTAATCCTGGGTATGAGCTATCTCTATTTCAAATTTCAGCCAAATCGGTTCATTCGTTGTGGCGTGAAGGAATAACAAACATACACACACACACACACATACACATACAAACTTTCGCCTTTATAATATTACTAGATACTAGACTAGATAGACTAGATACTAGACTAGACTAGATACTAGACTAGACTAGAAGCCCGCGCCGACTTCGTCCGGGTTGAAAATTAAATATTTGTTCTTGTGAGCCTCTTATAGGAGACGATTGTCAATAAGATCACCACAGGAACCACACGAATATCCCGCACCGATACCCGCCACCGTGCCCCGCCGCGCCAGCCGGCACCATTTTATTATTTTGTCGCGCGGAAATATTAATTTTCCGATATCTGCTAAGATATTTATTTAAATTGTATAGTGTAAAGGGCAAATATGTTCTACATTAAATACTTACGATAATAAACATATTTATTTAGATACAGATTGATATCACATCGGTTAAAGAAGCTTTGAAAATAATTCATTATTTTTAATCAAAATTTGAAAGACAGAAATGGTTACTGTAAGTTATCCTTAGAATATAGACATATGCTATCGCGGACTTTTTTTTAGAACTCTTTAAGAGGAACAATTCACCCATACATTATTTTCATCCAATAACAGTATATGACCCAGCGCACGCCTTGAAAACGTTTAAGAGTCAAAAAAATTTCCGACTTCTTTAACAAAATTGCACATAATATCTAGCCATAAAACATTTATTAACATAATTATAGCCTATAACCATCTGGAATAATGTACCTTTGAAATGGTAAAAGAATTATTGTAATAGGTGCGGTGGTTCCAAAGTTTGGGAAAACTTTGAGTTTGATGCTTTAATTCAAAAGTACACATAAAAAAAAATATATAAATCTTTTTATTGCAAAAATACAATCGTAAATAAGACATCGATAAATACACTTCTAACGATGTATAATATTCATATATTTTTTATATTCATATATTTGATATCCTACTTAATATTATCTATGTGAAAGTGTGGATGTTTGGATGTTTGTTACTCAATCACGCCGCAACGACTGAACCGATTTGGCTGAAATTTGGTACAGAGATAGATTATGGTCTGGAGTAACACATAGGCTACTTTTTATCCCAGAAAAAAACAGAGTTCCCGCGGGAATTAAAAAACCTTAATCCACGCGAACGAAGTCGCGGGCATCAACTAGTATTCATATATTTTTTATATTCATATATTTGATATCCTACTTAATATTATCTATGTGAAAGTGTGGATGTTTGGATGTTTGTTACTCAATCACGCCGCAACGACTGAACCGATTTGGCTGAAATTTGGTACAGAGATAGATTATGGTCTGGAGTAACACATAGGCTACTTTTTATCCCAGAAAATAAATCCCGCGGGAATTACAGAACCTCAGTCAGGCATTAACTAGTAAATAATAATTTTATTAGCTCTTCTGTAAAGAAGTGTAATTTTGATTTATGGTAGTTTAGTAGGCATGCAACAATCACAAGCTTCGCTTCGCCAGGTGCGGGTGATGTCGGCGGCGATGGCCGGCGAAGCGCTGCTGGCTCGGCTGTCGTGGTCCGCTTCGCTGCGCGCCACGGAGTACGCGCAGCGCCGCGCCGCCGCCGCCGCCACGAGGCGGCATCTCAAACTTGCGCTTGTGTTTTGTTTACCGGTCAGTATATACACAGAAGGTCACCAGCCCCCCGATTCAGACCCTTCCGATAACTTATTTATCGATCAATTCGGTTTGTTACCGTACGATAACATATATTTTCAATTCGTAAATGCTCTTGTAATCGAATGTATCTTGTCGATGTCGATAACGTAGGCGATACCGAATCGTATTCTCAAACAAAACGCTCTGAATCACACGACAATTTTTTTTTATACTAGATCGATATCTAACCGTATCGACACGGTATGTTATCGAACAGATCTGAATCGCCCCCCAGGAACCCTACAATATATTTATACCATACTACTTACTATTATTATACAATGTGTAACAAAAGTGTGAAATAACCCTGAATGTGCTCATGAAACTGAACAACTTTCCCCAAGGAACATAGGTCGAAATGTGAAAAAAAATGTGGACCTCCCATACAAAATCGACGATCAGCTGAATGATTTACTAGTAAAAATTTTTTTTACTAGTAATTGTTTGTTTCTGTGTTATGTGGTGTACAATACAATGTATTCATTTCATTGGTCAAGAGTTTTAGTCAGACTAACGAATAACAATTGATTTTTTATGATTGCAGTGGTTCATATCAAACTACCTGTATCGGTTAAGCCTGCTGCACACGAGCACCTGCTCGGCCACGCTGTACACGTCGACCACGGGCGCGTTCGCTCTGTCCATCGGAGCGATATTCGCTCAGGTGCCGCACGACCGATTCTCACTCTCCAAGTGTGTTGCTATCCTGCTCACGACAGCTGGACTGGTAAGGATTAGAAAGAGACAAATCGATTACGTACATGCCGTGATACCAAAGTTTTAGACACTTTAAAAAAAAAAGCTTTATCAACTATCAAGTTATTTTCTGCAGATTCTTAAACAATTTACATCTATTAAAATTGAAGTGTCTGTTTGTGGTCGCTAATCTCGGGAACGGCTGGATTGATTTTGACTGCACTTTCATTGCTAGATATAGCTGATGTCATCGGAAGTAACATAAGTTACTTTTTTAACCGACTTTTGAAAAAGGAAGAGAAGGAATTGTGTTTTTCTACCTATGCATATCGATATCTCCGTGATTTCTAAACCGATTGGCGTGAAACTTTTTTTAATCGAAACAAAAACTTTGCGAAATGCTTCCATAAAAACTTGGGGTTCCAACTGCTCAATCCTGATACTGCAGGGGTACTGCCCACTGAATTGTGGGGATTTAGGAACTATGTCGATTGTGAATTAAAGAAGCGAACGAAGTCGCGGGCGTCCGCTAGTAAGAGATAATTGCGATCGATCGTCACTGTAGCAATCAATTTTAGACAATCCTACAGCAGATCACCTCCCAAATGAGAAGGTATAGCATTTAAGTTCCCAACAACCCTTGCAAAGTTCGACCATTCCATAGAACAAAGTCTCATCTGCTAAATTCACAACTTGAAATTTGAGCCTTAAAAGTCACATCTGCAAGGCTCAAATCTCAAGTTATGAATTTAGCAGATGAGACTTTGTTCTACGGAACGGTCGAGTTGTAAGTTTTACGAACTTCGTAACGTAAAGTAAGTTTTTGTCTTTGTAGGTGGTTTTAGGAGTAACTGAAAGTCATCAAAGCAATTGGACGGCCGTTCTGGCAGCGATAGGCTCCGCTCTCTGCTATGCTGTGCATCTCATACTGTTTCGTCAAGAGTTAAGAAAAGGGGATGGCATCAACTCATGTCTGCTCGTCGGTAAGTACCTTTTTTTTTAACGTGGGGGAAATCTTCTTTAAAGATACCCGAAAACGTGGGTTAGGGTCCTGGGTTATGTGGGGTTTTTACCCACTAAAACCCCCTCCATAGCCAGTAAGTACTTGCAGTTTTCTTATTTTGCACCATATGCGTGCAATCATAAGGTTCAAGTTCGTTTAATAACCAACGGATCAGGTGAAGGCGTGTTTTGCACCATATTGCTGAAATCATAGAATAGAATAGAAATATTTTTTATTCAAATAAACTTTTACAAGCACTTTTGAATCGTCAATGAATCTACCACTGGTTCGGAATGCCTTTCCTGCCGAGAAGAGCCAGCAAGAAACTCGGCGGTTGCTCTTTTCAAAAAAAAATTTGTCAGATTAATGTAATCTATAAGTGTTATATAGTCTTTGGAAACTATTTAGGTTTAAGAATTATAAATCTGTTTTTAGATTTAAGATAATTAACACTGTATGTTTCCATAAAAAAAAAAAAAAATAAATAAATAAATAAAAAAAAATTTTACAATAGTTAATGAAACTATGCTATGTATACAGTGCTTCCACGATGAATTTTCCTGAGTACAGTAAAAGCTCCTTATTCGCGCTTCCTTCATTCGCGTTTTCACTATTCGCGGATTAAAAAATTGTGACCCAATTCCTATATTCGCGGCTAGATTTCTTTATTCGCGGATCTAATCGGTACGTCGGTACATACATAAAAAGGATTCCAATAGGTATCAAGCCCCATATCCTTTGTAAACGCGTCGTCAAATGGACTAATATTTGATAAATCTCAGTGAAGTTTTAAGAATGGCAAATGAGCTTTGTGATTTTTTTATGAATACTGATCCGTCTATAGAACAGTCTTATTTTTAAGAGGCAAATTGCTAATGCCACTGCTGAATATCAGTCTGAATTGAAGGAGCTTTTAAAAAGCTTCAAGCAAGAAAAAATTACAAATTTCTTTAAACCATTGCCTAAACCTGAAAATAATAATTAATAAAATATGGTCAAAAACTTAAATTAAATTGTTTTTTTTTTATATATTTGTTTTTTATTTTGTCACCCAGGAACGTATCCCCTATAATCCCATACAAATTGCCATTCCATATTCACGGTTTCTGTATTCGCGGCATATTTACGGAACGTATCCCCCGCGAATAAAGAGCTTTTACTGTACAATACAAATACAATCCAATACATGTTAAAACAGGCAGGCAAAAGCAGACCCATTCCCGTTGGTGATAAGGTTCAAATTCATTGGATTACAGAGCGAATCAGGTGCAGGGCCAGGTGTCTTGACACTCCCTACTTCCTAACTCCGGGCTAGTACTGAAAAAACCCAATACTTTTTTGATGTGATCCAGGAATCGGACTCGGCACCTCCTCATCAACAGTGAAACTACTATTACACAGTAGAGCAACGAGAACAGACTCTACCAGCCAATCAGAGATCATTGCGATCTGTTACATCCCTAATTCACTTATTGCTGAGGCGCTAATATTGCAAAATGTGTAATTCAACGATATACTCCGATGCATGTATTGCTGAGATGCTATTATTTAGGAAAGTGATATTCAGCAATACAAATGTCTATAAAAACGTTAATACGAGAGAAATCAAACTAGTTCTGATAATTAGCATAATCGCTGCCCAGCCACGGACCTGGTTTTTAGCCCGCCGGTCTGGTCCAGCAAGGAAAGCTACGATCCTGAAATAGTCGCCATAAGACCCTATTGAGGTTCCGCGAGTCGCGTAGTCCAAATTAAGTAGTTATTAAGTGATTTAAGTAGTTATTACCGTTATTGTCAGAAACAGTGCGAAATAAACTAAGTTCCAGTACGGCCCGTGATTTTCTTATAAGACCGCCGAGCCTAGGGACTAACGGATCGTTACAACGATGTAGTCGTTTTTAGAAAATCCCACAACTGATCTCTTTCCGGTCGTGTCGGGTTTTTGTGAGAATGAGGGAATGGAGGGTGCACCTGTGTTTCCGCACACACCCGTGCACTATAACCTCGGTCCGGCTTGGGCATTGGCGGATCTACTTAAAGGCAGGGCCCCGCGAATACAAAGGGCCCCCAACTGAACTGGGGGTCTACTCTAATTCAACGAAAAACGAAATATCGATCGAAATTTCGCGTATTTCCTGCCACGGTTCGTTTTCGTTCCGCAACTTCGTTCGAACGAAAATGTTTGACATTTAGATTTTCTAAACCTACTCTAATTGATAAATGTTGCGAACGAAAATTTGAATTTGACAGATGATTGTTCGGAACTTAACTCCTGTACTTAATATATAGTTCGGAACTTAACTCCTGTACTTAATATATATATACTTAATATATATTACTATACAGGGTGTCCCACGGCTATGCCACATGGAGGGGAAGTACCTTAAATATTGGAGATGGAACATTTTACTGAAAGAAGACTTCATTTTAATTTTAAAAACAATTTAAACTGCATTCATAGATTTTTAAATAATTGCCTGGTTGAACCGGGACTCGAACTCGCTATACGAGAAAAAAAAATTAACCTGTAACTTTATCATACCGATCGGAAGGCTTCATCGTAAGGATTATTTTTTGTTAAATAACATAGCATGAGAAATAAAAGGAAGACCATTAAATTTAGCCTTTGATGTAAAATTTTGTTCAGAAAAATGAAAAGCTGACATTCGTAGCTCTGTTGCAGCGGGACTGAAGGACAAACCAATAAATCAAGAAACAAACACACTTTCGCATTTATAGGTAATACAAGTAAGGATTAGTAAGGATAGTAAGGATCGGGAAATGATGCGTACTTCTCGAGTGGGTACTCATTAGTAATAGTTCATGTCAGTTGTATGTCGATACGCCAATGTCAGCTTTTCATTTTTCTGAACAAAATTTTACATCAAAGGCTAAAATTCATGATCTTCCTTTTATTTCTCATGCTTTGTTACTTAACAAAAAATAATCCTTATGATGAAGCCTTCCGATCGGTATGATAAAGATACAGGTTAATTTTTTTTCTCGTATAGCGGGTTCGAGTCTCGGTTCAACCAGGCAATTATTTAAAAATCTATGAATGCAGTTTAAATTGTTTTTTAAATTAAAATGAAGTCTTCTTTCAGTAAAATGTTCCATCTACAATATTTAAGGTACTTCCCCTCCATGTGGCATAGCCGTGGGACACCCTGTATATACAGGGCGTCCCACGGCTATGCCACATGGAGGGGAAGTACCTTAAATATTGTAGATGGAACATTTTACTGAAAGAAGACTTCATTTTAATTTAAAAAACAATTTAAACTGCATTCATAGATTTTTAAATAATTGCCTGGTTGAACCGAGACTCGAACCCGCTATACGAGAAAAAAAAATTAACCTGTAATTTTATCATACCGATCGGAAGGCTTCATCGTAAGGATTATTTTTTGTTAAATAACATAGCATGAGAAATAAAAGGAAGACCATGAATTTTAGCCTTTGATGTAAAATTTTGTTCAGAAAAATGAAAAGCTGACATTCGTAGCTCTGCTGCAGCGGGATTGAAGGACAAACCAATAAATCAACAAACAAACACACTTTCGCATTTATAGGTAATATAAGTAAGGATTAGTAAGGATAGTAAGGATCGGGAAATGATGCGTACTTCTCAAGTGGGTACTCATTAGTAATAGTTCATGTCAGTTGTATGTCGATACGCCAATGTCAGCTTTTCATTTTTCTGAACAAAATTTTACATCAAAGGCTAAAATTCATGGTCTTCCTTTTATTTCTCATGCTATGTTATTTAACAAAAAATAATCCTTACGATGAAGCCTTCCGATCGGTATGATAAAGATACAGGTTATTTTTTTTTCTCGTATAGAGGGTTCGAGTCCCGGTTCAACCAGGCAATTATTTAAAAATCTATGAATGCAGTTTAAATTGTTTTTAAAATTAAAATGAAGTCTTCTTTCAGTAAAATGTTCTATCTACAATATTTAAGGTACTTCCCCTCCATGTGGCATAGCCGTGGGACGCCCTGTATAGCTACTCGTGCTGATTCACTGATTCACTGACTGATTGACTCATTGATCACCTCTCCTGTAAAATTTTGTATGGAATAATTTTTTTTCACCCACCGTTTCGTATAGAGGACAAAAATTCATTCGGAACAAAAATATGGAGAGAGCTGATGATTGAGGATTTCGGAGACGGGTGAGGAGCACCGGCCAGGGTATCGAAGATAGGTGGGGGGTGTTCGACCAAATGTCACTCGAAACCTCATCCAATTGGCAAAGAGCCGAAAAAAAACTCCAAAATGGCGGATTCAAGATGGCGGCCATACAAATTTTGTTTGTGTCTATCTCGGAGAGTATAAGAGATGGAAGAGTGGTTTCTTGGCAAAAGATGATCAGGAGCCGAAGTTCCACTTGGTGAACAGAAAAAAAATTCAAGATGGCGGAATTTATTTTTTTCCATACAAAATATATGCAAGACTTTAATACGGTTCCTTTTCAAAATTTCTGATGGTTTCGTAGAGAGGACCAAAATTCATTTGGAGGAAAAATATGGAGAGAGCTGATAGTTGAGGATTTCGGAGACGGGTGAGGAGCACGGCCAGGGTATCGAAGATAGGTGGGGAGTGTTCAAGCAAACGTCACTCGAAACCTTATCCAATTGGCAAAGAGCCGAAAAAAACCTCCAAAATGGCGGATTCAAGATGGCGGCCATACAAATTTCTATGGTGTCTATCTCGGAGTCTACAAAAGACGGAAAAGTGGTTTCTTGGAAAAAGATGATCAAGACCCAAAGATCTACTTGATGAATAGAAAAAAGTTAAAGATGGCGGATTTTTATTTTTTCATACAAATTATATGGCGAATTTATTACGGTCCCTTTTCCTGATAGTTTTGTATAGAAAACAAAAATTACTTCAGAGGAAAAATATGGAGAGAGCTGATGATTGAGGATTTCGGAGAAGGGTGACGAGCACGACCAGGGTATTGAAGATAGGTGGGGGGTGCTCAAACAAAAATTATTCGAAACCTCATTCAATTGACAATGAGCTGAAAAAAAATTCAAAATGGCGGATTCAAGATGGCGGCCATACAAATTTCTAAAAAGATGATCAAGACCCGAAGGTCTACTTGGTGGACAGAAAAACCGCGGTTCGCTTTAGCGAGCCGCGCACCCACGCACCCTACTAGTATAATATATAGACATTACATATACCTACATCACTACAGAAAACAATTTCTTGTCAAAATGGCAATTAGTTGAGTACTTAGGTAGGGCCCCTAAGCAGTATTAGCCCAGGGCCCCACAAATTCAAGATCCGCCCCTGGGCTTGGGGCGGGCGGTACATGCGGCGGGTGTGCGCAGGTGTGGTGGGGTGCGCGTGCGGGTGCGCGGCGTGGGCGCTGGGCGGCGCGCTGGCGCTGGGCGGCGTGGAGAAGGCGGAGCTGCCCGCGCCGCGCCTGTGGAGCTGGGTGCTGCTGGACGGCGCCGTGGGGCCGCTGCTGATCGAATCTCTCTGGCTGTGGTGAGCAAGGATTTAAATAATAATAATAAAACGTTTATTTGCAAGAAACATTGTACAAAGAAGATGTTATAAAGTTACCGTGACCACCTCCGTGGCGCAGTGGTGAGCGCTGTGGTCTTATAACTGGGAGGTCTCGGGTTCGCTTCCCGGCGGGGGCAATTTATGAATTTATAATTTCTAAATTGTCCCCGTCAAAGACGTGCCGCCAAGCGATTTAGCGTTCCGGCACGATGGCGAGTAGATTAGGGTATGGGTTGAATTTACACTGTTATACCCCTTCTAATAACTTAGAAGGGGTATATCATCTTAGACTGCATCGTCCCTTACCATCAGGTGAGATCACAGTCAAACGCTATCTTGTCATCGAATTAAAAAAAAAAACTTTAGAAAAGTGTCTCTGTTTCGGGGGTAAAGAGTAATCCTTTTTGTATGTCAATCGGATGACAATGCAATATTATTGTGACATTGAGCTAATCTGATGATGGAGCCGGAAGACGGCTATAGGAACTCTGTAATAAAACGACGGGTGTTCGTTCTTCCACCAGGCGCCAACCCAAATCAAACACTTTTTCAACTTTAGAATATTTATATTAAAGATTTTAAACAAACGGGTTTTATTATTTTCGTATCGTACACTTTACTTTTACAAGGCATGAAGCAAGATGATTTTTTCACAATAATTAATTTCGTTCAAGTCAAAGACTACAAACAACAAAGACAATTTTACTCTATATAGAATCATGGAAGTAGACAACACATAGATACCGATATCGCCTACCTTTAGATTTGTCGCATTCTACCTTTTGGCAGAATGCGACAAATCAAAAAAGCCATGGAATATACTACTCTCTATCGAGAGGCATAAACAACGGGACCATCGAGTTTGAACTTTTTAATATATTGCTCACTCGCCTACGTGTGGACGCTACTTACAACTTACTACTTATTACTTAACTCGCTACTGTACTTATTGAAGTGTAAATCGGTGTTAAGTGCGGGTGGTGTGCGCAGGGGCCGCTGGCTGACGTCGTCGCAGACGGCGACGGCGACGCTGGCGCTGACGCTGCCGCTGTGCGCGTGCGCCGAGGCGTGGCGCGGCGCGGGCAGCGCGTGGCGCACGGCCGCCGCCGCGCTGGCCGCCGCGGGCTGGCTGGCCGCCGCGCTGCCCGCCGCCATGCCCTCGCCCGTCGCCTGGTTCACCGCCAGGCTGCGCGCCGCGGACGGCTTCACGTGAGTTTATACCGTTACTAGATGATTGCCCATGACTTCGTCTGCGTGGATTAAGGTCGATTCCGGCGGGAACTTAATTTTCTAGGATCCTTTCAACCGAATTAGTTCATTCAATTTGGCGTGAAAGAGTAACGAACATACAAACTATCGATTTTATAATAGTGTGATATATCCTATATTTTTGCATCGTAGAACACGATTCGGAATCGGATCGCAGAAACGCGTAACCGACGAACACGTTTTAAAATTTGTTTTTTCTTTCGAACCACTTTTTAATTATTAGTGCGGTAAGAGCGTGCTGTGCGCTGTGTTTGACGCGTCGCTTACGACTTTCTGCGAGAAACCACTTATTCACCTATTAAGACAGCTAAGGAAAAATAGATTAGATATAAAAAAAAAGATTATACTCGGTCATGTATGTACAAGAAAATATTTAAATTTTTACAGGGCCATCAGAAATATATCGGAATTGGACGAGCAATCGGAAGCGCTGATGTCGTCGGACGAGCCAACGTAACCCACATCGAGCGCTCGCGTTGGCATCGCTTCAAGTGTTAAAATCGCGGGGTTTAGTGTGACCACACCTTTTACGGCGCAAACTAATTACGGGTCGACCTCTATTATAACTTCGCATAGGTTCTAACAACAAGTCAAAATTGGGTATTTGACTATTATTGTCAAAATGTTGCCATTAATTACAATCGAAAATGTAACATGTGAGAATAACATTTGTAAAAACAGAAAATAAATCGCAAAAAAAAAAAAACAAATAAGTTATAAGCTGTTTTACTGCGACTGTATCTGTCTCTTTCTAAAACGAAATTTTATATGGACACTATGGAGCTACGGAATCGTGAAGTCATGTTGCAATAGCACTCTCTTTTTCTAACAGGAAAATTAAAAGCTCTATATTTTCGACACTAGTTAAGATATTCAAAAAAGAAAAATGAAATCGTGTTATAATATTAAAAATCTTTTTTAAATATAAAAAAAAATTTAGTCAAATGCCCAATTAGCAACTTTATAGAAGAGAGATAAATGTTACAACTGTACGATTCTTTTAAAAATTGCTATAGTGTGATGATTGCAATCGCTTCTAATTGGCCGATACTCACTCGCTATTGGCTAAAATGCATTGTTGCAGAGAGAACGCGATAAATTCAGCCTATCACCACACTTGAGACCGCAGTAATAATAATTGATCTCATACAGTACCTCCTGTTTCCAAAGGTTTGGGTTGTTTGATGGGTAAAATAAATAAATAAATATTTATTCAGCTCAGCACACATAAATAAAAAGATAAAAAAATATACATAATTAGAGTAACACTAAATCTATGACATAAATTGGGTATGTATTATAAAAAAAAAATGCGTGTTAAAGGTGAAAAGGCTACTGCCTCAGTATACGAATGCGTCAGGGTAGGAACCTGTTACTTTTTATTAGTATTTAGTGTTTCTCTCGTACGTTTTCTTGTTTCTGATTGACTGAAACGTCTCTCGATTCTCTAGTGAATGACATCAAAATATCAAAAAAGGAAGTGATGGTGTTAGAACTTATATTAGTATGTTACTAGGTCTCCACTATATTCGAGCTAGCATTTGGACAGAAGTAGTTTTTTTCTAACTTTTAGGAGAGTAAACATTGGAGCATATTTAATTTATCAATAACTCCTTATTCTTCTACTATATCACTACACTAAGCACTTATATTTAAGAAAAAAGTGTTTTCCAAATTTTCAGAGAGTGAGGCCGATCGTCTATAATAAAATAGGGTATTTTACTCTTTGTGAGAAACAAATCGGGACTTTGTTTATCTATACTATACATGCGCGAAACGGTACCCGCCATGATTACGTCATCATGTCAGTAAACATAGAAATCAAGAACAATTTTTTAACAACCAACAACTATAGTAAATAATTAATAATGTGATAGCATCGATGTGTGATAGATATCTTAAATAATGAATATCAATCATCAAAGTGATATTTACAAAAGTAGACTTTCCACTTGAATCCACAACTTGTTGCTTTTACATTATTATAATAATGGTCTAAGACATAAATTACAATATATTGGGTTGTTTATAAAAATACACATGTACATTCGTATATTATATAGGTTTTCTCGGGACACTGTTTTCGTGAATTTTGCATTACAGCCAAAGCCAATAGTATTATATGTCAATGCTCTTGCACTATGCTTTTGAACGCATTACACACTATCCAATGCAAAATGTAGCAGCGATTTCACCCTCTTTTGTTTATTTCGTACGCAGTGTTGCGGCTGATAGAAGCGAGATAGCACAAGTCTATTAATTCTATATTTCAAATTAGAACATAAACATTTTAACTTTCGAATAGTAAGGGTGAAGTTAACGTCAACGAGAAATTTTGTATGAAAATGAGAGAAGCGCTTTTAGACAGCGAGATTTACTACCTGCTGCATTGACGAATATTGTCGAGTTATGACTTATAAAAGTGAGAGCCATACATTTTTATGAAGATGTGCTCTCTAGACTCGCTCACTCGAGGCGCATCCCGTGGATTTTTATAAAAGTCACCCGTTGACGTCACGAGCACGGGAGGTAACTTTGAAAAGTATTCAAACTTTTTAAATTATTATTTCTATCTTAATCCTGAAGTCTGAACTTTAAAAAAAACATAGAGCTCTCTAAAGATTTTTCTTCCTTTCTTATTGATCTTAGCCCCTTTTTTCTTCATTGCTTATTGAAATTTTTATCTATATTTAAACCAATATCTTATTCATTTATCTATTTATAAGCAAGCCTTACCGCGAGTTAAGCTAACTTAGCTTAGCTTTAGTTCATACAACCTGCTCTGGCTACTAAGCGAAACTTCGAGAACCAAGTATAAAGTCTGGCTTCCAACTTATCCTATCATGTCAGTGACGTTTAACTTTATTATCGTTCCCATAGATTGCGAAAAACCATATAACTCTTAATGTGTTTGCGCCTTAAATCCTAGTCTATGTATATAGCAAATACGTCACTAAAGATGGATCCACGCTATTATTTATAATAATTTAACATGTTATAAAACATATTTTAGTAGTGTGGACATGTTATAAAGAATTTGTAGTTGTAGGCGTGTTATATAACATTCTTATATTATGTTATTTAAATGTGGTCATTAGTTATTTATATTTTAGAATGTTATAGCAAAATTAAATTACCTGGACTCGTCGACCTAATGGACGTTAGACTTGTAAAACACAATTGCAACTGTCGCACTGTTATAATAACCAAGTTCGGTGGCGCGGGAGTTGCATCATTATAATTATAATGTGACAATTATAAAAAGAAAATGATATGGCCATGTCCCTTTTACTTAACAGCTGTGAGTACCTGTGCACTCGTGTGTGTCTCACAGGTGCAGGTTTTTCATAAAACCTTTTTGCTAATACTACATATGGGTGCAAAAGCCAATAATTCTAAATTATTTTTTTGTGTATTTTGTTCTTTTTGTATCCATGTGTGTGTATTACGCAAATAAATACATTCTTTCTTTTTTTTTTTTTTGTTTCTCTTCTTTTCGTTCTTGTACATTATTTATGGCAGATTTAAAAAGAAGGGACGCAAATATATACCTATCAGTAGCTCTTTTAACGCTTGTACAAGATGTGATAAATATGTAAAAAGAAAAGAGACGCAAATATTTTCACCATTACCGTTAACCATGTCTCTTTTCACACTTCTACATTATGTTTATGGTAAAAAGAGACGGCAGATAATATATCCGTGTGTCTTAGCACTCTTGTTCCTATGTCATTGCAATGGCGGATTGTAAGCAGAAACTACAACCTTATCACTCTTGTACAAAATGTGACATACCTAATAATATGTTAAAAGAAGAGACGACAAATAGTTATACACATGTCACTTACTACCAACTCTTGTACAGTATTCCTAGCATTGAGTGTATTATAAGCAAAGTGTGCATTTTTTAACATAAGTAAATAGCGAACAAACAAGTAGGCAGATCACATGTTAAGAATACTCTCTTCAATATCACATGATCGTTATGTTATAAAATGTTATGTTAACATTAATTACATTACCTACGCAACTCAGAGTGTCGTATTATGTTATTTTTTTTTCAAAACTTAATATATTTTTAAGTAAAAAAATAAAGACACTTGAAATTTATATTAAGTTAAATATTTTTTACACTAAAAATAGATATGTTTCAATGATCATAACTTCCAAAACAAATATTATCATTTTCCATTTTTTATTATTGCGAGGCATAGATAATGAAAAGATAAATCGATATCGGTCTGAGTTATAGATCTAGAAAAATAAAAAATAGATTTATCAACGTAATACGCTTGTATGAATAATTATTTAGAAACTTTTTGTTGCTTACATTATTTTCAACATGATGGTCTTCTAACTTGGGGTTTTATAAAGGTACCTACCTAACATCATAGATACATATGCCTAACATTAAGGCAACGTTATAAGAAAGAAACACATTTACTTACATAATTTTTTTTTATCAATATAGGTACCTGGATACAATCAGTTGAAAACTATAACACTATTTAAGTACATAACAATTATATTTATTGTAGAAGCAAAATGTAATTATTTTTGACGCAGCGCAGTATTGTGTATATTGAATGGTTTTCTTTTTCAATTAACTCATTCATAGCAATAGATTTTATATTTTAAGATAAAAATTAAGGAAAATAATAAAATCTTTAATTACCAACAGCACATTTGTATAAATTTTTACCTACCTTGCATTTCTAATTCCAGCATTAAAAACTAACTTTGCTGTACACAATTTCTAAAAACCAAAATTGGCAGCGCAAATGCTGTATTTTCCACAAACATATAAGAGTTTTCCATCGAGAACTTTGTGACAAGGAAAACACTATTTTTAGACTAATTTAGTTTATTGTGTACAACAAAAATAAGTACTTAGATGCCAAAGGAACATTGGTACTATTTTTTTTGTTCGATGACAAGACAGCCATTGACTGCGATCTCACCTGATGTTAAGTGACGATGCAGTCTAAGCCGATTTGGCACAGAGATAGATTATACTGGAACAACACATTAGGCTACTTTTTATCCCGGAAAATGAGAGGTCCCGCGGACATTCAAAAACCTTAAACGTAGTCGTGGGCATAAGCCAGTGTATTCATAAATGCTTGATTACTGTTTCACTTCTGATCGATGTCGATAGTTTTGAAGCACCCTCCTCGTAGAGAGAGAAGACATAGAGCCAGTGACGATTTCTTTCTCACTCACACTAAAAAGAGAGCAGAAATAAAGTTACTAATGTGATAAACAGAGATGCAGCTACCCAATTTTTTGTCCCTCATCGTGTAACCAGTTTTTTTCAAGGTCGCCACACTTTTGTGCGAAACAAACTGACAGTTATAAGAAAAATTTAGTATCTATGTGTGTTGCCAGCTTTAGGTGCCTATACAATGTCCCGATTTTCCCTATCCTACTAATATTATAAATGTGAAAGTTTGGATGTATGTATGGATGGATGTTTGTTACTCAATCACGCCACACTAAACCGATATGGTTAAAATTTGGCACGGAGATAGGTTTTTTAGTAATGTCCTCTGACATACCGTAACGGCGGGTTACTTTGGCTACTTTTTCAATATTTTGAGAAAAGAAAAGAAAGATGATGATACATAATATATGTCGGCGATGATTAAAGTGTATTCAGTAAGATAGTGTCGGTTACTGTTCTGAATTATCCTGAAGTTTCGTTCGAATGTCCAACGACCAGTCGAGAACTGTTAGCGATCTTAAGAATTATTTTATTTGCAAAGTTCTTAATTTTTAAAGCCATTTTTAAATAGCTAGAGGCAGACTTTTTATGTTTTTTTTTAATAATTATTAACTTAAACTATGAAGAGTTGCAGTTTTATACGACTGCCTGAAAAAAGGAATATACTGTTAATTTCATTCATGATGATTTTGATGACTAAATATACAATTTTTGTTGCTTTTAATTCAATAGCATTACTCGATTGAAGGAAAATTATAAACTGTTCTTTACAAATTATTTTGCGTAACATTCTTACTAGTAACTTGTGTAACGAAAAAAAATATTCCTTTGTGTTACATGCATCTTTTTTCAAAATGACTCACATATGCTAAATTTCTATTCGGCATTTCAATATTTTTTTAAGGATCAAAAAATTATCTAGTGAATTGGTCCTATGAAACTACACTAAAAAACTTTAATATAAAAAAAAATATTTTTAAAAATTCGACTTCAACCGCAATACGTGTACAAACTAAAATTATTTTATACTTTTAAGTGGTGGTTGAAGTCGGTTTTTTAAAAATACTTTTTTTAATATTATTATTCTTTATTGCACACAATATTAAGATATATGTAAAAAATAGAAGCTTACCCTAATAGGTATATCTCTCCCAGACAACCTTATATGTGTAGGTATGTTATTTAAAAAATAAAACAATTCAGCATCTGTTTTGTCGTTTTATTTAAAAATCCTGGGAAGAATTTTCCATCAAATCTGGGGTAACAGGGGAGTGCAGTTATTGTGGCAACATTAAACTCAAACTTGTCATGTGACGTCATCGTTACGTCATGTTATCTCTATTTCAGTCGCGGTTACACAGTACCTTCGTCTATTGCCTTCTCTGTCTACGACCCTCCTTAATGGGCGGCCATTTTATGCGATAGCATTCTGTAGGTTTGCAGCCTATTTTCATAGGTAGAGCATCTCCATTTCCTACCTACGATGGAGTTACATCGGAGTCCTATAATCTGAATACCTACTCGAGTAAGGGAGTACCTACTTCTTAAGTATTCGAGTCGGTACCTACTCGAGTCGGCCTGACTCGGCACATCTCTATATTTGGCCCAAGAGAATATGATCACTTCGCATTTGGCATTTTGTCATTGACATTTGACAAGTTAACTCATTGTTGGGTCTTGGGTTGGGTTAGGTTATAGGTTAATAATTTTTGTAATATTTTAAAACACACTAAATATAGTTAGTCAATTTATGACCGAAGAAAATTAAAACTATGTTTAGAAATGTATTTATTTCAAAGTAGGATGTCGCTGGTTTTAAGATTTTCCATAAAACACGCCTTACCCATAGCTGGACTAACAAGTTGCTTAACGAAATCTAATGTAGAAAATGTTTACACGTACAGCACTCATGCCACAAAAGATAATGGATACAATAGCTTCACAGACTGGGAGACTCTGAGCAAGAAAAAAAAGGTTAGCAAAGCTATGAAAGCATATCTAGAGAGAGCAAAGGAACACGATGAATTCATGAAAAGGCAAGAATTTGAATATAGTATTGGTAAAAGACATCTTGCAAATATGATGGGAGAAGACCCAGAAACGTTCACACAAAAAGATGTAGATCGTGCGATTGAGTATTTGTTCCCCAGTGGTATTTACGATCCTGCGGCGCGTCCGCTCATGAAGCCACCGGAGGAAGTGTTTCCCGCGAGAAAAGCTGCTGAATTCGATGAAGCAGGCCGCCCACATCACTTTTTATTCTATACAGGAAAACCCAACTTCTTTAAGTTGTTGTACGATGCAGCTGAAAATATCCAAATGCTGCACAAATTTGAAGACAACGTTATTCGGAAGAAAGCAGCACCAGATCCAAACGAAAGTCTCAATTTAAATGCTAGCGTTTGGTTGACCAAAGACCAACTGGAACAAGTGTTAGTAGAAGGCCTCAATGATTTAGAATATGATAACTTTAAATTGGTCATGGAAAGGCTAGTTTCGCAACCATACTCTTATAAATGTAGGGAGTTTATTGAGAAATTCAGAAAACCACTTTCCACTCAGAGGTTTGCTTTAGAAATACCTAAACCTAGTTATGATGAAAATGGACGTGCCTTTGTGACTACCTATGAATGCCTGCGGAAGAAGGCAAGAGGCGATGTAACAATTAAATCCCCAGGCACAGGGAAAATAACAATTAATGGCAAAGATTTAACATACTTTGAGGACACACAACCCAGAGAACAAGTCATATTCCCATTAATTTTCACTGGGATGCAAGATAAAGTTGACGTGGTAGCCAATGTAGAGGGTGGTGGTCCTTCGGGTCAATCTGGAGCCATCAGATGGGGAATTGCTTGGGGTCTACGCAGTTTTGTTGATAAAAATATGCTTGAAGCCATGCAAGTTGCTGGCTTGCTAACAAGAGACCACAGAAGGCGTGAACGTAAGAAGCCTGGCCAACCTGGCGCTAGAAAAAAGCCTACTTGGAAGAAGAGATAAACATTTTTGTAATCTATTAGAAAACCTGTCTGCTTAGTAAATAAATAATACAACTAGTTAAGTTTTACATATTATTTATTGATAAACTCAATTCTTTCTAAATTTCTTTCTCATAGTTTTCTTTCTGCCGCCAATCTTTTTCTGAAACATGGTATTCTTCCTCTCCTTATTGTAAATTCTCTTTTTCATTAATGACTTTAATTCCCTTCTTTCTTTTTGACCATCATTTTCATACGGCTTTCCAAAGAAAATCAACCCATCTGTAATACAAATGGGTAAAATAAATGTACTTAGCCATAGAGCAGTCTTGCCACATTTGTCAATTTAGTTGACTTGCATGACTTTTTATACATATATAATAAATCTGTGGCATAACTCAACTAATTGATGGTGCAATTGAGTTGACTTGCATGACTAAACTAACTGGTGGTGCAGACTAGTGACACCCTGTCATTAAGAGCCAGCTCACGTTTATCATTTTCTCTCGCACATTCTAATATTTTCAATTATTGTAAAATCTCAGTATACTTTTGAACTATTTTTGACGTATTTGTTTATCATATACCTAGGTTTTGATACAGAAAAATGGCGACAAAATTTACTAGTTGCTTTTGCCATTTATTTAAATACAAACTAGGCATAAGACATTAGAAATATGTCTAAAATATCTGTAATTCTATTGTCAAGTATAGTAATGAACCACTTAGGTCCAAAGTATACTGAGATTTTTACAATAATTGAAAATTGCGAGAGGGATGCAAAATGCAAACTGACTCTTAAAAATCACTTGCTTTTACAATTATAAACGTGAGGAAACCTGCATGAGACTTTGATGCACCCACTTTTAAAATCAGAGCTTATTTCTCATTTGACGAATTAACTAACCAATTAATATAGTCATTTTTACAGTTTCAATACAATAAAGTCAGAATGTGAAATGGTGAAGTAGACCTAGTACCTTTTAATCGAGGATCAGTCATGGACAAAAACAATTTTTCTCTCCACACAGTTTTGATCTCAGTAGTTTCTGGTGCTTGTTTCATATCATTTGTATTTATATCTTCCTCATTTTCAGATTCAGAAGAATCATATTGAAATGGATTTTTTTCACCAGGGTCCAGAGGGTTTTTGACTTTGGTATCTTTTTTAGATTGTAGGGGAATATAATTTTCATTATCAACATCTTCAGTAGCATCTGTGAAGAAACAATTAAGTATATTAAATTATTCTATTAAAAATAAATGACGAAAAGGGTGAAATCACGTCATTTGACAGCAACAATTCACAATTTTATTGACAGAGTTAAAACGAGATAGACATATGACAGTGCATATTTGTGTCTCGTTTTAACCTCTATCTTGAGTCTGAACAGAGTCAGAGTACTTTCAGAGTCTATAGATCTCAGCATTACTGTACTAGAAACTGTCTTCAAAAAGAAAAATACCTTCTTGTTGATCATCCTCTTTTCTAAATAGACTCCTCAAGCTGAATGTAGTAGGCTGAATCATAGTATCTTTTAGACTATCGCTTATTTTGTAGAACTGTTCCTTAGAAACTTCAACTTTTTCCACAACACGCTCCGGTTCCTTTTGGCTTTCATCCTCTTTAGTCTCTTTAGATTTTTTCTTTTTGGATTTTTTTGTGTGCTCTTCTGTACTTACTGGGACTAAATATTTGGCATGCTCTGGCTGCAAAGGGTCAAAACGCAACATTCCCAGCTTTGACCTAAAATTATTTAATTTATATTAAATAGATTTTCAGAGATTATTTATTTGTGGGCTTTAGTTCGTTGATAGTAAACTAGTTGATGCCCGTGACTTCATTCATGTCAATTAAGGTTTTTTTAATTCCCAATTTCTTCGTTTTCATAATAAAAAGTAGTCTAGTCTAGTCTAGACAAGACTATAGTCTATCTCTGTGCCAAATTTCAGCCAAATCGGTTCAGTGTTATGGCGTGATTGAGTAACAAACATCAGTCCATCAATACATTCAAACTTTTGCATTTATAATATTAACCAAGTGTAAAAGTGAAGTGGACTATTAATTTGGCAACTGGCGTGCACATTAAACTGTCAATTAATTGACTTATTTAAGTCAGGACTTTGGTTTGGTTGGTGGATTTTTGTCAATAATAAAAAAAAATGCTTAGTTTGTAAAATCCCAATGTAAGGAAAATTTGGACATGTAAAAAATGTGAGACTGCTCAATTTTTTGGAGTTATGCGTTTACTACATAGCGTACATCACTCGCGATGGTTGTAAGATTTTGCATTATAATATGAGTATGATTATACTTACTTTGTTTTGTTTGAGGTATCAGTTGATTTTGATTTAATAGTGACACCAAGTAAATCTTGCAATATATTCATCTGTTTGGATTTTTCATCAACCTGATTTAAATCTACTTCCTCCTGTTCATTATCACCTTCATCTTTTTCACTATCAGAATCCTCAACAAATCGTTGATCTAAGACGAAACGTTTGTCAGATTTGTATCTGGATTGTAAATCTAAAACCTAAAAAAAAAAACTTTAAAATTAATTAACAAAATAACTATATATTTCTAGGTGCTATTTCCTTGCCAAACATACAACAAAATAAAACTGAAATAAATTAAAACTACTACTAGTTACATTTACAAAAAATACACGCCGTCCAAGTGGTTGTTATACGAAATAACTAGTTATTTAAAAAATATGTCCATTACGTATGTCAGTTAAAACTTCTACAGTTGGTGCTAAATGTATATTTCTACTGAGGAGAAAGCAAAAGTTAGCAATTGTTTAAGACGAAAATAAAATTCAACATAATTTAGATTTGAAAATGATTTTGGAATCCAATAGAATATTTTCCATCAGCAAGAATATATGTAGATCTGCATGTTGATGATGCAAAAATGATTGCATCAGTGTAATGATCGCAATAGCCTCTAACTGGCTGGTACCCTCCCGTTATTGGTTAAAATACATAGATGCAGCAAGAATGCCATAAATTCAGCCAATCAGAGGCCACTGCAATCATTTTTACGGAATCAACATAAGATGGATGGACAGATAAGATCTTAAACAATATGAAGGTGTTACATACTCTGCCAGACAATACTCACATACAAATATAATTAGTTACATTACACAATACACATCAGTAACCAGCTAAGACCTACATACAAAAAATTCATTGAGCTCATTGATTTCAGATATATTTGTAACAGAAGTATAATACCTTTTGACCTTTCTTTCCTTCATATTGTTTTTTGACTTCAAAATTTATTTCATCATCACTGCCCCCATCATCAAATAAAGTTGATTTGTGTTTGTTCTGCATGTCATGGCCATTTTCTGTTGTGATTTCTTGAACTGTACTATTTTCTTCTGTATCAGAAAATATTATTTTTTTATTTGATTTTTTGTCCTGTAAACAATAAAGTTATTGTAGTAGGAATAGATAAAATAACTTTGTTTTTCTCAGATAAATAATATATACATATAAAAATTCATTTTACAAAACCAACTTCAAACGCCACTACAAAGTATATCAATTGTGCCTATAAAATTTGAAGAGTTCCCTCCATTTCTTCAGGATCCCATCATCAGATCCTGACTTGATGATAATGGGAAGACCTGGGAAGTATACCCTCAGCCCATATTCCCAGGACTTTCAGTTGGTCCTTCAAATCCACCCAAGAATCAGCTGTCATTTTATATAACAATCAATCCAGTATAGAAAATTAAAACTACCAACATTTTACTACTTACAACACTGACTAACCCAGTTTTAATGATATTTTTCTTTTCATTAAACTCTTGCCTCTTTTTCTTCATTGACTCTTGCCTCTTCTTATCCGAGTTTTGTTTCTTTTCATCATTTTGGAACAAATTATTATTTTTTTTGTTACCATCCTCAGGTTTTTTGTTTTGTTTGTTATGAAATGTGTTACTGAGGTTTTTTTCATTAGATGTGTGATTGATTTCATTAAAAGGTTTGATTAAACCTGCTTGCTGGCCTATTTCATGTGCAGGTTTAACTTTAGACTTCTTAATATTCTTACTGTCCTTTAAGTCTTCATCGTTAAACTTTCTCTTATGTATATTATGGTGTTCTCCATTATTTTTCTTAATAGGCAGGTGTACCACTTGATCCTAAAACAAAAATACAAAATGAAATGTTGTTGTAATTATCGTTCTTTGTTACAATACCTACCATCATTTCTTCATAATTTGAGTTTTGCTGTAGGATGTAAGGAAAAAAGTTTTTGAGGAAAACCAGACATAAGCCAAAAATTTTGCAGTCCCCCCTCTCGTTTACCTGTTTATCAAGCTTATTCTTTGATTGTTCTCGTTCTCTTTGCAATCTTTCCAGGAAACTTTCACGAGCTCTTGTTACATATAGTCTATTTCCATGGAAATCTTCATTTGAAAAGAACTTTATACCTACAAGAACAAACTTGACATTAAAGTACAAATTAGACAAGCCTCAGAAACAGACTAATACCTAATTTAAGGCTGGTGTAGCCTAAGCTAATCAATTGCCCTTCTCCGAAGCTTAATGTGAAACATTTACTGCGTTTTTAAGATTGAAAGGAATGGCACCAAAATAGTTAGGCTGATTTGTTTAAGTTTATAGAACTGCTGCAGTAGGTGAGAAAGGCGGTTTCGAGAAACTTTTGAAGACACTTAAAACTTTCTTTAAAATGTAACAAAAATTATAGGTATAAACTAGATATCGTCCATTTAGAGGAGCTATGTAACAAGTTTAAGAGGCTGATAACTGTCTTATTGTTTACCACGGCACATGTTCATAACAAGCCTACTGCCTACCAATTTATTGAGGTTAGGTGTTCAAGCATTTTCAAAAGTATAGGTAATATTAAACATACTTTAATTAAACTTACATGATTCCACGTTGTAATTAGACGTGGATAAAGTAATGAATGCAAATCTTTTTTTGTTATCACTTTCTAAACCAGGTTTACACTTCAAATCAAAATTAACTATTTCGCCGTAAGAAGAAAACGCATTTCGTAGAACATGCTCATTAAAATTTTCTGGCAAATTGCCTACAAATAAGCGAGTATTTAGAGACATTTTTCCAAAAAATAGTTTTGTTTAAAAAAAATGATAATTTGCAGTGATTTTGTAAAATAAAAAATCGCAAACCCAAACAAATCAAACGAAATTTTCTTGACAAATCAAGGTTTTCGTCTTTCGTTCTCAAAGCAGGATGATCGATATTCATCGATGGTCATCGATGTTTAACTGTTTTAACATCGATGTGTTGACTTCGATATCATCGACATATCGATTTTTTAAGAATAAAATATCAAAACGTCAATTATTCTTGTTGTTGTTGTTGTTTTGATTGATGGCTTTTGTCATGCCAACACGGCACAAAACACTTCGCCAATATCACGTAGCTTGAAGAAAACACACAGGAGGATGCTCGGTTGAAATTGTTTATCTATTTAGGGTGCCATCAAGTGTGCATGTGCGGTTGTACTGGGTTCAACTATCAAGATTCAAGTTAAATAGTCATTAGCTATGACTATCAAGTTTAACTATTTTTCACTAGATGACATGATCAACGGAACCGAAGCTAATTTTTTTACAGAGTGTGCCCAAAAAATACTGGGTTTGTTAATTTTTTTCTAAAACTTCAATAACAATAAACACATTTGATAATTAATATAATAAATAGTTTTATTTGTTACCGAAAACATCGATGTTTTTAGACATATCGATGTTTCTCAATCGATATTTATACTACATCGATACTTTTGATTCGATGTTAACATCGATTTTTTTCTAATATCGAGCATCCCTATCTCAAAGAGTAATGAGTATTTAAACCAATGGTTTATATCGGTTTATATTCTCTTTGATTCTCTTGGTTTAATTTTTTTTTCAGTAGTTTTATACTCTTTGTTTTTTAGCAAAGCAGTGTTGCCAGTGTGAAGTGTCTATCAAAAAATGAAAGCCACTGACATTGACATACCTATATTTTTTATCCATTGGAGGTTTACTATGAAATAGTAAATGACATTCCAATTAAAACTTTCAATGAATAAAAAATGCCCATCAACGACGGTACCTAGGCATATTTTATCAATTGAAGGTTTTGCATCAGGGTATCGATCGTAATGACCTCTGATTGGCTGGTACCCTTCCGCTAATGGTTAAAATGCATTGATGCAGCAAGAACGCCATAAATTCATCCAATCAGGGGCCATTGCGACCGTTACACTGATGCAATCATTTTTAGAGAATCAACACGCTGTGCTCTTAACAATAGAGTAATGTAATACCACAATACATATCTTGGACTATGAAGCGTAGTGAGTATATACTCTTGGACTTTTAGTAATCTGTGGTGATGGCCGTTATACTAACGTTATTGATAAAATTCAAAATATCAAAATAAGACGCTCCGTGCATGTTCCTGATAAAGTTTATAGTGTATATTAAAATAAAACTGATACATACAAAGTGTTCATTTCGAGATGTTAATTCACAGTGCAATGAAGTTGTATATTTAAGATTGAAATTAACTTAAAAACTCTGAAAATGTCTGATACTGACGATGACTTAGTGCTACCTATTTATCATCCCCATGGAAAAATTGTGAGTTCGTTGTGATTATAAACTCTTGACGTAGTTTAATTTACAAAGTTAAATATCTTAAGTACAAAGTATTACCTAGATTGAATAAAAAAGTTGGCTACTTTGTAAATACTTATTTTCTAGTTTTATTAGTTTGATGTGACTCGTAAGAAATGTAAACAAATTTATTGTTTAATTTGTTGAAATTATCAAAAAGTTTAGTACATATTGTGTTACACTAATACTAATTATTTTTATACAAGAATGTCTCTTCGCAGGTCCATTCTCAAGTAAGCAATGTTAACAAAACAACTTACGAGCCATACAATAACATAATGACTTCAAACCGATTCATGGGCTTTGATCAAAGGAGCATGCACTTTAGGAGAGAAACATCGCCTATGTCTCTTAGAAGTTTCCCTGACTCCAGAATGCAATATCAACAGCCATATTCTCATAGTGCTCTGAGCTCTCACAATTCTGTGTACAATGCCAAACGTAGAGCACCTTCACCAGTTCAAAGTATAAGTAAGTTAAATCAACATTATCGTTACAATAGAATAGAAAAGCTTTTTATTCAAATTAACTTTTACAAAGTGTTTTTAAATTTTCAAGTAATCCTACTGTTGTTTTAGTTTGCTGTTTCAACCACATTTCTTATAAATAAAAATATTTAAATAAAACTCATATTATATTCTTTCATTTTATTTTTTTCTGAACTTAGCACAAAATTCAGGATATTCTGAAATTTTACTTTAGGAGGTAAAAACTGAACTTGGTGTGTAGTAGAGTAAGTTGCAGGTGTTCCCAGTAAGTATCTCAATATTAAATTATATATTTTTTTACTTTTTTCCAGGCTCCAATGTAAGTGTGAATGCTGCAGATATAGCACTAGCTTTCAAAAATGGCATATTTAATAAACATGAACTACGAATCATACAGGATGCTTACAAAAAATATGTGAAAAAGATGAATCGGAAAAGAATTGAAAAGAGGAGAAATTTAAAATCTTTTCTAAAACAATGGAGAAGAAAATCTGATGGTGAGTCGGGAGCTGAAGGCAGTAACTCTTCAATCAGCAGTGATGATTGTAGATCAACTAGATCAGCATTGTATACACATAACATACCAAAAGTCCAAGCAAGACCACCAAGAATAGACTTGAAAAGAATTACAAAGCAAGTGAGTGAAAATGCTATATATAAAGACTGTACAGAAAACTTAAAACAAAACTCTTTTAGGAATTTATTGACTGAACAAAGCAGAACTGTTAATCACAGTTTTATGCCTTATAACAACCGAAATATTGCATATGACAATAAAAACCTTGAAGCAGCTGGACCACACCAAGATTATTGCAATGACACTCAAAGTGCACCAACAGTGCTTAAAGACCGTTTAGCAAAAGATACTTCTGCACTTCTCCCAATTCAAAGGTTTAACATGTCTAGTGTGAATCAAAGTTATAAAGTATCTTATAAAGAAAAATCAAGGGCAGCACCACAAAAAGAGACTACAAGTAACATGAATTCAGAATCTGATAGTGATAATATTTTTACACAAAGCACGAGTACAGTCAATTTGACAAAGTCCAATACATTACATCAGAAAAGAGCTCTTGAAGATGAAAATATCAGTTATCCTGAAAGTAAGAGAAAAAAAGCAGCAACATCACCAAGTAAAAGGGAATCTTTAAAAAACATGAAAAAAATCACTGTTAAAACTAAAGACTTTAACTTTAAGAAACCTCTATTGCCTATAAATAGATGTAGTACACTTCCAAGAAACAAAGAACAAGAAATATTGATTGCCAAATCATCTCAGCCTCTTATTGGCAATGTTGAACCATTGATTAATCAATTGAAAGAAATACCTAAAAAAGTTATTACTTCAGAAGAAAAATTGAAAGAAATACCTAAAAAAGTTATTGCTTCAGAAGACAATTTAAGCACTAATAAGAAGCAAAAGAAACAAACACCTCAGGATCATATTAATGATACACTAAATAACAACACTGTAGCTGATACAGCACACAACTCTACTGATGTGTCTATGAAACCTAGTTTCATTAAAAGAAAATTATTCACACAAAAGCTGGATATACTTGATGATAATAATATTAGTAGTGATAATGGAGGGGTAAATAGTCCTCAAACAAAGTCACAAAGAGACTGCAGACAGAAGAATAAAGTAAGAAAGCTTACATCACAGTCTTGTTTAAACCGTGATGTCACTGATAACAATTACATGGATTTAATACATAAACTTGTGCCCCCTGACCAAATCAATAATCAAACTGTGAACAATGCAAATGTAGCAAACAACAAGAAGACCACTAAAGGTAGCCTTGAAAAAGATGGCAAGTGGGATGTCAGTTTAGCTGTATCTATGTGTAATAACGATAATACAAGTGATGTTTACACTGATGAAGAAATATTTGATGTTCCACAAAAGGACAAAGAAAAACCAAAACAAGTTACTAAGGAACCTGACGTAGCACCTGTATTAGCCAAAGCTTTACCAAAAGAGCAAATCGCAACAACATCAACATGTAAAGTAGTGTTACAAAAAATAACGGGAACATCTGGTGTAATAGGAAACAACACTGTTCAGTATGGAAAACAATGTAAGTTCAACATATTGAGTGAGAATGCACAGCAACCTTAATATTTATTTTATTTTACAAAGATATCTAAAACAAATGTATTATTCTTACAGATATAAACAAGAGAACTGTAAAAAGTTGTGTAAAATCTTTTTGGGATACAGACTTCGAAACTGATGCAGAAGATGCTTTAAACATATCTTCACAAAAGACATTTCAAAGATATCAAAGTATGTTTTCTATTATTTGATGTTGTAATTTAATTATTGTTTCAATATTGTTTAGTTTAAAATTTAGTAATCTGTAATGTAATAGCCTAATTTTAAATAATATCAGTAGGTAGCTTAGCAGTGAAGGAAAACATTGTGAGAACTCACAGAGCGGTTTTTACCTGATTCCGGAGCTGTGTCAGCCCGCAGCCTCTGTAGAATGCAGATATGTATTTGAAATTCAGTAGCATATTTCACGGCGTTTAAACGTGGATAGTAGAACCGCGCAGGACGCGGTTACACACGAGTTTGGTAGCCATTGACATAGATCGATCGTACATAACCACCCAACCTGGTTGGGTCCACCACAACGCCTGGTTTGTGGTCCTTTTCCGCAACCACGGCTACGTGACTATAACCTGCGGTGTCGAAATACAGCTGTATCGCAACCGCTGCGGGCGGGAAGGGTGAGTTTATTAAGTTTTTCACAGGTGTGTGAAATCTGCAATCAGCCGATGGACTATTTCCTGAACTCTTCTCATCCTGAGAGGAGACCCGTAGTTCAGATGATAATAATCTAATGAATATTTTTTCTTTTCAGTGCCAAGAGGTTCACAATTTTTAAAGAATGGGGACAGTGTTGTTGGTGCTAATACAAGGGGCACTATAATATCCACACAGAATAAACGCAACCCAAACATCAACAAAGGCAATGGAACTGAAAACACTCAAAGTTCAAAAGGCAAAATGCATGATAAATTTAACGAAAATAAAGAAAATAATAATGATGATAATATTCCGAATAAAAGAACTCAGAAAAAAAAAGAAGCAACTATGAAAACAGACATGAAAATCTTAAAGAGTACTAAAAGTGTTACAAATAAATTATCAAATAACTCTATTAACTCCTTGTCTAAAGATCAAAACAACAAAGCGAAACCCCAAAAGAGTTATATACTTAAAACATCTACAAAGAATAAGGACCAATCTCAAACAATATTTAATATATCAAGAGAAAGTCTCAGGCAAAGAAAAAACAGATCTATGAACGACTCATCTCTTACTTTGAACCATACCAAGTCAAGGAAAGCAGGGAACACATCTAGGGAAAGTTTAAGACTTAAGCAGAAAGCAGAAAAAAAATCTCAACTAAATGGCAATAAAAAAAGGTGAATATAAGAAAAGATTTATTTAAGTGGGCATTTTAAGTAAATCATAATGACGAGAGTCATTATATTATGTTGCAGTTTGACCAACGCGCCTAGCACACAAAGTTTGCCAGTTAAATTGTGTTAGTGTGAGAAAATATCATTAAAGTATATGGAAAATATTAGGTATATATATTTGACAACTTAATATAAATGTTTGAAATATGAATTGGTAGATGAAGCATCTGGTTGCTGGCAGAAAGGTACATCAATAATTGCTGCAGTCTCAATTTTAGTGTTTGGATGAATTTATGGAATTCTTTTAGCAAATTATTCATTGGGGGGGATTATCTACAGAACTTGGCGAAGTCGACTATTAAGTCGATATTCTTCATATTGAACTTGGCTCCCATTTCACGTTTATGCTTTTGATGGGATATACAGGCTAGCATTAGACTAAAATCACCTGATGGTAAGTGAAGATGCTGTCTAGAGCGTGTATACCTAGAAAATGTCTATTCACTCTTAATTTGAATTTTTTAAGATATTCAAATTATAGTTGTTGGTAAAACAGATGCCACTAATTGCATTCCAAATTTTGGCGGTTCATATCAGGAATGTTACCAGTCCATTTTAAAACATTGTTTTATGCCGTTGAACATTTTAAGTGGAATAATGTGGAAGTATTACTTATTATATTATATATAAATAAATTACGAATAGGTACTGCATCATTGAATGGATTATGTAGATTTATATAGTTTAATTTTATTTAATTTTAATGTGTGTCAATTCTGGTGTATGCTACCTCTCAACTAGTTTTTCGGTATAGAATGGTAGCAAAATAAGTTACTTTATAATGACCTGGCATTATTGACGCACCACTCTACAACAGAAAAACTACGTTGACGGACTAAAAATAGTGTGGTGTAGGTACACCTACTGTGGTGTGTAGCTTTTATGCTGAGATCTATAGAGCATGCTCTAACTTAGCTCGGACTTAAGATAGAGTTAAAACTAGACACAAGTGCTGTCTATAGATTTCAACCTAAGACATTTCAATTTATTTTAGGTTTTTTGTGTACAACCGAATAAGCACAAAAAGCATTTTATTTTATTGTGTTTAAATTCTAGAAAATAATATAATAATTATGGGTTAATTTTACAAAAATTAAGAATTAAAATTTTAAATAAGAAATCGTATTTGTTTTTTGAGTCCCTTCAGCAAAATGGTAAGGTACTCTTCCTTTTTCCTTCGTGAATATTGAAAATTATTATTTTTGGAACGAAGTTCCTTATCGCGCGTTGTAAAAGGGGGCTAGACGGAAAAAATTCTTACGAAAAGTTGTCACGACACTTTTTGTAAGCTGTGCGGCGTCGCATGTTTCTCTGTCTGTCTCTCTCTCTCTTATAGAAAGCAAGCCAGATATTTTCATTTCTATTTCGCATTGAACTTTGTTCCATCCGGGTGTCCCTTCCCAAGGAGCAAAGTTGAATTCTTATATTACCAGACCTCTTATAATCGTTCTAAAATAGCATTGAATATATCCTTAAACCCTATAACGGCTCATAATAAGAGAGTTTGATCATTCTTATAAGTTAGCAAGGTACGCGTTAATACAGCCACATAATATGACTACTATAAAACCTTGAAGTAAGATTACTCTTATAAATGTTCGTTTCATTGCTTATTAGCCATATAATATTTATGGCCACATAAAGGTTTTAACAAAGTCTTTTAATCTTATTAAAGTAATATCTAAAGTAGCTATGAAGATTTTACCCGTATAAAAGTCTTTTAAAAAGCGTCTATATAATAAATGAATACTTGTTGTTTACATGGCTTTTAGAAAACTCCAAGTAATCAGTAATCACTAATATAGTAATTATAAGAATATGATTCTTAAGATTATTATATTCATAACTTTTACATAACCAAGTCAGCCATTTTGAAGAAATATACATAACATTAACTGGAATATTATCAAATAGCAACGAAACTGTCGAAAGTGATAGCGGTTCCGTACAATTAAGTTCTTTAATGAAGATGACTAAACAGTCACATATGTTTTTCGAAGAAGAATGTTTGGAATACAGCAGTGACACAGAAATGAATAATGATTGTATAAATTATGAGGAAAGGGATGCCATTTGTGATAATAGAAAATGTAAAGTATTAAGAGTAGAATACCGTTCTGAAATATATTTCATAACTCTAATACACACTTTGTAAAAAATAAAATAAAATATCATAGAATCATGAGCTTTATTTATCATCTTTAATAAATTACAATCCTGAATATTATTAGCTGAAACTGTTATACAAAAGTATTGTAAAAAAAAATTACTTTCACTATGAAAGACTTGTTTAGATTCATTTACCTACATAATTCGTTTCATTCACAAAATATTAATTTAGTTTCATTTATTTCAGCTAATTTGGATGAGATGTATGTAATTTGTAGGAACATAATTAAATCATCAGTCTTATTAAGATAAATTTAGTAGGAACTTGTCATACTTATTACTAACTAGTGGTTCGCCCTATTCTAATTAATACCTTGGGCTGTAAGGCAAACAAATTTTACCTTTTAACGCAACACTCATTGTCCAAAAAGAATACAATTTTACGAGGATTAAACGTATTGTTTTATGTTCATTTTTGATAATTTATTATTATTATTTCTAATTGTTTAACTGCGGGATATGACGTAGATTATACAATAGTAATACCAAAGTAAGTACTTATACAAAAGTGTACAAAACTCAAAAAAAAGGTTTATTTGAAATGCTTATGAAATAAAGTTTTTATGAAATAGATTTTGTGGCAAAATATGAAAATTAAATTAAAGCTAAAGTTAAATAAATTATAACAATAAAAATTATAAATAAAAAAATATATATATTATTTACGAGAAAATTTGCAACTATTTAAAGACGACCTACATCTAATACTTGTTGTATTAGGTAGATAATATTCGCATTCATCATCCGTAAAATGATTGTAAATCATGAACTCCCTACAATGTTGACACCAAATAAAAGTGGTGCTATGCCAAGGCCATCTTGAATAACGTAATGAGTTAAAGTCTTCTCTTTTAAGGAAGCGGTCTACGTCCATAAGGGCAACCATTTTATTGTATTCAGCGGTTCTAGGGATAAAAAAAAATTATTAGTAGGTACATTTGGGTATTACTTGATCACTAAGGAACCCCAAAAATAGCCAATATGGCAAACACATGGCAGTGAATATGAGTTTTATAAAGGTGTTAGTTTTATAGAACCCTTGTATGTATTGTGTAAGTTACTTTTGCCCTTATAGTAGCGGTAACAAAGACAAGAAAAAATAATTAATTACTTTTTTCACACTTAAAAGCCTATTTTTGAGGGGGCGTTGAAAATACATCATAAAACATACCATACATTCTCATAAAAATTAATTTCCACACAATTTTCTACATTTAAATAGCACAAAAACAGGTTTTTAATAAACAAATCAAGTACTTCCCTTGTTTACCAAAATGGTTGACCATATTTTAAATAATGTTATCACCGGCACGCTATCTGTCAAATAACATGAAAATAATACTTGCTGGAAAATCGCTACGTCGCGCGTCGCTTATAGGAATGATTGCCCTTATTAAAGAATTAGGTACAGCAATTATAAGGACATTGCCGTTGTAAGCGATTTTAATGTAGCAGATATTAGTTTAATAAACTTACTGCTAGCCGTATTAAAACATGTATGTATAAGAAATTCTTAGCTTATAATAAAGTACTTATATGACACTTATATAGTTCTTAGCTTTATAAGTTGCGCCCAAACCCACACTTATTAACGATAATATGGCTCTTATAAGACATATATTTTTTGGCTTATAAGCCTTTATATGACAAATTTTGCTACTTGGGTTGACACCTCTCAAGTTTTTTTTAGTTCAATATCTACTTAAATAAACGTTGACAAAATTTCACTTGATAAATAATAGCTTAAAAAAATACTTACTGTGTCAAATATTCAAATTTTATTTATATCATGTAGGCTAACTTGTAGCTCTTATGACACGTCATCTACCACAGATTCGGAATACAGATTCTGCTGAGAAGAGCCGGTAAGAAACTCCGCAGTAGCTCTTTTCAAAAAAAAAATTTTTTTTTTACAATAGGTAACAAAGCTATGCTATGTGTACAGTGCTTCCACAATGAAGCTTCAAAAATGCATACGTAGGTACACACAATCCAACGCATGTCAAGATGGGCAGTCAAAGCAGACCCATTCTCGTTAGTGGCACCCGTTCACAAAATATATACTTGCTGTGTGAGTACGAGGTATTTACGAACTCTAGGACAATTTTAATAAATAAAAGACAAATATAATATTATTTATTTATTTAAATAAAACTTACACAATCTGAAATCCGGCTTTAATATATTGCAGTTAAGGCAATTTATGAATGCTTAAAGTAAATAAATCTAACCAGCAGATAACATCTTTTTCCGCCTTCAAGTTGTTAATACTTAGTAACGCAACAGGTGCGCTAAGAAATTCTAATATTAACTAAATATCATATTATTATTTTCATAGATAGTTTATTAACTAGTATCAGTTACAGTTACTATTAGTGCATAAAACCATAAATTACTATTCGATTAAAAGCTTATATGCGGTCATGTTATGTATGGTCCGCTATGATTATAATTTATTAATTTAGAATTAATTTTAAAAATGGCGCCGAAAATACAAAATGATTTCAGATCTAATTAATTGCCATTTTTTATATATTCAATGTAACGAATACTTGTTTTAGTTATTCACGAACATGACACATATTGTTCACATTATTTAAAAAAATAATCATGCAAGTAATAAATAAAGTACCTACGTACCTGCATACCTAATTACAAAGAAATCGCGTAGAGGCTATTACAAAATGTATAAATAAAGAAAATAATCTTCAGCTCATTTGCGCGACTCTATGTATTATCTTAATTTTGAATGTTCTATCAATTAATTTACAAGATTATGCAATCTAATTAAATTTTATGAACATATTTTTACAACTCTTAAAAGCATTCTGATCGCATTGGCTTTCACTGGAAATAGTTTCGCAACTTGGGTGACAGCGAAAACTTATTTTTCACGGACACTTTATAGCAACTAAAAGCATATCTAGTAAATATTATTGATTGCAAACTAATACATATATCCGTTACATCAATCTAGTATTTTTAAGACCCGATATGAATTTCCCGTTGATACAATAACACAAACAAATAACAGTCTCCATTTATGCAGGCTTATAATGATCCAATGACTTTCGACAGCGACACTAGCACGTTTGAGGCTTACAACATTTTGTGCCTTCTTCTGTGGAACATAATCTCTAAATTGACAGGTCTAAATACCTCTTTATTTAAACTATAATTAACAATGGAATGGCTGTCCCTATACAAATGACAGCTTAAATTATGGATCAATTTGAAGGGTCACATTTGACGTACGAATATCTCTGGAACAAACAATATAGGGATGCAGGAAGGGTCATGAGTTGTCAACTACTCATTTTATTTTAGTTGTTTGGACACTCGCAACTGATTACAGAGCCAAAATGGCGTCAATCAAATAAAAAAAAATATGACAGCAACCTGTCCAGTGGTCATACATTCAGAGGCCAGTGGGTCTAAATCTATTGCTATCCTTTTCCATATGGACCATTATGAAAAAGATAGCACGAGATTTAGACCTGTCAAATTAAAATTTAGTTTAGAGATTGTGTTGACACTGACAGATTTGCTTGTCTGCCAATGCTGGATGGAAATGTTGTATTACATGTAAACAACAATTTATTACCTGGTGACAGGGTTCACTGTCGACAGCCACTGGATCAATACAACCTACCTTTACAACAACCTATTAAATGCACGTTTATGGTACTGATGCCTGTGGCTTCAGTAGCCCAATAATGTTCACCGGTTTGTAGACAAAGCACGCTTTTTGCACCATTGCACATTAAAACCCTATCCGCCATAATAAAGTTATATAACAAATATGTATTCAATTTCAATGATTTTTTGATTGTGACCAAAATGAATCTGACCAAGATTGATAAAGATATTTTTTAAAGTTCTCCATTTGAGTTAATAAAACAAATATCAAGGAAAAAGAATTTAGTCAATTAAATTCAAAATAGCATTGACTTAATTAACATTTTTCTATTTGGATAAAAAAAAATTTGTTATTTAGTGAAGTGATGTTAATAAAGTAATAGATGTTGGAACTGTAGAGAATCTTTAATATGAATATTTGTCATATCGTTGAAATAAAGAGAATGGAACGTAATGGCCAAACAATTTTTTTGTGTTTTCAAAAATGTCAAATCATAACAAATAATCATTAATAAATGGATAGAGAAAACATGGACCTCTCATTTACAATGAAGTTACTTCGACAATAATAAAAACGATAATACGAATAAGGGTGGAGTAACTTACATCTTATTGCAATTGTTTTACCATTAGATTCCAATCTTGGTTAATATTAAAACTGCGTTTATATTTAGTTATTCCAAAGAAATTTTGCTACTAAACAAACAATGGGCAGAAAATCAATAACACAGTGAGTAGGTATAGGAATGCACTTACGTATGACACAGCCAGGTGTAACTTTCTATATAATAGTGATATAAATAATTGTGATAAATCCAATTTAAATAATAATGTATACTATATATAATAATACGCTAGGAACTTTTAAAAGACATTTTGGGCCAAGTCTGCTCACGTAAAAAATGCATAGGAAATATATTTAGACATTTTTTTTTCAGTTTGAAAGCGCAGAAACAACATGTAGGTACGTAAGACTATCTACACACTAGACCTCGTTAGGGCTATTTTTTTGTCTGTGGCTATCGAAAGTTCCAAGAACTGTCAACTCGTATTTTGTGTGACGAAATGAGTGATTGACAGTTCCTAGTTAGCAAAGGAGACAGTCTACTTTGGGTTTACTCATGTACCTTGTACTGCGAAAAGCGAAAAATTCAAAGAAATCAATAAAAATAAAATCAATTACAAAATCATAATAAATAAATTGCTAAAATAAAAATGTAATTTCAAGTTTTTCGGCCTTTCAGCCATAGAGAAGGCAGTAGACGCGGTTCTATATCAAATGTCATTTCTGAGTTATTTGATAAGTGGCGTGTCACGTGATATTTTTTGTTTATTCCAATTTTCGACCTTTGTCGTAATGTTGTGAACTCGTGAATGCATTTCTTGTGGATTTTCTCTGGCAATTTGGCGTTTTTATTTTGGATCTTTTGCTACTTGCGTGACTCGACTTTCATTCACGGAATTCAAGATTTGCGGATATTGATCCGCAGGTCATTGGACCTCATGATATTTTGACAGCTATGTTGGGTCACGTGGAGAAAATAAATAATATTACCACTGAAATAAAGATGAGTTCATGGATTTGATCAATCAAAAATGGTTTAATATTTTATTTTATTACCAGTACAAAGACCAGACCCACACTCCATACAATTCTGGACCGTCTCCTTTCCATTGTTTTCCATAGCCACTAGATATGTCAAAAATGGAGAAAACGGCAACATTTTTAACGACCCGGTTGGCCGCCGCCGACTGTACCGCTAATCGATAACCATTCGGACCCATATTATTTTAAAATCTTAATTTTTTACTCAAGACAGACATAACCCTTCTGCTATTAATTAATGTACTCGTATGAATGGATCAAAATTGTTATAACTTTTAAGTGTGCGCGAAGTTGTGTTTATACGAGGTGGAAACTAGGTGTATGCAGACATTTAGCTTTCAATATAAGACCGCCGGTCAGCCGGTCCGGAGGTCTGAGAAAATTTTCCTCTGCCTCTTAGTTTACGCCCTGACAGCTATTTATTTACTTTATGCCGACATAGACCATAGTGTACGTAAAGCTGACCAGTTAATCCAGTTTTCGTGCTGTATTCATACGTATTATCTCTATTTTTCTGTAACTATTTTTAAAAGGTAAAGAAATCGCAGTACACATTTCGGAGAAACGCGTAGCTAACGAACGTAGCTGTGCGCTTTGGGCGTTAAGTTTTTCACTTGTATAGTTCTTACAATTCACGAGGGCGCGTGGCTCATGGTTGTGTGTGTGTGTCATATCTAGAGACCGGATTATATGCATTTGCATATTCGCATATGCATTTGCATATTTTAGCCATTCTCAGCGGTAATAGCATATTTTACCTAAGATCTAGTTATGATGCATATTATCGGTACATTTACAATATTTTTCACTCACTCTGCGTTCCGCCGCCGCCGCATTGTCCCATAAACTTAAAGAAAAGTTTGAAAACATATTGAGCAATAGCCCAGGTTTTCAAAGCTTGTGTCAAATTGATAGTTTCATTAATGGGACGGCAGAAATTTTGCCGGAAACTATAAGTGCTATAGCACCCAAGTTCAAATTCTGCCCACCCAAGTAACATTTTTTTCGAGCCTAGGTTGTAAAAAATGCCTTTAGGTTATATAAGGGTCGTCAAAAGGTTAATGATTTACTATCTGGTCATATTAAGTACTTGGGAATGATTACTAAGTCCTAAAACTAATTGTTTATTATTACAACCATAGAGCCGTTGACAAGAGTTTAAATTAACGTTATTTTGACCTGTGTTTCAAGAGCATATAGTCTTAGGATCTAATAGCTGTCGTAGACTCCTGATTAAGTTCTGGAAAGGCTAACATTATGCTAAAGTGAGATCTAAAGGTTTAATTATTAACTTTGATGTTACCACAAAGTTATGGAATGTTGAAATACCTTTAGGCTCTATAAAAGTTGTCTAGGCGAACAAATTAGGACTACGTGGTGAAAACCCAAACCAATAAGCTATTGTTTATAAGCTGAAGGCATGATTAAAGTCCTACGAGAATATTTTAAAGCTTTAGAGGCATCTTCAAGAAACGACAGTTGTCTCCGCGACTTAATTTTAATACTGTCTAGTAATTTCCTAGCGCCGCCATATTTTTTCACTGAAATAAAAAAAATCTAAACAAAAAGCAATATTTTAAATAAATAGGGCAAAATTAAGAATTTTGTACGATTGAAAATAAAATGTTTTTATATAAATAGAAGTTTTATTAATTCTTACCATCACTCAACTAATTTTATAATAATTTTGATTGTAATTATTTCATTAAAATATGTTCAAAACTTTTACTTACGAAAGGCCCGTGTCGTATACAACACTATTATCCTAAAGTTTCACGATAAAGTGCCAGTCGCACTATTTTTTTATTATTCCTGACTTCAGCAAGTTAGTTATTATTTTTTAACACTAAAACTTGGTATAATGACATGAGAAGACGCCATTATAAATTATTTTTAAATCCACGATTCTGCGTAAAAAAATTTTACACAGAAACATTTTAAAACCCGCGAGTCCTGGAAAGGCATGTATTCATGTCCATTAAAAAGGTTTTAAGTTGTTATAGGGTTACATCCAAGACTAATTTAGAACTTAAAAGCTGTGTTGCAAGGTTATATTAACCACAAATTAAGGTTGTGAAGGTTATATTTGGGTTCTATGTAAGTAGTTCGAAAGGTTCTGGATTTAAGCTATAAGTTTTGCTGTAGTTCTCAGAATGGTTCTAAAACGAGGGCCCTTTTTGCACTCAGGAGGTTAATATAAGGTAAATATAACGTTATTGAGACTATTAAGATTTACGAGCAAATTTCCATACAAAGGTTCTAGAACCTTTTCAAAACCTTCCTAAAACCTAAAATGTTAGTTGGGCAGTTACCTCAATGGATATGGAGCGAACCTTTTCTACTTACAAAAATATTCGAAATGATCGTAGACACAATCTTACCACTGAAAATTTAGAAAAATATTTGATTGGTTACGTTTACACAAATTCTAAATAATTTTAATATCATATAATGTTACTTACTGTACCTATTATCGCCTATCAAAAAATAATTTACTAATTGTATGCTGATTTTGAAATAAAAAAAATGAATACTTACTTTTCTATTTTTTAGGGATTCCTAAAATTTATCATTTAATTTTGCATATTCTGCCAGTTTTCGTGCATATTTCAAGCATTTTTCATGCATATTTGCATGCATATAACAAGCTTTTTATGTTGCATATAATCCGGTCTCTAGTCATATCTATATAAGTGTGAGCGAGAGCTTGCTCGCGCCTGTCCGCTCCCACCTAGGCTCCGGAAAGGCACGTATACTTACGCAATGTGCATGTACACGACGTAACCAGTAAAGCTCACGCGCCCTCGTGAGTTGAAAGAACTATAACATGATTTCATTGTATAAGTGCAATAACATCCTATTTTTTTTTATTGGATGACAAGATAGCCCTTGACAGCGATCTCATCTGTTGGTAAGTGACAATGCAGTCTAAGAAGGTAGCAGGCTAACTTGGAAGGGGTATGGCAGAATACATTCAACCTATACCCCTAATCTGTTTCTTTACGCCATTGTACCGGAACGCTATCCTATGCGCTATGCATTAGCTTTTCCGCGCGAAATTACTTGTTTACCTTTTAAGACAGCTAAGGAAAAATAGATTAAAACTAGATGATATACACTTAGATATGCATACAAAATCACAAAGCCTCACGCACACTAGACAATAGAATACATTTTATATACATACCCCGATACAACTCACTGGCTGTGAAATACTAAGCATCTGATGCTATCGATGATTTAAGCAATATAATTTCGAGTTTATAATATACAAGGAGCACTATGATGCCGTACATTATTTACACTTACACCTTTCAATATTCATCTTCATCCGGTTGGTGGGCCTCCCCGTCCACTTCCTCGGGAGCCGCGAATCCGTCCTGAAAAACAAGTAAACCCGACATATTATGTAGTGTTATGTAGAGTCGTAACTACATTATTATATTGTACACAGCTTATGCAACAAATAAATGAAAAAAAAAAAAAAAAAAAAAAAAAAAACAACTTGGAAGACTCGACTCAATTCTGCGAAGGATTCGTCCGAAAAGATTAGCATAATACCCTTCAAAATGTCAAGCCAGTGTGATGAAAAGTTCAAGTTCCGAACTAAATAAGTAGACTAGGAGTGGGGCGGGCCTGCTATCAGCCGCGAGGGAAGGCCCCTCGCCTTCCCTCACGGCTTCGTTCTTTCAACTACCCTCAATTAACATGTGAAAATGGCTCTATGGTAATGGATACTAAAAGTTTGTGTAATCATTGATTATGTATTGGGCTCTTTAATAGAGTCATTTAACATCTACTCAAATCTTAAAAGAAACTGAACGCGAAGGTGAGACTTGAAACTTATCGTTCGAAAGGTAGGTAAAGGAAAAGTAGGTATTAGTTTTATACTTGATGGCACCTTTTGGGTATAGGAACCCTAAAAATGAACATTTACGAAGTTAGTTAAAAATGACTCACTGTATTTACCTCAGTCGCATACAAGATGTCCAGAACTTTTTGAACTAGAGGCGCGCTCTGTTCGTCTTCCATCTCCTGACAGATCACTTCGATGTCCCGCAGCTTCCCGAAATAGAAATCCCTTTCTTTTTCCAGTCCATCGATCGTTGCTCTTGACTCGTTAAGCTGTGGAAAATAAGTTTAGAATAGAACACGCACCTATTTCGATTTTTCATTTACCTATCATGTACAGTAAGTACTAAAAACTAATCATGAATGAATTATATCTACAAATCTATCTACACTACTATTATAAAGAGGAAAGATTTGTATTTTTGTGTGTATGTTTGTAATGAATAAACTCAAAAACTACTGGACCGATTTGGCTGAAATTTAAAGTGAAGATAGATTATACCTTGGATTAAAACATAGGCTACTTTTTATCCCGAAAAAAATTGTAGTTCCCGCGGGATCTTGAAAACTAATTCCACGCGAACGAAGTCGTGAGCACCAGCTAGTATTTTATATAAAAATCGACGTGTGACGATGTTCCCTATGAACTACAAATTGGCTGGATCGATTTTGATGAAATTTTTAGGCAATCTACAGATAACCCCAGCGGGCGAACCTGTGAAGTTTGGTAGAGATCGGATTGTTTCTTTTTTGGTTTTTTGCCTAAAATGAGTGTTACCCGTGCGAAACCGGGCGGGTCGGTAGTAATTCATAAAAAAGGCGGCATTAATGTAAAAAAAAGATTAAGTTATGCGAAATATACTATAAATGGACTGAAGATACACGTTTATCTCTCAGTATGCATTATGCGATATTTTCGTCTGCCACCATTGGCACAACCTCTAGAATACCTACTACCTACTGTCAGGATTATTTTAAAAATAAATTCGATTGAATAACATCTACTTATAATTGTAATCATGTGGAGTAAGATAGAATGGCACAGTAGGTATATGGCAAGGATACTTGATATAAGTAATCGTAATTGCTGTTTAACTTGACCTAGAAAGCATTTGCCCTTTTTTAAATTTCGCACCATCGCGGTTGCATCGCTGACAAGTGATCTGAATAAGGGAGCTAATTTACCTATACTTCTTGGAACACATAATTTGTATAGTGTATATAATTGTACTTACATATACATATGTAAATACAATTTTAGTGTCACTGGCTCCTTGCCTATAATTGTTTTTTTATACGACTGCCTGAAAAAAGGAGTATATTGTTTTCGGGGTTCATGTGTGTATGTGAGTTTCTATATTCCACCATAACACGTCTGAACCGATTTTGATGAATAGGGTACCGTTAGAATCCTCAGCTTATTCCGGGTGACATAGGCTAGTAAAATTAGACTAAGTTGAAAAAAAAATCGAAAAAAGATTAAGTATATAATCATCGTCTAAAAAATGATGAGTAGCTTCCAAAAATATATAACACTATAGTTCAATATCTAGTCATTCACAAAAAAATGCCATTTTAAAATGTGAATAAGATTCCAAAGGGATGTGGTATTTAACTTTTTAGTTCGTTTTTGGTTGGGCAGTCGTGTTTTTGAATTTTTTTTAATATAGCTTGTCTTACCTGATGATTCAATTCTTCAATAATTTTTGAGTCTCCTTTCGGGCTTTGATTTGTTCTGACCATGCTGACGGGGGGCGGCGCTGTCGTGTTGATGGCCTTGACAACTGCAAGATATTATTTATTGACTTCGGCATTTCATTGCTTAACGCATCAAACACGCTAATAGCGGCAATTATAGGGGGTGTTGCATTGCATGCACAAAGATTACAATATTAGTAACCCATCATTTCATAGATGTGGTATTCATAATTGCCCGCGACTCGTCCGCTTAGATCTAGTTTTTAACAATCCTACGTGTATCTAAAGATCTTTATCCAGAATGAAAAGTAGCCTTCGGTTCGGCTCTCGTCGGTTGAACGCTCTCGGCCACCGCCTCTCATTTCCCTTTTAATAATTCGTTTTCGCTTAGCGTTTTTCTTACTTTCTCTCTTTTTGCTCGGCTTCTACGGGTCGTACCGTGATGTTAAATAGGCTATAACCTTCCTCAAGAATTAGGTTAACAGATGCAAAAAGAATTTTTCAAATCCGACGGTTAGTTCCAGAGGTTAGCGCGTTCAAACAAACAAACTCTTCCGCTTTATTATATTAGTATAGATTGTATTATGTAACCTATTCATAAAGTTTTCGTTAACCCTTACACTCTGTATATAAGCGAGAAATATTTGTTTAATAGAAAAGAAAGAATTTAGCAAAATACTTGTGATTATCTTATAATCTTTAGAGCTAATATCGTTCATTTCTACTAAGATAAATAAAGGAGTGTCCCTTCATAAAGCCTTAAATGCATCATAAGCTAACTTTAGAAAAACGATAAGAAACTTATCAGTTTGTCTGCTTTTTTTTATTATTATTTCGAATTGCCAAGTTTTGAAGCATTAATATCGGAATGAATCCTTTGAGCCTGTTTTTATTTGGAGAAATCGTAGTAATCAACGTACTACAATAGATGTCACCAAAAAAATTTTTTTTACAATATGTCAAATAAGCCCTTCTGAACAGACACTCCTCATTATTTATTATTATCATTCTTAATAAGCAAACATAGAAAGTATTCAAAACATCAACATAAATAAATAAGCCCATAAAAACAAATAATGATAACAACACTCACAACAACATTACATAAAATTAATGATTGTGGACTAAGAAAGTTGATATAATCTGATTTTTGAATTCCACATACATAAATATATTATTATATGAATAGTAAATATTGTTAGATTGTTATTTGTAGTATTTTTATTTTTTAGTAATTATTACAAATAAAGGCAGTATGTCGACCACAAAAATCAGGAATAGAAAAACAAGGCTGTGTATTAGGTATACACGAAAAGTGGAAGATGCAACAATAATAATAAATAACAATAATAACTTTAAAATGGAAATGATTAGGGCAGTGGAGCAAATGGTAAAACAGGCAAGATAGAATAGGTAAACATAAAGAGGATGACCAAGAGTCAAATAATCCAGATATCAAAATCTGGTCGACAAAGGCAAGGGAGAAATTATTGGTGGTAAGACTTTGCCAGAGGGAAAATAGACACCAAACTTGCTCTAGCTTAGCTGAACAAGTCATGTAACTCTTATTTGAATTAAAGATTTTTTGTTAGGTAAATAGATAGGATCAAACTACAGTACCACATTCTTGACATGGCATTGGAAAAAACTGCCACAATGTGTTTTGGCAAATTCAATGAATCTATAAAATCTTAGAGCCCAGCATATTGTTTTATATATTGTTAAATTATTATGGATATTCATATTGGTTTTAGTAGGCATTATTTATAGGAAAAACGCAATGTTTTATATTAAAAAGCAATTCGAAAATAATAAGAATGTTCAGTGACAAAATAATCAAAACCAAGAGGAACTAATAAGGAAAGCGAATAGTACTGGCTTGGGGTCTGGCAGCGACTTTAGCGACGGGCACCGACGGCTTCCTAACGGCGTGCGCCGAGGCCCTGGAATGGGAGCCCGCAGCGCCGTGCCCCATGGGTAGCCCCTCACGAGCCGCCACCGCGTCGTACTCCGTACCGCCGTAGTTGGCGTCGAAAAACTTCTTGAACCATTGCAAGAACTCAAAGTTATCTTGGAACCGACCCTTCACCAGCCTGTCAATGGGTACTATCTACAAAAGAAAAAATTGGAAAGTAAAAAAAAAGAAAGGAAACGGGATGCGGGCTACCTGCTCAGGGAAGTTGAGACATGACATGGCACCTAGACCGTTAGTGCTGACCAGTTCGAGTACAATGAAACCTTATAATGAAGTGTGAAATCTGCCCCAATACAACCTGCACAGAAGGCAATGAAACAACTGTGATTCAAATTGAATTTGTAGCAATTTGGCCAAACAATCTCACCTAAATTGGAATACATGACAATAATAAATATTTAGATTAATGTTCCATGTTCAAGACTCATATACACACGTGTGTGCATACATACAGAGTAATTAGTGTACAGAAGGACAAAAATCAAATCAATTGACAGTTGAAAATGCCTTTTGTGTAGCTTCCATTGAAAGAATACATAGGTAATGAAAATGTGATGGTCCGGTCAACGGTCATGCTTAACATGTCTATGTGCGTGGAGCTTGGTTAGGAGGGATTGCGTACTGCCCGAGTGGTGGAGCGGCGCGGCGCGGCGCGGGCGCGACGGCGGGGCCGCGACAGCCGCGCACAACGGCACGCCGCTGTCACACGCGCCCGACCCGATCATTATGCCGCCGCGAGCCTCGAAAGCATTATACTCCCTCCCATCATAATTGGCATCAAAAAACTTTTTAAACCACTGCAAAAACTCAAAATTATCTTGAAACCTCCCCTTTATCAGCTTGTCCACAGGTATTACCTACAAAATTACATTTGATGCTGAAAATGTTTTAATAATAACACAATAAACACTGATTTTATCCTTAAAACTCTACAGTGTAATAACTGTAAATAATTATAATTGCAAAATACATATTATAATGTTACTGAATTAGATGGGGCAGTACATAGTATTTTTATCAAGTAAACTCCATACTCCATCTGCTTTTTATATCATTGACTTTGGAATTTAAATAATAAACATGGGCATCTAAGTAATAACACAATCAGCACAATACTCAGTAAAATAACAATTATATGCTAAAAAAATCAATCAAACTGGCAACCATTGGATGCTCATTGGTCCATCAAGCCATGGTTTAAGCCAGCTTTGCAATTTTGAACCAGCATAACCAACATAGCAAATAAGCTATGTTGGTAATGCTGGTTCTCCTTTAGTTGCCCTCATGTTTAATTTGATCCTGCAGAGATTTTCCCAGCATAACTCTTTCTATTGACTGTCGCCTTCTTATGAGACCTATAGTAAGCGACCATGACTCAGATCTGTAAGTCATCACTAGCAAAGTACATTTTTATTATTTTTTTATTTAAAATCTATACAACATAGGTTAACTCTCCCCCCACTCCCATCTCCCTACGCGAGTACCGCAGGGCGATCAGCTAACAATTGTCTCTTATCTCACATCAAAAAATATCCTTATGGACCGATATCGAAAAAGTCCATATAATCGGTACCGCGTAAGCTTTTTCAGGATTGTAGCAATGGTCGCAATCACGTGACTATCGACATTTTAGTGGTGGGTCATAGCTTATAATCCGACTAATTTGAATATCTATGGTAACCTAGCAATCTATACGGCCATAGTAGTCTTCCAAATTTGACTGCGTTATCTGTTGAAATAAAGAGAGAATGAGTCTGTGTCCGTGCCGCAGAATATGTTAATTTGTGGTTCTTCTAGGTTCATAGAGTAATATTTATTATTTATTTACACTTTTATTTTACAGGTTCTTTCTACTGTGTTGTGTTATTTAATATCTGCAAATAATAGATATAGGCAGTATTTATTTATGTAGGTACTTCTTACACATAAAAACACAAAAGTTAGGTTATGAAAACTAAAATAGTAAATAATATGTACTATGTTCCCACATGCTTATGCATTATGTATTGAACATTAACGTATATAATATGTATCACAAACAGAATTTACCCAGGCGCATATTATTATTGAGTAGGTACATAAATCTTATGTAATACATACACCTACATACCTACCTCCCTATACGGCAAACATACGAAAGTGTAAAAAGGTAAATCTAAAAATGATTCTTCAATGATTTTAACATTTTCTTACTTCATATAATAATACTAATTGCATTGTTAATTTGATAAATTATTTAATAAAGCTTATTAAATATTTTTACAAAAATATGAGTAGTAAAACGACTTTGGATACCACATATGTCACCGATAAGAACACCTAACGAGGTGTATCAATCAAAGCCTAGTTTGACGTTATATTTGTCGTAGTCCTTAACGGACATCTTACTTCAAAAGTCTTACGCGGTACCAATTTTCAGCAATATTCATACAAAACTTTTATCGATGTGATACTGCATCAATGTCAAAATATTTTTTTGTCCTCAACGATCCTTTACGGACTGTTTCAATGTTACGTGGAGCCAAAACCATGTTTTGACATTGACGCTGTCCTTTAATGATTGCGATAAAAGTTAGCTGATCGCCCTGCAGGATAACTATAGTTTTATCAATTTTGTGCTTACCTTATCAACAGACATTTTTTTGAAACCAGCTTGTAGTATTTTGAAATTTTGAATATACTCATGCTCCAGATTAGTTTTGAACTTTACTCGCTTTATCGGCACGCTACCCGGGAACAGCATATCCATGAACTGGCAGTAAGCGGCTCCAGTGCAGAGCTCTTCGATCTTCGCAAAGTTGGATTGCAGGCAGTCGTTAACCCAAGACAACATTTCGTGCCTCGAAAGATTCTCCGATGTCACATTTGTTGAATAGACGTTTACTGCCATCTTCGAATATTTTCCTTAAAATAATACGTAAATGATAGATTTACGACCGAATCCGAATATGCATGAACCGGCTTTTACCAAACCTAAACCATCGCCCATGTCGCACAAAAAAGAAAGCAAATTCTAAAAATAGGTCGGAGCAAAATGCACCGGAGGGAGATAAATACATCTATTACTTAGGTATAATTAATGGCAAACCATAAATTATCTGAACAAGAGCCTTGAAACTTCGGAAACTCACAAGATACGACAAAAATTACAGTAAAGTGTAATAAAGTTGGTAGCAAAAGGCGGCCATGCGGCTATGACAAGCGACGACTCATCAAAATCGTTGTGATGTGATGCTTTTATTTTCTAAAACACATCAATGTTATAATGATTTATATTAATTATTACATACCTTTCAAAAATAAACGACTTCTAATTTTCAATAAGATTATTTAGATTGAGCAATGAGCAATAAAAAGTTGTAGATAGTCACTAGATAATTGAGACACACGAAAGCGAAACCACAGACAAACTGAATAAATAAGAGCGGAACTGCTCAAAACAAGTCAAAAAGACGTAGTAATTAAATACTCTGAATTCTGTCGAAACTGTGCTGGGGCCGTAGGCTGGGGCTCTGTGCTGTGGCTTCAACGGGCTTCGATTCAAAGACTATAATCTTCGATTCGCTAGACAAGCCAACACTTGTGGATAACACGTACAGCACACATTTACTCACTCCGACACATTTGTAAAAAACTTAAATGTCTCCATGAGCGCACACTAACTCAAATGTCAAACACGTGTCACACTTACAGACAATGAGCACACAAGCAAATAATTACTAGGAACATCATTGATCAACGGTACACTAGCACAAAATACTAGTGATGTTGTGTGATGTGTCAAAGATCGTTTAATTTAATGACATGTTTGGAATAAATGTAAGTTGATATTGTTGTTAGCGTAGACAGAGAAGGCAATAGACCAAGGTACGGTGTAACCGCGACTGAAATAGAGATAACATGACGTAACGATGACGTCACATGACAAGTTCGAGTTTAATGTTGCCACAATAACTGCACTCCCCTAGTACCCCAAATTAGATGGAAAATTCTTCCCAGGATTTTTAAATAAAACGACAAAACATGCTGAACTGTTTTATTTTTTAAATAACATACCTACACATATAAGGTTGTCTGGGAGAGACATACCTATTAGGGTAAGCTTCTATTTTTTACATATATCTTAATATTGTGTGCAATAAAGAATTTATTATTCTTTATTGCACACAATATTAACTTCAACCACCACTTAAAAGTATAAAATAATTTTAGTTTGTACACGTAAGTCGGTTTTTTAAAAATATTTTTTTTTATACTAAAGTTTTTTAATGTACTTTCATAGGACCAATTCACTAGATAATTATTTGCTCCTTAAAAAAAATATTGAAATGCCGAATAGAAATTTAGCATATGTGAGTCACTTTGAAAAAAGATGTATGTAACACAAAGGAAAATTTTTTTTCGTTACTAGTAAGAATGTTACACAAAATAATTTGTAATGAACAGTTAAAATTTTCCTTCGATCGAGTAATGCTATTGAATTAAAAGCAACAAAAATTGTATATTTAGTCATCAAAATCATCATTAATGAAATTAACAGTATATTCCTTTTCTCAGGCAGTCGTATAAAACTGCAACTCTTCGTAGTTTAAGTTAATAATTATTTAAAAAAAACATTAAAAGTCTGCCTCTAGCTATTTAAAAATGGCTTTAAAAATTAAGAACTTTGTAAATAAAATAATTCTTAAGATCGCCAACAGTTCTCGACTGGTTGTTGGACATTCAAACGAAACTTCAGGATGATTCAGAACAGTAACCGACACTATCTAACTGAATACACTTTAATCATCGCCGACATATATTATTATATTCTAGTATCCATCATCTTTCTTTTCTTTTCTCATAATATTCATTTCTTCCATCACGACTTTATTTTGTTTCAACAAAAATTAAAAAAAAAATTGAAAAAGTAGCCAAAGTAACCCGCCGTTACGGTATGTCAGAGGACATTACTAAAAAAAACCTATCTCCGTGCCAAATTTCAGCCATATCGGTTTAGTGTGGCGTATTGAGTAACAAACATCCATATGTTTGTTACTCAATCACGCCACACTAAACCGATATGGCTGAAATTTGGATGTATGTATGGATGGCCCTACATACATTCAAACTTTCACATTTATAATATAAGTAGGATAGGGAAAATCGGGACATTGTATAGGTACCTAAAGCTGGCAACACACATAGATACTAAATTTTCTTATTAACTGTCAGTTTGTTTCGCACAAAAGTGTGTCGACCTTGAAAAAAACTGGTTACACGATGAGGGACAAAAAATTGGGTAGCTGCGTCTCTGTTTATCACATTAATAACTTTATTTCTGCTCTCTTTTTAGTGTGAGTGAGAAAGAAATCGTCACTGGCTCTATGTCTTCTCTCTCTACGGTTGTTAGGTATTGCTAATCTGCCCTACGAAAAAGGTGACTTTTTGACATTACTGTTTTTAAGACTAATCCTGCATCAGGAAAAAGAGCTCTATCTAGAATCGTATTTATTGAAAACAAGTAAGGTAAACGATCTCGAAAACGGAAACACATTGAACAAAACGACTAAACGGTTCTTTTTCCTGGTACAGGATTATATTCTTAGACACAGTTTTACCGAAACGTAAAAAAGCCGCATTTTTTCGTTAGCAGGGCAGTAATGTGATGAATCAAAATGTTAATATGCTAATCAACTTAATTTTTCTACAGAATACCTAGCTGAACATTTTTAAATTATAAATAAGTTTAAAGTGAGAGTGATACCTACTATCTACTCTTAAACAAATAAATTGTGATTAAAAATGTATAAGTAAATATTAGACTCTATTAGTCTAGTATTTATTTAAAAGAAGAATCAATATCCTTCTTTTATTTACGCTACATTTTGAACTTGAGATTTGAACAATAGATTTGGTGGTACATCCCTGTTTTTGTCGATATCGATAAAACCTAAATTTCGATAAGACGTAACTATCGATACATTACATCACAGCATTACATCCTTAGCTTTGACAATTCATACGTAGTAGGTAGGTATCTATTTTAAAGCAATCTGTGGACAATTCTTTCTTCTTACATTAGTTGGTCATACTGTTTTTTTTATGAAGTTGGCTAAAATAAGTATCAATGCCCAATGGCTTGAAAAACTTTTGTTTTGTTTGAAGTTCCGCCTTGTGATTATATTCTCTTGGCTTGCAGGTGGCTTGCAGTGCTGAGTAAACGGAGTAATTACCTACATTATGTTCCTTGCTACTTGTGATTATTCTCTTGGGTGCTGAGTGCATCGGTGCATCGCTGATCGCACCTTACGTAGTAACTAATACCTAATCTGTGATCACACCTGTCACCTGTGGCATCGCAGGTACCCCTACGCGCCAGTACGCAGTTGATAATATTTTGGACATTCTCTTGGCTGCGTGGTTAGACTGGGTACCTATTTAAATAAATAGCTCCATTTACACAGCTTTTAATATTTTAGCGCCTTTTGCCCCTTTTGGTGAACGGTTTTCAATTAAAAACATTAAAAAGTGTATAATAAAAATTCTTCCTTTTTTTTAAAAGTGGCCAGTGAGTGGGTAAACAAAACTTAAGTAAACCTAAACTACTCATAATAGTACAAAAATTATCTTTTAAACTTGTACCTTGTACGGTGTAGAACACAGACAGATTTGTGCTTATTGAAAATGGCTCAAGAAAATGAAACTGAAACTAATTCGAATATTAATTCATTTAGTGAAAATACCGCGCGACCGTTCAGAATTACGATGGAGTTTCCTTTATTTTTTACAATGCTATCAGTATCTCTGTCTGGTAAGTGATAAAATCGTTTAAATTATAATTTTACTTCGCATTCACTCATGCAAGTTGGCCGCTAAAGACCCACTTAGTACAGATAGCAGCGTATCGCTTGCGACTGTCGCTACCGATTTTTTTCAAACTTTTGTTGCATTGTTACTGTGATTGTTACATTTTAAATGTTTTTCTTAAGTTTTAATTATTTATTTTTGTTTGGTTTCTATTGCTCGCATGTCGTTTTCTACGATGAGTTAAAAAAGGAAAGTTTTGCATAGTGTAGAGTATATTTTATTACTTACTTTAATCATTGGTTTCCTTTGAAGAAGAGAAAAAAAAATTAAGAATCACCCTTCAAAACTCAAGATATCATTGCCATGAAAAGCATTGCTAGAAAAGGAAAGAACTTTCATCACAGACATGGTTACAGTAAATAATACAATTACTATTTTACTGTCAACAGTACAGTATGAAGTCATTTTGTAGCGGTTGACGACGGCCAACTTGGAGTGACCCTGTACTACAAATGGATTTTTTATATTATCATCATTATTCTTGGTTTTGAACTAGCTTATAACACACTGCTATTATAAAGGTGAAAGTTTGTATGTGTGTGTGTATATTTGTTACTCTTTCACACCACAACAAAAGAACCGATTTGGCTTACATTTGGAATGGAGATACCCATATTAAATTACGGATAGCATTTATGCTAATAATATAAAAAATTTAGTCTTGCAAAAAAAAAAGTAATTGTATACTATAGGTGGAAAGGGTTGTGGTTTTTTTTTTTTCAGTAAGGAAGATTTTCAGCCTTCTAAACCTTTGTAAACCCTTCAGATAATATAAAACTAAATTCTAAATTATCTATAACTAATACACAAATACATAACTATTTCTAAAATTAAAACTATTAATAATTTTAGAAATAATTATTATAATAATTATTTCAAAACTAAAATTAAACCCTTAAGAGTTTAATTGTTTTAGAAAAGTTTATAATATAATTACCATAATTACCAATCAATTTAATATTATTTCAGGTGCAGCGATAAGTAATCTTATACTGTTCAGAACTTGTGTACATTCTTTAAACCACACCCACGATGAGTGCCAAGTATTTTTATCACCAGTGAAAAACAATGGAAGTCACCAATTAGAAGAAGAGGTACAGAAGTATGCAACATTTGTTTCCACGGTTAGGACCATCGTAGAGTCAGTTGCTCCTGCCATACTTTCTTTATTCCTTGGAGTCTGGTCAGATACTCATGGGAGAAAACCATTGGTTGTTTGGCCTTTATTTGGTAAGTGTATTATATCGATGGGTGAAAGGCTAATTGAGCTAAGCGACATTTTGTAAAACTTGCAGGAAGACAGGAAAAAAATCATATACTGTATTAAATAAATAAAAGACTATCCAATAGTTGTTTTTTTATGATTTTTTCCAAAAAAAGAAAGTTGATCTGTCTTCCTACAAATTTTACAAAATGTCGCTTAGATCAAGTAAGCCTTTCACCCATCAATATATATTTTTTAAAAGGTTAATATAGATGAACTTGACTAGAATGTTATTCTATTCTCTCCTATGAAATATACCCACTTTTTTATTATTGTACCCACTATTTATCTATATCTATACAAATCTATACATCTATACAAATAAATAAAATTGAAGTGTCTGTTTGTTATATCAAAATAACAACTTGAGTCTTTTGCAACACTAGAAAAACTTGAATGTTTTAGGGATGTCCATAAGCAGTGGATTGATTGTTGTGTACAGTATGTTAGACAGCTTGGGTCCGTGGTGGTTCATCCTCACTGCAATACCAGCGTCTCTGGCTGGAGGCTACACTGCCTTGTTTACTGGTTCCTTTTGTTATGTCAGTGACATCACATCGACTGAAAAGCGATCTCTTAGGTAACACTCTATCAAGGTAATTCTCACTAGCTTTCTGGAGCTTTTTACTTATATGTGCATATCATTTCTAATTCTCATACACAGGAGCAATAGTTGATTTAAAATTATTAAACAATGCTACAATTTGCAGGGTTTTTTATATTCTAATGTGGCAATTTCACTATCGCCGAGTAAAATTTAACCGAGGAATAAATTAGACTTTCTGACAGTTTCTGTATTGAAAATCTGTAAAAACGTCTTTATTCCAGGTTAAACGTTACTCGGCGATTGTGAAATCGGACACAATACATTTTTCTTTTTGACGTTGACGAATCGATATAGTTCAAAATCGATATTTAGGGTTCCCTGTGGTCAAGAAAGAGGAACTGGTTGCCAAAATTTTAAAAAGTCACCGCCATATTGAAATTCTTTGTTATTGGACGGATGTTGTTCAAAATTTCTATGTACCGCGTTTTCGCTTTGAGCGTTTTTTGTGGCAGTCGGGTTGGTACAATAAACATAGGCGTATAGTATAGCGCGATTAAAATGAAATAAATTTTGAAATGTATTTCTTTCGCTTGAAATTCATATTTGCATGTGTCTGGCATATCATAAGATCATCATATACATTGAGAAACTCTGCTTATAGCTGATCGCACGATAAACTAATAGAAAAAAAATTAGGGATAAAGTAACGTTGGAGATTCCTTGACTGTATTAATTTCGTGTTAATACAGTCAAGTGTGTGTTCATATAAATCGACGATCATCGCCTTAGCTAAAGTTTTTTTTTTTTTTGTAGAATGACGGTAGTTGAAGCATCAGTGTCCGCTGGCAGCGTAATAGGAGCGGTCGCAAGTTCTTACGTGTTGAGAGCGGTTGGAAATGTTTATTTGCTACTCATATCAGCTTCATTATTTGTGATAGCGTATGTTTTTACCATCACTTGTTTGAAGGAATCATTGGCTGGCGCCGTACAGGTAAGTTTATCTGGAATTTTATCTTTAGCGGTACATTTTACTTTTTAAGACAAATCTTTTTAAATTAATGATATCGAGAAATGACCGCCGACCGGCGGGTATCATAATTCTAAGAACGGGTAGTGGTAAGGGTCCTAAGGGGCTGGAATGACTACCGCGGCCCAAGGCTAAACATTGGTGGTCGACAACAGGAGTTGCAGGAGGCCGCTGAATATTGGCGACATAAGACCGAGACGTGTGGATGTCCTTACAAGGACCTATCTCATCTACCGGTCAACAAAGTTTTATTAATTGTCGTCCGGTTCTGTCTATTGCGAGTGAACACAAGAGTTTTTAGACATTTTCTAGGCAAGCACGTTCCAACTTAGACCATCAGTGCTTCCCGTCATGACAAAGAACACCTGTGCCTTTATCTATATGTTTTATTACAGGGTAACATAAAATCAGTGTTGGATTTCAAGCTAATAAAGTCAATGGTGTCAGAATGTTTCAAAAAACGCCCCAACCACGGCAGAGCGCAAATCCTCCTACTGACATTCGCGAACAGTTTGTCGATATTCATCTTGTACGGACAGATGGGTTTGGAGTACATGTACACACGACAGAAACTCCACTGGGCGATCAAGCAATACACGGTATATTCAGCTACGCATACAACGATATCGTTCTTCGGGTCTTTCTTTGGAGTGATGTTGGTGCAGAGGTTGTTCAAGGTGACGGATCTAGCGTTTGCGACTGTCGCAATGCTGTCGGCTGCCACTGAACACGTCATCAACGCGTTTGCGACTGCTTCCTGGCATATGTACACATGTAAGTGGATTAATACCTTATCAAAGGCAGGCCTCGCAAGAGCCTCATAAATCCGGAATCAAAATTTCCGGTACCAGTATTTCTTAGTAACTTTAGCGTTTTTTCTCCAGGGCGTGTAGTTTGCTATATATTAGTACCTATGTCATTTGGAGATACTACTGCGAATGATAGATATTATGTAAAAATTAAACACAGTTAAAATAGCTCAACTACACTAATAAATTAATCTTCACCGTTTTTGGTTTAAAAAATCGCCGATTTTTAATGTTTTGTAAGTAATCACAATCTTTGAACGTCGCGTCGTTATCAACATTTCAATTTTTCTTTCGGATTCTTCTACTTTTTTCTCTGTATTTTTGTACTACCAACATTTGGCTACAGTTGTATATTTAAGAAATAAGGGTTCCTTCACTCATATAAACGGTGTTGAAATCGCTCATTTGTGACATAATTCAAAATCGATGATGAGAGAATTCTCTCGTTAGAGAGTAATGTTTTGTGGATGCTGCGGTCTCAAAACAACACAGCGGCCAACAAAGCGACAGAGCATTAAGTCATAATCTCTCTCGCTCTTATTTTTTTGTGCTTAGCGTAATGTTGTTTTTATAGCAAAAAGTATAAATTTTCGACACTAAAATTGGTGAATTTAGAATTATGTCACCCTTGTCGCAAATGAGCGAAGTGTTGTTTTTTTTTGTTCCAGCGGCTGGAATATCTCTGTTCAGAGGTCTGTCGGCACCTCTCATCAGGTCGCTCCTGAGCAAGATCCTCCCTCCGCAGGACATCGCCAAGGTGTTCGCGCTCATGTGCGCCATAGAGGGGGTGAGCCCGCTGGTCTCCCCCGTGCTCTACAACTCCTTGTACGAGTGCACGATCTCTACGTTCCCGGGAGCTATCTATATTTTAAGCAGTGGAATATTTGGACTCTGTGCTGTATTCCTTGGGTGAGTAGTGTTTAATCTATTTCTTAGCTAAAGCTAAAAGGAAGGGGCACAGTATAAGGGTTATGATTTTACGTGTGTACATGACTTACGAATATTAATATTCCATCGCAGAGAATAAATTAATTAGCTTATTTTGATGAAAGCGGTATCAATCGAATTATTATGATGGTCCGAGTGATTTACATGTTTACATGAGTGGTTACATTTTATACAAACAAATCAAAACTTGCAGTTTTTAAACTTTTATCTTTTTTCAAGCTCTTTTAAAAGGTAAACAAATCGCAAACAACCTCTTGGACAACAACCGTCGAGTTATTTTTTGTTTCAATGCGATAAGAATATCTTATACGCTGTGCTTAGCGTATCGCTTTCGCTATTCTGCCAGGAACCATTTGTTTATCTTTTAAGATAGCTGAGGAAAAATTGATAACATTTCTTCAGCTAGTGTTTTGGAAAAATAAATTTAAGATCCTACTCTGTGTATGGTAATAATACAACGGCAAAACCCATTAGTGCGAGTTTGCATTCCCGATAACGATAAAAGATTTCATATATATTTTCGTACAAATCAATTTTAAAAGAACAAGGGAACAAATAAAAATTTCAAAAAATCTTTTTCCTCTTTATTTTACTTTAGACAAGTTTTTATCCGCGGCTTCGCTCACTTTAAGTTGGATTTTTCAAACCCCAAAACATTTTCAAAAATTCATTCTTAGCGGATTCTTACATCATAAAGTATGTCCAGTGATTTGAGCTGTGCGTGGATAGATCAGTCACCTTTTCCTTTCAGACGTTTAGATGTTAAAAAGTTTGTTGTTTATTACGCTTTTATTCAAATAATCTAGACTTAATAAAAGGCAGTTATTGCGAAATCCCAGACAGATATTGCTATTTTATTTATTTGTATACATAACTGGTTCCCGAAATGGGTCTCGAATACCGGTACGGTCTGTTTTTGTAAAATCGGTGTGAATGGCCGCCTTCCAAGGAGAAAGAATCAGGTTTCAACTTGGGTTTCCTGTTTAGGTTCGTTTGGAGATAATCCTCTTTTTCTACTTCGCCAAACGAGTACCTACTTTATCTTGACTGGCTTAAACTTCCTTTGTATCACATAGAGGTGCTTATTCTGTTGTATACAATCTCTTAATCAGAATAAATTGACAGCGCTAAATAGAATGCCATCATCACCTGCAAGAAACGTTATGTATAGTTCTTTCATTTCACGAAGGCGCGTGGCTCATGGTTGTGTGTGTGTCGTATCTATATAAGTGGGAGCGAGAGCTTGCTGACGCTTGACCGCTCCCACCTAGGCTATTGACAGGCACGCACACTTACGCAATGTGCATGTACACGACGTAACCACAAGTAAAGCTCACGCGCCCTCGTGAATTGCAAGAACTATAGTAAATGACAGCATTTTGTAGATCTGTCATCCTTTTCTACTTAAGTACCCTAAAGTAAAACAAAAAAAAAAAAGTTAAAAAGTTCAGAAATGTACAGCAGAAAATAAATAGCATCATTAGATCGTATATTGCCGTATTATCACTTATTCTAATAGATTTTATTTAGGAATGTATTTATAAAAATTTTATATATGTTTTTTTTTGTTTTCAGATTCGTGCAATATTATAGATGGCAGTCGCCGTCTATAGTGTATGAAACGTTGACAAACGAATCGTAATGTTGTATATTATAAGCAAACTAGCTTTAACCCGCGGCTTCGCTCACGTTAGGTTCGATTTTTTAACCCCCTATTTAACCCTCTTGGGGTTGAAATTTTCCAAAATCCTTTCTTAGCGGATGTCTACGTCCTAACAACTATCTGTATACCAAATTTCAGCTCGATCGGTTCAGTGGTTAGAGCTGTGCGTTGATAGATCAGTCAGTCAGTCAGTCAGTCAGTCAGTCAGTCAGTCACCTTTGCCTTTTATATATTTAGATAAATACTAACTTATACCAAGTGATAGTTAACATAGTACTTATACATAAATAAAGATGACGACAAATTTTTATAATTTTACAAGAAATTACGAATTACGTAGCTTTGTTAACAATATAATATAAATACTAAATGTAATTGACATATTTACTAAGGTTTAAAAAAAATGGTTCATGTTATCTCTCGAATTATTAGGTAGGTAAGTATGAACGTCTTATTTATCTATTCTTTTGTGGGATATTAAAAATAAGATAACCCACGTTTTAATATCAACAATTTTTTTATTTATTATTAGGTTGTGATTTCATTTATTAGGTAGATACCTACTAAACTTTTCAATATCGAATGCAAAAGGTTACATAATTTTGACTCTGTTTAGTGTTATCTCTGATTAAAATAAATATTTATAATTATAATTTTACAAATAAGTCACAAACTTTAATCATAGATAGTTTTATTCTTTATCGCAGATCTAAATTGTTAGAAATACTCAAAAAATATGGTATATTTATTTAATTAATAATAATTAAGATTAACTTCGAATGTAATTTATAATTTATTATTATAAAAAATCTTTGTGAACATTGTTCTTCATACTCAATACTCATACTAGTGAAATACTGTACAGTCGCGGTCAGATAATGTTTATCAGTTTTCAAAGTAGATTCTATATCACATTGCGTGCAGTAAGGTCTATAACGCCATAGAATATCGAAAGCATATCGACTGTCAGGCATAGACGTGTGCATGTAATTATGAATCTTAAGGTGGTAAACATTTTCTGTCCGCTACCGTACATTGTATTTTACAATTAATGTCGAATACAATAAAAATAAAAATCCAAATATATATTCATAAAACATATCATATAAATATAATAATAATAAATAATTATAGTGTTAAGATTAAATATTAAATACCAGTACAATAAAATGCATCTACTTAATTTGCATTCAAAATACGTCGAACGTAAATAACTTGTCATAAAATATACTGTGATAGAAACCAGTCGATATATTTTATCTATTTGGTATGACTGCTTTTTAGTCATTAATATTGTAGTTTTAAAATTATTATTAGATTGTAACGCCGGGTTTGGATAGACTTATTTTTATATTAATAAATGAAAATATCAAAGTCAAGGATTTTTTAATTAGAAAGAGTAACTAACTGACCTAACCAATCTAACAACATTAATAGTTACAGCAACCAATGCAAACAAAGGAGTTCTTCGCTGCCTATTCATGGCCTCCAATTGGGATGTTACCTATGTTAGAAATAATTAAATGATTTTTTTTTTAATTTTATTATTAAGAGGGTCTTCCAAAATGAGTAAAATGTACGTCCACTGATAACAATTTTAAATTGTTAAGTGATGATTTAATAATCTACAATGAATAACTTTTTTTTGCGAGCAAATGAGCAGGCGGGTCACCCGATGTTAAGTGATTATCGCCGCCCATGAACATTTGTAGCACCTGAGGCGCCTCCAATGCGTTGCCGGCTTTTTAGGAATTTGTTGGTCCGCCCCTTGAAATACCTCATGTTATAATTTAGTGGAACATCGTAGCAGGAAGTTGGTACCACAATTTCAAAGTACTTACCTACTTTCGAATAGTAAAGGTGAAATTAACACCAATGTATGAAACTGACAGGAGCGCTCCTTTCATTTTCATACAAAATTTCTTAACGTACTATGGCGTTAACTTTACTTTTTCTATTCGAAAGTTAAAATGTTCGTGCTTAGGCTGCTGTATTTAGTAAATACCTAAAAGAAATGGAACGATGAATTTTGTGGTAGGTACTTATATCAATGCTTGGCACAATGACATAATGACATCAGCCTTTCAAATTTAAATGTTAATTAAAGGTTAATTAATTGCACCTGCGATATTCACACGCGAGTTATCTTTTTGTGTCAGGTGCTTTTGAAGTACAAATAATGTCAATTAATAAAGTAAGTACCCATTCTAACAACTAGCATTTCGATAGCAATGTTACCTAGTGAAGGCGTTTTTGCTATGATTTCAACGTTGCTTGCATTATTTAGTGTAGGTGTGGTTGTTGATGGGACCAATAAATCAAAATGTTTAAATTGGTATTTGAACTAAATAATGGCTGTGTACAGTTTATGTTCAGAGCATTCAAAAATATTGGCGCGTGATCCTACCCGTAGTCATGGTAGGAACAAATTACCTGCTGGTCGATTGCAGAAAAACTGTTACATAAGTAGTTATATCAATTTGAGGCACCTAAGTATTCAACAGGCATGGTGTAAGGAAACCGAAAAGGCTGTTGGTTCGAACCCCACGCGCCTACTCCTATTAGGTACAAGTTTTATGCAAAACTTTATTTAAAAAAATGAGTGGATCATCCAATTAGAGGTGATTATGATCGTCACACTGTTACTCAAGGCTTTCTGTTATCCTGGAAAAACAAAGGGTTCCCTCGGGATTTTTTAAAACCTAACTCCACGCGGACGAAGTTAGGGGCAAAAGCTAGTGGGCAGGTACCTAATGCAAATCACGTTGACGAATGATGACGACGCAAGTCACGTAATCTAAGAACGCTAAAAACATGTTTATCATCAAAGCGTTCGTGTACACTGATGAAGGCCGTTGTATTGTATCAAATATTTCAGTCTGCTGAATTTACGAATATTCCCCTCTTCCCTCCCAAAAAACGTAAAGCTTGTGTTAGGAGTGGATACCTGATCAAGTGGGTTCACTGCCTGTAAAAGTCCGGGCAAAATCGGTTTAGCCGTTCCGAATATTAGGCCAGACAAACAGGACTCGCAGACAAAAAATTAATTAAAAAAACTACCTACTAGCAGCACGTACTTTACGTACCTGTTGATATATTTTTACCTATATTATTATAATATAGGAAACGCCATAATATTGTGGTCTGCTTATAGAATTTTTGAGACTCGTAATTATCACGATATTGTATAGCGATATTTATTATCTGTCTGATTCACTTTATTATAGAAGGATTGAGTCATATTAATGATAAAATTGCCCATATGATGATAACTTTGTATTAGTTATGCCAACAAAGAATGTTATAACAGTATAACGGCTGCGTTGTAGGAAACTACGCGATTTTGACCGTAATTAAAAGTCTATAAGCGTAAATGAATTTTAAAAGTCTGTAGTTACTCTTTTGTTTTCTACAGTTTCGTGTCTATTAATTTATTCATTCAAATGTTTATTGTTCGGTTGACTGGTTTTACTTTTAGTTATTTATAGCGTGTTGAGTGGGTGTATTTATTTTTATGTTTGGCTGATTTAGTGCGTGAATATTTGTCGAGAGAAAAATAATGGATGACGATGGAGACCGATCGTCTCTTTTACCTTTGCCAAAGAGATCGATAGCAACTACTATAGAGTTGCCGTTTCTACTTAATATGATTTCTATGTCTTTAACAGGTATGGTTATTGGTTTTTAAATAGGTACTGATGCTAATTCTTTTGCAGGTAGGTAGGAACGTAATTGTCTAAATTAAGTTGGAATCCACGGAATAGAAAAAACAGTGCTATCTTTTTCACAATATTACGATGATGCTGATACGGATAAGGTCGTTACATTGTATATTTACATTGGTTTTTTTTGTGTTGATGTGTGTGTTATGAGGTGTAAGTAGCTACTCGTACATGTACAGTAAAAGTATATTCATTCATAATATATTTATCCCTTCGTTAGAGGAAATCTGGAAATGATATACTTACCTAACTACCTATAAATAACAGAATTACCATTACGGATGTTTGGAGCTATGTTTTTGTTTATAATTTTTCAAGTATGTACGTATCTACCTAGATCTAAGGAAAATGATGCGAAATATTTTGAAGCCGTGATATCCTCAAGGGTAGAAAGAGTAGCCTATTTATTGGAAGGTTTTTAATTCTTGAAGCGTGCAGATTCGATTTCTAAAGTCGAGATAAATTCATTTGACGATTCGAAAATAGGTACCTACTTTGTAAAAGTTTATTTGAATAAAAAATTATTCTATTCTAAAGTTCACCTATAAGTTTCCATGTTTACGTTCTGTTTTTTATTACTACTTGGGTAAGTCTAACATTACCTACTTGTAGCTTGTAGATATATCTTTGGTTTCGCTAAACTAGTTTCTCTGACCTTGCTCTGTCAAACCGAGAAAAAATTGAATCCAATCGGTACGAGGTATAGGTATTACATTTATCCATTGAAACAGATTCCATTTTTAACAACCGATGAAAAAAGAGGTGTGTTAAGTATAAGTTTGACAGGTAGGTACGTGTATCTGTGTGTTTGCCTGATCCCTTGTGTCTCCCTAACGAATGACTCAATTTTGATGCGGTTTTCTCTGTTTAAAAGCTGACGCGATCGAGGTGTATCTTAGCTATAATTTGTAAAGATCTGTTAAAGCGTTTGAAGATCATCAGCTTATTCTACTTGATCCTAATCTGTTTCTAGTTTCTACACGCCGGAATTCTAAATCACTTGGCCGCACGTCTTTGACGGTAGGGTGGTATAACGGCCAAAGCCTCCCACCATACCAAACCAGAGAAAATTCAGAAATTATAAATTCCTAAATTGCCCTCACCGAATCGAATCGAACTCGAGAACTCCCAGTTTTAAGACCACAATGCACACCACAGTTCCCAGGGACGTCGTCAAAACACTTGTAGCATTTCTAGTTGTACCTACAGTTTTGCTAGCGCGGTCGTCTAACCGATCAACAATTAATTATTGACTACCAAGTATTTATGCATTGTTTATTGTTTTACCTTGTAACCAATAAAACACATTCATTTCCAAAGTAACCGATTGCCACGTCTTGACTTACATAACTATCATAAGAGCCTTACCTGTATCATTAAAATAAAAAATTGCATTAGGTATTCTGCCCTCGTAATTGAAAACACAGTAATTTAAAGGTAACTTCTATGTAACTTACTGTGTTTTCAATTACGAGGGCAGTATTGCAAATATTAGGTATGCCGTTGCACGCGATCTTGTCGGCGTGGAGTTAGGCCTTTTGAAAATCTCGCGTGGTGAAATGCAGCCTATGCCATGGTGGTTGTCAATTCGACCGGTATTATTTTTTGTCATCAACTAAGTATAATATCCGTAGAATATTAGTAAGGATTCTTCCTTACTATTTAATAAACTAACTTTTGCCTGCCTCTTCGTTCGTGGTCTTAAATAAAAATCTCTCGAGAAACCTTTGTTTTTCCAGGATAAATAGTACCCTATGTCACTCTCCAGGTCCTCAACTACGATATCCCCATGCAAAAATACAAGAGAAAATCTTATCTACCCATTTACTCTTGGAATCTCTAATCTTTAATCGGGTGATATCGATATCGATTTCTCAGGGGAGAAATCGATTTCTCGGGTATTTAAACCTTTCTTAGAGACCTTTGTATGTTTTTCTTTTAGGTGCGGCGCTGAGCAACATAATACTGTATCGAACGTGTGTTCACTCTCTAGGCCACTCGGAGGAACAATGCAGACCTTTCCTTTCTCCGACGAAAACAAATGACACTGCAGGCCTAGAGGAAGATGTGCAGAGATACTCCACTTACATATCTACAGTGAAGGTGGTGCTGGAGTACATCTGTCCGGCGGTGTTGTCTATGTTCCTAGGAGTATGGTCGGATACGTATGGTCGAAAACCTTTGATTGTGTGGCCATTGTTTGGTAAGTGGAAAAGTAAAACCTACCCTAATGCGAAACCTTACCTACCCGTCAGTAAATATGAGCTGTGGGATTGATTGCTACAGCTGCAGCGTCACGATTGTAATCACCTGATTGGCTGAATTTACGGCGTTCTTGTTGCATCAATGCATTTTAACCAATACTTAGCGAGAGAGTAGGTACTAGCCAAGTAGCCAGTCAGAGATGTTGCGTATGTGATGCGTTGTGCCTGTAGGTCTGTTCTACTCAAGTTCTACTGTACCTACATCTACAGTCGCATTTTTTTAAGTTATAACAAAATGTCTGCTTTTAGGTATGGCGATATCGGGTATGTTGGTAGTGATATTTGCGATGATGAAAAGCTTGAGTCCGTGGTGGTACGTTGCCACCTCCGTGCCGTTCTCGATCACCGGCGGCTACATTGTCATGTTCACCGGTGCGTACTGCTATATCAGTGATACCAGTTCCGCTAGCAGTTCGTCCCTTAGGTAGGCTAATTCATCCTTTATTATTGACTAAGTAGCTGCTGCCTGCGATTTCTAGAATCCTAGTGTGGCAATCACGGCTTTCAATCTACTTTGTAACTATATAATTTAATGTTGTTTTCTTAATTTAAATAAAAAACACAAAAAAAAGACGCGTGGCACTCGGGGATTGCCGCGGTAAAGCTATTGCATACCATTTTTTATCAACGCCATCTTGCGGTGAGAGGAGTCCCGTGTCAGGTTATGTTCAACAGTAATTACTAACTGCATAGTAGGTAGGTAGTTTTCCTATAGGAAAATATCTGTATTATTTGATTTGATTTTCCATACTATACAGAAGTTATCTACTGCTGCATCTTCGTATTATTTAAGAACTTATACATATTTCTAATGTCTTTACCTAGTGTAATGTTGCCATCTTACTTTATCAAAATCTAGGTACTTACCTATATGATAAAAAATAAAAAAAGACGTGTGGCACTCGGAGACTGCCGCGGTAAAGCTATTGCATAGCATTTTTTATCAACGCCATCTAGCGGTGAGAGGAGTCCCGTGTCAGGTTATTTTCGTTACGGAATTTCTGGATTCGGTCTCCACGCTCAAGGCCCGCGATAGAAGCTATGCAATAGCTAAAAATTCATCCGCGTGAATTAGTTTTAAAAATCCCGCGGATACTCTTTGGTTTACGGGATAGAAAGTAGTCTATATTATGTAGTGACATAGGCTCCAATAAGTCCTCAACTATACGCATGTAAAATACCTACGCTCTACGTAGGTTTTTTTACAGCGTAATTGAAAGACATATCTACCAACCATCGATATATAAGGATAGGCCCTTAGAAGAAAAAAAACGCGCTCAAAAAGACAATAGAATTTGCAAAAGTCTATTGTCTTTGTTATCAGTCGGCCGCACGCGCTTCAACGTATCGCTCGTATTTTTGATCGTTAAAAAAGCCGTCGTTTGCAGTCAAATCATGCAAAAAACGTTCGGAAATCCATCAAAAAAGAGATGAAATAACATTTCACTTGTAAGTATATCGTTTTCTTATTTAATTTACAGCATAAGCTGGGTATTTTTTAATTTTGCTATGATAAAAAATGTGCTACTAAAATGTCGTACAATTGCATTACAAAAAGAATGGAGTCGTGTTATTTTTTTCGAAGTAAAACTTTTTATCCGCATATGAATTATGATTATGTATGTATTTTACTATGTATACATGTTTGTATGTATTTAACTATATAACTATGTTTGTATGTATACGTCGTACGTATTACGTACCTATAGATTAGGTAAGTTGCGGATATTCCGCATTGAGTTGGACATCCGAATCTGCATCCGCAATAATCAATGCGGATGGTCATGCGGATATGGATGTTGCTAGTTGCGAAAACTGTGTACTGTACCTATGTTTGTTTGTATGTATTTAACTATGTATGTATGTTTGTATTATTTGAAAGTTTATTTGAATAAAATATTTCTATTCTATTCTATTCTATGTATGTTTGTATGTATACGTCGTACGTATTACGTACATACAGATTAGGGATGCTGTGGATATACGCATCCGCATCCGCAACTTTAAAAAAAACTGCATCCGCAACATCCCTACTATAGATATTATAAACACTGAAAAGTTGGAAGTTATTAATATACAATGTTAATAAATAAATACATTATATTTTTAATTTAAGTGATTCAATTAACTATGGCAAAAATATGTTTGTACGTGTATCCGTTGCGTACATGCGTAATAAGTGAATATTCTTTGATTTATATTCATTATTACACGCTCAACCGCAATTATATTATTTTATATAAATGCATAAGTCTGGTTTACACGTCCCATCCAAATAAAATTTTGATGAGATTTAAACGAAAATAGTACTAACGCCACTCCATTCCATCTTTGTTCTGGGGGTGGGCGTGGTTTGTCCTCGAACGTGATTGGTTGACACTCGCGTCAAAGGAACCGCGTGCGACGCGCGATATTCACTGACGTAATATTCGAGCGCATTTTTGTAGACGGAATTATATAGGAAAGGCATATGGTTGCTACCAACAAACAAATACACTTTCGCATAATATTAGTAAGTATTAATATGGATTAGTAAGTAGGTATAAATAGTACCTACCTACTGGTAGTTTGACGTAGTTGTTTTGGTAGTAGAGGAACTAAGCGCATAAACATTAATGGTAACTTTGTTTTATGCAGAAGATATTCTTCTATAGTATGGATATTAATGTATTTTACCTATTTAGATACCTATACTTATTTTATGGGTAGCTATTTACCTCTTATTTTTGCTAATCGTTTGTTTTTTTGCTAAACACATATAATGCATATTGCCAAAATATATTTTAGTGCGGTCACTCCATGGAGGAATCAAATTTTTTGTTTGGGTCACTCACATAATATAGGCGACATGTTTTACGTACCTACCTACATATCTGTTTTATTCTTTTTATCTCTGGGCCAATTATTATCACGTTGACCCGAACCTAATACTATAGTGCGGAGTATGGTTATGGTATTTATATTATGACTCTTAAAAATAGTTTTTTTTTGTAAATTTACAGTAGGTATATCAGGTAGTATATCTATCTATGAGTAGGTAGGTACATACTTATCAAAGATGAATTGTAATTTTTCTTCTAGCTAACTATCTACTTGTAAATACAGCATACATTATATGTATGTACCTACTTATAGACTTCTGATGATTGCATCCGCTGCAAGTTTACCTATGTTCAACAGTAATTACTAACTGCATAGTAGGTAGGTAGTTTTCCTATAGGAAAATATCTGTATTATTTAATTTGATTTTCCATACTATACAGAAGTTATCTACTAGGTGCATCTTCGTATTATTTAAGCTGCATACTACACTGCGCGGTTTCCCGTCGCGGTTTGCAGGCGGGAGAAATACGACCGCCGCATGCAGCGTCAAACCGCCGCTGATAACCGCCGTTTTAAACTACACGGGCGGTTTCCCGCTATTACGTCATTCTGCGCGGGATCTTAGCGCGGTAAACCGCGCCAAGATCGCGTGAAAGACAGCGGAAACCCGTGTAGTTTGATGGTCTGCGGCAGCTTTGTCGAGCGGATTCCCGCAGCGGGAGAACCGCCCGTGTAGTATGAACCTAAGAATTTATACATACTTATTTCTAATGTCTTAGCCTAGTTCCTAGTAAATGTCGCCATTTTTCTCTATCAAAATCTAGGTGCTTACCTATTATCCGTAATTTTATAGTCAAGTTTAGTATGATAAACATAAACGGGCTCTTAACGACGTTATAGCTTGAGAAGGGCAGTAATAGAATAGAATAATTTTTTATTCAAATAAACTTTTACAAAGTGCTTTCGAATCGTCAAATGAATCTACCACTGCACTGGTTCGGAATGATATTCCAACCGAGAATAAACAAGAACCACTAACCAGCGAGAAACTCGGCGGTTGCTCTTTTAAAAAAAAAATTCACTGCTGAGCCCGGCTACGTTCGGTTACACGTTTCTACAAAATGGTTTCTGCAATTTGTTTACCTTTTAAGACAGGTAAGGAAAAATTTACTAGGTATAATTAGTTATAACAGTTATCTACCGAAAGATATCAAAACTAATATTTACTTACCTACTTATTTACAATTTGCAGGATGATGATACTGGACGCGACGATATCCTTGGGCACCATATGCGGCAGTTTATTCAGTACTTACCTCATACTGACCCTTGGAAACGTGTATTTGCTTTTGTTAACTGCTACCATCAACGTGATAGCGTACGCCTTTGCAAATATATGGATAATGGAGTCATTAAGAGGAGCATTACAGGTAAATTGGTATATTTCTTGCAACTCACCAGGGGCCCAAGTCTGCTATTGCAATTGTAGTTGTATTGTCTATCAATGACATGACAATTGTTATTTTTAGCAATTGTCATGTCACTGATAGACAATTGAACCCCTGGGCCCCAAGTCAAATTGCTAAAAGTAGCAATTGGGATGTCATTGATAGACAATTGAACTACAATTGCAATAGCATTGCAATAGCAGACTTGGGCCCCAGAGCGCTTGGCTTATGGTTGTGTGTGTGTGTAAGTAGAAAGAACTGTATAAGATATTTTTCTCGTAGTTGCGGAATCAAAAGTGTCTGTCTGTTGGTTTGTCTTTCGATCGACGCGGTTCTTGGCATAGTGGAGGACTTGGATAGTGACATAGCCGATTTTGATACATTTATCAAGGTGTCGATCGATTCGTTATGTTAGTCCGAGTGACGTAGGCCACATTTTATACGGAGAAAATCAATATGACGGATGTTACATCCAATTTTCCGTAGTCTGGTTTTTAAACTTTTATCCTTGTTTAACTTTAAAACCTCCACGCGGACGAAGTCGCGGGCTAAAGCTAAGTACCTATTCGTAAACATTATATCATTATAAAGGTAATAAATTATTTATTAAGCTAGCATTATTTATATATATTATTGCATAGTTTCTATCGCGGGCCTTGAGCGTGGAAACCGAATCCAGAAATTCCGTAACGAAAATAACCTGACACGGGACTCCTCTCACCGCTAGATGGCGTTGATAAAAAATGCTATGCAATAGCTTTACCGCGGCAGTCCCCGACTGCCACACGTCTTTTTTTATTGGTGATCTCTAAAAACATTTTCTTCTCAGGGTGGAGCAACAAGAGTTCTAGACATATTGAACTTTAAAGAAATGACACGGGAATGTTTCAAAGTGCGGCCAAACAATGGCCGCGCCCAGATCATGCTCCTCGGAGTCATCAGAATATTCATGATCATGATTATGTATGGATTAATTAGTTTAGAATACATGTATTCTAGACAAAAGTTACATTGGTCGTTGCGGCAATATACGACGTATTCGTCTGTCAGTACGCTGATAACGTTTGTGGGGGGTTTCCTCGGTGTTATTGTGGTACAAAAATTACTGCGGCTGGGCGATGTGTCATTTTCAATGTTCGCATTGTTGACCGCGACCATAGATAATCTGTTGAAGCTGTTTGCGGTTGAGTCGTGGTATATGTATTTGGGTACGTAAATATAATTTATCTATGTATGTTTTAGCAGAGCTATGTTTTGCGGCTTCGCTCACGTTGAGTTTGATTTTTAAAACCCGTATTTTATTCCCTTAGGGGATGAATTTTCAAAAGTCCTTTCTTAGCGGATGCGTACGTTATAATAGCTTTCTTTAGACTTTATGCCTTTCAGCCCGATCTGTCCAGTGACATGAACTGTGCATCGATAGATCAGTCAGTCACCTTTTCTTTTTAAGTAATATGTATGTTTAGATTAAGGATCAGACATATAATTGCAAAATTGCAGTTGAGATAGAGTAATAAAAATAAAACAATTATTTATAACTGCCATTCAATTCGATTTAAATCGCGCCGCCATTTTGCCAACCATCGTCAAATGTCAGAATCTAACGGTTGTGATTGGTTGTCGATATTATTTACTTTTTTGACGCCATATTTCGTTCTAAACAATGGCATACGTTTTGTCATTTTGAATATCCCGCGTATAATTTAAATTTTTATAATTCCTAGATGTAATTAAAAAGTATTTCAATAAAAATCGATAATAATTACTGAAAAAATATTTGAACCCAATTTAAACCCCACGCAAATTCCCTGAAAAGATTAATTTATTAATTTTAAGAAAGAATGAAGATGAAATACCCTTTATCTCTCAAAACGAAAAGCGAACTTTTATGACTAAACTTTTGCAACAATTTATAAAGACTTCTTTTTAAAGACTAAAAATAATGTTTCAGGCTCTGCAATATCGTTGTTTAAAGGCTTAACAGGACCACTGTTGCGTTCGTACCTCACTAAAAGCTTTCCTATGGAGGACATCGCCAAAATATTCGCATTCCTCTGCGCGGTGGAGAGCGTCGGTCCAATGCTGGCGCCGGTCATATTCAACTCGTTGTACAGCGTCACGCTGGCCACCTTCCCCGGAGCTATTTACGTGCTGAGCAGCGTGATGAACGCCTCTTGTTTGGTTATGTTAGGGTAAGTTATGTAGTTTTTAAAGTTCCGTACCTAAGGGGTGCCAATGGCACCCTATCGTTAATGCAGAGCTCTATAGACTAAAGATTTTAGACTTGATTCATGGTTTACTGACATAATTGTTATAAAATACTAAGAGTAGGGGAGAAGTGGCATGAAAGAGCCAGTTTACTAAACGACTCAAAAAAATATACTTTTAATGAAAGAAATGATGATTTTTTTTTCTTAAATTATTATTCATTTATTAAACTAGGTGATTTCATACGAAAAAATCTTAAACACTATGAAAAAATCAACGAAATATTCATTTCAAAAAAATGTGTCTTTTGGCTCTTTCATAACATTTCGGTATTGAAAGAGCTACTAACATTTATGAAAGAGCCAGTCTGTATTACAAAGTGTAACTGTGAAAATTATATAAAATAATAATAATTACACTACTAAAAAAAAACAAAAAGGCAATTCCAACAAATCCTTTTTAAAAACTTATGATATTTTTAAGAAATTTTTAATTCTGTCAGTCATTTTAAGGGATTTTAACAAACGCGTTAATCTTAACATAATATTCAGATTCGATTATTTTTTATTGGATGATGCCAACGACTTCATCCGCGTGGATTAAGGTTTTTTGATTCCCGCGGGATCTCTTTAATTTTCCGGGATAAAAAGTAGCCTATGTGTTAATCCAGGGTAGAAGCTATCTCTACATATATATCTAGTATTTTTGCGTGAAAGAGTAACAAACTCACACACAAATAGATACACACACACACACATAAACACACATACAAAAACACACACACACACACACACACACACACATACAAACTTTCGCCTATATAATATTAGTGTGATGTGAAGTGTGATTAATATGATAGTGTGAGTAAATCTTTAAAATTAAACAGAGAAAGAATAGGTACTCGGAATCGCAACCGTAGGGGTAGAGGTTAAATGGGGGGATGGTCTGATCATCTGGTCATTTTCTTCGTGAGCTTCAAATGGGTTTGTAGAAGGCAGAGGTGTTGATCTTAAGTTAATTTCAATATTTTCCTTCCCCAAGTTCAACTCATTACCTTCGTTAAACTGTGATAGATCAGGTCTATCAGTGATATATGAAAATAAAATTCATCTTCATTAAATATATTAAAATTTAAGGGGTAAATTCCCTATAACAGATATGCTTCCTTCACAAATTGCCCAACTTGAAAAATAGTCACAGACTGCTTTTTAAATTACCGATTTTTGGGGTCTTTTTCCTTTTTTTGGATTTGGCTTTTCCATAATGCAATATCTGAAGCGAATATTTTAATAATATATAAAAAAAATGCATATTTATTGATATTTATTATTATTTTATTTTATTAACAAAATTCTAATACAGAGTTATGAAAGAGCCGGTTATGAAAGAGCCAGCTCTTTTAAGGCCCATTCACCCGGCTCTTTTACGACTTATTCTTTAAAAAAATATAACCTTTAAAATAACAACAATATCAAAACTTTTGTGACTCAGTTTTTACACAGTTGAAAGGCCAAATATATCCTCTAAATCAATCTGCAATCCATTTGCCTATATTTGTTTACAGTAAAATACTAAAAAACAAGTTAAATGAAGCAAAATACTTACTTTTTAGTGCCAAAAACTTTGAATCGATGTGCCGATGTACGTTGGTTTCAGTGGATTGTCAAATGTTTGTGGGTGACGGGCAATCAGTATAACTACTTAAAAATAAAATTACCAACCAAATTCGTTCATAAACTACTAAAATAATGCAAGTGGCTCTTTCAAAACCTGGCTCTTTCATGCCACTTCTCCCCTACGTACCACGGTAATTATTTTAGTTGGGATTGTCGATATTTCGATCCAATTGCATGGACCGTGGTCACGACGAGACTGCGGTGTTGCGAAACGTCAAGTTGAAGCTGTCATGGGTAGAATCTATCTACCCGCCTTCTTGATCTTTTCGGAGGAACGTCATTTAAAGTTCGGCAAAAAACACTAACAACGTCACTTTTAAAGGTGCTGTACGACGCTTCTCTGGTTTGCATAATTCTACGACTGGATTCCACATACTAGCTAGTTTAACCCGGCGCCAATGACGTGAAAAATATTACACGGCCAATGACGTCGGGTCATCTTGACCCGAACTTTAGACAGTAAATTTACAGTATCATTAAATGAACTGACATTTTTTAGTAACCATTTTAGAAATTGAGGTTTTTTGGGTAAACGACAGAATAATAAAAAATGTATTAAAGTTAATGAATTAAATATTTATTGACTTTTAAAAAAACGCTTGCAAAATCAACCTGAAAAACATAACTTGCATAATTATGTTATTTTTTTTAATTAAACCTAAAAATTATAAATAATTAACAATTTTACTCTACTCCGAGTCCATATTTGTATTGTTTGCATCCTGTTCAGTATCGCTACGTTCAGATACATGGTCATCCACTTCCACGTCTGAATCTGCATATGGATCATGATAATTTTCATCGGAGTCCGATTCTTCCAATATCACCAATATTCTCTCTGGATGATCCCTTAACGCTATTTTTCTCAAAAATCTAAAAATACGTAAGAAAAGTTAACAATAACTTAAAATAAAGAAATTAAAACATGTTACGAAAACACCACGCCAACAATGACGCTGGGTCATATTGACCCGTATTGCCACAACACAAGTATATCTCGCTGCGCAGGCGGCGTCGCCCTGAGTACCACACTGCTACAGGTAGAGGGGGGGTATATCTCCAGCTACACGAAAGGTCAATTATACCGCGAGTGTTAAAACATATTTCCGGAGGTTTAAAAAACACCTCGGGTCAATATGACCCAGCGTCATTGGCGCCGGGTTAATACCGTCTTCCCTATTGAAATTCCGGTGTTTACGAATTTCAATCGCTTCGCGCACCAGCCTAGGTATATAATGGCGGTCTGTGGAGAGAACTCTTGGGTTGTGGAGTTCGATCCAGTGATTTGTTCCTGGCTGTAGAATATGCTCTGCGATCGCAGACTTAGGTCAGCTCTATAGAGCTTGCTCTGACCTAAAATAGAGTTAAAACGAGACACAAACATGCTGATATAAATCTGTCTTGTTTTAACTCTGTCTTGAGTCTGAGTGAGAGTACGGTCTGTAGATTTCAGCCTAAGAGTGAAGACGCACTCTAACTCATGACAGAGTTAATACGAGACAGATTTACGTCAGGGCATATTTGTATCTCGTTTTTACTCTATCTTAAGTCCGAGCTAAGTCAGACCACGCTCTATATATCTTAGCATTAGTTTTCGCTGTCTGTCCCTCGGTCCGTTAGCGGGCTGTATATCTCATGAACCCCAATATTAACGTATGAAACGTCGATATTGAAATAATAAAAAATAAATAAAGTTAAAAATTATAGAGGATCTCCATTCAATAAACTTAAAAAAAATATTGTACGATAATACGGAACCCTTCGAGTGCGAGTCCGACTCCCACTTGGCCGATTTTTTATTATTCGATGACAAGAAACTAGAAAGACCTCGACTTACGATCTCAACTGAGTTTAATTTTTAATTATTCATAATTGCGCACTATTTATAATTGCGTAATTATTTGCTTGCAGATTTGTGTTAATTTATTCAAGAAGAGGATCGTCTGCAGTTTACCAAAGTATTAATAATGATATTGGTAAGTATCTAAATATAAAAATAATTTTATATTTATGTGTTTTGACCCTTATAATGTAGGTACCTAACTTTGTACTATACTTAGTGATACTTTTATAAATGAGAAAGTGTGTTTGTTGGGTTGTCTTCAATCAAATCACAGCAATGGTACAATGGAGCGATTTGATTGTGAGGGTTCCGTACCCGAAGGGTAGCTAACGGGACCTTATTACTAGACCTCCGCGGTCCGTCCGTCTGTCTGTCAGCATGGAGGAATCAAATTTTTTGTTTCTGTCAGCGAGCTGTATTTAAACTTTAAAAACTTGGCGACTTTTACATGTCGATTCAGTAAAAATGATTGCATCAGTGTAAAGATCGCAATGATTGGCTGGTACCCTGCCCTTACTGCCCTTATTTCTTTCGGTTCGGACAATTTTTAGCGCTGACCCGAAGTCCAGTATTATTATGTCAATGGTTAAAAAATGCATTGATGCGATCGTTACACTGATACAATCATTTTTACGGAATTGACATGCGGGTATCAGTGACAAACCGCTAATACTGTCGCATCTTGTGTCGCATTATGTTCTTATCACTAGTTAGTAATAAGACCACAGGTGCTACAACTGTGAATAATATAGCGATTAGTTATAACGTTTGTCCGATAACGGTTTTAAACTGGCTGTTTTGTTTACAGAAGATACTTAAGATAATGACATGATAAGAGAAGATAAGGAATTTTTGGCGCTGTATGAATCATTTAAATGAATCAAGAAACACTTAAATTAATAATATCTACTTAATGGTTCGTCCCGTACAAAATAGTACACATAATTACTTGTACACAACTGTATTAAAATACTTTCTGTGATATTGAAATATTAATATGATTAAATAATTTTTTAAGCGGTATATTTCATTAATTTGAGATTCCTTCCATTCAGTTTGTCTTACACAATTCGGCAAAATGGTTACGGCAAAGCCATAAGGTTTAGGTTTTAGCAATCTATGTATGTGTCAATTTACTATGTTCCCCCGTAGCGCCTAAACTATTGAGCCGATTTTGATGAATTTTTCATGAATGAATTGACACCTTGTCAATCGATTCGTTATTATGGTCCAGATAACATATATATATATATATATTTTTATACAAGCAAAATCAAGTTTCATGTCCAATTTTACGTGTCGTGTTAGTTTTTTAAACTTTTTTCTTGTTTTGAGTCTTGCAACGTTTCATTAAAAATATGACTGCATTATTATTAGACCTGACAACTTAGTTGATCAATTTTTTTATGGCCAAATTAAAAAAAAAACAAATAATATTTAATTTTTTTTTATTCGTTAACTAATTTGGAAAAACACTGCTACTTACAAACTAACAGTCTTAAACCACATGTAATACATAGTTACACATTTCTTTGTACTTGTTGGGAGCCTCGTTCAGGATTTCTGTGGTATGTTTATCAACATATTATTATGTACATATATATTATATTGTAATGACATACCCTGCACTTGGACTTAGATACCACTTCTCATATGGAAAAGTCCGCCATTTCAAAGGTAACTTAACGATTATATACCTATATGCGCCTGGCGATGCGTTATACAATAAGCAAAACTATGCTACTTATTATTAATATCATCACAGTTTTTCAATAAGGCAATATAGTTTTCTGGTTAAACCATTATAATCTAACTATATTTTTCATAAATTAAAATATATTTTTTTTGTTACTGAACACTTTTTACAATAAAGATACTATAATATATGATAGTAACGTTTTTACTTTTTAATATCCTAGTTGTCGGATGTCGAAACATTAGAAACCCATGCAGAGTAATTTCCACAATTGACCCAGCCGAGAATCGAACTCCAAAATCTTAACTTATCTATAAGACTGCATTGCTTACCACTGCGCTTTAAATGGACTATCTTCTTCAAACAATGCCAAAATAAAGCTATGTGTTGGCACAAAACACCTTACAATACTAACAATGAGATTCCTTATCAACTAGGCGGCGACTTTACCGAAAAAGAAAACTAACAACGTGACAGCTAACAAAATTAGTAAAACTATGTGTAACTATGTTAAAATTTAAATTGGGCAACTCTTAACATTAAAATTTAAACTGAGCAACTCTTAACATTAAAATTTAAACTGAGCAACTCTTAACATTAAAATTTAAACTGAGCAACTCTTAACATTAAAATTTAAACTGAGCAACTCTTAACATTAAAATTTAAACTGAGCAACTCTTAACATGTCTCACACTGGAGACATTGTATAGTTTATTATAATTGACAAAAAAAAATACATCAACTTAGTGCCAATTTCACCATTGTATCGCCGAGTAACCTTTAATCGAGGAATAAATTAGATGTTCTGACAGTTTTTACAAAATTCTAGAGTAAGGCATTACTCGGCGATGGTATAATATATAGCTACCTTCAATTAACAATAAAAAAAGTAATCATTACAATCAAATGGTTTGTGTAAATCAAATGTGTTGGGCAGACAAAGTTAGCAAATTAAACTTTACCTTAAGTTCTTAACTATAGAATACTAAACTTGTTTCACAGAGGTACAGTCTACTTGGAAATCTCAATGTGCGTAATTAAATTCGATTTTACGAGATTTTTTAATTGTCAGTGTACATGACAAGCATGACCTGACCAACCTGTTGAGCTCAACAGGTTGGTCAGGTTGGAGCAATTCCATACAGCGCGCGGCGCCTTTCCGTGCTGCAAGTAACATTCTGTGATAAATGACTTTTGGCCAGTGGCGTGCACGGGATGTACAAGAGGGTAGGCAGATATTTTTTTTTATATTTTAGCGAGCAAACGAGCAGGCGGGTCACCTGATGTTAACTGATTACTGCCGCCCATGAACATTTGTAGCACCTGAGGCACCACCAATGCGTTGCCGGCTTTTTAGGAATTTGTTTGTCCGCCCCTTGAATAACCTTAAGTTAATAAGGAAGTTGGTTCCACAGTTTCAAAGTACGTGGAAAAAGATATAGAATGGAAAAAATCTCCAGTACGAGTTAGGCATTGTACAAATTTTTAAAAGCCTACCCTTAAGTTTTTATGACTTTTACTGAAGATTTCCTCCATTTTATTTTATCTTATCTTCTAATGCTTACCCTGTATGCATGCTACTGCTTTTGGCAGTATGGCAATCTACGGATTTTTCTACGTAGGACTCCGCAGCGCAATGCAACGCGCTTTGTGGCATCACTGTTAATTAGTAGGTAGTGTTATCCGGCATATTAACAATATGTCTCTACCTCAACTCATAGGGTTCAGTCGCACACAAAGTGTCACTTTCCAAGTTTGTCACTCGCGGGTCAGTCAAGCACCAATGATATATACACGCACCACTAGTTGCACAATAGTTATTATCAATCACTGGGGAGTAATATTAATTATCAGAAAGTGGATAGATATAGTCTTCTTCATCAAACTCCAGGTCTTGTTGCACCGTTACCTTCAAACAACAAGAATACAAAGTTCAAAAATTTAATCTGCTCCTGTTTTTTACCTTCATGGAATAGTGGCTCATAGTGGATTTTTTTTATTTCATAACTAGCTTTTTCCCGCGGCTTCGCTCACGTTAAGTTCGATTTTTCAAACACCTATTTTACCCCCTTAGGGGTTGAATTATCAAAAATCGTCTCTTAGCGGATGCCTACGTCGTAATAGCTGTCTGGATGCCAAATTTCAGCCCGATCCGTCCAGTGGTTAGGGCTGTGCGTTGATAGATCAGTCAGTCAGTCACCTTTGCCTTTTATATATTTAGGTAAGTCCGCCTTTTGTACTATTTTTGTGCAATAAAGTGAATAAAAAAAAACTCAGGCACGTTGTTTCCTTCACTGTTAAAGCAAGTGATATTTAATTGCTTAAAACGCACATAACTCTGAACTGTCAGAGATGCATGCCTGGAATCGAACCTGTGACCTATTGCTGCTTACAAGAAGTATGTCAAGTAGTACTAATGTAATGAAGTATGTAATGGATACAGGATACGCCTGTTTATATGGTAGCCTTTTTTTTATTTGATGACAGGATAGTATTTGACTACGATCTCACCTGATGGTATGTGACGATGCAGTCTAAGATGGTAGCGGGCTAACTTGGAAGGGGTATGACAGTGTACATTCAACCCATACCCCTAATCGGTTTGTACACGCCATCGTGCCGGAACGCTAAATCGCTTGGCGGCACGTCTTTGACGATAGGGAAACCCCCCACCAGACAAAAGTCAGACCATCTTGTCATCCAATAAAAAAAAACGAATTTTATTACTCAAGAGCTTCGACAACTCAGCCGGGACGTGGCAAGCGCACGCATTCCCCTCTGCCGAAGTACATGTACAAACGTACGTGTTAGCTTGTAAGTGTGACAGCTTTTGAGTTAGTGTGCGTTCATAGAGATATTATTTACAAGAGTGTGCGGAAGTGAGTAAATGTGTGCTGTACGTGATTACCCCACCTCACCGCAGAAAGTGGCAGAATATGTTCAGTACTAAATCTGCGTAAAGGCACGTTCCGGCTGAATTGTCGAAGACTCAGAGGAATTTTGACAATGCAGACTCACCCTAGCACCACCACCTTCGAGGAAATCAGGCACCGTTTGATCTGCTTCTCTCAGGACCCGGACCAAGTCTGCTGCCAGCTTAGAATCCTGCCAAGATAAATTCAAAAAAATTCAAAATTTATTTATTTCATGTAGGCTAACTTGTAGCTCTTATGACACGTCATTTTACCACCGGTTCGGAATGCAGATTCTGCTCAGAAGAGCCGGTAAGAAACTCAGCAGTTGCTCTTTTCAAAAAAAAAAAAATATTTTTTACAAAACTATGCTATGTATACAGTGTTTCCACAATGAAGTTACAAAAATGCATAACAATCCAATACATGTTAAGACAGGTAGGCAAAAGCAGACCCATTCCCGTTGGCGGCACCCGTTCACGAGCATGACGCATGATCCAGCCATTGCTTCGCTCAACCATATTTGAGGGAACGTAACAACCCGCACCACACGACACCACCACAGAAATTTTAAAGAGAGCATGACATACTTAATCACATTTTAGCAACAATTTTTTAGCCCTTGATTGCGATCTCACATGCTGGTTGATGCTAGTAAAACAGCTTATAATTTATTTCTTTTTTATTTCTTTGTTATTCTTACATGTTACATTTTAGATTGTAATCAATGAACATCCACATTTGACAACAGTCAAATACCCAATTAAGGAGTTTCCGCGGAAATTACAAAATCTTAATCCACGCGAAAGAAGTCGCGGGCATCATCTAGTCCAAGAATATTAATACACCCGTATAATACTAATTGCAAAAACTTATCTTGTAATAAATATTATATTAATACACGCGTATAGTAGTAATTGCAAAAACTTATCTTGTTATCACTTACTTTTTCAGGTACATAGAATGAGACAGCCATGCCTTTGCCGACGCGGCCCGTCCAGCCGATTCTTTTTAGGTATTCATCTATGGTCTTTGGCAAGTCGTAGTTAAACACAATATCCACGTTGTGAATATCTGTAAGTAAATATTTAAAACAAAAATAAAGTAATTTTAAGTACAGTATAAATCCACCAATTTAAGTGTTCAGGTTGTGTTGGAGTGTTTCAAATCTTAAGTTAAATTAAACCAAATTCAAATTTTCTTTAACTATAAGTACATAAATGTATTTTACTGAAAAAAAAAAGGATGTATTATGAACCTACTATTATCCTGTGGATATATTATGATCCTGAAGCCTGAGTTAGCCTTCAAACAGAAAGACCCGCATCAAAATCGGTCCATTCGTTAGGAAACTACGAGGGAACAGACAGACACCGATTCACCCACACAAAGAAACACAGATATCCCTCTTTGTCTGTCGGAGATTAAAAATATATCGCATCTTTAGAATTAAAGTGACCTAGCTCATAAATTGCAATTTGTGGGAAATGAGCAAAGAAAAAGACTTCAAAAAAGTATAGTGCTCAGTAAATTTAAATGTAAGTATCTCTGTCGTGTTTTATTGAAAAAAGTTGAAGTTGGGTCGAAATATTGACAATTCCAACTAAAACAATTACCGTGGTACGTTCTATCACAATTACGTCAACCACGAATCGAGTCTAAAATCTTTAGTATACTTGAATACCAGAAATAAAAAAGGCTCTAAGTACCAAAACAAAAAAGAGCAGAATTTGTGTTTCAAATAATTAATAAATCATTTAAACATATTTCTTTTATAAACTTCACATGGTTATTATTACAATAAAATTCTTTACAACGCTAGTCGTTTAGTCCTTATTTTAGGTTATTGGCGAGGGCAAATACTAAATAATAAAATAATAAAAACCGAAATGAAATTTTTGGCACTTAGACCCTTTTTTATTTCTAGTATTCACTTGTGCTCTCATTTTTATAATTTATTCTAAGTTAATTTTTTCTTTTAAGTTTCTATTTAACGTGGTTTACAATAAAGTGTATTTATTTCATTTCATATATTAAATTTAAATGTATTTAAACAGAGGTTACAGGGATTTTGAGTTAGGTCACTTTAATTCTAAAGGTCATCAGCCCACTTTTTCCTTTGCCTTCCCACGCGTCTATTGCCTGCTGGACCTAGCCAAAAATAGACAAAAATGGCAAAAGATGGAGGAGGCTTTTACCCATAGGGGACCACACACAAAGGACTAAATCAGACTAACAAATCTAAAGCTTAATTTGATGAGATATATGTGTGTAGGATAAACAAAGCTTAATAATAATAATTCTAAAGGTGTGGATGTATTACCGAATCTTCTAGCGCCCATAGTGGTACAGACAAGGGCGCAGAGCCTTCCGCTGTTGAACTCGGTCAGCGCGCGGTGGCGCAGCTCCAACGGGTATTGGCCGTGGTTCACCCCGGCCGGCTGCTGCATGGTCAGGGTCAGCATGAAAGCGAGGACTTCCGCCGTGCGTGTCGCGTTCGTGAACACGAGCAATTTCTTTCCCCCTGGAAAGCAGCCTGCCGATTCTTTAACTCCTCTTTGTCAACTTATAGACGTCCACTGCTGGACATAGGTCTCCTACATGGACCTCCACAGGCCTCGGTCTTGCACCGACTAAATCATAGATATTGTTTAGGGATGGTTAATTAACATTTTCTCAAGTTTCTCAAGGACCCTGTGCGGGCTGTAGCATTGGTTTTGTACGCGCCCGAAGCGGGATCATCAAGTGAACACAAACCTCATACAAAAATTTCAACTCACCATTCTCAGCGGCAAAATTAAGCAGCTGGTGGAGCCTGCCATACTTGGTGCGGAGGATGATATGCTCGACATTGGGGCGTGGTGGGATGGCTCTTTTAACATCGCCAGTCACAAGCATGCAGTTGCTGAGGAAGGGGCCGATCAAGTCCATATTTTCTGGAAATGGTACCACTGCTACTTCTGTTAAAAACAAAGTTGTTGCATGGCGCTGTGTTGATAGGAATTAAGTGCATAATTGCTAATTAAACTGACAGCAATGTTGTACTGCAGTGCTCTGCACAGACTCTTACTACCCAGTACGAATACCATCTAGATGCTGCATTGGAATTTTTAACATAATATTACTGCAAAGCCAAAAGGAAGTTTTGATTTTAATAGTCGATATATATTATTTATTTCATACTTTTTTACAATAATGATGGATATAATAATATTAAAAATAATTTACTTATATAAATTAAAACTACTACTAATGATGTTTCCAAAAAATACACAGTCCAAGTGTTCATAAATGGGCATGGTGCCTAACTATGCATATACATATCGACGGGTGAAAGGCTAATTGATCTAAACGACATTTTGTTAAAAAAAAACTTTGATCAGTCTTCCTGCAAGTTTTACAAAATGTCGCTTAGATCAATTAGCCTTTCACCCGTCGATATGTATGTATAGACATAACATAATAGAAAAAAAAAAATGCGAATAACTGAACCTATTCAAATAGTTAAATGCACAGATTTAGAAATCTGTGGTTAAATGGGTTCACATTAATTTTTTTCGATTTACCTACAGAATTGTTAGTCAGATAAGTATTATTTTAACAATAAATAAAAAAAATTGCATGAATTTTTAAAAGATAAATAAAAAAATTGTACTTAATGAAAATTTTTTATGCTGTGTCTAGGGGACCTCTTTTATTTAGATATTGTTTTGTATCAAACAACATCCTAATTATAGAAAACAAGAAAAAAAAGAAAAGAGGGTAGACAAGAAATCAATTCTACAACTGATCTCTACAAGTTTCTTTGACACTAATCTCTATCAGTAACCTTAGGAAGTGAAAGTTTAGGAGAAAAAGAATTAGATATGTAACAGGGATAAATTTGAGATTTATGAAAAAACTTATAAATTAAGAAGTTTCCCTTGTGCAGTGGATTGCTTGCATTTTAATCACAAAGTATTACCATTAAAAGGTATTTAGTAGATAAGTTATATTATAAGAGTTCTGAGGACACCTACCGAGAAAAGTACCTACCTAGAATTAGGTAGCCAGCTAGCATTACCGGTATTAAAAAAAACCTGCTTACCTCCCTACAGCCTCGATATTGTTTGATTGCCGGTAGAATTTGCGTGGCCAACAATGTTATAAACTGTTATAAACTTAGGTTTATTTTTCCAATGGTTAGTCACAGATGATACATACATAAATATATCATAGTGGTTAGTGACAAAATTCTACATTATACACCGACTAGACATAAAAATTTAATGAATGAAAATTTTATCGGTTCTAACACCTGTGGGTTCTAAAATATATTTAGTAATGGATGGAGTTTAGAAGTGGCACTCACCAAAATTTAAGAACGCCGCTGCCGTTATCGTCCACTCGTAAGCGGCGTAGTTATTAAATATGTAGGCACTAGATCTACGCGGAGCTTTTGTGAAAAAAGAAAAATGAAAATTAAAAATCCAAACGACCCAAACCAACCGAAAAACTTCAAAAAATCCGAGATCCAAGAGAATGTAATCACTCCGTTTTCCGAGATCCGAAAACCCGTGATTAAATACTCTTGGTGTGCAGAGCCAAGAGTAGGTATAAAGGCTCCCCGAAACGATCATTTGCAATTGACAATAATTACGTGATTGATACGCATTGATGCGATAAATGATCGTTTACCTATTGCAATTGAAGCGATTGTCAATAATTCTACGTTATTGATAGTAAATGATAAAAATTTTGATTGATGGCAATTGACGCACTGTGCATTGACGTTCAATGACAGCAAATGTCAATCGTTTTTTATACTTTCGACTGCACCACTAAACATGGTGGACGTACAACACGATCCCGACCAAGGAACATAATGATCCCGACCATCCCGACGTGGATGTGACCTCGGACGCTGGCGTAATAACAGAGCGCGATTTTGTTTTAATGCTCATATCATTATATAAAGATTTTCCTGTATTATGGAAAGTGAAGAGCAAAGATTACATGGACAAGAACAAAAGGTCCAATGCTTTACAAAGCATCGCTTATCGCTAAGCATTCGATTATCGCCTCACACGTTTCCATTATTATCATTTCCAAAGTACGAGGTGCAACAGCACACATAAACTTTAAGTCTTCCAAGTCCATTCCAGTGATTAAGTATCTTAGTGTTATAGAGAGCCTCTGACTGGCAGGAATAGCCTGACGCATATTGGTATCTTTTTTTTCAATTCTCGGCCGGATTAACTCCAATAATGTTTCAAATGAATTCTGGTCCATTCGAAGAAAATTTTTATAATCATCCGGCTCTGTTTCTTGAAGAGTTCTTTGTAAATGTTCAGGAGTAAACCGATATCTTAGTTTATATCATTCCTTGGACCAACGTCTAGTTCTTTTCTTTTTTTTATAGGTAGAAACCGCAATAGTTACTGTAAGAAATGCCATATCTGCGTTTTAAATCATATTTCGAGCGATTTGACTTTCTTCTTTACAGTTCAGAATCAGACTGAAGCAAGCGCAAATGATACACCTTCATTTGGGGCTTCAATCACCCATCATTTGAAATCTTCAATCACGTGAGCATTGTCAATTGCAAATGATCGTTTCGGGGAGCCTTTAGGTCGTAGAGAGAGAAGACATAGAGTCAGTGACGATTTCTTTCTCACTCACACTAAAAAGAGAGCAGAGATAAAGTTATTAATGTGATAAACAGAGACGCAGCTACCCAATTTTTTGTCCCTCATCGTGTAACCAGTTTTTTTCAAGGTCGACACACTTTTGTGCCCAACAAACTGACAGTTAATAAGAAAATTTAGTATCTATGTGTGTTGCCAGCTTTAGGTACCTATACAATGTCCCGATTTTCCCTATCCTACTTATATTATAAATGTGAAAGTTTGAATGTATGTAGGGCCATCCATACATACATCCAAATTTCAGCCATATCGGTTTAGTGTGGCGTGATTGAGTAACAAACATATGGATGTTTGTTACTCAATACGCCACACTAAACCGATATGGCTGAAATTTGGCACGGAGATAGGTTTTTTTTAGTAATGTCCTCTGACATACCGTAACGGCGGGTTACTTTGGCTACTTTTTCAATTTTTTTTTTAATTTTTGTTGAAACAAAATAAAGTCGTGATGGAAGAAATGAATATTATGAGAAAAGAAAAGAAAGATGATGGATACTAGAATATAATATATGTCGGCGATGATTAAAGTGTATTCAGTTAGATAGTGTCGGTTACTGTTCTGAATCATCCTGAAGTTTCGTTCGAATGTCCAACAACCAGTCGAGAACTGTTGGCGATCTTAAGAATTATTTTATTTACAAAGTTCTTAATTTTTAAAGCCATTTTTAAATAGCTAGAGGCAGACTTTTAATGTTTTTTTTAAATAATTATTAACTTAAACTATGAAGAGTTGCAGTTTTATACGACTGCCTGAAAAAAGGAATATACTGTTAATTTCATTAATGATGATTTTGATGACTAAATATACAATTTTTGTTGCTTTTAATTCAATAGCATTACTCGATCGAAGGAAAATTTTAACTGTTCATTACAAATTATTTTGTGTAACATTCTTACTAGTAACGAAAAAAAATTTTCCTTTGTGTTACATACATCTTTTTTCAAAGTGACTCACATATGCTAAATTTCTATTCGGCATTTCAATATTTTTTTTAAGGAGCAAATAATTATCTAGTGAATTGGTCCTATGAAAGTACATTAAAAAACTTTAGTATAAAAAAAAATATTTTTAAAAAACCGACTTACGTGTACAAACTAAAATTATTTTATACTTTTAAGTGGTGGTTGAAGTTAATATTGTGTGCAATAAAGAATAATAAATTCTTTATTGCACACAATATTAAGATATATGTAAAAAATAGAAGCTTACCCTAATAGGTATGTCTCTCCCAGACAACCTTATATGTGTAGGTATGTTATTTAAAAAATAAAACAGTTCAGCATCTGTTTTGTCGTTTTATTTAAAAATCCTGGGAAGAATTTTCCATCTAATTTGGGGTACTAGGGGAGTGCAGTTATTGTGGCAACATTAAACTCGAACTTGTCATGTGACGTCATCGTTACGTCATGTTATCTCTATTTCAGTCGCGGTTACACAGTACCTTGGTCTATTGCCTTCTCTGTCTACGCTTTAGGTATATAAATACTAGCACAGACAAAAAATTATAGTGTTCTGTGATTATAACTATCATATAGGTATATATCACTGACCTCCATTTTATACTAACGCCATCTATTAATCGTGTGCAAAGTACGTTTCCGCTCCACTTTCGTGGACCCTTAATTTGCACTTATAGCTTTATCTAGGTGTTATGGTGTTAATTCCGTTGTAAATAAATCATTAAGGGAAATTGACAGGTTCACTATTATGCTACTGCTCCATCTGCATTCATGTTAGTGTTAACGGCTGCGCTCCAATGACCTTAATTAGGGCATTAAAAAATAACGCGTTAAGCAGATGGCTACATTAAAAGAAAAGATGAAGACAAAAGTGATTCTTCATGAATGAGTGCATTAACTGGAGTAATAGTGGTCTGCTGTCGTCCTTGTTCAAAACCACATTCAAACGTCGTCACAGCCCATGCGCTGCATAGAATGAGACAACGCTAATGTAGCCAACAAGTTTGGTGCGTTATTCAACGCGTTAAAATGCTTTGATGTCAAAAAACCGCCATCCGAGTTATCGCTTAGTGTCTAACGTCATTAGTAATGCTATAACACATTAAAATATTGGCCCCATTTGCGTAATGCCTTTATTATCGTGTTAATTTACGCGTTACCGCGCAGGTGAAGCAGAGCATTAAGGTATCATCATCATCCTTTTTACTATGTTCCCTTGGATTTATGATTGCATTATTATTAGACCTGTCTAAAATTTTGTATAACCAAATTAGCACCTATAATAAAAAACCAAAAATCATATTTAAATATTTTTATTCGTAAAATAATTTTTGTCGCAAACGGAAACAAGCGCCTTATAAACTAAGTCTTAGTTAAGTCATGTAATACATAGTTACACATTTCTTTGTACTTATTGGGAGTCCCGTTCAGGATTTCTGTTGCATGTTTATCAAATTGTAATGACATATACCCTGCTTTCAGATTTGGATACCACTTCTCATATGGAAAAGTCCGCCATTTCAAAGTTAACTAAACAATTATATATGTGCGCCTATGGCGATGCGTTATACAATAAGCAAAACTATGCTACTTAATAATAATAATCATCACAGTTTTTCAATAAGACATAATATGGTTTTCTGGTTAATTTGTACATTATAATATAAAATGTTATTTTTCCATACAATATATGATAATATATATTTATATTATAATATTCTGAAGATTTTTGACTTTAAAGACAATATATAGTTAGGTGATTGGTATTGGTGACAAGGTGTATAAAATACTAGAAGAGATATGAACATTTCATTATTTTTTTTTTATTTGGAGACAATATGGGCCTTGACCTTGCTTTAAGTGACTATGCAGTCTAGACGGAAATGCTCTATTTAATCTAGGAGTTATATGGCAGTTATTAAACTCATACCACACTCAATATTGGTTCGGGTGCCAGATTGACCAACCTAGAATCGAACTTGTAACTTAGCAGTTAGAAGAGCACATTGATCACTGATTGTATTTATCTTTTGGTAAAAAAATGACAAAATAAAAATATTTACTTCTTAAGCACAATACACCTTACAATACTAACAATGAATTAAATGAGATTCTTTATGAACTAATAGGCGATTTAAATTTCACATAAAAAGATTAAGCAATTTCAGATAATAATTGTTAACTGGCTAACAAAATCAGTAGAAATAGACTTAACATTATGTGTAACTATGTTAGAATTTAAACTGAGCAACTTTTAACATTAAAAATCACAGATTCTTATAAGATGTTGCACACTGGAAACATTTGTTTTGAATTTGGATGCAACGGTTAATTATTAAAAGGAAAATAAAGAAAACTTAAATCAACACACTAAAGAATATAAAAAAACATACAGTTAATAACATATTTTATAGTAAGTACAACCAAATGGTTTGCTCAAATCAAAGGTGTTGGTTAGAAGATAATTTGATGGTAACAAATTTAAACCTTTTAAACAAATCTAAATCAACGGTGTTGGACAGACAACAATTTGATGTTAGCAAATTAAACTAACTGTTAGTTCTTAACTATACAATACTTGTGTCACAGAGGAACAGTCTTCTATTAGAGTATGCACACACTGCGAAATTAAATCCGCAACTGACTATCACATCTAATTTGTATCACTAACATATTAAAAAAAAAGTCCCTCAGGTTTACCTTACTACTGAAGCATGTGATAGTCAATTGCTTAAACACAAATAACTCGGAAAAGATAGTGGTAAAAAAAAACCCACAGTCCCCCAAGGTTATCACTGGTTCACGTCTATGCTCAAATTATACGGACCATTATTTTAACAATAGCCCAACGGTTATAGGTGCGGACTGAAAACTGAAAGGTCGCAGGTTCGATCCCACCCGTTGCACTATTGTCGTACCCACTCCTAACACAAGTTTTCACTTATTTTGAAGGGAGAGGAGAACATCAGTCAAGTTCAGCTTGGCTGATATTCTTTAAAAAAAAAACACTTAAGGAATTTTACGCGAAATTTCGCAGTGCGGGCTTACCTTTAGGCTTAGGGATAAAACATCAATACAAAAGTAGAAACATATTTTTAATGTGTGGACAATAACCTACAGATTTCTTTCTCTCCCGCAAGGAATAACAGGAAAGTGATGGCACTTCTTTTAGACCTCCAATTTACACACTTAGTTGAACATAAAGTTTGAGTACAACCAACTTAGCACCAATATTATATTTATTAATTATTTATATTTTTGATTAATTCTTTACTTCGCCAACTTCGTATCACCAATGAAAATGTTTAAAAGTAATAAAAATTAATTGTTTAACACTGACACTCAATTCGAATGATATAAGGCTTTCATAAATATCACAAGGAAAACCTCAGAGTATTTTTTTTCTGGTCAGGCTACGGAGCGATTGCACACGGCGCGTTGCGGTGCCGCAAGTAATACTTTGTATTTACGCCAACGGGAATGGGTCTGCTTTGTGTCTACCCATGTTAACATGTCGACCGTAGCAATTAACATAGTCGCATGTGAAAAACCACTACTCCAGGGCACGGCCGCTCAAAGCTTCAAATATGTGAAAAGTGAAAAACAGTCAACATATCCAACCCTTGCACTTGCAAAAACCAAAGATGGTTGGTTGATTCCAAAAGTTTCACAATTGGTGGGGGCATTGCTATCCCCATTCTAAGACCCTTAATGCAACAAAACGAAAATCGCCAAAATGTAGATCCGACACTGTTAATTGCTACGGTCGATGTCTTTGGTTGCGGTAGGCGTACATTTTTGAAACTTCTGTGTGGAAACATTGTGTGCATAGCCTAGTTCTTTTTAACAATTGTAAAAAAAAAAAATTTTTTTTTTTTTTTTTGAAAAGAGCAACTGCTGAGTTTCTTGCCGGCTCTTCTCAGCAGAATCTGCATTCCGAACCGGTGGTAGATTTTTGACGTTTCATAAGAGCTACAAGTTGGCCTACATGAAATAAATAAATTTTGATTTGATTTGATTTGATTGTGAGAAGTGATTTTCAGCAGTATGGCAATCCACGGATATTTCTACGTAGGGTACCGCAGCGCAACGCGTGTTGTGTGTGGCATCACTTTTAATTAGTAGTGTTATCTGGGATATTAATAATATGTCTCTACCTCAACTCACAGGGTTCAGTCGCACACAAAGTGTCACTTTCCAAGTTTGTCACTCGCGGGGCAGTCAAGCACCAATGATATATACACGCACCACTAGTTGCACAATAATCAATCAACCACTGGATCTGTGGTAGTCATTAGGGGGTATTATCAAGAGGTCCATAGATTTACCACTCTTCCTCAGGCTCTTGGCCTTGTTCCACCGTTGCCGTAGCATTGTTGAAATTCTGAAAACAGCAACATGCAGCTAAAAAAAACTACTACTCCTTTATCATCATGTCATTATGATATTTTAAGGGTACCATGTTAACAGGAATATCCAAGTTTCAATTACAGATTTTTTGCAATATAAATAAAAATCAACTTCCATGTGTAAAGAACAATTGATTGAAGTCGTGAGCAATTTTGACTTTTTTTTAATGTTGTATTGTCAGGACACAGTTCGTATATAAGAAAATATTTGGCAAGTATCTTCTTACCAATATTCTTACCTAAGAGTACAAATTTTAACTTTTACAACAAATATTAAAGATAGATTGACGATGTGAAACTGGCTTAATTAACGTACATTGCTACCATACATACCTCATTTACTATTGTCCTCTATAATGTAGGCAAGGAATAATGAGTATGTTATTAACTGTGTATGTTTACTTATGCACAATTTCCTTATCCTTAGTCATAAAACATTATGAACCACGAAAGTTGAAGTACAGGGTAGTTAGACGTCATAACCATACATATTTCAACTTTCGAGTTTGCAGCAAAGAGAAAAAAAAAATATTTCGAGTTTTAGGTAACTAGCCTTCTCGTTTCTTTAGAGACAATCTACACCGGAATGGCAGCGGCGCAACGAGCACTTTCAGTGTGAAATTATTTTAAACTTTATCTACATACTCGCTACAGATCAGTATCGCTTGACGCGCGTGGCCGCATGACGAGCTTTTCAAGCTTTTTCAAGTAACGATAATGTAAATTAAAAGTTTAAAATTATTTCACAGTAAAAGTGCTCGCTGCACCACTGCCGGCCACTGCAATTCCGGTGTATATCAGCCTGTACGTGTACGGTTACTGTCCAGGGAATTGGATATTTGACTAAATTTTTTTTATACTTAAAATAAAGGTTTTTAATATAATAAAACAATGCCATTTTTCTTTTTTTTAAATCTTAACCAGTCTCGAAAATATAGAGCTTTTAATCTTTCTGTTAGACGAAGAGACATAATATAGTACATAGTTCCATACACTCTCTATAGAAAATTTTGTTTTAGAAAGAGACAGATACAGTCGCAGTAAAACTGCTTACGACTTATATCTATTTGTTTTAAAAGATGTTATTCTTACATGTTACATTTATTTAATGAATATCCACATTTTGACAACATCAGTCAAATACCCAATTGTAAAATTGTAAAAGTGTAAACTTACCCTAATATCACTGCCACCATATTTGTTGCTCTTATATGTGGCAGTGCCACCGCCTTCGAGGAAGTCAGGCACCGTTTGTTCTGCTTGTCGAAGGATCTTGGCCAAGTCCGCTGCTAGCGCAGTATCCTACATGCACAAATGACTATTTATCAAGTTTTTTTTTTAATCTATTTTTTTTGGGGTTTTTTACCCGCAGGCACACCAAACCCCTATTTTAACAAGTTAATGCCTGACTTTACCCAATAGATCGAAAAAGTAAAAGTGGACAGAAAAATCACCGATGGATAGATTTCATCATTCAGAGCTACATATATCTTATTAGGATGCCAGCAGCACTTCCGTCGATGTGCACGCACTGGCCGATGCCAAGCCGTCGCCAAATGAGATACTTTTATTTCCCGTGTTAAAAGTAGCCTATGTGTTATTCAAGACTATAATCTATCTCTGTGCCTCTCAGCCGAATCGGTTCAGTGATTGAGTAACAAACATCCATACATCCAAACTTTCGCATTTATTATATTAATAAGAGGATAATAGGATTATCACTTACTTGGTCAGGATCAAAGAATGACAAAGCAAGGCCTTTGTTACCGACGCGACCCGTCCTGCCGATTCTGTGCACGTACTCATCTATGCTCTTTGGCAAGTCGAAGTTCAGCACGACATCCACGTTTTTAATATCTATAAATAAACATGTAAAATACAGGTAAATTAACAATTATTAATTTGAAATGCTATATGCCCGATTTCCGAGTAATTCAACATAATAATGTACTTCATCTCCAGAGATTAACCATGTGCGCGGGAGACATTATAGTGCACATGCATGTGTGCAAACACAGGTGCACTCTCTATTCCCTCACTTTCATAGTACAATAGATCTTTTCTTTGAAACATATATTATTATTTTGTCCGCACAATGCCACTTCAGCTACATCGATTAGATGACCACATGACAAACATTGTTTCAATTTAAAGTACATAATATTATACCTTTGCTGATTTTATAAATGCGAAATGTGTTGTTTGTTAGTGCATCAATCACGCAGCAACGCAATGTGATTTTTTGAATAGGTATAGCTGAGACCCTGGAGAAATGACATTGGCTACTTTTTATTCCAGAAAACGAAGCGTTCTCAAAGGATTTTAAAAAATTCACATGGATAAAAGCTAGCATTACCTAATCCTCTAGCGGCCACAGCGGTCGCCACAAGTATGGAATGCTTTCCGCTCTTGAAGTTGTAAAGCGCCTCTTCGCGTTCCTGCTGCATGCGGGCGCCGTGGATCGATGACGTCAGATAGTTCTCTTGAGACAGCATTGCCGCCAGGAAGTCCGCGTTGCGCTGCGTCTCCACAAACACGAGCATACGCTTTCCATCTGCGGAATATCAGCAGAATCAGCATTCCAAACCGGTGGTAGTCTTGTACAGTGTGTGCCTAGCCTTATAATTAATCTAGCCTATAAGTACATAAACTACATACATATTGTCTTGTAATACCACTATGCTAATAAATCAGTCTAACACCAACTGTCGGGTCGTTCACTCATTTACCTACCTGGTCCCAATCTTAGATGGCAACCTTAGATGGCGACCCTGCCATGGGACTCAAATTGGGAATATCATAATAAATAACGGCCTTCAAAAAAAAATAAAAAAAAATGTGCAATTCTAAAGTTGAAAAAGAAGACATATTCATCAACCAAAATGGAAAAAACAACGGCGCCAACTTGGAACAAGTACATTGGCATTTATCATCAATAAACATAATAATGTTCATCATCTGCACAATTTTACTTCTTGGAGTATTATACTTATTGTACAAGTTTTACAAAAAATGTCACGAGAGCTGGATAAGAGATCAGCTAAGCCGGCATGTGCTTAGAAGGTCACGTCAAGGATGGCAACCTTAGAGTCTTGACATGTCATAAGAGCTACAAGTTGGTCCTATATGAAATAATTTTGAATTTGAACAGGCTTAACTGAGGCACTGGTGTGACAACACAACAATATCGACGGTCAAATTCATTAGTGGAACATTTCCAAAATCAGGTGTTTTGAGTTAAGTACGCAAAATGGTTGGGAATTGAATAATTTTTCAAAGAACTAATCGTACAAGTCAAATTTTGGTTCTAATTAACAGGAAACCACATAACAAAAATATTAATTTTAGCTGGCAACACAAAACTGACTAAGTACTCAAAACTGTATATTTTGAATTGTACCGTTATTGAATTTGACCAACGATATACGGATACCTTACTACACAAGTGATCTTAGTATGCAAATATGGCTTTGCTGTAACCTGGTAAAAAATCTCGACTCACCATACTCCGCTACAAGTTTAGACAGCATTTTTCGCTTATCATATTTGGTGACCTGGTGGAAGATCTGCTCCACGTCAGTACTGGCTCCGCCGACCACCCCCACGGCCACGAAAAGATAGTTGTTGAGGAAGCGCCCGGCTAAGTGCTGGATATCTTCTGGGAATGTTGCTGAGAACATCAACGTTTGGCGCTCCGTCTGTTGATATAAACAACAAATATTGGCATGGCTCTGTGTATTTTTATTTAAATATGTTACAGTAAGTGTAATTAATTGAATATGATTAATAATTACTAAGATTGAAGGTAAATAGCTGATTATGTACTTTTACCGGTTACTATTATTATTACACCTAATACTTATAATATATGGATAGATAGAAGATAGTACATATTCACCACTCCACTTATTTTGCACTCAAAAACCCTTACTGTTGGTTATTTTTTAAACCCACACTGAAATTACTGTAAAAAATATTGTAGACTAGCACTTGACAGCGATAACAACTAATAGCAAGTGATTCTGTCTAAGATGCCCTCTTTGAAAGTGATTAACAATCACTCTTGATTTGAAGGTTATTATGTATATAACTCAAGTCATAGTTAATTGGACAACAGATGCTAGGACATTCCAAATTTTAACAGTGTGCATGAGGAATGAGGAAGTCAAAGCGTTTAGTATGCTGTACCAATATACAAACTTACAAGCGAAACCATCGAAGGATGTTCCATCATCTTCTCGACGCTGGGCATGAAGCCCATATCCAGCATACGATCAGCCTCGTCCAGCACCACAAACCGAACACTCTCGAATGACACACGACGGCGCTCCACAAAGTCGTGTAAACGCCCAGGGGTCGCCACCAGGATGTGACAGCCCTTAGCAATAGTGTCCCCTTGATATCTCACAGCCGTACCACCGTATGCCACAGCAATCTTGAGCACTGATCCGTAAGAGAACTTCCTGGCTTCGTTGAAAATTTGCAGCGCCAACTCCCTGGTAGGCGCTACGATAACAACCTGAGGCTGTGCACCTTCAGACCCAGTCACCAGTTCACGAGAATCTTGTAACAGCACATTGATTATGGGCAGGAGGAAGGCGGCAGTTTTCCCCGACCCAGTTTGGGCACATCCCATCAAGTCTCTGCCACTCATGATTATAGGAATCGCGTGCTTTTGAATTGGTGTAGGCTTCTTGTATCCAGATTTGAGGATATTATCCACGACGTACTTCCGCAAATTTGCAGTCTCAAAGCTCTCGATTGGTTGAGGTGGATTTTCGCCAGTCACCTACAAAAAAATATAAGATTGTAAATCACTTCTTAAAACCACATTACTTATGGAACAGAAACAGTTTTCATGCTACCATGGCCAGACAAACCACAAACTCTTTTAGGGAAACTTCCAGCTTCTTTCAGCTATGTTGGTCAGAAAAGAATAACATGCTTTGGAATTGGATGCATGCTCTTGCCAACAGTATGGACAACATGTGTGCAACAGAATTGCTACAATATCTTACACTGGTCATAATTATCCGATAAAATATATCAAGACACATGTCACATTATGTTGATAACTCCGAACCCTGCGAAGGAGGAAGGTAACTCACCTTCACAGCAATACAATCAAACTTATTAAAGTTGATTCCGGAGCTGATGGTGCTGCCGAAGATTTCGCTTTCATTCTCGGTGGGTTCCGGGGGCACGTATGTGATGGGTGCCTTCTTCTCTCCGTCCTCACCCCCTTCGGGCTTCTCGCCGCCGTCGTCACTGCCGCCGGTGGGTCGCGAACCACCCCGTCCTCCCCTGCCGCGGCCCCTTCCCCGGCCGCGCTCGCCTCTGTCGCCCCTATCTCCTCTGTCTTCTCTATCATCGTCGCCGTAGTTGTCACCTGTAATCAAATTAAACATTAGATAACTCGTTCAGCACAACATCGCATGAGTCAAAAGTCTGTTTAATTTAATTCCACCATCACCCTTCTACCATCGAACCGCTAGGCAGTACATGGATTTGCACCGCTACATTATTGAAATTTTACAATCACAACACAAGCATTTGGCCTTCTTGTTCCTAATACGCTCTGCCAGAATTTGGAAAACCCTTTCGGCTTCCATTTTTCCAACGAACTTTACAATCAAGAGTGAATAAACACTTCTAGTCAAGCACGCTCCATCTTAGGCTTCATCTTTACTTATCACCAGGGGTGATTGCAATCAAGCGCTAGTCTATATTATTTTTTCAACACACTTGCTCATAAAGTGGCTCCAATTTCACCGCAATTAGGCACATAATGACACCTATAATCAAACTGTGACTTTTTCATTACTATTATTCACAAGTGAGTAATAGAGCTTTTTTTTAAATTGTATTGGTTGAGTTCCTTTGTTCTTAAAAAAATTTCTAAGTATACAAAAAAGACTGTGTTTAATAGTACAAATAAATTATTGTGCCTATAGCTTGCTCGTTTCTTGCAACTTCGTATTTAAATAGATAATTTCAATTTGTAAGTGTTTAATAAATAAAACTTTCACACAAATATAACTTTTATTTTTTCTGTAATAAAGGAAACTTGAAATTCCTCATATTGTACGTGGATAAAACGCTATCCGAGAAAAGCAAAAAAAAGAAACCTCATTCTTTTAGTCTATGGCCGATCGCCATTGTAAGATGCGCGAAGGCCTCAAAGGACTAGAATCCAGGCCGTAAATTAATTTAAAAAAAAGCAAGATGCACGCGCATAGGAAAACTGATTAATTTTTCCCGCCATATTACGAAAAAAATTTCACAACTCGTATTCACTGTTTTGTACCATAATGTACTATTTTTAGTATTATTTTCTTCACAAGTGTGTTGAAAAACGTCGTATGATACACGTGTGTATTGATGATTACTGTCCTCGGCAATCTCAATGGCGCCTCAGCGGCAATCACCAACATTTCACACTTGTGCCATAATGTACTATAAAAAGTTATAGTTGAAATATTGAAGTCTTTACATGCTCTCAAAAGCACGAGGCTGTTTATCAAATACTGCTATAACTTATTGGGGTCGACACATCCGATTCCAGTGCTTTGTTGAAAAACAAAACCAACCAAAACCGTTTATCTACATATATTCGATTTTTTATTTCATTTAATGTTAAGAATGGTCTTAACAAGAACTTACAATGAACAAAAGACACTTGATCTACAAAAATATTTTATTTCAATCTCATATTACAAGTAACAATTGACAGTAAACAAATATTTCTTTGTTTGTAAGTTCAGAGTACTATTTTCAACATTCAATGCTTCACTTTATGTTATAGTCATGTTTGTTTGAGACCAATAAATAATTCTTTTTTGTAAATATGAGACGGTTTCGTCAAATCTTTATCTTATACATTTTAGAAGCAAAATTGTGGAGTCTTGGGAGTAGAAACTGAACCTGAACTTTGATGTTAAAAATAGAAAAATTCAAGACACATTTCTTCAGTTGATTAAAAAAAGTTTTGGTCAAATAGTTCTCTACCTGCTTGTGAAAGTTGCATCAAAATCTGTATAGATCTAACTACATTTCAACTTGCATTAGAAGTTATAGAAGTTTTGAAAAGAGAAACTGCTGTGTTTCTTGCCAACTCTACTCAGCAAATGTGCTGTCCGGTGGTAGTCTTAACTTGTCATAAGACTCACCAGTGTGCATACATGAAAAACTATTTTTGTAGGGTGCCTATGGGACCCTATTACTAAGGCTCGGCTGTCCTTCTGTCTGTCTGTGGGATGTATCTCATGAAGCGTAACAGGTAGATAAAGATAATGAATGTGTGTTTCTATTAAAAAAGGGTTAATTACTAACTTTCGTTTTTGCTTGATCTTACGAATAGCTTTTAAATCTCTTACTATGTTACGGAACCCTTCGTGTACGGGTCCGACTCGCATTCGGCCGTTTAATCTCTTACCGCCATTCTCGTAGTCGCCTCTGTCCCTCCCCCCGCCGCCCCGTCCCCCGCGCCCGCCGCGGCCTCGTCCGCCTCCCCGCCCGCCGCCGCGGCCACCGCGCCGCTCGCCGAAGCCGTTACTGCCATCCTTATAGTCTGAAAACAATATTAATGTAAATAAAAAAATTTACTATTAACTAAAATTATTTCATGTACCACATTATACCACTCAATATTTATATACATTTCTTATTGGATGACAAGATAGTCCTTGACTGCGGTCTTCCTGGATGGAAAGTGACGATGTAATCTAAGATGGTAGTGGGCTAATTTGGAAGGAGTATGGCAGTAAATACTAAACCCATACCCCTAATCGGTCTACACAACATCGTGCCAGAACGCTAAATTGCTTGGCAGCATATCTTTGTGTAATAGTTGCAAATAAAAAAATAAGTCCATTGTCAGTTGTCACATGGACGTAGTTTTATAAAAGTAGTGTGTTAGCACAAAAATTAGCTGCTAAGCTAAACATTCTTTTCTCCTTACTGTTACTGAAAACTTAATATAAGTTTATAATACTGCTAAGAATAAATTGAAAAGCATACCATCGTTGCTATCCTCAATGAAGGATGAGAAACCTCTGCCCCTGGATAAGCTATGCCCCTCGTCTACATCGTTACCATAGGTGTTCTGTGCAGGGACCGGGGGAGGCTGCACTGCCTTAAAAATACACACAAATTGTATTAACCTGGCAAATTTTGTTGTTTCTTGTACATGTTAAGTGAGCCCATGACTGCAATCACCCAATAAGTGATGTCTAGTCATTGGTAAGATGGGAACTGCAAGGTAAGGACATTGTTAGGTTTACGAAGGCTATGGGTAGACTGCTTGGACACCAGTAGCCTGTGTGATGTGTCCAGTGTGGAATAGTCCTGACATAGGAATAATCACCTGCCTTTAATTACATACATCCAAGATTTCGAGTTGTGAAGCTAAGGTGGTAATGGGTAGGTGATTGTATTTAGGGGTTACTTATGTAAAGAGACTCGTAGTAGGGGATGATTTAGCTATGGTTGGTGAAAATGGGCATTTCTTTGTGGTGAACCAATAGTAATATGACAGTTTTTCTTAAGTTCTTAGGTTGCTATCTATTGGTATGACTATACAGTCATACAAATAGACAGGCAACTTAAGAACTTAAGTCATACAATAGAATAGTGCAATCATACTCACAACATCGCAAGAGTCATCCCATTCATCATCCATTATTATCTGTAAGGAAATACTTGATTATTTCAAACTTGTATATGAGATTTATAGATATAAGTAAGCATAAACAGTAAAATGTTGAAAATAGATGCAAATAATGTAGAGAGACCTATCGTCTCTTGATAAGCTGACACATCATTGACTAAAAACATAATGCCAGCAAATATACCAAAATTTCAGCCAATCAGAGATAGATGAGATAAAAACACGTTTCTCATAGGCAAGCCCCTTTTAATTTTTAATTTATTTTAATTTAAATTAGTTGTTATAGCGGGAACAGAAATACATATTCTCTGAAAATTTCAACTGTCTACCTATTACGGATCCTGAGAAACAGCCCGCTGAAAGACAGGACGGATTGCGGAGGCTTAGTAATAGGGTGCAGTAGGTTACCCTTTGGGCATGGAACCGTAAAAGTGATTCTTTGTTTCTTTTTTGATTCGGTTTACCTACCTACCCGACAATTTATAATTTAAACGGCGAACAAAAATTTTTATAGTGATTCTTTTTGTTTACTTGGTTTGACTATCAGCGTGTATTGTTTAACTTTCAGTATGCACAAAAGATTTGAATGAAGTCACTGAACTTTTTAAATTTAGTCAGTTGCAAAAATAAGCTGAGAAGCTTCTTGAACCGGCATCTCCGAATCAAATATCGCACGTGCAAATGCCAAGAAACGCAGAGCTTCAGCAACTTTACGCAGACGTTTCTTACAAAATCAATTTAACTTACCAAAATTTATTCGCAGTTAGTGATTTGAGAAAGTTGTTTACGAATTTAGTTTATCTGGTTAAAAAAATACAAGAAGCAGACAAAGACTAATCTTGATAAATGGCGGCGATCGGCGATGATTGAAAAATTATGAAGGAAGTAGGAACGAAAAAAATGAGAACTGTCTGGAAGAGATGGGCAAATCACGGCGAATGTGTGGATGATTTTCACTCGAATGATCATTCGAATAAATTCGACAGAGTAAAAATTGACAACTCGAACATTTCGAATCGTAGAGAGAGAAGACATAGAGTCAGTGACGATTTCTTTCTCACTCACACTAAAAAGAGAGCAGAGATAAAGTTATTAATGTGATAAACAGAGACGCAGCTACCCAATTTTTTGTCCCTCATCGTGTAACCAGTTTTTTTCAAGGTCGACACACTTTTGTGCCCAACAAACTGACAGTTAATAAGAAAATTTAGTATCTATGTGTGTTGCCAGCTTTAGGTACCTATACAATGTCCCGATTTTCCCTATCCTACTTATATTATAAATGTGAAAGTTTGAATGTATGTAGGGCCATCCATACATACATCCAAATTTCAGCCATATCGGTTTAGTGTGGCGTGATTGAGTAACAAACATATGGATGTTTGTTACTCAATACGCCACACTAAACCGATATGGCTGAAATTTGGCACGGAGATAGGTTTTTTTTAGTAATGTCCTCTGACATACCGTAACGGCGGGTTACTTTGGCTACTTTTTCAATTTTTTTTTTAATTTTTGTTGAAACAAAATAAAGTCGTGATGGAAGAAATGAATATTATGAGAAAAGAAAAGAAAGATGATGGATACTAGAATATAATATATGTCGGCGATGATTAAAGTGTATTCAGTTAGATAGTGTCGGTTACTGTTCTGAATCATCCTGAAGTTTCGTTCGAATGTCCAACAACCAGTCGAGAACTGTTGGCGATCTTAAGAATTATTTTATTTACAAAGTTCTTAATTTTTAAAGCCATTTTTAAATAGCTAGAGGCAGACTTTTAATGTTTTTTTTAAATAATTATTAACTTAAACTATGAAGAGTTGCAGTTTTATACGACTGCCTGAAAAAAGGAATATACTGTTAATTTCATTAATGATGATTTTGATGACTAAATATACAATTTTTGTTGCTTTTAATTCAATAGCATTACTCGATCGAAGGAAAATTTTAACTGTTCATTACAAATTATTTTGTGTAACATTCTTACTAGTAACGAAAAAAAATTTTCCTTTGTGTTACATACATCTTTTTTCAAAGTGACTCACATATGCTAAATTTCTATTCGGCATTTCAATATTTTTTTTAAGGAGCAAATAATTATCTAGTGAATTGGTCCTATGAAAGTACATTAAAAAACTTTAGTATAAAAAAAAATATTTTTAAAAAACCGACTTACGTGTACAAACTAAAATTATTTTATACTTTTAAGTGGTGGTTGAAGTTAATATTGTGTGCAATAAAGAATAATAAATTCTTTATTGCACACAATATTAAGATATATGTAAAAAATAGAAGCTTACCCTAATAGGTATGTCTCTCCCAGACAACCTTATATGTGTAGGTATGTTATTTAAAAAATAAAACAGTTCAGCATCTGTTTTGTCGTTTTATTTAAAAATCCTGGGAAGAATTTTCCATCTAATTTGGGGTACTAGGGGAGTGCAGTTATTGTGGCAACATTAAACTCGAACTTGTCATGTGACGTCATCGTTACGTCATGTTATCTCTATTTCAGTCGCGGTTACACAGTACCTTGGTCTATTGCCTTCTCTGTCTACGTTTCGAATGAAAATCGTTTTTCGAATCATTCGAAAGAATTAAATATTAAAATACAAATAAATAAATCTTTAGTGTCAGATAAACATTTATTTTTATCCAGTATTAAAATTACCTTCAAATTTATTCGGTTATCGTTCGGTTCTTGAATGATTAATCGATATATGATTAGCAAGTCAATTGAACTGTTATAATTTTAAATACGATAAACGATTATAATTTTTTGGAATCACACATCTCTAGAAACTGGCATGAGCAGCACAGACTATACGAGTACCTACTAACACAGCGTAGTAGCATAGTAGGTAGGTGATTATTCTAATACTAAATCTGTGGTAATTGAAATAAAGGTACTGACACACATGCTTAAATAAGCATGCTTTTAAGCATGCTTAAAAATAGCATGCTCTGTAACTATTCACACTTGCTACCAAAAAATGGGCTTGTTTTGAACATACTCCTAATGAAGCATGCTCAAAACAAGCAATTGAACACACATGCTATTTAAGTGCTGCCTCTCAGACAAAATAGAAATTTAGCAGTGTCAGTTCTATTCATATAGAAATCAATAAAATAATTGTACTGCTTGCTACGAAATTATTTAAGAACATTTAGTCAAATCGAATCGATAATAGCATGCTCATAAGCACACTCATAGGTAAACCTGTTTAGACGCGCTCAAAGCACTTCCCCTTTCACCCCCCTCAGGTAGCACGCTCAAAAATAAACGACTGTTGATTTTTGAGCATACTCGAAATAAGCATGCACATTACTAGCAATATTTCGACACACATGCTACTGTAGCAATTGCTCAATAATGGTATGCTTTCATGCTAGTAATGAGCATGTCTGTTCGTAGCTTTAGAACGTAGACAGAGCATGTCTGTGAGACAGAGTCTACGATTAGGAAGTACCTACCTAGCACAAATCATTAATCTGCGGTGGTAGCCACAGAACCTCACAGAATTCACATTTCACAGATTAATGATTGATTAGCTTGATTAGTGTGAGTGTGGTAGTCAGTGGTGACCTTAGTCGGTTTATAAATAAACATTTTCCATAATTCATGATTTATTAGGTGCATAAGTTAACGCTATCTAGAGAAAAGATGGGCAAGATTTACCAAAAGTGTTTTGGTGTAATTTTTTCAGGAATGAAGTAGTTAAAAGTGTTATCATTGTCGATGTTGGCGACGCCGCCGTGTTGTTTTTTGCGATCAAGTTTACAAAATAAACCATGGCAGCGGATACAGTTAAGGTGTCGGTGGTGACTGATCCGATGCCCAACACCATCTCGTGCTCCAGTACGTTCACTGCTGAGGAGTTGTGTATAGTTTTGTGTAAAAAGTACAAAATTCCACCATTGACGCGTACGCTGTTTGCATTACGGATCAAAGGCTCGGACTATTTCCTCAAAGATAACAGCAAAGTTCTTTCAAGTTCACGAGATTATGAGCTGAGAATACGGTTCAAGGTGAGACCCCTGAAATAATGTTCATTTTAATTACAATCTTTTCAAATTAGTATTATAATTTATGCGAAACTGTTTGTTTGGTTTCTTGCTTTGTCCTTCAATCACGCCGCAACAGAGGTACAATCGACATGATTTTTATATGGGTATTTGTTGAAGACTTGGAGAGTGACCTAAAAAAGGATTTCTAAAAACCAACTCTATATAGACAAAATCACAGGCAAAATCCTGCTATCCTGCTATAGATACACAAGTGGGGATATTTTAAATTTTCAATTCAATAAGCCTCAATAGTCCAACGGTTAAAGGTATAGAATAGAATAGAATAATTTTTTATTACTAATAAACTTTTACAAAGTGCTTTCGAATCGTCAAATGAATCTATCACTTCACCAATGAAGGTTCGGAATAAAGGTGCGGACTTAAAACTGAAAGGTTGCAGGTTCGAACCCCACTGTCGTCGTACATACTCTTAGCACAAGCTTCCCACTTATTTGGAAGGGATAGGAGGATATTAGTCAACTTCAGCTTGGCTTAATATTCTTTTTCTAAAAAAAATTACACTAAACTTGTTATTGTTATGAATAGCTGTATTGTAGTGTTAATTCTTACTTTGTGTGCAATCAATCATTAAAATTTCTTAAACTTATTGGTAAATTTTATTACAATGTAAAAGAATTTTTTAATGATAAAAAACCTCTGTTGGATTGCTCTAATTGAATATTTCTAATACTTAATCTCAGGGCCTATTTCACCATACCTAAGTAAACTTTAACCAATGAATTTTGATGTTCTGACAGATTATTAACTAGCTGATGCTTGCAACTTCATCTGTGTGGATTTAGTTTTAAAATCCCATGGAACTCCTTGATTTTTTTTTTTGGACAAAAAGTGTCTCTCTTCAGACCCTCAACTATACCCAAAAAAATAATTTTGATCAATTGTGATGTGATTGACGGACAAACTAAGGAACCAAAAAACAAACAATCACTTTCGTATTTATTATATTAATTAGTAAGGATTATGATATTATTAAGTAAAGTATTGTTGTTCGTTTTGTAGTGTTAAAAACTCCTATCATCTTTTAAGGTTTACTTGTATACTTTTTAAAATTTAATTATTCCATGTGTATCCACAGGTACCTCGTCTTGGACTTCTAATAACACTGGACGAAACTACTTATGACTATTATTTTCAACAAGCAAGAAATGACGTAAATGAGAATAAAATACCAGAAATCAAGTATACTGAACATAAACATGAGCTACTTGGGCTCGGTATTGCAGATATGTGAGTATAAAAAGAATATATTTTGATTTAATTAGTAGATCCTAGGTTCAATTCCTGGAAGAATTTGGGAATATATTTTGTCTATGCTCTGTTCAGTGTGAGGCTTTGGCCGTGGTCAGATATGACTAGAGATATAGACTACTACTAGACTAGGAATAGGATTACTTTTTCAGTTAAAAAAAAATCAAAGATCCCCGCTAGTGCAGCCAACACTAACATCAAGCAAAAAAAGTTTTCTTGCATGGAGAATCTCTTTAATTTTTAACTTTATTTTTTTATTAGCCGATGCACGCGACTTCGTCTAGTTTAGCCCGCGTTCATTTAGTTTTTAAAATCCCGCGGGAAATCTTTGATTTTCCGGGATAAAAAGTTGCCTATGTCACTCTTCAAGTCCTCAACGATATCCATGCAAAAACTCACGTCGAACCATAGCTCTGTTGCAAAGTTATTGAAGGATAAACCAACAAACTGAAACACTTTCGCATTTATAATATTAGTAAGGATCATTTGTTATACAAATATACATTCTGTGAAAATTTCAAGTATACTACCAACTATTGTGGTTCACGTGGAGGCTTAGTAATAGGGTTCTGTTGGCATCCTTGGGTATAGAATCCTAAACGAAACTGGCATGGAAAAGAAGTACAGTCTCTTGTTCAAAGAATAAGTGAATAGGCATTTTTTTTGTGATTTCTTGTAGTACTTAAATTAGGCAATCATGATCGTAGTCAAGCGCCTGCCTTGCATAAAAAACTTAATCCACTCTGAAATGTTCTTAAAGAGAATGAAGCAACATTTTTAAGTTACTTACTTAAATGTGTAAAATGCAAGTGAAATATTACTCCATATCAGGCTAGCATGATTCATTACTTATTTTATCAATAGTAGTGTCAAAAGTTCAACAAAAGTGCTGATAGATGCTGTTATGAAATTCCATTAATGATTGCAACTGTTTCATTTCTTATCAAAATGGACAAAATGGATAACTTATAATATTAGAAAAATATGAGTAAATAATCAGAATAATTATAATTATATGATACTAGCTTTTGCCCGCGACTTCGTCTGTGTGAGGGTAGGTTTTTAAAACTCCTGCAGGAACCCTCTACTTATTAATACTACGGAGGCGGCGGCGGCACATATAAACTTTATGCTTAACGTAGATTTGTGTTGTATTCTTTATACTATGATTTGTTTCCTTGTCCCAGGGTTTATCTCAAGAACTGTATTAAATCACTAGTTAGATATGTGTTTTTATTACACATGGTTTTCGTTTCTTGTAGGACTCGAGCAATAACAGAAGAAAAATTGCCATTAAATGATGTCGTACGAAACTACAAAAAATATATTCCGAAGGTCATAGTTAGACGTCACGGGCCCATTTCAAAGAAACATGCCCACGACTGCCTGCCACGACTGTGTTCTGTTGGACACAACATCAAGTAAGTGATCACCAAAAGCATTTTTTTTATATGACAAATTAGTCTCAATACATGCAGACATGTACTAACTATCACTGCAATGGTTGTCCAGTCATGAACAGGGAATATGAAGTGCAGGGCAACTCCAGACTTCAAATTTCGGAGCATCAGCGGAAGGTTACCTGTTTGTCGGTATTCTACAGATCTATTTTGGAGAGTGTGCCCAGGAACTTTTCAAATGGTGCCACCGTCACCATGGTTTCGGGTTCGATTCCCGGCAGGGGCAATTTGGGAATTTATAATTTCTGAATTGTCTCTGGTTTGGTCTGGTGAGAGCCTTTGGCCATGGGTAGTTACCACCCTACCGTCAAAGACGTGCCGCCAGGCGATTTCGCGTTCCGGCACGATGGCGTGTAGAAACAGATTAGGGGTACGCCCGTTCCAAGTTAGCCCGCTACCATTTTAAGCTGCATCTTCTCTTACCATAGACCTCTCCATTAGTGGTTACAGAAATTCCACATTATGAAAACATTTTTTGTTATTCCAGTTACATTAAAAACTTGTACCTGCAACAATTATACGGGTTAGCGCCTAATTACCTGGCAGAAGAGTTTGACAATATTATCTGGCAGAACGGCAGTGACGTTGTCCCTGTGAAGGTCATAGTGGCGCCATTCCACCCGCACCAACCCGGCATAAGGCTGTATAATACTGTTAAAAGAGAGGCAAGTAAAAATTAATACTTTTTAATTAATTAATTTAAAATTGACTTCAAAAAAAGGAGGTTATCAATTCGACACGTATGTATGTAATACTAGTTGATGCCCACGCTTCGTTCGCGTGGATTGAGGTGTTTTATTCCCGCGGGAACTCTCTTATTTTCCGAGATAAAAAGTAGCCTATACGCTTACCATTTAATAGTATATCTATCTCTGTGCCAAATTTCAGCCAAATCGGTTCAGTAGTTGCGGCGTGATTGAGTAACAAACATCCATACATACAAATTTTCGCATTTATAATATTATAATAGGATAGGATTATTGGAACTGCAAAATATTCACATAACTCATTAGGGATTCCAAACAAATATGTATGTAATATGTGTATGTATGTTTGTCCACGCATTTCTTAGAAACTTAATCAGATTGTGATATTTTTTTATTGTAACTCATTTATGATATTAGCAAACTAAAGTTTTAACTCATAATAATCTCTTGCCATGCTGAGCAACTTGAAGTCTGTCCTAACAAGTTAGTCTTACTCAAATGATATCAATATTCTTTCTTTCAGTGGTTTCACGTGTGTGCAATAGAAGAGTTAATATATTTGACGAGGAACGCAGATAACTGTTTAGAAGTATCGAGACGAGGGACACCATTGTTTTTTACATTCAAATCTGAAGAGCAACTCTCTTCATTTATATCCTTGTGTGATGGATATTATAGGTGAGTGATTTTTTTCATTCAATCCTCATGGTGAAGTTAACATACACAAAACCTCAGTTTTGTTCACTTGTCAAATGACGACCTCCCTTGCGTAATGGCGTCTTATAACTGGGTGGTCTCGGGTTCGATTCCCGGCGAGCAATTTAAAAAAAGGGGGCAAAGTTTGGAATTTATAATTTCTGAATTGTCTCTGGTCTTGTGTGGGGGAGGCTTTGGCCGTGGCTAGTTACAACCCTACCGTCAAAGACGTGTCGCCAAGCGTTCCGGCACGATCGCGTCTAGAAACTGATTAGGGGTATGGCTCGAATGTACCATACCCCTTCCAAGTTAGTCCGCTACCATCTTAGACTGCCTCGTCACTTACCAACAGGTAAGTTTGCAGTCATTAAATAAAAGACGTGTGGCACTCGGGGACTGCTGCGGTAAAGCTATTGCATAGCATTTTTTATCAACGCCATCTAGCGGCTCACCGTAGAGGAGTCCCGTGTCAGGTTATTTTCGTTACGGAATTTCTGGATTCGGTCTCCACGCTCAAGGCCCGCGATAGAAGCTATGCAATAGCTTAAAAAAGTGCAATAGTGTGAAATCTGTCCTGCATCATGCTACACAGACTATACAAGTTTTTACTATTGCTTTTCTAGAACACGAAGTTGAACGCAAGTTAGATTTAGAGAGGGTGCAGCAGAGCATTAGGGTATCTTACTTGAATTTCAATTGTAACAATTTTATTTCAGGTTAATGGTTAAGTGGACGTTTAATCTTTCCAAAGACGACGAAACACCATCGCTGAAGGAATTGCAAAGGATAAAATGCCATGGTCCAGTTGGGTAAGATGCCAAATATTGTAAACCAGCTTTTGCTGAGTTAGGTTTTTAAAAATCCCTATTGTCAACTATACTCATACAAAAGATCACGTCGATTCGCTGCTTCATTGCTGCATTATTGAAACAAGAACCAACAAAAAACTCTCGCATTTATAATTTCACTAGCTTTAACCCGCGGCTTTGCTCGCGTTAGGTTCGATTTTTTAACCCCCTATTTAACCCTCTTGGGGTTGAAATTTTCCAAAATCCTTTCTTAGCGCATGTCTACGTCCTAACAGCTACCTGTATGCCAAATTTCAGCTCGATCGGTCCAGTGGTTAGAGCTGTGCGTTGATAGATCAGTCAGTCAGTCACCTTTGCCTTTTATATATTTAGACTAGCCGTTGCCTGCGTCTTCGTCTGTGTGGAGTTCATAAAAATCTCCCGGGAACTTGCTATTTTCCGGGATAAAAGGTAGCCTACGTCACTCTCAAGGTTCTTAATGATTGAGAAATCACGTCGATCAGCTGCTCCGTTTCTGCGTGATTGAAGGACAAACCAACAAACACACACTTTCGTATTTATAATATTACTAGCTGATGCCCACGACTTAGTCTGAGTGGTTTTATTTTTTTAGAATCCCGCGGGAACTCTTTGATTTTCCGGGATAAAAAGTAGTCTATGTCATTCTCGCGGTCCTTAACTATACCCATGCAAAAATCTCGTCTATCCGTTGCTTTGCGTGATTGAAAGACAAACCATCAAACACACTTTCGCATTTATTGCAAGGATATTGTTAAGATGAAGGGTTGATTTAGTTTACTTTTTGCACTGCTTTAATTTCAAACTTTTCTCGTTTTAGCGGTGCGTTTTCTTACCGAAAGTTGGAAGAGAAACGCGGCAAAAAACATGGCTGTTATATACTGAGGCAGTGCCAAGACGACTACAATGTATATTATTTGGACGTTTGCACAAAGAACAGGTAAGATTTTTTTTAATTCATTACGACCAATGGTCTGAAATAAACAGACCGATCCGTAGCTCAGTTGCAGCGTTTTTTTTTTTTTTATATGAATAGCGGGCAAACGAGCTGGCGGGTCACCTGATGTAAAGTGATTACCGCCGCCCATGAGCACTTGTAGTACTAGAGGCACCACCAATGCGTTGCCGGCTTTTCAGGAACTTATTGGTTCGCCCCTAAGGACAAACCAAAAAACTATCAAACAAACACACTTTCACATTTATAATATTAGTAAGGAAGTATGCTACATAAAAAAATGTGTTATTTATTTCAGTACCACAGAAACGTACAGATTAGAGTTCAAAGGTCATTGTTATATATTCAACAAAGAGGAATACTTCAGCATTGATAGGCTAGTCAGTTGTCATCAGAATCCTGAGGGCAGAATATTTCTAAATGAATGCATACCTCCTTCAGAATATGGTAAGTGCCTCGATATTTGTGAATATTTATCATAATTTAAATTCAACAGATCAATCCCAACCTGTTTCACTATTGTTCTACCCCTTCCCACCCATACCCATATAACCCATATATACGTGCTCTCCAAAGCACGATGCCACACCGCCTACTTCCTAACTCCGGGCTACCATTGAGAATTTCTTGACAGAAAAACTCAATACATTTTTTGGTTTCGCGAATTGAACCCGGGAACTCGTCATACGCAGTCGAACTTGCTAACACCTAGATCAAAGAGGTCTCTAGGAGTATTAGTGCAGATTAAAAGGAATGCACAGTATATTTAACACTATTACAAGATAGTGTTATAAGTTATTACATTGTAATATTATGTAACATTAATATATATATATTTCGTTTTGAAAAGAGCAACTGTTGAGTTTCTTGCCGGCTCTTCTCAGTAGAATCTGCATTCCGAACCGGTGGTAGGGTCATGACGTGTCATAAGAGCTACAAGATGGCCTACATGAAATAAACAATTTTGAATTTTATTGTTATAGACAAATCACAGCTTTTGCTATGTGGAGAGCCGATTAAGAAAGGTGTACGGATCGATCAGGCAGAGTTACAGGAAATACTGAAAGACAACAAAAGTCCTAGATGTCTTCCCAACAAAGACATCCTTCTGTACACAGGTTAGTTTCTGTATTTTTAACCGACTTAATAAAAGGAGGAGTTTCTCAATTCGATGCGTATACACTATAGTCTGATTTTTAATTCGGTGGAATTCTGACACTTGTCATTTTATAAATCGAGCGAGTTATTTGTATGAAAAACAGTATTACCACCTGTAGTTCGATTTTACCCCAAACTATCTGTCAGGCATTTGTCATAATCTATGTGCGGCAATTGATATTTATTGTTCTAAGTTTAAATTTGATATCTTTTTTGTGGGATTTTTTAAATCTCTGGTAACATTAAGATACGTCAGAATTCCACGCAATTAAAAATCAGACTCAATATACACATTCTTTTTTGGCGATGTTACTGTTTGTTGTTAGGAAAGTGTGTTGGTTTGTCCTTCAATCATGTTGCAACAGAGCTACGGATCGACAGGAATCAGCTTGTAAATTTTTTTTTCCTACTATAAAGCACCGTTATGTGATGGTGACTTTATTTTAAACTTTAACTTAAACTTCTACTTAGTATTAATTTCTAAATCTAATTTACAGTCCAATAACTGTCCTTAGTTTTTTCTAATGAGTTTACTATGTCGCCCATTTGCGACAAGAGTGACATAATTCAAAATCGACGATGAGAGAAATCTCTCGTTAGAGAGTAATGTTTTGTGGATGTTGCGGTCTCGAAACAACACAGCGGCCAACAAAGCGACAGAGCATTAAGTCACAATCTTTCTCGTTCTTAATTGTTTGTGCTTAGCGTAATGTTATTTTTATAGCAAAGAGTATAAATGTTCGACACTATAATAAAATTGGTGAATTTTGAGTTATGTCATCCTTGTCGCAAATGAGCGATGTTCTTGTTAGTTAAGTAACACAAGCACTATTACACTGACTCTGCACTTATGCACTTTTGAACACTAACTCGAACGGTTTTGTTCTTTTAAGTCTCCTTTTAATGTTCGTGTTATCGAGAAGCTTCGCAGCCTCCGGATTCACATGATGACGAAGTCGACGTTGATGAGCTTCAGCGTAATTTTGTACGATTTGGTTTACGAACTCTATCTTAAGGTCCCTGTGGAGATCGTGATTTCTAACGTACCAGGGTGCATGTAAATAAATAAATAATTTTTCAGGTTCAGAAAAGGTGGGCTCGGAGAACATAACAGCGACGTACAAAGCGTTGTGGAGGCTTGATGAGACTAAAAAGTTGCTAGTCGCATTTAAGACTCTTCAGAGGGACCGAGCCAATGACTATTTAAAAGTAAGTGTATGGGAGATTGACACACATGCTAATCTGATAAACAATAAGGTTTATCCGGGATAGGGGATGAAAGTTTTTGTTGATATTGCTCCATAACTTCATCAAATCTAAACTGAATTTGATATTTGTTTTTTTATATTTATCGGAGATAGAGGACATAACTTGATATCATAATATTATATGAAATGAAGTGAAATGAAATAAATGAAATGAAATGAATACACTTTATTGTACACCACATTACACAGATACATAAAAGATAAAATTAACTTAAAATAAATTGTAAAAATGAGAGGACAAATAACGGCCTTATCGCTAAGAAGCGATCTCCTCCAGGTAATTATGATGATAGGAATGAAACAGGGTGCACACATTATTCATGTAGAATATATGATTATATTAATAACTTGTTTTACAGGACTTCATCGAATTAGCGAGCAAATGGGCCTGCGTTCAATCGAGCTCCATAGTGAGGTTATACGGCGTTACTCTGAGTTCGCCCACGGCTATGGTGCTAGAGTTTCTGCCGTATGGACCCTTCGACGTTTACCTCAGGTATATGATTCTCGAGTTGTGTCCACTGTTGGACATAAGCTTCTTGCAAGGATCATCACAGAACACGAACTTGTGCCGTTTGTATTCAGCTGCTGCTAGTGGTTTAAGATCATCTATCCACCTAGTTGGAGATCTTCCAACTGTAATTAAGCACAGATTCAGCTCAGATTTAAAATAGATTTAACTCTAAAGTTAAATCTATTTTAAATCTGAGCGATGTAAGAGCACTCTAAAGATCTCAGCATAAGTATGCCAGTTAAAATTTTACCATACTAGCACCTTACCTTACCTTATTAATTGTCTTATTTAGATAAATTTTTATGAAATAATAGAGAGTAACATAGTTGCTTCTTTTAACTATATTCACGCAAATCAAGTCGTTGCATGACGGTTGCAGTGTGATTTAAACAATTTATAATATTATTATCACGTAGCAAAGCAAATATTGTATCCCGTAACCATTCCATTATAGGGAGAACGAAGAATGTGTAAAACCGATACACCTGAAAAAAGTAGCGGCGAACTTGGCGCGAGCGCTGTGGGACCTGTCCGAGGCGGGCATCGTGCACGGCGCCATCCGCTGCCGCCGGCTGCTGCTGGCGTCGCACCACGCCGACCGCATCCTCGTCAAGCTGTCCGGACCCACGCTGAGACAGTACACGCCTCTAGAGTAAGTCGACCGTTCCGTAGAACAAAGTCTCATCTGCTAAATTCATCGTGCACGGCGCCATCCGCTGCCGCCGGCTGCTGCTGGCGTCGCACCACGCCGACCGCATCCTCGTCAAGCTATCCGGACCCACGCTGAGACAGTACACGCCTCTAGAGTAAGTCGACCGTTCCGTAGAACAAAGTCTCATCTGCTAAATTCATCGTGCACGGCGCCATCCGCTGCCGCCGGCTGCTGCTGGCGTCGCACCACGCCGACCGCATCCTCGTCAAGCTGTCCGGACCCACGCTGAGACAGTACACGCCTCTAGAGTAAGTCGACCGTTCCGTAGAACAAAGTCTCATCTGCTAAATTCATCGTGCACGGCGCCATCCGCTGCCGCCGGCTGCTGCTGGCGTCGCACCACGCCGACCGCATCCTCGTCAAGCTATCCGGACCCACGCTGAGACAGTACACGCCTCTAGAGTAAGTCGACCGTTCCGTAGAACAAAGTCTCATCTGCTAAATTCATCGTGCACGGCGCCATCCGCTGCCGCCGGCTGCTGCTGGCGTCGCACCACGCCGACCGCATCCTCGTCAAGCTGTCCGGACCCACGCTGAGACAGTACACGCCTCTAGAGTAAGTCGACCGTTCCGTAGAACAAAGTCTCATCTGCTAAATTCATCGTGCACGGCGCCATCCGCTGCCGCCGGCTGCTGCTGGCGTCGCACCACGCCGACCGCATCCTCGTCAAGCTATCCGGACCCACGCTGAGACAGTACACGCCTCTAGAGTAAGTCGACCGTTCCGTAGAACAAAGTCTCATCTGCTAAATTCATCGTGCACGGCGCCATCCGCTGCCGCCGGCTGCTGCTGGCGTCGCACCACGCCGACCGCATCCTCGTCAAGCTATCCGGACCCACGCTGAGACAGTACACGCCTCTAGAGTAAGTCGACCGTTCCGTAGAACAAAGTCTCATCTGCTAAATTCATCGTGCACGGCGCCATCCGCTGCCGCCGGCTGCTGCTGGCGTCGCACCACGCCGACCGCATCCTCGTCAAGCTGTCCGGACCCACGCTGAGACAGTACACGCCTCTAGAGTAAGTCGACCGTTCCGTAGAACAAAGTCTCATCTGCTAAATTCATCGTGCACGGCGCCATCCGCTGCCGCCGGCTGCTGCTGGCGTCGCACCACGCCGACCGCATCCTCGTCAAGCTGTCCGGACCCACGCTGAGACAGTACACGCCTCTAGAGTAAGTCGACCGTTCCGTAGAACAAAGTCTCATCTGCTAAATTCATCGTGCACGGCGCCATCCGCTGCCGCCGGCTGCTGCTGGCGTCGCACCACGCCGACCGCATCCTCGTCAAGCTGTCCGGACCCACGCTGAGGCAGTACACGCCTCTAGAGTAAGTATATTAAGGCCAAAGGATACAGGTACAGAAGATTCATTCGTTTTTTTTTTTTTTTTTCATTTATTGTTCAAAATATTTACAAAAAACAAACTACCAAACAATTTAAGCCATTATCATGAAACTTAAGCTTGAAATGAGCATGAAATTTAAATAAGCTAACTTGATGCCCGTGACTTCATCCGCGTGGATTTAGGTTTTTTAATCTATCTCTATGCCAAATTACAGCCAAATCCGGCAGCGTAGTCGTTGCGGCGTGATTGAGTAACAAACTTTGGCATTTATAATATTAACAGGACTACCCCGCGACTTTATACGCGTGGATTAAGGGTTTTGAATACCCGCGGGATCTCTATAATTTTCCGGGAGAAAATGTACCCTATGTAGTAATCCTGGGTATGAGCTATTTTCGTTCCAAATTTCAGCCAAATCAATTCATTTGTTGTTGCGTGAAGGAGTAACAAACGTACACGTGGATGTATCACACGAATATTGTCACTTTTACAATATTAGTGTGATACACATACATACAAACTTTCGCCTTTACATTATTAGTCAACAAGGACTATCTTGTCATCGAATATAAAAAAAAGGGAATATCATCTTGCATAAAATGAAAAAGTTGCTATCGATCCTACTAGTATAAAAATACGTATTTGCTTATAGGTTTGTCGTTCATTCGGACGGTGGAACTCAGTAAAATAGTAATGGATCGACGTGATTTTTGCATATGTCGTATGTTCCAGTGTGCACTGGATGCCGGTGGAGTTCTTCCCGGACATGCGCCTGGCCAAGCGGTCGGTGGTGGGCGACATCTGGGCCTTCGCCACCACGCTGTGGGAGGTGTTCTCGTACGGCCACTCGCCGTGCGACACCAACCCGGTGCTCACTGCTAGGGTAAAGTTATTATTTTTTTTTGTGTAATCGCTTTTCGCTGTTAAATGATTGAGCCGATCTAAATGGATGAGTTACCAATCGCTTCGTTATTATGGACCGAATGATAAACCAACCAAATCGATATGACGGATGTTAAATCAAATCGGGTAACAGTTTTTTCAACACATTTGCTCATAAAGTGGCTCCTGCTTCACCGCAATGAAGCACATAATGACACCTATAATCAAACTGTGACTTTTTCATTATTATTCACAAGTGAGTTATAGAGCTTTTTTTTAATTAATTGGTTGAGTTGCTTTGTTCTTAAAAAAGTTTCTATACAAAAAAAGGTTGTGTTCAATAGTACAAATAAATTAATGTCATTTCATGCTACTTCGTATTTAAATAGATAAGTACATAATTTCAACTTGTACGTGTTTAATAAATGAAACTTTCACTCAATTATAAATTTTGTTTTTTCTGTAATAAAGAAAACTTGAAATTCCCCATTTTGTACGTGGCTAAAACGCTATCCGCGAAAAGCTAAAAAAAAAAAAACAAACTTCATTTTAGTCTATGGCCGATCGCCATTGAAAGATGCGCGCGCATTCCGGAAAACTGATTAATTTTTCCCGCTATTGCGAAAAAATTTTCACAACTCGTTTTCACTGTTTTGTACCATAATGTACTATTTTAGTATTATTTTCTTCACAAGTGTGTTGAAAAACGTCGTATGATACACGTGTGTATTGATGATTACCGTCATAATGTTTCACACTTGTACCATAATGAATTATTAAACTTGTTCCTGTAGAGCTATGAAATGGGCGACCGGCTGCTGCGGCCGGCGCGCTGCCCGACCGAGGTGTGGGCGCTCATGCGGCAGTGCTGGCAGAGCGACCCGCTGCGGCCGCAGGAGATCATGCGAGACATGAACCACATGCTGCACAGGGGTATGTGTACGATGTAGCGATTCTATATGGCACATAAACACCCTCACCACCTGGGTGCCGGGAACACTTCGATCATCCGTTGTGCCAGATCTTTTTTTCACGTACTTTGAAACTGTGGAACTAACTTCTTGCGACGGTGTTCTCACTAAATTACAACATGGGGTTATTCAAGGGGCGAACCAATAAATTCCTAAAAATTCAGCAACGCGTTGGTGGTGCCTCAGGTGCTACAAATGTTCATGAGCGGCGGTAATTACTTAACATTAGCTGACCCGCTTGCTCGTTAGCTCGCTAAAAAATATATTGGTACTTCTATAGTTCTGATAAAAAGAAAATTGGAGGATGTTTAAAACATGCGGGGCAGACGACTGCTCTGGACAGAGCATTAAAGTAAACTGGAATTTGAACTCACCTACTCAGGTGGTGGCTAATAGTAGAGTAAATTTTTAAAATTATATTCGAAATTTAAATAATGTTAACATAGGGAAATATAATAGCCAGTCCGAAGAAACCGCCACCTGTAAAACCTGCGTGGACGACAGACAAACAGACACATATACCGGGTGATGTACCCTGACGAAAACTGAATTCAGTAGTACATGATTCTGAGTCGCTCAACGTTGGAATTTTTCATCGATTTTTTCATGATTTTGACAATTTTTTATTCATTTGTTTATTTACTAGCTATGTAAAATATCTCAATTTGTTTTTAATTGAAAAATTCAACACAAAACATATTTCATCATTGTTATGATTCGCATGCTGTTTTGTGTTTGACTTGATGATCCGACTCGACGTGAAGATGTCGGGTGTTTAGTGTCTTATTTAGAAAAAAATGTTTTTTTTTTTCCAGAATATATGCCACTACACGAATATGAAGAACCAAAGATATCTTTAGACCACATGGAACACGCGGAAACGGTTTCAAGTAAGTTTGACGAAATCAAAATAATAGATTAGAATATTCTTTATTGCTATACACAAGAGATGATTTGTTAACAATTTATTGAATCTTATAGTTAATTAAGGTGCGCAAAGGCTTTTCAGACAACCTTAAAAAATAATGTCAATAGGGATCACAAAAATGTATAAATTTGTACTTATTTTGGTAGAAAACTTGTAAAATTGTGCTCATTTTGGTGGTAATCTTTTAGGTGATAGGTTTATCCCGAGCGAGAGCGATGCGGGCAGTAACAAATCCCTGATCTCCATGGACAGTAGTGCGGCCTCAATGAATGGGACCATGTCCGATCAGTATGATAATCCGGTAAGTTGTTATTATGAGTGTTTATTCTTTTTATATGGTTATTGAGGTTCCAAAGTATCGAATATAGTTTGAGGCCGATTCTGTATTGGATAATGAGCCTTTTGCAAACCCAAAAGATATAAATGACCCCTAACGCTTTTGGGATAATTTGTCTTTTAGAATTTGATTTTTTTTGTTTGGTTCGCTTTATTTAATACAGGGCTGATTTAACCCAAAAGAACAGGTGAAAAATCAAAATTGGTAATTATGTATATTAATCACCATTCGAATTATTCTTATGGAAGGATGGCAGCAGTAAAGCCGCGGGTAAAAGCTAATTTAAAATATTTATCAATCTTAGAACTAATAATGGATGTGGAATTTGCATATTTAAGAACACCGTCTAATTATAATTTTTTATTGAAATAGGCTACATCCCTATTTCTTTATAGGCTACATCCGTATCGAGTGGAAGGCCGGCCGGTTTTATTGTGTATAATCGCCAATAACCAATAAAATATTCTTGAGTTACAAAATCCTCTACTAGATGGCGCTGTAGCGTTTTTACACTCGCTATCTAGTAGGGGGCCATGAAGATGTAATTAAAATGAACCAACGTAGAATAAAGACCTGTGTGTAATATATATACTTACTGTAGTTTTTTGTGTGCGAAGTTCGTATGCACACGGGCTCCATACGTAGTACCGCGCCAAGGAGTACCGCTGGCTCGGACATATTGCGACGACGTAAAGCCTAATCTAAACTGTTATTCCAGTTCGCGGACAACAAGAGCTCCAACTCGCTGGAGAGCATGAACGCGCTGACGTACGCGCTGCGCAGCGAGATGCTCGCCAGCCGCAGCAGCCGCGGCAGCGCGCGCGGCGCGGGCGGCGCCGACACGCCCGACGACTACTCCGCGCTGGCCGCGCCGCGCCTCATGGAGTCCATCGTGTCGCAGGGCAAGACCTACCTCGTCACCATCACCAAGAAGATCGGCAGCGTGAGTCCACTAGCTTGTAGTATTCCAGAATGTACGAGGTCGGACGTGCACGTAACTGCGTACGCACTAACGTACGCGTTACGTAACGAGATGTTCGCGAGCCGCAGCAGACGCGGAAGCGCGCGCGGCGTGGGCGGCGCGCGCACAGATAGAAAGAGCTCAAGCGCACTTACGTACATGCATTAACGGCAGGATCTCCGAAAACAGTCTGTTTTTGATTCAATAGTAAAAAATCAAATATTCTTTGTTTTGATAGGTTAAAAACATATGTTGTAGTTAAATACACGTTCTAAATTATTTTACCGTTCAAAAGTCCATATTTTGACTTCACTCGATCAAATAATATTCCAAAAACAGTGTAGTTTTTAATTGTTTTTCAGGTTGTATTTACAGTATATCAAAGTTAAAATTAAAAAAAAAATTTCAAAAAATAGGCAAAAGCTTTTAGAAGAATATTTTACCGTTTATTTTTCTCTAAAAAGTTTTCTTTTTTTTATCATGACTGTTTTACTTTTTTTATAACAATGTGGCTCGTGCACCTCACTTCAATTGCTTGCAAGTTACTGCGGCCGAAGATCGTGCCCTTAACGTACGAACGTGTGTGATAAGCTGCGTATAACACACGATAATATTGTAATATTTTGTTATGAAAAGAGCAACTGCTGAGTTTCTTGCCGGCTCTTCTCAGCAGAATCTGCATTCCGATCTGGTAAAGTCCTGTCTGGTCGTGACATGGCCTTCGCGAAATAAAAAAAATTTGAATTTGAATTTATCCACCATGCATGGGCACTAGGTTGGTGCCACGCGTCAAGAAGTAGCATAGTATTGAAATTGGCCAACTTTAGTAAAGTTATCCGTTTTGTTTCAGGGTAATTACGGCCACGTGTTCAAGGGCTGGATGGAGCGCGACAACCAGGAATCTCAAAGGAAAGAAGTGGCTATTAAGAAGTTGACGCGACAGGAGTCCGAGCGAAATGGCAGCTTATATGAAGACTTCAAAAACGAACTCGAAATTATGAAGGTACCTTGTTTAATTCAACAACCTGAGACATGTGAATTATTGGCTTATAAATCTATACATATATGTAATAAAATTGTAGAAAAGTGGTGTCTGTACAATGGAAATATATAAAAAAAAGTAGCAGGGGTTGTTATTATATCGATGCCGAACCCGAAATTGTAATTAATTTTTTTTTTGTCTGTGTGTTTGTGCACGCTAATATCAGAAACGGCTTATTCGATTTAGATACGGTTTTCACTAATATATTGTAGTAAGCTTCACTTAACATTTAGTGTTTATTTCATGTCAATCGGTTCATAAATAAAAAAGTTATGTCAATTTAAAGAATCACGGCGAACATTTTTAACGTACAGAGTACGTACTACACGCCTCGCGCCTGAGTGTCCGTGGCTATATAAAGCGTGCTGAGAGCCGCGCCCCGAAAAGTCACTATTCCACGCGAACGAAGTCGCGGGCACAGCTAGTAAAAGAATATATTGGCCTATAAATAAAAGAAAAAATAGAACGAGCATTCTATAAATGCGTTCTTATATCGTTTATCTGTTGTAGGTAGCTGAAACTTAGAGATTTTTTTTTTCATTTGACAAGATAGACGGCGATCTCAATGAATCCTGATGGTAAGTGACGATGCAGTCTAAGATGGTAGCGGGCTAACTTGGAAGGGGTATGGCAATGTACATTCAACCCATACCCATAATCTGTTTCTACACGCCATCGTGTGGGAACGTTAAATCTTATCTAAATTGACAAATATTTAACTCTGTGTGACGCAATCGCCTCTGATTGGCTGAATTTAAGGCGTTCTCGCTGCATCAACGCATTTTAGCCAATAGCGGGGTCTCCCGCCAATTTCAGGTGATTGCGATCGTCACACTGATGCACAATCTTCAATCAATTTTTAAACATCCTTTAATTTTTTTTCAGTCGTTACAACACATAAATATAGTGGAGATTCTCGGTTATTCCTGGGACCACGGGTCGGATGTTCTGATAGTGATGGAGTATTTGGAAGAGGGCTCCCTCAATTACTACCTTAAGTTTCAAGGCGACAAACTTCGGATATCACACCTCATTAAATACGCTAAAGACATTGCTACGGTGAGTTCAATGCTTATAATATTTTTTTTTTAATTTGGTGAATTGATAGTCCTTGACTGCGATCTCACTTGATCGTAAGTGACGATGCAGGCTAATTTGGAAGGGGTATAGCAGTATAGATACAACCCATACCCCTTATATTTTTGTTTTCAAGACTTCCGAGGTACCTTACCTGCATTACCCGCCTATCTTACCTATTACAATATCGTACCCTTATTGCAAAAACCGATTATCTGCACCAAAATTTGAGCGAAAAGTTTTTGAGTTATAAGCATTTGAAACTTTAACGACTTAAAAATTAGTTATAATGATGTCAATTTTTAAACAATAATAATTTTTATAAACAAGAAACTATTCAAGAAATGTTAAGTAGATTAATAATTGAAAAAAATTTACTATTTTTTCAACAAAAAGAAGAAAATAACCGGTAAGGAGCTCACTTAGTTAGTTTTTCCTGAATGTAGAAAAACTACCAAATTTTCAAATTTACCGTTCTGGTAGCTCTAATGGCATTTTTTATTTAATCACTTGTTTTGAATAGTAATAATCATCAAGACAAAAATCGTTTTAGTTCAACTTTAGCCAGTACAGGTGTAAAATAAATATCTTTAGTTGCTTTTGGCTGAAGGTAAAGTAGATTTCATTTAACTTTGTACGTACTAACTGCAGCGCCCTATGGTTTTACCCAAGGAGTTCCCGTTCCCGTGGGAAATGGACAAGCCTACATTATTTCTTATAATCTTAGCTATCTTTAAAAGAAAGTTTCGTTGAAATTGGTCCAGCCGTTCTAGAGATTAGCTCATTTAAATAAAAAAACTATTTCGTTTTATTATATTAGAATAACTAGCTGTGCCTTGCGGTTTCACCTACATTTGTCCCGTTCCCGTAGGAATTTAGGGAAACACTATAACTGTAAACTTTCCTCTCGAATCACTCTACCTACTGATGAAAACTGAATTAAAATCCGTTGCGTAGTTTAAAAGATCTACGCGTACATAAAGAGGGCCAGACAGCGGGAATCGATTTTGTTTTATACTATGTAAAGATAACATATACAGCAGAGCTAAGTTTGCCCGCAAGCGTTGCTATATGGGTGCCCCATTGTAGCTTTGAATCCAGGGTTTATCCCAAGAACACTGTGGAGTCCTCAGTTTTCAAAGGTTCATTATTTATCTTTAAATTTTTACTGACAGTTCTCGGGTTAGGTAATAAAAACTCAACACACTTTGTTTTTTTAGTATTTAAAAGTAGATTATTTGCCGTAAACCATTCAGAAACTTGAGATAATGCATTATTTACATCGTCAAAATTGTCTTTCATCCTATCGACTTTAAAATTCAAAGACGTATCATCAGCAAATAGTACAATATTGCAAGTATTTTGGACAAAATGTGGTAAATCATTTATGTAGACCAAAAACATGAATGGACCTAGAATAGAACCCTGGGATACACCCATTACTGAGGCTGATCCGGATGATTTTACATCATTGACACATACTCTTTGGACTCGTTCACTGAGATAAGACGCAATGAGACTAAGTGCAAAATCTTTAATGCCATAGTGGCTCAGTTTAAGCAAAAGTGTCTCGTGATCAACGCAGTCGAATGCCTTTGACAAATCACAGAAAATACCAACGGCACTCTGTGAGTTCTCCCATGCATCGAATATGTGTTGTAACAGCCTTGCGGCTGCATCGGTTGTTGATCGACCCTTTGTAAAACCATACTGCTCAGTGTGTAGGAGTTTATTTAAATTAAAGTGTAAAAGCAGTTGGTTGAGCATTATTTTTTCGAATATCTTGCTGAGTGTTGGCAAAATTGAAACAGGCCTGTAGTTATTCGGATCACTTTTGCTTCCCGATTTAAAAAGCGGTATTAGCTTACTACATTTCATAAGGTCTGGAAAAGATCCAGAATCTACTGATTTATTAAAAATTAAAGCAAGATATGGCGCAATAATATCAATTATGTTATGAATTATTTTAACTGATATCCCCCATAGATCTGCTGTTTTCTTATTTTGTAAAGATTTAAATGTTTTGACTATGTCATATGGGGTAACGTGTTCAAAAATAACTTATTGCAGCAGAGACATTGCTCCTTAGAAGACGATAGACTTCTGCTGGCGAGGAATTCAGAGAACTGGTTGTAGTAATTGGAATATTTCTGAAAAAGTTCTCAAATGTATTTACAATTTCTGTATCGGAGTTAATTACATGATTATCACTTTTAAGCTCCAATTATTATTATTATGTACCTTATGTTTACTCATTTCATCGCCGATGATGTCCCATGCTGTTTTAATTTTATTATCAGAATTGACAATTTTTTGTTTTATGTGAAGTGACTTTGCTTGTATGCACACATTTTCAAACAATTTAGAATAGTTTCTTACATATTCAATAAACGCGGGAGAATAATTATATTTTTTTCTGCATACAAGTCAAACAGCTTATTTCTACTTTTATAGATGCCGGCAGTTGGCCAGTCACTAAACTTAAGATCTTTAGACAGTCTTTTCTCTATCACCTTAAAGATAGAGTTATATTGTGAGCTTTACAAATCAAAAAACTTTTGATTTGTGAAGATGTTCAAAAACCCTCATAGCCCAGTTATACAGTAAAAGTGAACTTAAGTTCTTTTACCTGCAATAATTTTAACAAAATATTGAGTTCATTATTCTGCAAAAAGCAACTAATGTTGTTTAGTTCGTTTTACTTTTTAGATACATCAGCAATTTCTAGTATATTAATAAAAGCTGAAACCTGTTAACGCAGGTTAACATGTATTAACAGAATAATATTGACATAATGATAAATCAAGCAACTACATCTGAAAAGTATTATATTACAATACATTGTTTTTGTGGTATAGATTTATAAATCTAAATTATTTAAATGAGTTTAGTTCTTTTTTTAAGAAGGTAATTAAATCATACCTGTAGGTAGTTGCTTTTAACTCTAGCTATCTCCGTAAAAAAGCGTCGTAGCAGATAATGGGTTTTACCTACAGCTTCGCCGTGAGTTGAGGAGTCGATTGATATATTTAACCTAATTTTGGTACAAAAATGCAGATAATCGGTTTTTGCAATAAGGGTACGATATAGTTGGTTACATTATATTTGTTACTAGTTGATGCCCGCGGTTTCGCTCGCGTGGATTTAGTTTTTAAAATCCCGCGGGAAATCTTTGATTTTCCGGGATAAAAAGTATTCTATGTAATTATCCTGGTCTTCAACTATACCCATGCAAGAAATCACGTCGACCCGTTGCTTTGTTGCGGCGTGATTGGAGGACGAACCAACAAACAAACACACTTTCGAATTTATAATATTACCAATCCTTACTAATGTAAGGATTGGTAAGGATTAATAAGGATAGGGCATCGCGCGCTCGTTATTTATTTTTTTTTTTATTAAAAAAACCTTTGTCATGTAATGCCATCATAATAAGATTGCAATAAGAGCAAAATGTACCTAATAGCTTTAGGTTAGCGTTAAAAATACTGATATTATCTGTTTCGATTGCCTAACAAAAAAAAAATGTCTGCGTATTGTGCGGAGATTTCAGTTATTTTACCGGTGTTTAAAAAAAATTTATATTTTAGGGAATGGACCACGTATCGGCAAAAAACGTTGTGCATCGTGACTTGGCCACAAGAAATATCCTAGTAGTGAACAAATACCATGTGAAGATATCGGATTTCGGGCTCGCGAGGATCATTCCAAAAGAAGAGAACGCGTACCGAATAAAGACTGAGAGACTGTTGCCGATTAATTGGTGAGTGTAAGCGTCAAGCTTTCCGCTTATTTGGAGGGGAGAGGAGAATATAAGTCAATGTTCAGCTTGTTTAATCTTAATTCAAAAAATTCAAAATTTATTTCAAAATTCAAAATTCAAAATTTATTTATTTCATGTAGGCTAACTTGTAGCTCTTATGACACGTCATAAATCTACCACCGGTTCGGGATGCAGATTCTGCTGAGAAGAGCCGGCAAGAAACTCAGCAGTTGCTCTTTAAAAAAAAAAAAAAATTTTTTTTACAAAGCTATGCTATGCTATACAGTGCTTCCACAATAAAGTTTCAAAAATGCAAAAATGCATACGTAGGTACACCAATCTAACGCATGTCAAGACGGGCAGTCAAAGCAGACCCATTCCCGTTGGTGGCACCCGTTCACGAGCACGACGCATGATCCAGTCATTGCTTCGCTTAACCATATTTGAGGGAACGTAACAAAAAATGGTCTGTTCAGGTACGCTCCCGAGTCGGCCGTGAAGCCGTACCACTTCTCGACGATGAGCGACGTGTGGTCGTTCGGCGTGACGGCGTGGGAGATATTCACCCGAGCGAGACACGAGGTGCCCAAGTTCGACGTGGAAAGGCCCCGCGAGAGGGCGTCCTGGTAACTCGCTTTGACTCTAAAAATAAATAAATAATATTAATCTCTTATCGAGAGTCAGCCATGAATCCATACCACTTACTCCCGATATTCGATCACACGCATGTTAAATATTCACACGCGCGAGACCTAGATGTATAACGTATTAATTAAGGTATAATATTAATAAAAATAAAAAAGCCTTTATTTCATCGTAGTAATAAGTAGACAACGTTTGAGTACATACTACTGTAGTATGTACTCATACTGTATAATGTGCGGCATGCAATACTTACTATTTATTTATTCATTATTTTACTTATATTAAACTCCAACTATTTGCTATTTCTTTAAACTACATTAGACAGTAGATATTTATCAAGGCTTTTCTTTAACAGTAGTTTTTTTTGTAACAGTAACAATCATTTTTTTTATACAGTTTTAAGGAAACCCTAATTTTATTATTATAACTAGCTTTAACCCGCGTCTTCGCTCACGTTAGGTTTGATTTTTAAACCCCCTATTTAACCCTCTTGGGGTTGAAATTTTCCAAAATCCTTTCTTAGCGGATGTCTACGTCCTAACAGCTACGTGTATACCAAATTTCAGCTCGATCGGTCCAGTGGTTAGAGCTGTGCGTTGATAGATCAGTCAGTCAGTCACCTTTGCCTTTTATATATTTAGATGTATAACTTTAATGAATAACCGAAATAATTAAAATGAATTTTGATGTAAAGTCACAAGACATACCTTCAAAGTTAAAAATAGGTTTTTGTCTGCTTGCAGTTTTCAAATACCGGAAGGCTGTCCATCGGAGATTTTCAGGCACCTGATGAAAGATTGCTGGGCCCTCGATCCTAACATGCGACCCAAGTTCATTGACCTCGTGCATATGTGCAAGAGATTCATGGACGAATACAAGTGAGCTGTTTTTGCGCTTTATCGCATTGCAATAAGACTGGATTTCCTTTGACACAACCTGTTACTTACGGCTTTAGTACCTATCCTATCGAAAATGTACAGACTAAAGAAGGTCGAAAATTTAATCCGGATATATTACTAAAGTGTTTACCGATCTGAAAATCATATTGCACTAAGTACATCGATTGATTTATTTATTGACACGCTTGGTTACATGTATGGTTTATATTTCCGATCTCCAATCTGTAGATTTTGGATTAGATAGGTTATTAATACTGGCCGTTAGAGGAAAGAGATTGTTATCTCGACTACTCAGTTGCCATTGATCTTCGAAGTTTTTAGATGTATATAAGTATAATCATGGGTGATATTTTTTCAATTTTACGAAATAGACAATATTTCTGTCAATTATTGCATTCTACCTACCTGGTCCAGGAGCCAGTAACACTGAAAGTCCCGTCATATGTCATGAATTTTTTTTTAATGTGAAGTGATAGTTAAAAATTAGACGAACAAAATAAGCTTGGTATGTTTTTATTGAAAAGGCCGATAAAATGTTAAAAAAATTTATTTTTACTAAATGGAAAAAATGCCGCTACAAAGTATACTAGGTGTACTAACCGCAATTTATTCCGCGCGTTTGTTTTCCCACTATAAAATACCCAGGTTGCAAGTTTTCTTTGTGCTAAAAAGAATCAAACTCGAAAGGAACAGATAAATGATTAGTAATTATAATTACTAATTATAATATAGATTTATCATGTGCTAGGTGAACTATGTTTGCAAGTAAATATTTCGGTACAAGGCGAGGCGAATTTCGCATGGGATACGGGATAACCGATTGCAGTAAGGAACTTGTTTACAAGTTCTTACAAGTTCTTTAATGCAATCGGTTCGTGTTCACAATACAGTCGGATCAATCCATATTGCAATTCCCTTTATTACGCATCCCATATGGAATCAGTCAGTAATTAGACTCAATTTAAAGGGCCTTTAGGTACAGCAAAGCGACATTTATATTATATTTTTGCCAAAAAAAAAAAAAAATTGGTTGATTTGTTAAGGTCAAAAACATTATTAAGGTCTAAATGCGTAATGCGTGACTTTTAGGGAGAAGATAATCAATTTTTTCTTGTCTTAAAAAGTAAACAAATCGCAGAAAATGTTTTGGTAAAACACGTAATCGGCAAACGAAGCCGGGTGCTTACGACGTTCATAAGTTTGGTTTTTCACTTGTAGCCCGATTTCAATATCCGTGCAGGAAGAACGTCCTTATGCTATGCTCAGCGTGTTGCTTACGCCTTTCTGCGAGAAACCACTTTTTTACCTCTTAATACAGCTAAAAAAATTGATTATACTTTGTCTTAATATGTGCTTAAGCATCAGAATAGCCCAAAATGATTTACAAATCCTTGAATTACCCGTTGCGCGAACGCACACTACAAATAAAGATGTAATTTATAATGATTTTACGTGTTTTTGTGGTTCCTTCACGCATTTGCCTTAATTTGCTTTACATATTTGTAAATATTTGTTTTTTGTTTAATACATAAGTGCAATCAAATGAAACGAACATTTACTTCCGTTGAAGTAACACCTCCATGCAATTATAATTAGATCACATTAGGTATATCTATAAGGAATTATTTTATAGACACTATAATTAAAATTATTAATTACTCGACGATGAAAAACAAATTATGTATGAAAATATTTTATTTTTTACGACAACAGATATACTTGCCCTGTACGATTGTTATTGTGACTGCGTTGAATCAATTTTAGAGTAATTTTAATGTAATATTAAGTAATTTTAATGTTTGATATAAGAAATAAACGAGTTTTGTCCGATACCATTCTTAAAGTTATATTTGTTTTTATACAAAGCAATAATTATAATGGTACACATAAAGCAGATGTCTCTGATTTCGAAATATGGTAAATGACCACTGATATGTAAAATTTGCTCATGTGCATCAAAACTACCGTTCCGTTCGTTCCATTTTACGCTAATCAAACTAGATTTTGGACTGATAAGTGACGAAATAATAAAAAAACTTGAGAACGGAACGCACGTCGAAGACTATCTTTTTTTTTTGGAGTTGCGTTTCATTTTACGCAAGATTTATTTAATTAAATTTTTTATACTTGCTATTGTTTAGGTGTATGGAATGAAATAAAAATCCGTACATTTGCCACTAAAATTCGTATGTCCGTAGGCAAGACTTAAAATTCGAAGATCTGATAAATCTGTAGGTATGGCAACGCTGCCCAGCAGTATTTTAGAAGCCTGGTAAAAAACGACGTTTATCGAAATTGCAATGTGTGGACACACAGAAATACAACGAAGTATAAAATAGACAATATACCATGGTCCATGATATTTATTTTGATACCTAGCTTTAAGAATGGTCGCGGACATTATTTTCGATTTTACCAAAGATGATATTAAATTATCTTTTAATATTGTTATATGGAAATACAATTTTATTATAGGCGTAATTAATTATATTATTATTATGTTAAGATAAGTTTTATGCATAAATATAGGTTGCAATTTGCTATTTAAGCAGGTAGTTTTATGAATGTTGGATGTTTTGGATATTTTTAACGTGTCTATAGATATGTGTGTTATACCCAACTTGTAAGGCAAACCTAAAAATTATTTTTATATCTAATGCAATACCGTCCCGGTTACACATCTCACGATATTTCGTCAATTTCAACAAAATATAACTTGCAAATACTAGTAACGCCGTTTAGGATATTTTTTAAAGTGATTTATACAAACAGAATTCTTCTTACTCGTCTCTGACAGAGGCTGATTATGACTTTAAAAAGTCCAATTTTCTCCACGTAGCAGGGACTAAAAGCTGGCTCTTTCAATGTCGCATAAAATTACGTGACTCCATTTTCCAAAATTCCGGTATAAAAGTCGCCCTGAGACGTGAGAAAATTAAAAACGCTGATAAAATCCGTCCACCAAATTTCCTGTCCCAAAACTTGTCTCTACATTTTAGGTATGATACAGGCATGTCGATAGGCCCCAAGTGACGCCCTGTACAATTGGGTATTTGACTGTTGTCAAAATGTTCCATTAATTAAAGTGTAACATGTAAGAATAACATTGGTAAAAACAGAAAATAAATTGGTCAAAAAACTAATAAGTTATAAATTGTTTTAGTGTGACTGTATCCGTCACTAAAACGAAATTTTGTGTGGAAAGTGTATGGAGCTACTGAATCATGACGTCATGTTGCAATAGCGCCCTCTTTTTCTAACAGGAAGCTTAAAAGCTCTATATTTTCGAGCTTAGTTAAGATATTGTATAAAAAGAAATTTGGTCAAATACCCAATTTGGCAAGTCGTTGGAGGTATACGTAATTTAGGCTTACAGCAAACCTCCTCGTAACACGTCATATAGCGAAACCGCTGAAGCTTGGAAACTCTCCGTTGTATGACAGAAGCGAAGCTGCTAATTTTAACTCTGAGACTGGCTGTGAATCTCTTTCCCATGTGATTTCGGCGACATCTTCGTTGCGTAACGTAGTGAAACCGCCGATTTGTAACTAACCTAAATTGGAAGACTTTGACTTATAGTCAAATGTTAACGTTAAACAGACAATTTCGCTTCTGTTTTGAATGTCATACAACGGACGAGTCATGTCGGAGCTTCAGCGTTTGCGCTGCTAAGGTTTCGCGGCGGTAATGTGCTAGAGGCCTCGATCTTGCTTGTTTATAATATTTTAGCATTAAAAATGAAACGAATATTTCGGTAATGTGATGTTAAAGAGAGACTGATGTTTGATGAAATCGGTGCTAAGAATGAAAAATTTTGCTTTACGGGAACGTAACTTTTATGTGATTGTGATTCCATTTTTCTGCAAATGTCTGCAAATAAAAATATAAATATCAGGGGCCCAAGTCTGCTATTGCAATTGTAGTTCAATTGTCTATCAATGACATCCCAATTGCTACTTTTAGCAATTTTGGTAGTCTACTAATTCAATGGCGTCACAATTGTTTTCCGATGGTTTGCCACTGACACATCTAGCTTTGAATCTAGCTTAAATAAACGTTTTTAATAAGTATGTAGTTTTTTTTTCATTTCATTTCGGCAAACGCTTTTTAAGCTAATGGCAATATCGAGGTACCATTGAATTACTATCCAATTATAAGAAATCGAACGACCATTGTGAATTTAGTAGACTACGAAATTTTGGACCAATGATAATTGAATATTGTAATTGTATTGCGGCTCAATGACAATGACATGTAAAATAGCAGACTTGGGGCCCTGTACCGATGTTAATTGGAAAACATAACAAGATTTGAAGTATGTTACAACTCGAGATAACGAAATAAAAAAAATATACGTCCACTCTCCTCGGAAAATGAGGATTGAACCGTTAGAAATCTAAAGTTTATTCCTTGGCTATAAATATTAGGTACCTGTATTGTTTGCCATATTGAAAAGTTTGCTGTTTACGAACATTGTTTCTTGAACGGCAACACGATATCTTATGTGCAAAATAAGGTTTGCTTTTGAATAAAAAATAATGCAACAAGGAAAATGCAAGAAAAACTATTTCTATAGGAGCTTTACAATATAAAGTCGATCCATTCTTAACATATTATTCTGACTAACTCTAGGTTTCCACAAACGTAGTTCTAAAAAAGAAAAAAATATATATATACTTACGCGATGAATTAAGAACCTCCTCCTTTTTTTTCGTCGATTAAAAATTAATAGTGCACATGTGTGCGCAAACATAGGTGCACTTTCTATTCCCTAACTTTCATAGTCCGGTGGGATAGAAATCCTATTCGACCGGAAAGAGATAGGAGAAGGCTTTACGTGCTCTCCGAAGCATAGGAAGTACTGCCTACCTATACTAAGTACCTATACAGTTTATTGTGTAAATGTCTTACATATTATAACGCTTAGCATATTTACACGCAATGAAGAACCGCTATCAAAAATAATAATAAAAAAAAAACACTTTCAGAATGCCTATTCGTCTAGAATCTATACGTTATATAATTGGTCTGGGAGCTCCTATTGAAAATTTTTTTTATAAAATAAAATAAGAATTACACTGGGTACCTAACCTAAGTAGGTAACGTTATTCGAATTGTTATTAGGTTATTAGTAAGTGTTTGCTCTTACAACTTAAATTTAAATGTACTATATAAACGACGTAAGCAATGGAAACTTGAAATTTGCCTCAATTTATATATGTATGTAATAATTATAATAAAGAAAACTTTAAAGTCGGTATCTATGTTGTCATTTTCATTTGCCTTAGATATAGAACCCTAGATCCTTCGCTTATCACAGATAACGACTGACCTTTGATTTTAGTAAGCTTGAATATCGCCATTTTGGCGCTGATTGTCAACGCAACAGTACCATTCATTCTACAAGTGTACAAGCTTCACAGTTACACGAACCTAACTCACAAATATTTGTCATAACAGTACAGTTGTACAGTAGGGTTAGTATAAGGGTAAGAACAAGCCAGAGATGAAGAAGAGAGACAGAACATGTCGAAGATACCTTGCTGTATCGCAGTGAGGTATCCTTCGGCATGGTCGCGCTCGTCTGTTTGCATACATTCGAGTCGAGGTAGCGAGCTAAACCGCGAACGATCGCAGTGAGGCATCTTTGGCATGTTCTTACCGTAAGATTAAATTCGATTAATCGTATTCGTAAGTGACGATGCAATCTAAAGATGGTAGCGGGCTCACTTGTAAGGGGTATGGGACTTTACAGTCAACCCATACCCGGTTTCTACACGCCATCGTGTCGAAACGCTTAATCGCTTGGCGCCACGTCTTTTACGGTTAGGTGGTAACTAACTAGCCACGGTCAAAGCCTGGATAAGGCAAGGAAATTATATTTTCCTTACCTTAACTTAAAATCTATTTTTTTTTTGTTTAATAAAGAATATTAGTCAAGCTGAACTTTACTTATATTCGTCTCTCCACTCCAAATGAATGAAAAGCTTGTGGGAGTGGGTACGACAAATACTGCAACGACTGGGGCTCGAACCTGCGACCTTTCAGTTTTCAGTCCGCACCTTTAACCATTGGGCTTTTGAGGCTTATTGGGGCTTTCTATAAGTAACTATATAGGTATCTGACATATCAAGCAATTTGATACAATACGCAATTACGGCGGCGTATGTAATACATGTATCTCAAATTGATTGAAACCTAACGGCTTTAGTCGACAAGCCTCTGGCTTTATCCATCTGAAACAACGACACCCATCAATCTAGGATATCTACCTAGTACAAGTCGGTCCGAGAGATGTCCAATTAATATTAAGCTCGCGTAGTTAATGCTGTGACACGCCTTGATGGATAGCTAAGAGCGATTTTGGGGACATTATTTTATTTTATAAGTTCTTGGGGAAATATATTTTGTACCTACACAAGCAGAATTAAATAGCCACAGGCTTATTGATTCATGTCTGATGATGAAGCAGAAAGGATCAGTGGACCAGTATTCCATAATATGTCTTGTGACATGATAATTGATAGGTTCATGTCTGATGATTTAATTTTTAATTTATAGGTATAGTTTTTGCAATTCACAAGGGCGCGTGGCTCATGGTTGTTTGCGTCGCACCTGACCGCTCCTACCCAGGTTCCTGACAGGCACGCACACTTACGCAATGTGCGTGTAGGTACACGACGCGGACGTAACCACAAGTAAGTAAAGCTTACGCGCCCTCGTGAATTGTAAGAGCTATACTGTATTTACTTGTTTGAGGTAAGTTCAAGAGAATCTTGGGTGCCTTGCACTTTAGTAAGAAGTATCGCACTAATATTACAAAGTCGATGGTTTATATGAGTATGTTTGTTACTATTTCACGCCACAACGAATTAACCAATTTGGCTCATTTGAAATAGAGATAGCTCATACCCAGGACTAACACATAGGCTACATTTTTTCCCGGAAAATTAAAGTTTCCGCGGGAATTAAAAACCTTAATCCACGCGGACGAAGTCGCGGGTAGATATCATCTAGTTCAATGATATACTTACTTAATTCTTTTTGATAAATAAGCAAAACGTTTTTAGTCGTCCCCTTGGATAATTTAATTACTGTCCTAGGGAATAACTTAATTACTGTCAAAAAATAATATTGAAGAAAATCCTTATGAATTTTCCTGTTTTTATTAGATGTGCACGGAAAATTGTCAAAGTAGAGTCCATAATTACATTTCTTCCACAATACTGTTCAAGGCAAAACAATTTCTTGAGTGGAATAATAACAATACAAGACTGACAAGAAACACAAGCGTTGTTTAGATTTTAGAGATTAGGTAATTGAATAATCTAATATGAATGCTCGTCAAATACTTAGTAGGTCAGTAGGTACCCTAATAAAGTTGTCTACGACAAACCTTGTCGACATTATTACGTGCTTTCATTTTTCCGAACGTTTCACGAGGTTTAACGTTGGAAAAATGAAATGACGGAGGTACTTAATAACGTTTTGACTTTTTTTTACCGATAAATGAAAAGAGAAAGTAAGTAAATCATAATAAAAGATAAATTAATAGCTGATGAAGGCGTTCCATCAGACGGAAAAATATACAAACAGACGGACAAAGATCTTAAATACCTATATAAGTTAGCTAAAACCACGTCACATTAGGTATAACTACTTGTACCTAAAGCCAAGTATATAAATTAAATAAGTGAAGTTCTTATCAAAATGTATTATTCAGTTTTCGCAGAGTTGTTAGCATCTCATATTACTTACTCCAATCCTTTTCACTTGATACGAGTATTATTGCTTGGGGCAAAGCGATGAATGTACTGAATCCTGTGACTTCGCTGAATCGCGTGGTTTTTCCGTTTTTTTTTTTTTATTATTTTAATAAAAGAATCCAAGCTGAACTTGAATAATGTTCTCCTCTCCTCCAAAGATAGCGGAAAGTTTGTGTTAGGATTAGGTACGTAAAGTGCAACGAAGAATGAATCGAACGTATTTATAATATGCAAAAATGATTTATCTATCTAATGAAAATTATGCAAATTATGTATTAGTTAGTAGTTAGTTTTGTTATGTACTAAAAGCGAAGTAAACGCATACCTACTACCTGGGTGGTAAGGTAGGTAGGTGACTAAAGCTATATTATGTTTATATTGACGAAAATAATTTCGAAAGTCCTAGGATTTATTTTGAATATTTAGGGCCCCTAAAAACAAATAATGCGTTAGCTAGTAGCTTACACTGGCTTATCTTTGGTAGTTTGGTACAGATTTGATTATAAATGTTTCAAAAAGCCACTCAGAAAGCGACAGCGTCCCACGCTCCTCTCCCTAAAGAGAGGAGTGAACGATCATCGAGAACTAGCGACCAGCGTCGCTGTCCGCCTCACGCTCAGGACACCGCGCCACGTCTCCTCATCGTGACCGGTATTGATCTCACGTAGTGTGTAGATCTCGTGAAGAGCTTACTATAGAAATGATCCTATGAAGTAAGGTCTTACCGCACCCTCCCCATCGGCCTCACGTCATACAAAAACAAACGATCTCCTTAGCGCAATATTATATTAGGCGCTTCTCATAGAGAGCCATCTAGCGGTGATCTTAGAATTAATTGATCTATAGATCATGTTGCGAGTAGCGCCATCTGCTATCACGGCTATTTATTATTTACAGGCAATAAAACTATTGATTCATCTATGTAATTAATAAAAAGTATTAATTATTTATAGTAAATTAAAATGTTACAAATGTCTAGTTAACAACAACTTCAATAAGGCGTGTTATGTAGAGCCATCTAGCGATGATCTAGAAAAATGTTTGATTTATAGATCAAGTTGCGTGTATCGCCATCTGCTGTCATGATGATTTACATACAGTCTAATTTATCTTTGCTATTTATAAAAGTCTATTATTTTGATAATTATTTATTGTAAATAGATAAAATAGAACTTTTATAGTTCTATTTTATCTATTGATGTCTTGTTAACAACCGCTTACTCTATTGATTGATTCTAAATAAAGGAGTGTTCAGTGCCATCTATCGTTACCGTTAATGGATGGCAATTAGCAACCATAAAATGACGATTTACAATAATATTATCTCTATAAGCTAGTATCTCGTATTTACATATGTAAGAACTAATAAAGATTTAGTTTCAGTGATCGCCACATGAGAGAGTTCGTATAACAATAATATAATTAGCACCTAAGTAGGTATATTTTCACCGTTGAATAATTAGATGTAGGTACCTACTTAATATACCTACTCAATGATTTTCACACAAAACGTGAAAATAGATACCTACTGTGCAATTAATAAGAGGCAGGTTTTATTTCGATAAAAATACCGGGAAAATGTCTTGGTACAAAAATCTAGAAAGTGGCGTTTCAGAAATTATTTATACTTAGTCAGCGTTTTCCCTACAAAAATATTGCTTAATTTTACCGCTGCTTCAGCAGCGGTTGGATGAAAGTTGGCTGATAAAAACTTATAGTTTATAGCCTGCGGTTTTATTACGTAGTTTTCATTTCAAGGCACTTGCTTGTACATCAGTAGGTACTTTTAGTAGGTACGTCACCAAGTTTATCGTTTACGTAGGTACCTATATTGCGAAATCGTTAAGAATTTTTTTTGTTGAAGAAAAAAATTCAATTCAGCCAATTGCGAGTCGAATTCGTACATAGGTACACGAAGGGTTTCGTACTATCGTAACAGCGATTGTTAAGTTCGACACATATACAATATCATAGGCAATAAATCATGTTTCTTATATGGGGCCCCCCCTTTATTATTATTTTTTTAATTTTTATTATTTCTTGTCATAGTGACAATAGAGACATTCTGTGTTTTAAGTATCTTCCTATTACGTTCATGAGATACACCTCGTTGACAAACGGGCGGACGGATACCTACTATAGTTTACTATTAGATGTTACAATTACATTCTAGTTACCTACATAAAAGAATATTAAATAGTCAATATTAACAAGAAATATGAATATGAAGGCATAAATGAACTGAAAGGAGACGAGTTTGTTCAAAGTTCTTTTTTTTGCGTGGCGTCTCTGTGGTCTCATTAAATAAAGGCTTTACCCTGGGGTTTAGGTACGTATTCCTGTAGATATGTTCGTGCCATTGCGTAACACTGGCCGTTCCGCGCGGCGCTAAGCTTATCTCCATCAAACCTTATTGGATGAACCGTGTTCGTTCACATTATTGGATTAACCATAGACAAGATCACGAGACTAAGCTCGGTTCAATGGAGAGCTGTATCGTAGATGAACAAAATGTTCCCTTGGAGAATAAGATCGAAATCGTGATTTTTTATTAACTAGCGTCTATTTCTTGAATATTCTACTCATTTGTCTAAAAGCTCGAGGAGTGCTGTTCTGAATTCAATAGATAGTATCTACTACTAAATTTTCAAAATCATTATTTTAAGTACTAAGTACATTAAAAAAAATTAGCCAAACACCCAATTTGGCAAGTTGTTGGAACTAAACGTAATTTAGGGCCGCCGCGAAACACATTCTTATCGCTGAAGCTTCAGCTAATTTTAACGAAAAATCAAACTTAAAATCCACGTCGTAAGCGCCCGCGTTTGGCGGTTACACGTTTCTCCGAAACGTTTACTGCGATTTGTTTGCCTTTTCAGACAGCTAAGAAAAAAATGTAGCAGAAAAGACTAGGTACCTAACTATCTAGATTGCCATATAAGGCAATACAGATGCACACTTTCGAAATTTTATCAGCTCAATGTCAAAATTAACCACGACATTCGACCAGTGAATAGTGACTGGTAATTTTGTTCAATATTATTAAACTGTGTGAGTTAATTAATGAGGTATTCACAGGTAGTTTAGTTCCACGATATTACCAACAAATAAGGCTACGCAATCTGATTCCCAAATGAACTTCGATTTATCAACTTATTACCTGAGCAGGTATATTTGGTCTGATATCGGAAAATGGGTTATTTAGAGGACTGTATATTTTCATTAACGTCTATTTTCTAGATCTAGAAATCTATTTGATATTGACTGTGGGACCGATAGTGAGGTCTACGTGACACAAATCGTTATAGGTTCCAAGGTTCGATCTCAGCATCTCTTACTTTTCGGGATTATGTATGTTTAAGCAATAATAATAAACGTTTGAGGAAACTTGCATGTGAGAGTTCTCCTTAATGTCCTCAAAATCGTGGTGGACTATGGTTTAAGCACTCCTTAATCGATTGGAGATCTGTGCTTTGGAGAGGAGTGAGTTGGCATCAATGTGTTGAGACGAGTGATTGAATAAAGTTTCTCAATTAAAACTAAACTACCTACATTCCTACACTTAAGCTCGTTTTCACCACTAACTTTTACGAATTAGGTGACGCTTTCTGTCGTTTGCGCGAACCTTCAGGGAACACCTAAAGCTGGAAATTACATTGTGTAAAGGATTGCATTTAGGGGTTACCTACGTAAAAAGACTCCTACTTAGGGGATGATTTAGATACCGTAAGTAAAAACGGGCATTAGTCTCTTATGTTACGGGAGACTCTTAAAGTTTGTTGACCGTGACATGAAAAGTTACAAAAATTAGAGTATGAAAATGTTTAGGAAGGTAGTAATGCATTTTGAGTCCATAAACGTATTACTTTTTGAACCATAAAAAGATAACATAAGCCCATTTTATTTCATTACACAGTTCTACCGAAAATAAACTAAATGTCGTAGAGCCTAAAGCCGCAGAACGGCAGGAAGTCGTTGTCTCGAGCCGTAAGATTCCACGACGGTATTAAATTAAGGATCTAGGAAATACTAGTAGAATTCGTTACAAAAGGATAAAAGGCTCAGGTATTATGTGGTCCTTTTGTTTATGGTAAGGTGGAACCAAACAGGTTGCATGGAATTATTTTTGCAAAAAATTGTGGAACAAATCTGTACCCACAGAACAGCTTTGTCGCAAATCCTTAACAGCGAAACGAAAGGGTTTGCGTAAAGCAAGAACTTGCAGTTTCACTGCTGACTGCTGTGAAATAAAAAATGGTTTGAAAACGAAGATAAGCGAAATATAGCTAAAATTCTAATAAGTAATAAATTTTAATTACCTATAATTATTTTTGATTGTGTAAAACCAAAGTTGCCGACGACATAGCTCAACTCACGAAGCTGTAGTGAAAATGAGTGGGGGCACAAAGTACGAAAATCTGAGGGGTGCTCCAGGAGGGCCTCGTCCACGTCCACAGCTGGACAAAGAGCTCCTCCATGGACTTCCACAGATCTCGGAATTGTGCCGTTTTTATCCAGTGGTAAATTGTAATTAGCCTGATATCGTCGGTCGACGTATAAGCCACGCCCACACAGATTAGTTTGAGCTATGTCGGTAACTTTGATTTTCTTTTGGATTTCCTCATTATTTTCTGATTTGTAGCTTATAATCAATAATAATAATTATATACACTTCATTTCTACTATTATAACACACAGTACACACCAATATTATTATTAATAATAATATTGGTGTAAATTATTGCAACTTCAGCTTGGCGAATCGATTTTTTTTATTCGATGATGACAAGATAGTCCTTGACTGCGAATTCACCTGATGGTAAGTAACGATGAAGTAATTTTTAGTATTTAATAAAGAAGAAGAAGAAGTAATAAGTAAATGTACATAATTAAAAAGAAATGTTTTAAAAGTGGCAGTAGTTTTGTAGGAAAATGGTAATAACTCAGCTTGTAAATTTATACCGCCTCGTTCCGTCGTGAAATACAGATCCATTTTTTCAGGAGTAGAGGTATTTAATGTTATGTAGGTATGAATACATCTACCTATTAGACCTCAAAGGGATTTTTTTGGCATACACGATCTCGTATTATGCCTTACATTAAATTATGTTCACACGACAGGATCGGGTGTAAAAATATTGCGAGTTTTTTTTATTAAGCTGATTGGACGAAGCAAGCAAAGAATTTTTTTTATATAATGGTAAATTAATAACAATAATGTGCTCACGACCGAATCTGGTCATGGCGGTGGTCAATCTCCACAGAGATTAGCCATCTACGCGGGAGATATTATTGTGCAAGCGTCGTGCGCTTTCTATTCTTCACTCTTAATCGATGGGTTGGAAATGGAAAGACGACATGATCGGAGAGAGATGTGCAGGACCACTGACCTCATGATTATCATAAATTAATTCAGTCAGGTCAGTGTGCAGGAGAGACAGCTTTAGGTGCTCTACGAGGCACGGGGAGACATACCGCCACCTTCCTAACTCCAAGCTAGTACTGTGAATTTATTGAGAGAAAAATCCAATAGTGTACCTATTTTACCCTGACCCAGGACTCGAACCCGGGACCTTGTCATCCGCAGTTGAACATGCTAACGTAAGTACTAGACCAACGAGGTACCTCTTCAATCTATAGGCACGAATAAACAAAATTGTCTGTGATTTCGGAATTACTACCTCTTGTTAAGCTCAATTATGGTTATTTACACGATAAGTATTATAATACAAACAGAAATATTTGATTTACGGAAAGGCCGTAAAAACCGATTTTGACGGGATTTTCATAGGCAGGATTATACCTATTTTATAAGTAAGTTTTATCTCGGAATAAGTAATTTTTCATAATGGGGACAATAGGAATGGACATAGCTTTTATTTAACATAATAATATATTTTCGAGTTCCCACATGATTTTCAAAAATCTCGCGGACGAAGTGGCGGGCAGTATCTAGTTTAGAATATTTTTCACAAGAAAGAACTATGATAACTGTGGGATGAGTACAAAAAAAATCCTTCCTAAAACTTGTACAGAAAAATTATATTTATCGTACATTTCACAGACTAATGGGAATCATTGGAAACTTCGAAGCGATTTCAGAAATGTTTCAAAGTTCGAAATAAATGTTTTATATTAATTTTAGGTACAAACTGTTTGTGGGTGGTCACATTGTTGAAACTTTTTTGATACTCCTACGTATTAAGTTCGACAGTAGTATGTCATGGGTATTTAATAAAATCCGTAGATAATACCACAGTCGGTTCTACAGTTTTATCACAGTCACATTGAGAACTGCCAAAATTCATGGAAGTAGTACTGATTGTGATTGCTGGTAGGGCCAAGTACCTAATAGTGTTCTGTGTGGTAGGGTGTGTCACAGAATACAATAAGATTATTTAAAAAAAACTTTGTTTGTCTGTTTGAAGTAGCTAATTTCCAAAATTACAAGATTAACGAAAATTGACTTCATGTAACATTTCGATTTTCTAAAACAAATGATAAGAAAGGTAATTTAAAAAATTATATATACCTACGTACAATATAAAATTCGTTTCTTGAAAAGTACATTTCAAAAAGCGACGATAGAAACAATCTATTGCTCCAGCAGGGCTAGCATAGGCGGGAGAAATTTTATCCCCGGGAAAAGGACAAAATGTTTATCCCCTCGCTTAGTTTTATCCACCCGTCGAGCATGGGCACAGCGGTGGAAATAACTCAGTGGATATACTTATAGGAATAAACTTTGCCTTCTCCTCTGTCGCCATGCTTTAGCATAGGGAAAAGATAATTTTATCCCCTGGCAGTGGATAAAATCGGGGGATACATTTTTTATCTCCTGCCCATGCTAGCTATGCAGCTAGGGTCAAGGGGATTCTAAGCACCAACTGATACTAAGAAACTTCGTAAATCTTAATCCCTTGCAATGTAGGACACGTCACGTCTCAATAACTTGGAACAAGTTCTGTCAAATGCCAGAATGGCCGATCACCGACAGAATCTGGTCATAAATCATTGGTAAAGGGAAACTAACTAAGTTACGAAACTCGTAATTGGAAATGAAATTAAAATCTTATTTCAATATTATTTTGGCTTCATTTTGCGACAAGTGGTTACAATTGAAATTCACACATGAATCCTAACTAGTTAATATTATAAATGAGAACGTGTTTGTTTGTTGGTTTGTCCTCCAATCCGTTGCTTTGTTGCTGCGTGATTGAAGGACAAACAAATTTACAACAAACAAAATCAGTCTCGCGTTTAAAATATTACATAAGCATTCTTACTTTTATTAGTCCCAAACATCTATGGAGTTTTGTATAGTAAATTTATGGAAGCAATAAAAGTTTGAAACGGTTTACGTTTAACTTTTCTGAAGTTATTTATGTCATTTTGTTCACCCGAATTTAGTTTCAGTAGCAATTAGAAGTTTTCAGATTTCTCTTAAATTGAGATATTTTTATTTTCCGGGATAAAAAGTAGCCTATGTCACTCTCCCGGTCCTCAAGTATACCCATGCAAAAAATCACGTCGATCCGTTGCTTTGTTGCAGCGTGTTTGAAGGACAAACTAACAAACTAACAAATAAACACATATTCGCATTTATAATATTAGTATAGTAAGGGTAGTAAGGAAGTAATGATTCTTGATTTTTGTTGTTTTTTCTGTGCAGATTAGCCGATTTACCAAGTCACATTGTTACGCAATTCCTTACGCGGATTTTTGGTAAGATTATGTTTTTTCCACCATACGACTTTACACGAATACATTCGTGCTGAGTGTATTCATCCCAGAATAATTAAATTAGTTAGAACGTGCCGTCACAATATACGAATTATCACCTGTTTGGTATTCCAAATTCAATTCTCATATTACCATGTTTAGCACATTAATTCATAACCACACTAAGGCTGGCCGTAAACGAAGCCGCAATAGCTTAACGAGCGGAATTGAAACCCGATAGGTCGCCGGTTCGAACCCCGTTGTAACTGCTAAAAGCTATACGCATTAAGTAGGTGGGGAAAGGGGTATGTTAACATGAAAAATATCCCCTTCGCTATCTATATTATATGTAGGTATAATAAGCTGTTCGTTAGTCTGGCTAAAACTTAGAAACGTCTAGATCGATTTGAATTTTTTTTTGTTCACTCTAATATAGGGATGGTGTGAAAACAAAAAAAAAAAATATTGAAACTCAAACGAACACATGAATTAAAGTTGTCGAAAAAATTTTGTATAGGAATCACCATTTCGGAAAGTGGAAACGATGCTGCGGGTAAAAGCCTAGTTCTTGCTGGTTCTTCTCTGTTGGAAAGGCATTCCAAATCAGTGGTAGATTCATTTGATGATTCGAAAACACTTTGTAAAAGTTTATTTGAATAAAAAAATATTCTATTCTATTCAATTGTATTTAGAATCACATTCTGAATTTTAACTGAAGTTAGCACTGAAAAGATTCTAAATTTCAAACCTCCAGTGTTGCCACAGTAATTTATTTTGGACAGTGTGTCCATCTGTTACCAATTTTGCAAATATATAACTTGTATCCTGGACACAAACAGTTCCAACGCGGATGAAGTTGAAACAAGGTCTTTTAAAGTTTATTTATTTATTTATTTATTCAGACACACAACAGATAATGACAATACAAAACAAATATAATACAGCCATGATTATAAGCTAGCCACTTTCCACAACAATGTGTCTACATAAGCAGCAGATAGTCGGACGTGTCATTTAAAACTAAAAGAAAGTTGAAGACACATTGACCCAAAATTGAAATACGCTTCTCTTTTACAATGTAACATAATAAAATAAAGAGTTTATTTATATACGCGTGGTATTTCTAGTCTGGTGGGAGGCTTTCGTCTGGTAGCAGGCTTTGGCCGTGGCTAGTTACCACCCTACCGACAAAGACCGCCAAGTGATTTAGCGTTCCGGCAGATGGCGTGTGGGAACCGATTAGGAGGTATGGGTTGATTCTACACAACCATACCCGTTCCAAGTTAGCCCACTACCATCTTTGACTGCATCGTTACTTACCATCAAGTGAGATCGCAGTCAAGGACTATCTTGTCAACGAATAAAAAAATAAGAAAAAATTCATTGAGGCAGGTAGGTCCTCATTAGCTACAGCCTACGCCACACCTTTGTGTTATATTTTTTCAAGAGCTGATTAGCATAGCTCCGAAGCGCACCCAAGTGCTCTCGAGTAGGTCTTGTCCCGGTAAAAATGTTCTGTAATGAAAAACATGGTTGCATCAATGCCTGAGCTGTTTTTCATTAAAGCCTATTTTGCCTGTATCGGGAACACTGATCGGAACTAATCTCCGCCCACGATCTCCGGATAAAGATACGTATACCAGTGTAAGGTACATTAATATCGTTGCAAAGCCCCTACTTTAAGTTTTGAAGTTAAAGTATGTTAAGTTATATTAGCTTAATGACATGTTTAAGTAGAGCAAAATCTAAAATTCTTGTATGTCTACAATTTCAAACATATACTTAGAATAAGTTTATTGGTTAACCAATTTTACTCTAGGTCTATAAGCTTTATAAGTTTGATTTGATGTTATCAATGTTGTGATGTTTATGGGTACGTTCTTAATAAAATATTAAAGTTTTTCATGATTTTGTAATTTGTTTATAGGAGTATTTTAAAAAAATCATATAGCAAGTTCACGACCAGGAGAATATCGATGTGTGATCCAGCTATTATATTATACATGGCTGTATAAGTATTGTAATGTAATTGAACATTAGGGTTGCCAAAGTAAAAGTTGAATTTCAAAGGAAATTAAAATATCGAAATCACTCACCCATTTATGGCGCTCCAAATTGAAACAATGAGTAGACCCGTACACATGAAATTCAAATAGCTGTCGGCAAAAGTGTAATGTCGCAATTATTCACAGCTTATTTGGCGACACGGCCAATGTCACGGCGTTATGCAAAACCTATAGGCTATGTAGGCCCAGCCATTGAGTTATGGAACATAGAGGTACAATATCGACGTCGTAATATCTAGTATCGTAATATCAATATCTACAGATCCCCCAACTTATCGGAGTCGCTAGTGGAGAATTAAGTACCTATTGCTAGTTTTCACGAGGAAATCGGTACTGCATTCTCATAACATTCTCTAGTGCATGCACTGGAAAGAACTGACAGCAGCAGAGTCAATGAACACGTCTTGGACAGCAAAACATCAGGGTCGACTTCTGGAAAAAATTTCTTCCTGATATAAATAAGCCGATCCTCTGCGCCTTCGTTATAGGATTATGTTTTAGTTTTAGTTATGGTATAGTATAAATAAATAAATATACTGGGATGTATATGTATAACGTATGTATTCTATAATATTCATTTTCTGCATTTGAAAAAATTTTAACCGGTAAAAAACACTGTACGATAAAAGAAAGAATGATTTTGACTTTTTGACCTTTTTTCGGATTGTGCCACACTTGACACAATGTGAAATCAAACTCAAGATATAGTGATGTGTGGTACAAAACGAAAACTAGCAACGTATTAGTGGTGCCTCAGCTCTGGTGCTACAAGTGTTCATGGGCGGCGGTAATACTTATCTACTGTCAGGCGACCCCCCTATTCTGAATATATAAAAGCCAAAGGTGACTGACTGACTGATCTATCAACGCATAGCTCAAACCACTGAACGGATTGGGCTGAAATTTGGCATAGAGATAGCTGTTATAACGTAGGCATCCACTAAGAAAGGGTTTTTGAAAATTCAACTCCTAAGGAAGTTAAATTGGGGTTTAAAAATCGAACTTAACGCGAGCGAAGCCGCGGGTTTAAGCTAGTCATATTATACAAAATAATAAAATAAATGCTTTTTCTTTCTTCTTTCTTATTTGCTGTTCGGAAAGCCACCACCTCTAGGTCCTGTAGTGCATGGCCACTCTCTGGGTCCAGTCATCAGACGGCAGCTTTTATTCGCGTCAAGACGCTATCGGGAGCAGAAGCGTGGCCCTCACGAACAATATTTCAGTCTATGTTTCAGTCGCTCACGTATTTTCAATAGAGTGGGACGCTCGGTATCCCGGTGAATCCTGCTTATCTATTATGATAACGAATGATACTGAACTGAAAAAGTTTCATTATTAATGTGTTTAAGTGTAATTATAAAGTTTCTCGCGACTCTAGTGCTCACGGACTTTTAGAAGTTAGCGCTAAATGAAGTTTAGGTGAGTCCTGAAAATGTTTATTTTGGAAAAGTTTATAATACGAAACTTTTAATTTACTTTTTAGACTTTTTATTATGAATGTTTATGTTGGCTTTGTTCGTTGGTAAATTACCAATGGTAATATTTTTCACGGAATATACCTCACTTTTGCAATTTATTTTTTTAGTATACTGACGGAATCATAAAGTCAACCACCAAACCACCAACCCACTCTGGGTTTAGTTTTATATTAAAAACACCCTAAAAATTACTAAACTTGTCATAGTAGGTATCGTATAGACTTTAGATGAGACATTAAATGAGTCTATTAGATACTATCGATATCTATCTCGTATCATTATCAATATTTATATGCGAAAGGGTTTTTGATTTGTGATTTGTCCGTCAATCACTCAGTGGAGCAACGGATCGGTTTCTTTTTATCCTAAGAAAACAAGGAGTTCCTGTGGGATTACAAGTAACTTAACTCCACACGAGAAAGCCAGGCAAGGGCTAGTCTTGCATAAACCTTATTTTATTAAAAAAAATGTTTTGGAAATCTTAGTTGATTTTAATTTTTTATACAAAATGAACATGCAGTTGTCATAGTTCAAATAAAGCTAATTTATTTACCTCTATTTTAGTCAGTCGATAGGTAGGAATTTGTTTGGAAATGAAAAATAATGTTCTTCAAGACGGAATCACTTCGGGCGTACATATTATATGTTGAGGCGAGTGAAATACCACTCACTGGTACGAAATCACGGGAATAATTATATAGAACTTACAAAGTAAGGTATGAGGGTACTTTATAGGGTAAAAGCATCGTCTAAGAAGGGATTTTACAAAATACCTCCCCTAACGAGGTAAAATGGGGGTTGGAAGGTTTTATAAAAGGCCCGGTCGTGTTCTTGATTCGCATGAAAAATTTTAAAGCGATATTACATGGTGCGGAATTTCAGAAAGCGGCGTAATATTGTAGTTATTTTGACGGATTAAGATTATAGTGTACCGCTGCAGGCTGCGTGTCGATTCTCTAAAAATGATTGCATCACTAACGATCGCAATGGCCTCTGATTGGCTGAATTTATGGCGTTCTTGCTGCATCAATGCTTTTTAACCAATAGCAGTAGGGTACCAGCTAATCAGACGCCATTGCGATCGTTACATTGATGCAATCATTTTTAGACAATCGACACGTTGGTTGCCGTCCTAATTGACAATTATGTAACGACTAGCTCTAGTAACGATCCGAATCCTGCGGGAACCGTTTTTTTTCGGGATAAAAATTAACCTATCTCACTCTCCAGGTCCTAAACTATAGGTACCTACCTGGTACCTACGCAAAAATCTTGTTCTCTCTTGCTGCGTGATCGAAGTACAAACCAACAACAAAACTCTCTCTATCCTTTCCATTATTCATATTTTGGTAGGAGTTTTTTAGGGATATAAATGGGGTGGGTTCCCAGATCCTTCGATTAGGAATGTGACATTTGGCAGCGCACCATGTACCATAACATACCACGGATTTTTCTGTAGGCCGCAGCGACATTGCAGTAAAAGCAATGTAGCGACACGGAAGCGCCGTGTGACATCGCCTTAAGTTCCTTTAAACGAAAACGAAAATCGAAATTCATCGGAACTGAAATCGCTGACAACCGCAACACAAAATACGTTCAGTGTAGGCGTGTGTAACTCTTTACCGAAAAGACTCAGTGAGTCGTTTTCTGAACTGATTCGAATATGACATCGATACTAATGTATCATTTGGCTCAATCGAATTTCGTTCCAAATCGTCGACGCGCTCGCTCTCACAAATGTCGTTCATTTACACAGAGTCGAAAGATCCGGAATTACTATTGGAACTTTAGAACTTTCTTATTTTTAATGCTTTAATGACAAACTAAGGTATGATATTATTTAATCGCGCAAGAATATTATACTTTCTGCTCTAGCTGAGAGTCGATGATCCAAATGACTCAAATGGGGTGGTTCACTGATTCGAATCTTTGGACTGATCCAGATACAAATGATTCAATCTATCGAATATACATTTTTGCCACGTCTAGTTCAATGGGCGTAAGTAATGATGATAACTGGAAGTGTAAACATTTGGTCGGGGTTTTTGGAGCAAATTAGTTTGTGTGTCATTAGCTTTGAGTATTTAAAGGTCATAAGTATTAAGTATAGCTCACAATCCATACTGACACACAAATATATAAAACTAATTGTTCATCTTCAAGGTTTTTAAAAAACAGCGGATATCTGTTTTTCTAAAAGCAGCCTTTGCCACTCTGCAAGTTCTCAACTGTACCCACGCAAAAAATAACGTTGATCCGTTACTCCCTTGCTGCGTGACTGAAGGACCAACCAACAAGCAAATACACTTTCGCAATTATAATATATGTATACTAGCTTTTACCCGCGGCTTCGCTCACGTTAGGTTCGATTTCTTAAACTCCTATTTTACCTCCTTCGGGGTTGAATTTTGAAAAATCCTTTCGTAGCGGATGACTACGTCATCATAGCTATATGTATGCAAAGTGGTTTAAGCTGTGCGGTGAAAGATCAATCAGTCAGTCAGACAGTAACCTTTGCCTTTTATATATTTAGATTTAGATGATGCCTTTTGTGGTAGATTTTTCAAAACCTGTGACATGAATTTTATTTATTTTTAATCGAAAACCCAAATACAAAGTTTATACAATTTTAAAACCTTTCATACTAACATTCATCCCCTATTAGATGCCTTTGGAGGTGGATTTTTCAAAATCTGTGAAACATGTACTTGTTTATTTTTAATCGAAAGCCCAAATACAAAGTTTATACAACTTTAAAAATGAAAAACTTTCATACTAACATTCATCCTCTATTTGATCCCTTGGGGGGTGGATTTTTCAAAATCTGTGAAACACGTATTTCTTTATTTTTATTCTAAAGTCTAAATACAAAGTTTCATGGATATAACTTGAAAAATGACGGACTTTCATACAAACTTTAACCCCCTATTTAACCCTCTTGGGGTTGAAATTTTTCAAAATCCTTTCTTAGCGGATGCCTACGTCCTAACAGCTACCTGTATGCCAAATTTCAACTCAATTCGTCCAGTGGTTAGAGCTGTGCGTTGATAGATCAGTCAGTCAATCAGTCAGTCAGTCAGTCAGTCAATCAGTCAGTCAGTCACCTTTGCCTTTTATATATTTAGATTAGATGAAACATGCATTTCTTTATTTTTAATCGAAAGCCCAAATACAAAGTTTATACAACTTTAAAAATGAAAAACTTTCATACTAACATTCATCCCCTATTTGATCCCTTGGGGGTGGATTTTTCAAAATCTGTGAAACACGTATTTCTTTTTTTTTATTCTAAAGTCTAAATACAAAGTTTCATGGATATAACTTGAAAAATGACGGACTTTCATACAAACTTTAACCCCCTATTTAACCCTCTTGGGGTTGAAATTTTTCAAAATCCTTTCTTAGCGGATGCCTACGTCCTAACAGCTACCTGTATGCCAAATTTCAACTCATTCGGTCCAGTGGTTAGAGCTGTGCGTTGATAGATCAGTCAGTCAATCAGTCAGTCAGTCAGTCAATCAGTAAGCCTTTGCCTTTTATATATTTAGATTAGAGAGCATTTTCATGTCTGTTTGTGGTTTCGAAATAAATTCCTCTTTTTAAGCTTATGATCACTTTCCATCATCATTTTAAAAACATGAATAAGTATTATTATTTGAAAGTTTTTCAAATTTCGTCTGTCTTTTCGTTTGGACTTTCGTTTCAATTAACTTTCGGAACGGCTGAACCGATTTTGGCAGGTCTAGATTTTTTTTATAACAAGTGATTTTCCTAAGTAATAGGAAAAAAACAATTATTGACACTTTTCCTAGAAATCAAAAAGTTTCCACGAGATTTTTAAAAACCCAAATTCACGTGAACGGAGTCGCGGGCTTCAGCTATTATGATATTACTAGCTTTTACCCGCGGCCTCGCTCCCACAACCTATTAAATTAATCCGAATTGGTGATTCTTATATAGGATATTGATTTATTCGATTACCAATATTACAATCAATATACCCATCTTGGTTTATTCGATTTTTAAGCTGTTCTTTTATTTTTTTAACTTTTAAATCGCCCTTTTATCAAGGTCAAGTCGTTTTTAAGTTTTAGCCAGATTAACGAACAGCAATTCAATTTCAAAAGCAATTTTTATATAAAAAAGAAGAAGTTATTCCAATTTATGGATGTATAATGTATTTACTGGATGGTTTATCTGAGAGAGTGGTCTCGATGTTTTTATCCCCAGAGCTTAGCCTTTCAAGAGAAAATAACCGATTAAGAAGAAATAGACGGTCCCGTATGTACTTGTCATTATTCCGTAAGTACCTAGTAGTAAATCTCTCCATCAATTTATTGGTACTCTACTTTAGGTAACTTTGAAATTTTATCTTTTAACAACAAAAAACAGTAGAGATTTTATGAAAGTCATTAACAGCGATCATTAATGAGAAACATAATTTCCGTATGCACAATAGGTATAATAATTCAACAAATAATAATTGAAATAATGGATAATGAACACAAATACGTAAAGCGTAAAGTAATTAGTGTAAATGTGCTGGTAGTTAGGAGGTGCCTACTATTAAATCACACTAATATTATATAGGCGAAAGTTTGCATGTGTGTGCGCGCTTTTGTGTGTGTGTGTGTTTGTTACTTCTTCATGCCACAACAAATAAACTAATTTGGCTAAAATTTGGAACGGAGATAGCTCATATTCAGGTTTAACACAGGCTATATATTTTAATCCCGTAAAATTAAAGAGTCCCCGCGGGAATCAAAAACCTTAATCCACGCGGACGAAGTCGCGGGCATCGTCTATTAAAATAATAAACATTCACCGTCACGTTTTATTGCTTTTAGTTAGTTAGGGAATTAGCACATGTATGCTAATCTAAAATTATTACCTGCCTACTAACTTTTGCGGTGTGCCTGTGCTCTCTGTTACTTTGCTGAATCGAAATTCAATTTTAAGTCCTGGCTGTGTTGTCTAAAAATGATTGCATTAGTTGATTGTATTAGTCTAAAATGTGTATGTGTGTGTGTGTATGTGTGCGTGTGCTTAGCAATGAACAGAATTTAATAATATGCTGCCTGTTTGTCCGGTGGATTATTTACGAAGTCCCGTACAAATAGAGAAAGAGAGCATAAGAAATGTATAGGATTATTATTAGACCTATGAGATGTCAAAGAGCAGAGCGACTAATCCTGAGATCTGTAGAGCATGCTCGGACTTAAGTTAGACTTAAAACGAGACACAAATATGCTCTGACATAAATCTGTCTCGTTTTAACTATGTCTTGAGTCTGAGCAGATTGAGACTTAGACTCATAAATAATGATTGGATAGAAGCAGGTGTTACTTTAAGGAATTCCGTACACCGTCGCTAAGATGTTGGCGTTGTGTAGTTCCTGCGTTTCTTCTTTTCTGGAGAAACGGCGGTGTAGGACGCGGGCGGCGCGTGTTGCCATATGTAAATGTTTAGACTCCAATACACTATCCAACTGGAAGAAACTCTCGCAGTTTTGACTGAAAAACATCAGCGTGGAATTCCAACGTAAAATAAATACATGTATCTTTTGAAAAAATACAAACTTGATTAAATTGTAAGCCTCAAAACGAAGGTCGACTTGAAGATATTATGCGTAAAAACAAAAACATTTATCTTATGAAACATTTTTTAACAAGACGGATTTTATACATATTTATAACGCAAAAAATACCAATCGCACAATTTCTAGATGAAATATTGAATATTAATATTATTTTTCTGTAAGCCGTTTATTTTTTTTCGAACAATGATTAGAGATCAAGAAAAACCTCGGTAACGTAAAGGTTTGATCTGGGGTCGCCTTAATTTTGCCATTTACTCGTATATCATTTATTTCTTCCTCTGACTACAGTTATTATTTGGGCTATTTAACATGGTTTGCCGTTTAGGGTCAAAGTCCTGAAGTTATTACCCAAACACCGAACCACCTTTTCAGTGGAAGTCATTCAATAAATCGATGATGACCTTATAGAAGTGATCAATAGTATAAAGCTCCTAAGTCACAATGATTAAGACTGAAATACTTAGTACCATTGCTAATAGGATTAGAACACAATTAGTGGGAAGAATTGAGATAACAGCAACAAAGCTCTGCAATCGTATTGGATTTGCTTTACGCCATATACGTATTGTAATTTATTATTTTATTATTATTTTTTCTTTTATATTTTTAGCGAGCAAACTTACAGACGGGTCACCTGATGTTAAGTGATTACCGCCGCCCATGAATATTTGTAGCACCTGAGGCACCACCAATGCGTTGCCGGCTTTTTAGGAATTTCTTGGTCCGCCCCTTGAATAACCCTATGTTGTAATTTAGTGGGAACACCGTCGCAGGAAATTGGTTCCACAGTTTCAAAGTACGTGGAAAAAAGACACCCAGGTAGTGAGGGTGAAATTAAAATATGTATTATATTATCATTTGAAAAAATCCTTACTAAATGGGAAAGTGTATTTTTTTGTTGGTTTATTCTTCAATCACGTCGCCACACCGCCTACTTCCTAACTCCGGGCTGAGAATTTCATGACAGGAAAACCCACTAACTATTTTCCGACCCGATCCGGGAATTGAACCCGGGGCCACATCATCCGCTATAGAACGCTAATGCTAACCACTAGTGACTCCATAACATATACAAGGTGTTAGTTAATGTCCCTATCCTACCGAAACCCATAAGTTGGGGTCGGTGTATGGATACATGAAAAAATATCATGAGACGTGTAGCTCATATCCTGGCCAAGTTATGAGGACTTCAAAAATTCACCATAAATGTATCGGTGGCAGCCCTTTAAAACATACATTTACATTATTTACATTTACATATACATTGGTATAACGAAGTTATTTTTAAATTAAAATACCTGGTATTGGATATAATTCATCAAGGCTTCACAATGTGTATAGATATTATTAGTACCAATATCTCAGACTCGGCTTCTTATTTGATTACTTCGATAATAATTTAATACGTGATCCATTTTCCTGGAAACTTATTATTGAACTTATTATTGATAACCTTATAAATAAATATGAATAAACAGTGAAGGTCGCTGAAGCAATTGAAATCAATGTATTTGTCGACGCACCGGAAAACTCGTAGGCGACGAATCGGATGGTTAACCCCAGACTCCAAAGTCTGGAACATCGGCGCATCTTACCATCAGGTGAGATCGCAGTGTAGCCCTAGTCTATATAGTTAAAAAAATTATCGGGCTAGTTATAGAATTATTTAAAAGAAATATTATCGGTCACTTGGGGTTACTTTGCTCCTGAGGGTATACTTTGCGCCAAAATGAAAAAAAAAAAAAAAAAGGTTTCTGATTATATGCCCACCGTTTATTAGTCAATATTATATACATTATATATCCTCTTTTAGTTTCTAAGAGTCTTTGAGCATTTAACCAAAGAGTCCTTTAGTTTAAATCACTTTTTTTTTTACATTTACTAGGCACACATAAAATTTGGCGCAAAGTAACCCCACCATAACTTACGTTATACCACGATAAAGAACTAGATGTGGAATGCTGCTTTGTTGGCTCGTATTTAGAGTTTATTCTAGGAAATGAAATGAAATATTTTATTTGCAAGAATATGGGTAACATAAGATCTTAAAAGGAGCGGGGTGGGTAAATAAAGTTAAAAGTCGACAACGCTGTAGGCAATTCATCTGAATGATGCTAATCTTCATTTGCAGTGATGATCACTTAATTTCAAGTGAAACGCCTACTTTTTTGTTCGCTATTATATGATAAAATAGCTGGGTTCTTCAAGTACTTCTAAAACTGCTAATATTTTTCCGAATTTTTCCTTTACTTGTGCTCAAGATTGTATTTTATTGGTTGTATTGCTCTATAAGTTTTGATGACGGTCAGGGAGTGGGAGTTAGTATGAGAAAACATTTTGAAAGCTGTCAATTTTATTGAGGTTATCTAGAAACTTCGTACTAAAGTCGATTCGTAGAAAAAGGCTTTTATATGCGGACAGAAAGACGGACAACAGAGTGGTATATAGTATGGGTTCCGTTTTTCTGTAACGGGGATTAGTTTCTCTTTGTATAAATCAAATTACGGTAAAAATGATCCTAGACGGCGTTATTAGGATTGCAAATTATTATATAGGTTTTTTTTATTTAAACTTATCGTCAGTCTAGTTCACAATGCGTATCTAAGTAATTTTGGCGGGTTTTAACATTTTAATCCTTCTTTTAATCCTATTCGATGAAGAATTGTGACAGCTGCCAAAATCTAATGTAAAAAGAAAAAATGTCTATGATTTGATTATTGATTAAAAAAAAGTCACATCGAATGGCATTAGCTGGGTCCCCACCAGACGATCCAAAATGGATCGGCGATCCCGCGATCCGCGATCCAAAATCGTGAACGTGGAGCGTGGATCGTACTAGGCCGATCCAGTTTGTTTAAACTGCGATCCTAAACTACGCTCCAAGCGATCCATAGGCGATCCGTGATTCAGTCCCAAGAGAATGTAATCACTCCGTTTGATATAGATATAGATGTTTGGTGGTGGATAGCGCGAACAACATACACCCGTCCACACCACGCGCGCCACGCAAGTGAGGCGCCTTTGAGACTGGCAAAAAACCGACAACGAACGGATCGGGCGCAGCAGGGAGCGCGCGCTCCAATACGAGCGCATGGATCGCGCGCGGCACGTCCACACCGCCTGCACATTTGGATCGCGCTCCTGCCGCGTGCGATCGGAGCGCGATGGATCGTCTGGTGGGGACCCAGCTATTAAAATGTTGATGAACTAAAACCCGCCAAGCCCAACGGTTTAAAGGTGCGGACTGAAAACTGAAAGGTCGTAGGTCAGATTCCGTACCCACTCCTAATACAAGCTTTCCGCTTATTTGGAGAGGAGAGGAGAATATAAGTTTAACTAGGCTAATATTCTTTAAAAAAAATTACATGCACAGTTAGAACTTCAGCGACTATCTACCTACTATATAAAAATAAGTCGGGTTTTCCTTCCTGACGCTATAACTCCAGAACGCACGAACCGATTTCCACGGTTTTGCATTCGTTGGAAAGGTCTCGGGCTCCGTGAGGTTTATAGCAAAGAAAATTCAGGAAAAATTTCAACAATTTAAGAACGCGGACGAAGTCGCGGGCGTCCACTAGTATAGGATAAATATATGTACAAAATATTCATGTTTCATAACATCATATTATTTTAAGAGTAGGTATTGTAGTAGTATTATTATCGCGCTATTGTATTATTTATCAAAATATACTAAAATGTATATTATACTGAGACAAAGTCGTTGGTAGATGTCAGTAAATATTATGTAGACACCTAAGTAAGTACCCACATAATATCTACTGACATCTGCCTCCGACAGAGGAAGTCCTCAGGCGAAAGAAGTTGGAAATGAAAAACCTAATGTGAAAACCAATAGGTCTTGTTATAAGTACTTCGTAGGCCAAAAAAAAAAAAATTGTGTTCAGTGGCACTGGGTCGGAAACTGATCCGCTTTTGTTATTTTGACTTTTATTTACTTTACCGACTTCATAATTAGCGTTCCGTGATTGAAAGACAAAAACGTACATAGTATAAAGAATCACCCGGTGTTGAGTGTCGACGGTCTGTCAACATGGGCGTAACCAGGTTAAGGTTTAGGAGGGGGGAGGGGGGTGGGAGGGACCAAACCAGCAAATTGGGAGTTAGACTCGAGCACCGAGTGGATCTAGATAATATTTGAAATTCGGAATAAATATTCCTTTGGTACCCTAGAGGTGCATTATGGACCCAAATTATAGGTAAAAAAGCTGCAGTGAAACTTACTGTGATTTTAAATATATTACATTTATCTAAATACATAAAAGGCAAAGGTGACTGACTGACTGATCTATCAACGCACAGCTCAAACCACTGGACGGATCGGGCTCTTTAGCAAACAGATAGCTATCACGACGTATGCATTCGCTAAGAAAGGGTTTTTGAAAATTCAATCCCTAAGGAGAGTAAAATAGGGGTTGGAAAAATCGAACTTAACGAGAGCGAAGCCACGGGAAAAAGCTAGTTAATAAATAAAATAAATTTTAATGAAGAGACAAGAGACAAATGTAAAAGAAAAATCCAAGTACCTATCCCTTTAAAAAATTTATACTTACTTAGGTAGAAGTGTGTCTCTCGCCGAACGGGAAAATGAGCATGTGATACGGTCAGTGGTCACATGCTGCGCTACGTGATACTTTATTCGCATAAAAAGTTTTCAACTTTGATCATACCTATATAATATCACGTCTCTGTCATTTCTTGGTGGAATTCAAACTCTGGGTGTTGTATTATAATGGTTTTAACACGCATATTTCGTTCATTAGTTTTGATCTAAGTATATCTTATTCCTTATAACTGTATATACCTGGAGAGTGACATGGACTACTTTTTATTCCGCAAAAAAAGGGTTCCCTCGGGATTATAATGTTTACTTTACCAATATACTCACGCGTTCTTAATAATATTAACCAAGAGAATTTGTAGTTCATCCAGGCTTTTCTTGGCATATAAGCTCTACAGTGTGAAAGATAATATTCGACAGCAAAAATAACTTTGTAATAATTTCGTGATTTTTGTACGGAATACAAATTGCGCGAGAATAGCTTGCTCTTTTACGATTGCTTTTCTTTAACGTGTCTTTCATTTTCACTGTCGTAAAATATTTTCTCCATTAGAACATGACATATTCAGTTCACATCCATGACAAAGGTAATATCTAGAGCTCTTATTGTGATATTCTGATGACTACGAAAACATTGTAAAGACATGTACAATTGAACATTTTCTTTAGGGATTTTATAAGAAAAGAAATCTCTTGAAAACTTAACTTACCTAATAATAATAATAATTGTTTTCTTCTTTAGGTGCCATCTTGACATCTGACTTTCATCAGGATAGTCTAATCTTAAATGCAACAGCCGATCGAAACAAAAATTTGTCTGGTGGGAGGCTTTGGCCGTGGCTAGTTACCACCCTACCGCTAAGACGTGCCGTCAAGCGATTTAGCGTTTCGGCACGATGGCTATATTAGAAGCCAATTAGGGATTAGGATTGAATGTACACCGCCATACCGATCCCAAGTTAGTCTGCTATCTTGGACTGTATCGTCACTTACCATCAAGTAAGATCGCAGTCAAGGACTATCTTATCATCGAATGAAAAAAATAAGATACTTATCTCGTAATCTCGAAATATCTCTAACGTATTCTACTGGTTAGGACCCCGCTGACTTTCCAGCAAATGTCAATGGGACCGCTTGAAGATCTAATAATAGATATTCAATATGCATGAGGCTCGCCGCGTGAACATTCCTCGAGCAGTTTCAGAAATGTTAGGGCTGGATGAACCGATTGGTAAATTTTATGCTTAAGCCTATGTTGCATTTACGATAATATCGGTGCGAAAACGCCGTGACGCGACGGTATCCAAAAAGGAGGAGCCACCCGATTTTTTTTAATGATATTATTGTAACTGCCTAGTTGGTCTAGTGGTTAGCTTGTTCGACTGTGGATGACGAGGTTCGGGTTCGATCCTGAAAAATATATTTGGGTATTCTGTCAAGAAATTCTCCATCCTAGTTTAACAAGAGTGAGGGAATACAGATTGTACCTGTTTGCACACACACTTTTACACTGTAATATCTCCTTTGCAGATGGCTAAACTCTATGGAGATTGACCACCGCACCGTGGCTCGGTCGGGAGAACATTATTTTCGTATAATATAAGTAGATAAAGTAAGTAACCTACCTTTGCGATAGCAAGACTGTTTTCTTAACGACGAGTCTATTTAATTTCATCTGCGACGATCTACAACCGAGTTATGATATAGTATATGTATTCTGTACAACCGAGCGCGCTGTAATATTTTTTCAGCTGAAGAAGCGTGAAAATTAATTTTTGTTAGTCTTTGCAACTCATGTTTTAAAACAACAAAAGAACCGTCGGGAAGATAATCACGAAGATATTTCCGTAAATGTAATATCGGCTTTAATCAGACTGCCACAGCGTTGCTTTGAAAACTTAATAACAATGTGAAACGCTTGTTAGCTCCTAAAGTTCTCAATTTTGACCTACGAGTAAGTTTGACATTTTGACAGTTGATTATTTTCAATACAAAAATTGGTAACACATGAAATTCGATCCTAGGTAACATTATTCGTCGATTGTGAAATTTTGAATTTTGGTTGTCGAATTTTGGCTGTCCCATTCTATTGCATATTCGCATCAGTTAAGGGTAGTTTTATCGAACTTTTTAATATTAAACTATGACAAATAGGTAATTTTAATCATGAAGAATCAAAGCTCTCACAGGATTTTTAAAAACCTAAACAGATGTCGACGGATTTCCGGACTTTTTAATAAGAGACTAAATTGTTTCCAACATTCTCAATCGGAAATTCCTCTTAAATCTAAATTTACTGAAATTCAGCCTGAAACAACGACCGCGTCGTGTGGTCGCTTTTAGCTCGGGCCACTTTCGAAGTTTTAACGAGTCTAGTAATTATTTAACAGCCACTTCGATTAAGCATTGCAGCATCGGTTTAACTGAAACGAACCGTAAGGTGTGGGACGCTCTTCCGGCATCCATGTTTCCTGCCACGTATAATTTGAGTACCTTCAAGAGAAGCGTGCTCTAATCTATACCCCATTAGTGATGTCTACAATTGATTGTCGTCAAGCGCAATAAAAAAAAAAATCCGACCAAGTGCGAGGTATACTCGTACCGGGGGTTCATACCTTGTGTGGACTCCATTAATTAGTAAATGGGCTAAATTTCAAAATATTATTTATTACTGGAGACCTTACGTTATTTGAAGCTTTGTATGAAAATAAGTTTTTACGAGTATAAGGGTTCCATTTTTCTAAAAAAAAAAATCGATGGACATTAATAGATTTTTATTAATTCAAATACAATAAAAAATTGCTCTCGAGTGATCGAATGTAGGTATTTATTTGTATTTGTATTGTATTAAGTTGTATTTGTATTGTATTAAGTTGTATTTGTATTGTATTGGACTTAGAAAACTTCATCGTGGAAGCACTGTATACATAGCATAGTTTCATTAACGATTGTAAAAATTTTATTTTTTTTGAAAAGAGCAACCGCCGAGTTGCTGGCTGGCTCTTCTCGGCAGGAAAGGCATTCCGAACCAATATGGTAGATTCATTGACAATTCAAAAGTGCTTGTAAAAGTTTATTTGAACAAAAATATTTCTATTTCTATTTCTAAGAATTTTAAATAACTTCAGACCCCACACATCTTAAGTCTTGACACAATGATAATTTGGAAATTAACGTTTGTGTTTGTGCACGTGTGACTTGTGAGAGGATAAGTGGGTGTGATTTGACTTAGTACCTACTGTAACTCTCGTGGAATAACTTTAATTACTTCTACATACTCGTCGGATGATTTTAAGTTCACTGTGTGTTAACTCGTGCTCAAGCATAGTACATACTGAACTAGGAGTTCAGGCTACTTCACTAACTCTACTTTACAATGTTTGTTGAAAATGTGGAGAGAAAGATAAATTGGGACACTTTGTAGAGTTAGATGAGTACATTAGCAGGGCCAAAGTTTTTAATCTGTCTTGCGCCAAACTCATTTGTGCCTTTGGTGGAGGCGCCACTGTTTATTAAAAAGTCAATATTTTAGTGTCAACTCAGAGTTAATTATGGTAGTTCCGTATTTCACCTCATTATACACCATACATTAGCGATAAAAATGAGTTAAAATTTAAAATATAGAATGCGAAGATATTTATGTCTTATTTTTAATCGAAGTAAACTTAATTTTCTTGGGCTGTCAATTTTTCGAAATATGTAAATGCTTTTGTGACAAAATCACAAATTTTAGTTTTCTAAACTCTATATTATAAAATCAATATTGGGAGAGCAATATTTAGTATCTCAATAAAATAACCCAGTTTCGGGTAGGTGGATGGACATTCTCAAGCGACTCCTTTGAGATCGTTTTATCTTTGGACACGCGAGCGTTTTCTGTGGAAATCTTACCCAGAGAAATATGTCGGTGAACACAATTACGACTTCGGACGACTAGAGCGAAAATATCTCAAAGAGTAATAAGTTCTATAAATAAAACCAAAATATCTTGCACGTATAATAAAACCCTTATTACATTGACATAGTATCTATATAAGCTATTTATAATAGAGCACCTAAACGAAAAGGCGAATTCTAACAATACGCTATTTTTACGAGTATGTTGCCCTGATTCGCCATTTATGATCACGGCCGGAAAAGTACCATTTCCGCCTCGTATTTACAGGAAAAGATTTTTGTTGAACAAATAGAGTAGTTGGATACAAGGAAGTTAATAGAAATCGCCCTCCAGCACTCCCACACGTGATCCATACAAACTAAGTTTGATTCCCAATGAGAGACACGAGACTAGAAACCGAGATTCATAAAAAATTGTAGTTTTAAAGTTGTATGTGTACCTACTTTGTAATATTCATGTCACCAACAAAAGTTGATTGAGCTTATTTTGTTAGTATTTAATTCAAATAGGAATATAAAATACCGGTTATCGAACCCATCTCCCAATTATAGAAAATACCACTGAATCAGGGTCACTGAACTAAATTCATGATTAATAATTGTATAAATAGAGTATAAGTACACCAAACAATAGAAACAGTGTGGGACGTAAGGCAATAAGCTGTTTACAGCTCAATATACAAGTTCAAGTATTTTATAAACATCTCCAACCAACGAATAGGTAGGTTATATCTAATATCTAGGCGAACGGAGCGTTATATAACAGAATGTTTGCGATTAGGTACATTAATAATGCAATAAGTCTCCTTTTACGTAAGCTCGACAGCTTTAGTGCTAAACAAGATAAAATGTTGACTCAGTAGAATAAATTGTTACCAGGTCTTGTATCTAGGTATCCATTTATTAACCAGCTTCTGCCTTTCTGGGCTCAGTAAAGTAAAGTTTATCAATCGCTTATTTACATTGCAGATCTGAATTCCGAACCGGCGCGGCGCTAGAGTCATGACGTGTCATAAGAGCTAAGAGTTGGCCTACATGAAATAAATAATTTTGAATTTTGAGTTTTTTTTTGATGCAAATCTTTATGAACCGCCAATGCTGCTAGTAAGCAAATGACTGCCTGTTTAAGGGCAGTTAGAGATTAGCGTTTTTCGGCGAATATTTTAGCTCCTTTTTGGAAGTGCGTATAGGCGTGCCACACTCGCAATCGTAGGTACGAGTCGAGTGTTGACGCGCTTATACTCGGTAAGCTAGATAAAAGCGAGCCAAGTGCGTTCGTTAAACGTATCACTCCTATCTAGATTATATTGACTGGTCTAGGTAATTATTAATATACCAATATACTTCGTATGCCCCGTGACACGTCCGTTTACGTTGGTGTTCACAAGCAGGCGGGTCATGGGACGTTTATTATACGTCGCAGTTGGAATCCAATAGATATTGAGGATGCTAGTGACTGACAACCCCCTGGTTTGAATGAACATATCGGAGTAAGCACGTGTACGCGGTCGGTTTTTTAGAGCGTAAAATGTGGCGCGTGTAAACGCGTAAGCCGCCGCTACGAGCTTATACGCGCAAAAAATTCACTAAGAGCGCTCTAAGAGCGTTTTCAGAATAGTGTACTTTTTGCGCGTATTGTTGAGATTTCAAACTAACTTAACGTGAGCGAAGCCGCGGGTAAAAGCTAGCCTTAATTATGAATTTGTGTTTTTTGTTGGTTTGTCTTTCAATCACGCAACAAGAAGCGTTATCGGAGATCATCGTGATTATTGCATGGGTAGGTACTATGTATAGCTGAGGATTTGGAGAGTGACATAGGCTACCTTTTATCCCGGAAAAACAAAGGGTTCCCGAGGGATATTTAAAAACCTCACACCTAGCGGATGGAGTCGCGAGCAATAGCTATAGTCCTTGATACTTAAACAGACAAAACTTTTGCGCTCGTTCTCAGGAGTCCTCTATCTAGGGCTTAATGAAAAATATTCAAAAGTTTTGTGAAACTTTTACAATAATATGAGAGTACGAATGATGTACCGAGCTTCACGTTATTTTTTTAGGAAAATGAAACTTTTGGAAGGAAAGTTTCGCTCGCTTTCAATAACTCTCGATAACAATTTTAATAATAGAGAGTAGGAAGTTGTCAGCTATATTTGTAATCTTGGATGATCTAAAGCCACGTTTGCTATGCGTAATTTTCCACGCTCAACCTGTGCGCTCAACCTAATAATAATATAAAAAAAAATCTTTTTAAAAAACCGACTTGAAACGCCACTACAAAGTATAAAATAAATAATTTTAGTTTGTACACGTATGTTGAAGTCGGGCCTAAATAGAAACGATGAAACCGATGCGCGACGCTAGCTCGATTTCAACATACATGTAAAAACTAAAATTATTTTATACTTTGTAGTGGTGTTTGAAGTCCGTTTTTTTAAAAAGATTTTTTTTTAAATATTATTTATTTTAAACTTTTTAGTGTCGCTTCGAAGGACCAATTCATAAGATGATTATTTTGTTTTGCTTTTTAAAAAAGTATAATGATAAAAAATCAATATTGGTAATTTTGCATAGGAATCACCTCGGATTAGGTACTTTTAAAAGATGGTGGGAGCAAAGCTGCAAGTAGTATATTATAAAATAGAGTTCCAGGATTAAGGTCAGTAACTTGTTTATGGACTGTAACGATCACAACAAGGCATCGAGTTACAGGGAATGAGAATGTCAACTAACACCGGTATCAGGGGAGTAAAAATCCGCCCACACTACACGGGGCAATCGAGTGGAAATATCGCCTTCCATTATGTCATACAACTTGTTGCTCCTTCATTAATACGACGTGTAGTTTATGGAATGGTTCGGCTATCTTCATTGAGAAATATTTATGGACTGTAGATGACGCCCACGACTTCGTCCGCGTGGATTAAGGGTTCTTAATTCCCGCGGAAGATCTTTAATTTTCCTATGACCCTGACGGGGCCTCATGTAATTTTGCTCACAATTAAACATGTAGTATTGGACATGTAAGTGGATTCATGAATGCAAAAAATAAATGAAATGAAATGTATGTAAATGTAGCCTATGTGCTAATTCTGGGCGGTGGTGGACTAACGATTGCCAGCCTGAGAACTGAGTACGCTGGAACTTAGGGCGGCAGATATTAGGGGCGGCAAATTTGAGGCCAAAATATCTACTTATGCCTTACAAAAATTAAAAAGGTACATAGGAAACAGAATGTCCATAAATACATATTTAAAAATTTGATGCTTATAATTTTAATTATTTCTTGTGCAATCAATCAAAATAGTTAAGGTTATAAAAATAATGTAGGAACTGATACAAAATTGTAGAGTTCGGTAAGGGAGGCAGAATTTCAATAGCCTACCTGAAAAATAAATATTTTTATTTTTGTATGAAAAAAAATTTTCTTTTTCTTTAGGAATTTAAAAACGTCGTGGAACAAAAGTTATTTACTTTGATGCCTACGCATACAAGTTGCCTGTAGAAGGTTGTTGGCATTTTACAATTAACTCTGTATAGCGTATTTGCTATTCTGCTCAAATATTAAACTTCATTGATCTTGTAAGCAAATTAACAAACGTTTCACGTTTTGTATCTAGTTACAATTAGCAAAGTGAAAAAAATTGCGTCTGCAAGAATTTAAAGATTTCCTCTTATACTCTCTCCCTTTTGAGAATTCTCAGACACTGAAGACTTTCTTTAGAATTCTTTCACGTAAAACATCTTTTCTTGATGAAAATATCCTTTGGTCCTTTGATACAGAATCAATATTACGAATTTTTTAGGACACGCAACTTGAATAGGTATATATTTCTACCTGATCATCAAAATTCAAATGATTATGCAGTAGCTGCTTCTTTTATTTAGAAGTTTTAGAACATTACTGACATTATTTATTACAATATCACTCGTAATAAATAAAACGTTAAAGTTTGAAGTCAATATTCAGAAATCTTATAAATCAAGGCCTATAATCTGTTATGACTTATGATGAAGTTGGAGATGGAATTTAATCAAACTTTTGTTAAAAATAATTGGAATTGTTCTACTGGAAAAGAGCTTTTAATGTTTTCTGAATTGTTAACGTAAATTGTATAAATAACTTTAAAGTCATTAATATTTAGGGCGCTAGAATATTAGGAATGCTTAGTTTTCCTTTTAATAAAAGCCTAGAGAGTAATTTATTGTAGTCGAAGTCACTAAAGCTAAATTAAGCCGTTGATGGTTGACTTAAAACAATTAAGGCAGCCCGCACTAATCTATAATTATATAAAAAGGCTTGTCCTGACTGACTGACTGACTGACTGACTGACTGACGATCAACGCACAGCCTAAACCACTGAAGTTAGAAACTTGAAATTTTGACAGTAGGTTCCTTTTATGACGTAGGCGAGCACTAAGAAAGGATTTTTCGAAATTCGCCCCCCAAGGGGGTAAAAAGGGGGGTTAAAGTTTGTATGAAACTCCGTCATTTTTCGAGTTATACTCATGAAATTCGGTATTTAGGCTTTAAATTGAAAACAAAAAAGTACGTGTTTCACAGTTTTTAAAAATTCTACCCCCTAAGGGGTTAAATAGGGGTTGAATGTTTGTATAATAGTCCTTCGTTCTTCAAGTTATTTTTCAAGTTACGTTTATGAAACTTGATATTTTGGCTCTTGATTAAAAATAAAGAATTACGTATTTTACATTTTTTTTTAAATTCTCCCCCCAAGGGGGTAAAAAGGGGGGTTAAAGTTTGTATGAAACTCCGTCATTTTTCAAGCTATACCCATAAAATTCGGTATTTAGGCTTTAAATTGAAAACAAAAAAGTAAGTGTTTCACACTTTTAAAAAATTCTACCCCCTAAGGGGTTAAATAGGGGTTGAATGTTTGTATGATAGTCCTTCGTTCTTCAAGTTATTTTTCAAGTTATGTTTATGAAACTTGATATTTTGGCTCTTGATCAAAAATAAAGAATTACGTATTTTACATATTTCGAAAATTCTCCCCCCAAGGGGGTAAAAAGGGGGGTTAAAGTTTGTATGAAACTCCGTTATTTTTCAAGCTATACCCATAAAATTCGGTACTTAGGCTTTAAATTGAAAACAAAAAAGTAGGTGTTTCACAGTTTTTAAAAATTCTACCCCCTAAGGGATTAAATAGGGGTTGAATGTTTGAATGATAGTCCTTCGTTCTTCAAGTTATTTTTCAAGTTATGTTTATGAAACTTGATATTTTGGCTCTTGATCAAAAATAAAGAATTACGTATTTTACATTTTTTGAAAATTCTCTCCCCAAGGGGGTAAAAAGGGGAGTTTCAATATTCATAGTTAAGACAGGACAACGTCTGTCGGGTCCGCTAGTTATATTATAAGGCGTTAAAGAATGAAACCGACGATTTTATACTGAAAAATTTAAACACGATTTTTTTCTTACAAAAAGTGGTGTAGTGTACCATGGCCATTAAAGACTAATTTAATATGGGACCATGGTCACCCCATCAATTTTTTTAAATGTTACTAGCTTATGTCACCTAAAGCTAAAGATTCTAACGATACCTCAGTCATCTAAATCGGTTCAGGCGTATAGAAGCTATGGTGGAATATACAAACTCACGTACATACATGCATGAACCCTGAAAACTTTTTTCAGGCAGTCGTATAAATGTAAATAATTTTACATAAGTTTGATTTTGAAATGAATTTTTAATGATTTGTGTTTCCTTTTGAAAAGATATTTAAAAATCATATAATGTAAATGTGTGTATAAATAAATAAAACAAATTTCACAAACAAGCTATGTGGATTTATTCCCATCGGTCCCTGCAATGCTGCCCGCGTAGCATCTTCGTAGAGCTATAGGACACCGCAACATGTCCCATCGAACCGATGGGAATTACCCGCTACGAGGGTTTCGCTAGGAAATAAATCTTTTCCGTAGCTTGGAAATAACAGGCTACGAGAACGCTACACTGTCGTGCAAACGACCTAAATAATCAAGGGATGTTAAATAGAGTAATGTAAATGTAATGTGATGTCCGAAGAAAGATCAGGCACTGTGCCTGATCTTTCTTCGGACAAAAAAAATAAAGCCGTCGCTCCTGTGAGCGACGGCTTTATTTTTTTTTGCATCAAGATAGTTAAAAAGAAAATTGTATAAGAGAAGTTTATAGGCTTAATAGTAACACGGTAAAGGTGCGGACTTATAAACGAAAATTCGATGTTTAAGCCCCACCATTTGCATTATTGTCGTTCCCACTCCCAGCACAAGGTATACGCTCAGTTGGAGTGGAATATTGGTCATGTTCGGCATAGCTTATATTCATCGGACTGTAACGCTTCGAACAGAAGTTTCTAACAAAGTTCCGCTCCAAACGTAGACTCAAAACAACCAATAAATGTGTGAGTGCCATGTAATTATTTTCTGTACAGGGTATATATTATACGTTTTTGGTTATTGTGATGAATTATGACACCCCTTCACAGCACAGTACGAATTTTTTTAAATTATTTTCTGCGAGCTCGTCACGATACTTTGGTGAAGGGCCTGTGGTCCCAGTGATTTGTGCTATTTGATAAGACCACGGTATACCACTATATACCCGTGGTCCTACTGGGCTTGGGGCGAATGATAGTATCGATATATCGATTTAATAGCTAAAGGTTGACTTTATATAGAGGTATATTGTGTACCAATGACTCCAAGCTCAGGACTACTTAGTAATGAATTGCTATTTATTTCAAACAAATAAAATAAAATAAAAAATCCATCATTAAAAAAGTTAATAAGAACTACGTCACTTTAGTCGGCCTTTAAAGGCTTACTAAAAATGGCTTATCACCACGTAGTTCGATATTTGTATTCATTTTTTTTAATGATTCCTAAAAATAATATAAATAAAATAGAGTTAAGGGAGGGTTAGTAGTTCTCAATACCATGCCAAAAAAACATGTGCTCGTTGTGAAAAAGGGACCACATGTTTTATTTGTACTAAAAAAGCCTCAAAAAGGATGATGAGGTTATTGTTTTCTATGTAGCATCAGGTTCGAAAATCCTACATTCATGTTTATTTTGGGGTATCTGGCGTTTGTAAAAACAAAACATCAGTCTAATGTTTACATTCAAAACATTTATAAAATTTGTGGCTGTATTTGCTTTTCTTGTTTGTTAATGTTTATTTAGTTTTTTATAAAAAAATACTAAAGCGATGTATGTATTTTTTAGTGTTTTTGAAACTACATTACACCCATTTGTCAATTTTTATTGGTCGACAGAGGGTGAATTCTACCACGGGTACTCGCAGGATTTTTCATACAAACATAATAGATATTACATTGATAAATCTACTTTTAATGACTTTCTACTTAAGGTTCCGTACCCAGAAGGTGAAATGAAATGAAATTAATAATATTCTTTATTGTACACCAAATAAGCAACGCCAACGGGACTCTATTACTAAGCCTTCGCTGTCTATCCGTCTGTCTGTCTGTCAGCGGGCTGTATGTGTATATATTTCCCATCGGACTATGAGAGTAAGGGGATAGAGCCTGTGTTTGTCCACACACTTGTGCACTATAATATCTCCCGCGCATCTTTATTTTTATTTATTAAAACTTGGAGGACTTTATTATTATTTATTTTATTAATAAGAATATATCGTTCTGCCTCCATGTTGCCATTAGTACTATCAGTAATTAAGGCGCCTCGTAACTTACAGTCGAAGAGTTGATATAGTTGATTTATTGTATTCGCTCTATCTGCGAAAGGTTCTCACACTCCACAGACACTCCAAAGCAATTATAGCCACTAACAACAGTTGATCTAACTAATGTAACTTAGTGTCGATTTCATCAACGTCGAGTGTCGTTTAATGGGGGAATGAACTGGGCGTACTGGCAGTTTTGAAATTGAAAATCTGTCAAAATATCAAAATGGTGAAATCGGCCTTAGTAAGCAGATTTAACGTTGAGCGTTTAAGTAGGCACTTAGGTACTCTACGATTCAGCTTAATTTCAGTCGGTCTTGTAATTTTATTATAGCACGCTCGGATCCTTAACTTCAAAAGTTTAAATACAACAGGCACACAATAATGTCGCTTAAGATCTTATACAGCGTAAATCAAAAAAGTCAACTTTCCCGGAGAGCGAAAATATATTTTTCACCTCTCTAGCTCAAAAAGGGCGCCTTTGCTGCCCAAAACCAGTGAGCAAAAGTCGTTTTTGCTCACTCAGTGAGAAAAAGTGTTTTGAATATAGAACGCATTGGATTGGCGTTTCTTCAACTCATCGTCTCAAGAAACGTTCAGAAATTTTGTGTATAATATTGCATACCCCATACATTTTATTTCGACAAAATTTTTTAACTCTCCATTTTATTATTTAAACTACTTATTTACTTTTCGTAAATGTGTTTTAGACTTTATAATTCTGTAACACAACATGAAACATAAAAGAAAATTAAAATTAATTAATTAATAAGTATATTTTATTTTATGAATGACACAATTCCGAACGCAGACAAAAGAGTAATATAAAATGGCGGCAAAAAAAAAATAATTAACTCTATTCTATATCTTAATTAGGTACTAATTTCTTAGTAGTTATTTGTTGTAAGAATTTTAAAATAACAAAATGAGTGAATCTAGTGATAATTTAACACCTTCAGAATTAAAAGAATTAGTGTCTAACGCTGAATTAAACTTTCTTCCGGAAAAGTCTCGTGAAAAATACTTGAAAGCCAATGAATTATTTAATGATTGGAGACTTTCTAAGGGTGCGAAGTCCTATTCAGTTCAGAGACTGTTATTTTATCATATTTCATGGAATTGTCTAAAAAAAGGTAACCATCTACATTATGGAGTATTTACTCCATGTTAAAAGCTACAATCAAATCGAAATGCGACGCTCACATTGAAACTTATCCTAAACTTATTGCATTTTTGAAAAGACAGTCGGAGGGGCACAAATCCAAAAAATCTAAAGTTTTCACCGCTCATGATATTGAAAAGTTTTTAAATAAATAAACCTAATTTTTAAACTTTTATAATATCCTTTATGTTTTAATAAATATTTTTCTTACATCTTGTATTTTTTCGCTATTGAGGTGAAAAGTTGTATGTATCACACGATAGCAAAGTTTTTGCTTCTTGTGCCTTTGAATCCCTCACTACTCTCAGGATTCTAACTTAGAATCACTCGCTACGCTCGTGATTCTATATTAGAAACCTTCGTTCGCTCGGGATTCAAACTAGGCACTCGCAACAAAAATGAACTTTGCTATCTTGTTGAACAAATAACTATTTTCATTCTATAAAACATAATTGTTCAATGTATTTGCAAAACTTTACAAGAACATAAAATAACGAGTTGCATATTGAATACATCCTATGATATGCTGTTTTTGACTTCCGCGGTGTTAAACTTAAGTGACGATATTATTATGTGGAAACTGGAAACATATTATATTAATAATAAATAAAAATAATTGAACCGCCAAGTTCCTTACGGGTTTTTCTCGGTTAGAACGGCATTCCGAACTAGCAGTGGTAGATTCATTTAACATTTCGAAAGCACTTTGTAAAAGTTTATTTGAATGAAAAATTATTCTATTCTATTCTGAAAAGTTCAAGGTTATATATTATGTTGAAAAGTTCAAATTGATATTATAATATGAGATATTGCAAGGTGATAGACTTGTACTGCAATTAAAATATAGATCAAAACTACCACATCAATGCAAAAATTCTTAAAATTCACACGTCTTTGACGGTAAGTAGATACTTGTTTACTATGGTGGTAACAAGCCACTGCCAAAGCTAAATTAAATTAGCCATTTCGAATCCTTCTTAATGTCACGAGATTTTCGCTACTATGGTTAACGATGTGTGACTAGCATTAGATAACATCAGGTTTCCTATCCATTCTCTTGTTTCGGACAATTGTTAGCCATCTACGCTACGCAGAGAAGCAAGACGCAACATTAATCTTCGTCCATATTCTAAAGCTACACGTTACTGAACAACTTACGAGTTGATCAATATACGAGTATGTTCCAAAATACCTTGAGTATGAAAACCTTGATGGGAGTTCCACATTTACATGCCTTTTGGGTTGGAGACTCTGGGGCCGTGGGGCACGGGGGCTCGAGTTCTTTTAGGAGAACTTTCAAAAATGGTCGTCAAGTTGGTCATTGAATCAAATGGTTGTACTATTTGTACCAAATCTGCGCTCTGGTTACGCCAAATGCTGTATCATTTGTTTTACTGTATCATTTTGTATTGTTGTATACTCGAAAAAATTATAATCTATACTAATATATAAAGCTGAACAGTTTTTGTTTGAACGCGCCTGGAACGCGCTAATCTCAGGAACTACTGGTTCGAATTGAAATATTATTTTTGTGTTGGATAGTCCATTTATCGAGAAAGGTTTTAGCCTATATAACATCACGCTGCGACAAATAAGAGCGAAGCATCAGTGAAAAATGTTGCAAAAACGGGGAAAATTATCCATTTTTAAAATATATTCTTTTAAAAACTTCTTAATCGCGATCATAATAGCAGAAATTGACGCGGACGAAGTCGCGCGCAACAGCTAGTAATTTATAAGCTTCTCAAAAGAAAAGCAATCTAAACAGAAATGTGAAATAATCCACTACGATGATAAACGAATGAAATATATTTTTTTGACTCGTCTATTTGCTGTGCACAAGACAGCTTGGCATCTGGCCAGAGCAATCATATTGCGTTTGTTTTTATAGACCGCCACTCGGATTTATCAAGACAATATTCGATGGTGTAGCAATTTATCAACGTGGCAACGTTTTAATTCTCTTTCGCACGGCTGTGGTCTTGGTACCTTTTATCTTAATACGTAGAAAGATATTTTGCCTTTTTTTTTCATACATTGCTCAAAATATTTACAAAAACAAACTACCAAACAATTTAAGCCATTCTCATGAAACTTATGTTAAGGCCCTTGATAGCGATCTGACATGATGGTAAGTGACGTTGCAATCTAAGATGGTAGCGGTCTTACGGTAGACAGTCCATCGCGCTGCAACGCTAACTTGGCGGTTCGTTTTCGACAGTAGAGTAGAAACAACCCACCTTCTAAAGCCTTCCAAGCCTTCCATGTTCCAGACACATTGGGATTATAACTAAAAATGTTTTTTTAGTTCTTCTTTTAGGTGTGTGTTTATGTGCGTTTGCTCACAATTTATTGTGCTCGTTAAGTTAGCTTGACCCGATCCGAACTGGTTCCTGGCTTTAGAGGCTTTTGGCTTTGCCTCCGTACTTCAATGTCAAGAGTCGACATGTACACGGAGGGATCTGTGAGCATCACCGCTTTGTTATCTCAAAGTACTCTCCAAGATTAGGAACGTGATTAGGGAAGAAGATAGGTACGACATACAATCAGCAATGAGGATTACAATAAAAAGAGGAACCCGTATTTTTCACAAATTGTGATTAAAAAGGTCTCGACATCGTCCACTCTAAAGATTACGCCAATTGAGATAACAAGTATTATCAAAAAACTTTTAATAGGTATTTTTGGTTGAAACACGTCCGATTTGCTTAAAATCATAGAGTTCTAATGTACATAGAGCTGATTAATTTATAACAATGTGTGGATAGTGTAAATTATTATTTTACTCTATATGATTCAGGTATAATTCGTTAATCTCATTAATAGTAATACAAAGTAACAGTGGTAGCTCATACCCAATTTGAATATAAATTACCTACTATAATACAGTTATTCCACACACGGTGTGAAAATTATTTAGTCCTATATAATCTGTTGGCCAAACCAAATTACAGGAATTGTACTGAAAATGAGAGCTAAAGTAATCACGATAAGGATTTCTATTACATTTAAATAAATGGGTAGGCATTTCATGAAATATCCATTTGGGTATCAAAGTTATGAGAAAAATGACAATTCCAATACATACTCTAACGATATATTTTATTTTCAGATTTCCTCGGCACTACCGCGTCTAATGGGCGAATCGATTTCCTACGTCATATTGTTCAACTCAACTTCGCAAGATGTCGAACAAATCGCAAACTTTAATGGATATATTCCAAGAGATCCTGGCGGCATCTGGCAATTCCTCGGACACGAAGACCATAAATGAGACGAGAATCCTAACGGTTCTCAAGGAACAGGCGTTTAAAGAAAGGAAAGAGAACATTGGTTCAGTGCTAGTGAAGGTAGTTAGCGATGCTCAGAATAAGCTGAATCTTAATATCAAACCGGAAGCCTGCACGTACTGCGAAGGCGGATTTAGGGAAGTGGTTGAAGCATACAACGGTATTCATGGATATGTTAGTCTTATGGTAAGTACGTATGTTATTATATAACTAGTTTTTTCCCGCGACCTCGCTCGCGTGGAGTTAGGTTTTATCCCGCAGGAACCGTCTGTTTTTCCGGAATAAAAGCCTATGTCACTTTCCAAGTCTCCACCTATGCCTATACAAAAAATTATGTGAATCTAAATATATGAAAGGAAAAGGTGACTGACTGACTGACAGACTAACTAATCCATCAACGCTCAGCTCAAATCACTGGATGCATCGGGCTCTTTGGCATACAAATAGCTAATAGCTATTATAACGTAGGCTTTCACTAAGGATTTTCTGAAAATACAACATTAAGGAGGTAAAATAGGTGTTTGAAAAATTGAACTTATTGTGAGCGAAGCCGCGGGCAAAAGCTAGTTATTACATTAACAGAATATTTCGGTTTACTTCTAGAGTAAACCTACCACACAAGAGGATCTAAAATGAGCCTGTACAATTTAATTTTATTTGATAGAACATAAATCTTTGTTAATAAGGACAATGGTTTAAATGGAAGCTTTGTTAGTTAATTCGGGTGCCGCTACCAGGTACTAAGTAAAGAGAAATATTTAAGCTTCGTCCTCCCACGGTTAGCCACGATTTCAGCCTCTATGCACGACAGGGCGGCTTAGACGAAATTAGAACCTTTAAAGTAGTCTTAAAGGTATTGCTTTTCTACCTATTTATAAATAATTGTTTATTGATCATGGTCAAATTTTCCGCTGTCGATATTGTCTTGCGTTTATGATAAACAATGGGCAATTTTACTTTGGGTAAACAATGGGTAATATTTTTGAAACACGATGCCACCGATAGCTATGTATGATATGTGTGATGCTGAAACATAGGTAGGTAAGGCCTCTAATTGAGGGAGGTCCTAGCCTACTTAGTATTCGAAATACTCATCTTCAAATACGTTAAAGCAAATCCAAAATCCGTAAATACATATTTTGGCAGATTTTCAACACAAAAACTTTCAAAATATCAAAATGCTTGGATAAGACTTATTTTATGTTAGGGAAACAAAAAACTTATAAAATTAAAAGTAATCCTTACTTCCTACTAGCAGAGAATAGTTAAAGTAGAAGTAGTTAAAAAGCAATAGTAGTTAAAAAAGTTAAAAAGAGAAACATTATCTTCTAACTAATCTTTGCGTCTAGGTAAGCTAACATTAAAAAAAAAAGTTATACAACGTATTTATGTGATAATTAAAAGTAATCCTTACTTACTACTAGCAGAGAATAGTAAAAGTAGAAGAAGTAGTTAAAAAGAAGAAGTAGTTAAAAAGAAGTGGTAGTTAAAAAGAGAAAAATTATCTTCTAACTAATCTTTGCTAACAGGTAAGCTAACATTTTAAGAAGAGGTACACAACGTATTTGTGTGATTAAAACCCGATCTTTCACCTGAAAAGGCTCATAACCCTGTCAGCATGATGCTGAAGTATTTGTCAACTATTGCCAATAATATAAGAAGCAAAGGGGGCAAAGTTTCAGGGACTTTTTGTCCTCAATCCACTTGTAAAACTTTTCAAATATGAGTAATAATGCGCAAAATTAAATGCGATTTGAGGCTTCCCAACAATACATGTTCACTGGAATTGTTCGCTATTAGACCACAGAATCAATAGAACAAAAGCAAAATTCAGTTGAAGAGAATCTCAGCTTCGTCATTTCCTGCCCTTTCGACTGGACGGGCCAAGCGTAGCACTGAAATTAATTACGCCATGGACAATCGAGAATACTGACTGTCATTTATTTATAGTAGACTAGCTGATGCCTGCGACTTCGAACGCTTTGTTTTAGTTTAAAAAATCCATGGGAACTCTTTGATTTTCCGGGATACAAAGTATCCTATGTCACTTTCCAGTTCCTCAACTATATCCATGCAAAAAATCACGTCAATCCGTTGCTGCGTTGCGGCGTGATTGAAGGACAAACTAACAAAAAAACACACTTTCGCATTTATATTAGTAGGATTAATAAGGAAGAAAGGATACATAGTGTTTCAGCCCTTCGGAACAGCACCCTTACGTAACTGGCACGAGGGTGTTTGAGGGAAATATTTCTTAAATATTTTGTTGACAAAATATTGTCGCCATCTCCGGTAGTATCACTATCTAAAAGCCCACTTCAGGAGCCCCCAAGCACGTCGTTTGTGGTATCACACTAATATTAAAAGGTGAAAGTTTGTATGTATGCGTGTGTCCGTGTGGGTCTGTGCGCGTGTGTATGCGTGTGCGTGTGCGTGTGTGTATGTTAACTGATTTGACTGGGAGTGGAGATTGCTCACAGCCAGGATTAGCACATAGGCTACATTTTATCTCGGAATGTTAGAGTTCCCGCAGGAATATTTTTATTTCCTCAAAATATGCAATTTCGTGCTCGGCATCTGGTTGCTGGGATTAGAAGTTTTCGTTTTACTTCTAGAATAATAGTGGATCATCGGCATGGATTTCAATATCCGTTAAAGTCCTTAGACCCTAGCGAAGCTTGCTCAACAAATATTGAATATATTACGGTAGTTTCTGACATATTATCGATATAATTTAATTTTACATTATAGGTACTAGCTTTTGCCGACGACTTCGCTCACGTTACGGTCAATTATTTAAACCATTTTATCCCCTTAATGGTTGAATTTTCAAAAATCCTTTCTTAGCGGATGGCTATGTATAATAATTATACCTGTATGCCCATCAGGTCGATCCATCCAGTGATTTGAGCTGTCGCGTAGTTCCCATTAGTTCAACTGATGATGACTTTTAAAGTATTTTAATAAATTTTACATTAAAACAGACCATTAGGAACCCCAAAAACCGCAATGACCCTAATTAATGAGTTGTATAATTAATGGGTGGCAAATTTTCCGTCCGATACAGTAGGTAGGTACTCGATTGATGAGGGAGGGCTGTGCGTCGGTGAAATGATGATAAATGACCTCAAATGACGCTTATTTAACTGTATCGATCATGCCATTCTGTGACGTATTCACATTGAACCAAAAAATTATGTGAAATGACGTCCAACCGATTATAGCCAGATTAGGCGAAAGTCATCATCTCATCATCTTAATCCATCATTGGCTTATTACTGGGTACAGGTCTCCTATCAAAAAAAGGCTTAGGCTTAGTCGACCACCTTGGCTAATTTTCGGATTTTCAGACATGCAGTCATGCAGGTTTTCTCATCGGAGGCGTAGAGTTCACTTCCGTTGGCAAAGTTATGCTCCCTTTCTCATACTATAACGTCGTTAACCAACATTTGACCAAATACGTTTTTTAATTATCAATTTTTTTTTTAGCGAGCAAACGTGCAGGCGGGTCACTTGATGTTAAGTGATTACCATGAACATTTGTAGCATCTGAGGCACCACCAATGCGTTGTCGGCTTTTTAGGAATTTGTTGGTTTCAAATGGCGCAATTTTTTTATAAATTGCCGTTTTATGGATCATAGCTTGAAATATGGTCTTGGTAGTTAACGACGTTATAGTTTGAGTACGGCAGTATGGCTCAGTATTCTGGAATAGTGAAGGAATCCATTCTATTGATTACATTTCGAAAGGACATATGATTACCTACTGGACCCTCTTATGCAGATTTAATCCCAAAAGTGCGTGAAGCGATTAAGGAAAACCGTCGTAGATAACTTTCATGGGGCGTGTTGTCCCTTCACGTTAAAATTGCTGATCGTTTTTATTGTGTAGTAAATATGTGCATCATCACTACATAGTATAAAACAAAGTCGCTTTCTCTGTTCCCATATCCCTATGTACGCTTAAATCTTTAAAACTACGAAACGATTTTGATGCAGTTTTTTTTAATAGATATAGTGATTGAAGGGGAAGGTTTATATGTATAATAACATCCATTAAATAGTGGAAAAATACTGTTATTTTTGAGGTTTCTAAAGTGATGTCGTTTACGACATTAATCTATTAATCTAAATATATAAAAGGCAAAGGTGACTGACTGACTGACTGACTGACTGACTGATCTATCAACGCACAGCTCTAACCACTGGACCGATCGAGCTGAAATTTGGTATACAGGTAGCTGTTAGGACGTAGACATCCGCTAAGAAAGGATTTTGGAAAATTTCAACCCCAAAAGGGTTAAATAGGGGGTTAAAAAATCGAACCTAACGTGAGCGAAGCCGCGGGTTAAAGCTAGTTATTTATAATTACATTTTTTCCGCTTACATTGTAAACGCAGGATGAACCCTACGAGATTTATCAAAATAATGTACTAAGTATTGTACACATTGAAAAGGTCTACAGAATCTCAATTTCTTTTCTCTTAAAGTCCATCGATAACTTTATGTATTCTTCGAGCTTAATAGTATACTAGACTAGCGATGCCCGCGACTTTTTCGGCACGGGTTTTAAATTTTCTGGGATAAAATATAGCCTATGTGCTATTCAGCACAACATTGTGAAGTTATATTAAAATCCGTCCAGTAGTTTTTATGTGACATCATCCATTCATTTACCCATCCTTACAAAATTTCACATTTTTAATATTAGTAGGACTTAGACCAATTGAGAATTTCTCACCAGCAAAATCCAATATCTTTTTTTAGCTTGACCTCGGTCGTGATACTAGGGCTTAGGGCTATGTTCCGTAGCTAATATCAAAACTAGGCACTAAACACTAAATCATTGAGACTATAAGCATAAAAATCATGCTCCAGATTAAAGAAATCGACGTGATTTATTTTGCAAAATACAGCAGGAAGAGGAATCAATTATGTCATAAGAGCAACAACTGTGAAATTATGGAATCGACGGCGTGTCAATTTCACGGGCGGTCGATTTTTCAATAAAATTATTAATAGCTTCGAAGAGAATTCAGATTTACCATCTATCATTAGATGGATTGAAATGTTTCGAGCTGGTTTAACCATGCCGTAGGATTTTTTTTGCTCTAAATATTCACTTACCGCAATCTCAGGCTGTCGCATTCTTGTACAATTCAGTGGCGGCGAACTAAGTCATTCTTTTTTTATTATGAGATAGGCTTGCGCTTGATAAAAGCATTGATGAGGTCTAGGTTGGAGCGCGCTTGCCTAGAAAATGCCTATTCACTCTTGTCTTCAAGTTACTCAAATTATACGTAGCCGGAAACAGACACTGTAAAGTGCGTTCCACACCTTAGCAGGCCGTTTCAGAAAAGTTGAACTAAAGAACTTCCTTTCCACATTTTCCTTTCTATAAATTCCATACCTACTCTAAACCTGAGTTTTTTTTTCGATCTACGCTCCTAACTCTCAGGGGCGTAAACCAAAATACGGTAACTTACCCTAAGTTACTTACCCTATCACATTCATTTTGTTAGAGGCCAGCATACTGCTAAGTGCCATCATACATTCACTTGTCCGCTATCAGACAGTCCCTTGTTCCTTATCGCACTGGCCTTTTGTCCCTTATCATACAGTGCGTTGTACCTTATACGTATGTAATACAATGGAATTTTGCAAAGAAACCCTAGCCTCCATTTATCACATGATTAGGAATCTTTCTTCGTGTCATATTACTCAATTTAGTAACTATTTCTCTTATGATATATGAGATGCCTTTCTATTGATGGAAATTGAACGAACGGGCGGGCTCTCTTTTCGCAAATAATATTATTTGTCGCTCTTGTAGGCAGGTAGCAACATAGTCTCCTTAGCAAACTTAATTTACTGAAAGGAAATTGGACATTTAGCTCTCAAAGAAAGTGGAAAACATGTTTTTATTTATTTATTTTGTTTAGGGTAAATAATAAACTAAATTGACAGGTCTAAAAATATTGCTATTTTTTCATCATTTAGAGTTAACCGTATTGTTTTCTCTGGAGATTTATTGCAACAGTACAAGCAGGTTGCATTGTTCAGTTGTACATTAATCTGTAAACAAGTGTAAATTAAAAACTTTCTTTTTAAAAACCTTTTAGTAAATGTTAAAATAATAAATGTAAAAAACTTAAAAGTTAAAAAGACTCGATGGGGTTGGATCGTTTTAATATAAAGTTGACTAAGCGACTGCCAGGGGGCCAATTTCCAGCTCCATCATCAGATCAGCTCTCATGTCACAGAACCGACACTGAAGTGGGCTAAAAAAAGCTGACGATATTAACTCTTTTTTTCTCCACCATTGGAGCCTCGATCAACTTTTTATCTAACATCTACTCATTGAGAACATTCTAATGACCCCAACCACGCTTTACCTATATGCTGTAAGATGCTGATTGCTGAGGGGTTGGCTACCTCGCAGACTGCTTGATGCTGCAACATCAGCCCAAGGTTACCATGTCTCGGAAATACCATCGAGGTAAAAGTACATCAAATTTCAAACCAATTGGTCTTATGAAAGTCAGACCTGAGTCAATTAGGAAATGAGTAAAAAATCTGTTTGAATACTGAACAGACCTTCATATTTATTTATTTAGGGAATCCACAGAGATTACATTAATTTCTAACCTAAAGTCTTAATTAAATTACATTTTTATCCTACAGGGTCGCACAGCTTGAGTAAGGTTTTATAAAACACAAGTAACAAATAATCTTCCATCTATGAACCATCTCGATCATATCCATTCCAACCGTCCATTCGTTATTTGGGGAGTTACGAGGGAATAGAAAAATTCACAGATACACAAGCAAAACTTATACCACACCTCTTTTTACGTAGGGATTAAAAATGTCGAAGAATCGGCAAAAATATACGAGGATAACTAATAAGATTGAGCAATATAAAATATCGTTATTTTACGAGCAAATAAAAGAGACTATTTGTAGTCGTTATTGAACCAGCAGCTTATTAAATCTTTAATGATGGACGTCGAGAATACTTAACTGTGAATTCAGGTATGTGGAAGTGGTAGTAAATTGGCTCAAGCATAATGCAGTAGAATTGAAGTATTGTGAAGCATGGATCTTTGCTACAACATTAAATATAATTTGCACAGATATTAAATATAATATGAACTTGTGTAAATTAAATTGAAAATATATGTAGAGTCTTTTTTAAGGATCGGAAATCGGCATAGACAAAATGTCTTTTTCAAAATTATTAATAGAAACCCTTTTATATTGACGAAATTAATTAATAAGCTTGGAAAAGTTAGTTAATAAAAATACACCACGTTTTTGTGTTTCATGAATTACATCTACCTTCAAAAGTCGCGTAAGCGTTAATAAATGGGAGCTGTAATTAAAGCTTATCCAATTAACTTTATAACAACAGACCAGAATATTTCTGTAAAGTAAAAAGGTTAGATATTCATTAAAAAGTTTTAAGTGGCGTGAATACACTTTTTCTTAAAAATTTATGCCCAAGTTTCTGCTGCCCAAATATATGCAGAGCAGGAACTTTAGTTTTTAGAGGCCATGAGAAAATGATTAAAAATTATGTTATTGAATTTCTGCTGCCCAAATATATATGTAACTTTATTTTTAAGGCAACATCGAACTCTACGCTATCGCGATCGACATAACATTTTGATTTCAACCGCTCTGACCGAGTGACCTCACATAATATTATGTCCACTATAAAACAAAATGAATTCGGTATATTAAATATTATCATTTCAACTCATTACCGGCTTAAAAACGGGTAGGTCATAGTTCACCACAAATTCCAAGTGTGGTTTGACCGTAAATCTAGCCTGCGGTATTATCATGTATGTACCTACTTTGTGAAAGGTATTACTTACTGCCATGCCATAAGGGATTGACGGATTTCACAAAATTTCAGAGTTCTTAGGCATGCAGGTCTATGCAATACCTTTTATGATTTAATTTAATTTGAATACTTTATAGAAAGTTTTGTTTAAGCCATCCAATAGTGCGTTTTTTAACCGACTTCCAAAAAAGGAGGACGTTCTCAATTTTTTTTAATCCGAAATAGGCTTGCGCTTGACGACAATCAGTACTGAATAGCATTGATGAGGTCTAGGTTGGAGCGCGCTTGCCTAGAAGAATTCGTCGGAATCTTTTTTTTTAATTTTAATTTTTTATATACGTTCCCCGATTACTCGAAGACGACCTCCCTGGCGCAGTGGTGAGCGCTGCGGTCTTATAACTGGGAGGTCTCGGGTTCGATTCCCGGCGGGGGCAATTTAGTAATTTATTATTTCTAAATTGTCTCTGGTCTGGTCTGGTGGGAGGCTTTGGCCGTGGCTAGTTACCACTAGGGAATGCAAATCTCGCGAGATTGGGGCTCAAGCGAGATCTCGCGAGATTGTAAATAACAATACTGCGAGATCTCGCCAATTTCGAGATCTCGCGAGATTGGCAGTTTTGTGTGTTTTTTTTTTGCAAATAATCACAATATTTGAATAAATTAGAAAAAAAAATAATAAAAATTATAAGTATTATAAGATAACATTTATTTTCACGAATGTTTTCAATAGACTTTTATGAATCAAATTGTCTATAATTTTTTAATAAACTTCTAAATAGTAAACTTTGACGTACGTTTGAATCAAATCACTATGGAAGCACTGTACCCAGTTTGGTTACCTATTGTAAAAAAAAATATTTTTTATTTTTTGAAAAGCAACTGCTGCGTTTCTTGCCGGTTCTTCTCAGCAGAATCTGCATTCCGAACCGGTGGTAGATTTATAAGAGCTACAAGTTGGCCTACATGAAATAAATAAATTTTGAATTTGAAATAACAAATGAAAAAAACAACCAGTCTTCTCTTCTAATATCAAACGCAAATCTTTTAGTAATTTAAAAATTAATTCGCGCACCGAACGAAACAGGTCGCAACTCCGTCCGTCTCAGTCCGCGCTTCGAATAAGACTTTTTTATGCTCGAGTGCAATCTCGTTAATCTCGCGAGTTCTCGCCCTTTTTTCGGCCGAGATCAATCTCGCTAAAAAAGGCCGAGATCTCGCGAAAACGAGATCTCAAGAGATCGAGATTGCATTCCCTAGTTACCACCCTACCGTCAAAAACGTGCCGCCAAGCGATTTAGCGTTCCGGCACGATGGCGTGTAGAAACCGATTAGGGGTATGGGTTGAATTTACACTGCTATACCCCTTCCAAGTTAGCCCGCTACCATCTTAGACTGCATCGTCACTTACCATCAGGTGAGATCGCAGTCAAGGGCTATCTTGTCATAGAATAAAAAAAAAAAAAAAGACCGATTTGGAAAATTCTTTTTTTGTTTGAAATGGTATACTTCCCAGGTGGCCTTATTGTCATCTGATGATGGGACCTGGAGAAATAGAGGGAACAGGAAAAATTTATAGGCACAATTGATATACTTTGTAGTAGCGTTTGAAGTCGGTTTTGTAAAAAGAATTTTTACGTTTATATTGTTTAATTATTATTATTTGTACACTCGTTACATGTACATGTTTATGTGATATTTGGTACAGTCGACCGCTACACATACAACATAGCTCATTGTAATATAAATAAGTAATATTAAGTTTATGTTGGCCGAGCAATATGTTCTTCAAAACGGCCTCGGGAAGATTGAGTGTTAGCAGATGTAGACTTTAGCGATTCGTAGTGAATCAATCTCGCAAGAAATAATCAATGTTGAATTGTATCGAATCTAAACCGATTGATATTCCAACAAGTTTGTGATGATCTGTGCTTTCCGATATTTATTTTAGGTGGAATTATTGTTTTACTCTTTGCTGGTATTTTAGTAAGGTGTATACCTACTTATGTGATTAAATAAAAAAAATGAAGTAAGTCAATACAACTCAACTCAACTCAACTCAACTAAACTCACTTATCTGTCTGTAATTTTGAAATACTCTCACGTGAATATTTGAATTGTCGACCGAAAAAAAAAAATTCTTTAAAAATGTACTAGCCTCCTTATACGATGATTGGACGGAATTTCAGATTTCTATCTTTCTTCGATGGAAAACTTAGCGTTTCCTTCAATTTGCTTACTGCATTATTCAAGGAAAAGCTAAAGAAACACAATTTTGCGTTTATACTGTCTGTCACTACGGGTGTAGTTATAATTACTTGGGACTGGTTAGGTACCTTAATTACGAATTTATCGTTTCCCATAAACTAACATAATCACATAATCATGGCAGGTTTATAACACTGTAACTGCAGTAGGTATACCTACTATAAATTCCACTCCACACACTGATAAAATTGACGTACTCATTTACTATGTGTAGATGAGATAATAACTTTGCATACTGTCATATGGTCAATATTATAGTAAAAATTTTATATTAATATCCTATTATCATAATCCTATTATTAATAACTAATAAATTATAAATTCGGAAGTTTGCGAAGGATGGAAGTTTGTTACTCAATCACGCCGTAACGACTGAACCGATTTGGCTGAAAGGCACAGAGATAGATTAGGCCGAATTTACACTGCGAATTTAGTGGCTTGAAATTAATTTCATGAAATTAGTTTCATTTCATCAACAGTTTCACGTATAAACTTCTAATGCATGAGAGCTAGTGATTTTTGATCACTTAACTAGCGGGCGAAGGAGAGAGCCATGCTCGGAGTATCCTTGCGAGATCAAATCAGAAATGAGGAGATCCGTAGGAGGACCAAAATCACCGACATAGCTCTTAGAGTCGCGAAACTGAATTGGAAATGATCGGGCCACATAGTTCGAAGAGCTGATGAAGTCTCAAGGTGCTGGAGTGGCATCCCCGCACCGGGAAGAGCAGTGTTGGCAGACCCCCCACTAGGTGGACCGACGACATCAAACGAGTCGCAGCGAGCCACTGGATTTAGGCGGCGTAAGACCGAGGCCTGTGGAAGTCCATGCAAGAGACCTTTGTTCAGCAGTGGATGCCTATCGGTTGATAAAGAAGAGGAAGAAAAAAATGTTCCACAAGTCAGGGCAGTTGTGATAAGTGATATTGTGTTTACGGAGTAATTAAGAGCACCGTGGCGGGAACATTGCAACTGAAGGCACTTAACAGAGTTTTAAGTGAGTCTCAACTCTTCACTGTGACATATTTGTAGATGAGAGGGTATATAGTTAGAATGCAGCGTTTTGTAGTGCACGACGAAGTGCTGTTTTTGTTTTGTGACTGTGAACATTGTTGAAAGTTTGTTTTTTTGATTTCCGCTCTACGTAATATACACATTTCGTAGAATTTCTGAAACCGAGTTCAGAGAGTGAAATAGAGTGCATTTTCCTGAGCGACATCATATTCGCACTAAGGATTTAGTTACTACAGTATTTGACAGAAAATATTGTGTATGTTATATGTAATGTTCTCATTTAATTACAATATGGGTTATTGGGGTTTTCAAGGGGCGGACCAATTCACTTTTTACGACATAGACGACAAACTACAAATCCGAGGCCATTCGATAATATTTACTATCGGATAGGTTTTTTCGACGGTACTACGGACTCGTAGCACGCGCTACAAGTGAACTGAACAACACGGCCACCCATCAGTGGCTTTTTTTTTAATTTATTGAGGGGACATATGGACAGCAACTTTCGCGCTTTTATCCACGACATTAACATTTCGATTTAGCCCTATTATTTCGACTCTAGAGAACCAAAATGATCAAAGTTGGAGTAGTATTTAAAGACTTAACAACAACTTACACCTTATTGAACTACAAAAGTTTGGTTATCTTATTATATGTATAAGCCATTTTCACCATACACAGCTAAAAGTTTCATATTATTAGCCTATTTTTAACCGACTTCAAGAAAAGGAGCAGGTTGTCAATTCGACGCGTTTTTTTTAATGAAACTTTTACTGAAACGTTATTAAGGTAATTAACTCGCAGGTGTTAATGGGATGCTCTTAAGTATTAATATACGTTTGAATATTCGGCATGCTTGCTTTATTGAGGTTAATAAAGTTTTTATTTGGTCCAGGTTTGCACAATCGGCGTGCTCGCTAACACAATGAACGTGGCAGTGCTGACGCGGCGCGACATGGCGGCGGCGCCTATCAACCGCTTGCTAAAGTGGCTGGCCGTTGCAGATGTGTTCGTCATGCTCGAATACGTCCCTTTTGCCATTTATAAATACTTGGTAAGTTGTTATTAGACCCAAGTGTGTACAATCCGTATGCTCGCTAACACAATGAAGGTGGCAGTGCTGACGCGGCGCGACATGGCGGCGGCGCCCATCAACCGCTTGCTAAAGTGGCTGGCCGTCGCAGACGTGTTCGTCATGCTCGAATACGTCCCTTTTGCCATTTATAAATACTTGGTAAGTTGTTATTAGACCCAAGTGTGTACAATCCGTATGCTCGCTAACACAATGAAGGTGGCAGTGCTGACGTGGCGCGACATGGCGGCGGCGCCCATCAACCGCTTGCTAAAGTGGCTGGCCGTCGCAGACGTGTTCGTCATGCTCGAATACGTCCCTTTTGCCATTTATAAATACTTGGTAAGTCGTTATTAGACCCAGGTGTGTACAATTCGTATGCTCGCTAATACACAGAACGTGGCAGTGCTGACGCGGCGCGACATGGCGGCGGCGCCCATCAACCGCTTGCTAAAGTGGCTGGCCTTCGCAGATGTGTTCGTCATGCTCGAATACATTTCTTTTGCGATTTACAAATACTTGGTAAGTTTTTTTCAGGCTCAAGAGTGTACAATCGGTATGCTGGCTAGTTATCCCGATATTGGAAGCTTTAGGCGACTGTCGCGGATTATTCATGTCCGAATAAGTTCCTTTTGCCTTTTACAAGTACTTGGTTAGTTGTTATCAGAAACAGGTGTGTACAGTCAACTTGATCGCTAACACAAGGTATGTGACAGTGCTGACGCGGCGGGATATGCCGGAGTCACCCATCAACCGCTTGCTGAAGTGGCTGACCGTCGCATACGTGTTCGTCATGCTCGAATACGTCCCTTTTGCCATTTACAAATACTTGTTAAGTTGTTATTAGACCCAGGTGTGTACAATCCGTATGCTCGCGAATTATCCCGGCAGTATTGGAAGCTCTAGGCGACGCCCATCTACCGCTCGCTGAAAGGCCTGGCCATTGCGGATTGTTCATGGATGGATGGATGTTCGAATACGTTCCTTTTGCCATTTACAAATAATTAGAGATTTTTCGATATGTTTTCATACTATAAACATTATACATATACATAGACATGATAAACCACTTTACAGCGCTGCAAAGATGCTTTTTTATGAATTATAATAAATAATAAATATGTTTTTTGGTATGGAGAGCCATTGAATTACAAAGGAAAATATCTTGTGATATGCTCAGATATTATATGTGTGTGATAGCTTAAAAAGCAAGCTATCTCTGTAACAAATTGCGTAAAGATAGCGTAGAGAAGCGGTTGAACCCTGAAAAAATTACAGATTGATATTCCACTATTATATAGCTATAGGGATTTTCTCTCTGCATTGGAGTCCCTGTCATAAATCACATTCCTAATGCTATGCGTTTTCTTGGGATAGTATTGGGGTAGGATCAATGATAGTTTCCCATATGATCCGAGTAAATCTTAGGAGTAAAAAATGCCATTTCGACGATTCAGCTAGAGTCAGAACTATTAATTTAAAAAAACAAAATTAACTTAGGAAAACAATATTATGATTCTCCCATTTAGCATCATGCTGCTTTTAAAAGTGCTATAACGGATATATCTGCTGGAAATTATTTACTAAAATACATATAAAATAATACATATGATACTTACTAATAATACATATAAAAAAAATTAAAATGGGTTTCAACTGAACGTACTCATTTTCACTGATGCAATTGTACGAGTGGGATAAAATAGTTGAATTGAGTAGCATCAAAACACAATCAACGTTATCCAAATCGGTCGAGAAACTCACGCCATCAAGAAAATAACCTTTTACGTTAAAAATAATGTCTTCGGTATAGGTATACTGTCTTGCCTTTGTAGCGTCAAGAATAAAAAAACAATGAAATTTAATTTACGTTCCTTAGTGAGAAAATAAAAAGAAGATATTCGATAGACTTTCCGAAATCTGTCGTAAAAATGTTTTCGAACTACGTTTCAACTCAACACATTAATCGTGGGCGTATTGAAATCTGAAAAGTAGTTGGTAAAAACCTACGCTTTAGGCTATTTTTGTACCAATCTCCTCTTTGCTGAAACTTTTTAAGCTTGGTTGGAGAGGAAAAACAGTGAATAAAATATGTCAAAATTTAATGAATAGAGGCGTGCCTACAACTAGTTGCGTCAGTGAAAATCGGTTGATTGTTAAGCAAAGCTGAACTATGTATGTAAAGGAAGGGTGACCGACGTCGACGGAGTTTGCCACGGAGAGCACATTTGGTTCCTTATTTCCTTACTAATATTATAAATGCAAAAGTGTGTTTGTTTGTAGGTTGTCCTTCCTCACGCTGCAACAGAGCTTCGGATCGACGTGATTTTTTACATGGGTATAGTTGGGGACCTGGAGAGTGACATAGGCTACTTTTCATCCCGGAAAATCATAGAGTTCAGCTATTAATAGTAATAACAATATGGCAGGTGTCAAATATCTCAGCCCATAGCCTAGATATCATGTCCATAGCACTCCATCCAATAGCCCAATGTTGGTGTATTCATTATACCTAATTCAGATCAACTCTCTCAAGTAGCCCCTACGTGTTGAATCTATGTCCCCGTGCAAGCTTAAGATCCGGGCTTTATCTCGTAAGAGTACACACGTAATAATAAAAAATCGAAAATTCTGTACTCATAGTAGAGTCATTATTTATATATAGAGCTCAGAAAAGACCTGTATTTCAGGAAACCGTAATATTTAAGTTTTGTTATATAATACGAGTATATTAGTTAACCTGTAGTTTTGTTTTAGGTCCTGCCAGAGACGTTGGATTTCCGGTATTCCTGGGCCATATATCTACTTTTCCATATGCATTTTGCTCAAATTTTGCACACGGCATCAATTTGTCTCACCCTCTCCTTGGCCATATGGAGATACATTGCTATAAAGTGAGTTGGATCTTTTTATCGATTATTTTTACATAGTATACCATCTTGTTAGGACATAAAAGAGCCGTAAAGAGGAAATAGCCCTCTGAACCAAAGTGTTACGATATAAAATCGTATAATTAAATAGGTAGTTGATTCAAACTTCAGAAAGCTTTATTTGTGCAAAAAATATTGGATCTAACATTTTTGTGGGAACGCCGAAGAAGAGATCCTTAGTTAATGGGATTCTTATATAAGAACGTTTTTGATTTCCTCATTAAAAATAAGTAATTTATGTGTTGACCTTAAAAATTTCTTTCGAAGTAGGTATCAATTTTATTTTCTCTAATGATTGAATTATTAAAAACAGTTCAGAAATCGTTTTGTTGGTTTTTGACATCTAAGTGATCTTAGGAGCTTTCGGAAACTTTTAATTTGCGTATTGTTCCTCTTTCACAATGCTTTTGTTTTTGTTCTCGAATTAATCTCTCTTTGAGAGGTCTTTAACGTTTTACGTAACAACGTTGCCTGTTACTTCAATTATGGATTTTTTGTGATGTTTTCCATGTTATTTAATTAAAATAAAAATCTTGTGTATATTTTTAGGTATTCAGACAGAAGCCACATTTTGTGTACAGAAAGACGATGTAGTGTAGCCATATTGACAAGTTTTCTTTTACCACCCATATTATGTATTCCTACTTTTATGGTGAGTGCAGCTGTTCGTTCTCCTACAATTTACACATGCCTTATTTTAAAACATTTACACTGTAATTAATTAATTAATGTACACACAGACCCACACACACACACACACTTTATATTTAAGTAAAGTACTTATTAGTACTTTTTCAATTCATTTAAATTAAGTTATTAATATAGGTAGGTACATGTCACATCTGCAATTAATAGCGTGCAAAGCTTACAATAATAAAAGTGTATTAAATTAAATATTATTTTTAAATTAGTCTCACAAAAGAAACCCTTTGTAATGTGCTTTAAATTCAGCATAAATAACTTCGAAGCATTATTCAAATTAATTCTATCCGAAGACACAGTCATTCTCTTCAAATGCAAAATATTGTACTCAAACGCACGTTTGATTAATTATTCTCTGCATAACCGATACAGTACGTTGCACCCTCTTTCCATACAATATTAATTATCATCAAATGCGTTCAAACTCTTTTTACATTTTAGGTGTTCGATATTCACTCGAAGAACGTCAGCGATGTTCCTGGCGACATCGCGTATCACGTAGACTCTGATAACCAAGGCAAACTCTACCAAGTAAACTTTTGGGTGCACTCAGTTGCCATCAAACTGTTGCCATGCTCAATCCTGACAGTGATAATTTTATGGCTTATACGAGCATTATACAGCGCGAATCAACATCAAAAGAATTTGAGGAATTACAGCGCATGTCCGGCCGCCGAGAAAATGGTGAAAAGACAGCATAAGGCCGACAAAAGAACGGACAGAACGACGAAAATGTTACTCGCCGTGTTACTATTGTTCTTGGTCACGGAATTGCCTCAGGGAATACTCGGGCTGATGAGCGGATTGTTGGGGAAGTGCTTTTTCGATAAATGCTACAATTTGTTCGGGGAGCTGATGGACTTTTTGGCGCTGCTGAATGGTGCGATCAACTTCATACTGTACTGTTCGATGTCGAGGCAGTTCAGACAGACGTTCAGGACGCTGCTTCTGCAAAGGCATCTTGCTCGGTTCCTGCCCCCTACTGCTTCTCACTCGGAGTCTCATAATCAAAACACGTATGTATACCTGATTTAAAGTTATCTTTATTTATTCCTGACAAGATAGACCTTGACTACGATTTCACCTAATGGTATTCGTAAGTGATGATGCAGTCTAAGATGGTAGCAGGCTAACTTAGAAGTATGGCACCTTTTTTCGTTAAACCTATACGCACTTCTGATAGGTACTCGCCATCGTGCCAGAACGCTAAATCACTTGGCGGGACGTCTTTGGGTGGTAACTAGCCACGACCAAAGCCTCCCAACGGACATATCGTAGACAGATATATTATTATCTTTAGTTTATTGTTACTACTTGTTCTTTCGGTGAATATTCAGAGTTAAAAGCAGATAAAACTGTACCTATTAATAAATAATTCAGTTAAATTTTTTAATGGAACATAAAACAATTTTCAAGTTAAAAGGGTTGACGCGTTCACTATTTGGGATTACACATCCAATCAATGGCGACCAATTTATAAATATCCACGCTTTACTGGCTTGTATATAACGAGGGATACGACCGAAGTTTTATCGCTGAAACTGATTTAAATTGAAAATTTTACTCTAGAAAATAGGGGTAATACTTTCGCATTTGTTGAAATGGAAACAAAACTCGTTTCGAAACAAACGTTATTAAACACATTTTGACTATGAATATTCGCTTTAATGTTTAATGTTAATAATTTGTTACTAACCGAACTAAACCGAAGTAACCTTAATTTATACGTAGGTATTGACTGGTATTTTTTTTATGGGTGCTAAGTTTAGGTACAGTTGAAACTTGTATCTGTACATTGGTACAAATTCACTTGTGTAGAACCACTAAACTAAATTGACCAGTTCAAAAGTATTGCTGTTTTATTTCCTAGGAAAGTTTGAGGGTCAGTTTTTTATTCATTAAGGACAAAAAAGAAAGGCATGAAATTATTTTCTCCCAACAGGTGCACAGAAAAGATAAAAAGATAACCACTCCAGGCCGACACTAAACTATGAATTGCTAACGTGAGTAACTTGATAATTGTTTTGGCATTACGATACTAAAACTCTGTTTTAATAAACGTTAAAATTAATTAATCTGACGGAGTTAATTATTTAGAGAGTGCATCAGTGTTTGCTCATGCATTCTTGCACTATATAATATCTCCGATAATATATATATGTATATATAAGTAATATCATCAAAATATTCTAGAAACAATAAAATTGGACTACTTACTCTGTAAAATGTTACCTTTTATAATACATTATTTATCTTACTTATGTTACTCGTGTTTGAAATAAAGATGTTTAAATAAATAAACCTCAGTCAGTTATAAATGAAACAATAACTACTTTATCTGATGTTTCACTTCTATACAGTAACCATAAGCTTCTGGTGCTTCAATACTCCTACATGTTTTCGCTTTTATTTACATATTAGTCTGACTAGTTGATGCCCGCGACTTCGTTCGCGTGAATTTAGTTTTTAAAATCCCGCGGGAACTCTTTGATTTTCCGGGATAAAAAGTAGCCTATGTTTTAATCCAAGGTATAATCTATTTTCATTTTAAATTTCAGCCAAATCGGTCCAGTAGTTTTTGCGTGAAAGAGTAACAAACATACACACACACACATACACATACAAACTTTCAGCTTTATAATATTAGTGTGATAGTGTGACTAGCTTATACCCGCGCCTTAGTACGCGTGGTTTGAGGTTTTTTTGGAGTCCCGCGGGAACTCTCTTATTTTCCGGGGTAAAAAGTAACCTACGTCTAAAGTATCTATTTCAGTAGACTAAAATATACTATGATGAATGATTATTTATAAATAATCTAAGTCTGTGCCAAATCGGTGTCTTTGCAGCTTGATTGAGTAAAAACATCCATACATCCATCCAAACTTTCGCATTTATAATAATATTTAGCGAATTCTAGCGAAATTTTAATTTATTATTTTCTTGTAATATGAAGTCTTTCTGTTTTCTGAAGCGTCTGAAAAATTTAAATTATTATTATTCGTTGTCAACGCTCTGATGTTTTTGACATCCTATCGCGTCGTTAATTAATTGAATCAAGGAAGAAAAAAAAAGCTTATTTAATTTCAACCCAAAAAAAAAAATATTATTACCTATAATGAGACGTGCAAAAAGCTGCCAGAATATTATAATAAAATATTATTATCTACGTTGAAGTAGTACTTCCACATGCCTAGGGATTATCCTACCTATCTAGTGTACCTATTTTAGGTAGGTCTGAAGTACGTACTACGTACGTACGTAGTAGGTACGGACTTCAGAACTACATAGAACTACATAGTAGAAGGTGTAAGACTCTGGGAGGAGTAAGGAGTCTACCTATTTACTATGTATATATATCGATATCTCCGTGATTTCTAACTGATTTGCGTGAAACTTTTTTTTAATCGATACAAAAATTTTTGCGAGATGGTTCCATAAAAATTTCGGGTTCTAACTCCTCAGTTCTGATGCTGCAAGGGTACTGCCAACCTAAACTGTGAGGATTTAGGAACTGTCGATTATGAATATTTATTGTTAGTACCAAGTAAAGACTACATCGTTAAATTCCGGGACCCAACTCCTCAATCCTGATGATGCAGGTGTTCTGCCCACATACACTGTGGGGATTAAGGAACTGTATGTGGATTGTGAACGAAGTCGCAGACGTCTGCTAGTATCAAAATAATTGAAAGTATATAATATAATACATAACCTAACCTAGCCCAGTGGCTTAGCAGTGAAAGTTAATAAATAATTAAATGAAGAAATTATAAATAATAATTTTTTAATCAGAAGTTTTCGACGAAAACCAACCTTTTTTTACTCGTATTTCCCGCTGGCACTGAGCTTGTATTTGTTTTTGTTAAATGTCTTAAAGCGAATCACACGGCGCGTTGTGGCAAATGTAAATGCAAAAATGTGTTTGTTTCTCGGTTAATCTTTCAATCAAGCAGCAATATGTTGCGGGCAACGGATCGACGTGTTTTTGCGTGATTTTAGTTGTGGACCTGGAGAGTATTAGGTATGCCTACTATTAGGCGCAGAAAAACAACAGAGAATCGCAGGATTGTAATAAGCCCAACTCAACGCGGGAAACTCAACAAAGTAGCGGGAAAAGGTCTTTTATATACTCGTGCTCGTGGAAATAAAAACATTACTATACATAGCATTTTCACAAGCTTTTATCTATCTAAATAATATATAAAGGACTGACTGACTCAGTCGGACGGATCGTGTTGTTTGGCATACAGATAGCTATTTAGACGTAGGCATCTGCTAAGAATGAATTTTTGAAAATTAAACCTCTAAGGGGGTAAAATAGGTGTTTGAAAATCCAAACTTAATGTGAGCTAAGCCGCAGACAAAAGCTAGTTTTTATATAATTTGAAAACTGTTACACTAAAAAGGTATATTGCAATTTTTTGGAATGCTTTTCACACATTTGCATTTTTTCATTTTATCTTGATACAATATTTCGCTGAAGCAACACTGTTATTACCGAGAAAAGGTACCTATCCTACTAGGCCAGTCTTATTACATATTATGGCAAAGTCTTGCTTCAAATAATAAACACCGCTAGTATAATAAAAGTTGTATATTATAGGATGTTAATATAGTTAATAACATTATTCTGAGAACAAAGTCAGCTAGAGAACGGTATATTCCCTTAAAACATCACCTACTACGCAAGCAGGTTTTTTTTTAATATTCTGCTGGTGGAAATGCTTTTTACGCATTTCTTTCGAGAGCTGTGCACCCATATAAGATGAGTTCACAACTTTCGGAGGGATATGTGGGACTCCCGGATTCCCGACCTACCCACTAAAGCCACTAGCGGTCCCAAAAATCTGCTGCTACGCTTTAAGTAGCACCCTTGCATCTTGAATTTATCTTAAACTAAGCTTTTTAAAAATAATAGTTGCACGCAATATGCTGGTATCATTTAAATAGTTATTACCGCTGTTACATTATTACGCAAGCAGGTTGATAAAATACCGCTATGATCTTATAGCGATATTTGAAGCTCTGCCGCAACGCCGCCGTACCGCAGCGTGTGACATCGCTTTAAAAGTGATCAGAACAAAGGAGTCTCACTGAACTATATTTTATACCTACAAAGAGTTAACTTAGTTTGAGAAATCGTAAATTTTACCCATTGTCGACGCTCTGACGCTGTCTCTATTTTAGAAATTCACCCCAACAATTTGCTGAAGTTTTTATTGTTTTAATAAAGTTTGCTTTAAATTGAAAATATCGTAGCATTTTGTACTATGATTCATGTTCTTATAATTATATTTCAAGTTATAATATTAAAGAAGACTTACGACTTTAATAAACGAATGACCTTTTGTACTTATAATATCCCAAAAAAAATTATCAAATTATAACATTCTAGGTAGGTACGAGTAAATTATATTATTTATATTATCTTTACATTTAAACCGAATCGAGTTATCCAGAGCACGAAATTAATTAAAATGAGTTAAAAATGTTAATTCGGAATTATGTATTTTTAATTAAGAAATGACCTTCAATATTTTAGGCAGAGATCCCTTTAAGTCCGCTTCATCGTTTTCAGGTTTATTTTATAGCGGGTTGAATTTGTTAGCTCGTAGAATCCATTAATTTCTGACCATTTTTGACGGCATTACTTAATCAGTTTAGATCATCGATATAATTTAGAAATATTTTACTTACTTAGAAATAATTTAATGTAATAGTTTAATAAGATAGCTATAAACTAATTTTATTTGTACTAATACAATTAAAATACTAATTGTGTAATAAAGCTCTAAGTTTTGCACGCCAGTTATATGGTTGATTGTGAATTGTACTATGTGTTTACAATCATGCAAATAAATCCTTTCTATTCCTAATGACTTGCACAGTCGACCGTGCATTAGTTGTGTGGCATGGGCATTGGGCATTGGCGACGTACAGATAATTAATTATAGTAATTAGGTAATGACATTGTAGCGCGATGTACAAGTTTTGTGTTTTGATGTTCTGGTATATTGAACTATGTTTAGATAGTGAAAGGAACACAGCGAGCGAAGAATAGAGCTATTCTCGGAGTATCCCTCCGAGATCAAATCAGAAATGAGGAAATCCATAATAGAGCCAAAGTTATCGACATAGTTTATCGAGTCCCTGAACTGAAGTGGAATTGTACGGGGCACATAGTTCAAAGAACTGATGGTCGGTGGGATCCCAAAGTACTGGAGTGGTGAACACGCACCGGGAAGTGCAGTGTTGTACCTACTTATTCGTTGTGATGAAATTGCTTTTTGTAAGAGTTTCTTGCCGGCTCTTCTCACCAGAATCAGCATTCCGAACCGGCGGTAGATTTTCGACTTGCCATAAAAGCCACAAGTTGGCCTACATGAAATAAATAATTTTGAATTTGAATTTGTTAGGTAGATGAAAGCTACCACTGCCCATTAGGAAATTTTAAAAGCCTTACAGACTTGAGACTATATAGAATTTACTAAGGATCTACGTAACCGTGATTTCCCTCCCTCGCATAAGGTCGTCCATCATAATCTAGCTGAATGAAGCGCAGATTCTTTTCTTTGCCATATTTACCCATCTTTTTCATGACTGGCTTTTGTTAATCTACATACAAAATTTCTTTCATAATGAAAGTAACATGTATAAGTAGCGTTGCGGGGAGACTCCGTTAAATGCGGTTAGTGAAATACCTTCATAAAAAACTTACCTCTTTATCGTATCCTTCATTTTGTCCCAATCCTGCCATAAGCTTTGAAGTTAAAGACAAGGCACATATTCCGCTAGTGTATATAATAATATGTACTTTTTTCTTGATAGGCTTGCGCTTGATAACAATCAATCAAAAAAGTCTGATTCCGAACAAACCATTTCAGCTTTCCCTTTTTCAATAAGAATGTATCCGATATTATAAAAACATCTCGAAGAAAACTAACACACTTGTGATTTCTCTATAATGTGCTCAAAGGTGTGTACCTACCTAACTGTGGACTTGGCCTATAACTCTATAACTATAGTTGCTGGTGATATGATGATGGGAAACGCTAATCTCCGTGGACGTATCTAAGCGGACATATTCGCGCGTTAAATTATTGCGCATTTCCGCTCGCAGTTAGATGTGTCCGAGACTACAGAATAGATACTGACCTGGCTCTAAAATGTATATTTTGTTTCAGAGCAAAAACTTCAGTGCCGTGAGGCCGGGTTACAAAGGGGACAACGCCCGCCGTGTGTGAACAGTTTCTATGACAATCATAACGATTGAAGTGCTCAGTGTTAACATGTTTATATGTTTTTGTACGCTAACATAGCTGTAGATAGTACCATATCGTAGTTAACTACGGATTAAATGTCTCACAGGCGTAAGACGCATGTGTTTCAGACTCGCAGACGACCTATAATAATTTTCTGGCTAAAAAACGTCGGCGAAAATGGAACGCACGTTTACCTACTAATTTAACGCAGATGTGCTACGAAAAATGGTCCTACAAGAATTAATAAGGTCGGAGGTAAGTGTATGACCAAGTCTTGCCAACTCGATCTGATGTAGATAGGAGAATTGAGTTGGCCTAAGAAAGGAAACCACTTCTCACCTTCTAAGGGGTAACGCACATAAGTGGCGCCGCAGCATTCAACAACAATACACAAAACACGACCTGGAGTCGTGTTTTGTGTTTTCTATAATAAGTATGTGAAATTACGTTAGTATGGGGTGCGCTCGAGGGAATTTTCTCTTAATGATATTTCAAAGGCACAAATGTTATTCCACAGTATACAAAGATAAAAGACTAAAAATAGCACAAAAATATTATGGAGTGTTTAAAATTGCGGTTGCTTTATGGTATCCAATTTCTGGAAAAGAAATGGATAGAGCTTTATGAATAATTTAATGAAATTTTATAGTATTGTTATACATATTTTAAAATAAATTAGAAATTATAGTATTATCTAAAGATAAAACTCAAAAGTATTTCTAGTATATATCCTCAAGTCGTTAAAATTCGGGATGCGCAACTCATAGTTTCGAATTCACCCCGAATTCTTAGCCTTAAGGTTTTTACATACGGATATTAGTTGTAAATACGTGAAGAGGGTTGCCAAGCTTCTTAATATGCTTCAAGTCTTTAATACCTACTATAAAATAGTAGTTGTTATATAGCACAGTCATGTTGGTTCGTATATTTTTTCAAATGTTTATAGTTATACAGGGTTGCAAGTACTCAAGTAGGTATGCTCGGGCGACAGATTTTCTCAATTTTATTGATGTACAAAGATTTAATACCGGTGTTAAAACTATGTCACCTGTTGAACAAAATGACAAAAAAAAATGATTTACAAGAAATTGCACGTAAACTGTTCGAATTTTACACTTTTGATGCTTCCTTTTTAGAGCTTTATAAATAGCATACAGGGTGGACTTCAAGTGGAAAATTTTTCTCCATATACTTAATTGACTAGCTTTTGCCTGCAACTTCGTACGCGTTGAGCTAGGTTTTTAAAAAAAAATCCGCAGCACTTACTTTTCTCTTTGTTTTTTCGGAATAAAAAGTAGTCTTTGTTCCTCTGTTTCGAGGTAAAAGTAACCTCCAGATGCTCAATTATACCCATGCAAAGATACGTCGATACATATAACGCCGTTGCTGTATAATTGAAGGACAAACCAACAAGCACACTTTCACATGTATAATATTGGGAAAAATGTATAGATATTTAGACAATACCTACGGGTGTTATTAACAACTATGTTACCTGTTGAATAAAATGATAAATAAGGCCAAAAAATTAAACTTAAATTGTTCGTATTTTAAACGATTGACTATTGCTCATATTCACTTTTTATGACGCTCCATACTAAATGATTTACTCTTTTACCATTTTATTTTCCAAAAAATTTCAAGTTTGTTTATTCATAATAAAATATGTATTTTACACGGGCAGGTACACGGTACGGTAAATACAAGGGTTTATTTACATGAATTTTCTAGGAAATAGATTGGTAGCAATACAACATCGGATATCAAGCATATCACTTTTTCTTTGTGTTTCGGTGAATTTGTTCGTTGACACATTTTAAGTTTTGGTATCAATCATTTTAGTCTGATTTTTAATTCGGTGGAATTCTGAAGTATCTTAATGTTACCAGAGATTAAAAAAATCCCACAAAAAAGATAATTTTAAACTTATAAAAATAAAAATCAATTGCCGCACATAGATATTTATGACAAATGCCTGACAGATAGTTTGGGGTAAAATCGAACTACAGGTGGTAATACTGTTTTTCATACAAATAACTCGCTCTATTTATAAAATGACAAGTGTCAGAATTCCACCGAATTAAAAATCAGACGTCCCATACATTGAGAAAATATTGTCTGTGAAACTAATCTGTCAATGGTAGAGCTCTTCAAGTATACAATATCGAGCTATTGCGTCAATTTTAAGCAAAGTTATACATAACTTTAGTACCGGTATTAAGATTATGCATATTTATCTTATATCTCCATCCTGTATAATTTTATGTTAAGTAAGGGTAATGTTAGAAGAATGGGTATACCTATAGTAAATGGGTAAAGTTGGAATTCGGACTAGGCCCGTTTACACTTAGGTCTACTGGCAAAAACAACTACCCAATTTTTTACCCGTTCTGGGTAGCCCTGGCTATAAACGGCAAAAGTCCGAATTTCAATTAACTTAATTATTCGCAATTTACCCGTAGGAATAAATCTTTGTTTACCCTTGACATAAAACATAAGCACAGAATACAAACTATAAGCTAGAAGTTTAAGTATGTAAGTCTAGAATTATAATATCGATGTCCACAGGTAGCGATAGATAAGTTATATCTAGATAGTTTAAATTAAGAGTTCGTAAATTACAATTTTGAGTGTATTTATACTTTGCTGTGACGCAAATACGGTGGCAATATTCAACAAAACTAAAATAAAACTTATATTGTCTAGAACTCGTATATACTATGTATAGAAATACGAGCTGATTCTCGGAAATTCGCTCCGGAAGAACTTATTTCCGGGGACGAAAGGTATCTACCGTACGTAACTTCAAAATGCTATTTCTAAGTTTCAGCGAGTCTTCAGATTTCGTTGTTTCAGCTTAATTGGATGAACCGGCTGAACGATGTGCGATATGTAGGTACTAGATAACGCCCGTTACTTTGTTCGACGATAGCAAACACCTCTGATTGGCTGAATTTATGGTGTTTTCTTGCTGCATCGAGGCATTTTAATTACTAGCGAGAGAGTAGTAGCCAATAATTGCGATCATCACACTAAAGCAATTATTTTCACACAATGACCTGAAAATAACCAGGTTCTTTAAAATACAGAGGAAACTTTCCCAAAATGAGGTGAAACCTATACCTACATGATGTCCATTTCCAGTATACGTTCTCTCTATGCCAAACATTGAGATCGGTTCAATTGTAAAAATATGACTGACTGACTGACTGACTGAGATATCAACGCACAGCCTAAACTACTGAAGTTAGAAACTTGAAATTTTTAGAGTTGGTTCCTTTCATGACGTAGGCGCACACTAAGAAAGGATTATTGGAAATTCCACCCCTAAGGGGTTTAAATAGGGGATGGAAGTTTATATGAAACTCCGTCATTTTTCAAGCTGTTTCCATCAAAGTTGTAGAGCTTTCAGTTAAAAATAAAGAAACACGTGTGTCACAGTTTTTGAAAATTCCACCCCAAAATCTAATTCCACGCGGACAAAGTCGCGGGGGCAAAAGCTAGTTGGCTATATTTTTGACCGAGCGAAGCGAGGTTTTGACACCTAATCAACCTTTGATGAATGAGTACATTCTCAGTTCTGTTACCTAGTATGAATACATAAAAGTACACGTACCTACATCGATATCGAACACTTCCATTAATATCTTTGTTACCATGAAACCAACGCACCATAGTTACGGCTTCTCGTGTTACAGGAAACATTTATAGGGAGCTTTTTGCTCACATATTTTTAATATATCGCACACCTAGATCAAAAGGGAGACAACTCAAAAAAGGTAACGAAAAAAAGTCTCAATCTTTTGTTAGCAAAGTTATGAAACTAAATTTTATTTTAGGTCACATTTCACAATATCATTTGGACGCACACCTATACTAATATTATAAACTTGAAGAGTTTGTTTGTTTGAACGCGCTAATCTCATGAACTACTGGTCTGAATTGAAAAATTCTTTTTGTGTTGGATAGTCCATTTATCGAGGAAGGCTTTAGGCTATATAACATCACGCTGCGACCAATAGGAGCGAAGCATCAGTGAAAAATGTTGCAAAAACGGGGAAAATTATCCATATTTAAAATATACTCTTTTAAAAACTTTTTAATCGGGATCATATTAACAGAAATTGACGCGGACGAAGTCGCGGGCAACAGCTAGTAATGCAATAGAAAGTCGACCCACACAACTTATCAATTGAAAAGTTAACTTTATTCCTTTACATTGTGTATGTACAATATTTAATTTGACAAAGTTTTGTGGGTTGAAACGTTATTGCGTATGTGCGTCCATTTATGACATGAACGAAAACGTGACGCAAAAACAGGCAACTACGGAACCCTACACTGCGTGGACACGCGCATGGTAGCTAATTAGGTACTTTTGCCGCGGCTCATAAAGCCAAAAAGAATTTTAGCAATCAATCGGATTCTTGATTTTTTATTATTTATGCTGAAGAATGTATAAATACAGAACACGCAACAAAATAAAACTCAAATAAATAACTTAAATAATTTAAAACTACCACTACTTAAATTTACAAAAAATACACGCCGTCCAAGTGGTCGTTTATGGGCATGGTGCCCAAAGCACTGGCGCTATTCCCTCGTTGAATTTCAATCGGATTCCATATGTCTGTATGGTGAAATACAGTAATAATAAATTGGATGCTAATATTTTCAACCTTACCTTCTAATAAGCAATAATATGTTTCGGTCAGGATATAAATGTGACTATTAATAATTACCGGCTACTATTAATATTAAATATTATCGTGACATTTGGTACCTTCAATCACACTATCACATCACACTCACACTATATCCTACTAATCCTACTAATAATATTATAAAGCCGAAAGTTTGTATGTGTGTGTGTGTGTGTATGTTTGTTACTCTTTCACGCAAAAACTACTGGACCGATTTGGCTGAAATTTAAAATGGAGATAGATTATACCTTGGATTAAAACATAGGCTACTTTTTATCCCGGAAAATCAAAGAGTTCCCGCGGGATTTTAAAAACTAAATTCACGCGGACGAAGTCGCGGGCATCATCTAGTAATTTATATTGGGAAAATAATTATTTCAACCCTTTTGACCGCTTAATAATAATAATATTTTGAACGGGTTCGGCGAAATTAAAATCGTATTTTTTACCTCGTTGGGTTCGAGCTTTAAAAAGAGCTTCTAGCTTTTGTCTGGAGTCAGAGATTTTGGGTTTCGTTTATAGGCTATCCTTATGTAATATAAACTATATACACAATCACGTAAGATCTGCGGCTGCCTAAATTACTCATTTGGAGACAGAAGGGCTGGCTCAATTTTTGCGCAAAGGATCAGCCTGGCTTTCAGCGCGAAAATGCAGCCAGTATTCTTAATATTTGGAATATTCAAGAAAATTAAAGATAATAAAAATATTTTATAGAAAAATATATTGTAAAGTAAAACCTAAATATTTAAGTTCCTTACTTTGATTGATTTTAATCTTATTAATACTAGAAGATACTAGGTAATATTGATAATAATATAATAAATAATCCAATCTTATACCTGCCTAAAATAGAAATATCTTATTTACTCGAAAAAAAAAATGTAGTTCTCTACTTAACTTTCATACAAGGTTTTGTATAACATTCTGACTTTGCTGAAAGTGGAAATCTCATAACAAGTGAAAATTTTTGTTCATCATTCTTGCTTTGAAAGAAACAAGAATCTCATGATTTGTGTAAAAAAAGAAACAACGCAAAGTTTTGTAAATTGAAAAATACTCAGAGTGTTTACTTTGGACTGCGAGTGTTTCACAAAAGCCCCGCTCTGTAACCGTGAAAGAATATACAGATAGTATTGCGGTTTCGTGTTCGCACTTTAAGTGTCCATCCGATATCGGTTTTATTGTCCGGGCCTAGTCCGTGACAATAGAACGGCTAAAAGAAGATAGATAAAATTGGGCCCAAGTTGTCGTGTGTAACATCTGTGAAAGTTTTTTTTTTTTTCATTTTATTGCACAACGCAGTTCGAAAGGCGGACGTAATGCTATAAGTATATTCTCCCAGATTACCTTTGGAGAAGTGTATAAAATTGGGCCAAAGTTGTGTAACATGTGTGAAAGTTTTTTTTTCACTTTATTGCACAACGCAGTTCGAAAGGCGGACATAATGCTTTAAGTATTTTCTCCCAGATTACCTTTGAAGTGTGTAAGAAAGGAATTTTACTATAAATCATTTTGTTTCTTTTAGGTGAAATAGATTTTTATTTACATTAAAAAAACAAGATAAATCGTATCTTTCCGGTCCATTCGTGGATAGATTCGTATTGATAATAACAAATAACATTTTCATTTCATTTTCATTTCATAACTTTATGGTAATATAATAATATAAAAAAATATTTTAAAAAAACCGACTTCAAACGCCACTTAAAAGTATAAAATAATTTTAGTTTGTACACGTATGTTGAAGTCGGGCCAGCGTCGCGCACCGGTTTCATCGTTTCTATATTTTAAGCCCGTCCGACTTCAATTTTTTTATATTATTATTTTAAGCTTTTTAGTGTAGCTTCATGGGACCAATTCACTAGACCATTTGTTTTGCTCCTTAAAAAAAGTATTGAAATATATTATTCCAAATAGATATTTAGCATATGTATGTATGCTATGAAGTTTGCATGGTTAAAATCCTACACACACTCTGATCACGAGCGATTTGCTCTTATTCATTGAGGAGTTCCGTCCTATATCTCCGAAGATATTCATCAGATCTTCGCCAAAGTTAAATGGGACCAACCTGACGATATGCCCTTTTAAATTAAAAAAAAATTATTGAAATCGGTTCAGATTTGACAGAGTTATAGAGTAACATCGTCAAAAATTCGGTTAAAAAAAATTATATTGAAATGCCGAATAGAAAAGCATTATGTATGTATGCTATGAAGAATGCATGGTTAAAATCCGACACACACTCTGATCACGAGCGATTTGCTCTTATTCATTGAGGAGTTCCGTCCTCCATCTCCGAAGATATTCATCAGATCTTCACCAAATTTAAATGGGACCAACCTGACGATACGCCCTTTCAAATAAAAAAAAAAATATTAAAATCGGTTCAGATTTGACGGAGTTATGGAGTAACATCGCCAAAAAATAATAAAAATAAAAAAAAAACATACGCGTCGAATTGAGAACCTCCTCTTTTTTTTTTTGAAGTCGGTTAAAAAGAGTTACCGAGACCGATATTTTTGGTATAAATAAATAAGTTTTAACATCTAATATAACTTTTAACATTACACCATAAAACAATTATGGAACAATTTGTTTTACCGTATCTATCCACAAATTGATACATTAAAAACATTAAAAAAAAAACACTTTTAATAGTATACTTCATCTAAATGCGTTTCCAAAATCCCCAAAAAATTGCTCATGACCACTGGCTTAACTCATTTTTGACAGATTTATTAAAGGAAGAAGATAGATATTATATAGAACTTTTGATTTACTGCTCTTACTTTGCTTTAAATAATTTATTTCCAAGTAGTTCTATAATAAGTTATGGATTTTATAACTTTTCTGTCGACACTCCTAACTGGATGCTGCGACCGTTATCTCGTCGTTTGGATATCTGCCAGGAAAGAAAATCTTCAGGTTTAGTCTCTTGTTCGTAGTTTCATTAATTAAAAGTCTTGGCCGCAGCGCCAAAGGGAATTTCAATTGTTCGGATTACTTTGTAGGTAGGTAGGTACCTTAGCTTCGAACTAAAATTAATTTTCACCCTCTCTCTTTGACGACCTCCCTGGCGCAGTGGTAAGCGCTGTGGTCTTATAACTGGGGGGTCTCGGTTATAATATAAACGTAAAAATTCTTTTTAAAAAACCGACTTCAAACGTCACTACAAAATATGTCAATTTGTGCTTATAACAGGCCTATAAAATTTAAAGAGTTCCCTTGATTTCTCCAGGATCTCATCATCAGATCCTGACTTGATGACAATGGGATGGTTATGGGACTATGTGGGAAGTATAGGGCAAACAAAAAAAGAATTTTGAGAACCTCCTCCTTTTTTGGAAGTCGGTTAAAAATAGGTTTGTCAGCAAAATCTTAATTCAAAATCCAGACCCTTTATCTTTATACTAGTCTAAATTTTTTTGTCGAGGTAGCCTTTTCCTCCTCTATGTTATATTGCTCTTGGGAGTGACATGAACCAAGTTCCAAACATAGTAGCACCTAGGGACTTCAAAGGAGTCTAGAATTACCTACACAATTTATCTGGATCACTCTTACCTTTCAGCCACATGATTGGAAGAATTCTCTGAGGTAAAGCCGTATGGAAAAAAACCGTCAACAAAAAAGGATGTTCTCTAAGAATTTTACCAATTTTTGACCTTTTTTTGCGAAACAAGCGCCTTAGGACTATTTGGTTGAAATACTTGCGGGATCTATCAAAGTTTTTTGTTTAAAATAAAACGAGCACTTTCACCATCAAAAAGCAAAGTTAAGCCGAGGAATAAACATGTTCTGACAGTTTTTGTATTGAAAATCAGTCAATACGCTTTATACGTCGGTTAAACGTTACTCGTCGAAGATGAAATGAAACGAGTATAAAATAATAATAAAGCTGTCACCCAGTGCAATCTCAATGCTGCCTTGCCTGTCAGCTATTGTCTGTAGAAAAGATACACATTTATATTGGAACCCGCTATCCTACTCGAGTGCCCGCAGACTTATACTTTCAAGTTGGACAACTAAATCGCTGAATATACTATAGGCCTAGTGACTTAGTTGGATAAGATGTGCGGGCTACCATTAAGTCACTATGCTTATTAGTATTTTCCGCGATTTAGTTGTCCCACTTGAAATAGAAGTCAGCGGGTATTAATAGTGGAGGCGATCCTCTTCCAATACGACTTTCGTCCATCCCTTTTCTGGAGAGTCAGGACCAAGTCAGGCTAAAACTACTCATAATTTATCCAGAAGGTTTTTGTGTCCAAACTCCAAAGTGAAAAGGTTTCCGCAACTGTTAGTCCTGTATAGTAGAACCTATTTGTGCATGATATTATGATAAACTTTAAAGTGCATCAATCTTATTGTAATAATCTGTATACTGTAAAGCTCGATAAACTGTAATGATAGACGATAAATCATATTTTCAAGTTTTATGAAGTCGAGGATTATGGATGTTATCTCTTGTTTTCAATCACAGTGGGTTATTGAAATCGAGAGATTCACCCATGTTATGTATATAGTGTACATATTACGCAGTTAATAAGTTATTTAAGAGGCTTGCTTATAGCCAAAATAACTCGTCTACTTGAACATTATTTATCCCATAGGTTTACGAGCAGATCAGTTTCAGAATCAGAATCAGAAAAATCTTTAATGGCAGCTGACACAAAAGTAGATACAAAATTAATCAAAATTTAAAAACACAGCTATGTTTTTAACAAATAGCTGTGTTTTTAACAATAATTAATGATATTGTTACTTTGTACAGCAGTGCAACGCTAACAAAAGGTCAATCACTCAGCTTGTGTTGGGGGTTTATGATTTATGATAGCATAATAAATTATTTTGTTATGGAAATTAAAATTCTGAACTCAGTATTGTTTATTTATTTACTGAAACGGCCAAAGATAACCAACCACATTTAGCAGTAACATTGTTATTATATTATTTCATAAATGTAGGTGCACTGATGTTTTAACCTCATTTAACTCCGTACATATTTTGGTTGCGGTTATCTTTAGCACCTTTAGTTAAATTGTGTCTATTTATTGTGTATTTTGTAATCTGTAACAGGAATATTTGCTATTATAATAGGGATGTTGCCTATGTTCACAAGTTTGAATTGAAATTTTAAAACAGCCTCGACATGTGAATGTATGGCCGGATTATGTACCTATGATATACATACAGCGTGAAATTTTAGTGGTTGTTTTTCCACAGCAGAAGGATTTGGCCTCATCAAAATATGTAGTTAAACTTAAAATATTATAAAATATTTTTATTATGAGAAACAATAGTAATTCACTAGACATAACGTAGGTACCTACTAATAAAATTGCACGCGCTGTCTACAAAGTGAAGAAGCTATTCATAATGTTCAAAGCCAAATAAGCTTTCACGCTTAGTGACTTGCACGCGCGAGATCTAGATCGCTTTCGAGTTTTATTTTTCATTGTTGCAAATCAGCTATTTTTTTATTTTAATAGATTTTTATTTAATAAATGCTAATAAATGGGTTGTACTACCAAGACAGAATCATTTCACTGCGGGAAAACAACCAACAAAATTTCAGCGTGTATACCTGACATCCTGTTACCCAGTTTTCTCTTCCATCATCAGATCTTTGATCATCAACCATCTTACACCTACTCAATGAGACTATTCCAATGAGCCCAAACACGCTATATCTGCTGTAAGTGGCTGAGGCGTTGGGAATTTACAGATAACTTGATGCTGCAGCATCAGCTCAAGGTTACCATGCCTTGAAAATAATCCGAAGTAACATTCGTATATCGTTCGAAGTATGTGCAGGTCGCTAGTATTAAAAAATGATTAATCATTTGTGCACCTTCTAAATAAGTACTTATTAATTGAATGTTTATTCTGGTCCGTATTCTAGTCGTAAGTTATATAATAATATTATGTACTTGTTCTGTAACTCCTAAAAGATTTTTATGAATAAAGGCTATTTGAAATATATCATAGTTTTTTTTTCATTTAAAGCTCAATATCATTCCTAATATTATGTTTATTTTTAATCAAATTGATCAAGAAAGTAATCCAGGTAGTCAGCTAATACGAGTTATGTCATTGGATATGAACTTGTCACGACGAATCAAACGTCGTTATACGTCGTTTCATTAAAGAATTTCTATACCCACCTTCGAACTTCATCATCAGACTAGGAATATCAGGAACAATACTTGTTAAGATGAATCAAAAGAGCCCAAATTCAATGGGGTTACGTCGTTTTATTGTAGTTTCTATAACCAAGGCCGAACGACAAAACAATTGTTTGTTGTCCAAGCAGATGCATCCATCAATGTAAATGTGGTCTTTTTTAAATTTTACAATAGTGTCCCCTTTCACAGAAAGAGTCATTATTTGCTGGGTTTGAGTTTATATTTATTTTTACAATTTCTATTTGAGTTTATGTAAACGTGGTCTGTATGCCTGACCGTGAAAAGTGGAAGAGACTTAAGACTCTGTAGTAAGCCGAGACAATCGCTAGAAAGAAGAAGGGCCCTTGACAGCACTGATGAATTTCAAGTGACGAAAGTAGAAACATTATTACTTCTAAACAAAACAAGTCTTAACTGTTTTGTATTAACACTTAAGTTACTACAGCCAGCGCCCCAAGTGGACAATTTACGAACTAATTATTGAACTGAAGGCACGCCTTTATTTTGATTAATTTAAGATCCATTTTAGCCTGACGTTATCATTATACATTTGGTGAGTTGAAGTGATCTGGATTACTGGTAATCTATCTTCTTTGGGTCGCTGAACAATCAACGAGTAGTTAATTTGATTAATTCAACAAGCTTTAATAAGTCTAAATAATGTTTATAATATACCTACTCGTAGTTGTACTTCAAAGTTTTCTTAGAAGCGTTTTCTCGTAATTTGATGAAAAACGACTTCATCAGTATTCAACATCTGCATTTCTGTTGGTAATAAATTAAAGATTTTTATGCACATTGCACAACAGCTTTTTAAATAAGTAAGCAGCCATTTTTGCAGGTGTATGTAAAACTAATATTTTTGGATTCCTTACATTTCTAACAGATCTATCTTTAGCCTGTTTATAAAGGTGTAAGTATATTATTTTTTACAAAAACCGACAGTTCAAAAATATACATGCTCTGTGCATATACACACATCTCAGATACATACATCAAACTTATAACACCTCCTTTTTTGTCAGGGGTAAAAAATAAAGGCTTATTTGGACGCATTTAAGCAATAATGATTTAACCCAGAACCTTTGTCAAATTAAATACATACATAATGTAAAAGAACAAAATTAACTTTTAAATTGATAAGTTGTGTGGGTTTAATCATTATTGCGTAACCAAATAGGTAATTAATCTCATAATCTGTGTGCGTAACTGCATCCATTTATAATTTCCTTACACTGTTGTTGACATTTTTGACAGTTTTTATAGGTATTAGCAATCTGTCAAAACGTCAAATGAACTTGGCGACGGACGGAGAAAATTTAAAAACTCATAAAGATTCTGAATCTTCGTATAACAGACTCAATAAACAAATGGTAATTTGATGAGCTATAATTTGCATTGAAGAAATCACGAAGAAATATGTTTTTTTACCTTCAATTGAATACAAATGCGACTCCTTTTATTTCATAATTCTATCAGCATTTCTCAACAAAAAGGTTAAATTTCGCCGGAGAAGTTTATTAATTTGCTAAAGGAGTGCTTTGCGGAGAGAATAATAACGAAAAATTTGCTTGTTATAGAGCCCCGGTTTTAATTAGCTCTTCAAAAGTTTTTCACTGTCTTAACATGGTGTTGGTTGGTATAACACACACACACAGAATACCTGTTATACTGGAATAGTCAATTTCGATCACACAGCAAAGGATTTTTTGCATTTATTGACGGGTATTATAGTTGAGGATGTGGAGAGTGACATAGTACCTTTTATACCTACGGCCAAAACAGGGTTCCCGCGGTTTTTTAAATTTTTTTAAATTTTAACTTCACGTGGAAGATGTCGCGGTCAAAAGCTATAGTACCTAAGTAATTTTTTAGAAAATAAAAATATTCTATATATAAAAGGAAAAGTTGACTGACTGACTGATATATCAGTGCACAGCTCTAACTGCTGGACGGATGGGACTGAAATTTGGCATACAGATAGCTATTACGTTATAACGTAGGCGTCCGCTAAGAAAGAATTTTTGAAAATTAAACTTCTAAGGGGGTAAAATAGAAGTATGAAAAATTGAACTTTACGTAAGCGAAGCCGCGGGAAAAACCCCGTATTAAATAAACGTGTTTGTATACATTGATTAATAGATATTATTATCAATATGATGCGAAAATCATGCAATATAATTTTCAATAATAATGCTACAAATATCGTACATGTGGCTGTAGAATAAACACGCAGTGAGGTGAGGCGTGAACTGATTGGATTGTATCGATGCCACGTGGCCAACCTAAATTTAATAGTAATGACGTGAATTTAATGAAGTGGTTGAATTGCACTTGAACAATTCGCGTGTTGGTTATATATTCAAAGATACACCTATATATTCATTTATTATTCTCATAACTGCCTCTTTGGTCTTGGAACAAGGAATGTAGTGGATTTTCTGTTCAGAAATAAACCTCAGTAGGTACTAAAGCGAAATTAGGAAGTTGGCAGTCAGTCACCCCCGTGCCTCGGAGAGCATGCAAAGCCGTCGGTCCTGCACCTTATCTCTTTCCGTTTCTGTCGGACTATGAGAGTGAGGGAATAGAGAGTGCATCGGTGTTTGTGCACGCACGATTTTTATATTAACTTCTCAACATAACTACTTACCATCTCCAGTGAGAAGACTTGGAGAAATAAAAATAGGTCATATAGAAATACGACTGCCCGTGATCTACGGTTTTAAATTATGATTACCGCCATGTGAAATGTTGATTTATCGATTGTAGTTCCGATTGCCGTTTCAGACAATGGTCCTATAGCGAAAAGTTTCGATCAACACCTTAAGAAACTTTCGCTTAGTACTTGGATCAAGGGCAGGATACAGAAGGCGGTACTCCTTGAGACGGCACGCATTGTGAGGAGGTTCCTCACTCTGGAGCCCTGACCACTGGCCGCTTGGGTCCTACCCCGCAGCAAGTGGGACCCATTCATTTTATTATTTTTGATAATGTTATAATACATGATTCTGAAAATAAGATGTCTATTATAGCTAGGTATTTCTCCATATATACCTGATCTTCAATGACGCTCAAGGCGACCACAGCTAAGAACCCTCTAAGACGTTGACGACCGACCCTCTTCAGTCACGCTCAAAACCTCCACTTCAAACATCCACTGTACTATAAAGTCAGACTGATCTTCGCGTCAATTACTACATTGTTTGTCCCTTTCTGATGTCAACAGAACACGTAAGGGGAACAAGAACGGAACGTGCTCTGAGAAAAGTTCAAAAGAAATGCCAAAGCAAATAAGAGTGGCTGCTCGTGTACATTTTTTCTTGTGACATGAAATTTGCTTATGATATGGCTCTTGTAATTCTAAAGCTTGTTACTTCTTAGGTACAAAGAACATTATGTTGGGAAAAAATTGTATATTAATAATTGCTATCGATTTTAGAATTCGGTTGAAGTTAGAAATTTAACAAAGGCAAAGATCTAATTACGTATGGTTCGGTCCAAAATTTTCTATACTTGTTTTGTAGAACATTAAAAAAAAATTTGAAGCTTTTGTGACTGTGAAAGAAAAACATATTCTTTGACTGAAAATGTTTTATACGTGTTTCGGATTTTGTATTAACAAAAAATCACGATGTAGAGTCCTAATTTTATGAAAATGTAAATGTATACGTTATGTAAACTGTATACATTATACTTTATGTTAATTGTACCATGATGGCATAATCTTATAATATAAAAATGAATCGCAAAATGTGTTGGTAAGCGCATAACTCAACAACGCCTAGACCAATTTGGCCAAATCTTTTTTTAAAATGTTCGTTGAAGTTCAAGGATGGTTTTTACGGCGAGAAAAATTAGAATTATTGCTTGAAAAACCCTAAAAATAGCCCTTTTCTTTTTCCCATACAAATGATTTGAAACTAAAACGTAGTCAATTTGAGCTTTATTGCTATGGTATAAAGTTCATATTAAATTACAAGCACTCACTGTTGTCTAAGCAATGTAGGTGTGTTCCTAACGTCAAAGATCATATCTATCAAAACAATGTGCGTGTGTGCGTTGGAGCACAGAATACATAGTTGGAGGAGTTTAATGTCGCGTTCCGAAACTCGCGTTTCTTTTGTATTAGTTTCGACATAGATATTTACTATATAAAAATAAGTCGGGTTTTCCTTCCTGACGCTATAACTCCAGAACGCACGAACCGATTTCCACGGTTTTGCATTCGTTGGAAAGGTCTCGGGCTCCGTGAGGTTTATAGCAAAAAAATTCAGGAAAAATTTCAACAATTTAAGAACGCGGACGAAGTCGCGGGCGTCCGCTAGTGAATGATATAAATTACCTACTACCAAACTATGGAACCTACTTCCTGCGACGGTGTTCTTTATTTAACTACAACATGGGATTATTCAAGGGGCGGACAAATAAATTCCTGAAAAGTCAGCAACGTATTGGTGGTGCTTCTGGTGCTAAAAATGTTCATTGGACGGCTGTAATCACTTAACACGAGGTGACTCGCCTACTAGTTTGCGCGCTATACACATAAAAAATCATGAATCATCAAGTTTTAAAGCTTTAAAGTTTAAATCCTCAATAGCCCAACGGTAATGGTGCGGACTGAAAACTGAAAGGTCGCAGGTTCGAGCTTCACCCGTTGCACTATCGTCGTACCCACTCCTAGCACAAGCTTTTCGCTTATTTTGGGGGCTTAATATACGTATTAGTTCAGCTTGGCTAATATTCTTCAATTAAAAAAAAAAGACGTGTGGCACTCGGGGACTGCCACGGTAAAGCTATTGCATAGCATTTTTTATCAACGCCATCTAGCGGTGAGAGGAGTCCCGTGTCAGGTTATTTTCGTTACGGAATTTCTGGATTCAGTCTCCACGCTCAAGGCCCGCGATAGAAGCTATGCAATAGCTTAAAAAGTTAATATAACACATGCTATAAATATTAACAGTTTTGTAGCTCGATGATTTATATAGTATCGTAAACGATACGCCGTAAATATATTGAAAATATTGCAATTATTCAGCACTTTGCTCGGTATCGCGATAAACGCGCTCGTTATCGGCGTTTTATCCCGTGCTCGTGGAACGCGCCTCCACTTCAACTTTGATATCGCTCATTATCTTTAACATACAAATTGTTACGGAGAAACGATTTCCTCTTACGGTGGCCTATTTTTTGGAATGTACATTAACTCTTTTTGTTGTCAAAGTAGAAAAGGGGAGATGTATAGAAGAACCTGCTGTGAAGAACCTATTGTTTAGTGAGAAGAATCCATACAATACGAAGTAAGTTTAAATACCTATTCAATAACTCCGAGCAATCACACTATCACAATAATATTATAAAGGCGGTATGTGTGTGCCCACCTTACCTTAATCCACGCGGACGAAATTAAGGTTCGTTTCTCGCGGGAACTCTTTAATTTTCCGGGATAAAATGTAGCCTATGTGTTAATTATAGGTGTGTGCTATCTCTATTCCAAAATTTCAGCCAAATCATCATTTCATTATTGTAGCGTGAAGGAGTAACACACACACATACACACACAAACTTTCGCCTTTATAATATTAGTGTGATAGGAAAAGATAAGGATGGGGAAGAAGATGCTGCAAAATTATTATTAAAGATATGAAAATATACAAACATCTTAATAATTTTGAGCTATACAATGCGAAAACCTTACGAGGGTACTCAGAATTTCCTTGTAAGTGGGATCTCTAAGTTGATGACGCTAAAATATGTAATGGGGTTACTGCGACGGTTCTGAGGGACGAATTTTTCGGAAATTATTACGCTATAAACTTAAATTGTATTTTTTGTATAGAAAGAAAGAAAGAAACGTTTATTTTATAAATTGTGACATACATCACCAGATTAGATTGTCCCGGCGCCTATACCACTTGAGCATTAAAGACAAAAGGCGTCAAATAGAAGAAGCGCCGGAACAACTAAGTCATATGTGGAACCACCCGGCAAAAAGGTCCCAACTCGGCAAAATGCTGTATGCTTTGTACGTGCACAAGAGCATACAGCGCTGATTTTCAGCCACGACCCTGATTCGGGTGTCGCCACGGAATTCTGCATCGTAGCTGTTTTACCTATCTATAACTAAAATATCTACTAACGAACTAAAATAAAAGTGCACTTAAATAGTAAAGTATAGGATGCAGATGTTTGTGTTACCATGTTGTCCTCATAATATTATGTAAAGTGTATGTTTTTTTCTTAAGGTTGAGTAGCTGTTGTAAGGAAAACACTTAACAACAAAAATAAGTAAAATGTCAAAATATTGGTAACAGTTTTTACTTTCAGTATTCCCGGAACGATTCCAAATATAAACAAAACTTTCAATTGTATTGTTTTGTATTTAATCAGCATTGAGTTTGCTATTTCCGAGACAGGGTATCGTTAGGCTTTAGGGCGTGTGTCCACTACTGTCGTCATCTAGAAAACAGATTATTTCGGACGAAATCTTCTCGTTTGCGGAATTTTTCTGCTTCGAACATTGCTACAACCTTAAACGCTTGCTATCCTGAAACGCTTCCTTTTCCTTTTCCTGGCTTGATTTGCTGAATTTATGGGTGTCTTGCTACAACAATGTATTTGAGTCAATGACGAGAGAGTTACGGCCAATCACAGGTGATTGCGATCGTGACACTGTAGCTGTCATTTTTAGGGTTCCGTACCCGAATGGTAACCAACGGGACCCTATTACTAAGCCTCCGTTGTTCGTTCGTCCGTCCGTAAGACTGTCTATCAGCAGGCTGTATCTCACGACCGTAATAGGTAGACAGTTGAAATTTTCAGAGAATGTGTATTTCTGTTGTCTCTATAACAAAAAATAATGATAATAAAAATAAATTAAAAATTAAAGGGTAGCCCCTACAAGAAACGTGTTTTTTCCCCGGTGTTTTTTGATACGGAACCCTTCGTATGCGAATTCGACTCACATTTGATTTTTTATTTTTAGATAATGACGACAGCTATGGACGAAAGCCCTTAGTCAGAATTAACTAACGAGTTCGTTATAATTGTTTTACTTAATTCATTAGTTATCCAAAGTAAAGTCGTTATCTACAAGGAAGACGTTGAAACTATTTTGAAGGGCATATTGTGGGTGGTAAATTGGGCTATTAGGAAATCTACTATGGCCGCAGCCGCAAACAACAACACCTACCTACCCCCTCTAATGCTGAGATCTATAGAGCGTGCTCTGGGCTAGCCTAGACCTAAGATAGAGTTAAAACGAGACACAAATATGCTCTGTCATAAATCTAGCCTAGACTTAAGATAGAGTTAAAATGAGACACAAATATGCTCTGACATAGAATAGAATAGAATAGAAATATTTTTTATTCAAATAAACTTTTACAAGCACTTTTGAATCGTCAATGAATCTACCACTGGTTCGGAATGCCTTTCCTGCCGAGAAGAGCCAGCAAGAAACTCGGCGGTTGCTCTTTTCAAAAAAATAAAAATTTTACAATTGTTATTGAAACTATGCTATGTATTCAGTGCTTCCACGATGAAATTTCCTGAGTACAATACAGGTAAAAATAAATACAATACAAATACAAATAAATACAATCCAATACATGTTAACACAGGCAGGCAAAAGCAGACCCATTCCCGTTGGTGGCACCCGTTCACGAGCATGACGCATGATCCAGCCATTGCTTCGCTCAACCATATTTGAGGGAACGTAACAACCCGCACTACACGACACCACCACAGAAACTTTAAAGAGAGCATGACATACTTAGGCTACCCATGTTAAGGCATCGAATTGAATACTAATATATCTGTCTCGTTTTAACGCTGTCTTGAGTCTGAGCAGAGTGAGTGTGCGGTCTATAGAAATATTCAAATTTGACTTGTATCGGATACAAGACACAAAAGTGTCCACGTTTGCGCAACGCCTAAGTAAGTATCTAATCTAATCTATCTAATTACTATCTCCTAACATTTCCTAGAGTGAAGTGAAATATTAGCCGTTATTTTTTTATGTATGAACTGATAGACGTCAATAGCTGGACGTAGGTCTCTTGCACAGACTTCTACATGTTTCGTTCTCGCGCCGCCTGTGTCCAGCGCGGCTTGCTGCGACTCGTCTTAGATGTCGTCGGTCTACCTAGTGCTCTTCAAACACTGTGCTTTCCAGTGTGGGGTCGCCACTTGGCCCATCCACTATTAGTTCTTTTTCTTACGAGTGTAAGGAAGTGCGGGTCAACAGTCAAACTCACCTGCTTTTGTAAAAATTGTTTGGACTATGCCTACAGGATAGATAAATTTTTGTGTGCTTTCCAAAGCGTATAACATAGTTCTTGTGAGAGGTTGCTCGCGCCTGACCGCTCCCACTTAGGCTCCTGACAGACAATATGCACGCTTATGCAATGTGCAAGTACACGATGTAACCACAAGTAAAGCTTACGCGCCCGTGAATTGCAAGAAATATACCTTTGGTTTGAAGGATTTTTTCAGCAAAATTCAACCCTGAAGGGTCGGCGAAACTGTCAACCATGAAATTATTAATTTACTACATCCCACAAAGCAAGTGTTCTTGTGTCGTAGCGATATGTAAATTTTATGGCGTAACATGTTATTTTATCATTTTTAGGATTCCGTCCGTACCCATAGACTGCCAAAGGGATTCTATTGCATACAGCCTCCTCTATCTGTCCGTCTGTCAGCGGCTGTATCTCATGAATCGTAATACTTGATATTTTCAGCTATTGCCGCTATAACAGCCTTCGACCATTTAGCCGGGACGAGCCTTTACGCAGATTTAGTACTGAATATATTCTGCCACTTTCTGCGAGAGGTTAGGTAATCACGTACAGCCTACGTAGGTACAGCACACATTTACTCACTTCCGCACACTCTTGTAAAAAGCTTAATGCCTCTATGAACGCACACTTACTCAAAAGCTGTCACACTTACAAGCTGACACGTATGTTTGTACATGTACTTCGGCAGAGGGGAATGCGTGCGCTTGCCAAGTCTGGCTAAGTGGTCGAATATAACAGCAAAAAAACGAAATTAAAAAGGGTCTCCATACAAAAAAAAATGTTTTTGCACGATCTTAATAATAGCTCGTGTTAAATCTTTTACGATGGTGTAGAACCCGTCGTATGCGTGTCCGACTCGCACTTGGCCGGTTTTTACCCTCACTTGACTGCTGTAAAACGTTTGTAAATATTCATACAGGAAATAAGTCCATCGCCTCGAGGACACATAATATAATATTATATTTTTGGTATATATGGTATGGCCTTTTGTTTAAGTTTTAGTTTACTTTATATTTATTCATTATTTAGATTCTAATTTTTCTGAAATTAAATTGGAAATAGATTTTAATTTTTCTAGGACATAGGTGCATAATAAAAAATCGATCAATACGAGTGTAACTTACCCGCACTAAGTTTTCCGAACCTTAGAAGAAAACTTATAAGTAACAAATTGTTCACTTGATTAAACTGACTACCCAGTCCCTTACACAAAAGTGTAAGTTTTTTCTATTCTACTAATAGAATAGAAAAGGTATAAAGGTAATAGGTACCTATTTGTGCTATGGATATAAAAACGTATTTGCTATTATTTTTATTAGGGAACTGATCCAAATAAGTCAATAGTATTAGTATAAGTACCTACAGTTATTTACTGAACTACGCAGCAGTTAAGAAAGCAGTTTTTTAACGAATTCGCTACGCAACCCTAAAATATTACCTATTGTTCCTTCAATGCAGATTTTTATTTCTCTAGAATGGTCGCTATAGTTCTTCAGATTGTTTACCATTTTGAATAGTTTTGCCTTTCAATTTCAAAATTACAAACTGTATACATATTTTATACACAGTATTTTATAGTTAGTTAAAGATAAGAAAGCAAAGGAATAAAGTATCATAACGATTGAACTTTCAAAATAGTAGTAGGTACCTAGAGTAGTCAGTAAGGATTCGAAATGCTTTGAGGAAACGGGTACCTAACTCCCAGTTCAGTATCAGGAACAAGCAGTAATAAAATCTTATGGGTGTTTCTACGAGCTTTTTAACATTCAAAAGGAGGATCCAATACAGTGTAAGTTTACTAAAGTACCTACCTAAAATGGTTTGTTCGAGAAGCAAGAAGTACTCGTGCACTCATTGTTGTTCAACTACAAGATGTAACTGAATTTACCACTAAGTTTCAAGTTCTAATATCTTGTCATTCTTGACATATGGCTCAAATTAAAATCTCCACTTTGAAAGCCCCCCATTTCGTCAAATTTAAGGGAAAAATTAAAAAAAAAAAAATTTATACTCTGTTCAAAGTCGTCTTTAAAAAGATATATCGCAAGTCTATGTAACGCAACAAACAAAATTTTACTTCAAACACGCTTCTATGAGAGCCCCCCTGAAATAAAGCTTTTTATATTTTTTTATACAATGTTCGGCTGAAGGCCATCAGTTTACATATTATATTTAAATTTGAAGTAATTACGTTCAGTAATTCAGAAGTTATAGGGCTCTGACAGACATACTTCTCTGTCCAGTACAGACAAGCGCAAATTCACCCTAGTTGACTCAGAGAACTCGTTTCGCTCGTTCAAATATTAGTTGGATTTAAGAATATTAGTTAGATATAAGGAAGATTGTTAGGTTCAGCGACTTTTCGGATTTTAGTTTAGAAGACGTTGAACCTGGATGAAGCGTCAACTTTCGGCTTTATTAACCACACGATGTGTGAGATAGGTACATATATTAGGAGTATAGCACTTGAGGAGCTCATTATCGCAATTAAGATGTTAATTAATATCTAGAGTAGATACCAAGACCTATTATTAACTTACCTATCACTGAGAGGCATCTTGATCATATTATCTTATAGCATAACACTATAATTACCTAAATAGCCTAATTGAAATAAAATAAATTTTTGACCGAACGAAGCGAGGTCTCTGAGTCTACTTGATTGAATTTGCACTTGTCCGTCCGTCCGTCCGTCCAACGTACAAAAATATGTTTTTTTTAATTTTTCCCTTAAAATTGACGTAATGGGGGGCTTTCAAAGTGAAAATTTACTTTGAGCCATATTATTTCAAAAACTATTAGAACCTGAAACTTGGTTGTAAATTCAGTTATATCCTGTAATTGATCAACAAATACTAAAATTAGATAAATATTAAAAAGAAACGAAATTATTTAACTTTTAATGCTAATAGATTCTATAGCTTCACAATAATGCTAATAGATGGCGCTGTATTTGCCATCGGTAAAACACAATTATTAATGGGATACCGCGAGGTCTCAGTTCGGGGCGAACCACTAGTTATCCAAATTAATGCCTGTTGCATATACCTATTTATATTATAAACTTACGAGTTAGTAATTCAAATGGGAAATGGACCATATTTTCGAAAAATTTTCGCATCGCAACTTGAATAGGTAGTCATCGCTTATAAAATATAAAGTAAGAAGTAACATAATAAGTGAAAAATTATACTTCTGTAGATAAATGAGTCCACTTTTATAAACTTTCCTACTCGGAGAGTTTAACTTCGGACTGGCCCAGTAGGTATTGTTGTGCGATTTGTCTGTTTGGTCATAGTTTCAGTCAATAAATATCCATGGATAGACCTTTTCTAGAGCTTGCAACTTTTTTTTGGTATTGATACCATGCATACACATATTTCGGGTATAATATAAAATCACGTCTTTACTTAGTGACACTGAACTTTCTAACGTCCGATTCCTTTATTCAATCTTTCTGCAATCTGTCAATAGCAAACGTTGAAGACAAAAAGTCCATATTTATAGCTGACCTTGACTAATACTTTCCTCATCCCTCCAAATAGCTTGTGATAGGTGTGCGTGCGACAATAGTGCAACGGGTGGAGTCGAATCTGCGACCTTTCAGTTTTCAGTCAGCGGCTTTAACCGTTGGGATAACGAGCCTTAATGCGATTGTGATCGTCACATTGATGCAATTACTTTTAGACAATCCCACAGCGGGTGTCAGAGGACATGTGCGATCTCTAGGACTGTTTAACCCTCAACTGGTTTAGGAGTCAAGGCGCATTTACAACGCATAAAAACTGGCAGCATGTTAAATCTGGTTTAGAGAAATAAGCAGCCCTTGGATTTGCCGGATGAATATTTATGAGTGCTCCGCATAAAATGGTTTTATAGGGTTAAAAATTATAATAAAGTATTGCGTCATAAAATCTGCATATTATGACGCAAGCACAGTACATTTGCCGGCCGTAAATTAATAATTTCATGGATGAAGGTACACACCCTGCGATCGATCCGGCTTTTTGTAAACGAACCGAACTCACAAATCTTACTTGATTGCTTCATTAATGAGGCGAAATGGTTGTTTAGATCATGTAAAGCTTACTTTACTACCTCCATTACAGGTTTCGACCAATAATAATACCTAATATTATTATCTATCATTTTTTATTTTCACACACATTTACATTATATTATCTTTACAAATGTTTACAAAAATACATTATATAACTATTATAGCATCATCAAAAATAAATGAATGGGTCCCACTTGCTGCGGGGTAGGACCCAAGCGGCCAGTGGTCAGGGCTCCAGAGTGAGGAACCTCCTCACAATGCGTGCCGTCTCAAGGAGTACCGCCTTCTGTATCCTGCCCTTGATCCAAGTACTAAGCGAAAGTTTCTTAAGGAGTTTATCGAAACTTACCTATCTAATTATTATTAGCATAAAAAATATGGGTAGGTATATATATAGAGCCAAAGAAAAATATAATACACATAAATATAGTACACAGGTAAATAAACTTATAAAACACTAGTAGGGCGCGTGGGTGCGCGGCTCGCTAAAGCGAACCGCGTGTTTTCTGTCCACCAAATAGACCTTCGGGTCTTGATCATCTTTTTCCAAGAAACCACTCTTCCATCTTTAAAAGTGTCCGACAAAATTTGTACGGCCGCCATCTTGAATCCGCCATTTTGGTGTTTTTTTTCAGCTCACTGCTAATTGGATGAGGTTTCGAGTGACTTTTGTTTGAGCAGCCCCCACCTATCGAAAATCCTGGCCGTGCTCTTTACCCGTCTTCGAAATCCTCAATCATCAGCTCCCTCCATATTTTTTATCCAAATGAATTTTTGTCCTCTATACGAAACCATCAGCGGAAAGGAACGTATCAAATCCTTGCATACATTTTATATGAAAAAAATAAAATCCACCATCTTCAATTTTTTTCTATTCATCACGTAGACCATCGGGTCCTGATCATCTTTTTCCAAGAAACCACTCTTCCATCTTTCATAGTCTCCAAGATAGACACCGACGAAATTTGTAAGGGCGCCATCTTGAATCCGCCATTTTGGATTTTTTTTCAGCTCCCTGCTAATTGGATGAGGTTTCAAGTGACTTTTGTTTGAACACTCTCCACCTATCATCGATATCCTGGCCGTGCTCCTCACCCGTCTCCGAAATCCTCAACCATCAGCTCTCTCCATATTTTTTCTCCATATGAATTTTTGTCCTTTATAAGAAACCATCAGAAATTTTGAAAAGAAGCCGCATAAAGTCTTGCATATATTTTGTATGGAAAAAAATAAATTCCGCCATCTTGAATTTTTTTTCTGTTCATCAAGTGGACCTTCAGCTCCTGATCATCTTTTGCCAAGAAACCACTCTTCCATCTCTAATACTCTCCGAAATATACACCGACGAAATTTGTATGGCCGCCATCTTGAATCCGCCATTTTGGAGTTTTTGTTCGGCTTTTTGCCAATTGGATGAGGTTTCGAGTGACATTTGGTTGAACACCCCCCACCTATCTTCGATACCCTGGCCGGTGCTCCTCACCCGTCTGCGAAATCCTCAATCATCAGCTCTCTCCATATTTTTGTTCTGAATGAATTTTTGTCCTCTATACGAAACTGTGAGTGAAAAAAAAATTTTCCATACAAAATTTTACAGGAGAGGTGATCAATGAGTCAGTCAATCAGTCAGTGAATCAGCACGAGTAGCTATATATATAGTAATTACTTCCATAAATAAATACTAACGTTCACATGAAAAGAATATTAAAAATTAAACTTTAACATTGTAATGTAAGTAGGTATGCAATTTTCAACTGATCCATCATCTCGTCGTTAAATGATGCTTTTATGTTTAAATAGGTATTTTCCGTTTAAATCTTTTATGTAAAGGCTTATACATTTCCGTACGCCAGCTCATAATTTAATTAGGACGAATATACGATAATAATATGTTCAGATTGATTGAATAAATAATTATTCAATCAATCTGAACATTTATGTATTATTATGTACATACTACCGAGTAAGTTAAGTTAAGAGCTCCTTTGGAATATGGGATCTTGGAAAAGTAGATCAACAATTGTCATGTGTCACTACTAGATGTCGCTAACAGTTGCTAAAAAACTGATTGAAGAAGTAGATACATATAATAATATGATATACCTGTCACGAATTTCGCGGATGACGTGTGGTTCAACTTGACCGTAGTGGTCAACAAGGTCAGGGCGCGATTTGTGTGGGATGTGGGTTCGAATCCCGCCGGCCTCAGAATTTTTGATATGTAATTAAAAAATTCGGATAGTGTAGGTTAACACTTAAATAAAATATAAAAAATTGAAGTTTGTAGGATTCGTCAGAATTTGGACTCGCTAATAGATTATGTAAGATATCAAAGTTCAAATCAGCTGTGTAAAGTTTTTAATATCCAGAATCTAATTTATCAAAATTTATGATTGATACTGATAACTGATTTTAATAGGTATTTAATATTATGCATTATGAATAAAGTTATTACATTTTTACTCACAAAACCAAACCCTTAAATAAGGTACGCACAAACTCCAAAATAAGTTACATTCTATTGACCTTATTGTTTATTATTTATTACTGCAATCTTTAGGTTCAAGTTCACACCATTAAGATATAGACTATTCTTTTTCAGACAATTTATATGCGTATAATGAAAATAAAGACAAGGGTGCTGGATACTTGTTTGCTACCTTCAATAACTTACGCGTGCCAAACTTGGAAATACACGGTTCGCATAAAAAATAAAATCAGGTCATGCCAAAGAAGTATGGAGAGAAGTGTTCTGAAGATTAGAAAGATTCACAAAATTCGTCACACCACTATAAGGCAAAAAACAAATGTAACAGATGTTCTCCATTACTCTCTAAAATTAAAATGGCGATGGGCAGGTCACGTGGCGCGGATGGGGGACAACCGCTGGACGTCTAGGCTGACGTCGTGGCCGGGTCCTGCAGGTCACAGGAAAGTAGGCAGACTATACGCAAGGTGGACCGATGATCTGTTAAAATGCGCTGGCAAACGCTGGTTTCAGATAGCACAAGACAGGGATAAATGGTCCTCTCCGGAGGAGGCCTTCACCCTCACCTAGAGGGGTTCTTGTTCATTTAGTTTAGGATTAGGTAATAAAAATGAATTAAGTAGATTGTAAGATTATATAGCTTATTATAAAATAGTTAACACATTATGTCAAAATTTTTTTTTGCTAAACAAGAAATAAAAGGCTTTTTTATTTTTATTTATTTATTTATAATGAACCACTAACAATATGGTGGCGAAAAAACTGTTGTTTATATTATAAAGGTGCAGGAGACCCCTATGTGTTCAAACCATGTTTTGCTAAACATGTTCGGTTAGCTTGTATTTTTAGAACTTGGCGCAAAAGTAGACTTTTGCTTATATTTTCACGTCAATATTTTCCCGGCCCGCACGACCCGGCGCTATAGGCGCTATAAGAAGCTAATCAAAGGACAACTATTTTTAGTATTGAGTGGGATCTCAAGATTAGGTAGGAAGGCAAAAAGAAAATTATCTTGTTGCTTCTATTTCGAATCATATTTTCGCTGAATTGGATGTAATGCCTTTAACAGAAATCTATTTTGTAATAAGGGCCAGGGCAGAGGCAAACTTTTAGCAGCGTCGATCGGCGTTTTTGTGATTTTCTGTCGCTTTTTGGAAGCTCGATGATGCGTTGGAACGCAAAAAGATCGAAAATCATAAAAAAACTTCAGCTATTTCGTTATATTTATTTCCAAGTGGAAGTTTGCTAGTCCTTAAATACATGCGTCTCAAAGTTACCTATTCATTAATCGATTCTAATTTTATTTCGGTCCTCAAAATATAAGTTAATTACGTATCTATTAACATCTCTCTTTCTGTATGTTTTTGTACGAATTCAACGTAGTTCCTGGGAAAAATACATCTGATATTATAATATCATACTAATTAATGTAAGGATGTCAGTTATTATTGAATTAAGTTGTTTTCGTTCCTGTACCTACTTCCATAATATTCCATAATATTATACCATTACTAGCTGATGCCCACGACTTCGTCCGCGTGGATTTAGTTTTTGAAATTCTGCGGGAACTCTTTGATTTTCCGGGATAAAAAGCGGTCATGTCACTCTCCAGATCAACTACACCCATGAAAATAATCACGTCGATTCGTCGCTTTGTTGCGGCGTGATTGAAGGACAAACCAACAAACAAAGACACTTTCGTGTTTATAATATTAGTAAGGAAGTAAGGATTACCCTAGCTTTTGCCACGTGATAACTTCCACGTGGAGTTAGGTTTATTAAAGTCCCACGGGAATCGTTTGTTTCACCGGGATAAAAGTAGCCTACGATACTCTCCTGCACTGGTAGCATGGGCAGGAGATAAAAGTTTTATCCCCCGATTTTATCCACTGACAGGGGATAAAATTATTTTGTCCCTATGCTAAAGCATGGCGACAGAGGAGAAGGCGATGTATATTTCTATAAGTATATCCATTGAGTGTTATTTCCACCGCTGTGCCCATGCTCGACGGGTGGATAAAGCTAAGCGAGGGGATAAATGTTTTATCCTTTTCCCGGGGATAAAATTTCTCCCGTCCATGCTACCAGCACTGGTCCTCAACTACCTATATCCATGCAAAAAAATCTTGTTGATCCGTTGTTCCATTTCTGTGTGACTGAAGGATACACCAACAACCAAACATACTTCCACATTTTTCATCCTCTGATAGAAAAACATACTTTGTCCCAAAAAGGAAGAAAAAGGAGAGTTTTAAAAACTTTAATCCATTAAGTTCCATTTTCCTCGAAATTTTCATCTAAATTAAAAATAAATAATGTAGTATCTTTGTAGTATTAATTACTGCCTTCTTTAAGAATTTTGACCCACTTTTCTCAGAAAGGGTTCTTTTTACTGTATTAATTGAATCACATTTTTCAATGCTAAAAAAGGTTCGATTAATTTTTAATTTCTTATTTTTTCGCTTGAAAAAGTCATTAATTAAAGTAATTAATAGTCTACGCTATGCAAAACTATTCCTTTTTTTAATAATCGTAGAAGACGGTACACTAACAATAGTAACCAAACAAAAATAAATAACTAATTTAAAGCTAACAAAAACATTCGAAACGTAGCAATAATAAAACTTTGGTAGTGACAATTGCGAGCGGTACGTTTCTAACTGTACTAACCGGTTCTGACTTGAGGTGCGGTGCGGGGAAGCGCGAGGTGAGGTAGCGGCCAACTTGAGATGGAAGGGTAGTAATAAATAACGACGTCCAATAACCAATTGCGAACGTCTATTTTCATTAGTGAGTTGTTTTTAAGAGTTTTAAAAATAAAAATACCAATGTACAGCATGTAACGGAATGGAGGTATCAACCCTGAAGGCGGTGAATGTGCTCATGAAACTGAACAACTTTCCCCAAAGAACATAAAAATCAAAAATGTTGACCTCCCATAGTAAATCAATCAGCTGGTTGTGAATTTTGTAAGGGAGGTCCAAATTTTTTTTTCATATTTCGACCTATGTTCCTTGGGGAAACTTGTTCAGTTTCATGAGCACATTCACCTCCTTCAGGGTTGACACCCCCCTTCCGTTAGATCTTGTATAATAAGGTTTAAAGAAGTTTCATCGTCTTTAGTAATCTCTGTCTTTAATTTGATTTTTTGGCGTATTGTTTAACAAACTCTTGGATTTTTTTGTCATATTTCCCGTCGGGGTTGTGGAGCTGGTTCAACTTCTTCCACTCTTCAGGCATCTTCTGCATCACTGCCTGGGTCATGGTGGCGACAAGGATCTTCTGTTTCTCTGAACATTTACTACAGCTGTTTTGTAGAGCGTCAGGAATCATTTCTGTGAAGAAAGATAAGCTTAAGCAATTCAGATTCTAGTACCATTCAATTCCATAATTGCATACATAGACAATAAGGATGTTATGAAATATAATTAACTGCTAGTATCACCACAAATGGCGTACGAAAATTTAATAAACAATACTAATAAAATTCAAGAATCAATCAAAAAGTTATATCAAAAGTAAGCTAAGTAAAAAATTAATAAAATAAAATTATTTTTTTAATTTAAAAAAATTAATTAGACTTTGGACTATTTTATGGAGTTTCGTTAGCATCCACGCACGCAGCTCTAACTCTATTACTATACAGAATAAACTGATCTAAGATAAAATGCTAACTTAATTAATTAATCCAATTGGGTATTTTACTACATTTTTAATTATTTATTTAAAATAAAGGTTTTTAATATTGTAACATAATTTAATTATTTTTAAATATTTTAACCGCTAGACTCAAAAATATAGAAGCTTTAAAGTTTCCTGTTAGAAAAAGAAAGCGCTATTGCGGCATGACGTCACATTTCAGAAGCTTTACACTCTTCTCTATATAAAATTTCGTTTTAGAAAGAGACGGATAGAGACGCAGTAAAACAGTTTATAACTTATTAATTTTTTGACGGATTATTCTTATACGTTACATTTTCGATTGTAATTAATAAATATAAATTTTGACAACAGTCTAATACCCAAAAACATTTACGACGATTCGAAAGCACTTAGTAAAAGTTTACTTGAAAAAAAAAATCTATTCTTTTCATTATATTCTATTACGGAATATTATTATTTACGGAACCCTCTGGTAGTAGGATAGACAATATACTTACTCTTGATATCAGAGCCCTGACGGGTGCACTTCCCGGTACCAAGAAAGCATTTCACTTGGGTGAACAAGAGACGATGGTTATTAATCACTTCATCGATGTCGAAGTTGTCGTAGCGGCTGTAATCGTCGTTGGGAACAGCGCTGACGAAGGTAACGAAGGCTAGGAATACTAAAACTTTCATGGTTAACTCCATGAAAAATTAGTGTAAAGTTTTAAAATTAATGAACTCCTCAATGGACCTGTAATAATTTCGATAATAATATATTTATCTAGGGATTTCGGAAAAATCTATCAAATGCATGTAGCCCTTGCAATGCCCTGACGGGGCTTCATGTCAGTGCCATTTTTAAGATGATGAACGAGTCATGAATGTGACTAAATAAATAAATAAAATAGTTTAATAATAATTAACAATTATTTCTTTCCTAATTGAAAATTTTTTAATGAAAATTCTCGTTGGAAAATTTTTCCATATAAAATAAATAGGCAAAAGTTAAACTTACTGGGCAAATCACAAAAGAAATATGTATAGTTAAACCCACCTTCCGCGTTTTGCACTTATTTTGATATGTTTAGAAATTTTAGTTCTCAATCTTTTATACAAAGCTTAGAATAGAGTCCTTGAGTTGAATAAATGTAAATACGTTTCGTATGGATGCATGTACGTCAGTACGAGATTATGCACACCGAAGGGGAACAAAAAATACATAAAATACAGAGTTTCAAACAGGCACTTTACATACGAAACTTACATTAACCCTTTTCACGTCAAACTCGCGAGCCAAATACATACCGTATATCTAGACAATACAGCAATATTGTTTAGTAATGTAATTTGTAAAGTCGACATCTCCTGAGGATGCTCCGGTGTCGGGGCGAAACGTGCGTCGAGAGTAATATAAAAGTCTTGTGTGGTGGTGCATGTGAGTGGTGGTGGCATTGCTTGCTTGGGAACTTTGCTTTCTTGCTTGGTTGGGGAGGTAAGCGGTGCTTAGCTTGTAACTGCATGTTTGACCATACATATGCCCTCGATGGGCATCGAAAGTAGACTCGGTACTAACTAAATATAAGTGAAATCCAAAACTTTTTTTATTGCAGTACTGAGTACACTAACTGTGCAAGAAAACCTTGTAAGTACTTTTCTGATTATTATGATATTTGATGATCGCTGCACTTCTCGTGGAAAAAAGTACATATAAGAAAATTATTAGTAAAAATAAAATATGAAGTGATCGTACGCTTGCAAACCACCTTACATCTAATAAAAAGGAAATTCACTAATTATAAAAATACGAAGTATAATTAATAAAATTTATTTATAAATATATTACGTACATATAATGGTAGTGTTCTTGTATATTCAATAAGAACAGTGCTATATTTATAGAACACTGTGCATAATTATTGTACAAGTTTTTTACTAGGTATATAATGAAGTATGCTTTAAACCTTACACTCAATTAAACAGCTACATCCTCTTTTTATGGATCTCTTCCCAAAATATGCCAAACGGTAACCCTATTAAAAAGCCTATTAATTAGTAGCCCGTTGAAATTTTCACAAAATACGTAAAACTATAGCCTCTATCACGGTAATAGATAGTAAAAATTCATTTTCTCTTTCTTTATCAAGCGATAGAGATCCAGGGCTGAACTCTCTCTCTCTCTCTTGTATGGACTTCTACGCTGGGTCTTGCGTTGCACGTATTCAAGGGCTTCCTACTTGCTAATAAAAATTATACAAGATTTAAACCTGAGTGGGGAACAAAAAATCCGGGACATTGTATTTTTAACGTTATTTTATACATAATATTATTACGTCCATTTCCATCAATTTGAGCTCCACTCAAATAAAGTAAAACTTAGCTTTTTTAGATATTTGCAGCTTTGGGCCATTTGGCTTTATTATAATAATTATTATTGAATGTTTAGTAATTATTATGTTTATTAAGGAGCTGTCAACTCAGGAAACTGGTAAAAACAGGGATTTTAAAATTTAGTATCCAACAAACTGTAGCATAATTATTTTATACGTAAAAAAATATATGACATTTTCAAGACTGGTTATTTTTTTTACGAGACGTTTCTTCCACTTCACCACTACACCGCGTCAGTGTCGATCAAAACGTTACAGAGGATGGATCTGTATCGCGTTTGTCTTGCGCGTTCTCTCTCGATCTACATTAATTGTATGAAGAATATTGGAAGTACTACGAGTAGTGAGGAGAGCAAAACTCTTGATTTTGTGCTCTGACATACAGTAAGACAGACGGATAAGAGAAATTTCACCATAGCAACCAAGACTCCGAGACAGGCGCCACCACCGTTACAGCGCCTTAATGTTATCACCTATTGTGATGGGATGCGAAGGAACCCTTTCTGTGCGAGTCCGACTCGTAATTGGCCGGTTTGATTTAAAGTTGGTAGTTAACAATTTATGCTTATAATAACATAATGCTGTTGTTTTTGTTGGGACGTTATCAGATTCGCAATCACAGTATAAAACCTTGTATTCTACCTACTTACAACTATTGCGTCTTCTTGATAGCGTCCGATTGGTGTCCGACCGAACCTTCGGCTTTAGCTTCGGTCACCTTTGGGCATCTTTGGCTCCATCCGAAATGGGCCCAAGTTCTGACCGAAACCGAAGGTTCCTAATATGCGCTGAAATTGAACGAACTGTTTTCTTTTCGTCTAGGAAACCTTTTTTGATTTGTCTGACTTGTGTGCGATTTTACATTTTACAGGGGAGCGTTTTGAAAGCATAAATCTTAAATTCTCAGTCATGTCTTAAAATGAGTATCTTAATATTAGTATTTAATTCGATGCCTTAACATGGGTAGCCTAAGTATGTCATGCTCTCTTAAACATTTCTGTGGTGGCGTCGTGTGGTGCGGGTTGTTACGTTCCCTCAAATATGGTTGAGCGAAGCAATGGCTGGATCATGCGTCGTGCTCGTGAACGGGTGCCACCAACGGGAATGGGTCTGCTTTGAGTCTACCCATCTTAGCATGTGTTAGGTTGTGGTAGGTGTGCATTTCTGAAACCTCTTTGTGGAAACACTGTGTGCATAGCATAGCTTTGTTAACCATTGTAAAATTTTTTTGAAAAGAGCAACTGCTGAGTTTCTTGCCGGCTCTTCTCAGCAGAATCTGCATTCCGAACCGGTGGTAGATTTATGACGTGTCATAAGAGCTACAAGTTGGCCTACATGAAATAAATAAATTTTGATTTTTTTTTGTTCAATATTGTTAACTTATATATTATATCTATATATTTTTTTAAAGGTTACATTTTGTAAACCTAATTTACCACAGTACTGATATCTCCATTCAATTTTTTTAATGCAAGATAGGTAGGCTTTATGATAATTCTTAGATTCGGAATTAGAATAAATTAGAATTCTTAGATTTTCCGGGGTAAAAAGTAGCCTATGTCACAATCCAGGTCCTCAACTATACCCATGCAAAAAACCATATCTATCCGTAGCTTTGTTGCAACGTAATTGAAGGACAAACCAACAAACAAACACACTTTCGCATTTATATTAGTATGGATACTCGTAATCAAGCCTGGCGATGACCATATGGCCAATATGACCAGTCCTGATGGCCTGATTTTTTTCAATTTCTTCAACATTTTCACATGTTGTTTTTTTTCTTTTTATTTTAAACTTAACTTTGTACTGACCTTAATCTCAAGCGATATTAAATAAGAGCAATTTTGCCTGCGTAAGTGAATCTTCGCTAAGTCTTCAGGCGCGGCGATCTTGTCTTGTGCATCGCGTTCGTATTCTGAAGAGCCACCCTAAATCTTGTTCGTTCCGAGAGATTTATAACCGACTTCCAAAAAGGAGGAGGTAATCAATTCGGCCGGTATCTTTTTTTTTTCTATGTATGTCCACCGATTACTCCGGGGTTTCTTAACCGATTCACGCGATTTTCTTTAATCGACAGAGGAAGCTCGCGAAATGGTCCCCTAAAATTTTTTACCTTCAACTCCTCAAGCCTTATGCTGCAGGGGTACTTTCCCCCTAAATTAGGGATTTAGGAACTGTCGTTTACGAATTGGTATGTTTGGCCTAAGCATATACTAGATCATAGAGCTCCAGGTCTTACTCCTCAATCCTGATGCTATAGGGTACTGCTCACCTAAATTGTAGTGATTTAGGAACTGCTGATTATGAATTGTTATTGTATGTAATAACTTAATAAGCATAGACTACATCATGGAGTTGTAGGTTGTAGCTCCTCAATCCTGATGCTGCAGGGTACTGCCTACCTAAACTATGAGGACTTAGGAACTTTCGCTTGCGAATTGATATTGTTGATACCAAGCATAGACTACATCATGGAGTTCTAGGTTGTAGCTCCTCAATCCTGATGCTGCAAGGTACTGCCCACTTGACTTAGGAACTTTTGCTTGCGAATTGATATTGTTAGTATCAAGCATAGTCTGCATCATGGAGGTCAAGGTCCTAGCTCTTCAATACTGATGCTGCAGGGGTATTTTTTGTACCTCAAATCCTTATAAGTGTAACTCTCTGTGCGTACGCATGCGAAAGGATAGCGCTCAGCTAATGGTAAAACTAGGGATGCATGAAGTATCGATTTATCGATGAAATCTAGGTAACAAATGTACTTTATGAAACTCTATTGTCTGCTTTTAACTCGGCCGATATTATGTTTGATTCACATAAGAAATCACCTACGAGGTTGCGTGGATTTAGGATTATTTTTTGCGTAACTAATCAATTTTTTTAAACAAACTAAAGACATATTAAACATTTATCCTATGCTTCTTCGCCTTTACTTTTGCAAATATAGATTTTGTTATATCACGCTCGTAAGAAGTTTCATTAAAAGAGCTAAAACAGAAATATTTGAACGGTCATAACTTCCAAAACAAATATCATTTTATTATGGCAGAATTGGTAGCAGCTTGTTTACAAACATTCTAAAGGAAATAGGTCAACTCTCGTTTACTCCATGTGACATTCTTAGTCGGTTTTATGAAATTTCTTTTTGCTTTTAAGTGAAGTTCACTTTAAAGTTCTCGTTCTAGGCTTTTAAGGAAGTAAAAGTTACAGCTTTTATTGTGTAGCTGTTTAAAAAAGTACCAAACGTAATTACAGACTAATTCAGTTTACGCCGCGCTCTGCTCCAAATAAGCGAAAAGCTTATGCTAGGAATGGGTACGACAATAGTGCAACGGGTGGGGCTCGAACCTGCAACCATTCAGTTTTCAGTCCGTACCTTTAACCATTGGGCTATTGAGGCTTTAAACTTTGTTAGAAACTACCGTTCTAGGCGTTATAGTTATCGAACTATAGGCAACGGCTTTTGGTCAATAATAAAGACAGTTGTGGAAAATTAAGTTTTATTATCACTATGTATCACAAGTTTCCATAAGATTAAAACTCATTTGTTGTTCTTTGCTCACTTTTTGGTATAGACCTACGAAGGTCTCCTAAAACACAGCATAAAGAAGGGGCTCTTTACTCTGCGCCGAGTTTTTATTTATGCCTTACTGTATTTTTCGATGAATTCATTAAAGCCTTCGGTGTATTTGCCGTCGGGATTGAATTTCTTGTCCAACTTTTCATAGTGTTCGGGGATTTTCTCCTTCATTGCTTTCATGACCTTGGCAACTTGGACCTTTTGATAATCTGAACAATCGCCGCAGTTAGTTCTCATAGCATCGGGCATCACAGCTGTGGAGAAAAAGAATAGGTTGAGAGAGAGAATAAACGGCAAAAAAGCGACACCGCATAAAAAAGAGTTTCGTGCCACCATCCTCTAATGTTCTTTGACAATTAAACCAACTTTGATATTCAAATTTAATATTAAAAATGCGAGTGTTTGTTTGATGGTTAGTCCTTCAATCGCGCAGTAGCGGATCGACGTTGTTTTTTGCATGAATATAGTTGGGAATTTGATGAGTGATATAGGCTATTTTTTATCCTAGAATAAACCAACTATTCGGGATTTTTATCATTTTAGGTAGTCATCGAATAATAATAATAAAAAAAATTATATATCTATTTATCTTTTGTGAATCGTCTGGGTAAGGTATAATAATGTTAGAGGTAATGAGAAGGAACTCACTCTTGATGTCGCTGGCTTCCGAAGTACACTTGCCCTCCCCTTCCCAGCATTGCGCCCATGAGGTCAGCAAACGGATGTTTCCGATGACCGGCTCAGCGTCGAAGTTTGATAATTTAGCATACACGTCTGACTTTGGCTTTTCGTCGGGACGCGCAGCTACAAAGGCTACCACGGCGAGGATCACTAGGAATTTCATGGCTTCAGGTTTAGGCTGAAAAATGAAAGTAAGATCCAGTTACCAACTTTGGTCATCGCTGCAATACTTAAACCGTTATTATCATTCATTTTAACCGATTACCGGGCACATGCGGGTTGCCAGAGTAGCTTATAATTTTCCCTATCTATCCCTTCCGGTTCGCGTTGGGTCAGGTTGGAGCGTGATGGACAGGATTCATTAGTGATCAACCCAAATGGATCGCTCAGTAGTGATCCATTTGGGTTGAGGATGATGATGATATTCTACCTGAGCATCACATCATATAAGCTATCGAAAAGTAAAAGACTTCAGTAACAAAATTAAGAGGAGGTTAAAAATATGATAAAATAAAAAACTAATAATACGAATATTATTAAGTAAAAATATTTATACAGTTAATATTAGTATCAGTACCTAAGTTCTTCGTCAAAATTTATAATGCACAACAGATATAATTATTTACAACATTGAATTCATTGCCCGTTAATGTAATCCAGATTTTAACAAAACTTAAATAATAACTTAAACCGGTGGTAGAGCCATAAGAGCTACAAGTTGGCCTACATTAAATATATAATGTTGAATTTGAACTTGAAATTTAATAATTTAATAGTTTTGAAAGAAAATTTAATCAAAAATAGGGATAAACGGTAAACCTAGGATATTATATTTGTTCACTAACAATTTAAAAATAGAACTCACAATTATGTAGGTAATATAATATTAATTATATAGATTGAGGCACTCTTTAATTAAATAATAATTAATAGGTATTAAGCACTTATATAATATATAAGTATTTAAGGTACCACTAAAGTTTATTAAAACATTTTATTAGGTGTGATACTAAATATCAAAAACAAATATTGAAATGAAAAGATCTCTCAAGAAAAAAGCTTCCATAAAAGTGAGGTACCTTTGCTACTACAGAGCTAATCACTAAAATATTCTATTTTATTTAAATATTATTATAAAGCAACTCACCTTCAGTGTTCTACAACTTAGTTCAATATGATGAGCTATTATGATTCCACTTCTTTTTATACTAATATAAGGTTCGGGTCCTTGACTGCCAGGTAGCGAACAGATTGACGTGACGTTACAAAAAACGGCTAAATAAATTTTTGGAGACCGAAATCATACAGGTTTTTCCTAAATCACCTGGGGAGTTTTTATTCATAATAATATTATCTCTTACGTCATTGATTTGAAGAAAATAATATTATTTGTTGTTTGTTGTTTTCAAAATATGTCTGCTATCAATGCTGTAAGAGACATGATAGCATACTGCACTCTAGAAGTCTAACAAGACAACTCAAAAGTAATGGATTTTAATTAAGAATTAAGTACACGTGCAGAAAGATGAGAAAAATTGATAGTTATCGCTTTGATCTGCTATTAAGTAAAAAGGCGGATTATATTTAAGTACAACAATAAATAATTTATTGTAATTTATTAGAAAGGTACCGTTTTGATTGGAATTCTTCAGGCTTTAGAGTGATCTATCTATAAGGTTAATTTTTTGGCGGGAAAACAAATTTTCCTATACACAGACTTAAATCCATGCGGACGAAGTCGAGGGCAATAAGATAGTCTGAAAAAATACCTATATTATTAATATAAGTATTTTACTTGTTAATAATTATTATTTACCCACATTGCAGAATTATCTAAATATAAACAAAAACTCAGATGATGCGCGAGATTAAAAAAAATTTCAATACACGAAATTGTTATGAACCAAATGTGACGTCAACAAACATGTAAATAATAATAGTTTTCAAGCTTCAACTAATCGGGAACATTAAATTTTTTGATATATAACGTCAGTTAACACATTTTGAAAGAGCCAAGATGGCGGCGTGTAAATTGTCACATTGTCACCATCGGATTGTAGTTAACGATAATAATAATTTGATACTTACTTTATTTTTTTATGTAATACTTATATATTTTGTAAATGATGAAATATAAATAAAAAAATACACGTATAACAGCATAACATTGACGATTGAAGATTCGTATTATTATCTATGCATCACTGCGATTTTGAAAAAACAAGTTTATTGTTAACAAGACTTATTTAAGTGCAACTGCCAAATAGCAATAATGGAAATTTTTGAAACAAGTACATCCATCACTTTTTTAACCGACTTCCAAAAAGGAGGAGGTTATCAATTCGGCCGGTATCTTTTTTTTTTTTTTTTTTTCTATGTATGTCCACCGATTACTCCGAGGTTTCTAAACCGATTCACGAGATTTTTTTTTTAATCAACAGAGGAAGCTCGCGAAATGGTCCCATAAAAATTTTTACCTTCAACTCCTCAAGCCTGATGCTGCAGGGGTATTTCCCCCCTAAATTATGGGACTTTAGGAACCGTCATTTACGAATTGGTATGCTTGGCCTAAGCATATACTAGATCATAGAGCTCCAGGTCCTACTCTTCAATCCTGATGCTGCAGGGTACTGCCCACCTAAATTATAGGGATGTAGGAACTGCTAATCATGAATTGTTATTGTATGTAATAAACATATACTACACCATCAAGATCTAGGTTCTAGCTCCTCAATCCTGATGCTGCAGGGTACTGCCCACGTAAATTGTAGAGATTTAGGAACTGCTAATCATGAATTGTTATTGTATGTAATAAGCATATACTACTCCATCGAGGTCTAGGTGTTAGCTCCTCAATCCTGATGCTGCAGGGTACTGCCCACTTAAACTGTGAGGATTCAGAAACTTTCGCTTGCGAATTGATATTGTTAGTATCAAGCATATTCTACATCGTGGAATTCAAGGTCGTCGCTCTTCAATACTGATGCTGCAGGGGTACTGCCTACCTAAACTGTGAGGATTTAGGAACTGTCGTTTACGAATTGATATTGTTGGTACCAAGCATATACTACATCATAATGCTCAAGGTTCTAGCTCCTCAACCCTGATGCTGCAGAGTTGGAGAAATTATGAACTGACGCTTTCGAATTGATATTGTTGGTACCAACCATGGACTACATAATGGAGTTCCTAGTCCTAGCTCTTGTGTATTGTTAATAAGTACTGTAGGTACCAAGTGTAGAACTACATTAGTACCGTAGCGTTGGAGGGAGGGGAGAAAGAGAGCAGGAACAAGCTATACTAAAAAGCTTAAAATAAAAATTCTTTTCAAAAAACCGACTTCAAACGCCACTACAAAGTATAAAAATAATTTTATTTTGTACACGTTTGTTGAAGTCGGGCGGGCTTAACTAGAAACGATGAAATCGATGCGCGACGCTTATCTTATGGTGACTAGGGAATGCAAATCTCGCGAGATTGGGGCTCAAGCGAGATCTCGCGAGATTGTAAATAACAATACCGCGAGATCTCGCCAATTTCGAGATCTCGCGAGATTGGCAGTTTTGTTTGTTTTTTTTTTTGCAAATAATCACAATATTTGAATAAATTAGAAAAAAAATAATAAAAACTATAAGTATTATAAGATAACGTTTATTTTCACGAATTTTTTCCAAAGACTTTTATGAATCAAATTGTCTATAATTTTTTAATAAACTTCTAAGTAGTAAACTTTGACGTACGTTTCAATCAAATCACTGTGGAAGCACTGCAGTATACATAGCACAGTTTGGTTACTTATTGTAAAAAAATTTATTTTTTATTTTTTGAAAAGCAACTGCTGAGTTTCTTGCCGGTTCTTCTCAGCAGAATCTGCATTCCGAACCGGTGGTAGATTTATAAGAGCTACAAGTTGGCCTACAATAAATAAATTTTGAATTTGAAATAACAAATGAAAAAAACAACCAGTCTTCTCTTCTAATATCAAACGCAAATCTTTTAGTAATTTAAAAATTAATTCGCGCACCGAATGAAATCAACAGGTCGCAACTCCGTCAGTGTCAGTCCACGCTTCGAATAAGACTTTTTATGCTCGAGTGCAATCTCGTTAATCTCGCGAGATCTCGCCCTTTTTTCGGCCGAGATCAATCTCGCTAAAAAAGGCCGAGATCTCGAGAAAACGAGATCTCGCGAGATCGAGATTGCATTCCCTAATGGTGACATATAAGAGATACGTTTATTGAAATCGGGCGAGCATCGCGTATCGGTTTCATCGTTTCTATTTAAGCCGCCCGACTTCAACAAACGTGTACAAAATAAAATTATTTTTATACTTTGTAGTGGCGTTTGAAGTCGGTTTTTTGAAAAGAATTTTTTTGTTAATATTTTTTACTCACAAGACAACGCATTGGTTCGATGTCTTCTTGTTTTTTTAGTAACACTTAAACGGACACTACTGGATCCAACGTACCTAGTGCTTTAATTTTAAAATTGAAGTTTTTATTGAATTTCACTTTTACAAAGTGCTTTCGAATATTCAGTGAATCTACCACTCGATCATTACTGTTTTGTGATATTATTTTATATAGTTATAAAATATAACAACTTTAAAGTACCTCTACCTCTGCATGATCTCACTGTTCTCATATTTGAAGGCTTCTGTAAGAAATCTCTTAGAGTTAAGCTGTCCTTTTGCACGTACTTTAAATATCTTTATGTTTATTTTTATACCATATGATGCCCGAGACCTCGTGGTTAAAAGGTTCTTTAATTCCGGCGGGAACTCTTTCATTTTCCGGAATAAAATGTAGCCTATGTGTTAATCCTAGCTATCTCTATTCCGTAGCCAAATCGGTTCATTTGTTGTGGCGTGAACTTTAAACTTTATAAGTGTGATGTGAAGTGTGATTTCTGGTACTAAATAAATAAATAAGTTTTGGCAACACAATGAACTACTCGCACGTTGTTAAATTGGGTCCGATAGACCGACTCCCTGGAAAGAAATCTATTAACATAAAAATAGAATGCGACGATTCAAGTGTTAAACGTTTTTACGTTGATGATGACGTAACAAATATGCTTCAGATTAATTATGCTATTTATAACACCTATTGTTGTTTTCGAAGGAAGTGTAACAAAAAATTGACAAAAGCTTAGGCATGAAGCGTACTTCGCCTATACTATGTTTTTACTAATTCTTATTAATATTATTAATACGAAACTGTGTTTGTTTGTTGATTTGTCTTTCAATTACTTTTCTTCTTATTCGATGACAAGATAGTCCTTGACTGCGATTTCACCTGATGGTAAGTGGCGATGAGTCTAAGATGGTAGCGGGCTAACTTGGAACGGGTATTAAACCAATACCCTTAATCGGTTTCTATCATCATGTGAGATCGTTGTCATCGATTAAAAAAAAAATAATAATAAAATATTTTTACACGACTATTTATAAAATGTAGGGAACATCAAAAGAATATTATTTTAGATTTTTAAAAAGATTTAAGTTTTTTTTTAAATTATTCAGTATAATTTAAACAGACATATTTAACAAGTTTTTCATACAGCGGCTGTTGCGAGACGCACTGAAGATATACGAGTAATAAGATACGTGAGGAAGGCGCAAAAAGTTCATCACGGATGGTTAAACTTAGTTACTTATTCGTCAAGTCGTAATCATGACTACGGAAATATTTTTAAAGTGTATCGAATAAGTTCGAATGTGACTTCATCTACGAGTAATTTTTTCAATAAATAAATAAATAACTTCTTGCTTATTGCTATCTCGTCGCAATCGCCTTACGACAATATAAACTTTTTTTTTTATTTGATGACAAGGTAGTCCATAACTGCAATCGCACGTGACGGTAAGTAACGATGCAGTCTAAGATGGTAGCGGGCTAACTTAGAAGGAGTATGGCAGTGTACTCATACCCCTAATCGGTTTTTACACGCCATCATGCCGGAACGCTAAATCGCTTGGCGGCACGTCTTTGACGGTGACGTGCCGCCCAGCGATGTAGCGTTCCGGTACGATGGCGAGATTGCAGTCATGGACTATCTTGTCATTAAATAAAAAAAATATAGATAGAGTTAAATTATAACCCTTTGCCCTAGGCTAGTAATAAACAAGTCGCGCGGACCAAGTCACGTAGTTCCTACAGCTAGTTAATAATTTAACATAATTTAATACACAGAAACCGTTTGAACCGGTTGTTGCTAGGCTATTTTTTTATAGGAAAAGGTAAACGTTTCATTAATTCGTCCATTGCCCTTTCGATTAAATTGAACGATGTTTGATCTGGTTTCCAGTTGTTTAATCTTGGACACATCTAACGCGCGTATTGGCTATTGCATCTTAGATCAATTGAATGTAGTAGATTTTATGTTGCTCGTCAGAAACATTTTTGTTAACAATTTATTGTTGATTGCAGTATGTTATGTTATGTTGTGTTATATTATGTTATCTTCTTATTTAATATTATAAATGCGATGTTTGTTACTCAATCACGCCGCAACGACTGAACAGATTTGGCTGAAAATTGGCCCAGAGATAGGCTACTTTTTACCGCGGAAAATCAAAAAGTTCCCACAGGGTTTTAAAAAATAAGTCAACGCGGACGAAGTCGCGAGCTTCAGCTAGTACGCAATAAATTAAGGGATTAGCTCATAAGAACATTATTATTTGCTTCTTTTATGGAGTTGTAAATGTTCTATATCTGCTTAGGTCAAAGGATTATCGCAGTTGAGTGGTTTAAACAGCTGTATTAACATTTTTACATTCAATGTCTTAGGCGACCCTTTGTCATCAATCTTTCTTTCGAAGTTTCTTGGGATTGAAACCTCGCGGCATATTTGAATCATTTATCATATTCACATTTCCTTTGCCTCGGTCATCATATTATTTAAATAATATTAGCATGTAACCTACTATTCTTATTTTATTACTAGCTTTTGCCCGCGACTTCTTCCGGTCGCGTAGAGGTTTTAAAAATCCCGCAGAAAATGTTTGTTTTTTTTTTTCAAGCAATTTACTATGTATTATTTTAAGGCATGTCGCCGTAACCTAATAGATACCTAAGTAAGTATTTACTGTAACAACAATTTGTAAAAAACTTTTATTGGACTTTGTTCAGTAAATAAAGGCTTATTTATTTATTTGTAGACGCAAGCAAGTCGCTCGCAGCCGGTGGATGCAAACAGAGCAAGTCCGCGTTCTGTGGTGATCTTTAGAAGAAATCTTTGTTTGTATAGATACAAATTAGAATTTGACATCGGGGTTCGGTTTACAATTACTTCCATTTCGCTGAAGGTCCAGGTCCTCAACTAATAATACTCATGCAAAAAATCACGTCGATCCGTAGCGGTGTGATTGAAGGACAAACCGACAAAAACTTCCCTTTACTTTCCCCGAGCTATATGCCAATTAGATATATTTATGTATTGCTTTCAAAGTTAGCTCGTTACCATCGACTGCATTGTCAATTATCGCCCGATATAATCGTTTGTATGTGACATCTCTTTAGTAAACATAATATTATACCTACGAGTATAGTAACTTAATCGACGACCTCCCTGGCGCAGTGGTAAGCGCTGTGGTCTTATAACTAAGAGGTCTCGGGTTCGATTCCCGGCGGAGCAATTTGGGAATTTATAATTTCTGAATTGTCTCTGGTCTGATCTGGTGGCTAGTTAGCACCCTACCGCCAAAGACGTGCCGCCAAGCGATTTAGCGTTCCAGCACGATTTGTAGAAACGGATTAGAGATGTGGGTTGAATATATCTAAACTGCCATACCAATTCCAAGTTAGCTCGCTACCATCTTAGACTGCATCACTTACCATCACGTGAAATCGCAGTCAAGGAGAATAAAAAATAGTGAAGAAACTTCAAGAACATACCTAATATTAAGTTATTTTTTTGTACTGACTTCCAAGTTGAAAACAAGTACCTACTCCTCTATTTTTCTGAAGAAACCCTATCTGATTGCTCATTAGATGTATACATACTTAGTATGTACATACTTACTACCTAGGTATGCCTAATCTTTTTTAACAATACAAAATAAGCGGTTTAAATCTGGGTATTTTAATTGTATTTTAATTTTTAATTGAGCATCAACGTTCCATGGCCACACATAAAAGAACCGTTTTTATACGTTTTTATGTATTTTAACTCAAATCCGGATATTAGTGTTGGTCTGTTATCACTCTATACATATAAAAAAAATTGAAGTGTCTGTTTGTAATATCAACATAACAGCTTTTTACTAAATACGGTCCTTATATAAAAAAAACGATTTTGACGGGACTTTCTATGGTAGATAGCTGATGTTATTGGGAGTAACATACACTACTTTTTAACTGACTTTCAGAAAAGGAGGAGGAAATGTGTTTTTCTACCTACACATATCGATATCTCTGTAATTTCTAAACCGATTTGCGTGAATCTTTTTTTAATCGATACAAAAACTTTGCGAGATACTCCCATAAAAACTTCGGGTTCAAACTCCTTAATGCTGATGGTGCAGGGAGACTGCCCCCCTAAACTGTGGGGATGTAGGACCTGTCGATTATGAATAGTTATTGTAGGTACCAAGTAAAGACTACATCGTTGAATTCCAGGACCCAACTCTTCAATTGCTGCAGGCGTTCTGCCCACCTAAACAGTGGGGTTTTAGGAACTGTCGATTTTGAATTAAAGAAGCGCACGACGTCGTCGTTAGCTTAATGCTGTCGACAATAATTTAAAATTTTAATACATATAGAGATTAAGCAAAGTATACATTATTTAAAAAAAATCGTATAATTTATGATTTTGTGACGATGAAGATTACAGAAATAACTATATGAACCCAATTTTTAAACGACATATTCCCTATTGTACAACACCTTTATTTTCCCACTAAACTCGGTAGGTAATCAAAATCAAGATCGCGTGAACTATGCGATTTCACCGTTCACGATTAGCTTATAGAGTATAGACCCTATCTAATGACATTCAGTGTCCTTAAGCTCCCAGAAAATGTAATTACTGAGAGTCATTCAGATACTCGGTGGACTCCTTAATTAAGGGCATCACGATAGGTCGAGTTGATTCAGCGAAAAGTTCCACGGTTCCACACTTATCCTACTTAACCTCTTTGTTGATGAGGGACTCGATTCTTGGAGAAGGCATGCATTTGCATTTACTGTACGGCTTGATCCCGCATTTTTTGCATTTTTATAACTAGTGGTTCGCCCCGAACTGAGACCTCGCGATATCCCATAATTCCCAAAAGTTTTAATTATATATTGTAATAATTAACTTTTAACATTAGACGCAATAAAAAAAATAATAGTTGACATAAAACTGTTTTACTGACACAGCGCCATCTATTAGCATTATAGTGAAGCTATTAGCTTCACAATAATGCTAATAGATGGCGCATTAAAATTAAATAATTTCGTTTCTTTATAACATTTATCTAATTTTAGTATTTGTTGTTCAAGTACAGGATATAACTGAATTTTCAACCAAGTTTCACGTTCTAATATTCAGTAATTCAGAAGTTATAGGGCTCTGACAGACATTTAGACGGACACACTTCTCTGTCTAGTAGGCAAGCGCCCTAGTTGACTCAGAGAACTCGCTTCGCTCGTTCAATTACTAGAATGATGTCCGCGTAGATTAAGGTTTTTTTAATTCCCACGGGAACTCCTAATCCTTAATCCTAGGTGTGAGCTATCTACATTTTTTTCAGCCAAATCGGTACATTCCTTGTGGCGGGAAGGAGTACCAAATATACACACACATACAAACTACATTTATAATATTAGTAAGGATGCTTAAACTAATTATTTATTTATTGGTAGTAAATCTGGGTTGTAACTTTCTTATTGAATAAAAATAGTGTCAAAATATACGCGGTAGTAAAGTACGTCTATGATTTTTTGGTCAAAAGTGACAAACCCTTTGTGAAAATAAAATTATACGGAATTTGTTGAAAATGCAGACACAACGAATCTGTTGAATACTGTATTTTTTTAAATAATGCATAAATATTTAGATAGAGTGTTTACTGTTTCCTAAATCCTCTCAGTCAATTTAAGTTAGTATATTTTTATTGCAAGTCTTTATCTTCAAGGCAAATGCAAATAAATGTCTGCTGGCTGCAGTTACTGTCGGATCACCAAAGATGTTAATTTTAAGATAAGCGTGAATCGATTTTTCTTCTGAAAATAATTGTAGAACCTCTGTTCTACAAAGTAAACTAACAACTCTTTACTTTTCGCTAGATCAACTCGACTTATTGTAATGCTCTTAACTAACGAGTTTACGGAGTATGTTGTTACTATTTCAAGGGCTTAGGACTTCTAATTTCATTACGGACTCATTCCTCTCAATGCCAGAGAATACTTATGTACTACTAGTTGATACCCGCGACTTCGTTTGCGAGGATTGAGGTTTTTTATTCCCGCGGGAACTCTATTATTACCCGGGATAAAAAGTAGCTTATGTGCTATTCCAGACTATAATCCATCCCTGTGCCAAACAACCAAATCGGTTCAGTCGTTGCGACGTGATTGAGTAACAAACATACGAACTTTTGCATTTATAATATTAATAGGAGTAATAGGATAATAGGATAATAGGATTGATAGGAGTAGGTACAGTTATAGAAGATTCACTCTGCAAAATCATTTAAATAAATAATAACTCTCCTACAACAAAATATTAGTATCGTTAAACAAATTAATTGAACGCGAACTAGGTTACGGGCAAATGCAAGTATTTTCTGTCATACCTACTGGCTGACTGACAGAAAAAATATTTATAAAGGGTTGTATGGTTGTATGGCTTAACGGGGTCTTTTCCCTGTTTCTAGCAATTTCGCGTCTTTTCAAACAAGTTGTAATTCATGAAGAACTATTTTTTTTGCATCGAAAAAAATATATATTGTAGATACATATGTTATCTGAGGTTCTTATATTAGAGAAATGTGTAAGGCCATACTTTGCTCGATCATAAAAAATCATGAAGAAATCGTGATTTTCACTAATATTTCAATGTTGTGTCTAAAGTTTATAACTAAATTTAAAAAAAAATACATGAAAATAAAGCTTATTACATTTATGAGGGTTCCTATTTACAATTTTTTTAAATAAAAATTTAAGCTTAGCTCTAGCTTATTTCGAGACGTAAATGGTCACGCGCATCCTCTAACGGGGGTGTTTCAGTGTCCCACGGGACTCTATCGAGGTTGGACGCACGTCAGTTTTCGCAGGCCACGTGCTTAAATTCTCAATTTCATTAATTTCGTTGTAAAAATATTATTTTGTAAAATCACTAAAACTTTTTATTAGATCTTAGTTAGCACAGTACCTACTTAGTACTTAGTTTTTATATAGTTTTTAGTTAGTATCTTAGGTTACTATCTTATCTTGTAAACAGTTATAGTAAATAATTAAATATAGTGTTTGTTTTTATGAATAATAATGGATGATAAAAGAAATTTAATAAAGAAAATATCAGCTTTGAAGCGAAGGAATATTAGAAAACAAGTATGGTAAGTGTTTCTTTCACTTTATCTAAATACTAGCTGATTCCGCGACTTCGTCCGCGTGGTTTAGAGTGACTTGCTACTATCCACGAGAAGTTATGTCCTTTATCTCCGAAAATATTTAGTTATTTTTTGAGTAACTTGAACCGTTTACGCAGCGCACGCAACGGAAGCCCTCAAATATGGATAATTTTCCCTGTTTTTGCAACATTTTTCACTGATGCTTCGCTCCTATTAGTCACACCGTGATGTTATATAGCCTAAAGCCTTCCTCGATAAATGGACTATCGAACACAAAAATAATTTTTCAATTCGAACCAGTAATTCCTGAGATTAGCGCGTTCAAACAAACAAACTCTTCAGCTTTATAATATTAAGTATAGATAAGATGATGCCCGCGACTTCGTCCGTGTGGTTTTGGAAAAATCCCGTGGGAACTCTATCATTTTCCGGGATAAAAAGTATACGTTCCAGGCAATCTATCTCCACTCCAATTTTCAACCAAAACCTTCCTTTTTACGGGAAAGAGGAATAAAGATACACACACACACACATATACAAACTTTCGCCTTTATAATATTACTGTGCTTACCTAGGATTAGAATTTTTACAAAAGGCGTGAATAAATTTTGTTGAAGAAGAATAATTATTCCAGATGTAGGTATCAGTGTGAACACAGTGTAAATACATACAGTGAGGCGATAGGTTGGGAGTGTTCAAATAAAGGTCACTTGAAACCTCATCCAACTGGCAGCGAGCTAAAAAAACTCCAAGATGGCGGATTCAAGATGGCGGGCATACACATTTCGTCGGTGTCTATCTTAGAGAGTATAAAAAATGGAAGTGTGGTTTTCTGGCAAAAGATTATCAGGATTGAGGATCCGAACGTCTACTTGATGAATAGAAAAAAAATTCAAGATGGCGGAATTGATTTTTCCATACAAAATATATGCAAAACTTTGATACGGTTCCTTTTTATTTCTGATGTTTTCTATAGAGCACATAAATTCATTCGTAGGAAAAATATGTAAAGAGCTGATGATTGAGGATTTCGGAGACAGGTGAGGAGCACGGCCAGGGTATTGAAGATAGGTGGGCGATGTTCAAACAAAAGCCACTTGCAACCTCATCCAACCGGCAGCGAGCTAAAAAAAAACTCCAAGATTCAAGATGGCGGCCATACAAATTTCGTCGGTGTCTATCTCAGAGAGTATAAAAGACGGAAGTGTGGTTTTCTGGCAAAAGATGATCAGGATTGAGGACCCGAACGTCTACTTGATGAATAGAAAAAAAATTCAAGATGGCGGAATTGATTGTTCCATACAAAATATATGCAAAACTTTGATACGGTTCCTTTTTATTTCTGATGGTTTCTATAGAGCACATAAATTCATTCGTAGGAAAAATATGTAGAGAGCTGATGATTGAGGATTTCGGAGACAGGTGAGGAGCACGGCCAGGGTATTGAAGATAAGTGGGCGATGTTCAAACAAAAGCCACTCGAAACCTCATCCAATTTGCAGTGAGCTGAAAAAAACTCGAAGATGGCGGATTTAAGATGGCGGCCATACAAATTCTGACGGTGTCTATCTCAGAGAGTATAAAAGATGAAAGAGTGGTTTTCTGGCAAAAGATGATCAGGATTGAAGACCCGAAAGTCTACTTGATGAATAGAAAAGAAATTGAAAATGGCAGAATTTATTATTCCATACAAAATATATGCAAAACTTTGATACTGTTCCTTTTTATATCTGATGGTTTCTATAGAGCACATAAATTCATTCGTAGGAAAAATATGTAGAGAGCCGATGATTGAGGATTTCGGAGACAGGTGAGGAGCACGGCCAGGGTATTGAAGATAAGTGGGCGATGTTCAAACAAAAGCCACTCGAAACCTCATCCAATTTGCAGTGAGCTGAAAAAAACTCGAAGATGGCGGATTTAACATGGCGGCCATACAAATTCTGACGGTGTCTATCTCAGAGAGTATAAGAGATGAAAGAGTGGTTTTCTGGCAAAAGATGATCAGGATTGAAGACCCGAATGTCTACTTCATGAATAGAAAAAAAATTCAAGATGGCGGAATTAATTTTTCTATACAAAATATATGCAAAACTTTGATACAGTTCCTTTTTATTTCTGATGGTTTCTATAGAGCACATAAATTTATTCGTATGAAAAATATGTAGAGAGCTGATGATTGAGAATTTCGGAGACAGGTGAGGAGCACGGCCAGGGTATTGAAGATAGGTGGGGGGTGTTCAAACAAAAGCCACTCGAAACCTCATACAAAATATATGCAAAACTTTGATAGGGTTCCTTTTTTAAATTTCTGATGATTTCGTATACAGGGCAAAAATTCATTCGGAGGAAAAATATGGAGACAGCTGATGGTTTAAGATTTCGGAGATGAGTGAGGAGCACGGCAATACCTAGAGCACGGGGATACCGAAGATAGCTGGGAGGGGGAGGGGGGTCATTATAGGCTTGATCACTAGCACACCTGATGGAAAGTGGTGATACGCCGTAAAGAGTAACGTTTGCCTAGAACTCAGACCAACTAACTCTAGACCTCGCACCCGCTTTATTTTCTATGAAAACGCATTCTGAAAAAAATTGGGACCGGCGGGGAGTACTGGAGTACTCGAGTGCTATGATTGGTTTGCGAAATGTACCGCGGTCATTTATAGAGAATAGAGATGTGACGCTATCGATACTTATTTTAATAAAAAAATATTTACAGCCTGCTATCAAGAATCAATAGTTAGTGTATTTTCTCTCTTTTTAATATTACCTATATAGAAAACTAGTAGAGCGCGTGGGTGCGCGGCTCGCTAAAGCGAACCGCGGTTTTTCTGTCCACCAAGTAGACCTTCGGGTCTCGATCATCTTTGTCCAAGAAATTACTCTTCCATCTTTCATAGTCTCTGAGATATACACCGACGAAATTTGTATGACCGCCACCTTGAATCCGCCATTTTGGTGTTTTTTTTTTCAGCATTGCCAATTGGATGACGTTTCGAGTGATTTTTGTTTGGGCACCCTCAACCTATCTTCAATACCCTGACCGTGCTCCTCATACGTTTCCGAAATCCTCAATCATCAGCTCCCTCTATATTTTTCATCCAAATGAATTTTTGTCCTCTATACAAAACCATCAGAAATTTTGAAAAGGAACCGTATAAAGTCTTGCATACATTTTATATGAAAAAAAAATCCGCCATCTTGAATTTTTTTCTATTCATCACGTGGACCATCGGGTCCTGATTATCTTTTCCCAAGAAACCACTCTTCCATCTTTCATAGTCTCCGAGATAGACATCGACGAAATTTGTATCGGCGCCATCTTGAATCCGCCATTTTGAATTTTTTTTCGGCTCTCTGCCAATTGGATGAGGTTTTGAGTGACTTTTGTTTGAACACCCCCCCCACCTATCTTGGTTATCCTAGCCGTGCTCCTCACCCGTCTCCGAAATCCTCAATTATCAGCTCTCTCCATATTTTTTCTCCAAATAAATTTTTGTCCTCTCTACGAAACCATCAGAAATTTCAAAAAGGAACCATATCAAAGTCTTGCATATATTTTGTATGAAAAAAATAAATTCCGCCATCTTGAATTTTTTTCTATTCATCAAGTAGGCCTTTGGGTCCTGATCATCTTTTTCCAAAAAAACACTCTTTCATCTTTTATAGTCTCCGAAATAGAAACCGACGAACTTTGTATGGCCGCTATCTTGAATCCGCCATTTTGGATTTTTTTTCGACTCCCTGCCAATTGGATGAGGTTTCGAGTGACTTTTGTTTGAACACTCCCCACCTATCTTCGATATCCTGGACGTGCTCCTCACCCGTCTCCGTAATCCTCAACCATCAGCTATCTCCATATTTTTCCTCCAAATGAATTTTTGTCTTCTATACGAAACCATCAGAAATTTTGAAAAGGAACCGTATAAAGTCTTGCATATATTTTGTATGGAAAAAATTTTATTCCGCCATCTTGAATTTTTTTTCTATTCATCAAGTAGATCTTCGGGTCTTGATCATCTTTTTCCAAGAAACCACTCTTCCATCTCTTATAGTCTCCGAGATAGACACCGACGAAATTTGTATGGCCGCCATCTTGAATCCGCCCTTTTGGAGTTTTTTTTCGGCTCCTTGCCAATTGGATGAGGTTTCGAGTGACATTTGGTTGAACACCCCCCACCTATCTTCGATACCCTGGCCGGTGCTCCTCACCCGTCTCCGAAATCCTCAATCATCAGCTCTCTCCATATTTTTGTACCGAATGAATTTTTATCCTCTATACGAAACCGTGAGTGAAAAAAATTTTTTCCATACAAAATTTTACAGGAGAGGTGATCAATGAGTCAATCAGTCAGTCAGTCAGTCAGTCAGTCAGTGAATCAGTGAATCAGCACGAGTAGCTATATATATAGTAACTAGTAGGGTGCGTGGGTACACGCCGCATTGCCCGCTAAAGTGAACCGGGGTTTTTCTGCTCACCAGGTAAACCTTCGGGTCGTGATCATCTTTTGCCAGAAAATTTTTTTTTTGTCAGCTTGCTGCAAATTGGATGAGGTTTCGAGTGGCTTTTGTTTGAACACCCCGGGGACCTATCTTCCCTGGCCGTGCTCCTCACCCATTTCCGAAATCCTCAATCATCAGCTCTTTTCATATATTTTCCCCAAACCATCAGAAATTTTGAAAAGGAACCGTATCAAAGTCTTTCATAGTTCCCTATTCGCCATATATTTTGTATGGAAAAATAAATTCCGCCATCTTGCTTTTTTTTCAGTTCATCAAGTAGACCTTCGGGTCTTCAATCCTGATCATCTTTTGCCAGAAAACCACTGTTCCATGTTTTATACTCTCTGAGATAGACACCAACGAAATTTGTATGGCCGCCATCTTGGAGTTTTTTTCAGCTCGCTGCCAGTTGGATTAGGTTTTGTGTGACTTTTGTTTGAAAACCCCCCACCTATCTTCGATACCCTGGTGCTCCGCACCCATCTCCGAAATCCTCAATTGTCAGCTTTCTCCATATTTTTCCTCCAAATGAATTTATATCCTCTATATGAAACCATCATAAATTTGGAAAAGGAACCGTATGAAAGTCTTGCACATATTTTGTATGAAATAAAAAAAACCCGCCATCTTGAATTTTTTTCTATTTATCAAGTAGACCTTCGGGTCCTGATCATCTTTTTCCACGAAACCACTCTTCCATCTTTAAAAGTCCGCAAGATAGAGACTGACGAAATTTGTATGGCCGCATTTGTATCTTGTATCTTGTTTCTTGTATCTTGTATCTGCCATTTTGGAGTTTTTTTTCAGCTCTCTGCCAGTTGGATGAGGTTTTGAGTGACTTTTGTTTGAACAACCCCTACCTATCTTCAATGTCCTGGCCGTGCTCCTCACCCATCTCCAAAATCCTCAATCATCAGCTCTCTTCATGTTTTTGCTCCGAATGAATTTTTGTCCTCTATACGAAACCATGACTGAAAAAAAATTTTGAGAGAAATTTTGATGAGAGGTGCTCAATGATTCAGTCAGTCAGTGAGTCAGTCAGTGAGTCAGCACGAGTAGCTCTATGTATATTAATTATTGTAAAAATCCAAATTTACAAGATTCATTTTCATTCATAATAGAATACACTATAAATATAAGCTTCAATAGCCCAACGGTTAAAGGTGCGGACTGAAAACTGAAAGGTTGCAGGTGCAAACCCCACCCGTTGCGCCATTGTTGTACCCACACCTAGAACAAGCTTTCCGCTTATTTGGAGAGGACAGGAGGATATTAGTCCACATCAGCTTGGCTAATATTCTTTTTTAAAAAAAGAAACATACCTTATAAAGTCCGTTTCATGACGTTCAAGACGGGTAATCACCCGGGTTAAAACCCATTCGTGGGCTTAATCTGGGTGATTACTGATTTACCCATCTCTAAACAGGGCTTATTTGGAAATTCAGGACACACCTGATAATAAAACCTTCCTACTCCTTCCTTTCTAAAGCCCTCAAAGTTAGAATTTCAGATGCTTACACTATATAATTTTTACAAGAACAACGTCAGTAATTTACAAGTGTAAAATTTCAATGCCTTGAAAAATTAAATTTGCCGAGTAGTAAGTAGGTACATACTACATACGTATAATTTGGTCTATTAAAATTTTAAACAATATCTGTCAAGTTGTACCTACTGTAGCTTCATATATTGTGACCAGGAGCGCCCGTACGGGTTCACTGCGCTTTCGCTCCATGTCAGCCCAGCGCGTATTTAATACGTACACGAGGATTTCGGAGCGGCGCGGCGCGCGGCGACATAGCCCGCTAAATACCTAAAGTTCCGGGACCAGCAAGCCTTAATCCTTCTTTCTACTCTACATCCGCTTTCGAATTTCTAGTCACGTACAGTCACAGGGTATATTAATAATGGCTGAAATAAATTTATTTCATACTAGATGGTGCCCGCGACTTCATTCACGCGGATTAAGGATTCTTAAATCGCGCGGGAACTTAATATGTGTAAATCTATCTCTATTCCCAGCTAAATCAGTTCATTCGTTGTGGCGTGAAGAGGTAACAAACATCCATCCACCATCTTCAAAAACTTTCGCATGTATAATTATTATTGATGTAGGATATTGGTAGGATTACCAAGACTTGCATTTACCTGCCACGTCGTCTTCCACACGTAATAACTGGATCACAGCCTTTATAGTTAGCATAAATAAATGTTTACGTCACATGTCAGGTAATCAATCTCGCTTGAGCTTCCTTTAACATAATATCAGAAAAGCCATCCCGTGAGGAATTTTGCGTTCTAATATAAATAAAAATGCGCTTCGAATATGCTTTCGTTATATATATAATGTAACTAAATTATTATATAAATCAATTACTTACAGTCCAAACGCCGACTAAAACTCAAAAACGGCTTGACCAATTTGTATATTTTTTGTTCACCATAATACATGGGTGGTTTAAAAACAAAAAAAAATAGGGAAAACTCAAAAAAACACCTAGAACATCGAAAAATTCAAATTGGTAATTTTGTTAAGAAATTATGATAGAAAACTAAATCTAAGCTAACTTAACTTTTGCAAAGAGACTGTTCAAATCAAGCTTATTTAAGCTTCAATAGCTCAGCGGTTAAAGGTGCGGACTGAAACTGTAAGTAGGTAGGTACAACGGCTCGATCCACATTGCATTATTGTCGTACCCGCTACCCACTCCTATGCTAACACAAGCTTATCACTTATTTTGAAAGGGAGAGGAGAATATAAGTCAAGTTCTTTAAAAAAATCACAAGCTTATCACTTATTTGGAAGGGAGAGGAGAATATTAATCAAGTTCTTTAAAATAAAAATCAAATAATTTATTTATCAAGGTCAAATAAACAACAGCCAAAACATCCAAGCATTTTGACAAGATGGCGTATTATTTGCATAAAGCTATGCGACATCTGTGGAGAAGCAATAAGCCCTCTCACATTTCAGGGCAGATAACGAAATAAAGGAAACCATATGGCTGAAGGTACTTTGAGAGAGAGCAGAAACGACGGGACGCGACTTTTCTAGAATGTTGTGAAGTAAACAGAATTTTATCCCTTTCACGTATTAGGTACAAATTGTTTGAAGGAAAATGTTTTTTTTATCTTTTACTTGAATTACATACTAAGGTGAAATTCGAGGAATATGTATGTTAATGTTGGTTAAATGCTCTAAGCCCCATTATGATCTGAATACACATATACCTAATAGGTACATAAAAACAGAATTCGCAAAATTACGAAAATCACAAAAACCTATAAAGTTAGTTTAAAGATTGTGAATAACATAACTATTGTATTTATTATTGTATTTTAATTAGACCCAAAAGAAAAAAGATAAAAAAAAAATATTACATTAATTTTGCATCGCCTTTCATCAGGTCAGATCAGTGTGTGCTATAATGTATGAATAAAACCACAGAAATAGGTTCGGTTCAAAAACAAGGGTCTTCCATTTGATTATGTTGAAGAAAATATTATCTACCTATACAGGGCGTCCCACGGCTATGCCACATGGAGGGGAAGTACCTTAAATATTGCAGATGGAACATTTTACTGAAAGAAGACTTCATTTTAATTTAAAAAACAATTTAAACTGCATTCATAGATTTTTAAATAATTGCCTGGTTGAACCGGGAGTCGAACCCGCTATACGAGAAAAAAAATTAACCTGTATCTTTATCATACCGATCGGAAGGCTTCATCATAAGGATTATTTTTTGTTAAATAACATAGCATGAGAAATAAAAGGAAGACCATGAATTTTAGCCTTTGATGTAAAATTTTGTTCAGAAAAATGTCCTTCAATCCCGCTGCAACAGAGCTACGAATTGCAGCGGGATTGAAGGACAAACCAATAAATCAACAAACAAACACACTTTCGCATTTATAGGTAATATAAGTAAGGATTAGTAAGGATAGTAAGGATCGGGAAATGATGCGTACTTCTCAAGTGGGTACTCATTAGTAATAGTTCATGTCAGTTGTATGTCGATACGCCAATGTCAGCTTTTCATTTTTCTGAACAAAATTTTACTTCAAAGGCTAAAATTCATGGTCTTCCTTTTATTTCTCATGCTATGTTATTTAACAAAAAATAATCCTTATGATGAGGCCTTCCGATCGGTATGATAAAGATACAGGTTAATTTTTTTTCTCGTATAGCGGGTTCGAGTCCCGGTTCAACCAGGCAATTATTTAAAAATCTATGAATGCAGTTGAAATTGATTTTTAAATTAAAATGAAGTCTTCTTTCAGTAACATGTTCCATCTACAATATTTAAGGTACTTACCCTCCATGTGGCATAGCCGTGGGACACCCTGTATATTATAAAAATCAAAGTCCTGACTGACTGATTGACTGACTGAGATATCAACGCACAGCCTAAACTACTGAAGTGAGAAACTTGAAATTTTTACAGTTGGTTCCTTTTATGACGTAGGCGCACACTAAGAAAGGATTATTGGAAATTCCACCCCTAAGGGGTTTAAATAGGGGATGGAAGTTTATATGAAACTCCGTCATTTTTCAAGCTGTTTCCATCAAAGTTGGTATTGGAGCTTTCAGTTAAAAATAAAAAAGTAAGTGTGTCACAGTTTTTGAAAATTCCACCCCAAAATCTAATTCCACGCGGACGAAGTCGCGGGGGCAAAAGCTAGTATAAAATTATAGCAACGATGTATGTAATGTAGCTAAGGATATTTATTACGAAAATGTAAAAAAGGATAACAAGGAGTGATGACGTATGAACGGCATACATTTTTTTGATGGATCCAATTTATTTACGGACCTAATATATTTTACTAAAAGAAATAAAACAAAATTGTCTGTGCAAAAAGGTCAATGCAAAATAGCTGTCTTATAAACAGCTTAAGTGATTATTTGGACAGTAGTTGATGGAGTGAATTAGCTTTTGCCGGCAGCTTCACTCACGTTTAGTTAGTTTTTTCAAATCCCTATTTTACCCACTTAGGGGTTGAATTTTCAAAAATCCTTTCTTAGCGGATGCCTACGTCATAATAGTTATCTGTATGCCATAATTTCAGCGCGATCCTACCAGTGATTTGAGCTGTGCGTTTATAGATCATCGACCTTTTCTTTTTAATAAATTCCTGCGTAAAAAATAAGAACAACCGAAGGATAGTATTTTATGGGCAGATTGAATAGTAGGTTTTTTTTATTCGATGACTAGATAGTCCATGACTGCGACCTCACCTGATGGTAAGTGACGATGCAGTCTAAGATGGTAGCGGACTAACTTGGAAGGGATATGACAGTATAATACATTCAACCCATACCCCTAATCGGTTTCAACACGCTATCGTGCCGGAACGCGAAATCGCTTGGCGGCACGACTTTGACGTTTGGGTGATAACTAGCCACGGCGAAAGCCTCCCACCAGACAAATATAGCTATTTATTCTTATAAACTTTTATATAAATTCTTGTATGAAAACACGTCATCATTTAAATTAAGTATATCCATAAAACTTGGTATTTGGGCTTTCCATTAAAAATTTATAAGTACGTGTTTCACAGTTTTTGATATTCCACCCCAAAACCTAAAACCACGCGGAAGAAGTTGCAAGGGCAAAAGCTAGTCTTCAATAACACACGAGATGATACCTACGATTAAATATCTAGGTAGCTTTAAAAATAGCAACCTAAAAACTGCTATTTGGTTTGGCGGCCTTGTTGGTTAATAACGAGTAGGTATGTCTATTCAAATAATAACAAGCGCGGTTTTGTGCCTTCTGTTAGCTTATCTCCCAACTTCGTTATGTTAGCGAGATTACCTATAAGCTTTTTAAGTCAATTTGTGTGTTCAACCGTGCCTGCTATAATCGCACTCGTGTGGTAATAGATTGCTTTATAGCTTTGAAAACAATGCAATAAGAGTCACCTTACGATAAAATGGTAATATAGGTGCAAATAAATGTGTTTAGCTTTTAAAGTCAGCGAAGTATTTGAAATTCCAAGAATATAGAGCCATTTTTCGTACTTAATATGGTAATAATATGTTATGTTACCGCACGAGTTCATTTCATACATTGTAGGCAGTAATTCCATGATTGTAAAACGTTCTTGGCAATATTCTGGATCCATTTAAGGTAATGGCTTTTGTATAGTAGAATCTGACTGAGTCGCATTGCTCCCATTGCTGAGTTCGTTCGTTCGTGCAGAATAAAATTTAATCTAAAAATCTTATAGAGATATTTGATAATACTCTAGCAGGTTTTCCCTGAAATGTGCCTTCAGCAAAAGTACAGAATTTCTTATTTATTTACTTATTTATTTAGTAGGAACTGAGGAAGTCCACGAGCTATGTTGAGGGCAGCCAGAGGATGTAAAGAAATGCAAAATTATACTTAATTTAATAATTAAAAAAAATTACAATTAATTATAACTACATAGCTAGTGACTACGGATCGATGTTAAATCAAATAGTGCTCGTAATTCGTCCAGTACTACGAAGGCAGTCTTCGATTGACGTCACATTGACGTCAATGCATTTGGGTCGTTGCTGCGCTTGCATTTCCTTGCCTTCGACGCTACATTAGGGTTGCACCAGCATGACTCTAGGCTTCGATTGCACTAGCGTAACAAACGTTGTATACAATGTGTTGCCTTGTAGTAATTTACATACTAATAATTTTATCTAACATCGTATACCCCTTTGAAGGGCTAACTCGACATGTAATTAATTAAATTACCTACAAGTGTAGTAGCAATATTAAATTTAAAAAAAAAGACGTGTGGCACTCGGGGACTGCCGCGGTAAAGCTATTGCATAGCATTTTTTATCAACGCCATCTAGCAGTGAAAGGAGTCCCGTGTCAGGTCATTTTCATTACGGAATTTCTGGATTCGGTCTCCACGCTCAAGGCACGCGATAGAAGCTATGCAATAGCTTAAAAGACAATTTCCTTGTTTACTTCTTCATTTTTGTCAACCGATAGACGTCCACTGCTGGACAAAGGTCTCTTGCATGGACTTCCACGTGTCTCGATCTTGTGCCAGCTGAATCGAACGGCTCTTTACGACCCGTTTGATGATGTCAGTCCATATCGACCGAAGACCATGTACCGATGACAATACAGGCAGTGCAAGACTATTCAAGAAACTATAACCAGCTAAATCAGCTGATAAAGTTAGACGAAGAAAACGTATTCCATACAAAAAAACATTGAACATTAAAAAAAGAATTAATTATGTGTGATAGGTACAGCGGAAAATCATCGGAGTTGAAATGCAAAAGAACTTTCCAGTTGATTTGTTACGATGTTGACATTTTTATGAAAAGGATCTCGTTTATTGTTGTTTTTTTCCATTCGATCGGACTTGTTCATTGTACATATTATTATTTAGATGTTTATTATTTTATTTCGTTAATAAGGGTATTAAAATGCGTGTCAGATGATTATTGATTAGGGTTAGTCTCAAAGGTATCGCTGTTTTGGGGATTCGATACTAATCTACGGAAAGGGTCGACGGAACACTATAACCTTCAATCAATATAGTAACAGAAAATCACTCGTGAATAGTGCATTAGTTTAGTGAACTGAAGTTAGGTAGGGTTCTCCTCTCAGAATGAGATGGGCTGTATAATCCACTGCACTGGTCAAGTGCGGATTGGCATCCTTCACTTTCTGAGAGCATTATAGATTACTACAGGTTAGAGTTTTCACATAGGTGACAGGTTTCTTCACAAAGTTTCCTTCATTGTCAAAGCAAGTGATATTTGAATGCTTCCATTTTAATTTTTAATTTTAAAACTTAAGGTCTCGGGTGTGATTCCCGGCGGGGGCAATTTGGGAATTTAGAATTTCTGAATTGTCTCTAGTGTGGTCTGGTGGCTTTGGCGGTGACTAGTTCCCAGCATACCGTCAAAGATGTGCCGCCAAGCGATTTAGCGTTCCGGCACGGTGAGGAGTAGAAACCATTAGAAGTATAACAGAACTCAGTTTTTCTTATTGTAGCTCACGTTCTGAATACTATATCAATCCTATCAGACTTGAATAGCTATTGTAATTCCATAAGATAAAATCTTGTTTTCTTGGAAATGCTCTTTCGAGACTAACTAAAATAGATAGTTAATAGGTAAAAGCTAGCACGTACCTACCCGTACCGTGCAGTCTAATCTAATTTGCACCCTTCGAGCGTTCAACCCTGGAAATACCAACATGACAAAGGTGAAAAACAAAACTAGCATTCTGTCTTCATCTTATTCTAATAAAAAAGATTGAAACTACTGACTCATCTTATTCTAATAAAAAAGATTAAAACTATTGAATTCTACACACGTAGCTAAAACTTTGTCAAACAACCATAAGGCAGGCAGCCTTATGGTTGTTTGACAAAGTTTTCATCCAGAGATGTGCGAGCTTCTATTTATTTTATTTATTAACTAGCTTTTGCCCACGGCTACGCTCACGTTAAGTTCGATTTTCGAAACCCTTATTAAAGCCGCTTAGGGGTTGAATTTTCAACCCTGATGATGATTGATCCGTAATAGGTAGAAAGTTGAAATTTTTAGGGAATGTGTATTTCTGCATTCATCTTAACTATTCTCTAAAATATATTAGAGCTTTTAAGTTGCTTGTTAGATAAAGAGAGCGCTACGAATTCATGACGTCATAAGCGAGTAGTTCCATACACTCTCCATAGAAAATTTCGTTTCGTTCCTTGACATGAATCAATGAATGAATACAACGAGCACTTTCCATCACGAATTGTGCAAAAATTGAGTTAGTAATCCAAATTTTTTCTACAAAGTAAACTAATTAAACTTCTGAATCACTTACCTGTAGGGCTAACATGCGCGCTACGAGAAAGTTTTGTCTACACGTTTACTCGTAGTCTCTATGTGAATCTCTACAGAGATTCACGAGTAAAGTGTAGACAAAATTTTGTCGTGGCGCGCATGTTAGCCACACTGATAACCTTCATACACGTAACTATCGCTAGGTACATACATAAATACAAAAACATAAAAATTTGTTTGATGATTTTTTAATACGGTCTATCTTATTATTTTCAATGTCAAGATAAGTATGATTCACCAGTATAGAAGCACTGTAATAAAAAACTTTGTTTTACTGCCGATAAATGTACTCGTATAACTACAAAGTTAATTTAGGTAGTAGGTATCTAATATTGGGTATTTCACTAGTGACAAAATGTGGATATTCATTAAATATAATCGACAATGTAAGAATAACATTTGTAACAAAAAAAGAATTTTCCAAATCGGTCCAGGAGTCTTCGAGTAATCGAGGAACATACATTAAAAAAAAGATTCCGACGAATTGAGAACGTCTTTTACTGCGTATAGGTCTTTTGAAATGATCACCACAGGACACAATCCCTTGCCCCCTCATGGGCGTTTCTGGAGAGGGTCCAATGGAGATTTTTGCAAGAGACTCGTGACTCCTTCCTGATACTCTATCTCCAGCAAACAACGACGAAGTATACTGTAAAACGAAGCTTTCACATCTAAGTCATGTAATGGCAAATCATTATTATGTTTGGGACACGATCCCAACAAATGGATTCGCAATAGCTGCAATAACAATTACCTCGCAATAAAGATCCCAGACATACCTGTTAAGGGATACCACTACTATGGGTATTTCGGAGAATTTTCCCATGAATTATTCGACTTTCGTAACCTATCGACCTTCGTACTTTAAGGTAACTTTAGAGTGAACGTTTCACGGTTTTTACGACCTTTTTACGAATTTCTTGCTACGATTTTTCTTTTTCCGACATGTGAAGCAGATATGCCATTGAATAATTGTACCTACTAACTAACATGTGGAGTTAGGTTTTTAGTCCCTCGGGAATCGTTTGTTTTTCTGGAATAAAAAGTAGCCAGTAAGTAAAAGTAGTAGTAGTAGTAGTAAGTTAAAAAGTAGCATAAGATCTCGGTTGTTCAGTTGCAGCGTGATTGAAGGACAAACCAACACACCAACAAACAAACACACTTTCGCATTTATAATATTAGTAATGTTGAAAAATGCTCGATTTGATATGCAACTCGGCCAAGACGTGCATTAGTGGAAGGCAAAATGAACGATTTACATTTTTTTTTTAAATAATAATAGCAATGCCAAGCTTGTGTTAGAAGTGGCTTAGGCGTTGTCTTAATACAACGCAAATGCGCGATCATCGCAACTTCGCGCGAGTTTTACTCGTACGAACGCGCGATCAAACATACTGATCTCGAATAGGTGTCCTAACTCCTTTATAGGCATTCGCGCGATGGAACGAAGCGAAGTGGAACCCGCGGCCGCTCGCATCGCTTATTCGCGCGATGATCGCGCATTCGCTTTATATTAGGACAACGCCTAAGATAATGCAACGGGTGAGGATCGAGCCGTGGGCCTTTTTAGTTTTCAGACTACACCTCCAAACGTTAGCTAAGGCTTATTTGAATCGAGTTCCAGTAGTAAGTCGTAGAGGGCTGAGTGACATTCTTATCACGCAGCATATCGGCACCCGGGGCACGGGCCGATTTACATTTTCTCCAATTTAGTTAACTCCGGCTGGAATTTCTTATCGCTTCACTTGATCGGGAGTAATGGCAAGGTGTTTAAGAAACACTGAGTGAGATATCTCTGATTCTGGTATCAATTTTTTGCCGCAAATAATTAACGCAACTTTATTTATTTCAATTTATTGTTACTATGGCAAGATTTTTTTAATTTTTTTTATTCAATGACAAGATAGGCCTTGACTGCGATCCCACGTGACGATGCAGACGAGGTAGCGGACTAACTTGAAACTTGAAAGGAGTATGGCAGTGTAAATTCAACCCATACCCCTATCTTTTTCTACACGTCATAGTGCCGGAACGCTAAATCGCTTGGAGGCACGTCTTTGACGGTAACTAGCCACAGCTAAAGCCTCCCACCAGGAAAGCTAAGCATTTATTAGGCGATTAGGGGGTATGAGTTGAATCTACACTGCCATACCTATTCTCCAAGTTAACCCGCTACCATCTTAGACTGCATCGTCACTTACCATCAGGTGAGATCGCAGTCAAGAACTATCTTGTCAACGAATAAAAAAACGGACGTGTGGCACTCGATGACTGCCGCGGTAAAGCTATTGCATAGCATTTTTTGTCAACGCCATCTAGCGGCTCACCGTAGAGGAGTCTCTTGTCAAGTTATTTTCGTTACGGAATTTCTGGATTCGGTCTCCACGCTGGCCCGCGATAGAAGCTATGCAATAGCTTAATAAAATACAGTCACGAATTGCCCTATCCGAAAATCGAGATGCTTAAATTAAATGTTTACGTCAGATGATAAAATTACATCGCTCCGAGCTGATTTTCCAGCGCATAAAACTGCTCAAAACGCTGCCAAAAATAGACTCATAAACTAAAATGCAAGGGGCACTAAAAACACCGCAATCGTTATTGAGTTATTCTCCAAACAATTCAAAGCCAGGTTTACTAATGCTATTGATACAGCAATAAAACTGCCGTGTTCTATCATGCTCCATAACTTTTGCCGAATAAATACGCTATCTAGGCACATTTATTGGTCGTTTCGTGATATTTGATACCTATTTAGGTGCGTTGCGGTAACCATAAAAATCCTAAATTCTAAATTATTTATTCGATTTAGGTAGCCACAGGTCGACAACCTGTGGCTCTTTTGAGTAGTCGAGACTCTACCATCGTGGCGGTCCAGAATGGAGATTTTGCTAAGAAGAGCCGGCAAGAAATATAGCAGGTGTTTTTCAAAACCAAACCTAACCTAACAATGGGACTGCCTAGGAAGTATAAAAAATAATTTCAAATTAAAAAATAATTTTCCAAATCAGTCCGGGTGTCTTCGGTTACAAAGTTTACATTGACGCAATCACGGCGCACGGCGGCTACAATAAGATGTATTTTTAAGCTATTGCATAGCTTCTATCGCGGGCCTTGAGCGTGGAGACCGAGTCCAGAAATTCCGTAACGAAAATAACCTGACACGGGACTCCTCTCACCGCTAGATGGTGTTGATAAAAAATGCTATGCAATAGCTTTACCGCGGCAGTCCCCGAGTGCCACACGTCTTTTTTTTCACTGACACACTGTACAGCTACAGGACCCAACCTCTCCCCGTCTCTACAACGTATTCCTCATTGTTGAGAGTCCTGACCCCTTGCCATATAACGGTAGGAGTTTTCTCGGGATGGTATGTGTGTTCCACATACGCCTCAACTATGAGAACGAAATTTCGCCTCTTAGTATGTAGGTATGCTAATAGCGGTTTAACGTGCTCTTTGAGACGTGTAGGGAGTCAAATGCTCATAAACTTAATAAACACAGTAGTAACATAGTGGAGTCTTAATGGAGCATGCAAAGTGGATATTAATGCTAAAGCCATCTTTCCGATTTCAGAATTAATGTTGCTCTAAGTTGGTAAGTACTTATATTTTTGTAATTGTACAGATTGGGCATTAATTATTTTATCTATTTATATGATCTTAACCGATAACTCTTATGCTTCGCTATTTCTATATATTTAGAAAATTCGAGAGTGTCGTCTCCAATTTCCAACAATTTGTCGCATCCTGCAGTGGCCAGTGGAGAAGTGCCCTTACCTCAACATAATAGGTATATGTACATATAGAGCCAATTTTTTACCCACCTTGTGACGTATATCGTGCGTATGTTATGATTAGATCAGAGATCAATAAACTTATTATAGCCCTGCGATCGACTATAAATATACATATTTCAATTTTAATTTTTATAATTCCGATAAACTTTATGAAGTAGGTGTGCATTGTAAACAAGTTCGTCGAAATTGATGTTATTCTAATTTTTTTTGGGAACTCATAATAATTATGCATACATGAATATTAATTGTTTCTAAGCGGTTATTTTCCGCCATTAGCCAGTTGTTATAAAGCAAAGTCCCACCGCTAAATTTGTCTGTCTGTGCGCTCTACCTATTACTTAGGAATTTTTGTCTGGATTGCACTAATGTATAGTAGATTTTGCGAAAACGTCTTGGTTATTATTTATTAAGATAGAGTTTGTACTAATCTTAAAAATTATACGGATTTTCATTCGGTTTTCGCGAAGTCTGACTTTTCCAGTCTACCTACAGTTGGATAAAAAGCTAAAGAAAAACCCACCAGTGCGAATCCTTACAAATTAATATCTATTTATAATCAAATGCGAAAGCGTATTTTGTTTGTCGGTTTGTTCTTCAATAGTCAACGGAGCAACTGATCGACGTGATTTTTAAAAACCTACAGAACTCCAGGCGTACAAAGTCACGGGCAAAAGCTAGTTGTATTATTATTCGAATGCAGAATTTCTCGATTTAGGTCTGGGTTCACGAGAAACCTGTTCGGAGAATTTTGTTGATAAACAGAATCGAATAGACATCGACTTAATTATTATTTATCAATAGAAATTTTAATGTACTTAATGGTTTGTCTGTGTTTTCCATATAGCCGCTTCTTAGTGTAAACTAGCTGATGCCCGCGACTTCATCTGCGTGGATGTAGTTTTTAAAATACCGCGGGAACTCTTTGATTTTCCGGGATAAAAAGTAGCCTATGTCACTCTCTAGGGGTCTAAAATATCAAGAACGACTTAATATCAATAGTTGAAACTTACGTGTAATTTCAGTCATGTTTCGTAATTAAATAAAAAATATTTACTTACATCGCTTAACTTAGAAATAAAGTTATGTATTACGCAAACTGGACAATTAAAAAGTTAATATCATTGGACGCGAAGTTTTATTTTGTGATAAACCACTAATATACCTAATACTTACCACAGAAAAAATAGGAACAGAAAAGCAACTCATAAATCATAGCATCCTTTTGGGATAGAATACGAAAATCTAATAGATCATTGGTGAAGATTTGACAGGTCCGATTTTTTATCACTTGCGGACTGTCCGGAGTCCGGACGCAAGCAAGACATAAAGTTAAGTAGGTACCTATTTAGTTAAGTAGGTACCTATTTATTGTTTAATAAATAGGTTTAATATAATTTGAAATACGTGAATACGCAACAGAATTTCGCTCACTGGATCCGTTGACGTCTAGATTTATCCCTGACTTGCCTGACATAATAGGGATCGAAGGTTATCAAGAGCCATTCAGTTTGATGGCATTATGCTATTTGATATACCTCTCTCTGTTCGTACTCGGGTGCGAATATCATTTCAATACGAGACGTTCATCCATTACTACTCGTCCACGTCAAGTTGGCCGCTACTTCGCCCCGCGCTCCCCTGCACCGCACCTCAAGTCAAATCCGCTTAGTACAGATAGCAACGTATTGCTCGCGACTGTAACTACCAAATTACTTTAAAGTTTTTTTTTTTAAAAAAGAACATTAGCCAAGCTGATACTGACAAATATCCTCCTATCCCCTCCAAATAAGCGGAAAGCTTGTGCTAGGAGTGGGTACGACAATAGTGCAACGGGTGGGATTTGAACCTGCGACCTTTCAGTTTTCAGTCCGCATCTTTAACCGTTGGGCTATTGAGGCTTTTTAAATTTATTGTTATATTTAGAATGTTTTTGTTAACTTTAAATTTGTGATTTATCTTTGTTTGGTTACTATTGTTAGCGTATCGTCTTCTACGATGAATAAAAAAGGAAAAGTTTTGCATAGCGCAGACTATTAATAATTATTTTAATGAATGATATTTTTTTCCAATAATTAAAAATTGCGTCTTTAGACTTTCAAGATGTCTTTGACATGAAAAGCATTGCAAGAGAAGAAAACTTCCGTCAGAGTTGTGGTTACAGTAAAAAATACAATTATTATTTTCTTGTCAACGGTACGGTAAGACGTCAGTTTATTACGGTCGACGACGGCCAACTTGACGTGGACGGGTAGTAATTTATTCAGACAGACTGAGTCTATTGAGAATATAAGGGCTATGAAACAAGAAGCAAGCGTCGAGCGACAAGTCTAAGTCAAATTCTAGACACTGCGCACTTTTGATCGTCAACACTTTGTAAAAGATTATTTGAATTGATTAATCATTTGAAAATTTTGTTCAATTCTGCCTAGGTACTACTTAGGTTTAATTTCCGCGCATTATTTGAGAAAAATACTATACAAGCCTTGGCCACAACTAAGCATTGATGGACTTACACGTTCGTCCATCAATGCCTCTTTTACTGGCCGCGGCAGTAATGTACTATTCTATTATTGTCACCACGTCGAGCGTTCAACCACACGGTCTAATTACACAATTAGCCTAGGCTAATAAGCTAAGTTAGTTTGACATATAAAGCTAAGTTAGTTTAGGGTATTATCTAGCTTGTAGTATTATATTAGCATATACAGTTATAATATTATACATAGCAGTTTATCGCTCTGATCCGCTTTACTCTAACCGCTGGTTTAAAAGCCTGCCCTCTAATCTTTGAAACGCTTCAAATATTTTGTTATTGTTATATGTTATAGTATTTGCTCTAGTCAACTTGATTGTGAAATTCCTTTCAAAATCGTTTCAACTGTTTCATAGAGAACGAACAAATACTGCACTTATGTTATTCAACTATCTTGCATGTTTCTTTTAATTATTTATTTATTAAGTAAAAAAAAAAAAATTATGATTACATAGGTTTTTGTGCTAGTGCTCAAATTAAGATAAGTGTCTAGATTCTAGATATATACAAGTTACTTAATGAATACATTGCTAATGGTTATTTTTTTACATACAATATTAGCCAAGCTGAACTTGACTAATATTCTCCTCTTGCCTCCGAATAAGCGTAAGTAAAGCTTGTGTTAAAAAAAAAGATACCGGCCGAATTGATAACCTCCTCCTTTTTGAAACTCGGTTAAAACGTGGGCACGAGAATGGTGGGTACAAGTGGTGCACCAGATGGGAATTGAACCATCGACCTTTCAAATTTCAGTCCGCACCTTTAACTGTTGGGCTATTGAGGCTATAATTTGATCCACATTAGTTGATTCACTCAGTGTTTATTATTCTTATTTATTTCGCATATTATTTGCTTGGAAACTAACGTTCGTAAATATACGGCAAGACAGATTGTCATAATCTATCTTCGTTCCGGTTAAATAGCTGCCATTATTCTGATTTATAACCTGAAAAGTGAAAAACGATGCGCATTGGAAGCAGAATTTCGACTTATCTTAGTAGGTCAAATGCATCTGTATTTGTGAGTTAAATTTAAATTCTTCTTAAACTTGTAGTTCAATACTACTGCATGAGTAATGAGTATAGATAGAACCTAACCACATATTAAGTTTTGTTTAGTAAATGTTTTAATTACTATAACAGTGTATACTAAAATAATAATATAGCAGGTATATAATTAAAATTATATGTAGTTATAATAAAAGTATAAATAAAAATATAGCTAAACTAATCTAAAGTACCTACAGAACGTAAAAATAAAAAAAAATTGAAATCGGTTCAGATTTGACGGAGTTATGGAGTAACACCGCCAAAAAAAACGTCGAATTTAGAACCTCCTCCTTTTTTTGAAATTAAAAAGTTTAAAAAAATGCATTTTTTTTAAATATGTCGCACGACTCCACCCGTAATCAAAGTAGGCTTGTTTTCCACGCGCCGACCACTAGCAGAAAGCTCTAAAGAAAGAAAAGGAGAAATTGAAGGGAAAAATCGAACCGAACCGAATGAAAAAAAAAAGAAAAACGAAAATTTAAAAACCGAATGAAAATCCGTACAGTAGTTTTTGAGATTACCGTGCATAGAAAGACTAATATTTCGGTGGAACTTGTTTATACTTAGTTTTCAGTTATTGGGGGTTAATCTTAGAAGATATTTATATATATCTACTTGTGCAAAACTGTCTGAGGGGAACAAAGAGCGTAGAAGGTATAAAATTTCATTTCTACAATGCAGAATAACTAGAAAACAATTATGAAACTGCAGCAAAAGTTTCGAACAATTTCAATTGAACCTGGTAACAATTAGTATCGGGTCTTGGTTCAATTAAAATTAATTGTGGCGTAAATGTGCATTCTGCGGTCATTTCATAGCCTTGCTCCTACCTTCACTACAATAAGATATACAGTCAGTGTGGATAACTTTAGATTCGTATTCAACATTGTGAGTTTGTGGGCTATTCACAATGTTTAAGGTGTTTTTTTTAGAGCAATGATACCTGAATGGTTAGGGTTGTGGTCACCTTTTTAGGGGGTCGCACATTCAAATTCAAATTCAAATTCAAAATTAATTTATTTCATGTAGGCTAACTTGTAGCTCTTATGACACGTTGTTAGCGACACAGTCGCGGTATCGGTTATGTTAAGCGGCCAAATTAAGTCGGTCGCACGAATCGACGGTTTAGGTTTAGATAACACGGCCGCGTAGCGGAGGACGTCGATTCGCGGTTAACTTAATTGTCAACCCGACTAGCGTAAACTTGTGTACTACATAAATCTGTTACTCTTACGAAATATAAATTGTTAAGTGGATTCAGTCTATTATTTGGCTACCGAGACATCCCCAACATCAAGAACAGGGACTCGGCGCCTCCACACGTCATAAATCTACCACCGGTTCGTAATGCAGACTCTGCTGAGAAGAGCCGGTAAGAAACTCAGCAGTTGCTCTTTTCAAAAAAAAAATTTTTTTTTTACAAAGCTATGCTATGTATACAGTGCTTCCACAATAAAGCTTCAAAAAATGCAAAAATGCCTTAGTAGGTACATCAATACATTCGATCCCGGGTTCGACGTCTGACTTTTCGGAATTATGTGCGCAATTAAATATCACATGATTCAACGGCAAAGGAAACCAACGCGTGAGGAAACCTGCATCTGCACGCCAAAATGTTCTCAAAAGTCTGCCAAATTGCATTTTTTTTATGAAAAATTAGCTAAGCTGAACTTGACTTATATTCTCCTCTCCCCTCCAAATAAGCGGAAACACTCCTGAAAACTATCCTAAAACATACAGATTTTTTCACAGCGGGAAATTAGGTCTTTTGCATGGATCGTTACAGATTTTTTGTATTGTACTCACTAGTTCTAAATACTCAGAAGTAAGAAACAATTAGCTATTTTAAAACTGGATAAGGTAAAAAAAAAAAAACAAATGCCGTCTTAAACATAGATTTAATTCGTTGCAAATTATGTTTTTTGTTTAAAATGATAGAATAAGTACCATAAATGAATATTAATATTACTTTATATGCATAATTATGAAATATATTATCTATGTATATACTTATAATTTTAAACATATTATTTTTATTTGATTTCACCAACGTTGAGTAACATTTGACCGTGGATTAAATTTAAATTTTTTTGTAGCTTTTCAATACAAAAACTGTCAGGACGTTCAATCGGTTTCTCGTTTAAACGTCACTCGATGTTGGTGAAATTTATTCCAAAATATTCCAGGTACTGGATATACAATTTGCATAGTTTAATTTGGTAAGACGCCTTAATAAACCAATTAGGTAACATCTAAGATATCTTATTAGTAGATAACTGTACATATAACAATAATATAATTAGAACTTCTACTTCTCTACTAATATTATATATCTGATAGTGTTTCTTTGTTGGTTTTATGGTTTGGTGTGTGGTATTGGATTTTTTGCATGGGTATAGTTAAGGTCTTGGAAAGTAGGTAACATAGGCTATTTGCGCGGACGAAGTCGTGAGCAAAAACAGGTAAAATCCTACAGGGTGACGCAATAACCTCTGATTATTTGATCCCCGCTCGCTATTGGCTAAAATCCATCGCTGCATCAACCGAACTTCTACAACCGAACCGCCCACCACCGAACACAATTTCACCTAACCGTCATAGAAACCAACTTTCTATGACGGTGTTCCCACTGAATTACAACATGGGGCTATTCAAGGGGTGGACCAACAAGTTCCTGAAGGGTCGGCAACGCATTGGTGATGCCTCAGGTGCTACAAATGTTCATGGGCGGCGGTAATCACTACGAAACGAAAAAACAAAAACGCCATTAATTCAGCTGATCACTTCAATTGAGACTAGCAATTATCGATGAAGGTTTTCCACAATGATGAATCGATCATCTTTAGGTACATATATGTTGAAATTAATTTAACTAAATAAATAAATATATATTGAATATAATATAAATAATTGACATATTTTTCAGAATTTACTAAATATACTTTTCAGATATTGCTGTTCAACAATTTCACTTAGAACTTATAATTCTACGGACGTCTTATCAAAGGGTTTTGTATACCCTGTGTCAGAGATTTGTGAAACAAGTATAGACTGCTAATCACATTACGGTTCTTTTGTATGTATGAAATGGTATATTAGCATTTCTCTTAGTCAGAGAAACCTAATACCTACCATGTTCAGTGCTATCACGCATTAAATCTATGTTATGTAGTTATAATATTAAAAGTTTCAGATTTTATGCCATCTACTAAAAATTTGCTATTTTGATTTACGCAAGTTTTGCATTTTGATCCGAGAAAGAAATAAATAAGACAAACTAAAGCAATAAAATACGATATTTTGTCAATTCCAACAAAAAATAAAGTGTCCCATCAACGCCATCTAGGATCATTGTCGTATTGTGATTTAAACAAAGACTTAGCAATCTATTTCTTCTTGTTAATCTCTGTGCATTTACTAAGTATCTACTAATGAATGACCTATGAATAAAATGTAAATAAAAAATTTCTTTGTCTTTGGCATTTGTTTTAACATTAAAGCACAAATAAAATTCAATTACAGCATAGGCATTGATTTATCTAGGTTTTATAAACAAAAATAAGGTTACCATTAAAAAGTAATACATAAATTCTCTTCCTATTGATATAATTACTGAATATTATTAACGTATAATACATAGGTATATTTTATTAATGTTTTATTTGTACTAAAGTATTAATTAAAATTCTATTTTTCTACCTATATTGTTTGTTTTATTTATAAACCTGTAAGTATTTAAATCGCTTCAATACTTGACTTGTGCGTGATATTATTGTATGAATTCTATTAATTCTGTACTTATTTTTCTATTACTGTTATCTTATTCCTCCATTATATTTCCATTCATTTGTATCAATGGGGTAAGCAAGTTCTTTTTCGCAAAAATATTAAGCTATATTATTATCGTCGATATGAGTATCATAATAGATATTATTTTGTACATACAAACAATAATTTCATTTTCAAGTTATTTATAAAATATATAATTTAAGGGTACATAACTATCATAAACATATTTAGTTATTTTCAATAGTCCATGTTTAAAATTATGACTTAGAAATTTCTTTGTGCTATATGTAAGTAGGTACTTATATTTCTCTTTCTACCTTGTTGAGTGCTTTGAAAAAATTATATACAACCTATATTTACCAAATCATAATTTCCTAGGGTAGGTACTTAATTTACTATCATTTATTTTTCTCACACATTTACATTATATTATTAAAAAAATGTAAATTATTATTATAATTTACTATTATAATGTACTAACTTATTTATTAAAGATTATTAAAAATATAAATGCAACATTTACAACATTATGAATGTTCTTTACGAAATTATTTTACTTTTAATTACCTATATGGACATTTTATATACTAAGACTAGATTAATAATATCAATATTTTTCACGTTAAAAATAATACAGAAGCTTAATAGATAAGAATATTTGAGTTTTGTATAATGCATGCATTAGTCATGCACGCATTTAATTAATTGTATACAAATCTTTATTAAGTAAGTATTAGAGACGATCGTATTGACCACTTTGTGTATTGATGAATCTGCTATCGCATATTACTAAAAATTAACTACATTTTTCCGTATTGAATATTTTGCGAATTGAACTTCTCCATTAATTAACACTTCATAATATAATTAGGTAAGTACCTAAATATATTGACTAAACGTAACACTCAACTTTGACAAAAATATGTGGATAGACCGTATTAAGTAGGTACAATAATACAAACTGTTGATTTAAATCTAAATCTGCGTTTATGCTTGCCGAACATGCAACGAATAAAATTCGCGAAGCATAGACGCATATTGTGATTAATTCTGTTGTACAGATTCATTAAATTGACAGGTCTGAATCTATCCTATCCTTTTCGTACCCAGAAATGAAAGGGATAGCATGACCTGTCAATAATTGAGTATTTGACTGTTGTCAAAATGTGGATATTCATTAATCACAATCGAAAATATGACATGTAAGAATAACATTTGTAAAAACACAAAATAAATCGTTCATAAAAGCCATTCACCAAAGGAAAGAAGAAGAAGAAGTAAATCGTTCATACAACAAATAAGTTATAAGCTGTTTTACCGCAACTGTATCCGTCTCTTTCTTAAAGGAATTTTGTGTGGAGAGTGTATCTCCTTAATTGTGACGTCATTTTGCAATAACGCTCTCTTTTTCTAACTGGAGTCTTAAAAGCTCTATATTTTCGAGACTAGTTAAGATTGCTAAGACATTAAAAAAGAAATATGACATTGTGTTATAAAATTAATATAATTTTTTTTATATAAAAAAATTTAGTCAAATACCCAATTTTGTTTAGAAATTGTGTAACAGAATTAACCATAGTGTTACACTATAATAAAAAAATTCTGTTGACAGGGAGTTTCGTATTTATACGAATTGTTGCATAACAAACTCTTGCCGCTGTCTTGCCATCCTATTTCAAGGAAGCGATGTTTTAGCCCTGAAAGCAGAAGATAATATTATAAACTAGATGATTTCCGCGACTTTGTCCGCGTGGATTAAGGTTTTTGATTCCCGCGGGAGAATTTTTATAATTTTCCTGGATAAAGAGTTGCTATTAATCTAGGAGTATAATTCAACCAAATCCGTCCAGTAGTTTTTGCATGATAGAGTAACACACACACACATACAAACTTTGGCCTTTATAATATCAGTGTGATGTGATGTGATAAGAATTAATTAAGAAGACGTTTAACGTTAATCAGGGATCTCACATACGGTTACGATAGGTACGGCCAGTGGCCGCAGGGTCCAGGTAAGTAAGTTATCTTAACCAAATACTGTGTGTCGACCGATTATTATTTATTGCAAGGCAAGGTGATTGGAACAAAACGACTCGATCACTCGATTAGTAGTTTTATTTAATTTATTTTGGTTAATGGAATATACTTAGTCTGGCCATAAATATTGTTACAAGTTAAAAACTTCTGATATTAATATTTTCTGAATTCAAATTTGGAACGCGTTTATTATTTTAGAAACTGCGATAGATTCTCAACACTTCTACATTTTTTTGAGGTAAATATTTATTTACATTATGGAATGGGACGTTAAAGAAAACAGAATTGCAGTGACTGTCTTGCACTAAGTGGGTATGGAGCCGTCGGTTATCGGTCGCAAGTAAAGAAGATTCCTGCTAGGGCTCTTTCGCGTATTATCAAACAAGACCTGAGGTTTGGTGCTTATCGTCAAATACAAGACATTCCCTTAATCAATCCCTTACATTTAAAGAGAGTGCATTGATCAAAACGCATTCCGTCCCGATACGCGGGTGAGAAGCCAAGAAATATCCTCTTTCCTGATGGAAGATTTTTCACGATTGAAGAGCATAACAACAAGCAAAATGACAAAGTGTACGCTCATAGCTCTAAAGAAGCTTGGCAAGTAGTCGGAAAGGTACCAAGTGGTCATCATCCTACGTCAGTCATGGTTTGGTGAGGGCTGTCTTATCAAGGAGTCACAAAGCTTCATTTTTGTGAAAAAGGCGTGAAGACTTTAGCCAAAGTGTATTAAGCGACTGTCTTAAATCGTGTTTTGGAACCTCTCAGCAATTCACTTTTTAAAAATGTACCGTGAACTTTCCAACAAGACCCTGCACCTGGTCACAAAGCACGAAACATCCAAGCCTGGTTCGAAGCCAACGTTTCGGAGTTTATAAGAGCTGAAGACTGGGTCTCATCTAGCCCAGATCTCAATCCCTTGGACTAGAAATTATGGTTAGTTTTAGAGGACATGAACTGCTCTAAACGATACACCGACATTGAGTTTCTTAAGAAATCTCTACAGCTAGCAGTAGCTAAATTACCCATGAAAACAGTGCGTAATTCCATAGCTCCGTAGTCAGACAGATGAAAGGCCTGTATCAAAGCCAAAGGTGCTCATTTCGAATAGAATTATTTTCAAATTAGTGCTGAGACTTCAATAAATATGTACATATAAGTTTTATTAAAATTACATTGCTTCATAAAAAAATAAATGCATTTTCATTTGTAACAGAACTTATGGCCAGACTAGTTATAATATCTTTTTATTTCTATAGGCACACAAAATGATAGACTACTACTACTACCCTATGGACTAAAACCAATATTATAATCCGTCCAATACATTAAGCCAATAATATTAATGACCTTTAAGGCCACGTAAAATCATTATCAAATCAAATTTAATGAAAATTTAACAAAAGACTAAAATTTTAAATACAGAAAGTACAAAAAAAAGACAAAAAAATACCATAATAGGTACTTTTTCCTTCATAAAACATGAGTTAAATTCCTATTCAAAGTTGTGCTGTGCAAAATATAATCACGTTAATATTTTTTGTTCTTTTGAAATTATATGAATGGAAAAGGAACAAAGAAATGAATGAATTTTTAGTTTCAAAGAGACCTATTTGCTTTATCTTCCAATCCATCGAACTAAATAGTACACAATAATTCAATGATACTAGGAACTAACTAGGATCTGTTTTCTATTAATTCATTTGAAAGCTGTGGAAATACTCAAAGAAGCAAAATAAAGAGTATTTTGGAAAATTAAAGTACTGTTTAATTAAGAATCAAACGAACTTACCTTGTGAAGTTTGATATCTAATTATACGAGTGTCTTGACCGAAGATGATTATATTGTTTACAAGCAGCAGATCGCGAGATTGTACTGTCCTTATCACACATTTAGAGCTATTTAATATATATAAAATACATATTTTCATTATTATTTTTAAATTTTATTATGACAAAAAAGTTTCTTATTTACTCCCACCAAACACATCACCCGGCCCCACCAAATCCCACCTAGCGTCATTCTTTAGAGCCGTATTTTTTCGATAGGTCGAGGGATTTTGAAAAAATTAGGGTGGGTGGGTTTGTAATCATCTTCGGTCAAGACACTCGTATAATTAGATATCAAACTTCACAAGGTAAGTTCGTTTGATTCTTAATTATACTTCGCATCTTTCCCGAAGATGATTATATTGTTTACAAGCAGATGTTTAGAGCATCGAAAAAATGCAACAACATTACATAAATTATTTCTTGTTCGTTGATACTTGACAAATTAATCGACAGAAATAATTTACATACCAAACTATAAGTCATTATTAAATAACATCTACGTTATTCTTGTATTAAGGTAGAAATTAGTTATTTGTTGAATAATAATTTTAACTTTGAATTAACTAAGAATTCAGTTTTACCTGATTTTTAGAAGTTTATTGTACTACTGTAATAGTACTTTAGAATATATTAAATGAGGATTCAGACTAACTTACTGCTTTTAGGAACACCTGCCTTGCAGTCAGTTAACTTCGACGCATGTCGCGTGTTAGGGGCACCGTTTAATGTTATACGTAATTAATGCCACATATCCAGAATTGATTTAACACAATGAGATAAAATTGGATTTTTTTTTTTTTTTAACTGACAACAGACAACCTTTCTACTGATGCAAGGAATAGGTTTTATCTGAAAATGTTTTAAGGGAGAACTGGATACACTTTAAAATTTTCTTTAATAAGTTATATGGCAAAACAATGAACGGTTAAAAACTATTTGGTTTTGAGCCTTTCTAAAATCATCTATTTTAATACGAATATTTTCCAATTCAAAAGGGAATGTTTTGAATATTTATAATGCTAAGGATGCTTGCATTCTTTTTTAAGAGTTAATGTGTTTAAAGACAAGTCTTTTAGAGAGATTAATTCATTAGGGAAATTATTCTGTAGATACATTAATAGGTACTAGATTATGAAATCAAGACACCTTTAAAGACCTTTATACCGTAGTATTATGACCAGAGATTTCGCTTATTTGGCCAGATAAAAAGATAGCGCGAACTTGTAACGTTATGTTACATTTGAATACTACTCACGCCATCTATGGTGTCGTGATGGCATCTTTACTTACGTGGTGGCTGATTAGATCAAATAATCGTTAGGTATTGTTTATAATGTTAGGAATGTTACAAACTGATAACTGTTTTCCTGAAATAAAAATATAATATTAGAACCACAATAATTTAAACTTTTGTTCTTGCATAAAACAACCATGACTTAATCGTACTAGGAATGAGACCATTACTATGTCTAGCGATGCATTAGAGACATCGCGCCTCAGTAGTGACTGCCTAATAATTTCCCTGCCACTAGAGTTAGATTAACATGGAAATGACGATGCTCTTTGAAAGAGCAGATAAGTAGGATTTTAATATAGGTTAGGTGGTTTCGAAACCAGCAGGTTGGTCTGTACCGGGCACAAGGTTAAATGTGCCAATATAGCAGTACGACAACGCCCTCTGCCTTGCCACATTTAATGTGGCGTAGCAATTAGATTAATCTGAAAAAAAAAAACATAAAAATTTAAGTTGAATGCATCAATAATTTCAGACTAAGCTTAATTTCCATGAAGCGTATCTCTGACATTCATAATTTTGATTATTGGTAAATAAATCCAAATCAGGTGTATCAAAAAATTCCTGTATCTGACGAAACGCGTAATCTATTCAGTGTTTATATTAACCGTTTTGACGAGATTCAAAATCTGAGATTAGGTTCGTATTGAACTGACGCTATAAAAGTATAAATTTGATTCTTCACACCATTGCCATATATTACGTGCGATTGTGTTGGTTTTTTTTTTTTTTTTTTTAACACTTGGCTGCAATGATGGCAAGTGAAAATGTAGCCTAAGATGGAACGCGCCTGCCCAGAAACTACCTTTTCACTCTTGATTTGAAGGAACCCAGATTGATTTGAAAGATGTGAGAATATAGCGCCCATTTTATTGATATAGGCAATAGCTGTCTATTCCTCATAATGCTTGAAAGAATAGATGCTTTAAAGGCTACAAGCAAGGCGAGACAAGAAGAAGGCGATATATGTATTTTGTGAATTATTCTACTACGGAAAAGTCTTAAAATGAGGAAACTGCAGAATCAATATAGTCCTTCCGCCATACGAAATCATCTGTTAAACGTTCGGAAAGAGTCATATATATTATTTGTTATAATTGTCAAAATAGTTGAGTGCCAAAAAATTATCCTTTTGTAAACAACCCATCCATAGTCACTGGGCTGTCTAGCGTCAGCAAACCAACATAACTAGCTAGTTTTCTGATGGTATGTACATTGTTCTGTATTCGATAGTTCAAGGGTACGCATTCTTACGTTACGTTGTACTTATACATTTTTTCTTTTTAAATTTAAAACCCACAAATAAATATCTTTTCTGTGGGCCAAGTTTGACTTTTTTTCCTTTTTTTTTTTTTTTATTTTCTTAATTAGTTAAAAAACCTTAATTGTATACATTATGAATCTTTGAATAAAATAATACTGGTAAAATTATTGTTTTTACATTATGCGTAAAAAATTTCCAATACACAAGAAATCGTCAAAAAAGAATTATTGATAAGTGACCTAACGAACTTGAAGACGGAGGAAAGGTTTCAATAACTTAATCTTCTGTAATATACATAAGAGATAGTAAAATACAAACGAAAAACAATCAAACTTTAAATTCATACAGTTAATAGTAAAGCTAGCGTTGTTAACCACCAAAACCATATTTCGATCTATGATCCAAAAAGCTGCAATTTATTAAGAAATTGCGTTTTTCATATCGCTATATCAACAACTACAGCAGTAAGTAGAATGCTAATTAGATGGATTGATAGAGAATTTTTCAAGTAAGATAGCATTAAAAAACAAAAAAATCGTATTTGGTCAAATGTTGGTTAACGGCGTTATAGCTTGAGGAGGGTAGAATACAGTCGATTTCTTCATAAAATATGCATTTAGTAAAAAAATATGCAAATTTTGTCTAAAGTGGCCATGAAGCAGATTTTATAGATCAACATTAATGCCGTATCAATTTTCAAGTGAATGGCATAGATTATTAAAATTTTTTAAATTTAATAAACCAAGGGTTTAGGGACTGTAAAGATTTGTGTGATGAATTTACCCAGAAGGCAAATCAAAATATAACCTGAATATAACAATTCCGTAATGCATTCACTGATTTTGAGAGAATACGATCTATTTTAGATTTATTAATAATTGTTTGATGTTCTAGAACTATGAAATGGAATTTTTTAACCTTTTAATTTTTATAGGTTATAAGGGTAAAATTTTTATAATCCAAAATGATTTTATCATTCCCAGTCATGAAGAATATACTGCAGTCTGCCAGCGATAGGTCAAAACATTTTTCTGTTTTTTTGTACCTGTGACAAAGGACCTTTGGAGTTTGCGCGTAGGGTCGAACGCTAAAGTGTCCCGTCCCACTCGCATGGCGCGGACTCAGACGCTTGTGGTACCCGCCATAGGGGATGCTGATACTAGTGCAAGTATAATCGCGTCTCGACGCGGAGCCCCCCGTGCGTTTAGAGCTTCCGGGTTGCAAATCGAAACACTCGGTTGTGAGCGCAGCTAATTTGGTTTATCGCTGTTAAATCTCGATTCTGAGAAGTAGAAATAGCCATATAGCATTTTAATTATTATTTTATACATCTTGTTTTTGTTTGCTTACAGCAATCGCTCTCCATCGCTTAGTATTTTAATAACTTCTTGGCCAATTACAGATAGACATAGAACTCGAAATCTGATTCTGTTTCTCCTTGCTGTACTTTTTAATCATATTATGTACAGTTTTCGACAGGTGAACATTGACGCATAAGCTTGATCTTGTCTTTTTTGCGTTGGGTCTGAGCCCAAAAATTACAAAAACCTTCATTTTCTCGGAAAAGACTTAAATATCGTCTTTGGAGTCGATATTTATCAATTTTATTTTAATGTACTTTGTAAGGTAGGTAATTTAAATTCTTACTATTAAATCTCACACAAGCTTTGCGTCTGAACCAAACTAAAATGGTAAACCAAACTAAACCAAACCAAACTAAAATATTATAATAGATCCACACACAATATATGTCGGGATACAATTTCCACACACGATTTACGTCGGGATATGTGTAACATTAAGTCACAAATTAGTTGGTAGGTAGTTTGAAATCCTCAAAATAATTCTCACACCCGCTTTACGTCGGAGTAATTAATAATAAATCCACACACAATATATGTCGGGATACAATTTCCACACACGATTTACGTCGGGATAATGTGTAACATTAAGTTACAAATTAATTACTAGGTAGTTTTAAATCCTCCAAATAATTCTCAAACACGCTTTGCGTCGGGGTAATTAATATATCCCGTGGGGATATAAATAACTAAAACTTCCGAGTGAATATTGAACATTAAAGAAGGTAGAAAATACTCAAATCTTACCTTGATTCCTTTGTCCGGAGATACTGTTCCTTCTTGAATATCCTATACCTATACCTACACACTTACAAATTAAATAAATATAAAATATCAGGCTTTCTTAATTTTTGTTGGACGTGTGACTCGGACGACACAAAATCACGTAATGACGCTAGGCGGGATTTGGTGGGGCCGGGTGATGTGTTTGGTGGGAGTAAATAAGAAACTTTTTTGTCATAATAAAATTTAAAAATAATAATGAAAATATGTATTTTATATATATTAAATAGCTCTAAATGTGTGATAAGGACAGTACAATCTCGCGATCTGCTGCTTGTAAACAATATAATCATCTTCGGGAAAGATGCGAAGTATAATTTTGATTAAGTATAATGTTTTGAATATAATATTGCTGAGTGCTTCTCACGCTAGTTATCAATTTAGTATCTTTTTGAAAGTCTCGACACTTTTAATATTATAGTGCTGGTTTTTAGTAGTGTTGGAAAAAGTGTAAATATTTTATATGTATGAGTTACCTACTCATACATATAAAATATTTATTATTTTTGGTTACCCTAACCACAAGTCGCGACTTTCGTACTATTGATTTCCCTAAAAAAATATACAATACTTACGTATTCAAAATATCCGATTGTGAAGCCTGTGGTGGAGGCCACCGGTGCAAGTGCGCTCGCCACATCATCTGCCTGAACGTCATCCGAAACTGCCTCGACATGGAGCAGTACAGCACAAAATTAATAGCCCCGTTGAGTAATGCCAGCGCATCCATTAGTTCACCAAACAAATCGTAGCAGCGTTTGAAGAAACATCGACCTAACGCCCCACTGAGAAGGCCCAATATCCCTTGAGGCAACTCTGTCACCAGAAATAGGAGTAGCACTGCTACCAGCATTTTTGTTGTTCTATTCATCCTTTTGTCTCCCTTGCACTGCCGCTTTACTATCTTATCGCTCGTCGGACAGGCGTTGTACACTCGTATTTTCTTCTGGTGCTCGTTCGCGCTGTAAACTTCTCTTATGAGCCATAAACTTATAACTGTCAGTATGAAACAGGGCAGGAGTTTGATGACTACTGCGTGCACCCAAAAGTTTATCTGGTACAGTTGGCCTTCCTCATCTGAGTCCACGTGATACAGTATCATGGGGCCGTTGGGCTCCAAAACGACGGCCGTGTGTACATCGAAAACCTGACGAGGAAAACGAAATTGGTAAATGAAACGAAAAAAGAAAATATGACTGAAAAGAAAATTGGAACTATTTTTGTTTGATGTAGGTATGGGGATACATAAGAAAATACTTACGGATACTTACGAATCTCCTGCGCTCGCCTGCCGCCGGTTACCTCATCAAAACCATATTACCAGTACCGGTACCAGTTACCAGGAAAAGGGATGTACCGGGAAGGAAGGGAAAATAAATGAAACACCGACGCAAGATTTTATTGAAACACCTACACGGATGGTTACCTTGCATAATTGACAACAAACAACAATATGCTATTGATGGTTACTTGATAATCACAATGACCGCCAACGAAGATCTGAAGACACGAAGACTTCCCACTGGCTGCACACATCACGAACTGGACGACGCGTCCGCACTCCACGATGGCCGCCCGATACTGCGAGGCGGCGAGTGACTTACGCGGCAGAACACGTCTGCATTGCTCGGCGACCGCGGACAACTGCGGGCCGCCTTCGTGGTCTTCGCACACCTCTGGAATGAGGTGGGGAGATCCGTTCGGGGCGGTTCTGCCCCCTGCGGATGATATCTATCGCGCGCCGCAAAAACGGCGCGGTCCCTGGATAGGCCCCTTTCGGGGTCCGTTGTATGATCTCTGTTTAATTGTCTGTCTCTTCGGCGCTGGAGCTCCCGGCCGGGAGAAGATCCCGGGGGAGCGCCCTTCGGTCCGGCGGGCGGGCGTGCCATGGAGCAATTTGGCGGATGTGTGGGTGATTAGAGCTATCGGCCCGGGCGAAGAGCAGCTTCGACAGCCGGCCGATGAAACCATCCAGGTCCTCGATACGTAAGTCCCTCTGGATGGTCGAGTTTCTTACGTATCGGGGGGCGTCCGTGATCCTCCTCAGGGCCACTGATTGCTGTGCGCGCAGGATCTTTCTGGTCGGCTCGCTCGCTAACGCGTACCATGCGGGTGCGGCATATGTTAGTCGGCTGCGTATGTACGTTTTATATACGCCGAGCTTAGTGCGTAGCGGGAGCCGTGAGGAGAGCACCGGGCGGAGTGCGTTTGTTGCGGCGCGTGTCTGGGCGGCGGTCTTTTTGACATGCTGGCGCATGGACAGATTATTGTCAATGGTGAGGCCTAGGTACTTCACTGTTTGGATCCATGGTATGGTCTCTCCAAGCAGTGTGAGTTCCGGTGGAGGGTTCTTGATATTGGGACCAAAGATGATGGCTTGCGTCTTTTTTGGGTTCGCGCGTAGCCTCCATTTCTGGAGCCAGGGCGGGAGGAGATCTAGGGTCTGCTGGGCCTTCTTCGCCGCGTGGTTGCGGTTGAGTGACGAGGCAACGTATGCTGCGTCGTCAGCGTAGAGGGCCAGGGTAATGTTATCAGGCGCTGGGATATCGTCTGTGTAGTGGGCGTACAGCACAGGCGAAAGGCAGCTGCCTTGTGGTACGCCCGCTTCGATGGGCTTCTCGGGGGAGAGAACAGAGTCCACCCTAACTCTGAAGCTTCTACCCTCCAGGAAGGATTTTATTATCCGGGCTAGTTGGTAGGGCGTCGTCGTGGTGGTAATCTTGTAGAGCAGTCCGCTGTGCCACACACGGTCGAACGCTTTTTCCATATCTAGTAGTACTGCTACGGCCTTCTCTTTTTTATTGAGCACTGATGTTATGATATGTAGTACTCTGGCTAGCTGTTGAGTTGTGCTATGTTCGGCTCGGAAGCCGAACTGTTCCGGGCGGGGTGTGAGATGTGGAGTGAGTTCTTTTAAGAGCAGGGTTTCAAAGAGCTTGGAGATCGTGGGAAGGAGTGTTATGGGCCGGTAGCTTTCCGGCTTTAGAACGTTCTTTCCTGGCTTCGGAAGCATTATGACTATGCCTGTCTTCCAGGCACTAGGGAAGCATCCTGTTCTCAGGACTCCGTTGTATAGGTTGGTGATCGCAACGATTGTGGGGCGTGGAAGATGGCGGAGGGCGGCATTGGTAACGCCGTCGACTCCGGGAGCTTTTCTTGTCTTCAATTTGCGAATGGCTTGTTTGACCGTATTCGGAGTGAAGAAGATAGAGGTTTCTTCATCCGTCCGTCTTGTGGAGAAATAGTCCGCCACATGTTTCTCTACAAGTTCCGTGTGAGAGACATCTTGTGATGGAAATGGCTTGAATTGTTGTTCAAGGTGGTCCGCCAGGATTCCTGCTCTATCTTCTGCGCGGTATCTCAGGTTTCCATCTGGATGTAACAGCGGTCGGATTGGTTCTTTAGCTCCTGTGATGGATCTGCAAAGTCTGTGCAGCGATGTTATGTCATCCGCCGCGGATTCGATTGTGTTGTCCCAGTCTTCAGTCGCTTTTTCCCTGAGCGCTCCTTTGATTTTGGCGGTCAGCTTGTTGAGAAGAGCTTTGAGGACTGGGCATCGGGTTTCCTGCCATTGGCGTCGGACTTTCCTTTTGCGCTCTATCAGGTCCTTGCGGGCCGCGCGCGGTGCACAGCAGTTTTGTTGGCTGACGTCACGATGCGCCGGCGCGGATCGGCGCATGCGCAGTTCGACTTCGATACCTCCGCGTTGGGATTGGTCGGGCGGAAAACAACGCTCATCGGAACTATGTACAGCGTATGGCGAATATTGTAAATAAATTAAGCCTAATTTTCTGAATAAATATTCCATTCCATTCCATATTCCAGATTATATCGTGACTTTTATTTAGAACACGCCTAGCTACAAGGATCCGCCACAGTGGTGACCCCGACGGAAACAAGACTATGGCCGACGCAACAATGGAGTACTCGGGGAGCACTGGCACCATGGCAGCATTACCAAAGGAAATAATCCTGGCAAAAATCGAGAAGCTCGCACTCGAAATCAAGCAATTACGAGCTAGTGGCCGACCATTCCGCGCACGCAGCCGCTTGCAGTCACGACCACATCGACCGAAGCCTGGCGATACAACGCGGGAATGCTATTACCACTACAAGTTCGGAAGCAAGGCCAGAAAGTGCGTCTCACCGTGTGCACGACGAAGCAAGCCAGCGGAAAACTAGCTTCGACACCGACGGTGGCGGACGTCGGTGTCCCCAGCAACAGCAAACGCCTTTGCGTCCACGATCGAGCCAGCAAAGAACGGTTCCTCGTGGACACTGGCGCAGACATATCTGTTTGGGCTGCAACAACGAAAATGAAAACGAAGACTGCAAATTCCTACAAGCTCTTTGCTGCAAACAATACACCAATTCGCACCTATGGCGAGAAGACAGTCAAGCTAGACTTGGGTCTACGTCGATGTTTCTCATGGACCTTCATCATCGCTGACGTGAAAACATCCATCCTGGGAGCAGACTTCTTACAACACTACAAACTTCTCGTGGACCTTCACAAAAAGAGGCTAATCGACGACGAAACGAAGCTCACGGTCAACGCGCTTGAAGTCTCAACAACCGGCGAATCAATCCGCGTCATCAGCTCAGATCAAGTCTATTATGAAATCTTGAAGAAATACCCAGACGTTCTACGCCCGATGTCTCTGAAGCAACCGACGAAGCACGACGTCGTACATCATATAGAGACGACGGGACCGCCACTCTTCGCACGCGCCCGACCCCTGCCACCAGACAAGTACAAAGCCGCAAAAGCTGAGTTCGACCGTATGGTGGAGCTGGGAATCTGCAAGCCATCTAAGAGTCCATGGGCGAGTCCACTACATGTTGTGAAGAAGAAGGACGGCGGACTACGCGTATGTGGCGACTACAGACGTCTGAACGCAGTGACGCAACCCGATCGCTATCCAATACCTCGCATTCAAGATTTCACGTACCCGTTGCATAACAAGAAGATATTTTCGAAGCTCGATCTCAAGATGGCCTACTATTGGATACCACTTGCCAGTCAAGAAGACGCTCAGAAAACAGCCATCATAACACCCTTCGGCTTGTACGAGTTCACGTGTATGACGTTTGGTCTCCGCAACGCAAGTCAAACCTTTCAACGCTTCATGCATCAAGTACTACGAGGAATAGACAACTGTTTCTGTTTCGTCGACGACATACTACTATTCTCCGAGGATGAATCTCACCATCAGAAGCTACTTCATGAAGTCCTAGAACGCCTCAACAAGTATGGCGTAACACTCAACGTCGAGAAGTGTCAGTTCGGAGTAGAAAAAATCAACTTCCTGGGCTACGAAGTCTCTGCAAGTGGCATCAAACCTACACAAGAACGCATAGAAGCTATATCAACATATCCAAAACCGAAGACCATCGTTGAGCTGCGTCGTTTCTTGGGAATGCTCAACTTCTACAGAGACTGCCTACCTCATCAGGCAGACCATCAACATGAGCTCAACAAATATCTGCACAACAAGAAGAAGAACGACAAAACGCCAATCGACTGGACGCCCGAGGCAGATGAAGCTTTTGAAAAATGCCGAAAAAGCATCACAGAAGCTACAACACTCAACTACCCAGTACCTGGCTGCGAACTTGCTATTATGACGGACGCTTCAGACCACAGCGTAGGCGCAGTTCTTCAGCAGAGAGTAGACAACATTTGGAAACCTCTGGCATTCTTCTCGAAAACACTGAGCCCTACGCAGCGCCGCTACTCTGTTTACGACCGGGAGCTGCAAGCAATGTACGCCGCAGTGAAGCACTTCCGAAGGCTGATTGAAGGCTGTGACACCACGCTATACACCGACCACAAGCCTCTCTCCTTCGCTCTGAGCAGACCAGTCAGCAGCAGCGATACACCGCGACGAGAGCGACAGCTACACTTCATAAGTCAATTCTGTACAACCATCAAGTACGTCAAGGGAGAAGAGAATCCTGTCGCCGACGCTTTATCCCGCATTGAAGACATCCAGTGTCCAAACGTGTTGGACTACGCGCAGCTAGCCAAAGATCAAGCTAACGATGAAGAATTGGCCCAGCTGAAGACGAAACCCAACCTGAAGTTCGGCGAAATAACTCTCCCTGGTCTCAATCAAGCAATCACATGCGAACTCTCAGCAGCATCACCTCGACCGTACCTACCCAAGACATACCGTTACGCCGCATTCAAAGCGCAACACGGTCTATGTCACCCTGGGGTCAGAACGACCCGGAAGCAGATGGCAGCAAAGTTCTTTTGGCCTACGATGAACCAAGAAGTCGGAACATGGGCTAAAGCATGCATCGACTGTCAACGCAGCAAGATCCATCGACACGTCGTCACTCCATTAGCTGAGTTCCCGCCATCTCAACGCTTCGAACACATCCACATCGATATCGTCGGTCCGCTACGACTATCGAACGACTACCGTTATTGCGTCACTATAATCGACCGATGTACCAAGTGGCCAGAAGCAGTACCAGTGCAAGATATGACAGCAGAAACAGTAGCAAGAGCTCTATACGAAAACTGGCTCGTGAGATTCGGTCTACCGCTCCGGATCACAACTGACCAAGCGAAAACCTTCGAATCCGCACTCTTCAAGGCACTGATGAAGAAACTAGGAGTCTCACGCATACGTACCACAGCGTATCACCCGCAGGCGAACGGTCAAGTCGAGAGATGGCATCGCACGATGAAGGCAGCACTCATGGCTCGTGGCGCGACTACAACATGGACGGAAGAACTACCAACCGTACTACTGGGTCTACGAACAGCGCTACGCGAAGACAACAATCTCAGTCCCGCTCTGATGACGTACGGGGCAACGCTACGCGTACCGTCAGATTTTTTCGTACCGACAACGTCGAAAATTGAAGACGCAGACTACGTGCAACGTCTCACAGAAACTATGGCATCGCTAACACCTACGAAGCGCACTCCAGCTACGCGATCAACATTCATCTACAAAGACTTAGCATCGTGTACACATGTATTCGTGCGCAACGACACCGTACGAGCGCCGTTGACACCACCATACGACGGGCCCTATCAAGTTCTGAAGCGACACGACAAGTACTACCAGATACAGCTACCACTACGGACGACTACAGTAACATTGGATCGACTCAAGCCTGCCTACATTTTGAATGAGGACGACACGTCAGGCACTATGGAAGCAGGCTTAGAGACACCAGCGCCTACTACACCTCACGTCACGAGAAGCGGCAGACTAGTGAAAAAAGTGGTACGCTTCGCTTGACGGGGGGTACTATGGGGATACATAAGAAAATACTTACGGATACTTACGAATCTCCTGCGCTCGCCTGCCGCCGGTTACCTCATCAAAACCATATTACCAGTACCGGTACCAGTTACCAGGAAAAGGGATGTACCGGGAAGGAAGGGAAAATAAATGAAACACCGACGCAAGATTTTATTGAAACACCTACACGGATGGTTACCTTGCATAATTGACAACAAACAACAATATGCTATTGATGGTTACTTGATAATCACAATGACCGCCAACGAAGATCTGAAGACACGAAGACTTCCCACTGGCTGCACACATCACGAACTGGACGACGCGTCCGCACTCCACGATGGCCGCCCGATACTGCGAGGCGGCGAGTGACTTACGCGGCAGAACACGTCTGCATTGCTCGGCGACCGCGGACAACTGCGGGCCGCGCGCGGTGCACAGCAGTTTTGTTGGCTGACGTCACGATGCGCCGGCGCGGATCGGCGCATGCGCAGTTCGACTTCGATACCTCCGCGTTGGGATTGGTCGGGCGGAAAACAACGCTCATCGGAACTATGTACAGCGTATGGCGAATATTGTAAATAAATTAAGCCTAATTTTCTGAATAAATATTCCATTCCATTCCATATTCCAGATTATATCGTGACTTTTATTTAGAACACGCCTAGCTACAAGGATCCGCCACATAGGTATTGTTTTAATATAACATACAAAGGCGAACTTAATACCTATCTACTCTTCCAGGTAACCTTTATGAGAGGAAAAAATATTATACCAATGAAAAACCACAATTTGATCCTACACCTTAAATAGAGAATGGCCGGGCATGTCCAGCGAGAACCAAACGAAAGATTAAACTGTTAACTTTCCCTTAAAAAGTGTTAACCAGGAGCAGTAGTAATTTGCGAAACGAGGCCATAAATTGTTACAATTTTGTCCCCGCCTCGTCCGGCCTTAACTCTTAGTACCCCAAATAAAACGGCTACTCGTCTCTCGTCATCGTCTTACAACGCTTCAACATCAAGGGAATTTTTTTTATTACACAGTAACCTTTCGCCCTCAATTAAACCTTTTCACGATGTACATAGGTTCCTTTCGTCTTTATGGACCATTGAAGAGATACCCTCCCTAAAGAATCCCATTGTGGTTTTTAATCCCATAGTACTTTGCGTGTAATAAAAACACAAAAGGGAGTTATAAAAGTAAACCGAGTGAAATCAGTAGAAGTGTTGCCATTATACGAACGTTTACCTTTTTCGTCGTTTAATAGAGGGATGGAGGTGTAACAATCATGGGTTTCCATTACATAAAAAAGAACGCCTATAAAAGTGGGGTATCTATTTCGTAGATAAACAAGAGGTGTTTTTTTACTGGGTGACGAGGGAGACATTTTTCACGGCAGTAGTGTTCGCTATATCGATATATTGCCCTATTTTTTGTAGTTCGATTGATCATAAATCTTCAGGGCTCAGGGATTATATGAGATTTTATATTTGAGAAATCGGAGACTAGTGTATCTTTTCACATCACAGTAAAATTTCTTTATGAGCATGCTCCAAAAAAAAGTTTCATTCTTCTTTCAACTTATTGACAATACTCATACGGTAATGAATGAAAAATGAAATGTTATTTTTAATTACTGGTAGATTCACTTCTTGTTCTTCCTAGAGTTTATCCCGGTTTACGCCAGGATCTGTAAAGGCCTCAATCAAATCCAAGATGACGTCAATACAAAGGTCCAAAAAGAAATTACTTCAGCATGTCCAATGTTAATCATAGATTAGAGATTAATAGTCTAAGTGCTTACCATGAAGGTGGGTATACAAAGTATAGGTGGTATTATGAAGCTGCTGAGAATGGCTGCACTGCAACGCTTCTCCGTGCACAGAATGTGGCTGCGGTCGGAATATCTGCGGACAATTTCAATGATTAGTCAGGACACAGGTCACGTACGCTCTGCTGGTAAATAATTACAGCATAATTGGTGCACTATTGTGAACGGATAGCAATTGTCTGTATTATTCAAAAAGACAATTTAAGATTTCAGCTTTCGCTGCGAAATACTGCATTGTGATTTGAGGCATTAACTAAATTTTGTGCACTTAAAATTAAAGTTTATTTAAGGAATATAATTGACCGAGACAAGGGAGGTCTTCAAGTTTATTTGGGTGAATTTGTACTTGGCTGTCTGTCTGTCAGAGACCTAACTGCTGAATTAATGAAAATGATTGCTTTATATCCATAGCCCAAAGGCGAAAATACCATAAAAAGTTTTAATAAATCTTATTTGAGGGGGGCGCCAATTTTTCTCTTTCATTATGGTTACGGGTCGGAAAAAAATTTTGAATACAGCAAAAGTTATTTTTTGTTTACTTATCTTACTTCAAATATTGTCGATTTTTGGAACTAACAAAATGGCTGACGTAACATTGAATACGAATAACTATTGAAACTTATGTACAGTTTCAGCACAGAATACCTAATAGTATTAATTTTTTCAGTTAACTATATTTAGTTAGACAATTTATCAAAATAGTATTAATACAATTTCCTTGAAATAATTTCTCTATGCAATATTTTAGGTTTGTAAAAATATTCTCAGAAGTCTTTAACTACATCGAGTACCTAAAAACATAAATACCCAGGAACTAAGAATTCAAGGTGAACAACAAGTGAACCACTAGTATTTAGGCCTGTGTTGGGCATGATTAATATTCTCCTCCTTATTTGTTATAGCTAGAGACAATGACGGTCCGGTAAGTTGGATTTGAACCGACCACGTTTCGGAAGGAATGATTTATGCTAAGTCCTACGGGTCGTGTTGCGGTGAGAAAACTGCCAGTAATGGTTTCCACCGGAGAGCAGTGATCACTGGAGAATCACCGGTGATTCTCCGGAGAAAGTAATCAATTGAAAACACCGGAGAAACACCGGTGTATCACCGGTGATTAAGGCCCATATTACACTGTACCTACTCATGACCTACTCTATACTACTAGGTAGGTACCTCTATATAGGATCCTATTTCGTAACATAGAGAGAGATTCACCGGAGATCTCCTGAGAATCTGCGGAGAATGGCAAATCACCGGTGATTTTCACCGGTGCTTGAAATTCCGCTCTGGTGCAAAACCTCTAACTGCCAGTGTCAATAGTTTTGCGCCTGCAGGGGCGATCGAGCATAGGCGACTCGTGGCGCTATATCTACATATATAAGATAGTTCAAACTTCAATCCACGAAGACGCGCCCCACTATTTTTTGTGGGGGTTACTTACATTCCAGTTGATGTTGAATCTCTGTCTTATTAACTTCGTGTACGTGTGCCCACATCACTACAATAGGTGTGTAACGATAAAACTCACACTAGTAGGTACATTGCACACTTGTACTGTAAGCGATTGGAACAAAGAGTGGGGCGCGTCTTCGTGGAATAAACTACATATTTATATCTACTAATAAAAAGACTTGTCCTAATTGACTAATTGACTGACTGAACTATCAAGGCACCATGATAAGCCATTGAAGTCAGAAAATTAAATTTTTATAGTAGTCTTTTTATGATTTAAGCACTTACTATGGAATTTTTGAAATTTCTCCCCCGAGGGGCTGAAAATTTGTATGAAAGTAATTACTTAATAATTCCATGTAACTTGGTATTATGGCTTTTTGATTAAAAATAAAGAATTACCTAGGTACGTGTTTCAATTTTTGATATACCACCTCAAAACCTATTTCGACGCGGACGAAGTCGCGAGGGCGAACGATAGTTTAAGGAATATATTTTGTAATAACTAATATTCCCCTTTTCGTATCAAATTAAGCATAAAGCTTCTGTTCGGAGTTGCTATTTTTGACGTTGCTACTTTTGACGAAAATCTAACAATATTATTTTCTGGAGCGTGTCTTCGAAAACTCATCGAGCGTGAACAGGAATCTAACTTCATACACTTGAGTGGAATTTCTCTAAATAACAGTAATTGCTCGTTATAATCAAGAAGCTGTTTATGCTATATCAGGCACAAGTACCTAATTAGTTGATAATTATTACATTTTGTGTAGTATTATGTGGTAATTAACGTATTACACTTAAAGCCAGACCATATCAAAGGGAAAACGTTATCATGTGATTAATTAGAACGCCTTTAATACGCCTCTCACATCTCGTAACGTTTAAATTTATCTATTTATATACCCTACCTTAAATATGTGTATAACTCTTCACTTTAACAAAAATGAACTTCTACGCTATCTATATTATCTATATTATTATAATAAAGAGAGAGCGCGAATTTTGTGAGTTTGTATGTACGTCCGGAGCAAACTTTGGAACCACCGCACCTATTTCAAAAATTCTTTCACCATTTCAAAGGTACATTATTCCAGATGGTTATAGGCTATATATTGTGCACATAAATATATTATGGCTAGATATTATGTGCAAATTTGTTAAAGAAGTCGGAAAAATTTTTGACTCTCAAACGTTTTCAAGGCGTGCGCTGGGTCATATATTGTTTGTGAAATCAGACTCTGGATATGTTTACAATCTCGTTTAATAATTAGCTTGTCCAGTTATTAATTCACATCACTTAGAATTACAACGCAACATCAGTTACATATTTAGGTTAGGTTCACAATTTTGCATTAACCCACACGTGCCACAGAACATTACTTCGCACCGACCGTCGCCATGATAGTGTAGACCGGCTGGCGCCATAAGTCCGCTCCCCGCGCCGCGAGCCATCGCTCGTAGCGACATCTATTTCCTTCAGCGCGTAACATCGGCCATCCTGAAAAGTGAATACCAGCAGGTATTCACACACAGGCATTAGTGGAGAATAAGATTTTCAGATGCAGAGCTAAAATGACTGAACCAGATCGGACTGAAGTAGGTTTTTAACTTTCTAGAAGATCTATTATATCCTGTGCATCTACACTGTCCTTATCAGAACCAGTTGCCATAATTTACTGAACTTTGGTCGCAGACACCAGCAGCAACCACCGCCACAATATTCTACAACCTTCCATTTTTTTACACCACGAAGTTAGATCGACCATTCGGTAGAACCCGCGTCCTTTCGCACAGCCCTGCTTACATGCACACTGCGGTGTCGGCACTGTACACCTCAACACACCTTGAGCACTATGTATACCCATTGGCCTGCGAGCGAACAACAGTCAGCGCTAATGTGTCCACAGTGACATAACTGTACTCTCCCAACCAAACATATAACAACTGCATACATATATATGCCACAGTGAGCAAGCTAGTATACCTCTTATTAAGCACTCAGCCACCCAACACTATCCCAAAAGCACTTCCACCGGTGCCTGTCCCGGCACAAGGCTCGACACCTGGCGCGCAGAGCAAAAAGGAAACCGACGAGTGTTTTCATCTATAAGTGGCGTCGTTGCCAATACATGGTCCCAGCTGGCATCACAATAACCTAATGAGTTCTAGGGCCTTTAAGTAAGAGCCGAGGCCATGGCATCGGAAATTTGGAAATACATCAAATCCAGAACCTCTTAGAGAAGATGAAAGTAAGAGAGCAAAAGCAATCTCAGCTTTGAGATATATGCAGGATAGTGGCAAACTCCAGGGGCCTCAACTATTTGACCAAAATTGCTGATAAGATGATGAAACAGCAGGTACTACTGATCTAGTCTCAGAACTAAAATCGACACCCAATACTTCTACGAAGTAATCCAATAGTAACTCTCCTAATATGATAGAGGAAATCACCAAATTTGGTGATAGAATGCGTAGGAATCAAACCATGCAACTGGGAGGAGAACTGGAGGAAAAGAAGCGGAAACTGAATATGGCCACAGGGCCGGAAGTTGTGGCTCTTCAACAAATTACTACTGTAGCTACCTATTCACTACAATGCTGGTCGTCGCCTTAAACTACCTAAGCTTTTCGGATGTGAGTTAAAACTTAAGTTCTTCTGGTGTGAACGTATCAGTGATTTCACTGTCCAGCAAATATTTTACTAAGGGACTATAATTACTTGCTGCAAACGAATCGGAGATCAATACTTAAGGTGTCAAATGTATCAGTGTGCTTAATCTACGATTTCGGATGGAACTTTATCGTTGCAGATGTAAGGCAACCAATGTTTGGTGCACACCTTTAAGTTACTTGGACTTTAGTTAACACTAAGGCACGTGAGATAACGGATCAGTTAACAAAATATCTTAAGGCGGTAGAGCACGCATAACAGAGACGAGCCAAATTTCGGTTAAAGCAGTTGATAGTATTTACCCATATTAAGGTCAAGGTATCCGGAACTTAAAACAATATCACTTATGGAGGTTCTTATAATATTTTCAACAACAACATAGGAACAAACAGTTCTTCGGGTGCGACCCCTACTTCCGGATAGGTATAGTAAACTTAAGATAGAATTTAAAATCAGGTGTGATCTTAATAGCCTCCGTTGCTAGGATAATTAGGTAGTAGTCCTGTGCTAAGTCTAAACTAGTGTTTACCAGTTAATTTCTCAACTTATCATCACCAATGCTTGGCAAAAGGAACCTGTTCTTGACTGTTAAGACATTCAAAGCTCAGTACTCCACACACAATCTACTATCAACATTTTTCTTTGACTAAAAACCGTTTATGCTGATCAGCTACGTTCTACAGTCCGCTCTAGTAGAGTCAATTAAAATAAAACATTATTAAGTTATACACATAATATGAACACATCATAATTTCGTAAATCAGAATATATTTTAACCATATCCTTCGTAAAAGATGAACCAGAGTCAAAAGACATATTTTTGTGAATCAGAATCGGATTTTCTCATGCACATAAACAAATAAAATTGTAATTTTTATTTTCTCTATCAGGGACCCCAATCATCAATTTTCAGATCGACAGACCTGCGGAAGTCTGTAAGACCCTTTTGTCAAGCAGGAAATGAGCTGATGATATTTAACGCCTGTACAGATCCTAACTTTTGAAAATCCAAAAACCATCCTAATCCCGTCAGCTTTCAAACAGAAAGGAACCGCATCAAAATCGGTACATTCATTTGGGAGCGATGATGTCACAGATATACAGACACATATGTCAAACCCATAACACTCGTATATTCGTATGAGGGTTAAAAATTAGAATCAGAATTGAATAGAACAGAAGTCGGAACAGACTCTACTTGGGTTCAGAATCAGAACATCATACTCAAATCAAACAGATTAAACAGAATGAACAGATTTAACAGATAAAACAGATAAATAGATAAAAGAAATAATACAGATAAAAGAGATAATACAGACAGTACAGATAGTACAGATAATACAGTTAATAGAGATAAAGCAGTTACAGTAGATAGCACAGATTTAACGGATAAAACTGATAAAACTGATAAAAGATATAATACAGATAGTACAGATAATACAGTTAGTATACATAACATAACTAACATTTTTATACATACATACATATATATATAGATAGATGGTACAGATAGTACAGATAATACAGTTATTAGAGATAAAGCAGTTACAGCAGATAACACAGATTAAACGGATAATAACGGATATAAAACTGATAAAAGATATAATACAGATAGTACAGATAAGACAGAACGTACAGAACGCACAGAACGCACAGAACGCACAGAACGTACAGAACGTGCAGAACGCGCAGAACGCGCAGAACGTACAGAACGTACAGGACAGGACATACAGGATGGACAGGACGGACAGAACGGGCAGATTGGATAAAACGGATTAAACGGATAAATAGGAAAACAAGTTAAACAGTTAATCAAGTAAAACGGATAAAACGGGTGAAACAGGTAAAATGGATAAAACAGATAAACAGATGATATGGATAAAACGCATAAAACATAAACAGGTGAAACGGATAAAACGGATAACCGAATATAACGGGTTACACGGATAAACGGATAAAACAGGTAAACCGAGTAAACGGATAAAACATAAACAGGTGAAATGGGTAAAACTAAATAAACGGATAACGGATAAAACAGGTAAAACGGATTTAACGGATAAACCAGGTGAAATGGGTAAATGGATAAAAAGCATAAAATAAATAAACAGGGGAAACGGTAAAACGGATAAAACATAAAACAGGGGAAATGGGTAAAACGGATAAGACGGATAAAACTGGTAAAACGCATTAAACGGATAAATGGATGAAACAGGTGAAACGGATAAAACGGGCAAAACAAATAAACAGGTGAAACGATAAAACGGATAAAACATAAAACAGGTGAAATGAGTAAAACGGATAAGACGGATAAAACAGGTAAAACGCATTAAACGGATAAATGGATGAAACAGGTGAAACGGGTAAACGGATAAAACGGGTAAAACAAATAAACAGGTGAAACGGTAAAACGGATAAAACATAAAACAGGTGAACTGGGTAAAACAGATAAACGGATAAAACATAAAACATGTGACATGGGTAAAACGGATAAACGGATAAAACAGATAAAACGAGTAAATGGATAAAACGGGTAAACGGATAAAACGGGTAAAACAGGTAAAACGGATAAAACAAATAAACAAGTGAAACGGGTAAAATGGTTAAACGGATAAAACATAAAACAGGTGAAATCGGTAAAACGGATAAACGGATAAAACAAAACAGGTGAAATGGGTAAACGGATAAAACGGGTAAAACGGATAAAACAAATAAACAGGTGAAACGGGTAAAACGTATAAACGGATTAAACAGATTAAGAAATTAAATGGACAGAACAGATCAGACAGGAAACAGAACAGATCGGACAGAAAACAGAACAGATCAGATCAGACAGAAAACAGATGGTTAAAACCAACAGACAGATAAATAAAAATAACAACTACGCACCTCAGTAATAACTGTGTCGGAAGAAAAGTCGATTTATCATCATCACCTTCGACCCTTATCTCGTCGTGCATATAGATGTAAAGCCGGTATTTTACCAAAAATGCAAAACGGTATAATACGAAAAATACCGTATTTTTCGGTATTATTCCATTTCTCATGGTATTTTTCGTATTTAACGATTATCTTATGTTTTTCAATGTAGATACGTTTTGTTTGTAAAAAAATCAGCAAGGAATATAAAAACGTGGCTCTGCGTTTAATTTTATTTCATTAAAATGATTTATAAACAAATTAGAACATAATGATTCAAACATAAATTATTAAAAAATCTTAGACTTAAAATTTCAATGATTTAATCATAATCATAGAGCGTGCGAGCTCACCACCACTCACCACCACTCACCACCATGCATCACCACTCATCACCACCCATCACCACCCACTCATCACCACCCATTCATCACCACCCACTCATCACCACTCATCACCACTCACTCATCACCACCCATTCATCACCACCCACTCGTCACCACCCACTCGTCACCACCCACTCATCACCACCCACTCATCACCACCCACTCATCACCAACCACTCATCACCACCCACTCATCATCACCAATCACCACTCATCACCACCACTCACCACCACCCACCACCACCCACTCATCACCACTTATCACCGCCCATCACCACCCATCACCACCAATCATCACCCCTCACCACCACTCACCACCACCCACTCATCACCACTCATCACCACCCATCACCACCCACTCACCACCACTCACCTTCTCACTAGTTATTCATAATATACCTATTATACATTTTATTACATTGTATGACAAAGTATTCATCCACCCGCATCAGCACCAGCAGCAAGCGGCGGGCCAATTCTTTATTAATTTGATTAATGATCACCAAACAATAAATATTCATTCAAAAACACGTCAAAAACAAAATTACAAAAAAATCTAACTATAATTTTGTATGAAAAAATAAAATACCAAAAATACCAAAAATACGGTAATCTATTGAATTATACCGGAAAAATTCATAGCCATTTGGTATTATACGGTATTTTTACATCTATAGTCGTGCATTGGTTAACTGGGTAAATTAAGGGTAAAGCACGTGTAATAAATTCGCCTTTCTGCCAAAATACATCTTCATCATGATCAGCTGCATTCTCTACGATATTCAGTCCCACAAACTTGATTCTTGTAGTAAAATCTATACGTCCAAGTATAAACTCAATTTGCACTTAGTCTCAGACAAGTCAGTTTCATGAAAAGCATCTTCTATAACATCGCAGACACAGATTAGAGATCGCAGACTTCTGGGTAGCAACTATTGAGTATCCCTTCGAGTAGATTACACCCTGTAGGTATCTATGACCATCAGCTGGAAGTTTCATTCTACAGCGGCTCGTTTTTTATTGTAAAACGCTTAGCAAACCGCTAATGTCACTGCTTTAACACCTCTCGAGTCGTCTCAATGAAAATCTAGTTTCACGCAACTTTGTCGAGATCCTTAAAAGACATCCTCTTCAACTCTTACAAAATCGCGTTCACCATACAAAAGTTTTATCGATAGCGACATTGACTGATTCCACATGAAATGTGCTGGCACTTGTCAGGGAAGCCGGAGTTAATCAGCATTTCTTAGTAGCCGCATGAACGCATTGTCTTTCACTGCACTGATCTCTCTGTATTTGGGTCCAATTTTCGTCGTAAATACCACTTCTGAATGTGAAATCAGACTCTGGATATGTTTACAATCTCGTTTAATAATTAGCTTGTCCAGTTATTAATTCACATCACTTAGAATTACAACGCAACATCAGTTACATATTTAGGTTAGGTTCACAATTTTGCATTAACCCACACGTGCCACAGAACATTACTTCGCACCGACCGTCGCCATGATAGTGTAGACCGGCTGGCGCCATAAGTCCGCTCCCCGCGCCGCGAGCCATCGCTCGTAGTGACATCTATTTCCTTCAGCGCGTAACATGTTATTGGATGAAAATGATGTATGGGTGAATTGTTCTACTACTTAGAAGCTCTGTGCGATCAGGACCCGTAAAAACAAATATTTAAATTTTCAACCCGGACGAAGTCGGCGTGGGCTTCTAGTTATACAATACAATATTACGATTATAATTTGACGACCTTCCTGGCGCAGTGGTGAGCGCTGTCCTATAGCTTTGAGGTCCCAGGTTCGATTCCCGGCGGTGCAATTTGGGAATTTATAATTTCTAAATTGTCTCTGGTCTGGTCTGGTGGGAAGCTTCAGCCTTGGCTAGTTACCTTCCTACCGTCAAAGACGTGCCACCAAGCGATTTAGCGTTCCTACACAATGGCGTGTAGAAACCTATTAAGGCTATATACAGGGTTGAATGTACACTGCTATACCCCTTCCAAGTTAGCCCGCTACCATCTTAGACTGCATCGTCACCATCAGGTGAGATCACAGTCAAGGACTTTCTTGTCATCCAATAAAAAAAAAGACGTGTGGCACTCGGGGACTGCCGCGGTAAAGCATAGCATTTTTTATCAACGCCATCTAGCGGTGAGAGGAGTCCCGTGTCAGGTTATTTTCGTTACGGAATTTCTGGATTCGGTCTCCACGCTCAAGGCCCGCGATAGAAGCCGTGCAATAGCTCAAAAATAGTACAGGTAGACACGGTCATAATTTTGAGTCAAATCTTTTCACTCATTGATGTCAATGTGTCCCACACTAGGGCCCAATACTAGAATACTGAGGATACTTACTTTATTGCCACGTATCTCCAGATGGCAAGCGACAGTGTGAGGCATATAGAAGCGGTGTGGAAGATTTGAGTGAAGTGCATGTGGAAGAGAAGGTACGCCGCCCATTTGTATGGCATCTCTCGCTGGCCGGGCAGTATCTGCAGGCAGAAGGAAATGCTTAGCAGGTGATACGGAAAAGCGGGTGAGGCATGTTTCCTCCATGTTCCTAATGGTGTGCAAATTGTAAGGTTTTTCTTATATTTTATCATAAAATAAAACTTGAAATTACATATTCAAATTCAAAATTAATTTATTTCATATAGGCTAACTTGTAGCTCTTATGACACGTCATAAATCTACCACCGGTTTGGAATGCAGATTCTGCTGAGAAGAGCCGGTAAGAAACTCAGCAGTTGCTCTTTTCAAAAAAAGTTTTTTTTTTACAAAGCTATGCTATGTATACAGTGCTTCCACAATAAAGCTTAAAAAATGGAAAAATGCATATGTAGGTACACCAATCCAACACATGTCAAGATGGGCAGTCAAAGCAGACCCATTCCCGTTGTTGGCACCCGTTCACGAGCATGACGCATGATCCAGCCATTGCTTCGCTCAACCATATTTGCATGCGCATAACCATAATATATTACCATTTATCCATAATATTATATTATGATTGGCTATATTGATTTACCACATTAATATCATAAATGTGGTGGTAGTATGGTATTTAATTGTCTTTTTCTCAATTTGAGCATCACTTGAGCATATTCTAGGCCTTGGATCAGAGCTTGCATATTCAATTTTGTATGTTTTATTAAACTTTTTCTAAGTTTTTTCTAAGTTGCAATGATAAACGCGTCTCAACCATTGTATAAATGATCCCCTAGCAAATATTCTGCGTATCTAATTGCTTTCCAAGAGCTCGAACAGCTGCTTATTTGTCTGAGTTTGCGGTTAAATGCTCTTGAAAGTCAATTTCGGCACGACCCGAACATTTGCAATTCATTAAATACTAGATGATTAAGGGCTTTAAGAATGGTCACAAATAGGTCTAGAAATTTTAAAAGATATTGGTGAAAAATACAACTCAGACTGATGGACTTTCTAAAAATTATTTCTAGAAAGTCGCTTTAACCTTAACGGTTAAAGGTCGTGGTTCATTTATCAACCCGGCATCGGACTTCGCGCGGTTGAGATTTCTTAAATTAAGGACTTTCATCTTCTTCTATCTATCTAAATAAATAAAAGGAAAAGGTGACTGACTGATTGATCTATCAATGCACAACTCAAACCACTGGACGGATCGGGTAGAAATTTGGCATATAGGATAGCTACTATGACGTAGCCATCCGATAAGAAAGAATTTTTGAAAATTCTACCGCTAAGGGGAAAAAATAGGGGTTTGAAAAATTTAAGTGAGTAAGTATTTTATATATACTCAACTAACTTATCAACTCCGTAACGTGACGGGATCGCTACGCTCGCGAGCTGTCCACAGTCCATACGCAGACAGTAAGTTAACAACTCGGTGACCACTGGTCACCTGCAGCTCGCCCGCTTGCCGTGCTTTTCTAAGGTTCCTAGTGCACCGCGTGCCACCGACGAGTTGCTAAGCTCAACCTATTTTGTGAACCGATTAGAGGAAGCGTTGACTACGCGGCGTCTACTCTTAGACCACTGGGCGTCCGGTCGGCGGCCACGCACATTGTGTTATTTTACCTCAAAATCGGACATCCCTTTTTTATGATACTAATCGAAACTTTAAGCTTTTTTTAATGCTAGAGTAGAACACCCAGAAGTTAATTCTGTTTAGAACCGGAGTTATAAATTTTTTTATGGTTACCAGAAAAAAACTAAGAAATGCTGTAACTTTCTATGTAACGAAAGTTTTTAAATTTCAATTATAGCATGCTATAAAATCAATTAAGTGCTATTTTTGGAAACATATAATTAATTTCTAAGTGAACAATAAAGGAAGATATGTTTTTTTTAACTAATTTTGAAATTAATTTTTTTCTCATCTCTGTATAGATATTAGCATCTAATTTTCCCATATTGTATTTATTAGTGCTATGTTAACCCGCCTGTATAATATCAGATACGTAACACTTAGGACTTCGGAGTAATATTTTTTTTTAGAAAATTCTGTATTTTCAGAAAAAGGCGAAATAAAAGAATTGCATATGATATTTATGCAATTATTTATAGGTCAAAGTGGCATTATATACAGGGCATTTTATAAGCTAAACAAAATAATTTTAGTATTAATAATAAAGTTAATATTCTTAATTTTGTGATTTTTACATTTTATTTTTTTTCTCATAAACCATTTACGATTAGCAGTAGATATCTATCTGAAAACATACCTCATAACTGTATTGTTACTAGTAAAAAAAATCACACAGAAATCTATGAGGACATTGGAGATATGAGATTTTACAATTTCAATGATATTAGGGTTGTCACAAAGATCTTAATTACAAATGTACGAGAGAAAATTCTAAAAAAGTGGCTGAAAAAAAGAATTTTTATCCGACTGTGGAAACGGAGGGTTATGTTTTTCAGGGATTATTATTGAGTTGCATAAAATGAAATTTTTAAAATTCAATTACTCCGAGGTCCTAAGTGTTACGTATCTGATATTATACAGGCGGGTTAACATAGCACTAATAAATACAATATGTGAAAATTAGATGCTAATATCTATACAAAGATGAGAAATAAATTAATTTCAAAATTAGTTTAAAAAAAACATATCTTCCTTTAATGTTCACTTAGAAATTAATTATATGTTTCCAAAAATAGCACTTAATTGATTTTATAGCATACTATAATTGAAATTTAAAAACTTTCGTTACATAGAAAGTTACAGCATTTCTTAGTTTTTTTCTGGTAACAATAAAAAAAAATTTAAAAATTTATAACTCCGGTTCTAAACAGAATTAACTTCTGGGTTTTCTACTCTAGCATTAAAAAAAGCTTAAAGTTTCGATTAGTATCATAAAAAAGGGATGTCCGATTTTGAAATAAAATAACACAATGTGCCACGTAACATCATCGCGTGGGCCCCCAGTCGACAGCGAGTGGACGCCGAAGAGACACTTTGATGCTAATGTCATCGAATACGAATACGATCAATCGAATTAAATCTTTTACTAACCCTACTGATCACGTACTGAGTTGATAGGTGAGCGATGACCTTAAACCGGTCTAGTAGTCTGCGGTTGCGTTGTCTTTAACGGTTTAAAATTAAAAGGTATATGTTGACGGTACTTACAAGGTATCTGTATACGGAGAACGGTACATATTCCATCATAACAAACACGTCTGCGACGGCCAGCCACTTCAGCAGTCGGTTGATGGGCGCGGCCGCCAAGTCCCGCCGCGTCAGCACGGCTACATTCAGCGCGTTTGCCAAACTACCAAACAAACATACCTGCGTAGAGAAATCATTTGTTTTAATCGCTTATACTTACTCCTTACTAATATTATAAATTCGAAAGTGTATTTGTTTGTCGGTTTGTTGGTTTGTCCTTCAATCACGTCGCAACAACGCAACGGATCGACGTGATTTTTTGCATGGGTATAGTTGAGGACCGGGAGAGTGACACAGCTGTCCCGGAAAGTCAAAAAGATTTTTCAAAATTAAATCCACGTGAGCGAAGCCGCGGGTATCAATTAATGAGGAATATTTAGTGACGTTAATCTACTAGCTGATACCCGAGACTTCGTCCGAGTGGATTTAATCCTTAAAAATCCCGCAGGAAATCTTTGATTTTTCGGGATAAAAAGTTGCCTATGTCACTCTCCAGGTCCTCAACTATACCTACGCATGCAAAAAATAGCTCTGTTGCGGCGTGATTGAAGGACAAGCCAACAAACCCTTTCGCATTTATAATATTAAGTAAGTAATTTCCTTAGTCATCTTAGTGACGTTTAATCGAGGAATAAATTGGGCGTTCTGACAGTTTTTTATTGAAAAGCCAAAATATCCAATTTACGCTCGGATAAGACTTACGAGTATTATAAATAGGTACCTATACAATATACCTATTGTTGTACCAACCTATTGTGATTGGAATTAAATAGTCACACTCAGCAATACTTTGTTTGGAGCAAACAAATAAGTAGCTAAAGTTAAATTAGTTCGCGAACTTTGTATCAAAATACAAAATGGTTAACATTCAGAATTCTGGTTTGAAAGTAAATACAATTTGTATTGGTAAGCATAAATTTCTACTATTATCACAGGTTCTCGTGAACACTACACTTATAATAAACATTGCATACATAGGTAGATGCTCAAAGCCTCAATAGCTCAACGGTTAAAGGTGTGAACTGAAAACTGAAAGGTCGCAAGTTCAAATTCCATTTATTGCACTATTGTCGTACTCACTCCTAGCACAGACTTTCCGCTTATTTGGAGGGGATAGGAGGATATTAGTCAACTTCAGCTTTGCTAATTTTCTTTAAAAAAAGTTAGAAAGAGCATTTCAGCGATATCGAGGTAATATAGCACCGCAACGCGTACGGCGTCAATGCATTGAACAAGAAAAATGTTTATTAGAACAGGCCAAGTGAGAGTCGGAGCCGCACACAAGGGGTTCCGTACCATCGTAGATTTAACACCAGCTATTGTTAAGATCGAGCAAAACAAAAGTATGGATACCCTCATTAATTTTTTTATTATCTGTTGTTATAACAACAAAAACCCCATTTTATGGCCCGACCTGGGAATTGAACCGGGACCTCGTCATCTGCAGTCGAACTTGCTAACCGCTGGACCAACGAGGCAGTCAATGTTTTAATAAGGCAGCAACAAGGTTTCTCCTGAGTAAACTTATCTATCTGAATGGGTACGAGCTGAATCCATTCGAACTTTTCAAGTAAGTACTTATTAACTTTTTTTCACGACCGAAGTAATAATGATATCTACTTATATTATTTTCCATATTTTCCTCTTTGGAGTTTTTATTATGAAAGAAGTAGAAACCAGATAGATATTTCTGTCTTAAAAACCATAACGCTTAGAAGTGCAATAGTCGAAGCGGAAGCCAGTTTTTTTTATTCCATGACAAGATAGCCCTTGACTGCGATCTCACCTGATGATAAGTGACGATGCAGTCTAAGATGGTAGCGGGCGCTAACTTGGAAGGAGTATGGCAATTTACATTCAACGTATACCCCTAATCGGATTCTACTTGCCATCGTACCGGAACGCTAAATCGCTTGGCGGCACGTCTTTGACGGTAGGGTGGTAAAGCCTCCCACCAGACAAAACTACAACGGGTACAAATTACTTACTATTAAGCAAACATATCCATGTATACTGTTGTACGCCAGAACAACGTCCCTGATTCCACCATCGCAGTAGTTGCACACAGCCTCCGTAGGCTTGGTCAAATTCAACTTCGACCGCCACCCGTCAACCAACTTGACCAAAGTCCCAAAGTCCAGAGCGTCGTGGCTACTCTTCGTCGATTTATCTTTCAAAGCCACTAAGAATTTCGACACGTCAACGGTTTTATTTTCATTCGACTCCTCGGTAGCTAGTAGCATTTCTTCAAACAAGTTCGACAGAGTCTGAGTTATGTTTGAGGCGCTGTGTTCCTCGTACGCCATTTTGTTTTTCGCCTGATAAAGCAGCTTTCTACCAAATCGTTGAACCCGAATGATCACTATTCATGCTCGAAGCGGCCGCGATCAAACTTTTCGGATGCCTGTAACAAGTCAGAAAATATTAATAAACCAGAGTGGCGTAGACAGCAAAAACAGCCTAAGTTTCCTTTATATTGTAACAAGTAGGTAACTTTTTAGGAAACATACTTTTATTCCTTTCTTGTTTGTTTTGTTTTTGTTTTGTAGAGTCAGTGATAAAACATGAAGAACTTAATAATAATTTTTTGTTTAACGAAATTCAGCCAAAGCGATATTTGTAGTGCATAAGTGTGTTGATCGGGACTTATGTTCTTTTCTCCCCTCTAGATAAGCTGAAAGCTTGTGTTAGGAGTGGGTACGACAATAGTGCAACGGGTGGAGTTCGAACCTGGGACCTTTCAGTTGTAACCCGACTTTGTATTAACTAGCTGTTGCCTGCGACTTCGTCCGCGTCAATTTCTGTTATTATGATCGCGATTTTTCACTGATGCTTCGCTCCTATTGGTTGCAGCGTGATGTAATATAGCCTTAAACCTTCCTCGATAAATGGACTATCCAACACAAAAATAATTTTTCAATTCGAACCGTAGTAGTTCCTGAGATTAGCGCGTTCAAACAAACAAACTCTTCAGCTTTGTAATATTAGTATAGATATTTCAAAGATAAAACTCACACACTCACATCTAAAGCGGAAAAATATATACGAAAAGTACACTACATATACAAAAGAGATAAGTAAGCTATATAGATAGCCTTATCATTAAGGTAAAATCTCTTTCAGACAATTAACCTTGCTTACAAGAACCTTCCCGGAGTACGAGTGGCTTTCAAGATATTCCATGAGATAAGAGGATTTATTTTTTGGCTGGACCAATAAATAAGTGGATTTAATTACTTTACTCGTAAAGGAAGGACTGAAAACTGAAAGGTCGCAGGTTCGAGCCCCACCCGTTGTACTAGTGTCGTACCCGTTCCTAGCACTAGCACAAGCTTTCCGCTTATTTGGAGGGGATAGGAGGATATTAGTCAACTTCAACTTGGCTGATGTTCTTTTTTTTAAAAACGAAAGAAAAGAAAGTTTTGACAGCGATTTAGTAAGCTCCATTTTAAGAGCAATCGTACTGAAAAATTATTTCTAAGTAAAAGTACTTTGCCTTTAGGCTAGCAGAATTCTAAATTATATGTATCTACATAGGCCCTCAGTAACAATTGAGAGACGATAACATTACAAGCAGTAAAATAAAATCAATACATATATAAAATAATGTCTGGCGCGAAGGTTCTTGAATTTTTATTTCTAGTTAAGTTATGAATCATATCCGGTAGCGAAAGATTAATAATTCATAGGAATCTGAACCAGAGACTGTAAACAAAGTCTATCGTTGAGAAAACTAGATGCTGAGTCCACTAACATAAACTATAGAAGTAAGGAGTGTTTTACGTGTCTATACCTAAAAATGCGAAAGTTTGTTTGTCATTCAATCAAGGAGCAACGGATCGACTTTACATGGATTTGTATGGATAGTTGGGAATTTTGTATGGATTTGTATGGATAGTTGGGAATGGGATACCTAGAGAGTGACATAAGTTACTCTTTATCCCAGGAAATCTAAAAGTTCCCGTGGGATTTTTGAAAACTAAACCCACGCGAACGAAGTCGTGGGCATCAGCTAGTGAGTTAAATGTCGAGTTTACTTCTGAAATAAGAACTATATTAAAATTTTTGTAAATGTTTTTGTGAATGTCATATATGTATATTGTAAGTGTATTTTAGTAAATAAATCTATACAGCTAGGTACATATAATAAAATTGTAGAAAAGTGGTGTCTGTACAATGGAAATATATAAAAAAAAAGTAGCAGGGGTTGTTATTATATCGATACCGAACCCGAAATTGTAATTAATTTTTTTTTGTCTGTTTGCCTGTGTGTTTGTGCACGCTAATATCAGAAACGGCTTATTCGATTTAGATACGGTTTTCACTAATATATTGTAGTAAGCTTCACTTAACATTTAGTGTTTATTTCATGTCAATCGGTTCATAAATAAAAAAGTTATGTCAATTTAAAGAATCACGGCGAACATTTTTAACGTACAGAGTACGTACTACACGCCTCGCGCCTGAGCGTCGACGGTATATGTAATTCAAAATATGCTGCCCGAAAAGTCGCTATTCCACGCGAACGAAGTCGCGGGCACAGTTAGTAAATAAATAAATAAGAGGTCTCAAGTTCAATTTCCCGTTAGCGCAGTTTATGGGCCAACCTGACGGGATTTAGAAATCGGGCCGGGCTTAGGCGATTCCTATGAAACTTTGCGAGCGTTACGAGCACTTGGCAAAGCTTTAATGGGAAACAATTTACTCGTAGCGCTATGCTACGATGTTGTATAAAGGCTAAATCTGCAAGAGCCAAATGCCCTGTTTCCGATATACCTATATCGATATGTAACCTATAATAATAGAGTACGAGTAAGTATCTAAATATATAAGAGGCAAAGGTGACTGACTGACTGACTGATCTATCAACGCACAGCTTTAACCACTGGACCGATCGAGCTGAAAGTTGGCACACAGGTAGCTATTAAGACATATGCATCCGCTAAGAAAGGATTTTTCAAAATTCAACCCCGAAGTAGGTAAAATAGGGGTTTTAAAAATCAAACCTAACGTGAGCGAAGCCGCGGGTAAAAGCTAGTAGGTATAATATATGTAGCTGACATTCAGTAAATCAGTAGCTCTTACTGATTGCTGCACGCAGTTAGAAGTAATTTTTTTTTTATTTATTAAAAGAAAGTCAGTAGCGAGTTATAGAATAGGTATAAGAAAATTTTCCAATATTTTCATTAAAAGCTAGTGTCATTTTTAATTAGGTTCCCGCAGGATTTTTAAAAAACTAACTCTACGCGGAAGAATTCGCGACCAAAAGCTAGTTGTGAATAAAAAATTTCATAAATCGCCAAATTTACTTATTTTCAACTAGTTGATGCCCACGGATTCGCTTTGTTGCGGCGTGATTGAAGGACAAACCAACAAACAAACACACTTTCGCATTTATAATATTAGTAAGGATTTAAGAAACTCTAAAGTAAGTATTACAAGATACTTAAGTATTCAATTCTAAGTTACTTTAAAATAGTATTCTTCTATAGAAAGTTTCAGTAAGCTATTTTGTACTGGCAATGTTTTAAAAGTGCTCCCCATTATAGCACCGTGTCATCTCCGCTGATCCGAAATTTACATCAGAAAGCTATTTTCCGCTCTCCGATGTCTTGAACGGTGAGAAAGATTGATTTGAAACTTAAAAGTAATCCTTTGCTGATATTGACCGAATTTATTATTAGTCATTAGAGATAAAGTTAAAATTTTTAAGCTATTGCATAGCTTCTATCGCGGGCCTTGAGCGTGGAGACTGAATCCAGAAATTCCGTAACGAAAATAACCTGACACGGGACTCCTCTCACCGCTAGATGGCGTTGATAAAAAATGCTATGCAATAGCTTTACCGCGGCAGTCCCCGAGTGCCACACGTCTTTTTTTTATGTATTTATTACAAACAACAAATTTTTTTCTAGATATTACAGCTCGGTGTAAACATAAACTCATTCAAGTTTTTCCGTACACCATCATCAACACTGATGCATTAATCTAAACCTATGTTTGAATAACCTTACTTTTCTCCCTTCTCTCTAATAGGTACAAGTTCACTATCTGACTGCAAAAGAACGTTATACAAATTTTAATTATCATAATTTTGCTAAGTGGGAAGTACTTCCCACTTGTTTTAGCAAAATTACGACGGGAAGTAATTTTAGTTCCAAGAAGAAGAATTGATTTCAAGTACTTGGAACTAATTTAATTTAATTATTTTTAAACTAACTAACTATCTTAATTTTTAAATTGTGTTATGTTGTTTTCTTATTTGGTGTAGGTACAGTCCTTACTAATGTATAAATGCGAAAATGTGTTTATTTGTTGGTTTGTCCTTCAATAACGCTACAACAGAGCTACGGATCGACGTGATTTTTTGCATGGGTATAGTTGAGGACCTGGAGAGTGACATGGGCTACTTTTTATCCCGGAAAATCAAAGAGCTCCCGCGGGAATTAAAAAACTATATCCACGCGGACGAAGTCGCGGTCATCAGCTAATAAAGAAAATATTCTTTAATTATGAATGAAATATCATTCATTCATTCATTCAACTTGACTTTCCAAAGTTGAGCCACAGAGCCTATTGGAAACTCAACAAATTGAGTTTCCAATAGGCTCGATGAGGCACTTTAAATCGGCACAAAAATAAATAATTTAATAATTTTTTTATGGCCTTTCCGACGTATTTAGGTACTTGTGTATAACAGATGTCAGTAGAAAAGTTTAACATACAAAAATTTATTCAAAACGAACTACTGAAGTCTGAAACGATTTACAGCAGTTGAAACTGGTTTTGGGCTAGCTTTTAAATGGAACAACTTGACAAATAACTATGTGTGAACTCTGAAATTGTACAAAATACTGGGAAGGAAACAGCTGTTGCGAGTTATTTCCACGAACCGTGTTATGTGAATGAAAAGTTGGGTGAAAATTATATAATTTAATAAATTATATAATTAATTTATATATATAAATTATATACAAAATAGGTTTTATATAGAGTAAGAATCTTTAACGTTTAACCTTTGAGTTTGAATTTAAATAATTTCTCACAGCGGCGCCGCGGGGCTGAATGAATAGATACGCTTTAAATAAGATACCACAATAATTGGCTAAAATAATATTTTTTACTAGCTAATGCCTGCGAATTCGTCCGCGTGGATCTTCGAGTACCTAGTTTTTAAATTCCCGCGGGAACTTTTTGATTATACGGTATAGAAAGTAGCCTATGTTACTCTCCAGTCCTCAACTATATCCACGCTAAAAATCGCGTCAATCCGTTCTGTTGCTGCGTGATTGAAGGACAAACAAACAAACCAATAGAGCAACAAACAAAAACTTTCTTATTTATAATTATTTATTTCGGATATTTTATTTCGGATTTTATTAGTAAGAATAAGATAACCATGACCAGACCAGAGATAATTCAGTATTTATAAATTCCCAAATTGCCCCGCCGGGAATCGAACCCGAGACCTCCCAGTTATAAGAACGCAGCGCTTACCACTGCACCAGGGAGGTCGTCAATTCATCTAGGATGATAGATATCATTCCATGGGCCAAAGTTAGTTCAGTGTCAGAGGAGCAAAGTAACAGACAGACTTATCTCTGAAATTCATATAACACTTGAAGGCTGGTGATGCCTCCTGGCTACTTGTTTGTTGTTGTTTGTTTTGTATTAAGATTGAGATTTAACCATAAACATAGCATTACTTACTACCAGATGTGACATAGAGTTTGATATGACCCAAGCACAATACGGGTAACATTGCTTTCTTACAGCTTTTGCTTGCTATGTGATGACGCAAACCCCGCTTTCATTTGGCTTTTATATGTCGTACTGGTGTTTTGACATGAAACAGGTATGTGATTTCGTTATGGAAAAGGTAGCCTTTGAAAGCGCTCATAGAGATGCAGAGGCATGTGTTGTTTTGTTTTAGAATTCGCTTTGTTCACACATCCAATCTGCCCTCAGGTGTTAGTCTGAGTTCTCAAGTTAATAAAGGAGTTACCTCAGCCCCGAAGTTCGTCGTTGTTCCGCTAGTATTAAGATGTCAAGTTACGACTTAATACGATTTAACGGGGCGTACTCATAATAATTTATGCGATTTTTGATACACTGTAAGATGAACAGTTATATAAGTACCTAATTATAAGGAGAATGACTTTCATATTCGGATATTATTTTGGAGTTTTTAATCCAAATTCGCTTTGAAATAGAAAAATAATTGGAAACAATTATCTCGACAAAAAAATTTTACCGAATACAGCTCCAAATCTTTTTAATTTTGACCGGAATCGGTAGATAATTAAATTATTTTTGTTTACAATTTTCAAATTCGTCATTATCTTTTTATTAATCACAATTTATTAATACTTCATTATTGCCATCTTTTTCTCGGTAGGCGTCAATGTATAAATCTATCCTTCTCACATTTTTGCTGAAAATCGGAATCGTTGTAGACTCTATTAATTAATAAAAATTCCCGTACATTACATTCCTCCCGTTGCACATGCGCTGCAAAATTCCTTAGAATTGTTCCCAACTGTCCCCAAGTTAAAATTGTCGATTTCGGGGCCAATGGAACATAAATTACACTAGTTTACAGTACATCTGTTGCCGAAAAAATTTTAGCTGTTGCTGACTACATATGATATGCTATTTTCAAAAATATAATTAGAATATTTTTATCAGCTCTACTTTCTGAGTTTCAGCTATCGGTGTAAAACAGAAAAAAACATGTGTTTACTATGAAAAATTTTACTAAAAAAAATAATTAATCATTGAGTTCCAAAAAAACTTCGTTTTAAAGCTCTTCTCTGATGTGTAGAATTTAGAAAATGACGTATCAGAGACCAACAATAGTTAGACATCATATTTTTATCCCGGAAACTCTGATAGCGCTCTTCCATGACGCTTAAGTCCTGATGCATACGCTCTCCCTGCTTTTCGCTCACATCTCCTAAATTTTCTGGACAACTGTCCAGGTGACTATGGAGGAAGTGAAGTTATATGCTCATATTGTAGCCCATATTTTTTAATTGTGGCAGACGGTCTTCTACAAGTTCAATATAGTTTTCAGATTTTTTATTTTTGAGAAAATTCTGCATCATAGAGACGAAAGCTGTCCAAGTTCGTTCAGTCTTGATGCTAACAATACTGAAGCTTGTTTAGAAAGATTTAAATCTCTTACAAGATCATCTAACTCATTTTGGGATAAGCATTTTGGCTTATTTGACATACCTTCAAAATCAGCATCATTTTGTGATGAGCTTGGTCCTTCAATATCTTTTTCCAAGGGCTCAGATACATTTTTAGGCACTGAAGAGTCAGGTGAACGCTGCACTGGACTTTGAACACAATTTAGTACTTGGGTACTGCCATTTAGCTCGATTTTTAGGGTTTAAACCGTTTACGTTCACGCTACAGGCTTCGAGATGATTTTGTGGCTCTCGCCAAATAGTCGGTGTTCCAAATTGAAAGGCACTTCTTTTGCCAGTTTTACATAATCTTAAATATTCCATACACGATTTACAAACACAATTGGGAGCCCAAGACTTCTCATTTTTATCCAAGAGCATCCCAAAATACTCAAAATAGGTATTTTTCACCAACTCTGATATAACTTTTCTACAACCGTTAAAAACACATTCTCCAAAATATAGCAAAAATGATCTGGATTGTTTAAACAACGTCTCCTTGAACTACTCATGACGCAAAAACTTCAGATACTAATCTTAGCACAGTAAAATACACCTGTTATCGATTAATATATACGCTTAAAAGATAAAAATCAAAAATAAAGTAACTCGAGCTGATCAAAAAATTTTGAGGGAAGATTTGACAAAAACAAGTCATAAGTGAACATTATCAACCACAAAATTCGCGGCAACAGACAAAAAGTTAAATTTTGTAAACTAGTGTTATTCAAGTGGGGTGGGCGGAAACACTCGTGATTATTTATTTATATTAGTCAGGATGAGACCCCTAGAAATTCTTGAGTGAATTAACTAAGTAATAAGTAAAAATCGTTAAAAATGGCTTCAAAGATAAATAATTGAAAGACCTTAAAATTATATTTGGGCGCAATTGGGACTTTGAAGCAATGTTATGGGGCAAATGAAATGGAGGCAGGAATGTTTTTGCAGATGGACATAAAAAATTACGCCAACACATTTCTCACTTAAACTTATATGCTTGGCTTACAGGAGCTTAGAACAGCTGTGCCCTCACAGTTTTGTCACCAATGATATATTGGGTGTATATCATGTTCTTAGCAACTAATCCTTATTTAGCATGATGCCAAATTGCAAATTTCAGATCCATACAGTACTTTTAGCTGTGCGTTGATAGATCACTTATTCAGTCAGTCACCTTTTTCTTTTATATATTTATAGCAGATGAACCGATCATGTGTGATAGTAAGAGAAATCGATTTTAGTGTTTTGTGTCCAAAATACTGTACCTACCGTGCCATGACAAGCAAGTTAGTTAAATGAAAATTGTGGTAAATCTTCTCTTGAATAATAAAATCAACAAGACCGTTGGAACAACTATTGACGAGATATTTTGAATATACCAAACAAAAATTGAAAAGTTTAACATTTTCCAGCCACCTTCTAGCCACACAAAATTTTCCCGAAGCAAAGTTAGAAAACTCGTCAGACAATAAAATCTTTTACCCGACAGGTATGTTTTATGCGTCTGTATATATTACCTTTTTTACCTTGCAGAAGATATAGACGAAAAAAGGTTTGCAATCACTTATCTTGACAAGACAACAACACTTTGTAGCAATATAAGCCCACCAAATTGTATAATACATTGTTTTACGTCCTATGTAAAAATAAAATAGTAAATTTTCTTGTGTTTTCTTTATTAAAATATTTATATGATTACAGACTTCTTAAAATTAAAAATTAATAACGTACCGCAACTTTAACAATGCAAATCAAATAATTAAAAAAATATTAGTCATAATTTTAATGGGCGGGATTTTTATGGATTGACAGCAAATTATCAATATTTGGTTTCAGTTTTGTATTAAGGAATAACCGCAAATCTCCCCGTTCTGTGATGTTCAACAGGCTATCTGATCCATTTCCAGCTAAGCTAACATTTTTAGCATATTTCTAAAAAAGGAGGAGGTTCTCAATTCGTCGGAATCTTCTAAAAGCTTTTTTTTTTTTTTTAATTATTTTTATGCAGGTTCCCTGATTACTCGAAGACGTCTGGACCGATTTGGAAAACTCTTTTTTTGTTTGGAAGGGTATACTTCCCAGGTGGTTCCATAGTCATCAAGTCAGGATCTGATGATGGGATCCTGGAGAAATCGAAGGAACTCTTCAAATTTTATAGGCACAATTGATATGCTTTGTAGTGGCGTTTGAATTCGGTTTTGTAAAAGGAATTTTTAAGTTTATATTATTGTTCTTTAATATCAAAACCAGATAAATTTTCGTGGATCACCACTATCAACTTGTGAACCCCCATGTTTTTTTTTTCACGCCAACGTAGACCCCCATGGAGTCTCCCGTGGCCCTTGGGGGTTCACCTGGACCACTTTGGGAATCACTGAGACCCTTTTAAAATCCCGCGGGAAATCTTTGTTGTCGCAAGATGAAATGTATTCTATTTCACTTTCTGCGTGAGAAGGTGATCCGTAATGAGGATCGCGTAATGAGATTTACGATACGGAGAGAGATTTCATTTTCTAGATTTTTAATTATCTTACAAAATATCAAATCAATCTGACAGTCGATCCGTTGCTCCATTATTACGTAGTTGAAATCCACTTAATATTATAAATGCGAAAGTTTGGATGGATGTTTGCTACTCCTTTATGCCACAATGAATAAACTGATTTGGCTGGGAATGGGAATATATATAGATTTGACGACCTCCCTGGCGCAGTGGTTAATGTATATATAACTGGGAGGTCCCAGGTTTGATTACCTGCAGGGACAATTTGGGAATTTATAATTTCTAAATTGTCTCTGGTCTGATTTGGTGGCAGGCTTTGGCCGTAGCTAGTTACCACTCTACCGTCAAAGACGTGCCGCCAAGCGATTTAGCGTTCCTAGACTAGACCAGACACAATTTGTGCCGCCATGATAGGTATATTTCATTAAAAAAAATTAATATTCCCAAAATAGAGGTATTCCTTAGAAATCGTGTAGCTTCGGAAAAGCTTTAGGTGCAAAAGTTTAATAAAAAGAAGGCCGAATAGCGCTCAATTCCAACAGAGCCTTTCATGGAACAAATTCAAAAAAATATGTATATTTGGAGCTTGAAATTCTCTGAACATAAAGACTATTTGATAACGAGTATTTATACAAAACTGTAAATACAGATATGAAAATCCATCGACTTCATTACCCGTGAATTACGGTTAAAATTCCTTTTGTGTATTTTACCGTAGCACGAAATATTTCGAGAATTTATACTGACTCAAGTGAAATAAATATAATTAATAATCGAGGCTAATGATAAAATATGGATGGATATAACATGTGTCACATTAATAAATGTAGCCTGTCTCCCGGATTATACTAGAAAATCGACTGACACGTAATTCATCAAAATCGGCTCAGTAGTTTAAGCGTTACTGTGGAACGTACGTAAATACAAACATACATTGCCATAGTCGAGCTAAAAGTGCAGTAAATACCTCGGTATACCTATATTACCGAAACAATTAACGTCAGCAATCAAATTGAATTGCCATATACGAGTACTCTTAAGTTCCTTCTACAAAGATTTTTATAAGATAAAAAGAAATAAGTACTTAAGTATTTTCCAGAAAACATTATCATTCCCACGTGCCTCTATAATAACGTACACGTGTACATTTATAATGTTTATTTTGACGACCTCCCTGGCGCAGTGGTGAGCGCTATGGTCTTCTAACTGGGAGATCTTGGGATCGATTCCCGGCGGGGCAATTTGGGAATTTATAATTTCTAAATTGTCTCTGGTCTGGTGGGAGCTTGGGGAGGCTTTGTCCGTGGCTAGTTACCACCCTACCGTCAAAGCCGTGCCGCCAAGCGATCTAGCCATGTGTGGCCATACCCCTTCTAAGTTAGCCTGCTACCATCTTAGACTTCATCGTTACTTACCATCAGGTGAGATCGCAGTCAAGGACTATCTTGTCATCGAATAAATAAAAAATGTTTTATTTTAGCAATAAGTAGTCTATGTTTACCCGCGTTCTATCCACTCAACTATAAAAATGGCTGAATAAACTTAAAGTGTTCTCTAGAGTTATTCAATATTCTTAGAAAAGTACTAGATACCTCTATAGTTTATTTATGCTAATGAGACCACTCAACGAAAGTGAAACTAAAGCCAAACATATTGCAAGAATTCTCAATCTTTAAGCATTTAACCAAGTGTTTCGTTCTAAGTATCTTCTTTGTTGACAGGTATCCTGTAATAGCTAAGTTATTCATCATCTTTAAGCAAGTCTTTCCAAATCACGTGTTTCGTTCTAAGTAAGTACATATTTTCTTTGTTGACAGGTATCCTGTGATAGCTAAGTTATTCATTAGTTTTTTCACTGAAAGAATAGTGATTATGTGCGATTAGTATAATTATCATATCAGGTTTGCTCTCTTGTCTTGTAATTGTCCGGCCTTTATTTACAATGTCTTTCAGTTTTCACCTATTGGGCAAAATAATAAAAATGGGCATTCCCCGTGCCCTGCTAAATGTACCCAGTTATAAAATAGCGCCCAAATAAATTAGCAATGGTCAAACACTGATAAATTACATGGGCGGACTTGACTTGTTATTATTCAAACAGCCTGGGAATTGTAAAAAAAGCAAAGCTGAGCGACTCGGAAACGGAATCCTGCGTTTCAGTTTACGTTAGCGCATTTCTTAAACCCTGTATATACCTACTACTAATATAAATATATTGTACGTCCATTAACGCAAGAGTGAAAAATTTTGAAGACCTGCTACCCTCCTGACAAGCCGATAATCGAGAAGTGGCGCTAGGCAGGCATGAGTGGCAGCTTTCAGAGTGGAAGCCCAAAATCCTCTTGAATCACTTTCACTTAAACAGAGAATTTAATATGAACAATGTGAAACATTTATTCCGTGCGCCGATTTTTGTAATTTTTAACAAAATCCCCATAACTTGAATTACAAACTCATTTTTATGCATGGGATGTAGGAATTATTCATTCTAATGTTTTCCTTGAAACTTTGCTTTGTTTCTTTTTTTTCTTAATTTAGTCTTGCGGTCGGAGGGTAGAGCGGTCAACGACCTCAAAAAAAAGAGAATCTCTTTTGATAATATGTTAGGAATTAAAAGATTAAAATCCTTATTCTCAACAAACAATTTTCAGCTTTATCAGTAACAAAAATAAGGTTTAAAAAAATCTTTTACATATTTGGCGACACAGATTTACTTTTTTCTCGGAAAAACCTAGTGTTCCCATTGGACTTTTGGAAAATCGCGGTTGTAGCCGCGGGAACCGGCTAGTTTTCAACATAATAGCAACATTTGTATGTGCTTCAACGTGGTGTCAACTTTGTCAATAAAACTGATAATACTCGTATTATCGCTAATAACTGATGTCATTAATTATCCTGTCATATCGATCTGCCGTTAATGGATTATACCCATTCTGATGACACACTCGTTTGAACAATGGTAACGACTGTTTCTGACTACATATTCCCATTGTATTTTATGAGGATAGGTATTAAATATCTATTAATAGTTGAATTTAACAGCTGTCATGTTTGTTTCAGCTTGTATTATACCTTTGTTTGTACGTGGATGATTTTGATGGAAATAGAAGTATGTAATTAATGCTCGGAATAATAGCTCATTGAAATTGAGAGAACCATAATGTATGTTGAATTTGGGTTTCGGCGTACATTACGTAACATGGCTACAGGTAGACCTACTTGAATGTCACATTTTTTAAAAGGGAAATACCTACGTAATAAAAAAATCATCAAGAATGTTCTTAAATAAGACTAGCCTAGCTTTAACCTGCGGCTTTGCTCCCTCCATCTATTCGTGATCTATGGGTTATGATGAATGAGTGACTGAATGTCGGTATATTTTGAGACTCGAGTTTATTTTGATCGATTTCCTTTATATTTTTAGTAACCAGATGCTAACTTTTTAACTGCACATGCTTGCGAAGTGATTTGTAGATACTTATTCCTGTTTTATCTTTTACTATCTATTTAATATAAACAAAATTAAAATCTCCGGAGAGCTCGTGAATGAGGGAATGTTTTCTGTCAATGTCTGATGTTATAGCAAACAATATAACTTATATATTATTGAATATAGTCAGGAGATTATGCCCTAATTTTGCCAGTTTCATAATATTATCTTTGGCCCTACTTAAAGGTATATGTGTACCTACTTCAAAAGACTTTAATGAAACTTTGAGGGTTAAGCCTATAGAGCAACGAACTCAACACAACAACACAAACGCTTTTGTAAATAAAAAAGGTTAAGGTGGTTTGATCCGGTCAGCGGTCACATCAGCGCCAATAGATGGCGTAGATTTTGTAATTAGACTTATTTTTTTTTTTTTTTTATTAATGAAAATGTGAATATTTTTTTATAATAATATGGTTCCCGGTTGTAGCGGTATATTTGTAATATATCCAACTACGTTTCAGATGTATTTTAATTTTCAAAATACTTTCATTTGTCCTGATATAAATAAAGTATATTGAGCAGCAGTGCTGCTACCACCGCGTGATTATCAGTACAAATGAAAGTATTTTGAAAATTAAAATACATCTGAAACGTAGTTGGATATATTACAAATATACCGCTACAACCGGGAACCATATTATTATAAAAAAATATTCACATTTTCATTCATAAAAAAAAAAAAAATTAGTCTAATTACAAAATCTACGCCATCTATTGGCGCTGATGTGACCGCTGACCGGATCAAACCACCTTAATCTAATGCTGAGATCTATAGAGTGTGCTCTGACTCAGTTAATAGAGTTAAAACGAGACACAAAATATGCTCTATCTCGTTTTAACTCTGCCTGGAGTCGGAACAGAGTGAGAGTGCGCTCTATAGATTTCAGCCTAAGCCATATCACTAATTCATTACAGTGTAGTTCAATTGTATTATATGAAATTGATATTAAAAAAATAAGCTTATTAAGAGACTAGCTGTGCTCGCGACTTCGTTCGCGTGGAATGGTGACTTTTCGGGGCGCGGCTCTCAGCGCGCTTTATATAGGCCACGGACGCTCAGGGCGCGAGGTGTGTAGTACGTACTCTGTACGTTAAAAATGTTCGCCGTGCTTCTTTAAATTGACATAACTTTTTTATTTATGAACCGATTGACATGAAATAAAAACTAAATGTTAAGTGAAGCTTACTACAATATATTAGTGAAAACCGTATCTAAATCGAATAAGCCGTTTCTGATACTAGCGTGCACAAACACACAGACAAACAGACAAACAGACAAAAAAAAAATTAATTACAATTTCGGGTTCGGCATCGATATAATAACAACCCCTGCTACTTTTTTTTTATATATTTCCATTGTACAGACACCACTTTTCTACAATTTTATTATATGTATAGATAGATTTACTGCCGAAAAGTTTCTTAATAATGAAGTCTTCATATCTGTTAAACTTAACCTTAATTAAGATTTGGTGTTATAGACTTGACTAATTCTTGTCTGCAGCTTCGCTCACGCTAAGCTGATTTTTCAGACCCCATTTTATCCCCTTAGAAGTTTATTTTATCAAATATCCTTTCTTAGCGAGTGCCTTGCATACATCCAAACTAATATACCTACTATTGATATGTAATAGGATAGTAGGATTTTCAGTTCCTCGAAGTGCTCCTCTTTCTTGAAGTCAGTTAAAGGCTCCTCTTCCTTGAAGTTAGTTAAAACCTAACTTGATGCCCCTCTGCCGAGTTTCTGTTCGTGCGCGCTATTCTCAGAAACTAACTTAACACTAACTTAAGGGATTTGCGTAGGGATTTCACCTGGTGGTATCTTGGTTCTTAGGTGCTATTATAGATATTCTGTGCTGGTTCTGAGAAAAGGTCTACCTGTATGTTTTATAAAGACTTAGTAGAGTACCTGCTTCCTATCGATCGATTTAAGTAGCTTTCGCCTGTAAAGCTCTCAGATGGATTTTCGCTCGCTTTATCGACAATTATCATCAGTATATATCTTGCTAGTCACAAGGGCGCGTGGCTTATAGTTATGTGTGTGTTGTATTTATATAAGTGTGAGCTAGAGCTTGCTCGCACCTGACCACTCCCACCTAGGCTCTTGACAGGCACCCAAGTAAAGCTCACGCGCCCTCGCGAATTGCAAGAACTAGATATATCTATAGCATAAAACATAAAACCTTAGCATATGACCTTTAAAACTAAATACGAATTTTAAGATAGAATTAATGAAATGACTACAAAGAGAATTCTATTCGGTGCCTTTTGTAACCTTAGAAAATATAAAGTACTCGATTTTATTATATTATTCTTTGTGTATAACTTTTATTTGTTAGCATATGAATAGAAAAAGTCTTTGGCATGCTAGTTCATAATATATTATTTATTTAATTTGAAAGTTCATGTAAATATTTAAAAGTTCTCTGAGTGATTAATTTAATATTAGTATTATTTGAAACTTGTAATTCTTTATTTTTATCATGTATTTTTTGGTGGGAGCTTTGGTCGTGTCTAGTTACCAACTTACCGTCACAGACGTGTCGCTAAGCGATTTAGCGTTCCGAAACGAATGGCGTGTAGAAACTGATTAACGTATGGGTTTATTTTATACTGCCATCAGCCATACCCCATCCAATTTAGCTCGCTATCATCTTACAATGTCACATCACTTACCATCAAGTGGAATAGTGGTCAAGGTAATTTAAAATGCAACCGTATATAAAATCTGTGGATACTTTTCTTTAAAAGTGCTTAGCCGGGGTTGGTACCTAGTTCAAATATATAAAAGGAAAAGGTGACTGACTGACGGACTGACTGACTGACTGATCTATCGACGCACAGCTTAAAGCACTGGATGGATCGGGCTGAAATTTTGCATACATATAGCTATTATGAATTATGACATAGGCATCCGCTAAGAAAGGATTTTTGAAAATTAAACCCTTAAGGTGGTTAAACAGGGGTTTAAGAAACCGAACTTAAAATTATTAATTTTTTTGGATTTCAGTTGTTCTTTTGGGCTTTCCCTATTTTTTTTTTAATTTTTGAACCACACCTGTATTTTAGTCAGACTAACGAGCAGCTATTGTTAACAGGTTAACTGTCCAGACAAAATACACAATACTTAAACAATAAACATGCTCACATATGATTCAGACATGGGACAGTGAAAGGGTTAATTACATAATAATAATAATAATAAAGCCTTTATTGCTGACAAACATCTTACTACTTAATACTAATTACACTACTTAATACTACTGATTGTACTTCTTAATAATAATTATTTATATTTAATTAAAAATTCTATCTGTTTTTTCTTTTTTCTTGTAATTATTAAGAGGATCTGTCAGCGTGTCCTCCTGACACATAGGCCTTAATTACATACATACTAGTTAATACCCGCGATTTCGTTCGTGTGAACTAAGATTTTTTCATTCCCGTAGGAACTCTCTTATTTTTCGGGTTAGCCTATATATTATTCCAGACTATAATCTATCTGTGTACCAAATTTCAGCCAAATGGGTTCAGTCGTTGCGGCGTGATTGAGTAACAAACATCCATCCATCCAAACTTTTATAATATTAAGTAGGAATATATCTATATATATAAAATTCAAAGTCCTGACTGACTGACTGACTGAGATATCAACGCACAGCCTAAACAACTGAAGTTAGAAACTTGAAATTTTTACAGTTGGTTCCTTTTATGACGTAGGCGCACACTAAGAAAGGATTATTGCAAATTCCACCCCTAAGGGGTTTAAATAGGGGATGGAAGTTTATATGAAACTCCGTCATTTTTCAAGCTGTTTCCATCAAAGTTGGTATTAGAGCTTTCAATTAAAAATAAAGAAGTATGTGTGTCACAGTTTTTGAAAATTCCACCCCAATACCTAATTCCACGCGGACGAAGCGGGGGCAAAAGCTAGTTATAGATATACATAAGGACACAATATACATACATAGTCATCTCCTTCGCACTACAGTGTCCACGTGTCACATAGCACGTTATTTCACACAGTTGACTGTAAACAAGTGGCCGATATCAGCGCTGAAGCCAGCGAGCGTGACGCGGGTCCGTGATCAACTGATCAACCCGGCCACTTCACACTGTGTACACTGTGCCAGATCGCGGGATGTCGGCGATGCTGTAAAAAATAAAAATCCCACATCGAATTTCCTTTTAACGATGTTTACTTTGCCCACCCTGTCGACGAGTTTTCAATGTTTACAGTTTGGAATTCAGTCATAAATTAATGGCTCTATATTATCTATTGATTGATTCCGTCATATGGACTGAAAGGGTCCTATTTTGGTTACAGATATGATAATTGGGATGTTGCCTATATCAAAAATAAATTATTTCTTACCAATTTTATTAAGTAGAGGGTTTGCCAAACAGAAAAAAAGTTTAAAAACTATAACGGAAAAAGACTTCGTTCTGTGGATTAAGTTTTTTTTTGGATTCCCGCGGGAACTCTTATTTTCCGGGATAAATAGTAGCCTATATGCTATTCACGTCTATAATCTATCTCTGTGCATTTCAGCCAAATCGGTTCAGTCGTTGCAGCGTGATTGAGTAACAAACATCCATACATCCATCCAAACTTTCGCATTCATAATATTAATAGTATAGGATTAATTTTGTTCGTAAGTATAAAATGTAGCTTGCCAGCCGGAACATAAAAACGCATGATTGACACCTCATTCATCAAAATCGGTTGAATAGTTTAAGCGTTACGGTGGAATATACGTAAATAGAAACATACATAAATACCCGTATGAACATAGACTGTCTAAATCTGGCGATTTCAATCTTTGGCTAAACCCCTTTTGGTTTCAAGTAGCCGGGTAAATATAGGTACAAGACCTCTGTTAATTTAAAGTTAAAAAAAAAAGACGTGTGGCACTCGGGGACTGCCGCGGTAAAGCTATTGCATAGCATTTTTTATCAACGCCATCTAGCGGCTCACCGTAGAGGAGTCCCGTGTCAGGTTATTTTCGTTACGGAATTTCTGGATTCGGTGTCTACGTTGGCCCGCGATAGAAGCTATGCAATAGCTTAAAAATAATTATTGTGGTACCCATTTTAAATTATCGACTAAACTCTTGGAGTACTAAACTACGAAAAGTGCGTCATAAATGTGAATTATGACATCACATTTCACTATTTTACACAAGCTCAATTACAATACGTGCGTTTGTTGCGCATAACTTCATTCAAAGTTAACTTTAGGCAAGCACGCATCCGATAATCTCTAGTTATGACCGTGAGTTTGTACCCTTTTTCTATTTCCGGACAATTTCCGAAAATATGCGCTTCGACTACTTATGTCGTCACATATACGGGTCTTTTGTATTTTGAAGAAAGAGTAGGGTAGGACGGAGTTCTTTTTTCAGTTCTTAAAGTTCAGTAGCAGTAGTTAAGTTGCTTTACAGGAATTTTTTGGCTCGCCCCTTGAATAAAACTTTAGAAATTGAAATCTATTGCACGGGTCAAGTTTGGTTATATAAGTTATTTTTTATCGGTAAAACGTACTCGTACACGAAAAATAGTTACTATGTTTTTAAGTGATACAATGTAAGTACCTAATTGCTTTTATCTTAAAGATTTTTTTTGAAAACCGAGTAATGTACAAACCTTAATTGATTACTTAATAATTATTGTTTACAAAAATCATTATGATCATTATATTTTATATGTGATCCCGCAAGTCCCGCGGATCGTTAATGATATCAATCCCGCGGATTTGCGGGGTTGAGGTTTCAATGCGGGATTGGATACTCAAGTCACATACATGTACTAGGGAATCCAATCTCGCATGTTCGTAAAAAAAAAAGGAAGACTGCCAAAATTATAACTCTTCCTTTTAGCTTTGTGGTAGTCGAGTAAAAAGGTAAACAAACACACATTCTCATTTTATCTTATGAACGTAGATTGTTTATTGTTCTAGTAGCGGAATGCTCCGGCGGCTAGTTAAGGGCTAAGCTAGGCACTAAACTATCGGCAAAGTATCAATAAAAGATTTGTCCCTCTACGTTAGGGTTGCCAACTCTAACTCTATTGTGTAACTTTTTTTAACAAGTGGAAATTGAAAATTTAAAATACCCCCAACATGGGAATCTATAGCAGGAATATGTGCGATACACTTGACATCCTGTTACTCAGTTTTCTGCTCCATCATTAGATCCAGTGTCGGCTTTACCTTTAGTGCAGGGTGTGCAACGCACACGAGCCCAGGGTTTAGGGGGCGCCGCGCCCCGACATCATTTAAAACTGCACCATTTTTTGCACCTGAATTTCCTTTCACTGGTGAAATATGACTGTAGTCAAAAGGTATTCTTGTTTTGTAAGTATTCCATTTTGGCTGCGCGTTTACTAGAGAGCGCCAAGATATATTGATAGCACAAGGACGCTACATGGGCTAGAGCCGCCTCTGATTAGATCCTCCTCTGCGATCCTCGATCATCATCTATCTTACTCATTGAGATCATTCTAATGAGCTCGGACACACTATATCTGCTGTAAATTTCTGGGGGGTTAGGTATGCCGCAGATTACTTGATTCAGCAGCATCAACTGAATGTTACCATGCCTTGGAAAAAATCCGTAGTATCAGCTACACCTTTCAAATCAATCACACTTGTGAAAGTTTTTAAGACCCTTAAATCAAATAGCGTATGAGCTGATGATCTTCAAACGATCGATCTCATAAACTTTCAAACAGAAAAACAGCTTCAAAATCAGCTCATTTTTTGCGGAGATACGAGGGAACAGATAGACACAGAGATACACAGTTTTCACCAAGGTTCCCTAACTAAACGAGTTGCTTAGCTAACTTAGGTGACGCTTTCTGTCAATTTCATTTTCGCGAACCTATTTTTTATTATACCTAGTAAACAAATTTTCACTTTAAAAAAATTTTGAAAACCCTATTCAGAGTTGAAAGTTAGAAACCAATAACAGGTATGAGAGTCTTCTAAGAAGGAGCGTCTCATCAAATACAGTATTGAAAGAGCTACTTTAACGGGCAGACCAAGGACTGAAGGAGAGTCAGTCAATGACACACTATCTTGGTAAATTACCAATTTACTTTGCCAAGATAGTTTTTATCACATCACACTAATATTTTAAAGGCGAAAGTTTGTATGTGTATGTTGTGTGTGTATATGGCTGTTTGTTACTCCTTCACGCCACAACGAATGAACCGATTTGGCTGTTTGGAATGGAGATAGCTCATACTTAGGATTAACACATAGTTACATTTTATCCCGGAAAATCACATCACATCACATCACACTAATATTATAAAGGCGAAAGTTTGTATGTGTATGTGTGTGTGTGTGTATGTTTGTTACTCCTTCACGCCACAACAAATGAACCGATTTGGCTGAAATTTGTAATGGAGATAGCTCATACCCAGGATTAATACATAGGTTACATTTTATCCCGGAAAATCACATCACATCACATCACACTAATATTATAAAGGCGAAAGTTTGTATGTGTATGTGTGTGTGTGTGTGTGTGTGTGTGTGTGTGTATGTTTGTTACTCCTTCACGCCACAACAAATGAACCGATTTGGCTGAAATTTGTAATGGAGATAGCTCATACCCAGGATTAATACATAGGTTACATTTTATCCCGGAAAATTACAGAGTTCCCATGTGAATTGAAAAACCTTGATCCACGCGGATGAAGTCGCGAGCTTCGTCTAGTTAGATTTAATTTTTTCACGCATGTCATGTCATGACACTGCTGTCATGCCTCACGCGAATTTTCGGGCATGTTTCTTTTCGTCAGGAAGTGGGAGGCTTCGGGGTCACATCTGATTTATGCGCCTTCTTAACTTACCATTTTACTCATAGCAGACAAATTAATTAAATAGTATAGTACGTATATGTGGAATCTGCGCAATCTTTATTTTCCAATAAAACCCAAGAATAATAATATTATTTTCATAATTATAATAAATTATTATGGAAATGACTTCACAGACGATCATTGCCGTCTCTCTAAAGATTTAGGAAATGTGATATTACTTCGTCTTATTAAAAAGAATATAACAATAATTATTATTATTATTATGAAGGTCTTCATAATATCCGTTTAATTAACTTTAGTGTTCGTCAGATCTATTCCCAGTCCTATTCATACGAATTGAACCAAGGTTTTCATCTAATGCGTAGTCTAAAAATGTTTACAAGTTAATGTAATTTTCATGTTCTTTGTTGTGTTGAAGATGTGTGAGTAAAAAGATAATGTTAAGTTGTTATTTCAGTGACCGATATGTGAGAGACAATTTCAGATTCATTGTGATTTTAATTCTCCAATGCCGTTTTAAAAGAAAAGCTAAACCAAAGTAGATAAAATATTCCATCTCTTTAAATAATTATAGTTCTTGCATCTCACGAGGGCGCGCAAGCTTTGCTTGTGGTTACGTCGTGTAAATTCACATTGCGTACACCTATACAGATACGACACGCACACAACCATGAGCCACGCGCCCTCGTGAATTGAAAGAACTATACCTATGCAGCTTTTAAAGAAAAGATAAAATATGTAGATGAAATTCAATTTTCTCTCTAAACTGTGGACGAGAATACAGAATAGATACATACCTATACCTAAGAGGGTAGATAAAATTATTTTTTTACTTATAGCAACCATTTTTCATAGCCGTTAAGCCTCCATCATTCTTGCGGACGATCGTACAGTATTGTCGACTGATATTAATGGCGCATAAACCCGACAGCACGTCCGCAATATGTTTCTATTTCTCGATTCACAACGCTTCCCTTAAAAGCATTTCATTGTGTAAATGTTGATTTTTATCGGCATACATCAACTAAATGTGTATCACACTAATATTATAAAGGCGAAATGTATGGGTGGCATGCATGCAAGCGCGCGTGCGTGCGTGCGTGCGTGCGGACGTGTGTGTGTGCTTGCGTGTGTTTGTGTGCTTGTGTGTGTGTTTGTTACTTCTTCACCCCACAACAAATGAACCGATTGAACTGGGAATGGAGCTCATAGCCAAATTACAGAGTCTCCGCGGGAATTAAAAAATCTTAATCCACGAAGGCGAAGTCGCGGGCATCGTCTAGTCACACTAATCCTACATAAATGTGAAAAGTGAGGATGGAAACATGGATGGAATGCAATAACGAATGAACCGATTTGGATGAAATTTGGAATGGAGATAGCTCATACCCAGGATTAACACATAATATAGGCTTCATTTTATCATATGATTTGAACTCCGAACCCTCGACAATAAGGCTAAAATCTTAACGACTGGATTATCACCGCTATATAATAAGCATATTTAGACGGTATTTGATTACCCTGTACTAAAACCATAATAAAACTCAGGCTACAACGGCATAATTCTCGCGTCTAAATTAACTTACGTGCCTAAAGTAAAACGTAATAAAAATACTCCGTTTCTTGGGACATAAAGATAAAAATAATATATATAGGCACATTATGATAAACGCCAAAAAGCAAGTGAAATATAGTACCTTTCTCCGTTATCAAGGCGGAAAAATTAAAATCCACCCACCATTGCCTTCCAGACTTAAGTATTTCAATCTGTCATTTCTATGTGAAATATTTTTTTTTTACAGATTTTTTTTTTACAGAGCAAGTATAATTTTAATCTTGACTAGACGATGCCCGCGGCTTCGTTCGCGTGGATTAGGGTTTGTGAATTTCGGCGAGAACTCTTTCATTTTTGGGGATAAAATGTAGTCTATGTGTGAATTCGGGGTATGAGCTATCTTTATTCAAAATTTCAGCCAAATCAGTTCATTCGTTGTAACGTGAAGGAGTAACACACACTCACAGCACGCACGCACATATGCACGCCCACACACATGCACGCACGCATGTACGCACGCACGCAATCACGCACGCACGCACAATTAACTTTAGAAAATTTCGAAAATGTATTATTTTCCATGTATTTCAAAGTGTGATCAATTGCATTGAAGCTATCATTGATTTGGGTTGTTTACTCCCTGAAATTACTGACCGTGAAGTGATGAAAAAGAATTGAAAACATGATCTTTGATCCTTTTTGCAGATCTCTTCTATCGGCGAATCGCCTTTTGAAGGGCTACAAAACATATTCTGTCATTTATTTGAATTCTCATTATTTGTGTCTTTGCCTATAGCTTTGCTAAAAAAAGATCTGATATCCTACTAATATTATAAATGTGAAAGTGTGGATGTTTGTTACTAAATCACGTCGCAACGACTAAACCGACTTGGCTGTTTGGCACAGAGATAGATTATAGTCTGGAATAGGACATAGGCTTTTTATCCCGGGAAATAAGAAAGTTCCCGCTTGAATAAAAAACCTCAATTCACGCGAACGAAGTCGCGGGTATCAGCTAGTATAATATAAGAGAGATAGTTGGATATAAAATATTACACTCTCTTGAGGGCAGCGGAATGTAATAAGCCGATTGCAACATTTTCATGTAACTTTATTGTTATGAAACTTATTAATAACAATGTAAGCACGTAATAGCTATTAGGCCTTAACTGTCATAAACAACGTTGGGTTTACGTAATTCAATACGTCAGTGGCCCAACCTGCAATTGATAATAACATAATGTGATAAAGCGCTCAATTGAAATCCAGTCTAAAATAGTCCTAGACTACGTATGCAAAATAATTATTGTCATCGAACTAACAAATTGTCGTTGTTATAAATTCACATATTTGATGTGTCACATACAGACATAATAGTTAAATATCTTTGCGTTTAAGTATTTATAATACATAGGTAATGAACCCGTGGACAATTTTGAGTAGGTGCTTGATATGTTCACTGAAAATAGTGAGCTATATCCATCTGCAGATCCGTCATGGATTCACAGTTTTTAAGAAGAATTTCAAAGTACAATGTAGTTTAATTATATGAAGAATATAACCAAGCTATACCACACCTGTAACTCGGGAGCAGCGACCTATGAATTCTTGACAAATAACAACAAATACACATTATATTGCTGTGCTATTGCTGTTAGGGTTCAATATTAAATAAGTGCTTTTTCTGTCATATTTTTGAAATAACTTCAAATCAGCTTGCCTGCGATATAATAGGTATATCCCGGCGGATCAGACATTTTGGGATTTTAAAAAAATTTCTGTGCTTATCTGGCTCTCTAAAACTTCCTGACCACATATTGTGGCTACAAATATGGCATATTTTCATACAAGAGCGATTGCTGCTCTCTACAGTTGTGAGGAAAGATAATTACATTGCTGATCACTCAAACTTTCAGTTTCTGTCAAGCACTGCCTTATTTTGTCACAGTCTCTTGGACCACAATAGGTAACATAGGTATCATAACCCGATATTGCGTTATTGCACTATAAATGTTGTATTAATCGACGGACACATATTTGAACGCTTCGGTAATTAATTGAGGCAGCACCGCTCGATTATACACTATACATATACATTATACAGTGTCATTATTGAATTCATACCTACACCGAGTACCCTACTATTTAGGTATACCTCAGTCCTCAATATGGTTGAGCGAAGCAACGGCTGGATCATGCGTCATGCTCGTGAACGGGTGCCACCAACGGGAATGGGTCTGCTTTCTGTCTGCCCGTCTTAACATGCATTGGATTGTATGTAGGACTTAGGAAACTTCATTGTGGAATCACTGTAGGGGGAAGTCCCGTAACGCCGGACGGCACCTAGTACCGGACACTCGTACTATCTCGGCGACTAAGCAAGGGAGCGATTCAAAAACGAGTTAGAGGGGTGCAGGGGGATGTAGCAAAACTGAGTCACGGGACCCGGTTTGCCCGTGACGCGCGCGACAACAGTGGGAGTAGTTGGTTGCTGTTTTTGGCGGGACGACACTGAGTTACGTAAGATTCAGGTGAGTGTTACAGGTAAGCACCAGGTAAGTATCTGTTATTAGTTGTTTACTATATTTGTTTTTAATAAAGTAGTGTTTATTGTTGTTAGTAATCAATAAAAGTTTTTGAGAATTTTGATAATGGGTTTGATATGGAATATATATTGTGACCATTCTCTGTCCCTTAGTACCGGACACAAAGCAGTCCCTTAGCGCCGGACAGTGAATGAGTTATTATTTCTTCTCAGTATGTATACTTTTCTTAATAAATGTTATTCGATTTTCAGATGATAGAAGTACAGAATAACATTGAAATGGATCAGAAGAAAAAGAAAGGAAAATGGGCCCAATTCTCGTCCCTTAGTACCAGACACAAAGTAGTCCCTTAGCGCCGGACAGTGAATGTGCTATTATTTCTTGTCAGTAAGTATGTATACTTTTCTTAATAAATGTTATTCGATTTTCGAGGATAGAAGTACAGAATAACATTGAAATGGAAGAGAAGAAAAAGAAAGGAAAATGGGACCAAACAAGTTTACAGGGGTTTGCTAGGGGTTCCAAGTGAAGTCTGTCCGATACTAGGGGCCAATTCCAGAGACTGCGTTTTTTTCACCAAAGTTTAATTTATGTTTTTGAATATATTTATGCAGAAGTTGCATTTTTGATAATTGATATTGATTTTATGTTTTGTGGACTAATATAAGACGTAAATAAAGTAATATTTTTCTAAACAGATTTTTTATTTTTCATAAAAACCTTAAGTGTCCGCCACTAGGGGACTTCCCCCTATACATAGCATAGTTTTGTTACATATTATGAAAAATTGTTTTTTTTTAAAGAGCAATTGCTGAGTTTCTTGCCGGCTCTTCTCAGCAGAATCTGCATTCCGAACCGGTGGTAGATTTATGGCGTGTCATAAGAGCTACTACAAGTTGGCCTGCATGAAATAAATAAATTTTGATTTGATTTGAATATTATAACTAGCTCTCTCTATCGTATCGTATTTCTCATTGCTGAGGTTTGTGACCCCTTTTCATCCTATTTTATTAATGCGAAAGTTTGGACATCCAAACTTTCGCATTGATAACGTTTACGTACGCTTGTTACTCAATCACGCTGCAACGACTGAAACGATTTGGCTGAAATTTTGGCATAGAGATAGATTATAGACTGGAATTATAGCACATAGACTATTTTCATCCCGGAAACCAAAAAACCCTTAATCCACGCGAACGAAGATGCGGGCATCATCTAGTTGTTCATAATTATGACGGTAGAAGTTTTCTTGGAAAATAATGCGGTGGGTACCTTTTGCTTAAATTATACATACTACTAGTACGTGAGATAATAATATATTATCATCTTACCTAAATATTATACGCAGCATAAAATCGTTATCGATGAAACGGAAAAATGAATATGTTCGCATAAAATCTCATAAAATCAATAGCGCTTGATTGCAAATATTGTCGTAGTTTTATGTCCAAAATAAATCCAATCCATACGTAGTTTTATTTTATACGTAAAGTAGCTTTTGCCCCCGCGACCTCGTCCGCGTGGAATTAGATTTTGGGGTGGAATTTTCAAAAACTGTGACACACGTACTTTTTTATTTTTAACTGAAAGCTCAAATACCCAGTTTGATGGAAACAGCTTGAAAAATGACGGAGTTTCATATAAACTTCCATCCCCTATTTAAACCCCTTAGGGGTGGAATTTCCAATAATCCTATCTTAGTGTGCGCCTACGTCATAAAAGGAACCAACTGTAAAAATTTCAAGTTTCTAACTTCAGTAGTTTAGGCTGTGCGTTGATATCTCAGTCAGTCAGTCAGGACTTTGAATTTTATATATATAGATAAAACCACGTGAAATACACAAAGAACTTTCACAAATATTCCCTTTATTCTTCCATCCTTATCAAAATACATAAGAGTAAACACGTTTATTCGGAGAATTGAGAACTCATCAGTTTTATGCACATAAATAACGAATACACGAAAAACACACAAAAAATTATACAAATATTTCATTTTCTAGTGTTTTTCCGTCCTTTTACTTTTATCAAAGTAAAGCATGAGTAAACACGTATATTCGGAGAATTGAGAGACATGTCAAGGTTTTAATTTAATTGCCCTTCTGATGTCAGCCAATTCTGAAAATAAAATCAAATAATATGATTGGTTTCGTACTAAGACGCCGCGAGCATTGAGTTACGTTAGTACATAATATTCAATGGCCGTGAGAAGTTTTCAGAGAATCTTACTCCCTACTCACAATATTCAAAAAGTCATAAATCTTCTTGTCTATCACTTCACAAATGAAGAATTTTCTGGATATATTAAGTATATATCCTTACTATCCTAACTTATATATCCTTTTTGACGACCTCCCAGGTGCAGTGGTAGCGCTGTAGTCTTATAACTGGGAGGTCTCGGGTTCGATTCCCCGTGGGGGCAATTTGGGAATTTATAATTTTTAAATAGTCTCTGGTCTGGTCTGGTGGGAGGTTTTAGCCGTAGCTGGTTACCACCCTACTGTCAAAAACATGCCGCCAAGCGATTTAGCATTCCATCTTGTCAACGAATAAAAAAAAAATTATAAATGCGAAAGTGTTTGTTTGTTTGTTTGTCCTTCAAACACACAACAACGGATCAACGGACCACCATGAGTTTTTTACAATGGATATAATTGAGGACCTGTAAAGTGACCGTACCTTACCTTTACCTAATATCCCTTTACCTATACCTTTTAAAGCAGAAAACATAGGGTTCCCACGGAATTTTCAAACCCTAACTAACCCACAGCAAAAGCTGTTTTATCATAATACAGAACAACTTTACCTAATAACTCGTAATGGATGCCAGCAGTGAGTGTTGTTTGTACGGAGCTATTAATATCCCTAAAGTGCTTTTCTCCTGAGTCGCCCAATGGTTTCTCTCTGTTAATTACGAAATGACATTGTGTTAGAAATTATTTCGGGGGTTTTATACTACTGGGGACCAGTGACGCCGTAATAAATAATAATCTAATTATATAAAAGGAAAAGGTGGCTGTCTGATTGGTTAACTGACAGCCTGACTGACTGACTGACTGACTGACTGACTGACTGACTGACCACTGGCACGATGCGTATAAGTGTGACTGAAATCATTCGCAGAAATCCGAATCGATGCGCACAGATGTTATTTCAGCCTTAATCTTTTTGGTTGTATTCAAATAAGAATCTAGCATCTTATGGGGGTAACTAAAGATTTAAGAAAATCTCAAATTCTGAGCAAGTTCGAAATTTACTATTCATCAGACTACGGAAAGCATATTTAAATTTTAAATGAAAAAGATGGAACTTGAAATGCTGAAATTAGACTAAAATTTGATTCACGCAAAATGAATGGCAGAATTTCAAGTGCTTTGAAATAAAATATTGTAAGTGTATAACTTAGTGTTTTTAAGTAGATGAATTTGAATGAAATAATAGCTAAATAGCTCCTCGAAATGAATAAGTTAGCAGGTTAAGTTAGTGTTAAAGACCGCCAAGATTCTGTACCGGCAAAAATGAAATGCCCAAACATAATGTGAATGAAAGCCTTAATAGCCCAATGATTAAGGGTGCGGAGTGCGGATTTCAAAGGATTAAAGGTCAAAGGTCTGGTCTGGCGGGAGGCTTTGGTCGTAGCTAGTTACCATCCTAACGTCAAAGACATACCGCCAAGCGATTTAGCGTTCGGGAACTTTCTTATTTTCCCGGTTGAAAAGTAGCCTATGTATTATTCCAGACTTTAATCTATCTCTATGCCTTTCAGCTAAATCGGTTCAGTCGTTGCGGCTTGATTGAGTAACAAACATCCATCTATATATATAAAATTCAAAGTCCTGACTGAGTGACTGACTGAGATATCAACGCACAGCCTAAACTACTGAAGTTAGAAACTTGAAATTTTTACAGTTGGTTCCTTTTATGACGTAGGCGCACACTAAGAAAGGATTATTGGAAATTCCACCCCTAAGGGGTTTAAATAGGGGATGGAAGTTTATATGAAACTCCGTCATTTTTCAAGCTGTTTCCATCAAAGTTGGTATTTGAGCTTTCAGTTAAAAATAAAAAAGTACGTGTGTCACAGTTTTTGAAAATTCCACCCCAAAATCTAATTCCACGCGGACGAAGTCGCGGGGGCAAAGGCTAGTCCATACATACATCCATACAACCAAACTTTCGCATTTATAGTACATATTATAGTAGGATAGGATAATTAATCGCAAACAAGGGTTTATTTGACGGACATCCCAAAGGCTGAATATAAACTGTGTGATGTATCCCTTGATTCCCTTGCGATCCTTTGCCGTCGACACATCATGTCTCTTCAACTGACTTCGTAGCTGGCATGTACCTATGGTTGGAAATGCAATACACCCTTTGGCATAAATTACATGGCTTCGGATAAATCCTTTTGCCATCAGACGAAATACCTTGGGCCCTGATATAGCCCGCTTCCCAGGTGACGAGGGTGACGTGATTGACAGCTTCATCAATAGCTACGACATCGGAGAAAGATCATAATTCACGATGCCGGAACGCCCTATCACTTTTTTTACTGGCATGCCAATAATTGAGAGAATTGACTGAATGTCAAAATCGATAATGTACCATGTAAGAACATGAGACATGTAAGAATATATATGTGGAAAAGCCGGCAACGCATTGGTGGTGCCTCTGGTACTACAAGTGTCCACTTAACATCAGGTGACCCGCCTGCTGTTTGCCCGCTATTCATAAAAAAAACCCTAACGCAGTGGGTCTAAGGGGAAATACGAATTCCCCGTAGACCCACTGGTGGGAGAAGCCAGTGGGTCCAAGGGTTGTCGGCCATAACGGCCACCAGCCATGTAAACAAGCTATAGATAGTTTTAAAAAAATTAAACCGACTTCAATATACCGAAATAAAGAATACCTAACTGAAAAGGCAAAACTGTCCATGACTTGAAAAAACAAGTTAGGATTATGGCCATTTGCGAGAAAATTATGTAAAACCTTCAGGCACGCAGGTTTCCCACGATGTTTTCCATCACCCTTACAGCAAGTAATATTTATTTTTAACATGCACATAGGGCACAATGAAAAGTCAGATGTACGTGCCTGGGATCGAATCCCGGACCCTATAGAAGGAGCCCGAAGACTTAACCATTAGGCAATCACCCCTATCTTTTTACCTCCACGACCTTTTGACGACCTCCCTGTCGCAGTGGTAAGCGCTGTGGTCTTATAACTGGGAGGTCTTGCGTTCGATTCCCGGCGAGGGCAATTTGGAAATTTATAATTTCTGAATTGTTTCTGGTCTGGTCTGGTGGGAGGCTTTGGCCGTGGCTAGTTACCACCCTACCGTCAAAGACGTGCCGCCAAGCGATTTAGCGTTCCGGCACGATGGCGTGTAGAAAAACCGATTAGGGGTATGCCCTTTCCGAGTTAGCCCGCTACCATTTTAGACTGCATCGTCACTTACAACGAATAAAAAAAATCCTCAAGTGAGTATAATTGCAAGAATTATCCTTTGTATAGTCAAGTCAATGTATCTATAAATAAAGATTATCTTAAGCATAGATTAATCTTTTAAATTTAAACACAGTGAATATTTATGTATAAGTCAGTTACAATTAGAACGAAGATTTACCGCTCGAATTTTCAGAGCTAACGAAGAAAAACTGCGCTTGGAAACTCCGCTAACTACTAATTACTTACAGAAGCTTAGGTAAGTAGTGAAAGGTAAAGAAATTCAGTTCGTAATGCCCGTTTACACCAACGGTACCTACGTCACCAGCTAAGTAGAATTCTCCTTACGTAAACCTAAATGACCCCTAAATGCAGACAAATAGACAAATTGATGATGGAGCAGGAAGGTGGTGGTTAAAAGAGGTCGGATATATATCGTAAATAAACCAATAGATTATACATTATACAGTGTGATTTATATTTTAATTTATACTTATTATACGCAAAATTAAAACAGATGTTTCTTTTTACCACATTTAATATATTTTGTTGTGTCACAACGTTAGATTTCATTTACAAATATCATTGACATTTTATTTTACGTGTTAAATATTATAAGTCGTACCAAAAAGACCTTAAAGTAAATCCATCAAATAAACAAAAGGGTATGGTAAAAATTCTTACAAAAAATTCAATGCACGTAATCTCATTAATGCAAAGTATAATAAACACATTACATTTCAAATATTAGGGTGGCAACAGGCACGCGACTCTACTCGATTCCAAAGGACAGATTAGACTTAAATCAAGTCGCACTATTTTCTATAACAAAAATTACACGAAATATAATATACTCACATTAAACACCCGGATGTTTATAGCACAGAGTAAGAAGGCTATCTCTCCATATACTGTGTTTATAGTGTGATTCTGGTTATAGAATCTTCTGACTAATGTACACATTGAGACTGTAATGTAATGTAAGATATTTGCTACTAAGCTGTCAAAGGTGTCAAACTATATAACGAATAAATCAGTCTCAAGTTCAACGCCAATGAAAAATCCTACCGACTGCGACACTTGTGGTATGTTAGTAAAACTTAAATGGTGTTGAACTCGAGAGTGATTTATTCGTTATATAGTTTGATAGCTTTGACAGCTTACTAGCAAATGCCTTACAATACATTACAGAGACCATGCCGAGCACAAACAGTGACTTATACGTCAGGCAGTTACAAAACAAACGATAGAGGAGCAAGGAGATTAAAAGTGTATGTATAAAAGTGTCTCAGGCACCTGCCCGCCAATGTCTTATGTGAATCAAAACCCTTACATGTGTGGTACATGCGTCGAACTATAACGTTTAGAAGGGAAGTGTCTAATGCTGAGATCTATAGAGCGTGCTCTGACTTAGTTCAAACTTCAGATAAAGGTTAAAACGAGACACGAATATGCTCTGACATAAATCCGTCGCATTTTAACTTTGTCTTGAGTTTGAGCTGAGTGAGTCTGCGGTCTATAGATTTCAGCCTGAGTGGGTGGTGGTACTGTAAAACACAAATGAGTTTATGATTAAACAACAATACTGTATAAATCCCTATCCTACTTAATATAATAAATGCGAAAGGCTGGAAGTATGGATGGATGGATGGAAGTTTGTTACTCAACCACGCTGCAACGACTGAAAGATAGATTATAGTCTGGAATAACACATAGGCTACTTTTATCCCGGAAAATAAGAGAATTCCCGCGAGAAATAAAAAACCTCAGTCCACGCGTACGAAGTCGCGGGCATCAGCTAGTATGTATATAAAGTTCCGCCCCAAACATGGGCTCAAAATAACAAATGAATCTGTAAGTGCCATGCAATTATTTTCTTGTACTTGTACTTATAATTACGTTTTGATATTTATTGTAATGAGTTATGACACCCTTTTACAGCACAGTAGGTACGTCATTTTTTAATAATTTTCTGCGAACTTGTCGAACTAACGCGAAGAGACTGCATGCTCGGCCTTTGAAGGCTTACTAAAAATGGCGCAATTATCGCTGCGTTGACTATTGCGCTTCTAAGCGTTACAGTTTGATGGTTACAGGTATATTTAGTTATCCTACATCGTAATTTCCGGGACAATAGGCCGTAAGCATACAAAACAAATCCAAAAGCGTCGTTAAGTCCGCGAGAAATTATGTTAATTTTCATAACACCCTTACGGCGTGTAGTGTACGTAGGTACACTGTCTCGTGTGTTCATGAGCAATGTTGCAACGTCAGTATTACGCGAGCCGCCGGTGCGAGTAGACGTGCGACAGGTGTTCGTGTGCATTGCCGAGCCAGTGTCGGGGCGGCGCTATTAGCGATACTACAAGTGGCGACGAGGAAAAAGGTAAGTGGAAAATATTTTTTATAAGGAAGGAGGGTCTGATATGGCAGGCATTATTGGTTATAAATTAGATAGTTCAGACGGTTAGTTTCGAGATTGTCATTATAACAATGCAACGAAACAGAATATAAAATTACAAAGGGAGTAAAGGCAAATCGGTTGGGAATTGTTTTTATTATAAAATAATCTGATTTAAATTTTTATTTGTTACAATACCCTTATATTTTATTAATCATAGATAATGGATAATTTTATAAATGGTCAGAGTTAATGACGTAGATATAATATCGTTGGTATTACATGATGTGATTTTTATTTCGGGCTACGGTTAACTTAATATGATATCATAGGTAAAATCCTTTTTAATAGAAGGTGAGTCAGGATGGGTAAATAAATAACTTTGTATTTCACTTTAACTTGGTGTATTTACAAAGCGTGTACTCTCGTCGAATTTTACAACAGATCCGCTGGTGCCGATCAAGAATATAGGAACTCCGGCCCCAAGTAACAATAATCAATTAATCGTATTTTAATACAAACAAAAGTTAGCTTAGGTAACGCCGGAAAAGTCATAGAGGAAATTATTATTTACCAAGCTCCATACTGTTAATACGATCCCCTAACGTTTAAAATAAACAATCTGTAGCTATGCGAGTCGCATGAACAAAGGCCTGTTGATAGGTACCTAATAACTATTCAAAATATCAGAACTAAACCGTACAGTCAGGGCATTCATGAGGCTCAGCAATTAGTTACATAAACAAATTCTATAACACCTTGCAAGTAACCTAATGCATATAAGCCTGTTCTTCGCCTTCAGTTCAGTGGAGAAATATTAAATTATTTTTCTTACCCCAACAAAATTGTTAAGGTAACAGTTTAACAGGTGGTTAGTACTTTTATGCTTTATACTTGTTTATTGAAGAACATTTTAAAGATCATGGATGTTAATGTGGGAGTAAAACTAAATAAGTATATTTTAGTTAGTATGGAATCAGTTTTGCCAAGAGTTGTCCTTAGACAACCAATCATGGAAATGTTGGGTTCTGTGTTTAATACGCAATGATTGCAATATAACCTTACTGCGGGTAGTTATTTTATTGAGATAGTTTGTGACTTCTTTTATTAGTTGCTCGGTGAAGTGTATCGTCTCCTTCACGAGATAACCACGTTGAATAATGCTCAGTTATAGTCGTATGGTTGTTAGTTTAATTTCTTCCGTTTTGCTTCTGATGTTCGGCCAGGGGTGCCTTTGTCGTCATTAGAAGTGAGATGGTAATTTCATACCCACAGATGTAGCTTCATGCCACGTTAGAATTTTATACCCACAAGACTTCATGCCATGGGATATGATTTTATGGTCACATTAGTTTCGTTAGCTAGAAACTTATTCCTAACCTCTTGTGAGAAGTTTAACATAGAATCATTGTTGATTATTAAGGTAAATGGGAAATTAAAATTTCTGTGGGGTCGAATAGCTTACGTTCCAGTAGTTTCGTGGAAACTATAGGGGTGGTGTGTGATTCCGTGTGCGGATGCACAGTGAATAGTCGCGATTGTATAATTATTTATCTATTCTTTATTACACCACAAACAGAGAAAAGTGAACTTAACAAGATATATTATGTCGATACAAAAAGGCAGCCTTATCGCTCAAAAGCAAACTCTTCCAAACAACCTTATGGCTAAGGGAAATAAGAAAATAAACAAACAGCAGGAGGTGTTGCAATAATAAAAAGATTAACTTACATGTTAATATTTAGATAAACTAAACCAATATAATATTATGTATACGTAGATCGGGAAGATTCTTTGAGTATGATCGATGCCATGGCGATTCCATAGCCAGTTAGCATGTAAGATATTTCATGACCTTACAAGTTACAGAAGAATTAAGTTGTTGATAATTATTAAAACGCGTTTTTTCTAAATAAAGTAACCATTTAATTAATTCACAGAATATAGCAGTGTAATAATGACAATTGACATTGACATCGACAGCAGACCACAGACTGCAGATAAATATGTACGTACATGGAATATAATAGGAGAGGGTTGCATTCGTAAACCAAGTATGTGGATGCAATTAGAAAAAAAAGGGGTTAAGAAGGCACAGCTATTGTGACATTTGTGAAGTCATTCAACAGTTTTGTTTATCTTGATCTGATTCTTTGAGAGGTTCCGTGGTTATAATTCTTTGTTCAATGATCTTTGGTAGAGACTTTTTAATTAATGAAGTTGAGATTAATGTTGAGTTGAAATGAGATCAAAATGAGACTGTAACTTGGTTGAAGGCAACATGCTCAGGCTAAATGTGTTCCGTTGATTGTTAGTAGTAGCAGTAGTCATTAGAGAAGGTAGTGATCCTAACTAGAGGATATTGCGTTGACGTTCATTGTGAGGATTCATAAGGAAAAGAGTAATGCCTAATTTTGTAAGTTATCGAACAAACTTATTTCATTGCTTTAGTTACTGTTTTGTTGTTTTGCGTTTCTCATCTATGAGAACGCCAAATAGAGTGTTTGGTTTGGTTAAGTCAATGACCAGGAGGTTATGGATTGTAGTAACCAGATGGTAGTAACCTGGATGGAAGTTGCCAGTATATGTGGTTGTGACAGTAAAGACGCCACAATAAAGAATTAGCAAAATAATAAACTTTGATTTATTTGTTGGTTTGCGTTACGAGTGATTATGTTGAGTACCGTTGACAATCAAGTCAATTAGGTTGAGCTGATGAGATTTAGAAGTTTTCACTTTTAAATGAAGTTTTCATTTTAAGTTAGATCCAAAGCTTACAGGTCTTTTAAAGTAATAGAAACCTTAGATGAAGACCGACGTAGTCTGAAGTCATTAATTAACAAACGCACTTACAAGTACGCTCACGATAGGTTTTGATGGTTGCCTAGATGTGAAGTTCCTTTAAAGTTAGACAACGGTAGTGACAATTATGTTGATTAAGATGTTTAAACGTACACTTTGGCGGGACATATCTGCAGACATCGGACGTGTCGCTTCCAAACTTTGTGTGGGAGTAATGAGCGTCCGACTATGTTTTGAAACTCAAGTCTTGAAGAGACTACAGTTTTGGCCTAGGGTGTTTCGGGTCTCTGAGGAGACTACAATTGGCAATTTGCTGCAACCCGAATCCCTGTGGGGTTACAAGCGTATTTGGTTTTGTTTGGTTAACTTGGGTGACCGATGGTCGCTGTTGTAGTTACGCGCTGCATGTGGCAGTCGGGCCTAAAATTGTACCACTAAGCAATTACTGTTTCCTTTAATGGATTCTGTATTGATGCGTGACTGAGATCTTGATCAATCTAAATTAGTGGGAACTTTTCATTCGGACAAGTATTATTTCCATCATAATTAATTGGTTACAGTTTGAGTTATTTTATTTTAAACAACATGCCAAGTAGTCCGAACCTTGTAAGTAGTATATTTCAAATGTTTCCTTTTCCTGTCAACAAGTACATTGCCATGCGGGATCTGGCCGTGTCGGAGATTAAAATTAAAGTGATTATTATTTAAAATGCCATCTAATGACGGTAGTCTTATAACGTTGGTATCACTGTTCGTTGAGCATTATGCCATTGCTCCTTGCTCGTTCGGTCCATTAAAATAAGACTCGCAACGTGTCTATTGTCAACCGTCAATCGTTATTCCCCGTTTCTATTTGGTTTTCTGGTGTAGTGTTGTCAGTTTAAGATTACTTTGGTAATGTGACTATTAAGTGATAGGTTGAACAGTGTTATGTGGTTTTATGATCTGACAAAGCCAGGTAATGAATTCCAGGAGATGAGTTCACAAAATTACTTAAAATTAAATCAATATAGGTTGATTTTCTTTTGGTTTCTGTATATAGAAAAAAGGTTATAATTTGTTAAATTTGACACATTGAGTGTGATTTTAGTATTATTATATTGAAGCACTTATTGAAGGTCATTTCCATTAAAATGGGAATTTCAGATATAACAACTTTTAAGTTATTGGTTATGTGACCACCATTAAATTGGAAACATCTAGTGGTATTGGAAAAAAAACCTCCATTCAATTGGGAATTTCAAATATGAGAATATTTGAAGTATTGGTCATGCAACCACCATTAAATTGGAAATATAAAGTGGTGTTTGGAAATAAACCTCCATTAAATTGGGAATTTCAAATACCAGAATATTTGTATTATGGGTCATGTGACCACCATTCAATTGGAAACAACTAGTGGTATTGGAAAAACCTCCATCAAATTGGGAATTTCAAGTATGACAATATTTGTATTACTGGTCTGGTCATGCAACCTCCATTAAATTGGAAATATAAAGTGGTTTTGGAAATAAAACTCCATTAAATTGGAAATTTCAAATATTGGAATAATTATATTATTGGTCAGGCGACCACCATTAAATTGGAAAATGAATTTATGAGCAAAACCAGGATGAGCTCGTAAAAAATAACAAATTTTTTGAGATAGAACTATGTTTTATCGATATATTGCTCAGAGGTAACCGGATGGTGATACCTCAGAATTTGCTTAAGAATGTTATAGATGCCATACACGAAGGCCATTCCGGGATCGTGGCAAGAAGGGTTGATTATTTTCTAAGGTAAAGTGGCCGCGAAAAAAAGAGATGTCAAAAAAAAAAAAAAAAAAATTAAAAAATTTAGTGAAATCCTGCAGTAAATAATTTTTAAATTTTTCAAATAATTGTGGATAAAATGAATTGGTTAGGAATAAACACTGAAGTGAGAAACAGAGATATCATTCAAAAAAGAGAAAGGGAAAGAGTACGGAGAGGAACTACAGAATCGAGTACGGAGAGGATTTACAGAATCGATACTAAACGAAGGTGAAAAAGTTAGTTAAGGAATATAGTTCATCTTAAAAAAATTGAAGACCAGTGGACAACAGTACCGGAGAAACATCAGGATGAGAAGAATAGACAAAGTAATGGAATCAGTGACTAAACTGTAACTAAAGGAAGATTGAATAAGTGATTAGAAAATAATTGCTAGCATTTTATTATTATTCCCGCATATATTTTGACTCACACACCCACCTACAAAATAAATACATATAAAGTCAAAGAGTTATATAATAAACATTGTGAATTTGAATTTGAGATTTATTATATATATGTGCTGATATCCTAAATCTGCATCGTGCAAATAATTATATATTAGTTGTCACTCCTATGATTTGAAGATTTAGTGATGCCGGAAATTATTATATAGAGTGAACTAGAATTATATTTTAGTTGTTTATTTATTTAACGAAGGAGGGATGTAGTGTACGTAGGTACACTGTCTCGTGTGTTCATGAGCAATGTTGCAACGTCAGTATTACGCGAGCCGCCGGTGCGAGTAGACGTGCGACAGGTGTTCGTGTGCATTGCCGAGCCAGTGTCGGGGCGGCGCTATTAGCGATACTACACGGCGAATGATGAAATTGATGAACCTACAATATATCGTAATAATACATGTACTTACATATAAGTACATCGACTACAACCTATAGGTACATATTTTTTCGACATAATAAAAAATCTATATCAATACTTATTTTACATAAGAGTAAAACTCCCAAGCAAAGAATTCAGGTAGGGTTATTGAAGTAAAAATGTTTTGTGGCAGACCCGGATTCTTTGCTCGCAAGTATTTAGGTTTATCCCATTTTATCATCCCGCCTCCAAAAGCCATACAGACAATAAAAGTTTCATGGAAGTCCCACACAATCTCGCTGATATTCAAGAATTAATAATACTCTACTAACTTCCGTGAACTTTCATGAAACCCTTTATTAGCTTTCATGAAAGAGCTGAAAGTCCTCTTTGTATTCATTTATGTTATAACTAGCTGATGCTCGCGACTTCGTTCGCGTGAAATTAGTTTTCAAGATCCCGCGGGAACTATAACTTTTTTCGGAATAAAAAGTAGCCTATGTTTTAATCCAAGGTATAATCTATCTTCATTTTAAATTTCAGCCAAATCGGTCTAGTAGTTTTTGAGTTTATTCATTACAAACATACACACAAAAATACAAATATTTCCTCTTTATAATAGTAGTGTAGATTATTTTGTTGCTTCTCTTTAATCGCAATAGTTACCTATATATGGAAGAACGAGTACCTACCATTTACATTATTAACATATTAATTATGTAATACGTTAGGTATAGTGGTATTATTTTAATTTATCAGACATTTGTATTTTTTTATTTTTTATTCCATGACAAGATATTCCTTGACTGCAATCTCACCAGATGGTAAGTGACTATATGTGCAGGTTTCCTCACGGTGTTTTCCTTCACCGTTGATATTTTAATTGCTTAAACTTACATAATTCTTATCAAATTCACCAAATTATAAAGTAGTCTAAATATATAAAAGGCAAAGGTGACTGACTGACTGACTGACTGACTGACTGATCTATCAACGCACAGCTCTAACCACTGGACCGATCGAGCTGAAATTTGGTATACAGGTAGCTGTTAGGATGTAGACATCCGCTAAGAAAGGATTTTGGAAAATTTCAACCCCAAGAGGGTTAAATAGGGGGTTAAAAAATCGAACATAACGTGAGCGAAGCCGCGGGTTAAAGCTAGTTATTAATAAACACTGAATATTATCAATAATATAATTTTTTAGCACATTTATCACATTTACCGAAACATATAAATTTTTATTACTGAATGCAAAAAATTTGTGCCAACAAAAATTGTACACTGATATAAAACTTTTTAAAACTTAGTTACCTATTAGAATTTTCGGAAAAAGTTAAATTGGAAACGTGGAGGAAAATGAAACGAATTTATATTTTATTTTGCTTTTGAGTAATAAATAGTACATTGATGGATGAGAATAATAGGCTCCTTCCCATTTTGCCATGGCGCTGGCGTGTGGCGTGCAAAATTAAAGAATCATGCGAAAATAAATAACGCCCGTCGCACGGACCCTGAGCATTCCCAGTAACAATAGACAGTTTTATTTACCCCCAGCGTGTATGTGAACTTGAGTTTTCTGTATGTCTAAGCCTTAACAAATAAATTGCACAGCAGTACCCCATCTCTCTTATTCAGTAACAGACTTACAGTGTTTATTTTAAGGCGATCCCTAGAGCAAATGCGCTAGCGCGTTTTCCTCAGTAAACAAGACATGTTTACTGATCTAGTTTAATAAACAAGAGGTGGAGATGAGTAACTTCTTGATTAATTTTATTAATGTAGGGTATTTTATCTACCAGTTCGCTCTGTTATTTTTGTTTTTAAAGTATATTTTTTTAGAATACAAAAACGTCTGAGCCAAGAAGCCCAGCTACGTTCGTCGGCTACCAGTTTTCGAAACGTTTTATGAGATTTGTTTACCTTTTAAGGCAGCTAATGAAACTATAATATCTAGATAATTCATTATTATTGTAAACGTGTAGCAATAGAGAATTTTCCATTCTATTCTAATTAATTATACGCTTCATTTATCCCACATTTTATTTTTATTAAACAAGCAAACAAACTTTCGCATTTATAATATTTGTAAGGATTATGGGAGAAGTAAAACTATGTCTTTAACTAGCACATTTGTTAGATACTTTGATCTATATACCTATTTATATATATCGACTTAAAGTACCAAACCGTGAGTTCAACTCGAATCCAGCCGGTTTAATATTAACTGTACATCATTTTAAACCATCACCCCCTTGGGCTGGTGTAACTTTCATACATAAGTGGTCTGTAGTTCAGTGTGCGAGGTCGCTCGCGGGGTCGGCGCACATCTGTTCCACATGATCTGACGGAAGGTGGTCCTGAACTGCTTGGACATGGCGCAGTACAGGACGAAGTTGATGGCTCCGTTTAGAAGGGCGAGAGCGTCCATCAGCTCGCCGAAGAGGTCGTAGCAGCGTTTGAAGAAACACCGCCCCAGCATGCCGCTCATCAGACCTGCATAGACAAGAAAATACAATGTTAAATTCATTAGCGACATACACAATTAGCGTTGCCAGACGTCCCGTATTTCCCGGGACATCCCGTATTTTAGGCATAGTTTTTTTAAACTATGCCTAAAATACGGGATGTCCCGGCGGGACTGACTCTGTCCCGTATTTGAACCGTACGTCGTTTTTCATTATGAAATCGATCTAAGTATTCACACACGCAACGTTCGTAAACGTACACGTCTCGCACTCGCAGGCCGCATCGATCAATGACAGTGTTAGTGTCAGAATGACAATGCTAAAACTGACTCGATCCTCGGAAAAATATAAAAAATAATAAAAAATGACACTAAATAATTTTGTTTTTCATTTGTCTGAGTAAAAAACTGAAATCCCTTATTTTTTTGCTCATTTAACCATTTGTCCCTTATAGGCTGAAAAAAAATCTGGCAACCCTATACACAATTAAAAGGGTTGATTTTCATGCGTCATATTGATTTTTCATATTGAGACAAAAAAACATACTCATCGTTATATTATATCAAGGAAGGAATTTATAAGTATTATATGGAAATATAAGTATGTATGTATTTTGAATCTTATACCTCCGTACAATATAAATAGATTTAGCGCCAAAGGGCTATTATACACAGATAAATAAACTTACACATTACACAAATAAATTAAGTATAACAATATTCTAAGAGGCAACTACGACTAGTGAAACAAATTGCCGCTCGTTCAAACAAATGATTCGTCGGGATTCATTCAGATGCAGATGACATATTACTTAGGTAATTATTATTATTTAATTTATTTATTAATCTACCTACGCTTACTGCCTCATCATAATATATATAATATTTTCATACATAAAATTATTTCCCCTTAGCCATCAGACTCTAGTTTAGTTTTGCACAAAAGCAAAAGAGTTTAGTCCGCTTACACTTAGCACAAAGAACTTGAGAAGTGCAAAGTTTAATTTCCTTGCAATATGTTGGAGTCTTGAATTCTCGACTCTACTGTAAAAGAATTTAATAATTATGTTATTATTTTATTTTATTATAGTAATTTAATAAATATTTTTTAAAAGAGCGTGGATTTTCTCGGTCCCGAAATGCTTGAGACGGCAATTAGTTCTGTGCATTTATAGCATAAATATATAATTAATACAAATAAATGTATAATTAATACAAATTGAAAAACGAGTTTCTGGGGTGTATTTTCGACGGAAAGGAAGAAATGTATGTATTCTTGTAAAGAAAGAAATGTATTCTGTAATAATAGTGTTTAATAAGGTTAGGTATATATACTACCCATAAAAGTTTTATATAAACGTTTTTAAGATTCCCATAAAAATCTCGAATTGATCGGTACTTATTAACCTAATACAAATCTCTTGCCAGCGGCTGACACTCTCAAAGATTGTTATGAAATTGCCACAATTGAAAGCAAAGGCTTGTTCCTGTTCCCACTTCACCCCATTTTTTATCGATATTATATTTTGAATAAATTTCTTACTGAGCCACAGAATACCTAATAGTACACAGAGCTTAGATTTTATTAACCTTCCTTGTCCTTAAATTATTTATTTATAAGTACTTAATTGATGTCCGCGACTTCGTTCGCGTGGATATAGAAGTTTTTTAATTTCCGCGGGAACTCTCTTACTTTTCGGCATAAAACGTAGCTGTGTTATTCCAGACTATAATCTATCTCTGTGGCAAATTTCAGCCAAATCGGTTCAGTCGTTGCGGCTTGAGTAACAAACATCCAGCCACCCATCCATCCATCCATACATATCCAAACATTCGCATTTATAATATTAGTAGAATAGTAGGATTATTATTGAGTTGATCCACATTTTCTTCGTTCTTAAATTACTTATAGGTACCTAAAAGAATAGAATAGATTATAGAACTGCCACTACCATACCCACTCCTATCCTACACGGTTCACGCTTATTTGGAGGGGCGAGGGGAAAATTAGTCAAGTTTAGCATGGAAGAAAAATACTTTAAAAAAAAATTTCGATATATCATAATATTATTATGATATCTTTAGGCTTTACGCTTGTTTGGAGGGGCGAAGGGAAAATTAATCAAGTTTAGCATGGAAGAAAAATACTTAAAACAAACTTCGACATATCATAATATTATGATATCTTACAAAACTTTTACGAAATGTTGGATATATTCATCCCTAATGAATGCTGAAAGGTAGTGAACTGAATTAGTGATATTTTCAATGCAACTGCAATAACTCCACTATAGTACCTACATACTAATTGAATTTGCGGCCAGACCGTTATCTTAGTAATTGTATCCACTAGGAATCTAATTACGAGCAGTTGAAAAGAAAATATTGGTAAATGTACTAGGTATGCTTTTTATATTCGGGCAAGTGAATAAGGCTGAACCATCAGTCAGACAGATTTATAATATGTTATTTGTCTATCAGTTTGTTCCGGTTAATCTTAGGAATGGTTATAACTAAATGGCCTATTGATTTTCACAGGCAGTAGGGGTTACTATACTAGAGCTGTAGAAAATTCCTAGTATGAACACGAAAGGATGACTCGAGGAAAAACAAAATTTTCCCTCACAATTTTTTTTGCGAGGAGGCGTTCACAGGCAAAAGTTATTAAAAATTAAGATATTAGGAATTTGAATTCTACTGATATTGTGTTTGTTTGTTAGTTTGTCCTCCAATCACGCTGCAGCAGAACTACGGATCGCCGTGATTTTTGACATGGATATAGTTTAGGACCTGGAGAGTGACATAGGCTACTTTTTATCCCGGAAAATCAAAGAGTTCCCGTGGGGTTTTAAAAACTAAATCCACGCGGACGAAGTCGCGGGCGGCAACTAGAGACAACCCAACCAGAGACTCTATCAGTGGCCTCATAATTATTATGTGACGTTATCATACGTCAAGTGCGATCTGCTGCGATATACAATATCGAAGTTAGAAGAACTCGATACATACCTAATATTCCTTGCGGGAACTCCGTCAAAAGGAACAGCAAGAGAACTGCGACGAGCATTCTTGTAGTCCGATCGGTTCTACGTTCCGCCTTCGTTCGCTTTGTGGACTTCCTAGTGAAAATGTTTCCGTTCCCATTCACGACCGTAGGCGCCGGACAAGCGCTGTATCCTTTCAGGGCTTTCTTCCTGCTGTTCGCCCGGTACAGCACCCGGATCAACCAGGCGCTTATCACGGTCAAAATGACGCAGGGAAGCAGTTTGATAACAACTGCATGCACCCAGAAGTTGGTTTGGTACAGTCGGCCGTCGTAGTTTGAGTCGACGTAGTACACTTTTGTCGGGCCCGGGTCTATTGCGTAGTCTTTGTGAATTGTGAATACCTGGAAATCAAAAGTTAGTTTAAATAATGAAGAACGAGGCGAGCTCTTTTGTCTTTGTAGCTAATTTCCTTCCTAAAAGAAAAAGCATTATTTTTCTGTAATCTGCCAAACCAGAGAATCAAAAATTCAGTTCTCTAATAACTTTATATAATTTATTTCAAGTATATTTTTAAGCTATTGCATAGCTTCTATCGCAGGCCAGGGTAGAGACCGAATCCAGAAATTCCGTAACGAAAATAACCTGACACGGGACTCCTCTACGAAGAGCCGCTAGATGGCGTTGATAAAAAATGCTATGCAAGAGCTTTACCGCGGCAGTCCCCGAGTGCCACACGTCTTTTTAATTTTTATGTTTCTGTCTTATGTGGTATACAATAAAGTGTACCTGTTTATTTCACTTCATTTCAACTTTGACAGAAACACTGGAAAATGCTTCAATGGAAGATACAATTACGCGATTTAAAAAAATCTATACTAATATAAAAATGTGCAAGAGTTTGTTTGTTTGAACGCGCTAATCTATGGAAATACCAGTCGGATTTGAAAAATTATTTTTATATCTGCTAGCCCAATTATTGAGGAAGGTTACTGGCTATTCAAAATCTCGGTACGACTCTTAGAAGCTGAGCAAAAAGAATAGCGCTGGCTAACAATGCTATGCGGTGAGTCGGTGGTCGAGGGCGGTCTCTAAAACTAAATCCACGCGGACGAAGTCGCGAGCAACAGCTAGTAGTGAAATAATAAACAAATAGGTATCTACATAATTCTATAGTCTGATTTTTAATTGCGTGGAATTCTGACGTATCTTAATGTTACCAGAGATTAAAAAAATCCCACAAAAAAGATAATAAAAAACTTATAAAAATAAAAATCAATTGCCGCACATAGATATAATATGACAAATGCCTGACAGATAGTTCGGAGTAAAATCGAACTACAGGTGGTAATACTGTTTTTCATACAAACAACGCGCTCTATTTACAAAATGACAGCTGTCAGAATTCCACCGAATTAAAAATCAGACTATAGTTCTAAATTATTTTCCACCAACATCAAACAATTGTCTGAAAATAGCATGAAAACAGCAACGTGGGAATTGATTAATTTAAGGTGGGACAGACCGTGAACAGGAAACCTTGACCGCCGCCCGAGCGCCATTTATTCTTTCCCTGTCTCACCGTTCCTTTACAAAATCAATCAAGTAGCTTCAATCTATTTTTGTGTCGAATCATTTCAATTTGTGTTACGGAAAATTTTGTGTCTTGCCACTTTTAAGGCGTAACAAGTTTAGGGGTAGAATTTTTGCAAATTCTACCCCTAAAGTGGTAAAATCTAAAAGATTTTCACCTCATTAACTAGTACCGAAAGAATAAAAACAAATTTTTCTGGATACTAATTTTAAAAATTGCAATTTTTTGCTCTTTGCTTTGACACGTGAAGACTCTACCACCGGTTCGGAATGCAGATTATGCTGAGAAGAGCCGTCAAGAAACTCAGCAGTTGCTCTTTTTATTTAATCTACTTAGGTATTGCAATGTAATGATTTGTTACACTATCTTAGGGTAGCTGGATGTTGGATTAGTAAGGATAGTTAAAATCATTAAAGCTATCCTAACATTGAAAATGTTATATTTTGCTTTTGTTCGTTCAATATTAGACTTTGGTTGTATGATTTGGAGTCCTTTTCACAAACATCATATCCACAGAATCGAAAAAGTCCAACGTAAATTCATCAGAATATTAAACTTCCGTTGTAATTGTTATAATGAATCATATGACAATTCCTTAAAACACCATGTATATCAACTGCTGTTTGTGTAATTATTTATTTACTTACCTAATTAGATACCTACTTCTGCTCAGTGTTCTTAAACTTTTATAAATTATTTGATAACTATTTAGGCAACGTTTTGTCTATCAATAAGTTAGTAATTAAGTTAAGTAAGTTTCTATGTAATGACTGTCTTTGCCAAAATAATAATAAAAAAGTTTTCGCCTCACTGACCGTTCTCAAAATAACACTGTACACATACGCATATAACGCTTATTTTAATCGGCTCACCTACACACTTTCCTTTTATTTACTATTTTCCAACCGAGTAGATACAGTCCAAAACAACGTGATACTGTTATCGGATCGGGAACGATCAATTTAAGGTGTGAATGGAGGTGAAGCGCGACAGAACCACCCCGTGAAACCAAGCGCCATTAATTGTCCATGCCACAACATTCCCTGCACAATCAATCTGCTGACTTGGACGTACCTATTTGTTTTCAATTATTTCGCTACAAGTAACTTTGTTTTAATTAAATGTAAGGATGAGTATGACGACCCTCTGTGGTGAGGAGGAATAAATAGCTACACGTCATGCGAAACGAAGAACATCGATTATGTAAGTACCTATTTTTTTTCATCGATGACAAGTCAGTCCTTGCCTGCGATCTCAACTGATAGTAAGTGTCAATGCAGCCTAAGCGGGCTAACCCGGAAGGGGTATAGCAGGGTACATTCAACTCATACCCTCTATGTACCTACTTCTACACGCCATCATGCCGGAACGCGAAATCGCTTGGCGGCACGTCTTTGACGGTACGGTGGTAACTAGCCACGGCCAAAGCTTCCCACCAGAGCAGAGACAATTCAGAAATTATAAATTTCCAAATTGCCCCCGAAATCGAATCGGAGACCTCCCAATTATAAAACCACAGCGCTCACCACTGCGCCAGGGGTTGTCTTTGCTGAAATATTCGTAAGTCGCTGGCAAATAAAAGCCATATTTTTATTTCGGATACCTAATTCACCGAATTCCACAGAAAGTCGCAACACGTTCCCAAGGGAATGTCGCAAGTGATTCTGCTAAAAACGTTTCACCCATAAGGATTCCCTGCTACAAGTGTACAAGCTAGCTGCTCTTTTTATGCCTTTAACAAAAGAAAAGGATAATATTCACTTGTTGTATGTTTATCGACAAAACGTGCAACCATGAACGTGTAGTGATTATATTAATTCTGAAAACTTTCACGTTGGCTCCCCATAATTATTTTTTTTATCCGACTTCGGCAAAGCCAAAAGAAAGGGCAGTCTATGTCTGTATGTGACTATTTACTAATGTTCCTCCGTGGTGCCCACTGAGCTCTATACGTAATCTATGATTTCATCGTGTATGTTGTACGATATCATAGATTAATTTAATAGAAGTCAGTGCGCCATTTGCAATATTATCAATCAGTTGACATACGAATGTGGCGCTTCAAATAAAATTAATACATAATTAAGCTGTCATTGTATAGGGTCAGAAATCCCACTGTGTTTAAATAAATCTTGCGACAAGTAAATTAAATACCTTGATCTGATTGATTTTAATTTTTAAAATTTTCAGTAAAAGTAAATACGAGTACTCAAATCTCGCGCTTTTATATCATATAAATTATTGTGTAATGACATTACAAGTTGATAGCAAAAGTTTTAAAAGAAATTTCATTCTTTTTAGCGCATTTAAATGAAAGCTTGTTTTTAAAAAAGCTTTTTACTTTTAATTTACTGTAATTTAAATCAGCTACGAGTACTTCGATTTTTTTTTGCTTATTAAAAGAGAGTTCAAAAGGCGAACTTAACATTAATGTACACAGTCCTCGTTAGACCTCGGAGTCATGCGAAAAATTTAATTTGGCGTACTGATGAAAAAGAAAGACAAGGAAAATGAAAATAATATTAAATTAAGTACAAAAAGATGTAGAATTTATATATACAATTACCTAAATTAAATTTAAGTGTATGTCTTTAATTCTAAATAACTCCCTTATATAGATAGATAGTATCCAAAACCATTGTTTGTTTTTTCCTTTGTTCTAAACAGACGTTTGTGTTCAGAATGGCTGCACTAATTTTAACGAAAATTTTACAGGCAAGTCTCTATGAAGCAAATGATTGGGTTAAGAAATCTAAATCCACACGGATGAAGACGAGGGCGAGAGCCAGTTACTCAATAGGTATTAATTTGGAATAGGTAGAATATACCTCCCTACCAAAGTTTATAGTTATACCCTTATGATGAGATCTACATGGCGTCCTCTGACTCAAGATAGAGGTTAAAACGAAACACAAATATGCTCTGAAAAAATCTGTCTTTTTAACTCTTTCTTGAGACTGGGCTGAGTGAGAGAGCGGTCTATAGATTTCAGCCTTAGAGGCCGAAAATAAAAATAATAGCGTGGGCGATGCGGTGAGTCGGAGACGGGAACAAGAGCCGAACCGATAGCTAATGTTTATTCCAGAAAATCAAACAGTTCTCACGGAATTATTTAAAGCTAAATCCTCGCGAACAGTTGCTGCTTATGGCTTGTACAAGGAACAACAATACTAGGAAATTAAGATAATACTTACTAATCTTCGCAATTGTCTGTTTATTATTGTATCTTTGTTCATGTAAGCTAAGGTCAAACAGGGGCAGATCCCGCGCGGAACGCGGAACGCGATTATTAGCTGTTTCATAATGGCGTGATCCGGCGCCGCAAAGTGGTGATTTTGTGGTGGTTTTTCTCAAAACTATTTCTTAACTGACGTCTTTGCTCTATTACAGAACCTACCTTCCAAATTTCAAGTTTGCAAGCTTTATAGTTCCTGATATTTCGTGATTAATTAATGAGTGGTAAGTCGCTTTTATATAAATAGATATAGATAGACGGTAGAAGTAATATTGTAGGACCAAGCCGTGACGTGTATTATTGCTTCAAAGCCAATTCTTGCACGACCCATAAAAGTTCGTAGATGGAATATGCGCGATAAACTTTCTTACCGTGTCTCGCGTGGGATTCGACACAATTTGACCAGAGCTTTATCTTTGTTTACAGAGCCACTGATTATACTAAGGCAGGCTTAATAGGCTAACACCCAAGGGCATTTTCCACCAACCGACCTTCAGGATTAACAGAAAACTATTGTTATTTGCTTCTACATAATATTTGGCTTATTAGGGTTGAGACTAATTAACAGTTTGCGAACAGTTGTAGTGACTATTTTTACTAAAGGTAACCTGTGCGGTGTGTCTTCGTCCGCTTTAATTCTCTGTTTAATTTTCAGTTCCGAATTAGAAGTAGTTCAGTTCAACAAAAATATAATAAGGTTTCGACAACTTAGAAGGACCGTGGAATCCATTTCGACCTATACGTAGAATAGAGTTATATATGATTATGGCACAAAAAATTTTTATTGCATTTTTAAGCCTAAAAAGATCTCTAATATTTACTAGTGAAATCAAAATTTTAAAAAGTTATGTAGATCCAAAGATACCAGTCGAATAAAGGTACATGTAGTTTATTTCCCCCAAAGAAGAAGGGCCCGACAGCACAAGTGTCAGTATTCACTGTCCTGATCAGCGCGAACGGAGGGTCACATCTGCAGTTGTGATCATGTTCTCCGAAATGATAGTGTGCACACGCTCGCACTTTTATCTGCTATTTTCGTGTTAATTTTGTTATTATTTTTTACTATATGTGCTCAAAATTAAAAATCCACGCTCAAAACATATGGATCTTCCCTTCGTTAAAGCCAAAAAGAATTTAATATAGCAATACGACAAATGCCGTGGAGATAAAAAAAATGGAAAAATGGATGTTCCAGGTAAGTGAATGGAATTTTCTTTCTTCAGCTTTGTAATTATAATACATAGATTGCTCTTAGATAGTTGTATATAATAATTTTTACATATATATATTTTTAAAGCTAAATAATTAAGTTAAACGGTTCCACATTCATATAGACCATTATACCTCGGAATGTTAGATTTTACTACAAAAAACAATCAAAAAAAGAAATATCAATTCATTACACCTATTAAACATTAATTCATACATTTTAATAAGTAATCAATAATATTAATTATTTTACCATACTACTTTATTATTCGCAAATCATGTAAAATATATCGGGACAATGTGCACAAGTTACTTTGTTCGAGGGAAATTATTTTGAAATTATGAGGTATATGTGTAAATGTTCTTTTATTCTTGGTTTCACATTGAGATATATATCCTTTTTCAACTGAAAACTACCATAAAAGCCTAAAATTAATAATTTTTTTTATGTTAAGTATGTATAAAAAAACTACATAAAACTATTTAGACCTGTTTTCTGTAGTTAATTGCTTTAACATTTTAATGATGTTAATTTTTGTTTTCAGAAAATGGCAGTGTCAATAGTGGAGCTTTTACAATAACAGCACTACCACAGGGAGCTGAAAAAATTAGGCAAGAGGTCCCTGATATATGGGAAGATTGATATATCAGATGGAACTGTAAGAGACAGTCGATTATCTATACTGCAGCCGGCATATAATGATAAATATCAGTTTTTGCTGCTGACAAAACTAGCCATGCTGCGCGCGTCGCGGGGGCAAAAGCTAGTGCTAAATAATAGTTCCTAATACGTTATTTATGTTTATGTTTTATGTAAGTTATTTATTAGTTTCATTTTGAGGTTTCTATAGTAGGATTATTAATACATACTACTTACATATTTACATAATAGTTCCTAAATTTAATTTCCTAAATATATAAAAGGATAAGGTGACTAATTGACTGACTGATTCATCATCATCACATTGCTCAAAACACTGGACGGATCGGGCTGAAAGACATACAGATAGCTATTATGACGCAGGCATCCGCTAAGAAAGAATTTTTGAAAATTCAACCCCTAAGGGGGTAAAATAGGGGATTGAAAAATCGAACTTAATGTGAGCAAAGTTGCGGGCAAAAGCTAGTATTACCTATATAAAATACAAAGTACTTTCAGTTATTTTATTATTAATTTTTACATTTTTTTGTAAGACAATTTTATAGTAGGTACAAGCTTAGTAATTAAAAAAATTAGTCAAATTATGTTGAATTTTTTTTACTAATAAATGTGTTATTATGAAATAAGAAACACTGTTTATTTTGTATTTATATTTCATCCTTTACAGCAAATAAGACCGTTTGAAGATTAGTATTTCCATAAAAAAAAGTTATATATAGACATGGTACGAACACTTTTCCCAAGTATAAGGTTACATATACATATAGAATATGGAGACATCCGCAAAAAATCGTCATATATGCATATAGAACCTCCTAAATTCCAAATTATGGGGTTTGCATTGAGTTTATTGGTAGTAATCAATGCATAATAATGTTCCAAAAGTATACTATGAGAATCAATTCTTTAGAAAAATAACGAAAAAAGTTACAGGCAAGACAAACTTCAAAACGCTCTCCTGTAAAGTAGGGATTTTGCAGAAGTAACTATTCTGCGTATAGGTCGATTTGACTACATGCCCTCGACTATACCTACTATAAGTTCATAAGAAAAATCGTCGAAATCATACAATCCGTTCTCGAGATATTGTATCATCAAAAAAACCGTTTCATGCAACAAAATATATGAGAAAATTAATTTTCTTCATAAAATTTTTGAAACAAAATAAAAAATCAAAGATCATAAAAAATCGGTGCAACCGTTTTTGAGTTTTAAATGATGTAGGTACCTAATCCGATTTTATTTTTTGTTATATCTACTAGCTTCAGACTACTTAGATTTAGATGTAGATTGTTCACTTGTGGTAATATACCACACCTACTACTGCTACGTCAACTCGATTTTCTACAATAAGGCTAAGAAAACTTTTATTCTCGCACGTACTTTTGCCAAGTCATAACTTGTACGAGTATAAACGATGAATTTCTTAGGAAGTTTCTTGTAAACTCAACACGATACTCGTATCTTCAACTTTCCTTTCTGACGATCAAAAATCTAATTTAATAGAAATATTTAACTTATCATATTATTGTGTACTTAAAAGTTTCTTTTAGTTACTTATTGTTTGAAGCTTTTCCATTAGAACGAGATGCGAGAAGTCGTGGGCGTTGGCATCCTTATGTGGTAGAAATCCAACCTACTCGAACGAAACGCTTCAATTCAACGTTTCTGAAAAGAACCGCTAAGGTGTGGAACACACTTCCAGCATCCGTGTTTCCTGCCACCTATAATACTAGTGGTTCGCCCCGAACTGAGACCTCGCGATATCCCATAATTCCCAAAAGTTTTAATTACTTATATATTGTAATAATTAACTTTTAACATTAGATGCAATAAAAAAAATAATAGTTGACATAAAACTGTTTTACTGACAAAGCGCCATCTATTAGCATTATTGTGAAGCTGTTATATTCACAATAATGCTAATAGATGGCGCTATGATAGATGGCGTATATTTAAAATTAAATAATTTCGTTTCTTTAATAACATTTATCTAATTTTAGTATTTGTTGTTCAAGTACAGGATATAACTGAATTTTCAACCAAGTTTCACGTTCTAATATTCAGTAATTCTTGACATATGGCTCAAATTAAAAACTCCACTTTGAAAGCCCCCTATTTCGTCAATTTTAAGGGAAAAATTAAAAAAAATGTATTTTTGTACTCTGATCAAAGTCGTCTTTAAAAAGATATATTGCAAGTCTATGTAACGCAACAAACAAAATTTTACTTCAAACACGCTTCTATGAGAGCCCCCCTGAAATAAAGCTTTTTATATTTTTTTATACAATGTTCGGCTGAATGCCATCAGTTTACATATTATATTTAAATTTGAAGTAATTACGTTCAGTAATTCAGAAGTTATAGGGCTCTGACAGACATTTGGACGTACACACTTCTCTGTCCAGTACAGACAAGCGCCCTAGTTGACTCAGAGAACTCGCTTCGCTCGTTCAAAAATTTGAGTACCTTCAAGGCAAGAGTGAATAGGCATCTTTTAGGCAAGCGCGCTCCAACCTGGACCTCATCAGTGCTATCCAATATTGATTGTCGTCAAGCACAAGCCTATTTCAGATAAAAAAAAAAATACTTACGAAATACGATGGGATGCAGAGTATAGGAGGCAAGAGGAAGCTGGTCATGATAGCGATAGTGCAGCGGCGTTCTGTACATAAGGACGGCCCGTGCGATGGGTACCTGTGGGAAAATTAATTAAGGTTTACTTAAATAAATTATGAACGCAATCTTATATCTGTGAGCAATTAAGGTGGGACCAAAAAGCCTTGTATGACGTTAGTTTTAATTAATTCAAATTAAGGTCATGTTTGATATAAACGTATTTAACTGATAAGTCTACACATTTTATTAAGGAAATTGTATGATATGTGTGCACCAGAAAAATTATGCAGAACAACGAACAAAAAACATTTTGCTTAACAAAATTATATTAATAACGCTACATAATTTTAACAGTTGAATAACTGCTGAGTTTCTTGCCGGCTCTTCTCAATCTGCTTTTCGTACCGGCGGTAGAGTCTGTTTTTTTTTTAAATATCCTTATAGACTAGCGCTTGACTGCGATCTCGGCTGATGGTAAGTGAAGATGCGCGCCTAAGATGGTGCGCGCTTGCCTAGAAGATGCCTATATATTCTTGATTGTCATAAGAGTCACAATTCGACTTGCACGTAATAAATCACTTTGAATTTTTTGAAAACATCGCATTGACGCGCTATTATTAATTCATCTATACAATGCTCTTTTCGCTATTGTGAATTTTAGTTCCTATTGTGAATTTTTTAATGTGCCGATGCCAGAGTGAAACATGCTCAGAATATGTATTAGAGGGTTTGTGTGGATTTGCGTATAACAAGCGATGCATAGCTACACGATGTAACATGCATATTTTCCTGTTTTGGTGAAAACAATATAAATATTTAGAACATCAATGCTCAGCACGTCCGCAAATCAGATTTGCGAGCGAATGAAGACTCCCTTGTTCAGTTAAATAAAGTTAATAAAGTTTCTGTCTGTTATTTCGAAATATTGCCTCAAACTAACTTTGTATGATTCATTGAACGATAATAATCAACCCGAAGACATCATCAATATGAGCAACCCATAAACGACACATTTCTGAGAGCAGGTCTCCTCTTATGCAGAGATCTATAGAGCATGCTCTGACTTAGCTCAGACTTAAGATAGAGATAAAACGAGACACAAATATAATCTCACATAAATCTGTCTCGTTTTAACTCTGTCTTGAATCTGAGCAGAATGAGAGTGCGGTCTATAGATTTTAGCCTTAGAGTCCACGTTGGCCCGTGGTTGGCCCAATGAAAATAAATCTGAAAAGTCAGATGTGCTTACACAGGGTCGAACCCGTGACCATCCGAATAAAAAAACGCAACACACTAAGACTAGAGTCGTAAACACTAAGCTATCACTGAAAAAGCTGTAATGAATAATCGTACACAGATTGATGAGGTGTTACGAGTATGAGACAGATAAAGCTACGGAGTTAAGTTCGCAAATTAATCAACACTAAGTACGTATTAAATTAGATGTCCCAGCACTTAAACATTTGCTTAATATCAAGTCAAGTTGACACAGACGAAAAGCAAGAATCCGCTTCCGCAGACAATATTTACTCCGAATGATGAACAAAAAATTTGTATGGTACAATGTGCTATACACATGTCCACTCTTCTAGTAGGTACCAAGTGAACAAAAGAAAACACAACATCACACAGAAGGCAGCTGTTAGAGAAGAGTGTTATAGAACCGCTCTGTCCAGGGCGAAACGACTGAGAAGAAGATGTACATAACTTTCTAACTGCCTGTCTCATCAAAATCGGTACAGACGTTCTGAAGTTTAGCCTAAAAAACACACATAAAACAGACGGATGAAATATGGTTAAGTTAGGTACTGAATCTTTTAAATATTCATACTTGGCTTAATATTAATAAAAGTGCAGTTTATTCGAAATTTCAGCTGTACAGCACTTCAATTTTATTTATTTGTATGAAACCAAAACAAACAAATAAATAAAATTGAATATGTAATTACATAATTTTTGTATGAAAATATTAATTTTTCTAGCAGTTGTTGTCAGCTCTAATTTTTTTCTTTGTTTGTGTAGGGTTTGGCATGCAGGGGCGTGGAAGATCGATGAAGGAGCCATCTCAGATACCCAGCATCATTTCAGGAAGTCCTCGTCACCTGGGCAGCCTTCTGGAATGTGCTTGGATGGCTAGAGTGACGGCATCAACAAGACCTAACGGTTTATATGTGGAGTCCGACCCAGCAAGAAGAGAGACCCAGCAGAAGAAGAAGAGAGATAGAAACATGACTCACTTGATAGCTATATATCGCCAGATGGCCAGCGACAGTGTGAGCAGGATGGATGCGGTGTGCAGGATCTGCGTGAAGTGCATGTGGAACAGCATGTACACCGCCCAGGAGTAGGGCCGCTCCACTTGACCGGGAAATAGCTGTGAATAAACTAGCTGTTAATAGCGATACTCTTTTGTATAAATATTCTGTACTCTATTTTAAAATCCCGCGGGAACTCTTTGATTTTCCGGAATAAAAAGCCTATGTCACTCTCCAGCATAGCTAGCATGGGCGGGGGAAATTGTATCCCCGTGGAAATAATATCCACAGTGGATATTCTTATAGGAATATACTTTTTCTTTCCCCTGTCCCCATGCTTTAGCATAGGGAGAATATAATTTTATCCCCTGTCACTGGATAAAATCGGGGGATAAAATTTTTATCTCCTGCCCATGTTACCAGTGCAGGTCCCCACTCCCCATGCAAAAAATCACGACGAACCGTAGCTCTGTTACAACGTGATTGAAGGAGAAACTAACAAACAAACACATTTTCGCATTTATATATTAGTAAAGATTAGTAAGGATAAGCATTCTGTAACCACGACAAAAGCATTGGTGGCAAAGAAAACATTTAGAACACCCCGGACATGTGGAATCTATGACCGAACTATGTATAATGTATACCAAGGTCCTGTCACCTAACTGGGTGTGTTGATGTGCTGGGGGTGTGATGTGTCCTCCTTCTCATTCCATTCGATCGTCATCTATCTAACCAATAAAACACCTACACCTACTTCATTTTGCGTCGGGGGCCAAAAGTTCTTTGGAGTCTTTTGACGTCTCGCACGGGAATAAAAAGTACAACTTCGATGATCTCGTTCGTAGATAGTAGTAAGACGTAATATTGTATATCCCTTCTTATAATATAAATGCAAAAGTGTCTTTGTTTGTGGGTTTGTCCTTCAATCAGCAGCAACAGATTGACGTTACTTTTTGCAGGTGTATAGTTTACCTGGAGAGTGATACAGGCTACTTTTCTTCACGACCTTAGGTAGTAGGTACTTCCTATAGGTAGGTATCCACGCGGACAGACGCGTGCAAAAGCTAGTAAATATATATCTATTATTTATAAAAGCATAAACCGGTAAGCGTAGAGAATTGAAACTTGTTCAAAAAATTGCTTTGAGTTACTCAAGCGATATCACCTACCTCTTTATCAAGTTGAGCACCCTAGAGATTCACTAAGTAAGCATTTTGTAAACTCCATCCCAAAATGGGTGACAAGAGGTGGTAAAGTTTGGACGAAGAAACCTTTTTTTTTTTTAAGTTACGGTGAAGCCAATTTGTTTTATACTCTTCAAAAGTAATAAAATATTATGTGTTTCAATATTTTTTTACTTCATATCCTTAGGAAGTCAACGAGGATAAAGTTTTTGCAAAATTTTCGAAATGACAAAACCGTTTTTGACGAAACTTTTAATGGTATCTAAATAATTATATGAAAGAAATGATATCAGCTGATATGAAGAATCATATACTAACAACTTTGAGTAGGTATATAACCAACACTAACAACAATATAACATTATATCGAATATAGGCGATACAACTTAAAAATTACTCAAACTTGAATTGCGTTGGCACATTAAACATACTTAATCCAAGTAGGTTAATTTCTTTATTATCAGTTAAAAGCGATCTGATCTATTCCTAATTCTAAAAGTTAGTCGGCCTCAAGCATACCTACCCCTGCTATTTTCAAAGTGAAACTTGCATAAAAGACTGGAAAGTTAGACCTTTCACGGCTAAACGAGCTTTCAAAGCAACTTCAGTGCTTTAGGGCTAACACATAGTTTCTGATTCAAAATTATTTATTTAACAAGTCGAGATTCTACCACCGGTTCGGAAAGAAACTGCTGGTGAGAAACGCCAGCAAGAAACTGGCTTGCTGCCTCACTGGAAAGCTTGGAACACCGCAGAGACGTAAACTCTCTTTGCGTCCTCTATCGGCTATATAACGGGGAGTGTTCTGAAGAGCTGTTTGATCTTATTCCGCCCTCTAACTTCTACAACCGCACCGCAAGTCACCGAACGCAATTTCACCCTCACCACCTGGGTGCCTGGAGCACTTCAACCATCCGTTGCTCCAGATCTTTTTTTCCACGTACCACCAAATTGTGGAATTTTCTCCCTTCGACAGTGTTCCCACTTAATTACAATATTGGGTTATTCAAGGGGCGCACTAATAAGTTCCTGAAATGCCGGCAACGCTTCGGTGGTGTCTCTGGTACTACAAGTGTTCATGGGCGGCCGTAATCACTTTACATCAGGTGACCCGCCAGCTCGTTTGAGCGCTATTCATATAAAAAAACTCAGCAGTTGTTCTTTTAATAAAATGAATGTAAAAATTCTTTTTACAAAACCGACTTTAAACCCCACTACAAAGTAGGTATATCAATTGTGAAGGATTATGAAGGAGACTCTACGATGGCGACAATCTGTTTCAACATTCGATGTGAATATTAACTGCCACGAACTATACTTACAGTATGTTTGTGCGAAGAAATTCAAACCAGTTTCTACTTACCCATCAAACTGCCTAACCGTTACTAGAACTTTCACGTATGCTTTGGCCCTATGTTCTAAGCTTTTGACTAACAAAACTGTTTCACGTTTGAATAGCCAAAGTTTGTAAAACAGCTGTTTTCCAAACTTTGTTGAGGAGGTTACAGTTTACACGTCAACAAGTTTTTATTCAAAAATTTTCACCTCAGAATATACCAAACGAAGTATATGTAAATCGATTCATACCTAAAGTCAAAGAATACCTATCCCAGTGTCTTCGCACATGTGATGTAGTAGACGTATGATAATATTTGTGCTATCGCTAGAGAAGCAACTTTTAGGTAAATATCACTGTAAATAAGCTAGCGCTGTGCAATCTGAATTGCACTTTATTGTATGGTAGCAAGAGTCGCAGTTTATTTAAATCATTTTGTGGAGTTACACCTATACTTTTTTTTTAATTCGATGACAAGATAGCCCTTGACTGCGATCTCACCTGATGGTAAGTGACGATGCAATCTAAGATGGTAGCGGGGTAACTTGGAAGGGGTATGGCAGTGTACATTCAACTTATACCCCTAGTCGGTTTCTACATGCCATCGTGCCGGAAAGCTAAATCGCTTGGCGGCACGTCTTTGACGGTATAGGGTGGTAACTAGCCACGGCCAAAGCCTCCCAACAGACAAACTTGTACTTGTACTATTATGTATTCTGTGTTTAAATAGAGTCCGTACGGAGCTCGCTTCGCTCGTGGTGGAAACACGTCTTGTTCTCATACTCACAAGGTATCTGTATACAGCAAAGGGCACGTACTCCAGCATGACGAACACGTCTGCTACGGCCAGCCACTTGAGCAGGCGGTTGATGGGCGCGGCGGCCAGGTCCCGCCGCGTCAGCACGGCTACGTTCAGCGCATTGGCTAGGCTACCGAATAGGCAGATCTGTAGAAATAACAATATTATAATAAAACTATACGATATCTATACAAATAATTAAATTGAAGTGTCTGTTCGTAATATCAAAATAACAGCCTTTTACTAAATACATATACCCATAAGTAAATGCGGTACTTATAACAAAAACAGTTTTTAAAATTTTTGTCTGTTTCTCTGTCTGTTTGTTTGTTGCCGCTAATCTCTGGAACGGCTGACGTCAATTTTGACAGGACTTTCACTGGTAGTGAAAGTCCCGTTAAAATTGGTCCAGCACACACGGCATTTTGTCAAACCAAAGGCGGGGCGGGGCTTTCAATGAGTGAGAGTGCTTTTATGTTTTCAAAATTGTGTGCAGTATGCCAATCCGCTTTGGAGTAGCTGGCCCTAAACCCTACTTATTCCAGAGAGGCATGTCTAGTTGTGGCCCGAAGATAAGGTGTCATGACAATCCGTCAAGAAATAATAGAGATACAGTCAAGCAAAGAAAAAATTTTCATATAAGCTTGTAAAGTTTTTGTTACGGACTCATTATTGCACCGCTTACTTAAACTTTCATTAAGTATGCCCTGAATTTCAGCCCTTTGCCCAATACGTCTAGTAATATGAAACCTGTCTGTTTCAACATGGTTTTCGCTTCATTAGTTATTCATTGCGCTGCACTATCGCTATGTACCTAACCACAAATGCCTCGGACATTACCCTCGTCGATATTGGAATCTGGCTGCAATTGCGATTCGCTAACCGTAATCGAAATCAATGGCTTTATTGAACAAAGGAAGGGTAGCCATTAAGCTTGGCAACGTCGCAAGTAATAAGGCTTTGCTACTTTCGATGAAGCGCTTGGTAACGACTTACGAACTTTAATTCTCATTCATAACAGTCTCAATAGCCCAAAAACAAAAGGTGCAGGCTGAGAACATGCTGAGAACTGAAAGAGCGATGGTTCCTACCAATATTGTCATGGCTACTCCTGACTCAAGCTTTACAATTTGGAAGGAAGAGGAGAATATTGGTCAAATTCAGCATGGCTAATATTTTTAACAAAAAAATAATATATTTAAAATAATGTATTTCAAATATTAGATTACCTCAGATAGGATATGTTTCTAGAGCGTATTATGTTTACTAAGCCTTGTAATATTATAAATGTGAAAGTTTGTGAAGATAGATGAATAGAATAGAATAATTTTTTATTCAAATACAATTTTGCAAAGTGCTTTCGAATGGATGGATGTTTGTCACTCCTTCACGAAATAACGCATGAACCGATTTGGCTGTTTAGAATGGGAATAGCTCATACCCAGGATTACCACATAGGCACAGAATACCTAATAGTGCAGGGTACCATCTGCTACATTTTATTCCGGAAAATTAAAGAGTTCCCGCGGAAATTAAAAAACCTTAGGTAATCACGCGGCACATTTTAATGTGCTATAATTGGTTATTTTTTTAAGCTATTGCATAGCTTCTATCGCGGGCCTTGAGCGTGGAGACCGAATCCACAAATTCCGTAACGAAAATAACCTGACACGGGACTCCTCTCACCGCTAGATGGCGTTGATAAAAAATACTATGCATAAGCTTTAGCGCGGCAGTCCCCGAGTGCCACACGTCTTTTTTATTTTATTTTTCATTATTTTCAGAAAAACAAACAGCTTCATATACTAAATAGGTTTACAATTAGATAACTTACAGCTAATAACAGCTAGATAACTTGTTGTAAATGTGGATGGACTCTAGGATTCCAGTGCACTAATTAAAGCAGCCATAATCCAATTAACTTTTAGTATAAGTCAAAATGATTCCGATTGACAAATGACAATAGAACCAATGCTCAGTTAAATTGAAAACTCGCCTTTCCCGCATTCTCTGAGAGTTTAATTTAAATATTTAAATAAATCCCTGCTTTGTGGACGAAAACGCGGATTGGATGTTTTAATGGATTTTTCTCACTGGATTTCCGTCGCATTGGATTATAAAAGAAGTCGGTTAAATAGACTCTGTGTTTGTGCACTTGTGAACTATAAAAGCTCCTGAGTAGGAACACAAACTAGCACATAGATTGTGTTGATATTGGCTGTTATAGCCGAAATTCGTACAGAAAATCTTCTTAAATATTCAAAAGGAAAAGAGTGACTGACTGACTGACTGATCTATCAACGCACAGCTCAAACCACTGGACGGATCAGGCTGAGCTATACAGATAGCAGACTTTCCGGGATAAAATGTAGCCTATAAGTTAATCCTGGGTATGAACTATCTCCATTCCAAATTTTAGCCAAATCGGTTAATACGTTGTGGCTTGAAGGAGTAGTAAACATCCATTCATCCTCACTTTTCGCATTATTAATATTACTAGGATAGGATAGTAGAATTACATTACATTTCCATAAAAAACTTGTATAGTACGTTTATCTCAAAAAGTTACGGGCGCTTTACTTGTGGTTACGTCGTGTACATGCACATTGCGTAAGTGCCCGTCAGGAGCCTAGGTGGGAGCGGTCAGGCGTTAGCAAGCTCTCGCTCATACTTATACAGATACGACACGCACACAACCATGAGCCACGAGCACTCGTGAAATGAAAGAACTATAATAGAAAACACTTACCAATAAACTGATGTATCCGTGTATACTATTGTACGCGAGGATTAAGTCCCGAAATTCCCCGGAGCAATAGTCGAAGCGATCGCATTCCTTTATAACGGAAATATTGTATTTGTTCCTCAAATCTTCGAGCGCCTTCAGCCATTCCTCTATAGGAGTGTGGTTTCCACCTCTCTTGTGCAGGAGGGATATCAGTCTTGTGTCTTCTAAGAAGCTGTACGTGTCATTTGATCCAATGTAGCTGGAGTTGGGGCGATGTCGGGTGTCATCGTCCGCGAGCATTGTGACCGGAGAGTCTACCTTTGTTCATCACTTAGTACTGTAACTGTAGACTCGCCTTCCATCTATGTGTTACGTCGGAGCTCTTGAATAGAAAATTACTTGCGCACTTCGGTAGACGTACGCGTCATTGTATCTGCACAAAAGTAAAGAATTATTGAGTTGACAGTTTTATTTAGTCACTGGCTGATGCCCGCGACTTTGTCCGCTCGGATTAAGGGTTTTTGATTTCAGCGGGAATACTTTAATTTACTTAATTGTTATTAAATATCACGAGTACGTACCACGGTAATTATTTTAGTTGGGATTGTGATAGATTCTACCCATGACAGCTTCAACTTGACGTCTCGCAACACCGCAGTCTCGTCGTGACCACGGTCCAAAAACTTTAATCCACGCAGACAAAGTCGCAGGCATCATCTAGTAGTAGATATATTTCGTAGAGGGCATTACGAGTATTATAATAGAATCAACCTAAATCATTAAGGTTTCAGAAATAAGATACTTATTAGAAATAAGATACTTATTTCTGAAACCCTTAGGTTAGGAAAATGACTTAGATTGATGTACCTAGTCAGTCCCGGTTAATGCCTTCTATTAGAAAATGCAACTATAGACCTGGTAGTCGGGCAGAAGTATATCTGCCTAAGTATGCTTCAAGTTAAGGCTGTTCACACCGCTACGTCGGAGCGCCATAATATTATCAAAGTAAAGATAAAACAACTGGAGGAAAATTCCTTTATTATTATAACGAGTCATTAAAATAGGGTTTGTAAACTTGACCTAAGGGACCTCACGCACTACGCGGCAATACCGCACTGCGGTCTTGATCGCAACCTCGATCGCAGATGCGTATACGTTCAAGTAGACGCATATTAAAGCTGTGCTACGCTAGTGAGAATAAATGCGGTTTTTTTTTGGTTTTCGTATTAAAACCAGAAACCCTTACAATTCGTTCAATCCGTCTATATTATCTGTGCGTCCACAATCCGTCCATGTGCCATTGTAAACGTATTCAGAAACACACAGTTGAAAAGCTAATTGAAAATATTTCGTTACCGCTACAAAGGCATACCAGTTACTCGAAAACAAATATTTTCCTACTCATCATTTGTATCACAATTAATTTGATGCTCATTATTTTACCTGAGTTGTTTGCACTCCGCTGTGCACAATGTTTATTGCATCAGGGTACCTATAGCCGCTGCGGTCGGACCGTGTAGTCTGAGGTCTCTTTATAAACGGTGCAAAAATAATAATTTACACAAACGTTTACACGTGTAGGACCGTGAATATTGAAGGGTGAAATAAAATATTTTCAACAAAAGAAAGAAATACAGGTAAAACGTTCTTTGACTTCAATGAAACGATTGAATTTGTTCCTGCTCACTGCTCTGTCTCGATTACACGTATTCCAACTTGAAGGAAATACGTAGCTTTCCATATTTATAAATAAAACTTTTTTCCATGGCTTCGCTCACTTTAGATTTGATTTTTCAAACCTCTATTTTACCTGACTAGGAGTTGAATTTTCAAAAATCCTTTCTTTGCAAAACCGCACTTCATAATAGCTATCTGTATGCTAAGTGTCAGCCCGATCCGTCCAGTAACTTGAGCAGTGCATTGATTTTTTTTTTTAATATATAGACTAGCGCTTGGCTGCGATCACACCTGATGGTAAGTGAAGATGCGGCCTAAGATGGAACGCGCTTGCCTAGAAGATGCCTATTTACTCTTGGTTTGAAGGTACTCAAATTATAGTTAGAGGGAAATACGGAAGCCGGAAGGGCATTCCAAATTTTAGCGGTGCCTATCAGGAACGAAGAAGCAAAGCGCTTAGCTCCTTGGGATTTCAACTACGGAGGGGTGCGTTGATTGATCAGTCAGTAAGTTACCTTTTCATTTTATATAATACTACTAGTTGATTCACGCGACTTCGTTTGCGTGGGTTGACGTTTTATAATTCTCGCTTGAACTCTCTTATTTTCCGGGATAAAGGTAGCCTATGTGTTATTACAGACTATAATCTATCTCTGTGCCTCAGCCAAATTAGTTCAGTCGTTGCGACGTCTTTGAGTAACAAACATCCACACTTTCACATTTATAAAACAAGCTTTGAACTGCGGCTATGCATCCGTATTGTATAAAAAGTAATCTGAAGTGGAGGATTGCTATACAAAATTATACCAATTTTAATTTCTAAGATTCTTCAGCTGTTCTTTTGGTTTTTTCTATTTTATACATGTATAAGATGTAGATAAAATCTGTATAATGAGTGGAATTCCAATTTCGTGAAAGAGATCAACCACGAAATCCAACTCGACTGTGCAGCGTTCGGAAAGCTTCGATATACCTTGCTTAAATTTCTAACTCACCACTTGAATACCAGAAATAAAAAAGGCTCTAAGTACCAAAACAAAAAAGAGCAGAATTTGTGTTTCAAATAATTAATAAATCATTTAAACATATTTCTTTTATTTAAAACTTCACATGGTTATTATTACAATAAAATTCTTTACAACACTAGTCGTTTAGTTCTTATTTTAGGTTATTGGCGAGGGAACATACTAAATAATAAAGTAATAAAAACCGAAACGAAATTTTTGGCACTTAGACCCTTTTTTATTTCTAGTATTCACTTCACGTTAAACGTAAAATGCAATACTTTAATAGCTTCAAGCATGTTTCAAAGGAACTTCAAAGGCTGCTTTAAAGTGAAACGTTTTACCAAATACCCAGCGTATTCGTTCATTCATTCTCAATACTTGGAAGTGTTATGATAATATCATTATGAGAATCCGATCGGGTGTACAAGGGACTTGTGTACATAACAAGCACTTTGTTTTAAAAACGATGGAACACTTGTTACCCAACTAGGCTTGTTGTGGATTCTTCTCAGACCAGGGCGCGTTTTGAACCCTCATTGCTTTAGTACTTACTTAAAATTTAAGTTTACGGGAATATAAATATCACTAGTGTCTTGCATCGGTTTCATCGTTTCTATTTAGGCCCGCCTTACTTCAACATACGTGTACAAACTCCAATTATTTTGTACTTTGCAGTGGCGTTTGAAGTCGGTTTTTTAAAAAGTATTTTTTATATTATTATTTCTTTTTCATAATGTGGCCTTTGGTGGTCGTATATTGAATTTTCATTATTGTCAAGTCTTTAGCGATCCACGATTAACACAAATCGATTGACATAAGTATCATCAAAATCGGTCCACGCATTTCGTCTCCAGAGCGCCACAAATACATACACATCCTTTTGCAGGTAAAAGTTTATTCCATTTGGCCATTTATAAAAAAAAAGTATACAAAAACTTGTTTGTTTCGAAAAGTGTTGTTGACATCAAAATTACACCCACTGAAGGCCTGTTATTTTGTTTTGGAACAGTAAATTGAATTCTCATTTTGTCAGAAAATTATGGGAGAGAGGAAAAGGCGGTGTTCATGATTTATTAACTTCACCGGCGTAATAATATTATGTGAATGTGTTTGACTTTTGGCGCCGAGACGTATAATAACTTATTCCGGAACGTCACGGTTTAAACTCATCAAAACCCCAAAAACGGACGAAAATAAAAAAAATATATAGCTTGATATGCTATATGAAGTTATAATTATACTTATTCCGTTATTTTATACTAGCTGATGCCCGCGAATTCATTCTCGTGGAGTTAGATTTTAAAATCCCGCGGGAACTTTGATTCTCCGGGATAAAAAGTAGCCTATGTCACTCTCCGGGTCCTCAACTATATAACCATGCAAGAAATCACGTCGATCCGTGGCTCTGTTGCAGCTTTATTGAAGGACAAACCAACAAACAAACACACTTTCGTATTTATAAGGAAGGATATTAGTAAGGATACAAGAGGAAGTGCGAACGGTCTCAAGTGAGTCGATGGATAGAAGCGACACAAGATCGTGTCCTGTTGCAATTTTTTGTTGCAATTACAAGTTGTATAGTAAATCAGCTATGACAATTCCAAATAAACGAATTTGACATGACTTGAAAATCGAGTTCTATGCAAGTTCTTTGCTCTTTAGCAGGACCTGAACGCTCTCATAGAACTCGTATACCTAACTAGCTACGCTTTAAAAGAAGTTAATTTCCCAGCACTGCAAGTCTGTTGACGTACAAAACAGTCAAACGATTTAATTCCTATTCGAAAAGAAAGGGACCTATCTAATGCAACTCATTTTCGCTTGCAAGCACGAAGATTCATGGTAAACAAAATAGATAGTGCTCTAATTATACAAGTATCGGCAACAGTTTGCACAACATTCTGTCCGTTTCCAATATCGGACCGATTTTAATTGCTTTCCTTATCACTGTTATCTGTATACACATACAGATGGTGTACAGCTAATATACTGATATGAATGAGGCTTTATTATATTTAAAAGGAAATTGCACGCTTATTGTAAAAAGTTTTTGTTTTTCAATGGATAGATTTTTTTTCAGTGTAGAATCGTGTCCCAAATAACAAGTTCAGCCCGCACTTATCACCACCGGGGCATTTTTTGCATGGGTATATAGTTGAGGACCTGGAGAGTGACATAGGTAACTTTATATCCCGCAAAATCAAAGAGTTCTCGCGGGATTTCAAAAACTAAATCCAAGCGGACGAAGTTGCAGGTATCAGCTAGTTTATAAAGATTATGACAGGGAACCACATGTAGTTTATTTGTAGACACTTATTATAACAATGTTACGTATTATGCGGCCTGACGTCATGACAGCTCGTAGCAAATTATCTCGGGCCGATATGACATTTAGGTTTGGGTAGCTATAATTGAATAATGCTGGCACACCTGTTTTTCTTTTGGTTCTATCAAGAATTTTATATTCACACTAGATTTTTTCCGCGGTTTTGCTCACGTTAAGCTCGATTTTACTTCCTTAGGGGTTGAATTTCCAAAAATCCTTTCTTAGCGGATGCCGATGTCATAATTATAGCTCTATGCCAAATTTCAGTCCGATCCGTCCAATAAAATTTGAGCTGTGCGTTGATAGATCAGTCAGTTACCTTTTTCTTACATATTTAGATAAGGGTTGCTAAATCTGTAGCCCTTGAAAAAACTAGGGAATAATCAGATTTTCACGATCGTTAACTGCGTAATAGTCGAAGCTAAAAACATATTTGTACAGTATTTAAATGAAGGTATTCTGTTTTGAAATAATTGTTGCTAAACTAAATAGAGTCTGGATGGACTATATGGAGCCGACACTTGGTCATTAGCTATGGGCATCGAGCCTATGGATTACTTAGCGAGCGATGGGGATTAGTTATGCTATGTGATTAAATATTAAACCCCTACTAATCCTTACTATCCTTACTAATATATAAATGCAAAAGTGTGTTTGTTTATTGGTTTGTTGGTTTGCTGATTTGTCCTTCAATAACGCTGCAACAGAGCTGCGGATCGACGTAACTTTTTGTATACCTATAGATGAGGACCTGGAGAGTGACATAGGCTACATTTATCCCGGAAAATCAAAGAGTTTCCGCGGGAATGAAAAACTAAACCCACGCGAACGAAGTCGCGGGTATCAGCTAGTCAGAAATGAGGAGATCCGTGAGCTATGGCGATTTATAATTTTCACAGTTCATCGATTCGTGAAGCAATCGGCATGGGTAATCCACGTAGTTCCTAGAACCGATCCGTTGGTAGATAGGTTGTCAAGGTGCCGGAATTGCGAACTCGCACCGGAAAGCGCAGACATCAGACGAGCTGGATTTGGGAGACACAAGACAGAAACATGTGGAGGTCTCTTAAAGAGACCTATGTCCAGTAGTAGAGGTCTATCGATGGACCAAGACAAGTAGGAAGAGAAAGCTCTAAGATTGAAATCTATAGACCGCACTCTCATTCAGCTCACTCAAGACAGAGTCAAAACGAGACAGATTTATGTCAGAGCATATTTGTGTCCCGCTTTTACCCCTATCTTAAGTCTGAGCTGAGTCAAAGCACGCTCTATAGATCTCAGGATAAGACAGCCGAAGATCTTAGCCGATGATAATGATTTGGGTGATCTAAGTGATCATGTAAAAAATGAGGAAATCCAAGATGCAGAGTTACTGGATTGCTTTATGAAATCCCACAGCAAAATTCTTTACTAGCGAACCATCGTGTAAGCATCGAAAAGCGTAGATAGTATTGATAAATTAACTCTAATAATTTACAGACGACATCAAAGAAGTCGCAGGAGGCTGATGTGGAAAACCCGGAGGCTCTTAGGTATACTCAATTAAGACAATCACAATGGTAGGTATATATAGTTTCCCTGTGGCAGATATTGATTTCCCTTTAACTCAGCCTTTAGGCTGAATTCCGTTATAAGGGAAGTTAGCCTAAGGACAAATGAAATATAATAATCGTATTTGAAAAGGAAGAAGAAACTATATTTTTTATCTACTCATAGGAATTTTTATTTGAGCCCTCAACTTATTAAGCTACAAATTAAACATACTCGTAGGTACTTATAACATGGGTAAGCGGAGCCGTACAGCGTCTGCTAGTATTTATTTATTTTATGGAAACATACAGTATTGTAAAAAAAAAGATACCGGCCGAATTGATAACCTCCTCCTTTTTGGAAGTCGATTAAAAATGAAAGATAACAATTGGGTATATATAGCAGCATACGAAAACAAGAACAATAGGTTGCTTATAACAAGGTTATAACTTTTTAGACTAAAACATACCCAAAACCATAGTATGACATACAACCATAGTATGAAAAATTACGCAAATTTTTTAATTAATAATGAGAAATACAACCATACTCGCCAAGATTAATATTTCCTGATAGAAGCAACGTCGAAGCGAATAAATAGTTGTTAAATAAACAAAACTAATAGAGCAAACCTACCAATATTGAGTCGCTCTATTTTCGTAACAAGGCTGAAATAGACGAATGAAATTGGAGCAAGAAACCCAAAACCAAAATAATTAAGCTTCGTATTCACTGTAGGCAAATGCGCGTCGAGGCAGTAATCTAGTCGCGCCTCAAGTGAAGGCTTCATCCTAGGAACCACCTAAGATCGCTCCGCCATGGGGTTTTCGCAGAGCTATATAGGCTATACATATCTTGTCATATTCAAAGAAGAAAGAAACGGTCAGAATTATTTTGCTATAATTCGCCGAACATGCGTCGAGGGTAATATAAAAGTCTTGTGTGGTGGTGCATATGAGGGGTGGCGTTGCTTGCTTGGGAACTTGCCTTTCTTGCTTGGTTGGGGAGGTAAGCAGTGCTTAGCTTGTAACTGCGTGTTCGACCATAGAGATATTGTCTGTTGGCGAATTTTAACAGTAATTCTAACCTTTTTTTCCAAATCATGAACTTTCGCAAAGTGACGCCTGCTTCTATCCAGTATTCAAAGAAGCCTTAATCAGAACAATGATGTATCTGAACACATCTCGCAGACGCATCAATTGAACCGATAAACTAAGCTTGCCTTGAATCGAGCCTGTTCCCCTAACTAGATGAAAAAGAGTGCCTTTCACGATGCTGCGATGAGTACGATGCCTTAGACGTCACATATTGTTTTTAGGGTTCCGTAGTAAAACAACGAAGTCCAGTCCACCTGTGAGTCCATCTTGCGTGTCACAGTTATTTTATTCAGAATCTATAGAATAAATATTATTGCTCTCGGTACCGTAACCTTGTTACGGGTACGGAGGTGTTTTTAATAGATACATTTTTCAAGAAAAAAAACTGTCATTCTACTGGCAAAATAGCAGTTTTAAGAGAGTTTAATCTTTATAGGTAACTCCTAAACTTAGTATCCTTCCAATCTACATATTATACGCATCTACGCGGGGCAACGTACCACCAGCCGTTGCATTTGACAATACTTCTTTTGATATTGACCGTCCCGTGCCGCGCCCGTCCTGTTTTTTTTTTTTAAGAATATTAGCCAAGCTGAATTTGACTTATATTCTTCTCTCCCCGCCAAATAAGCGGAAAGCTTGCACTAGGAGTGGGTACGACAATAGTGCATCGGTTTTCAGTCCGCACATAACCTTGGGCTATTGGGTGCCCGTCCTATGAATATTAAGTGAGTTCGAGTATGTTTTTGTATGTCTAGCTTTAAATTTTGAATAAAAAATTTTTTTACTCTACCTATCTCTACCGAACCATACTGTACACATGTTTTGATGGATCTGACGCGCACTTGACCAGTTATTTTCGTATAATTCTTGGCAAAGAGAAAATTCCAACGATTAGTTTTTTTTTTGTTTTTAACTCAGAAACAGATTACATTTATTCTGTCCGTGACATATTAATCCAATTTAAAGCAAACCCTTGATGACTTCATTAGCGTAATAGGGGGTCGTAAAACACTGCTACTCGTTCACAGAGCACCGTAGGAACGCTTAGGCCATTGTAATTGCGAGTGCTTTACGCGATTAACCTCCTGATGACAATTAGCATTGAAGCCGCAGCAAGATCCGGTATTAATTACTTGTAGGAAATTAGCTATGGGGATTGGGGAATATGAATTCCGTGAAACTGTAATAATGTAATAATGTTCATACACTATACTCTACTATTACTACTAATATAGTTCTTTCAACTCACGAGTGTACGTGAGCTTTACTTGTGGTTACGTCGTGTACATGCACATTGCGTAAGTATGCGTGCCTGTCCGGAGCCTAGGTGGAAGCGGTCAGGCGCGAGCAAGCTCTCGCTCCCACTTATATAGATACGACACACACCCAACCATGAGCCACGCGCCATTTCTTTATTCAATCATTTTTTTATCATTTCATTTTCATCATTTTTTAAGCTATTGCATAGCTTCTATCGCGGGCCAGCGTTGAGACCGAATCCAGAAATTCCGTAACGAAAATAACCTGACACAGGACTCCTCTACGGTGAGCCGCTAGATGGCTATGCAATAAATGCTATGCAATAGCTTTACCGCGGCAGTCCCCGAGTGCCACACGTCTTTTTTTATTCAAATGGCAGATGAATCTAACTCGGAAACTAACATTTAGGGCACTGTTTATAGAAAACACCATTTGATTAGGTACCTACGTATAACGCAGGTCTTGGTAGGTACGAGTACATTGTCTACCCTTTTAATGTGTCATACGAACTACTTATGTCATCAAAACTTCTCTCGTTTCTACTTATAACCCAATTACCATTATGTTCTATTAGCTCTTGCATCTTGAAGTAAAACAAGAGTAATAGTAGATTGTTACACAAGGGACGTAAGTAAGCTATTACAGAACAAGATCCAATTTGGCGCCAGTGCGAGCGCAGCTCGCATAGGGCGCTAATGGATCGCGTGCACCCGAGATATTTAGTCACACGAGCGAGCGCAGCGAGCGAGGGTGAATATAGTTCGAGGGTGTAATAGCTACTTGCAACCGAGGTAAGCATTCTACTTTATATCATTCTTGCGAGGTAACTTTGGACTTATCCGGCAAAAGGTTTTGCATCATTTGTTCTGCTTCAAGCAAACAAAAATCAGGCTCTCCTCCTTTATCATCATCTGATGAAGTGCTTGACATTGTTGTAAATAACTTAAATCCCTTTACGAACAAACTTCACAAACTTTCAGATCAAATGAAATGCCGCCATTTCCATTTTTTTTTCGTAAATAGTTTTCCATTTTTTTTACGGCTCTGAGTTCCAAGGAGTTTTGCATAGTTTGAAATGTATGGAAATTAAATGCCGCCATGTTCAGTGTTTTTTTTTTTTTCAGTAAAAAGTTTTCTTACCATTTTATAAGAAAAGAGATTGTTTACCAAGGAGTTTTGCATAGCTTGAACTGTAAAGTGAACATTACAATTAAAGCATAGTGCGACGTAATGTTGCCTTGGATTGCAAACACCAACTTACAAGGAGACTTTCCACCATAGTAATCCCTAGTTACTGAGCAAGTATGATATAAAACAAATTACTCGACGTAAGTAGGTACTTACCAACGATATTGTAGTGCCTAGTCCTTTAATAAGAATACACAATGAAGCAATATAAGTTCCTGCCCTTTATAACTACAAGTTAGTCGGGATTTACGTAGACTAAAAAAATACAATGAATTTATGATCAACTAGATGATGCCTGCGACTTCGTCCGCATGTTTTTTTGATTCCCGCGGGAACTTTTTAATTTCCGGGATAAAAGCCTATGTGTTAATCGTGGGTATGTGCTATCTCCATTCCACATTTTAGCCAAATTAGTTCATTTGTTGTGACGTGAACATACGAACTTTTGCATTAATAATATTAGTGTGATGCTCACAAACTTATTAAAGTGTTCATAAATTAGTTAATTAATTAGTTAGTTACTTAGTGTGCATTTTTCTCTCAGTATTCAGTAACAGTGCACTGTTAAATGTGCCTCAGGTAGAAAATATTCCCGTTAATAATGTTGACTTTGCGTTGGTACTAGACGAAGGTCTAGCACGCAAAGTCAACTTTATTTACTTAACTAGCGACCCGCCCCGGCTTCGCACGGATATTATTATGCCTATATGTTTTTTATAGTAGAGTCGCATCAGTTTGTTGTCGGTGGGAGACCCGCGGCGCTTGAATTTATTGAACGGCGTTCGTTTTTATTTTTTCAACAATTATCGTCATAGTAATTCAACCAACTGACAAATAATAAATTATGCACCGAAACCTTCCTCATGAATCACCCTGTCTATTGGTGAAAACCGCATGAAAATCCGTTCAATAGTTTTGGGTATATCGCGAACAGACAGACAACCAGACGCGGCTTTGTTTTATAATGTGTATTGTGTATAGTGGTGGGATTTCACTTTAGATTAAGTTTTCTGTGCTTCAGTATCGAAAATAAATAAAAAAGACGTGTGGCACTCGGGGACTGCCGCGGTAAAGCTATTGCATAGCATTTTTTATCAACGCCATCTAGCGGCTCACCGTAGAGGAGTCCCGTGTCAGGTTATTTTCGTTACGGAATTTCTGGATTCGGTCTCCACGCTGGCCCGCGATAGAAGCTATGCAATAGCTTAAAAAATTACTTTCATATTTTTAGGCTTAGCTCGTTCAACTCACCTAATGTTACGTATTATACCTACTTAAATACTAAGTAGGTACTTAACGTATTAATTAGAGCAGGATCATACTTACTTGTCACATATTAGAAAGTTTGAAACTTTGTTAAATAACTCAATATCGTTGAGCTGGTGTTTACCTTGCAGTTCAGAATTCTACGTTGAAACTTAGCTGAAATTGAAATAGTAGTAACGGTAAGTATTTTATCACCCGTTGGACAAAATGTACCTACAAACGAATGCAATATTTTATTTTCATTTATTTATTTTAATCACAGGTATTAAATTAAGAGGAGAAGGACATAATTTAACTGTTTATTCTTAAAGCGCAGTTTTAGACTTCAAGAAAAAACTAATAAAAATACAGAGGAACGCCGATTTAAAGTCTGTTTGATACTAAATATTTAGAGAGCAGTTAGCAGATTGTGTTCAATGTATTTTTATTGCTCTTCTCGATCAAGGCGGAACACTCTATAGAAATAAAAAAAAACTTTTTTTTAATTTTTTTTTTTGTTTTTTTGGCCTCTTTTCCTTTAAATAAGTTATTAAATTCTTTCTTTAGCTAATATGGTTTTTCTTAGTGCCAGCTTTATTCACTCCGCCAATGTCAAATAGCTTGAAAGCATAAAAGTTAAACCTATTACTTACTACATGATCAAAAGAAGTCAATTCGATCCTGTCGACCCTGAAAATTCGAACAAGTTTGTCAAATTCAGTAAAATACTTTTGAATATAGCTTTATTATGACTTTTGTATGAACTATGAAGGTATGATACGAGTACGATATGGATATAGGATGGTGGGTACGATACATAAAGATAGCATTCCTCCCACTATGTTTATGATACGATATAATAATATTTCATTTGTAAATACATAAATGTTATAAAATTAGAAAAGAACCTTTAACTACCATGCCGATAAAGTTTCGATAAGTACTTAATTATAAATGGAGAAACGTTCATCGATTTCCGATAGGTATAAAAGGCATTCATTTGTGAAAATTTTACAAGTTTTCGTTTTGTCATAATTTTAATTAAATTGGAAACTCTTGTACCCAAAGCCTATTATCTGTACTGTCAAGTGACAATTATTTAATTAAAAGTTATTTAAGCACTGAAACTTGAAGATGTGTTAAGTGAGGCTACTGCATAATAAAGCCTACCTGGTTTAATATTCAAAGCTACTACCGAGACTTTGTGTGTGTAGATTAATTCTTACTTCTTTAATATATAAACTTCAAAGTCCTGACTGACTATCTGACTGATTGATTGACTTTTATATCAACGCACAGCGTAAACCACTGGAGTTAGAAGCTTGAAAATTTGACGGTAGGTTCCTTTTATGACGTAGGCACTTACTAAGAAAGAATTTTTTGAAATTCCACCCCCAAGAGTCTTAAATAAGGGGTTAAAGTTTGTATGAATGTCCGTAATTTTTGAACACTTGGTATTTGGGCTTTCAATTAAAAATGTAGAAATACGTATTTTACAGTTTTTGAACATTCCAACCCCAAAAGGGATGAGTAAGGGATGAATGTTTGTATGAAAGTCCGTAATTTTTCGAGTTATATCTATGAAAATCGGTATTTTGTCTTTCGATTAAAAATTAAGAAGTACGTGTGTCACTGTTTTTGAAGTCTCCACCCCAATACCTAATTCCATGCGGATGAAGTCGCGGGCGCCTTCTAGTATAATATTCAAAATTTGAAAATGTGTTAGTTTCTCCTTCAATCACAACACAAAAAAGCTACTGATTGACGTAGTTTAACATAGGTATAGTTGACGACCAGGAAAGTGACATAGGCAAACAATAAACGAGGGATATTTTAAAAACCTTACTCCAAATGAACGAAGTTGCAGGCTAAAGTTAGAGATGCCTGCCTGGGATGGAACCCTAGACCTTCCGAAAATGGGAGTAGTCCTCCATTAGGACTCCTAACCTGCTGATTTAAGAATTAATTTCGCAAAAAAAGATTTACCTCCCTATCCTTTTTATAGAAATATGAAATAGAAATAGAAGTAGAAATAATTTTTTTTTATTCAAATAAACTTTTACAAGTACTTTTGAATCGTCAATGAATCTCCCACTGGTTCGGAATGCCGTTCCTGCCGAGAAGAGCCAGCAATAAACTCGGCGGTTGCTCTTTTCAAAAAAAAAAATTTTTTACAATAGGCAACAAAACTATGCTATGTATACAGTGTTTCCACAATAAAGTTTCAAAAATGCAATACAATCCAATGCATGTTAAGACAGGCAGGCAAAAGCAGACCAATTCCCGTTGGTGGCACCCGTTCAAGAGCATGACGCATGATCCAGCCTTTGCTTCGCTCAACCATATTTAAGGGAACGTAACAACCCGCACAAAGAGATCGACCCTTTACCAAATTTTGCAGATTTTACGTCAGCTAGCTATTAACGTCATTCAAGCTTGTGATATGAAGACGTACGAGGCGCCAGACGCACCGCAGATAATAATATTAACGTGTCATTTACCAAACCCCATTTACATATTACGTAAAATTCAATACATATTGATCCCTACACTGACAAGGTTAGAATATTTGACGAAAACATAATGATATTTTTCAAATGCTGATATTTAACAATAACGTTCAGTGGTAAACAAGGCATTGTTCTTCCGACAAAGAATATTATTCGAATTTCACACCTAATAATTAACTAATCCACCATAAACTGTGCCCGATTTCTATTAGGTATTTTAGCTATAGAGTCCGAAAGATTAGCAACCTGGAGTTGTGAAGTTTTTTTTTTAATAAATATAGCGAGCAAAAGAGCAGGCGGGTCACCTGATATTAAGTGATAACTGCCGCCCATTATGAACACCAAAGTAGGTTTAGACTTTGGTGCAACTTCATGCCTCGAAAAATACGTGCCTAAAGCCGTCAATCCTGCGCTTCAAATCACTCTCCGACACTCTCTATTTATGTTATATTGCCCTCTCTACGGACTATAAGAGTGAGGGAATAGAGTGCACCTGTGTTGGCGGATACACTTGTACACGAAAATATTTTGAGGCTAGTCTCCAGGGAGATAAGCCGCCGCCGATAAACTCTACACTTTCTAAAAGTTGCTTTTTTTATTCTTATCATTTTAAAGGAAAACTTGCTTTGTTCAGAGTTCAGAGTCGATATGTTGCCATGTGAACGAATCTGCACCGCTACGTGGTTGAAATTCCACGATCTCGCACCAAGCGCTTTGCTTCCTCGTTCCTAATACGCACCGCAAAAATTTGGAGTGTCCTTCCGGCTTCCGTTTTTCCAACTAACTATAATGTGGGTGTCTTTAAATTAAGAGTGAATAGGAATCTTCTAGGCAAGCGCGCACAATTTTAGGCTGCATCTTCACTTACCATCAGGTGAGAGCGCAGTCCAGCGCTGGTCTATATATTTAAAAAAAACTTCGTTCATTTAGGAAGCGTCAAATCTGGTTTGTAAGCATTAGATAAGCACCGCTGCCTGACCTTTTCTATTACATCCACGATTCCAGTAGATAAAGTGCTACATAGTTTAATTGAAACGAAGAAAATTACTGTCCTAATCCAGTTTGGATTAGATATCTTGATCAAGAAAATACGGGTTCGTATTAAAAGGTTGACCTTAAAGCTCAAGCCACATTGTGGTAGAGTGTAGTGCAAAATACAAACAACGACTCTGTGCTTTCCAGTGCGAGGAGGGTGCGGCGTATTTTCTTCATAGGGGCTTAAATACTCGTAGAGGATGTTGTATGAAGATAATATGAAAATCCATCATTTTTCAATTTACGTTGGGCTTTTTCTTTATTCAATGACAAGATAATTGACTTGACTGCGATCTCAACTGATGGTAAGTGACGATGCAGTCTAAGATGGTAGCGGGCTAACTTGGAAGGGGTATGGCACTGTACATTCAACCTATACCCCCTAATCAGTTTCTACACGCTATCGTGCCGGAACGCTAAATCGCTTGGCGGCATGTCTTTCGTGGTAGGGTGTTAACTAGCCACAGCCAAAGCCTCCCACCAGACCAGACCAGAGACAATTCAGAAGTTATAAATTACCAAATTGCCCCCGCCGGGATTCGTACAAGTTATAAGACCACAACGCTTACCATTGCGTCAGGGAGGTCGTCAAAAACGGCTTTAAGTTAATTATAATTAGGATGCAATACTATTAAATCTAAATCCACGCAGATGAAATCGTGCACCTGATTTTCTACGACTGATCGCATATCATCAGCATAATAGGTACGTTTGTATGAAAAATCGCGCGAGTAGCGTGGCCTTAATACCTTGAAAAATTGCCTTTGCATCGAAATCGATTTGTCATCGTTTATTGAACAGAGACGCGTGGCCCTACTTCGTCGTACGAAGGTAGGTAAATTACTCGTAACTGACCTACTTGTACTCATGGTAACATCGAACTATAAACATTAGAACGGAAACTAACAAAGTGCTGATCTAAACGACTTAAGTTAGCGACAGTGAATGAAGGGTTTTGAAGAGAGTAAACGAAGATTTTGACTACTACTATTTTAATATACCTAGAGTACTTAAACCTAGCTTACTACTGTGTCAACGTTAGAGCACAGATCTAATGGTTATTTTGATGAATTACAACATCCTTTCACTTTCAATTTTTTTTTGCGAGCTCGTCGTTCTAACGCAACGATACTGCATAGTCAGCCTTTAAAGGCTTACATTCTAAAATGATTTATCACCGCGTCGACTATGACGCTTCTAAGCATTATAATTCGATGCATGGCATATATATCTTTCATTTGGTTAAAAATAAAAAATAAATAATTGAGAAAATCCAAAAGGACAGCTGAAAAATCGAAAAAAGACGTGTGGCACTCGGGGACTGCCGCGGTAAAGCTTTTGCATAGCATTTTTTATCGCCATCTAGCGGCACACCGCTAGATAGCGTTGATAAAAAATGCGCCATCTAGCAGCTCACCGTAGAGGAGTCCCGTGTCAGGTTATTTTCGTTACGGAATTTCTGGATTCGGTCTCCACGCTGGCCCGCGATAGAAGCTATGCAATAGCTTAAAAAGCAATATTGGTGATTTTGATAGGAATCGCCACTTAGATTTCTTTTAATAGATGACGAGAGCGAAGCCGCGGGCAAAAGCTAGGACTTTAAATAATAGAAATGTTTTATAGTGCAAGTAACACGTGCATTTAAATCGTATTAAATGTCATTTTCATGTAAACCGTGAAACGATCGACCTTTATGATTAACGCGGTCAACAGCAAGGTAAACAAACACTTGTTTTACTTTGTCATGCATTAATGATTCACACAGTCTCTTTACATAATTAAACCAATCATAAATAGCGTATTAGGTCGGGACTGAAAACTACTTTCATACTCTTTCCTAGCACAAGCTTTCGACATTTAATCACACGAATAAAATTCATCAAGGTAATAAATATACCTACTTATTATTTATTTATTTATACAACTTTATTGCATGAAAAAAAAAAACTTATATAGTTTGTTATTGGTTATCTTCTCATGTGTGTGCCATATCTGTGTAAGTGTGAGCGAGAGCTTGCTCGCACCTGACCGCTCTCACCTAGGCTCCTGACAGGCACGCACACTTACGCAATGTGGATGTACACGACGTAACCACAAATAAAATTCACGCGTTTTCGTGAAATACAAGAACAAACAGAGTTGCACAAAAGGTGATCTTATCACTAATAGTGATCTCTTCCAGGTAAACTATACGAGAGAGCGTCTTAATGTAAGTTTGTACTAAGAGATTTAATAATTAAAATTGACATGTAATTAAACAGGCTTCTATTTAATAGCATTATTAGCCTCTAAAAATATACCTTGTCCTCTAAATTACTAAGACAGCCACAATCAATGTGCCTCTAAAAATACTGTTTGAGCCACAAAATATTGTGTATATATAAGCTTAAATAAATTTAAAAAAAAAAGTTTTTTGAGATAAATTAAAAAAAAATGTTTCTAATATACTTAACTAAAGAAAAAAAGGATTTTTTTTGAGAAAAATAAAACTTAAAAAAATGATAATTTTTTGACTTAAGTAGGTTTACGATCCTAATAGAACCTAAGTGCCCGGCCGCAGGCCGGGCACCTGAATATTTATGTATAACCCCAACCTAACCTAACTTGTATCCGTGGCTGAGTTAGTAAATTAGATGGCGATGTATTAATCTGGTGGCCAAATTATAAAAATTGTGGCTCTTTATTTGATGCTTTCTTTGGAATATTTTGTGGCTATTGTGAAAAAGGCGAGTTAGTTTAAAATTAGAAGCTAGGTTTTGTGGCCAAAAAAAAAAATCTGCGGCTCGACTTATTATATCCCATTAAAATTTAGCACTGACAAAATTTTTGTTAGAAAAAAATAATGATATTCGGTGAATACGAATATTCGGTAGGTAGTTACGTACCTACTATTCTTCAAAAACATGCGACAGTAAATATTAAACATCGATTGGCTTTGGTTTCGTAGAGCATCACATCTTTTGTAGGAAGGAACGAACATCACACAATCATGAGCAACAGACTCTCTACGAACCATAGGCTAACCGCTTAACTTTTTTTGATAAAAAAAAAACTTTAACAGTAGACTACTAAAATCATAACCCTTTGCCGAAGTCGGGTATTTTCCATTTTGAAAGCCGAATCCATATTATATTCATTACCAACATTTAACCATTCAAAGGAGATTATATAAAAGCCTACGTGAAAGCTTTAATAATGTTTATACGAGGCCTATTAAAGAAAAATGAATCGAGGAGTGGAGTGCTTTTATTTATTGGCAAAATCAAAATGTTCCACGATAAAATAGGTAATTATGCTTATATTCCCAAAAGAAATATTAAATGTTCCTTAAGGCTGTTAACATAATTTATTTCTCTTTGCGATCATAATGTTATATATTATACTCTGAATATATGAATTTATTATCTCTGGGTATATTTAAAAATATGTCTGAGTATATAAATGCCTACATTCAAACCATCTGTAAGTCGAAGGTAAGTTACCTAGCAACGGTGCTATTTTTCGTCAAATTCCATACAACTGTTGACTGTTAACAACATTGTTAAGTAACTAAACGAGAGATTACAGACAGACTGTGTAAAGGAACTGGCCATTAAACAAAATGGTATTGCCACCAGAGGCGTAACTATAGGGTGGCATGACGGCAAAATGCCACGGGCCCCAGCTGGAAGGGGCCCCCGATCAGAGAGGGCCAGAAGCACAAGATGATCCTAACATTTATAGCCATTCCTGTGATTACGGCTAGTGCCAAGCGATCATTTTCAAAATTAAAATTGATAAAAACTAAATTCTTTTGGACAAGAAAGGTTTCGCACAGTGTCGGATTTACCAAAAGGCTGAGTTGACTGGAGCCTAGGGCAGCAGATTTTAGGGGCGGTTTTGGGGCCAAAATTTTTATTTATGACTTACAGAAATGAAAAAGATACATATTTGTATAAGTATGTACCAAATGTAATTAGGTCCATAAACACATATTTTAAAATTTTATAAAATATCTAATTAATTACTGAATATAGGTACCCCAAACAATAACTAAATAGTTGGTAGAGCCGAATTTACCTACGATGCCAGGTGTGCGGCGCATACAAGCGCAGAGTCAAGTACAGGACTAAATATGGCGTAGTGCAAAATAAAAAAATTCGCGCTCGCTTCGCTCGTGAAAACGTCACTTTTACGTTGCTATTGTAGGTGCCAAGTATGGACTACTAAGTGCCGTAATGCAATCATAAAAAATTTCGCGCTCACTTCGCTCTCGAAAATGTCGCTTTTACGTTTCTATTGTAGGTGCCAAGTGTGGACTACTAAGTGCCGTAATGTAATCATCAAAATTTTAGCGCTCGCTTCACTCGCGAAAATGTCGCTTTTAAGTTGCTATTGTAGATGCCAAGAATGGACAACTAAGTGCCGTAATGCAATCATAAAAAATTTCACGCTCGCTTCGCTCGCGAAAATGTCGCTTTTACGTTGCTATTGTAGGTGCCAAGAATGGACTACTAAGTGCCGTAATGCAATCATAAATTTCGCGCTCGCTTTGCTCGCGAAATTGTCGCTTTTACGTTGCTATTGTAGGTGCCAAGAATAGACTACTAAGTGCCGTAATGCAATCATAAATTTTGTGCTCGCTTCGCTCGCGAAAATGTCGCTTTTACGTTGCTGTTGTAGGTGCCAAGAATGGACTACTAAGTGCCGTAATGCAATCATAAAAAATTACGCGCTCGCTTCGCTCGCAACATTTTCGGAGTAACAAGTATGGAATACATAACTGCGCGGTGCAGCCGTTAATACTAATAATTGTGACGATTTAGAAACCATCGGTTGTGGATTGGTATTGCAGGTAGTTAAGCATCAAGTATATGGACTAGTGGAGTAGTGGCAGAATACAATCGTAAAAAATTTCGCGCTCGCTTCGCTCGCGATAATGTCATTTTTGGTTCTTATGTCATCAACACTTTTGCTGAACAAAAAGCCCGAAAAAAGGAATTATAATCTTTGTTTGGTACTAATACAAAAATTGTGACATACAGTTCAATACGCTCTGAATTAAAGGTTATTAGAAAATCAAGTAATTGTATTCGCGTTTGTATGTAACTACTTCACCTAGTGATTTAATATAAAGCAAAAAAATATTATCTCATTGGTTGAGCTATTGGGGGAGAGAGGGCCCCGTCTTATGAATTTGCCACGGGCCTCAAACGGTATAGTTACGCCTCTGATTGCCACAGAAGTAATCATACATACATATATACGAGACATAATACATCCGTGCGTGCGTACGCACGAAAAACTCACAATCTCTGCATCGGCAGTAGGGTAAAAGGACCCATTGTACTGTATTTCCCCAAGACACTGAAATCTTCATAGGCATATTATAGTAAATACAAACCACAAAACAATAACCAAATGACTAATTTGTAAGGAATTCCAAAAACAAATTTTTTGCCAATCATCAAACTCCGACTCACGTTAATAATTCTTATACTTACTTAAGTGTGTAAGTTTAAACTCATAGTTACACACACAAAAATATGAAATCACTAGCTGATGTCTGCGACTTCGTACGTGCGGATTAAGTGCGGAACTCAATACTTTTCCGGGACAAAATGTAGCCTATGTGTTAATCCTGAATATGTGTATCTCTACATCATCCATCCATACAAACTATTGTCGTACCCACTCCTAGCACAAGCTTTCCGCTTATTTCGAGGGGATAGGAGAATATTAGTCAACTTCAGCTTGGCTAATATTCTTTAAAAAAAAAAAAAAACTTTTCCTCACAAATGTATTTATAATATTAGTCTAGGATAAACGCATGGGTTAAGGTGTAAGGCGGCCTTAAGAGGAAGCAAGCTTTAGATTGTGATCGAAGATTACAATGATTGAAGTAATTGATATACAATGAAGAACTGTCTCGTTGGTCTAGTGCTTAGCAAGTTCGACTATGGATGACGAGGTCCCGGGTTCGATTCCCAGGTCGGGCCATAAAATGTGTTAGGCTTTCTGTCAGGAAATTCTCAGTACTAGTCTGGAGTTAGGAAGTTGGAGGTGAGTCACCCACGTACCTCGGAGAGCACGTCAAGCCGTCGGTCCTGCGCCTGATCTCTCTCCGGTCGTGTCGGATAGAGTAAGGGAATAGAAAATGCACCTGTGTTTGCGCACTCACTTGTGCACTATAATATCTCCCGCGCAGATAGCTAATCTCTGTGGAGATTGGCCGCCGTGGGCGGATTCGGTCGGGAGGACATTATTTACAATGAAGAAAACAAGTTGATTGCTTTTTCTTACCTGTTTTAGCTTTCCTAATCGAATTAATGAATTACGGCTTCGTCTGACCACCAGAAAGGGATTCTCTAGCAACTCTAAGATTGATGAAAGAGATTATTTGTACAGATAAACTTAATTAAGCTGAAAATATTTGACGATCTCCCTGTCTCTCTCTGGGCCTATTTCTGTGGCAGATTCGCGGTTCGATATCCGCGGGGGATAAGGTGGGAAAAATCTTACGAGTATTTATCCCTTGTCTGGACTTCAGACCAATTTTTTAGGTAATCAGAAGTAGTCTTCTTTATCAACCATCATAACTGGGAGGTCTCGGGTTCAATACCCGGCGGGGGCAATTTGGGAATTTATAATTTCTAAATTGTCTCTGGTCAGGTCTGGTGAGAGGCTTTAGCCGTAGCTAGTTACCACCCTACAATCAAAGCCGTCAAGCGATTTTGCGTTCCGGCACGAATCACGATGGTGTGTAGAAACAGATTAGGGGTATGGCTTGAATTTACACTGTCATACCCCTTCCAAGTTCATCCACTACTATCATAGACTGCATCGTCACTTACTAGGTGAAATTGCAGTCAAGGACTAACTTATCATTGAATAATAATAAAAAAACCTTCCACGTCTGAACATCGTAGGTTTCTTGTATGGGCTTCCACACACCTGAGAGATTAGTAGATTCGGATGAATCGTTAGAATCCCTTACATCATGCCGAGTGACACTGGCGATAAATTTCATCATGATCATCATTACCAACCCATCAAAGGCTCACTACTGAGCGCAGGTGAACAAAAAAAAACCTGCCGGCCGAATTGATAACCTCCTCCTTTTTGGAAGTCAGCTAAAAATGAGTTACCGCTATATATTTTATATACTTATAACCTTAAAAATAACAAAAGATTTTCCATCTTATTGACATAACAGGCACAGGCAACTGCATTATTATTGCCTATAACGAACGGCGGTTTGGCAGAGCTCGTATATGAAACAAAAAGATTAATTTTTTCGTGAAACAAATTAAAACGTAGGTCTACCAAGGAACATTGCCAGGCCGCCTCGAGCGAAGGCCTCGGCATTTTGCCAGTCCTACCACACTGTTGCTCCCAAAACCTTTCATACACACCTAGATGTTTTTATTAAAAGGATTTAAAGCTGTTTGGATTTTAACCAGCGGTGTCCAACATTTAATTAAATATTTTCCCTGCGACAGAAAAGTTGTGCGAAATTCCCATCGCTATCGAGTGTCAAGTTATTCACATTCGAGATTAGGCAATTTTAATGAATCTATGATAAGTATTTTAATCTCACAATTAAGAGAATGGTAATTATTTTGTATTTTTATTGAAATTTTTGGATGGCTTGAGGGTTCTAATTTATTACAAATCAATTACAGAAATAGAAGTAGAATATTTTTTTATTCAGATAAACTTTAACAAACTGCTTTATAACCGACTTCAAAAAAAAAAGAGGAGGTTCTCAATTCGACGCGTATATTTTCAATATACGTGTACAAACTAAAATTATTAAATCGTAAATACTATTAGGCCGATATACTTGTTGAATTAGCCCGTGAGACGGACGGGCCTAAATAGAAACGATGAAACCGATGCGCGACGCTGGCCCGACTTCAACATACGTGTACAAACAAAAAATATTTTATACTTTTAAGTGGCGTTTAAAATCGTCAAGTGAATCTACCGCCGCCGGTTCGGACTGCTGTTCCAACCGAGCAGAACCAGCAAGAAACTCGGTGGTTCCTCTTTTAAATAAATAATAATATTATAACAATATTATAACAATATTATGTTGCGTACAATTTACAGTTAATATTCGGATTACATGCTCGTGTATTGCTGGAGCGAGTTATATCCACGCTTTTAGCTTTCATATAATAATCATATTCAAAGATCGCTCTTGCTTACTAGAATTACACAAAAACAAAATGCCTAGACGTAAATTTTACATCCGATATTGTTCGTTTCACGTGACATATAAGGTTGAAGTTGCAGTTAAATAAACATTCAGAAAACATAAAATAAATAAAATGTACTGCCAGTATATAGGCAGTAAAGTTCTAGCACCGTATCGCTTTGAAAGCAAAAAGTAAACTAGAACACCTATGAACGTCCTGGCCAACACAATAGTTATTTGTTCAACAAGATAGCAAAGTTTATTTTTGTTGCGAGTGCCTAGTTTGAATCCCGAGCGAGCGAAGGATTCTAATATAGAATCGCGAGCGTAGCGAGTGATTCTAAGTTAGAATCCTGAAAGTAGTGAGGGATTCAAAGGCACAAGAAGCAAAAACTTTGCTATCGTGTGATACATACAACTTTTCACCTCAATAGCGAAAAAATACAAGATGTAAGAAAAATATTTATTAAAACATAAAGGATATTTTAAAATTTTAAAAATTAGGTTTCTTTATTTAAAAACTTTTCAATATCATGAGCGGTGAAAACTTTAGATTTTTTAGATTTGTGCCCCTCCGACTGTCTTTTCAAAAATGCAATACGTTTAGGATAAGTTTCAGTGTGAACGTCGCATTTCGATTTGATTGTAGTTTTTAACATGGAGTAAATACTCCATAATGTAGATGGTTGCCTTGTTTTAGACAATTCCATGAAATATGATAAAATCACAGTCTCTGAATAGGACTTCGCAGCCTTAGAAAATCTCCAATCATTAAATAATTCATAGGCTTTCAAGTATTTTTCACGAGACTTTTCCGGAACAAAGTTTAATTCAGCGTTAGACACTAATTCTTTTAATTCTGAAGGTGTTAAATTATCACTAGATTCACTCATTTTGTTATTTTAAAATTCTTACAACAAATAACTACACCAATAACTACTAAGAAATTAGTACCTAATTAAGATATAGAATAGAGTTAATTATTTTTTTTGCCGCCATTTTATATTACTCTTTTGTCTGCGTTCGGAATTGTGTCATTCATAAAATAAAATATATTAATTAATTAATTTTAATTTTCTTTTATGTTTCATGTTGTGTTACAGAATTATAAAGTCTAAAACACATTTTAAAAAAGTAAATAGTTTAAATAATAAAATAGAGAGTTAAAAAATTTTGTCGAAATAAAATATATGGGGTATGCAATATTATATACAAAATTCCTGAACGTTTCTTGAGACGATGAGTTGAAGAAACGCCAATCCAATGCGTTCTATATTCAAAACACTTTTTCTCACTGAGTGAGCAAAAACGACTTTTGCTCACTGGTTTTGGGCAGCAAAGGCGCCCTTTTTGAGCTAGAGAGGTGAAAAAACTATTTTATTAGTACCGTGAAAAACGAATATTTAGAGAAGCAGAAAGCTCAGTATTTACAGTACCACTGGTTAGTAAATTCAATTCTAAGTTATATACAACCACAGAGTAAGGTCAGTACTCGTATACTTTACGTATACAACTTAAAAGTTTAAACATTGTAATCTGATTACGGAAAATTGAAGGTAGTATCCGTCATATTAATTTTGTCCTTTTATAAGGGCCTACATATGATCAAGTTTGCCGTCAAGTTTGCATGATAGCCTAAGAGCCCAGGATGGCCAGACCATTGTTATTTTATAAAAGCTGAAAGTTTTTCTGTGCAAATCTCCTATTCGGGTAAGAACGACCAGCGACTATGGAGTTTGGGTTGTGGTTACTTGGGCAGGTAACAGATAGTAAAGGTATACAAAATAGTACCTAAATTTCGTTAAAGTATAAAGCTCAATTTTTTTATATTTTCTTCGGGATAACTTTAGAAATCTCGTCATCCATTGCCGGACACTTATGACAGTTGCTACTCCCTGCCAGACACCCCTAAACTTTAATAAATTATAATTATACTTTCGTTATAGTATAAAAGCTAAATTTTATATATGTTACCAACATTAACATGTTTTCAAGAGGGTCCAAAAAACATTTGTGAGTATGGGCGTGACGTTCTACAATAAAATTCCACAATCAATCTTAGACTTGTCTCTACACAAGTTTAAGTTAGACGAAGTTGTAACTACAACTTCGTCGGGTAAAAATAATACAACCGGAATTATTCGCTATTCCCGAGTTAGATACTCGATGCAGCAATATGAGAGTGAGACATGCTCGGCGCGCGCTACGAGTAGATATATCTTGGTATTTTTAATAAAATACGCTCCTACTTCTGAACTAAAAGAAATTTTATCAAGGTGTATATGTTTAAGTTATTTAGATTTCCTTCGGTGTAAACTGAAATAAAACTTTAAATTATAAAATTTTCTATTTGAGTACAGACCGTAGCGTAGGTACTCAAGTATAAAAGATGAGCATTTGAAATTTCGCACATTTTCTTGAAAAAAAAAAAACAAATATACGTCGTACAGGCCATTAGTCTGTAATTAATTTTGCTGTGGTTTGGTTAGATACTATTGTCAAACATAGGTGAAACCACAACAATTAATTGTTTGTCCTAAGCCAGCCATTTGAGTAGGTATGCATTTGACTTTAAGGTTTTACGGTTTCACAGGATACTTTTTAACCTCCGACGCAAAAACGACGGGGTGTTATGAGTTTGACGTGCCTGTGTGTGTCTGTCTGTGGCATCTTAGCTCCCGAACGGATGAACCAATTTTGATTTTGTTTTTTTTTTTTTTGTTTAGCTATATTTGATGAAAATGGCCGCCGCCATAAAATAGCGGATTACTTTTTTTTATTATTTTGTGTCGGGTTTTTTTAAATTTTTAATTAAATTTTTATTATTTCACTTCAATAAGCAGTAAGTTTTATTACCTACCTAGATTTTGCTTGTAAAATTCATACTCTAATAATATATTGGTTCTGTTTTACACACTCCCTCTAAACCAAATTGACAGATCCAAAAATAAAAATACCTATTGCTGTACTTACTTGTTTTTAAATTTATTGTGTACAGCAAAATTACAAAAATTAAAATATGTGTATTTAATTTTAGCGTATCAAAATAGAAAACTGGAGGTATATAAATATACAGGTGCGTGGGAAATCAGGAATAGCGACTCGTTATTCATTTCTTCGAAGACTTTAAGCCCCTGACTAGTAAGTAGTAACAAAAAAACTTGCTAAAGTTATATTTGAACGCTAAGGAGATTACGCATATTATTTTTAAGAATGTTAACCATCAAAGCTTGTGTTTACGAGGTAAAGGAGCAAATACGTTAAAGAGCAACGAATTTGAATCAATCTGTATTTTTGTTTTTACTATTAAGGGGTTTAAATTTTTTAGATAGGTTTGTACTTCTTTTTTGTGGCAGGGTTAATAAATTAAGTAGTTGTTAGTAAATTAAAGTTTTAAGTTTCAAAATTTTATTATTGTTACTAGTTTTTCTTAGATGCTCAATGAGATTTTTAAAGTATTTTTCTTTTTCACATAATGTTTTTTTCTCATTTGCCTAACCAATGCAACCTCTGTGCACGATTCTAAGCGTGAAACGGAAGAGAAAATTCCAGTGGATCGTATGCAATAAATTATTCATTACTCTAGAGTTACTTTGAACGCTGGAGTGTGTTTTAATCAAAGTCTGAGAGCGTTGCCACACGTGGTTCAGCATCGCATCTTAGTGATTTTGTTGGATTGCATACCACAAGGCAGGTGTGGTGTCGCAAGAGACATTTATAAGGTCACAGCTTATTTTCAGCACATATATCAACTCGGAAAGGGATCGTCACCGTATCAACTCGAGCCGTCCAATATTATTTATATAAAACACCTTACTGCAACGTACACTAACCTGAATCGTATCGTAATCGCCTCGACTCGGGACTAGCTCACGAACTGCGGTGCGTGGTCAACTTGCAGTTCCCGCGCCTACGGCTCGTCGTCCCCGCGCTTACGTCTCTCTATATCCGAGCACGTCTCTTCGTCTACGCTTGCCCCTCTCGCCCCTTTCACGGCCTGGCGCTTACAGCTCGTCAACCTGCGGTCGCCGAGCTGTAAGCGCGTTGTCGCCTAGCCGTAGCCGAGTCTATGTACCGGAGCTGCTGATCCGCTTTTACATTAGGACGCCTGGTTGACGGCGAGGCGAAAGGCGATACAGTGATGATCCCTTTCCAAGTTGATATGTGTGCTGACTCCCTTATTGTGCCAAGGCGAATAATTAGTGTTCATAAATAAGTCGTTTTTTGCAGAAAGGCGTAAGCGACGCGCCTAGCAAAGCACATAGGACTACGCATTGACAATGAAACTTTGCGACAAGTGATAAACTAAACTAAAGAATGTCGTAAGCGTCGATTAGATACGATGGTCGGTTACGCTTTTCTCCGAAACATATTCAGCGATTTATTTACCTTTTAACACTGCTGAGGAAAAATAGATTATAGTGACATTTACTAGATTAATACAAATCTAATTTAGATGCAAGAACATCTTTAGGCAGTCCCACACATTTACTTAAATCTCTACAGCACCACAAACAAAATGTAGATGAACGTGGCATAAAACTCCGCTTTGCGCGATCGGTTAAAAAGAAAAAGAAATTGAAAGATGCAGCACTAACACAATTTTCTATTAAACGGATAGACTTCCTAATGCCCTTAGACGCCTTCTGTCTCATAACGAATAACGAAGCGTTGTAAAAATTCTACCCCTCGTTGGCCGTAATGCCTTTTACTAAGTGAAAACGGTCGCGACTAGAGATGGGCGATTGTAAAAGCTTTATTCGAATAGCCCGCTTTTCGAATTATTCGATTGTCAAATTATTTGTGTGTGTGTATCCAAATGTACCTAATCTACCTAAACACTGCTTGAATTCGAAACTAATCGATCATTCGAATTTCGAAACAACCGATGTTGCCCTGTGGGATACTAAAATTTGTATTTTTTTTAATATGAAAAAAAAAGAATATAGTAGAGGTTCCCACACGTGGACTGCAGTCTATAAACATGTTGTGTATGTGCATTCGATACCTATAGGTTATATCGTATGTTTTTCAAACTTGCTTAAATCGAATGCATGTTCGATGATTCATTCATCATTCGAATATGCGATGATCGTTTAAATGAAATGATTCGAACAGGCAGGTACCGAAAATTGATTGAAATGAAAAATTCATTCGAACGATGAACGATCATTCGATAGCAGATTAAAAAATAGTTCGAATGAAATTTTTTTGCGTCTCCAGTGTCGAGTCCCAACGCTACGCCGCGCCGCGCTCGGCAATATTCCTTCATTCTCAAGAGAAATCCTCTAGAGTTTGCCCCAAATTCCTCAACGATTTGATTTTACATGGTGGGAATACCTCATTTAAATCTTCCGCAATGGTTCATCTTTTGTGCAGCGATTTGCTTTTTATACGACCGCCTGAAAAAAGGAGTACCTATATTGTTTTCAGGGTTCATGTATGTATGTGAGTTTCTATATTCCACCATAACTTCTATACACCTGAACCGATTTTGATGAATGAGGTGTAGTGGGAGTGGGCACGACAATGGTGGAACGATAGGTGGGGATTGAACCGTTGACTTTTCGAGTTTCAGTCCGGCTTTTTCCTGTTAGGCTATTGAGGTTTTCCACAATGTGTGCTCTATTAAGACCCCTTTTTTTATGAAGTTTCGCAGTTTCATAATCGCAAATGGTTTATCAAAATTCTGTTAGGCAGAAATGTGCTTATCTACCTAGATAGAAACACAATTGGCAATGTAGACAGAAACAAAGTAAAAAATTAAGCAAAACCTTAAATTATTTCGTATTTACAGTGCTTTGCCGTCTTTGTAAATGTTTAATTTCTTTATCAAACCAAAGTAATACGATAAAAATTGAATCCTAAATAAGTAGGTAGCAACTTAAGTATTAGGTAATTATGTAATTATTTATTTTATTATACTAGATGGTGCCCTCGTCTTCATCCCCGCGTATATTTTTGAGAATCTCGTGGGAAAAGAAACAGCTCCAAAACATCCAAGTCTTCACCACTCAAAAATAAATCACCACTAAAGACAATAAGTAATCCTAAGACAAAGCTGTATCAGTCGTTTGATCAGTTTTTAGAAAAAAAAAAAAAATAGTTTTGGTGTTCTCAAAAATGTTCTATGATCTGAATCATAGAACATTTTTGAGAACATCAAACAATTTCTGTATTGTAAACAATATAGTTTCACGAACGCTCATGTATTTCCACAGGCACTAAACATATACGATTACATTTTATCACTTAACAAGTAGGTAGGTACTACAAACGTTTATTTATCATAACAAACAAACATGTACCCAAACAACCGAAAATTCAAATGTGTACATCGTAAACAAGTGAAGATAAAAAGGTTTTACTCACAGGTTGTTTCTCTCGAACAAAAGTACACTATTTAATAACAGCTTAACCGCTTAAACGTTTATTTCACAAGCGATTATAGTTCGCGAAATTCGAATTGTGCCTATTTTTTCATTTGAGCGTAAGAGCGGGGCGTCCGAACCGAGCGGTGTCTTAACAGTCAACTAGTAACTAGTGTTTCGATACTTTACTACACGAGTTGTCTGCGGCCTGTTGCTTCACTCGATACGAGGGGAAACACAAAATTTTCTTTATCAGCCGTCCTGAATTACTGTTTATATGAAGCTTATTGAAAAGCTGACAGATTTGGTGACGCGAAATTCGCAAATAGGAAATTACGTTGCATGCGGAATTGCTGCAATATTTGTTCTGAAGAACATCATTTATTATCCGTTAAATTACATAGTACATTAAATGGCTGTAAACGTACGTAAGTGTGTTAGAAACACGGATTTCCTAAAAGTAAATAAAAAAAGTGCTATTTAATTCTTTGAATGAGATAGAGGTTTAATCTTTTTGAATCTTTTGTGAATAGATAGTAGTAAAGCTCTATATGCAAATTACAATACATATATAAAGCTAAAGCGTAAAGCTTATTCAAAAGGCGAGGTTTGGTGATGCAAAAACCACAAACAGGAAAACGCAAGAAGCGGAAACGCCCGCCCGAATTTATGATCCTGTCAAAAGTAATTTAACGCTACTCAATATTATGGATGCAAAAGTGACGTACCTAAGTATATTAGATACTCGAATTTCCCAAAAGTTAATAGGTCAAGTGCTATTGATTTGATTGTTCTGAACAGCTTAGCTGTTGTTTTAAATGAAGGTCTATTAAAAAGCTGAGATTTGGTATAGCACGTTTATCTCACGAAGTTAAGTGCGCTTTACTTGTGGTTACGTCGTGTACATGAACATTGCGTAAGTGTGCGTGCCTGTCAGGAGCCTAGGTGGGAGCGGTCTCACTTATATATGTAGATACGACCCACATACAACCATGAGCCGCGTACCCTCGTGAATTGAAAGAACTATAACAGGAAAATACAAGAAGAGGAAAGATATTAGACACGACGGAACAGAACGGAACGGAACGGAAAGATATTAAACGGTATTGTACGAAAATATTATGTTACAGGTATTTAGTATTATCTGACTGTTTACAGTGTTACGTAATTAACGGAGTGTAGGGCGCCCCCCGGCTAGATAAAGCGATGACATCCGAAAATTGGCAGGCATCGATTGGATGCGAAAGGCCGCGGACAAAGGCAGCGTTGGAGCTACCTAAAAGAGGCTTATGTCCAACAGGGATACATGGCTAATGATGATGATTATGTATTGTTTATTATTTGGGTACTTCGCCTGTTTATATAAGGTTTTTTTTATTAGATCACAAGATAGCCCTTGACTGTGATCTCACCTGATGGTAATTGACGATGCAGTCTAATATGGTAGCGGGCTAACTTGGAAACGGTATAGCAGTGTAAATTCAAACCATAACCCTAATCAGTTTCTACACGCCATCGTATATCGCTTGGCGACACGTCTTTGACGGTAGGGTGGTAACTAGCCATGGCCAAAGCCTCCCACCAAACAAAACATAATTATAGGTGACATAATTGTGTAAGAGTTTAATAGTTATTCGAATTTCCCAGATGTACCTAAGTAAATAGGAAAATTCGTTTCCTCGTTTTGTCTAGTTGAACAATTGTTGATTTTTCCACTTCACTATTAAGATTAATACTTTAGTAGAGTTCTTAATTTTACTTTTTGTTTGTCAGGCAGGTACCCACCGCTTGAGTTCCATTTTTCATTTTTTCATTTTTATAAGTAACTCCTTGTCTCTGACAATTTCTTATTTTTCAAATTAATAAACAAATAGCCCAACGTCGTTCCTGCTCGGTATTAGAGCACTGACACACTGCACATTGCGGTTCTGTAATGTAGATAGATAGACAAATACTTTATTGCACACAAGAGAGAGAAAACAAAAAACACAACTTAAAATTATTTATGCAAAGGCCTTATTGCTTACAGGCCTTATCACTTTCGGTGATAGGAGTGAATGTAGTTATTTTAGCAGATTGTATGCCACTCCTAGTGTCGGTCTATTCCCTCACTCTCATAGTACGATGACGAGACCTTTGCACATTTTTAACGTCAAAGAAGCAACACGCCGCATGATAGCGCTCTTATGGAAGGTATTTTATATTTTTAATTTCTTTATTGCTTGCTGCCTTTATTAGAATCTTGCTTAGGCCCGTGACTTCGTATTTCGACTTAGTATGTGAACATGGGGTGAGGTTTTTAAAAACCCCACATAAGTTTGTTTTTCCGGAATATTAACGTCTGTAAATGCTGTGTGATTCAAAGACCAACCAATAAACCTACATAGTCCAACGATTAAACTGAGAAGGAGAGTGAGGGAATAGAGAGTGCACCTGTGTTTACGCACACACATGTGCACTATAATACCTCCCGCGCAGATGGCTTATCTCTCTGGAGATCGGCCGCTGTGGCCGGAATCGGTTGGGAGGTCAATAATGTGCTGCTTTATCCACTATAATAGTCGTAAGTTGATTTAAAGCGATCTCTTCAAAGCTATTCCGGCTCGATATGGTGCATGTAATATAACGCGCTGTCGATATTATGTCCCCATCTCGGTAGAATTTTGCCAACACTGGCGTGTGTCTAGATAGTGAATGTAGCCCTTTTGAATATGAATATTCAAACTACGTCGTGTGACCACTACACTACAGCCGGCGCCACAGGTTAATTACGCTGTTATTACAATACTAATATGCTGCTGCCTGTGTCCACTATAGGCCCTTACATTCATAATAGTACATTGTTACCTTAGGGATGAAAGTAACTTATTTAGTCCCGAGACGGGGTTTGGCGCCCGAGCGTAGCGAGGGGGCCTATAGTTCGAGGGACTAAATAAGTCTTTATCCCGAGGTAAACACTGTGCTTTTCATTACGAATATAAGGAAAGTCAAAATAAAAATAGAAATTAGCTAAAGAAAAAGATCGGATTGCCGCTTGCCACTTTCCCGCCTTTTTTTTTTCTTTGGCCTAGCCGGCGGGCTATGCATTTAGCTTTTTAATAGTCAAGTATTGTCTATGATTGTCTATGAATGTCTATGAATCAGTTGTCTTTACTTTATGAATAAAGTCTATCTTTCTTCTTGTCTATGGATGCACTCGGGTATGTCGTGTTTCATTTGAATTCCAATAAAAATGTGACAACTAGTTTTTTTTAATTATTTGACAGCTGTCAGTTGAAAACGATTCTCCCTAGGGCTGAAAAGTATTACTTTCAACCCGCTTCTCAGGCAACTTCAGACCTACTTTCCGTGTATGAGGAATGAAAAGTTGATTTAAAGCGATCTGTTCAAAGCTTAAATTTATGTCGGCTTGAAAGTGGTCCGACATGCTTCGTGTAATATACTTAACGCGTTGACGATATTATGTCGGCCTCTTACTTGAACTTGGCCGTCACTGACGTGTGTCTAGATAGTGAATGTACATAGCCCTTTTGAATATGAATATTCAAACTACGTCGTGTGACCACTACAGCCGGCGCCACAGGTTAATCACGCTGTTATTAACATATAATACGCTGCTGTATCCATAAGTTGATTTAAGTCATGCTATCGCAAAGTAATAGATCCGATTGTATTGAAATAGATCTATTTTTAACGCCTATAGGTATTCTATATGTAGTTAAATGGAATGTATGTTACTTTTTTTATTTTATTTGTAGTATATTAAACGTTTTTAATACTTAAAGATTCCTTACTAGGTACGTTAATTCTTAATAATATTATAAATGTGAAAGTGTGTTTGTTTGTTAGTTTGTTGGTTTATTGGTTTGTCCTTCAATAACGCTGCAATAAAGCAACGGATCGACGTGATTTTTTGTATGGCTATAGTCATACGGGCATCAACTAATAAGGAATACGATGTTCATGGTTTATTAATATCAGTGACAACGTGAAAAGGGTAAGTATTTGCTATTTTAAGACCTGTCTTTAAGTTAAGTTTAGTAATTGAATGCGGGTAAAACAGAATTCTACTTTAACTCAGCTTATAAGCACAGATGATGTTTAGGTTGGAGCGCGCTTTCCTAGGAGATGCCTATTCACTCTTGCCTTGAAGGCATTCAAATTATGCCAGGATACACGGAAGCTAGTAGGGCGTTTATTGCTTATTTAACAAACTTGTAATTTTACAGCTATAAGTTCCGCTGAAGAATTACGCAACCTAAAAGTCGAGTATAGGATCTCTACATATTTCTTAATAATATTTTGCACTCGGGTTTTTGTTTTGTTTTTTTTAATGAGTTAACTTGTAAATTCTCATATTGACCCGGCCGGGAATCAAACCAAGGTTCTGTATAAATAACGCTCAACACAAGCCAAGGAGGTCCTCTATCGTACAAAAAACATTTCTTCTACAACCGAATTTTCGCCACCCTAAGCAATTTCACCCTGACCACCTGGTTGCCTGGAGCACTTCAACCATACGCTGTGCCAGATCTTTTTTTCAACGCACTACCGAACTATGGAACCAACTTTCTACGACGGTGTTCCAGTTTAACTACAATATTCAAGGGGCGGACCAGGATTAGACATATTCTAGGCAAGCGCGTTCCAACCTAGACCTCATCAATGCTTTCATCACTGATTGTCATCAAGCGCAAGTCTATCTCATAAAAAAAAGCTGCCAACGCATTGGTGGTGCCTCCGGTGCTACAAAAATTGTAATAAGCATAAGGTAATGTAAAAATACATAAAAAATACTCCTACATATTATTTGAAAACGAAAAGTTAGAGACCATAAAATCAAACGATTTTTCTGCATTGCAGTTAAGTCGAGTACCTACCTGCATATCGTGTGCTTTCTGATAATTGGAACAATTTCTAATTCCAATTGCTGCTCTCCTATTACTAGAACTAACTTGGCAAGTTGACATTATCTAATATCCTCCATAGTTGAGAGAGCACGTTTAATCCGATCCCGGTTATTATATTTTACATCAGATGATAATCGTTAACCTCAAGTGAAAATTATTATGAGCAGACTGCAGATTATGAGCCTCAATTGGCTCGTTTCAAATCATATGCTTCCAATTACCTCCAAACCCCTTCTCTCTGCGTTATAATCCTTAAAACTGAGAGTTACAATCCCTACCATAGGGGCATCGCATCCCCTTTCCAATAAACACTTTTTAGGAATGAGTCATGAGATGATAGGTTTCTACTTACGGATGCAACTCAACAACAAAGTGCGGAATTTCAGCTCTTGGTCCTAATTTCTTGTCTTTTTTGGATCTAAATAAAAATTACAATGCATACTTTTACATATTGTTTAATTAAATCCTTTGCTATCTCATGATTGCAATTTTGATGAAGGTCTGTAGGTATCTTACACTAAATAAGTAAATAACCTGTCTTTATATTTTTTATCCTGTACGCTTCTTCGGTTTGACTTGATTTAGGTAGATATTGGAATTCTTTGGTAGAGATTTGCCTCTACTATTTGTGGAATAAGTAAATACAGCTAAGAAAATTCTCTAGCCACCTACCTAATTTAGTGTAGTAGGTAAGTAACATTTCGAGTATATTGGGTAAAATTCAAATGTTCTATAAAATTCAAGTACGTTACCAAACTTAAATTTATAATTTATTTTATTACTGTAGAATTATTCATTTTTCCATTTTGATAATTTTATACTTATTATTTTATATTCTTTTCTGTAAAGGTACGTTGATATTTTTACCTAAGAAAGATCTTAAATAAAGAAAATCTTAAACCTACTTCTCTTAGGTATCTATTTATCTTAAATAGGTATATATTTATCAAAGAATAAGAATTTAGGTAGGTATCTCTATCGACAAGAAGTTTTTGGCAGTTATGGTAAGTGGGTAACTGAAAAAACTCATAAAAGAAAACAAAATGTTACTACTCCCAATAAGTGGGTTTCGATTACAATCAAAACTTGATTTCCTGTTTGTCAAATGAGTTTAATTAAAGTTTTGTCATCAAGACCCAAGATAATAATGGCAGTACTTACCAAGGCATCTAAAACTTTAAGATCTAATAAACTTCAAGTGGCTCTCAGTCTCATCCTAAAGCGCGGTATTACTACATTTAAAAATGTAGCTACAATATACCTACTCGCCAATCTTTATGAGCGCTGTGAGTGGACGCGTTCGATGCACAGTCGACTGATCAAATTCGTACTCGATGACTTTAGCGTCAAATTCAAGTTCAAAATTATTTATTTCATAACTTGTAGCTGTTATGACACAATATCATGACTCTACCACCGGTTCGTAAAATAAATACTTTAGAACGGAAGAGAACTTTGTCCGGTAGTCATACTCGTAAGTGAACGGTGAAAATTGTCGTAGCGTGTAGGCATGAGACACGTAGCGTGTCTACAGAATAAAGGAAAGTGTAGACTTTGTCACTGTGATTATTTTTTGTGGATATACCCTACCTTTGTACAAAAATTGTGTAGAGGCAGAATTGTCTGTTGGCATTTTAAAATTAACCTTTTTTTTTTATTCTCATTTTTAATAAGGGACTTTTGAAGGTGACCTTCATGTCAGCCCCATCGGTACTCACAAAATATTACAATTATAATAATACAATTAATATATACAAAATGAACTACCTATATAACTATATCAATTTGAGAGAATCACTAACTAATCTATATACTTTAACAGCCGAATTACTCAAAGGATTGCTAAAAATAGAATTAAAAATACCAGTATCCATAAAATTAACCTTGTATTTTATTATAATTTGTAAATTAGCTAACCTACTTCAGGCCTGGCGCACTCCGCAGTAAACTGCGGAGCTATACTCACATGGCGTACCTCTTCCAAGAGCCTAAATTCAGAAAGTGCAAAGGGATACAGTACAAAAGCTCGTTCGTATGAAGTGTCGAAAGTGTGACTGAAGTAAGTGGCCTGTGTGTAGAGCTAGAGACACCATATAAAAAAGTTTAAGGCTGATAAGATTAAGTTTTATATTATACAAATTAGCTTTGACACCTTTTAATTACACCTAATGTTATCACAAATCCAAATTTTTACTTACAAATCAGAACAAAAATAATTCATTCAACGATTCATCTTGGTCTTATACTGGGTCATAATAAGTATACCTAATATAAGCCGTAATACAGAATAAAATAATAATAGCACTGAGTATAATATAAGCCGTAATACTTATCTATAATAATACACAATAAAATAGTAATAGTAGGTACTGTAGGCTCATGTGAATTATTATGAAAATTGTTAGGGACCTACAATAAAAGCGTTCAACAAGTGTCCGGTCAAACTCATAATTTTTTATTGGGTAACTTCGGTGACCAACTAAATTAATGACGTCATAAACACTGAATCTCGGCGACAGACACCGATAATAATAAGCATGAATGGCATGGACAGGCCATGGAATAGATACAACTAATTTACATAATGTCCATTACGATAATATGGATAGGCCTCATCATCAACGTCATCCGTGCCCAGCCCTGGTAGCATGGGCGGGAGAAATTTTATCCCCGGGAAAAGGATAAAACGTTTATCCCTTCGCTAAGCTTTATCCACTCGTCGAGCATGGGCACAGCGGTGGAAAGAACACTCAGTGGATATACTTATAGAAATATACATCGCCTTCTCCTCTGTCGCCAATCGCCATGCTTTAGCATAGGGAAAAGATAATTTTATCCCCTGTCAGTGGATAAAATCGTGGGATAAAACTTTTATCTCCTGCCCATGCTACCAGTGCAGGATTGGGGAGAGGGGAAGCATATCATAAGCGTCGTAGGACTCGTAGGGATACGACGACGCACGACGTCAAAGTTGTGGTATAACTTTTATGAGTCTGGTATAATACCTAAAGAAATGGCGTGCACATGAGGGGTTCTATGTCCAACGATGGACAGAGAACCCTTACAAAGAAGCAGAAACATGTACCTATAACATACATGTTTGGTGCGGTTATAACAAAAAAAAAAAAGATACCGGCCGAATTGATAACCTCCTCCTTTTTGGAAGTCGGTTAAAAATAGACAATCCTTACGATTTCGTCCGCGTGGATTGAGTTTTTTCAAACTTAATCCACGCGGGAAAGCGGGAAATTTTTAATTTTCTGGGTTACAATGTAGCCTAGGTTTTAATCCTGGATGTGAGCTATCTCTATTCCAGATTTCAGCCAAATCGGTTTATTCGTTGTGACGTGAAGGAGTAGCAAACATGCACACACACACACACACATACAAACTTTCGCCTTTATAATATTACAGTGATAAAACTTTATTTTTGATCATATTTAGGTAAGTACACCTTTTAAAAGTAGATGAATATTATAAACTTTGAATAAATTAATCGTGAGTCAGGTGTGTGACCACAAGATAAGAGTTTGGTGTCTACGCATAATATATTATTGTTATTCGTGATTAAGGGCCTCCGCCCTGCACAGACGAGGGTCTTTTATCTGCGGAGGACAGTACTCCATCGTCCCATTACTAGATTCTATAGGTAATATAGTGGTAATATACATCTTAGTCGCCGTAAAATCACGCTAAAGATATACAAGGAAAATAAAAGAGAAAACTTCAAAAACTTTAAAAATTAATACACGAAACAGTATGCCAAAGACTCTTTTAATGTCGAAACACAATGTCGAAGTTACAGATTTTTTATTTGTTTTATTCAAAATCATCTTCTATTAGTGATTTCTTCATGAGCTGTTAGTTCCTTTTCGATTATGTTTTTCCACTGAACCTTCCCGAATCTTGACCTGTAACAGCTTCATCATATAAGCTCATAACTGATTCATACAATATTATAGTCCCTCGTATGCGTTATTCATTGTAGTTGTAAGCGATCTATTTTGACTGCCAATAAAGTAGGTACGCCGTGGACTGTCCCTAGTCTGCACAGGCCTTTGCGTAGGCCCTCGTAGGCCCTAAGAATGCGTTTAAGGATTCGTGATTATTTAAAAATTCATTTCCGCACGGAGATTGTAGGTATATAATTTGTATATTCGGATGTAATAATAAATATAAACTTCGGATTCCTCAACCTCATGCTACGAGGTTTTTGCCTTTTGGAATGTAGGTACCTGTTTGGAAGGACAAGTAATTAATATTTCTAGGTCACCAGGCACAAAGATTTTACAGGAGCGCCTCCTGACATTTTCATACAAAACTTGCTGTCTGCTGACGTTAACTTCACCTTTACTATTCGAAAGTTAAAATGTTCGTGCTTAGGCTACAGAGGGCGCTTTAGTTTGCCTTTGCCAACGGAGTGATTACATTCTCTTTGCCTTTGCCTTTGTATTTTTTTTTAATTGTCATAATTTAAAGTTAAGACTTGCAATAAAATTATGCTTCAATTTCAGGACATTCCTGTTGGTAACTGCAAATCAGAAAAAACAGCCTGTGTCAGTGAATCTCTAGTAAAATTATTCAGTTAGTTGTACAAATTTGTACGAAACGCCCTCTATTGGAAAGCTGAAAAACTGTGACAGAAACACAACGTGGCTACGAAATAGTAATAGTCTATTGCAATAGATGACGCAAGTGAGCAAAAAATTAATCGCCTTAGAGCATTTAATGAACTTATAATTAATAATATTATCAGACCACATATATTATATACATATATCTTATATCTCATTTGCCTACCCTTTATCATTTATTTAATTCTAATAATTCACAAAAAATATTTTATTAAATCCATAGCCTAGCCTAGCCCATCAAAAATATTTTATCTGTAATATGTTTTCTTGTCTATGGTATATTAAAATGGCTGCCCGTAGTCATGTTGTTTCGGGATTTTATATTATTCTTTGTTTACTATAAAAATATGTTTCTAGCTTTTATTTACTGACTTATAAGTGGCACAATAAAATGTTAATGGACATTAAAGACTTGAACAGTGCTTTAGATTTATACAAGTGTGTGATTTGATAAAAAACAAGTGATACCAGTCTCACCTTGTAAAGAGAAAATGGGGAACTGTTTTAGTAGCACAGGCGAAAAAGATTCCAAAAACAAAAATGAGCGTGTGAACCCTCATGAAGAGCACTCTCGAGAGTTTGAGCCTTCAGTGCCGACACCACCTCCTGATCCAATAAGATCTACGGTGATACAAGGCCCAGATACAAACGAGGTCCCTCCCACCCGAATATTTGTTGCCCTGTATGATTATGATGCTAGGACAGATGAGGACCTTAGTTTTAGAAAGGGGGAGCATTTGGAGATCCTGAACGACACACAGGGAGACTGGTGGCTAGCTAGAAGCAAGAAAACAAAACAAGAAGGCTACATTCCATCAAACTATGTCGCCCGCTTGCAATCTATAGAGGCCGAACCGTAAGTAGACGAATGTTTTTATGCAATCGCTACAATAGTGAGCGGTTCCTGTCCGATTTCTTTTCCTTCGCATTCTTTAATAGCACTGTATTTCATTATAAAGTGTTTCTTGGAGGTTATATTTGATTGCTAATGTAAAAACTAGCCATTGCATTTTCAATGTATTTTATTAATAAGTAGGTCTCTGAAATATAAACAGAGGGAAATGATATTTTTCTTTCATACTAAAAAAATATATTGTGTATCTTGGAGATAGTATAAAAACTTTGAATCCTGGGAAAACAAAGGATTTTAAGGGATTTATAGAAAACCTAAATCTATCTATAAAGGTGCAGGCAAAAGATTTTAATAAAACAAAGAAACTCTACACAAAAATAATAACATTAAATAACTTAAAGGTTTATAAAATGTAAATGAATAAAACAATGTATGCTCTGATATATCAAAAGGAAGTACCTAACCACCTATGATTCATTGGGTATGAAGTGAAAGCTTCAGTATGCACACATCACACTATGCACTAACTCTGATAGAGTGTGAACACAAATAGAAAGGTGCACCAAAAACTACATTATTACTGTCACTTTCATATCTACAGTCTTACACAAAAATAATAATCTCAAGTAAATCAGCAGCAACAAACTTTAACAAACTTTTTACTTGATTTCTAAAAACTTACTTGGCAATTAAATTAATATATACCATAATTAATAAATGTTAAACATGATTAATATTCCTTTTTCCACTCCAAATAAAGGGTTACAACAACAAACAATAAGTAGGGTTTGAACATTCAATTCAGGTTTCGGACCTCCCACTTGACCTCATACCTGTTGAGTTATTGCGACTTTAAGAGTTAATTAGTTGAAAGGTTAACTAATTTGTGAACTCTGCTGTGGAATTGGCCAAAATTGTTGTAACCACCCCTGATAAGCTGGTACTCTTTCGCTATTCATTATAAAATGCTTTGATGCAGTGAGAACACCACCAAAAGTAGTGGTTGCCACACTCTAGCAATCGTTTTAGACAATTCAACACCTGATTAAAATCAAATTAATTTTTTGCACTGGTTTTTAAAAGTAAATTTTGTTGACATTTGACGTTTAATTGAAGTTTTTAAACATCAAACATGTTTAGTTGAAGTTGACCTTTTTCATATCGAAAATTTAAAAACTGGGAACTCATTGTTTTTCCGGGTAAAAGGTAACCTATGTCACGCTAATTCCTCAACTATACCCATGCACAAAACTGCATCATTTTTAACCGACTTCCAAAAAGGAGGAGGTTATCAATGGGGCTGGTATCTTTTTTTTTCTTATTACTCCGTTTCTGCGTAATTGAAGGACACAAACACACTTTCATTCAAAAGCACTTTGTAAACGTTTATTTGATTAAAAAATTATTCTATTCTATACTTTCACATTTATACTATTAGTTAGGATTTATGTATATATATATGACTAATATATATTGCATAGTTAATATTATAGTGACATAAAAATAGTGTAACTAGTAACAACAGTTATTTTTGCCCTTACATAACTGTTTTAGCAATTTTATAACACTGGAACCTAGAACTGGTTACCTTGCAACCAGTGGCGTGCACACAGGGTAGGCATAATGCGGAAAAATGATATAAAATGGAGAAAATCGCCAGTCCGAGGTATAAAAACTTAAGGGTAGGCTTTTTATAATTTGTACAATGCCTACCCTTAAGTTTTTTTAAATTTGCACCGAAGATTTTTTCCATTTTGTATCATCTGCCTACCCTGTAGTACATCCTGTGCACGCCACTGCTTGCAACAGATAATCTGTGTTCTTATGGCAGATGCTCTGACAATTTTATTAAAATATCACATAGGTTGACAGAAACTAGTTTTGCAATATATTTACTATTTTATCCTTATCTCTTTCTGTGATCTTGTGTAAAATTTTAAATTCCATTAAATATTCTAAGAGCTCTTTCTTCACTTCCCACATTCTAGTATGACTGGCATGCTTTTTATGACCTAAAAAGATGGAATGCTAAATTTTTAACTAATTAACTAGCTTTTGCTCGCGGCTTTGCTCACGTTAAGTTCGATTTTTCAAACCCCTATTTTACCCCCTTAAGGGTTGAATTTTTAAAAATCCTTCCTTAGTGTGCGCCTACGTCTTAAAAGGAACCAACTGTAAAAATTTCAAGTTTCTAACTTCAGTAGTTTAGGCTGTGCGTTGATATCTCAGTCAGTCAGTCAGGACTTTGAATTTTATATATATAGATTAAATACTAATGTTTAGATAAAAAAAGGCTTAAGAATAATTTAAGAACTCTGTAAGCAATTTGTGAAATATTTTGAATAAAGTTTATTTTCTAGACACAGAAAATTTTTTTGGAAAACTTTGTTTTACATGCAAGCCTTAAAATTAAAATATAACATGTCAAAAACACCCCACTTTTTGCAACATACACTTTTTGCACAATACAACATTTTCATGTCTAGTTGCTACAATATACTGTCATTATATATATATTTTTTTTAATTTTCAATCATATTTTTTATTTAGGCCCTAAAACTAAAATTCTTGCTTTAGTAGATTTATTGACTTCTGTTTCTGTTAAAAAAAACAAGGGCCAGGTTGGAGCCCGACAGGTCCAACGCGACGGTTCAAATCCCACCTGTACGGACTCCACGATTGTCGTATCGTCGCTTAGCTGCTAATAAAATTCGTCGTAAATCCTTAGTAATATTAAATGAGTAACGGATCGATGTGTGTTTTTGCACAGGTATGCTTGAGGATCTGGAGAGTGACAGTGGCAATTTTTTCTCCCGGAAAATCAATGAGTTCCCGCGGGATTTTCGAAAATTAAACCTACGCGGACGAAGTCGCGGGCACCAACAGGTTAACTATAAAATGAAAAAATTAAAGCATCATATTAGTTACGCAATCATATGATCAAACGTTGTCACATGTACAAAAGTTAGAATTCGCAAGCGAAAGTAGGTAGCTCAGACAGCTGACAGATTATTATTGAAAACAAGTCGAAAATACTTGAGCTTGTTAAAAATAATATATGTAACGAATTAATACAGTCACTCATGTGCACTGTCAAGTATAGATGACGTCCGAAACTTTCTCGATGCATATTTAATTTGTATTATTGAGAATTTCGAAGAGCATATTTTTAAAATTGAAAGTTAAAGTAGTAGATATTTTCCTTTAACAAAATGGGATTCTAAGAAGCGGAATACATACTTGGGTATGTAGTACAGTATCAAGCATAAGACTTAAGAACATACTTAAGAACAAAAGGTTCAATGGATTACGCTATGGAGATGCATCGATCCCAACGATAACTTCACATACATCCGTCGTTACGAATTCTTGCATAATATCACTGGTGGATTTGAATATTTTGGAGACATATTATCAAATTCATATATTTTATTACCATATAAAGAAATAGCCGCGTAAAAATTTTGTGTACTGATAAATTTTTTCTTAATAAACAAGTCCAGCTTACCTTTAACATTTAAGTATGAAAAAATTAATAAAAATAACATAAGGTCTCTAGTATAGTTCCTGCAATTCACGAGGGCGCGTGGGTCATGGTTGTGTGTGTGTCGTATAAAGGTATATAAGTGGGAGCGAGAGCTTGCTCGCGCCTGACCGCTCCCGTCTAGGCTCCTGACAGGCATACACTCTTACGCAATGTGCATGTACACGACATAACCACAAGTAAAGCTCACGCGTCCTCGTGAATTGAAAGAACTATATTAATACTTACGAAACTATTTGATAAGAGATCCTCCGTGATAAGTATTATTGATTTCTACTAACATTGAGTTCCAATTAAGTTTATTACTTTTGTATGTGTGTGTGTGTGTGTATTCACGAATTGAAGCGCTAAAATTTTCATTGATCGATGTTAGACCACATCATCACTTTCTATCAGGTGTGATAGTGGTCAAGCGTATGCCTATAATGTATAAAAAAGCCTATACAATATATATTATAACTTAAGAGTACTAATAAAAAAAGGTTAAAAATATAGCAAGGCTAAAAATATTTCTTCAAGTCTAAATCAATTATTATTTGTAGCGATTTTTTATCACATTCATTATTTTGTTATTTCATTTGCATAATTTAGTGACTTCTAATGCATCGCTTCTCGTGCTCGTAAATCATTTAGTTGGCGCCATAAGGCTGCTGAATCTCATGAATATTGCAGCATTCTTTGGTTTTAAAGGTGGTATGATAATGTTATTATTTCCTTAGATGCTATGCCGATCTCTTCCGATATCTTTGTTTGTTATATATATATAATATATAAAAATCAATTGCTGTTCGTGAGTCTGGCTTAAGGCCGCTGCATACATAACGTGCACGGGACGGGACGGGACGTGGATGGGACGGGACGTGGAGTTTTGGAAATATCGTTTCATAGAAAATGTAAACGACTGTGCATACGTCACGGAGCACGGACGGGACGGGAACGTGCCACGCGCGGAACGGGAAAAATATCGTCGGCGACGATGTTTAGCACGTCCCGTCCCGCGCGTGCCCCGTCCCGTCCGTGATTCCGCTGCGTATGCACAGTCGCCCCGTTCGCTCCGGAGAGCTAAGTAGTGATGTTTGTGTATTTACCTACCAAGCAAAAATGGACGAATGGAAAAACTAATCGAGTGTGTACGATCACATCCAGCTTTGTATAATTTTGCAATCTTTCTTTAATAAATGAGGGCTCAGCTTATTTTCCAGTAAAGCAAAACATTCTTTTGTCATGCGAAAATACTTATAAAATTGTGTCTCGTCATCCAAAAGTTCTTTGTAAAGAGTGTGGTATTCTCCTTCTTGTTCTCTTTTCTGCCATGTAGGATGTACAGAAAATCTTCTTTTCCTCTTGACGGCCGTAGCTTCTTCATCATCTAAAGCAATAGCAATTAAAGCCAATTCTTCAAATGAAAAATCCATCTTTCCTTGTTCACATCACTAGCACGTTAGTTCTGAGTTATTGCCACGTTGCGTATGCATTAAAAATTCCCGTCCATGTTTACTAACCACGTTCGGGCCCCGTCCCGTCCACGTCCCGTCCCGTCCCGTGCACGTTACGTATGCAGCGGCCTTTAAACTCAGGAACGGCTGAACCAATTTGAATATATTTTTTTGTTTTGTTCGCCTTAATACAGGGGTCGTAAAAACAATAAAATCACTTTTTTATTTTGTTTTCCCTGAACCCTAAAGAACAGTTAAAAAATCAAAAACTCAAAATTGGTAATTTTGTATAAGAATTATAACTTCGGATTACTTTTAATAGATGGCGGCAGTGAAGCCGCGGGTAAAAACTAATCTCTTCTAAATTTTAAGTAATCGATTGAGATTCGACTGAGAAACTAGCTTGTTAAATTTAACCATCCGTTTATATCCTGAGCAATTAATATTTCTCCTCAAGTCTCAATAGCCCATCGGTTAAAGATGCGGTCTGAAAACTGAAAGATTGACGGTTCGATCGCCACCCGTTGCAATTTCGTCGTACCCACTCCTATCACAAGCTTCCCGCTTATTTGTTATTAGTTTTTAATTTGATGATAAAATAAGTAAAGCTTTTCGTAAAGGTTAATAGGAGTTTCGACGGTCTATAATAGATGGCGCCATTTGCAAGATTGAACAATTATTAATATAAATTAGTTTATTGTAATTATTACATAGTAGAATTAATATTTTACTTATTCATCCTTAATTAATTAGTAATGATACGTTGTTAATTTAGACCGACATTAGTGCTAACTTCGGATGTTTATAATCTCTAAATTAAAGGTAAATCACCTGTGATTTTAAGCAGTTAAATATCACATGCTTCAGTGGGGAAGAAAAACATCGTGAGGAAACCTGTACTTTGAGAAGTTTCCATAATGTTCTCAAGGGTAGACTTATAGCCTTTTTTAAAGAGGGCCTACGCTCAGTAGTGAGCCTTTAATGGGTGGCTGATTAAGAAAGGGTAATTTAAACTAACCTAAATTGTATTATTCTTTTCATAATGTTCCCCGCGTAGAAGTTTACTGTTGAACTCCTGTATTTAATTTAATTTAGAGATTTTAAACATCCGAACTAGCATAATTGTTTTTATTGTATTCTCTAAGATACTTATGCCTATTATAAATGCGAAAGTTTGTTAGTTGATCAGTCTTTCAATCATGCAGTAAGAGGGTAGAATTTCGTGGGATAGTTGAGGGCTCAGAGAGTGACATAGGCTACCTTTTATTCCGGAAAAACAGGGTTCCCGTGGGATTTTTATGTCTAATTCCAAGCAAAAGCAAGTCGCGGGCAAAAGCTATAAGTAATATTATAATGACAATGAAATCGGTTCAGAGGACGCGCTACAATCTACAAAATTCATAACATACATTTTCCTGGATTCAAAATCTCAATTTATTTTTTGATTGAATTTTAAATGAAGCGAATCATGAAGGCATTCAATTCATACAGTCTAGATTGTATTCGTCCGAAGGTTTTTAGGTCATTCGGTCGAAACACTTATTCAAGGGTCGTTGGTAACGAAGTTTTTGATTATGATAAATGAAATTCTCCGTAAAGTTTTGTTGGTAAAATGAAATGATGCTGGCATTTGTACCTACTGCTTGTTTTGTGTTAATTTTTATTAAAACGTTATTTTGTTCAGGTTTGCTCAATTATTTTGTGACCTACATACATACAATCTAGAGCTTTTTATTTCATTTTAATGAGGAATTGTTAACTTACCTACTTCATTGTACCTTGTTTATAAAGTTCTACTTAAGTTATTTGTCTGGTGGGAGGCTTTAGCCGTCGCTAGTTACCACCCTACCGTCAAGACGTGCCGCCAAGCTATTTAGCGTTCCGGCACGATGGCGTGTAGAAACCGATTAGGGTTATGGGTTGAATCTACACTGCCCGAATCTTTCCAAGTTAGCCCGTTACCATCACAGACTGTATAGTCACTTACCACCAGGTGAGATCATCAAATTAAAAAAAAGAAATATCTATGTATGAGAGTTCTTCCTAAGGGTGTGTGAAGTCTATCAATCCGCATTTAGCCAGGAGGATCCCCATTCAAGAGATTTGTTGAATTGAGTGATTGAGAATGAAAAATTGTTCGTTCCGCAAAAATTAACTTATAGCAAGTTATAAGTGGGCATTAAATTATCAGCGACCTTCCAAAAAAAAAACCAAGTACCTACCTGGGTGTTTGCAGAACAATGAACCTTATCAGCAGAATGCTCTAAAGTGTGGTGACAAAGAGATTTGTCCTCGCATAATAATCAAAACTGCCGTGTTCCGCATATCCACAGTGGCCGTGCAAACAAGGCCGAAAAACAATTATACTGTTGATCATCTCCGAATTACAAACAGCCTAAAAGATTGTCTATCTCTAACTTTTTGTTTAGTTCCACTACATTATATGTACCTACCGCTCGGCCGAGTCATCATGGGCAACCCATCGCTCACTATTGAGCACAGATCTTCGGTCAGAGAATGGTTATAGACCATAGTTCACCGCGCTGGCCCAATGCGAATTGGCGGACATCTCACCATCGAGAACATTATGGGGACCTCTCAAGTGTGCAGGTTTTCTCACGATGTTTTCCTTCGCCGTTGAAGCATTTGATATTTAACTGCTTAAACGCACATTACTTCGAAAGTCTGAGATGCGTGCCCGGGATCGAACCCGCGACCCCCTAATACGAGACCCCACCACCAGGTTATCCCTGCTTCACTCGGCTGAGTGCGTGTAACATAAACTTATCTGTTCATGTGACGGCGTCGCTGGTGGAAAGTTTGTTATTGCAATTTAATTTTACGAGCAAATTGAAATTTATAGCAATGAACAGCACTCGCATTAAAAAGAACTGACAGCATCTAAAACCATGAATACTGGACAGCGGAATAAATAGCGGCTTTAGTTCCAGTTTTGTCCACTTGAACAGATAAGCTGGTGGCACTATACTGAACAGTATATTATCGCAACAAGCCAATTGTGGGGTAAAACTAACTCATGTCGAACCCTTCCCCCGTGCGTCTTCTCCACCTGATTCAATAAAATTCTGTCTTCAAAACTTCAGAATGTACCTAATACTTCCACTTCCTACTATGACGTGACTCAAGAATTCCATAATAACCTGTTAGTATAAACTGAAACCACAGATAAATTGTATCAAAATGCAAGAAAGCATTAACGGTCATCTATGAATGAACTATCTCACAATATAATAACAAAGAGATTAAATATCAATAAGTTGTCTTTTACTCTGATAAAATAAAATTATACAATAAACCACTTTCATACTTTCAACTAATTACATATTATGTAAGGTCAATCACAAACAATGTTATAAAATTCTATAAATCTTTTGCGTCAGGCAAATTGCTTCGCTTTCCTCCCAGAAGTTAGGTATCTTCAATTTTTTTACATTTTAAGTTAGCTAAGAAAAAATAGTAGGTATTAACTTTCTTACTGCGTATTTAAACATTCCTAATCTCTGTTATTAAAACAAACAGCAGGTCTTCAGTCTCCGTAAAACTGATGTGCTTACAAGGAAACTGTTCCTAGACAAACAGGCAAATTGTAAGACAAATATTATAATGGCGGCCGGCAGTGTTCCCACACTTTGTATGTAGCGTTCATGCCGCCTGGATACTTAACTAATAGCTATTCCTGCTGCAGCTTACTTAACGGTGTGCTTGATGACTTGAATAAAACTACCTATGGGCCAATAGCAAACATTTTATGGATCCTAAACATTGGAAAACATTCGACTCTTAAGCATGAGGTGTTAAAACTTCCGCTCGCACGCTTTTCCTAGTACATTTACCATTATTTATGTACATTATTATTAAATACAGTAAAATAAAATAAACACAGAGTGTGCTCTTGATAAACCGAATTGAATACTTAGAAGCCCGATGCCTGCGTAGAGTAATTTAGATAAACTTATACCTATGTTAGTCAACAGTAAGCTTACCCAAGTTACTAAGTAGGCAACTTGTAGCTTGGCCGTTTTTAAACAATTAAATATCACTTGCTTTAATTGTGAAGGAACACATCGTGAAGAATCCTGCAAGCCTGAAAGTATTCCATCATGTTCTCAAAGGTGTTTGAAGTTTGCCAGTCTGCTTTTGGACAGCGTGGTAAACTATGGCCTAATCTCGTCCCATTTTTAGAGGAGACTCGTATACAGCAGTGAGCCGACGAGATATTGATTCCCTAGTTAGTCTGACAAATTCACTCACTGGCCTTCCATTTATAACCGCAAACAGAAAAGATGAGGACCGGACAGAGTAGTGAGAAGGTTATAGTTACCAGCGCTTCGGAAGGCAATACGGGTACGTCCTTCAGCTATGAAGAATTCGTATAAGAAGACTTATAAAAACCATGTCTAAAAAAGTTAAAATGACCCTAATGAGCTTTCGTATAAGGAGGGTGCACGCTGATCTTGTTAGTTCTTCGCAAAAGAATTTTCCACTATAAGGGTAAACTCCGAAATGGGACAAGCCTTTGAAAACTCAAATAATAGTAAGTTAGTTGAGTTTCTATTTGAAAGAAAAAGTCAAATTAGTACGATTAGGTAGCTAGCTATAAAGTGATAACCCATCCTAAAATTCCGAATAGATATCATTCTGGACTGTTATCCTGCATGTTATCCGAGTAAATCTGTTGATATTTTTCCTTACATTACCTTGAAGTAAACGCGTTAAGTATATTTTCTCAGTGTAAATCAAGTATGTAATTTGATACTGCAAGTTACATATAAATTGTGTGTAAAAAAATATAATCACTCCCGCCTATTGTGTTGCACCAGGAAGGACAACCGGACAATCTCCTTTGTTTTATAGTGTCTGTTTAATTACATACAAACCAAAGGATGGATTCTCCATTTTATTATAGTAAAATCATGAAGATATCATAGTGTTTCTATGACAAAGGAAATGTTTTTGACGTATTAAAAACTTTGACAAACTCTACAATAGCAGCTCTGAACTTCTTCGGCCAAATCTCCTGAAATGAATTGAGCATTATCAAGGAGACTATAACAATGGCGTATTAAGAATATACCACTGCTATAATAGTTGGTGAAAAAATAGGCACACAGTCAAGCTAACCTGGCTAATATTATTAAAAAAGAAAATAGTTCTTTTGTTGTCTGGTATCTGTCCATTTTGCCGGATACTCGTTTTGTGTGGTGATTTATTGCTTTTTTCATAAAAACCAGTACTAATCAGCATTGACTTTATACACATAAAGCGTTTATTCATGGCATGCGCGCGCGCAATCCTGGAGGGGCAGGAAGTCGGCCGCTTCGCTGAATCGCACGACCGCGCCAACCGACATACGACACTTTACAACGCATTCTGATCAACCATTAGCAATAAATATTTGCATTCTGGGAGGCCGTAATAGCCAAGTGGTTAAGACTGCGCCCAAATTCCTGGGGACTCGGGCGCCTCTGACTTTTCGGAGCTATGCGTTTAAGCAATTAAATATCATATTCTTCAACGGTGAAGGAAAAGATCGGAAACAAGCTGCAAGCCTGAGAGTTCTTCATTCTTAATGTTCTCAAAGGTGCATGAATCTGCAATGGGCTTGCATACTGAACTATAACTCTTCTCTAAGAGAAGACCTGCGCTCAGTAGTGAGCCGTTGATGATGAGAATGGTGATTTGTATTCTCTATCCAGTTCAGTGGAAACTGATTTATGGGTGAACCTCGAAAGGAGGTGGGTTGATAAGGCAACAAAATCCGCCCCTCATACACTCGAAAAAAAAAGTTCCAGATTTCGACAAATTGTAAATGTATTTATATACTTGAAGATATAAACTTTATTTTAATATAAAGTTTAGGTGATAAAAAAAATAGTAAGTTACAGAAAATATTACCCAAAAAGAGAGTGTTTCTTTTACTTTTCTTACATTTTCATACATTTTAGTCGTTTTTTAAGCTTAGATTTAATATTTTAGAATGAGGCGCTCCATGAACCATGGTAAACGTAACTGATAATGATGCTCCTTTTTATAAGCTTTTATATGAGTATTAATTTATTTTGGTTCATGGAGCGCCTCATTCTAAAATATTAAATCAAAGCTTAAAAAACGACTAAAATGCATGAAAATGTAAGAAAAGTAAAAGAAACACTCTGTTTTTGGGTAATATTTTCTGTAACTTACTATTTTTTTTATCACCTAAACTTTATATTAAAATAAAGTTTATATCTTCAAGTATATAAATACATTTACAATTTGTCGGAATCTGGAACTTTTTTTTTCGAGTGTATGAGGGGCGGATTTTGGGCCTTATCAACCCACCTCCTTTATCTTGACCTACATAATAATCATGACATCTACCTATAAAGGATAATTTGTAGCTATAGATACTTAGTCATACTGATCTATGGCAGGAAAATGATTGGTTTTTCACGTATTAGAAGGTTGAAGGTGAAACCGTCAATTAGAATTTTCTAGACTGTTTTATTTGTAACTAGCTTTTAGCTGTGACTTCACTCCTGCCTTTTAAAAGTAATCCGAACTCTTGATTTCTATACACAATTACAAGTTCGCCAGCTCAGTTAGTAGTAGTAGAAAATAGATAAGGATTGCAATGATGTAGGTAAATATATAAGTAGTTACAAAAATAGCTCTGTCTATCGTTACTATGCATATTTTTAGCAGATTCTAGTAATATGTCCTCGCATATTGTACTTATTGCATGCGGGCGCGATTAAAGACCAATTCGCCCGCAGATTACGCTAATTTCATACACTTTATCAGTGAATGCAAAAAATACTAAAGGTACAAAATTGTACCTTTTAAAAATTAAATCTTAGATGACTTGTTAAGGAAGCTTGAACACGTAAGTTTTTTGCTAATATTATAAATCCAATAGTGGGCTTGTTTGTTGCTTTGTCTTTTAATCACGTAACAACAAGCAATGAATCCAAGTGGTTTTTGCATAGGTGTGGTTGAGAACTTTGAGAGTGCCATAGGTTACCTTTAATCCTGGAAATATAAGAGAGAGGCAAAAGATAGTTTAGTAACTAGGTATGTAGAAATTCTTATGTTTTTCATTAAACCTTCAGAACATCTGTTTTTCTAGCCCTTATCATTTCTTATTGATTTCAAAAAATTACAAATCTATTTAAAGGTTTTACATATATTGGTACACTAGATTTTCTGAAAAAGTTTCGAACTCTTTTGAAGTCTACACGAAATGGGAAAAAAGGTAGAGGTTCTTTGGAAAAAACACTCGGATCCTTATTTGGACGTCGAAACGGATAAGCGAACTGGATCAAGTGACCAAGAGTTGATACGTTAAACGTGCCACTAACGGCTTCCTGAAGCCCAGATTTCCCAGTAAAGATGTATTGCAGACACATTTGACGTAAAAACAGGATACGTAAGTTTACCGTCCTCTAAAGAGATGTAAACCTATTTATTCCATAGAAAAACCTGTATTTGATTAGACCATGTCCTACCCCAAGCCTATAACACCAATGGTGCTTAGACGATTGTTTCCTGTTTTATAATAGCGTAGCGTAAGATAATAAGATAAGCCTTTGATCTATGTTTTTGATCCAAAGTCACCAAATTGGACTTTAAAGTAAATAAATATCAATTGCTTCAGCGGTAAAGGAAACCACCGTGAGGAAACCTGCATGCCTAAGATTTCACCATTATGTTCTCAGAGGTGTGTGAAGTCTACCAATTCGCATTGGGCCAGCGTATGTAGACTATGGTCTATAACCCTTCTTGGAGAGGAGTCCTACGCTCAGTAATGAAACGTTAATGGGTTGGGCTCATAACGAAGATGATGAATTGGACGTCGATGAACGCTAAGACTTAGAGATTACAGATGAGCATGAAGTACAGCCTTGAGGCTAATTCTGTTGTACACAATCTGAATATAAACTAAACTAAATTAACCGCTCCAAAATCTAGCGATATCCTTTCAGGAGCATTATAAAAGGGGATAGAAGAGAACGGGACCGAGCTTTATACCTGTTAATTTATTTTAGTTTAGAGATGTGTATACGTGTGTGTAATTAGCCACAAAGCCCATATGCGCACAAAATCTATAGGAAGTACAGTCCTTCAAAAACGACCTCAAATAATTATTGTACATCAATTTTTACATTGACAAATTCGTGTCACAGTTGTGTACATATTATTATCTGAAAATATACAATTGTTTATATTCATTTAAATAGGATTATTTGCTTATAATACTTACTTATAAACAATGGAGGTGCTAAATCATATTACGTAATGAATAAATGATATTTTATGTTATTCTTGAAGTGCCATCTCCTGTCCGATGCTAGCATAATTAAGGCTATTATTTTATGCGATTATGTTTTATTATCTGTTGGCATTAAATGTATTGTTTGTATAATATAATAAGAGTTATGTATAATTAATTGCACTGTTGTATCTATCAGTTTATTCAGACAGATCAATTTATCTAGTCGTATAAGTTGAATTTGTTTACATACGTTCAAACTGCATTGGTTACGTAACATACATATTATAAAATCATAATATTGACGGCCTTTCACAAAACATCCGATGTTTAAGAATAAGACGTAAATAAACTGCATGCACCTATCTTAGATATATTCTATAGATCCTATCAAATGTGAGGACTTAAGCCTGAGACACACATAAACCTCGACGGAAATGTATCCTACACGACTTTTCTAAAAGTTTAAATGCAAAACGCTTCTGAAAAAAATGTTTGACATTAAAAATAACTTAACTTTGCCGGTATGGAAATCTAAATATAGTTTTAAGAAAACGTGATTTGACATCTCCAAAAGTTTCACAAAATTGACAAGTGGGTGCTCTATTCGTGCATTTGTAACGAACTACTGATTAGAAATCAAAATAATAAAAATCAATTACTGTTCGTCTGGCTAAAACTCAAAAACGGCTTGACCGATTTCAATAATTCTTTTTTTTTTTTGTTTTATTCGCCTTCATATAAGTTTATAAAGAAGAATATGGATATCCCAAAAGAAAAGGTAAAAGTCGACAAAATCAAAATTGGTAATTTTATATGTATAGGAATTACCACTTCGGGTTATACTTTTAATGGATGGTGGGAGTGACGCCGCGGGAAAAAGCTAGTATTAAATAAAAAGCGGATGTCACCTTTTTTTTGTAAAAAAAGCACTGTCTCTTGCAAAAGCCTTTTCACAGTTACACGCCGCGTCGCGTTTCTGTTGCGTCGCGTTGTTTGTTTCAGCCTTTAATACGTATACAAACGAGTTGAGGCGGTCATTGGCTTGTTGCATAAGCCACGCGTTCACGCGTTAGGGCGGATGATCTTCACGTCTGCTGATAAGTAGGGTTCTAGGGCCCTTAAGTTTGATTTGAGAGAGAGCAGCGGCCGAGATTGCGCGCAATTAAGGTCACTGCAGACGACTGTCGCGTGCGAACGTTGCCCCTGTTCGCGTCGGCTAGACAAACTGCATCTACGCTGTGACTTCACCGCATTTACATATCCGAAATTAAAGTCGTTTAAAATTCCTCATAATAATTTCGAGTTTCCAAAATTTGTTCTAAAACCGACACACAGAAAGATCGTGAAGAAAAAGTAAAAAACTCTCCAACAATGCACAAGATATTTGTTTTCACACAAGTTTAGTTTAAAAGCTTAAAAACTGTTACACCATTATGGGAAATTGATGGGAGATTGTTCGTGTAATATGTAGCCAACCGGATCGTAATAACTAATGTACATCAAAATACATCTTATTAATCAAAATCGGCTTAGTAGTTAGAGCTCTACGGTGGAACATACATAAATAGACACATAAATAGTTTTTAACGAAATAGAGAAAGTCTTCACCTTCCTTAATTAAGCATCGAATCGATGAGCAAAAGGGCATATGGTATGATAAAAAGGTCTAGAACATTGGTATGTTATAATATCTTTTCATACATATTTTCCCTGCGATAGACAAATTAATAGTAATTTTATTTACATAATTTAATTAAAGGGTGCCTGAGCTGAGTTGTAACTTGTATCAACAGTAATAAATAAATGGTTCTCGAATTTCATTTACTTAGTACTTAATTAGTGCTTGAAGTCTTACAAGTAGTAATCCGGTCGCTCCGTGGATCCGCCCCGTCGCCAAGCAAATGATAGCTTCCCCCTACCAGAGATTAGTTAAAATAGGTATAGATTGCTAACTTCGTACGTTTAGAACAAAGCTCGCCTAAATCTTTACCTAACATTATAAATGTGTAAGTGTGCTTGTTTGTTGTTCTTTAATCAACCAAAGTGATTTTTTGCATGGTTATAATTGAGAGCCTGGAGAGTGTCATTGGCTACCTTTTATACCGTAAAAACAGAGGGCCCTTGCGGTTTTTCTAAAAACCTAACACCACGCCGGGGGCAAAAGCTAGGCTAGTTATTATGTCTTTTAAAATATGTTGTGACACCTACCCGATATTTAATACTACGCGATGATTTAAAAAACTATGCTCTAAAAACCAAGTCATATGGCTTTATAATATACCTATTTCTCCCAAAAATAAAAAAATAAATATATAAACAGACTGGAACTATAAAATACGATATTTTATTGAATTTCACCAATAAAACAGATAATAACTATAGCAATCCTATTAACGCCATCTAGGATCAGTTTAAGCGGGTTTTTTTTTTAAATTTTAAATATGAATAGCGGGCAAACAAGCAGGCGGGTCACCTGATGTTAAGTAATATGTTGCCGGCTTTTCAGGAATTTATTGGTCCACCCCTTGAATAACCCCATATTGTAATTAAGTGATATTTAACTTATAATATATGTTTAAGTGATATTTGACTTATAATATACTCTATATAGAATAGAGTTGGCAATCTATTTCTTCTCACTAATCTCTGCCCCAGCTAATGGTGTAAGTGTAGGGGAAAATTCACATCGCACGCGCAGACGAACGATTAAGCACCGCTGGCGCCACTGATGTATTGCCCACTTTGAGTTACGGATATGTTTGCAGTGGAATTATGTTATCAATCTCTACTCTACAATGTTGGTTATACCCATAAAGATAAACTAGAAGTACATAAGTGCGTAATAACGTTATGGAAGTATCGATAAAAATCCTCAAAGCTCGGTGGGTATTTCGGCCTCCCTTTCAAAGGGTCCAGGGTTCAATGCCAGGCGCGCATCTCTCACTTTTCGGACTTGCTTTAATGGTGAAGAAAAACATCGCGATTAAATCTTCATACGTTTTCAATACTTCATACGTTTTCAATCTATTGAACGTGCTATGACTTAGCTCGAACTTAAGATAGAGTTAAAACGAGACATAAATATGATCTGACATAAATCTGTCTCGTTTTAACTCAGTCTTGAGTCTGAGCAGTGAAAGTTCGGTCTATAGATTTCAGCAGTTCGCTAGACGACCTTAGCCCTGTAGTGAACCAACGAGGGGTTATGATGAATGAATCCTATTATCCTACTAGCTTTTGCCCCCGCGACTTCGTCCGCGTGGAATTAGATTTTGGGGTGGAATTTTCAAAATCTGTGACACACGTACTTCTTTATTTTTACCTGAAAGCTCAAATACCAACTTTGATGGAAACAGCTTGAAAAATGACGGAGTTTCATATAAACTTCCATCCCCTATTTAAACCCCTTAGGGGTGGAATTTCCAATAATCCTTTCTTAGTGTGCGCCTACGTCATAAAAGGAACCAACTGTAAAAATTTCAGGTTTCTAACTTCAGTAGTTTAGGCTGTGCGTTGATATCTCAGTCAGTCAGTCAGGACTTTGTATTTTATATATATAGATAGATTAGTATTATAAATGCGAAAGTTTGGATGTATGGATGGATGGATGGATGTTTGTTACTCAATGAAATACAAATGAAGCCATAGGTAGGTATAAATTCCGTTTACAAACCGCGAATTCTTTAATGAAAGAAATATTATATCTCACCATTGCTCATCTTTAATAATGAGTAAACTAATGACAGAAACTGATATCTTTGGGAAAATAACGTATTATTTGTTAAAATTAACAAGAAAACGTGATCGTCGAGTAAATGGAACGTGACTGTAACTGGAAAAACAATAGGGCACAAATATTGACTTTTGCTATACCGACTACCTACTTACCGATTTAATCAGGTATTAACTGTATTAAGTGTTAATTACATAATATCTAAATATATAAAGGGAAAAGGTGACTGACTGACTGATCTATCAACGCTCAGCTCAAACCACTGGACGGATCAGGCTAGGCATACAGATAGCTATTATGACGTAAGCATTAGCAAAGAAAGGATTTTTGAAAATTCAACCCCTAAAGGGATAAAATAGGGGTTTGAAAAATCGAACTTAACGTGAGCGAAGTCACGGGGAAAGCTAGTGTGCTCATGGCGTTGATATTGTTAGTAAAATACTAATTTAATTTGATTGAAGTCTACAATTTTATTGTTAAAATTAAGTCGAAGGAAAGCAGAAGATTTTATTGACCTTTCAAGAACATTGTTAGCAGTTTTAGTACTTACTATGGCGTAGCTAATTAATTAAATAGTTTTTTTAATTATATCGACTACCTATAAGATTAAACATAATTGTCTTTACTTTCACGTACGATCTTAGTGGCGCCGACGTCTGTACAACCTACGATTATTTTTAGATTAGAAATGGGCTCAACCGCTTTACGTAATTGAACAAGTCGCATACGCGGCAAGATCCTGAGTGTTCGCTTCTAAATATAGGCGCAGAGGTGGTGCGCAATTATACCTTATTATCGCATGTTTCCACTGGAAGGCAAGCCGCTTCTTGCCACAGTTATTAGTTGTTGCATTTTCTTTAGAAAGTGTCCAGATGTGACGAAACTGAAATGAGCATGTTGAGCTGTTTGCAGAATGACCGGAGAGCAATTTCCCTTGCATTGACGACTTTGTAATGTCGCGTGCGTGCCGTAGATAACTCCTAGACAGCATTCAATGACCCGCATTGTAAACTCCTGAAAATTAGGTCAAACCCTCCGCAGTACAGCGCGACATGTTATGTTCTAGTGAAGTTTGAATATTGCAGAGTTTTATTCATAGGTAACTCCAGACATATTTATGTAGGTATATCTTCAATCCGAACATACACACATATTATATCCGAAAAGTCTTCGGATATAATATCCTGACACGTTCGCTAGTATAGAATATAGCATGGCGTTTAAAAATTCTCTTTAATTAAAAAGACGACTAAAACGCCACTATAAAGTATGCCTATAAAATTTGAAGAGTTCCCTTGATTTCTCCAGGATCCTATCATTAGAAGCTGACCTGATGACCATTGGACCACCTGTGATGTTTAAGTAAATGTTATAAATACATTACAGTATACCCTTTCAAGGAAAAGATTTTACAACTAATCCACACGTCCTTGAGTAATGGGGAACATACCCAAAGATTTCGATAAATTGAGAACCTCTTCCTTTTGTTGAATTCAGTTTAAAAATAAAACTTATTATCATCATCTGGACCATAATAACGAACCTACTATTTTTATAAGATGTTTAAAGAGATTGGTACATAATCACCCACGCACCGAAGTTCCGAACCGCACGCGCCCAATGCCCATGTCACGGTCGATTTTGTATAGACGAACGCCAAGACCGTGAAAACGTATTGACACACATTTTATCTGGTACAGTCTGTGGCTGAAGTGCCTGCAAGTGATGGCACTTTCAATTATCACTGCACTGTGGCAACCGCCCACGTCCAAATTATTATTGAACATTTTAACTGCAGCTTTTTTTCACTATGACATCGAATACTTTCTCTTATTACCAATACTAGCTTTTACCCGTGACTTTGTCCGCGTCGAGTTAGGTTTTAAAAAACCACTCGGAAATTGTTTTTTTTTTTCGGCATAAAAGGGAATCTATGTCACTCTTCAAGTCCGATTCTATACACATAATGTAAAAATCACGTCGATCTCTTGCGCTCCGTTGCTGCGTGATTGAAGGACAAACCAACGAACAAACTCACTTTCGTATTTTATAATATTAGTAGGTAAGGATTTTGTCTTGCATGTAATATCTACAATCTCCACTGCGGCTGTCATTCGACGAATTTTCACTGTCTTATTATAATATGTCACACGTAGCTAATCCTAATTAAAAATTCAGATATTACTCGACGTCGCATTGCAAATCAATAACCGATTAACAATCACATGTGATTTTAGTTGGCAGGTACATAATGCAAAAAATCCCAGCGATTACCTCGGGGCCGATCAGATCCTGGTACCACCAGTCGCCCATCGGAGGAGTGATGTAAAAGGCTTTCAGTGAATCGCAAGCTTGTACGTTTCCGTTGGCCCAGTTATGATTAGAAACCTCCGCGGTGAAAATTATATTTTTTGCGAGCTGCCAATTTTATATTGGTAATGAACCGACGCATACGCGAGATGCGAATGCGACATCCGCAAGTGAGAGTTTCGCAACCTCCAAACTGGAATGTGTACCGCGAAACACCCATGTGTAATTAACTTTTTTTTTTTTTGTTAGACATTGACACCTCCGCTGTTAGTTGCTAATGTAACAAATACACGCTTCAATTTTTATTAGTAAGCAGTGGTATTTTACCTATTGCATTTGTTGATTACATGTTATATGCGAAATGAGGAAAAATCGACCAAATAACTTTTTAATAATTGCCAAAATAATAAAGGAAGGCTTGTTCAATTTTGATTCGCTATAAATAGAAAATGGATTGAAAATAATTTTCCTTTTTTAGTTTTGTTTGGAAATATTTGTGTAATGTTGACTTTGTGTACATCATGATGACAATATTTGAGAACATCATGGAGTTCTTCATGATGTTCTCAAAGGTTTTCTGAGGCATGCAGGTTTCCTCGCGATGTTTTCCTTCACTACGCAAAGCGAGTGATATTTAATCTATATATGTATATAAAATTCAAAGTCCTGACTGACTGACTGACTGAGATATCAACGCACAGCCTAAACTACTGAAGTTAGAAACTTGAAATTTTTACAGTTGGTTCCTTTTATGACGTAGGCGCACACTAAGAAAGGATTTTTGAAAATTCAACCCCTAAAGGGGTAAAATAGGGGTTTGAAAAATCGAACTTAACGTGAGCAAAGCCACGAGCAAAAGCTAGTTTAAAGATAAGTTAAAGGATTCGAAACCCAGATCTCCTGAAAAGGAGGCCAAACTTTTAACCACTGGGATCTAATATCCCAGTGGTTAAGTTACTGTATCAGTAGCATTAGTGCCATCTATTGGTCCACGAAAGCTATTTAATTAGACCGCGACCACGGTGATGCTTACATTGCATCGCCTCAGAGGAAACGCCTCGCGCGAGCTAGGTCGTTCATCGACCCGCGCCGCCGCTCCGCGGTTAGCGATTGTTTATACACCTCCATTATCCAAACAATGTTTTGCTACTTCGTGACATTCCTTTGTAATCATTTTGAAATGTAGGTTAAGGCTCCCCTTTCGTGTAATCTTTTTGAACGTATTGTTTTCGCTCTCATGGTTTGGGATTACCTTATCCTTTGCCCGTGCAAAACAGATGTTTTCTTAGGTATTTTGCAACTGTACGGTTGCGAATCGATAAGAACGGTTTGTGTTCGGATGAAATGCTTTTGACGGATATTTGTTGTTTTTGTTTAAAAGCTGTGTCCGTTTTATAGAAATATTTTATTACGCTTTGATTTTGTTACCCATACAAAAGAAGCTTTTATTTCCTGCCATGTATACATATATACATATATGACATACTTCACAGTAACACTAAATGATAACAGGTAAACAATATTAAATTAAATTAGAATGCCGGAGTCAAGTTAACAAGTTAATAAATGCGTTATATGCTTTGAGGAACATTGGAACACAAAAATAAAGCTAATTCTATATGTTAAATAAGTAAGTTACGACAAAACCAAAATATAATAAGACCCAAAATATGAATTATTTTTTAACAAAAGTTAAGCTACATTGAATAAAGAGTCTGTACAATGTTACACCTTCACCTTGCTTATTTACTAAAAATAAGATTAAAAAAGCTTTATTTACACTTTAACATAAAACTTAATTTCATACTATTTCATATACTCAGCTATTAAATTATAGAGATCATAATTACCGGTGAACCATTACAACATCACGAAGAAATCAGCCCCATCAGTACAAAACAAAATAAACTGACGCATTCCCTCTTCTATAGCCTATTTTATGAAGCGTTTGGGTGCAACAAACTATTCATTAGCGTTTTATTCTTAGAACGGATAGCCTTGGTTGTGTTCAATAATTGTCTATTTTCTCTATCTTCTAAAGGCTCTAGCAAGATATACATTGTTTAGTTTGGTCAGAGATTAGTATGAAGAAGTAGATTGCCAACTCTTTGTATAAATCAAATTACATTAAAAGCGGTCGTAGATGGCGTTACTATACTTGCAAGTTTGGTATATTTAATTGTAAAAAATCGATGAAATTACGTTTTTTTTTTCTGGTTTGTTTTTTTTTTGTTCTTTTTTGTCATAGTTTCATATAATTTTATAAATATTCTTATAATTTTATTAATTTATAAAATTTTCATATTTTTAGTGTTTAAAATATTCTTCGTGTAGTTGTATTGTATTCCGGTGAATGGCGTAACATCTGAAAGTCATATAAAAAGATTTACGCGAGCATCGTTCTAATGTATGACGCTAGCCGTCTATTCTTTGACTAATCTCTGGCTCAGTGGAGACACTTTGTGCTATTTCATCGTATTTTAAAGCTTTAGCCTAAAGAATGCTAGATTTACGCGAGCTTCGTTTGTTCGTTATGTATGACGTTAGCCGTCTCTTCTTCTTTGACTAATCTCTGATTCAGTGGAGACATTTTGTGCTTTTTCATCGTATTTTAAAGCTTTATCCTGGAGGATGCTAGATTTACGCGTGCTTCGTTCGTTCTTTCTGTATGACGTTGTCGTTAGCTATCTATACTTCTTTGACTAATCTCTGGATCAGTGGAGACATTTTGTGCTTTTTCATCGTATTTTAAAGATGGAGCCTGGAGAAAGTTAGATTTAAGCTAGCTTCGTTCGTTCGTTACGTATGACGTTAGCCATCTATTCTTCTTTGAATAATCTCTGGTTCAGTGGAGACATTTTGTGCTTTTTAGTCGTGTTTTAAAGCTTCAGCCTGGAGAATGCGGATCGCAGGACACACGCAGGCGCCGACCAGTCGCGCCGCAACTTTCTACGCTCGCGTCTATAACACTCTTAAACCGTAATCTGCGGATTGACGTACTTCGAGAACGTTACGACAGGCAAATTAAATTGCACATTACCTTGCTAATAATTTCCAATTCGCGAGTTTATTGGAATCCATAGCGGGCCGATGATTTCGAAGGGCTTTGTTGGGGACTATCTGTATGGTGAGGATCGAACTCGCGACAAGCGAATGTCTCAAGTGAGAGGTTTACGTAGAGGTTTTGTAGAGTTTCAAGTTGGCTTGATATTTTAATAGAATATTGAACTAAATTAAATTGTACTTATTTGAGGACCCGCAGAGTGACATAGGCTATTTTTTATCCCGGAAAATCCAAGAGTTCCCACGGGATTAAAATAAAAAAAATCCACGCGGATTAAGATCGCGGGCATCATCTAGTCTTAAATAAATCTGAAATTTCACTTTTGTCGTCTAAAGACAGATCAACTAATGAATGCATCGATCTGAGAGTTGAGATGAAATCAGCTATTTAATTAGATAGGAATAAATAGGAAAAGTTTCACTCAATAAAACAAAATAATCTTCACATTGCAGGTTCGTAAAATCTTGATGCAAATTTATACTTATTTATTATTATTAATTTACCTTATCTTGTCATTAACTTATGCGTGGAAAACCCTAAACACGAAAACGAGCTAAACCACACTGTTTCCCAAGTATGTTAGAGTTTATGATCTGAGTAAAGTTTTGCTTTTAATAGTCGATAATAATTATTATTAATACTTGGGGCAATAATAATAACTGTATATTATTTATACCGCCCAATGTTTTTATACGTCATATAAAAAGGTTTTGAGTCATTCCTTCCGATAGTAATAACTTTAGAGAAAGTGCAAATTCGATTTACTCCGTTGCATTACCAAGTACGCGAAAATGTTAAATGGTTGAAAAAGTGATAATGTGCATTTGTTTACAATGCTTCTTCTGTCTTAGTAGCTGCTTGATTGTATGAGTTTCCGTGGCAGAACGAAATCTTTAGTATGTTGGTGAACATATACCAACTCTATATAGGGTACTATTGCTACTAGCTGATACTAGTAGGAACATTAGACAATCATCGCGGACGAAGTCGCGGACATCGTCTGTACCTAGTAGCTTACAAAGATCTTCAACGTGTTAGTAAGTTACTATAGAGAATATGAAATAATCATAACGTAACACTATTGATAAACTAAAGAAAGACTGCATCCTCTTCCGGTACAGTACTTTTCGTAATTAAATCAATATTTTTATCTATTTTTATGAAACACCGAATGTATCTGAGATTGCATAACATAGTTTTAAATATCTATAAATGATCAATGTACAGAAAACGGAACTCTAGCACACGAATCAATATATACTTCACTAGCTTTTGCCCCCGCGACTTTGTCCGCGTGGAATTAGATTTTGGGGTGGAATTTTCAAAAACTGTGACACACGTAGGTACTTCTTTATTTTTAACTGAAAGCTCAAATACCAACTTTGATGGAAACAGCTTGAAAAATGACGGAGTTTCATATAAACTTCCATCCCCTATTTAAACCCCTTAGGGGTGGAATTTCCAATAATCCTTTCTTAGTGTGCGCCTACGTCATAAAAGTAAAAATCCGTCCAACTGTAAAAATTTCAAGTGTCTAACTTCAGTAGTTTAGGCTGTGCGTTGATATCTCAGTCAGTCAGTCAGTCAGTCAGAACTTTGAATTTTATATAAATAGATTGGTTTGCATAAGTTTGAATATTATGAATGAACAAAATAAAATCGTCACCGATCATCCGTTACAGAGTGGTCTAACAAGATCCAAATTATGTAATACAACGTTTGTAATGTATTCGCTAAATATTTGCTAAGACTTTATTAGCTCGCTAAATTCCTTGATGCGCTGGATGTGTTACTTTGTATATCAAATGGTCGTGTCTTTAATTACACCTAAAAGCAATAAAATAGGTATACAGTTGACTGGATACAAACGTGATAACTATGTAAGAATAAATTGCCTAATCGTTATGCAGTAGATAAATATTATGTAATATATCCCAAAAATTTTTCCCAATTGAAAATCCCAATTTATCTCAAGGCCAGATGCATTTCGCTTTAATCTATAATAGGTTAAAGAGTAGGTAGTAAAGAGTAGGTAACTAATTGTACTGGCTACTGACGAATTTTAACTTTAGCATTAGCATTGTTTCTGACGTTAAAAGAGTTTTAATTGGAGAATAAACTGAATATCTGCAAGATTAAAGGCTTCAAAAAGGGCCCAATTACTACAATGTTTCAAATAATACTAGGTTCCGACAAGGATGGCGCACTAACCGCTAAGAAAACAAACATCCCCTTGCAAAAGAAAGAAATATAGAAATGTTTTAATTGATACAAGCTTACGGTAACATCATTAATCCATACACGACGGAGCCGTATTAATTGAATGTGAAGCGTTATTATATGAAGAGAAAAAAAGGTGAGCGTCGTGAATCGACCGCTCGGGTGCCAACTCCTGGCGCCAACGTCGCGGCGTTGGCGGTTTCCACGAAATTACTGTGCAAGCACAGCGCACCGCCGACATGAATATGCGCTGACCGATCAAGAGTCATTAATACGTTAGCCTTACCACTGCCTGTCAAAATTGTTTCCACTAGAAATTGTTTTAGCGGAAGAATATTCAATAGGCGTCGATCTATAACGCTTAGAAGCGCAATACTGGATGAGGTAGAGGTAAGCCTTTAAATGCTAACTACACAGTATTCCAGCCTTAGTACTCGAGGTCAAAAACTTGAGAAAATGTTAATTAACGGTCTCTGAACAACATCCCAAAGTTTCATTAACTTCCGACCTTTTTCACCCTGTCGACTGGACTAGTCAATATACTTACGAATTCTTCGTAGGCCGATGTATTTTCAAGTTCAGGAAAATTTTCCGTGAATACAATACAATACTTAACTACAATTTTATGCTGTTTCAAGAAATCGTCCGTGCTTATAATTTATTGATTTTATTGCATTTAACTTTCAAAAATATGCGCTGAACCTATGAAATTCTCTATTTATCTACATAGTTCGGTGTATCAAATGAAAAATCATTCCTCGGTTTTAAAAGCTTCACTTTCTTTGATCACAAATCACAATTCACAAGCAATTCACATTTTTTTATAAGGCATTTTCCTTATGCTGACTTTTGGGAATTTACCCGCCTGTTTGTTTACTGTCAGAACATTTGTAGGACCTTGTCAAAAATATTCGCAGAATCTGTGTATTTAATTATTTATTTAAAAAGGATGATTGACGTAAATCTAACAAGAATACCAAAGGTCGTGACTAAAAACGTTCAAACATATCTGATATTCTAGGCATTAAGTATAAATTACTGTCTAACGCCTATTTCACTTCAAGCAAGAAGAAGCGTTACTTTAAAATATTAGCGTTTAGTGTAGTTCAGCAAGTTAGTACAACTGAGCTTGCAATTTTATATCAGTGGGTACGACAAGAGTCTGAGCCATCAGTGTCGTTCTCTAATCGTTGCAAAACATTTAAATTACGTGACCAAAACATTTAAATTACGTGATCATTTTTAAACTCTAAAAGTTTATATGGAAAATCAACAGAAAGAATTGCATTCAAAAAATTGTAGGTTAAAAATTAGCAATTTTTCGAGTACTTTGCATCCAATTTATCCTTCAAGTAAGCAATAATATGCTTATCTGATCAACTTTTACGAGTATGTAGTTTAAGTAGCGATACCTTCCTAACTTTTCCCATATAAACCTTGTCAGTTAGAAATGTTCAAAACCAACAGTTAATTAAACCAATTGTCTTATTTGTGGATAGTATCCGATTGTCCATGGAAATTTTTGGACACGGTCATTGACAACGAAAAGTCTAATTTAGAATCAATGTAAAGGAACTAGTGAAGAACTTGACCTACAAGCAAGGTTGTCGGAACGTCTTACACTCTACATAAACAATAACTAGTCAAATGCGAGTCAGACTCGCATACGAAGGGTTCCGTACCAAAAAATAGAGTCATACCTTTGTGTAGTTTCAGTAGCACTACCTACACACTTTTCCCATACATATAAACTCTAACAAAGTTTGAAAAATTCAAAATGATTTATTTCATGTACCTAGGCCAGCCTGTGGCTTAATATTTACGAGAAACAAGACTAGCCGATACCCGCGACTTCGTTCGCGTTGATTAAGGTTTTTTATTCTCGCGCGGACTTTCTTATTTCCCGGGATGTGTTATTCCAGACTAGAATCTATCTCTAACCAAATTTCAGCCAAATTGGTTCAGTCGTTGCGACGTGATTGAATAACAAACATACAAACTTTCGCGTTTATAATATTAAATCGGATTAAAATGATGACAAATAATAATTAAGACTAACAAAAGCAGATTTCGGCAGAGGTTCGGAAAGCAGATTGTGAAATGTTTAAAAATCAACGGTTACCTAATCCAAATGTTTTGCTTGTGGATGATTGTCCATGAAAACTTCGTACACGGTCATTGACAACGAAAATTCCAATTTGTAATCAATATAAGGAACTAGTTGAGAACTTGACCTAGAAGTATCAACTCATAAAAAAACGCTAAAACCCTACCTAAAGCCGTCTCCAACCGCCCCTATAACGGCCCCTGTCCTCACATCTAAACCTATTATACCACAACACGTCAGACAAACCACCATCTGAACGTGAGGGTAACTATCAAATATATCTAAGTAGGTATTTAATCAAATACACTCATCTAAACCTATGGGTAATATATATTCGATTAGGGTGTGATTGCTATCACTACCCGTCAATCAAATACCACGACCTAGACGCGGGAGCATCCAATAGCCGTATGAGTCTCTGGAAGAGACTGAATTAATAACGTCCAAAGCGCTGTATTTATACTAACGGCGCGGCACCAGACCGGCGCCTACATCGTCAACAAAGTCAAACTACCTACTACTAGTTTTATCAAACCACCTTCAATACAATAAAGTTGTATATCTTTACTATTTCAATATTTCGCTAACACGGCCATCCTACATGGTGACCGCCCCGGGCACACCACGAGTCTCATCAATCATTCTACACTCATCGGAATATTTCATCATGCGACCCCAGAATTCAATCAACATGACCATCCCACCTAAGGGAACTAGCCAAACTTAGGAGACAGATGTGTCATCGTTGAAAGTTGGTGAAAACTGTCCATCATGCGACCCCGGAACTCATTCAACATGACCATCCCACCTAAGGGAACTTGCCAAACTTAGGAGACAGATGTGTCATATTGAAAACCACTTGCACTTAAAGAACATTTAGCTCACTTAAGTGTTCGTTCTCAAGCTCGGGCGCTCGCAATCCAATGTGACGTTCTTCATTCAAATTCATTTATTCATTACTTAAACTGTGCAACACAAAATGTCAATGTCCATGATGCAATATTCCTTATCAACCCTTTTTTTTTTTTTATCACTGCTCGGTCTAACCTGACTTTATCTAATGATCCAAATAAGCAATTTCTCACGTTTTAATTTGCCTGATTTTAAACTGACAAAAACTTTATTTGGAAAATAATAATTGAACTGTGAACGCGGGCATACCACTTCTGATATCAACTCATAAAACAAAACGCTAAAACCCTACCTAAAGCCGTCTCCAACCGCCCCTATAACGGCCCCTGTCCTCACATCTAAACCTATTATACCACAACACGTCAGACAAACCACCATCTGAACGTGAGGGTAACTATCAAATATATCTAAGTAGGTATTTAATCAAATACACTCATCTAAACCTACGGGTAATATATATTCGATTAGGGTGTGATTGCTATCACCACCCGTCAATCAAATACCACGACCTAGACGCGGGAGCATCCAATAGCCGTATGAGTCTCTGGAAGAGACTGAATTAATAACGTCCAAAGCGCTGTATTTATACTAACGGCGCGGCACCAGACCGGCGCCTACATCGTCAACAAAGTCAAACTACCTACTACTAGTTTTATCAAACCACCTTCAATACAATAAAGTTGTATATCTTTACTATTTCAATATTTCGCTAACAGAAGCGAGGTTGGATTTGTGAGATTTCACACTGTAAACAAAATTGAGTCATTTTTAATCGCATTTCACAATTTTGTTTGTTTCGAAACCAAACGAATTCTAGGTAATCAGAGATAATCATAATATAATTAATTAACAAGTGAAACGGAGTCATTTTGGATTCATGCATCGATAACGATCGAAATTGCTTCCGATGTATCTCTGTCAAGCTGTCACAGTGCCTTTAAAGCTTTATCATAATGACCTAAAAAGCTTTGGATATTCGAATTTTCGCAGGTAAATCAGATAATTTTGGCATTTCAACAATAAAGAATAAATCAATATACGCAGCCGAGTTACTTTATACAGAAACAAACCAGTCATAAAACATACACTTATTTAACGGTTGTAAATGTAGCCTACATTTATTTTGGTCAATGGGTGGGCTGAAACTCAAACCAATGTCAAGTTCGAGAGAAATTTTTCTTGGCAGGTGTTCCTGAAAACATTTAAGACGGAAAACTGTGTGTGATACACGTAGCAAGTTAGCAACCACAGTATAACACGCTCATCTTAAGTTTTTGCACAGTTAATATTACATTTCAAAAACTCATTAACAGTTTTATCTTGTCCTGTTGACTTACTGCAAAACAACTATTTAGTTCAAATTGGAGCTTTTAATTAAGAATAAGATCAACCAATTCTTTTAATCTAAACGACTGTCTCCTCAACTCCCTATTTTGTGCCTCTTCAGGCCACTGCTTCGGCTGCTGTCTTTAATCTTGTGTATTAAAGAGAATTGACACTTGAGGTATTTTTCCTGTGGCCGGGTCTTACCAAAATTCCGCTAAACAGAAAGCTGTTCTTCGAAGCCGCTCGCTCGGATCTTGTTAGCACTCATATGCAACGACGTCAATAATATTACGCATTATATTCCGTTGCTCAGTGCTTGCTTTAATCCTAACTGCTTGTCACCTATTATGTTAGTGAACTTGACCTTTTTTATATACCTACCTAGTACCTACGCACACTGTGAAATTTTTCCCAAAATCGGACATCCGTTTTTTAAGATACTAAACGAAACTTTAAGCTTTTTTTAATGCTAGAGTAGAACACCCAGAAGTTAATTCTGTTTAGAACCGGAGTTATAATTTTTTAAAAAATTTTTTATGGTTACCAGAAAAAAACTAAGAAATGCTGTAACTTTCTATGTAACGAAAGTTTTTAAGTTTCAATTATAGCATGCTATAAAATCAATTAAGTGCTATTTTTGGAAACATATAATTAATTTCTAAGTGAACAATAAAGGAAGATATGTTTTTTTTAAACTAATTTTGAAATTATTTTTTTTCTCATCTTTGTATAGATATTAGCATCTAATTTTCACATATTGTATTTATTAGTGCTATGTTAACCCGCCTGTATAATATCAGATACGTAACACTTAGGACCTCGGAGTAATATTTTTTTTTAGAAAATTCTGTATTTTCAGAAAAAGGCGAAATAAAAGAATTGCATATGATATTTATACAATTATTTATAGGGCAAAGTGGCATTATATACAGGGCATTTTATAAGCTAAACAAAATAATTTTAGTATTAATAATAAAGTAATTATTCTTAATTTTGTGATTTTTACATTTTATTTTTTTTCTCATAAACCATTTACGATTAGCAGTAGATATCTATCTGAAAACATACCTCGTAACTGTATTGTTACTAGTAAAAAAAATCACACAGAAATCTATGAGGACGTTGGAGATATGAGATTTTACAATTTCTATGATATTAGGGTTGTCACAAAGATCTTAATTACAAATGTACGAGAGAAAATTCTAAAAAAGTGGCTGAAAGAAAGAATTTTTATCCGACTGTGAAAACAGAGGGTTATGTTTTTCAGGGATTATTATTGAATTGCATAAAATGAAATTTTTAAAATTCAATAACTCCGAGGTCCTAAGTGTTACGTATCTGATATTATACAGGCGGGTTAACATAGCACTAATAAATACAATATGTGAAAATTAGATGCTAATATCTATACAAAGATGAGAAAAAAATTAATTTCAAAATTAGTTTAAAAAAAACATATCTTCCTTTATTGTTCACTTAGAAATTAATTATATGTTTCCAAAAATAGCACTTAATTGATTTTATAGCATGCTATAATTGAAACTTAAAAACTTTCGTTACATAGAAAGTTACAGCATTTCTTAGTTTTTTTCTGGTAACCATAAAAAATTTTTTAAAAAATTATAACTCCGGTTCTAAACAGAATTAACTTCTGGGTGTTCTACTCTAGCATTAAAAAAAGCTTAAAGTTTCGTTTAGTATCATAAAAAAGGGATGTCCGATTTTGGGAAAAATTTCACAATGTGCTACGTCCCTTCACTATGAGCTAAGCTTTAGTCTTACGTCGAAATGTGATTATGTATTGTACAAAGGCAGATTCCCTTTGGAATCCAACTCACTATATTAGCATTTCCATGTAACAGCCTAATTGTATTGGGAGAGTAATTCCCCTTTAATTTATTTACTTATTTGTTCTTACAGTCCTTAAGTTAAACTCACATTAGTCTATCTTACGCTATTACGAAAGCGTTCTGTAATATTCGCGCGCGGTTTTCCCCAATTAGCTTACTTCTATGGTATACCAGCTTAATGAAATGAGACAACATTTCTATGAACATGGGTTACATAATTTTTTAAATAAGTAGAAAGTACTGGATCTTGGATGGGGTGTCATTTTCATTAACAGATTATGGAAGAAATTCTTACAGAAAATTAAGATTTCAACAACAATAAATTTTGAATTTTAGGCCTCAATAGCCCAACGGTTAAAGGTGCGGACTGAAAACTGAAAAGTCGCAGGTTCGAATCCCACTCTTTGCACTATTGTCGTAACCACTCCTAACACTAGTTTTCACTTATTTGGATGGGAAAGGAGAACATCAGTCAAGTTCAGCTTGGCTGATATTCTTTTCAAAAAAAAAAAACAACCTTTAAGGAATGCCTATTATATGAAAATAACATTATGAAAAGGGTTGTAGGTATTTAGGAGCTACCTATGTCAAGACTGTTATGAGACTCCTGCATACAGATGTTCGAGAGGAATGGTTAGTGAAAACGCGCATTAGTCAAATAACTATTAACTTCAGGTAATAATGGCATATACAGAGATGACATTCCTTGTCGCTGACCTACACAAAGGTTGATTAGTCGCTGTGTGGATAATTAATACCTGATTTGTCTGTCCTAGATACGGGTGGCGCATCACAAAATGCGCCGGCGCCGATACTAACTGTTGATTGGCATTTGCGCATGTAATTGCGTTTAGCTTATAAATTGCCTCCTTCAAGATTAACTGCTAATTTATTATGAGCTTTGCCCGTCACAATGAACGCATTCCCTGACTATTGAAACTTTTTGTGTCGATGGATTTGAAGATTTTGATTGACATTGACTTTTAACCCTCGAGGCTACGGACGCGTCAGAATTATTATTTTGTTAATGGCTATTAAAATTCATGAAATATCAGATAGGTATCCTTATCTTCTCAGCCAAATCTGCTGGCCGAGCTGTTGGCATAGAGACTTGACCTTTTTTAAAAAATAAATATAGAAACTAGCGCTTGACTGCGATCTCACCTGCTTGCAGTCAAGCGGCCTGAGTAGAGTAGTAGACCTTTTTTGTATTAAATGATAAGATAACCCTTGACTGTGATCTCATCTGATAGTAATTCACGATGCAGTCTAAGATGGCATCGGGCTTAATCGAAAGACTATATTAAAACCATACCGATTGACGGCACGTCTTTGACAGTGGGGTGATAACTAAGCCACGGTCAAAGCCTCTAACTAGACGATTCAGATATTGTAAAATCCTACTTACCCCTGCTGAGAATTGAAGTCGAAACCTCCCACTTATAAGACCCGCGCGCCACCATACGCTTGGGAGGTCGTTAAAAACCTTTTTGAAGTAGGTATGCAGGAAATAAATAGAATTATTTACGACTAAGGTGGTTGTTAAGAGGGTACTCTAGTGGGCATTTCTCCATACAAACGTATTCTGCTGTTTTCTTCGTGGATAATGCTTCTAGAGCAATGATTTTTTTCCAAAAAATCTAGGTCTAATTAATACGTGCCTCTATGTTTTTCTTTTTTCCAAAACATTATCATTAAAAAAAATATGACAATCTAAAATCCCGAAAAAAACCCTCGATTTTACCGCCATGTTCAAACGACTATCAGACAAATTTGATAAGTTTTTAACAAAAAAGAAAAACATAGAAGCATAGATATACTCTTCCTCTAAATTTTGATATAAGAATATTTGAGATTTGTCCAGTTTTGAAGAAGGAAACAGCAGAATACGAAACGTCTTTTGGCCAAGGTTTTTGTAGGTAAAATCAGCCCGAGCTGCAGCTGTCCCTTTCGTACTTTACGGGGGTAGGGTGGAGGTGAGGGAGGGTAAGGCTTACATGTACACTAATAGGGAAGTGACAATTGTCGATATTTTTATCGATACTCTAGTGATGTACTCTGATGTCGATATTTACACTATACAATGATTATTTTATTTATTACTAGCGGACACCCGTGACTTCGTCCGCGTTCCTAAATCACCACAGTTTAGGTTGGCAGAACCCCTTCAGCATCAGGATTGAGGAGTTGGATCCTGGAATTTAACGATGTCTTTACTTGGTCCCTACAATAACTATTCATAATGATCAACAATTCCTAAATCCCCACAGTTTAGGGAAGCAGTACCCCTGCAGCATCAGGATTGAAGAGTTGGAACCCGAAGTTTTTATGGGACCATCTCACAATGTTTTTGTGTCGATTAAAAAAAGATTCACGCAAATCGGTTAAGAAATCACGGAGATATCGATATACAGAGGTAGAAAAACACAACTCCTCCTCCTTTTAGCGTATACGATGCCCGATAATATCTACCAGTGAAAGTCCCGTTAAAATCGGTTCAGCCAGTCCCGAGATTAGTGGCAACAAACAGACAGACAGACAAAAACTTTAAAATTGTTGTCTTGGTATAAGTACCGTATTTACTTTCGTATGCAGTTAGTAAAAAGCGGCCAAGTGCGAGTCGGACTCGCCCATGAAGGGTTCCGTAGCAGCAATTGCGGTTTACGATTTATGACGTATTAAAAAAAACTACTTACTAGATCTCGTTCAAACTATTTGTCGGTGGAAGTTTGCATGGTAATGTACATCATATTATATTTTTTTTAGTTTTATCATTCTCTTATTTTAGAAGTTAGGGGGGGGGGGGGACACGTTTTACCACTTTGGAAGTGTCTCTCGCGCAAACTATTCAGTTTAGAAAAAAATGATATCAGAAACCTCAATATCATTTTTGAAGACCTATCCAAAGATACTCCACACGAATAGGTTTGATGAAAAAAAATTTTTGAGTTTCTGTTCTAAGTATGGGGAACCCCAAAATTTATTGTTTTTTTTTTCTATTCTTGTGTGGAAATCTTAATGCGGTTAACAGAATACATCGACTTACCAAGTTTCAACAGTATAGTTCTTATAGTTTCCGAAAAAAGTGACTGTAACATACGGACGGACAGACAGACAGACAGACATGACGAATCTAAAAGGGTTCCGTTTTTTGCTATTTGGCTACGGAACCCTAAAAAGCTGTTCTTTTGATATTACAAACAAACACTTCACTTCAACACAGACAATATTATTTATTTGTATATGTATATATATACTAGCTGATGCCCGCGACTTCGTCCGCGTAAGTAAATACGAGTACCTAGTTAAATCTCGCGAAAAACGTGTATATCATATACTTAAATTGTGTAATGACATAACAAGTTGATAGTAAAAGTTTTAACAGAAAAGTTTATTTTATTCTTTTTAGCGCATTTAAATAAAAGCTTGTTTTTAAAAAAAGTTTTTTACTTTTAATTTATTTATGGTTTGTAGTGGCGCTTGAAGTCGGTTTTTGAAAAGAATTTTTATTTTAAGTTTTTAGTGTAGCTTGTTCCTGCAGCTTGCTCTCTTTCTCCCCTCCTAAATCCCTACAATTTAGGTGTGCAGTACCCTACAGGATTAAGGAGGATGACCTGGAGCTCTATGATCTAGTAGCAAGCATACCAATTCGTAAACGACAGTTCCTAAAGCTTTTAGGGAGAAAGTACCCCTGCAGCATCAGGTTTGAGGAGTTGAAGGTAAAAATTTTTAAGGGCCCATTAAAAAAAATCGCGTGAATCGGTCCAGAAACCCCGGAGTAATCGGTGGACATATCTACATAGAAAAAAAAGATACCGACCGAATTGATAACCTCCTCCTTTTTGAAGGTCGGTTAAAAATTGGGCTATCCATTATGGTTTACGATAGTGTGTTATGCCAGCTTAGGATGAGCCGACATTCAAAGTTTCCTGTACGTAACGGGGTTCAAGTTATTTGGACCTATTACTGAACATTGTGAAGTCTATAATTTCTGAACTACTAAACTGACGACCTTGAAATAATTACAGAACAATCATTGCAGTATGTTCTTTCTAATAAAAAATGAATTAATGAAATCGGAGTACACGTTAATGAATTACAATGAAATACACATTTTGACTTTCATCCCCTCTCCCGAGGGAACCGTGCTGAATTTCGGGATAAAAAGTATCCTATATTTTACCTCGTAGTATGAACTTAAATCATGTTACGTTTCATTTAAATCCGTCCAGTAGTTTCAGTGTGATGCGCAGCCAAGATACAGACAGACGAAAAATTAAAAAAAAAAATTGTTTTGGGCTCAATATCAATAGTAAAGCATCATCCGATTCAAATTTTCAAAATATATTTATTCACCCGCAGGCGGCCGGCGGGTGAATGTTACGGGCATGGGAGGGGCGAGGTCTCGCGCACACAAATGCACTACTCGTACACATGCATAACTCCTGTTGGTCGGGCGCAGCGCGACGGCGATATTTTCTTCAAATACCTATTTTTCAAATTCCTTGGGACTAGAGTACCGTCTTAAGGTAGCTATATAGAGCTACTGGTATCACTTGATAAACTGCTCTTTCTATTCCACAATGACACAAAGACAAGGTACTATATCTTGCACATCGACGTACAAGAGTGGCACACCACCAATAGGGCCATTACAATGCGGTGTAACAGTACTTGACAGGATGACCGGAGATGAGGTAGGATAACTTACGGCCCAACGGAACATGTGGACTTTTTCAAATATGTATTTCATAGATTTAAAGCAATGAATTGTAATGAGTGATCGCTGGCAATGAATGTAAATGTTCGTTAATCGTTACAATAAACGATGTCCACGGTAGACGAATGTTTTACTAATTTCAGTTCGCAGCCGTTGCGTCAGTAACGCGAATCTTGAATTGGTATGCCTGCATATTTTATGCTAATAATGAAATTTGTGGAAATCGTAACATTGTTAATTTTCTAGTGATCGTGTTACCATTTGTATAATATTGAAATGGTTGGCTTAGGAATGTCTGTAGATTTCATTTTATGTATCGTTAGTAAAGTGGTCTTTCATGAAAATAAAAGTAATAAAACTCTAGTGCTTTTAACTGTTTAATATGCATAGAATTTCATAATACTGTTTGAAAATAAAACTAAGTAAGTACTGCAGTAACATTAAAACTGTGCAGTGTTATAAATTCATGAAAATTGCTTCATTGCCCTTCTATAGGCTATGAAAATGAGGAATTCCTATGGTAATTACTTCAAAGAGCTTAAATGGGTCATTTATACCGTTACTTATATAATTTACCGGAGTGCATTGGATAAAAATTGATGTATGATCATAAGAGATGGCTCGCTGGTGCGGCGGGGCGGCGCGGACGGCGCCTATGCGCGTGCGACTCTCACCGCCTTATCTCTCGCGACCTCCGCCGCGCCCGGACGCGTACGCTAGCCGCGCTCCGCAACGCTTGCACTCGCCGCGTTCGCGCTATGTCGCCTCATAGACGTCACACTTACGTGTATGAAGTTTCTTATTGTTTTTGTTTTATGAAAGACCGTAGCCCGTAAATGTAACCAGTGATTTTGAGTACCATTGTGATAGTTTATCGAACTGTTATTGAATTAGTATTTAGTGTTTTAATTTCTTTAACTTGGAACACGACGATGGTGTCGGAAGGGGCTCTGCCCGTTGTTTGGTGTATGCGTGATAATCAGTTAGTACCTCACCAAGTATCCGGTGTTAAATTACAAGGGGCTGTCACTGGAGCCCATATAGCTGCTGTTACAGACTTTTTGCGTATGGTAGCTGGAACACCGATTATTTTACCTCCTACAGCGGTGGCTGAAAGTTTAGAAAATGACATTAATAAAGAAAAGGAAAACACGACTCGACGTCGCAAGATGTCCATGCAGGTGGAGGTTCCTTGTGTTTTCCTTTCTGAAAGTGCACTACAAAAAGCAAAAAGCCGGCACAATTCCTTAGAAGAAAACTCCAGTCCATTTACCACGAAATTTCCCGAATTAGATAGTCAATTTTGTATAAGTAAAACCAAAAATCCGAAATACGAACAGGGGGCCGAAAAAGACAGTTTCTCCCAAAGAATAACGAGAATTATCGAATTAGACGATTTTAATTCAGAAACTATGAATGAAACCGAAAAAGAACCTTCACAAAGGATAACTAGGATAATAGAATTTGAAAACGATAAATTTTCTTCACCTGTGACAATAGACGAAGAAATGCCTCAAAAAATTACTAGAATCATAGAATTTAATGAAGATAATTCTATACCTACTCCTACAAACAACAAAGAAATTATTGAAGGGGAAACTCTATCTGAAAATTCATCTAAATTAATAGAACCTGCTAAGGAAAATAATTTTCCTAGTATGGCTAAAATAATAGAAATGGAAAATGAAAAATCAAATGAAAGGAAAATATCCTTGACTACCGAACGTGACATAGGTTGTGGGTTAAACGAAAATAATTGTAGCTCAAATGTAACACCTAGAGCTAAGCCGATACAAAGAGGTAGATTTAGTGTTGACTCTTCTTGCTCCGAAAACTCTTATGCCAACATAGAGACTATAAATAGTACTCTTAAGAGTTTACAGGATGTAAGAAAAGAAGATGCCACTGATTTCGTGACGAATACCGAGTCATTTACATCTTGTAAACCGATAGTTCGGTCGCGATTTCGCAGAAAAAAGACCTCTGTTTGTTCGATTGGCTCGTCGGACTGTGATGATGAAATAGACGTAATTTTTAAATCTAAACCGAAATCTAGTCAATGGGTAAGCTTGGATTGGATACCACCACATCCCAAAGAAGAGCCAGTTATTACGCAAGTCTGTGATAAAAATGATTTTATTTCAAAATGGATAGCTGAACAGAATTCTCAGGAATCGTGCATAATTCACGAAGAACGAAGAAGAAGCCTTCCCCCGAAATCAAATGAAATTTATTTACAAAATATGCGAAGGTTTAGCGACGGCTTGCAAATTTGCAAAGAGGATGCAGCTAGTGATTCACCAGCGACAGTAAAATGGAAATGGCATGACATTGTTAAAAGGCATATTCAGTTATTAAAAAATGACAAAGGCTTCCGAAGACAAAGGGGTAGCTGGATACGCACAGCTCGCCGACCCTCGGGAGCAAACGAAAATTCTAAGAGTATGGAACCTCTGCCACTCGATACATACATGAAGCTTAACACTATGCCGTAAGTAAATCCATACTTAAATAAATATATAAATGCAAAAGTAACTCTGTCTGTTAGATTTTCACAGCTAGCCGAACTAACTTTGCCGTAAAGCTTAGAGATATTATGTTTTTTATTTATCAGCTAGTAGTTTAATAATTTTATAGTAGTATACATAAACGAATAACATTGCCAAAATAGTTAAGATGTGCTGATGCGTATCCACACCAACATCATTGACCACCTCGCTCTATTTAACTTAAACATAACATACTGAACGGGTTATATATTTTTTTTGGTCAGTGGAAATGTAATACACTGCTATTTTAAAACTTTACTTCCTAATAAGTTCCCGATTAAATCCTTATGCTTTTCTGATCGTGGAGTTCTCTAGAATTTTACTTAATCGCTGTCGATTTTTCTTTTAATTACGACCAGGTAAAACGACTTTTGTAAATTAACGGTACTTACGGCCCTTGTTTACTTTACAGTTTAGCATCCAGTTTTGCTTTTTAACATCACCTAGTTGTTTGTAATAGTTACGTGTAGCTGTGTCTGATCGATCGGTGGTCGTATCTTTTGATAATACGCCGGTCAAGAAGTGCATGTTACGAGAGCTGTCCGGCGCACGCGCTTCCGCAAGGCCGGTCGATTAGAATGCAGGGAGCTCGCGTCCAAGGCTACGTTAGCGCGGTCGGTCGCTGCTCCTACAGCAATCTTCCTCTCAGTAGCACGACTAATGGAAGTCCACTCAGGAAGTAACCTACGAAGGTGACGCTCACGAAATCTGTAGCCAGCCGATCGGAAGTGACTGTGATTTGAATTTTGTTCGCACCTATCGTTCGTGATTCAATTTTAAAGTGCGCTTCCTTTGCATAATTTATAATTTTCAGGAACTGCGATCCTAGAACTGTTACGCACATTCCCAATGTTTTTTGAATGATGGGATAGTGGGAAAAATAAATAATTATATAAAATGCAAACCTCAAAGTCATTTTGCGGATAACAACGTAAACAGCGGTAAGCTATAAATATCGTTGGACATCCCAACCGCTAGAGAGCGCGGAAAGTAGCGGCGGTGAGGCAAACTATACGGACGTGTCGGTATCGGTTTCACCCTTCAGCCTTGAGGGTTACTCTGGTTGCTCAACAATATTATTTCTTCTATTCCTACGACTATCAAATTGTTGGCACTTTAAACAACGATATGAAGAAAAAACTCCTCAAATGTCAAATATTTCATAAGTACAGACATTTTATACGTTCAGATAAAATATGAAATTGGAAAAATTTCGTTTTTAATACGCTTTAACCAGTATGTTCAGTTGCAACAAGCAATTAAACTCGTTTTTTAAATAAACAGAACCAAATACCACTTACGGTCATCTTTTGAAGCAACAGTGTATGGAATAATGTTTTTATTTTTAGTTTAGAGTTGCAATCTTACTGCAGGATCCTTAGTTATATGCGCATAATAACCTTGAACCTACGAAGTTTTGATGTTCAGTTCATGGACAACGTCAATGTCAAAATCTTTGGAAAAATTACATTTAGTTAAAAATTATAATTATTCATTTCGCAACGAAAAATAAAATTTTATAGGTCACTTCGGACTTTTTGTGTTATGTTTACCAATTGTTTTAATGTTGATCAATGTTTCTTATTCGAAAAACGCTTTTGTTATGCCTGCCAATCGTCAACATGGCCATTGTGCTAAATGCATATTGGCAGATTTTGCAACAAACGCACGCATTCACATGAAAATATTTGTTTACAGAACTGAGGCAACAACTTTTGATATTGAAACGTCAATCAAACTAACTTATTTACCTTTATCATATTCCCAAAATGCAATTAAGTTTGAATTTACGCTAAAACTGCGCTTAATAACTTAAGTGCGCCACAACACTAATAAAATTAATAACGTTATTTTAACACACTCTTTAAATATAAAGTGTTATTAATACATTTTATTGTAGTGTAGTTTGAAATTAATTAAATATACTTGATTCTCTTAATAACAAAACACGCACATTAATTTCGTGTATTATTAACATTTCTGTATTCCAACAGATTATATTATGATAGTGTATGATAAAACTGATACCATTATCAGTTTATATTTGATAATAAATTAAAAAAATATCATTTTCACGTTACGTCTCAATGAAATACAATGTAACCATCGAAAATATTAATTGAAAGTGTGGTGGTAGAATACAATAGTATATTAATATAAACGTGTGCTGTTTAGTAAAGAAAATATACAAAATAATTTTTAATTTACTATGTTACTATTAAAAAAGGTGATATTTCGTAATGCCATGAGGCTGGCAAAAGTAATTTGTGCTACAAACCATGAATACGAACTTTTTATTCGAAATTGAAAGAAAACGCATCTGGAATAGAAAGTAAATAGATTTCGTCCTTTTTTTATCACTCAACAGGCGCAAAACATCAACATTGTCTAATAACATTAATTGCTTTTGCATCACTTTCACTCTGTCTAACGCTATCTGTGATTTTGGTAACGCTTCGTGACGTCTCTGAGCTCTGTAATGTTGAATTAGGTTTTTTAGTGAAGTCGAAATCTGGCTTTCTAGTGGTAATATATTATGTGTTGTCGGTTCTTACTTATCGCTTACTAGATTCATTTGAATGCCGCTCAACCGTAATTTAACCACGTTTATTGTTATTTAATATGTAGTTTTATTTTCATCTTATCATCAATATTTTGATGATACATTGTAAAAATATGAGACACTCGTGTTAGAAAATGATTTGCCTGAATCACGACGACGCGACGTACGCTGGAGATCTCTTGCGAAGAACAATGCAACAGGTTTTACGATTTGTTTTTGCTTTTTATGCGTGCTGTTTCGACGGACGCACGGTGCTGTTAAACTTCGTCGATAATAATCATTACTATACGCGGATGTTTTCATAAAATACCAACTAATTTCGAGCATTTCACAAGAGTCGATACATCGATTCAAATAAACATTGATACTACTTCGTTATTATTAACTAATACTACAATGTGCATTGTTTTTTTTCTAGAAATATTATGGCTACTCCGTTTGCCTTATAACAAAGAGTTACATGTATCACGATGATATTGAGTTTTATTTTTGCAGTACTCTTCGATCATGCTTTTGCGTTCCGCATCAACATGCCCTTTTTCGATCAACAAATGGCACTAACAGTTAACGACTCATTGTCGTCAATTTGCTAAGTGCTTTTTTTACGCTTCTAGATTGCCAATAGCCAAATTACATTTTTAACGAGTCTCTCCTATTTATATATTTATTGTAAATATTGATTGGCGAATAAAAGCAAAATACCTACACTACAGCTACTTTATTTTTCAGGTAGCTTAGTCGTAAAATCCTATTGAAAATTCATACTATGTCTTGATACGTATGACTGTTATCCTTATCTGTCACTTCTGTGAATAAGTAACGGACGAACCTATATTGTTTGTGAAAATACCGTTCATTTTATTATGTTTATTGGGGTTTTTAGCTCTTATTTTGGCAAAGATTTTCTGCACTAAATAAAAATTCGAAGCAGTTATATCCAAACGTAAGCAAAGTACCTACATAATCTAAATTTTTATCCACCGTTTAAGATATGACTTTTTCAGAAAAGTTTCTTCGACTAATTTATCGTAAACACTATTATGTAACTACTTTAGTTCAATAGCAAGTATTTTAGAGTTATTAACGTATTAACGTGCTTGAATAAAATACCTCTATCAATACAATAATACTCGTAATTATACTATTAGAGTAGGGAGCTACACAGTTGACGGCTTTGAGACGATTAAATACCCATTGTCTTCATATTTTCCTATCAATCAATTGCACACACTAGTTTATATAGATAATGGGAGACTGATTAATCAATTCCACGCGAACTTCCTCGTTGCCATTTTTTTACATTTACACGGTTTGTGGCATGTGACATACGTACGGTAGCGGACAGAAAATGTTTACCACCTTAAGATTCATAATTACATGCACACGTCTATGCCTGACAGTCGATATTCTTTCGATATTCTATGGCGTTATAGACCTTACTGCACGCAATGTGATATAGAATCTACTTTGAAAACTGATAAACATTATCTGTCCGCGACTGTACGTTTTAATTCTATCATAATATTAACTACCTTTTTTATTTCAATAAACAATATAATAGACACGTTACACGCTACGTCTTTTAATTTTTCTTCTCCTTGGCTCCACGAAAAACTTATTTAGGTGAAATCATTTAATAGCTTTCGAAAAGGCAAGATAATTAGAAATATGTAATACAATTCTAGAGTAAAAGCAATTTAATTTTTTGTTGAATGTTTCATAAGAAACGTTAATGACTTGTAGCAGTATGGTAGCAGTATGGTAAAGAAAATGCAGATTTAGAGCATTCAGAAAAAAATGTTTAAAACTAAAACATATCCTTGGTCGTTAAGGACAAGTTAGATTTCCCTAAAAAAACTAGCATTGAGACAAGTACTAGGATAGGGAGTCCTATAATTAGATTACCCATCTAGCGAGTAACCTGGAGCGGGCAAGACTGGCTTAGCAAAAAAACGTGGTAGCATCGGCACGCACGAGTTCAATGATCGGCAATCCACCCATAGGATAGGCCATTGTAAAATTCTCATTTCTCTCATTGTGGCGGAAAGCACAGCGTTTATCTTCAATGTAAGGTTCAAATTAAGTCTAAGTACTCGCATTTACTGATGTACTTTAATAACTGATTGGTATTTCCGATATACTTAGGCTCTGACACCCGCATGCAAAGTATCAATCATCTATACTATTATAATAAAGAGAGAGCGCGAATTTTGTGAGTTTGTATGTATGTCCGGAGCAAAATTTGGAACCACCGCACCTATTGAATTGTTCCTCTTAAAGAGTTCTAAAAAAAAAGTCCGTGATAGCATATGTCTATATTCTAAGGATAACTTACAGTAACCATTTCTATCTTTCAAATTTTGATTAAAAATAATGAATTAATTTCGAAGCTTCTTTAACCGATGTGATGTCAATCTATATCTAAATAAATATGTTTATTATCGTAAGTATTTAATTTAGAACATATTTGCCCTTTACACTATACAATTTAAATAAATATGTTAGGAGTTATCGGAAAATTAATATTTTCGCGCGACAAAATAATAAAATGGTGCCGGCTGGCGCGGCGGGGCACGGTGGCGGGTATCGGTGCGGGATATTCGTGTGGTTCCTGTGGTGATCTTATTGACAATCGTCTCCTATAAGAAGCTCACAAGAACAAAATAAATATTTAATTTTCAACCCGGACGAAGTCGGCGCGGGCTTCTAGTATCAAATAAAAAAATAGTATACTACATAAGTAAGTGCATATAAAAATCAATCATATATGATTGATTTTTTTAAGTGTCTTTATTTTAACATGATTGCAGAAAAAAAAAACACATTTATGGGACCCATTAAAAAGCCTTTTTGTTTTTAACTAAATTGATAATAATAAAATTTAATCACCTGTTGTTAGTATTCGGCAGTTTCTATTCATGTTGAATGTTGAAATATTCTTCAGCTACTGAAATACTTTGATTTGTGTGATTACACGCAATTTAGAATAAATGATGTAACTTTGTTCGCTATTTTACAATTTTTTTTGATTATGTTGAATGTAAAAAAAAATCTTTGGACCACCAAAATGAAACCGGAAAAAATCTCGGACGGCCCATATTATCAGTTAATATTTCTCGAGTGAGTCTAGGCAATAAATGATGCTAGTCATATTTGCTGTTTGAACTTTCGAATATCTCGATTTGAAACATGTAAAATAAATATGTCAAGTGGCAATACGCCTGTTTAAATAAGTTTCGTGTATTAGAAACTTGTTAAAATATTGTTGGCCTTATTGAATGACTTTTGTTTTAATTTGTGGTCAAACTCTTTGATAACATTCGATCAATTAAATTTTATCTTTGAAAAATGATTGGTCGTTACTATCGTAGGATTTTTTCCCTTATCGTTCGTTGTACTAACGATTTTTTAATAAGGTTCTCAAATTAAAGCTAATTAAAATTAATTTATAAAAAATAACATAACTATGATATTTTCATTATGATATTTTCTATGAAAGACTGATATTTTTTTGTTACGCTCGTAATCGTTTGAAAGATTTACGTATGAAAATCTCAATAAGCACTTCTAATTTTCATTTTCATCGTGAGTAAATTGCACCCGGGTGAAGCCGGGGCGGGTTGCCAGTTGAATATAAAAGTTAAGAAAGAAAATTCAATAGGTGTACACAGCCTCAGAGTACCCGCAGATTAACAATTTCAAGTTGGATAACTAAATCGCAGAGTACTTATACTAATAGGCATAGTTACTTATGGTAGCCCGCACATCCTATCCAACTAAATTAAGACATACAACTTGAAATTGTATCTCTGCAGTCGCTCTTAATGTAGACTGTAGGAGTAATTAGCTGATATGTATGATCTTTTTAATTTATTGGAAGTGGTCTGTTAGAAGACAACCGTATCGAAAACGGCTCGTAAATGTTTACGAGCATAATAAATGTCGGAATTAAAATACATATGTAAATTAAGCCATGCAGAGGACATTGAAAGTCTCATTGTAACATTATTATTCACCGAAAATGCATATTCACGATTTCTCTTACACGGTATCCGGGTCAAGGTCGTTCTATCGCCCGGTCCGGCAACAGCTTCGTAGGTTAATGTTCCGTTCTGTAGGGTTAGTCTAAGTTTTAATTCAATTGATCATATAAGAATTCGATAACATTAGCGTCAAAGTAAAATGAAACTTAACTGTATGTTATTTAATTAAAGTCACAAATTCAGTAAAACCGATTTTGATTTGGAGCGTATCGTATACTCAAGAGTATCTACACGAATACATACACGAAATTGAGCTGTAATTCAATGCAGTTATGGTTTATTTAACTTTGACGCTAATGTTATCGTATCCTTAAACGATCAATCGAATTAAAACTTAGACTAACCCTACTGCTTTAATATCGAGCTACGAGTTTAATAACCGCGTTATTCTACAAGGTCTTACAAGACATGTAAAAAAAGTAAATAAAAATTCTTTTCAAAAATCCGATTTCAATTAATGTTTGTACACAAATATTGAAGTCAGGCAGGCCTAAACAGAAACGATGAAATCGATGCGCGACTTCAAAATTACACGTATTTAAAAATTATTAAAAATTATTTTAAAATTTGTAGTCGTGGTTGAAGTCGGTTTTTTAATTTTTTTTTTTTACTTTAAGTTTTTTACTGTGGCTTCAAAGAATCAATCTAAATATTCTCTGATCGCGAGCAGTTTGCTCTTATTCATTGAGGAGTTCTCCATCATTAGATCTTCAGCAAATAATGCGACCCACCTGACAATATATGTACCTTTATGAAAAAGATATTGAAACCTATTCAGATTTGACGGAATTGAGAACCTCCTTTTTTGAAGTTGGTTCAAAATAGAAGGAACTTGGTTCATTTTTTTGTCCCCACAACTATTGCTTTCCGATGCAAAACAATGAGTCAACTAACTTGTACCTACTTACTATGTATGGCCGCGCCGTGTTATAGGTTTGTTTTAATTAGATGCACTTTGAAGTGTTTAATATTATAATCGTTATATTATACTTGACGAACACGGGATGTGTCTTCACGGGACATTATCTGTCTATGTAATTTTGTAGTAATGTCAACAACGTCAAACCTGATTAGTTGTAACTTCTTCAAACGTGATGAAGTTACAAATATCCATCCACCCACACTTTCGCATTTATAATATAAGTATGATTAATAGGTCTGGTGGTGTTTGGTGGGAGGCTTTGGTCATGGCTAGTCACCCTCACCACCCTACCTTAAAAGAACAGACGAAGTAGCGTTTCGGCTTGATTAACCCATTAGAGGTATATTATATATTTAATTGGGTTTATGTACCAATTTAGCCCACTATCATCTTTGACTGCATCATCATTTACCATCTTGTGAGATGGTATTCAAGGGCTCTTCTTGTCGTAGAAAAAAAAACTCGCATACGAAGGGTACTCGTACCAAAAAACGCCGAAAAAAAAAACCATGTTTCTAGTAGGATTTATCCTTAGGATAAGATCCTCTTTCATTTTTCATTTATTTTACTCCTATTATGTGTAGTTATAGCGGCAACAGAAATACACATTCTGAAAATTTCAACTCTCTACCAATAGGTAGAGAGTTGAAATCGGACGGATCATGAGATACAGCCCGCTGACAGACAGACGGACGGACGGACAGCGGAGGCTTAGTAATAGAATCCCGTTGGTTACCCTTCGGGTACGTAACCCTACAAAGGTACATCAAAAGAACTGCCTGCCTTCAACATTACTTACGTTTTCATGTCTCGAACCATGTATGATGAGGATGATGGTTGTAGTTGATTTGAATCAATCAATTCTGATTGCGTTTTCCATGATCAGGCCTTCACTCGGGCATTCCTAGTAATCGCTGCGTGACCCTTAGCGTGCCCTTAGCACGTGACAAGGTCTCACCCGTATGTAATAAAACTGAAATAATAAATGCAGAACACTAAAACCTTTTCATTTTATTATTATTGTGACATTGCTATTTACAGCTATTATCCTCTCATTCATATTTACCTCTAAGATATTTACTATCCAAATACGACCAGGAAAATCATTTTTTTTTATTTGTTTATTATTTATCTTACATTTTATACATGATTGAGCCACAAAAACCACAGTTGGCTTTAATGTGCTCTGTTGATATACATATATATAAAATAGATTAGGAAATATCAAGCATAGTTCAGGTACTCTATACTGTTCTTCTTTATAGAATAGCTTACTGCGTCAGCAATTTAAATATGTAATGCAATCGAAATGATTGCTTAGCGATATTTTTGTACCTATTATTATTATATATTTAATGTATGTTTGCTATATAGCGTAGTCTGAACTGCCCTTCGGTGTGGTGTTTAATGTATAGCATCACGTTTCATGAGAAATAATTTTTTTGTTAAAAAAATATATATAATAATCATTAAAATTCATGAATAAAGACGAAGTTTGTCAGTGAATTGTAAAGTTAATCCATTGTTATTTAAGATAATTAAAATTGAATGCGTTTATGAGAGACGTTTTGACAGCTTCCATTTATTTTAAAATCTGCATTCATCGTAAATAACATAATTAATTTTTAGAAATTCTAAAAGTAAGCGATATGAATTCACAGATGTCGCTGCGACACTGTTATATATCCTTTTTTTAATCTAAAAAATTCCGATTTTTTGAAAATTTTATAAAAATGTAGTCTGTGAGTTTACTTTTCAACTGATGTACTTTTCATAAATGGCGATCTTTTTTTACATTGCTAGTTAAAAGAGTGTTTTTAATCAATATTTTGTCTCGCAAAAGTTAGTGACTTTGTTATTTTACTATTTGTGCTAGGTAATTTTGGTGCAAATGAACTTTTTCGATTTTTAACCGACTTCCAAAAAGGAGGAGGTTATCAATTCGGCCGGTATATTTTTTTTTTTTTTTCTATGTATGCCCGCCGATTACTCCGGGGTTTCTGGACCGATTCACGCGATTTTTTTTTAATCGACAGAGAAAGCTCGCGAAATGGTCCCATAAAATTTTTTACCTTCAACTCTTCAAGCCTGATGCTGCAGAGGTACTTTCCCCCTAAATTATGGGGTTTTAGGAACTGTCATTTACGAATTGGTATGCTTAGCCTAAGCATATACTAGATCTTAGAGCTTCAGGTCCTACTCCTCAATCCTGATGCTGCAGGGTACTGCCCACCTAAACTATGAGGTTTTAGGAACTTTCGCTTGCGAATTGATATTATTGGTATTAAACATAGCCTACATCGTAGAGCTCAAGGTCCTAGCTCTTCAATCCTGATGCTGCAGGGTACTGCCTATCTAAACTGTGAGGATTTAGGGACTTTCGCTTGCGAATTGATATTGTTAGTATTAAGCATAGGCTACATCGTGGAGCTCAAGGTCCTAGCTCTTCAATACTGATGCTGCAGAGGTACTGCCTACCTAATCTGTGAGGATTTAGGAACTGTCGCTTACGAATTGATATTGTTGGTACCAAGCATATACTACATATAAAATTCAAGGTTCTAGCTTCTCAATCCTGATGCTGCAGGGTTGGAGGGATTACGAACTGTCGCTTTCGAATTGATATTGTTGGTACCAAGCATGGACTACATCATGGAGCTCCTAGTCCTAGCTCTTGTGTATTTTTAATAAGTACTGTAGGTACCAAGTGTAGAACTACATTAGTACCGTAGCGTTGGAGGGAGGGGAGAAAGAGAGCAGGAACAAGCTACACTAAAAAGCTTAAAATAAAAATTCTTTTCAAAAAACCGACTTCAAACGCCACTACAAAGTATAAAAATAATTTTATTTTGTACACGTTTGTTGAAGTCGGGCGGGCTTAACTAGAAACGATGAAATCGATGCGCGACGCTTACCTTATGGTGACATATAAGAGACACGCTTAGGTATTGAAATCGGGTGAGCATCGCGTATCGGTTTCATCGTTTCTATTTAAGCCGCCCGACTTCAACAAACGTGTACAAAATAAAATTATTTTTATACTTTGTAGTGGCGTTTGAAGTCGGTTTTTTGAAAAGAATTTTTATATTTATGTCTGTTCTGCAATCATTTCTTTTCCTGTTCCACAAGGCGTTCACTTGTAAATTTACAAAGTGGAATACGTCTTCGCAAGATGCTCGATCGTGATAAGCATCTTATGGCGCTGGGCCGTTTCCTTAATTAGAATCCAAAGGTTTATACTTTATTTATTCGTGCTTCTTCTGTGTAATTCCAATGAATAATAATTATTATAATTACCACGCGGTCCGTACCATGCTGTCCTGAATACGATAAAAATAATAAATGACTAGTGGTTGCTCGCGACTTCGTCCTCTTATATTTAAGTATCCAAGGTTAAAAGATTTATGTTTGCAAGGTCTGGCCGGAATTCTTAGTATTATACTGCAACACTTTAATTGAATCCAAATAAATATTAAATAATTTTGGCCACAACCTTAAACAGAAAAATAGCTGTTCTGACGTCTTTAGGTTGAATTTTATGAATTCGGGTTCATTTTGGCTATTAAATTATAGGATTGTAGAAACCTCTTTCTAAGGAATTAGATTTTCCTTTAACATTAGAAGCAAGTTCTCTACTTGTATAATTATATCTATCCACCTAAATTATATTATTTGTGGAAGTCCATACAAGAGATTTTTGTTTATTTAGCAGTGGACGTCTATCAGTTGATAAAGAAGAAGAAGAATTTAAAAAATTATATTGTTTTTATTAATTAAATTAAATATGCCAAACAATGCCTTTCCTGCACGTGATCTTTGGGTACACGAACACAAAGGCAAACGACGCTTCCCTTATAATATCCTTTGAAGCAATATTATTCGTTATCAGTAATTTGCAATTCAAACCTGGCATTGTGACACATGCTAGTACACGTGCGTCAACAAATCAGAGTTCATTCAAGCCTTTTGAAAATTACTGTGCGGAGTTTATGAATTTTCTATCAACCTGGATATAGTATTGACCTCAGTTCCTATAGACAAACGTGTCCACTGCCCATGGTGTATACTGTTTATCTTAAATTTATTGTTAAGTTAGGTATTAATTTAAGGTAATAATTTTTATTTTCGAAATATTTCCGAATAAGCTATCTACCGGTTTAAGCATTGGAAACCAGACGACCTTGTCTGCATCGCGGAATACCAAGCAATATGGCATACCATTGTTTGTTTGATTATTTCTAAAAAGTAGAAAACAAAATCGCTGTCCGCCGAACCAGAAATATATGGAATTTTATAAAGAAGTCATTATATACTTTCTTTTATCTCGTTTTAAGTTACGTCTGAAAAATAGCGACGAACGATCAAGACATATTATGTTTATAATTTTAAAAACTACCATTTGAATTTTTTTTCTACATCACTAATACTTTTTACGAACACACTAGTTACAAGTTACAACCATTAAGCAAAAGCTAGTACGAACGAAATTTTATATAATACACTCAAGCTTGTTTCCATGTTAAAAGCGTTAATACAAAAGGTTCTCTCGTCGGCGGGCTCACGCCAATTGAATGCAAAACACTCATTCATTGGCGTTGACTCACTGTCGCCCTGCTTTCTGGACGGTGTTATCAGACGGATACCCTTGTATACCTACAATGGTTTTATTATTTGTCACGAGATCGTAAATGAAGTGCCTTGACATATTATTATTCTGCTGTACGATTTCTAAACGATGGTAAAGTAACAATTTTATTGGTCTTTGAGTTTCCATTACTTGTACGCAAAGCTGAAGTTGGCGGGACAAATGGCTCAAAAAACCGATGGACGTTGAGGTCCCAAGGGCCTGAAATATTTACAACATGACCTATAAACACAGTCTGTTGAGTCTTCTAAAGTAATAAATTGCCGATCGCATTTTCTAAACATCTTTTCCTTTACTTATTTGAATAAATAAAATTTAAGTCTCGTATCTACTGTTTGTACCTGATTAAGCTTATTTATGATTATTTGAACGATAGCATAGTCCTCCCGATTTTATTTCATCTGTCTTAATACAGACGGGGACTTGAGGTTAATTTTCGACTATGTATGCTCTGCCAACTACTATAATATTATATTCTTGTTGCAGATGGTACTTCCGCAAAATTAAACGGATCGAAGCTGAAAAGAAATTGCTTCTACCAGAGAATGAGCATGGTGCTTTCCTTATTCGGGACTCAGAGAGCCGCCATAACGATTTTTCACTATCAGGTAAATATTCAGTAAAGTAAAAATTACTAAAGGTCTATTCCGGTTTTAGTTTTCTTACGACTTCTACAATCCATCCAATTTAACTTTTTCTTATTAATATAATGTTTCGCATTTCTAAAAATTAAAGATAACATCATTATCGTATGGAACTAAATCCCTTTGTGGGTCTCAGTAGGGTCTCAATCTCTTCCACAATTATTTTCCATTGATTATGGTGGTCCTTCGTCTGCTTTCTCAATTTTGTGATTTTCGATAATAAGCGATATATCTCATTATTATTATTATTGTAAACACTGAAAACTATCTTAAACAATTCTTTGTAGACATAAAAAACTGACTCGACGTGCATACTTATTTTTTTAAGAAAGTAGTGCAGTAGGAAAAAGACGTAAAAATGCAAACATCTACGTGACCGAAACCGAGGGCAGTTGCTAGTTAGTAGTTGCACACACACAGTGCTTACCTATTTAAGTGCACAGTCCGTCTTCGACAAAAGCTCGATGATTCAGTGCCGATAGCAAACCGGTTGATGTTTTTCTAAGACCCTATGATACGCCGCGAGAATCGCTTATGCAGTCAATGACGGACATTTTGAAGTATTCACTAATTTACCGTTAGTGTATTTTTTAGAACTTGACTTTTGATTACTAAATCACTAACTAACTATAGAGCAAGATATCTTTACAATTTTGATTAAAGTAGTATAGGATTCTCTGGTTACATTAATTAATACTGCACTTTACGATGTTTTGGGTTCCCTCTGAGCTTAAACAAATGAATGTTGGTTTGATCTTTCAATTGAGATCTTATATAGAGAGTTTAAAAAATATATTTCGTACGTATTACTGGAAGTAGATACGCAATAAAGAGTCAACCCACACAACTTATCAATTGAAAAGTTAACTTTATTCCTTTACATTATGTATGTATTTAATTTGGCAAAGGTTTGTGGGTTGAATCGTTATTGCGTATCTGCGTCCATCTAAGATACCTACCACTTTTTATCAGTTCTTAATTTTAGTTTCTAGTTGGAAATTCTGTACCTAGTATTACTATTCTATCATTGTTCTGATACGCACTTGATCAGTTATTTGTTGATCGAATTGTTGTAAATTGTTATTAGAATTTTTCGCAGAGGTCTTTGAACACTCAACATTTCAAAAAACACACGCGATGTTATGTTTTTGAAATGAGCTTTAATATTAAGCAGATTTACTATTTACATTACAATATTAATACCATTATCCATGGCAAACCGTGAAAATCAATCAAATCAATCCATGAAATTATTGTCCATTATTTATTGATAAGTTGAAAATACGAAACAGACAAGCACCGTCGTAATACTACGGTAAACATTATTGTATTTGTAATTTTACCAAATAAACCAAACAATTTAGTAAATTGATTGTTTCGGTTTGGGTGTTGCGGTTAAATATTTAATGCAAAAGTTAAATAGCCCCAAATCGAGACTCACGTCTGCAGTGTTGAATTTTAAGTAAATCCTACATTTCAGCCAGTGGCTCTCACTTAATTTGTAACAGATAACGATATCAGAGACGCATCAAATAATTGCTTTCATAACAGAAGCCAATTGTATCGCAGACGGCATACTCGATGCATTACATCATTGCGGAAAATTGGTTGTAATTATAAAGTATTTTTCTCGTTCTCTACTTGGAAATTTATTTTCATACATATGGATAACTTTGAAACATTTATCCTTTGAAGCGTTTATTGTTTTATTCATGTGGAAAATATTGTTTATTTTTGAAATTGAATGTTCTCATTAACATTGCTTTTGTAGGTTAGTATGAAACCAAGCTAACATTATTTAACGCCAAATGTAGTAGAAACCTTTATTGCAACAAAACACGGCATTGCAAAAAAAAAAAAAACAAACATTACATAGATTCGAGTCAGTAGACAGAGAATAATGCTAAGGTGCAAAGACGGTCTTATCACTATAGTGACTGATTTCTAAACAATCCGGGTATATAAAGCTAGATTTTCGTATATTTAGAAACATATTATAACTAGTAGGTATAACTTCTTCCTCCTAGTGTTTGTCCGGTTTACATCAGGATTTCCTTCCTTGCTGAGTCTCTTCCCCTTTGTGAGTCTATACTTCTATAGCATCGTCCCTTCGAACACTTTTACTTATCTACCTTCGATTTACTTTTTGTATAACATATTATATCATCCATTTTGAATATAGAGTCTCGTTCTTTCTATTATATTCAACAAAGATTGCATTGGTTTTGAATCAAATATCTATCTGAACGTGAAAAAGATGCAACGATTCTGCGTGTTCAGAACAATTAAGTGTTATCAAGTAGCTATTCAATTATTTATGATTGTATTGTTTGACCCTTATACCTGTCTTCGCCTTACTTATTGTTATGGGCAATTATTATTAGTAGTTTCTCGACAAGGGTAGGTACTTGTAACTGAACCATCTTTTCCTATTTGGCTTAGATCTAATATAATATATTAATTTCAGATTAGAGTATTACAACAGTCAGTCAGTTAGTCACCCTTTCCTTTTATATATTTAGACTAGTAGGGCGCGTGGGTGCGCGGCTCGCTAAAGCGAACCGCGGTTTTTCTGTCCACCAAGTAGACCTTCGGATCTTGATCATCTTTTTCCAAGGAACTACTCTTCCATCTTTCATAGTCTCTGAGATATACATCGACGAAATTTGTGTGGCCGCCATCTTGAATCCGCCATTTTGGTGTTTTTTTCAGCTCATTGCCAATTGGTTGAGGTTTCGAGTGATTTTTGTTTGGGCACCCTCAACCTATCTTCAATACCCTGACCGTGCTCCTCACCCGTCTCCGAAATCCTCAATCATCAGCTCCCTCTATATTTTTCATCCAAATGAATTTTTGTCCTCTATTTGTAACCATCAGCGGAAAGGAAAGTATCAAAGTCTTGCATACATTTTATTTAAAAAAAAAAATCCGCCATCTTGAATTTTTTTCTATTCACCACCTAGACCATCGGGTCCTGATAATCTTTTTCCAAGAAACCACTCTTCCATCTTTCATAGTCTCCGAGATAGACACCGACGAAATTTGTATGGCCGCCATCTTGAATCCGCCATTTTGGATTTTTTTTTGGCTCTCTGCCAATTGGATGAGGTTTCGAGTGACTTTTGTTTGAGTACCACCCACCTATCTTCGAAACCCTGGCCGTGCTCCTCACCCGTCTCCGAAATCCTCAACCATCAGCTCTCTCCATATTTTTCTTCCAACTAAATATTTGTCCTCTCTACGAAACCATCAGAAATTTTGAAAAGGAACCGTTTTAAAGTCCTGCATATATTTTGTATGGAAAAAATTAAATTCCGCCATCTTGAATTTTTTTTCTACTGATTAAGTAGACCTTCGAGTCTTGATCATCTTTTTCCAAGAAACCACTCTTCCATCTCTTATAGTCTCCAAGATAGACACCGACGAAATTTGTATGGCCGCCATCTTGGATCCGCCATTTTGGAGTTTTTTTTCGGCTCTCTGCCAATTGAATGACGTTTCGAGTGACATTTGGTTGAACACCCCCCACCTATCTTCGATACCCTGGCCGGTGCTCCTCACCCGTCTCCGAAATCCTCAATCATCAGCTCTCTCCATATTTTTACTCCGAATGAATTTTTGTCCTCTATACGAAACCATGCTTGAAAAATTTTTTTTTCATACAAAATTTTACAGGAGAGGTGATCAATGAGTGAGTGAGTGAGTGAGTGTGTCAGTGAATCAGCACGAGTAGCTATATATATAGTAAAGATTTGATCTAAAGACTTCAAAAAAAAAACTTCAATGATAATATTATATTAAGTAGCTAGCCACAAGTCAGTACGTGGACAATTCTTGGTAGGTACCTAGTAGGTACATTTGAAGTGCACGTAAATCTCATTGTTTCAGGAGTTGAAATAAGGTTGTTTTCATGGGAAAAATTGCGTTTTAAGATTTCAAAAAATTTTGAAATGTATACGTCCAATTATTATTATTTATGTATACTTAGTTCAGTACAACTGCAAAGTGCTACTGGTTGTGATCCGATATCTTTTTAAGACTGGTACTGCACTTTTGACCGCTGTCGGTCGTTAGTGTCCTTGATGTTTATGTTCTGAGTCAGGATTGAGAGAAGCTGAGAACTTATTTTCAATAAGAAAGCACGTCTTACTATTCTGCAGTTGACGGAATATGTATAAAGGTATTTTTGCATATTAATCGTAGGTGACAGAATCTTTTTAGTTCGACTTTTTAAGAATCGACGAAGAAATTGAAGCTTACTAGTAAACTGTATAAAATATTGTGTCGCTGAATTCTTTAGTGTATTGAGTCATTGACATGATCGACCTTTACCGCCATATTTAGACAGGAAATACACAGTACTTAATATTCTAAGTATCACGTTGAGCTTAATGTTTTTTGGGAATCGAAGATAAACAATTCCTTATATCTTCTTTCATACAAATAAATCGGTAAACGCGGTGAATATTTATTGTTAGTTAAGATGGACGCACAATGGCGAATTGGGAATTATCCTAACTTTTTAGTTTTGTTCTAACAGTTTCTGCTCAACTTTTATAATAATTTTACTAGTTTTATTGTAATCTAACGTTTCTCACAATTATTCGGTGACATATGCATCGATGGTTATTATTATGTGACTCATAATTCGTATCGGATCGCAACGCTTCGTTGTTTCTCGCAGTGATGCGCTTCGCACCTTCTAGCCAAGCACGCTGCGTTTTAGGCTGCATCTTCACTTACCATCAGATGTGAACTGTGATGCAAGAGAAGCGCTAGTCTATATATTTATAAAATAAAGCGCAACTCGTATTATACGAGCGAGACTAGTACTTTTCCAGTCAGACAAGGCTGACACTTTTCCCCTCACGCGTTGAACACGTGGCCAGTAGACTCTTCGCCTCACGCGGCGATGATGTGGCAATTTATCTCACTGAAGCTGAAACGCGGCGGAATTTAATAATCGTCGATTTGAGGATGATGTGGTTGCGAGGTTGACGTCGCGATACTATCGCTATTGTGAATGGTGTCTTACTTAAGTCTTGCACCGCTGGGTGTGAAATATTTGGGATGCGCATTTTTGCTTAGAATTGGGTACCTACATCTTTTACTAACTAGTAGTTCTCACGGTCAACGAGTATTGTTTTACAATTGGTTCACATCAAATCTACTTATCAAATGGCAGCAGGAAATTCTTTACTGAATGCGCGGAATGATTTATTTTATCAAACTATACTTTTGAGGCTCAGACATAGATTTTCAGTTAGACAAATGAATAATATAAATGCGATTTTTTTGATACTATGTTTGTTTGTGTGTTTCGTTGGTTTGTCCTTCCATCACGCAGCAACAGCAACGGATCGACGTGACTTCTTGCACGAGTATAGTGGAGGACCTTATACGAGGAAGTTATATAGGATACTTTTATCCCGTAATAACAAAAGATTCCTGAGGGATTTCAAAACCTAACTCGACGTGGATGAAGGCGCAGGATAAAGCTAGTATAATATGTATTAAACCTGTCTGTTTTCCGCAGTTCGAGACGGCGATACGGTGAAGCACTATCGCATCCGACAGTTGGACGAGGGCGGGTTCTTCATCGCTCGACGTACCACCTTCCGGACTCTGCAGGAATTGGTCGAGCATTACAGCAAGGACGCCGATGGCTTGTGCGTCTCGTTAAGCAAGCCCTGTGTACAGGTCAGTGAGTCTTGTTTTTGCTTAGACTGCTTTACTCTCTGTGCTGCTGAACTCTAGAGCAAGGCTTCACGGAGCGATTCTCACCTGCACGCGCAACATTTGAGATAAAGCTCACGACACCGCAGGTTTATGCGGTTACGCAGCCGCCGCTGATGCGGAAAAGGACCGCAGAGCTTGGCGGATCACAAGTTGGGCGGTTATTTACAATCTGGAACCAACCGATCGCAGATTGCGTGGGAGATGGCCGCCAAGCTCGCGGGTGACTGCGTCACGTGCGGTTAAATCGCGCCGTGAAATGTGCTACTTGATTTTTCATACATAGACATTCTACGGATGGCGCGGGCACCACACCACAACCTGAGGCCTTAGGCTATATCGGTCATTCACACTAGTAAAGCCTCAGTTGCCATTAAGCCTCAAAAGAAACAATCTTACTTCGCTTAGGTCTCGTAGATTCGGCGAACTACAGAGCTTAAAAAAGCTAGTTGCACTGTAGTTAGCACTACTCAGACCTTCCAGACTCGACAAGAATTGGTCGAGTTAAGAAGTCTTGTGTCTCTCGTTAAGCAAGCCTTGCGTACAGGTCAGTGAGTCTTGCTTTTACCCGTCTACGGCATGGCCAAAAGAAATAGTTACGATTTTAGCAGCCTATGATATGATAAATTTGGCTTATAGCACGCAATTTAAACTTTAGTGATTTATCGTGTGCTAACAAGATAAATTTATGTATTTTTTGTACGCTGGCGATAATAAAAAGAGATACGCCTATTTACACGTTATATCTACATCTACCTTCATTATTGATAGCAATAGCTGATGGAATCAGGAAGACAAGCGATGAGGCTCGACCGACGTTTGTTTTATTCGGTATTTATAATGCAACAAAATATATTTTACCACAAGTAAAATATGTAATAGGCAGGCTATTACACGCAAGTATCCGGTTTTCACACTTAGGTAATAGGTTTTTTAGATCAGTCTTTCCTCTATTATTAATTTATAATGTATTGTTTATTTATATTTCGACATTAGCTAATGAGGTTAAATTCACAAACAAGATATAATGATGTCGATGTCTATGAAAGATTTTAATAAAAAAAATAATCCTCATTAAAAGCAACGATACGTTTTTGATTTGCTGGAGACGTACCTACTAGTAGTACCTAGCACCTAGAGGCTAAGGGACGATTACTAATGCCTATGGCTTGAGCAATACATTCCCTACATATTATTCTGCGTGCATCGAATAATAGGTATTATACGAACACAGCTGTGGCACAGCTTGAGACTAAGTTGCCCACTATGGATGACTTTTCTGCAATCATTCGCTATAAAGCCTTTCTTGTGTGGTTGTCTTACTATTGTTGTCTTACTATTGGTGAGCGGAGTTGTTTTATCGATATTATTTATCGATTTAACGATTGATGCAGTTAATACACAATCTGCCTGCTGATTCGGCATGCACGTCCTGTTAAAAAGCACATTTTTACTAGATCATTTCTTCCATGTACGTAGCTTTGGCAGCAGGCTTATATCAGCTATCCCTTTCGCTGCTAGAAGAGATGTGCTGAAGGCCTAAATATGACATCGTAAAACTCTCGCTGCTCATTAGGTTCCTATATTAACGAGCGCGCATAAATCATAAAATTCAATATCAGATCCGCTATAAAATTTGTCGTTTGTGTCGAACACCTTTGTGTCTGCATGAGAAATGTTTAATGAGCTTTCGGTATTTAAATAATAAAATATACTCTAAAGTACACGAGCTCGATCTGGTTCGAGGAAGCCTTAAATTCTATTGAAGGGTTATTTTACTTAAAAGTGTGATAAATAATGGAATCGTTATCCGAGTCTGTTTACACGGAGGTTTAAGTACTTTTTGGTAAGAGATTCCACATCAATTTTTAAATTAAAGTAGGTGTATTTTTTCCTTTTATAAGTGACTAGACGATGCCCGCGACTTCGTACGCGTGGATAAAGGTTTTTTGATTCCCGCGGGAACTATTTAATTTTCCGGGATAAAAAGTAGCCTATGTTTTAATCCTGGGTATGAGCTATCTCCATTTCAAATTTCAGCCAAATCGGTTCATTCGTTGTGGCGTGAAGGAGTAACAAACATACACACACACACACACACACACATACAAACTTTCGGCTTTATAATATTAGTGTGATTATGAGAGTGTTATTATTAAACATTACCATAAAGTAGCAATTGTAGACTCATTAATCTCTTTGATTTTCCGTGATTAAAGGTATCCTACATATGAGTGTTAATAATATAAAATTTTGCACATGCTGGGTACAACAATGTACCTAATAATGTACAAGATATTACATGAACGAACAAAAGTATCATAAAATATATAGAATATCTAATACACATTTTTAAGTAGGTACTATGCTCGTAAAAGTGAGAATTTGAAACAGTTTTCTTTTTTATTCGTTCTAATAGTATTATCTCTCTCGTTTAATTCATCATTCTGTCTTATCTTAATTTATAAATAACTTTAGACATTCGGTCACTTTTTCTATATTAAATTGAATATACCAAAACCTCTATGATTTGTACCGTGATTTGTATTGAATTTCATTTTAGTTTTGGTTACAAAATTTATATTATGTACATATAATATCTACACATCAATATTAGATATACAAGGATTTTCAGATAAAAAATATATAATTGAATAATTAAGTGATTATTTTCATACGCGTGTGATTAAATGGTATATTATAAAGATTACACTAGATCAGATTTCTCGCATTATTTATTGTTGAAATATTTACACGTATTCAATTGCTAACAAATTTCGAATGAACGCATGTTTGATACATGAGCGAACAAAGGTATCATAATGCCATTGTGGAATACAAAGAGCGTATCGGTGTCATGAATGAAACTTATCCCACTTCTGAATAGATACAGTTCGTTGTTCACAAGAGACTTTTTTTTTTTTATTCGATGACAAGATAGCCCTTGACTGCGATCTCACCTGATGGTAAGTGACGATGCAGTCTAAGATGGTAGTGGGCTAACTTGGAAGGGGTATAGCAGTGTAAATTCAACCCATACCCCGTATCGGTTTCTACACGCCATCGTGCCGGAACGCTAAATCGCTTGGCGGCACGTCTTTGACGGTAGGGTGGTAACTAGCCACGGCCAAAGCCTCCCACCAGACCAGACCAGAGACAATTTAGAAATTATAAATTCCTAAACTGCCCCCGCCGGGAATCGAACCCGAGACCTCCCAGTTATAAGACCACAGCGCTCACCACTGCGCCAGGGAGGTCGTCAAATGACTAAAACTTAAAATATTAAGTAATTAAATCTAAATAAAGTCAGTCCTTTACGTGTACAAAGTAGAAGTATTATTCTAATAAGAATTAAAAATAATTTGTTTCATAAAGGTCATTATTTTGCTTTGATATTTTGATATGAAAAGAGCAACTGCTGAATTTCCTGTCGATCCTTCTCAGCAGAATCTGCATTCCGAACCGGTAGTAGTGTCTTGACGTGTGACGTGGCCACAGGTTGGCCTATGAAAGAAATAATTTTTAGTTTTGTTTCTCTTATGACAATTCAAGACTCCCCGCTGGCAACAAACTTAGCAGTTGTTTTTTACAGAACAAAAATGTTACAATATTATTAAGCTTACGGAATCAACTTTAAATAAAAACAGGACCAATATAAGAGAAGCCTTTTAAAGATCACGAAGAATGAAAATATGCTCTACATTAGGTACATAGTCCATTGTGTGTTTTGGCTCTATCTTGAACAACCGTAAGTAGGTACCTTTACCTACTTTTAACACCTTTAGTTCATTCATTAGAAATGTTACAAGAATACAGCACGAATGTCCTGGCCATTTTAGTAGGCTATGTTAAAGTTTATTGTGATTATGTCACAGCTGAAATACCAATTTCTTATGTAATCAATAAATTATAATAATATGGTTATTATTGTGGCTGGTTTAAGTCTGTCGGATTCCTTTTATGGTAGCTAAATCGATTATGTGTAGGTATATTACGATATATAGAATAGTGTTAGGCTAGTGGTTAAGGACTGCGGTCTCGTATTCGGGGGGTCGTAGGTTCGGTCACGCACCTCTGACTTTTCTATGTTATGTGTGTTTAATGGTGTTTAACCAAGCTTAAACGTTAAAGGAAAACCTGGAAACCTGTGACGTCTCAGTCTTCCATACAGTTCTCAAAGGTGTGTGAAGTCTGCTAATTTGTATTGGCAGCGTTAACGTGGTGGACTATATTCATAACATTTCTCTGAGAAGAACCTGCGCCCTGTAGTGAGCTCTGAATGCTGATGATTATATACGAGTAGCATAGAGTGAACGATGGGATGAAATATGACCCTAGTGTCAACTATGTTGTGTACCGTACAGTCGGAAGCGTTACAATACAAGGAGGCATATTAGCTACTTAACACTTACGAGGTTAATTAAATAATTGTATTTCCCGATTCCCAATAAAACCAATGCCATTCGATTCACGCGAAATTGGTAGCGAGATGTCTTTACAGTGCGATATAGCTATATGTACCTAATAATTAAAACTGTAACTAATTAATACCAATAAATGTCAGTGTCATTAGCAACATTAGCTCTGGGTACAGAATAACTGAACAAGTAAGACGCTTAGGTATAAAGAGTGGCCTTAACTACAAGTCTAGGGCTTAGCGTTAGGTCCAGGTTCACCTTTTTCAGCAGATGTAAGGATCTTTATTAAGTTCGCTCTATAAATGGTCACACCCAGTGTTAGGGCCTTTTTAACAGTTAGGCTTTGAATAATATTAAAACAAAACAAAAAACGTTGCAAGTTGCAAGCAAAACACAAATATTTTACTGATGTCACCTTCGCAACACTTCGATTCAATCGCCCACTTTTTATCTCGTGTAGGAGTTTCTTCGAACTGTCTAACAGGTCTTTGAGCATCTTTGTATCTATTCAGCAACACAGTTTCACTGTTTCCCGTTTATATACAAGTAGTAGAATCATAAAACAAATTTGTATCTAACTTTATATAGTTAATCGAATAACTTGATAATTTTGCAAGCGCCACGACTGACTAGTCAAAGTATTGATTTGTATTTTGTAGTGTAATTTTTATATAAAAACTAGATGATGCCCGTGACTAAGGTTTCGATTCCCGCGCGAACCCTTTAATTTTCCGGCATAAAAAGTAGCCTATGTGTTAATCCAGGGTATTATCTATTTCCATTTCAAATTTCAGCCAAACCCGTGCAGTATTTTTTGCGTGAAAGAGTAACAAACATATACATACAAACTTTTGCCTTTATAATATTAGTGTGATGTGATACTGTGATATAAAAGGAAAATGACTGACTGACTGATCTATCAACGCACAGCTCAAACCACTAGACAGATTGAGCTGTTTGGCATACAAATAGATTGTGATGTAGGCATCCGCTAAGAATGGATTTTTGACTAGTTATTAAAATATTTAGTTTACCTATTTTAATCCAATCATAACATCAATTCGTTAATAAAAGGAATAAACGTTATTCTATTCCATTAAATTTTTTTTCTCAGGGAAAGTTTTTCCTTTTTAAAGTATCTAATAGAAAATTAAGTTTAATTATTATTTCTTACAAGAGTAGTAACAGCTTGGTAAGCGGAAAATTGCGCACCTTATATGTAAGGACCGAGTGACCACATAAGTGGATATTACCTATCAAAGGTTTCATTCTAATAGGTATCGTATTATGATGTAATTAATACCTGCTCATGTTTTTCCTGTGTCTAAATGTACTGAGCTGAGTAATTGAACCATTTTTAACGCAAAAAGTAAAATCGTGACTGAAACTTTTTACCTCTAAGATGAATAGTCAGTTTCCTGGAATTATTATGTTCATATAACCTCAATAGTCCAACGGTTAAAGGTACGGACTGGAAACTGAAAGATCGACGGTTCGAACCCCACCCGCTGCACTATTGTTACCCACTTTAAACTTTGCCTGGTGGAAGGCTTTCTCCGTGGCTAGTTACCACCCTACCATCAAAGACGTGCCGCCAAGCGATTTGCCATCATAGACTGCATCGTCGCTTACCATCAGATGAGATTGCAGTAAGGACTATCTAGTCATTGAATAAAAAACACAAGTTCTCTACTTATTTAGAGAAAAGGAGAATATTAGTCAATTTAAGCTTAAGTATTCTTTAAAATGTAAATATTTCGTGTCTTGTCTTGAAATAAAAACACGTTGGTAGTCTAATAGACAAGCACTGTATTCTATACTTTATTTTTATCACTCTTAGCTTTTTAAAACTACTTTTACTGAATAAAATGATTAGTACACCTGTAGATAAATACTTACGTCTTTTTTGTTCGTCTCGACAACTTTAGAAAATATGGTGACCCGTGTGATTTATTATAAATCACGAGAATTGTCTAATGTGATTTGTCATTACTAGCTACAACTAGTAATTACTTAATTAATACAGCGACGTTAATACTAAAATATTGTTTCCAGTAATCGATGAAAATTTAAAATTATTGTTATTGTAACATTTATACTTCGTTGGAAACTTCGATCACAGATGGAAATGCCGTCTTAACGTTAACCGATTACGAAACTAATAACTCTGACCGAGTGTTACAATTATGCTACGTATGTATGTATAAATTAAAATTATATAAATCCCCGACACCGATTATGTTGATCATTCACGTCATAAAAATAATATGTGATGATGACATTTCATCTCATTATTCCTCTGAGAAAAAAACTGCGACAATAGTTTAATTTAATTGTAGTAAAAGCAGCAGCAGCTGAGAATTTGTCAAGGAAGACTTATCTTATGGATGCCTTAGAATACATTTGTATGTAATAAACACTAAAATTAAAATAGACTAAAAGCCCCTTTGGAGTTCTATACCAATATCCCTACCTATACATGTATTTGCAGAGGATACAAATAATATCTCTATCTATAATGTCTATTTTTGAACTTAGATGGTTTACTTGGAACTTTTAAAACTAAAGCGTCTACTAAACTTTTAACTCTTCTTTTTTAGTGTTTGGTTGGAAATAAATGCGTATGTAACTGCGAAGAAGTAAATCATATTTCTGTTGGGACTTTTTACGTTAAAGGAGAGCAGGAAACCTAATAATAACTTCGCTTGTATGAACGTTTTTGCAAAAAGTTAATAACTAGCGTTCGGCCTCGACAGCCAGCCACAAAATACTGCAAAACAAAATCAAAAGAAGGTTGAACTCCGCTAAATGCTATAGGTACCTGAATACAGACCAAATCGTTTTTGGTGGAATCTCAAGTCATACAAAATGAATTTAAAATACGCTATTATTTAAAATAACTTTTTGTTAAACGGCTCTTTAGAATTATATGAAAAAAAAAATTTTTTGTTGTATTAAAATAAAATATTGTTATATTTGTGTGGAATAATGAAAACTTATAAAATTCGTTAAAAGTCATTAAACAAAAATAAGAATTTAAAAGCTGCCCTTTCAGAATCGGTTGAGCGGTTGAGACGTGAAAAGCTAATATCTTATAATTCATCTTGCATTTAATATTTAGTCATGTATGGGTGAAAAAATACAAACAGTACAGGAAGTGTCATATGTTACAATACATGTACAATATGCATTTTGAATAGGTATGTAGGTACCTAACCTAACCAATATCAAAACTTCAAAACCACATTATATTTTTTTTAAATAAATTTAGTATAGAAAGTAAATTAAATTAAAGGTTTTAATTTGAATAATATAATAGGGTAAAGATGCCGAATATGAGATACCATTTACATATTCGGCCATAAAAAATAAATTATTGCACTAATGACTATGAAAATTATTTATATTCGATAAGTATTTAATGAAGTTTATCCTTGAAAGACCGTTTAGTGCTAGGTATAATAGATATTTTGTTATATCAGATAATATTAAAAAAGTCAGAAATTACGTCTCAGGGAAATGGTCTCCTATTATGAGATACCAAGGGTTTTTAATATGAGATAGTATAGATTTAGAGAAAAAGGAAACAAATCAATTCAAAAAACTTTTTATTGGCGATATTTATTAATCTACAACATCGTACTACAAAATAAAAAGGTTTTAGTAACAACTTAATAATATATTATCATGTGCTTATGCCAAGTGCTTGATTTTCTTCAGATGTAGATGTAACCCATAAAATCGTTAGTCCAACTTTACAATATTTTTCTATTTTTGCTTCTAAATAGTCAGAAAAAACTGGAGGTCTTCCCATGAACCTTGACAAATACTTCTGCATTAGCATCTTTTTTGACATAAAGTTCTAGGATACTCTTAGGAACATCGAAAGTTTTGACGCTATTAGGTAACATATTTGTTTGCTTCGCACTGCACTCACGGCCCATATTATGGCATCGTGGTCCTAGGACTTCTTTGATCGACGGCATCTAGAAAAAGAGGTTTTCAAATAGTCGTATTTCTATACATCCTTATATGAGATATCTCATTTAAGGAGCCCCCACGTGTCTCATATTAGGAAAACACCCAAATTTAAAAACTAGGCTGCCTATTATTTCTTGACTAAGAAAATACAACTAAACTGCAAATGCATTGTAAAATTAATCATATAACTGATACAATAACTGTAAATTTAAATCATTTAGTGTGACTATAAAGTTGTAACATACCTCGTTAATATTTGGTGTCAAAAATCGAGTTTTGTGGTTTCGTAAAAATCCGCAGGTACACAACCTGACTTCGCCTCGAACTGGGAAGCACCAACACATGTTTCGGTCTGTTGCCACGCGGCTTCTGGTGACAGTATCGCCAAATAGCTGCAGCGATTAGTTTCGCCAAAACCTAACTATCTCATATTTGGCAACTATCTCATATTCGGCATCCTTACCCTATAACAAAAGGTTGTTATAGGGTTGTAACACTTAAGGAAGTGTCAGCACCCAGAAATGTTACTTTTCAACAGTGTCGTCATTATACAAAAACATTGTGATAAGAGAAATTGTATGAGAATCTCCTGATAAAAGTAGGTATATTTTTTGGTCGTATCTTAATCAGTTGTGATCTTTTCAATATTATGTTAGTTGGCGAGACGCCATTTGAAATGAATTGGATCGAAAGAAGCAAAAATTTTATTCAATAGATTGATTCCGCTTTATTTTTTTATCTCTACCTGTGCGAAACTGCATAACATGTTATGTAATATGATTTTTTATGAAGTATACTTGATTTCGTGGGTTGTTAACGTCATGGAATATTGAAAAGCATTTCAAGAATTATACCTGTTGAAAAACTAATTATGTTTATCGTATGTAGAATGGTAATAAGACACGGCGAAAGTCTACCGGACCAGCTAAAGTTATTTAGAAGTTATAAAATCCCAAATTACACCCGCCGAGAATAGTACTCGGGACCTATCACTTATTAGACCACTGAGCCAGGTATGTTTTCAATAATGAAAATGAGAAAATATTTCTCGCGCATCCGTACGTCTGACAGCTAAAGGCTCGAAAGACCACTTTTTCATGTGTGTCTATCTTTTCAACATAGTAGGTACATACACTCGCTAAGTCTCTAACTGTCATCATCATCACCTACAACCCATCACTACTTCACTACTAAGCACAGTTCTCAAAGAAGTGTTATAGACTTGCACTTTGGCTCAATGCAAATTGGTAGACCTCACACTCCTTTTAGAACATTAGCGGTTTCTTTACGATCTAATTGTAAGTTTTAATAATTTTTCATAAATATGCAAATTCACTTTCTCGTGTTTATATTTTGCTGTAACAACTAAAAGTAAAGCCCTCAAGGAGCCATCGAAGAATGTCGTTTGATGGATGGAGCGAATATGCAAATATCGACATAGTTATGCGATAACGCGCCGTTTTATATGAAGCGCTGTTATGGTAATGTATGTTGAATGTTGTTGATATAATATATGCTTCTGTTCGCATTAAAGACTTGACGTCTACCCTTGAATTTACAGCGTATAGGAATTTATTTAAACAATTTGTCATATTCATTTTAATAGAGCAGTTGAATATGCTTGATTTTCATTGTTATTTTGAAACGGCATCACACTTTAACCGGTTAAGCGAATGAAACGGTTAGTGACCGAAATCGGTTTGAAATTTTCCAGTTTTCATGCCCTACTGACCCTTGCCGAGCGAATTCGTGAACTCTTTGTCTATATTTTCAATAGATTTACGTGCACTGCAGGGCAATAAAATTTGATAGTCGCTCGTGTTTATTTAGATTCACATTTCTCAACCGAGTGTGCGGTTTCAAAGAGAATCGCGATTGCACCATATTGTGTTTAGTAATGCAACGCGAATTATACCTACGGATGAAAATAAGCACAATACTAGTGTCCTTAGAAAATTGGAATCGATACAACTCTTTTTGTACCTACATAAATTGTTTAGTAGATAAACTCCTTCACATCTAATGTTTTCTACGTACCTACATGTTTGAGGTTTTTTGTAGCGTAAATGTTAAGTTTAAAACGTTCTACGCGCACACAAAACAACCTTTCGCAGAGAACTGTTTGTAATTTTTTTTTTTGGCCGAAAGCTCCAAAAGTAGACTGACGGAACATTCCCAAGATGCTGGTTGGAGGTTAAAAAGTGAAGGCATGTTATAAAAATCGAGGGCATAGGACAAAAAGCGAGGCATATATTATGATAACGAGTGATTTTTACTAAACAATCCAAGAAAACCATCTGCAAGCCAATGCGTTTAAATTATCTAATAAAAATTCAAATAGATTCGAGTTTTCTGTATTCGAGGACGACATATTTAATTGTTATTCTCTTTGTCACGTCCTTAATTAAGAAATATCTAATGACACCTCAATAATGTTATAATTAAAATCGGTCTAACTGCATGTCTAGACTACCGAGCTTGCCAAATAAATAGACTTACATAGTTGGGCTGGAAAAACTTAACCCTAGTGTAGTCAGGTAGGTAATAAGCACAGTAATAGATTAAAGCTTTTTATTTGGCTTTTTAATCCTTTCAAGGTGATAATATACTAAGAAACGATCCAACGTGACGTCAAACAAATTTTTTTTTCATTACTAAGAATGCGTCTTACGTCAGCAGCAAGTCTTGCTGAGTCGACCGCATCGAAGAAATGTTGCAACAACGTCAGCAGAGGCTGAAGCTGTCGTGACTTCTACTCACGTAATTCTATGGTGCACGATGTTGCTGACGTCACTTGCATTTTCATTACCTACGGAAAAATGAGCTTTTTGCAAAACCTGAGGCTCCGAAGGCTTTAAACCTTGTGTCTCCTTAAAAGAAAAGAATAATTTCCCTAAAGAAGGATTCCTTTGTCATAAAACATCGCCTAAATCTAGACATCGTCTATAACGGTTACCTAAATTTCCCTTAAAACTTGGTGAAAACCTAATCTTTGTCAAGTAACCTTGGCTTTAGGTGTTCCGAGAGATTGTTGATGAAAACGGACATAAGCGTCAATTTCATTACCGATTAACTTTTAACCGAGGAATTACGTTAATCTCGATATTTTGTATTGAAAATCTGTCAAAACGTCAAAATTCCTCGATTAAGAATTATTTCGCACTGGTCAAATTGGCACTAAGGAACTTGAATTTCTCGATATTTAGAGAAAAACAGTTACTTTTCAAGAACTTTGTTTAAAGGATAAATAACTTACTAAACGGCCTATAGGTATAGGTATTATCCCGTTGTGGGACAAAGCCCTCGACTCGAGCAACGGATGATGTCAATTAATGTTTTTAAGACACGTAGTGATTTAGTGTAGTTAAAACTTAAAAGACATGTTGTCTTTTAAGTTTTAACTCGTATTTCGTGAATCGGTGTTCTGCTTTGCTATGTTGGAAGATGTAGTGATGTTAATACCTAATTAATGTAACAATTAATTTTATTAGGGAAAGCGCAACCACAAACTCACCGATTTTAGGTGTGCAGAGGTTGGATGTCTTAATGAATTCGTTTCTAAGAATCTTTGATTGAATAGTATAAAAAAAGTAACAATGCGCGTTCGCCGAATGCAAACACTTATAATTTTGATGTTTGAAGCCAAAGATTTCATGTAATACTTAGTTAAAGTGGGAAATCTACAGATCCAACAGTCTAGCTCTGGCTGGAGACTTTCTGTCTTGAAATTCTTCTATGTAGTAAACACAAAAATACTAAGCTTGTTACGCAATGCAACACATGATTATGTAGAGCAAACATATTTAGAAATCAATATCACGCTGCTTCCGTGGCAGATTCAATGGCAAGTAAAATGAATCAACACGATCAGATGGCTGGTATGCCATGTAGCCTGTAGGGTTGCCAAAAAGTTTTAAATCTTCTTCTATTGGTGGTTTTATATCTGTGGCCTTATTTTCTGAACCATTAATATACCTCACAATCATGATAAACAGATTATGAGGTATGATCAAGGCTCTACTAGAGCCCTGAGTTTTGGCTTGATTAAACAAACTTGTCGATCGCTGGCTACTTTTGGCTGAACCAAGAGCAACTTTTTTCCGACCTGGAATTCCAAAAACTCCTCATGCCCTTCTCCACTTCGACAATCTGTCGAATCCAAATATTCTCGGCCTTCACGACCCAACAGTTTGATGTCCAGTTTGGTTTAAACAACAAGTAGAAGATTGGTAGAGTTATTTCAAAAAAAATCTGTATCAGGTGAAGGGTTGATTGTCATAAAAAAATGGTTCAAACTGCATTATGAATGGAACGACAACCTTAATATCATTCTACATAATATTATCTATGCATTAACTGGTTTGTCCGCTATGTCCGCTGAGGAAAGTAAATATTTAACTTCCAAGAAATTTCGGATACTCCGTGCCTTTAAACCAGTTACCAAGTGCATATTTTGATCCAACATTATGAAACAAAGGATTTGGATTATAAAATGTATTCATATAGCTTTTTGTTATAACAAGATAGGCTTATGCTTGACGACAATCATGCCTAAAAGCAATGATGAGATCTAGGTTGGAACACGCTTGTCTAGAAGATTATTATTCACTCTGGCCTCGAAAGCCTTAACATGGAAACAATCGCAAAAGTCTTCTTCTTCATCAATCTTGCATGGATTTACACTGGCCTCGGCCTTGGCCGCCGCCTGAATCCAGCGGCTCCCTGCGACTCGTTTGATGTCATCGGTCCACATAGTGGGGGGGTGGGTCTGCCAACAGGTCGCAACTCCAGCACCTTGGGAAGAATCTCGGAAAAAAAACCATTTCATAGATAGTTTTCGGTAGCCTTGTATTACCTGTATAAAATAGTTGCATTAATCGCGACTCCTATTTTCCTGCTTACATTTTCCTTATTTGCGTAACTAGGTCAGTTGGTCAGTTTCGTTTCTATTTATCTAAAAGTTTGTTACCCCTGATGAAATAGAGACGTAATATTTTGGTCAACAGTCTTAGCTCTTTTGAAAATAAGAAATGTAATAAATAGAATATAAATTAGAATAGAACTTGCCCTATGGGGCAAAAGCCTATAAACATTCATAGTTTCTGCAATGTACAACTAAAATATAACGAGTACAAGCTAAGGCTGAATTGAATTAAAATAATTTTGAATATATTTTTTTTCGAAATTCCTTGCATAACACCTACCTGGTGAGTGGGGGAGGTGCTTAATAGAATTTATCAGAAATGAAATCAGTTATATTTTCAGTCTAATACCCTCAATATAGATAAATATCTTGTTTTATCAGAAAGTGGGGCTTTCGCAGTTTTATGCATAATTAATATTAATTATGCAAAAAACGTGTGTGATGGAATCCGAATTTAAGTAATAAAAATAACATTTGAAGGTCATTGAACTTTTGTTACGGTAACTTTGCATCTTAATTTTTAGTGCAAAAGTGCGTTGCACTTATTTGGAAATGCTGAAGGCTGTCCATCAATGTGACATGTTGTATAACGTTTGCCAGTTTTTCGCATCAAATCGAGTTGCCAGGCGCCGAGCTTGATTACATCAACTATGGCTGGGTGCACATTTGTATCGTTTTGGTAGAATGTATCATTTGTTGTATTTTTTGGTTCAGTTGCGTTATACGAAGAAGATTCTGTGAGCCAATGGCGTGCAGTTCATATATGCTCAAACTCATCCTACCTGATGATTTATGACGCAGGGAATGAAAGAGAGAGGGTCCTATCGCATCAGAGGTATACAGTATTCAGCAGTGAATGATGCACAGGAAAGGAATAGTTGACTAGCTTTAACTTCCTAGAGCGTCGTCTCTCGTACGAAGCGACGAAAGTCACTAAGGTACGAACGAGAGAGGCGACGCTTCATGAAGCCAAGGGTTTTCGATGGAGAACTTCAGGAGCTTGACGTGATATACACCATTGCTGTCTTCGACCCTCCCGCACCTAAGCGTCATCCCTCTGTCTCAGTTAAAATGTAGGTTCTATTGAAATATATACGTAGTACATTGACAGATAGTTCAATTTACGATGACACACGCTACTCTTTGTCCCAATCGCTTACTGTGCAAGTATGCAATGTAATGCTATTGTGAGTTCTATCGTTATGCACACATTTTATAGAATAGAGAGTCAAAATCAATGATAGGTTCATGATACATGTTGAGACGTATTACGATACACCCATGTGATAGAAATGTGTGCCCAGCCTTACCGAGCGTGCGGGCGTGATTACATCAACTATGCTGCTTACGATGCCCATTTACATATTGCTATTTCTGTCTGCAGCTCCAAATGAACTTTTATTGGCCAAGCTAAAAATAGCTAACAGATTAACTTTGATTAGGTTCTATTTTTGTTACATTAAGTTTTCTTGAGTCATTCTGATTAACAAGTTAAATTACCTCAGTTTATTATCGCGGCATATTCAAGTCTACTGAATTATTCGAACCTCGGTAGCGGAGAAATGTAATAGCTGTGAATGCAAATAGAGTATTTTTAGGAGGAGGAATTCCAGAAGTACTTAAATGTACAGTAGAATACGTACATTTTCTTTTTAGAACCGTAAAAATGTAAAAGGAACAGACAGGCGGACACAGTTTTAAAATTTAAAATATTAATATAGATTTTCTCGTCACTCAAATGAAGAGATCCGTAGAGAATCAAATCAGTCGCGAAGCTGAAGTGAAAGAAGAAGTCCCAAGACTCCCAAGTGGAGTGAAGTTCTGGAGTGGTAACCGCACACCAGAAAGTGGCAGTGGCAGACCCTCCACTAGGTGGGCGACTTCAGACGAGTCGCAAGAGCTGCTGGACAGTGGATACAGGCGCATTTGTCTATAGGCATTGACGTTGGAATGAATTAATGAATGAAATTTTTAAATATTTTCTAAGATTTGCACTCGTGTATTGCAGACGGATAGGCGACATGTCAGAGCTGCAACCCGAGATGTGTCGTGTAATTTTTATTAATTCATAACGCGTAAGTTGAACCCAGGCGGTTGCGGGCGCATGCGATGCGAGTACCTACCTACTAGTGTTGCAAAGGACTCGAGTCTTCCGCTAAGATCTATAGAGCGCGCTCTGACTTAGCTCAGACAGAGTTTAAGGAGACACAAATAGGCTCTGACATAAATGTGTGCGTGTCGACTTTGTCTTTAGTCTGAACGGAGTGAGATTGCGGTTTATAGATTTCAGCCTTCGAGTCGTAATTTTTAAGACTCGACTCAATTATGCAAGACTAAAGGGCTCGGTATCTCTTTCAAGCCGACAGCCATTTCAGCGACTCGAGCCTTAATAAAACCTCGGCGAGTCTTAATAAAACTTGAGTCTCCAAAAACTCAGAGCACGAAGATCATTCGAAAATAAAGTAAATTAGCTTTATACTTAGAGGTAATGCCTCCGCGACTAAAGGTTCACTAGATTGAATCGTTCATCGCAAAACTGAATGATAAACCATCTAATTTGGCCCTTAGACCTTATATTCATTCGCTGCCTTAGACATACAACGCGTCCCTTTATTTTACTGAATAATGTGAATGAACTTTTCGCACGCGTCTAATTTATTTACTATTCATACTATAAAAACACAGGACGGACTAGTCGTGGCCGTGGGATACTTGTGGAGACTATATACAAAGGTTCGCGTTGGAGCGATGAACTACATTACTGCGAAATATTAATCGTCATCAAAATTAATTCAATTCGTCGTTAATTAACTTTGACATTGTCAAAATAATTTTGAAATAATACTGCTAGTGTATGCTCTGATCACAGATCTATCTAAATATAATTTTACGTAACAACAAATAACATGCAATCCCTAATTTGGTACTTGTAACAATTCAGCAAATGATGGGCTCTGAATACATGTTTAATTGCAAGTAATTAGGCACCCACCCAGTTTGCTAGTTCACTATTACTATTCACTTATGGAGGCATGACAATTACAATTATACGGCCAATTGTTCCGCTGTATATTTTTACTTAGACTTCATGATAGGAAAAATAGACTGGTTAATAGTCATTCTTTATTTTTATACTATTAGAAAGAAAGGAAGGAAACACATTTATCCAGTAACAGTGTTACAGACAAAGAAGTATAGTACGACTAACATTAATTGCCCGTTAAAATACAACACCTAGAAAGGGTATACATTGTACTGCCGTCCACAAGCTATAATGCCGTGAACTACCAAAACCATATTTCCTAATATAAACCCTAATTTAAATGCTTTTGGGTTTATATTAGGAAATATGGTTTTGGTAGTTAACGACATTATAGCTTGTGGACGTCAGTGTACAATTCAGCCTAATGCCCCACATCACATGCGCAAACACGCATACAAAGTAGGGCGCTGATTTTCAGCTGTGACCCGGTTCCTACAGCTTTATATAATAAACAAGTTCAAATTCTATTAAATCCTTACTAATATTATAAATGCGGAAGTGTATTTGTTTGTTGGTTTGTCCGTCAATCACGCTGAAACAGAGCTACAGATCAACGTAATTTTTTGCATTGATAATAATGGGTATAGTTGAGGACCTTGAGAGTGGCATAGGCTACTTTTTATCCTGGAAAATCAAAAATTTCGCGCGGGAGTAACGGGATTTTCCCGTTACTGATAATGGTAATGGTATAGGAGTTTTCCGGGGAAAACAATGCGATGGGTTTCCAGAACCTTCTTGATATAACTCGACTAAGAGAACGAGATTTCGACTCATCAGTTTAACGGTTAGGTATAATAAATGTATTGTCATAGTGATAATAATCGAGATCGATGGCTTACCGTGCTCTCCGAAAAGGCCAAAGGACACTCAAAATAGGTCATCCATCCAGTTGCCCGCCGGGGTCAATGTTGCTTAACCAGCGTGATCGTTTGATCGCTGCGACAACTAGACCACACGAAATTAAAAATAAGTACTCAGTAAAAACAATGTTTCGTGTTTTTCAGGTGGAGAAACCAGTTACTGAAGGTCTCTCACACCGAACGAGAGATCAATGGGAAATCGACCGCTCGTCGCTCAAATTCGTCCGCAAACTCGGCCACGGACAGTTCGGCGAAGTATGGGAAGGGTTATGGAACAACACGACACCGGTCGCCATCAAAACGCTCAAATCCGGCACAATGGACCCCAAGGACTTCCTCGCAGAGGCCCAGATAATGAAAAAGCTCCGACACTGCAAGCTTATCCAACTATACGCTGTGTGCACGCTCGAGGAGCCCATCTATATCATCACAGAGTTGATGAAGAACGGCTCGCTTTTGGAATATTTACAAGGTAAGAGTACGTACTTTTAAGGCAGAGTAGTTGTTAGGACGTATATATGGAGCGAGGGGCTTCGAAGAACAGCTTTTTGGCTAGCGGAATTTTGGTAAGAACTGGTCGCAGAAAAATACCTCAAGTGCTAATCTCTACACATATGATCAAAGATAATGTAGGACCCTTACTATTAAATTTAAAATTAAAACTAAATTGTAACATACATATTGACCTACGCACCATAAACATAATAAATTCATAATTCACAAAACATACCTACCGGTGGAAATGTTGCTTGGCCGAGCCGTTGAAAGTTAGATAAGGAACCGGTCCGCGAATGTCGCCGAGCGGCCGGCGCGCGCGCTGTATGCCTACGGATAGCCCGCCTCGCAGTACCTAGCAAAACGGCTATCGCGACGGACTTACCGTGCCGCGCTGCGCTCGCTCACTGACGTATGCATGTTCACCGTACTTCCTTAAATTTTAGTGTTTGTAATCGTTTGGAATTAGAAGTACTGAACCCGAGTTGTAGAAAACCCAAATATAAGGGCGTCCCGAACTTGATGAATATTTAATTCTACCCAAGTAAACACGCCCCCGCATACTAAACTGGTGACCCTTGGATCAGCTGATCTGGTGATAAGTGAACCTCAAGAAGAAGGCCACGCTCATCGGATTAAGCCAATAAAGCATCATGTTTGGATTTGGAGAACGCGAGGAAGCTGGTACGAGTGATAAAACGGTAATGGAAAAACGCGTTTCAACTGATGGACCACCGACGGAAGTTTTTAAGGTCGGTATAAAAGTACCTCCTTTTTATCCGGACGAACCTGAAATTTGGTTTGCGCAACTGGAGGGGCAATTTGCGCTGGCGAATATCACCAGCGATACTACAAAATTTTATTATGTAATGGGCCACTTAGACCATCAACACGCGAAAGAGATTAAAGATGTTTTGATAAATCCACCCGCGGTTAATAAATACGAGAAGCTAAAATTGGAGTTGGTGAACAGACTGTCGGCTTCAAGAGCGACTAAAATAAAACAATTACTGCGCCATGAAGAACTCGGTGACCGTAAACCCTCTCAATTCTTTAGGCATTTAAGAGATCTCGCCGGTGCCGAGTTTCCAGACGAATACCTGCAGACAATATGGATAAGCAGACTTCCTGTAAATATACAAACGGTCTTGGCCGCGCAAGCCTCCGCTACTTTAGAAGAACAAGCGGAACTGGCGGACCGGATTATGGACATTGCGGCTCCAGCCCTTCAGGTACATGCTGCCGCGAAACCCGCCTCCAGCAACGATGAACTGCGAAGAGAGATAGCGGACTTACGGAAACAAATTGAAGCTCTGACGTCAAAGTTTGGTGAAAGGTGTCGTCCGCGTAATAGGCAGCAGTCGCAGCGTAGTCGTTCACGAGCTCGCTCCCAGTCAAGCTACCGAAAATATCCTATTTGTTTTTATCACTCGAAGTTCGGTAGCAAGGCCCACAAATGTGTCCGACCTTGTGACTTTAAGGAGACGGAAAACACCAGGGGCGGTCGCTAATGGCGACTAACGATTGCCCTGTCCCTGCTGTTGGTCGCCTCTTTGTCACGGACCGGACCACGAAGATCCAATTTTTAGTGGATACTGGTAGCGACCTCTGCGTCTTTCCTAGGTCCTTACTCGTCGGTAGTTTTAAGCCAGCGAACTATCAGTTAAGTGCAGCAAACGGATCGCCCATAGAGACTTACGGCTATGTGAACTTTAATTTAGACCTCGGACTTCGTCGTAATTTTGTGTGGCGTTTCATAGTGGCTGACGTGACGAGACCAATTATTGGTGTTGACTTTTTAGTGTATTATAAGTTAGTGGTTGATTGTCAAAATCAATGTTTAATTGACAACACAACTAATCTTAAGACTACTGCATCAATCGCCCGGCCAAATAACATTTCATCTGTTAAAGTCGCAACTGGTCAATCTAGGTATCACAAAATTTTAGATGAATTTCCAGAAATTACACGACCGGCTGGTACGTTACGCATCATCCCACATAACACTAAACATCACATACGCACTACACCCGGGCCTCCCGTCTCATGTCAACCAAGGCGCCTAGCACCTGATAAGTTAAAAATCGCTCAACAAGAATTTGAAACCATGTTGCAGATAGGCACCGCCAGGCCCTCGGAGAGCCCCTGGTCATCTCCTCTGCACCTGGCTCCTAACAAAAACAACGGTTGGCGTCCCTGCGGCGATTATCGGAGATTGAATGCTAGAACCATCCCTGACAGGTATCCGATCAGGCATATACACGATTTCGCTCACAGCATAGCGGGAAGCAAAATCTTCAGTACGATAGACCTTGTCAAAGCCTATAATCAGATACCTGTCAGCCCTGAGGACATCCCGAAGACCGCGATAACCACGCCCTTCGGGTTGTTCGAGTTTCCGTTCATGACATTCGGTCTCCGCAACGCCGCCCAAACGTTCCAGCGATTTGTGGACGAGATGACCCGGGGACTCGATTTTTGCTACTGCTATTTGGACGATTTTTTAATTTTCAGCAGTAGTATAACTGAGCACGAAGAACATCTTCGCCAGATATTTAATAGGTTAAGAGATTATGGTATGCTTATCAATACATCTAAATGCGTTTTTGGCGTTCCAGAAGTAACATTTTTAGGACACCATATCTCCGAGACCGGCACTAAGCCACTTGATTCAAAAGTGGAAGCTATTAAGGACTTTCCACAGCCCAAAGATATCCGACAGCTTCGCAGATTTTTAGGTATGCTGAATTTTTACCGGCGATTTTTGCCTGGAGCAGCTCGAATACAGGCCCCTTTGCACGCGTTGTTAATTGGTGCGGCTAAGGGATCCCAACCTATCAACCTGACGGGAGCAGCACTTCAAGCCTTTCAGGACTGCAAAGATAGTCTGGCCAAGGCAGTATTGCTAGCACATCCCAATTTTCAGGCTGAGCTCGCGCTGGTGACAGACGCCTCGGATGTGGCTATTGGAGCAGTCCTCCAGCAAAAACAGGGTGAGGATTGGGAACCTTTAGGTTTCTTTTCTAGAAAGTTAATTCCGTCGCAACAAAAATATTCACCTTATGATAGGGAACTTCTTGCTATCTACGAAGCGATCAAATATTTCAGACATATGCTAGAGGCTCGACATTTTGTGATCTATACTGATCATAAGCCAATCAGTTTTGCTTTCCATGAACGGAAATCCAACTGTTCACCTAGACAGTATAGATATCTGGATTTCATAGCACAATTCACCACCGACATAAGGCACATTTCCGGCAAGGACAATGTCGTAGCCGACACCTTATCTCGTGTGGATGAACTATACGCTCCAGTTAGTCTTGAGTCTCTAGCAGAATGTCAAACTTCTGACCCGGAATTAACACACTACCTTAAAGAAAAGTCTTCTCTTCGCTTACAAAGGACAAACTTACCTGGAAGTCGATTATTCTTGTACTGCGATGTAAGTACGTCGACTCCCAGACCATTTGTACCTAAGCAGCTGAGGAGACAAGTTTTCGAGAGCCTACACTCTCTTAGCCATCCAGGCATCAATGCAACTGCCAAATTAATAGCAGAACGCTTCGTCTGGCCAGGCATTAGGAGAGATTGCAGGTCGTGGGCACAGTCATGTCTGGCTTGCCAACGTGCAAAAATAAGCCGGCATGTGTCTGCGCCTCTAGGCACATATGATTTACCCCGCGCACGATTTAAAAATATTCATATCGACATCGTGGGGCCGTTACCATCTTCAGAAGGGTACCGTTACTGTTTGACAGCCGTAGACCGTTTCACTAGATGGGCGGAAGTCATCCCAGTAATGGATATTACAGCCGAGACGATAGCTAAGGCATTGCTGTCAGGGTGGATATCACGATTCGGTACACCTGAGACCGTCGTAACGGATCGCGGTCGCCAATTTGAGTCATCTCTGTTCAGCTATCTGGCAAAGATAGCTGGATTTGAGCACAAAAGAACGACAGCATATCACCCGTCTTGTAATGGCTTGGTCGAAAGATTTCATAGGCAACTCAAAGCGTCTATAGTCTGCCACGCTAACGACAAGTGGACTGAATCCTTACCTTGGGTACTTCTTGGAATAAGAAGTGCATTTAAGGAAGATCTACAAGCCTCTTCGGCCGAGCTATTATATGGCGAACCCTTAAGACTACCAGGGGAATTTTTTCACCCCTCTGAAGATGGCACGACAGACATAACCGAGTTTTCGGCCCGTCTGCGGTCATTCGCTAATAAATTACAGCCGGTTCCAGCCTCACGCCATGGCAGGAATAAATTTTTTGTATTCAAAGACCTGAAAACCACTGATCACGTTTTCATTAGAGAAGACGTATCACGTGGCTCATTAAAACCTGCCTACACAGGTCCATATAAAGTTTTGTCTCGCAACGACAAAGTTTTTAAGTTGTTGGTTAATGGCAAGGAGACAACAGTGTCAATAGATCGTCTCAAACCAGCATACTTACTTACCGATGACTATGATTCCACTCCAAGCGAGGACACTCAACCTGAGGAAAAATGGAAAATTAATTACCACCGAACTCGTTCAGGTCGTCAAGTTAAATTTCCTGATTATTATCGCCCTTGACGGTCTTTGGAGGGGGGTGGTGTAGGACCCTTACTATTAAATTTAAAATTAAAAATAAAAACTAAAACCTTAAATATAAACTTAAACTTAAAATTAAATCTAAAAACTAAAACCTTAAATATAAACTTAAAATTAAAACTAAATTGTAACATACATATTGACCTACGCACCATAAACATAATAAATTCATAATTCACAAAACATACCTACCGGTGGAAATGTTGCTTGGCCGAGCCGTTGAAAGTTAGATAAGGAACCGGTCCGCGAATGTCGCCGAGCGGCCGGCGCGCGCGCTGTATGCCTACGGATAGCCCGCCTCGCAGTACCTAGCAAAACGGCTATCGCGACGGACTTACCGTGCCGCGCTGCGCTCGCTCACTGACGTATGCATGTTCACCGTACTTCCTTAAATTTTAGTGTTTGTAATCGTTTGGAATTAGAAGTACTGAACCCGAGTTGTAGAAAACCCAAATATAAGGGCGTCCCGAACTTGATGAATATTTAATTCTACCCAAGTAAACACGCCCCCGCATACTAAAATAACAAAAGCAGTGAAAGCTTAGTGGTTAGAACTTCGCTATCCTTATTGGGGGGTCACGAGTTCGATCCCGGACACGCACCTCTGACTTTTCGGAGCAACTAAATTCCCCTACTTAACTGTGAAGAAAAACATCATGAGGAAACCTACTCACCTAAGAGTTCTCCATAATGTTCTCAAAGGTATGTGAAGTCTGCCAATTTGCAATGGACCGTCCTACCTTCAAAAAGGTTCGCCAATCGATTAAGCGTTGCAGTATGATAGCGTTATTCTAATGATGTGTGATTTGGACTATGGGTTTAATATAGAATTGCTATACACCTTCTGAGTTAGCCCGCATTTATCGTCACTTACCACTAGGTGAGATCTCAGCAAAGGGCTTTCTTGTGATCAATTAAAAGAAAAGGTAACAAATCACATTTTACTCGCGGCCCACTAACACAATGCTATGAATTAATTTCTGTTGTAAATTAGCCTCGCCAACAATACATATTAGACACGCCAGCACGCAATAGTAAAGAGCGGATGATTTTTCTTTCTGAAGACATCGCGAAATTGGGTTAAATGAAACTATAACCTTCTTGTTGAAAATAACTTTCAAAAATAGTCTAATATGCGATTTTGTTTCATTTTTAAGTTTTGTAGCATACAGATTCGTTATTATTATAATCAATAATCATGTATTATTTTGTTTGAATACTGACCTATTTTTTTCTTTTACGCGGAGAGAGAGATAATTTTCAAAAAAAATTATCCGATAGTTATAACAAACTATCGGAATAGTTTATTTTTTAACATATTTTGTATAAAATCAGCCATGTCATCATTCATTAACATTAGCGATGATTTTCTTAAAGGAATATTAGCCAAGTTGAAATTGACTTAATATTCTCCTGTAACCTAGAAATAAAAACCCTAGTGTTGGGAGAGGGGTAGGTACGATAATAGTGCAGTGTGAATCGAACCGTCGACCTTTTAGTTTTCAGTCCGCACCTATCCTTAACCGATTGACACCCACTGCTAAACAAAGGTCTCTCGAATGGACTTCCACAGTCTTGTGCCACCAGTATCCAGCGGCTCCCTGCGACTCGTCCACACCTTGGGACCTCAACGTCTGTGCTGAGGTTATCAAGATGGTGGAAATAAAAGTGTTTGTCTCGCGCCACAGGTAAAGGCCGCGGTCTGAAGCTGCAGCAGCTGATCGACATGGCGGCGCAGATCGCCGCCGGCATGGCGTACCTGGAGTCCCAGAACTACATTCACCGCGACCTGGCCGCGAGGAACGTGCTCGTTGCCGAGGGTTGCCTCGTCAAGATCGCAGACTTTGGCCTGGCCAGGCTTATCAAGGTTAGCTACCGTGTAGAACCCAGCAGCTTCAGTTAGTGACTATTACAAACTAGAAGATTTCGATTGGAAAATACCTCTAGTTTTGATTTTCGTGTACACATACACACACAACGTTCCACATCCCAACTTCTAATTAATGGATTAATTGCAACTTCAATTTGTTTCTCTAGGTGTCATAAGTCTTTTTTTTTTAAATATATATATAGAGTAGCGCTTGACTGCGATCTCAGCTGATGGTAAGTCAAGATGCAGCTTAATGGTGCACGCTTGCCTAGAAGATGCATACATTATAGTTAGTTGGAAAAACAGAAACCAGAAGGGCATTCCAAATTTTTGTCTTTTCACTCTTGATTAGTATTCATACCTATTAGTCTAACTTTATGGCAATCGCCTTTATAATTATTATCTATTCAATAAACGCAAGGCATTAATTACAATGGAAAAATGGATGCAGATGACTTAATTATTATTGTTAACAAGGCAAAGAAAACTGAGCAAAAGCCGTTTTGCCCACAACATTCTAGCTCACTTCATTTCACTTTGAGGTTAATCGCAGTGGGTGGCAAAACCCATACCGCAATGTTTTGTGCCGTTAATAGATACCACAGGTTTTCTACATAGTTGTCCATAACTCAGCTATTCGCTTACCTATTTAAAATACTGAGGTGACAACGATGTCAAAACGCGACATACGGAAAGGAATCCACATTAATTAGACAAAACAAAGTCTTTTTTTTATTACATATTACCATGATGCATGCATGGCATTGCTACGTGGTAAAAATTCCACGATCTCGTACTAAGCGTTTTTCTCCCTCGTTCCTAATACACACCGCAAAAATTTGGAAGGCCCTTCCGGGTTCCGTTTTTTCCGTTTTACTATAACTTGGTATCTTTAAATCAAGAGTAGGTAAATAGGTATCATCTTCTAGGTAGGCGCGCGGCGGCTTAGACTGCATCTTCACTTACTATCAGGTGAAATCGCAGTCAAGTCTGTCGATCCGCTCTTGGCTAGCATGATACACAATGGCCTCAACAGCTGAACTCTTGTCATTCGAGGGGCGACCTGTGCCTATAGTGTAGGGCCGGCGAAAGGTTAAGATAAATGAAGAACCTTTATGCCCATAAATGTTTCATTATTATTTTTTGTATTCAGGAGGATGAATACGAAGCTCGCGTCGGTGCGAGGTTCCCCATCAAGTGGACGGCGCCCGAAGCGGCCAACTACAGCAAGTTCTCCATCAAGTCTGACGTGTGGTCCTTCGGCATCCTTCTCACTGAGCTCGTTACATACGGCCGCATACCTTACCCAGGTGACTAAATTTTTTTAGACAGACTGTGTGATTGTCTAATACAACGATGCTTGAACAATGATGTTTGCGACGATCGCAATCACCTCTAATAGGGTGTATTTATGGCGTTTTTGTTGCATTGATGCATTTTAACCAATAACGGGAGAGTTACCAGACAGTTGGAGGTTTTTACAGAATACCCCCACAATGTCATCGAAAGAAAAAAAGAAAAACATAATATTTTCGTTTCTTATCTTCTTTAGCTCAATTTATTACTTGAACTAATTGGCGTCTATTGTCATACACACGTAGGTACGTGATTCACATGAAATCCGCATTTCAAGTAAGAGTTAGTTTTAGTACGAGTTTTTATTTATATTCGTAGCAACGTCGATATATTTTTCGATAAAAAACATTTAAATGACAAGTTAAAAAAAAACCTGGTTTATCTTGAGATTTATCTCAAGTTCGCTCCAAACGGAAAATGAAATACATACCATCAATTTTTTACTTTGAAGTTTACTGTTTCGATATAAAAATCGACGGACGACGAACTCGTACTAAAAGCAAAGAGCTGAAACGTTGCAATTCAGTGGAAAAATATATAACAAGACAATACAAATCTGTACATTACAAAAGGACACCAGTTCCATTGTTCAAACAAATTGTTAACTTTACTGTTTATGATTTTCCAAGGATTTCACGTTAAAGGTTGTCATGTTACTTTTGAAGATTTGATACTCGGAACGTAACTCAAATCTTGTGCTAAGGAATAATGAGTTAGCGACTGGCGCAATCGTGTTTATCCTAATACTGACATGGATTGTTCCATCTTTTTTTTTAAATAAATTAAGTTCAATGGGACGGAAATTCGACACGACCAGAGAGAGATCAGGCGCGGGAGCGACGGCTTTACATGTTCTCCGAAGCGTGGGGTTGACATACCGCCAACTTCCTAACTCTGGGCTAGTAGACGGAAAATTTATTTGACAGAAAAACCCAATACATTTTTCTTTGGCTCGACCTCGTCATTCGTAGTCGAACGAGGCAGTTTAGAATAGCACGGTTACGGCGAGTGAGTAGCCCGTATCTGTTTGTAATGGCTGTTCTCCTGTCGTCGCAGGCATGTCGAACGCGGAGGTGCTGCACCAGGTGGAACACGGCTATCGCATGCCGTGCCCGCCCAACTGCCCCGCCGCGCTCTACGAGATCATGCTGGAGTGCTGGCACAAGGACGCGCTCAAGCGACCCACCTTCGAGACGCTGCAGTGGAAGCTCGAGGACTTCTTCACCATGGACAACTCCGAGTACAAGGAGGCGTCGGCCTACTGAGCCCGGCCCTCCCTGCCGCCCCACCGACACGCACACGCGCACCACGTGAGTACACCCCGCCATATTCGATCTGTGGTGACGTCAAGTATCACGCATACTTACACTTACCATAGGGCTATCTTGTCATGAATGGAAAAAATGTGCCTTTTCTAGGTCCAACCGGCCACCTAAAGCGCTTCTGCCAAAACTAACCTTTTTTTGGTGCGAGGTTGCTGTAGGAACCCTGCCGTCTGTCGGTTCTTGGAACTATATTGTATGCCCAGCTCATTTTTTGTTCAGCTTCGCAGCAGTTATATCCGCGAGGGACAGGCGGATTTTCTCATTTCTGATTCTCTTCATCACACATTTAATTTTATTAAAGCCAGCCAAACTGTTTATTTACTAATTTTATATTATCTATATTATAGACCCCCGGCCTGTATCACATGCCGCCCGAGCTGCACATGCTGCACAGCAGCGCGTCCATGCAGCACCTGCAGGTGCACCACGCGCTGCACGCGCACGGGCACGCGGCGCACGGCACGCTGGGGCACGCGCACGGCGCCATGCCGCACGCCGCCACGCTCGCGCAGCTGCAGCAGGCGACGCTGGGGCCGCTGTGCCACCGCCACAACGCGCACACGCTCTACCGTGCGCCCTGAACCGCGAACACCCGTACCACTTCTTTTACACGCATAGAACTATAGCTTTACTCAGTTAATAGGAGTATAAGGCTCCATTCACATTGACGCGAAGTCGAAGTGAACCGAAGCGCCAATCTAAAACTCTAGATACCAAATCGTCCGTGAACTTCTGATACCTTCTACCTGAAATCTACCTTTTACAAAATTTAAAAAAAAAGAACTTGCAACACAAAGAAAGACTAAATATTAGCTAAGTTGCATTATTAATAGAAGACTTAAAGATACGTCAAATATATATTTTTTTTTTTTCAATACAATTGGCGTAAAGAAAATAAATCACTTTAATGTTTCTCCTGTAAAATTTGCCTGTACCTATTGACTTCTATACATATAAATTTTACGATGTGACAAGGTGCGATAGAGAAAAAAAGACGAATCCAATTAAGATGGCGGCTAGGCTATTCGCGACTTTTCCTACTAAAATCTGCGAACCCCTTTTTACCCTATCCTCCCTTCCTACCTTACCAAATCTCGGTATTAAATGTTTCTGTCGCTTCTACACTTTGAATCTGCGTCAATGTGAATCGATCCTTAAAAAATATATTCATCCTTTTCTGCTTGGAACATTTTGAAATGGATGGTATTGCTTTTACTGTCAATTGAGTTTAACTTTAGCTGTATGTGCAACAGAATTGGTATCAATATGGCTAAAGCGACAAATATTTTCTCGATTAATATTATAGTGCTGATTAATACAACAGTCAAATTTCTTAATTGAATCTAACTTCGCAATTTGCTGCCGTAAATTTTTGACAATTAAAACAGCTGTCATTGTTTAGAGTGACAACTTTTGAAACCTAATTTCATAGTGATAAACCATCGTTCGTGATTAGCTATGGCGTTGTCAAAAAAATATCGCAATCGCCTCTGATTAGCCGATACTGTCTTGCTATTGGCTAAAATGTATTGTTTTTTTAAAGGCCCTACGATAGTAAGGCATCACAAATGATGAGGACTTAATTGAGCACGAAAGAAAATGTTTTGTTGTAGATAGAACGTCATAAGTTTAGCATTAGAGGTGGTTACGATCGTTACACTAAATACTGCAATATTTTTTAACCAATTGACTAAAAAATATTTAATCATTTGATCATGAACGGAGGTGGCAGCAAATGGTGATTAGATTCATATGTAAATCGTATTTAGATCGTTCCATGACCTTATTTTAGTTTCCTCAAATATGGTTTTATTGAATAGGTTAATTAATGTTCTGGATAATCTCTGAAAAATTGAGCTGGTATTTTGAAAGGGCTTTATAGGATTTATAAGGATAATATTTTCGGCAGAAATTATTTTGTTTTATTTAGGTATGATATTTGATGAAGATAATTAAGAAATACTGTAACGCTTTAGTCATATTGTATCGCGAAGCACGTCACGCCACATCGCCCCATTCATTCTCCCACACCTTCCCTACATTACATCGAATCATATTCATTGGGTTATCCAAAACTCGCGTTTTCACACATTCTAAGCTCGGATTTCCTAGATTACAGTGACCGCGAGAGTTATTTTGAAACCTAGCGCCTGTTTCGAATGCTTTCTGCCTAATTTTGGCAACCAGCTGACGTCTTCTCTGTTTTTGACATTTCTAGTGGCTATGGAAAAAAATGGAAGGTTGCTAAGAACTGTCAAAACCCCTTTTCATTATACAAAATGCGGGTTTGACAATTCTTAGCAACTTTCGATAGCCACTGAGATAGAGAATAGCCCTACAGGACGCCATCTTATTTCAATAGACGTTTCAGTGACGTCATTTGAAGGCGCCATTGTATAGCGGCCACTGACCTAGGAATTTAGAGCTTTGCAAAGAATTTTTGTTATGTTAATTTTATGTAAGACATTACATCGATTGCAGGAACAATACAATTTTCTAATTATGATTTTAGTGTAAAGAAAAAAACTTGAAACATTTCATGATCGTCAAGATTGATTTCCATCATAAAAATCGTATTATGCAATTTAAAAGAATAACTCAGGCGACAAATGGTATTTTATGCACTAAATAGTGCTCTCTCGCTCGCACTTATAAGAGGATGTCAGCGAGCGACAGAGATAAAAAACAAGTTTACTTATTCTCTCTATTTAGTGCTTAGAATCAGGTGTTCATCAAATAATATCACTCATTTTTAAACATAATATTATGTACATTTAAATGAGACGTTATTTCAAAATTTCAATTAAAATGTACTCAAGTGTATTGTTAGAATATTGCCATGGTATACTGAATATGTACGTGAGCGCGGTATTTAACGAATTATAATTATACGTGACGCACGCAATCTTATACTTTCAATATTTTATACAAGGTAAAAATAATTACTTATTGAAATTTTAAAGCAAAACAATATTAATAATTATTATTATTTTTCATCATGTTTTCTTACTGTTTATGGCATAAACTATTATTTATAACTTTTATAAACGCTCAATATTAATGTTGTTGAATAATTAATATGATTTGATTGCGTGTGCAGAGTTCGAATTAAAATTTCGGTAACGCGGACTTGACACCTTACCCCAATGTTAATGTAGCTGATAACGATTGTAGTGACTCGTATCGATTCAAGGGAAATAAAATTGAAGAGGAAAGCGTCAAATATCGTCGTTCTAAAAATAACGAAACAAAAAATACATAAGTTAACGTCCTATTTCACAATCCGCAAAAATATAAACCGACGAATAATTTTGATAGTTCTGACAGTTTTGTATTAGCCATGGAAGTGGGACTAAAGCGTGGAAGTAAGATGATTGTCTACGTATAATACTTTGTCACGAAACTTCCAAGTGAGTAATATTATGTGAAGAAATTAACTAACGGCACGTGTAGTTTGACCAGGAATATGGTATTTTAAATTTGACGGTATAAAATACCAATGGTAATAAACAAAAATTGGATAATACATAGGTGTACTCAGTTTTTATTTTAGACAGGGTTCCATGCTTTAGTACTACTTCCACGGTATTGGCATTCTGTCAATAGGTCAAATTATTCTTCAGTTAAAATTTGGCAAAATCGAAATGGGCCCTTAAGTTTTTTTTAACTAGATTAATAAGTAAATAATTCTCTCAAGGCAAGGAATTGTTGCGAGACTAATTTGTACGCTCTGCGATGCCGTATACACAATTTTATTACTCTTCAATATCGATAGTAAGTTTAGTTAGACTGCCTACAATTTTCCTAAATGTATTTAGCGTACGGATAGGTTAAATACTTAACTTACAGTTCTTATAGCGAATAAGTCGTTGATGGATATTCGCCGAAAATACGATTCAATATTATTAGACGTTAATACCGGTATTGGATATAATTGTTGTTACAAAGTTGTGCTCTTTACCCGTCGGCTGTTATAACGAATTGAGTTTATAATGTCCTGGCTTTCTGAAATAGTAGATTTAGTTGAGGCTAGAAGCTGTTGTGTGTAACCTTAGTACAAGTTCCGTGTCTCGACAAAATTAATAAATTTCGACCATCGCAAAACTCATCTAAACAAATTAAAATTCAACCTCTACCTTGTTCAAAATAAAAGTGGAAAAATTACCCAAAATTAATTATTACTTTTGTAATATATTTCGACTGGTCCGTAGAACAAAGTCTCATCTGCTAAATTCATAACTTGAGATTTGAGCCTTAGAAGTTTTAGTTTTAAGGCTCAAATTTCATGTTGTGAATTTAGCAGATGTGACTTTGTTCTACGGAACAGTCGATTTGGTAATACGAATTTTTATTTCACAATGCAGGAACGGTGTTTATAAACGTCTTCGTGTTTTTGAAAGTTGGTTTGGTCCACGTGTATTGTTCTCATTTTGAACAAGTAGGCAAACCTACGATTACAAATTTATAATTTTAAATGTACGATTTTAGAACAAGAGAGTTTAGTTGTATAATCAAATTTTGATTATGCATAGTTTTGATACTCGAAATATATCAATGTTCTCGAGAAGTGAACTTTCGTACTAGGGTTTCTAAATAGCTTCGCAATTAGTTCGGTCCACTTAGTTTAGGGGACGCGAGGGCGTTGTGGGGTGCGGTAGCGAGCGCGGACGTGCGGGGCGAGGGCGGGGCGCGGGGCGCGGGACCGCGGATGTGTGATTAGGAGGAAATTTAGGTTCGGCAGGGATTTTTATTACTCATGCGTTTCGCATGACACTCGTGAGGGTTTATGTTCGAAGAGACTCAATAGGTCTGACTACACTAGTGCACTTTCAACTTGCGTTGGAAGCATGCCTCACGTTCACTGGGAATATAGCTCATGTTGGCTGGCACACGTCAGCGCATGGGTAGACGCATGCGTGCATGTATTAGTACGGCAGCTTAACGCATACCTCTTCGCTAGTTGAAAGCGCACCAGGTTTAGTTAGACCAATTATCGGATTAGGTATTTTTCACCTTCGTATACCATGTTTAAAGTAGAATAAACGATATTGGTGATAGATGCCAAATAATCCTATTAAAGAACTGAATTTTATATAAATACATATTATTAACTGTTCTGAGGGTATTTAGACTTAGGAATTTATTTATGTAATTTATACGCTTTCGGTACGTTTGTCTAGAGGCGTCCCGTTTTATTTATATGCATAATGAATACTTGCGGTGTTTTTATTTTAATTAAAACGTGTGCTCCGTTTGAGTTTCCTACGTATTTTCCTACGTAATTACTGTCGTCGTATAGTCTTTATATTATCTAATATCAATTGTAACGCAATACGTATTTCCGATTGATATTTTATTTGTGCCAAGACTTACGTTTAAGGGAATGTTTAATGTTGCCACAAATAATAATCTTGTAACATTATTTTTGAAGACACGATAGGTGACGTAATTTCTTATTTAAAAATTAAAGATAAGATTAAATTGGCCTAAGGAATACCTATTTTTGAAATCGCGTAGGTTTTGTATCCTAACATTTTTAGGTTTAAAATATTGTATTTTATAGCTTCGTTGGTACATGTAAAATGCCGACATCGTTTTAATCGTTCGTTAAAATCTGCACTGTATTAAAAATGTGCAATACTTATACACCCCGGTGCTTAGTGGTTACTTAGTTTCGCGACAACTTGCGACAATATTTCCTGGGACATTACTTAAATCCTCAGAACAATTAAACGCAATGAAATAGCGTAATATGTAAGATTAATTGCGTAATCCATTTTTCCTTAGCCATCTTCAAAGTTAAACAAGCGATTTCTCGCAGAAAGCCGTAAACGACGCTACAAGTGATAAACCAATCTTAACGTCGTAAGCGCCCGGCTACGTTCGTCGGTTACGCCTTTCTACGTTTCTGCGATTTGTTTATCTTTTAAGGCAGTTAAGCAAAAATGGATTATATTGAAGAAATATTCCAATCAGTTGGTAACAATGCAAAATTGGTTTTGTGAATTTCTCTCGCACTTGTAAATAAATAGTACAGAATGTAGTTTTGCTTATTGAAGTTTTGAATGTTGATGTGAACAGAGTACTGCCGATACAAATAGTCCACTTTCTCTACCATTCCAATAGGATCCCAATAATTTGAACGGTTCAAATTTTTTACGAAAACGGTTTTAGTGTTATACTACGAATCACGATTATTATTAAGACAGAGAAGTATGGCGCACAAAAAAAGTAGTTTTCTAATTACGTATTTCAATAAGGTGCCTCGATAAATTCCATACATTTTTACGACACAAAATTAAAAATGAGTTCAAGAGTTTGTCATTTTTTGCACGTAAGCGATATACACCTACTAGGAAATAAATGATATTTTTGATTCGAATAAATTTTATATTTTTGAAATTATAGACGATTCATTTCATTCATTCATTCATATTCACCTCTGATGTACCTAAATAGTTATGTAAACCACTATATTTTTCACATTTCGCTTACGTGTTTTTGCATATACTACATTATTGATACTCGTGGAAATAGAATCGTGAGGCGATACGACCATACAATAATTGTTTTTATTCTATTTGATAAGTTTTATTCCTGTCGCATTATTATATGATTTTATTAGAAATCGGATCCAGAATCGATTTAATAATCTGTATTATTTGAATAATTTATTAAGATTATCTTTTTTTTAAGTTATAATATACGGCTGTATAAAACGCTTTAGGCTTTGCTTTGGCAGTGGCTGAGTTCTCTATTTACAAGGCAATAATATAATCTATTTTATAATTTAGTTAGCCAATATTGAGTATATTACGTATTTCTATACGCCATCACAATTATTAGGTACGGGAGCGATAAGAGAGCGTAGAATAAGCTATGTGAATTGTGAAGGATGTGTTAGATACAAGTAACTAGTAATTGTTGCTGTAAAAGCGACATCGCGTGGTTTTTAATACTGTACAGCATTAGTATGCGACTCATCAGCGATTGGTTGAAATCGTTTAGAGCGACTGATGTTATTTGATACTGTTCGATGTGAAGGTCTTATTACCTCCGAGTATCAATTAAATCTATTTTAAGTTTCCCTGTGCCGATATTACACTGTCGATAGATAGTTGCGCTATTTAACTCAATTCCTTCATTATCTCATTATATCATTTATTTTATTACGATTCGATTGTGGTCGGTCGACAGTGTAATATTAGCAACGTATGGTTATGATTATTTTATCACTTATTTGTAAAGATTTTTTTTAACACAACAATAAATATAAATGTGAAATATACTTTGTTTTATTACTTATTATAAACCCTTAACCCATTTCATAAAAATTAAAATATTCATCTATCATAATACAAAAGATAATCGTAAAAAATAGGGTTGAAAATGGTTTTTGCCACGCAAACACCCAAAAAGTTTTAACTCCTCCGATTCTCTTTATTTTATTTTTTACAACAAAACCCTATAACAGACTTTAACTTATGTGTTTCTCGATTATATTTGCGAAGTTGATACCAATCCGACAAGAATCCGCAATCGGGCGTTTTTACACACTAAAAGACAGAATATATTAAACACATATGGTCAACATTTTAGTAATAGGTACAAAATTCAAGCAGTTGCGAATGTTTGATAGTTTCGCGTCGCATTCACAATGAGTTCGCTACACTAAGGACGACATAGAAGAAAAAAAAAACTACCTACACAAAATCAAGAAACTATATTTCTCAACTTATCACATATACAGGTAATTCTACCCTTATATTCACTAGTTATGTTCTCTTTGCTTTGGCACAGCTGTTCGACATCAGATTCAATTTTTCCAATGAGGTTTTCGACATCAAAATCCAATTTCGCCTTCTTGCTTGCCGGCTCTTCATCACTTTCATTGAACAACGAGTCTAAATCTCCTACATCAAAGTTACTTTTAGATTCCCTCAGTTCATTTATATTATCATTAATTTCCATATATTGATCTTCCTGCACATTTTCAGTTATTTTGATACATTTATGTATGAACTTATTAGCAGCGGCAATTTCTAATTGTTTATGCCATTCTTGGTTGTTAATTATATTTTTATAACCAATAAACTTAGTCCATGTGTCTTTCGATTCTTTAAGCACTGGTGTGATTATTCCACTGATATCATCATCATAAATTGCAATACTGAATATGTGTTGTTGGAAATCATCGTTGTCTTCCAAAATACACTTTGTGGTATTTGTTAATAGAGTCGAAATTTCTTTATCGTTATGGTTTTCTAATAGAGAATTCGTAAGTTTGCAAAATAATTTAAATAATAGATGAACAGTCTCTTTATTTCTTATCTTTAGAATATTTGAAATAATATTTAATATCTGAAATAATAATATATTTGAGAACGATTTTTTTCATTGATCAACTTTGACACAACTCTTAAAATGTATGGATTACCCTCTCCATATTACCATCGATATCAATTACCATTAGACACCATCTCTTCAAAGACAGTACAAGATATTCTATTCATATAGGGTGCTATTAAAACAAGCACTAATCTTATAAAAAAGTCGCATAGTTGTAATTTAACTAACTCACACAGAACGCGATCATGTATCCAACAATTTCGCTTGATGACAGTTGCGACTCGTTTGAGCTCAAACTTAAGCTTAGCTAGAGGGTAGTTTTTTAACTGCGAGAACTCTCTAGCATGCCAATAACAAACTACCCTCACTATGTTTTTCTTTACCGTTAAAGCAGGTGAATTTAAAATGACGCACATAACGCCGATAAGAGGTGCAAGTCTGGCGCTGAGATCTACAGAGCGTGCTCTGACTCAGCTCAAACTTAAGACAGAGGTTAAAACTAGACACAAATATGCTCTGACATAAATCTGTCTCGTTTTAACTCTGTCTTGAGTCTGAGCTGAGTGAGAGTGCGGTTTATAGATTTCAGCCTCAGACTGAAACGCTGGACCCTCCGAAAAGGATACCGAAGTTTTAACCACTAGTCTTTACCGCTAAGAACTACTTACCTTAACTATAATTGTTCTTCGTTCAAGCTTTTGCATATAACTTTCGGTCAAAGAAGCCACACTTTCCAAATACCTAACGAGACACATAGACTGGTCATTGAGCTGTTGCGATACTCCATTGCAAAGTGGACAAGCTTTGAGCCATGCCCGTGACAATAACTCTTCTACCCTTGAATCTCTTTCCACAAACGTACAAGTTGATGCCAATTTTAAATGCTTTATCTGTAAAATTAATATTATTCCACACCTGTAAAACTGTTATGGCCGCCGAAGCTATGAAATAAGCTAAACAGCGCCAAATAGTTACTTTTTTTTATTCGATTACAAGATAGTCCTTGACTGCAATCTCACGACGACGTGACGATGCAGTCTAAGATGGTAGCGGGCAAACTTGGAAGGGGTATGGCAGTGTACTCATACCCCTAATCGGTTTCTACACACCATCGTGCCGGAACGCTAAATCGCTTGGCGGCACGTCTTTGGCGGTAGGGTGGTAACTAGCCACGGCCAAAGCCTCCCACCAGACAAAAAACTTGGATGGTAAAAAATTTAACAACTCACCAAATTCTCTAAAGCATATTCATTGTCCTCCAAATCTTCATTAAATCTCGAATACAAATCACAAACTACGACTTCCACGGATTTTGGCACGTTGTGTAAATTCCTCAACTTCATTGCAGACCAAATTCCAAAGTTTTTTACATCTTTCACACTAAACTGTTTATAGATTTGTATTTTTTCGTTATATTGCAGCGTTTGGAATAGTTTTTCTATTGTGTAACTCAAGTGGATTTGTTGAGGTGAAGTGAGAAACAACGGATTAGGTTCAAGTCTCTGGTAAACGTTAATTAATCCTAGCAATACATCGAATTGTACTTGGTTATTACAGAGCCTGGAAAGGAAACATTTTAATACTTACTTATCTATTACATATAATAAAATTGTAGAAAAGTGGTGTCTGTACAATGGAAATATATAAAAAAAAAGTAGCAGGGGTTGTTATTATATCGATGCCGAACCCGAAATTCTAATTAATTTTTTTTTTGTCTGTTTGTCTGTGTGTTTGTGCACGCTAATATCAGAAACGGGTTATTCGATTTAGATACGGTTTTCACTAATATATTGTAGTAAGCTTCACTTAACATTTAGTGTTTATTTCATGTCAATCGGTTCATAAATAAAAAAGTTATGTCAATTTAAAGAATCACGGCGAACATTGTTAACGTACAGAGTACGTACTACACGCCTCGCGCCTGAGCGTCGACGGTATATGTAATTCAAAATATGCTGCCCGAAAAGTCACTATTCCACGCGAACGAAGTCGCGGGCACAGCTAGTGTAAATATATAAAAGGAAAAAGTGACTGACTGACTGATCTATCAACGCATAGCTCTATCGGCGGGACGGATCGGGTTGAAATTTGGCATACGGATAGCTAGGCATCTGCTAAGAAAAGATTTTTGAAAATTCAATCCTCTAAAGAATTAGGGGTTTTTAAAAATTTAACTTAACGTGAACGAAGTCGCGGCCATCAGCTAGTTATTAATAAAGCTCCTATAACTAGCTTTTGCCCGCAACTTCGTCCGCGTAGTTACGTTTTTAAAAATACCGCGGAACATTTGTTTTCCGGGATAAAATAGCCTGTCACACTCAAGAAAACCTGCCTGTAGAAACCGATTGGGAAGGCATTCCGAACCAGTGGTAGATTCATTGACGATTTAAAAGTGCTTGTAAAAGTTTATTTGAATAAAAAGTTCCAAGTTAGCTCGCTACCATCTTAGACTGCATCGTCACTTATCATCAGGTGAGATCGCAGTCAAGGGCTATCTTGTCATCGAATAAAAAAAAAGATCCTCTAGTATACCCTTGTAAAAAATCTGCAGCAAAAACAAACAAATACACTTGCACTTTATAATATTATATTAGTAAGAAATTCGATTGTTAATTATTATATTATGGAAACTAACCTACAAAGTAGAACCCACAAATTGGAAGCAAAAATCGCACTATAATATTCAGTTCCTAAGAGGGCTTCGTATAGATATTTCTCTAATCTTTTATACTGTTGGCAACTGAACGTGGACGATAGAGCTACGGTATGGAGTAGCAAATGCTCGTACAGCCCGTAGTAATGAGTTCTACCTTCCACTGTGTGCTTCAACTTTAAGCCAATGTTAAACCACTTGTGACCTGTAACACGAAGTTTTTTCCCAATTTAATCCTAATCCTAATATCCTAACTCCTATTCCTAATTCCTAATATGAAATGAAATGAATACACTTTATTGTACACCACATTACATAATAGGAACAAAAGAAATGAACTAAAAGTTAATTAAAGGAATGTGAGCACAAATGGCGGCCTTATCGCTAATAAGCGATCTCTTCCAGACAACCATGATGCATGATGGATATAATGAAAGGAATGAAACTGAGGGTGCACACATCATTCATAAAGACTAATCTGACCGCTCTTACGATCGAATAATAAAATTTATTTATTTATTCTTTCTTAACCCCCAATGCGTGCGTGCGCGCGCGTGTTTGTGTGTGTGTGTTTGTGTGTGCGTGCGTGCGTGTGTGTGTGCGTGCGTGCGTGTGTGAGTGCGCGTGCGTGTAATATTAAATAGGATTTAAATACTACTTCAGCATATGATTTTATAATATTAGTAACCTAGGTGGACCGACGACATCAAACGAGTCACAGCTAGCTGCTGGATGCAGGTGGCGCAAGACCGAGGCCTGTGGAACTACATGTAAGAGACCATCGTTCAACAGTGGGCATCTATATATGGATAAAGAAGAATAGAAGATTAAATTTGGTTTTTCTATAAATACTTACAATAAGGTAGAAACGAAAACACACAATCTATCACTCTGTCTGTATTATGACTTGGTACATCTTTCTTCTGCATAAAAGCTTTCATAATCATTATAACAAGCATCACATATCCCAGCAACGCACTCTCTCTCAGTTCACTGCTCTCTGTTAGGAATATTAACTGAAAAAAAAAAAAAAAAAGACGTGTGGCACTCGGGGACTGCCGCGGTGAAGCTATTGCATAGCATTTTTTATCAACGCCATCTAGCGGCTCACCGTAGAGGAGTCCCGTGTCAGGTTATTTTCGTTACGGAATTTCTGGATTCGGTCTCCACGCTCAAGGCCCACGATAGAAGCTATGCAATAGCTTAAAAATATATTTTTAACATTCTGTTTAGCGGCTATACCTATCTACTACCTGTCCCCGTCAATTTGGATGTCATCGACCATTACAAAATGACGTCATACCGAACCGTTGACAAGAAAATAATAATGAAAGACCAATAAGTTCCTGAAAAGCCGGCAACGTAAATACTTACTTTTAGAAAATTTTCTTCATTTACAAGTGCAGTAATCAACATTTCCAACGGCACTGAGATGTGCGTGTCTACAAGTGCTGAAAATTCTGATGATTTATTTGCGGCTACTTCATGGTATGAACTGGGGCATCTGGAATTGATAACAAAAGGAAAATCAATAGAATAGCGCTTGACTGCAATCTCACCTGATGGTAAGTGATGCAGCCTAAGATGGTGCGCGCTTGCCTAGAAGATGCCTCTTCAATCTAAATTTAAAGGTACCAAAGTTATAGTTTAAACGAAAAGGCCGTCCAAAGCCTCAATAGCCCAATAGGCTGAAGGTGCTGACTGAAAACTGAAAAGACGCAGGTTCGATCCCCACCCGTTGCACTATTGTCGTATCCACTCCTAAGAACTACTCTGGATAGCAGTGCATCCATATTGCTAGGATTGATGATTGATATTGCTTGGATCAAAGATTAGTAGTAGGAATAGATTTCTCTTTGTATAAATCAATTTACGCCATTCCGAATACTACGAATTTTTAAGCTATTGCATAGCTTCTATCGCGGGCCAGCGTGGAGACCGAATCCAGAAATTCCGTAACGAAAATAGCCTGACACAGGACTCCTCTACGGTGAGCCGCTAGATGGCGCATTTTTTATCAACGCCATCTAGCGCTGAGCCGCTAGATGGCGTTGATAAAAAATTCTATGCAATAGCTTTACCGCGGCAGTCCCCGAGTGCCACACGTCTTTTTTTTTTTTGTTGAAATCGACGAAATACAAAAGTATATAATACAACTGGTACAACAGACTTAACACATTGGTATTAATTGTAATAAAATGAAAAAAATAATTAATAAAACACTTACAAACTCACATGCAACAGTAATTTTATGATATTTTCGTAATTATTGCTGACGGAACATTTGAATATGTTGCATATCCGCAACAGTATTTTTAATGTAAAATTAGCTACTTTCAAGGACCTCAGCACTATCTTATCTTTCTCAGATGCCTGGAATAAAAAAAATGTTTTACATTATTTTATAACGTCCTCCCAATATCCACAACTGTGGCTGGCTCAGTGTCATAAGTTTGGAAGATGCCCATCAAAGATGGTATGGTCATGTAGCATGGAAACCACAAAGTTACTAGGTAGTAAAGTCCGTAGCAGATGTTTCAACATTGCCATAAACTGAGATAACGTCTGCTTTGTTTATGGTCTTTTCTGTCACTTTTACCTATGCAAACGTTTTCGCTTCATGTAACAGAGACGACACTCTACGAACCCGAAGCCAGCTCAGTATGTCTTTTTGTTAAATAAGTTAAATAAATAACCTACCTCCAAAGCAGTCGCTATATTCCTTTCTATTGTAGAAGCTAATAGATCAGTACTTGCGTTAAAAATATTTTTCTCGCAGAGGTAACTTGAATATTTCTCACAAATCATCGTATAAGCTTTCCATTGCTCTGCCATAGTTTTAACATCCAACGATTGTACCACGTCACCGATTTTCAAGTTTATTTCTAAAGCTTTGAAATAAAACACATTATACCTTCAGATTGAGTCCAAACAATACTACCAAGTTAAAGTTATAAATTAAAGTTAAAAGAGTTGAAAGTTTAATTCTTGCAATATTTATTCATTTAAAATAAAATATATTTACTTAATAAAGTATAAATTACAGAAGAAAAAAATTTATACAGAGTTCAAAACTTAAAATTAGTGAAGTAATTAAATAACTTACTCTCGATAAGAATATCCTGGTCCTCATTTTCAGTCAAATCGAATATCAAATGCTTCTCTAAAGTCATTAAGTAGGTCAACTGTAATTCATGGCAATTCCTAAATAAATCCTTTAGCTGTTTTTCCACCATACATAGGCTACTACCGTAAATACATTCACTGAAATATAATCATTTTAAAATATGCAGTTAGATAGAACACTTACAGAACACCTGGAGAGTGACATAGGCTACTTTTTATCCTGGAAAATCAAATAGTTACTGAGGGATTTTAAAAACTAAATCGATAGAGTTGAAAATTTTGCATGCTTTATAAATAGCAATTTAATTATGTCAATCTAAAATATTTCATCATCATCATCATCATCATCAACTTATGGACGTCCACTGCTGGACATAAGTCTCTTGCATGGACCTCCACAGACCTCGGTCTTGTGCCGCCTGAATCCAGCGAGGTGGGGGGTCTGCCAACACTGCGCTTCCCGGTGCGGGGTCGCCACTCCAGCACCTTGGGACCCCAACGACCATCAGCTCTTCGAACTATGTGCCCCGCCCATTTCCACTTCAGTTTCGCGACTCGCTGAGCTATGTCGGTGACTTTGGTTCTCCTACGGATCTCCTCATTTCTGATTTGATCACGCAGGGATACTCCGAGCATAGCTCTCTCCATCGCCCGCTGAGTGATCCTGAGCCTTCTTATGAGGCCCATAGTTAGCGACCATGTTTCGGATCCATACGTCATCACTGGCAACACGCACTGTTCGAAGACTTTAGTCTTCAGGCACTGAGGAATTTTGGACGAGAAGACATCTCTGAGCTTCCCGAATGCTGCCCAGCCGAGTTGGATTCGGCGGTTGATCTCTTTCTCGAAATTGGACCTACCTAGCTGGACTGTGTGTCCCAGGTATATATACTCGTCTACAATTTCGAGTGCAGTGTTCTCAACAATTACTGGGTGGAGCGAAGCATGAGCATTAGACATGATCTTCGTCTAAAATATTTACTCATAAGTAAATATCAGAAGTTAGAACTAAAATGTAAAACTATCACAAAAATCTACTATTCTCTAAGGAACTATCTTTAATGTAGTGATTTAATAATTATTACATTACCTGTCTTTACAATGAGTGAATACAGATAATATGACGTTTCCAGTGCAAGTGCTAAAATTCCTTACTGCGCTGCATGTGATGACAACAGATTCAATGATAGTCTTGATGCAATTAGATAAAATCTGCATAATGCTTATGGCATCTTCTAAGTAGTTACACAATTTGTCTATTTCTATATTTTCATCTTTCAGTAATAAATGAATTAGGTTAAGGCTCTGAAAAAAATTGGCAGAATACCCAGGTTAAGAGTTATGTTATTTAGTAATTATTATTATAATGACACTATTTTTTATTCATATTAAGGTCTTTCTCTACTAAATGAAAACTGGTCCATATATGTTTTCAAATGTTTTCTTTTAAAATAATAAATAGCTAGAAGGACGAATTTTACGGAGGGAGATTTTAGGGCCCAAGGATTTTAGGGCACATCTTAGTCTATTGCACTAGTAAAATAATGAAAATAGAATGCAATAGGAAGATGGTGAGAATTTCCACTAGACTAACAAGGCAGTAAAACTGTACTGTTCTTGTGCTGTGTGTCAGAGTTCTGTGATTATCTGTCCACCTTGCCTTCTAATGCACAGAAGTCCCCATTCAAGTATCTTGGGATCCAGATAACAGTTCCTTGAGTTGACATCGGTTCTTTGAGCCTGTGGTATGTGTATATTCAACTCAATGAGCTGTGTAGGTAACTCTGATTCTCCTACAGAACGTTCCGAACACAGGAATTTTTAAACATACAGAAAACTTCCCTGAATTTATGGACATTATTGGAAGCCGGAACTATTTAGGTCCCTATATCTATTATCTACATGTATTTTCTATAATGTAACGTTTTTAAGAGAAATATTACCTGAAGTATACAAGTTCTGCAATCTTCTAATAAAACAGATATCGGTTCCTGAAGTACATTTCTTGCACCGACAATTTTACATGCGAAAGCTTTAATTTTCGAAACAAGTGTTGTATACTCTTCTATTTCAGTCTGGGCTTAATTTGTAAGAAAAATAAATACACTTTATTGAATAGACGAGCACTTTTACTACTGGAATCATTAAAAAAGGATACTGTTGAAAAATCTAATCGGCTAACACTTGTTTCCGAAAAGATATCTGAACTTTGAGAGTCATCCATTTCAACCATTCATTAATAATTAAGTTATGTATGTATTAGTTAAGTTATAATATAAACGCTCGAAAATGAAATGAAATCTTAAAATCAAAATATTATGATGAAAATAATTGAAATCCTGCTATTTCCAAAAACCGCCAAAAACTTTTAGACCACAGATTACTAAGGACCAAGAGAATGTAATGAATGTAATCACCACTTAGACGCCACAGAACTTTACAGAAGTTAAAAGCAAAACATAATAGTAATCTCTAGTCTATGAACAGCCCCCTGCCCCCTGATTCTGTAACTCAGTGCCTATTAAAAAATGAAAGCCACTGATATATATTTTTTATCCATTGAAGGTTTACTATGAAATAGTAAATGATATTTCTCTTCAAACCTTCAATGAATAAAAAATGCCTTTATTTTTTTATAGGCACTGAGTTACAGAATCAGCCACCATTTGTCTGATATTTTTTACTCTGTGAAATATGACTATTTTTTGCCTGTGATTGAATTCTCTATGTTATTATACTCTTTGGATTGAATGTGATGTCTGTCACATTCACACGTGCATGCTTTTTTTATTGTCACCGGCATTTAAGTTTTTTTATAAATATGTATTCGATTATTCGATGTGTATTCATTTAATGTAAATGACTCGTTTTAACCCAGTGGAAATAAAATAAAGTGGAGAAAATGGATAATAAAATAATAGCTGCGATAAAGAATATTGAGTTGGAGACCAAAAACTCCGATCTAAGTAAAACATGTCAGCATGTTGTGGTAAGTAAACGCAATATTTTGCAACTATTCTAAACCTCTTTTGCTAAACATAATAAGAATGTCACGGTAGTCTTCACCCGTTAGATGTTCACCGCTGGATTTAGGTAGGTTTCTTCTAAAGAATTCCACACGCTGCGGCCTTGCGCCGCTTGTTTATATCGGCTATCTATAACTCATTTGAAGTCGTCGGTCCACTTCGCAGGAAGTCTGCCAAGTGTGTACTATCTTTGCGCTATGCACATTGCTACTTCAGCTTTGCAAACCGTTTGGCTGTCTCTTGAATATTTCAGTTATAGCTAAATAAGACCTATTGGGGGAGTCTGGTGTCCGATCCGTGGCATGCATAAACTCACTTGCTCTAAAAGTAAAAGAAAATAATGTTAGGAAACATGTCTGTTAGTTTTTCATAATGTTCCCAAAAGTGTATGAAGTCTGCAAATGTGCAATTGGCACTCTTGTTGAACAATGACATAAGCTTCTTATTCCAGTACAGGTAGGTAGATGGGTATTGAATGAATGACTTCTGGAAATGGTTTGAGTCTTATTTATAGCACATTGTATGAAAATGTAGATTAGGGGTATGAGTTGAATTTACACTGCTCCCTTTAGTCCTCCCAAGTTAGCCCTCTACCATCTTAGACTGCATCGTCACTTACCATCAGGTGAGATCGCAGTTAAGGGCTACCTTGTCATAGAAAAAAAAATGTAATAAGTGTTCCAATGTCTTTGTTGTTAGTAAATACACCATCACTTCTATAAAGTACTTTATAATTTAATCTAATTGCAGGACTCATTAAAAAACAACTCTATGAAGATTGAAGAGTTGATTACAAAGCTATCACAATTTATACTCAATTTTGAAGATGCGGTGCTATTTAAAAAGTACCTCTCAAATATACTGCTGGCATTAGTGTCTATCCAAGTTCCTTTGAAGCCTGTGTTTTCTGATACAAACTTTGACCAGTGCACAGATTTGGAGAAGACACATCATTTAGAGTATTCTATAATATTGGCACTTATGTGTGACCATCCTGACATTCTGCAGTAAGTATTATGTTTAACTAGAGCTATGAATAGAGTGACTGTATACTGTATGTATTCAGTTGCTCTATTTATTGTTATTATAAAGGCAAAAGTTTGGATGTGAATGTGTGTATGTGTGTTTGTTACTCTTTCACGCGAAAACTACTGGATGGATTTGGCTCAAATTTGGAATGGAGAATAGAGATTATACCTAGGATTAACACATAGGCCACATTTTATCCCGGAAAATTAAAGGGTATCCGTGGGAATCAAAAAACCTTAGTTCATGCAGATGAAGTTGCAGGCATCATCTCGTATATTATAGAAAAAAAATCTGAAAATCCTTTAATAAAATCAACAAAATTGTCTCTTTTAGATATGCCTTAAAATACTTTCAAATCAACTCAATACCTCCGTATGAGGTATTCATACATCATGAAGATTCCTACAATGTTGCACCAAAGAAAAGAAGGCTTTTAGACTGTCGGCAGAAGATAACCGATCACCAAATGGTGTTATGCTGCTATACATTGTTGAGTAAACTACCAAATGAACTGGCTACAAAATGGGATTGGACTAATTTTGTCAACAATTTTAGTAATCATGAAAATTCCCAAATAAGATGGTGAGTTAATCATAATCCTTACTAATATTATAAATGGTGGCGATTTTGTCCTTCAATCATGCAGAAATGGTGCAATGGATCAATTTTTATATTGGTATCCCGGAAAATGGAGTTTCTGCTGGATTCTTAAAAACCTAAGTCCACATGAATAAGTCACAGGCAAGAGCCTATACAACCCATTTTCCTTAGAAGTTATAAGTTAAACAGTTATTTGTCCCAGAAATGTGTTTGTAGACAATATTTAGATAACCAAGGAATAAGTTTGACATTTTAACAGAGTCTACATCTGCGCAGTTCTCTAAAAAATATTTCCTATCTGCAGTATAATTGGCTGATACTCGCTATTAGCTAAAGTACATTAAAGCCACTATTAATACTGTAGCAATGATTTATAAAACTTTTACATGATCAACCTGCTAGAAATTTGTTAACATGACAAAATCCTCACTAATATTTTAATGTGAAAGTGTGTTTGTTTCTTGGTTTGTCCTTAAATTACGCCGCAACAAAGCAATGGATCGACGTGATTTTTTGCTTGGGTATAGATGAGGACTTGGAGACATAGACTACTTTTAATACCGGTAAATCAAATAGTTCCCACAGGATTTTAAAAACTAAATCCACTTGGATGCAGTCTCGGGCATCAGCTAGTTATTCATAAATTTATTTATTCAGAAAAAAAAACAGCCTTTTATGTGTTAATAATGTTTATTTTGTAGGATGGTAAAAGAATGTATGGCCATTCTGACAAACATGACAGAAGCTCAGTCAAAGATACTAGCCAGCAATCTTTGTTTAACACAAGAAGATGCTCTCAAAAACATTCCACAAACTAAGGATGTGCATATAATTGATGGAAATATAAAAGAACTTGATTTAAATATGAGTAGTGTTATAAACATCGATGGGATTCTCCTGCCTATCTATGATAAGAGTAATGTGCAACCCGGTAGTCTTGTTCCTGTTAAGTCTACAACTAATAGTTTGAGAAGTTTAGCTTTGGCTGTAGCATCAGGTACAATTTTATTTTATATCCTTCACAACTGAGATTTTTGATCAAAATTGTATTAAACAAGCTGGCAGTCCTCAAAAAGTGTCCCCTTAAGTTGTGAGACTAGATTCTGAGCCTGACAACTTGTAATTGCAAGTATGTAATTTTTCAACCCCTATTGTATCCCTTAGGGGTTGAATTTTCAAAAATCCTTTCTTGGTATGCCTATGCCATAATAGCTATCTGTTTGCCAAATTTTAGCCTGATCCGTCTAGTGGTTTGAGCTGTGCATTGATAGATCAGTCAGTCACCTTTTCCTTTTATATATTTAGATTTAAAAAATTAGGTTTTTTGTATAGGTTAGATGGCAAAAAAACCACTACTTGATTGAGCAATGTGAAGCGATTGAGCTAAGCATTTTATTGTTTTTAACAGGTAAAGCAATATCACTAATGGGTCCAGTAGGCTCAGGTAAGACATGTCTGGTTGAACACTTGGCAGCTATAACTGGACGTAAAGGAGTAGCATTCAAAAAAGTGCAGCTTGGAGATCAAACTGACTCAAGAATGCTGTTGGGATCCCATCAGTGTACAGATATACCAGGAGAATTTGTTTGGACACCCGGAGTTTTAACTGAGGTACTCATTCTCTTCATTTCTATGTTAGTAGGTGACACATCTCTAAAAAATATCTCTCTATTGTGTTGTAAAAATTTTGCAGTAATGCGAAGCTAGTATTGGCAACTTATAAAGTGATAAACAGAAAAATAGCGATTAAATAAGCTGATCCCACTTCTGATAGGAGTACTTTAAATCTTTATCTTTTTTTTTTGTTTATGAATATCTTAATAAAAACAAAATGAAAATTTTTCAAATAAGAAATGGATTTTGTTGTTTTTTTTTTTTTTGTCGCAAATTCTTTTCACATCCTGTTTCAGGCAGTACAAAATGGTCACTGGCTATTATTAGAAGACATTGATTGTGCAGCATTAGATGTAGCATCCACGTTGAGTTCTCTATTGGAGAGAAATACATTATGTGTGCCAGGATATAGAGACGCTTTACCAGTTACACCTGGGTTTCAGTTGTTTGTCACACAAAGGTAAGAAATTTTCCATTAGTAGGTTCTCACATTAGTTCAGTCCATCTATATTACTTCTGGAACAATGTGCACAATGTCAAAAGTGTCAGTCTAGACCTAAAATACTTGAAATAAGAGGTTTTCTCCATTCCAGTCCAATGATGGAATAAACCTTCTAAATTGCTTTATGATTTGAATCTGAATGAGATTATTAGGATCACATGACAAGTTTAACATGTATTGTTTAATTTCTTTCTAGGACAGTAATTACGAATTACGGTTTTCAAAAGAAAATGTCGAATTCGAGTACTTTATTACAAAAGCACTTGACACAAATAAATGTAGAGCCACTGTCAAGGACAGAGCTTGCTGAAATTATTCACTGCAATTACCCGACCTTAGCGACAATATGTTCAAAAATGATTGAAGTGTTCATGATGTTTTCTGTAGGCAGCCATGACACTTCTCTTCAGACAACTGATGCAAGCGAAAAAGATACAAATGTAACTCTTATGAGAGGGTCAAGACTTATTTCAACGAGAGATTTAATGAAATGGTGTGCCAGAGCTGTTGTCGGATTTAATGTGTCAAGCCCCGAATCAGCTCTTAAAGTACTGCAGGACGCTTTGGATATATTCACTTGTTCTATTTCTTCACCAGAATACAGACTTGAGTTAGCCAAGAAAGTTGGCACTTGTCTAGGCATTGTCGAAACTAAATCTGAGTTTTATTGCAAACACTACAAACCAAATGTATCGGTGCATCCGAACTCATTAGAAGTAGGCAGAGCCAAAGTCCCAAGAGTTGAAAAAAGTTTGGATAGGATAGACTTTGATAATAAAGAAGTTGTATTTTCATTTACGCGCCAATCGGCTTGTTTGCTTGAAAAGATCGCGTGCTGCGTCAGGTCAAATGAACCCGTCCTTCTAGTGGGAGAAACGGGAACGGGAAAAACTTCTTCCATACAGTATTTAGCTAAACAAACTGGTCATAAACTTGTAGTCATCAACATGAACCAACAATCAGATTCTGGTGACTTGCTCGGCGGTTACAAGCCAGTAGACCTAAAATTCGTTATACGACCGATAAAAACTGAGTATGTAGACATGTTCAAAGGATTTTTCAACACAGAGAAAAACAAAAAGTTTATAGGTCATATAGAAACTTGCTATGAAACAAAAAATTGGACTGCATTATTGGCATTAATGAAACAGAGCCATAAAGCTGCTGTTCATAGACTTGTGAACGAAAAGAAGGACGATAAATTAAAAATCTGGCTAGCATTTGGTCATAAACTATTAAAATTAGAACAGCAGGTAAAAGCAGAATCGAGATTGACCTTTGCATTTATCGAAGGATCGCTAGTAAAAGCAATGCAGCAAGGTTATTGGGTCTTACTAGACGAAATAAATTTGGCCTCAGCAGAAATTTTGGAATGTCTGGCTGGATTACTGGAGGATAAAAATGAAAGTATAGAATTACTGGAGAAAGGTGATAAAGTCCCTATAAAGAGACATCCAGATTTTACATTATTCGCCTGCATGAATCCAGCAACGGATGTTGGCAAAAAAGATTTGCCAGTAGGTCTGAGAAATAGATTTACCGAGTTTTTCATAGACGAGCTAACTGAGAGGAATGATTTGATGTTGCTTATAGGTGACTACTTGTACCACATGAATCTAAGTGGTGCCATATTGGAGGCTATTTATCACTTTTATGCTACAATAAAAAAAGAAGCGAGATTAAATTTAGTTGATGGTTCAGGTATGTTTTTTTATAATGGTATCATATGCTGTTTGTTTTTTTATAATATATCTTGTACTGCTACATTATTTTAAGAACCTATTTTTTTGTCTATAAATATTTCTTTACCTGTTTATCTTTGTTTTTAGGTAATGCACCACATTATTCATTGCGAACGCTATGTAGAGCTCTTACTGCCTCGGCTAAAGCAAAATGTGGCACAGTCGCTAGGTCGCTTTATGAAGCTTTCTGTCTTGCCTTCTTAACTCAACTAGACAGATCTTCGCACCCAAAAGTAGAAGCTATGATTGCCAAGTAAGTAAAAAAAACCAGTAATTGCATTTTAATAAAGTCAAACGAAATAAAAGAAAAAAGGAGATTAAAATATTTTCTGCTTATTTTCAGAGCGGTATTAGGAAAAAAGAATATAAAATCAGTTCTAAAGCAATTAATTCCTGAGCCTAAAGTAGAGGGTCAAAATTTTTTGCTTTTCGAAGGACATTGGATACCACAGGGAAATTTAGAAATCGATATTCCCGATGGATATATTTTGACACCAACAGTGCGGAAAAATCTTCGAGACATTGCACGTATTATTTCGTTAGGCAAATTACCTGTTCTGCTTCAAGGTGACACTTCCGTTGGAAAGACGTCTCTTATAACCTATATTGCTAAAGCATCTGGGAACTACTGCGTACGTATCAATAATCACGAACATACAGACTTACAAGAGTATATTGGTTCATATGCAACAGATTCTAAAGGTAACCTTATATTTAAAGAAGGTGTTTTAGTCGAAGCTATGAGAAAAGGATACTGGATTATTCTTGATGAACTTAACTTAGCGCCGAGTGACGTGTTAGAAGCTCTAAATCGAGTTTTAGATGACAATCGCGAACTGTTCATTCCTGAAACTCAAGTAGTGGTCAAAGCGGATCCTAACTTTATGTTGTTTGCGACACAAAACCCACCCGGTCTGTATGGTGGACGAAAAATGTTATCGAGAGCGTTTAGGAATCGTTTCGTCGAACTGCACTTTGATGAAATACCTAGACATGAATTGGAAACTATTTTACATCAGAGATGTCATATTCCCCCTACTTATTGTAAAAAGATGATCGAAGTGATGGCAGAGTTACAAGTAAGACGACGTGGGTCGGCTGCTGTTCAAGGCAAAGATGGTTTTATTACTTTAAGAGATTTATTCAGATGGGGCCAGAGATATAAACATGCTTCCAAAGAAATGCTGACAGTGGAAAAATTTTATGATTGGGACCAACATATTGCAGACGAAGGCTATCTTATTTTGGCTGGAAAAGTTCGCCAAACAGATGAAAGAAATATAATCGAAGAGGTAATAGAAAAACATATAAAGAGAAAAGTCAGCCCTGATAATCTTTTTAGCTTGCATTCAAATACATCACCAGTTACCAAACCAATTTTGGAGATGATTCTTAATAATCATCTATCTGAATTTTCACATATTGTTTGGACTTATAATATGAGGCGTCTAGCTATACTAATTGCAAAAGCTTTTACGTTTAACGAACCTGTATTATTAGTAGGAGAAACAGGCTGCGGTAAAACGACTATATGTCAAATCTTGGCAGCATTGAGTCATAGAGAAATATTGTCTGTGAACTGTCATATGCATACAGAGAGCTCCGATTTCCTTGGCGGACTTCGTCCCGTAAGACAGTATAAAAACGACGGAAAATTGTTTGAATGGGTAGATGGACCTCTAATAAAATCGATGGAAAACGGTTGTTTGTTCTTAGCAGACGAAATTTCTCTGGCAGATGATAGCGTTTTAGAGAGATTGAATTCTTTACTTGAACCGGAAAGACAACTAGTGCTTTCGGAGCGAGGCATGGAAGATAATTTGGATATAGTAGTCATTACAGCTGTTAAAAACTTCCACTTTATTGGAACTATGAATCCCGGAGGAGATTTCGGAAAAAAAGAACTTTCGCCAGCACTGCGTAATCGATTTACAGAAATATGGTGTGATCATGTAACTTCAAGAGAAGATCTACTACAAGTGCTCGAAAAAAGTGTGAACAAAGGAATTGCATTAGGTAACCAAGAGGACGGTTATTCAGGAATTGGTAACTGTATTCTGGACTTTACAGATTGGTTGAAAAATTCTGAAGTCACCAACAAATTCCCATTCAGCATACGTGACTTACTGTCATGGGTCCAATTCATTAATGTAACAGTCTCGAAAGGTTTAATTGACGTACCTGAAGCATATGTACACGGGGCTTGCATGACCTTTTTAGACTGCTTTGGTACAACTCTGACAGGGCATATAAACACTGAAACACTTGTTCTTCTACGTGAAAATGCTATAAAATTGTTGTTGAATCAAATGAAATCTTTTGGAAACGAATATATTATGGAGAGTCTTAAAGAAATGCTATATGATAGAGAGCTCATGATTAAAGCCGAATCGGATGTGTCAAGATTTGGTATTAAGCCATTTTTCATTGAATGTGGACCACATGGTAACTCAGATGATACACAAACCTTTACGTTTACCGCACCAACCACTGGATCTAATACTTTACGGCTGCTACGAGGCCTACAGCTAAGTAAGGCTATTCTTTTAGAAGGAAATCCTGGTGTAGGAAAGACAAGCTTAGTAACTGCTTTAGCCAAATCATCAGGGCACAGAGTTGTTCGTATTAATCTGAGTGATCAGACGGTAAGTTTAAACACAGTCGAACTTTTTGATACCAAAACATTTAAAATTACTTCTGAGTAATAATTTTTTTTATAGGATATCACAGATCTATTCGGAACGGACTTACCAACTGAAGATGGGTCATTTACGTTTAAAGAAGGAGCTTTTCTGAATGCTCTTCAAAATGGGGATTGGATATTATTAGATGAGCTTAATTTAGCTCCTCAACCGGTCCTAGAAGGTTTGAATGCTTGTCTAGATCATAGAGGTGAAATTTTTATTCCAGAATTAGGAAAAACCTTCAAAGTAAAACATCAAACAAAACTTTTTGCTTGTCAAAATCCTCTGAAACAAGGTGGAGCTAGAAGAGGTTTACCAGTATCATTCCTAAATAGATTTACGCAAGTATACATTGATACACTGACTAAAGAAGATCTCTTGTACATTGTCAAAGCACAGTACTCACAGTTACCACTTGAAATTTTACACAAAATTGTAGAATTCAATTGTAAAGTGGCCCATGAAGTTACAGAAATTCAGTCCTGGGGTCACAAAGGTGGTCCTTGGGAAATGAATTTGAGAGATATACAGAGGTGGTGTGAAGCACTTATAGACGATAGCAAATGTGGAAGGAATACTTGTCCCGGGAAATATGTCGATATGTTGTACATTAATAGAATGAGAACTGAAGAAGATAAGGAACGTATGGCACTACTATATGACAGTATATTTTTGCCTGAATATCCTAGAAGCGATAACAATCCTCAAATTGCAATAAATGATGAAAACTTAACTATTGGAGATGTGAAAGTGCAGAGAAATAAAGAATTGATGTTCAAAAGTCGGCGTACCGTAGAAACAAATATGCTGGTTCTGAGAAATCAATTGCCAATTTTGAAATCTTTAGCTCAGAACGTCAAAATGAACTGGCTATCCATACTTGTTGGTCCAACAGCTACTGGCAAAAGTAGTATAATTCAAGTGTTAGCAGATTTGACAGGAAATGACCTGCATGTTGTGCCAGTGACATCTGCTATGGATGTTTCAGATCTTTTAGGCGGATTTGAGCAAGTTGATTATAACAGAAATCTTGAAGGCTTGTATGATGAAATTGAAACTATAACAATTAAAATTGTGAGAAATGTGTGGATTGTACATAAATCGAGACATTGGCGATGTAATAAATTGTTAAGTAACCTTTATCGATATAAATCTTTCCAAAGCAACTCTATGGATAAAAATTCTACAAATGAGGATATAAAAATTTTCGAGGAAAGATTACAGTTTCTTTTGGAACATTGTGAAAAGTTGTTAGACTGTGCAGTGTCATGCAAACTTTCAATAGAAAACGTAAAAAAGGCAACAAGTGATTTAATCAAATTAAAAAATAAAGTTTCTACATTAACCTCTGTGAACACCGGTGGAAAATTTGAATGGGTAGACTCATTACTTGTGAAAACGTTAGTGGAAGGTTCATGGCTATTACTAGACAATGTAAACATGACTTCAGCAGCTGTGCTGGATAGATTGAATGGTCTGTTAGAACCGAATGGCGTACTGAGTATAGCAGAAAGAGGTGGAATAACCGAAATCAAACCACACCCGAATTTTAGAGTTTTCTTTACTATGGATCCTAAGTACGGAGAAATATCTCGTGCAATGAGAAATAGAGGAGTTGAAATATATTTACTTAGATCGGAAGACTTGGATTTGGGTTTATCAGAAACAATGAATTATATGGATTTGATAGCTCTGCTTTCATCTTGTGGTCTACCTAATGAATATCATGACATTTGCATACGTTGCCACGAATCGCTGACTGCTTTTGTACAAGGTGAGTATATTTATAATTAGCATTTAAATGAGCTTGATAAAGTTTTAGATTATTAAGTAGAGGTGTTTTTACAGGATTTGAAAGGCCGACAGTATCACATTTGCTTCAAGCGGCGTATCTAACTTGGCAACAACTTATCAGAGGCATCTCGAGTACGACAGCCTTACTGAGTAGTTTCTCCGATGTTTACATAAAGCCAAGAGGTGGGAGTGATTTCGCTTCCTCTATTAACATGTCTCTAGCTGAAATGAAAAACACAATGTTGAAAGCGTTAGAATTCGAACTTGGAACTGAAGACTATGAACCTGTAGTTTCTAATGACGTTGGCCATACCTTAACAGTGAAAGGATTGTGTACTAATTCGTCATATGAAATCGCTAAACAAATAACGAATATAGTAATAAAACAAACGGTAGATGCTGAAATGTCTTCGGAAAGTGCTGCTCATGCATTTTTTTGTATCTTGACTTCCTATCAAAAATGTCCTCCAGAACTAATGGACATGTTTCATTGTATAATTAAGGAAGACGTGAAAATAAACAACAATTCAAATAAAATCAAAGCATTTACTCATCAGTTAAATGATAAAGCAATTGTCCATTTAAAAAGCAATGAAAAAGTTGAAACATATAAAAGATTTTTCCCTGAAGCATTCAAAATAGATCCTGAGATTGTTTCTAAGATGAATATTGATTTTGCACTGTTCTACTTTGAGTTGCAGAACATTGTTTTGCAATTATTCCTAGAGGACAGTAGTTTTTCTGCGCTGGATTACTCAAATGCAGTGTGTGAAGGAAAATTGACGGACGATTTTACAGAGTATCCTATTTTGAAAAATTGTAGAATCTATCTTGAAATTATTGATCGCTATATCAAAAATACAATAAAAGCAGCCGGAACTTGTTTTAATGACGGTTTATTATGTTTTGTCCTACAACTTTTAAACTGGCGCGACAGATTTATTAAAGTTTGTGCTTTACCAATTTTCGAAAAGTCAAAAAATAAAAGAGCCCCGATTTTAAAAGAAGAAATCATACCTCTATTGAATGTTCATAGGAAATGGGTTCAAAAATATTTACTCGGTGAATTGTTTAAATTACCATCAAATCAGGACAACTTAAAAACTTTCAGCAAAGAATTAAAAGCTTTAATGCTAAATACTGAAAAAGATAATTCTAAAATTGCCAAAGTAGGCAAGAAGCTGCGCAAGTGTTACGGGCAGCCAAAATTATATCGAAATCAAAATGAACATGACTTGTCTACAGCGAGAACCGATTTATACAACAAAATACAGATAGATATGAATGAATCCATAGATCGGCAATTTTGTAAAGTTTCTGTAGAGCCTGGTCATTTATCAGATGTTACGCTAGCTTTAGATGTGCCAGATAAAGAAATCGTTAAAGACATTGAAGATGCTCTTACAAAGTTAATGCAAAATACGTCAGACTCTACTAAAGTAAGAACACAGTTAAGACTGCTTCCCATAAACTTATATGTGATACAAAGGATAATAAACATTTTGCAACCATATCTTCTGGAAGTTATGAATAAAATACCAAATAACGAATTCAATTTAGAAAGTAATCCAACAAGTACTAACTGTGTTGAAGTTTTGATAAGTTTGATTCAAACAGCAAACGTTACGAAGGGATTCCCTGCAGCGCTTCTGGACCAGTTAAAGATTATCCAAAAAATTTTAGAAGGTAGTCCAGATATGCTCTCTCAAAGGTATATTTCCTTCTTCAGTAATTTAGTAGCATTATACTTTTGGTTATTTGGTTTAATAAATTTTCTTTGAACTCTTTCAGGCTATCAAGTCTTCCAGCTATGTTCTGGACGGATCTCTATAACATGCTTGTTAGTTCGCCAGTTACATATCCAATACCTTTTTTGAATCAAAATTCCATGCAAAACTCTGAGGATGTTATTGAAACGATACCAGCCAATACCAAGAGATTGTCAGCTAATCTGCCATTGATGTCTTTTTATCTTCAGAATCTAACTACATTTGTGGATCAATCAAGTGAGTACAATTAAATTTACTGTTTCATCTATGATTTCTAGTAGAATTGTTACTATCACGTTTTCAAAATTAGGTGTTAATTTTTAAAAATGTTACAGGTTCTTATCCAGTATTGGCATATGAGAAATTACCTTTAAAAGATCGCGTGGAATATTCGATGCAGTTAGGATCGATATTGAATATTTTATGGAAAAATATTGCCACTTTAGACTCAACAGCAGAACTTAAACTGTAAGTAACACTCATTAATTACGTTCAATGTCCATAAACAGAATCTCATTTGAAAAATATTAAAAGATACAATTAACATTTATGTTGCAGGAGATCAGATGCTAATTTCGAACAGAAAAAGTATACACAGCTTTGCAATTATTTACAATACCCAATATCTAACCAAAGTAACGGTCGTAAAACAGAATCATACGAAGGAATAACACAAACTTTACAAGTGCACTTTGAAAACGATACACATTTCCTCGAACTTTTTGACAAAGCAAGCAACGTCCATAATGCGCTCTCAACTATTATGCAACTAAATGTAAACGATACCCTTTCAAAAACAAAAGTTAAAATTTTGACTTCAGAACTGTCCCTTTTGACAAGTTTTCTACTTATTCGGGTAATGGCAGAAATAAGTCCAATGGATCTCGTGGAAAAATATCGTCTCAAAGTTCAATACATAGAGGAAGATATTAATATGTTCAATAAATTGTTGAGCGCGTATTACGTACATGGCGTCATATCAGGTACTATAAGCGAAAATAGGAACATTGAAAAATCTGATCAAGTTAATTCCGATTTTTACAAAGAGGGAACAGAAAATCGGGAGAGGTTGAAAAAGGTGCATCCGTATTGCAAAGTTATTATGGAATTGAAAGAGAAGACTGCCCAAAGCGTCCATAAATATGCGTCAGGTAATACTTTTAGACCCAAGGAACCGTCCTATGGAAACTTTGTCAAGGTGAGATATAAAACTCCACATTACTCACGTTGGAATTATTTTTTAAGTTGAATTCAGCCCTGTTTGCTTTAGGATGTAGTTTAGTAACGTTCGTATTTCTTATTATAAAACTTTTGTTTGCAGGAATGTACGCACTTCACAAAATCCGTTCTATCCGATAGAACAATAACAACTATTTCTTCAAACCTTATTTCAACTGCAAATAGGTTGCATGAAATTATTGAAAGAAACGCACAAGATAAAACAGTAGTAAAGTATGCTCAAACTGTTGTAAAGGAAACCTCAACGTGGCTGCATTCAGTGAAAGCTTTCACTAAGAAAGTGGAGAGTGCGTTTTCTGTGGCATTTCCGGATCTAGCAAAACCACTACTATGTTCCTTATCACAAGTCGTTTATAGCGTTGCATCGATTACCGACCTAATACGACAGCTAATCGCGAAAATAGAACATGGTCCAGTTTTGCAAAATGCTCTTATATCTTTGCTGGAATACCCTAACAGTATGCCAAATAAAGATGAAAGGGAAAATCACTTGAATAGATTTGTTTCGCCTAATTTAATGCAACTTCTTAATAAAAATTTAACAGCAACAAATGAAGATATCTTCCGAGCAGAATCGCAGTATTTAGAGTTAGTATTTTTGTGTAATATTAATTTATGTTAAGTTTTTTTATTTTTGCCAGATTTGTGACTATATTTCTATTTAAATTGTGTAAAGTGAGGGTATTTTTATAAAATATCTTTGCAGGGTATTGAAAATGAACTTATATGAAATTGGTATGAGCTGTATGGCTTCACAGCGTATCGATCGAGTTACAATAAATGCCGTATTGAACACATTCAATGCGCTTACCAAAGCTTGGGAGAAACAGAGACAAGACATTGAAAGGAAGAAACTAGACGAGGAAGCCTTATATATTACCAAGTAAGGAACTGTCGAACTTTTTGCATTTATATCAAAAGCTTTTCTGATACCGCTTAGGTTTGGCAAAATTTCCAACTTTAATCAATTCTTTTCACTTCACATTAAATATTGGCAACTGTGGACAGGCATTTAAAGGCCTGATATTACTTATAATGCAGATAAACTTACATATTATTATAATATCAAGTCCTATTTGAAAAGAGTTCTTTACAGTTTTATTTTTAACAGTATGTAAATATAAGTTACATTTTATGAAAAAATTTATCAAAAATATCTTAGTTAACCTGTTTAAAAATTCATAGGTCAAAATGCGAAGATGAAGACGAGGAAGCCATTGCGTCAGAGGAAATCATGGAAATGTTCCCATCTTACTCAGAGTCCGATTTCGGAGAGTTTAAGCCGCCAACACTTGAACAGAGAAAAATTAAAGTACCCTCACAAAAGCCAAAACATTTGATCTCTTCTGAAGATGTCTCGCTTATATACAAGTGGCATTCATCCTTTGTTCGTAAAATGACAAATGCAGAATGGTTACCCAGACAGAAGAAGGTGGAAATGGCTGATGTACTCAGCCCGTTGTTGTTGCGGTATCCTATATTTAGCAGTGCTATTCAGGAGGCTTGGGATGCTTTGGATGCTGACTTTGAGGGCAGAGTGTCGCCGAGTTTTTTGGTTATACTCTCACATATAAAGGCGAAAGTTGATGGTGAATGTAAGTACTGCACCAACTCATTGCACTTTATCATTGTGTCTTATAATTTTTATAGCATATCCTGTAAGTTTTGAAATTTAGCAAAGCATTGATTTGGTTGATAGACGTCTCGTATGAACGATCCTTGCGTCTTCCTTCCACCTGAAATGAACATCTTTACATTGCTACAAAGTACAAGCTCAATGATTTTTAAGCAATCACAACTATCATCATGAATCAATTAAGGCGTATGCAGATCGGCGTCGGAGACCTGCTTTCTATTTAAACACGACATCTTCTATCCATCTAAAATTATAAAAGGCAAAGGTGACTGACTGACTGACTGATCTATCAACGCACGGCTCTAACCACTAGACGAATCGGGCTGAAATTTGGCATACAGATAGCTATTATGATGTCGGCGTGCGCTAAGAAATAATTTTTGAAAATTTCCACCCCAAGGGGGTTAAAAAGCGGAATGACAAAACAAAATTTAACGTGAGTGGGGCCGCGGGCTAGTATCATAATTATAATTTGAATACAATTGAAAAATTTTCTCGACATAGATGCAACGAATCAGAAACCAGATTTCTACCATTCGCCGTGGGTTTCCGAGACAAGGGAATGTGTGCCGCTGTTGCACAAAGTCAAAGAGAGTACTACTGAAATGCTTGAACAGTGGCCTGATTTTCCTTCGCTCAAAGATGTAAGAATACAATTTATCTTTAAACCTTTTAGGTTCTTCAGGTTTCTGAGCCGTATTGGGTAGAAGCGGCGGGGGTAAAATGGGAATTTATAATTTCTGAATTGTCTCTGGTCTGGTTTGGTGGGAGGCTTTGGCCGTAACTAGAGCCGTAGGCCGTAGTAACTATACCACCCTAACGTCAAAAACGTTCCGCCTAGCGATTTAGCGTTTCGGCACGATGGTGTGTGGTGTGTAGAAACCGATTAGGGGTGTATGGATTAAATGTACACTGCCATAACCCTTCCAAGTTAGTCCACCACCATCTTAGACTGCATCTATGCTTTGTCAAATTTAGGATGATAATTTTGACAGCTCACAGTAGGGACGGGGTTGTGTGTAATCGTTACTGAATTTATTCGATTATCGATTATTATTCCCATAGAACTTGGAATCGATAGGTGCATGGATATTCGATATTATGTGTATGGTCAGATTATATTACAAATCAAACTATTTTTTCTATTAAATTAATAATTTATTATTATAAAAGCCCGCCCACACCGACGATTTCGATTCGTGCCTATTCTTGTTTCATCTATCAACCTTTGCAGCGAGGAATACGCATGGCAATATTTGATCTACCTTAAAATACAAACCTACTATAAATTAATGATAAAATTATTCCCACATACGATTTAATATATTTAAAAAATAATATAGTTACCTAAATGTTAATTTTTACATGTTCGATCTATTTCAATTCAGAACTGATTTTCGATAGTCTGTGGTTGTTCGATACGCATGGTACTTTACTAAGTGGGCGGTACCCATCAATGAAGTACGACATTATCTGTATAACATTTTACCGGAAAATAAAACGAAACTTTATGGACGTGATCTGCCAAAATTATCATCCTAAATTTGACAAAGTATAAGACTTACCATCAGGTGAGATGGCAGTCAAGGACTAACTTGTCATCGAATAAAAAAAGCAAGAGTTACTTTTGTATTGTGGAGTCAACATCTTCTGAAGATGGTAGTGGTAATTATCGGGATTGGCGGCTTAACGTGCTCTCCGAGGTTTGGAAAGCGAAAAGGTCAAATTCGAATCCAAAGTCGGTCACCCATCTAGTTACCGACCGGGGTCAATGTACATACCCAACAACGTTTTTTTTTTAAAGAATATTAGCCAAGCTGATGTTGACTAATATCCTCCTGTCCCTTCTAAATAAGCGGAAAGCTTGTGCTAGGAGTGGGTAGTGCAACAGATGACATTCGAACCTGCGACCTTTCAGTTTTCAGTCCGCACCTTTAACCGTTGGGCTATTGAGGATATATTATATACTATATCAGGTATTAATGGCTTTCTTTTTAATTAACATGGTAAATCTTATATTTTTCAGATCATAGTAATAGTGGACAGGATCCTCAGCTTCCCAATCACTAGCCCCGTGTCCAGGTTTCTCACTGGCTTGGAACTGCTCCGGGATAAAATAGAGGAATGGAACAAGAATGCTCACAAGGGAAACAACATGATAGACATTTCTCTGGCTGTGGGCCAACAAATTATTAACTGGAGGAAACTCGAAATGAGCAACTGGAAAGAGTGTCTTAATAATTTATACCAGAGGTAATGGATTTTATGTTTTCTTTTATTTTACTCATATGGAAATAAACAGTTTCCAAAGGTATTTTACTTAAAAATATATTATTAGATATTTTACTTGATATGTAAACCATAATAATGGTTAAAATTATTATATAACTCTCATTTGAATTTCTCTCATAAATTGAAAAAACATAAATACAAGTATTCTTTCAACTCACGAGGGCGCGTGGCTCATGGTTGTGTGCGTGTCGTATCTGTATAAGTGTGAGCGAGAGCTTGCTCGCGCCTGACCGCTCCCACCTAGGCTCCTTACAGGCACACACACTTACATAATGTGACGTAACCACAAGTAAAGCTCAGGCGTCCTTGTGAAATGCAAGAACTATAACAAAAATATATTGAATTAAAGCACAAAAGTACATTGATGCTCAATAAAATTTCCTAAAGAATACTCGTAATATAAATGAACGATTTGTTTTTTTTTTTTTAGGAAACAATCAGAAGCACACAAATACTGGTTCTACATGTACGGGGCAATCAACTCTTATTTAGAACCAAATCTAGAAGAAACTGTATCGTCTTCAAGGATCATCTCAGTGCTAAAAGACTTCATGGAAACATCCAACCTTGCTGAGTTTCAAGTCAGATTGGATATAGTATATGTCTACCATTGTCATTTGGTACATTTGGAAAGAAGTGAGAGACGAGGTAGGATTTTGTCTATTTTTATTTTTTTTATTTTTTATATTAAAAGACTTCATGGAAACATCCAACCTTGCTGAGTTTCAAGTCAGGTTGGATATAGTCTATGTATACCATTGTCATTTGGTACATTTGGAAAGAAGTGAGAGACGAGGTAGGATTTTGTCTATTTTTTTTTTTATATATTAGCCAAGCTTAAGTTGACTTTTACCAATCCTTTCCAAATAAGCGGAAAGCTTGTGCTAGGAGTGAGTACGACAATAGTGCAACGGGTGGGGTTCGAACCTGCAACCTTTCAGTTCTCAGTTCACACCTTTGGGGCTAAAATAAAAATTTTAAACGTTGGGGCTAAAATAAGAAATTTACTCATGCAATATTGATCGAACTTTAATTGAGAAGAAAACATTTTAAACAAATATACACCATGACTAGCTTTAGCTCGCACCTTCGTTCACATTAAGTTCGATTTTTCAAACCCCTATTTTAGCCCTTACAGTAGTTTGAGCTGTGCGTTGATAGATCAGTCTGTCAGTCAGTCGGTCAATACATTATAATTATATCGACAAAGAAAGTAGATTGATAATTTATTTGTAATCTATAATTATATAAAAAGGCTTGTCCTGACTGACTGACTGACTGACTGACGATCAACGCACAGCCTAAACCACTGAAGTTAGAAACTTGAAATTTTGACAGTAGGTTCCTTTTATGACGTAGGCGAGCACTAAGAAAGGATTTTCCGAAATTCGCCCCCCAAGGGGGTAAAAAGGGGGGTTAAAGTTTGTATGAAACTCCGTCATTTTTCGAGTTATACTCATGAAATTCGGTATTTAGGCTTTAAATTGAAAACAAAAAAGTACGTGTTTCACAGTTTTTAAAAATTCTACCCCCTAAGGGGTTAAATAGGGGTTGAATGTTTGTATAATAGTCCTTCGTTCTTCAAGTTATTTTTCAAGTTACGTTTATGAAACTTGATATTTTGGCTCTTGATTAAAAATAAAGAATTACGTATTTTACATTTTTTTTAATTCTCCCCCCAAGGGGGTAAAAAGGGGGGTTAAAGTTTGTATGAAACTCCGTCATTTTTCAAGCTATACCCATAAAATTCGGTATTTAGGCTTTAAATTGAAAACAAAAAAGTAAGTGTTTCACACTTTTAAAAAATTCTACCCCCTAAGGGGTTAAATAGGGGTTGAATGTTTGTATGATAGTCCTTCGTTCTTCAAGTTATTTTTCAAGTTATGTTTATGAAACTTGATATTTTGGCTCTTGATCAAAAATAAAGAATTACGTATTTTACATATTTCGAAAATTCTCCCCCCAAGGGGGTAAAAAGGGGGGTTAAAGTTTGTATGAAACTCCGTTATTTTTCAAGCTATACCCATAAAATTCGGTACTTAGGCTTTAAATTGAAAACAAAAAAGTAGGTGTTTCACAGTTTTTAAAAATTCTACCCCCTAAGGGATTAAATAGGGGTTGAATGTTTGTATGATAGTCCTTCGTTCTTCAAGTTATTTTTCAAGTTATGTTTATGAAACTTGATATTTTGGCTCTTGATCAAAAATAAAGAATTACGTATTTTACATTTTTTGAAAATTCTCTCCCCAAGGGGGTAAAAAGGGGAGTTTCAATATTCATAGTTAAGACAGGACAACGTCTGTCGGGTCCGCTAGTGTATCAATACAAGGCAATGTTAACAGTTACTTAAACTGATTGAAAGTAAATACATACCACTTATTTTGGGCCTGACGGGTACCATGGCTCTAGTGTAAAAAGGTCAACACATTCAGGGATTGTATATAACTGAAACCACTTTATCCTTTTAGATGAGCTTATATCCATTCTATGGAACACATATAACTACTACGCACAATTCTCATCACAAGTGGCTTCCCATATCAAAGAGAAAAGAGCGCCTATAGAGAAGAAACTTAAGGATTTTGTCAAGATTTGCACATGGGACCGCGACCTTAGCTACTGGAGTGTTAAGGACACCGTGGAAAAGGCTCATAAGGCCCTTCACAAGCATACCAAGGAGTTTGAGGTTAGTACAATGATTATAGTATTTGAGGTTAAAGTGTACGTAACAATTAGATATTTCCTAATTCCATGGGTTAGAAAAAGTGTTTTGATTTTACAAAGCCGAAAACGATCTAAAATGTTTAGAAAATTACGCCATCTTGTTGAAATAGATAACGTCACTATTACGTTGTCTATGGACAATGGATGTCCATTCTTCATAGACAAAGTGACAGTGACATTACCTGAGAGTTCTTCATAATGTTTTCATTAATCTGCACTTCCCTTGCACCCGACGACCTCACTGGCGCAGTGGTGAGCGCTGTGGCCTTATAATTTCGAGGTCTCGGGTTCGATTCCCGGCGGAGGCATTAAAATTATAAATTACCATAATTTCTAAATTGACTCTGGTCTGGTCTGGTGGGAGGCTTTGGCCGTTGCTAGTTACCACCCTACCATTAAAGACATGCCGCCAAGCGATTTAGCGTTCCGGCACGATGGCGTGTAGAAACCGATTAGGAGTATGGGTTGAATTTACACTGCTATACCCTTCCAAGTTAGCCCCCTACCATCTTAGACTGCATCGTCTCTTACCATCAGGTGAGATCGCAGTCAATTGCTATCTTGTCATCGAATAAAAAAAAAATCAGTTTCATAGCATAAATTTTATTTCCGAAGAGGAATCTAATAGGTAAATTCAATTGTCTACAGAAAGTCCTAAAGGAAAGTGTAGTGAACTGTCTAGTAGACAACACGAGTGAAGTGGGCGCGGATCACGTGGGTATCTGGGACCGCCCGAAGAGAGTTACGAGTGCCAATGTCCCCGCTGGCGGGGCGTATATGATTGAACCTCATTTACATATCGTACTGACCAGGAATATAAAGGTAAAGTATACATATGTACATACCGATAAGATAAAACATAAAATTAAACCAACTTTTACTATTTTTTATTTTTTATTGAAGTGTTAACCTACACTTAAAGGAAATATCCTAATAGATTTATAAATACATATCAGAAATTCCGAGGCCGTCGGGATTCGAACCCACATCTCTCTGGTAATCGCGCCCGAGTGTGTTTTACCGTTACGCCACAGCCGAACCACACGTCAGCTACGAAATTAGTGATATGTATCTACTTTTTTCAATCAGTTTTATAGCAACTGTTAGCGACATCTAGTAGCTTCACAGTTATTGTCGATCTACTTTTTTCCAAGACCCCATATTACAATGGAGCTCTTAAGAAATTATAGATGCCACATTGCTGTTACAATTTTTTATTTTTTATTGAAGCGTCAACCTACACTTAAAGGAAATATCCTAATAGATTTATAAATACATATCAAAAATTCAAACTTTTACTAGCCATTATATCGGCAAGTTTTGACAGATTTCCAAAAAAAAAATATTTATTTCATGTAGATCAACGTGTTATTTTTATGACACATCAAGACTACCACAGGTTCAGAATGCCATCTGCGTTCTATTCAGAATGCAGATGTAGCGTCTATTGTGTAACAACATACGTCAAAGTGAAAGTGACACTTTGTGATAGTTGACAAGTGATAACACAGATATATTACATACTCTAGAGATTTTTAAGCTATTGCATAGCTTCTATCGCGGGCCTTGAGCGTGGAGACCGAATCCAGAAATTCCGTAACGAAAATAACCTGACACGGGACTCCTCTCACCGCTAGATGATAGATATCAACGGCTAAAAAATGCTATGCAATAGCTTTACCGCGGCAGTCCCCGAGTGCCACACGTCTTTTTTGTTATTTACATGGTGGTATTTTATATGGTTAATTTTTCAGAAATACATTGACCAAATAGAACAGCCCTGTCCAATAATATCAGACTGTAGTCTTTTATCCAAGATACCAAGTTTGCTGAACAAAGCGAAGACTCTTTGCAAAGATACCATTACGAATACTGGATACCCTTCCTTGGTACAAGCGTTAGATGACTTCGTTACACTGGTGATAGAAACTAGTGCACATTTGGGCTCTTTGGAGGTAAGATTTATCTTCTTTATTAACCGATAGACGTCCACTGATAGACAAAGTCCTCTTGCATTGACTTCCACAGGTCTCGGTCTTGAGATGCTTGTATCCAGAGGCTCTCTACGACTTTTGTGATGTCATTGGTCCATCTATTTTTTTTTTCAGCGTGTCTCCTTTCGTAGAAAGGGCTTTAGTTGTTCTAATTTTTTTTTAATTTCTTTCTCTTATATTTTTTTAATGTATGACTTTATTTATTTGCCATTTTTTAGTTTTATAACATATATATATATTATAATTGTAATAGTTTTTGCAATAAAATCTTTTTTTATTTTTATAATTTTCGGTTATTTAAATTTTTATCATTATAAAATTAAGTTTAATGTTGCAATTATATCTTAAGTCAATTTTTATGTTTTGTCATTTAATAATTATTCTTTTAATTTTCATTTTAATTTAAAACGTAGTAAAGTTTTATTTATGTATTAACTATATTATGATGCCCGCAATTTCGTCCGCGTGGATTATTTTTTGATCCCGCGGGAACTCTTTGAGTTTCCGCGATAAAAAATTAGTCTATGTGTTATTCCAGATTATAATATATCTCTGGGCCTTTCAGCCAAATCCGTTCAGTCGTTGCGGCGTGATTAAGTAACAAACATCCAAACTTTCGCATTTATAATAATAGGATTAAATTGATAGGATTTCTTTCTTTACACTTAAATCTATCTTTACATAAGGTCGATACAACAGCGGTGAAAGAAAAACAAACTTCTCAAGCGAAGAACATCGTTCAACAAAAGCGGAAAGCTCTCGCGGACTTATTTAAGTATCTGAGTAAAATGGGCCTCAACTATAGGACTGGATTGGTTATTCTGTCCGCGTCTGAACAGCTCTATGACTTTACGATACCGCCAGTGGATTTGGACGCGGCTATTAACTGTTTGAAAAGCAGGTTTGTTCGAAAAACATATTTAACCTCTGCTTACTTTGATGAATAGGGTAAGTTTTAATAATAACTAAACGATGCCCGCGACTTCGTCCGCGTGGATCAAGGTTGTCCAATTCCCATGGGAACTCTGTAATTTTCCGGGATAAAATGTAGCCTATGTTTTAATCCTGGGTATGAGCTATCTCCATTCCAAATTTTTGCGAAATCGGTTAATTCGTTGTGGCGTGAAGGAGTAACAAACATACACACATACACATACAAACTTTCGCCTTTATAATATTAGTGTGATAGTGTGATAATTTCTTAAAATAAATAATGAAATGTAAAATATAAAATTCAGGCTGCACACAGAAGGTGTGTAGAACTTATATATATGTAGGTTATTTTCTCTGTTTAGATTTCGATGTATCGAGATCCAATGAGCCATCATTGGACTGTGCAATTTATTATTGGGGCTTAGCCGATAGCTTAGGCTTAATTGATACGTTATTATAGTCTGGGTGACATAGGTTTTATATGAACAAAATCAATATGACTGATGTTAGATCCAATTTTCCATAGTCGGTTTGAAGATTTTAAACTTTTTTCTTGCTATAGTTATCTGGTTTTCACTTTTTACTTTGTCTATAAGGATGTAGCATATTTATTGATTGTCCATAAATGTTTTCAGCCGGTGTGATCCAACACTGACCCTTTTATGGTCCGGCTGTGAGAAATATTTCCAGAAGAATATCGTCAGACATAGACTGTTCAGTGCGGCACTACAGACGCCACATAGTGATCTGGGCATACAAAATATTGAACGATGCAAAGGATTCGCTGCACAATTAATGGTATGTATTTCGTTTACACGTTCGAGATGAGTCTAGTGGTTAGGGTTGTGATCTATTAATCAGGGCTCGCGGGTTCAATTAAATGCGTTTAAGCAATTAAATGCATGATAATCATGTGCATAAGAGTGTGCTCAAACATTTTTGACTTCTTTATTTTTACCCACCCTGTTGTTTTTCCTCCAGAAAATCACAAATAGTCAGAAGAAATCCATATCCAAATACACAAGATACATTTGTGATTTACGCCAAGTGACTACAAATCTGACAAGTTCTCTTGAAGCTGACATTAGTGACACTAATATTTTGAAGTTAAAAGAAAAACTCGATATCTTAATCGAATGTTACGCCTATACAAGCATTCTATTGGATCAACTTGGTATCGTATTCAAATCCATACCAGAAAATGTCATGTCCGCAGATTCCGTACCAGAGTTCGATGTAGTGCTATCAGATTCACCTTTGGCACGTTGTTTTCTAAACAGCGATGAGTGGCGTGACCTTTATAAGAAATTGAAAGTTATCATATCGGTTGTCGATAAGCAAAAAGCGGCATTACATAAACTTGCTAATTCTACTCCTAAGAAAATAGGTGAAATGAAAAATTTGCCAAACGTGTCTCAAAGTCATATTGATGTAACCAACGATGCTAAACAAAATTTGAACGTTCTAATTGAGAAATGTGAAGCCATTTTACAGGAATATCAATTCAAATTCAAGACAAATATGGCTGAGGATTTCAATCCTCAACACCCAGTCTTAAGATGTGTTGAAAATTTGATCCAATATTTGAATAAAACTACCGAAGAACTTGATAAATTCGACGAAACTATAGACCAAGATATGAACGAAGATTCCTCTGATACAATAATAGCACAAACAGAAGACATTGTAGCGACGATGTTGCTTATAATTCAATCGTTGTACAAAAAACATTTACCGATTGAGAGAAGCGCGGACAACATCGATGTTTTGGATGCAATCGACGAAATTATCGATGAAGGAAATAAGGAAAAAGAAGAATCCAAAGAAATATTAGAAGACAAACATTTGAAAGAGTTGTTACAAGAAAAGTTATCAATTGACTCTAAAATGTTGCAGTTAGATACTTTGATAAGCAAAATCCGAACTTTATTGGCTAATTACGTGCAGCATATCGCTACCAAAACAGAAATAGAAAATATTAAAAATGCAGTAATGAGAGTAGTGCCCATATTGGAACAAACTGTATTATTTGTCCAATACTTCCTATCGCAAAAGGTTGCTGTGCATAGAATATCCTGCAAGATGCTTTCAGTTCTCTTGAAGATATTTTCAGATTTGGCTACAAAAGGGTGCGTGAATATTTCAATTTATTTTCATTCTTTGCCTCAAAACCATCAATTTATCGTGACCTCATGTATTGAACGCTTATGTATTGAATTTATTTTTTAATTTATTCCAAGTTTTACTTGTTACATTTAGATTTTGCAAACCCTCTGATTTGGATATGGAAGAAGGCGAGGGTGACGGCGGTCCTGGAAAGCTTTCAAGTGGAATGGGACTTGGTGAAGGGGAAGGACAAAAAGATGTGTCGGACAGGATTGAAAATCAGGTATTTCTGTAATATAGTTTGATTCATTTTGATGACAATTATTACCAACTTATCATCCCTGATTGTCAGTAAAATATTCCTTTCTTTCTTTAAGCTTTCGTACTCAAAAGTTTCAATTAAATTGATTGAATACAATTCAATTTGTAGGATCAATTAGATGATGCACATCGGCTAGGTGAAGAGAAAAATCAAGAAGATAGAGATTGTAAGGAAGAAGAGAAGGGAGTCAATATGACTGATGATTTCGATTCTCACCTCCAAGACGTTGAACAAAAGGGTAATGCGAATTCAGATTTTAATACCCTTGTCTTATTGTATTTGATTTACATAATTATATAGTATCGTTTTGAAAAAATAAATTATGTATTGCAGAAGACGAAGAATCGGACCAAGATAATGAAAATGATGATCCTGATAAGCAAATGGGTGAAACTGACAATGCTGCGGAAAAGTAAGTAAAAACTAAAATCATTAATTGTTGTAATATTAAACGTTAATATTGTAGTATTAAACACTAATAATATCTTAATTACGAATATAATCGATAAATGGAAACATCGTGAACAGAAGTATTTCATAGATCCAAATGACTTTGCGTAGTATATGTAGCGCGTGTTGATTTTCATAGATTAGATCAACAAATATGGGGTTCTGATGACGAAGAAGATTTAGAGGAAGAGTCCGGCAAGAAAGAGAAAGAAGACCGTGGTAAGGGTGAGAGCACGGGCGAGAAAGAGATGGCTGCTAAAGAACAAGAACAGGGTCAGGATGATGGTACAGAAGGAAAGGAGAAACAAAAGAAGAAAGATGTCAATGAAATGAACGAACCTGAAGTTGATGATGATCATGTAAGATGGCAAAACTGCGAATTTTGTATAATTATTTCGTGAATTTATAGAATAATAAATCTTTCTAGTTTTTCCAAGCACCCTGAAATGTAAAAATCATTTTGAAGTACAAAAGAACCTACATAATATTAAATTAGTGTCTTATATTTCGGCTGTCAAATAAGCGTGACGAGATGAAATATAAATAAATGCTCCTATTGCTTGCAAAATATCAGCTTTTTATATTTCGTAAAAGACATTGCTAATAAACAGCGAATTTAACGTAAATTAAATTTCAGATCGATCCATATCACGGTAATCAACAACAACTGCCGGAACCAGAAGATTTTGAACTGCCCGATAATATGGATATTGACGGCGAAGAAGGAAATGATGACAAGGTAAATATATATTTTAAGGCCTGGTCATATGTTTTAAATTAGTAGTAAAGCATTCATTAACATTTCAGTGATCCTGCTCCAGTTGTTACTAAAAAAATTGAATATATTTAAAATAATTTAAAAGGACAGAACAGCACATCAGATAGTAATACCTGCATCCTTAATCTTTTATATTATATTGTAGGATGGTGAAACCGAAACTGAAAATCCTTTTGAAATTGACGCAATGAAAGAGGCTATACAAGAGGAGGACGACAAACCTAATGAAAAAGAGGAAAAAGACAATAAAAATGGTCTTGAAGTATCCAGTGATGAAGAAGATGGAGAAGGAACTGGAGACAATGATGAACAGGTAAAATACGTGATTTTAACTTTAAAGATGATTTGATTTGCAAAGTAACGTCTTCTAAGTGTCTTTTACTACACCTTTACTTACAGAACAACAAAGATACGGAACAAAAAGAAGATGGGAATGAAAACGAAGTGAAAGAGAATCAAGATGATTCTCCCGAAGAAAACGAAGATTCAAACGCTCAACCGGATCAAGATAATCCAGAAACTGAAAACCCTGAATTACAGGAAGAAAATGAATCAAAAGATGAAGAAAACTTACCAAAGAATCCAGATAGCATAAACGATGAAGAAAAAACGCAGGAGAAGGAACATGAAGCTAATCCTCAAGCGAATCCTTCCAATGATGACCCAACGGCTGAGGACAAAGTGGAAAATGCAGAGATGGAGAGAGGCACCAATGATAATGTTGAAACTAACACCCAACAGGCTAAGGATGACGAAGCTGAGCCTTTCGTAAGTATTTAATATTACCCTTGCTTTTACCGGCGATTTTGTCCGCGTGGAGTTACCTTACTAATATTATAAAATAACTAGACAATTCCGGCCACTATGTCAGCGTTGATTAAGGTTTTTTGACTCCCGCGGGAACTTTTAAATTCCGAGATTGTGCGCACGCACGCACGCACGCACGCACTCACACACGCACGCACGCACTCACACACGCACTCACACACGCACGCACGCACGCACACACACACACACACACACACACACACACACACACACACACACACACACACACACACTTTATCCTTTATATTTAATACTAGCTTTTGCTCGCGGCTTCGCTCACGTTAAATTCGATTTTTTAAACCCCTATTTTACCCCCTTAGGGGTTGAATTTTCAAAAATCCTTTCTTAGCGGATGCCTACGTCATAATAGCTGTCTGGATGCCAAATTTCAGCCCGATCCGTCCAGTGGTTAGGGCTGTGCGTTGATAGATCAGTCAGTCAGTCAGTCAGTCAGTCAATCAGTCACCTTTGCCTTTTATATATTTAGATTAGTTTGATAAAATGTGTGTGTTGAATTTTCTTGCATTCGCGCAGCAACGGAGAAATGGATGGATGTGATTTTTTCATGGGTATAGTTGAGGACTTGGAGAGTGATAAAGGCTACCTTCTATTCTGAAAAAAAATCCCGGATTCCCGTAGGTTTTTTAAAAACCTAACTCCATGCGAATGTAGTCATGCTAAAGCTAGCTCAAAAAATTTAAAAAACATGACTATACTCTATTGTAAAATATATTTCCATAATCCTAATGAATATTGTAAATGCGAAAGTGTTTTTGTTGGTTTGTCCTTCAATCGAATCGACGTAATTTTTTTTGCATGGGATTAGTTGAGAGCGTGACATAGGCTACTTTTTATCCCGGAAAATCAAAGAGTTCCCACGGGATTTTTAAAACTGAATCCACGCGGACGAAGTCGCGGGCATCGGCTAGTTCAAAATATTTTATCAAAATTCATCAAATTTTATTTTTGTACAGGAACAAGCACAAGAGCAAGTGGGTGAGGACGTACAGTCAACGGGAAGGTCGGAGTTGGACAAAAGCGACAAAGGGCATCGCGGCAATAAGGACGCCACCCGAGCAGAGACCTCTCAGGACAAGGAACAGAAGCGATTCCAGAATAAACCAGGCAGGACTGATCAAGAGCGGACTTTGGGTATTTATTTGTCTATCAGCTGAATACATAATATCTTAGCAACTAAGACCGGCCTAAACGCCAAGTTGTAAGCACTCTTTCTTCGACGGTGTTCTCCCACTTAACTACAATATGGGGTTATTCAAGAGGCGGATCAATAAATTTCTGAAAAGCCGGCAACGCATTGTTGGTGCCTCTGGTACTACAAGTGTTTATGGGCGGCGGTAATCACTTAACATCAGGTGACCCGCCTGCTCGTTTGCCCGCTATTTATATTTAGAAAAAAAGGTCAAAATGTCGAGAGTCGGAAAGCTTGTTGGAAGTTTAGGGAATTATGACGTAATAGGATGTAAGTCACATTCCCTTACTAAAATAAATAATAGCTGACGAAAAATACGCTCAGACAAACATAAAGTATTTATTTTCTCTTTCTAATTAATTCTAATTAGGTGACGTGAATGAAAGTAAACACAAGAAAGCCCATACACTAAATGTGGAACAAGAGGACGCAGACAACGAAGGCGGCGGAGAGGATAAGAGCCAAGACAACGACGCGGATGCCTACCAACACGTCAAACAGGCCAAGAAAGATGATCTACAGGTGAATAAAGCTTTTGCCTAATATACCCCGGTTCATATTAGTACTATCAACGTGCTATGAATGAATTAGGGACGAAAAAATACGACAGTCTATAATTTTGCCCACTAGAACCTATAAAAATCACAATTTCTGCAAAAACCACATTCGGTGACCTTATAGTCTCCGTTAAAATTGTATGCGTACTATATCGTCATTCGCATTAACAAACTAATTATAAGCCCCTTTCAAATTGTATGAGTACTTTCGTTACTATGTTGTCATTCTAATAAACAAAATCCTTATTATCAATGCGAAAGTGTTTGTTTGTTGGTTTGTCTTTCAATCACGTCGCAACAAAGCAACGGATCGACGTGATTTTTTGCATGGGTATAGTTGAGGACCTGGAGAGTGACATAGGTTACACTTTATTTCGGAGAATCAAAGAGTTCCCGCGGGATTTTGAAAAATAATTCCACGCGAGCGAAGTCGTGGGCATCAACTAGTATTAGTATCTAATAAATAAAATATTGAGAAAATAATATTAAAACTCCATCTTTAGAAAACCTTAAAAGAAAAGCTATCTAAGGTTAGTGCGAGTTTATACATCTCGACAACGTTGATAGATTTCGCAAAATGAAACACCAACGTAAAAATAAAATGTATCGTAACTGAAAACGAAATAAAATTTATTTTTGCAGGTGATTGATGCCGCTACAAAAGAACAAGCAGACCAACAGCCGACTTTGCAACAAGAAGATGAAGAAGGGGACAAATTAAATGAAGATGAAGAAGTTGCGATGGATGTGGACGATGACGATATTCAGGTATTTATGACTGAATTGAATACTTTGATTGTACTCCACATTATAAAAAAGATAAGAACAAGTTCAGCAATTTTTTAGCTGTTCGCAGCAAATAAAGTAAAATGGTAATTTACTAATTTGTTTTAATAATATTTAATGGGTCAGTTTTCCAGAGAGCATGATTTTGCGAATAGATTCCTGAAAATCTTCCTGGTATTTCTCGGTAACCAATGGCCGACAGTTCTGGGACAGGCATGGCCTGCCTACTGCCACTTCTGCTTTAGATAATGTTTAATTTTTAAACCCTAGGTTGATAAGGCAGAAGAATTAAAATCCGAGAAGAACAAAACCGGTCAAGATAAAGATCAAGACAAAACCGGCAACAAGAAGGAAGGTGGTGATGAAGCTACCGGTGAAACTGGTATCGAAGTCGAGGGAGATACTGTGGTGACTGCCAACGTGCCGCGGGGACGAGATACGACCTACCATACTAGGTGAGTAGTCTGCCTGATGGTTCGTTTTACTTTATCTTATTGAATAGAATAGAATAGAAATATTTTTTATTCAAATAAACTTTTACAAGCACTTTCGAATCGTCAATGAATCTACCACTGGTTCGGAATGCTTTTCCTGCCGAGAATTGTGTTTCGAAAACCGAATTCGAAACGTTGTTGAGAACTCGTACTAAACCTGCATTTTATCCAAATGACAAATCCACCTGAACTCCACGGTAAGCAAAAGTTTTCTAAAATATAGCCTGTATCATTGTTTTAAAATCGGTTTAGTCTTTCTAAACATTATCCTATTCACACAGACAGACAAAAATTTTATAACATGACGTGTTTGGGTAGTGGTGGCGTTCAAATAATCATAATATGAACTGAATTAAAGTCAGTTATTTCTAAATCGCCGACACTTGAACTTGATTTATTTGTATAGATGTACAGATGGTGCCATCAGGACTGTAGTTAAATAATATGACTAGCTGATGTTCGCGACTTCGTCCGCGTGGATTTGGGTTTTAAAAATCCTGTTTTTTTTTTTTTTTTATAATGTTTGATTTTTCAGGATAAAAATTAGCCTATGTTATGCGTGCGTATTAACATATTGTGTAAAACACTTTTTTAAGCATACAACTTAATTAGTCTCTATTGTAAGCTTATTAATTTAATTAGGTAACGACTTGTATTATATATTTTGTTATGTTTACGACCTATTTATAGGTTTTGTATGATGTGGTTACGCATAAGTGAAATGGCTTGTGTTTCACTACCATACTTTTGTTTGTGTTTAAGTCTAGTTTACATGTAATTTCGCTAGTTGTCCAAATCTATAATCTATAATATCTATATCTATAATATTATAATAAAGAGAGAGCGCGAATTTTGTGAGTTTGTATGTATGTCCGGAGCAAACTTTGGAATCACCGCACCTATTTCAAAAATTCTTTCACCATTTCAAAGGTACATTATTCCAGATGGTTATAGGCTATACAGGGCGTCCCACGGCTATGCCACATGGAGGGGAAGTACCTTAAATATTGTAGATGGAACATTTTACTGAAAGAAGACTTCATTTTAATTTAAAAAACAATTTAAACTGCATTCATAGATTTTTAAATAATTGCCTGGTTGAACCGGGACTCGAACCCGCTATACGAGAAAAAAAATTAACCTGTATCTTTATTATACCGATCGGAAGGCTTCATCGTAAGGATTATTTTTTGTTAAATAACATAGCATGAGAAATAAAAGGAAGACCATGAATTTTAGCCTTTGATGTAAAATTTTGTTCAGAAAAACGAAAAGCTGACATTGGGATATCGACATACAACTGACATGAACTATTACTAATGAGTACCCACTTGAGAAGTACGCATCATTTCCCGATCCTTACTATCCTTACTAATAAGTAAGGACTTATATTTTGATTTGTCCTTCAATCCCGCTGCAATTCGTAGCTCTGTTGCAGCGGGATTGAAGGATACGCCAATGTCAGCTTTTCATTTTTCTGAACAAAATTTTACATCAAAGGCTAAAATTCATGGTCTTCCTTTTATTTCTCATGCTATGTTATTTAACAAAAAATAATCCTTATGATGAAACCTTCCGATCGGTATGATAAAGATACAGGTTAATTTTTTTTATCGTATAGCGGGTTCGAGTCCCGGTTCAACCAGGCAATTATTTAAAAATCTATGAATGCAGTTTAAATTGTTTTTTAAATTAAAATGAAGTCTTCTTTCAGTAAAATGTTCCATCTACAATATTTAAGGTACTTCCCCTCCATGTGGCATAGCCGTGGGACACCCTGTATATTATGCACATAAATGTATTATGGCTAGATATTATGTGCAAATTTGTTAAAGAAGTCGGAAAAATTTTTGACTCTCAAACGTTTTCAAGGCGTGCGCTGGGTCATATATTGTTATTGGATGAAAATGATGTATGGTTGAATTGTTCCTCTTAAAAAGTTCTAAAAAAAAGTCCGCGATAGCATATGTCTAGCTTCTAAGGATAACTTACAGTAACCATTTCTATCTTTCAAATTTTGATTGAAAATAATTAATTATTTTCCACCTTCTTTAACCGATGTGATGTCAGTCTATATCTAAATAAATATGTTTATTATCGTAAGTGTTTAATTTAGAACATATTTTCCCTCTACACTATACAATAATAAATATCTTAGGAGTTATCGGAAAATTAATATTTCCGCGCGACAAAATAATAAAATGGTGCCGGCCGGCGCGGGCGGTGCACGGTGGCGGGTTTCGGCGCGGGAGATTCCTGTGATTCCTGTGGTGATCTTATTTACAATCGTCTCCTATTAGAAGCTCTGTGCGATCAGTCCCGTAAAAACAAATATTTAAATTTTCAACCCGGACGAAGTCGGCGCGGGCTTCTAGTAATAAATAAACTCGCGCTCGTCGTTAAAACGATGTAATATGGCCTAGTCCCCTGCGCGCCCCTTGCCGCGCGTCGCTGTTGACGCCGACATTCTTTGATTTTCAGGCTTGAAGAAACGGGCCAGCAAGTGGATGACATAACAATGGAGCAGTACATCAGCGTGCGGCAGTGGCTGGAGCGCGGCGCGGCGCCCGGCAGCGGCGCGGCGGCGGCGGCGTGGCGCGCCGTGTGGAGCGAGTGCGGCGCCGCCGCGCGCGCCCTCTGCGAGCGCCTGAGGCTGGTGCTGGAGCCCACCGGACGGTCGAGGAGAGCCGGTGAGATATACCAGCCGACAGCTGCACATCAGCGTGCGGCAGTGGCTGGAGCGCGGCGCGGCGGCGGCGGCGTGGCGCGCCGTGTGGAGCGAGTGCGGCGCCGCCGCGCGCGCCCTCTGCGAGCGCCTGAGGCTGGTGCTGGAGCCCACCGGACGGTCGAGGAGAGCCGGTGAGATATACCAGCCGACAGCTGCACATCAGCGTGCGGCAGTGGCTGGAGCGCGGCGCAGCGGTGGCGATGTGTGAAGGCTACCAATTCACAGTATAAAAGTCGTTAAATATGTCCGGTGGTAGTCTGTACGTACCGTAGTTTAGCTTTTTTTTAAAATTCAATATGAGCTACATATCTCGCAGCCAGCGTAAAGACTAAAAAGGAAGAGGTTTCTTGCGTTAATTCGCAGGGCCGATCTACACCGGAATTGCGGCGATCGGCAGCAGCGCGTCGAGCATTTTCAATATGAAGAAACTTTGAACAAGTATCGTTTGAAGCGCGTCGACTCGTGGCTCGGAGGGCGGCCGAGTAACCTTTTTGAGCTTTTCAAGCGATTCTACTCTTTAACGATGATGGAGATAAAGTTTAAAATTATTCCACGCTGAAAGTGCTGGCCGCGCCGCTGCCATCCGGTGTAGATTGGCTGTAAGAACATCGCTTATTCAGCACTGAAACATGAAAATCATGCTCATTTAAATAATTCCTTCCATTCCAGGCGACTTCCGCACCGGTCGTGCGATCAACATGCGTCGCGTGATCCCGTACATCGCGTCGCATTTCCGCAAGGACCGCATCTGGTTGCGACGCACCAAGCCCGCGAAGCGCGAGTACAAGATCGCCATCGCTATCGACGACTCGAGCTCTATGGCTGACAATAGGAGCAAGGAATTGGCTTTTGAGAGCTTGGCTTTAGTCTCCCAGGTGAGATTTTTAAAAATACGAGTTAAAAGTAGAGTTAAATCCATATCCCTAATGAGTTTCTACACGCCATCGTATCGGAATGCTAAATCGTTTGGCGGCACGTCTTTGACGGTAATTAGCTATTTTATTTTTAACTGATCGGAAGCCCACCAGCAGGGTTAGCATGGGGAGGAGATAAAAGTTTTATCCCCCGATTTTATCCACTGACAAGGGATAAAATTATCTTGTCCCTATGCTAAAGCATGGCGACAGGGGAAAGGTAAAGTATATTCCTATAAGAATATCCACTGTGGATATTATTTCCATCGTATTGTTCATGCTCGACAGGTGGATAAAACTGAGCGAGGGGATATACCTTTTAACCTTTCCCCGGGGATAAAATTTCTCCCGCCCATGCTAGCTATGCAGACAGGATCAGAGATAATTCAGAATTGCTAGATTGTTTGGTGATTTTATCCAATTTTTTTTCGATTTTATGGATTATGTTTTGACTGTAGTTATCAAACATCAGTTTGATAACTTAAAAACTTAGTTAGTTTGATACTTTAAAAACTTATCAAAGTTTTTAAAGTAGACACGTCGTTTCTTACTAAAATTTCTTTTATAAAAAAATTTTCTTCTGAAAAATTTTCAAGTTTGAAAACCTCGTAACTAACAATATTTCTTTGTTCCCTCCCACAGGCATTGAATTTACTCGAATCGGGAGATCTGTCGGTGCTAAGTTTCGGCGAGAAACCGAACCTTTTACACCCGTTCACGGAACAGTTCTCAGAACATTCTGGTTCCAAAATACTTGAACAACTGCGATTTGATCAGACTAAAACAAAGATAGCGCAGTTGCTAGATTTCTGCACGGTGATGTTCGACCAACAGTCGATAAGGAGTGATGCCTTGAATGCCAAACTGTTGGTGATAGTGAGTGATGGAAGAGGGATATTCTCGGAGGGGGAGACCAGGGTGTTGCAAGCTGTGAGGAGGGCAAGACAACAAGGGATATTTTTGGTTTATGTCATCATTGACAACCCTGATAATAAGGTTAGTTGCACACTGTACAAAATTTGGATAAATTCTTTTTTTTATTTTTTATTCTATGACAAGATAGCCCTTGACTGCGATCTCACCTGATGGTAAGTGACGATGCAGTCTAAGATGGTAGCGGGCTAACTTGGAAGGGGTATAGCAGTGTAAATTCAACCCATACCCTTAATTGGTTTCTACACGCCATCGTGCCGGAACGCTAAATCGCTTGGCGGCACGTTTTTGACGGTAGGGTGGTAACTAGCCACGGCCAAAGCCTCCCACCAGACCAGACCAGAGACAATTTAGAAATAATAAATTACTAAATTGCCCCCGCCGGGAATCGAACCCGAGACCTCCCAGTTATAAGACCACAGCGCTCACCACTGCGCCAGGGAGGTCGTCAAAAGGTCGTATTTTGTTTACTAATAATTATATTATTTATCTACGTTATGTACCCCTAAATGAGCGAACTGTTTGAATGAGAAATTTTTTAAGTGATAAACTAATTGGGTATTTGATAATTTTTTTTTCAAATACTTGATTTACGAGCTCAATTTCGTGCACGAATTCTCATACGTTTACGTATACGGATACGCTCCAAATTGAAATCGGTTGTACTGAATTTGTGGTTTTTAAGGTTCATTTTTCTTTGACGCTAATGCCCTCAAATATGAATACGATCAATCGAATTAAATCTTATTCTAACACCACAGACCTCCGTTCATGTAGATTTTAAATCAAAGCAAACCTATGTACGTTTGTATGAAAACTCCAGCTTACGGGGGCTGTTGGAGAAAAACCCTTTAAGGCCTTTAATATAATTTATTTTTACAGGATTCCATAATGGACATAAGGCGGCCGGTCCTGGACCCGGTGACAAATAGTTTGACAGGCTTTGTGCCATATTTAGACACATTCCCGTTCCCATTTTATCTCATATTACGGGATATGAATGCGTTGCCGACCGTTCTAGGCGATGCGTTGAGACAATGGTTCGAATTGGCTGCAAATACTAGTTAAAATAATTGGTGTATTGTGTAAAATAGATTAGCTAGCTAGGTAGGTAGAAAAATTTTGCCTTTTTTGCAAGAGTGCATAGAAAATTATGAAGCATAATGTAAAAAGTTTTTTTTTTCTTTTTTTTACACGAATGTACTATAGAAAATCATAGAAGTATATAAAAAGATTTGATATTATGTTCAATTACTTTTTTGTCTTAAATGAGTCTACAATAATAGTATTATATATTTACCATACTGGTATCAAGTACGTAAAGACGAAGGAAAAAATATTTTTAGTATTAAGTTATGTTGTATGAATTCTAAGGAAATAAATTTATTATTTTTCGCCAAATGTGTGATTTTATTTACCATTAATTTTCCTGTTTATCATCAGCCTATTAAAAACTTTACGTCTTATAATAAAACTGTAACTGGCGCAGGGTTATTTTTAAAACGCCAACAACTTCCTACAGGAAACTACTTGCTGTGGTCATACTGAAAACTTTGGTTCCATTCAAAGACTTAATAGTTCTTAAAAAAAATCCTGCATACCAAATAATTATAAGTATCTGTCAGTTTGAGAATGGGTTGCAAGGTAAAATAAAAAATTGAGAATAAAAAATATTATTGTATATTTGTCAACCGAGAATTAAACAATTATGTATGTAATATTTTTCTTAACTATTCTGGATATTAACAAAGACAAAAACCATACGTTATTAACGTGTTAACATTTTAGGCCTACTATGATTATAAATAACCTGACCTAAACAATAAAAATTTCAATTTAAAATTTTTGCGAAAATATTTTCATTTTGCAAACAAACTACATCTAAATGTATAATATAACTTATAATATATAATTGTGTTTTCAAACGAAACTTTTTATACGCTAAATCAATGCACCTCTTAAAAACTACATATTTTTTTCTAATATACATACAAAAATACAGAACGCGTTTACAATATTAAAATAGGTCTTTTCATCCTTTTTTTTTTTGTAGACCATTCTGTATAATTCAAATTTCAACAATCTTAATAGCAAAATAGAAACTATGTTAAAGTTTACAATAATAATGTAGAATATTAAATATGACAACATGACTAAGCCGAAACTTTGTGTAAAAAACCATGCGTGGATGTTTAGAGTCTGTTCAATAAGTCAGTTGACATGGGTAAATTGAAAAATAAGCTGTAGCAACACTGAAAGAGTCATCGAAGAATAAGTCAGTTTAATAATTTAAAAAGGTGGAATAAATGGAAAAAAAGTGCAAGGAAACCGCGGTTTTATATAAGTGGAAATTCCTAATGACAGTTCCATAGACAGCTGCCTTGTTGATACAGCCGCTGTTCGACTTTGTACAGATAATTTGAATGTTTGATGATGATAATGAATTATACAAAAGGAGAAAAAGCCCCAAGCTTAAACAAAGTTAAAATAAATAGTAGGTATGTATTAACTTAAAAACGTCGCCCGTTCTGAATACATTTGAGCGTTATTAAAGCTGTAAAGATTAAGCATTTTTTTTACATCTACCGTCTTTTCTCTGTGTATTAGGGTATTGGACTATTTAAAGATTTTTAAGTCTTACATTGTTTAATGCATAAAATAAATAAAAGTTGTATATTATTAGGTGTTTTTCAAAAGTTAAAGATATGTTAAATATTGCTAGGTATTAGCAGTTGTGTAAGACTGTTAATGAATAAGAACTTTTTTGATACATTATTATCATTGGACACATTTTCGCTCTTACAATGTAAATATCCAAAATTCTGTGTTAAGTTTAAAGATATTTTCACTAATACATATTATGAAATAAGAAAATAAGTAAGTATATTTCAAAGAAACAGCCGAATACCCTAAATAAGTCGTCAAAAAATTTTAGTTTTATAAAAATAGGGTTTTTAGGTAAAAGTCACTGGTAGATAGATAAAAGACTTATCAAATTCTATCATACGAAGGCCCTTAAGGTGTTATGGCCTGTTCACATGATTCCAGTACCACGCAGTATTGCTACTGGCACACAACGGGCAAGACGCCGTTCGAACTCATTGCGGAATTATTATTGTCGTACCTACTCTTAACAAGCTTTACAATTAATTTGGAGGGGAAAGGGAATGTAAGTCTATCATCAATATGGGTGATATTCTATAAAGCATGATCAGAAGAACAGGTCTTAGGTCTAGGACTAGGTCTAAGTCTAATAAGAATTAGGCACCATTTTCACTGTTTTCGTTACAAAATTAGATTTAATGAAATAAGCTTAAGTTTGTGTTAGGAATGGGTACGACAATTTATAGTGCAATGGGTTAAACCGTCGATCTTTTGGTTTTCAATGTTTCAACCGTTGCGTTATTAAGATTAAAACCATAGATTCAAGTAAAAAACCAAACTAAGATCATCTAAAGCGTCGGTCAAAACACGACGCTGTTGACAATCCAGTATCAGTTTAGACTTTAAACATAGTTTTTGGCTCGTAAACTTCAGCCAGCTACTAGAACAATGTGAACCGGCCTTTTTTTCAGTGACAATATCACATACTAATTGATATTAATTTTATTAGTCTAGTTTAGAACGAAAAATTTTAAGTTAGACAGATTTTAGGGTGAATTTAAATTAAAGTTAAACTGTGTGGAAAGACAATGTTTGCAAACCAGTTAGCGATTCCTGCTTGTTGCGTTTACGATAAAACGATAGAGTGCAGTCCTAATTTGACTGCCATCTTTTATTTTCTTCTCATGCGACTTGCCATGTCAGAGATTAGTTATAGATTTCTTTGAGCATTCTTTTTTTTGTTATTTGTCGTATTGCTTATATTAGTATTAAAGCTCCTAGGCGTGTAGACTAATGCTGAGATCTAAAGAGCGTCCTCTAAGACTTAAGACAGAGTTAAAACGAGACACAAATATGCTCTGACATAAATCTGTCTTGAGTCAGAGCAGAGTGTGAGTGCGTTCTATAGATTTCAGCCTAAGTGCAATCGGAAGGTCGTGAACGCAAGCGCAAACTCGCCCTGCGCAGAAACCGCCCACTTTTGCAACTTTGGTGGTGTGCAATATTGCTAATGCCCTTTGGATATATAAATCAGGGGCGACATCGTATTACTACTAAGTTGTAAAGTTATAGGTAATAATTTATATACCACGCGTGCACGCTAGCATGAGATCTGGCCATCAATGAATACACAGTATATTATAATTTGTATACTTAGAACTCCAAAAATAAAATTTTTATATAGATTAATATTTCACTATCGCAATGTACAATCGCCTGTTGTAGTGTGGTTTTGTATTGGACATTACTGTGGTTTCTACAGCGCCATCTACTTTCATCGTTGTGAGTTTTTTGCTTGAATGTCTTCAGACTGAGCAGTGAATGATCTATAGAAGTTAACCTCAGCAGAGATTAGATAAAGAAATATAGATTGGTAACATCGTGCATTAGAACAAAGCTCGCGTATTTATAATGTCTTTCAAATGTTACGGCATCTACCGGAATTCAATACACTACGCGAAGAACGCTTAAAACTAAAAAAATTCTATTTTTATATGATTTTATGAAAATTTTGCATTTTAACCCTAGAAATTAGTAAATAAATATGACGAAGCAGAACAATAAAACATCATACAATATATTTAATTGCGTTCAACAATTAAATATGTATAACTTACAATGTATTATGCCGCCATAATAATATTTATATGGCTATTAACGCCATCTAGGATCATTTTTAGCGTTATTTGATCTATACAAAGAGCAATCTATTTCTTACTAATCTCCGACCTCAGTACCCAGGGATTCATGACGTGCACGCATAATAAATTACATAATAATAATTATTGGGATGTTTTTGTGTATTTCTTGTTTTTTTTTTACTTGTTCTCCTTGGACGAATGGTTATTGGTTTCTTCAGTCTTTTCACCGTCACCGTAGAACTTTGGCTGTGGAAAAAGAGATAAGAATTAATAAATAACTTATTAAAAGAAATGAAAAATGAAAATTAATGGAGTTCGCAAAAAAATCTAATTAGGTCACATTAATTACGTCACGCGTAAACTAGACAAATGGAATGCTTTCAGACTGCAATTGAAGTTTGGATGCAATCTACATAAAAGAACGTGTTTTTTCATGATGTTCGTTATTTTTAGGTTGGTTGCCATGCAGATATATGAAATGCAATATACTGCATCCAAACTGCAAATTAGGAAAACTATTGCAGTCCAGACTAGTCATAAGTCAGATTGACGTATGAATCATAAGGCTCTTGCAGGGTAAGCATGGGCAGGGGACATTATCCACGGAAAAAGGATAAAATATCTATCCACTCGCTCAGTTTTATCCACCTGTCGAGAGTGGCCAAAACGGTGGAAATAATATCCACAGTGGATATACTTATAGAAATATACTTCTCCTTTCCCCTGTCGCCATGCTTTAGCATAGGGAGAAGATAACTTTATCTCTTTTCAGTGTATAAAATCGGGAATAAAATTTTTGTTTCCTGCCCATTCTCTATCTCGATGGCTAACCAGAACTGTCAAACGCGCATTTTGTGTGAAGAAATGCAAATTTGACAGCTCTTAGTTGGCAAATTTCTATTGTTTTCCATAGCAAATGGAAATGTCAAAACTGGAAAATACGGCTGATGAGAGTCCACTGCTACGTGTTCACGTTTGATCAAGCCTTAAGGAAAAGGATAACTTTGTATGTCATCTTAACGCTAATGAAACGTAATTAATGTATGGTCCGTTACACTAGGACTAAATAAAAAATCATGAGAGAACAGTGTCACAAATGCATGATCACTACATAATAAAAAAAAACTCTGTTTGAAGCATCTAGATTGCCTTCGATTTATCACCATGATTCTCCGTTATTGTGGATCATACGTTCTTAGTACTTTTAAGTTTTCATCATCTTCCGACTCTTTTGCCATAATCCTAATGTCCGAACAATCAAATAGCAACTGAAGCACTTATTTATTAAAACTATGTAAACCAGGCATTAAGTCAAATTGTAAGAAACAGATTAAGAGCCAATTTGCTACTAAACACTTGTCTTTGCAGAATGTGTATCAGCCTTGAGAGAACATTTTTAAGGCCGATTCACATCACATAGGCATCTTGTGTCAAGTCAATCGCCACGTATATATATGTATAGCTACTAAACACTCGCGCAAGGAAGGTTACGTACCTTAGAAGAAAACGTATAAATAACGCCCCAATAACCCTTCTGTTTGGGACCGCTTTTTAAGGTTCCGTAGTAAAAAGACAAGGAACTCTTATAGTTCCGCCTAGACCGGCCGTCTGTCCGCGGCGTAGCACTGAGACTATTAGTACTAATGAGCTGTAATTTGGCAAAGTTATACATTTTAATTACGCCTACAAAGTTGTACAATAAAATGTTGAAAACAACTTTTATTTTGGGTACCTCCCCTTCCTACATGTAAAGCGGGGATGAGATTTTTTTACTCGTCTTTTCCGTGTGGGGTGTCGTTGGATAGGCCTTGCAAAAGTATTGCAGGATGTTATGAACATTTTTTCGTTTGAGATCCGAAATAATTTTTGTTAGAGCTGCGTGTCCCCCACTTCCCCTCTAACTGAACCTTTAGTAGTACATACATATAACGAAGTTAAAAGAAAAACTATCACAGCTAAGTAGGCTTTACAAGTTAACGATAATAGTCGACTAACGTATAAAAATTTCAAAGTAAATGACAGATGGTTGCTTTTGCCATTAATATTGAATAGAAGCAGGCGGAACTCCATGATACCTAAGCACAATTGATGGACAGACAACGAATGCAGTTTTATTCTACTACTGGAGCAGCGGCAGTGTACGGTGCGAGCAGCACGTTGTACCTTGAGTTTTTGCCATTAATTTTACGTTAGGCGTAAAAAAAAATTGTGATTAAAGTTACAATAACCCTTTCTAAGTACGCATATTATGACGGCCAACTACGGAACCTTACATTTCGCGTGGCCTAACACGTATATGGCCGTTTATTTTCATTTGAGTAAGTATAAAACCACTTCAAACATTAGTAACAAACAATTTGAGTGCACTGCACGCATCGTTCTCGTAATCTAGTTCTATATAATCAGACAGGTGTAGACTGTAGACCATAGTCCATTACGCTGGACTATTATATTATTTATAGGATCCTATTTCGTACCATAGATTATCATTCTAGAAATATATTTGATGATCTATCTATACTAACATAATAAAGTGCAAGAGTTTGTTTGTTTGAACGCGCTAATCTCTGGGACTATCAGTCGGATTTGAAAAATTCTTTTTGTATCTGATAGCCCAATTCTTATAGGCTATTCAATATCTCGGTACCACTCTTAGAAGCCGAACAAAAAGAAAAAATAGCGCGGGCGGTCACCCAACGAGAACCGAAAAAGAACTGAACCGAAGGCTATTTATTAATCCGGAAGATCAAAGCGTTCTCACGGGATTATTAAAAACTAAATCCACGCAGACGAAGTCGCGGGCAACGGCTAGTATAGAATACATGAGATGGCATCTATGGTACGAAATAGGATCCTATAACTAGTATAGTGTAATATGGGACTAAACGTAGATTGGCAACACATTTGAGAACATTATGGAGAACTCTCACGCATGCAGGTTTCCTCACGAAATCTTCCTTCACCGTTAAAGCAGGTGACATTTAATAGTACCTTAGCACATAACTTCGTAAATTATGATATCTTTCACAGTCAATGGAAGTGTATTTAAAATTGTATTTAATGGCTAACATTGCTATACATCAGATGGGTGACAAAAACACAAGGAAAATGAAACCACAAAATCCAAATAAAAAAGCATGAAACATCCATTCATTCTACTTGACTTTGACTTACACAATGTTAACATGTACTATACACTCGTGACTTTATTTCCGAATCCGTTGTTCACGGCGTTATAACTTGTAAAACCCTAGAAACATAGAATAAGTATGTAATAGAACCAGCGACCGTATGTACCCGAAATGGATACAGAATAGCCATAATCTATGGTTCCTGTAGCCTCGATCATCTTAACCCATCGCTGGCCCACAATTAGGAACAAATCCTCACTCAAATGAAAAGGGTTTAGTTGTAAGCCATAGTCCATCTCGCTGTCAAATTGCAGATTGGCTGAATTTTGAGAATTTTATGGACAGCTCGGGCATGCAATATTTTAGCCTAGGCGAAAATAATGCAATTCATTATACAGACCTAATATTTTCAGACACTAAGTTATACAATACATATATAAATAAGTAAAACTAAATTCATACAATAAGGTCCTGTTTGACAATCGCCAAGTAAATTGTAATGGTCTGACAGTTTTTGTATTGACATTCCGTCAAAACTTGATGCAATGCTCATTTGTTGGTACACTTGTGACATAGAAAAAAATCTTTAAAAAATTGTGACAGAGTTACGCGGAAAGCGACTTTATTGTATTGTTCATATGTGTTTGCATGTATGCTTGTGAGTGAACTTGTGGTTGTCTGTGTGTCTCACCTCGTCGTGATTCTGGTCAGGCTGGAGACGGTCGTCGTCATCGTCGCTGTCGTCGTCGGCCGACGAGTCGCCCCCCGACCCCGCTCCCTCCACCCCTTTTGCTGTTGGACGAACATACAAGATAAATTTCGAATCCTGAACTAAGGGCTTATATTCTTTTCTGAAGCTGACTTTTCAAAGTATAGTTCTACGCAAGCACAAATTGTTCTAAATTTTTTGAAAGCGTCACAGGGAGAGGCTGAATGTGGCGCAGAACCTCAGACAGTGCAAGTCCATGCAAGAGACTTTTGTCCAGCAGTTTATCGGTTTATCGGTTGATGTTTGATAATGATAGAGAGAAAGAGATTATAAAAATAGAAGAAGAATAGGCAGAGAATAGGTATGTAATATAAGCCTCAATAGCCCAACAGTTACAGGTGAGAACTGAAAACTTAAAGGTTCTATTCCCATCAGTTGCACTATTGTCGCACGCACTCCTAACACAAGGTTTCACTTATTTGGAGGGGACAGGAGAACATCAGTCAAGTTCAGCTTGGTTGATATTGTTTATAAAAAAAAATGTTCAAAGCGTTGTTGTCATATAAAATGATTTATAATATGATATAATGATTTATATGTAAATTATATCTCAGTCGTTCAGTTGCATGTATGCAAGTACTTATCCTTTGCTTTTTTCTACTTTTTTTGCATGTATGTAATCTACTTTAATATAATAATTTTACAATATTGTTTGCTCATTTATTTAGAAATTTTGATTTTAAGACAGTTTATGCGGTGTTTTTTTTTTGTCTGAATGTTGTGTATGCTTGTTATTGATATACATATCAGTCAATGTAGCAATGTTTTTGTATGTTTGTTTTTGAATGTATTGTTAGTATACCTAATAAATAAATAAATAAGTAAATAAATAAAAAGCGGCGGCACTCACTCGGTAGGGCGGCCGAGGCGGGCTGGTTCTGCGCGGGGCGCGCGCGGTCGCGCGTGAGCTCGTCGTAGCACTGCAGGCACACGCGCAGCGGCTTCTCGCTCTGGCCGCGCAGCACGAAGCGCTTCGACGAGCACGGCCCGCACACCACCGAGCCGCACTTGCGGCAGTGATGCTGTCACACACGTGATCATTATCACTAGAGAAATAGCCAGCCTCAATAGACCAACTGTTTTTTTTTGTTCCTCCCTTTTTTCCTCCGACAAAATAATCTGAGACTGTTCTAGCTTGGTATTGATTATGGACTTTTTTTGTCATATTTTCTTTTTGCTATACTTTTTGATTAACTTACTACCTACACATGGGTGCAGTTCGTATCTTAACAAATTTAACAAAGACTATATTTAATAAATTTATATTCAAAGGTTAAAACTTAAGTACCTAACTTACCATTATTAGACCAATGTTAGTAAAGTACATACCTACATATTATCTTTTTTTTTCATTATTATTATTTTTACTATTTTTTTTTGTTGTTAAAGGTGCGGCCTCAAAACTGAAAGGTTGCAGGTTCGAATCCCACCCGTTGCACTATTGTCGTACCCACTCCTAGCACAAGCTTTCCGCTATTTGGAGGGGATCGGAGGATATTAGTCAACGTCAACTTGGCTAATATTCTTTGAAAAAAATATCTTTGTATATTGCTTGAAAATAATTGTATCTTACATGTGCGTTAATAGCTTACTTCTTAACACAGTCACATGGGATCGTTTACAAGTCCACTAGGAACGTAAGTACATATGAACACATTTAAGGCGCATTAACAAGGATCCAGGTAGATTGGTTAAAATTATTATCAAACATTCGTCTATTTAATGTTTAACTTTTTTCTATCGAATTAGGCTAAGTAGCTGTTAAGATAGATTTAAGTTTGTTGAAATAAATAAATAAATTTCACCCTACCGTCAAAGACCCCCCCGCTAAGCGATTTAGCATTCCGGCACGATAGCGTGTAGAAACCGATTAGGGGGTATGGATTGAATCTGCACCGCCATACCCATTCCAAGTTAGCCCGCTACCATCTTAGTCTGCATCGTCCCTTACCATCAAGTGAGATAGTACTCAAGAACTATCGTCAACGATTAAAAAAATCCTCGCCGGTCCACTACTGGGCACAGGTCTCTTGAATGAGAAAATATAAAAATTACAGAAGCTGTCTTCGAGAAGTTAGTAGCATTTGCACCGTAAACACTCACCGCAAGTCAAGTTGTAGCTAGAAAGTTAACTTGCCATCAGATGCTACATATTAAACTCACCCTTCTATTGAGGACTGTGAACTGTGTCTTCTTGCAGTGCATGCAAATAGCTGCTTCATTGTCTGGCACCCACACCGCTGCATGCTCTAAAGGCGGTTGTTTGCCACCTGAAAAAAAATGAGCAAATAATCGAGATTTCTCACAGCACCCCTATATTGATAATGATGAGTCTTACTTAACAGCTGCCAATATTGTTTTTGGACAATGTTCAATATCTATAATTTTTTTTTAATTTTATTGGTTTGCCAACAGATAATTTAGTGATATCTAATAGGTACTTTTTTTTTCTTTCGGCAACATTGTGTGGCCATAAATCTAATAATGATCATATTTATTATTTTTACAATATTATTATTTTAACAATATTACGTCAATTACCTATGTTTTTAGCCCTGGGGTTTAGTTGGCGTATTAAAGGCGTAAGATGGTTTTTCTGTTGTGTTTTACCTCAAATTATCCAAAATATCCCACATATGTATATAGGGAAAATTCAGGCAAACAGAATCTGTATGTCTGAAAGAAGTTCTAGACAGACTAATACATGATAATATAAGCTACTTACTTTTTCTTAGCAAATCCTCTATGCATTTCTCTATATGTGCCATCCATTCCTCCTTTTCTGTAGCTGTTGCAGCGTACACAGCAAAAGATTTAGATGCAGTGCGGATCAACCAACCATTACGATATTCTAAAACCCATAGAAACATATACTTAATTTAACAAAATTCTGGGGCAAACAATACATATTCAACTATAGGTATTAAGCTAATTAAAATGGTTGAATATGACAACAAACAGGTTGATCAGATTAGGCGTTAACCTAAGCAAAGTAAATTTGTAGTGATTTTAAAGGAATTTAAAATCTTGGTATCTAGTAACAGGTCTAAAACTAGCATTAAACTTATATAGTGTAACAGCAGGTGGGTCAGGATGGTTAAATAAATAGTTGAACAACTTCATATTTCACTTTAACTTGATGTACTTAATAACTTGATTAAAAGTAAAACGCACAGTCAGGGAATTCATGAGGGCATTCAAAGCAGGTTTGTAGTGTTTTTAAATTTTGGTATTTAGTAGCATTATACAAACATCTATGCAACAAGGCTTGTAGTGATTTCAAAAGAATTTGAAATCTTGGTATTTAGTATCAGGTCCGAAAGTAACACTATATACAGATGCCAATGTAAAGCAGGTTTGTCTAAAACAGGTCTAAAAGTAGTGTCATACATTTACATTCTTTGCATAGGATGACAGTTAAAATTCAAAGTTATTTATTTCATGTAGGCCAACCTGTGGCTCTTATGACACATCAAACTACTATTTGAAACCTTTCAATTGGTCTGTACAGCTTTAACTCTTTTACTGTTCATTTTCATGGACTGTCAATACCCTGGCACCTGGCAAGGTACACTTTTCCAGTCATTCCATTAGAACACCAGAGTGTTAGAATAGAATAATTTTTTATTCAAATAAACTTTTACAAAGTGTTTTCGAATCGTCAAATGAATCTACCACTGGTTTGGCAACTGTGACTATCGTCAGTCAACAGTAACAACCTACCTAAGTATCCTTTTGATACAAAGGTGTTAATTAGTTCAGTTTATAGAACAAACTTATCTACAAACTCAACTAACTAAGTATTTGGTATCATTTTTTGTAAGAATTTTTGTAAAAAGAGTGGAAAGCCTTTTAAGTTTTTTGAAATAGACACTATTTACCTTGTAATAATTTATGTATAGTAATTGTATTTGTTTCCATAATAATTATATTATTATGATAAGATAATAATTAACAGATAGCAGAAGTTATGCATGATATATTTTAGGATTAAAATGTGGTTGCAATGAATCATCTGTCGTTATTGTGATGAGTCACAGTGTAAAGCATTATAACTTATTCTGAATTTATATGATGCTGATAAAATTTTATATGGTTGGATGACTCAACTTTGAACTTCATAACTAATTTATTATTAAGCAATAAGCATACTACTATAGTAGTTGAATTTTAGTGGTAAAATAGATAATTTAATTTTATTAAAAGTTCTTTCTTTGAATTCCCAAATTCTGTCATCGGTAATTTTCATTTGGTTATTTTTAGCAAAAGTAATAAATAATTTTAAACAAAATAAAGACATTTACAGTTATGTTATCAATAGATAGTATGTGGATGTGTGTCATGGTACTTTTCACTCTATGAACTTAAAGATTCTATGAATTTTTGAAACCTATAATAACTCAAATAAAATCTAGTAGGTAAGTAAATAAAATAAAATACATACGCCCTTCATCCTTTAATGATTCCAATTTGACTTCTTCAAGTGGTATTACATGTTGTTTGTTATACTTTTTCTTATTTATAACAATGTTGCCATACACAAGGATGTCATTGAAGAGAAAGAATTGCCGAGCTTTAGGTTTCTTCCGACACATTTTTGTTAGGACTCCCTCCCCGACCAGAACCCTGCCTTGTTCTGCCAGAGGCTAAAAATTAAATCAATCATAATATAATATTATAATATACATCATTAATAATAATGACACAAATGGACAATATACCTACATAAATTACACAAATAAAATATTATATTTTTCAAATAGAGTGTATAAGTATAGAGTTAATTCAAATAAAGTATATTTTCCCATTAAATAGGGGAGATTAATAAATAACAATAAAATTTCACAATTAATGATGGAAGGCATATTTAATTTTATAACATACTATTTTAATAGACAGGCAAAAATAAGAACCAATTTGAGAGTACCTACATGCTCCATAAAAATATTGATTGAGCCTTTTTTATTTACAAAAATAATAAAGATAAATACCTAAAGATTTTATTTTATTACAAAACACAATAGAGAATTTCTGAATTTCATCAAGACTGGTTAGATATATTGTATGAACTTATAAATGGAAATTGTACAAAACCTCTTTTCCATTTCAACTTCTGTTTATACTTGGGTTTATTAGATTAAGAATTAACTATTTAATTACATGACATGTTTAAAGTTTCAATTATTTCTTAGATTATCAGTTTTGCTTTTGTATTGACAATATGGAAAGTGTTTCATTGCAGTTGCCATTACAACTTTGCCATACTATTTATCAGCAAACACAAAGTAATTTTTATACTACACTAAAACGTATCAAACGTATCAGAAAGTGATAAAAATATGATATCTTTCGCAAACCCACCAATCGAGCCTAGGTACCGAGAATTTATCTCTCGGTTTGTCGGTTGATAAAAGTATATATACTTAGTAAAGTTCGAAAGTTTCACCCAAGTACTTTCTTAGCGATATAACTCACGAAATGCACACACCTGGCCTGAACTGCCGAAGCAGTTCTCCACCATAGCAATTCTTCTAGCATTTGCCTCACTATTCACTGTAAAAAAGGAAAACAATCTCGTACAAATGCTGCTCAGCATCAAAGTTTGACGTCAAAGGAAAGTGAGCTAACAAACAATGACACCAATAATTATCAGATTATTTATCCACCACTTTACACCATGCGATACCATAGCATATCCGCTATAAATTCGGGATTAAGGAGCACAATTTATTGAAAATATCCTACCTAAACGGTCCACCATTATCACAAAATCTAGATTTCAATTTACACAGCTCAAAGACACGAAAGATGAGAGTAAAATCAAAATGTGTCATTCATATTTCAATGTTCAATGTTGCCATATTTTATTAAATCTACCAATAACCCGTAGACAGTTATTATCTGTCTACGCCAGTCTACGCAACAATAGGTAACCCTTCACTGCAATAAGCAAGGGACCACAAACATATAAGAGTAAGCAGACCTAACATAAGAAAAAATTGGCGTTCCAATTACGCCTACATACAAATGTCATGCACACATTGACAGTAAACAGAGCCGGACTTCGAAAAGCGAGGTTCAGCGAGGTTGAAGGGACTGGAGAGTATTTAGTATCTGTGATTTGAAATAATATGGAAACTACGGAAAGTTGCCATCAAATTGTAGGTTAAACCCTTATTTTAGATTCTGTGATCTTAATTCTATAAATTAATTCTTAATTATGAAAATGGATTCTAATGTGCTAAGTTTCGCGGTTTTGTAATCAAACAAGTAATAATGTTACAAAATAATATTTAATAAAATCAAAACAAAACATGATTTACAAAATCTACCCAAAAGATATATTTATTAGATAAATAAAACAAAATCAAAAAGCAACTTTTTCTCTAATATCTTTTAGAAATACAAACATTGACAATACGATAACATCAACAGTAGTTTAACTAACTCTTACATTCTATTCAGCCTGTATCACTCATTTCAATAACCTTATTAGAATAGTATTACACATTTTAAACTTATAAAAATAACAAAATAAACCATATGTCTCAGTCTTTTCAATAACGTAATAAGGAATAGTATTACTCTATACTCTTTATTAATAGTATTACTAGGCTTTAAATTTTGCAAGTCCATCAAAACTTGATCTCCAGCAGCTTTTCTTTCTACTGGACCTTTTACTGATGATGTAGACATATTCTGAAAACAAGAGTAATAAATTATCAGTTGTCTAGTATTAACAATTTAATAGGTAATACAAATAGATACACAGCTATATATATATATGGGTATGGGTACGTTTAAATGGTAAGATGTTTTGGGTTGGTACCTAAATATAAGAACAACTAGAAACTTACTTGTAATGATGAATCAAAAATCATTGGGATTGCATTAGAAGTAAGGACGGTACGAAAACCACTGCAATCCACTAAATGTGCTTCAAAATGTTCAGAACATAGCACACTCGATGTTTTGTGCAGCCAATTTTTTTTATTCATCTGCATCAACCAGGCATTTTTTAGATTTTCATCCTTTGGAAAGCTGAAAAATGATTTAATTTTATAATTTATCCTTACTTTTATAGAAATAGAAATAGAAATATTTTATTTCAAATAAACTTTTACAAGCACTTTTGAATCGTCAATGAATCTACCACTGGTTCGGAATGCCTTTCCCGCCGAGAAGAGCCAGCAAGAAACTCGGCGGTCGCTCTTTTCAAAAAAAAGTAAAAATTTTACAATATTTAATGAAACTATGCTATGTATACAGTGCTTCCACGATTAATTTTCCTAAGTCCAATACAATACAAATAAAAATTAATACAATCCAATACATCTTAAAACAGGCAGGCAAAAACAGACTAATTATTTAATCAAAATATACCCACTAAACAAAACTTGCGCCTGAATACGGCCCTGTCAAATTGTACAAGTATATGAAACGACAAACAAGATCCTGATATTAATTAATTGATAAATATTGCAACAGGAATATACTAGAACCAAAATTACTATAACTGTCTACGAGTTTTGCGTATATAATAATTGGGGACTGCTTCTAAAATGCCGAACGATTATTAATAATCACACAGTAAACATATAACCAAATTACGAGTCTATAGCACATCAAAACTTACCGATGAAAAGTAATTGCAGGTGTTTTCCTATACGGAGAATTGCCACACAGAGGTGCACAACACTTCACCATTTTATTTCAGAATTTTTGATTCTTTAGACTCGATTTTAAAGCAAATTTAAAAGAATAAACAACTCGCAGGTTATGTTGTTGTTTTTGACAAATTGACATATTGCACCATACTGATCTTATCCCCTTACTGCATGGAATTTCCTATCATTGCCGGAAAAATATCCTACTAATATTATAAATGTGAAAGTGTGGATGTTTGGATGTTTGTTACTCAATCACGCCGCAACGACTGAACCGATTTGGCTGAAATTTGGCACAGCGATAGATTATAGTCTGGAATAGCACATAGGCTACTTTTTATCCCGGAAAATTAAAGAGTTCCCGCGGGAATAAAAACCCTCAATGCACGCGAACGAAGTCGCGGGCATCAGCTAGTATGTTATATTATTGAGTCTAGGGAACACATAAAAAATATTAAAAAAAATATAGCATTGTTATTGAATTTTTTATTCAATAAATAAAAAATGTGCATAAATGGTACGTTATGCATTACATGGAATAAAATTGTTTGTACCAAATATGGGACGACATGCAACAATTGCAACAATTCGAAATTCAAGGTTATTTCAATATTATTTATTTGTTTATTTTTATTTATACAACTTTATTACATGAAAAAACAAGAACAAAATACATAAGTAAATAAACAGTGTAACACAAAAAGTGACCTTATCGCTAATAGTGATCTCTTCCTGCACGAAAGAACTTAATGTAAGTGAGAGACGGGGATTACAATAAATACATAGGATTATATATTATTATTATTATTACATAACTATACAAATCTATACAAATAAATAAAATTGAAGTATCTGTTTGTAATATCAAAAGAACAGCTTTTTACTAACTGCATATGAAAGTAAATACGGTAGCTACTTATAAAAAAAAAAACAATTTTTAAAATTTTTGTCTGTCTGTCTGTTTGTTGCATAGGTTTGTTGCTGCCAATCTCGGGAACGGCTGGACCGATTTTGACGGGACGACCGACGGGACTTTTACTGGTAGATAGCTGATAGTATCGGGCGTAATATAGGCTACTTTTTTAACCGACTTTCGAAAAAGGAGGAAAAGGAGTTGAGTTTTGCTACCTCTGTATATCTCCGTGATTTCTAACCGATTTGCATGAATCATTTTTTTAATCGACACAAAAACTTTGCGAGATGCTCTCATAAAAACTTCGGTTTCCAACTCCTCAACCCTGATGCTGCAGGGGTACTGCCCCCCTAAACTGTAGAGATTTAAGAACTGTCGATTGTGAATTGAAGAAGCGGACGAACTCGCGGGCGTCCGCTAGTACTATAACAAATACATAATATAATAAAAACTATATATAACGTGGAAACTTTAGTAACACAAATACTATGTGCCTACAAAGTATAAATGCATAGCGTTTCATATATGAACAGCCTGAATTTATTGTATTCTGCATACCGTCCCATATATGAACGGCACTAATGAGCCAACTCTGCATGCCGTCCCGAATATGCACACAACAATATATCAGAATAAATTTACAATCAAAGAGGATCCTGGTTAGTTTCTTCTATTTTTAAGATCCCATAGAATGGTTACATGCAAAGAAAAAATAAACAAGTCAAAATATTCATAAGATTTGGAGAAATTCGGGTTTAAACACAGAAGAACCGACCTTCCAGACACGTTTGATTTCAAACTGATTTTTAATCTTTTCTACCAAGGCTGCCAACATTACCCGGTTACAAGACGTTAAAGCATATCCTTAGTCTATGGTTTTTAATGTTGCCATCACACAAACTTGAAAAGAATTTAAATTTTTGCCAAAAAAATTAAGTGTGCAAATATGGGACGCAATGCGGTAAGGGGTTATTTGTAGCTTACGAATTGCCTCAAGATCTATTATGTCTATGAGTGCGTAAGTGTTGCAACAACAGAAGTAAAAGAGATAGAATCATATATTTTTTGTTGGAGAGAAGCAAGCGAAGATATTATTTATTCGTTTAGATGTAGTTGTGAAAATTATGTTAGGTCTGCTTACTCTTATATGTTTGTGCAAGGGACTGATTAAAATGGTACCTTTTCCTGCTGTTTAGCCAATAACGAAAGTGTTTGTTAATCAGATGTAAATGAAAAACTGTTTGTTTATGCACAAAAGCTGTATCAATCATTGTTACGGTCTCAATTGTGGTAATTGGCTGAATTTATTGCGTTTTTACCTACAGAAAATATATTTTGCTTTTTTTTTTCTCGATTAATTACTTGGAGCATTTAACCAACTTGGCTTGGCCAAATGCCTTTAAGATTAATTACCTATATTAGGTACCTAATTTATGAATTGACTTTCGATCAGATTTTGATTGACTTATTTAAAGTTACCCGCCTTTGCTGAACGTCGAAGTTCCTCCATTTGTGTAGACTAGCTTTACATTCTATACCATAGACACAGATGATCATGTGAGTCTCCATTTTTTTATTGTTTTTGACACTTTCTGACAGGCAGTGGTCGATATTAAAAATTTATATTCCTTAAGTTTCTCCAAAACTAAAGGAAAAACCCATCAAAATGGCTTGCAAATTCTGTGGACCTAAACTCTCGCTTGTCGGAGTCGTATTAAGTGTGTGGGGAATTGTACAATTGGTAAGTAATTGATACTTGGTCATGAGACCACTGATACTTGCAGAAAAAGTAACGAATAATCTTATCATTTCAGACTTTAATGGGCGTTTTCTACGCTATTAAAGCAGTAGCTCTCCTAGAGGACCTTCCACTTGGTGGAGAACATGAGAACCTCAGTGATTTTATAAGTGAAGTCGAAACTGGATATACACAGGCAAGTATAATTATACACCTATCTGATGAGCCTTGGTGTGCGCTGCAGGCAGAAAAAGCTTTTTTTGGATGATGAAATCTTGGCAGGACTACTAACTTAATTACTGAATATAATTTGTCTAATTTTCCCTACAAATTCTGGGTCTATCCTTGTAAACTAGGGCATATACATGTTGCTGGCTATCCTATCAATTATAACATTTAGAGAGTAAATGCGAATCTGTCTGATTTAAAAGAACAAATTGCCTAAGATATTCATTTAGTAATGACCTGATGATTAGAATTTTGTAAATTATTTACAATCTCATTCAAATCACTGTGAACTTTGTTAGTTTATTTGTATTCATGGGCTACTAAACTGCCATTATCACTATAATAGTATTTGAATATTTATTATTATAAAAGCAGTGGATATAAAAATTTAGCAAAAATTGCCCTTTAGTTCTTTCAATAGAGATAGTTTAATTTTAAATATAACCATAGAACAGAATAGAATGATTTCTTTTATTCAAATTTTTACAAGCTTTTACAAAGTGCTTTTGAATCATCAAGTGAATGTACCACAAAAATGAATTCCAACCTAAAACTTCTAAAGACGAATGATGAAATAAATGATAATAATAAATATTACTCTTGAATTACAGAATTCCCACAACTGCTGGATTGCTGCATTGCTGTACGTAATTACACTGGTCATCTCTGGCCACCAGTTCTGGTTAAACAATCGCTCTTCAGTTAGCATGTAATAACCAGGTTACATGCAATTGTTTACCTCCATTCCATTATTTAACTTGACCAGAAAAATGAAGTATCTCTTAAAAGAAAATACACAATAAAAATGCTGATTTAGCATACTAATCCTCACATGGTTATCAAAATCATTGAGGTTCTTTATAAGGAGGTGATTGTGTATTCTATTAAGAGACTTTAATTTATTTTATCTTATTATAAGCTAATGATTACAGATTTATCAATGTGAATTTTCGCTAGTTATCACCAAAGCTCCCAAGTTTCAAGGACTTGCTTAACAATTTTGTTTCACCAAGAAGAGTTTCTCGTATGCAAGCAGCAAGAAATAGTTTTGAGATTATCCGATGCTTGAAAACTTTGCATACAATTTTCGACTGTGATTATATGTTATATTACCTTATTATACATTGTGACAAAAACTCGTATTAGTTAAGCAATGCTTGAATATGAGTGTTGAAACTTTCGCTCGCATTTGAGAAACTCCCTTGTGTAACTGAGCCATTCAGGAGTTAAAATGAACTTGATTGTACACCACATTACATAGAAACAAAAGATAAAAGTAACTTAAAATAAATTGAGTGGAGTTGCAGTGCAGAGGTGCAGAGGTGCAGAAAATCCTTAGGTGATGACTTAGGTATAATCAGGCATTAGGTTTCTTAATGCCTGACTTTCTTATGTAAACTAAGTTGGTAACTGGGGTAAAAGTATTTACTGTCTCTGCTGGATACAAGCTATCTCTGTGCTAAATTTCAACAAATCTGGTCATTGAGCATTGTATAGATAACAGTCAGACAGACAAGACACATTGTCATATTTTACACTATGATTTAAATTTAAATATGATTTGCAAGATTTGATTTTAAGATACATTATTTTTCTGGACAAGACATTATTACTTATTAATATAGTGCTTGTTTTGCTAATACTACAGCACCATATTGTTTTTAAGTATGTAAAATACGGTTTTTGCATAGTTCTGGATTTTTAAACTTCTGACCTTGATTGTGGTGTTAAAAACTTGTTAATTTACTCAAGGTTTATATTCACACATGAAAGAAGAATTTTATTTTTATAAATTGGCCTTGTATTAATCCACCTATTGTAATATTAATACACTCCTTCCTTAGTATAATCTTGTCCAGCAAACAAATTAATTTATGTCTACATAATTATGTTGGCTGTCAATAATATTATTGTACATAAAATAAAATAACTTATTATAATTATAGTAGGTACACTGTAAAATGGTTCTATAGTTTTCTTGAATGAAATAAATAATAATGTTATATGTACTTACTTTTTTATTTTATTTTTATCCTGTTTTGTAAAAATATAAACTGGCTAACTTGGCTAGTCCTAAACAAAACTATGTACCGAACCTTGTGAGGTTACCATTTTTTATTGTGTGTTTAGATTTTATTTGATAGTCCTTGACTGCAATCTCACCTGATGGTAAGTGACGATGCAGTCTTAAGATGGTATCGGGCTAACTTGGAAGGTGTATGGCAGTGTACATTCAACGATACCCCTAATCTATACGCCATCGCGCTGGTACGCTAAATCGCTTGGCGGCATGTCTTTGACAATCCGTCAAGCGATTTAGCGTTTAGACTTTAGATAAACTTGATAGATTTTAGGATATTATTTACTGCTACCTAATAAGATATAGAATACGAAATATTTTGCAGTACTGACTACTGACCTAAATAAGATAGGTCACTCACATGGAAGAAGGAACTTGTTCCTAGGGTGTGTAGTGCGTACGTTGCGCGAAAAATAAAAGTTGATTAAATTCTCTTTTGATGCATAATTCAGTGCCAAAAATTAAAAAAAAAATTAAGACAATAATTTGAAGTCTGAATCTTCAACGGTAATATTTGAATATTTTGGTGATACGGTGAAACTGAGTGATATTCCTTACGAAAATATGGGATTACTTTTCGGTTGTGGTTTATGCTGTATGCTTTTAAGTGTATGGGCAGTTTTACAGCTGGTAATTTTTAAGTCATGGTTAACTTTTTTATATATAGACTAGCGCTTGACTGCGATCACATGCGATGCGATGGTAAGTGACGATGGTACTTTACTACGACGGTACTTTCACTTTTCAGATTGTAATGGGAATTTTCTTCAAAATGGAAGTTCTTGCTTTTATAGAAGAGGCCGAACCTGACCATCACAGTTACGAAGATTACGACGATTTCATGAAACAAACAAAGGATAATTACCACAAAGTAGGTAAAATATATTAGGTACCTAATAGTTGCTTATTGATATTTTTGAATTCAGTGGGGACTCTGAATATCTAATAGCACCTTGTGGGGATCGCTTTTGCCTAGACAACTAACTGGGTTGTAGGGTTGAGATCTTTTGTTTTGCATTAAGAGTGGAATTTTAACGAGATGTTTATTGTCTTTGCAAATATATTAGCTGTTTAGTGTAAACTGATGTTTTCTTTTGCGCGAAGACCGCAATTCGCATTTTATTGAAATCCTTTCAGTGATGAATACTTTTTTACATTTTTTCTTAATTTTTACCCATGTGACGTCATGAACAATCCAACATGGCGAAAATGCTAAGCGGAAATATTTTCTTGTTTACAGATAGCGATTAACTGCTGGATTGCAGCGGTGATTTACGTTGTAACGTTGGGTTTGTCGTTTTTGTGCATGAAACACGCGAAAAAGAGGGACATGAGGGTGGCAGAAAAGTTGAAAGATGACGAAGTGTTTTGCAAAGGGAAACCAAAGAAGTCTTAGTGTTCTTTTAGACGGACCACACCACAGCGACAAAGAATGTACCCAGCTAGACAGTTGTCTCATGTGCAAAAGTAGTGTTGGCAGCAGCCATGTACAGCAAATTGTAATATTTAGGTATCGAATGAAAGGCACCACGCGTTCTGGTACAATTGTGTACTTGGCACACTTTGTCACTTTGAGGCCAGAGTCATGTCTAACTACTTGTAGACGATTGCGATGGGGAGACGATGCGGTAAATTGTATCCACATTATATACACAGTAGGAACTTTTATTTAACTTCAAGCAACTTAACAATAACGAACAATTTAAACAAATTAAAGCTCGTCGCTTTGGTAATGAGGCCACCACCATATTATTATGACCTTCGATTATGACTCATCGTCCTATCTTCGTCGTCTTAACAGTGCGTTCCCAGCCTTAGCTTCATCCGCATATAACAGTAGGTACAGATAAGCCTTTAGTGTGGTTGTGGCAGGTCCGAAAGTAGGTATCTTATAAAATACATAGCTACATATCTATTATACTCAACTTAAATATATATACCTACCTAAGCTTCATTTCTTAATTGAATAGTCATATTCAATTAACTAGGTCTAAAATTGTAATAAAGTAAGTACCTACTTAATTTAGTTTCGTACTTAAGGCTTACTTGTTGCGGAACTTTAGGTATTTACGTGCTATGTCGCCGCTCCGAAATCCTCGCGTAAGTATTTAAATACGCGTTGGGCAGACAGCAGCGTAACGAAAGCGCAATGACCCCTTACGGGCGCTCCTGGTCACAGTATATGAAACTACTGTTGGTACCTAGTTCAACTTGACAGATATTGTTTAAAATTTTAATAGCTTTTAATTTTTCAAGGCATTAAAATTTTACACTTGTAAATTACTGACTTACGTTGTTCTTGTAAAAATTACATAGTGTAAGCATCTGAATATTTTTTTATTTATTTATTTTACTATAAGCATCTGAAATTCTAACTTTGAGAGCTTCAGAAAGGAAGGAGTAGGAAGATTTTATTGTCAGGTATGTCCTGGATTACAAAATGCCTCTAAATAAGTCCTGTTTAGAGATGAGTAAATCAGTAATCACTCAGGTTAAGCCCACGAATGGGTTTTAACCCGGGTGATTACCCGTCTTGAACGTCATGAAACGGACTTTATAAGGTATGTTTCTTTTTTAATTTTTAAAAATGAATCTTAGCCAAGCTGCACTGGTAGCATGGGCGGGAGAAATTGTATCCCCGGGAAAAGGATAAAATGTTTATCCCCTCGCTTAGTCTTATCCACCCATCGAGCATGGGCACAGCGGTGGAAGAATATTGACAGTGGATAAAATGGGAGAAAATTTATCCCCGCAATTATTGCCATTATAAGAAAATCATGGAAGTAGGAAGTACAAATATCACAATACTTAAAAATTTATGTCAATTCGGTCTCAAAAAGTCATTATTTTTATCTATACTTGTGATTTTGACAGTTAATAGGTGATTCGTAGGTGGTTTTTGTCTGTGGTTTTTGTTTTCGTTTGACCCTTTCAAAAATCAAAAAAGGACAAGTTTATCTCTTTCATTTGTTCCCATGCTCTAGCCGTGGGAAATTGCTCCACTTGTAATGTCAAATAGGGATATACTTCTCCTTTCCCCTGTCGCCATGCTCTAGCATAGGGAAAAGGCAATTGTATCCCCTGTCAGTGGATAAAATCGGGGGATAAAATGTTTATCTCCTGCCCATGCTACCCGTGCTGAAGTGGACTTATATCCTCCTGTCATCTCCAAATAAGCGGAAAGCTTGTTCTAGGTGTGGGTACGACAATGGTGCAACGGGTGGGGTTTGAACCTGCAACCTTTCAGTTTTCAGTCCGTACCCTTAACAGTTGGGCTATTGAGGCTTATGTTTATTGTGTATTCTATTATGAATGAAAATGAATCTTGTAAAATTGAATTTTTACAATAATTATCTATCTAATATACATATAGCTACTCGTGCTGATTCATTGACTGACTCACTGACTGACTGACTCATTGATCACCTTTCATCATGAGTGAAAAAATTTTTTGCACTCATGGTTTTGTCTAGAGGACAACAATTCATTCGGAGCCTTTTCCTTTCTGATGGTTTCATGCAGAGGATATAAATTCATTTGGAGGAAAAATATGGAGAGAGCTAATTGAGGATTTCGGAAATGGGTGAAGAGCACAGTCAGGATATCGAAGATAGGTGGGGGGTTTTGAAAGAAAAGTTACTCCAAACCTCATCCAACTGTCAGCGAGCTGAAAAAAAACTCCAAGATGGCAGATTCAAGATGGCGGTCATACAAATTTTGTCGATGTCTATCTCAGAGAGTATTAAAGATGGAAGAGTGGTTTTCTGGCAAAAGATGATCAGGATTGAGAACCCGAAGGTATATTAGATGGATAGAAAAAAAATTCAAGATGGCGGAATTGATTTTTCCATACAAAATATATGCAAAACTTTGATACGGTTCCTTTTTATTTCTGATGGTTTCTATATAGAGCACATAAATTCATTCGAAGGAAAAATATGTAGAGAGCTGATGATTGAGGATTTCGGAGACAGGTGAGGAGCACGGCCAGGGTATGGAAGATAGGTGGGAGGTGTTCAAATAAAAGTCACTCGAAACCTCATCCAACTGGCAGCGAGCTGAAAATTACTCCAAGATGACGGATTCAAGATGGCGGCCATACTTTCGTCGGTGTCTATCTCAGAGAGTATAAAAGATGGAAGAGTGGTTTTTTGGCAAAAGATGATTAGGACCCAAAGGTCTACTTGATGAACTGAAAAAAATGCATGATGGCGGATTTTATTTTTCCATGGCAAATTGGGAACAATGAAAGACTTTGATACGGTTCCTTTTCAAAATTTCTGATGGTTTGCGGAAAATATATGAAAAGAGCTGATGATTGAGGATTTCGGAAATGGGTGAGGAGCATGGCCAGGGTATTGAAGATAGGTGGGGGTGTTCAAACAAAAGTCACTCGAAACCTCATTCAATTTGCAGCAAGCTGACAAAAAAGAGATTTTCTGGCAAAAGTTGATCACGACCAGAAAAACCGCGGTCCACTTTAGCTGGCCGCGCACCCACGCGTCCTACTAGTATTCTATAGAGGTAATATTAAAAAGAGAGAAAATACACTAACTATTGATTCTTGATAGCAGGCTGTAAATATTTTTTATTAAAATAAGTATCGATAGCGTCACATCTCTATTCTCTATAAATGACCGCGGTACATTTCGCAAACCAATCCTAGCGCTCGAGTACGCGCCTGTCTCAATTTTTTTCAGAATGCGTTTTCATAGAAAATAAAGCGGGTGCGAGGTCTAGAGTTAGTTGGTCTGAGTTCTAGACAAACGCGTTACTTCTTAAGACACATCATCACTTTCCATCAGGTGTGATAGTTATCAAGCCTATAATGCCCTCCCCCGAACCCTCCCACCTATCTTCAGTATCCTTGCCGTGATCCTCACCCATCTCCAACCATCAGCTCTCTCCATATTTTTCCTCCGAATGAATTTTTGCCCTGTATATGAAATTTCCAAAAGGAACCGTATCAAAGTTTTGCATATATTTTGTATAGAAAAGTCAATTCCGCCATCTTGAATATTTTTTCTATTCATCAAGGAGACCTTCGGGTCCTCAATCCTGATCATCTCTTGCCAGAAAACCACTCTTCTATCTTTTATACTCTCTAAGATAGACACCGACGAAATTTGTATGGCCGCCATCTTGGAGTTTTTTTCAGCTCGCTGCAAATGGGATGAAGTTTTGAGTGGCTATTGTTTGAACACCCCTCACCTATCTTCAATACCCTGGCCGTGCTCCTCACCTGTCTCCGAAATCCTCAATCATCAGCTCTCTACATATTTTTCTTTCGAATGAATTTATGTGCTCTATATACAAACCATCAGAAATAAAAAGGAACCATATCAAAGTTTTGCATATATTTTGTATGGAAAAATCAATTCCGCCATCTTGATTTTTTTTTTCTATTCATCAAGTAGACCTTCGGGTCCTCAACCCTGATCATCTCTTGCCAGAAAACCACTCTTCCATCTTTTATACTCTCTAAGATAGACGCCGACGAAATTTGTATGGCCGCCATCTTGAATACGCCATCTTGGAGTTTTTTTCAGCTCGCTGCAAATTGGATGAGGTTTTGAGTGGCTTTTGTTTGAACACCCCCCACCTATCTTCAATACCCTGGCCGTGCTCCTCACCTGTCTCCGAAATCCTCAATCATCAGCTCTCTACATATTTTTCTTTCGAATGAATTTATGTGCTCTATATACAAACCATCAGAAATAAAAAGGAACCATATCAAAGTTTTGCATATATTTTGTATGGAAAAATCAATTCCGCCATCTTGATTTTTTTTTCTATTCATCAAGTAGACCTTCGGGTCCTCAACCCTGATCATCTCTTGCCAGAAAACCACTCTTCCATCTTTTATACTCTCTAAGATAGACGCCGACGAAATTTGTATGGCCGCCATCTTGAATACGCCATCTTGGAGTTTTTCTCAGCTCGCTGCAAATTGGATGAGGTTTTGAGTGGCTTTTGTTTGAACACCCCCCACCTATCTTCAATACCCTGGCCGTGCTCCTCACCTGTCTCCGAAATCCTCAATCATCAGCTCTCTACATATTTTTCCTTCGAATGAATTTATGTGCTCTATATAGAAACCATCAGAAATAAAAAGGAACCGTATCAAAGTTTTGCATATATTTTGTATGGAAAAATCAATTCCGCCATCTTGAATTTTTTTTCTATCCATCTAATATACCTTCGGGTCCTCAATCCTGATCATCTTTTGCCAGAAAACCACTCTTCCATCTTTTATACTCTCTAAGATAGACACCGACGAAATTTGTATGGCCGCCATCTTGAATCCGCCATCTTGGAGTTTTTTTCAGCTCGCTGCAAATTGCAAGTGTTCACATTGATACCAACATCTGCACTGGCAGCATGGGCAGGAGATAAACATTTTATCCCCCGATTTTATCCACTGACAGGGGATACAATTGCCTTCTCCCTTTGCTAGAGCATGGCGACAGAGGAAAGGAGAAGTATATCCCTATTTGACATTACAAGTACAGCAACTTCCCCTGGCTAGAGCGTGGGAACAAATGAAAGAGATAAACTTGTCCTTTTTTGACTTTAGAAAGGGTCAAACGAAAACAAAAACCACAGACAAAAACCACCTACGAATCACCTATTAACTGTCAAAATCACGAGTAGTATAGATAAAAATAATGACTTTTTGAGACCGAATTGACATAAATTTTGAAGTATTGTGATATTTGTACCTCCTACTTCCATGATTTTCTTATAATGGCAATAATTGCGGGGATAAATTTTCTCCCATTTTATCCACTGCCAATATTCTTCCACCGCTGTGCCCATGCTCGATGGGTGGATAAGACTAAGCGAGGGGATAAACATTTTATCCTTTTCCCGGGGATACGATTTCTCCCGCCCATGCTACCAGTGCTGGAATAATTATTCTTCTTCAACAAAATTTATTCTCGCCTTTTGTAAAAATTCTAATCCTAGGTAATCACAGTAATATTATAAAGGCGAAAGTTTGTATGTGTGTGTGTGTGTGTGTGTGTGTGTATCTTTATTCCTCTTTACCGTAAAAAGGAAGGTTTTGACTGAAAGTTGGAGTGGAGATAAATTGCCTGGAATGTATACTTTTTATCCCGGAAAATGAAAGAGTTCCCACGGGATTTTTCAAAACCACACGTACGAAGTCGCGGGCATCATCTTATCTATACTTAATATTATAAAGCTGAACAGTTTGTTTGTTTGAACGCGCTAATCTCAGGAACTATTGGTTCGAATTGAAAAATTATTTTTGTGTTGGATAGTCATTTTTCAAGCTATTTCCATCAAAGTTGGTATTTGAGCTTTCAGTTAAAAATAAAGAAGTACGTGTGTCACAGTTTTTGAAAATTCCACCCCAAAATCTAATTCTACGCGGACGAAGTCGCGGGGGCAAAAGCTAGTAATATTATAAAGCTGAAGAGTTTGTTTGTTTGAACGCGCTAATCTCAGGAATTACTGGTTCGAATTGAAAAATTATTTTTGTGTTCGATAGTCCATTTATCGAGGAAGGCTTTAGGCTATATAACATCACGCTGAGACTAATAGGAGCGAAGCATCAGTGAAAAATGTTGCAAAAACGGGGAAACTTATCCATATTTGAAGGCTTCCGTTGCGTGCGCTGCGTAAACGGTTCAAGTTACCCAAAAAATAACTAAATATTTTCGGAGATAAAGGACATAACTTCTCGTGGATAGTCACTCTAAACCTTATCCACGCGGACGAAGTCGCGGGAATCAGCTAGTATTTCGATAAAGCGAAAGAAACACTTACCATACTTGTTTTCTAATATTCCTTCGCTTCAAAGCTGATATTTTCTTTTTTAAATTTCTTTTATCTTCCATTATTATTCATAAAAACAAACACTATATTTAATTAATTTACTATAACTGTTTACAAGATAAAATAGTAACCTAAGATACTAACTAAAAACTATATAAAAACTAAGTAGGTACTATGCTAACTAAGATCTAATAAAAAGTTTTAGTGATTTTACAAAATAATATTTTTACAACAAAATTAATGAAATTGAGAATTTAAGCATGGGAGAGCGTGGCCTGCGAAAACTGACGTGCGTCCAACCTCGTTAGAGGCCGGTGGGCTACTGGAACACCCCCGTTAGAGGATGCGCGTGCCCATTTACGTCTAGAAATAAGCTAGAACTAAGCTTAAATTTTTATTTAAAAAACGGTCAATTGAAAAAAATCATAAATGTAATAAGCTTTATTTTCATATATATTTTTTTAAATTTAGTTAAAAATTTTAGACACAAAATTGAAATGATAGTGAAAATCGCGATTTCTTCATAATTTTTTATGATCGAGCAAAATATAGCTTAACGCGTTTCTGTCAATTAAACTATAATGATAAAATATGTATCTACAACATATATTTTTTTCGATGCAAAAAAAATAGTTCTTCATGAATTAAAACTGGTTTGAAAAGACGCGAAATTGCTAGAAACAGGGAAAAGACCCCGTTAAGTAGTTAGTTATTAAAAAATGTTTTCTTGAATTCAGTTTCTTTTAAGAGGGCTCCTATTATTGACTATTTTCGGGTTGGAGGCTATTACTCAGTCCGAGGCAAAGGGTAAAAATAAAAGGTTAGATTGCGTCAAATAAAATATTTATTGTACAGTTTTTTTGCAAGTTTTTTAGTAAAAAAATTAGTAGTACCTATTCAATGTTACAAAAATATGTTATCGTCTTATTTAACTTCTTCCAATTTTCTATCGAATGTTACAGTTCCGATGTTTACGCTTTTTATTTCTTCTTTGCTAGCTTGAGAATTAACCTGGAACACAAGCGAACAAAATAAAAAATATGAACTTCGCTTAATAAGTTAAGGCATTTTTGTTATTGACCTTTGCCTCTGCGCTCGACAAAATAAAGCGAATTGTCAATGGTATATTTAAGAATTATATTTTCGCGCCATTCAATTGACAGTTGACTTGATCACCCACCGGATTGGCTTCCAACTCTTCGTCTTTTGTCGGCTGACTGGGACACAGCCAAGCATCGGCCAGAATCTGCGGTATTTTAGCGCGCATTTTGAGAGGGGCCAAGATTTTAGTTATCAGCTTACGGCATTCTGTTGACACTTTGGGTTCGCGGGGAAATGAAACTTTGTTTTGGACTTGCTGTAAAAAGTAATAAGGAATCTTTAAAAGACATCATGAATATCGTACTTCTCCTTCTGAGGCTCGTAGTTATAATACATGGAATAACTGGTAGGTTTTCCGACAGAGTAACTATTTCTGATGATATGCCTGCATCATATAGCAATTAAAAAGGCAATCACCACCTGAACTGTGAAAGAAATTATACCTACTTATAAGAAGGCTGCGAGATGATTTAACAGAAGTATGAGGTTGGTATCAAAATAAATATACCAGTCCGAATATACCTATAGGTACCTACTGTTGTATACTTAATTACATAGATTTTATCAGTAGCAAAATTTTACCTTCAACAATTGGGTGTAATTGGTATCGTCAAAGGGCAGTCTACCGTAAACGATGGCGTAAAGAACTACGCCCATGCTCCAAATATCGGAGTCCTGTGGTCTGTAAGGGACTCCCTTCAAAATTTCTGGAGACGCGTAGGCATAGCTCCCGCAAAAGGTTTCGCTTAGGGCGTAAACTCCGTTCTTTGGCTTCATGTGACCCCTCGCGAATCCAAAGTCAGATAGTTTGATGTTTAGACCATGATCCATCAATAGATTTTCACATTTTATATCTCTGTAGGTATTTAAGTAAAAGAAGGATTCAGAATAATATTATGACGAATATAGTTAGTTAATATAAAGATCATTCAAGATTATAGCGTGAAAGCTAAACTTTGGATTGGCGTAAAAATGATTTCTACAGTGTGACGATCTCAGTAAGCGTCAAGATGGCTGACCACTTAGTAAATTAAATTTCTCTGTTAGTATTGAGGTACTAAATATTTAAACAAAGGTATTAAATAGTACTAAATAGGTACTAAATGCTGGAAAAATTTGACGCTGATCGGTCACTTTGGTCAGTCATCTTGACGCTTACCGATCTCAATCCATATACCAGCCAATCACCTCTAATTGGCTGATATTTTCTCGCTATTGGTAAATGTATTGATGCAGCAAGAACGCCATAAATTCATATAATCAAAGGTACATAATAGCGACTGGTGTAGTGGTGTAGCAATCATATTTTTTAACAATTTCACAAGTGATAAGTGATGGCAACGGCAATTGGTAATGTGCATTTTGATTTCTTTTTTAAAGCGTTTATAATAAGTTTTTTTTTTATTCGACGACAAGATAGTCCTTGACTGCGACCTCACCTGATGGTAAGAGACAATGCAGTCTAAGATGATAGCGGACTAATTTGGAAGGGGTAGAAATGGCTGTGTAGATTCTACGCATACCCCTAATCGGTTTCTACGTGCTACGTACTACGTACTACCCCCATCGTGCCGAAACGCTAAATCACTTGGCAACACTTCGTAGGGTGGTTTACTAGCCACGGCCAAAGCCTCCCACCAGACCATACCAGAGACAATTCAGAAATTATATATTCCCAAATTGCCCCCGCCGGGATCCGTACCCGAGACCTCCCAGTTATAAAACCACTGCGCCAGGGAGGTTAGTTTGGGTTTTGAGAGAGATTTGCACTAACCGATGAACCACTCCACGTTCATGGCAATAGTCTACTGCCTCCACGAGCTGTTTGAACCAGCGCCGGCCGCGAGATTCGTCTATGTGCTGGTCTTTGCGTATAATGTCTAGTAGGCTGCCATTTTCAGCATATTCCATAACAATATATACTCTGTAATAATGTACAGTAGTATACAACCTCTATCAGTATTACAAATGCGAAATTGTCTTTGTTTGTTGATCTGTCCTTCAATCACGCTGCAACAGAGCTACGGATCGACGTGATTTTTTGCATGGGTATTGTTGAGAACCTGGAGAGTGACATAGGCTACTCTATATCCAGGAAAATCAAAGAGTTCCCTCGGAATTTTTAAAACTAAAATCTCGTGGACGAAGACGCGGGCATCAGATAGTAGAAATATAAGTCGGTAGGTTCATATCAGATAAATCAAAAGAAAGTCAGTAGCATGACTTGAGAGAATGTGATATATGAGAAATGGACAGTGTGTGGATCACTATGGATAGGTATTAAAGGTATAAAATAAATAAATTAATTAATAGCTTCGAATGTAACGATTATTTAATTGAAGCCTCAGTAGCCTAACGGTTAAAGGTACAGACTGAAAGCTGAAAGGTCGCAGGTTCGAGTCCCATCCATTGAAATACTGTCGTACCCACTCCTAGCACAATGCTTTCGGCTTATTTGAAGGGGAAAGGAAAGTCAACTTCAGCTTGGGTTAATTTCTTACATTCTTAAAAAAAATTAGATGTTCAAATTAACCACCTAGGTCCTCTTTAAATTTTGTTTTACCTCTGGGAATGCATAGGTACTTAAATACTTTGTCTTACCTATGAGTGGTTTCAATGGCTTGTAGGAAACGTATTAGATTTTCATGTTTCAGTCCTTTGACAACTTCTATCTCTCTCGGAAGAAACTTCTTCAGGTAGTCTCCGGGTGCTTGGAATTTGCTTATTATTTTGATTGCCACTTGACAGTTGTGGCGATCGCTGGTCGCTACCTAGCAAAATAGGTACCTCGATATACAATTATAGGGAACGGTTATTCTTCATTAAAAAAATATCTAGATATTTAGGTAAAAACTAGTAGTAAGTACTTGCATCGTGGAGATACTTTAATACGGGAAATTATATTAGATTACCTACTACATTTAAAAAACCTAAAACCTCGCTATCGGGGCATCAGCTAATAAGTAGGTACCTAACATTATTACGTCCCTGTTTGACTCAGGAAAGTAAAGGTTTCTTCCAATGCAAAGTCGTAGGAAAGAGCTACTTTCAACTTGGTGTCTACCAAGTTAGTTATGTCATGTCAATCAAAGTAAACAAATCTAACCTTGACCGTGGCATATGAACCAGAACCTATGGTCCTTCCTAAAATATATCCATGCGTTTCGAGTACAGTTAGTTTTCTTTCAGCTTTAGCTTCAACGCCACTGTGAACGGTTGCCGTGGGCTCCGTAGACATCTCGCCATGAACATGGTCGTCGGCTCTTACATCTGGCCCTGGCATATCATAAAAATATTGCTTATTATGAAGTTTTACATTAGTTTAAGTCACATTATAATTTATTTGGCCGCATTGTACATATTTTTCACGCTAATTTTTGTGTTTTAAGTCATTATGGCGTTTTGTCAACTCTGATGGTGATTTAGTGACACAGGAACGAAGTTTGAATGTGCCGCAATTTTTGTTTACCATAAACATTGTCATAGCCAGTATCACTGAATAAAATGTTAATAGGTTTACCTACTTACTTACTTACTTACTTACAAGCATGTTTGTACAAGATTTTATTCTAAATATTAAAAGAATTGCTAAATTCTTTCATTTATTTTGTAAGTGGGCCATTTGAATTAAAATTATTTACATTCAATATTCCATGGAGTTAGTAAGTACCTATAAATATCTACTTCAATGTTATAGTTCCTACCACAGTTCCTACAGTTTCTATGATACAAAGATCTACAACAATGCCAACTGCCAATGTCTTGTTGACAGAGACTTTTCCTTGACATAAAATCAGATTGACAATTTCTACTAAAATGGCGGGCGGCGGCATAAATAAATAATAACCTGATTATTAAATTAAATAGAGTATTTTTTGTGGTTTTCAGTGCTGAAAATAATTGTTTATTAAACATTTACATCCCGGTTTCAGGTTTTAAAACTTTGGTTTCAGTGACTTTAACGTATATCCTGTACTAAAACTAAGTGTTGAAAGTAAAATATTTAGGTTACCTAAGATTTTTGGACTATTTGTAAACAGTGAAATTTCAACTAAAAGCTTAAAGTGTTTAGGTAAGGAATATGTGAATTATTTAAGCTAATCGTTACATTTTAAAAGCTTATTGTTATCTTTTTGTTAAGCATTATTTTCATAATATTCTTTAATTATTTTCCTTATAATTTTTTTTGTGTAAAATTTTACAAAGTTGTACCTACTTTTTTGTGTTTTTGTTGCATTTTATTTTTGATTGGAGCAATTAGACTTTAATGCTAGGCTCATACTATCAGAAATTCCCATCAAAAATTTGAATTAATGCTGGAAGACAGTCTGTCTGCTCTCACATTTTGAAGTAGACCACATAAACAATCAGAATTTTGCCAGATTGCCATCTCGTCAAGTTTCAAGATTTTGAAATTCAACTAATTCCTGATAATATGCAGCCAGCCTAATGTCCTGTACTTACTTTACTTTTAAATAAAATTAATTTACTTTATTTTTGTCTCTTTTATTTATTTTTTGCTCATGATAGTACAGAATAGTTTATGTTTAATATATGTGATGCTGCTGATTACAACATTACCCAGTTGTATTCTGTAAGTTTGGACACTATTAGTAATAGTTAATTATTTTCCTAGCAACCACTCAAGATAGATTTTTACAATAGGTATTTATTTTTAATAAATTGTTGTACTAGGTAATTAATATTTATATAAAACTTACTATTTGTATAAGAAGTAATATTGTGTGTGTAGGTTTGTCAACTGTCGGACAAAGGCCTCTTGTTCAGATTTGAACGAACATTAAATCAAACTATTATCTGTCACGTTCAATGCTATGCTGAATGTGGTAAGGGTTTCTTAACAAAATGTTGAACTTAAATCTGCAGTTTTGCCAGTAAAATCTGTACCAGCAAAAACTTTAACAGAAAATAACGAGTGAAGTTTGGTAGAACCTCTTTAAATCTTATCTTTAAATTATAGACATTCTATTATTTTTTTGTATCTTAATTAAGCTTTCCAAGCTAGTTAATAATACAGGTACATACTTAGTACAAGCTTTAAAAAGAGCCTGAATAATTCAGCGATTAAAGGAGTGGACTGAAACTGAAAAATCAACCGTTTAATCCCCACCCATTGCAATATTATAGTTCCCACTACTAACACATAGGATTATAAACTATTACCCCTATTTGGAGGGGAAAGCAGAATATAATTTGAGTTCAGCGTGACTACATTTCTTTAAAAAAAAGAATACAAACAAAGAAATACATTGCATGTTTTCATCACATAACATATTGTGATGTGTATACTATGCTATTAATTTGTATAAAATTTTTATTTCTTATAAAAAATTCTTAAAAAGATAGTCTTTGACTGCGATCTCACCTGATGGTAAGTGACAATGCAGTCTAAGATGGTAGCAGGCTAACTTGGAAGGGGTATGGCAGTGTACAATTACATGTTTTAAATGAAATAACTATTAGTTAAGAGCAAAGTACATACTCAACCATTCACTCGACAGTCTTCGAGCTGTGGTTTACAGCAAAGTTATTTCAAACTTTGTACTCATTGATTCTCATAAAAAAGTCACTCTGTGGGTTATAGACTGGACCATGTTCTGAGTGTCACTGCAGGATCAAATCAGAAATGTTGTGAGTTGTGTTATAATGCAAATATTTCTTTGATGTCTCTACAACAAAGAAATATTTGCATTATAATAAAAAATGCATGATAAACATTACACTGGCTTTTGTTGGTCAACTGTATTGGTATTTAATTTAGATTTTCATCAATTTGCATTTTCTTCCAACTGAACCTTTTTTAATAGCAATTTAGAAATCATTTGACATTCAATAAATTATTAAAAACTTTTTCTGATATATACGTCTCTCCTCCCATGTTTCCGTCCGTTCAGCTAGGACATCCATAAACTTTTGAATTACTCTTCTGAAGCAGAGTACCTACTGACGTGGTTAACTCTTCTGGAAGTGTGCAATACTTCACTAGGTGTCCCATTTTCTGGCATTTGCCTCTTTTTTGTATATTTTCATTTAGAAATCATATTTCTAGAGCTCGCTTGCTGCTTTTGTTATCATAATTGCGAACGCTACGCTCCGCACATACTCGTAGGTATGAATAGCTTATTTTCAAAAAATATTCCGTTAATTACTTAAAATGCTGCTGCTGAATAATTTTTTATGTAGATCATTCTGTGTTAATCTTTTTAGCAAATTACGGATTAAGTTACGATTTTTTAAAAGCAAAATTCTAGTTTAAAAAAGGCCATTAAAAGCAAAAATAATATAAGTAGGTACTTACTTAATTTAAAAATAGGTTTGAAGTTATAAAAATGAGAATAAGATAATAAAAACTCCTGATGATGAGATATACATAACAAAAAGCTGGATATGGAAATAACTTTCAAGAAATTATTTCAGTTCAGGTAGTGGGTAGGTAGGTATGTATTTAAAAAAGAAAATAGGAATAATTGCCTATTTAAAAAATACGAATGAATGAAATAAGTTTAATCCTATTGAAGTTAAGCATTGAATTGGTCTTTAATTAAAAAGCTCGAGGCAACTTCGGTTATAATTTCTGAATACCTAAGTAGTTTAATCTTTTCCGCAAATGCATTAAAAACTTGTAGTTAATTTGTTGGTTAACAAGATAAGAGGAAACTTGTCTGGCGCACGTATCCGAAGACGTCACATCAAACAATTAAGAGGTGGGTATCTGGAGTTAGGTGTGCGATATATTGCAGACTTGATTACTTTTCCCACTACCAGGAACTAATAAAAGTTGACCAGCAAACCGAGAACTCGCGAGTCTCGTTTTTAATTGAAACATTGGAGTTTCCATACAGAATCAATCAATCGCATATTTCTCATTCTTTCATCCAACTTCCAACATTTAAACGAAATGTTTCATAACGATTGCTTTGCCGACGTTACATAACAGAGCTGTTTTTTGTTCCATTGAATTCATGCCTTAGGTACACTATATTGATAACTAAAAAAACAAAAAATTATAGATGATGCCCGCGTACTCCGTACGCGTGGATACAGGTTTTTATTTTCCGCGGAAACTCGTATTTTCCAGGATAAAAAGTAGCCTATGTGTTATTTCAAACTATAATCTATTTCTGTGCCAAAATTTCAGCCAAATCAGTTCAGTCATTGTGGCGTGATTGAGTAACAAACATACATCCAAACTTTCGCATTTATAATATTAATAGGATATATTAATAAATCGGATAAAATATAGGATAATAATTGATAGTGTTGTAACAATAATGATTGTAATCCAATTTGTGAACTTGTCAGTAGGATTTCAATCCCCTTTAGATATGATATAGTAGTTTATGAAGAGTTTATGACATATTTATAAGTATCATTAAGTATACATATATTATCTCGGAGGAAAAAATTGATGTATATTATCATGACAGCTGATGCTTATGGGCTGTCATGATTCTATCGATTTTTTTTAATCCTTTATCATAAATGTTAATTTATTAGGATTTCAGTAGGTAGGTACCTAGGATATAAAATTTGATATCGACGAGCTATTAAAATCTCCTATAGTATAGCTTTGTGTTCTTGAGGCTTGTGTAGTGACTAGTGAGTAATCTAATAAAAATGCCGATTTCTATTCGATTACAAGAAGCAGCTAACTTTCTTGGAAATCAGGCAGGCTACAGATATCAGAAGATGTCTGATTTCTTTGTACTCGGTCGTCAATAATTGAGTTGAGAACAAAAAGTTAGCTTAGAGCGCGTTATAAATTGTGTTTTGCAAGTTACAGAAAAAAGTTCGTCCTTTCATACAGAGTGGAAGAAAGGTTTATTCTCTTGCATTTAATCTGGAAGTTTTAAATTCTATATTGAATAAACCATTATAATTATGTAATACTTTATTATGTATTAGGCACTTTGTCAATGAAATAAGCGTAATGATTTTACAATATGGGATACTAAAATAGAACCATTCTAAGGCGATTGGATTTCACAAACATATCAAGGGTTCAGAAAAGAACCTCCTACAAATAATCATACCAAAAATCACATCGATCCGTAGCTCTGTTGCGGCGTGATTGAAGGACAAACTAACAAACAATATCTATACATATATATATATATACCAGAATAGAATGGCTTATTCTGACTTATGCTTTAATTTATAGTAGGTACCTACTTGAGAGTTATTTCATAACGAAAAAATAATTAATTATTATTCTTTGTTAATTTTTAGGGTCAATAAATTCTGTTTACTAGGGGTTCCTCTTTCGTCTTTTCGGTAGGCAGATAAATCTAAAAATGGTAAAGTAGCACTTCTGTTTTACTATTTTTACCTTATTTTTACTTAAGTTCTGACCTAACTTGTCAGCTTTGTCCGTAGGTGGGCGACTCGTACCTACTTACGCGTGATGTAAAAGGCTTTGTTTCAGACGTCCATTTGCACATGGACCTACATATTGTCTATTGAAAAAGCGCGTTGTAAAAATATTCGTATTCCATTTTTCCGATTTTCATGTTTCAGATTTTGAACGTTACCATACTATTCGTGACTATGGTCTATATTATTCTCTTTCTGATGTACTTATAGCATTATCTCTCTCGATGGAGTGGTACAGCTTTCGGAAGCTTTCCTAGGGATTAAACAAAAAGTATCGTAGTACGTACGTAGTATTCTACTGTAGTATAAAAAAATAAAATTTTTTCGAATTCCTAAGCACCATGCAAACTTGACGGCAAACTTATCGTATGTGGCCTCCCTTTCGGTCGTCTTCAGTTTTCTTAGAATACAATAGGTACGACGAATTATTCATCTTTATTCAGATGAAGCGATTTCGTTTCTTGACAGCGGGTAGGTGAGATACCTATCCGCTGTCAAGAAACGAAATCGCTCTCGATTATCACGATTCAAGACAGGTACAGGTTACACGTTTTGATATTTTTGTCACATACCTAAGCAGTCAAATAACCCAGAATCAAATTTGAGCATGCCCTGAGTGACAGTAAGGGATAAACGCTACCTACCACGAGTCCATTGTTTCTCTAGAACTTTTGGTTTTCGAATAGGAGCAGTGTCTGGTTCAATTAAAGTCTTAATAATTTAGTGGCCGCCCCAGATTTATAAGTAAAATATACGTGACCCACTTCAAGAGACCCATTTTCAGTTGTCATGACTAAAATTTACATAACGCGAAGTGTTCCACAGCAAACTTTCGTGTATTTCGTAGCAAATTAGAGTAGAGTAGGTATTTGTACATTTTTTGCGCTGCAGCTCAAAACACGTATTCGTAATTTGAGGAAATTTTTGCAATGTTTAATATCTGCATTCATACGAGTATATGGTTTTAGATCCGTAACTCGGAGCGACTGCTTTTACGCCAAGAATCTATTTGTATTTGTTATTATGTATGTAGTGTACTTAAATAAGCTATATCAAAATTCAAAATGGTTTATTTCATGTAGGCCAACTCATGGCTCTTATTATAAAGTTCAGATGGCAGATTCTGCGCAGAAGAGCCGGCAAGAAACTCACGATGTGCTCAATTTAATTTCAATGTGCAAAGGACACTTCACAATATCTTTTAGGTAGCGAACGCAAAGCTGATTGCTTCCATGCAACTTTGAACTTAATTTTAGGTAATAACCTAAAGAAAAGCAACGTTGCTTATGGAGATTTTTCGCGCGCCTATTGCTGCTGTTATCGCTCGTCAAATGGGCGCGCCAAAAAACGTGAGATTTGCCTTGAATCCGGTGTTAAATAGAATAGAATATTTATTCAAATAAACTTTTCCAAAGTGCTTTTGAATCGTCATCTGCAGTGTGCATCTATCACTGGCTTAACCATTGGTTCAGAATGAATGTACCTAGGTGTAGGTAGGTAGAGAAAATGTGTTCTTGGATAGAAAAGCTAAAAGTTTTTCATACCGACAGCAACGTACGCCTCTCTATTTGTTTCCCCGCCCACCAATTTACAGAGTAATGGAAATAACTGGCATTGTATCACATTCCTTTTTAAACACGGGACAGCAGGTAAGCAGACGAGGGAAGGCGACACTTTGTGTCCCTTTTGTTATTTGCAGAATTTTAATAGAACGGGCCCCGCTTCGGCCTTGTGAAACTCATTCATGTATTTCGCAAAAAGCTTTTTCATGGATCCCGTAGTAGTTACGGTTAATGGGGGGAGAAGGGGGATCATAACAACCGCAACGTTATGTTTACCGTCCGCGAATGATTATCGCTTCTTTTATAAGCCCTTCTCTAAGTAGATTTGAGGGGACAAGCTTGTGGTTTGAATGTTCTACTTAGGTACCTACTTTATATTTATACATAAAATACTTGCAGCGTTCTTTGGTTAGCTCTTTCAATGCCCACATTAATTTCTTGTTTCTCAGTTCAGATAGGTAGTACGATTATGGTTTTTTTGCAAATTAAATCGATGTTCATATTGGAGGCTCCTTATCTGTATGAGCTGTAACATGAACAATCTTCAGACCTATAAATCCTACGGCAAAATTGGAACTGGCTTTGACATGCACTGTGTTGAGCATCTGTTTATAATAATTTATATCTAGACTGGATATTGGATTGAAACTCGCAAGATTAAAAAGAAGCCAAAGCGAATATGGCGGCGTAGAAATAAACATTTTGGCGTTCTAGGGCGGTATACTATGGGTTAAATCGAAGCATTTCGATAAGTCGTATATACTCTTGATTGTACAGTCTGACCTGTGATCCAAAAGTAAAAAATATTTTTATGTATTAGTCGAAACTCGTCTGAAATAGGTACATAGAAAGCAAAATGGGCAAAACAAACTGAGAATACACAGTTGAAGAACTATTTAGTTTGAATTAGGCCAACAATTAAATCCGTGAGCGCATTTTCAAAACAAATAGTTACCTTTTATGTACCGTGTCCTGTTGTCGCAAACTGCATTGTGTAATTACTAATTACCTTAAACGCTTTTAATTTGCACCCACTGGCACTGTTGGAAACGAAATGGTCTTTATTATCATACTGAAATCTTAATTATGTGATTAGCTATGCAAACAACATATTGGTCCAATATGGTTGCGGAGAACCACCTTTTGTGTGGTTGTGACCTTTTCGCAATCATACGGAGGAAAATGAATGATGGAAGCGCAATAATAACAGGTATCTGGTTTATCTTAATAATCGGCACGTACAGTGTATTCGATATGTATGTAGGTACGCGATCCACTCATCCGCTGAAGCATTTTCATCTTGGATTCCTACATGGAAACCATAACGTGTCCGAATTTTCTTTCTATAGGTATTCCACCTATAGGCAGTGGTGTACCCTGGAATTTTTAAGAAGTTAGGCAACATGCAGGTAAATAAAAATAGCAAATAGGCAGGAAAGAAAATTTTCTGTAATGGTTTTAAAAACCTCGGTAGATGTGCAATTCTATCCTTGAATTTTCTGGTGCCACATAATTAGTAGTATTGTAGTTGATAGAAGTGGAATGACCTTATCTACAATTTGCCCAACCTACTTATTAATTTTATTACAATTATTATGTATTTGTATAACATACCGCAAAATGTTTAATATTTGCAATTATCGAAGTAACGCAATACAAATAATGCTCCGAAACAAAATTCTAAAATGCACGTTGCAGTGAAATTATAAGCATAATAAATTAGCTTATTAATTACAACAAGTGAAACATTTGCGGAGAACATATAAATGTTAAAATTATATTTGTAATTTTATCTATTACAAATGATTGTTCTGCACTGTAATGGTGACATTCTTCAACGAAAATAATACATACGCTTTGACCAAACAAGTACCATTAGCCTCTCAAATTGATGCCCTCTTTTGACACAAAGGCGGAGTTCGCGTAATGAAAGTCAAAACTACTGTTCAGTTTCAGGCTGCGTAGAAACGATGATGTGGACCAGAACTGGTGTCCGACTGAACCTTCTTCAGCCCCATCGCCCCCATGGGGCTTCGGCCCCATTTGGCCAAATCTTCAGCCAAAATAGGCCGAAGGTTTGGCTGAAGTCGGAGATTTCTTGTATTGGGCTGATACTGAACAAAACTGGCTGCCGCCATCGCCACTACATGCTCGATACCAAATCAAAGCAAAGATATCATAATTATCAAGAGTGTTATATTTTTGACAAGTTGAAAGTTAATTTTAATCATCCCTTAAGTTGTTTAATTTTACCTACTGTCAACATGAACCATTTGGTTCCGCCATCACCATCTGCATCGCAATGTAGTTGAAATCCCAATCTCGAATGGAATTTCTTAGGGTTAACTATTAGACCTTCGGCTTCAGTTTCGGCCGAAGGCGATAGCCGATTAATCAGCTTTGGCTTCGGCCAGAAATCTACCTTCGGTCGAACACTAGCCAAAGTTAAATGCTTGAAACGATCTGCCTATCACTATATTACACCTTAATTTTTTTTTATGGGTTAGGTTAGGTTAGTCGTTCTTTACTGGGACTATTAGAGGCATGGATGGGGCGCTGATCTCCTTAGCCACAGCGTATCTTTCGCTGGTCCCTTAGCCCGCAAGAAGATTATTGCCTTCCATGCTCCATCCTCCATCCTCTAATAGCATGGCCGCTGTCAACCAATGGGAAAAGGTTCATGTCATTTTCACCTGTTTATCTATTAAGATACCTACTGTAGTATTCAATATGTAGGTGGCTTTAGCGTTATGATGTTTATTTCCACGAGGCGATTCGCGACCTCGTTTCTTGTAAGGAGTTTTGAAGACGTGGGTGGTACGCCACTACACTTACAGGATGCTATTTCGAGAGCGGTGTGAGGGAAAATTATTAGGGATAGAGAAATTTGGTCTTAGGTCAGGCGTCAATTTTAGAGATAAAAAATACTGCTTACTGAAACTCAATAGTCAACTCCACTAAAATGGAATCGGTCGTTTTGATAACAATTACCTTTTGATACCACTCGGGCACATTTATTCTAGGACATGGACCAACATGAAGACCAATTATATTATATCTAATAATCACTACGTTTTAGATGTGGCTGGTTTTTCTAAATAGTTCTCAAACGTAGCCATACAGGTTTTCGTGCCAATTTCACTAAAACAACCATATACTAACATTAACCGACAAATAAACATGTTTTGACAGATTTCCGTTACAAACTCTGTCGGAACATCAACTTCTTGGTTGAATGTAATTCGGTGTTGTTGGCGAAATTGGCACTAAGTATATTATCCTTTCATATAAAATTACGTACGTAGACGTGTTTAGGAAGAAGTGTCGTATTCATATTGACTTGTTATGGCATATATTTGTTAGTGATAATAGTATAAGTACCTATGTTATATATTATGTAATATCGAATTATGTCCGAATTGAGTGGGGCAGTCACTTAAAGCCTCAGCGATGTGGAAATCTCATTTTATGGTTTGTGAACATATCTCCCTTTATTAAATTGCATGAGGGTTGTAAAATTGTTACTTTTTAAAGTGTTGAACTTGGTAATTGATTTCTTTTTTCAGATACCTACTATCCATACATAATAATTAATTCTTCAGTAAGGTTAGTTCTGTCCGGTCAAAATCTAAGAACTATAAATCTACGACAACTCATGGGCATCAGACATCACTTAGTAACCGACAAACTCGTACACCACACTCGATTTTGTTCCATTATGTAAGATTCTCTCACGAAGGCAGGTTTAAAATAACCAAACACAGCACTATTTTACCATAAAGTTATTTAATCACTCTCACAATCACTGTCACAATATAATAGATAATTAACACATTAATATTTTAACACATACACAATATTTAAACTTACTAACACTCCGAGGGCAGCGTAATAGCTAAAAGCCTGCGATGATACCAACTGACTCTTATCGCTCCATTTTTCCTTTTTTATATTAACGCAAGTAAAGCGGGAAATTAGAGGGAAGAAAGATCTTCCAATCGCTTGCATTCGCTCCAACGGATCAACCAATCGCATGCCTTTTGCCATTCGCAGCTAATCAGATCAAGCATAAGATTTTTGCCGGAAATGACGGTAAGCGAAAATAAGATCTCTGATTAACAAACGTTATAACAGTTTACAATATTATGGTTGGAAAATAAATGATATAAAATTATATGAAACTAGAGTCTAGTTTCATATAATTTTATATCATTTATTTTCCAACCATATATGAAACTAGAGTCTAGTTTCATATAATTTTATATCATTTATTTTCCAACCATAATATTGTAAACTGTTATAACGTTTGTTAATCAGAGATCTTATTTTCGCTTACCGTCATTTCCGGCAAAAATCTTATGCTTGATCTGATTAGCTGCGAATGGCAAAAGGCATGCGATTGGTTGATCCGTTGGAGCGAATGCAAGCGATTGGAAGATCTTTCATATTACTAATGCAATGGAAACCGAGTGTCAATTATTTAATTATATCAAAGGTATTATGTAATTATACTTTGTTTCACTACAGAAGTCCATGTCGTTATACTTTAGTATATTAAATATTTAATGACGGAAATTGAAATCAATATCCATATTTCTTTAACTTATAAAAATAGAATTCTCAATAAAGTATCTCCTTTTTTATATTTTTATTTAATTATTTTACAATTCTCGATCCTTACTATATTAAATATCTGACAATTATTAGGACTTAAAGGATAAACTACCAAGATATTAGGATAGAGCCATATTTATTTATAAGCAACACTCATAGCTGTATTCACGTCCGTCTTACGACAGAAGTTATGATGATTGTAGTGGTACTTTTACGACGGTTCGTGGTTTTTACTTTATAAGGGACATAAGCCGGACATTGTCTTGCTTCCGTTATTTTATTTAGAGTTACTTAAACTATAACGGGAATTGCTACAAAAATGAGATAATTATAGATTCGGTATCGTCGGGATATTATAAGCCAAGAGAATGTAATCACTCCGATTATAAGAAGAGATGGCATTTGACAAACATTGAGTTTTAACCGGTTGATCGTTGGATGTGGAGGAACCACACAGTTTCCAAAGCTTTTGACACATGCTGCCACATTTCAAAAGCAAAATCACCATTCACTTGATTTACTTTTTCTGCCTAACTGTTTAAGGGCAGGCACCAATTTCAATATAAATATTATTGCAAAGCCTCGCTAAATGCAGAATAACATTTGCATATTTATAACAGAGCAGCCCTCAGCAAACATAGAGGGAAATTGGAAGGGTAGGTTTGCTTCTGATATAATGGTCCTTTGCTGACGGTACTGGCAACTAATTCTTAGTCATCACTTTTGCTTCAGTTGCTTGCTATAATAGAGATAATAGTACTAACACCCATAAAGTTCAGAAGGGGATAGGAGTAGATTTATAAACATTTAAACATTTTTTTTACATGGTTTGGATGATTTCGGAGGAATTTAATGTTGAATTTTTATTTCTTGACCGTCATACGGATGGCTAAACATGCTACGTGGTAGGTTTGAGTTTGAACATCGATTTGAATAAAATTACTGCATATAAATCCTTTTATTTAGCCGGGCAATTTAGGGATCTGGTTTTATTTAAACTTACTTAAGTATATAATTTCATCAATTTTGCAAAAGAGGAAGGAATTAAAAGTAGAGTTGAAGAAGGAGATAGAGAAAGGAAATACCGCGTTTATAAAATATGATAAGTTGGTCATAAAACAAAAATCATCTGACAACACTAATAAGAAGAGACACTTATCGGTTTCCCCGACTCAAACAAGACCTTCCACAACACAGCAAAACATAGACGACTCTAACAGGGCACAAAGCAACTGGAAGAACAGCCAAAGTGCTAAAAAACACAGGACAAGTAAAAATACTATGTTGGCATATGTTAGACAGAACACTGAGACATGACATACAGAGGCCCCCTCAAATAGCACCAAAAATCATAAAACAAAACTTATTCTAACATCACCTTCTCCAAGCCGGCTGGTCCCCGTGGAGGAGTATGACCACCACCCCCCAAAAGATACAACAACCCTCACTAAAACCACCAATATATTATCTTGGTCAGTTATTCATGTTGCAGCTCTCAATGTACGCACCTTACTTTCAGACAGCCGACTTACAGAGCTACAGATGGCATTGGGAGAATTGAATTGGGATATAATAGGATTGAGTGAAACAAGAAGAGATAGAGAAGCTATTGAAGAATACTCAGAATTCATTTTGTACCATACCTCGGCTTATAAAGGGAGGAACGGCGTTGGGTTCTGTATAAAGCGAGCTCTGAAAAATTATATATTAAGTTTCAAAGCATTTTCCGATAGAGTCGCAACATTAGAAATCCAGACTACGAATAACCAAGTTTTTTCCTTTATTCAAGTCTACGCCCCTACTGAATCTTGTGAGAAGGAAGAAATTGAACGCTTTTATACTTCGGTAGAGTCAGCCCTGGATTCTGTCGACACTAAGAATTTAATTATATTAGGAGATTTTAATGCGCAAGTAGGAAGAGTGCAAAAGGGTGAAGAGCAAGCATTGGGAAAATTTTCATACGGGAAAAGGAGTACTCGAGGCCAAAAACTGGTAGAGTTTACATTAGAACACAATCTCAAGATAGTGAACAGTATGTTTCAACAAAAACCACATAAAAAATGGACCTGGCAGTCACCAGATGGGAAGTACTCAAATGAAATTGATTATATACTTACCAATCGGGCTAATTTAATTCAAAACTTTGATATCATAAAAAATATTAATTTTAATACAGACCATAGAATGATAAGATGTAGAATTAAAATAAATATAAAGAAAAATAGGAAATTCATTAAACCTGTAAAGCATAGTACTAATCTACCAGAAATGTCGATAGAGTCTGGAAAATACTGGGAGGACAGATTCATAGAGTCATTGAAAGAAACGGATGATGTACAAAAACAGTATAATAGCATGTTGGGTAAGATAAACCTTCTATTAAAACAGTTACCGGAACAGAAAAAAATAAAGAATAACTATATAAACGAAGACACAAAGGCTCTCTTTCAGGAACGAAAATTATTATACACAGGAAAAAGAACTAAAGAAATTAAGTTTAAAATAACTCAATTAAGTAAGCAAATAAATAGAAACATTTTACATGAAAGGAAAAAACACCGACAAGAAACGTTTTATAATTTTATATCTAAAACAGGAGCCATACGCAAAGCATATCAGGAACTGAATAATAAGTTGGAATGGGCGGTAAATCTTAAAAATAAGGATGGACATATATTGTCCAAAAGGCCAGACATAATAAATGAAGCAACAGTATTTTATAAAAATCTTTATAAGGAGGATCAGACTAGCTCACCCGCAACACTAAACTCTATTTCGTATGTTTCGGATACTCTTGATATACCACCAATAACTTACTCCGAAATTGAATATGCAATTAAAACCCAAAAGAATGGCAAAACTCCCGGAAACGACCAGATCTCTAACGAGATGTTGAAATGTTTTTTAAATGCTTTGCGTAAACCGCTACATACTCTATTTAACCGGATTTTACAAGAGGAACTAACGCCAGAACAGTGGTCTGAATCTATTATAATACTTTTGCATAAAAAGGGTGACAGAGGTGAGTTGGGCAATTATAGGCCAATTAGCCTCATGTCAAATTTATACAAAATATTTGCAAAAGTGCTGCTAAATAGATTGTCAAAGATATTAGATGAACAGCAACCCTGCGAACAGGCTGGTTTCAGGAAAAACTTCTCCACGATTGACCATATTCAAGTCGTAACACAGTTGATTGAAAAAGCGAATGAATACGGCATAGAATTATACATGTGTTTCATTGATTATACAAAGGCATTCGACTCCATCAATCAAAATACAATATGGCCGTCATTATTGGAACAAGGTGTACATCCAAAGTACATAAAAATAATCCAGAGCGTGTACACAAAATGCCGGGCAAAAGTACGTTTAGAGAAGGAAGGTGCGGAGTTCACTGTAAGCAGAGGTTTAAGACAAGGCGATCCAACCTCGCCAAAGATCTTTACGGCAGTCTTAGAAACTATATTTAGGAATCTAGAGTGGGGACGGAAAGGTCTAAGGATCGATGGTGAACGCCTGAGTCATTTGCGCTTCGCAGATGATATTGTCGTGTTCGCCGAAAGCGCATTGGACCTCGGTGACATGGTAACTGAATTGGCAAGGGAGAGTAAGAAAGCGGGCTTATCTCTAAATATATTAAAAACTAAAATCCTAACCAACGGAGATAAGAGAGCCATACAAATAGATGGTGAGAATATAGAGTACGTAAATGACTATGTATACCTCGGCCAGTCTGTCTCTTTCGATAATTGTACTGTCAAGGAAATACAAAGGAGAATCGCTATCGCTTGGAAAAGATATTGGAGCTTTAAAGAGGTTATGAAGAGCAAAGATATTAACGTAAGAATAAAAAAGAAACTTTACGAGATGGCTATTATGCCATGTTTGACGTACGGGTGTCAAACATGGTCATTGAGAAAGGAAGAGGAAGAGAAGCTCGCTATCTGCCAAAGGAAGATGGAACGTAGCATGTTGGGTTTAAGGCTCAAAGATAAGATAAGTAATAGAACGATTCGGAAGAAGACCAATATAATAGATATAAGGAAAAGAGTTAGAAGTTTGAAGTGGAAATGGGCTGGACATGTTTGCAGGTTAGATAGTACAAGATGGGCTAAAAAGATAACGGAGTGGATCCCAAGAAATAGAAAAAGGAAAAGAGGACGACAAAGAAAGAGGTGGCGTGATATCTTCCAGGAGAGATGTGGTCCGGACTGGATGCGTCAAGCTCGCGACCGAAAGCTTTGGAAGGATTTGGGGGAGGCCTACGCCATAGAGGCGACTTTTACGTGACTTTGTTCGAATGTTTAATTTAATTTAAGTAATAAGTAACTTTAATATACTTTTGACATTTTATTTTAATAATTCTTTCGACATTTATATTAATTGTTCTTATTAAAGGAATATGTATTAATTATAAGTAATGAATGAAATGTGTCAATTTGGATTGAAAACGTAATAGAAATAAAGGCTTTTTTATTTTATTTTATTTATTTTATTAAGTATATAATTTTGGATACCTACTCATAAAAAAATTTTTTTTTAAAGCAACTTGGCTAATACCAAGTTAAACTTGACTAAGTATTTACATTTTCAAATACTTACTCATTCCAGAATAGTGTAACTTTCAAGGTAGGTAATGTTAACTGTGTTAAAAACTAATTTTATTTCGTATGGAGATCCTGACATTTTCACATAGCGATGTTTGCGTCAAATTATACGAAATCTTACCACTGCTGGTAAAATATCCCAGATTTGTCGCAATGCGTCTCAAGCTTTCACTTGCGATATATATTAATCTTATATTACAACACTTAAAACAAACAGCTGTATCTTTTTATTATACGAGTCAATAAAAATACAGTTCAGTGTAACGAATCGCTGGAATCCCTTAGCGTGGGGTGTGTAAAATTTTATATTGTAATTTATTTTTATAGTCGTGGGGATCTTGACTCGTATATTCTCTGGGGATTGAAATAATCACGTGTTTAACTAATTTTAATAAGTAGTTCGTACTTCGTTATTTAGGCAGGGGTGTGGCGAAGCAAGCCTACATTTTTGTAAACCATACAATTTTTATTAATAAACAGTCATGCAAACATGTTATTAACATCGAAAACAAAGTTTTCATTTGTTTTATTCTTTGGTGAACTAAGACGTACACTTTCAACATAAATTCTTTCGTAGACACCGATCAACTCAATTTTACTTATGAGAATAGAACTGTCTTCAATGTTTTACTTTGTTTGATCAATGATAACTTAATCCTGACGACCTAAACCTTAAATTATTTATTATTGATTTAAAGATCACACTCTTACTTTCCTCGGATTTGAGATAGAGTGAAAAAATAGAATAGAATAATTTTTTATTCCAATAAACATTTACTAAAATGCTTTCGAATCGTCAAATAAATCTACTACAAAAAGGACAGAGATTTATAGCAGGACATATTTTTGTCTCTTTTTAACTCTGTCGCAATCCCAGAACGTTCTATAGTTTTCAGCCAAGAATCTATGAATAATACCAATCCAAGAAAATGTATTTGGGTAGGTGTGTATCCTATGTTCAACCTTTTGACTTGCAATCGAAAACGTTTTCATGAGATTAATGTAAGGCTTCAGTAACTTGATATTTGTAACTTTCAGCGCCGTTAGACTATACTTAGTTGGCGTTAATGAGAGACCATTAAGCTTACGTTGTGATTATGTCGTTGTTGGTTGTATCCTGTAGCGATTAAGTAATTCCTAACACAGATTTCTTCAAATATTAAGTGTCTTTTCACGTTCTTCTATGCGTTCGCATATCGTTATTGAATTGAGCTGATGCATAGCAAATAGCATGCATCCTGGGAACATTTTGTGGATACTGTTCATCCCGGAAAGAAGTTTTACTAGGAATGATTTCTTCGACATCAGCTAGTATAAATGTTCGAATACGGCGGCCAATCTCATTGGAGCCGAGCCAACTACTCAAGAGATATTTGTGTTCAAGTGTGTGTGCAAATACTGACACACTATTATTCCCTTACCCTCATACTCCCATGGAATGGCAATCCGATACAAGAGAAATCAGGCGTAGGGCCGACGGGTTTACGTTCTCTACGTGGCACGTATAACGGAATGCGGTATACTTTAACACTGCTAACTTCCTAAGGTATCTCTTGCATTATCTTCAGCCTGTTGCAGTTCACTGTAGGACTAAGGTTTCTTTTATGCACGCCCTTCGCTTCTGCTCTTCTTTCTAGCTGCCTTCACAAGTGTTGTCGCGCTATCCTGCCAACTTTTCCTGCCTGCTTTTGGATCCGTCATGCGTCAGCAACATAGAGCTCCACTATAGGCCATCATTCTTTGAGTGGTATTAGTTACCACGATTCGCTTTCTGATCTTCACATTGGAAACCTATGTAAGGGAGACAGGCGTGATATCGCTTTTTCCATTGCTCTCTTGGAGTGATATCTTGATGTTTAGATTAGGCACTTATTTAGAAATGGTCTAAGTTTAGTCGGTGTGTATTCTTTGTAAATATTAAGGTTATTTTTATAAGAACACCTATCATTTAAGTAATATTTGGCTCAATACTAGTAAAAAAAGGACTGAACAAATAGGTACCGTTCGACGATAGAGTCTGATATTATCGCGCTATCTTCAACAACGATTAGTTTTAACGGCACCGCAAAAGGCTTTTGCCAGTATTTATTATGCAAATTGGAACCAAGGGCTTAGTTGTTTTGTGTTTCATTTTATTAAAGCATACTTGTGCTTTATTTTATGAACGTTTTAAGAAAGACTTACTCTTTTTACGTCAGCTTTTTTAAAGAGAAGTTTCTTTCAACAGCGCACCATACAAACGAAGTTTGATTTTTATTTGAATACGACAATATTGCACGACATTTCTTTCTAAAGACATAGCATAAGCTATGAAGGCAATAATGCCTTCGTATGGTTATAACGTAGAATGCTATGTTATCAAAGATTACCTACTGTTAAACTACTACTTATATTGTGAAAGTATAGCGTTGTCTGAATATCGTTTAAATAATCGATTTATGTACGTACAGTTACGTAAGTTGAAGTAAGTTAACTTGAAAAGTTACACGAGTTTTGTAATAATCAGTCACAAAATAGGTATGAAAATACCTTTGGTGAAAATTTTATGATTTTGCATCTTTGTGTCAAACAAAGTACTTAGATCTATATAGTACAAACAGGTAACGTTAGCCTGAAAAATAACACGGAAGCATCACAACTCAGAAAATATAAAAAAGGACAATGCAATTCTTTTTCATTAAGTCATATGAAAAAAAACTTTTCATTGAATCACTTCGAGCTTTTCACAATCAAGGGAGTAAACAAAGCGACACGTTTCAAGTGCTCAGTTCCAAATGCCAATGGCAATACAGACTCGAGTCGGCAAATCGTGCAGAATAGCGGCATAATGGGGCGAATGCAGCTAGCTCCTCTGAAAAAGAAGCACTGGAGCCAATCAATCTACATTTACAATCGTATGACGAGAATGAGTATCGATCACGAGTCTCGACGCTTATATAACGTTGATTGGTCTTGATATTAGAAAAATCAAGCAGTGAGAGATTAATAATGGATAGGACTTGGGTCTCCTTTTTGTGGGTTTGATCTTAGACACTTTGAATTTTCGGAATTACCTGTTAGGCATAACGACAGTAACCTAGATTCAATGAAGTTATGAATTTTTCTCGTGAAATAGGATTCATGTATTATAAAAACCGTATTTATTTTTCTATTTTGAGATTGATATTTATTTTGACACTATAAAACTGTAAAATACAGCAATCCGCCATATTGGATTGAACACCAATCAGAGCGATACGTCACACACATCTTCAAACTTTGACAAACTACTATGAAAATAACATAGAAGTGACTTCACGACTCACGAACGACGCCATGACACCGTCGAGCATTTTCGCGTGAATTTGAAACTTAAAATGGAAATGGCAATTTTATCTTCCAAACCCAGAAACAGGATATTTTTTCGGAATATTAGAATCTTCCGAAAATTTTTCAAAATCATGATAATTATAAAATTATTTCATGCAGGCAGTTATGCACTCGCAGATCAAATGGACCCTGTTACGTAAAATGCACCCGAGAATAAACACGATTTTTAATGGCACAAACAACCGTATACATCCGCATAAAAACGTCGATACTTCAAGTAATTTTGGCACAACTCCAGAAAAAACGCTCCGAAATTGAAACAAATCCATTAACTTCGGGTTATAACGTCAAAAGTATTTCATCGCAGTGCAGAGGATCGTCAATCGAATCGTTACGGCGAATAGTTTAGAATGACTTCATTTGATATACGAGGAGGGTGACTTCAATAATGGATAGGAATACGTAGCCTAGCCTTTTTCTGTGTCCCTTTTCATATGAATAAAGTAGCAGTTTCCGGCGACTCTTTCTGCGCGTAATAAAGGCTTAAACATACACAGCATGTACCTACATCAAAGTGTACAACAAGCCTAGCAGTGCTGAACCAGACGGCTACCCCATTTCAAAACCTAGTAGGTAGGTAAGTGTGATTGACAAAATTTTACAGGAGACTAAAAAAACATGTTTTGTGGTTTTCAAGCATTGACAATGTGAGGGTTGCACTTCGTGTAAAAAAGTAAATAACTACCGATGACGTAATCGTTACCTAGACTCCCCTACCCCCCATGTCATCCAAAAGCAAAAAATAAGCAAAACAAAGACCCCCACCCCCCCATAGTGCTTACGTAATACTTGAACGGCCCCTTAGCGAATAAATAAATATATCCAATAATAGCTTTCAAAGTAGTTTATTTACGAAACATTAATTCATCAACAGATACTGAAGAGTTCAGAAGGGCTACCAGAGATATATTTTTTTGGTCTCCTGTAAAATTTTGACAATCACACTTACTACGTTTTGAAATAGAGCAGTCGCAGAGATTACTTAAAAAACGTAGATATAGGTTGCTAATGTCATACATTAGAATAAAGTAAATCTATAGTTATTATATTATATATTGGCTTTCTGTGTGAAAGTGTAACGATCGGATTTATTATTTTCATCTTAATTATTAAATTCATCTTACAATGCTATTTACAATGATTGAATACTTAATTGAAAAAAATTTAAGCTAATGGAATGACATGATTCAGCTATTTTATTCGTTGGACACGAATGTATGGACAATGTCTGGAAAGTAAGTTTCTTTTGCCAACTGTCTAGCCTTGGTCTGGCTTTTCAAAGCGACAAACAAGTGCTGGGCGTGGCTTAACCGGACCGAGCACATAGTGTGAGAATATACCTACATATCAACTCGCAATATATGTATTTTGCAAAATCAATAGTGTCATTCAATAGAATGACACTATTGATTTTGTGTTTAATTTTTAATTTAGAACTTCGAAGGAACTCATTATTTATAATTTCTAAATTGCCTCTGGTTTGGTCTGGTGGGAGGCTTTGGCTGTAGCTATTTACCACCCTACAGTCAAAGACGTGCCGCCAAGTGATTTAGCGTTTCGGTACGATGGCGTGTAGACACGAGAGAGAGATTAAGAGTATGGGTTGAATTTACACTGCCATACCCCTTCCAAGTTAGTCCGCTACCATCTTAAACAGCATCGTCACTTACCATCAGGTGAGATCGCAGACATTGCAGATCGAACGAAGTCGCTGATACCCGCGACTTTGTTCGCGTGGATTGATGTTTTTTTATTCTTGAGGGAACTCTTTAATTTTCCGGGATGAAAAGTAGCCTATGTCCTATTCCTGACCATAATCTATCTATCTATCTGTGTTAAATTTCAGCGAAATCGGTAAAAAACATACAAACTTACGCATTTATAATACGTAATAGGATTAGCGCTTGACTGCGATCTCACCTGATAGTAAGTTAAATACAGCCTATGATGGGGTGCGCTTGTTTAGAAGATGCCTATTCACTTTTGATTTAAAGATACTCAGTTATAGTCAGTTGGAATAACGGAAACCGGAAGGGCATTCCAAATTTTAGGAACAATAAAGTTGTTACTTCAAATTGTAATGTAATGTAATTGCGGTGTATGTTAGGAACAAGGAAGTAAAGCGCTTAGATAGTGCGTGATCATGATCACGCACTATCTAAGCGCTTTATTCCATGGAATTGACGAGATATAGCGGTGCAGCTTTTACGGTGATGCCAATCGCCACTCACTGCGTTGTGTATTACAATATTATTTTGAAAGAAAGAAGAAAGAAAGAAAAGGCTTTGAGACACATGCATGACACAGTTAAAGACAGTTAGACAAAACAAAAAAAAAAAGTGTGGTGTCAAAATGGACTGCATTCAGCATATTATGCTATGGTCTAGGTCTTCCGTGATATAATTCAAACGATTACAATTCTCCAATAAAAAAAGCGTAACTCAAATAATTGAATCAATAGTTCCCAACAAACACTCATAAGTATGAAATTGAATCGATAGCTAACCGGCATAACGGGCTGACGTCGCGTCGACTGGCGTGAAATTATCTCACCAATAGCTATCTCAGGACTAAGTGGCTTCCAACCTAGTGTTGAATAACTTATAACAAAATCGATCGCTAGTCTCACTACCAGCTAGCTAGGAAAATAACAAGTGAGCTGGAACTCTGTAATAATCGTAATGTCCTCCCGGCTGAATCTGGCCACAACGGCCAATCTCTACAGAGATGAGATGGTTATCCTATAAAAAAATACCTACTATTAGATTATATTATGTAGATTGTGCCAATTCGTATCCTATATTAACCGAGATCCAATAGTTTTGAATGCGATTTATATCATAGTTTATGCAACTAATGCCATTATACATTTGTCCAGCTCGGCAGCGCGTAAACAAACTGACAGCTTTATTATAGCGCACTGTTACAATGGCCTTACAATAAATATTGTTTTGGATTTAATTCTAAACATACTGTATCATTATATACAGTACTAGCTTTTGCCCCCGCGACTTCGTCCGCGTTGAATTAGGTTAATTTTCAAAAACTGTGACACACATACTTCTTTATTTTTAACTGAAAGCTCTAATACCAACTTTGATGGAAACAGCTTGAAAAATGACGGAGTTTCATATAAACTTCCATCCCCTATTTAAACCCCTTAGGGGTAGAATTTCCAATAATCCTTTCTTAGTGTGCGCCTACGTCATAAAAGGAACCAACTGTAAAAATTTCAAGTTTCTAACTTCAGTAGTTTAGGCTGTGCGTTGATATCTCAGTCAGTCAGTCAGTCAGTCAGGACTTTGAATTTTATATATATAGATGTTTCGTTTTATCTGATAGCTACGCGTTTTTGCTCATAAAATATATTTAGTTTATTGAAAAATATACGTACTGTCTTGTGATCTGGAACTGCTTTTTATGTCGGAAAAACAATGGATTCCATCGGGTTCAAACCTACCTATTAACTATGTAAGCATACCTACTACAACATTGTAAAACGCAGAGATGGAACGAAATAGATATTGAATTTGAATAAATGGATTGCTAAATCTTTGAACTTATACCTAAATCAAATTACGCCAAAATGAACCTAGATGTTTATTATTGAAATCGATGAAATATGACATTTTATTGTTCTGGTTCCTCATATTTATTTACTTCTATATGTATAGGTATTTTCATAAAATCATTTAAAATAGTAATTAAATTATTAATTAATTAATTACTAAAATAGTAATTTTTAGATGGCGTAACATCTAAAAGGCAATAACTCTAGCTGTTATTTTGATAAGTAAGTATGACGTTAGCAATCTAATTGTTAGTGCGTTCCACGGTAATTACTTTAGATGGAATATCGACAATCCCATCTAAAATAATTACCGTGGTACGTACCCGTATTATTTTATTACAATTATGTCATTACACCACGTATCAAGTCTAAAAAAAAAAGTTTCTGTGGTGGTGTCGTGTGGTGCGGGTTATTACGTTCCCTCAAATATGGTTGAGCGAAGCAATGGCTGGATCATGCGTCATGCTCGTGAACGGGTGCCACCAACGGGAATGGGTCTGCTTTTGCCTGCCTGTGTTAACATGTATTGGATTGTATTTATTTGTATTTGTATTGTATTTATTTTTACTTGTATTGTACTTAGGAAAATTTATCGTGGAAGCACTGAATACATAGCATAGTTTCAATAACAATTGTAAAATTTTTATTTTTTTGAAAAGAGCAACCGCCGAGTTTCTTGCTGGCTCTTCTCGGCAGGAAAGGCATTCCGAACCAGTGGTAGATTCATTGACGATTCAAAAGTGCTTGTAAAAGTTTATTTGAATAAAAAATATTTCTATTCTATTCTATTCTAAAATCTTTAGTTAGCAATCTCTATCTTTTTAGTAATCTCTGGTAACAGGTTTGTCATGTAGGTGTATGTGCTCGTACGGTAAACGTGTCTGATTTAATGTTATCATTCGCGCCACGATTTCCTTCACGTACTCCCAACCAGTTGTAATTCGACAGAATCAAATTAACGTGTCAGCTCGCTCGTTTTTCTTAAGAAACTTGTGTTTTAGCTCTCAGGGAACTTTGTTAATTTAATTTTGATTTTTTTCCCTGCCGCCAAGATGTTCCGCCTGACAGGAGTTTAGCTTTTTCATGGACTGCATGGAAGAGGATTATTAACAAAGTTAGCGTGCGGCTTACCTATAGGTACTTCACAATAGTCTATATTTTGAGGAGCACCGAGCATGTTCGGATGCACAACGATTTCTATAGTCTGTCCCGGGTTCATAACAGTAGGGTCGATTTTAACGAATTTTATATATGAATTGGCTCCGGTCTGGAACATACGTACATATAAACCTACTTTAGCTTTGCCATAGTGGCAATAAAAAAAACACTCCTTTCGGTTCAGAAATCCCGGAGAAATCAGTCGACAAACATAGAATTGAGAATCTCTTTCTTTTTTGGAAGTCTAAATACATAAAAGGAAAATGTGATTAACTGGCTGACTGATCTATTTATACACAGGTCAAGTCACTGGACAATTGGCATACTTACATATAGCTATTATGACGTAGGCATCCGCTAAAAGATTTTTAAAAATTCAACCCTAAAGGGGGTAAAATGGGCAGTGTGATCCACGGGCAAAAGCCAGTCGCTTAATAAATTGCTTTACATAAAAAAGAAAAAAAAGGCTTTTGAAAAAAAAAAATATTCATCGTTACTTTCGAGTGCAGAGTAACCCACCAATTTCATACGCTAACTTACACTCATTTAGCGTAAAATCTACAAAATTAGTGACGTAAAACGGTAGACGGTAGTTTCCGAAATAGTGTCTGCTCGGCAAGGGTTAATAGAGGGGGATGTCGTTAATTCAGCTCCTTTAAGAGGCGCGCGATATCGCGTCGAGTTACAGCAGTCTTGCGGAATTACCTGCCTGCGGTGAACTGGGCGAGCTTTTAACCTAATTAGTGGAGGAAAATGACTCTTGGACCTTGGTGACTGTGAAAAAATACACCCTGTTTGTAGGGTTGTAGCACCTGTGTAAATAACTGAACAGAAACGAAGCTTTATACAACGTGTGATAGAGGCTTAATGCCTCTGGAAAGTCTGGAAATGCTGTATTGAAACGGTCAAACTCCCAAAATTATCTAACTTGGGTTACACTTTTTATGTTTATGTTGGTATAATATTTTGTTATTAGATATTATAAAACATTATCTTAACAAAAGAAATTTGGTTAGAGACCTAGATTTTTCAAAAAAAGTTAAATGTCTTAGAAATTGGTCTAATATTAGCGGAGGAAATAGTCTAGAGGCTAACCTCGAATTATGACTTTTTACCTAGGGTCTAGACTATTCAGTTGGATGTGCAGCTGTTCTTAACGCACGAATATACTTTTAAACATCTGCAGAGCAACAGCCATAGTTTTTTCAAATGCCTAAATTTCAAAAGTCGCTCCGGCCTCATTTCTTCCTCACTAAAAGGTTCTGTCTATCTGTCTTTTTAGATAATTTTACACAGATAAATCGTTTAGACAAAAACGCTAAGATAGATTAAATTCCAGAGACGTTAATAGATCTCTTTTTTATCTTTTAATACTTTTAGTAGAGTAAGTATTGATTTTTTAGATTTTTTAAAACCACGCGAACAAAGTCGCGAGCTTCAGCGGGGTAGTTCAATGTATGCAAATAAAGCCGTTATAACAAACGGCCAATCGCTTCGACTATAGTAAATTAATCAATGAACAAGCACAATGATTTCACAATACAAGGCAATAAATTAATTATCCCCTATAATTGAAGTCATTACAATCAGAAAAACGTTAAAATGTACGGTCGCGTCATGCTGACCACACGCAAATTGCGAACAGTGAAATTAAACCCCGACCATAAGCTGCTCGGACCGCGATGCCTGGACTTATTTGCATTGCGGTTAGGGCCAGGACACATCACGACGTCACGGCGCCGTGCCGTGCCGTGCAGTCATTGAAATCAGAAAAAACTATAACTGCTTTTTCGTCTCCTGCTCAGTACATGCAAATTACGAACAGCGGAATAGAAACCTGGCCATAAGCATTTTTGGGTCGCGAATCGCGATGCTTAGACTGTTTGGCATTGCGGTTAGGGCCAGGACACATCACGACGTCACGGCGACGTGCCGTGCCGTGCAGTCATTGAAATCAGAAAAAACTATAACTGCTTTTTCGTCTCCTGCTCAGTACATGCAAATTACGAACAGCGGAATAGAACCCTGGCCATATGGCATGTTTGGGTCGCGAATCGCGATGCCTGGACTTATTTGCATTGCGGTTAGGGCCAGGATACATCACCACGTCACGGCGCCTTGCCGTGCAGTCATTACAATCAGAAAAACTATACCTGCTTTTTCGTAACATGCCCACCACATGCAAATTGCGAACAGTGAAATTAAACCCCGACCATAAGCTGCTCGGACCGCGATGCCTGGACTTATTTGCATTGCGGTTAGGGCCAGGACACATCATGACGTCACGGCGCCGTGCCGTGCCGTGCAGTCATTGAAATCAGAAAAACTATAACTGCTTTTTCGTCTCCTGCTCAGTACATGCAAATTACGAACAGCGGAATAGAAACCTGGCCATAAGCATGTTTGGGTCGCGAATCGCGATGCCTGGACTTATTTGCATTGCGGTTAGGGCCAGGACACATCACCACGTCACGGCGCCGTGCCGTGCAGTCATTACAATCACAAAAACTATACCTGCTTTTTCGTAACATGCCCACCACATGCAAAATGCGAACAGTGGGATAGAGCCCTGACCATAAGCTGCTCGGACCACGATGCCTGGACTTATTAGCATTGCAGTTAGGGCCAGGACACATTACCACGTCACGGCGCAATGCTGTGCAGCCATTACTATCGGAAAAACCTAAAAATGACTGTTTGCAACATCCTGGCCTCGCGCAAATCGCGCGAAGTAAGCAATTAAATCTAGACCTTAGCTGCTGGTTTGCAGATTTATTTGCATTGCGGTACCAGCAATCACATCACACCACATCACAGCGCTATGTCCTGTAAAGGCTGCAACAATGTGCGTGTCAGGCCGCATTGCATTCCGCCGCATCAAATGATAACTTTTAATATAAAAAATTAATTTAAAAAATTTTAATATACTTAAAAAAATATAATAGTAAAAAATTATACTAGACCAGGTACACTTAATTCTTGGAGCAAATTAGTTAGTGAGTGTGTCCCTTGCGTGTCCATGTTAATGTTGACAAATGACAACAAAATAAAAAAAAGGTTCGGTTTGCTAAAAATCAAACAAGATTAAAACATGTCGAAAAATTCGGACCACACGCATTTTGTGAAGTGTGCATTTATTGCTAAACCAGACCCGAAGTTCGACGCACTGAGCGAGTTTGACGCATTGCGGTTACATTGCACCCATAAATTGGGTTATTTTTACAATTTTATCAACAACTAGCTGACTCCTGCGACTTCGTCCGCGTGAAAAAAATTCAGAGTGACTTGCTCCTATCCGCGAGAAGTTATGTCCTCTATCTCTGATAATATTTACTTAGTAGATCTTCAATAAAATTGGACAAAATATTTGTAAAGTAAATTTACAACAAAAAAAGAATTATCGCGTGAGCTTTACTTGTGGTTACGTCGTATACAAGCATATTGCGTAAGTGTGATTCGTGACGTGCACTGTGACTTTATAAAGACAAAAACACCGCCTACCCTGGAAGGCTATCACAAACCATAAATATTACCTAATACCGGGTCAAATACGAAAAAAATATGCAAAAAACTTTATTTTTAGCTTGTCCATGTTTTATTTTAGCCCACAAATAGGGCGGTTCGTGTTGTTCTCTACCATCCCAGTTTTCAAGTCCGCCTTCGTTGTAAAAACGTGTCAAGTATACTCGTAATATTATGAAAAACATCAGACCTAGACGTTGCTTTGCCACAAATCAAAAAGTATGACGTCAGTGTGATGAAACATAGCGTAGATCCTTTACGCCCGTCATATTAACTCTTTGTGTTTTTCTCATTCCTTCCGCATTGAGTTGAATATTTTACGTTGGGGAACTTTGACGAAGTTTTCCGGAAACGCTAACTTAAGTAATATTATCAAGTATGCCTGAAAGTAGGTGGTCTGAATCTTTAATTGCCTTATTAAATCATGCGAAAACTGAATATAGTTTTAATTTAATCTATCTATATAAAATTCAAAGTCCTGACTGACTGACTGAGATATCAACGCACAGCCTAAACTACTGAAGTTCGAAACTTGAAATTTTTACAGTTGGTTTCTTTTATTAGAAAGGAAGGAAAGGATTATTGGAAATTCCACCCCTAAGGGGTTTAAATAGGGGATGGAAGTTTATATGAAACTCCGTCATTTTTCAAGCTGTTTCCATCAAAGTTGGTATTTGAGCTTTCAGTTAAAAATAAAGAAGTACGTGTGTCACAGTTTTTGAAAATTCCACCCCAAAATCTAATTCCACGCGGACGAAGTCGCGGGGGCAAAAGCTAGTCTATTCTAAATCTAAATAAAGTTGTGATAATACCAGCAAGTAACCCTAAACAATTCCGTTGCTATTTTACATCACATGTGGGAATTAAACTTTTGAAACTTGCATATTTTCTCAACGAACTAGGACAAGCTATCGATCTCAGTAAGGTTATTCTGCACTGAGGCTCGAACCTCGAAGCCACTTAATCTGAGATGTTGCACTTGCTGAGATAATTTCACGCCAGCCTACGTTACGACGGCATGTCGGTATGATATCAAATCAGCTTCATACCTAGGTTCGGTTGCAAACTATTCGTCCCTATCGACTTGCGACTTGTCGGGAATTATGGTTGGCATCTTGGATTCAATACCTAGTTACTGGGCATTGTCAGTGTGGATATTAGGCTTCTGTGGCTGCCATTTGTCTCTTTCATTCTTTCATTTTCCACAGTTTCTCGGTATTTTATTGACTTCCTTGACAGTAACTTTTTAATTGTCTTAGGCTCAGTTAGAGCTCAGAGAAAGCTATGCTCTTAGTAAATATTCGTATTTCTGCTGTCGGAGACGCACTGACGACTCGAGAGTGATTCTGTAAAAACAATGTCCTTTTTTTTTAAATTCGATGACAAGATAGCCCTTGACTGCGATCTCACCTGATGGTAAGTGAAGATACAGTATAAGATGGTAGCGGGCTAACTTGGAAGGGGTATAGCAGTGTAAATACAACCCATACCCCTAATCGGTTTCTACACGCCTCCCAGTTATAGGACCACAGCGCTCACCACTGCGCCAGGGAGGTCGTCAAAACTCCCTTAAACTAAGGCGGTAGTCTATAAGCAAATTGTGAAAAATTATAATCGTTCGTTATCACCATTATTAGCAGCTTCCCTGTCACTTTTGACAGCAATCAAAATGGCTTTGGTTAAATCAGGGCTGTAGGTAGAGTCGAATTTGAGGTAGGGCAGCATTGGCTACAGGTAGGACGGTAGTAAAAAAATTATCATAATTGATCTGCTCCGAAGCACGGGCTCCTAAATCAATCACCATGTGTGTACATTCAGTAGCTATTCGTAGACAAATAATTTCTGTGACAGAACATGATCATGAAGCATGGATCTAAGAACTAATAAATCCTCAATGATGAACAAGCGAAGAAGATGGTTGAACTTCCAGATTTGGATGTAGAAATGTAGAGATGTCTATGAACTAACTATGAACAAACAATTTAATTATAATATCTTAGGTTTTGGTATTTTTAAGGTAGGGCATTGCACCACAATGTTCCCCCTAGCTACGGCCGTGGGTTAAATTCATTCATTCATGTCATCAATAGCCAGTGGTATTTACGACAGCATGCAGAGTTCTACGTCAGTGTAAAAAGTAATAAATAAGTGATATAATCGGCCCCCAAATCATCTCGACCTTAATGTAGTCATTGAGACTTATTCAAGTGGGAAAAAGAGTAGCAGCGCGAAAGTTATATCAGATTATTTTTTCTTGTTTATTTTATTAACGGAGCGCGAAAAGCGATCGATACTGCTAGGTTATTCTGGTTAAGGTTGGAAGTTACTTAATCTGCGATGGTGCACTTGTTGAGATAATTTCACGCCAACCGACGCGATGTCAGGGCGGTATGCCGGTTTACTCTCAACCCTATTTCATGAGAGGGTATACCTACTTATCTAGCTCCAGTTGCGAACTATTCGTGCATCTCGAGTTACACTAGTTTAGCTTTCTTATCGGGAGTTTCGGAATGTTACCTTATAATAGTTAGGTATTTTGTTATTATTAGCTAGGAACTTGATTATTGACGATAGATACCGATTGAATTGATGCTGATTTTTCAAGATCATGTTCAAAAGTCTCTAGCATGGACTCTTATCTCAGCTGATGTGCTTTCCGGTGCGCGGTCGTCTCTCCAGCACATTGGGACGCCAACGGCCAAATAATTCCTCGAACAATTCATATCATAAACATTAAAAGCAGGTCGATCATGGATTCAATACATCAGGGGTGATTCAAATTTTCAATATTTATACTTGTTACATGTAGGACTACTAGGTGGACCGACGACATCAAACGAGTCGCAGGGAGCCGCTGGATTCAGGCGGCGCAAGACCGAGTCCTGTGGAGGTCCATGTCCTATGTCCTAGCAGTGGACGTCTATCGGTTGATGAAGAAGAAGAAGATATGTAGGACGCCGCAGAAAAGACGCAACGGCACCGCAGCGCGGTGTGACATCGCTCTTACGTCAGTCCTAGATTTTTGCTTTGCCACAAATCAAAATGTATGACGTAACATGATGTAACGCGAACCGGCAGCCTTTGTGCCGTCACATTAACTCTTTGTGTTATTCTCTCCACATCGGATAGAATATTTATGGTATGCGAACCTTTTTACGGAAATTCGCGAAAACGGGACGTGACTAAGATTTAACCAATTTGTTGTATCCCATTTCGTATGATAACTTTTTATACTTTCCATTTTTCTTTGGGATTTTCTTTTTAAATGTATGAAAGGAAAAGGTGATTGGCTGACTGACTGATCTATCAATTCACAGCTCAAACCACTGGATGGATCAGGCGGTTTGGCACACAGATATTTATTATGACGTAGGTATACGTTAACAAAGGATTTTTGGAAATTCAATTCCTAAGGGAGTAAAATAGTGGTTGGTGATAGCGTAGTGGTTATTAGGACTTCTATCTACTTTTCAAAGGTTTGAAAAAGATGAAGGCCATAGTCCACACTGGGCAAGTGCAGATTGGCAGACTTCACACATCTTTGAGAACTCTTAGCCATGCAGGTTTCCTCGCTTAACAATAAAATGCGCGTCGAATTGAGAATCTCCTCTTTTTGAAAATCGGTTCAAAAGATCATCACCCGGATGAAATTGCAGGCAACGTCAAGTTACGAAATAAAGCCACAAACAGACAACCTATTTATAATCCAAAATACATGCCATAAGGCGTTAATACACGTGAATGATTCCAAGCTACCAACAGATTTGCTAAGTCATTTTTCAACGCCCAGTGGATATAATTTCACCATCATTCAGTCATAGAAATATTTGTATTAGGTACACTGGACTTTCGTCCTTGGCGTCAACGCGTTGCGTAATACTCGTACATATTTCAGTAAGTCTCAAGGGCTTAGAGCTGTAAAATAGGCACTGAAATTCGTTTCAATATTAATTGCAAGGTCTTTCTTGATTATAGTCTCACTTACAAGTAATGTTCGTATAAATACGTAATTTTAGGTAGGCTTTGAAAATATATTAAGCGCAGAAGGAGGCGTTACTTTACGTAATTTCCATGATATACAAGGAAAAAAATCCTTTGTTCTAAGTCGCGAAACCATGAAAATTTGTATGGTAAATCGTGCCGCTTGCGCTATAGGTAGGCACACTGCTCTTTCAGTACCTAAAGCTCGTACCTAATAGAACAAGAATAGAACAGTTTATTGCACACAAGAGGAGAGAAAAAAGAATATATATTATTTAAAACTATGTATGCAAAAGGCGCGCTTGCAGTTGATAGAGATGGGTGGAGGTAACTGCTAAGGGCCTGTAGTAAAGTTGATGACGATGCAAAGGCGGCCTTATCGCCAACCATCGGCGAGAGGTGAGAAGTGAAAACTTTAACTAGTAACGCGTAAGGCTTTACTTTCTCGCCTTCGAACCACTATACTGTTTGCCGTTTTAAATCCTGTTATCCTATTAATCCTATCTTATTATATGCGAAACTTTGTATGTTTGTTACTCAATCACGTCACAACGACTGAATCGATTTGGCTGTCAGAATCAGAATCAGAATCAGAATTTATTTATTGCATTATACACATTTTTTGTAAGATGGTACAATAAATTATTAGTGACTTGTGTATTACCAATATAATGGTGTGCAATAATTATTAATGAACATTATAATAGTTTTAATATTACATTGCTGTTTGGCACAGAGATAGATTATATGCAAATAGGCAACTTTTATCACGGGAAATAAGAGAGTTCCCGCGGGAATCAAAACCTCAATCCACGTGAACGAAGTCGCGGGTATCAACTAGTTCTTTATAAAATAAACTAGCTTTACCCCGCGGCTTCGCTCACGTTAAGTTCGATTATTCCAACCCCTATTTTATCCCTTTAGGGGTTGAATTTTCAAAAATCCTTTCTTAGCGGACACCTACGTTATAATAGCTATCTACATGCAAAATTTCAGCTCGATCGGTCCAGTGGTTTCAGCTGTGCGTTGATAGATCAGTCAGTCAGTCAGTCAGTCAGTCACCTTTGTCTTTTATATATTTAGATAAATCCTACAAAACATCGCACAAAATTTTAAAATGTACACACGGTTTATTTCCCCGGCTCTCGAGTTTTTCTCAAGACGCTGCTCGTAGACGGTAGAACACGTGTCGAGCGTTTTTTGATATCCAAGCCCGAGGAATTTAGATCTCCCTCCGCTGACCATTTATTCGCCTGTGACAAAATAACAAAACAGCTTTATTTGTAGCTATGAAAGTAGGAAAGTTTAACGCCATTTTACATTTGTAGAACGTTCCTGACGTCGATATTATCGCTTTGGTAACATTGACGTTGATCCATGTTTGGTAAAGCGATTGATGGATCGAGTAGATTTTTAAGTATGGTTCCGATAAATTATACGTGTACCGTTTTTGCATTTTTGGTTAAATACTCTAAGGCTGAAATCTATCGACCGCACTCTCCCTCAGCTCAGACACAATTCGAATTCCTATACTTTACCAATTTTGATTTTCTCGATTCAGCTGTTTTGGGTTTTTAATTTTTTTTTGTTCTTAAACAACCCATTATACTAACAAAACAAAAATAAATTCAAATCGGTCAAGCCGTTTTTGAGTTAGCTAGACTAGAGTATAGCTAGACTAGACAAACATCAATCTTCAATCTAAATATATAAAAAGCAAAGGTGACTGACTGACTGATCGATCTATCAACGCACAGCTCTAACCACTGGACCGATCGAGCTGAAATTTGGTATGCAGGTAGCTGTTAGGACATAGACATCCGCTAAGAAAGGATTTTGGAAAATTTCAACCCCAAGAGGGTTAAATAGGGAGTTAAAAAATCGAACCTAACGTGAGCGAAGCCGCGGGTTAAAGCTAGTTTTTATTTATATATTAGACTTTACACGTATGACATTAGAATAACTAATTTATTGCTGCTACGCATTTCATGGGGCTGTGTAGTAATAATAAATAATCAGTTATAATCGTGTCGGAAATACATTCCAATTAAAGATTTGTATTCAAAGTTATTCCGAAAAAGTTCACCGTCTATTTTACTGAATGCACGCAATCCATTGGAGGGGTGTGTGTGTAGGGGGCAGGCACGGTTATTATTTATAATTTATACCCTCAATTAATACGTTTCGTTGAGTTTTCGATCTTTGACGACAAAAATCTAGAGGGAAAACACAACAAGCGCTACATATAGCGGAATCGAAAAAAATAGGTATCCTTTTAGATTACATCTATAAAAATAAGACAAACTAGCGGACGCCCGTGACTTCGTTCGCTTCTTCAATTCACAATCCACAGTTCTTAAATCTCCCACAGTTTAAGTGGGCACATCCCCTGCAGCTAGGGTTGCCAGGTCGCCAAACCTAATAGCCGGACAGACCAGCCAGTTTGGCCGGACATTTGGGTAAAAAAGCCGGACACCCTATATTATTGAGGATTTTGTCTCAGTATTAATAGGTACGACAAAAAAATTGTATGTAAAATCGCTAGGCCACGCTCGGCGCTCGCTTGTTTGCGAAATGTGAAAAGCCTAACAAAAGCCGGACAAGACGGACACCGTTTATTTTGGCCGGACACGCAATCAAAAAGCCTACCTATGTCCGGCTTTATCCGGACGCCTGGCAACGCTACCTGCAGCATTTGGATTGAGAAGTTGCGTCGTTAGGTACTTCCGATAACATCAGCTATCTACCAGTGAAAGTCCCGTCAAACGTTACGTCTTACGTTAGGTAAACTTCGCCAGAGTTCAATATCTATATATTCTCCAGGCTCCAGGTCCCTTTGTCCACAGCCGCAGTTATAGTTCTTTCAATTCACGAGGGCACGTGGTTCATGGTTGTGTGTGTGTCGTATCTGTCTAAGTGTGAGCGAGAGCTTGTTCGTGCCTGATCGCTCCCACCTAGGCTCATGATAGGCACGTACACTTACGCAATGTGCATGTACACGATGTACCCACAAGTAAAGCTCACGCGCCCTCGTGAATTACAAGAACTATAACAAAGTACAGCTAGGCAACTTCCAAGGCCAATAAATTCGTTAAAATTCAAAATTTTATTTTTTAAATCGATTTTTTTTAACATCACATTAGAGCAATGCCACATCGTACTTGTACTTCTACTGTAAGGTATTGCGTATTAACAAAAATGTTAATGTTAAGAATCTAAAGAAATCAGATGTCTTTTATATCTAAAAGAACATTATCAGATATGAGTTTCACAGAATCTTTCGTTTACTTAAAACACCATAAAAGTATAACTTTAACTTCTTTACATCTATCAAAACTCCTTTAAGTATTGCAAATGAGAAGTTAGTCCGGAGATTTTATTAAATTTCTGTAAGATAGAGATTTCTCGAACTTTTTATTGGCCTATTAATGTTCAGCTGAAGTAAGACTCGGCAGAACTGATATGTCTGAAAACTTTATACTCGAAGATAATATTATGAAAATGAATCAAGAGATCTTAACTTAAAGTGCTGTAATTTTTATTTGTTAAGAAAATACCTTGGAATACTTCCTCCACTCTTTTAAAGAACACGATTTTTATTGGTCTTTCTTTTAAGTAATACTGGGGTGAGAGAAATGTCTTGAGGACGACTTATTTCAAATTTTCGAAGATAAAACTCCCTTTTCGGAAGTCTCACAATAATACTTTTTAATATCAACGCACATATTTTTATTTATTTGCTAGATTACGATACCCTGCCGATTGAAATTCTAGAACCCAGTTCTATTCTAGTACCCAGTCAGGTACACTAGAATGTACAAGATCGTTTTGATTCTGTTTCCAATTCTCTATCTCTAGTAGAGCATGTAAAACCGTTAATCCTTATATCTTTCTCCAGTGGTGTTGGACTTCCATACAATCTAACTCTGAAAGTGAATAGAGTATAGTTGGTTGATGTCCGTGGTCATTCGTATGGTGGCCGATATTTGGCAAGGAGAGTCTTACAGTCTTTCATCACCCTAACTGACGTGATCAAAACTTCTGAATTTTTTGTCTGCTCCTTTCAGAAGAATCTGCTTTTTGAACCAGTAGTAGAGTCTTAACTTGCCACAAGTTAGCCTTCATAAATAATTCTGAATTTGAATTTGATATTATTGATATGACTAAGCCATCTTTAAAATTTTTCTCGGATAACGAACGCGATTTTTACTTTTCAATGAAGCTTCTATAAGTCACATTATCTAAAATTTTTGAACGTGTTTTTACATGTTCATCTATTTTCAGTTATTATCTATTTAATTTTGTCTTTAATATAACTATTCAAGAAACATCCGTACTGCCTGCGTAACTAAAAAAGTGATCCAATAACAGCTTTAGCGTTTAGTATCATTACAGATATCCGTATTTGTACAATAAACGTGGTAAGTAAATGTTTGTTTACTTACTGTTCACCAGAGGAAGTTAATTTCTCGTAGATTTACGCATAGAGGGCATCCGAGTCATGCACTATAAATGTTTATTTTATTGATTTTCACACGGCCCTAATACAATGCTTCTCGTAGTAGACTAACACCAAGCCAGAGTTACTTGGACAAAGTTCCAAATTCCTCGAATTAGATTGCCAGAGAGCAACTTTAACGTATTAATAATAATGAAAATACCCAACACCCCAATGTTCGAAAAAGTTTTTATTTTGATAAAGTTCTACTCTCGTTTTACGTGCTGCGGGAGTTAGAACTTCGTGTTGGTAGCTTTTTTTATTTTGCTATCGGTTTCGGTGTGCGTTTTATTTGATAGTAACGATTGATTAATTTATTTACCTGCTGCTGTAAACAGAAATCCAAGTTAAATTTTACCTACGAAAACTTATTTTTTAAAGATGTACTATAAAGTGCAATAACTCTCCCCAGACTCTACTTTATCAGAGTATCTCTAGTATTAACTTCAATTTACTCGCTTATTTAGTAATGCAACGTTTCTGCATCTTTTCTCTATATTTTTTTGATATTGTTAAATTGGCAGCGAATTCGAGTTCAAATAAAAAAAAACCTTTGTGATTTCAACCTGGCGTCGCCCTCGAGATGGAGCAAACGAATTTTTAATTGGTCCCCGGCAAAATATAAGCATTTCAAAAAGTTTTTTCTTACTTAATTCGACCCTGTAATTACGTAACGAATCCGATCCGGCAGCGAGTTCAGATTTTTTCTCCAAGAGGGGAAGTAATAGGAGATTTCGCAACGCATCGGCTTCGGATCCCTCCAGTAACAATCAGTGTCGTAATCACAACCTTACGACTCGTCGAGCATTACGCCCCCGAGATGTCGCTAACGAATTTTTAATAGGCCTTTCGGAAATATAAACAAAAGCCTGGCGGGCGGCCCCTTTAGAGTTTAATTGCTGGTTTAGGATATGCAGGCAGTTTTTTAACACGATTATGACGTCGCAGGGTCGTGGATTGGGGCGAGGAGGGCTGCGTCACGTGCGAGGTCCGCACTCCGCAGCCCGACGCATGCGAGACCGCGGGGCGCCGGCAGCGCAGGCGCGCGCTGCACCCCCCGGCCTCCCTCGCCCGTCAGTCTGCCGCCGGCCACCGCGCGCCCTGCCTGTTCGAAGCGCCGAGCCGCGCCGCGAGTGCTCCCTAACTCCAAGTGATGACGACTTGTGACTAGTGCAATGTTCGTGCTCCGTTGTGCCCTCGTCGCGGCCCTGATCGCCTCGGCCGCCGCCGCCTGGCAGGAGAACGTCCGCCCCAAAGTCTTCGCACAATTAGGTTAGTGACTCCCATGCCGTCAGATGCTAACACTAACGAGTCCCTATAACCTCCTGACAATTTGACAACTGTGCTTTCGCTGTAGAGCGGAAAAGCTCATGTTTATTTTGGTTCATGACATTGACACCACGCGTCTGAAAACTTTCAGTGTTTATGTTTGTGGTGTTTTGGACTTCATTGGACAGGATTGCAAGGAGAATTGGATCGCATCGAATAAGCACTCATAATTCAGTTGGTTAATATTAACTTTGATTACATTCACGATTTTGTTATGACAAGATTCTTTAAAGAAAAAATTGGGAAACTTGAATACTGGAGGATTGAATTTCTGATTTGGTTCCTATAAGAAAATATAATGAAACTTAGTATCCTTAAAACTGAAATGGAACCGTTGTTAGCCAATTGAAACTCCAACACGATATCGTCCACGTGATTTCAATTAGTCGATAAAATGGAGACTAGAGTCTCAAATTAGTAATGTTCTGTTACTGAACTGTAATATCAAGGAGTACATACGTATCATTCATCAAGTCGGTTACAACGAAGTTGTTTCGACTATCATAACGTTGGGCAGCCTGAATAATAGTAACGTTGCCGAAACTACGCCGTGTGGCACTCCAATAACGAGTCACAGTCACGCAATAGTTCATCCTATGGTAATAAAGGCAGAGTGCACAACTAAATAGAGGCATTGTTTTATTGTGCAGTCTGCAATGCGGGGGACAGCCACGTGGCACTCATTAGTGCAGCACAAAGCGAAGCAGTTTGTCCTGCGTTTTGCAATGTTATGCCCGGATTAGCGATGCAATGTTTAACGGACTGGATGAAACTTTGTCTAACTTCTGCATTTGATGAGAACGCGTTGTTGTATCGTTTGAATAGAACTGTACACTCACTGGTGGATGAGAAAGTTCGTCGTGGTTGGTTGGAAGCCGGTTATTTAAGGGTAGAACCTTTTGCGAATATTAAATGTGGCTTTCTTTGTAAATGGCGAGGTTTTCACCAAAGTAGATGTAGAGACCATGATTATCATGCTGGTAATCAACGTTACAAAATAATGCAAAGGTTTAAGATATTTCGAACGTTGTACCTACTTAATTTTGAGACTGGCATGTGATCATGAAAAATTGCAAAAATGATGACGATAATATTGACTTCTCAAAAATGATCAGAATAGAGATGCTTAAAATAATTATCCTAATCAATGAATACTTTCTTGAAATAAAAAGAAACTTTCTTCTAGATAATTTCATCTACGACTTGTTATGAATAGTTAGTTTATTGAAGTCATTAAACCCATTTCAGTTTGAAACTGTTTATCATATCACGCCAAATGCGATGACAAAACATTGCCTTCCTTACACAATGATATTACTGTTGTCTGTACAGCGATCAATTAAAGAAGTCTGAATTGGCATCCATGACGTCACTGGTCTAGACGACTTCGTCGGACGCATATCCGTCCATTGTATCCGGTAGTTTTGTTTGCCTTTAGAATTCAATATTAATGGTTCAATATTAATGATCCGGTATTATAATATAAACATTATACAAATAGCTTGGTGCAAACACGTATTATTTGATATAAGGTTACATCTAATTTATAATAGAGCATCCATCTATTAAATAATAGCCGTATCTTAATTGCAACAATGCATTTCAGTCGATTACACTTGTACAAATATTAGTTACTGATTTTGCTGATTCGAATTTAGCTGTTGTCTTTATTTCCGTGCAGTAGCATGTTAAGCCATAGGTTCGGTTAAAAACGTCTGATAATTTCGTTAAGGAATAACGGAATTGTGGAAATAAAATTTATAACCTGGCTGCTCCTTAAAGGTGGAGATCAGATTTCAATCGGTCCCTGTAAAAACTTGAAGCGTGTCACTAACTCTATAAAATTATGAGGAAATCCTGATTGAAATTTGAAATATCTACACTTACAAGAACGAAAGCTAAGTCCTTAAAAACGGGTAAAACATTGTCAACTGTTATAATGCTGCAAATGATCATAGATGGTGATAATCGCCACTCAATTGCCTGGCTTTGCACTATTTTTTATAATTCATATATATAATAGTCGTACAGGAACACATTGAATTGAAACTAAAATAATAGTTGATTAAGTTACAATTGTTAAGTTAATCACACCAAACCCCTTCATTAAAGTACTCTCAAGTGACAATTATGATACAGTTGCGTAACTAAGTAAATTAATTGCAATTGAAAGTCAATAAGCTGAAATGAAGGCAGAGATGACGGAGCGGAGTTAATTACACCGCCATAGTACTGTTTGATGTTCGGACAGTCGTAGTGCCCGTGTCAACACCTCTCGCGTAATGTGATCCACCAATTTGGACCAGTATCCTAGGAGATGGCGGTGAGGGGATGCTTTATAATCGCTAAAAGTTTATTCAGTTCTTTTGCGTTACTTGAGAATGACAAACTAGACTTAAAATCTGCTCGGTACTCAAGTGTTATAAAACCAATAGCTCACTTGGCATACCTAAATCGCCTGTCATTCTAGATTGTAACTCTTAATCGATAATACCAGTCGGAGGTGGTTTGATTTTAAAATTTTTAATTAAGTTACTATTAATTCTGGAGAACACTTAATAGTATCTCTCTATTTAATCCCGGAAATATAGTCTGCGAATCCGTTTTCATTCTCGTCAAGCTCCAACCATACACCTTTCTGTTTTCAACTTTAATCGAGCACCTGCGCAAAATTTTCTGTGGCCTCTCGGTCTACAGCGTTATCCACCAATTCAAACCTGAGGGTTAACGCTGACCGCATAGCGTGGTTTAATATACGCACGATCAAAGGTCTCTATGGAAATCAGAAGATATTACGTTCCGCCCTTATTACTTCGTTATTTCTATTCATATTTGCTATAATTTCTACATTTTGAAATGTTTCGGTTTACTTATTTTGAAATTGTTTATCGTATTTATCTTCTCGTCGTACTGCTCCCAGATATATTTTAATTTTTCTGTCTGGTACTTTTCAAACATTTGCGATGACACTTAAGTTAGTTGGCTTATATTATGTTAATGCAAACTGAAGTGTTAACCAATATTACCTGCATACTGAATACATAATTAAGCAGGCGTTTTAGTTTTAGAAGGACATAAACATTAATTAGTATTCATGATGCTAGTTAGCCTAGTCGTGATGATACAGGACACATAATCGCTTTTATTAGAAAATAAAACGGTACTATAACTTTAAAAAGTACAGTCATAACCATAGCAGATAGAACTGTATCCAAAAGCTTGGCTCCATTACCATATTCTATAGTCTATAGCTATATTAAAACCAAGCTGACTCATAAGTGAGCCTACGTTTCTTGGGTCACGGCATAATGACGGGCTGACAATTCCTATCCTAACTTGTAGGTGTTTCATCTCTTTGATATCTATCTAATTATACCTACATTAGTAGGTAACATCTTTTGATGTTAAGCTGTTTTTAACTGTTAGAAAAGGAACAAAAAAACTTAGAAAGTTCTAAAAACGATAACTTTTAACGGAAAATCTTTCCAATATACGGTACCTTACAAGTCATTTGCAACCCACTTCCTTTTATGAGCGTCTTTTGGTTTTATTTTTGGTCCTTATTTACACATTATTATGAGTTAGACGGAAATATCTACGTCTTAGAAGTTATAAACTCAATCGTAGTCAGTAAATAAAATCAGATAGACAGACAAGTGAAAATTCAAACAAGTAGACTTGGAGACCTCTTTTTGCTCGATCAAAAATACCCTCCAGGCCAGGAACTACAATTATTATTATCATTATGGCCGCGGCTTAGTAGATAGCGGTTGCAATCTAACTAACCTAATTTGTAGGTAATGTAACTGCACTTTGTGTCCGTAGACAACTGATATAGTTATTATTCTCAGAGTACATCGCGAGGGAATTGGTTCAATTTGTGTAAATTGTATACAAAATGTGAAACTAGAGCTGCACATGTAGTATTGAGGGAATGCAATAACTCTCGAAGTTCTTCAAAGGAAATAGAGGAGTGCTGTAACTGTTTCAAATGTGATAAAATCTAACGCATTGTGAAAGTATATCGAACTATAATTGTGTGCTTTATTGTTATTGTAAAGTGCATTTATTGTTGGGACCGGTTCATGAAGTGGGATGAGTGTTGAATTAAACTGGATGCTGACCGGAATTTCTTCCAGTGCAGTGTAGGATGATTCATTAAAGTGCAAGATTGAGATAGGTTAGTATTGAGGCGTTACCTAAATGTGGGTTATATCTTGCGTTTGGATGGTTTTGGTCTTTAGATATTAAGGAGTTATATATTAAGGAATTATATCAATCTTTAGTATAAGAAATGTCACTATTGGTAAATACCACAACATACGTAGTATTTTATACGTGGTATAAGTCAAGTTCATCAAATTAAAACAATACCTAAATCACGAGGCTACTAGGAGGATATACGAGGCTATAAGTATATTTAAGCTCAAATAATAACAAATAAGTAACAAAAAATATGAACACAATTCTCTAAAACACGTTTTATGGACTGTACAGATTTAAACAGGTGCCTGATGCCGCCGTCTGAGGTTCAATTTCAAACGGTTTATGGTGTTGCATTATGGTTTCCGACACCCCCTTTTATACTTTAACTGCTTGGATTATAGAACGTTTAAGTGGGCCCATAAAATAACTGTTCACTACCTGAAGAAGAAATAAATTACTTAACAGGATAATGCTTTTATATCCCCGGAATGTTTTGTACGTGTCGCGTTTTGCCTTATGGGTATTTATTGGGTCATTCGTCAGGAACCAATACCCAAGGGTGGTGTTATGTGGTCGGGGTGCATAATACTGCTGTGACGCGATGTTGTTTATGATTGGACTCTCCTGAACAATTTATTAACGTTTCGATGCGGTCCATGGGGGACGTAGGTTGTCTCAAATGACATAATAAATTATATCTATCGTCAATATCCTCCTAAAGAAATCAAAAGGGACGTAGGAAATTTTTCATTGCTCACAGAAGTCCTCCCAAAATTCCATCCGTTGTCTTTGTTTCTGTACGGTCCACAGGGAAAATCCATCTATATAGCTTTATTATGCTTTTCCACAACAGTCTCCAACAATTCCAGTCCTAGTTGTGGTATTGTATGTATATCTCCTGTTTTTGATTTTTTGGCCTATCCGTTATGTGTAAAGTGGGTCGAATCGTTCGTAACATTGCCCGCAACGATAACCGCTAATCGAAAAGGACAAAAGTTCAAACATCCATCGACAATGGCTTGCGTCGAACGGAATGTAATTTGGGAACAAAACAAAATCAGTTCAATACCGATGCAACACGGTGAAAAGTCGCCTGTTGTTTATTTTGCGGTTGAAAGAGTAGATGTCGACCTTAAGTGCGCGCAGTAAGTCGGGTTTCGGGTTTTGATGAGCTTATACTGAATGAGTTTAACGAAGAGCATGACACGCACGTGCGTGCGGCATTCACTGTCGCGGTCGAGAGGGGAGGGGGGAAACAGGATGGCGCCGCCTTGCGGGAGAGAGACAAGTCAGCTTTATATCGATGCGATATATCTTGGTACACCTACCATCTCTGATCCGTGTGGGAGGTATGCCTTGAATAATTTTTAGGATTCCGTACAAAAATGATAAAAAATAACTTTGATTCTTTGTTTTTGACTTCGTTTGACTGTTAAACTTATCGCTAATAATTGTTTATTTCGGTATTTACTAAAAGAAAATCTCGCTTGAATTCGAAAACTTTACAAATTAAATTAAAAAAAATATTGCATCATTGTGAAAGGGGTCGATAATGTAAAGTGGGGTTACCAGATTACATGGCTTTATGTGGGATGTCATATGAAAGAGCTTCGATTGCACATTTTCAAATTGGTTTTGATTCTCTTTTAAGCGGCATAGTTTTAGACTTATCATGAAAAACATACCCCTGACCAGTCCTCCTGTCTCTCCTAGTTTATTATGCAAAAATCTGTAATACAGTTTGGGTTTTACGTAAATAATTACAGTACACGCAACATTAACTTTTGATTCTGCCTAGTACTGTATTTTTGTAAAATCAGCAAGAGCCAAGAATCCTTTACAAACCAAAACTCCTAAACAAATTGTGTCTGGTTTTGAGGCAGGAATAATTTAATCAAATAACTATATAGACATGTATACCTATTTTTCATTCCTACGGAACCCTTAGTGGGCGGATCTGTCTCGCATTTGACTGGTTCTATTTTAAAATACATAAATGATAAATTCTGATCAGTATTCTAAAGATGTTTGATTGTGACCAGTTAGAATTTTTTCAAGAATAATTTCTAGTTCAAGTTTATTTGTGTGTTATCCATCAATTCCATTGTTATTGTATTCTATGAATACCAAATCAAACTGCTTATTATTATGCAATCGTACACAACTGTTATGCTTCAATGCTGTATTTCTTTACGGGAATTTTCGTGCACAACTTTTTTGGATACGTTGTTGAAGATTGGTCGTAATTCGTATATGTTGTAACATTTTTTACGATATTGCTTCTCGTTTCAAACAAGAATTGTGGTTTGAATGAAGCAAATAGCAGTTGTTTTATTTAAATTTCGCCTTTTAACAATATAGATGGAGCAATGTAATAAAGGTGGTCGATATTTTCGTTCAACCCTTACTGACGACGACGCAAATATTGGTAATGGAAATATTTGTTGAAATACTCGAGGCCAGAGAGTTATTATATTACTAGAGCTACTGATGTACCGAAAAATGGCGTCAACCGGACTAGATTTACAAGGGTCACCAATGAAGCTTTTTGTTGTCCTGTATTAGACCTGTTTTTACTCTGTTAACGGTACATTGTCATATGACGCAACCTAAATGTATTTCAAAAATAAAGTATATAGATACCTATATGTTTATTTAGAAGTATTTAGTAGTTAACTCATTAGCTACAAACCAATAACTTAATGAATGGTTAACTACTCTCTTAAGGGTTGTTGCATGTCAAGCAGTTGAAATAAAGTTACCGTTAAAGTGAATTTTGCTCATCAAGAAACAAGCAAAATGCGTTGCATACGTATTTCACCATGGTTAAAAACAAACATTAACAAAATTTTATAAAAAGCAAAGGAACACTAACTCGTGCAACTCAAAATTGGCCCTTTCTGGTGGACGGAAACATTCATGGTTAGTTAAGTGTAACATTGTTCTTTATTGTTATTAACAGTTTAACGACGTAGGTAGAAGTAATCTCATGGAGAGTGTTGTGCGTTGAAATAACTACGGGTATAGATTTAATAAGCTACCATCCCCCTTTCAAACTAGCGCACTTCCATCTTAGACCGTCTCAAAATCGGGGGTCCTTTTTTGTGATTTATGTATGAGATTCGCTCCTCCTGGTCTATTAAACTCAATGCCCGAGGCTTTTGCAGAGGAAAGCTTTTTTGTGAGACAACTGCGAGTGTGTCTAGGCCATTGTGATGCAGTTTTTAAATCCGGATTAAAAGGAAGCTCATAATAAGCTCGATGCGGGGTTGTTACGTTGGGAGCTGGGACATCGTTTGTATCAACTCTTCTGTACCGTTCTGCTATTGTGCTGAATAAAAACATTGTTGAATTGCACAATTTGAAATTGTAATCCACATTATTTGCTTTTGCATACGGAAATGAAAACACAAAGGGCACAGTTAAAGTATTGTAGTAACTACACAAAAAATCATTTAGTCCCTGCAATCGTTTCCTTTATCTCATTATCTAATTGAGAAACTGACAAACTCTACGTTTATCAACGTATACACCAAAAACTGCTGTGTTTAAAGATTTGAGATTTTGCTTTGTAACGTAGGCTCCATTCCCACTTAGAAAAGATTCTGAGCATGCTCTCATAATCAAGGTTAGTTGAACGGTTGAACCGTGAAAAGGTAACAGACAGACACTTTCGCATTAATTTATTATTAGTGTCTATTTACATATGAAAAGCTTTAGTACCTAGTACTGAATACCTGAAGGTTAGATTCGCCATTAAAAACTTCAATCACAGAGTTCTAAACATTCTGCGGACTCGACTTTCTTTACATACCAACATACTTAACACCGACAAAACCTTCATTTGAAAAGGCACCGATGAATAGCGAAGAGTCAATGGGTCGTAAGAAATGGGCCAGTCAGTACTCACACAAGTGAAATGCACTTTAAACCAGCTTACCAAGAGCTTTCTCGGGCATAGTGGTATACCGTTTTTGCTTAAGCCAGGTGGCATGTGATGAGTGGGTTGTGGTTTTATAATATTTTCTCCATTGTTTTTCTCGATGGAGTCACTTCTAAACTGCTCTGTAATTTTGCGCGTAATTTCATGAACAATGGGATCTTACTTGAGCACGGGAGAATTTAAATGGTAGATATTTTTAATACGTTTCTATTTAATAGGTTTTAGTAGTGGTGTGCGACTTTAAGATCCAGTATGAAAAGCTGCAACCAAAAATCAGTACAGACCTACTTGCTTTATCAGTCTACTAGTACCGTTACCTAATAATAATAAGGGAAAATATTTCCAACAAAGTTAAGAAGTGTATACCTACATAGTTTGTATAGTGACTAAAAGAAAACAATCTAAATATGGATTTGAACTAATTTGTCAATCAATCTTATATGCCCATTATAAGACATATAAAAAAATAGATATTGTCAATTCAAATTGAACTGTGCTTGGATCAACCATTTTCAAGAAGTCCTATTGTAATTTCAAACTTTTTAGACATACATAGATGACACGGCTGCCACTGTGGAAATCGATATTAACGTAACCTGTGAAATAACAACAGCTGATGTAAATTTGTACACGATAGTAAAGTCACTGCTCTCTCTGAATTTGCAGGGGAGGTCTTTGTTACGGTGGCGATTGGTTCCATTAATAAGGCAGGTGGTCGCACAATGTACGCTCCAACAATGGTATGCTGAGGGTGGGGTATCGCGTGCTCTCTCTATTGAAAAGCATTTCTCTCTACTTCTTTGAATTAATATTTATTTTCGACTTTGCTGCGAGCTATTTTAATGTGTATTACGTTGGCATCGATTAAGTAGCACCATATGGTCAAATGGAGTCATGGTTATGTTCTGATTGCAAAAATGACGGTAAACGATTGCGTTTGAGGTATAAATTTAGTTTTTACTTTCGATATCTTTATGGTATGAAGGTTGTCAGCTGACGTTACAACTTTGCAAGAAATTCTAATAGGAATTTCCTTTCAAACTGTTTAAAAGAAAACTCTAGGAAAGTGAGAAAAGATAATCGCATCGTATGTCACAAGATGATCCAGATGAGGTGCATATAGTGCATTATTCAATTGTCTTCAGCAGCAAGATTCGGTCACATGAGGTATTGCGAAGAATTTCTTATGATATTAGCATTAGTCCTCGCTACCGATCGTTATGATTTACATTCTACACTAAAGCGCTTCTGAAAGAAAGAGTCAGATTTGGCTGACACCTTCTTTGATCAGGTTCTTAACCTTGTGGCGGTGCTGGTGGCTCTTTTGGGTTATGTGGATTTTGCAGCTTTGTGTAACCTTTATAACACGTATGGAACCTTTTTATTATATGAATATTTTACTTTGACTGCTCGTCGTCAACCTATAGGCGTCTACAGTTGGACAGGGGTCTCTTGTAAGGACTTTTACATAGCGTCATCACATAGTGTCGCTTTTATTCAGCGTCTGTCTGCATCTCATTTGAATTCTTCAGTTCTATAAAAGGCCAGAAAGGTTTTTTGTACTAGGTATGTGTTCTGACCATTGTCACCTTTACGAATTTCACGACAAAAGTTCAAAATTTGAGAAAATCGAGGCTATTGAATGGTTCATAGACAACTTTCCTTGGAATACTATTGCTTATGTACACAATAGGTATGCACGTCTCCTACATTCAACTAGCGTACATTCGTGTTCTATTGTTAAATGTTCTATTGGGTCATATCTGAGTCGGTCGATAAACTTATTACCTACCTCTTTCCTAAACGACTCTATTGAGACATGTTTATGTGTCTTGCCAGTTGCCACATCTGTATGGACATCTGTTTGTGTGAATGAGATACAGTATCTATTAGGTATTATTTGCGTTCATATTTTTAACTTTATCCCCATATTTGATAGAATTACGACGGGAACGACTGAGCTGTAGTTTCATATTCTTGAAAGTATTCCTGTGATGTTTCCGCTAACTTGGCCAATAAAATGGAAGGAAACATTATTGCAAGTGTAAGAGTTAAGTATAGTGCCCTAAAAATAAACACGCCGTCCCTTTCTACTCTTGAACTTGACTTCGGGTTCAATAACCCGTGCGCTCGATGATAAATTATATTTTGTTCCCAATTGTAGTTTTAACTTTTGATCCATTCAATGTTTTTATCATTGTTATTGTAAGATAAAAGTCAGTAAGACTTTTATCTTAACGAATGTTTTGGTCAATCTAATTGATTGCGTAACTGTTATTTATATTTGCTTTCACTTTAAAATGTTCTTCAGGTTCTTCATTACTTTTGTGAAACGAAACTTTACATTTAGTTGTGTTTTTTTCTAATTAACAAACTGAGATTAATTTTTTGAGAACGCAATGATTCAGAGGATAAATTGAAAGGAGGTGGGTTGATAAGGCAACAAAATCCGCCCCTCATACACTCGAAAAAAAAAGTTCCAGATTTCGACAAATTGTAAATGTATTTATATACTTGAAGATATAAACTTTATTTTAATATAAAGTTTAGGTGATAAAAAAAATAGTAAGTTACAGAAAATATTAACCAAAAAGAGAGTGTTTCTGGTACTTTTCTTACATTTTCATACATTTTAGTCGTTTTTTAAGCTTTGATTTAATATTTTAGAATGAGGCGCTCCATGAACCATGGTAAACGTAACTGATAATGATGCTCCTTTTTATAAGCTTTTATATGAGTATTAATTTATTTTGGTTCATAGAGCGCCTCATTCTAAAATATTAAATCAAAGCTTAAAAAACGACTAAAATGTATGAAAATGTAAGAAAAGTAAAAGAAACACTCTCTTTTTGGGTAATATTTTCTGTAACTTACTATTTTTTTTATCACCTAAACTTTATATTAAAATAAAGTTTATATCTTCAAGTATATAAATACATTTACAATTTGTCGGAATCTGGAACTTTTTTTTTCGAGTGTATGAGGGGCGGATTTTGGGCCTTATCAACCCACCTCCTTTGGATTTGGAAAAAATATAAATAGTTTTGACCTTTTCAGCAATAGATAGGAAACGCCTTAAAGCAATGAGAAATGATGATATTGTATATCCGGGGATATAATATGTACAGCAAAAGATTTGTGGCACGACTGAGGCAACGATAACTTTTTTAGGTGTCAAAATAATACATCAGTTATTAATTAGACGAAAGTGTTACAAGTAATATCTAAGCAGACAGATGATTACAATGAGTTATTTCCCCTAGTACAACTGATTAGCTTAACCGTTGATATTATTGTTAGTGATTTTAGTTTAGGATGTAATGTTGTAGAACTTTATCTTATAACTCAAAGCAACGCTTGAGATAATAAACTGCCAGGTGCTTTCGATGTCACGCATAATGACTGATACGCGCTCACCGAAACAGATTTCGGTAATAAAATTGCCATTTGTGGCGTACGAAAACATTTTTATACGCTTATTAAGTTACACACGGTCAAAAACACAACGTTTATGGTAAATAGGATAATAACTCATTCTGTAACGTTGATATTGTCTTTTACTAGGTAGCCCCATTCTGCGTAACCATTAAGGGGAACAAAACGCTTTCTTATGAGTTTTGTCATATTGTCTTTTTACTGTGTATTATGTTTTTTTATATCTAATCATAAATAGCCTGCCTATGGAATAATAGGAATTAAGAATAATTCTAATTGGAATCTTTTTTAAAAATCTAAATGATAAAATGGTACGGCATCATTGCCACAGAACACCTTATGTTGCTTGTATCCACTGGTTTGACTCGTTCGTCGAGTGACATTTAAATGAAGAATCAATTTTCTGACAATTTGTATAGAAAAGCCAAAATATCTATACGCTCGGAGAAGATTTATTTTACGTTAGTGAAATCAACCCTTAGTGGTGGGTCTGTCAACACTGAATATCCGGTGTGAGGCAGCCATCCCAACACGTTAGGACTCAAACAATGATAATGCCCTTGATACTTCAGTTTCGCGACTCGCTGAAATGCTTATTAGTAGGTATGTTAATTTCTGATTGAATCCAACCCAATGAAACTTTGTAGACACGGTGTGAAAATCAAAATCTAGGTTTTAAGATTTACGTAAAAACAAAGAAGTAACACGCTCTCAAAGAATTGTATTTAAATCCAGTTAACATGCTCGACAAAGTTTCAGCGAAATGTGAGTGTGTGGTATCTACTGGTCTTTGTAAATTTCCAGGTGAAATTACAGACAGTTGCTAAGGTTATTTAGACGATCGATACCTCCAGTTTCGGATTAGGTTCGAGTAATTGAAGCAATCGGATCCGGTACAGAAATAGAAGAGCCCGGTTCAAAGTAATGCACCGAATATTTTAAAGGAAGGTGGATGTACGACGCCTACGTATCCAAATCAATTTGCTGCTCGTGGTATGAATCTGAATAAATAAAAGGAAAATGTAACTGACTGACTGGTCTATCAACGCACAGCTTAAATCACTGGACGGATCGAGCTGAAATTAGGCAGTATGACGTAGGCATCCGCTAAGGAAGAATTTTTGAAAATTCAACCCCTCAAGGGGTAAAATATGAGTTTGAAAAATCGAACTTAACGTGAGCGAAGCCACGGGCTAAGGCTAGTAAAATAGTACGGTGATAATGCGCTTTCTTATAATATGAGACCCATGGTTAACGACTTGAGGTTTTAAGAAAAGAAATAATTATTTTATTTTGTTTATTTTATCTTTATTTTGATGTTTGACAGTAGGTACCTACTGTTAACTAAAGTAGGTACGGTTTGAAATATGAATTCCATAGCTATAAGTTTAAACATGGAAAACTTAATATTACTCTTAAGAATTATAGTAGTAACATCATAATAATAACCTACGTAAAATACTTCGCAGTAAATTTAATCCTGGGTTGGTGCAGAATTTTAAAAATACGCTAAAATTATATCCCAGACTGCAGGTTGCGTTAAACATCGTTAGTTTTTGCTTTGTGCATCAAAAGCGTGGTTTCCTCGCCAAAAGTACTTTAGTAAATATGTTCACAAGCTCTTTTACTATAATTTACCGTCTAGCTTTGCGAATTTTGCATCATTTATTAATCGGATACCTATTAGTAGACCTTGCTTCCATCTACTAAAAGTAGTTTTATTTCTTCTGTAGATAGAGAGATATTATCTAGATAGATTTTAACTATTGCAACAACTAGTAAGAAACAAGACTTTTCTTCAGTCTACATTAGTAGATTAATGCTTTAGATAGATACAGATATAATGTATATTGGACATAATTATGTATAAACTACATACTGGAATGCTTTGAGAAGTGGAAAAGAACACCCTTAAAGTGTCGTCGTTATTTACGACACAACTCCTTCTTAGAGTGTATCTTCTAATAAAGGTTAGCGATCATTCTGTAAATCTCAACTATGTATTAACATTGTCCCTCTGAATAAGTTCGGGTATTTTTAATCATTACCTTCATCATCATCAGGCGAAATGCATCCACTCTTGGACACAGGTGCCAATGTTGCTTATCATCGGCCTTCCGCATCCAATCGATGCCTGCAACTTTGCGCTTTTAGTACTTAGTCATTAATGTTGGAGTTCGTGCGAAATCAGTCCTCCCAATCGAATTAATCGCCACAATTCGATTGAAAACCACAACTAACGGTGTCCATTGTGGATCAATAATGGGGCAAGTCCTCAAAAGGCAACGACCCGTGATGAGCCTGCAGTACGTATTAATAACGCTCGTCCTAAGTGCATGTGCAATTGTCCTGTTAGCTAAGTGTACAAACAATGCGGGGCCAATCACATGAGACGGATGTTAGTAATTAAGACCGCTCGACTCATTTGAGGGCCGTAGTTGCGGATAAATGTACGTTCGATGGGAAATGTACTGTCGAGTGTTCGTATGAAGCTAGAGCTGGTAGGTATGCTTCATAGAGTTAGTCAATAGCTTGAAAGAGTTATCCTCAGGGTGACGATGTCATACCACTAGAGCCAATATCCCGGCGTATTGCAGGAAACAATCGCCATCGGAAGAAGAAGAAAATTACAGCTTTCTATTCACCTTTTGTACCGTAACTACTTCTTCAACTTACACCAGCAAAATATTAACAAGAACCCGACTGCGTTAAAAATATCACAGTATGGAAATTCAAATTGATTCAGTACTAAAGTTTTCGCGTACCCCATATTTAAATTTTATACCCTGTGTTCCTCGCAATTTACACGAATTTAATGATACCCCATTTATTAAAATCCGTCGAACCGTTTAGACTACAGAGCGTGCCAAAGAAGTAGTGAAAACAAATTTTAGGTAGGGAAATATTATGTAAAAAATGAAGTATATTCAGTCTCAAGGGGAATGAATATTTGCGAAGTTTGTTATGGAATCTACCTGTGGGTCTAGACTCTAGACTTACTAACTTACTCAACTTAAACTTGTTAACTTTCTTTAGGCCCTAGAGTAATGTTTACAAGTTTGCGTTAACTATGCGTAAATCTGTCATTTAGTATGGAGGAAAAAAGATGGAGTTTGCTATCCATATAAATGGACACATTAACGCCTCTTTAACGCAATCTTGAAAAGTTACACTAGGACCTTGTAGTGACAAACAAACACACATTTACATTATGATATAGAATAGAATAGAATAGAATAGAAATATTTTTTATTCAAATAAACTTTTACAAGCACTTTTGAATCGTCAATGAATCTACCACTGGTTCGGAATGCCTTTCCTGCCGAGAAGAGCCAGCAAGAAACTCGGCGGTTGCTCTTTTCAAAAAAATAAAAATTATACAATTGTTATTGAAACCATGCTATGTATTCAGTGCTTCCACGATGAATTTTCCTGAGTACAATACAAGTAAAAATAAATACAATACAAATACAATTCAATACATGTTAACACAGGCAGGCAAAAGCAGACCCATTCCCGTTGGTACTTATAGGAGTTAGCATTCAACTAGCAAGAAAAGTTTATTTCAATAATATATTTAATAGATATATGTACATCTATTTTGTAAAGTTAACGTAGTAGGTACAAAGTTAATTTTTTTTATAGTTAGTCTTTTTCAGAGATTATTCACTTGACGAATATCTATGCCTCTCTAAGGCAAATAAACAGATACGAAAGAGGAAAAAAAAAACAAAATAAAGAGTCAGGTTAGTTAAATGTTTCGAGGTAAAGGGTGAGTAATTATGGATTCTGTCCAAACACCAGCATCGGCGGGCTTTTAAACTTGTTTCCAAAACTTTACTCTTGAAAATGGTCAACACTTTTAAGGATACCCAAAAATTCCAACGAAGTTACTCAGCAGCTAAATCACGCAGAAACATATACCTACTTATAAAGAAATAAAATTATACTTCTTTCCAGCTTTTCTAGCATTTCCCCTCAATACGTAACATATTATGTTCTTATGCTGAGATCTATAGAGCGTACTCTGACTCAGCTCAGACTTAAGATAGAGGTTAAAACGAGACACAAATATGCTCTGACATAAATCTGTCACGTTTTAAATCTATCTTGAGTCGTAGCTGAGAGAGAGAGCGGTCTATAGATTTCAGCCTTAATACAGATCTAATCGAAACATGTTTAAAACGATTTAACGTTAAAGAAGTGTCATCGTCCACGTTTCAACTGATAGAAGTACCCACAAAAAATATCAAGATAGAACGGTTTTCACCATTGTATTACCAGAAATTCATGCCTATTTCTGGACAAAACGACGCCGTCAATATTGCTTGAAAGGAATTTCCTCTTTTTTGAGATTTACCTCCAAGCTTTTAGTTCTATCAATAGGTGCTATTGTAACATTTTAATCTTTTTTTCTTTCTTAAAAAGAATATTAGCCAAGTTCCCAAACAAGCGTGAAGCTTGTATTAGGAGTGGATACGACAATAGTGTAGCGGATGGGGATCGAAGCTTCGACCTTTCACCGTTACGCTAATCGCTATACAGGCGTATTAAAAATTATTTGGAAACTCTTGCAAACTCTTGCAAATTACCGTGCGCGTGTCTCACCCACTTTTCCGTTCTATCTTGACATATTTCTGTGCATCCGTCCACTGCTATATACAGAGATCTCAGAAGGATCTATGTACGTAGAACACAGTCTCATGGGAAGGTATAAATGGGGTGCAAAATGTTTCTATCTAAGATATTACTAGTCCTATAGAGTTTATCAACTTCAAACTTCGTAATTCCCAAAGCAACCCCGTAAAAGGGGCCGTAACTTGTAACAGAATGTCGAATCTAATGCGAAAAGTAATGGCAACTTTGTGAGCGCTACTTTTCTATATTTATCCGATTGAACAAATTGAAGAAAACGGATCAACCATAAGTTCGAAACGATCGAACGAAATCACTATTAAAAAAAAATCAGTAAACGGGTTGGGAGTTTCGAGAGCGCTGCAAAATCCTAGTTCAGTCATCAGAAAAAATATTAGAGCGAAAGAAATGAACGAGCGAGCTTCTAGTTTTATTAAACGTTTTTCCATCGGGCGTCGCTCCCATCATGTGCCAAACAGCTGCCGCGTACGGTTTTTTACCGTCAACTTTGACCCCACTCTCTGCGATCGCTCATGTGGGAATCGGTTTTTATATCCAGCTTCTGCACCAATTTAAAACTTAATAGCTCAGGCACACGACCTCTTTTTGTTTGTTTTTGCTTAAGTGGGTGTTATAGTTTTATTAATTGGTTTAAGTTTTTTCTTGAAGGAAACACTAAATTATTGTTTACATTGGATCGTGGATTGAATGCAGTAAAAAAATATCATATAGGTGTGTTTGATTCTTTGTGCTACAATAATATCTACTTATTAAATTGTGCCCATTTCACCAAAATCTTTAACTGAGGAATAAATTGGACATTCTGACAGTTTTTGTATTAAAAATCTGTCAAAACATCTAAATTCCTCAGTAGAAACGTTTTCGGCATTGGTGAAATTGGCTCTAAATGTGGAAAATTTGACCACTTTTATAAACCAGGGTGCTTCTTTTGGAGGTAAAGATTGATTGTTTAAAAGTAATTAAAAACGTAGCAAGAAGACCTACCTATGAAGACAAGAAACAACACTTATACAGGTAATTAAATTTTTCGTAACGAATATTTTTATAAAATTATAATGTAATTTTAACGTCATAATATTATTGTATCTGGATGAAACTCCTCTAGGGAGGATAAAATTGTCCTTATCCGTCTCTTTTTTTTTGACATAGGTATCTCGTTTATCTCACGAAGTTACGGGCGCTTTACTTGTGGTTACGTCGTGCACATGCACATTGCGTAAGTGTGCGTGCCTATCAGGAGCCTAGGTGGGAGCAGTCAGGCGCGAGCAAGCTCTCGCTCACACTTATACAGATACGACACACACACACAACTATGAGCCACGAGCCCTCGTGAAATGAAAAAGCTATATCTATATATGTTTCAGGTTTCTTTTAGTACATAAATAATAATTAAAATTAGGTATTTTTTGACGTTTACCGTATAAAATATGAAAAGAAAACTGAAACATTATATTAATGAATTGCAAATATTGCTAAGTAGATACTTTTTACAGCCGAAATCTAATTACGGCCATAGCTCCTCGTCCTAGTTATTTATCTAGCGGTAATAAAGTGTAATATTAGAGGGAATACATCATACTTATAGAGGCCATTTTGCCTTGGCAACCCCGAGTCCCGAAGAACCCTAGGGAGGTCGTAACGTTCCTAAGCAATTACGTATGACATGTCATAAAATGCCACATTTGTAACAGTGTGACTGCGGACTCCGCACAATAAAGCTAATGAAAACAAAAACATTCATTTTAATTTAGATGATTGGAGTTGTTAATTAATATACTTACACAACGGCCCTTTCTGTATACCTGAAAATAGTGTAAGTATAAATAGTTTTTCTTTATATTAGCTAAGCAAAAATGTTCGGTGAATGAGATCGCCTGCAAAACCTTACGATGGAGTTGTTAATTAATATACTTACACAACTCTTTTTGTATACCTGAAAATAGTGTAAGTTCCTACATTGGCTAACGCGACAGCAATCAAGCAGTCGTATAAAAGCTGAAAGAGATCGCCTAAGTAATAGAGCTTATAAAACCTTATACGAGTACTAACAGAATCTTATGGCTATTATATTGTTATTGTTGTATGCAATGGATGCTTCGGCCGTGGCTAGTTACCACCTAATCGATTTAGCGTTCCGGTATGAGGGCGTGTAGAAATCTTCTATTATGGTATTCTTCTGTTTCCTCCCTTAAAACTTTTATTAAATCGGTCCACGATTAAAAAAACTAAAGAATCTTTATGGCTATATATTTTTTCTTTTTTTTTTTTAAATTATATGCGTCTTTGTTTGTCTCTTATTGGCGGTAAGATTCCTTGTTTTTATAATTCACTAAACGATGCCCGCAACTATGCCCACGACTTCGTTTGCGTGGTTTATTAATTCTCGCGGGAACTTTTAATTTTCCGGGATAAAATGTAGCCTATGTGTTTGCCCTGGGTATGAGCTATCTCCATTCCAAATGTCAGCTTAATCGGTTGGTTATTTGTGACGTGAAGGAGTAACAGACATATGTACACACACATACACATACAAACTAGCCTTTATAATATTAGCGTGAATGAAAAAAGCAACATGTTATGCATAGAGATGGATTTTATGGTACAAAAATGTTTTCTCTATTGTTATTATACTCAGAGAAAACAAAGAATACACACTCAGTATGTATGGAGGAACGGCCGCCCGCGTTTTCCTCTTAAGGTAAACATAACAATTATGTAACAACTTACATCTAAACCAGAATTTAAAGTTAAGTTTCCCCTAATCCCTATTTGAATCTGTCTCTACATTACAGTAAAATGACTTCATGACATTTGATCCCGGCAATCTCTCCACGCCGCGGTATCACATCCAAAACTTAGCTAACTCCAAACTAATCCAATGTCGCTAAGGAAGTAAGTAAGCATAAGTCGAGTTTATAACAGGAAATCCAGACTCGAAGTTCCCGAAGATGAACTACTGGTTCATTAGACATGACACATAAATATAGACACTTTCAGACTTACCTAGTGAAACAACTTGGTTTGGCAGTACCTTCGCAGTAGCAAGTTTTAGCACTAGTTCTAACAGGATTGAAAGTAGATATGGTAAGCATTGACGTAAATATCTTAAATGAGTATCTTAATATTAGTATTTAATTCGATGCCTTAACATGGGTAGCCTAAGTATGTCATGCTCTCTTAAACATTTCTGTGGTGGTGTCGTGTGGTGCGGGTTGTTACGTATTCCCTCAAATATGGTTGAGCGAAGCAACGGCTGGATCATGCGTCATGCTCGTGAACGGGTGCCACCAACGGGAATGGGTCTGCTTTGTGTCTACCCATCTTAACATGTGTTAGGTTGTGGTAGGTGTGCATTTTGTGGAAACACTGTGTGCATAGCATAGTTTTGTCAACCATTGTAAAAAAATTTTTTTGAAAAGAGCAACTGCTGAGTTTCTTGCCGGCTCTTCTCAGCAGAATCTGTATTCCGAACCGGTGGTAGATTTATGACGTGTCATAAGAGCTACAAGTTGGCCTACATGAAATAAATAAATTTTGATTTTGATTTTTGATTTTGAAATACGTCAATGATGGTAAGTATAATTGTGATAACATCTTAGTAGTAGTAGCACAGAGTAGTAAGCTTTATTGCATAACCTAATACAGAAAACAAAACATTATACATTGAGGAGAAACCATAGAAGACAATAGTCCTGGGCGCATATTTGGCATCTGTAATATGAGGTATAATCTTAATTAATTTCGCACCAAGCGCTTTGCTTCCTCGTTCCTAATACGCACCGCAAAAATGTGGAATGCCCTTCCGGGTTCAGTTTTTCCAACTGTGTCTTTAAACCAGAGTGAATAGGCATCTTCTAGACAAGCGCGCACCATCTTACACTGTATCTTCACTTACCATCAGGTGAGATCGTAGTCAAGCGCTAGTCTAAAATCAAAAAAAGTAAAAAAAATCAAATTCAACTTAACTAAAAAAATTAAAACAAAACCTTAAATATCAAAAAATATGAGCTAAATATGTATTAAAAATATCATCTGAACCAATCAAAATATCAACCAGAACGACGAAATGTGCTCAGAACGCTGGTTGCGTCACCCCGTTGAATATTCCAAGGTAACTTCCAGCCTACCTGTCACCAGTGAACTCTGTTACACGGGATGAAGGATCCTTAATTAAATAAAATCTTGTATCAATCAAATATACCAAGCCGAGAGCGAAAATAAAGTGTCTTTGTAGCATCACGTCACAACTTTATTTACAGCCTACGTAAATCTATTTAAATTATTTACAGTTACACAGTTTGTAACATGAAATAAATTAGTTGGGTTCGCGGCTGTGGTGTCGAAACGGAAATTAATGAATCCTTTTATAACTTCCGACTCTAAAACTCAAAGGGTTTTGCTATATTGTGCGTACGATTTTGTATTATTCAGTAGAATTTATAATATGAAATTGTCGGAAGATTTCATTCAAAACTTAATGCGTTCAATTAAGCTTTAATGCTTTAATTAGGTTTATTGAAAATAATATTCTTTGCACTTAATATCAAACATCTTTTTAATCATTAAAACGCACAAACAAACAGAATATTCATAGCCCAGGTTTATGGGTATGGGATTAACTAAAAGTGCCGTATAACGTCTTAGACTGCATCGTCACTTACCACCAGATGAGATCGAAGTCAAGGTATTCATCATCGAATATAAAAATTTGTTATTGATTCGATGTTGATATCAAGGATATTAAAAAAAAAGCCTAAATCAGCAGCAACTAGTAGACAAGTAAGTGAAGAGTAATCTAGATTCTAGACAAAACTAAATGATGTGTGGGTAGGTATTTACAACCTACTTCTTTGATAAGACCAGCATTCTAAGTAGGTACCTCTGCCTACAGAAATGAGGATAACAATTATGTACCGTTTCAAAAGGATGTTTTATAACATAAAAAAGTAATAGGAAACATATTTGCATGCGTATTACAAAAGTACCTACAAACACATTTTATAACGTTTGCCCAATTTCGCGGGGGTTCCATACCCACAAAGACTTTGATACGTTTTCGTGGAAAACGCTACGTCAGCACAAAAAAACACAATGGCCTGGGGCCAACAATACGTCCCTACCAGTTGTGCTTGTGAACTGATCACTCTGCGGTTCTGAAATAACAAATGAATCGAGAAAATCCCACCCCATCCATTGCACCAGTTTAATGTGATCCCCTTTCGTTCAATGAAAAGCAATCGCAAACTCACCAAAATCCCATGTCAATTTTTGATCTAGTTTTGTTGACCCTTGTTACTGCTTAGATATTTTTTATTAGTTTTTGCGTAAGATTGCGTCTTTTCGTCCTACTATTTGATTAAATACAAGTACTCGATAGGTTTGGTATAACGACAGTGAAGCAAGAGTAAGGTAAACCACCCAAATCAGCTGGCAATGCAACTCACTGTTCCTCATTGTCTGAACAACCTGAAAAGAAAAAACATTTTAGACCTGAATATACCTTAATCCAGAGCTTTTAGAAATAAGATTATCACTGTTGTAATGGGAAATAGGAAAGACAAAGTTTAATTAAATCAAACATGTTATGCTCATAGTCGGATGACTGATAAAGACAAAAATTACTTAAGTTTAAGACGAGTACGAAATACTTAAACATGCTTACATTTCGTCAACCTAATGTTACTAGTATCAATTCCGAAATTAATGGAATCATTTCTGGCGACAGTTCAATCAACATTTGTTATTCCAATAGCGACACAGATGTTAGAGATCAAACAAGGGTGGTTGCATTACACTTTCACTCTCGGTTTCAAGACGACCGAACGGGTATTCAGAAAATTTAATTTCCGTAGACAGATCGAACAATTTCGCTCCAATGTGGTGTCTGCAGATCGTAATTGGGTCAACCGTCGGACAATGGACTCAACAATGTTATTATTAGTAGATTTCTTATTCATTCGTTCGAGGGTCTGATCAATCATCTCTTTTGTGACAAGTTCTGCAGAAAGAGTTTTCATAAAAATATAACGAGAAACTTAGAAGTAATCGTGAAGATTTTTCTAGATAGCCTTTCAACTCTCATACTTTTTACGGACACAACTTTTGTTAGTTAGAAGTCAATAATGCGCTTAGTTGAAGTAAATCATCTAAAGCAACGACGCACTACTGACGACAGATTTCCTCTTAGGGGAGGGGAACCACAGTCCACCATTGCGGCCTAAATTGGCAGACTTCACAAATCTTTGAGAACATAATGGAGAACACGGAGGCGTGCAGGTTTTCTCATGATGTTTTTCTTCACCGTTGAAGCATATGGTATTTAATTGCATAAACACACATAACTCCAATAAGTCAAAGATGCCCAGGATCAAAGCGCAGGTTGAACCACTAGAGTTAGACTAACACTGCTCTCTGTTAAACTAAATGGTAAGTACCAAAAATAACCCAGTTTGCAAATACAGATAAGCTCTAAAACTGGAACGTTATTTACAAAATCCAAGTTGACAAGATAAAACTAATCAGCAACATTTATTCCCGAGGTGTCGCGAAAATCTCGTGGCTGTGAAGAAATCCAATCAATAGTTCAATTTACGCAAATCGTTTGGAACGTTCCCAGTTCCCACTAAGAGATCTTCGTTAATCTAACCAATAGATTATATTGGCGGACTAATAAAGGCTGACGGAGACCTTTCGCACCGCTCTCAATTACTGGAGTCCTGATGAGTGACACGAAGGTGAACTTACGCCTCCGTTCAGTTTCGGGACTGATGAATCGTGGAAATGTTCCTCGGAATTTAATATTCGAAATGCTCTATTTAATCGGGACGGACGCAGAAGATTTACACTTGTGTTTAATGGTGTGTTTGATTGAAAATGTCGAGAGAATTCAGAATAAAATATTGAAGGATTTAATATGTCAGCTGATGTGGAGAGCTTTATGATTGTTTCAAGTTAAAAAGAGTTGGTGACCAGACGAAAAATGTCCGGCCTTACGGTACATATTAATCAGTAACTTCTATAGCTTGTGCCCGCGACTTTGGCCACGTTGAGTTACTTGTAGGTTATGAAAATCCCACGGGAATCCTCTGTTTTTTTTATTATGTCCTCAATATTCAATATACACAAAGTTACATAAATCCATTGCACTGTTCCTGCGTGATTGAAGGAAAAACCAGCAATCCAACAAAAAAACATTCGCATTTTTAATATAAGTAAGGATTTTTGTTACCTTCTACAAGGGAATTGATAATACAATGTTAAGTTGAACCGGGCTCTATTTGTTGTTGTGTATAGCTCTACCATTTATCAAAACGTTAAACAAATACTCGAGGAAAGCCAAGTATTTCTCAGTTTCATACCAATAACCCCTTACAATGTGAAAAGTTAGTCATACAATGGAGTTATTGTGAATCGAGTAAACAGAGGGCTGGCCGGGTGCTTTGCGCGCTCGAATGCGTGACCCCCCCTCCCCCCTCTTTGACTAGAGACACACATGATATCAGTGAGGCGAGCACCCTCAAAATGTTATTCTAACTCCAAGAGAATCTCTTCTGAAGAAGAGAGAATCGTTGTAATCAATCATACTGTTATAAATGCGAAAGTAGGTATGTTGGTTTGTCTTTCAATCACGCAGCAACGGCACCTATAAGCAGTGCCTTCAAGGCAAGATTGAATAAGCATCTTCTAGGCAAGCGCGGTCCAACCTAGACCTCATTAGTGCATTCCATTATTGATTACAAGTTGATGCCCGTGACATCGTCCGCGTGGATTTAGTTTTTTAATTCCCGCGGGAACTCTTTCATTTTCCGGGATAAAAATGTAGCCTATGTTACTCGTAAGGTCCTCAACTATATCCATGCAAAAAATCACGTCGATGCGTAGCTCCTTCGTAGCTCTGTTGCAACGTGATTGAAAGACAAACCAACAAACAAACACACTTTCGCATTTATAATATAGTAAGGATCATGCGCAACCATATCTTGCAATAAAAACGAAGCAATTGATCAATTTGATAGTTTTTACGTTAAATGTCGGTAAAATAAAGGGTTCCCATGGTATTTTTCAAAACATGACTTCATGCGGACGAAGTAGGTGACAAAAGTTTATTTAATAAATTAATTCAATTAGGAACGTTCCTAAGCATTATAAAATCACAATGATTTATGAATGGTTAAATTGGTTGAATTTGTTCGTGGATAGGCTCTTTGTTTTCAAAACTCTTATCGATGTTAAAATTAGCGCAGTCGAATTAATTCTAAAAATCGGAACTGAAAAAGTGAAAACTAATTAAGGAAAGATTAAGGATTATACCCAATTCATTTAATTCAAGGAAACTGTCTCAAGGTCTCAAGGCTTATATAAGTGACTAATTCGTGAATAGACTTTAACGATCGACGATATTCAAATATTTATTTGTTTTATTACTAGCTGATGGCCGCGAATTCGTCCGCGTGGTTTCAATTTTCAAAATATCGCGGAAACTCGTTGATTTTTCGGGATAAAAAGAAGCCTATGTCATTTTCCAGGTCCTCAGCTATACCCATGCAAAAAATTACGTAGATCCGTAGCTCTGTTGCTGCGCGATTGAAGGACAAACCAACAAACAAACACACTTTCGCATTTATATTATTAGTAAGGATTAATCTTACTAAAAACTAGTAATATATACCTAAATCATGTGGGTTTGAACAGTCAACCTTTCATTTTTAGTCCACGCCCTGACATATTGTGCCATTGAGGTTTTGCGACACTGTTCTTAAACAAACTGATTTAGTTAGGCGATCCCAAAATAGAAGAGATTTATTGCCATTAATTTAAGGGATATTATATTGTCGGCGGCTAAATACTTTAACGGCGGAGAATATTTCATAAAAAAACGGGATGCATTTTAATTTTCTTGCAACAAATAAATTTAATAAGTAGTACTAAGGTTGGGCTTCAAAAAAATTAAATATAATTTTTTTTTCTTAGTATTTATTCACGCTCTTCGATTTTGGTTTATTTGCTGCACCATCAAATACTACCCTGAATTTAATAAATTAGTTATACGTTTCCTTATAAGGTATGGAACCATCATTGCTCGGGTTTGACTCACACTTGACTGGTTTTATTAAATTTTTGTACTTCACAAAATACACAACATAAGCGGATCACAGGATCTGGCGTAAGAAAATGAGAGGTTTATCGTCTTAAGTCGTTGAGCTCTTCTCTGGGATGCTCCTTAATCTGTCAATGCGATATATAATACCCACCCTTTATATATTTTAAGCTATACTTAATAGCGTAATGAGATATATTTATAATTCGTTTGTTTTGATCTTCTGATTTTGAAGTATAGGTCTCTACTCTTAACAATCACAAAAAATTTCAACGGTGTAATTTTAATGAAAGCAAGAGTGAATTTATATAATTTTTAGCCAAACACGCTCCTACATAGATGTCTTGTACCAACATCTTTGTGGCCAAGTAGCCTTATACCTTGCAATAAAAAATAGTGTAGTACTGAACAATAAAGTGATTAAAACATTGGTAGATATAATTTAGGATATGGTTATAATTACATAGTAAGTTACCCAAAATTAAATATGCGGCTTTGAGGAATTCGCGGAAGACATAATACGATGATAATATATTTACGAGTAAATGATGCGATAAAGAAAGTAAAGACTGTATCGCAAATAATTATTATCATCGGGGTGGTGACATACCATCCGTAGCTTATTGCAAACAAGACGGGATCACTCGGCAAATTGAACGTGGATACAAAGAAGTTCCTTCACGAAATCTTTTCCGTACAGTCGGCGTTGTTGAGTCGTGGACAATGCGGGATGCCTGCGAGTCTCCTCAATTGTTCGGCCGACGTGTTTGAAGTCCAGCTACAAATGGCGACGATCAAGAATTCCACTCGGAAAAGAAAAGTAAACTTAAAGACACTGTTTTCATTTTTCTTAACTTCATAGTATAGTAATAATCATAGCAAACATAGATAACAACTAGCGTTCGCCGCGTAGATTCGTGGAGTAAGGTTTTTAAAAGTCTTGCTAATCCTGTGTCATTCCGGATAAAAGGTAGTCTATGTCACTCTCCAAGTCCTCAATAATACTTATTAGGTACCCATTCTGAAAATAGCATCAATCTGTTTCGTTTAAAACTAACTCACTAGTCAAACTAACAAGCAAACACACTTTCGCATTTATAAAGATGAACAGGAAATCCCTTCGAATATTATAAATGCTAAGGTGTGTTTGTTTTATGGATTGTTTATCCTTCAATCACACTAAAACGGAGTGATTACATTCTCTTGGAATCACGCAGCAACGGAACAACGCATTGACGTATTTTTTTTACGGTTTTATGTTTAAACCCGTACCAAAAATATGTTGGCCAGGCAGAAACTCTTACAAAAAGTTCTTCGTTATAAAAGTCCCCTAAAATTTAAGATATTAAAAAAAAACCCTATAAGGTTATTCTATGAAAATCTGAATATTTTACGGGAGTATATATATTTTGGTCTTCGAAAACAGAATTGAGCGTTACATTTCATTAAAGATCGAGTGAAATAAATATCTGTATAGGAAGTTGTCAGGAATCACGTCGCACGGACGACCGGCTTCATGCCTAGGTGGCTTCGTCGCTGGCTTTGGCAGTCTCTCTCTCGAATATTCGACCTAATCCGGTTTATTTTTTTCCTTTGAGATCCCGCCTTTTATTGTAAATACATGTACTATTCCCGTGGTCTCATAAATCACAACTTTTCCTTGGTATTACCGTTTGGACAACAAAGTTAGAGCTGCGTGTATTGCATTATAGGGTTTTTTCAGCATAGTAGACTAGTGATAAAGACTAAGGTTTCTTTTTTGGGGGTCCGAGGTTCAATCCTAGGCACGCATGTCTGACTTTCCGGTGTTTTGTGCGTTTTAAGCAATTAAGTATCACTTGCCGGAATCCTGCATGCCTTTGTGGTATGAAATCTAACAATCCGCACTTGGTCAAACTGGTGGATAATGGTCTAATCTTAACTTGTCTCGATATTGAGGAAAAGTCGCCAAGTGGTGGGATGATGAACTGCGATGAATCAAGGGATGATGAATTGAGATGAAGTAAGTCAGGTAGTAAACTAATTCAGGTTTACTACCTGACTTTTCTAGATATTTTCTAGGTATTTTTCATTGCGAATTCCAATTCACCGGTAAAATCTTATTGACAGTGAAAACTGCATCCAAATTCACAAAGAACTATTCCTGTTAGATAATAGAAATTAATATGTCTAAAGATTGAATACGTTAGGGCTTAATATAAACTGATTCGTTAGAAGTTTAAAAATGTTTTGAGAATCATACGACCTAATAACTTTTAAATGCGATTCAAACTTGAAATAGCTTCTTAAGACGACAATTAACATAAATCAACACTTTTGGAAATGCGTAATATCCGGGCTCCGGTTCATTCGTTTTATTATAAAGTTAGAGTTGTCTTTTTATGAGATCCTGACATCGGAAAAAGGATGGTCTAAAATGATAAAAACCCGCAGGTAAATTTTACCTGCTATTTACGACAATAATGTTATTATTTCTGATGTGTGTTTATTTATTTGTTACGCCTTAATTAGTTAGTCAAAGTGCGCAGATAACTTTCATCCACCCTGACATAGGATTAATTATGATTAAGAAAGTAAAAGCTTCCGGAGAAATTTTTAATAAAATACAGACGATTACGAGCTAAATGTATGTAGGTAAATCAATGTTATTTACTATCTCTACTACCACATTTGGTAGGTGTTCTGAACTTTTGAAACATTTTGCTATCTAGAATTTTCGATGAAAATGTCTTTGAAAGGTTAGGCGCTAGCATTTGTATTTAGTATTTTTACAAAATGAAAATTAGGAGTTAGCGCTAGTACGGTAAAAATAAAATCGAATGTCTTTTAGCTGTAATTATAGCAAAGCATTAGCTTTAATTATAACAAAATTATTGTATAACTAGCTCTAATATTACACATAATTCTAGTATGCTACATAAGTATCTCACTATATTTTGCTGATTCTTTTATTTCTGTTTCATTTTTATAATAAACTAGCTTTTTCCCGCGGCTTCGCTCTCACTAAGTTTCTATTTTTCAAACCCATATTGTACCCCCTTAGGGGGAACGTTCGACAATCCTTTCTTAACGTATGCCTATGGCATAATAGCTATCTGTATACCACAGCCCGATCCGTCCTGTGGTTTGAGCTGTGCGTTGATAGATCAGTCAGTTCCCTTTCCCTTTTATATAATCAGATGATTCATGTTTTCGTGTGATGTTACAAACTTAACCACTTTTAACCACAGCAGAGTTAAAATGTAGAGATACCTAAATTGGGTGCATGAAATATCTGCAAAAGCAATCTGTAGTGGCTTAAAATAAAGTGCCACTTGAGATTGCATCCACACATATGAGAGCTTCATTTGAATATGCGCGAAACGTTACGGACGCGTCATTTTATACTAGACAAACTAGCATTTTTGATATAAATCCAAGGAGCACGACCGCATCTTTATTCAAAGTCCATTCGGTGCAGGATGCAAATCCGGATGTGAGTGGGGGGTTGCCGGGCAAAAAAGTCACGCTCCGCTAGTAAAAACTATGGGCGCCCGCATCAGAAGAGCTTTGTGGTGTTCTACGCTCTTGTCGCTCCACGGTTTATATTCTATTTGTTTTACGTTTGATTTCCTCACAAAGTACTGTGAACAGTCTATTGTTAGTAGGTACTTATCGTTCGCTTTCGAGTAATTCACCTTTGAAATGACCACGCCTTTCTGTGCCGTCTTATGAATAATAGTCACTTATTTCTGTGTATTGCTAATTTTATAGGCTGTATTAATTCTTAGAATTAGGCTATACTCTTTATTACTTTACAAAGAGAGTAGTATATTCCTTACTTTTAGAACTTCTATTTTGTATTTTATGACGTAAAGCTAAAGTTTTAAAAATTAAGAACGTCACATATCCAACGAGAGCTTCGATCACAGAAGAAAAAATTTTCTGTTATCGAAGAACGAGAGTATTGAAGTAAAGAACCTCCTTTTTTGAAGTTTAAATATCTTGTTTTTGTGTTTCGTGTATCAAAAAAGGCTGGTGTTGTGACTTTATGCAGCTTTTGCTTAAAATTTAGTAAAGACAATATCTTTCATTATGATAGTATCAATATATTTTTTGGCTTTAATCTAAATTCAATGAGAACTAGAAGCATAATTAGACACTGTTACGTTAACATAGTTTTGTCATAGTTTATTTTTGAAGAGATATAATTTGAACCGTTTATGCTGAGGGGCAGTGAATTATTTTTCCCAGATTTTTAAAATTCAGTTTGGTAAACGATTCTTTCCAGTTTGAGGAAGATTTTAAATAGAACTTAATATACAACAATTTAAAACTAGTCGTTTAATGATCGGAACTTCCGTTGGAGTGGACTTTTTTTGTCAAGTTCTCGAAGAACTTATCTCGAGTAGGTACGGGTCACCGACAAAGCGGACGGGCATTACGTGACTCTGTGAGAGAACGCCTTATAAATCGCGCCTGGTAGGTACCATTTAGAGCAATTGAAAAAACCAGTGAAGTAATAAATTCTCAGAGATCTTCCAATACGAGCGAGGCAAAAGTCCGATGATAAAGGTGTACTGATAGATTCAAATAAGAATCTGTAAGGTTTGCGTTTGAAAACGATCTTGAACAAATGCTAGAGGTCATATTGAAATTTCTTGTTTTATATTTTATTCCTTTAATGTTTTTCATGTTTTATTAAAATCTCCTCTGAAATTCTGAATACAAAGAGAATTTGTGTTTTCTTACATCTCTTTGTAATTATCCAAATAATATATACTCTAGTTTTTAAATTTTACTTGGTGATGTATATGAATTTATCTTATCTTTATCATATATATCAGTATCATGAGGAAACCTGCACGCCTGAGAGTTGTCCAAAATGATCTCAAAGGTCTGCAGTTTGCATTAGGTCAGCGTGGTGGACTAAACCCTATAAAACCCTTATCTGAGAGGAGAATGCACTGAGTAGTAGCATAGATAATAATAGTACCTAAGGGTACAGAAGATTCACTCCGTAAAATGATTTAAATAAATAGCGACTCTTGTTATCACACAATAAAGTGCAATTCAGATTGACATAGCGCTACTTACTTACCGTCTTGTTCACTTAGACTTTTCTCTCTTTCTATCACGTAACTCTTACCCTTCGCACTCTCTGAATTTAGGCTCTTAGAAGAGGTAGGTACGCCATGTACTTGTAGCTCCGCAATTTATTGCGGAGTGCGCCAAGCCTGGTAGTAGTTAGCGATTGATGGATTGATGACGATGAATAATGTAGTTAAACAATAATAATTTCTTTGAAACAAAAGTTGTTCTAGATTTCAAAAATACAAGGGTTATTTTTGAAATGTAAAGAACAAATTGGAATAACAATGAATCTGAATATAACGGAACACAATTTGAAATTTAAATCGAAGCCTACATAAATAAGCAAACATGACGGTTTATTCAAGTCGACATATCAATTTCTTATCGGTTCGAACAGCGGGCCCCATCAACAAAAATAAAATTTCGATTAAAAGCACGAATTGATATCGTTAGCGATAAAATTTTACGCAATACCGAGACTTCTTTCGCTATCGGCAACTTGACAGTGACTGATCGCTATTCGCTGGCTAGCAGTGACACCCCCGTCGTCCCTCTCCCCACTGCCTCCATACCGAACCACCCTGTCCAGGGTTGCTAGACTTTAGGGAAATTCTTACGAGTAAAATGGAGGACAGGTCCATAGGGATTTCATATTAGGAGCGTAATACAAAAATTTGCAAATATTTAACGAAAATAAGTCTTTAAACACTCCTTGGAGGCAAATATGTCAAACTATATGATGCCCGCGACTTCGTTCGCGTGTCATTAAGGTTCTTTGTTTCCCGTGGGAACTTTTTAATTTTCCGGGACAAATGTACCTAGCTTATATGTTAATCCTGGGCATGAGCTATCACCACTCTTCTGCCAATTCGTTGTGGATTGAAGGAGTAATAAATATAAGTACACACATTCATACAAACTTTCGCCTTTATAATATCGCTCATTTGCGACAAGGGTGACATAATTCAAAATTCACCAATTTTAGTGTCGAAAACTTATACTTTTTGCTATAAAAACAACATTACGCTAAACACAAAAAAATAAGAGCGAGAGAGATTATGACTTAATACGCTGTCGCTTTGTTGGCCGCTGTGTTGTTTCGAGACCGCAGCATCCACAAAACATTACTCTCTAACGAGAGAATTCTCTCATCGTCGATTTTGAATTATGTCACCCTTGTCGCAAATGAGCGATTTTAGTTTAGTAGGATTAGAAAGGATGTTTGTAGGAATGTTTTATAATATGTGTAATGTGTATATTATAGAGTTTTTATGATTACATATTTTGTGTCTTTTCCACAGGAGAATATCGTCCAGAGAAACTTATTGATGTATTGAAAGATATAATGCGGTTGGTCTTTTCAGTGCCCAATAAAGATCAACGCTCTCATGAAACCTCTACGTGTTGGACCTATGTTCTCGCGCAAGCTAAAGAATACTAAAGATCCGAGCTTTGTCCCGCGAGAGTAGGTATAATATAAATAATATTGTAAAACATGGCTTTTCTTCTTTAAAAGTTCAGAGAAGAAAATTCTCACCTTAAATGGCAACCCTAGATAGTTTCATACAGTACTCAACGCCACTTGACGGTGTTCAATATAAAAGAGTTCTCTATTCTCTTGGAATATTGTTCTCCTATTATTTACATTTGGAATTGTTTCCAATTCGTAAATTATATTTTCCATTTTTTACACTCCAATTTTTTAAACATCTCCCTCGAATTACATAGTCCTGTTGGTTGTCGACATTAAAATCGTAATTTGAATATTCATAAAGGGAGTCTTAATGTAAATTTTCGGAAAGAAGGGGTTCACTTTAGACGGTGCCAGAATATGTCGAACTTTGTGCTCATTGATTTTTCGAACTTCACGTGTCTTTAGGTACTTCTACGAATATCCACATTTCGGATTTGATTACGTACAGGAATTCCAAGCTGTCTCTATCGATCGCCGTCAAGAGTCCTCAGATCAAACGATAAACGTCCAGTGCTGGACATAATATGCCTCTTGCAAGGAGATTGTACTGCTTGAATTCAGCCTACTTACGACCTTAACATATAACTAGATTTATATTAGAAGTAGAATAATTTTTTATTCAAATAAACTTTTACAACAAACAAGATACGTTATCTTCAATTGTATATACTATAATATGCCTGCTTTATTAGAATACCTTTAAAGGATTTCTTAAACTTGTGTAAAGGCAAGTCTAAGATCGACTGTGGAATTTTATTATAGAATGTCACGCCCATTCCCACAAAATGTTTTGTTATCGTCTTTCAACGTAGTATTGGGACTGACTTGAGTCCTTGAGAAGGTGCAGTCGTTCAGATTGGACCCTTACACATTCCATCAAATAATGGAACACGGGTATTTAATGGCTTAAAAAAAGGTAACTTTATTTCTACTTTTAACATTTTAATAAAAACATCTGTGAGCTTTATATCTCCATTATAATTCCGAGTTGAAAATTTAAATTGTACAATTCCCAGAGAATAACTAGTCGTATTTCAAGAGAAACTGCGGTCCATCTGCATGAATTTAGCACAACGCCCGAAGACTCTGAGCAACTTCTTACTTCGTGGCGTGAGATTGACGGTTGCGCGCCAATCCGCCGCAACGAAAATGAATAGCTTATACCCACTACGAAACAGTTATCACTTATCATCTTAGCAGTAGGAAAATCTTTTTGTTCGTGCGCGGCTAGCTCTTAAACAACTTATTTTTTGAATAATGATGGGTCGACTACAGCTTTGCTTTTTAAAATTATAACTCAAGACAATTGAGAAAAATAAAAAAAAATCAAATCGAAATCGAGTCGAATATGAAAAAATATTACGTAATTATAGCAAGTAATACTTACCTAATCTTTTTCTGTCTCAGTTTCTGATAAACTAGGTGGTAATCAAAGGACAATTAGTAGTTTAGATAGTAGTCAGTTTTTTAACTGTATCATGGGGGAGTTCTCCTTGATCGTAGAATGTTCTAGTTCTTGCAATTCACGAGGGCGCGTGAGCTTTACTTGTGGTTACGTCGTGTACATGCACATTGCGTAAGTGTGCGTGCCTATCAGGAGCCTAGGCGCGAGCAAGCTCTCGCTCACACTGATACAGATACGACACACACAAACAACATAGTAGGTACATTAAATAATAAGTGCATTACTTGCAATACTTATATCAACATTGACTATAGATATTACCTACTGATAGTTAAGCATTTTATCTACGATCTTGGGTCCCTGTCTCCGAAGGCGACGCGCGACGTCTACTGCTCCCTATAGCTTAATTTGACGTATAAAACTACCCAGCCCTTACGGACTCCATTACTGTAGGTATATTTAAGACTGCTTGTTTTACTCTTACAACATTTAAGACATTCGACATTCATTCTAATTGTTAAAACAAACATCGATGAAAACCAATATTATAAGTGTTAATACTTAAATAATTTAGTGAAATTAAAGAAAATAAAAAAGTTAGTTGTCACTTATTGAAGCCCACAGAAACATTAAAAGTAGAATTTATAATAATTAAAATTAAAAGAATTATGCTCAATGCAATTTAATCACATTTTTTAATATGGTTGTTAACACAGAGTAGCTAGTAACATAGAGTAGGTAGGTGGCAAAATTGTGCACAGATTATAATTAATATCATGTTCGTGTATTGAACAGTTAGAACAACGATCGTATCCTAAACGGAGTTTGGAATTCGATACCAAGACTGATTCAGGACTTATCGCTGCATGTTTAATGTTTACCAATTATCAAACCAAGTTTACATTTACTTGGTTTGTTGTTTAACTGGGTTTACTTAATTGTTCTGAGTGAGTTCAGACTAGACACGAATACATACATCATAATGTTGCTGATTCCTAATCGTGTTGGGGCTATAAAGTGATCGTACGACAAGGATAAAATAAATAGCTTGAATTAAATTAAATAACTATAATATTATTATAAACTAGGTTTAGTTGTATTTTTAAAATCCCTTGGGAATTGAAGGACACACCAACATACATTTCCGCAAACCAACATGTAGTAGGTACCTATCTGTAGCTATAGCTATGTCCTTTTACACCATTAGTTGCCTGGAAGAGGTCGCTATGTAGGGATAAGGCCGCCGAATTGTACACTTACTTGCTTTGTTAATCTCATTGTTTTGTTATCTCTTTTAATGTGTGTGGTGTAAGTATATTCATTCATTCACATTAGTAAGGGTGCGAAATTAGTAGGGATTTTTCGAATGAAAAAACAACGGGTCGAAGTGATTTTTTGCATGGACATATAGTTAAGGACCAATCCTTTTCCCAAGAGAGTGACATAGGCTACCTTTTAGCTCGGAAAAATAGAGGCGCTTACTCCGCGCGGACGAAGTCGCGGGCATCAGTTAGTTATGAAAATAGCCTTATGTTAGACATAATACAATTACCACATTACTACCAGAAGTGTAGTAGGTAAATGCGAAACAATGTCAACAGAGATTAAACCGTAAATCCGTTTACTTAATTACTTAGTTATTGCTGAAAGTCCTGTTGAACAATGAGCTTTTAATTAAGTAATACTATTAGCCGAATAACACTTTGACTTTGCCGCCGTCTTTGTTCGTCACGCGATGGATCGTGATACGAAAGGTTTTAGAATGGAGAAAACGAAAGGAAGGTGCCTACTTGAAATTTGTATTTACAATCTGCATCGTTTTTGTTGAAGGGCAAAATAGGACTGGGGTCAAATAGGTACCTTGTGTATACCGATGGGGCTAACATAAAGGTCACCTTTAAAAGTCTTGTATAAAATGAGAATAAAAAAAAGGTGCCTACTTTAGAATCTATGAGTGAATGAAAATTTTCGGAGACACATTTAATGATGGAGGAAAGATCTAATTTCGAGAAGAAGGACGACTGTTCACACAGTCTGACGCACAGATTCATAAAACTAAAAAAAAAATGAAAAGCTAGGTTTTAGCAAATAACTTTTTGAAAATATTCATACACTTAAATTTACTTATTTGTATGGGTAGAGAACATAAGGGCTGTATCCAAACAATGTAATAAGTATTTATGCAAAATAATTCTTTAAATTAAATAACAACAATACTTAATACTTTTCCAGAACAATAAATGAAACAATAATAAAACTGCAATCATGTCAGGGACGGAAACAGTTCATTAGAGTGTGCCGAGTTTCTAGTGCATTTTCAATGGCACTCCAGAGTCATGGGGGCGCGAAATTGTATTGTTGCTATACAAGAATACCCTTTTGCACTGAAGTCTGAAGGTTCAAGGTTGCCCCTTGTTGGAAATTGTGAAGAGTATAAGGTGCTATGCGAATTGTACTGGTATAGAGTACAATTTGCATAGCACGATAACATTTTTACTTTACTTAACTTTATTTTTTATTTAGGTACTTAATTCAAATTCAAAATTATTTATTTAATTTAGGCCAAGTTGTAGTTTTTATGACACGTCATGACTCTACCATCGGTTTGGAATACAGATTCTGCTGAGAAGAGCCGGTAAAAGATAAACCAATGTTTCGCTTAATTCATCTTATCCTTCTGTGACAAACCTACCAAAATAGGTATGTAGGTATTTTACACGTCTTAAGGCGCTTTGCTTCCTGTTTTACATACATGAGCAAATATTGCGGGAATAGCAAAGTTTGAACCGGGAAACATTTTTGATCAATATTTATCAAACAACTTTCCTACCCATATTTATTAAGGGTATTTATACAAGTCCTAATGCCGTAATACGCTTTTTATTTGCGTTATTGTAAATTAATTGCTAGTTATACGGAACTTTACCTCCACGCCTTTTGCCGCGCCCCTTTAGTACTACGCTTGTTTACTGCTATATGTTTACGTGGCTTGTTTTCATTGGCTCTGCTCTAATTTATCAACGGTTGAATGTTTTTCTTACCTTGGGGAGAAATCGAGTTGTAGTATGTACGGGAGAATATATTGCTTGTTATTTTGTGTTAGGAGATGACCGCTACCTTTTTCTACATTTCGTTCAATTGCTTTACTGAGTTTTATATTATTATTCAACTTAATTTTAGATTTTTTTATCTGCGTTAAAAAAGCGTGTTTTAAATAGTAAGTAATAAGTTTTTACAAAAATATTATAGTTTTTGAGTTCTGTCTTCAAAATAACCGTAAATATCATAAGGTAAAAAATACTTACTACCGTGATGAAAACACTGTCTTTCTTGTCACGATTTAATTCCTAAAAAAATAAATTTGTGCAGCTGCTATTCTTGACTTTCTAATCCGTACTAAAATAATACGTGACCGATATTTATACTTTAACAATAACTAAATGTAAATATTTCTCCTAATTTGTAAAGACTTAATACCATCATAAACAAAAAGTGAAGATAAATTATTCCCTTTGTAACGTCTCCACCAGACCAAGGCCAAGCCAGCGTCCGCCATTACGGGGGTAGAACGAATTTTTTGTTACTAAAAGATACAATCACCAAAATACTTTAAAAGGAGAAAAATCGCCCGCAATTTTGTTACGCTAATAACTTCCAAAATGCTATCGCACCGTAGATAGCAGTTAAATACGCCAAATTGGACCATCGCTTCTGTTGGGAACAGTTTTACGGTTCCTTATCTCTCCATTCCAAGCGTTTGATAGCATCGATCTGCTGTTATCAGATTTATTAACAACCAATATAACATTAAGTGGTGGTGGCATATTCCAAAATGCCTTATATCCGACAAAACGGGTCAGCCTCCCTCCTGCCGACCTCCCGACAAACTCGCTGGCAGAGTGGTGGTGAGCGCTGTGGTCTTATAACTGGGAGGTCTCGGGTTCGATTCCTGACGGGGTCAATTTGGGAATTTAAGGAAGTGTCTCTGGTCTGGTCAGGTGGGAGGCTTTGGCCGTTACCACCCTACCGTTAAAGACGTACCGCCAAGATGGCGTGGAGAAAGATTTTGGGTTAAATGTAGACCGCCAAACCGCTTCTAAGTTAGCCCGCTACCATCTTAGACTGCATCGCCACTTACCATTAGGTTCAGGTGAGATCGCGGTCAAGGACTATCTTGTCATCGGATAAAAAAAGTCTCACTAGTACAACAGCTGTCTGATGGTGGTAGCAGTAAAATTCAATGTGAACTTTCGTACAGCTCGAAGTAGAGGGAATCTACTTATCAATCACTTTAGAAGTTCTATTAAATTCGTTGGTATTGCAGTAGCGTACCATAACTCACGATTGCAATATCAAGTTGAATGAGAATAACTGTACATACAAGTTAGGATTCGATTATCGGATAAGACGGCCAATACAAAGGCGGGCATGGCCGGCGAAGTCAAACTTCAGGCAAACTGTCGGAGCGGCTGGGCAGGAACAAACGTTAAATTTCCCTTGCTAACTCGCTTCAGCTATTTCCTGTGCCATTTCTAATTGAGATAGGTACATATTATTTGCTTATTCTCTCATATCTAAGCCAAATATCGTCTTCTTCATCAACCGATTGACGTTCACAGCTGGGCAAAGGTCTCTTGCGTGGACTTCCACAGACCTCTGTATCCAGCGGCTCCTTGCGATTCGTCTGATGTCCTCAGTCCTTCTAGAGGGAGAGCTGCCAACAGTTTGGGGTTCTGGACTCTGGAACCCCAAAGTTGCTCCTCCAGCTTCGAGACTAGCTGAGCAATGTCGGTAATTTAGACTCTCCTACGCATGTCCTAATTTCTGATTTTATTTCTTAGAGATACTCTGAACATAGCTCTTACCATCACCTAAGCTTTCTGATGAGGCTCATAGTTAGCGACCATGTTTTTAATCCATAAGTCATTACTGGTAACACGCGCTGTTCGAAGGCCTGAACAAATGAGTAATATATAATACGCGATGGAAAGCTGATAGTAACCGACGTACGCGACCGACATTAACGTAGAAGGAACTCTGGTATTATTGTTGTCGGTAACTGATATTATCATGACCATGTTCCGACACAGTGAAGTCCTTGGTTGTGCTGATAGTGTAGTTTGTTTGCCCTTTTATGACTGACGTATCCGCGTTTTTGATAGTGAAGGTGCGATATCAGCAGCCCTCAAATAAAATTGTGAAGGCCTTCGACATATGTCGCTATTTCTTAAAATTGAACACTCTTAAATTCACAGTCGGTCTCAACTTTTGCCTATCCTCTGTCAATGTCTGCTGTTGTGTGGTATTCCGTATTACGAGTATATAATATCACATTTCTTTAAAATGAAGACAGGTAATGTAGAAAGTTATGCTAGCCTACTTCCCTACTAACATTATAAATGCAAAAGTGTGTTTGATTCTTTGTCTCTCAATCAAGCCGTAACTTTTTTGTAATTTTTATATTAGGTATGTATTCGTATAAAAAACAAAACATTTTGCTATTTTGTCCACGTGTCTTTATACTTTGTCGGTGGTTACTAGGTCAGTGTTTCCTGTGTCTCTTTTTTTATTTTAATCAAAGAACACGAAGTTCCTTCGTCATTAAAAAGATGTTCATCATCCGCAGTACTTAATATCAAGTGTCTACTTTGTAATAAATATCTCTATCAAGAGTCGCCTTTGATGCCTTGATTATATTTTATACGAGTACATCTTGATCAAACAAATATTTTAAGCTACGTAGAAAAAGTATCATTTTTATTTTATGCCCGAGTATGTACGTCTCATTACAATAAATCTCCGTTTTAATTGCTTATTTATTACTAAAAAAACTTACCTGGACCAAATGTACCTACCTACTTATGCCCATCTCCGTGATGCAAATGTCTACGCCAAATGATTGTTGCATTGTTTATACTAATCTAATATTTAAAGAATAGTTACTACTAAAAAGCAAATGGTGACCGACTGATTGACTGACTGTCTGATCTATCAACATATACTTTCAATCACTGGCCGGATCGGGCTGTGAAATTCAGATTTTATAACGTAGGCATATGCTGAGAAATAAAAAGAAAGGATTTTGGAAAATTTTATCCCTAAGAGAGTGAAATATAGGATTGAAAAATCGAAATTAATGTGATATGATCGCGGTGTAAGAGCCAGATAAACGTATCTCCAAAAAATTCAAAATTCTTTTTTGTCCAAACATGAAAAGTATAAGCACTAAACCTAATTACAATAGTAGTAACAAATCTATTTGGTAATTAGATGTGTTCATTGTACATTATCCAACTGTACAGCAATACGTTCGCATAAACCCGCGAATTCGGGCCATAGCGATAAATTAAATTATTCGATAACAACCCGGCTCCATTGTTTCGGGCAAATAATCGCGAATTGGCTTCAAATTGCCATCTCAATTTTAAAACCGTCACGTTATCAGAATTGTCAAGGGTGTATTCATGGGCGAAATAATTACGAGTAACAAGTGTCTGAGTCGACAAAAGAATTAATTGGGCGAGAATTAAGCGTTCGCGAATCAATTGCGCCGAAAACTCTGATTAAAATATATAAATTATGTAAAAATAATATATGCTTATAAAAAGAACTGTCTGAATATATAAAAGGTAAAGGTGACCGACTGACTGACAGATTTATCAACGCACAGCCTAAATAACTGGAGGGATCGGGCTGAAATGGCAAACAGAGAGTAAATATGACGTAGGCATCCGCTACGAAAGGATTTTTGAAAATTCAACCCGTAATTGGGTTAAACAGGGTTTAAAAAATCGAACTTAACGTGAGGGAAGCCGCGGGTAAAAAGTAATTTCTTTTTATTACTACTATTATAGTTTTAAGTCTTTCGCGTGCCACATTCCAATGTCCTTACTAAAAGCATAATTTAATCTGTAAACATTTTTTGCAAGTTTTTCAGTAATTATTGCTTTCTCAAACTTAGGCGCCATTTTGGACATTGGACATTTGGACAAACTTCTGTGTAGCTTGGGATAAATATTTGGTTCTTTTCCAAACAATATCACCTTCATTAAAATTTACCAATCTATGTTTTTTATCATAGAACTTCCTACGACACAAAACCAAATAAAAATTATAAACAGAGTCTCTTATGTAGGTACCGCTTATTATTTATTATTTTTTTTTTCATAATAATTTACATCATTTTTTATTATATAAAGTTCAAAAACTTTTGGATGTCATTCAAGAGGAAACTAAAGCATATTTTTCACACAATTGATACCTAGCTACACTTCTCTGCAGAAAGTCCGATCTACATGAAGCTTCTCCCACACAAGACCAAGAGTATAGTTTCATCAGTTAAATCGTATTGCGCCATTGTGATGTATTAAAGACAGATAGCGTAATACCGCAAGACAAGGATGCAATAAGAGCGTCTTCACTCTAAGCTCACGGAGATTGGCGCGGTATACCTTAAGCGGCGGACTCTGAGCTGAGCCGCGATAAGTCTCAAGTATAAGTCTGAATCGCACCTCATTCTCAATTATGTCGGTGTTGAGGAGTCTTAAATCTCTGTGGGCGTCGGTCGTCGCGAGTCCTCTTGTACCTGGTGATCATGTCCCGGCGACATGCAGCATACGGACACGTCGGACATCGATATGGCTTCTCACTTGTATGTGTCGGGAAAACACTTGTCCACACGCAGAGCAATAATACGGTTTGACACCACTGCAGACGAGCGTGCCGCGTCAACATGTCGGAGCGACCGAAACGTCGGCGAAATATTTCACACTCATACGCACGCACCACGTCCGCTGTCTTGTCTCTACGCCAAGTAGCGACACGTTTGGCCAGACGATCGTGCACGGCGAAAGTCTGGCCGCAAGTATCGCAAATGTACCAGGATGTTTCTTGAGCTTTCGGCGTCTCCGATTTTAATGACAAATCGAGAGGTGCGTCTTCAGACATCTCCGTCTCTAAGCAAGGGGTATCCAGCATGAGCTAATGTGGTGGTGGGTAGTGATTATTACGTAGTTGCACTGTCAATTAATCAAGTAAGCGTAATAATCGTCTTCGTTTACAAATGTGCTCTGGACTTTGTGGTATAGAAGCGGTATCCGCCATGCTAGATGTAAAGCCACTGCTTCCTTCTCTGGGCCCTGCCGGCTCCAGTGGTGGCTAACATGTCTCACTCTCACATCATCCAGTGAATAGAAAAGCCCAGTATTCTATATTCTTATCTCACAAAGTTGATATTTTAGCACCAAAGTCGTGTCTTGCATTCTTGATCGGGAGATGCACTTAGAACCACAAGAACTGCGTACAGTAAACGGTACGTAAGGTCGAGCGTGCGACTGTCGACCGATCTCGCCGCCCCCACAACTTGCATGGATGGACATTCACAACGGAACATTGGTGGGCTTATATGCACACAAAACGCGTTCAACGCACAATACGCGACGCGGCCGACTAGCTCAGTCGGTAGAGCATGAGACTCTTAATCTCAAGGTCGTGGGTTCGGACCCCTCGTTGGGCGCCATTGTTATGTCTTCTTGTGAAAAAAGAACACCAGATGCTTTCCTTAAGTTGGATAATTTATTTAACTACCGTTGAGCGCCAAGAGGGTTTCTGCTTAAGTGTATATGCGGGCATCCTACCACACCCAGGAAGGCTAGCTAGCCAGCGAGCTATAGGTTTCCTCAGGGCAAACCCTCAGCAAATTACCGAGCACTTGTCCCGTGGTAGAAAAAACGTCTCCTCAGGCTAATGACAAACAAAGACAGTATTCATTGACCTGCTTACAGACGATACTATAATATTTTGTAAAATCTATCAATAGCCTAGGACTTCCGCAACGTCCGTCCGTCCGTTAACACTTCACAAAATATCAATTATTATAAAATTACTAGGCACTAATCAATAACATCAATCACAATAATTATGACACTACCACAAATGTCTGCGAGCCGAATTTTCCCCATCACTCACGACCACTTGCATTCCGTAGTGACGTCTCATCACGCCTCATCGGAAATGATTCGCAAAAGCCACCTCTCACACAATTGTTATTTATGACCTACTTATAAATTAACTTTAATCTGAACTCCAGTGAATTCTCATATCAAACTATCTTTTTATTTCTACTCTACATGGTAGTTGTTTAGAGATGACGATAATAATAAAATGGTTTTTACGTCTCACGCTCTGCAAATGTGTAATTTTAGCTAAACATAGGCGAACTAAAGTTTATCATTTAGATAGCCTCTAGGGAACTAATCTCTGGCGACGTGTTGAATGATCTAAAGAAAAGAATAAAGAAATTGACAAACTTGATCGTCTGTTTAATTTTAACGAATGTAGTCACGATAATCAATGGTTAGAATCAACCGGGCCTTAGTAAAACAGCTTTGCATTTTCACGAATACCTAAACATTGGTGCGAAAGCTGTTTGCTCGGAATAGCGGCGTTCATTGTTTGCGCGCGTTATCGCAAATTGCAGCGAATGATCGGCGTGTTAGCTTTTTGTTGTTCTGTTGAACCTTTGAGGCCTGTAGCGTACCTTCTCCGCGAAATCTTACCAATCTCTTACTGATATTATGTGTTTGTTTCTTGATTTGTCCTTCACCCACGCTGCAATAGAGCTACGGATCGATCTGATTTTTGCGTAGGTACCATTGAGGACCTGGAGAGTGACATAGACTACTTTTTATCTCGGAAAATCAAAGTATTCTCGCAGGATTTTAAAAACTCAATCCACGCGGACGAAGTATCGGCTATCAGCTAGTAAATTATAAGCTTTTTTTTTTGTTAATGGGGGAAATCTTCTCAAGATACCCGATATCTTGGGGAGGAGATATCAAGTTATGTAGGATTTTTATCTTCTAAAACTGCGCATACTGGAAGGCTACGAGATCTCTTAACATATCGGTGTCTCCCTTTATACCTAGCTGCTAGCCTAGAGATTAAGAAGTTGCCTTCCTTTTCGAGAGATTTGAAGTTCAACTCCAAGCTTTCTCTGATTTTTCTTATTTAATGTAGTTACATTCTGAGCTAATGAGGAAAACATCATGAGGAAACCTTCTTGCTTTAGAGTTCTTATCATCAGAGTTCTCAAAGGTGTGTTAAGTCTTAAAATCCGCATTTGGTGGTGCAATATGACCTAAAGTCTTATCTTATCTTACATTGAGAAGGGTTTAGGTCCTAAACACAGTGTGAGATGCTAGATAATGTTCACAGTTTATGAAACTTGTGACAAAGGATATATCAACTATCAATTTTCCAAGTACAAAACTTGCCTTTGTACATATTATACCGCTGTCACGTCGATCGAAAGGTGGGTTGTAACGTGATGTGTGTCAAGTGTGTAGGTATTAGTTACTGAATAAATAATGGCGCCGCTGGCAGTAGGCGCGTGACTAGTGATTCCCTAGGGGGGCGTCCTCTGCTATTCTATCCATCAAGAACTGCACTCTCCCCGCTGTTTGTGGATAAATTGTTTTCATCGCGTTATTACATGGCTGACCCATTGGTTTATTGCTCTATTACGTTGTGTATGTTATTTTATTATTCAGTCCTATACATAAACTAACATACGTGCTGTTACACTTGAATTCACGATCTCGCTTAGAGTCCCGAAAACCAAGCTTATTTTAGTTGACTTTACAATCCTCCTTTTCTCTTAGGTACAAGAAAACAAATTGTGTTGTTACCCTTTTTGTTCCTTTTGCAATCTACGAATGGCCTGCTTTGTGGCAGGAAATAAAATTCGCAATCGTTTTAAAAATGATTTAAAAGAATGTATAATATATGTTTTGATCGAAAGTCTATTTGCCCGTATTTACTCTATTAATTGACCAATACACTGAGCATAGTTTCATCAGCTGTTAACCTCATCAAACCACCTAATTAAGCTGAAAAAGGGCTTCAATTATTGTAGTTATAATTAATTTTATTAGCAGCTAGTTATTGTTTCTGGTTTACGATTCGTCGGGTTTAGTTTAGTTAACTGCCCCATGTTAACGGGGGCAGGTGTAAAATGGCGCATTTATTGCTTGGGGGTAGTTTCCTTTATGAATTTTACTAATCAAACTTTTATAGCACAATTTTAGTTCTGTTATATTGATATTAGTTGAAATGTTCTGCTTGCCTGCAAGGACTTTTCCCATTTCCATTTTCAAATGAAGTTACTTCGACTAATCATTACTTAGGAATCTCTTTAGTATTCTTAGATTGAAAAGGTTACTGTCAAAATCATTCTCTTCGTTAGTAGATACGCGTTATAATTGAATCATGATATTTAATCACACTAATATTATAAAGGCAAAAGTTTGTAGGTATGTGTGTGTGTGTATGTTTGTTACTCCTTCACGCCACAATGAATGAACCGATTTGGTTGAAATTTGGAATGGTCATAGTTCATATCCAGGATTAACACACAAGCTACTTTTTATCCCAGAAAATAAGAGAAATCCCGTGAGAAACAAAAAACCTTTATCCACGCGGACGAAGTCGCGGGCATCATCTAGTGATAAATAATTAAAGATGGCTTATGGCTCCCAGTGTGGTAGTGGGAATAATTTATGCAGCAATGCCGATGCAGATGCAAGTAAACAATAATAATTAATTGTTTAAAAAACAATTTTTTTCTATCAGCTTCTTATTTTACCCATTTTAACGTTAGAGTTTTAGTTTCCTTAACTATTCCATGTTAATGGCCACCAGGTGTAAAATTGTGTTTTTATTACCTTAGAGTTGTTAAATTCGCGAAGAAAACTATTCGTTTATGAATTTTCCTTACCTACTTAACTTTTAGAGCGCAGTTTTAGAACTATTATAATAATACCCGAGAAGTTCTCGTCTTGTATGCGAGAGATAATAATAATTTTCGCTTAAATTTTTGAAAATGAAATGGGGATGATTTAAAATTATAATAGTACAAGTCTAATGGTGGAAATTAACTTAAAAAACAGAAATCTGAAAATTCGATGGTTGCACTATTGTCGTACCCACTCCTAAGCCTAACAAAGGTTTTTCGTTTATTTGGAGGGGAGAGGAGGGTACATATCAAGTGCAGCTTAGCTAATTAATATATTTAAATAAAAACTTGAAAAATGTTATCGATAGGTAATATTGGTAACTTTCGTCTGTAATTTTTTTTATAGTTTTTAATTTGTGTTATTGTTTATTCCAGGTAAGAACATTTTAAGAGCTGTGCGTAGGACATCGCTGTCGGTTTCTGTACGGAAGGTAGTTACATTTTCTTTACAGATCTAGCGCTTATATATAAGTGAATTTTTACTGCTTATGTAAGTAACTTTTACTATTTTTTTTGCATTATTCCAATTTTTTTTTAAATATATTATGTTATATTTCAAAAAATTGCCCATATCTACTGCGTTTACAGTATCTTCGATAAAACTTAGAAATAATACAACTTAAAAACAAGAAATTTAAATTTTATTAATCATAGGTTTGTAAACTATAGAGTATTGCATATTACAAATCAGTCTTTCAGTAATCGAAATAATATGATCAAATCGATTGCCTGTAGGTATTGCGGATTGAAAATATCACAGCATTAGGTAGAAAATTTTCTCGAAATGTAGGTAGGTATTTTTAAGTATCGTCACTTAAACTGACGCATATGGATTGTGGATAAATATAAACATAATTTTGTATTTTATACCACAGTTTTCTTGAGACTATAGTAAAGACATAAGTAACTTATAATGTCTTATTGTGTCTAATATTCACTTTGATATCGTACTTCATAAGCAAGCGTCTGTTGGAAAAATGTCTACACATTTTTCCAACAGACGCTATATGCGTCCGCTTTCTAAAATGAAATTTTTGAACAGTTTTCAAGACTTAGTCCACACTAAAAAAATGGAAAAACAGATTAAAAATTTAAAAAATAAAGCCTTATCCACACAAAACGCGCGCCGTAAGCGTGCCGTGATCGGAACATTCCTAATGCGTCACTAGGAATTATAATGTATCTACAAGGAACTGTATTAAAAAGTTCACACTAGGAATGTAGGATAGTCTTGCTGTTGTTGTCGTCACGCTTCTGTCTGATATAATATGAAGCATATGTAGCACCTACAATGAAGCATGTAATACCGTTCCTTGTATTATAAAACTTACACGCGTATGCGCGCGTTTTGTATGACGGGCGACTTACAGTGCAACAACGCACGTTGTGTGATCAGGCTTAAGAGAAGTCACACTTGAGCAGTCCAGAGTGCGAACCATACAAACGAAGTTTTATTCTTATTTTATTTTTTAACCCATGAATATCAATAAAATTTTGTAGCGACTATTATCTTTATCTGTGTTTTGTTAGATTTACGTATAAAAAAAGCATATAACATAAAGCTTTAAGGGCTGTAACATTGATCGGTAAATAATAAAATAAGAATTTAATTCCGTTTGGAAGAGGTTCGCTAGAGAAAAATTCCTAAGTAATAATAATCTATAATACTAGCACCATGTGACCAGTAAAATCACCATGAATCCATTAATTGGATTCAGTTAGATCAATAAGACCTCAGTGCCATAAGCTGAGATGCTCTTTGACGGGTATGAACACGGGTTTCTCAACGTGTACGGTGTTGATAATAGGTACAGGTACTGTTTTAAGTATTGGCACGTGTTTGACGACCGGAACCTCGTGGAACACGGGTACTTCTTTGACAACTGGCACTGGTTGGAACACTGGTACTTTCTCGACGTGATGGTGGTGCACTGTGTGGACTTCATGGGGGATGTGAATCTTCACACTGAAATGGTAAAAAATGGTAAGATAAGTAGAGATTTCTTTTTTTAAAGAATTAAACTGAACCTACTAATATTCTCCTTACCCCAAATAAGCGGAAAGCTTATTTCAGGAGTTGTTACAACAATTGTGCAACGGAGTGGGATCGCACCGCGTCGTCTTTCAGTTTTTCCTCTACCGTTGGGCTAAATAGCCCTTAATTGATAGATATTTATTCATTTATAATTAACACATATCGCAGGAAAAAGTGGGGAAATTGAAGGGTTATGAAGAAAACGATAGCCCAAATTACGCTGCTCGGTCTTAATGTACTAAAAACACGAAGTAGTTTAACGTTTCATTAAATAAGTAACCTTTCATAATTTTGACGGAACATTCGAAATCGAAACTGGATGGGTTTTAAACTTTTGCTTCATTTGAAATTCATGATTTTGTTTGAATTGTTCGTTTTAGCCGAAGTTAAAATAAAGGCTGAAATAAACAACTCGCGTCGTAGCGCGACTCTACGCAACTTCATTTCAACGTGTGGAACGAGCTTCAAAGCATAGATGCTTCCAAAAAAAACTAACTAACTAAAATGTATGTATTTATCATTTAGAATGAAGATGTCGTAATCGATGTGCTAATGTGCTTCGCAGGAATATACCCAACGCTTACAGTGAACTATCCACTACCAAGTAACTCCTGCGATATCTTGCATTATATTAATCCTTATTAAATTAATCATTGAATATACACACAGAATATTCAATACGCAAAATTTGCAATTTGTATGCGATAGTAGAATGATCAAATCTTGTATAGAATGTCGGGAGTTCAGCCGGACGGTAGGTCAGTTGTTTCTTGTAATACGTCTGTAGGGTTAGTTTAAGATTTAATTTAATTTAAGATTGTTCGCATTCGTATTCGATTACATTACTGTCAAAGTAAAATGAACTATAACTGCAATTGAATTAGAGCTTAATTTCGTGCAACATTCTTATACATTTACGTATACGGATACGCTCCAAATTAAAATCGGTTGTAATGAATTTGTGATTTTAATTCAATACAGTTAAGGTATATTTTACTTTGACGCAAATGTCATTGAATACGAATACGATCAATCAAATTAAATCTTATACTAACCCCACTCAGCCGCGTTGAACACGTTGCCGCCACTCGTTTTGTGTGTTTCAGGCTTTAAGAGCACTCGATCACTAAAAGCTCTTTACGTTTAATTAAATTGAATATATATCATTGACTTTTTTCCATTACACTTATTCATTGGAATTTTGTGTACTTACGATTGAATAAACCGTGTTATTTTTGTACAGTGAATAGATAAATACACGAGTCAATGAGATTCTTATGAAGGGATCCGAGGGAATCTTGGTTTTGTACGTATTCGTAATTAGAATTTGTAAGGCATCTAGCCCAGGAGGGTCGGGAATGGGCCTCAAATTCTTACTGTCGCTATTTAATGGTTAAACATTAATATTTTCAGATTATTTCATTATAAATTCCTTTTTTTATTTAATTCTAATCGATGTAAGTGAGTTTGGCAGTTAACACGTCTTGATGACTTAAACAAGAACCTAAAAAAACAGTAGCTAAACTCGTAATGTTATAAATGCGAAAGTGTGGTTCTTTGTAGGACAAACCTTGCAAGCACATAGCAACGAATCCACTTTTACATTGGTATATGTAGTTTAGAACCTGGCGGGTGATATAGACTAATTTTTATCCCGGCAAAACGACGGGTTCTCATGGGCTTACTAGTAACTTCATGTGGACAAAGTCGCAGGTAAAAGCTAGTTTAAAATAATAGGTACTCACTGAGTCTTCGGGCTAAAACCAAACGGTTCCGGGTCAGCAACAGGAGAGGCGAAACAAAGCTGGCTGACCACCACCGCGGTCCATATTAGCTGTAAATATATTCATCTAATGAGTGCAAAATATTCGAATAATTTTTTAAATTTTTCTTCTTCTTTATCAGCCGATAGACGTCCACTGCTGGACAAAGGTCTCTTGCATGGACTTCCATAGGTCGCGATCTTGCGCCGCATGGATCCAGCAGCTCCCGGCGACTAGTTTGATGTCGTCAGTCCATCCAGTGGGGGGGTCTGTCAACACTGCGTTTTTCGATGCGGGATCGCCACTCCAGTACCTTGAGACCCCATCGAACATCAGCTCTTCGAACTATGTGCCCCGCCCATTTCCACTTCAGTTTCGCGACTCGCTGAGTTATATCGGTGAGTTTAGTTCTCCTACTCTCGTTTCTGATTTGATCTGGCAGGATACTACTCTGTTGATAGCAGTATAAATAGGCATTTTTGAGCATTTTATAAGGGTTCTAGGTTCTAGTGCTCATAAAGATCACGTCTCATCAAAAAGGGAAACAAAGGAAACGGGCGAGAGCGGTTGTATGGAGAAAAGGCCACCCGAATTTCCTCTTAATCCGCGAAGACGCAATCACGGGCAAGTAGATAATAAATTGATTTACTCACAGTGAAACGGATCATTTCGGCGTGTGCGGTGCGTGTGTGCCGATGCGTCCGTTGCCCGTATTAATATGTGCTGGGGTTGTGCAAGCGGTCGGCGTCGCCATCGCAGCGTCACGGTTCCTGCTCCTCGCGTGTAATACATAATATTACTGTTAAAGGAAATCAATCAACTAATGGGCCCTAAATGGATCAATTTAATATGAGCTTTTTCGTTTTCGTTTTGGTTTCTGGGATCAGACGGTCGGGAACCAACTAAAAGGCTGTACTAGTTGATGCCCGTGACTTCGTTCGTGTGGATTAAGGTTTTGTAAGTCCCGCGGGAACTCTCTCGTTTTCCGAGGTAGGAAGTAACCTATGTGTTATTCTAGACCATAATCTATCTCTGTGTCAAATTTCAGCCAGATCGGTTCAATCTTTGCGGCGTCATTGAGTAACATCCGTCCATCCATCCATCCATCCATCCATCCATCCATCCAACTTCCAAACTTTCGCATTTATAATATTAACAGGATTAATACAATCTTAGATAGTTTAAGTTTAAGCTAATGTAGAGCATGAAGTAGCGATTTTTTTCTACATTCTAGTAGGTAATTAAAATTGCTACTTTTTCGAAATAAAACATTGTTATATACTTATTTTATATTTTTAATCCTCTGTTAAAGAACATACCTACTATTATATTTGGAATGATAATTTTTTATCGATTTCAATGTAACTTTACGTAGGTACTTACTTCCTACTATTGCACTATAATTCACTATTGTCACTTGACATTACGTAACATTTTAAATCCGAACATCTTGAACTTTGTTTGGAATGACGTTACGTGAAATTGAGAGGTCTTTACATTTTGGTTTATTTAGAGATTCTGATGAAGCGCACAAGTGGTTTTATAACATCTCCAAGTGCATGTATTACATGTAAATAAGTACATGTGGTCACTTGACTTGCTTAACTAGAATATGCGCATAATACCTAATCGGATTTTACAAAACTACTGTAACAGTTTTGCTTATTTGGTTATTCACAGGTGTGGTTATTGTGTATTAAACTGGTAATATTACGTCTATTATATGTTAATTACTGGTAAATGTTTAATATTTATTTTTAAAAATAGAATACGAACACTTTCTGTGTGACGTTATCAATTGATTTAGGCTATGTTCACATGTAACGCGCGTTAACGCGCGTCAACGCGCGATCAAATTTGAAGAGAGTTCAGATGATGAGCGCTAATGCGCGTTGCGAGAGTACTCGTCAGTCTAGTTCGGTAGAACGTAGAAAATGGACGTGGAAGAGGCTATTATTTTGTGGTTATATTATAAAGAAAAATATAAAAAAAGAAAACGTACACATTGGGTTCATCCAATTTTGAAAAATAGACCCAGTTTGTTTGCGACACTATATCCGAATCTAAGAGACCATGAATCTAAATTCTTTAATTACTTTAGAATGTCTACAAAGTCATTCGCAATTTGCTTCAACTCATCCAAGAGGACATTACAGCAGCTCCGAACGCCATCAGGTATTGTATTGTTAAATGCGAAAACAAAATATAATTACGAAAATTAACAAAATTACATGCGATCGCGATGAAAGCGCGCGCTCAACTGAACAGCAAACGGACATTACATTAATATCAAAGCGCGAGTCAACGCGCGATTGTCTGCGTCTAGAAACTTTTTCTCTGAGCGCCGCGTTGACGCTCGCTGACGCGCGTTAACGCGCGCGCATGTGAACGGTTGCTAGGTATATATTAGGATGTCTAAGCGCACGATTTGAAAACGCGCGTCGCAATTCAGCCATCTGAACATAGCCTTAGGAGCGGCTTCTTAACTTACTTAATTAATAAACTGGTAAAGCCGTAATGTCAAATTAGTACTTAAAGTTACATCTGTGAAATATGAAGTTAATATTTTATATATAAAATAATTTTTTAAGCTATTGCATAGCTTCTATCGCGGGCCAGCGTGGAGACCGAATCCAGAAATTCCGTAACGAAAATAACGTGATACTCCTCTACGGTGAGCCGCTAGATGGCGTTGATAAAAAATGCTATGCAATAGCTTTACCGCGGCAGTCCCCGAGTGCCACACGTCTTTTTTTTTTTACCTACCTAATTGTTTATATATTATATTGTGTCAATATCGATTCGCAAAGGAATATTATAATAAGTGGTCGTTATAAAAATCTAAAAAAAATATATATATATAGTAAAAAATTATTATTTTGCACAGCATTATCTTATCTGCAGGGATGTTAATTGGTAGCATTTTAAATCACCCACGAGCCTCTGGGATCACGTAAAACCGTTGGCTCTGCGCTTGATCTCTTTCCGGTCGTTTCAGATTACCATGTACCCATTGGATTGTGAGAGTCAACCAATAGAAAGTTCAGCCATGTTGCGCACACACTTGTGCACTGTAATATGTCCTGTGTAGTTAGTTGGTCTTCACCTCCGCTGAGATTAGCCGCTGCGGCTGAGTTTCGGTAGGGATGACGTCATCACGCGCAACTCACACGTTAATACTATCGGACAAACGCTTCTAGAATGCCAAATGTACCTACTCGCAATGCAATTACTTGTACGCAGTAATCACGGCAATTGAAACGTGATCGATATTTTATTGCCAAAGCCTCTGGGGATGCCCCGGATTTCGTGCCACGCTTCATTGCCATTTACTATTACCCAGTTACATTGTTTTAGTGCGTTAGTGTGCCAAGGTTTGTCCGTAAGGCGTTAAATTATTTGTGTGTAAGTGGACTGAGAAAGAAACTCCGTGACGTCTTTTCGTCTAAAATCCCTCAGTGCTTAATGACCAATGGCAAGTTAAGTGTATCAAAGTTTATCCATAAAGCGCTATGTATTAGTTAGTTACGTGTCCAAAATCCCTCCGTGACTGAAGAATAAGCTCTTCTAACAATGCGTGTCGTCAGTAACGACGTCGGTTGTAATATAACAAAACATAAACGAGACCGACTTATCTCAGAGCATATTTATGTCTCGTTTTAACTCTATCTTAAACCCTAGCTAAGTCCGAACACGCTCTATAGATCTATGCATAAGATTTACTTAAGTGAGTGTCCAACATCCGCTAAGTGATTTTGAGAACTGTGTTGTTCTATGTTTTTCTATGTGACCAGATCTTCTTCCCGTACTGGAAACCGTAACTATTGGTACGTTATGTTCATTCTGCGGTCATAATCGTATTAAAGACTAGCTTTTGCCCCCGCGACTTCGTCCGCGTGGAATTAGGTATTGGGGTGGAATTTTCAAAAACTGTGACACACGTACTTCTTTATTTTTAACTGAAAGCTCTAATACCAACTTTGATGGAAACAGCTTGAAAAATGACGGAGTTTCATATAAACTTCCATCCCCTATTTAAACCCCTTCGGGGTGGAATTTCCAATAATCCTTTCTGAGTGTGCGCCTACGTCATAAAAGGAACCAACTGTAAAAATTTCAAGTTTCTCACTTCAGTAGTTTAGGCTGTGCATTGATATCTCAGTCAGTCAGTCAGTCAGTCATTCAGTCAGTCAGGACTTAATTTTATATATATAGATTAGAGAACCTATAAAAAGGTTAAAAATACCACTGGGCCAGCCCAGCTTCATATACAATTCCATATAAAAAATGTCCTTTTATACAATCCCAATCATTACTATATCAATAGAGCAAACGAGACAAAGCGTATCGTATCAGAATGGAAGTGTAGTGCCCCCCAAGGGAAATACGTCTGATTGCACTCATTCACGATTCTGCTTGTCTAGTTGAAGGTGCATACTTGATTTTAGTTTTCAGCCTCATTCCGGCTGTTTATTCTGGAAATCTTTATGATATTCATCCATTTATGAATCCCTTTGAGTGGTTATTTCATTAATTTGAGGTAAAAACCTCTCCCGGTGGACTTTTGTAGCTGGAAACTGGCGAATACTGGTCGTGTTTTATAATTCTGTGTTTTATTTAAAGTAGTTTGGTTTGGATATCGCTCACTAGCATTTTTATAGAGCCACATAGAGTTAGAATACGATTTCGGCCTTTGAATGTAATTTTAATTTCTTTTGTAATCATAATCACTGTCTGTGCTACATTCCACTCCAATGTATAAAAAGGTGGTGTTTTGAACCACGATCTTGCGTCGGGAACCTGTGACATCCCAAAACGAGACCGCAATCCTAACAACTAGGCTATCACTGCTTTTCTATTGAAAAGTAAACTTATAGAAGACTTATAAAATAAATAACTAGGATTTTGAAAAGTTAGATAATTTTTTGAAAAAATTGGGGATTTTGGAGATCAAACAGAGTTGCAGTAAATGAACGATGCTTACTTAATAAACACTTGACGGTACATTACTAGCAACACACTCGTAAGTAATATACTAAGTAGTAAACAGATCATAACAAACTTGAGGTAAACACTCAAGTTGGGCTCCCCGGGGACGAAGTCAGCCTTTCCGTGTCTTTTATTTTGTATTAACGTCAATATGACGGCGTGGCCCTGAAGTCATTTATGTAATAGAAAGTGGCTTTATGGGAGGCATTAATAACACTCTGACATATTTACTTTTAGTTCTAGTTACAATACGCCGACCATTGCTACATTAACTAGAAATAAATAATGCCCTTCCGACCGAGTTTCAGTCACGACCGCTAATCTTGTGCACTATGCAGGAGATACTATAGTGTACAAGAGTCTACGTAAACAAAGGTGTACCTACTCTCCGTTTCTTTTAAAAACTCAAAACTCAAAATTATTTATTAATTTATTACATGTAGGCCAACTTGCTTCCAAAAATCACTTAACATCAGGTGACTCGCCTGCACGTTTGCTCCCTAAAAATAAAAAAAAATAAAAATATGTTCAAAATTTTATTTTGGACAGTTTTATTCCTTACAGAACAGGAATTACATTAAGTTCCAGATAACAAAATCATCTACGTAAGTATTTCGAATATTTATCCTCAGAACACATCCTCAATACATTCTATTTATCGTATTACTGAGATTTTATGACTGTTTGAAATCGATTTCAAATATCGACTATCTATCAATGCAATATGGCGTTAGAGAGCTGTGGAAACGTACGATAGATAAATGTTTGACTATAGATAACTCGACACGTGTCAGGATGATTTGTGATGTAGTCACATTGAAAGCAACGGGGGACACAATATTATATTGTGATAGCTTTTACCCGTGACTTCGTCCGCGTGGAGTTAGGTTTTACAAATTCTGCGGTAACTCTCTGGTCACTCTTTACGTCAACCAAGTCGATCTCAAGCTCCGTTGTTGTGTGATTTTTTTTTTTTTTCTTTTATATATCCATCTGCCATCGGCTTCTCCAGCCATTATCAGATATTGGGGTGTGTCAGCTGTAGGTGATTAAAGGGGGAATTTCAATAAATGTCCCTATCCTTGAGAGCTATGTTGGAGCTCATCTCCCATCCAGCTCCAGTATGTGCCATCTTTTGAGGCGTTTTGTGTGATTGAAGGATCTACTACCAAACATACTTACGTATTTATAACATTAGTAACGATTAGCGAAGCTTGTTATTAATTTTTTATATAAAACCTTTTAATGCTAGTCTTATCCTATCCTATTAATATTATAAATGCGAAAGTTTGTACGTTTGTTACTCAATCACGTTGCAACGACTGAACCGATTTGGCACAGAGATAGATTATAGTCTGGAATAGCGCATAGGCTACTTTTTATCCCGGGAAATAAGAGAGTTCCCGCGGGAAAAAAAACCTCAATCCACGCGACCGAAGTCGCGGGTATCATCTAGTAAATATATAAAAGGAAAAGGTGACAGACTGACTTATCTATCAAGGCACAGTTCAAACCACTGCACTGGACGAATTGGGCTGAATTTTGGCATACGTTTTGGCATTACGTAAGATCCGCTAAGAACGTATTTTTGAAAATTAAACCCCTAAGGGGGTGAAATAGGGGATTAAAGAATCGAACTTAACGTGAACAAAGCCGCGGACAAAAGCTAGTGTAACATAAAACCGTTCTACTTTGCCATAGACTACCCCAAATCCGTATATCAGTCATTATACAGCCTTAATGTTACTCGGTCATAAAATATGTGTATTATAAAACCTCTATATTACGGAGGTTTTATACGGACCTCATAAACCCAGTAAGAGGTCCGTAAGTCCTCGCTTTGAAGCCATGTCCTGAGCGGCTTATTATTGTAATCCCTTCTCAGGTCACTCAGGCAGCGTCACCTGTGATCGCACGTATTTTTAAGGTCCCAGCAACTACAGCGTACGTAACGGATTTGTCCCCTCCGACCGGCCCGTACCGGAAGATTTGTACCCTTCTGAAGTAAAACAGGCTACAGGAAACTTATAGTTTCGTTCAGTCTGAGAATATTACAGTTAGGTATGCAAAAACAAAACCAAATTACGGAAACTAAGACAAAAATAGTCACTGAAAACATAGACTATGTTAAAAAGTGTAACAAAATTATAACTATAATCAAATCAGACTTTATCAGCTCCAATCCATAAGATTATATAGATAGAAATAAAAATGATGCTTATCACATCACATCACACTAATATTATAAAGCCGAAAGTTTGTATGTGTGTGTGTGTGTGTGTGTGTGTGTGTGTGTTTGTTACTCTTTCACGTCACAACGAATGAACCGATTTGGTTGAAATTTGAAATGGAGATAGCTCATAACCAGGATTAAAACATATGCTACATTTTATCCCGGAAAATTACAGAATTTCCATGGGAATTGAAAAACCTTGAACCACGCGGACGAAGTCGCGGGCATCGTCTAGTTGTTAAATAATTTCAGATGCTGGACTGGTTTTATATTATTGAATACATAGTTTCATAATATACCTACTCGTAATAGCTGTGCATCATTTCTATGAAGAACATAGTTCAGTATTCCCTTTGAATATTCTTCGTAAGGAGGAAGTGGAAATAGGAGCTATAACTGCGACGTCTTCCAAGTCAATAAATAAGCCGGTAACGCTGCCGCTACGCAAATTGTGTTTCAAGCAAGGAGAAACTTTGGACCAGTGTACCTAATGAAATGATTTGCTAACTTCGATCGGTGATTTTGAGCTTTGTGTAGTTACACAATGTTGTACTAGTAGGAGTGACCTATAATATGAGACCTGCACTGGTGACGTCACTGTACAGAGCGCAAAAAAAGACAGTAAATGTTTTTTTTTTAATTCGAAATAAGTTTGCGCTTAGCGACAATCCATACTGGATAGCACTGATGAGGTCTAAGTTGGAGCGCGCTTGCCTAGAAGATGCCTATTCACTCTTGCCTTGAAGGCACTCAAATTATTGGTGGCAGGAAACATGGATGCTGGAAGCGTGTTTCACACCTTAGCGGTTCTTATCAGAAACGTTGAATTAAATTTTACATAAGTTAAAATAAAAATACGAGGACAAGCTGGAAGGTGAGAAATATTAAATCCACTGGCTTATCAGGTCATTGTGTAAATCTGGTATGTACAATAATATGCCAATTAACTTTTGGGATAAATTCATTACTTGTCATCTTCATACTATATGACAGATTTACTCAGGAAATGCAGTACGTGATTGAACCGATTTCACCAACGTCGAGTGACGTTTAACCGAGGAATAAATTGGGCAGGCAAATAAATATCAAATTTATGCTCGGATAAAACTTAACATAAGTTGAAATCGACCCATGATTCAAGTCCCATTTTAATAAACATGTAGGTATAGTACGTATATCACACGAAGGTACGGGCGCTTTACTTGTGGTTACGTCGTTTATATGCACATTGCGTAAGTGTGCGTGCCTGTCAGTAGCCTAGGTGGGAGCGCTCACACTTATACAGTTACGACACACACACAACCATAAGCCACGAGCCCTCGTGAAATGAAAGAACTATACAATAAACCATGAGGAGGATTAGTGAAAATAATTTCTACGACCAACAATAAATCAATATTCGCAAATTTTTCCTACAATAGATACTCGATCAATAGGTACTCGATAGAGAGGAAGTTGAAACATAAGCTATTTAACTGCGACATTTCCCAAGTCAATAAGCCACTACTACGCAAATTGTGTTTCAAACTAAGGGAAACTTTGGACCAATGTATAGCAATGATTTGCTGGTGATTTTGGACTTTGTGTAGTTGGACGATATAGGAATATAAGATTCTATTCAGCAATAAATGTAATATAGTAAATAAATTATAGAAATTGTTTCGGAGTTGTGGCCGCTTGGGTGACTTTGGAGGCAGGAGGTAAATGTTTAACTTCCGCTGGCACTTGAGTATTATAATTCTGAACAATTTTAGAATAATTATTTTAACGCACGTCCATATTCATACCTTTCACCTCGCGATGGCTGGATCATGCGTCGTGCTCGTGAACGGGTGCCACCTTTTCTTCTGTGATCGAAGGTGCCACCAACGGGAATGGGTCTGTTTTGTCTTCCCATGTTGACATATGTTGACGTATTGCATTTTTGAAGCTTCACTGTGGAAGCACTGTATACATAGCTTAGTCTGGTTACTTATTGTAAAATTATTTTATTTTTTGAAAAGAGCAACTGCTGAGTTTCTTGCCGGTTCTTCTCAGCAGAATCTGCATTCCGAACCGGTGGTAGATTTATGACGTGTCATAAGAGCTACAAGGTAGCCTACATGAAATAAATAAATTTTGAATTTGATAGAGGTGAAAAGAACGAATATCTTCTTCTCTGTTCCTTAATTTAAGCCTTTTCTTAGCTAGGCCTTATGTGCACGTCATTCATCTCGATAATGAGCTGATCTCCTCCAAGTTATCACTATAAACTTCGTAATATCATCAGTCCATCTAGATGAAGCGAATATGAATGGAGAACCGATCTTTCTTAGATCCGATCATCCCACACAGTATCATATTATCAATACCATGAAACTTTTCTAAGTATTAGTTATTAATATAATGCTATTATCCATTTCCGCTGAGGGCATCGTAAAAAGGATAGCTATACTTTAAGTCTATTCAATTTAGTTAAGTTTAGAGATTGTATAAATCCGATTAAACATGGTTTTTTTTTTGAAGAATATGGACTAAGCTGACCTTGTTTCAAATTCTTCTCCCCCCTCCAAATAAGGGGAAAGCTTATCTTAGGAGGTGGGGATCGAACCGTCGACCTTTCAGTTTTCAGTCGACACACAGTCAGTAAAAACGTAAAATAATAATGAAAGTTCGACAAAAAAAACGCGAAGTTAGGTCTAATTTTTAACCAATTCGCATTTATTTTCCATTCCAAATTCCTATACATATTACCTACATACCAAGAGACGGACCAGACATGTGTTTTTAAATGAATATCTTACGATTTATTACAAAACATGATGTATTTGGCGCTTACTACACTCCTACACGCTAGTATCTGTCGCGTTGCACACGAGGTTTCGGGTATGTTTTATTTCGTCTATCGCGGGATTTTTTTTGGCATTCTGTGCATCGGCCTATTTTGCGGAGCAGCGAGCATTGCATAGTCGCAAAATAAGGATGTTCACATGACCTCGTTTTGAGACGCCCTCGTATAAACATCCTAAGTCGTTACTCGGCTTTCTCATAAGACAGCGCCATAAAACATTAGCCGGCGAATGTAAATGGAATCTTGACACTTGAAGTGGTTATTCTATAGCTATAGTCTAAGAGCTAATCTTATCTTATAATATACTAGCTTTAACCCGCGGCTTCGCTCAGGTTAGGTTCGATTTTTTAACCCCCTATTTAACCCTCTTGGGGTTAAAATTTTCCAAAATCCTTTCTTAGCGGATGTCTACGTCCTAACAGCTACCTGTATACCAAATTTCAGCTCGATCGGTCCAGTGGTTAGAGCTGTGCGTTGATAGATCAGTCAGTCAGTCAGTCAGTCAGTCAGTCAGTCAGTCAGTCAGTCAGTCACCTTTGCCTTTTATATATTTAGATAAAAGAAAAAGGTGACTGACTGATTGATTGACTGATCTATCAACGCACAGCTCAAATTACTGGACGGTTCGGGCTTACATTTGGCATACAGGTAGCTATTATGACGTAGGCATCCGCTAAGAAAGGATTTTTGAAAATTAAACCCCTAAGGGGGTAAATTAGGAGTTTGAAAATCGAACTCAGCGTGTGCAAAGCCGCGGGCAAAAGCTAGTCTTTTAAATATGTGTATATTTCCGCCTGGAATCAACTTTTTGTCGAGGACATTGACTTATCATGCTCAAAAAGTATTCGAGATAAAGAAGCAAGTTATTGAGCTTTTTGGTCAATTTTGTCATATTGAAATTGCAACATAACGTTTTTTTAAGGTGTTTTTGCTTCCTCTCAGTTAAGATCTTTAGGACATTTTTGATGAACGTTTCTTGGTTTTTTCTTAGTAGTCTTGCGTCGAGAACTTCTGAAAGATGATAACAATAATGTGTACAAATATATACCTTGTTATACGAGTACTACCCACTTTATATATGCATGCATAATAATAAGTTACCTATACTATGTAGAATCTAGATCACTAGCTCTTGGAGTATTGCTTTTCTTTTTGATTATGAAACGAAGAAAATCTGTGATGCAATATTTCCTTACAAGGTTTGTGTCTCTATGACTTAATCGCTACATTCTTTATCTAGAAAATCCAATGAAAGGTTACTAGTACAACAATTTCGTAACTTTACTACTAAGTAGGTAACTACGAGTACCGTAGTTTATCTAAAACCAGCGGTCTTAAAGTGGGAGATCTCAGGTTCAACTCCCATCGATGACTACTTCGTAATTATATTTTCAGACTGTACAAGGTGTAAGAAAGAAAGAAAATAAATTTATTCAGTAATATACATAAACAAATATACATATACCCTATTGTCTCTGGTCTGGTCTGTTGTGAGGCTTTGGCCGTGGCTAGTTACCACCCTACCGTCAAAGACGTCCTGCCAAAGGATTTAGCGTTCAGGCACAATGGCGTGTAGAAACCGATTCTATAGGTTGAATCTACACTGCCATACCCCTTCCAAGTTAGCCCGCTACCATTTTAGTCTGCATCGTCACTTATCATCAGGTGAGATCGCAGTCAGTGACTATCTTGTCTTTGAATATAAAAAAAAGTGATGCAATGAGGCCAGCTTAAATGTGCAGTGTGCACAGTACAAATATGCCTCGACTCGTGTCATAAATGTGTTTCTACCATTCATCCAGAGCTATTAGGCTTTGAACAATATGTCGAAATGGAACTCGTCTTGTAACAATATTGGGAACATGCCCCAGCCAGTCATTGCCACGGGCGTAACAAAAAAGCTCTCCGAAAAACTGGGGCGTAATCAAAAACAAGACGCAAAACTGTACCAACTTGCTCCCGTTTCTGTCGAATTCCTACGAAATTGGATCCTCTATATCCTTTGCTTCTTTGTTTCTGGATAAATAACTTCTTTAAATACAATTACATGCACTAGATGGCTATTGCATAGGATGATATCCGTGAATTCGACCGCGTGGATAAAAGTTTTGATTCCCGCGGGAGCTTTTTAATCTATCGGGATAAAATGTAACCTGTGTGTTAATTCAGAGCATAAGCTATACCCCATACCCCAGCTAAAACAGTTCAGTCGTTGACATGAAAAAGTAACAAACATTTTAACATCTAAACATATTGTATTTGGTAGTCTGCATCATCTAAAAATCCTAAGTACTTTGAGTATATAAATATACTCAAAGCCTAAGTGAATAGAATAGAAAAGAATAAAATAATTTTTTATTCAAATCGAAAAAGAATCGTCAAATGAATCTAGCACTAGGAATGCCGAGTTAAGCACTTATCCTCTATTTCTTTCACAAGAAGTAATAAAGCCAATATTATCCTTGAAAATCAAAGAGTTCATACGGACATTTTTTAAAAACCTTAACTCGACGCAGAATAACAGACGTTGCTTAGTTAACAATGCTTGAATAGAATAGAATAGAATAAAATAATTTTGTATTCAAATAAACTTTTACAAAGTGCTGTCGAATAAACTTGGCTGAGATCTTCTTTACCAACTGTAAGACGTCCACAGCTGGACATGCGTCTCTTGCATGGACTCGTTCTTGCGCCGTCTGTATCTAGTGGGTCCACCTAATGGAGTGGCTGCCAACACTGCGCTTTCCCGTCGAGAATAAAAAGTTTATGGCCTGTTCATTCTTGGCCATACTTACCGTTTCCACTCTGCATAAGCCGACCCCCTGGTAATATAAGAACAGAGCATGTCTTGTACCAATATCGGGAACATGCGACCGCCGCAGGCGAAACATAAAAAGCTTTCCGCAAATCTGGGGCGTGATCAAAAATGAGGAACAAAACTGTGCCAAGTCGTTCTAGTTTCAGTCGCATTCCTGCTATATTGGGACCTTTATTTTTTTTTTGCTTCATTGTTTTTGATACTTAGTTTCATGTTGGTCTAGCTGATGGCTCAGACTTCGTCTGCTTCGAGATTTTATTGGCAGAGTCCTGACTTGACATAAGAGCCTTGGGGCTCTTTTTTTCATGTGGTCCAACTTGGGTTGGACAACATGAAAAAAATTATATTTTTGCATTTGAATTTTAATCTTCATCATGGAGATATCGTCTCCAAAATGCAAGCTATCCAAATTATTGCATTGCCAAATTTCGTCAAGATCGGTGGAGCAGTTGTGCTGTGTAAAAAAGGTGAAAGGCAGATATAGACAAAAATGCTTTCTTAAAGTATAGATATAGTAGATATGTTTTTCTGCTGAATTTCCGCCATAGTAGCTAATCTCAATAGCGCTTTGCTGGTCGCAGGAGATGTTATAGTGCATAAAACATATGCGAAAACACCGGTGCACTTATAAAGTTCTCATGATACCTACTACACTCACCCCACTACAATCACCTATTCGTAGACAAGTAAATACTAGTTTATAGTGTACGCTTTTCCAAGCCCCTCTGCTATCACTAACAAACAACCTGTATTTAGGGCTTGTTTTACATGCTAGTTGGTAAAACGATTATTTATTAGACACCTATTATTTATTTATTGAACGTGCTGACGGCGTTGCTGACGGTAATTCCACGCCACAGTGACTAGAAAAAACACGCAATGTTTTAGAAGCGATTTGTATCGAATCATGTCGCGGGTAAGTAACAGTTTTACTTGAAAATTTAACCACCTTGCAGTCCCCGTACGCTTGTTTGTTTAGGCGTACAAAACTGCATCAATGTATTCAGTGTATGTGTATTTTTTATTATTTCCGATACATAAAAAGTTGCCCATACAGACGATCACGTCGATTCATTTCCCGTCACTACCTGTTGCCTTCACAAAACAAACACACATTTCCGTTTTTTATAATAGTATAGTACGTTTATCTCACGAAGTTACGGGCACCTTACTTGTGGTTACGTCGTGTACATGCAAATTGCGTAAGTATGCATGCTTGTTAGGAGGCTAGGTGGGAGCGGTAAGGCACGAGCAAGCTCGCGCTCACACTTATACAGATACGACACACACACAACCATAGCCACGAGCCCTCGTGAAATGAAAGAACATTTATTATTATATCTGTTGTACAATATGTAACATATTTAAAATTATATCTATAAATTAAATTAATATTTAATTAGAAAAGAAAGAACTATAGTTATGATATCAGACTGACATGAAACGTCTAATATTTTTTCTTCTGTGATCGAAGCGTCTAATTAGCTTCAATTATTGAAGCACTACTAACCTAGAGTTTACCCAAGAAAATCCCACTCTTAAGATTATTTTCTTAAGAAATTGATTACAACTAAGGGTCTTGTCTATTTTATCCTTAGGAAAATAAATAAGTTTTCCAAGTGATGAGTCGATAAGAACATCATCACGTTCCCATTTTTATTCAAATTAACGTTAAGGGTGTTAGTCCATTTACTCAAAGGCGCTCGAATACTTCTCCATCTTAATTTGTACGTGACTCAGAGAGTTAATTAGTGAAATTACGGGATACCGAGAGGATTTTTTGCCAGGCTCGTCCTCTGACATTAAGACACGGCCATTGCGGAAATTAAATTAACATTTAAACTACTCAGATCCTATCTGATAGTACGCCTAGATATTGCTATTGTCAGTTGCTTCTATTTCTTTTACTAGAAGATAGGGTTACGTTTGATGATAATAGTCAAAAATAACCGGTCAAATGCGAGTCGGAGTCGCATGCGAAGGGTTCCGTACCAAAAGAAAAACACGTTTCCAGTAGGGGAATCCCCTTTAATTTTTAAAAATAATTTTTATTATTTGCTGTTATAGAAATACACAGTCTCTGAAAATTGCAACTGTCAACCTATTACGACTGATGGACAGACGGATGGTATCTAAAAGATCAACTGCTGAATTTATTGCCGGCTCTTCTCAGTTGAATCTGCTCTCCAAACTGATCTAGTCTTCTTCGTAGACTAGTTTCTTAAACTAGTCTTTTCATAAAAGCTGGCCTACATGGAAAAATTTATCTTCCTCAGTTTTGAATAAAAAGAATAAGATTTACTTGAATGATATTATAATTTCTGAAATATCAATTACATATTTTGCACAGTGCGTTCGTGGAATAAATTAATACACAAAAACAAATGGTGTAAAGAAATTGTATATTCATGAATGAAATAAATTACTCGTATCATGATTATTTAATAATGCTGGTCACGCTCCGTTACTCAGTGATGACTATAGCTAGAGATCCATTCACTTTGTAAGCAAAGAAAGAGGCTATTGGTTTGATTATTTTATACCGACTACTTTTTGACGAATTCCCTGGCACAGTGGTGAGTGCTGTAGTCTTATATTTCGACCATACCGTAGAACAAAGTCTGATCTGCTAAATTCACAACTTGAGCCTTAAAAGTCATATCTGCAAGGCTCAAATCATAAGTTATGAATTTAGCAGATGAGACTTTGTTCTACGGAACAGTCGATTTGTCTATATTGCGTTTAAGCTACCTGAAACTTGAAAGTCATAGCGATAAGCCCAATGCTTGACGATCAAAGGGAAACGATAATACAGCACAACTATCAAATAGAAAAGCACTTTCGCAAAAATATTAACTTTACAACTGTCAAAGTAAGGCCCTCTAGTATTCAGAAAGCAGAAAATTAACCTGAATTACTGGAGGCCTGTATGAGCATTATAAGTAGGTAATATAAGCATATTGTTTCAACGATTTCGTCGAAATAGTGTATTTATTAGTGTTTTAAAACAACTCCTACATTTTTTTAAAATGAATATTAGCCAAGCTGAAGTTGACTTATATTCTCCTATCTACTCTAAATAAGCGAAAAGCTTGTACTAGGAGTGAGTACGACAATAGTGCAACAAGTGGGGTTCGAACCTGCGACCTTTTTAGTTTTCAGTCCGCACCTTTAACCGTTGGGCTATTGAGACTTTTATTAATCATCTTAATAACTGATTTTCGTCCTAGTGATCTTTATCATAAAGTATTATAGTTACAGCGACCGGTATTAAAGATAGATATAGCTAAACGTGCTTCTCGAAGCAATGAGGGAGAGTTTGTAACTAGGCTTTACTACCCTCATCAAAGTTATCTTTCAAGTTAATCTATGATTAATATTAAGATTTCGGCGACCTCGCAGCGTACCAGCGCAGCTTTATGAATGTCTTTCGAAAATATTATGAGCTATTACACTATACGTAGTACAAAATCATGATGAACAATTTATATCTAAATTCTAAAACCTCATCGATGTCATCGCAGCGCGGCATAGTACCCAAGATGCTGGCTATAAATAATAATAATAAATCGATGGATTGTAAGTGTGCTAATATATTGCGTTTATTCTTTCAGGTATGCTTCCATCCTTCCTTGAGGACATGTCATTGCGATGTCGAGGTAAAACATAACTCAGCTGCAAGAATATAAACATTCTAATATTGTAACAAATTTCTTTTTTTTTTTATGGAATTTAATCACAATATAAGTTTTAAATTGAATACGAGTAAGAAATCGTACACTAATTTTATTTATATTTAATGTAGCACATGAGTACCTACATGAAATCAAAATCAACACAACAACGAAAGAATTTTTTTTTTAACGAAAAGTTAAATAGACCAAAACCATAAATAAAATCCGACTAACATTGCTCCCTGAATTTTATATTTTCTTTGATATCTCCGATATTTCATGACAAATTTCAAAACTATTGCAGTGATATAATAAGATTCTATTTCATATTTTAATTTCAATATAATTCAATAATAATTACAAATTAATTTTCACCTCTCTAGCTCAAAAAGGGCGCCTTTGCTGCCCAAAACCAGTGAGCAAAAGTCGTTTTTGCTCACTCAGTGAGAAAAAGTGTTTTGAATATAGAACGCATTGGATTGGCGTTTCTTCAACTCATCGTCTCAAGAAACGTTCAGAAATTTTGTATATAATATTGCATACCCCATACATTTTATTTCGACAAAATTTTTTAACTCTCTATTTTATTATTTAAACTACTTATTTACTTTTCGTAAATGTGTTTTAGACTTTATAATTCTGTAACACAACATGAAACATAAAAGAAAATTAAAATTAATTAATTAATAAGTATATTTTATTTTATGAATGACACAATTCCGAACGCAGACAAAAGAGTAATATAAAATGGCGGCAAAAAAAAAAAATAATTAACTCTATTCTATATCTTAATTAGGTACTAATTTCTTAGTAGTTATTTGTTGTAAGAATTTTAAAATAACAAAATGAGTGAATCTAGTGATAATTTAACACCTTCAGAATTAAAAGAATTAGTGTCTAACGCTGAATTAAACTTTCTTCCGGAAAAGTCTCGTGAAAAATACTTGAAAGCCAATGAATTATTTAATGATTGGAGACTTTCTAAGGGTGCGAAGTCCTATTCAGTTCAGAGACTGTTATTTTATCATATTTCATGGAATTGTCTAAAAAAAGGTAACCATCTACATTATGGAGTATTTACTCCATGTTAAAAGCTACAATCAAATCGAAATGCGACGCTCACATTGAAACTTATCCTAAACTTATTGCATTTTTGAAAAGACAGTCGGAGGGGCACAAATCCAAAAAATCTAAAGTTTTCACCGCTCATGATATTGAAAAGTTTTTAAATAAATAAACCTAATTTTTAAACTTTTATAATATCCTTTATGTTTTAATAAATATTTTTCTTACATCTTGTATTTTTTCGCTATTGAGGTGGAAAGTTGTATGTATCACACGATAGCAAAGTTTTTGCTTCTTGTGCCTTTGAATCCCTCACTACTCTCAGGATTCTAACTTAGAATCACTCGCTACGCTCGTGATTCTATATTAGAAACCTTCGTTCGCTCGGGATTCAAACTAGGCACTCGCAACAAAAATGAACTTTGCTATCTTGTTGAACAAATAACTATTATACATTAATTTAGCCAGCGTTCTGGGCACTTTTCCTCGTTCCAGTGGTTTAGATGATATTTATTATATTTAGCTTTTATTTTTGTTATTTACGTTTTAGTTTTAATTTAGTATTTAGTTTTATATTACATTAAGTATTATTATTACATATCTTATTTATTAGAAAACCAATAAAAGATCTACCTATTTATACATAGCAAAAATAAAACCTCTTACAGAGTACCTATTAGAAATATTTAATTATCGTTCTAAAAATAAAAGTTGTACTTATATAAAAATTAAGCTTTAAAAAAATCTCTAATTAGTAGAAAATCCGTAATAAGATTAAATATTATGACTATTTTTAGGTAAACTCATAGATTGAGCAAAGGCTAATAGGAAAATAAAGCTATTTTTGTTTATATTAATTTTATATCAAGGTCTTCGCGGCCCTTTGTTTTTCCCCTCGTCCCGCCATCACCGCACCTCCGGTTCAACGAAATATCACGTACGATGCGAATAAAGCTAACAAAGCAATTAGAAAGCACAAACGCCACGACCATTATATCGCGTGTAATTAACACAAACGTGTCTAAATGGTAAATAAATTACTTACATCCCATTCTAAGCGAAACGTCAAGCGTGTGCTGAATAGCGACGGAGATAAAAGGGTATAATCTTATTGGCTTTATTACTCTCCCGTTTGCTTTCAACGCAAAACGTCGCCCTTAGCACCCTTAGCATGAATATCCAAAACTCGGCAACGATGATTCGTTTCGAGCGCAACATAACAATGATAATATCCTTCCGAATTTCGCCAACTACGCAGGAAATTTTATAGTGCTCAGATATAATATGTTATCTCTATTCTTTCACTTTTCTAAAAAAGTATGGTAACTATTTTTTTAATTCGGTAGTATGGCAATTTGTCATGACTGATATTAGACGCAGAGCTTTAAGTGCTCTTCGAGACACGTAATTGCGACAAAGACAGCCAAGCCAAGAAATTCTTGAAAGAAAAACCAGGTAAATTCTATCCTTATGAGTCCAAAAAAAAAGTTTATTTCAAGTTATTATTTCAGCTAGAAGCCCGATAGGGCCAATGGTATACTAAAACACAAAACCTTTTTTAATTTCGTGCATACAGTACCTACTGACGATTTTTATTTCGCAATGTTTCCGCTTGAAATGCTTGACCCTTAATATAATTATTTTACATTGTTCCGACTTCCAATACTCGAAATCTATCAACTTTGTAGAAACTCTTGCTAAGACTACAGAAGCAGTGGACAAACTTAAAACAGAAACGCTACATAGGTTATGTGCGTCAAAGGAATGTGTATCATACGCTGCTTATGCTAGAGCATCAATTTGACTGACAGCTTCACCGCGACAAGTTACAGTAGTGAAATTTCCAGAAGACATCTTTTGACGTGCACCCTCGCCTCGGGCGTGAAAAGCTCTCATAGATAAAGTGCATTTCGATATTAGAAGTTTAAAACAGTTTTAAAGTGACGGTGGAAACTGTTTCCTTTACATGCTTCCCGTGATCTTTTGAAATAGATTGAACGCTTTTCTCCACTTTGCGGGCACGAAAACGCTCCTCATAGTCATAAGCAAATAAGGGGTATGGGTTGAATTTACACTGCTATACCCCTTCCAAGTTAGCCCGCTACCATCTTAGACTGCATCGTCACTTACCATCAGGTGAGATCGCAGTCAAGGGCTATCTTGTCATCGAATAAAAAAAAATAAAAAATAGGGAGTTGATGGTACAAAAAATAAAACATTAACTCGCGTGAAAGAAGAGGATACAACGGCAGCCTTATTTATTTAAAACTAGCTCTTATCCGCGGTTTAGCTGCCGTCATTTACCGAAGTGGTGATTATCTGCCTATACAAAATGACTAATTTTGATTTTTCGATTTTTGAGCTGTTATTTTGGGATTTTCCTGTGTTTTTTTTGTTTTTAAACCACCACTGTATTGAGGCGAACAAAAAAAAAATGTTCGAATCAGTTAAGCCGTTTTAGACTTTTAGCCAGATTAACGAAGAGCAATTGATTTTTCTATATGTAAGTATAGATATAATTATATTTAATATCATTTTCCGGCATATCACTGGGCCACTAGATTTTCACTGATCTAAATGATTTGGGCCCTTCGACCATTAAGACAATGGTCGAAGTTTGGGCCATACAAATGTACCATACGTGCCATACAATGTTAACACAGAAAATTGACTAACTTCTTAAGGTTCATTATGCATGCAGTTATATTTCAGTTATAGGAACACTTCTTACGACCACAACAAAATAAGAAACCTTCAGTAGAATGTTAACCAAGAAAATTGACCTATATCTTCCGAAGGGTTGTAACTGCCCGAATACAAAACACAAACTCATGAACTAGTTCGTATATTGTGATTACCTCTGGGAACAAACTTTGTTTATACAAATGTCAAAATGGATTTCACTGTAATATTACTTACTGGTGGACGTATAATAAACTAGATGATGCTCCCGATATCGTCTGCGTGGATTTTATGATTCCCATCATATTATGATTTATATGAGATGATAAGGTTTTTATGGTTCCCGGGTTAACTCTTTAATTTTCCGGGATAAAATGTAGCCTATGTGATATTCGTATGTGAAGTTTCATTAAAATCCGTCATGTAGTATTTGCTTTAAAGAGTAACAAATATACCATACTCACAAACTTTCGCATTAATAATAATATTAGCTAAAAAATTGAACTCCGAAAAAATTAAGAAATTGTGGGAAGTAGCTTGTTATAATTACCACAAGAGGAGAACAAGGATTATGATCAGAATGGCGGCTTATGTGACTTGTATAGTAATATACATGGTGTATACATTGTAAACCTTCCTTCTTCTACTGTTACCTTGGCTTGGATGCCATTATTTTATCCTTTGAAAATCGCATATATTTTCCCTGAGGATTAGTAAGGTATAATCTCTTGGTGTAGATAATGTGCTGCGTACATTCATGTGATTATGTCGTAGACTATAAGCTGTTTCTCTATCTTAGAATATCTTTTGCATTAATTAATAAAAATATCACCAATAAAGAATAGAAACCACGTAATTTATAAAAAAGTATCGTAATTCAATTTTCGGCGATAAAATGTAGCCTATATGTTAATGAGCTATCTCCATTCCATAGCCAAATTGGTTCATTCGGTGTGGCGTGAAGGAGTATCAAATACACACATACACACACACACACACACACGTACTGTGATATAATAAGGGATTTCATGTAGGACGGTAATATAATAATTATGTAGCAAGTTTGTATTTAAGAGTAGTCTCTCTTGAGAGGTCCTGAGCCAGCCCAATACAATCTACGTTTGACTTTGATTTATCTTTTATTAACAAGTGAAAATCTAGACTCTATTTTAGTTAAATTAGAAAAATTATATGTAAGTTATACGAGCTCAAAGATTTACATACCTACATACAGAACTTTGAGCCGAGATAGCCCAGGCTCAATGACCCCAAATCATCTATAGTCAGCCAGATTATCTACATGTTTCTCCATATTTCAAGGTCAATCGGAACCTTGGAAATGGTAAAGAAGTTGTAAAACTTCTCAATTACGTAGAAATACGAACCAACTAAGCTAATGTAAAGCTTGCGAAAATAAACGATTCGAATGAAAGTTAAATTGCGTTTAAAAAATCAAAAGTTCCGATCCATTGCTGTTAAAAAAATATACGAAAAAGCAATAAGCCAGTTTTTACCGTCATTGCCGGTAGAACTCTAACTCGGCGGGGTGGGCTGTTGGAGTTGTGGAATTTGTTTTAAACTGAATTGTTTATCCTACTTTTAAATGGCGTTTACCATATTATGCGGAGGGATCTGGGAACCCATCGCATTATTATCCCAAGAAAAGTTCTCCCAATTAGTGAATAATGAAAAGGGGCCACGACCCTCAGCAAGGAGGAATACGATGCAGAGCAAGAGAGAGAGATCACATTTTTAATAATGAAATAATGTTGTAAGAAATATTATTTATAGGCCTATGATTGTAACCTCCAATCCCACGAAAAAGAGGCCAGTCTTAACGCTTAGGTATTATTACAGCTCATCATAAATAGAGAGATGTAATTTAGATTTTCAGAACCCAACATTTACTAATATACGAGTAATTGGAAAACACGACTGTATCACAAAATAGTGTTTTTGCTTCTACAAACATCAACTTACTAACGCGGATTTGTTCCAAGTTTTCGATTTCGTTTGAAACCAAATTGTGTTTATATTGCTTTCGATTGGCTTTCGCCAATTTATGTTGTGTTTTGTTTTATTTCGTATTTTTTATTAGATTAACAAACACCAATTTATTGCTCGTCTGTGTTTGCATTCAAAGAATATTTTTGTCTGTATTTTTAATCTGTGGAGCTCTGCGTTCGAGACTTCGTGAATCTCGCCGGGATAGGCAAATTTACATAGAAGCTGATTTTAATTAAAGTTGCACTATTTTTATATGAACAATAACTTTTTATGAGAGTTTTAATTTTATTTCTGTTGGCAATACCGAGTGTTTCGTGTGCGATTGTGTGTGTGTCAGTGGTCGTGACGTCAGCACCACGTGATCAAAAGGAGGGAAAAAATGGCGGCTTCTGCATCGGTATGGGCATCATGCGGCGACTCACTTTTGGCTGAGACTTCGGGAACGACACAACGATTTTGCTAAAGTTGTACCCTACCACTACCCTACTAACTAAGTATTATTATATGTGTAATTTAGTAGCTCAGTGTGTTTGAGTTGAAATTTGTCAGCTTCTTATTTCATCTCAAACCATCTCTGGTCCATTTTTGGGCACAGGTCTCCTCTCGAATTAGGTCATACACCATCAGGCTGGCCGGTACAGATTGGCAGACTTCACACACCTTCAAGAACATAATGAAGAACTCTCAGTCATGCAGGTTTCCTGACGATGTTCTCCTTCAACATGGAACCTCGAATCCCCTGAAAAACGAAGCTGAAGTTGACGACCATAAAGCCCAAATTAGACGGTTCACTTTTCGAAATTGTAGCTTTCATTTTCGAGGCTTCATCGATGAACCGTCCGAAACCAAACCGAACCAAAATGAAATGAACCGTCTAAACACCGACCGTTCACCGTTTACACACGATGTGCGAGGTAAAGCGCCTCGATCGCTTTCACAGGGTATCGTTTATCGCTGAGCATCGATATACTTATATGGATAGGCTTTTAGAGGAAAAACGCGCTCAAAAAGACAATACAATTTGCAAAATTCTATTGTTGTTTTCTAAAGGAGTTAAAAAAGAAAAAGTTTTGCACAGCGCAAACTATAGCTTTAATTTATTACATGAAAAATAAGAAATTAAAATCAGGCTTTTCGACATTCAAGACGTTATTGCCAGAAAAGAAAACTTCCAATCACAGTCGTGGGTACCAGTATGACGTCATTTTGTAACAGTCGACGACGGCCAACTTTCAGTGAACAGGTAGTAGGTTCAACTAGATTAGGTACCTAATTACTTATACGTGTGCATACCACGAGCAGGGTAATTGCCATTTTACTGTGACCGATACCTGAAATCGATCTACAACAAAGAATACAAGCTATTATCACCGTAGAGACGAGAGCAGCGATTTTGTTCTTTTGGATCTTTTACAGGAGCTATGGTGACGTAGCAGTCACTCCGTTCGACCGAACGGATTACACGCGTTTATTTGAAGGGTTCACTTTAATGGTTTTTCCTGTTTATCCGCGAACTTTCCTGCAATCTTAATCTGGCTTTCTTATACATGTTTGATTTATGAACCCTCTGACGCCGGAACGACTAGACACATTTATTTTGTGGCCGTAAGTGTTTTATAGGCGGAAGAATGTGGGATCGTAGGTCATTGTGGGAAAACTTTAGTTTTTGACTTTAAATGGAGAGAGACCCAGAGCTAATAAAATCAAATAAAAATTAGATCTATCCGTGCTTATGGAATAAACTCAATAGGTATGGTTATTTACTAGATACCCTATTTTGTGTTTTATGGTTTAAACAAGGTAGTACAGGCCGCATTTGCATTTCAGATGTGGATGTGCTGGTAGTACAAACTTGGTGTCAAATCCAATACAAACCGATTTAAGCCATGCGTGACAACACAGTTCGGTTGTCACTGTAACACTATCGGTGTGACAGAAACTCAAGGAAAGTTGAGAACCGGATATGGGCCTGGACCGCTTCCAGCAACATGCTGCTGCTGGACTATTATTTTTTTTAGACCTTATGAAGAGTGATTGACCTTGACGGAATGGTTAGCGCCGAGCCTGATGTCATTGTAAACGCCATCTAGCGGCTATGCTCGGTATTTCTAAGACAAATTCAAAGAGTATCGAATGCAGAGAGAACAAGTATTATAAACAGAATATTAGCCAAGCCTAACTTGACTAATATTCTCCTATCTCCTCCATAATTATAAGCGCAAAGTTTGTGTAAGGAGTGGGTACGGTAATAGCGCAACGGGTGGGGATCGAACCGTCAACCATTCAGTTTATAGTCCTCATAATTTACCGTTCGGTTATTGAGGCTTGAAAGGCCTCTTTGAACGTCCACTAACCGATAATGACCTATATCAATACTGTCCTGAATTATTTTTATCTGTCGTCATTTTTAACCCATTTTTAAGGTAGGTACACAATACCGTAAATAGTTAGTAGGAAACACTCCATTGTGTAAAATTGAAATCTTATGAAACTGTGACCTTTTTACAGAACTTTTGTTTCAGCCTGTGCTTATTTGTGTTGAAGAATGGTGCTATTTTAATGTTGAAGGTTGAGCAATGATTAATTTTTTCTCTTCTTTAAAGTTTGATTGAGAGAATGACCTAGCTCTTATATAAAGCACTAAACTTTGAATTAAGCACTAACTTTGAAAATAAATAATGTTCGAAATTTACTCCAAGATTTTACTAACTAAATTATAATAATTAGCCATTGGCCAAAAAACATATTAATTAACCATGTTGACGATGATTCTACTCATCATCAGTTATTTTAGTGGAGATAAGCGATAGGTTATATAAATCAGCAAGCGGCTTCTTAAAGCACCTCTTAACAAAAAGTATTAACTATTTTTATAATTTCATGCATAAAATCAGATTGAAAAAACCTTTGGTATGCAACTATTGGCAAACGAACTGTTTAAAAAAAAATTCAATGTATGCCATCGTCAAACAAATTGGTTGAGACCAATTTATTTGACGAAGACGTAGAATTTTGTCTATATTATAAACTATTGTTAAGTGATACAAAATAGCAAACGCAATACGTTACAGTGGCATCAGCTGATAGGGCTATGCTTAGATACCTCTCAGCATAAATCCCATTTGAATGGATGCCGCCCACTGTGGGCAAAGCCTCTAATGCAAGTGTCATGTCTGTACAGAACCATTAGGGCTTATTTAAGCCCTTCGAGGTTTATTCCAAATAAGATTTAGTGCTTGATCTTGCAGAATGGAAATGCGACTAGTTAACGATAACTATAATATTATTATTGATATACAATTTGTCTGCATGAGGTGCTTGAAGTATATCACAAAATTTTTTTTCCTCCGAGATGAGGTGTAATATGTATTACATTTTCAAAGTTATACGGCAATACCAGCATAACTGATAAGTCCCGAGTAAAATCTATCCCATCAAAAAAAGTGAACGGGTGCCGCCAACGGAAATGGGTCTGCTTTGACTTCCCACGCTGACATGTGTTAGATTGTATTATGTATTGTATTTTTGAAGCTTCACTGTGGAAGCACTGTATACTTAGCTTAGTTTTATTACTTTATTGTAAAATTAGTTTATTTTATTTTTTGAAAAGAGCAACTGCTGAGTTTCTTGCCGGTTCTTCTCAGCAGAATCTGCATTCCGAAACGGTGGTAGATTTGTGACTTATCATAAGTGCTACAGGGTAGTCTACATGAAATAAATAAATTTTGAATTTGAATTTTGAATTTTGAAAAAATGAGAGCCAAGTTCAATATGAAGAATATGGGTTGTTATCGACTTCACCAACAAAATAATTGCGATCTAAAAGGGTGCCAAGTTCTGTAGATAATCCTGAAATTTATAAAAACAACAACATTCTTAAAATATCAATTCAAAACACAATTTCTTGTTTTTTCTGCAAGAACAATGTTTGCTATTTAAAAATGTAACTTCCTAAATTAGAAGAGTAGAATTATTATAAAAAGCAGATTACTTAGGATAAATTGAAGCTTAATATTTAACTTGGCTAGTTGTTACTAGCAAACAAAACTACTACTTTAAAAGAGTAAAATATGTTGCCCTAACAGTAAAAAGACAGTAACTTGCGAATAACATAAAGATGATAAACTTTGTATAATATGTCAAAAGCAGACTAATTTAACTAGCTACTACTTCGTACAAAGCATAGCGTACGTAATACTGTTACGCGTACCTCTACGCTAAAATACAAGGCGGTTGTAGTTAAACTGACCGAGGGTGTGACAAACCAATTACAAAGCTGGGGTCCTACTACCAACACTTAAAACAGTATTATTTCAATTTTGTTTCGATATATCATATAATATCAATGTTAAAGTAAGTGACATTAATAACGTTGGTGGTAGAGTTCCCAGTTTTTACTATTTTTCGCAATCATTGTCCCGAATGTAAAACTTAGCTTACCAATATTAGAACATCTATCCAAAACTTCTTGGCTAATACATTTTCTTAGGCAAGAATTACGAATACGTAATCCAAAATGTCCCGACCCTGGATTTAGTTAAACGTGCCCCAGTTAATAAGCCAACACATTTTGGTCATTTCTATTATGTTTTCCAGTGTCACAAGTACATAAGCGACTGCAAAAGCGATCTTTGGAACAGCTATAATAAAGGAATATTCGGCTTAAGGACTGGTATACTTACTTGAATATTTAGAAAGTTTTTATCCAAATAAACTTTTACAAAGTGTTTTTGAATCGTCAAGTGAACCTACTGGTTAAGTATACATATTATATAACCGGTTGTAATATTGTCGTACTCACTCTTAACACAAGTTTTCCGCTTATTTCGGAGAGGAGAATATTAGTCAAGTTTAGCTTGGCTGATATTCTTTAAAAAGTATGTAGGCACACGCTTAAGGCGCGCATCACCAGGCATCAGAAGTGAAACGGAACTAAACTAAACTAACAGCCTTAGGACCATGACCGCGCATTATTCTCCATATCCGTATCTCATAAGAGTGATAACACACCTCGCCGAGCAACTAATAAGAGGAATCACAGAACTAATAATTATTCTGAGCAACCACCTTGTTCCAATAAAACATCTACCAGCAGTAGGTTACATAGTAATCATTACATAACTAACATGGAACCCAACATTTCCATGTCCTAGACAAACCCGGCTAATTAGCTTAGCCTAGGTACGGCCTCCACCATCCCCTTCTAGCCGTCTCATCGCACACCATGGTAGAAGACCCTAGCCATCGTCTATGCTAACCACTTAAGGCCACGAATGGGCAACAACAGTTCCTGAACTAAATCAGAATAACCGGAACACTATAATCATCATCAGCAGCTCAGTATCATCACACAACATCATCATCATCACTCAACATCATCATCATCCACATCATCGTCATCATATGCGTCCACTGTTGGACATAAGCCTCTTTCTAAGTAACGCCAATATTTCCTATCTTCAGCCTTTCGCATCCCATCGATACCAATCAACTAACAACACCATTATAGAATTACTGCGCAGTTAGCCTGCCAACTAAACCAATCACCATGATAACCAAACAATCTAGCAATGATCGAACTATAACAATTGCGTAGTCATCCTTCACTAGCATCATCGCAATAAATCACTAATCTTACTCAACGAATCCTAAATCCTACTAAACCATTATTAAACAACTTCGCCATAAGCTAACCAACAGAACGAACCGCCATAATTATTATCAGAACACCACTGCTGGCCAGCGGACCTCAGATCAGACTAGTACACAAGCTTCGATTCAGAGCCAACACGGTACACGGAACATTTTACAACGAAGGTCGCAACCTTCGTTGTAAAACCTCATTTCAAACACTATAGGGATTTCACAGTAACACAATATGACTAAGTATTGGAACGAACTCACCCGATAACTGCCACTCGACAACACTTCCAACAATCACTCAATCGTCGCACTGCCATAGTAACCTTAAACTGAACACACTCAGTCCACACTGACTGGCCGCTAATACAACTCTCTACCGAATCAGAATCAGAATAAGAATAATCCGATACACGATGTACGCTTCCTTTTTATGGACCGAAATACGTAACGCTCAACGAACCATGATACCAAAGTTATCAAACCACCGACACTAAACTTTATAAGATTACCTTCCAAACGTTATAAGTTTACCGCCACTAAACGTTATAAGACTAGCGTCACTAGATGGTGCTTTAAATAATCGTCAATTTAATCTTAATCTCCTACACGGCCTGACTGACATTCGGCCGTCCTCGGACGTCTCTGATTGTAATGCTGTAGCAGTCATATAATCATTGAACTAGTAACAGCATCTTGTTGAACAACCCGCTCGTCCAACCTGACCAACTGTTAACTGTCATTTGAACAAAGAATGATAAATCATGATAACACCGATCAGAAATAATTTGAGCAATCATCAGGTTACACACTCGCGGTCTACTCACAGCTCTAGTAAATACGTTGCTAACCTCTTCCCCATGAGAAGTCAGAGTCTACTCTCGACTCTATGATCATCGCTACAAGGCAAGATCCGACTATACTACCCAGAACTACCGCCTACCGCTTACTCACGGACTACTCAAAGAGCAGACGCCGATTTCTACCGGGCTACTGCTACATTATTCTGGTACAGTCTCCAACCTAACGAATCGAGATCCTGTGTATTCGATTAACTAGATGCTACTTTATCATCTACCTCAACTTGATCTACAAATCTCAATAGTACATGGTCCTCAGACATCTTCCTAATACGATCTTAATTTAAGATTTCCATCAGTTAAAACGGACCTTAAAACTTTGAATCTAACTTCTAACAGAAAATTTCACTATCGCAACGTTAGTTTTAGCAAATCGCGTTTTATCATATTTTGCACACTTCTGAATACTTTCGGACTTGGCTTCTTAACTAAGAGAGCTTGACTTGCGAATGAAGAACAGCTAACCTAATAACATTTGCTTCTAACGTCTCTTTTACGTGGCTATGGATAACACTACTCTAACTCGCTGACATTCTAAAAGATTGCAATTGTGCAGTACTAACCCAATTTTAAACTCAGCCGTGTTTATACGCGTCGTAGGCAAACCGGTAATAAAGAACTTGAAAAACTGATCTAACAATTCTAAAAGCTTACACTTGTCTGTGTCTATCACATCCGTAACAATCACGGTTAAATTAAATTGTCACGAATTTTCATCTCTTACCAAATTTACACAAAGAAAATCAATTCAAAAGAAGAATTCAGTTAAAACTCTAAAGCTAACAAAAATTCTGTATGCTACAACTGTTTAACATACTTCATCTTTCAATACTAAAAAAAACACTAAATCTTATTATAAAAAAAAACTTTTTTTAAAAATCAAAAACTTCTAATTTACTTTGACTCAAGATCTTAATTGCAACGTCTATCCCGTCACAAAACATTTAGTGGCAACCTCCATTTAGTCACCAATACAGTTAACCTCTATCCGGTTACTACAATCGATAACTTTACTTAAAATTTGCAATTTACTATCAATACTTGAATATCCAATACCAGTAATATTAACGATTTTCTTATAACGTACCAATGTAAAAGAAACAAAATGGTAACAGCAATGAAATAAGTTTCGGTTGTCAACTTAAAATTAGGCTTTACTCTTCTCTTAATGAACACTCGCTATGAACATCACCGCAATATCCTATAGTTAGGATCACTAAGCTCTATAATGGCCACTTCTACTACTAATGGTCAACGCAATACATCTAGACTGAGCATGTTGCTCACAACCAAGCCACATGGACCTACTCCGTAAGGTTACAGTCTCACTTTGATCTCATCTGAACTCAACATTAATCTCAACTTCATTAACCAAAAGTCGCAACTGAAGATCATTGAACTAAATAAGAAACAAGGGTCTCTCAAAGAATCATTGCACTGACATCAATCAATCAAAATTGTAACGTTAATAACTTCACAAACGTTGTAATAGCTGTACCTTCTCAATTCTTTTAGGCGTATCTACATACTGAATTACACACACGCTATCAATGAATAAACGAAAGAGTGTGTCCTTTCGACCACGCATGGACCGGACGACACTCTTCTTCCAGCTGTACAACAAGCAACGCTCTCTAGCCTCGACCAGTATGTCCTCTCAACCAACCCAAAAGGTCTGGCCCGGCACGATACTGTCAGTTCCACATGTCTTATACATTAGTAGCCAGCTCCACCAGTATGTCCTTTCAACCAACCCAAAGGGTCTGGCCCGGTACGATACTGTGAGTGCCACACGTCTCACACATTAGTAGCCAGCTTCAAGCAGTATGTCCTTTCAACCAACCCAACGGGTCTGGCCCGGTACGATACTGTGAGTGCCACACGTCTCACACATTAGTAGCCAGCTTCAAGCAGTATGTCCTTTCAACCAACCCAACGGGTCTGGCCCGGTACGATACTGTGAGTGCCACACGTCTCACACCTAGCCTGGACCGGATGGGTGTGTCCTTTCAACCAGCCGCTCGGGCATGGCCCGGACGACACTATCCTTTCGACCAGCGAACACTTAAATTTGGACGAGATGAATGTGTCCTCTCAACCAGCCGCTTGCAGCTGCATGGCCCGGTACGACATCATCCCTCCAATTACCCTCTTAACCCTTCTAAGCGCATGTACACACTGAATCGCCATGGCATCGGTCATCCTTACAGAATCGATCCAATCCATGCATCCAGATGTGCATTCGCTACACATCACTGTACATCCACACACGGGATCACACAACACCTGGTTTCCACAAAACCACAAGAATGAAAGCTATTCGATCATACAGGAATCTCATTTTCCCATTTACCTTAACTCTACTCAATAATCCACAATGATTCTTTGTTAACCTTCTCGCAAAACCTTTTTCTAGCTATCAAAACTAATGTGGGCATGAAGCTACATCTGTGGGCATGATATTACAACCTATGTGCATGAGATTACAATCCCACTCACGTGGACATAAAATAACATCATGTAGGTACGAAAGTAAATCTTGTGGGCTTTGGACTAAATCTCATTCACGTGGGCCAATAATCCTATCCTGTGGGCATTTGGGCTACATCCCATTCATGTGGGCAAATAATCCTATCCTGTGGGCATTTGGGCTTCATCCCACTTCTGATGTAGGCACACGCTTAAGGCGCGCATCACCAGGCATCAGAAGTGAAACGGAACTAAACTAAACTAACAGCCTTAGGACCATGACCGCGCATTATTCTCCATATCCGTATCTCATAAGAGTGATAACACACCTCGCCGAGCAACTAATAAGAGGAATCACAGAACTAATAATTATTCTGAGCAACCACCTTGTTCCAATAAAACATCTACCAGCAGTAGGTTACATAGTAATCATTACATAACTAACATGGAACCCAACATTTCCATGTCCTAGACAAACCCGGCTAATTAGCTTAGCCTAGGTACGGCCTCCACCATCCCCTTCTAGCCGTCTCATCGCACACCATGGTAGAAGACCCTAGCCATCGTCTATGCTAACCACTTAAGGCCACGAATGGGCAACAACAGTTCCTGAACTAAATCAGAATAACCGGAACACTATAATCATCATCAGCAGCTCAGTATCATCACACAACATCATCATCATCACTCAACATCATCATCATCCACATCATCGTCATCATATGCGTCCACTGTTGGACATAAGCCTCTTTCTAAGTAACGCCAATATTTCCTATCTTCAGCCTTTCGCATCCCATCGATACCAATCAACTAACAACACCATTATAGAATTACTGCGCAGTTAGCCTGCCAACTAAACCAATCACCATGATAACCAAACAATCTAGCAATGATCGAACTATAACAATTGCGTAGTCATCCTTCACTAGCATCATCGCAATAAATCACTAATCTTACTCAACGAATCCTAAATCCTACTAAACCATTATTAAACAACTTCGCCATAAGCTAACCAACAGAACGAACCGCCATAATTATTATCAGAACACCACTGCTGGCCAGCGGACCTCAGATCAGACTAGTACACAAGCTTCGATTCAGAGCCAACACGGTACACGGAACATTTTACAACGAAGGTCGCAACCTTCGTTGTAAAACCTCATTTCAAACACTATAGGGATTTCACAGTAACACAATATGACTAAGTATTGGAACGAACTCACCCGATAACTGCCACTCGACAACACTTCCAACAATCACTCAATCGTCGCACTGCCATAGTAACCTTAAACTGAACACACTCAGTCCACACTGACTGGCCGCTAATACAACTCTCTACCGAATCAGAATCAGAATAAGAATAATCCGATACACGATGTACGCTTCCTTTTTATGGACCGAAATACGTAACGCTCAACGAACCATGATACCAAAGTTATCAAACCACCGACACTAAACTTTATAAGATTACCTTCCAAACGTTATAAGTTTACCGCCACTAAACGTTATAAGACTAGCGTCACTAGATGGTGCTTTAAATAATCGTCAATTTAATCTTAATCTCCTACAAGTATATGTACGAGTATGTATATCAGAAAATGCATTATAGTTCTTTCAATTTACGCGGCTCATGGTTGTGTGTTTCGTAACTATAAGTGGGAGCGAGAGCTTGCTCGCGCCTGACCACTCCCACCTAGGCTCCAGACAGGTACACACACTTACGCAATGTGCATGTACACGTAACCACAAGTAAAGCGCCCGTAACTTCGTGAGTTAAACGTACTATACCTAATTAGATTTCAATGTCACATAATGTTGAATAATGTGACTACATTAATAGCAAAACTATGCTATTAAAATTCCTGAAGAAAAATTAAAAAGAAGTGTCATCCCTGGTTGCATAAAAATAATCTTCACATCGAACAAAAAAATAATGTGTACAAAACCATTACCCAACTTAAAATGCAGTCAAGTGCCTACTTACATTTGTATTCAACAAATGTACCATGCCCTGGTTTCATCGATCCATTTTATTACACTTTTAAGGGACTAGCTTTTGCTGCGACTTCGTTCGCGTGGAATTAGATTTTTAAAATCAGAGTAAGATAAGTAGTCTACGTCACTCTCCAGAACCGCTACTATACCCATACAGAAAATCCATTGGTCCGCTTTTGCGTGGTTGATCGATAAACCGATATACTAGGAAACCAGCATTTATAATAGGTATGTATTAACAAAGTTAATGCTAAAGTTATAAGGGTACAATCGGCTTGGCATCCAGCTGCCCACAAGATAATATTCATTACATTAATGTAGACTCATTACGTTATAACTTAGTTTCTTGCCAGCTCTTCTCAGTAGAATCTCCTTTCCGAACTGATGGTAGAGTCTTGATTTGTCATAACAACCACGTGTTGGCCTACATGTACGTAATAAAGAATTTGAATTAGTAAGGATAGAAATAATAACAATTTGTTATGAAACTAGCTTTTGTCCACGGTTTCGCTCACGTTAAATTCGAATTTTCAACCCACTATTTCACCTCCATAAGGGTTGAATTTTCAAAAATCCTTTCTTAGCAGATGCCTTACGTCATAATAGCTATCTGTATGCCTTTCAGCCCGATCCGTTCTGTGGTTTGAGCTGTGCATTGATAGATCAGTCAGCCAGTCATTCAGTCAGTCAATCTATCAGTCCCTCTATATACCTATTCAGAAGAAGATAAACATGTTACCCAAATTCCACTTTCCCTCCCGCTACCGCTTAAGCCTCGAGCCAAACGTCCTGACCACAGCACTTAGCGAATTAAGCATGTCACAAGTTAATGGTTAATGCAGACAAGGGTAAGGGGGCATTAGGGTAAATTAGCCGTGTCTGGTTCTGACCAGCGGGCGCTGGCGTCGTAAGATATGGAAGTGTGTGAAATAAATAATTGCCGGCTTAAAACTAGATTATTCCGAAACTAGTCAGCTTAAGATACTGTAGTCGGAATTATAGTAGGTACCTTTTTTGATACACCTCCTCTTTACCCGACCATGGCATGTTTAAAGGAATGGTGTATGTAATATGTGTGTGTATATAAGTATATTTACATAATATGTTTACCGAAGCGCCTATGTACTGAGCTGATTTTGATGAAGTATCAATCGATTAGTTGTTTTCAACATTTCATTACCTAATCCGAAAGAGAAGCCCACAAAATAGCAGCTCGATTTACGTATAGTATAATATAGGTTAATACAAAATCATTTCACGAATCAACGATCAAAAGTGCAAAGCCATTTTTTCTGTACACAATTTTAAATCCTATTGCCTAGGAAATAGGACATAAAATATTTCCTTACATAAATGCTGTCTTTAATAAGGTAGTTTGAGCGTTGATGGTTCCCCTTAACGTGCAAAATAAACTGGGGTTAATAATTATGCAATTAATTAACGACTACCAGTCGTTTTGATCTTTGCTTAATTAAAACTCTCCATAATATAAATAGTGTTTGAGACTACCGCCAGTTTAATTTTGTATTAATTGTAAAAAGTTTGATCGATTAGTAGTTGGTAGATGTAATTTTTAAACGTGGTGCTAACGATCGTTTGGTGGAGGTAGTTGTGAAGAAAAATCAGAAAAGCCCAAATTCGATGAGGTTACGTTTTATTACAGAGTTCCAATTGCGGTCTTCTGGCTCCATCATCAGACCTGGAATATGATCTGGGGACAGAGTATTTGTTAATACAAATCAAACGAGCCCAAACTTGATGGGGTTACGTCATTTTATTATAGCCATCTTCTAGCTCTATCATCAGATCAGCTCCATATTACAATAATATTGCATTGTCAGCCGATTTACATAATTATTTATTTATTAAGAAACCGGGAAGTGGTTCTAATTCAATGTGCACTTGTTCAAGATTTGACCTAAACAAACATACACACTCGTACATAATGTTGCAAGTTAAACAAAAGCTAGTAAAAATCGATGCGCAATAGTTCTTTCATTTCACGAGGGCTCGTGGCTCATGGTTGTGTGTGTGTCGTATAAGTATGACCGCTCTCACCTAGGCTCCTGACAGGCACGCACACTTACGCAATGTCATGTATACGACGTAACCACAAGTAAAGCGCCCGTAACTTCGTGAGATAAACTTACTGTACCTAGGATTGTACCCTGGACCTCTCGAAAAGAAGGTCGAAAACACAACTACCAGGCTATCATACAACACTTCCTTACATGAAACAAAATGATTACATTCAATAGGTGACTAAACTTACAACGTGGATGCAAGTTTAATGAGTTGGCTCGCTGATGGACGTGTCCTGAATGTGTGGGACTGCAATTTGGACTATTGACATATTCCATACCACTAACTCCTGAGGAGAATATGTAACACTTACATATAAATTGACTAGTAACAAAGTGTATGGTATATTTAAGACATGGATGCCGAGGTTCACTTGTTAATTTTTGTAGATTTAAATATCGACCGTAGCAATTAACATAGTCGTATGTGAAAAATCACTACTTCAGGGTACGGCCGTTCAAAGTTTCAAATATGTGAAAAGTGAAGAATATTTGATTGATTTTAAAGGTTGATTTTAAAAGTTTCATAATTTTAAGGTTGATTTTAAAAGTTTCATAATTGGTGGGGGCATTGCTATTTTTATTCTAAGACCTTTAATGCAATAAAATGAAAATCGTTAAAATGTAGATCCGACACTGTTAATTGCTACGGTCGATATAGTTCTTGCAATTCACGAGGGCGCGTGGCTCATGGTTGTGTGTGTGTCGTATCTACATAAGTGGGAGCGAGAGCTTACTCGCGCCTGACCGCTCCCACCTAGGCTGCTGACAGGCACACACACTTACGCAATGTGCATGTACACGACGTAACCACAAATAAAGCTCACGCGCCCTCGTGAATTGAAAGAACTACTTATTATAAATACTGAAGTATGTCTGTTTGATGGTTTGTTCTTCAAACACGGAGCAATGGATCGATGTGATTTTATGCATGGCTGTAACTAAATGATATCCTCCCGACCAAATCGCAGTGGCTAACCTCCTCAGAGATTAGCTATCTGCGTGAGAGATATTATAGTGTACAAGTGTACTCAACAGGTGCACTCTCCATTCCCTCACTCTCATAGTCCAATGGGACGGAAATAGTAGTCGAATATCAACGAGGCAGTCAATTAGAATGAATATAGTTAAAGACAGCTGTGGAATAACATAAGCTACTATCTATCAAAGAGAAACAAAAAGTTCCCACGGGATTCCAAATAAAAACCAGTTAGGTTTTTATTTGGAACTAGCTTTTGCCCCCGCGACTTCGTCCGCGTGGAATTAGATTTTGGGGTGGAATTTTCAAAAACTGTGACACACGTACTTCTTTATTTTTAACTGAAAGCTCTAATACCAACTTTGATGGAAACAGCTTGAAAAATGACGGAGTTTCATATAAACTTCCATCCCCTATTTAAACCCCTTAGGGGTGAAATTTCCAATAATCCTTTCTTAGTGTGCGCCTACGTCATAAAAGGAACCAACTGTAAAAATTTCAAGTGTCTCACTTCAGTAGTTTAGGCTGTGCGTTGATATCTCAGTCAGTCAGTCAGTCAGTCAGGACTTTGAATTTTATATATATAGATCTCGTACGCGTACGAAGTCGCGGGCAAAAGCTAGTAGCAAAATAAGTGGTGCAAACAAAGGCATTATGTAATTAACTGAAGTGTTACTTTGCAAGTGGAATTATTGCAGTATCTAGGTATCAGAGTGTAAGTACTACGGGTATCAAGGTATTCGCACTGACGTACTGAGGCGCCATAAATTCGTATTGTTATGTTTAGACGAAACTAAGTTTCAGTTCTGGCTAACTGGATATTTGAAATAAACGTCAGGTTTCCAACTTCCAACTGACTAAACCACAACGCCCAACAGTAAAGGTATAAGCTTAATTCTGTACTACAATGTTAATTGTTAAGTATTATTATCCGTTATAGAATTACCTAGTTAACAACGCTTTGTGAACTCAGTGAATTTGATTAGTTACGTGTACAAATTAGAAGAGTAAGACCTATACTCGTACTACAAATATAAAAATAAAAATCTATCGTCCTATAACAATTGAGTAAGAAGTGTTTATTTATTATATTACTAGTTAATGCCCGCCATCATGCCCGCGAATTCGTTCGCGTGGATAATAGGTTTTTTAATTTCCGCGGGAACTTTCTTATTTTCCGAGATAAAAAGTAGCGTATGTGTTATTCCAGAATTTATTCCATTTCTGTGCCAAAGAGTCAAATCGGTTCAGTCGTTGCGGCGTGATCGAGTAACAAACATCCATCCATCCATCCATAAATCCATACATCCAAACTTTCGCATTTATTATATTAATAATAGGATTGAGTAGCGTTTGTTAATACGGAAGCATATTACAACGAACTCCAGCTTTGTGGAAGAGCGATAGACATAAAGCTTTAGCTTGAGCAAATCCACGCTAATCACATTATACATAAGCCAAATGGTCGCCATGCGTGCGTATATCCAAAGGTATAGGTAATCGGGTTAAGCGAGAGATACAATTAGAGTTAGCTACAAATCTACTTGAATATTTTCATCTAAATAATTAACAATTAAAACCTTATTAGGGGTAAGTTAGATCTTCATTATTTTGACCCATCGCCGGCCCATTAGGGTGAAATACGGGTTTCCTGCCAGAATAAAAGGGTGCAGGATAGGTTAAGTTAGATATAGGTTAAGTTGGTAGATTCATTGACGATTCAAAAGTGCTTGTAAAAGTTTATTTGAATAAAAAATATTTCTATTTCTATTTCTATACAAGAGTCCACCACGCCGCGCTAGCTAGGTGCAGATTTGCAAACTTCAATCATCTTTCAGAATATTACAGGGCTCTTTCTTTCATTATAGGGCGTCAGATTTCTTTACAATTACTATAGATAGTTCAGTCTTTGTCCCAATCGCTTACAGTGCAAGTATTCAATGTACTGCTAGTGTGATTTCTATCGTTACGCACCTCTTGTAGTGATGTGGGCATACACACACGAAGTTAATAAGCTGGAGATTCAAAATCAGCTGGAAGTATATGTAAGTAACCCTCACGAAAAATAGTTGGTCGCGTCTTGATGATAAAACACAAAGAAATATTTTTTTTTTTCAGTCGTAATTTAGTTTGAGTGCTATATTTTATCAAGTCTGAGTTCTTATTTTTTCGTATGAAAAACGGGAGCCTAAGACGCTTTTAAATTAATAAGTTTTAAAGGATCCCATTTTCATCTAGATAAACTAAGTAGGCTCTTTCTCCTCGAGAGCGTTTTCTTCAGACCCTCTTTGAGCTTAATGAGGTATTATCAAAATAGACCACCCTAAAAAGTTGAAGTGGCAAAAATCCCTAAGTTAACTAACTGGGAGTCGGTAATTTAGCCTCGTCTATTATTCACCTCGGCTAGGAAGTGGCGGAAAACTGGTAAACTAGATAAGTTTTAAAAAGGACCAAGTTAGATGAATCTTGACTGCATAATGATGCAGATTAAAAGTTCGCGATTGTGAATCTTTATCACTCTATCATCAAGATTATGATGTTACCGCGACCTTTCCATCTCCGGGGATTATCTGAAGATTCCTGGAACTACACGAACTTGTGTGATGTTGGTTTTGATCTAAGGAATCGACGGACTGAATTCATGCTGTACTTCTCTATTGTGAACGGGTATTAAGGTGCGAGTTGGTAGCCGACCGCAGACAGCTCTCTCTCAAATAATGATCTTTATAATGAGATTTATACGTATTATATTTATAATATAATATACGTTCGCAGAAGAGTCGCAGGGAGTCGCTAATACAGGCGGCGCAAGACCGAGATCTGTGGAAGTCTTTGAGAGTGGACGTCTATCGCTTGATAAAGAAAAAGAAGAATATATTAAACATTAACGTCGCATCTTAACGTCGTTGATAACTACCTATGAGATTAAAGCGTCTATCATTGTCATAGAAAACAAAGTCTTTCCGAAAAAATTATGTTTAATTTTTAATTTTTTAATCAGTGACTTGTATATACGTACAAGTCATTGATATATGAAGATTTATTCGCAATGAGAATTTTCGCAGTCTTTGAAAATCTTTTCAACTATTTACAAACCATCTTTAGCTCAAAAGTCACAAGAGGTTTTTTGCAACGATGATATTATATTTACCGGATTTGAAGATAATAAATATTCAACTTGGGAAATTAGTTTCCTCGTGACGTAGCCAAGGACGTTAAACGTATTCAATGGCTTATAAAGTTATAAACCCAGTGGTATCAAAGCGAGTAATGCCTTGTTTACTGACACACGCACGACCTCAAGACTACAGGCCATGTAACTCCCTCGGTCCACTGGACTGTAAGCCGATCTGCTGTTGAAGGCATGGTAATGATATCTTAGTGAAATTTATATTGCGTAAGATTAGTTTAGCATTTAAATTGTTAATTCAGGATACAAGGTTAAATTTTACATTGAGATGAGCGAATGTAAAACAAATTGATGTGATTGTTTACATGATTGTTTACATAGATATAGTTGAGGATCTGGTGAGTGACATAGGCTATTTTTATCTTGGAAAAACAAAGGGTTCCTGCCAAAAACTGTAACTCTAGTTGGTTATAATTTGTATATCTACATATTATATAAAAGGAAAAGGTGACTGACTGAATACCAGATCTTTCAACGCATAGCTCAAACAACTTGATGGATAAGACAATGCCCTTTACAAAGGAAATGCACAATTATCCCGCGCAATGCTAGAGGAGAGTAGAGCCAAACTTGTGTCTGACATTGAGGCTTCCCTTGAAAAAGTGTCAGTATGGGGTTCACAAAATCTTGTCCATTTCAATCCCTCAAAAACACAAGTTTGTGCGTTCACCGCCAAAAAGACCCCCTTCACCACACCTCTTCTCTTCCAGAACACCCCCCTAGCCCCTTCCAACAGCATTGGGATTCTTGGTGTCTACATTTCGAACGACGTCCAGTTCCGGGATCACTTGGAAGGAAAAGCTAAACTAGCTTCGAAAAAGCTTGGGGTGCTCAACAGAGCAAAACGGTACTTTGCGCCCGAGCATAGGCTCCTACTCTATAAAGCGCAAGTCCGTCCGCATATGGAGTACTGCTCTCACCTTTGGGCTGGAGCACCCCAATACCAACTCCTTCCATTTGACCGGATTCAAAAACGGGCAGTTCGGCTTGTGGGCAATCCCAAATTAACCAACCCGCTGGAAAGCCTGGAGCACCGCAGAGATGTTAGCTCTCTTTGCGTCTTCTATCGGCTATATAATGGGGAGTGTTCTGAAGAGCTTTTTGACCTTATTCCACCGTCTCTCTTTTACAACCGCACCGCTCGCCACCGAACACAATTTCACCCTCACCACCTGGGTGCCTGGAGCACTTCGACCATCCGATGTTCCAGATCTTTTTTTCCACGCACTTTGAAACTGTGGAACCAACTTCCTGCGACGGTGTTTCCACTGAATTACAACATGGGGTTATTCAAGGGGCGGACCAACAAATTCCTGAAAGGCCGGCAACGCACTGGTGGTGCCTCTGGTGCTACAAGTGTTCATGGGCGGCGGTAATCACTTAACATCAGGTGACCCGCCTGCTCGTTTGCTCGCTAAAAATATTAAAAAAAAAAAAAAAAAAAAAAAAAAAAAAAAAAAGACTGGGCATACACGTCAGGTTTTGTTTCCGATTGTCTGATCAGGCTACCGGATCGTATTTACTCGATACACATCCGATTTTTCCGTCAAGCTTTTTCTGAACTCAGTCGTCCCCGAGCTATCATCCCGAGTGCTTGCGAGGCTGGGCATACAGATAACTATTATGTCGTAAGCATTTGAAAATTATGATTTTGAAACTTCAACCGCTAATAGGATAAAATAGGGGTTTGAAAAATCGAACTTAACGTGAGCGAAGCTGCGTGCAAAAGCTAGTTGATATAAACGACGGTATACGGTCGAGTATACCTAAATTTTATTACGAAGACTAGCCATATATACCTTGTTCGCTCCACTGGACTGTAAGGCGATCGATCGTAGAGGGGTATGGTAATGATTTTCCAGTGTTTATACGTTGTATGTGAATTTAGGAGCATTCAAATGTTATTAAGTTAGGCGGTTGTACGCCTGATACATGACGTGACTCGAAATGTTAATTTAGTTCGGTACAAGTAATAAAATTAATCGTGCATTCGGGAAGGATTTTGTAGGTTAGATAGTGTTGACTACAGAAGTTTATATCTTTAGTACATTATTAAAATTCTCCTTCCCTTCGAGCTTCGTCCTTAACGTCGTTAACGTGATATACCCCTACAAAAATCATTTCAATCCGTTGCTCCGTGCTTGACAAACCTCAAACAAACAAGTGTGTTTGTTGTTTTAACTCGTAATTTTACTCCTCCTGCGGCTCCTGCGCTAACAATTTAGTACCAAGCATCAGCTAACCATTTAGTAGTAATAAAATAAGTCTTATCCGAGAGTAATTTTGATAATTTAGCCGATTTTGAATACAAAAACTTCCAGAACGCCAGTTCCTTGGTTAAACGTCAGTCGACGTTGAAATCGGCACTTTTATACGAACAACTAATATTATAAACGCGAAAGTGTGCCTGTTTGTTCGTTGGTTTGTCCTTCAATCACTCTGCAACAGAGCTACGGATTGACGTGATTTTTTGCATGGGTATAGTTGAGGACCTGGAGCGTGACATAGGCTATTTTAAAAACTAAATCCACGCGGACGTAGTCGTGGGCATCAGCTAGTACCTTATAAGTATTAAACCAACAAATCAACGTTATACATACCTACATATCCAATTTTCCGTGATCGAGTAACAGTTTTAAAATTTTTAATGCTAGTTATTTTAAATACAATATTGTCCATATAACTCTTTATGAGTTACCGCAATGAAATGATGACTTTCAACAAAAACATATTACACGCACAAATTGCAGAGTTGCAAATTGCATCGCCGCATCGCGTCGGTGGAATGGGAGCCTTAATAAAGGATCCGGTATGTAATATTCAGAGCAGTAAATTTATTAAGAGGCGTTCATCGAAGTCATACGAGATATTTTCATTGCGTCCGTAATTTAATAGAAAATTTTAAATATACGATGAATACGCCGTTGCAGTTTCATTTTATATGACGTATGCGCCTTTAATGCTTTGCGATTTTTATTATTAAAGTTGTGATTTATAATTTACCTTTTTGTCTTTTAACGACAAAGTCAAAAGGAAGGCTTATGGTTTTAACAGTCTATGTACCTATGTATATTAGTATGTATGCTTGTGTTAATGTAAATACCACCGTAGCGCCTGAACTACTAAACTAATTTTGGTGAATGAGTTTTTCAATCAATTCGTTAGTATGCTCCGGGTTATATAGGCTATCCCATCAAATCATTTCACATTAAACTAATATTATATAAATTTGGGATGCGGTAATTCATACCCAGGATTAGCACATAGGCTTTTTATCTCGGAAAATGAAAGAGTTCGGGAATTAAAAAACCTTGTCCACGCGGATGAAATCGCGGGCTTATCTAATATTTTATGTGACAAAAATATATATGATTTTTGATACGACCAATTTTCCATAGTCTGGTTATAGTTTTTAATTATTCTATTATTAATAGTCGAGTATTTATACATATAGTTTAAACAACACACGTTATCCAAGTTTCTGAATCCAATGTTTATCAACGATTTATATAAAAGGCAAACAAACTGAATATTTTTCAATAACTGCTCTTGCTTTTCCTTAATTAAACGTTAGATTAGCAATTTCCTTTTTCTATGACCAAAAATTGTCGTAAGTAGATAATCAAAGAAGCCTTAAATTGAAATTTGATGTTATAATTCTGTTTTTTATTCCCTCAACTTTGTTCCTCCTTTTCCGTTCTACCATACATCCTAACATGATAATTAACATTAGTCATAATTCTGACTGCCTGAATCTAAGGATAAAATGTACTTAACTTAGCCACTAAAGATTATAAGGGTCCACACAAGAAAAATATCGGAAAGAAATATTTTTCCTACCCACGGACCCTTCCACTTAATTAGTGTTCCCAATTAAAACAAGGGCCTATTATTCCGAACAGTTATTGTAGACGAAAATAAACCGAATGCGGAGTTTAGGTATCGGATATTACTTCTGAATAATTCCACCAAAACCCTACAAAATGGGACTCAATTATGGGCCTTCCTTAATCCAATTATTTCAATAGATACCTACCTATCTACCTTTCTACTAACTTTTAATAATATGATTGTAGTTAATTTTATTCAAATTTAATTTGATGGCAAACGAGAACAGTTTTATTACGGATCATAATCATAATATTGGTTCTAAAAAGTAATGGAAATAATATAAATTTTCCAAAAACTCAAGAGCCATGATATAATAAAACAATGGAAATTCGTAATAGTCGACCAAGCCAAAGTAGGCGAATGTTAAAAGTAACTTTAGGTACTCGCTAAGTACCTACTCGCTCCAAATGCGTATGCGGTAGCTAGGTTCGAATTAAAAAATAAATGACACTGGTATTACAAAAAAGGAAATTGTACGACTAAACTAAAAACTTAACACGATAAAAAAAAATATATGTATTTTTTAATACCTAATTAAAAGTTAATCTACAAAATGAAATATCATCCTTACTAATATTGTGTGTTTGTTTGTTTGTCCTTCAATTACGCATGAGCATAGCAATGGATTGACGTGACTTTTTGCATGGCTATAATTGAGAACCTAGAGACCTGTAGTACATTCAAGTTCTAGAGTAAATGGGGTAGACTGAATTTTCTCAAAGCGCGCATGCTAGCCTTATTTGTATATCATGTCCTCGAATAAACATATAGTGTATCTGAAAATTTCGATAGTCGCAGGCGACTGACGAGTTGATTTCTAAGAGCCCAGCAAATAAATAGTTCCCAACGCCCTACAATTTAATCCAATTCATTCAACGATGCGGGCAAAGTCATGGGATCGCGGCACGTACTTACGTATAAATCCTAGGGCTACTTCTTTTCAAAACTCGTCTTTTAAAAGGAAGGCTCTCATAGAAGTGTGTGAAGTAAAATATTTTTTGTTGCGTCACATAGACTTGCGATATGTCTTTTTAAAAACCACTTTGAACAGAGTTCAAAAGTATATATTTTTTTAATTTTTTCCTTAAAATTGACGAAATGGGGGGCTTTCAAAGTGGAGATTTAATTTGAGCCATATGTCAAAAATTAGAAACTATTAGAAAGTGAAACTTGTTTGTAAATTCAGTTATATAATGTACTTGAATAACAAATACTAAAATTAGATAAATATTATAAAGAAACGAAATTATTTAACTTTTAATGCTAATAGATTCTATAGCTTCACAATAATGCTAATAGATGGCGCTGTATATACCATCGGTAAAACATAATTATGGGATACTGCGAGGTCTCAGTTCGGGGCGAACCACTAGTTTATTTCTGTGAGTCTTTTTTTGTCAGGGTTTAAAAATACATAGCTTGTAGTGATGTATCGTTTTCTAAAACCTGACAGCCCTAGCTAGCAACGCAAGATCTCTGAGAAATCGGGACACGGTGAAATTATCCATTTCCTTTCTATAACTGAGAAGTTTTCCGTTTCAAGATTAAATATTGCGTCTCATCAGCACCCAGAGGTGTTGAATTATGTAGCTACAGCAGCGTCAAGCGCCAAAAGTATTTGTAGAAAACAAGGTTACTGCTATTGATTTTCGACAATTTCCCTTTGATTGTAAAGGGTGGTGTCGCTTCCGATTTTAAAAAGGGGCGAGTTTTTCGTTCAAAGGAATATCTCCAGTCTTCATCTGAATATGTAATAGGAAAAGGTGACTGACTGACTGATTGACTGACTGACTGATCTATCATTGCACAGCTCAAATCACTGGACGGATCGGGCTGCGCATACAGATAGCTATTATGACGTAGGCATCTGCTAAGAAAGGATTTTTGAAAATTAGGAGTTTGAAAAATAGAACTTTAAATAATATCATCGGTATTTTTCATAATATATTTAACGTACTCTTGATTTTACACTTGTTGGTTTGCTATTAATTGTTGTAAAAATTCAAAATTATTTAGTACTTGTACATGTAGGGCAACTTGTATCTCTTCTCATCAGTTTGGAATGCAGATTCTGCTGAGTAGTAGAGCCGGCAAGAAGCTCAGCTCTTTTTATAATACGAAATATCACAATTTAATAAGTTATTAAACTATCTTGTGTGCAGATGGATGCCAGGCCGATTGATTACATGTAACTTTGTCATTATGAAAGTTATAGTTGTTAGACGGTTACAGAAAGCCATTTTGGCGTGCAGAAATCAGAGTTTTTGAAATGTGGCTTTCGTGTAGCTTCGTGTTAAAAATATTATGTAAATGTTGGTATTCCTGGTATTTTATTATCTGTGATAATAATAATAAGCACTCTGTAGTGCGCCCTCTGGGGGCTAGTTTTCAGTATAAACCGATTCCACTGTAATTCCGCTTCATTACGCCCGGCAATGCGATATTCTGTCGAGTTAGCAGATATCCCATTACAGCTATGCTCGAATTTAATACGATTTAAAGCTTAAAGAAATCCATTTAACGTATTTAAAGTGTTAACAACTTCACTATAAATTAAGAAATCTCTCCTCGTTCGCCCTGAAACCGTTTACTGGACCTTTTTTCTCAAACTGACCGAGGAAACATAATCCATGTTTTTCGAGTTTCGAGCTAGTATTCATGTATGTCTATTTCTTTGGCACGCCCTGTAGATTCTTCGAAGAACATGAAGTCCTCAAAAAATATAGAATTAATTTAAATTTTAAACTGTTTTATTTTGGCAGTTGATTTTTCCCATGAGTTTACTTGTAGCACCCGTTTGTCTATAATATATTAATAATAAAAAAGTGAAAATTTGAAATTATAATTACGTACATTATTGAGTAGTTGAATCAATGGGCGCGGCCAACGAGCTGCGCGCGGACTATAAAATAATCCGAGCAATATTATAGATTCATATAAAATAAATAAATAATAATAGATAAACTTCATATCAATAGTCAATATTCTAGATCCTGTAAAAAATAACAATTTATCATGTCATTGTGGTTAATGTATATAAAATCCCCGCGTAAGTAGATTTTGATCTCAGTCAAGTAGCTGTAAGTATATCATGTAATATAACTTATCGTGGATTGATATCGAACGGGCAGCATTAAGGTTCGGGCTTTGCCTCGTGGGAGTGTAGACTAAAACAGAAATAACGCAAAGCCATGAGATAAAAACTAACAAAACAAAAGATGACCGTAAATTGGATAATAAAAGGTCCTTTTCCGTGTTTGTTCGTATAGTTCCTTTAACTGCAAACATCCGAATGCCAGGCTTAAGCGGAATTGCACGCCGCTCGGATAGTTCCCTGTGCAAATCTTTATCGCGCCCGCTTAATTTTGCTCAACTATGCACCGGCCATACGGCTTATTGAGTTTATTACTTGCTTCACTTACAATACATTTTATGAAGTTACTAGATGATGCTCGCGACTTCGTCCACGTGGATTAGGGTTTTTTAATTAAAATTTTAATAAGTAGGGACTCTTTAATTTTCCGGGATAAAATGTAACCTATATTTTAATCCTGGATGTGAGCTGCCTCCATTCCAAATTTCAGCCAAATTGGTTAATTAGTTGTGGCGTGAAGGAGTAACAAACATACACACACATACACTTGTAATATTATTAGTGTGATCAGGAATTAGGAATTAGAATTAGGATATTAGGATTAGGATTAGGATTATTGAGATTAGGATTAGGATTCACGTTATTTAAAATGGCCGTTGTTCGTATCCGGTTCGCAGCGATTCCCGAAAACGGGCGACGCAAACCGAATTTACTAAAATGCCAGTGATGAAAACCCTTTTATGTTATAGACCCCTATGCACGAATTTATTTTTTAACTAGCTTTTGTCCGCTATTTCACTCACGTTTAATTCGATTTTCTAAACACCTATTGTATCTCCTTAGGGGGTGAATTTTCAAAAATCTTTTCTTAGAGGATGCCAACGTTATAATACCTATCTTTATACCAAAAAGCCCGATCTATCCAGTGGTTTCAGCTGTGCGTTGATAGATCAGTCAGCCAGTCAGTCAGTTAGTCACCTTTTCTATAAATGATTAAAAAAATGTCGCTCATACACAAAAAATAATTAGTACATATTTAAAAATTCCATTCGTCGCCATTTTGCAGTGCTTTAGTAACGTGATAACTGCCAACTCAAATCACGCATCAGAATATAACGATTCTTTTCGATTTGATTTGTGAATCTAACATTGATTGAGAATGAAGTTTCAATCGAGAAGAATCAGTGACGAAACTCGGCAGAATCAATCTATTAAAAAAACTACTCGTATATCATTATTCTTATACAAAAAATAATTTGATTGTAATTTAAAGCATTTGTGTAGTGTAGTTTCTTTAAGCGTGCCAGGCTTAACCGGATTGTTTGCTTCACCGAAATAGTTTCACCAGCGAATCTTTATTGGACTAGCTAACTATGCACCGGCCAAAAGGCTTAATGAATTTATTACTTGAACCGCCCACAATACCTTTATGCAATATTTTTTTACGTGTTTGAACTTTGAATACAGCTTTTTGAAAATATTTGTAATCTTCAGAGAGAATCTTTTCTTAGAAAAACGTATTTTATACGGCCAATATTAATAGGCCGTATAAAATACGTTTTTCTAAGTACGTGATTCTATAGATACAGAACGTAATCAGAAAGATATGGAGTATTTAATTATTATTTATCCATAATATTCCACTATCGAACTCTTTTATATGTTTTTTGATCCGCGTCATAGAGCCAATCAGGGATACAGGTTTAAATAAAAAATGTCATAGTTTCACCCTTCTTCCAAGTAAGTCCGTTATCATCTTAGACTGAATCAGGTGAGATCGCAGTCAAGAGCCATGAAAAAAAAAAACACACACAAGCAGCTAGTTCATTTACCCCAGTTTGGATCAGTATAATTCGAATAGTTCGCCGCTCTCAAATAGTTGTACTGGCAAATCTTTATTGCGCTCGCTTAATTTCGCTCAACTATGTACCGACGCTGGGCGCACGGTTAAATGAATTTATTACGTGCGCCCATTGCGTACCTTTTGTTTTTGTTTTGTATTTATTTTTTTAATTTAAGCGTTACTATTTCGATACTATTTTTAAAACAATGTTGAGTGCTTTTGTCGCGTCTGCGATGTATATCAATGATTGATTTTTGACAACATGCCGCCCAACAAAAAACGTTTCATGTGAATTTTTAATACAATTTTAATAACGTGTGAAATAAAAATAATACCTAGACAAAAGTTCGAATCAACCCACTAGGTACTGCAAAGCCTCTACTTTAGTAATCCTCAACTGTACCCATGCAAAAATCACGACGATCATTCGCCATATTGCTGTGCTTTCGTATAGTTCTTGCAAGTCACGAGGGCGTGTGAGCTTTACTTGTGGTTACGTCGTGTACATGCACATTGCGTACGTGTGCGTGCCTGTCAGGAGCCTAGGTGGGACCGGTCAGGCGTGAGCAAGCTCTCGCTCACACTTATACAGATACGACACACACACAACCATGAGCCACGTGCCTTCGTGAATTGCAAGAACTATAGTAATTAACGAATTAGTTTGTATACGTACGTTGAAGTTGAGCTAGCGTCGCGCATTGGTTTCATTTTTATTTTATTTATTTATTTATTGGTTTGCCAACAGGAATCACATAACAATTACATAAAATCTACATCTATAGAAACATTTCAGATGTGCACCCAATTACAGGCAAACCGACATGCGTATAATCAAAAGTGCAAATGCGCGTTTTCCAGTTAACAATTTCACAAGGTTAATTTAATGTCTACAATTGAACTAAAGAGTAAATATATACACAGAGCAAATTGAACTATGAGAAGCATATGAGGCTATGATGCGGTTACAATATATTGATACAATAATCTTTTATACTGTTGCAAAGAGAGTGAGTGTATATCGATAATGACATGAGAGTTTTTAAAAAGCTTGTTATGCTCACGACAAATTCGAAGTAACACATTGTTAGCTCCCATATTTGTTCTACAACCATTGATGACGAATGGTTATAGAACAAATTATTATTAGTTTTATTTTTATTTAATAATCTTGACCTGAAGCTGTTGTGACGTTTCCAACACCGCTTGCGGAATTTCAAGTTATTAGGTACTTTGCTAGTTATAGGTGACTGTAGTAGGTTTGTATATAGATACATATATAACATAGAAGGTAATTTCCATTAAACTAGCAATGCGACTCGGCGCACCGGCGCGGTACGTAGTTACCAAACTTAGAAGATTTCATCCATTTGATCGATGACTGTTATTAATGAACGAGGTCGATCGCTTCGCAACTGAACGGTAATGTTGCTTTAGCATGCATAGCATCCAGCTCCGTATTACATTAGTGAGAACTCACTATTTTTTTTATTTTATTCAAATAGACTTTTACAAAGTGCTTTCGAATTTTCAAAATGTAATCCACTGTTTGAAGTATCCTAATCGATTTGCAGTTTTAAAAAACATTTTTTTTATTCTTTTACTTCGTCCGCGTGGATTAAGCGCCTTTGATCCTGTGTTTTTCCGAGATAAAATATAACATAAATGTGTGTGTGTGTAATGTATAAGCTATTACATAGTGAAGTTTCATCAAAATCCATCCTGTAGTTTTTGTGTGAAAGAGTAACAAAAATCCATCTGAGCAGATTTTCATAAATTATAGCTAAGATTTATCTTGATCATGTTAGCTTTAAGCAGAAAAAACCGCATCAAATTTGGTCTATTCGTTAAGGAGCTACGAGGGAACAGACATACACGCAGTTAAATATCTCAAACTTATAACACCTCTCTTTTTCGGTCAAGGGTTAAAAATGTAGTGTAGACAGACACATAGGTATTAAGTTGCATGATTTGCCGTCAAACTAACTCAATTAATTTGTTGCTAAACATTGTTAAAGTAAACAGGGCTTAGTTCTTAGAGTCACCTTTAATTAACGCTTTCACAAGAGGCAGGGAAATTAGGGGACACCGGTAAAGGAAACTTAAGTGTAACATTATGTATGTATCGTATTATATGTAGTTAGTTTGTGTGTTTCCGTATTATGTATGCTGATGTTTAACTAGCACCCTGGCGATGTTGGGAATGCTATGACCTTTTAAGAGCGCGTGTAATGGTAAAATTTCAGATGTCTTCTTCTTCTTCTTCAACTTATAGACGTCCACTGCTGGACATAAGTCTCTTGCATGGACCTCCACAGAGCTCGGTCTTGCGCCGCTTGAATCCAGCGACTCCCTGCGACCTGTTTGATGTCGTTGGTCCACTTAGTGGGAAGCTTAGAGATGTCTTCTCGTCCAAAATTCCTCAGTGCCTGAAGACTAAAGTCTTCGAACAGTGCGTGTTGCCAGTGATGACTTATGGATCCGAAACATGGTCGCTAACTATGGGCCTCATAAGAAGGCTCAGGATCACTCAGCGGGCGATGGAGAGAGCTATGCTCGGAGTATCCATGCGAGATCAAATCAGAAATGAGGAAATCCGTAGGAGAACCAAACTCACCGACATAGCTCAGCGAGTCGCGAAACTGAAGTGGAAATGGGCGGGGCACATAGTTCTTCAGATGTAGATTTAATTTTTACAGCAGTAGATCAAGTTTTAAATATCCGAAAAAAAAAATTAATATCTTACGACTTCTTATTAGAATAGGCTAGCTGTCGCGAAGCGCCAAATACATCATGGATTGCTACGCGATATTAGCATCTGTCGTGTTTCACACAAGATTTCGGGTGTTTTATTTCATCTATCGCGGGAATTTTTTTCTTGCATTCTGCGCACTGTTAAGTAGGACATACCAGTTTTGAGCCCCGATATTGGAGCAATTTGGAAAAAACTTTTTGGTTCTGGGTCTGGTAGGAAACTTCGGTCGTGGTCATATACCATCCAAGTGGCAAGAGAATTATTGTGTTGAATTAAAAAAAAGTTCAGATATTTTTAAAAAGTCGGTACAAATTCAATGCATTCTACAGAAAATTTAAGAACACCTTATTCAGTACTACCAAATTAGAATATTCTTAGTGCAAAGCTAGCGTAAAATTTGACTACAAGAGGGAAATTCTGTAATTCCAGTTCTTTACATTTAGCATATGCCGGAGTGGGATATGGACTCTTGCCAGCTGCAGTTCCAGCTAGGCTTATACAGCTTACTTTGCTATTTAAGTTGGGGAAAACCTTTGCTTCTACCGAAATGATAATCAGTGCCACTTATTCTAGAGAAAATTTCTTTTTCCTGTCGAAGCCAATTTTATAGCCAACCTATTTTAGCTGTGTTTCTTGTGTAAGAAGAATCAGGGTATACACAGTGTCACCATAATTTTGATAATATTAATGACTTGATCTGCGGTAGATAATGTACTAGTTAACTCAAACTCAAAATTATTTATTTCATATAGGCCAACTTGTGACTCTTACGACAGGTCAAGAATCTACCACCGGTTCGGAATGCTGATTCTGCTGAGATTCTGCTGATTTAGACCGAAAGTTCTTACAAATTGTTCTGATCCACGATTGCGAAAATCAATGTAAATAGTAAATACCTACGTCTCAGTGAGCTTTTAAAATTGTAGAAATACACATTAGTAGGCATATATGGTTTAAACAAGTTACAAGAAGAAAATTGCATTTTATTCTGTTTATACCTCATAGGTAAGAACGTGTTTTTCACGGCCACTTTTTCAATCTGATTATTATGTATGGAGCTGAAGTACTTAAGATTATTTGTATTTATACGCTACTCGTACGAACTGTTCAGCACATCTTCATGTGAGTGGACTTAATTTTTTTAAATCTTCTGTTTTGTTTCTTCTGGAATATTTTGTTTTACTGGGTTAAAATGTAGCTTATGTCATTCTCCAGTCCTGTCCAGTCCAGTTGCTTCGTGATTGAACCACAAAGTAACAACGAAACACTCCCATATTTTTAATATAAGCAAGGATAGAGAATATCCTATTGACCTGAACTCAGTACGACCGTTCCGTAGAACAAAGTCTCATCTGCTAAATTCATAACTTGAGATTTGAGCCTTGCAGATGTGACTTTTAAGGCTCAAATTTCAAGTTGTGAATTTAGCAGATGAGTCTTTGTTCTACGGAACGGTCGAGTATATAGGAGTCAATACGTTAATGATCCCGGAGCGGAAATGACGGTCCTTATTCATGCGCTGCACAGGGCGGAAATTGCACTAAGCTCACCTAACTCCACTCGCTATGGTAATTGCAAATCGTACACCCGTAGCTAGAGTGCAAACGATAGGCGATCAGATTACAGACACGGTGATCTTAGAGAAATCTTGTGAGAGACATTAATGTTTTAAACTCGAATGAAGACAAAATTTGTTTTTTTTAACACACGAAATTTTGCAACTCCTCCTAGTGAAAATACCTTAAAATATAGGTATCAAAGTTACTCTAAGGTGATCAAAGACCTCATCCATTGAAATCGGCCGTGATCATGGGTATATTTCTGATTTTTTCCGAGTTATGTGATTTTAACCAAGTAAATATCACACATATGCTTTAATGGTAATCGAAAACGTCGGAAAAAACCTGCATGCCTGAGAACTCGTCACAATATTCTCCATAGTATGTGAAGTCTGCCAAAATACATTGTAACCAGCGTGGTGATTATGGCCCTTCTTTGATAGGTGACTTGCACTCAGTAGTTGATAGGCTAATGATGATGGTGGTGAATGAAATATTGTTCATCATAAGATACAAGGTTAAAAAATTTGCTTTCATAATTTTAAGTGAAAAAAAATGCAATGTGCCTAACATATTCTGTGAAAAGTATTCTCGGATTCATCATGCACTTAGCTCCATTCGTCGCGAATACAGAATCAACTTTTTTTATGTCGCAGCTGATTTTCCAGAACAAAGGAGGAGACATTGCTAAATTATTCATACATAGAGTACATATGTAGTGGCAGCAAAAAACTCTGAGACAAAGTGTCGTCTTCCCGTCGGATCCTCGAGCCTTCATTAGGAGGGACCTCGGAGGGTGTAACTCGTGTAGTGCTTGTGACACGCCCTTCTTCCTTTATTCGCACGAAGTCACATTTTTCCGGATCGGAATATCACTTTGTTATCCAAGTATATAACGTGTTTTGCGTACTTTTTAAGTTAAGAAAATACTGACATAATTCAATTGTTTGCTTGTCGTTTATCAAATGATAGATTTATGGCAAAGTATAAGCAATGTGTATATCACGGTTCACTTGAAATATTTTGTAAAGTTCTAACCTTCGGTAATTTAGATTCCACACAAGCTTTTTACAGGAGCTGTGGCAGGTACACTATATTTTTGTTCGTAACCAAAATATGAAAGGGCAAATAAAAATGAAAATAGAAGAAACAAGATTTCCAGACAAAGTAATAGCAATAACAAATTCGACTTCTCGAATATAAAAGCTACGTCATTTCCAGACAAGAGACAATTTTATATCACGAATCTAGAGTTGTTATCTCAATATTTTTTGTGCCAAAACGCATCCAGCATACATATTCGAATTCTGCGAGTAGAATTTCCATATCCTTCAAATATATCACAGCGTACCTAATATTTTATACTGTCAGTATCTAACTGGCGTTTTGTGGTAATGTCTTCGTTTGATGTATAGCAGTCAGAAGCACTCGTGGTCTAAATATCTTGCCATTATGTATATTGTGGCTACATTAAGACGTAACGTCGCAGAAGAGAGCCTCTTAGCGTTTTTTCGGTCCGTAATCACGGACCAGATTGCTCCGCCGCAAAATGTGCCTAATGCCGCATTGGCCAGGAAATTATAGATAGAATTTTATTTCGAGAAATATCGAAATTATAGCAGTTGAGTTCCTTTTAAGAAAGTCGGTACGAATAACGGTGAAAATGGCGCCTCGTTTCTTCTTAATTTGTTCATTTATTCGAGCTTTTTTTATTTTTAGTATAAACGTTGCGTTACACTGATGCAACTTTTATCCCCTTTTATCTAATAACTGGAGTAATATAGTGATTGTTTTCTAATAATTTAGTGTTCCAATAATAAGAAGGATAAAAGCGATAAAATTAATATGTATTAATTCCTACTTCTAAGAAATAATCAAATTCTCGGAAATGCGTAACAAGAGTACAATATTTCGGGACCTGCAAAATTATCTTTTCATTTAAAAATTGCTAGATTGTAGTAGGTACCATTCTTAAAATGAGTGTGTATTAAAGTAAGTGAATTGCAGGATCTCTCGGAATCCAAAAAATACGTTGGAGCTGTTGAAATTCGCAATGTCTAGGCATTCTCTCGCTACTTACTTTTTCCGGGCCCCTTGTTGGGCGCCATTTGAGGTAATTCGCTGCGCGGCTGCGCTGAAGTTAAGTAAAGCCGCACGGTCGTCCCAGTGATGCTCGTTCTTGTCTGAGTTCCTTCTTTTTCTGGCATCGTTTCAAATTAAAAGCGATAAGGGGAAAGCCGTTTTTTTACTTACATTAGAGCGTATGCTTTTGTTCATATATTATCTCCATTTAATTATAGAGAAGCTATAACTTTTTTACCTGACTATGGAAAAACCAAAAAATAGAATATTTATGCAACATATCATTCGTTTCACTTGCTTTACAATCTGTCTGACAACCTATTGGAAAATTGGAAAACTGATGGATAGGTAATGTATCCGTATTTTTTTACAGTGATATTTTTATATTTTGTTATTGGCTTGTGTAAAAAAGGGAATATGACAGTTGTTGTCAATAAAATAAGGAGTATTTTAACAAATCAAAGTGTATTTATTAACTATTACTCCGTCAAGATAGATTTTCTAGCTATATTCGGTAGAGGGATATAGAAAAACAACTTCATATTATAAATAAGCTTAATAGTAGTATTAAGCATTTGAAGCATATTTTTTTATATGAATAGCACACACGCATACACACACACACACACACACACACACACACACACACACTGGTAGTGCATGCGTTAATATAACGAACGGAGTTAATATAGAGTTAATTTATTTGTTTTTAAGCCCTAATAGACTATCCTATGTAAATATTTTGCAGTTCCAATAATGTTGCATAATACGTATGTCGACTTGATAACCTCATTTTTTAAAAAGGTTTTAAGGTTTAAAAAGAAACTCATGCTGAGATCTATAGAGCGTGCTTTGACTCAGCTCAGATTCAAGACAGAGTTAAAACGAGACAGATTTATTTCAAAGCATATTTGTGTCTTGTTTTAACTGTATCTTAAGTCCAAGCTAAGTCAGAGCGCGCGCCATATCTCAGTAGACGTCTTAACCACATCGGTCTCTGACCGTAACAAAGTGAAGTAAAGTAGGATATAATACAAATATAAAAAGAGAAGTAAAACCGTACATAAGTACAACCATCCCAATGGCGTTCGTTCATTGCAAACCCCTTATTTTTCTGGCATGGTTTCAAATTAAAAGCGATAAGAATAAGCCCTTTCTTACTTGCATTACACTCAGACATCAGATATTCGTTGCCAAAGTTCTGCTTCTTCAATTTACTGTGCATTAACTTTAAATTTGATATAATAGAACGGTAATGTGGTGTGAAAGTACACTAATAGTTTTCAATTTTTCTTTGAAACCTTTTGCATTTGCCGTTTTGCACTCAACAAAACAGAGTTTATTTCTATGGAAACATTATAATTAACCAGTAATGGAATTGTATTTTTAAAATGTTATAACTTATATTGATTTGTTTATAGTTTGGTTTTAAGTTTTAGTTTATGTAAATTCAAATTCAAAATTATTTATTTCATGTAGGCCAACTTCTGGCTCTAATGACAATTCGAAAATCTACCACCGCTTTGGAAAGCTGATTCTGCTGAGAAAAGCCGGCAAGAAACTCAGCAGTTGCTCGTTTCAAAAACAAAAATGTTACATTAAGTAGCTCTTTATGGATGGATTTCTATCTCATAAGGTTGCCAACGCTCGCGACTTCTCGTAGTTCTGTGGTAAAATGATGAAGGAGGTACACTGCCCTCGTAATTGAAAACACAGTAAGTTAAATAGAAGTTACCATTAAGTTACTGTGTTTTCAATTACGAGGGCAAGTACTAGGTTGTGAAGTTCCTGAGCGCACTCACGATATCACACGATGTCTAGTTAATAGATCATGTGTATCACCCCTTCGTTTATAGATATGAATATTTTTTATGGTCATCTTCCTTGAACTTTAATTACAATTTTGTTAGCGGAAGCGGTTTAATATTAAGATTTAATAACTATGTTACTTTGGAAACAGCTAAAGCGCATTAATACATTATGATTGAAGCAAATGGAATTTTGAATACAGCGCGATAAATAATTAAATGAATTAAAATGTAAACCTCAATGGACAGGGTTGGCTTTGAGTTTTCTCTTCAATAATGAATAAGTGCCGACCCGCCTTCATAAGCTGCACAAATTTAATTTTAATGCGGGACACTCGACTATCTCGGTCACCTTACTGTCGAAGCAGCCTAACAAAACAAAGCTGACCTCGCAGATTAGAACACGTTCGTACACTGTTTATACACCCTTAATGTTCCAAGTTATGCTTGTTAGACGTGTTTAATAACATCCACTATTATTGACCCAAACAACACGTAAGCAAGGAAAACTTTACTTTTGGAATATGCTGACAAACAATCGGAGAGCGTTCGAAAGCTCGCCGTGACAAAATGATGGTAGAATATCCAACATTCTTCGACGTCTACAATTGGAATAAAATTCGCTGCAATTTCAGGAATTGTCGCCAGCGGTTATTATTCGGTGTGTAAGCGGGAATTTGTCTCTCCAGGACATAGCTGGTTTTGTCCGGGAGTTTACCGTAAATTCGCATGGTTCGCTGGGTCTTTTCAAAACTCGCGGTTGGTTTTACGCTTTTCGGTGGTATTGTTCGTGGCGTTTTGAGTTTGAATTTTAACCGTCCCCATTCAGAAATAACGCTGAGATGAATAATGTTTCTCGTTGCAATTTGGCCTCCGTTAATTATTGTGCATTCCTACCGCTCAGTTACTTTCTCCGTCTTGGCCGGTATTGTGACCGTTTCAGCCGGTTTAAAGCGAACTTTTAAATAGACTACCATTTTAAATATGAATGTTGTCCATTTGCCGATTTTTATCCGAGAAACCTTGTTTATATAGGTCGCCTTTTTAAAATATTAAACGTAGAGGCTCGGTGGCAGACTGAAGACTGTTATTTAATGTTATAGAAAACATGAAAAATAAATGTTAAACAATTCGAAAGTTTACTTTTGCTCCTTATTTTTTAAAGTTTCTGTATTTTCTCAGTTATTAGCTACGATGGAACAGAAAAGTTATATTCTTTTGGAGTAACAATTTGTGTAGTTATTTGTTTTTTATCATTTTCCTGAAAAACTACTGGGTCATATTTGTCTTAGTGCCTTAGGGCCGTAAGATCAAAAGAAGTTTAAACTAAGGATTCCGTAATCTATAGTTCAAAATAATCGATGGTTTAATCTACTGTCCTAAGATCCAACCGAAAATGTAGATCGATTAGCTAAACTTCGATTAGTCTTTTTCACATGGTAACATTCTACAGTTTATTCAAAGATCGTTCACTCGTTCATGCAAAAATGTGTTATTTTATACTCTTTGAATGTATTTAACATTGACAGTTGACACACTTCAGCAAGATTGACAACAAATTTACAAGGAGAAATTGTTTGTTGTGTGTTCTTTGAATAAAATTAGATTTAACTGTGTATTTCGCCCGCTTCCGTAGATAAAATACTTTACTAAAAATGAGTGAAATTGGTAGTAAAAGAGTGCCGAACTTTAACTCTTGTAAAATTTCTATATCTGAATCAGAATCACTGTAGTTTTCCATTTTTAACAGAACAGCAAGTACTCAGTCAACGCAAATAACAAATCTTGTGGAATGTGGTCTTTCTTTGTTGCTAACATTTTGAAAGCTTCATGTGCGTGCCACATGTGTGCCAAAACAAAAACAGTTTAATCCATTGAGAAGAGTTTAAACGCCGCATTGGGTTGGTTTAAACTAATCGACAGTTTAAACTGCCCATAATCGATCAACTGCACTTGATCTTACGAAATAATCGACGACAGTAGATTAAACTGTTTCGCGTGGTTTAAACTACAAATGATCTTACGGCCCTTAGACATGTTTTAAGGATGTTGGTTTCTCTGGGCCGCTAGAGCTCGTTGTTATTTTTCGTAATTTCTTTTTTGTATGTTCATTGTTGAGTCATGTAGGTATATGTTTTTAAATAGCGCTATTGCCTGGTGGAGACTTTGGTCGTGGCTAGTTATCACCTTACTGTCAAAGATGTGCGGCCAAGCGATTTAGCGTTCCAGGACGATGGCGTGTAGAAACCGATTATATATTTGGGTTGAATCTACAATGCCATACCCCTTCCAAGTTAGCCCGCTATCATCTTAGACTGTACCGTCACTTACCATCATATGAGACCGCAGTCATGGCTTATCTTGTCATCGAATAAAAGTCTCTCTTGTTTCATAAGAAAATACACGAAAGATAATTTTTCAAGTAAGACAGTTTCATAAAATGTAAATCCGCATTCAGCTCTCCCCTTTCATTCACCGCAGTCGCCCGTTTCGTGGAACACTTTTCCGACAGCCCGCTCAAAACACCGAGCTGTGGGCACCGGCGGGCGCTGAAGGCGGATTTCTGAGATTAGGCACGTCAAATATGTCTGTACCTCGACTTATTCCGTTGCGCTTTTCACGTGCCTTTTTGCAGTGTCTGTCCAAGTTATATACAAGTAGTACAGGTATTAAGTCGAGATATACATGTTGATTCTTTTTTTGTTTTTAGCGGGTCACCTGATGTTAAGTGATTACCGCCGCCCATGAACATTTGTAGCACCTTAGGCACCACCAATGGGTTGCCGGGTTTTTAGGAATTTGTTGGTCCGCCCCTTGAATAACTTCTTGTTGTAATCTAGTGGGAACACCGTCGCAGGAAGTTGGTTCCTGCTATTCTTTAGCTATTTTCCGGGTATCGATCCACGTGGCTTAAGTAAGCTATAGTTTGTTGTTTTGTTTTTGAAATGTTTTTCTAAATATCCTTAATCCTTAGTAGTTCGAATTATATGCCCCACCCATTTCTGCCGTCCTAAAGCTAAAATGTCATTAACTACCAAAACGCGGGAATCCAAAAAGCGACAATTTATAAAGAAATAACGCCATTTGATGACTAATAAATGACGTTTTTGATTTATATATCAAAAACTACAGCAGTAAGGAAAATACCGATTAGATGGATATATAGAGAATTTTTTTAAAGTAAGGTAGCATTAAAATAGTATTTGGCAGACGTTGGTTAACGACGTTATAGCTTAAGGAGAGTAGATTTCTACGTCACCATTGCAACTCGCTGAGCTATGTTGGTAACTTTGGTCTCCTAATTTTTGATTTGATCTCGCAGAGATACTCCGAGCATAGCTCACTCTATCGTCCGCTGAGTGACTCATAGATTCTTCGCATCCTATGTGTCATAACATAAAAGTTTATAAAGCCACATATTGCGCCTTAAAAACGATACTCAAAAGTAGAATACCTAAGTCGAAAAGTAAAAGTAGATACCTAAGTCAAAAGTTTTGGCAGCATTTGAAACACACGTATGGGACAAGCAATATACGAGTATTAACATTATACATACCTATATTCTATCTGAAAAAGGTAGTTCATCCTATTCGGTAGAACAGTTTTAACAGGTACAATGTGATAAAAAAGAATTTTTCCTTTTTGCGGAAGTCACAAACTGAGCGGAACAGAAAAGTCGTGATATATACGCATTTGACGTCCCTAATCTCTGAAATCCGCTTTAGGAAACGCCTTTATACCGCAACAGCGCGTTCGGAACATGTCGGAAAAGAGTTTCGTACAATAGATATTTGTATGCGTTCAATAAAGAAAAAGGGGATTTATTATATTTAGAAGGTATTACAAAATCGATGGTAAATAAATATTTCCTTAGAGCTACCCGTATGGCTACTTTGAACGAAGCAAAGCTGTGTACCAAGTTAGCTTATCATAGCTAAGTTGAGTAATAAACTACAGCACTTATTTACAGACGGTACCCTTGTATAAACACATTTTTTTTTATTTGCTTTACCAACAGCTTTTTACCAACATTTATATAAATCAATACTCTTACGATTCGGATTGTCGGTTTGTGTCCTTCAATCACTCATCGAAGTAGCAACAGATCGACGTGATTTTTTGCACGGGCAATGAATATCTGGAAAATGACATAGGTCACTTTTTATCTCGGAAAAAGGGAAATAACAAGGACGAAGTCGCGGACAAAAGCTCGTAGTCTATAAGTGTATACGCTACTCACAATTTTATTTATGTCATGAAATTGCTTCCATATCGTACAAAAAGTGATGTACGTTTAATGTAATGCTTAGTATTCAATTTGCGCACAAATACGCAGCGGAGACACGAAAAAGGAATTGCTCCTTTAGTTAAAGTCGGCCAAAATATGTCGCCGCACGTCGTGTACGGAATAATGGCTGAACAATAAGTAGATTTGGAAATGAACATGATATTAACAGTCATATTTTACAAGTAGTTGGCTCTCTTTTGTGTGTTGGCTATAAGAGGTCACTTCAGTATTAAGGCCGCCGTTGCACACAGAATTGGTGTCTGCTTTTCTATTTTGTTGATGGAAAAACCCTATCGTCTCATAGCAATGTAGTCTGTTGGTATGTTCTTAATAAAACACGTGTTTATTGCATTAGTTAGCTGTTGCTAGGTTTCTCTTGTTTGGGAGGTGAAATTTTCAAAAACCGTGAAACACGTATTTCTTCGATTTTAATTTAAAGCCCATTTACTTTCATGGATATACGAGAACTTGAAAAATGACTGATTTTAATACAAGCTTTCACCCCCTATTTAACCGCCTTGGGGTTGAAATTTCAAAAACCATTTCAGAGAATCAATCATTCTCTCCGAATGCAAAACCGATGCTAAAAATAACGTCGATCCTTTGCTCCGTTGACGCGTGATTGAAGGACAAAACAACAATCAAACACACTTGTGCTTCATAACATTAGTAAAGATTTAGCAAGTGTACTAAACTATGCCCTGGTTTTATCGATAGGTATAAACTAGCGAAGTCGCAGGCTTTAAAAGCCATACTTGGCTTTCATGCAAACAGCACAGCGGGCGGTTTTAACATATGTACTTACTTGTAGGTTCAACTTGTTGGCGCCACTAATAAACAACTTAGCACTGCCCACACAGCCCGTTGGTATCGAGGTAAGCGTGGGCTGAACTGCAGCCGCAAATCATAATTATTATTAATATAACTGCGATGATTTAGAGCGATTTAAAAATACTCGTCCTTGACTTCGTTCACTTTGAATTTATGTAATTTTCAATTACGTCCATAAGAATATCAGAATACCATAGTTGAATTTCTGAAGAATTTCTGGAATCAATCATTTATTCGCTAAGTTTCAAAATATCGCATTGAAAGCATAACAATAAACACATTAATGAGATTATAGGCACATTTGATCTTTTAAAACTAGATATTTCGGAGTTAAAAACGACAAACTATTAAGTAAGCGTTTACAACTGTTTTTACCGTATTATGGTTCGAACCACCGTAGAACTTATGGGTTTAGAGAATATGGGCTTTTCACTTTTTCATAAAAATAACGCTCTTTCAAAAGTTATTGGCGGAGTTTGCGGTGTATCTTCAATACGTATAAATGTGTGAACAGCATTAAAGTATTTTATAATGTTGGCGATATATGAAAGCAGATTTATCGTAAATATTTATATCACATACTTTGCAAGTTCAAAGCGTTAAGTAATACTATGTTTATGGTATAAACTTTAAAGTGATCATAAATATGGTAACGAAATCGGCGCTCATGTTTTTCTGAAACGCTTTGTCTCGCAAAAAGCTTATTTTGTAGGCGCGGAATACTTAATTCCTGTTCGTTGACGCAATTAATTTTATATTAATGTCGCGAAACATCTGCTGCCCGGTGCTCACTCCGGGGAAGTATTTCAGGAGTTGACACAGTTTTGTGATCTTTAATATTTAAAAGGATAACTTTGGCAGCGATGATGGGATAGGATGGCGAAATTCTACGATTATGACTTATGAGGCCGGTAGCAAAAATGCTGTATGTTTTTTGAATTTAATCATACACATAATAAATCAGCTTTTTTTGGCCCGTGACAGCGTAGAATTTGTCTATGGAAGTCCTCATTGCGAGCTCATTGACCTCATATTGGTTTTCTTGGGATAGTAATGCGAAAGGTTCTCAGATCCTTAAATCTAAAAAGAAGCTGCGATATTTTGACTCTTAGGTTTAATGATAATATTTATGACATAGTGATAGTGATACCATACCCCTAATCGGTTTTTACACGCCATCGTACCGAACGTTGAAACGCTTGGCGGCACGTCTTTGACGGTAGAGTGGTAACTAGCCATGGCCAAAGCCACCCACCAGACCAAGTATACACTACTCACTGCTCTACATTTCGTCGGCCGTGCCTATTTAAACAATACATACTCAGAGGGGTGAGGAGTTGCGAAGGCGAAGACGCCATAAGTGGTTTTTACGTCTTCTGATGAGACTGGTAGGTACAACATCGAAAGGAATGGCGTGCTCATAAGGTGGTCTGAGTCCAACGATAGAAGAAATAAAGAGCTAGAAAGAAAATTCTTAATTATCAGGCCTAACATCAGTCAAGCAAGGTGCAAAAAATGTTTTTTCAAGCATGTCACTGCTCTACATTTCGTCGGCCGTGCCCGTTTCAACAATGTATACTCAGGGGGGTGAGGAGTTGCGAACGCGGAGACGTCAGAAACCACTTAACACATGTTTTGTCTTTGGAAGTAGGGCAGGTGGAAGTTGAAAGTTGCTGCTCTGTAGGGAAATTCAAATATCATATGACGGATGAAAAGTTTGGCTTTATTTTACTTGTGAATTTCAGCCTTAATATTGCCAGTGGCAGCAATCCTTGGCAATAAATAGGGGAGATCAATATCCAATCCAGTAAGAGATTTTGAAAAACAGTAGGTACCTGTTAAAAAAATTGAAATGGGAAAAGAACAAATGCTACATAATAAAACCAGGTGAATAAGATAAAAAAGAAAAGGTCTGGTTTCGACGTGTTCAAGATTCGAACTTTTAGCGCATTAAAACAAAAGTCTTGCATTCGCAACGGTTTTGATTTTTAAAAAGTAATTCAAAATAAGTTTCAATATCTTCTTTTTAGTCAGCGAGATTACTAACTCTTTTCTGCGCTAGCATATTAAAGTGGTCTTACTATCCTTAAATTATGCGCACCATAATATACCAGACCAGATACTTTCACAAAAAAATAAAATGAAAATGGTATTTTAACAGTAAACAGAATATTTCTTAAAAATCCTTCAAAATTATAAACTTCTTAAATTACATCAAAGATAAACATTCCACTTTGATCCTGAGAGGTTCAAAATTTTGCGGTGCACGTTTGTTTTACACGTTTGAGCATCTTTCGCCTCTTTAGAGAGTTCATCAAACCGTATGCGTACGTGTAAACTGTGTTTTTCAACCAAATTAACGCAAACTTCGCTGAAATTAAACACAAATGTTACACTTTGTTTTGTTTTAGGTACCTTTAACGTCTGTTAGTGATACGAAGGGTCGAGGTTCCGGGTCGAGTCTCAATATCCTCATTTTGATGTGAATATTCTACCCCAAAACATAAAATACGTTTAACATTAAGTTACTACATTACCAATTTTTTTTTCCGTGATAGGCTTGCGCTTGACGACAGGCATTCTTATTCCTTTCTTGGAAGGTACTTTAATTATGCGTGGTAGAAAATACGGATGCCGGAAGAGCGTTCCTTACCTTAGGGGTTCATTTCAAAATATTTCATCATTCATTCAATTTCATTTCATTTTGAAGCCTCAATAGCCTAACGGTTAAGGGTGCGGATTGAAAACTGAAAGATCGCAGGTTCGAATCCCACCCGTTGCACTATTGTCTTACCTACTCCTGACACAAGCTTTTCGCTTATTTGGAGGAGGGAGGAGAATATAAGCCAAGTTCAGCTTGGCTAATATTCTTTTAAAAAAATTTAGGCACTATTAGGTACTCTATGGTATATAGATACGTTGAATAGCAACCACTTAAGAATACCAACGCAGTTTTTTCGCAGTTCTGTGGTGAAATGAAAGAATGGTCCTTAAAAAAAGAATTGCTTGATCGGTCGCTATACAAAAATAAATAGGCAATCACACACCCTCACTGATTTATCGAAAGATTATATAATAAACCAATTGGAGTACTTACCTAAGCTATCAGTTCGCATAAAGGATTCATAAGCAACGTTTCTTGTTCCATTGGAGCGTCTATTAAATGGCAACAGTCAAGGGCCGGATGACTAAGGAAGTACGAAGGCGAATTAGATTTAATTTTTGATTCTGTTTGCTTACTTACGTCTGCTACTTCTAAATTATTCAGCGGTTCAGACGGCGCGTACTGAAATGCACCATAACTTATTGTGAAACATCAGAAATTCACTCTTATTAAATTTTCAAGCGGAAGTCTGGGTTCCGGTCCTCGATCTGTGGAGAGAGAATCGACAAGGAATAAGTTATCGTGGTTTTCATTTTATCTGTGTTGCTAATTTGGTGGTACACAATCTCTAAACTACTACCTGTCCACGTCGAGTTGGCCGCTACCTCGCCTCGCGTTTCCCCGCACCGTACCTCAAGTCAGACCCACTTAGCAGGTACAGATAGAAACATACCGGTCGCGATTGTCACTACTTTTTTCCAAAGTTTTGTTATTATTGTTACGTTTTTGTAAAGTTTTAATTAGTTATTTATTTTTGTTTAGTTACTACTGTTATATACGTATCATTTTCTACTATGAGTAAAAAAAGGAACAGTTTTGCAAAGCGTAGGCTATTAATTAATGACATTAATAAATTCAAAATAACGCCTTTCGACATTCAAGATGTCATTGTCATGAAAAGTATTGTCAGAGAAGAAAATTTCCGTTATAGTCGGGGTTACAGTAAAAAATACAATAATTATTATTTACACTGTGCCGCTAATTTAATAATTTTCCGTGCTAATCTATCTGTAAAACTTTTGGACCCCACGATACAGACCTACTAGTGTGGGATCCACAGTTAATATTATGCGGATACATGTAATTTTTGTTAAATAAATATTTTTCATTTTCATTTTTCATTTTGCCAACGGTATACGGTATGACGTCATTTTGTAACGGTCTCCAACGGCCAACTTGACTTGGAAGGATAGTAAATTCCTCATTATCTCCGGAGCGTAGTTAACCTCTCAAAGAAGGAATATAGGTCATAGTCCACCACGCTGGATAAATATGGATTAGCAGACTTCACACAACTTTGAGAACATTATGGTGAACTCTCCAGCGTGCAGGTTTCCTCACGATATTTTCTTCCAAGCAAGTGATATTTAATTACTTAAAATGCAGACACACATGATGCACTTGGTTATAACTGCTTTTACAGTTGTGTACATTCAAATAATTATAGTAGACTAACTGATGCCCGCAACTTCGTTCGCGTGGATTGAGGGTTTTTATTCCCGCCGGAACTCTGTCCGTTCTGTCTGTGTGTTCCGGGATAAAAAGTAGCCTATGTTTTAATCCAAGTTATAATCTATCTCCATTTAAAATTTCAGCCAAAGTAGTTTTTGCGTGAAAGTGTAACAAGCATACACACACACAAACAAACAAACACACATACAAACATTCGGATTTATAATATTAAATTAGTGTGATGTGATAGTGTGATGTAGGAACTTTATATTTGCTTTTTTTTGTCTATTACTTCTTGTTAATTGTAGTTAGATTGCTCTCTATTAACAGTGATTATGACGTCACGTCTGAGTATACACTTCAATTCATCTGTGACTGTCGTATCGTTAATTTATTGGATTCAGTTCAATTGAAAGCTCAGCTCTGTTTGATGATCGTTGCGCAACTGAGTGTTATGGCCATTCATTTTTTATTAATATAGGCAGTTTTTTTTTTTTTGTTTGGAGAGGCACTGCACGGATAACTATACTTAAGTACTTACTTTTTATTTTTCGATTATTTGATATGAGGTTTTGACAGATTTTTTAGAGTTTTTAATAAAGCTCTTCCAGCATCCGCTTTTCGACTAACTTGGTTAGGTACCTTTAAATCAAGAGTTTAAATAAATCTTCTAAAGAAAACATTGCCAATACAAATATGTTAAAAACGATTAATTAATTCGCTTTTAAATACTTTGGGGCGTTTGTGAAATAGACCCTAAGTAAGACGATTTTAACTGTCTAGTGGTAGCTAACCACTAGGCCAACGAGGCAGTTCAACTGCAGATGATGAGGTCCCGGGTTCAATTCCCGGGTCGGGCAAAAAAATCTATTGGGTTTTTCTGTCAAGAAATTCTCAGTACTAGTCACCCCCGTTCCTCGGAGAGCACGTAAAGCCGTCGGTCCTGCGCCTGATCGGATTTTTCGTTCTATCGGACAATGAGAGTGAGGGAATAGAGAGTGCATCTGTGTTTGCGCACACACTTGTGCACTATAATATCTCCCGCGCAGGTAGCTAATCTCTGTGGCGTTAGGCCACCGTGACCGGATTCGGTTGGGAGGACGTTATTATTAAAACTGTTTATAAAACAAAATAAGTAGGTAAGTAATCCTTAACTAAGATTTCCATTAAATACACCGTTACTGGAAGGCGCCTTTGATTAGCCCACCCTTCATTACACTAGCACGCGATGTCTGATACGTAGCAACAATTTCCTTTAATTCGCCCCATTCATCATTGATTTGAACGCTTTCAAAGACACGGAAAACAACTGATTAAAGACCTTTCAAAGTGGTTTCAAAGCTTTCAGCTGTGAGTACCTTTTTAATCGTATTTATAGTTGCTAAGTAGGTAGTCTAGAAGATTTATAGAGGAGTGTTTTTCGTATTTTTATCATAAAATTAACAGCTATAAGATCCTTTCGGTTACCTGGCAGAGATCACTTTTAGTGATAAGATCGACTTCTCTCTTCTCACTAAATGTTATAAACTGGCTGATGCCCGCAACTTTATCCGCATGCGTTTAAGTTTTTATTTACATCTAAGATTTAACGATCTCAAAATAGTTAAATCTTATGCGGGTGATTAGCTGCTATCTGTGACGAGTTGTGTCCTTTATCTCCAGCAACACTTATTAGATCTACACCTAAATTGGACGAAATGTACCCGATAATATGCACTTGAGAATTATTGAAATTGGTTTAGGTTTGATAAAGTTATGGATTAAATCGCTAAAACTATCCCCTCTTTGATCCCCTTCTAGTTAAATTTGGAGCAATTTTTTCCAAGGGTAGGTGTGAAAACATAACAGATTGACAGAGTTTCTTTCGCATTTATAATATTAGGTTTGGATGAGAACCTTTAAGCACCGCTGTTAACCGAGTTCCCTTGTTGTTGTACACTTGAAAAAATATATATATATTTATTAATAATTATCTGCTTACCGAATATAAGAAATCCATCTAAATCAAATAAATAAATCATTCTTCCTTTCAAATGATCCTTCACACTTCCACTTTTCCTTGTACGAGTATATAGAAATTCTCTGTAAGATAACAATATCTATCATTGTGATGGTTATCCGTTTATTGTGTAACATCCTCTGTTCTGCCAAATTTAATAGTTAATGCGTAATATACGAGGCCGAAAGCTATTGTTACAGCATTGCTATTCATCGCAGCCGTCTTTGCTCTCGCATTAATCGCGGGGAACGTCGGAACTAACGAAAATTATATCGCGCACCTTCCTGGTTCGGATGCGGGCGTAAAGAATTCATTTGGGTTTCGGGTAATCTTGGATTTATTAGCGTATTTATAATGTATATCATAATTGTTACCAGCTCTCCCGTATGTGTTTGTTTTGGTTTGGAAATTCCCTCCCATCCTCATAGTAAATTCTGAGTGGTTACATAATTTAATCACAATATTATTATAAATTATTTTATACATTAATACCATAAGTAAAATTATTAAAGGTTGTAAGGAGATGTTTTGGAGGGGCGAGGGGAATATTTGTCAAGTTCAGCTTTTTTGTGTCTCGTTTATCTAAATATAAAAGGGAAAGGTGACTGACTGATTGATCTATCAATGCCCAGCTCAGATCACTGGAAGGATCGGGGTGAAATTCGGCATATAGGTAGCTAGCTATATGACGTGGGTATCCGCTAAGAAAGGATTTTTAAAAATTCAACCTCTTAAGGATTTAAAAAATCGAACTTAACGTTAGTGAAGTCGCGGGCAAAAGCTAGTTCTAAATAAAAGTTACAAGTTACACTCTATAGAAGTCAATCTATCTTCATCGAAAAACAGGAGGCTACCTTTTTATCTACTAAGGTAGCCCTATACCACTCCAATAGGTATTTTTATCTGCATCGTACTTTTCGATGTTGTAAAGCTTTGCCAAATTACTATCAAACTAAAAATGCCAGTAGTATTGTGAATACGGAAAACTAAAACAGAAGACCTTACAGTTCAAGATGATTATTCAATATTGAGTTCTCTATCAGTTGCCGTGGACTCAATTGAGGTCTACCGGAATATTGCAATTAAGCGTCAATATACGCATAGTTTGCTTGGAATTTCATTCATAAGCTGCCTGCCTCTGCATAGCTGGTAAGAATTTCCGCACTTACATACAGGTTAAATCTCTTTAAATGCGTTTATTAAATTGTTATCTTATTTAAATCTGTTATTGTACCTAATAATTCCAACTTTTTCTTACTAATGTGATAAATGCGAAAGTTTGAGAGGATGGGTATCCATTCGTTGTGGAACAATCATCCGCTTGATCGACAACGAATGATTCGATTCGGCTGTAATTTTAAATGGAGATAGCTCATACCAAGAATTAACACATAGAATACATATTATTCCGGAAAATTAAAGAGTTCCCACAGGAATCAAAATAACTAACTAATAAATAATATTAATCAACGTAGACTAAGTTACGGGCATTCTTAATAAATGAAAGCACACAATATTTAATTTAGTCTCAACACAACATCGTGTTCTCGTGTGAATTTCCAAAATCCATCTATCGATTTTCACACTCAATCTTTGCATCTTATTTTCTATTGCTAAGGGTCATAATCCTTTCCATTAATCAAATAATGGTTGTGATTTTCCTGAGATAATTATGCTGCGGGTTTCCAGAGTTTTTCGCACACGACTCATCTAAAAGAGCGGAACCCAACGATTAATCAATTATTATGAAATGTTATGTTATGTGCTCTCCAAGGCATGAAGGAAATGTAGAAAACTAATTCTGAACTTCAAATTCAGTCACCCATCCAGTTACTGATTCGGGTCAATGTTGCTTAATTATTGCAATTAACTGATTCAGGATGTCGCTTCTAGGCCACACGTCCATCTCTTAAACACTTAAACTTACTTGTTAAAAACTCTTAGCGTCCGCGGTCTCACTAATATATTAACAAAGTTATCTTCTAAGCCTCACACCCTTAACTGTACAGAACTTCTAGAGCAAAATTGAACAATATGCCCAAATCCGTTCCGATGAACAATTATTATCGAGGAGCCATATTGGCAAGATCCGGTTCAAATATTTGTCATAATACCGAAGGTCGAGTACCAACTTCGGGCATTTCGGGAGTTCCAACAATGAGGCGAATGTAGTACATTGATATCCTTTATTTAATGAAGGTCGAAGAGTTTTTCCCGGAATTGAATGGGTCGCGACAATCAGAGCTTGTCCGCAGATCATATTTCAGGAGAGATAAACTTGGACAAAAGAATGAATCCTCGCTTACTCAATTGGGTAATGGGCGAGCTCAGTCGTTATCTGCTCCCATTATTTCTATTTGACGGAGGTTGTGGTATTCTACTTTATATCAAGCATCTTTATAAAGATCTTTGATAAATTTCCACGCTATTTGATATTGTGAGGAGGAATGTTCGGGTAAATTGCTGTTGCGGTTACTATATTTCTTTACTCTATAATATGTGAGTAATTAACTTTATCAAGATACTCTAGATTCTCTCTCTAAGTTTCATCCACCATAATAGGTCAAAGATATTAAACTACTATTATATTAGAGTACGTAGTAATAGTACGTACATAGTACAATGTCTAATAATAATATATTACTACTTTACTACTGTAATATTAATTTAATATCTTTGACTCCGCTCCGCAGTTTAATATGTCTTAAAACCAGTTATATTCATCAATTAAAGTAGGTACGTCCCTGGCTCAGTGTTGTGAACATTTTCTTATGAGTTATGTTCAATTTCCAGCAGGTCCAATTTGGAATTTTTGATTTCTAAATTGTCTCTGGTCTGGTCTGTTGAGAGGCTTCGGCCGTGACTTGTCACTACCTTATACCGTCAAAGAAGTGACGCTAAGCGATTTAGCGTTCTGGCATCTTCGCTTCACTTCGTAAAAACATAGACTTCTACAGTAGATAGGATTTCACAAATCAATAGCATAAAGATGTTGAGTTCTACAAAAATATCCTGCAAGTTGTTAAAGAAGTATCGTATTTTCTGGATGTGTTGTTGGACCAGTAAGTTACAAAGTTTGTTCTTATTTTGTTTCAGTGATGCACTTAAGCGTAACTTCTTTATTAAGCTGGTAAAGTCGGTTCAAGATAATATAACGAACTGAGGAAGATAACGTTATTTCCCCCCTCATCTTCAGAGTTAAAACTAATGAGCTTAGTTTAAGATTGTGCGAGTCGCTCACATACGTAGGTCTTTTGTATCTCGAGTGGGTAAGTGCAAAATTGTGTCTAGGTAGATTTTACCAAAGGCCAAGTTCAGTTTCTACGCTTTTCAGTGATATTTTAAGTGGCATTGTAAGGAATCATTGCCGCAAATTGAACGTCTGATACTGTGATTGTTCGTAGAGAATTTATTTCCACTACTTTACGTATTGCACCTTCTTTTATTAGAAAACTCAATGTATTTCTGATCGTCTATGTTTTAGTGCATCAAAAAAGCTCAGTAATATTAATGTTGAGAAATGGCACATCACCTTAGATACAGGTCAGGGTTCCAATGTAATATCATTCTTAAAAAATATGTACTACACCGATTTTTTCCAGCAAAGATTTCTTTACTTGTCTTTATAAACATCCATTGTATATTATTTCTTTGGCTCAACTCGTGGATCGAACCCAAACCCGCGATCCATTCAAAAAATATCTAGGTTTTTACTCAAGAAATATTCAGTAGGTACTAGGTACTAGCCCGGAGATTGTCAGATTTCTGTCTAATTGGAATATAAGATTTAAAGAACTACAATATCTCCCGCACAGATGGCTTATCTATGTGGAAACAGGCCACTATAGTCTATGACCGGATCGGGTTGGAAGGACATTTACTTTTATAAAAAGAAAGAATTCAAAACACAATTTTGTTGTGAATTTGCTAGATAATGCTCAGTGAGAGCATGAAGACTTTACGCAAAATGTCCAGTGGAAAATTTTCCAACACAAACTAATAAATTCCCGGGAAATATAAGTCAAGCACAAGTAGGAATCCGGCATCTTTGTAAGCCGCGACTGCGTTCACTCGCAAATTCTATTGCATGCACTCCTCTGGGCGCCACTGAAAATCAGACTTTATTTACACCAGTTATAAGGTCCTTTACGTGGTACTGATTTTGAACTGTGGAATCGCTGGGCTTCCGAGATTTTGGAATGAGATTTTTCTGATAGAATGCAAGCCGTGGTTGAGGCTTCTAAATGTTCGCAGAATGGCGTGTTCAGATGCTCTTTTGAGATGTGTTTTTAAAACACAACGTGAATGATTACACGTTTTATGATGACAGTTAGTTTCTTCATTCAATCTGAGGCTATCTTCATGTATTTTTAACTCCTGGCGCAAAAAGAGGGATGTTATAAATTTGACATGTGTATATTCTGTCTATTCCCTCGTAACTCACCAGCGAATGAACCGACTTTAATGCAATTTTTATCTGTTTGAAAGCTAATGTGATTGAGGTGGTTCTAAGCTATAATTTATGAAGATGTGGTTAGACATTTCAAGATCATCAGCTAATTTCCTACTCGATTAAAGGGTCTTATAAACTTTCAGTGCTGCGATTGCTTCCAAACTGTAGAAGTTGGTAATTTTAATTTTTCCGAGAACCTCTGAATGTAGAAATCAGTGAAGTAGAGTTCTTAGATGTTTTTATGCCTTTTGTTATTAAGAAAAACTTTGGTTCAAAGGCAACGCTCCGTCTGACATCGAATAACAATATACGCAACACGGGAGCCTTCTTTGCAATTGACGAAAACCGCATTACTTTTTAATTTGAAACGTTGGGATCTGCAGAGACTTTATTACGCGCGTATCTCGCTTTTGACCCGTACGCCCTTTGTGTAAGGTATTTTTTATTCATTCCTAGGGATTCATACGGGAGTTAGCGCACCCTCGTGTACCTTTTTGGATGTTTTTTCGTTTGAGCTCGCGTTTAGTCTAGAGAAATATAAGTTCTTTTTTGTATCGCGCCCGTTTGCTTATCGTTTTTGGTTCCATACGTTAATGTGTTTCATTGATTGGCTCTACATAAAAGACGAGAGGACGTGTGTTCTGATAACGTTTTTGTTGTTGCTATCGAAATGATGAAGACATTTTTAATCACTGAATCGACTATTCTTCGTCTTTATGAAACGGCTATTGCTTGTCACAGGTCTTTTGTGTATACTTCTACATGTCTCAAATTGTTCTACAAAAAATAAAATGTGTTATTTTTAAATAGGTACTTAATTTCCGATTTCTTAAAAAAAGTTTGAGCTAATTGTTTGTTTTAATTGTTCCAGGTATGTGTTTGATAGAAGAAAAACCAAGGAAACTACGCAAGAAGTACGCAAGTGCTATACTGAATACAAGACTATAAACTATTGAATTAATGTACTGAATTTAATCTGATAATATGTTAAAATGCTTGAAGAGTTTTTTCTAAAGCTCAATTGGTTCAACTGTCTATAGTACGATGACGTGTGGAAGGAGCAAGGGCTTATTAATTTATGCCCATTACTAAATTAATCCGCTTCCATCTTAGACTGTATAGCTATCAATAGAGATCGCAGTGAAGGTCTATTTGGGGAATCTTTACTATTATAATAATATATGCAAAATTGTGTTTGTTTATAAGTTGGTTCTTTAATCACGCAGCATCGGAACAACGTATTGAAGTAGTTTTTGCATGAGTATAGTTGAGGACTTGAAAAGTGACATATTCCATTTGTCCCGACAAAACAGAGGGTTGTCGCGGGGTTTTTAAAAAGCTAACTCCACGCGGACAAATCACAGTAGCTATCTCATATTACCAGGGATTTATAAAATGGAAGTAGGTAGGCACTTAGATTGTAAGTGTGATGACATTGCAGAACGCGGCCGGCCACTGACAGCTGGCTGGGTTTAATTTTCCGCTCCGAAGCCTGAAAAGCGGTTGGGAGACGCGAAGACGTTCCATTTTCACTTCTTCAACTGCACCTACGAAGTCTTAGTTCTGAAAGCTTCTCTACATTGTTTGAAATCTTTTCTGTTATTCAAATGAAATACTTGTAGGAACTACTTGCATATAACGATCATAAAAGTATAGTTTTAGGATTCCGAACCAAAATGGTAAGAAAGAAAATCTTACTGTACATACTTTTTATGACCCCATGTTGTAATTTAGTGGGAACTTTGCCTATCTGTCAATCTATCACAGATGGTTATTTTCCTTAACCTTGTTTATTCATAGTTCTCTTGCATAGATTTTCACATGGGCCTTGCGCTGTCTGTATCCAACGGCTCCTTAAGACTTGTCGTATATCATCGGTCCATCTAAAGCCTCAATAGCCCAACGGTTAAAGGTGTGAACTGAAAACTGCAAGGTTGCAGGTTCGAATCCCAGCCGTTGCACTATTATTTATCGTACCCACTCCTGGCACAAGCTTTTCGCTTATTTGGAGGGGTCAGGAGGATTCAACTTCAGGTTGGTTAATATTCTTTTTAAAAAAATAAAAAAATAAAAAATAATGGGGGAGGTCTAAGGGAATTTAAATAATTAATAGTACATTATGGTACAAGTGTCAAAGTTGGTGATTACCGCTGAGGCGCTATTGAGACCCGAGCCGTTAGGTGAGGGTCTTAAGGTAGCCGAGGACGGTAATCATCAATGTACACGTGTATCATACGACGTTTTTCAACACACTTGTGAAGAAAATAATACTAAAATAGTACATTATGGTACAAAACAGTGAAAACGAGTTGTGAAAATTTTTTCGCAATGGCGGGAAAAATTAATGTTGTTCTTTTGTTCGCCCTTTTGATGCTCTTAAGGGCAGACAAAGATCGACAACCATACAGCCTATTATATAGGCTATTCAGGTGTTTATTTGATTTAATTAGTTTTCCGGAATGCGCGCGCACCTTTAATGGCCATAGACTAGAAGAATGAGGTTTCTTTTTTTTTTGGCTTTTCTCTTATAGCCACGTACAAAATGGGGAATTTCCAGTTTTCTTTATTACAGAAAAAAACAAAAGTTATATTTGAGTGACAGTTTTATTTATTAAACACGTACAAGTTGAAATTATCTATTTAAATACGAAGTTGTATGAAATGAGCAAGCAATAGGTATCTTGGCAATAGGTAGGATCTTTTTTGTAATAGAAACTTTTTTAAGAACAAAGCAACTCAACCAATAAAATTAAAAAAAATAATTCTATAACTCACATTGTGAATAATAGTAATCAAAAGTCACAGTTTGAGTTAAAGGTGTCATTGTGTGCCTAATTGCGGTGAACCGGGAGCCACTTTATGAGCAAGTGTGTTGAAAAAAATATTATTGGTACCTAGGCACTATTCAGACTGTACATTTAGAAAATTTATGATAGTTTCTTGAGGATTTAAAAAGTACCAAAGATACCTTCTACACGAACATGTAAAATAAAAGAAAGTAGATAAAGAATTCGAGTGAATCTCTCTCTAACTATACCTAATATCGCGTTACACTTGTGTGATAAAATTTTTATATTTATTTAGGAGAGAATATATTTCGTATGAATAAAAGGGACAGATAGAGGAATTTCTAATGAACGTAACGTGAGATCCGAGGGTCAACGACCTCCCTTTTAGGGTGCCACCCTAAGGGTTGAGTTCGGAAAGCAGTAGGCGGTTTATATCGTTGCATTTTCTAATTGAATCGTTCGTTCTACTTGTTTAATCAAACTTTGTTCACATCTTGATCCGCTTTACAGCATGTCATGCCGAATTTATGTTAATTAACGTTAAACAGTTTTGGTTGTTTATTAGCCGTAATTAGGCCAAAACAAATTTATTGTGTATTAATTTTGTTACACACAAATTAAGGGTTCTATTACGGCTAGATGTAGAGATATTATCTATAGTATCGAAATATTTCTCACGCATCCATACATCTGTCAGCTAAACATAGCTGATATTATGATTTTTTTTTATTAAAAGGTTTGGCCTTCAACCGTGAGTCTATCTTCGAAGTGTCTCTAAGCTATTTTGCGTTCTGGTACGATGCCGCGTTGAAACGGATTAAGAGTATGAAACAACCCTCCAGGTTCTCCATTTCTATTTTTGTTATTTACAAATAGGTGAGACCACTGTCAGGGGCTAACTCTAGAAGAGTCTTCTTCTTTTACTTGTTCTTACTTTGACAAGGATTCTTTGAGTGTCTCTCTAACTAGCGAAGGTTGGCAGTCAGCTTTGTATACTCCTGCTTGTACCGTTTAGAAAAATAAAACAAGAAACATTTTATGCTATCTTGCTTTACAGGAATTTTTAAAATTGCATTCATGCTTGACCGTTTATTTTTATGTTCGGTTGCATCGAGCAAGTGCAAGTTAGTGAAACAAATATTGCTTGTTTATTCAATCGGAGCAGCCCTTTATGTGTCCGGTTCAAATCGGACCTAACTGGTTTCAAAACTGACCGCTATTGGTGCGTGAAATGCTCTTATACAGGGGTGTGCAAGCGTCATATACTGTGACATCATGTTCAAATGGAGGGAACATTCATTAGGTACAGAATAAAATAAAAAATCTACGTGGTTAAATCGAATGCTTTACACATTACAGCCACGCATCGCATTCGTTACATCAAAGCATATTAGGCATGAAAATCTATCCTGTATCAAATATACACTAATCGAATATTAGACATCAAAATCTATCTCTTACCAAATAAACTCTTATCGTTCGCCAGTTCTTTGTTTGATATAAAATTAGCTACAATAACGGAAAACATACACATTTTCGCATTTACGGTATTAATATGAACGGTATGGTATTACAGTAGCTTTAAGATACTTACGTAGGTACCTACAGTAGAAGCATAGAATAAAATTAAAAAAAAAAAAACAAAATTCAAAATTATTTATTTCATGGCCAGTTTGTGGCTCTTATGATAAATCGAGAATCTACCATCGGTTCGGAATGCTGATTCTACGAAGAACCGGCAAGAAACTCAGCAGTTGTTATTTTCAAAACAAAAAATGTTACAATATGTAGCTTATCTATCTTGTGGACAGCTGAAGCAAAGCAGATTGTTTCCAAGCAACTTTTTCATTAAGGAATTCATTCACTTACACAGTAAATAACCTCTACTTATCAAATGTGTCTTAACACACTGTTTAAATTTATGTAATGGAAGTGGTACCAATCGCTAGTAGAAGACAGAAGTGATTGACTTTTGCAAAAGAACTAAACTCAAAAAAAGTACCCTAAAGGTCACGCTCTATTTAAGCCAATACTTAGAAAGTAAGTAATAATAGCACACAAAAAAGCTCTCCTAGAGACCTAAAGCTAGTGTTACATGCAAGCAAAATCCAAATAAAATACAGTGATTAACTACCAGTTTCGGTATTTATATTCAAACCTTAGGTAAACAAACACCACAGTGTATTGGCACTCTAAAATTTCGATGTCCTTTGAAATGGACAAAATGAAGAGGTAACCGTCAGTGCAACGCGTGGCATATCCAATCAACGCGTTAAAGGAATGTACACACTAAACAGTGCAAACGGTGTATGTGACCAGCCTGTTACCGAAAATCGGGATAGGCTTGACAAGGCCACGAGGTTGAACGCTCAAAGCAAATTCGCTCTGCGCTGTAAGCGTCACCAAAATATGTCGCAAAAACAAATTTAATCTATTGTGTTAATTTTATACGGTCCTTATGCATCCGAAAGTATTTGAATTCAGTTTGCAACTTAAGACTTTTGATTCCAAATCAAAGGCGGCAATAATATATTAGGCTTTTTTAGGGCCCTAATTTTTTAATAAAAGCCTCAAAATATCAATACGATACGTCTTTTGCCACTCGACGCTGTAAGTGTTTTGAGCATTGGACCTCATTGGCCTTAGATAAGGTTAAAAGTGCGTCCCGTCCCCCACAGATTTTTTAATTTTGCAAAATATTTCTAATTGCATCATTCCATAATATGACAAATATTCTATCTTTATTTTAATTATTTTCAACCCACTAAAATAGAGTATGTTCTCAAATCGTAGATATATTTTTATCTGTATGAATACCCATAATTTTTACAGATTAGTCCGATTTTTATGATACTTTTCTCTCTTTTTTTTAAAACATCGACAAAATATAACAATTCTTCGGGGCAAAAGAGATTTATAATCGGTTGTCATACGCTTCGGTTGTCATACATATAACAGACTCGTTTGTATAAATCATAATAGACTCCTATATACAAATCAAACATGCGAGAGTCCTATGGTTACCCGCAGTATGCTTTGATAGGTAGAGCTCTCCTATTAAGAGGGATTTATTGACACAACCTGAAACCGAGCACCCTTGAAGTGGACATCGCAACACGTGTGCCATTTAGTACAGTTTGGGGACATCGAAATTGATGATATTTTGTTTGACTATATTTCAACAATACGTAATGAACGATAGCCCAAATCGGCTAAAGTTTTATCGGTTAAAGAGGATTTGCGTGAATCTTTTTTTGATCGATACAACAACTTTGCGAGTTCTTCCCATAAAAACTTCGGTTTCCAACTCCTCAAACTTGATACTGCAGAGGTACTGCCCCCATAAGCTGTGGAGATTTAGAACTTTGATTACGAATAGTTATTGTAGGTACCAAGTAAAGACATCATTGAATTCCAGGACCCAACTCGTCGATCCTGATGCTGCAGGGGTTCTGCCCACCTAAACAGTGGGGATTTAGGAACTGTCGATTCTGAATTGAAGAAGCGGACGGATTCGCGGGCGTCCACTATTTTGATATAAAATCCGTCATATAGAATTTGTTCGTCCGTCATATCGTTTGTTGTAGTAATCTGAATTACAACATGGGGTTATTCAAGGGGCGGACCAACAAATTCCTGAAAGGCCGGCAACGCATTGGTAGTGCCTCTGGTGATACAAGTGTTCATGGGCGGCGGTAATCACGTAACATCAGGTGACCCGCCTGCTCGTTTGCTTGCTAAAAATATATATTAAAAAAAAAAAAACTAAATCGGCGACCGCGACCGTAAATAGTCACATACATACATACGTACATAGACTGCTAAAATCATAACCCCTCCATTCGGATTTGCGGTGGTAGCGTAAAAAATATGCGATCTACGGAGCTAGTAATACACAATAACAGCAGATGTCCAGCACGACCGCTTCATAACGGCCGTATTGGCCGTAATTACAAAAGTTTGACCTCGCAACATGGCGACTTTCATAGTTTTGGGCTATTGGTCCGGTCGGACTTGGAATTGTAAACACGCCTTAACTTTCGTTCTCGTAATTCAAGAACTTGATAAAGGATTCAACCGTGGATCGATGAGGGAACCAGAGTACTTCGAGAGCCGATTCAGCCGCTCAGGATATAGATACAGAGGATGTATGCATGATTGTGTTTACGTGTATTCCACCCTTGCCACATTACGTTATGTATTGATATAGGTTATCAAAGAGTACATAAAATCCGTCCGTCCATCCGTGCACTATATTAGGTCGTTTCCAACATTATTTATTGATTAGATGGCAAGGTGTTTGTAATGTGTGAACTATCACACACTTCATTACAGTCACATTCTCATCATAGGTCAATATTGGTCAAGCCACTAGGCTTGACCACTATGGCGTGTGCCTATAATGTATAAAAAAAAACTACTATGCCAGGAATTTCTGTAAAATCGGGTCATTCGAGAAGGGTAGTTATTCCGGTGAGATTGTAATAGCTTGGAAACGTTATTTTAGTAAAGCTATCAACCTATCAACGATCCTTACTGATACACCTATTATTGACAGAAATAGGCCAAGCAAGACAAAGAGACTGTACCCATTGTATTTTCGTCAGAGAGATTCGCTCTAAAATGATGTCAGGTTCCACAAATTCGTAGTTTAAAATCGTTCTAGTTTTTCCTAAGAATCGCATAGTGCTCTTGGGAAAAGTAGAACATGCTACATTAATTGTTCAAACGATTCAAGCAACAACAAAGGTTTAAAAAGTCATGACCTAAAAACCATTCCATGTATCCGAAGAAAGCGTTCTCGTATAAATTAATAGTAATTGACAGAGGAACATGACATACGAGGAACCGTATCCGCGATACGTTTTAAAGGTTGAACCAAACAACACGCGTCACGGAAACGCGGGGTGATTGATGAGATATCCAACGCGGCTAATAACGCACTGGAAACGCAATACCAAGAATGCCATGATAACTGGTCCAACGCTTTCATAAAAATTGTAATACAAACTGTTCAAAGTCGTTGATACTGCGAACCGCGCGTTGATCCTGCGCTCCTGCATCAGAGAGATTTTGAGTGGATGTTGATGAGAGATTTTGTCGGAATTTATGTCGTATAGCATAAATACAGCAATTCACTACGTTGGTAGGACCGCAGAAGCAACGCAAAGATAACACAACGCACCGAGCTGTATTGCTCTCGCATTTACTTATTTTATACAATTTATACAGTACTTATACAATTTACTGTATAACTAATCTAAAAGTGGGCACTGACCGACGTTACGGCGTGTACGCAAAAACGTAAAGCGATCATTCGTGCAGTCAGTACGTTAAAACAAGCGAACAATGAGCCACTTTTCAGCGTCACGGCGTAACGACATGCTCGCTTCGAATATTACATTGCACCCCGTAACGTCGGTCAGAACCCATCTTTAAGTACCTACCCGTAAGTGTGTATGTATCGTATGTTCTGTGTAGCAGTCACGGCCGAGCGTTGTGTGGCATTCACGCCGCTTGCCGTCTCGCGTTGTGTTTGGTATAGGTTCAATTCGCAGCGAACGTTATAAACAAGGCACCTTAGTCCGTATCCAAGGTAGCGTGTATTAAATATTGTAATGACTTCGATCGTGTTTCTAAACAAAGTTGAATGGCTACGTATTAAACCGGGGCACACTAAAAGCGTAGCCGTGTTCGGCAAATTGATTCAATTTTGCAAATAATCTATAATACAATAGACACAAAGTATTGTAGGCGCCATCGGAACGTCTACGGGCGAAGACTGACTGAGAGTAATTGATGCGTGAGGCGGTGTTACTAAGCGTTTTCTGCCTTTGTTACTTTGAGTGTTGGTTACGAGATTCGGGGAAATCCGTTTAAGATAGTCTGGTTTTGAATAAATTAAAATATTATTAATGCTGTTATTTGAAAGTGGTGTATTTAATTGCGCATAATATAGAATCTACTTCCCCGTTCGTTACCCCTTTTTCCCCGTAGGTGTCCGTGTTGTACAGTTGGACATCATTAACGTTTTAAGTTTCGTACTAACATAGGTATACCTTCGACGCGTTTCGGATTTCGTATAATTTTATTAGCAACTGGATGATGCCCGCCCGCAACTTCGCCCGCGTGGACAAAGGTTTTTTAATTCGCACTGTTGGACAAAGGTCTCTTTCATGGACTTCCACGGGCTCTAGTCTTGCGCTGCAAGTATCCAGTAGCTCCTTACCATAGTTCTGATGACGTTGGTCCACTTAAACTAGAGTAAAAATATTTAAATTTAGTTCAATTAAGGTCACTCATAAGACTGTTATACAGACAAATTCTCCTATAGCGCCAGGATTTTTTTTAAAGAATATTAGCCAAACTGACGTTGACTAATGTCCTAGGAGTGGGTACGACAATAGTGCAACGGGTGGCGCTCGAAACTGCGACCTTTCAGTTTTCTGTCCGCACCTTTAACCGTCGGACTATTGAGGCTTCAAATATTCATCAAAATACAGGACTTTCTCTAGACAGAAATGAAACAAAAACATCTTTTCTTTTATCCTTCTCTTACTTCCAGTTCAATACAATGCACACAGGCTTGGATCAATCTACAAAATTAAAAAAAAGTGACCACCAAAAATGACAAAGTATATTCCTCGCTATGGTATTAATAATCATTTCCCTTAGACGACGCTGGTAAACTTCGCATGACAAAAGCCCTGTCACTCATCTATTTTTGGGAAATGTTTATTCACCATTGTTTGTTCCACCCTTGCTTCAATCTTTTAGCTTACCGCATACTATGGTTTGATGGTGGAATTTAAAAATAGGGCTTTTGAACGATCTCTCGTTAAAGTTGTTTGGGGTGTCCTTGTTATAATAAGACATGGTTTTCGAGTGGACCCTTAAAGATCCTTGGATTTCGATACGCAGGAATATCGATTTCGTGCGGGATTCGTTTCCCAGCTAAAATGTCATGTAAGTACATAATTTTTAGCTGAAACTTTTATTTCTTGAAAATTATAGAAAGTAACTACTTATTACAATTGATGGGCTGACTAGCTTTTGCCCATGACTTCGTCTACAAGGAGTTAGGTTTTAAAAATCGCGTGGAAACCATTTATTTTCCGGCATTAAAGTAACGTATTCTCATGCAAAAAATCACATCCATCTGTTGTTTTGTTGCTGCGTGATTGAAGGAAAAACCAATAAACAAACACACTTTCACATTTATAAGATAAAGTAGAGGTTATCGGCTCAAAGCAGGTGATTTCGTTACTGAGTGTTTTTGTCTTGTTAAAATTAATAACTCGATGGGATGTACATTTACTACCCGGTAGGTATAGTATTAAAACTATATAAATTTCTTATAACCCACTAGAAACTTCAAGTTTGTAGTTGCCAACATACTATAAGTTTATCGTATCTTACATTGTTTAACATCGTAAAAATCTTAACCTAAAACTGTTTTCCGATAAATACCACGAGGGTGTGTGGCAATACATAAATTGGGAGGACTTTTGACAGCTATCCGATAAGGCGTAGGGTGAGGGGAAATGGGGGGAACATGGCATTTTATCACGATTATAATCGGCTTGCTTGGACAGGGGGAAGTGTCCACTGACAGTCTAGTTGAAGGCAGCCGGTCTTTCCTTTGTGCGGGATATTTGGATTTTTAAATGTCTGCAACCTGTATAATTTTTTTTAAAAGAATACTTATTAGCCATTTTCAAGTTTGATGTGAGTGCCATCAAGGTGTGTAGGTATCTTCTAGGCAAGCGCGCTCCAACTTAGACCTCATCAGTGTTTTCTGTCATTTATTGTCCTCAAAAGCAAGCCTATTGCGCAGTAAAAAAACTTGACAAATATTCAGTCAGATATTGAGATATTAAACTTAAGATTTTTTATTAATCGTTTGTTATTTTCGTGGATAAATAGATTTAAGTTTTCTAACAGCAAGGTTAAGTTTAATCAGACTTTTTTTAAATATCAGATTTAAAAAAAATATAAATCAAAATAAAAAGATTTTTAATTGGTATTATTATTATTGACTTTTTTCTCGGAGGAAAAAAAATTTTGTGTTTTAGATGGAGACGCCTTGACGTCTAATTTCTTTGCAAAAAAATCTGTCAATTACGGTGCGGGGCGAGGTAGCACACATAAACAATTTCTTACTACAGGTGCATTTTTCAATCACGTCGCTATGCACGCACACGACAAAACTACCAAACACAACCTTAAAGTATACGCACACAACCAAATTCACACACAGGGACGTTCTATCCTTACACGAAACAATCATGTCATTTATGTAAGCAATTTTGGGCTGCGACACTATCGATTATCGACTTTCGATAAGTTCTAAATGAATTAATGAATGAATGAAGTTCAACTAATAGTATAAATTAAAATATTGTTAAATCAATTTAGCAATCAATTACTGTTCGTTGGTCTGGCTAAGACTTAAAAAGTTTTTAATGAATTGTATAAAATGAGAATATAAATCTAAATCGAATGTTCTGAATCTAATATATAGGATACTTTTTATCCTAATAAACAATAAGGTTCATCCGCGATATGGGATGAAAGTTTTTGAAAAATACTATTTTATTCAATTTTGGTGAAGATCTAATAAATATTATCGGAGATAGAGGACATACCTTCTCGCGGATAGTAGCAAGTTACTCTAAACTACGCCACGCGGACGAAGTCACGGAAATCAGCTAGTAAATAAATAAATTTAAGAAATGCCACATACAATTTTGTAGTCGAGTTTATAGTTTTTAAACTTTTATCCATGTTTTATCAATGGATAGTAGACATTTGTTGGAACACTAACTGGTTCTATAAGAAAATTAAAAAATACATGATGTACCTATACCATACACACCGAAAATGTCAATATCGATATAATTTCTGCTTCCAGCCCTAATTTTCTTGCAGTGTGACCAACTTCTTTAAAATAAAATCCTCATTTTTGAACAAAAAACTACCTTAAAAATACTGTTAATGATAAGCTTATCCAACTTTATGAATGGGTACAATATCTATTACAATTTAATTTTTCATAAACCGAGGTGGCACGAGGGCATTTAATTGTGGCGATTGAATATTAAGAAGGCTTTTTAATCACAAATCTGTGTATGTTTGTAATGATTTTTGCGCATGCAATTATATCGGTTACTTATACTAGCGGCCCGTCCCGGCTTCGCAAGGTGGATATTTATTTTTTAAACATTTTGGCATAAACGCACAGTAAATGCAGGACATACTTACCTAAATAATAATATATTTAGCAATAGTGTATCGCTGGCTCCCTTTGGGTATGGGACTTGATGATTGAAAACAAAATGATAACAGAATAAATTACATCAATGAACTCGTAATATCTTTCGAATGGAATGTCCGATTTTAATAAACTAAAAAGTAATTTGCAGGTATTTAAACAGCCTTGCTTGAAAAAACATTTATTTTGGTAAGGATTAAGGCAAAGGTATAAATAACTTGGTCTGATTTTGGTCGGATTTCTATTAAATTTTAAAATGTTAAAAAGTAGTTATAGTGACATAGCTACAATAGTAGCTCAGTTTACTAGTAAGAGTTTACTACAGATAATGATATATTTTTACTATGCAAGACCAACAAAATCTCAGTCACACGACAAGAAAATATTATAAAATGTTAACGAATATTCTACTTAACTCAGTTTTGACGAAATGTGTGACTCGTCCTTTTCAAAATAACCGATTAAATTGTTTGCCTAAAGTTTATAAATTAATATAAACATAAACCCCCAACCTTTCCTATTCGATCGTAATTTTAATTGTATGTAATCAAATCATTATGCAGTTCATGATAAAGGGCTCCAATCGAGTAATAAGTAGATTGGTTAATTTTTTAAAATTTCCCGAAATTATTTCTTGTACGATTCCGTAGCAACATTTTCGGATCAACAGTATTTTTAAGTTTTCTCCTTAAATAGTGCATTAATTGGATAAAAGAATATATCAGGAGAAAAGTAATGTTATCCTTTCATAAACTGGATATTTTTGGTATTTTTTTTAGAAGGAAAATCACTCATAGTTGGCATATTATACCGGAGCTCATCCTCCGCTAACCATACGTTGTTGACAGGCGCGTGACGCGAGTCAAACAGTTTTATATAACGGGTATGACCGCTGGGCATACCCGTCAAATAAAAACTTACAGAGGGGTACGCAGCCTATGGCCACTCCAGAGCTTAATCCTCCTAGACTTTTTTAGACACGCTCTAAAGGCAGGTGACAGATTTCCGTAAAGAGTTGTTTGTAAAATAAAAAACGACCAGCGTTTATATAGAGTGCTCTAGAAAAATGATTTCCCCCTGAAACAGAATTCACAAGTGTTAAGTTTCTTTAAATAAATCTCACTATAACCGAGGCAAGAATAATCGTCTCGAACATAAGTCATCATTATCTTATTTCAAGTTTGAATTCCAAAAGAACACGGAAAATAATGCTCTCAAGGCGAATTCTAACTTGTTACAATTTTATAATCCAATAAAGAGCTCATTATTCTTGCGCTACAATCTAATTCAGACCTAAAATAAGACTTGTAAAGTTCTACGTCGGCATTTCCTTGGGGACAGTGCAAAGCTGTCGGCGGCGTCTGGAGCCGAGTAAAGTGAATAAAACGCACTGACTTCTTGAATAAACTTGGACATATTATATGGGTACATGGTAAATGCGGACCTCCATATTGAGTATACCTTTTTTTACATTGATTCATGGGCTTTTTTGTTAAAATACTAATAATAAAAGTAATGATTGCTCAAATCAAGTATTGTCATTTCATCGACATCAAAATTTGCATATACGAAACGACGTTTCCAGAGCATAGTTTGATCCAGTATATAATACTTTGCATACTTTTTGTATTGTAATATCTTAATCGTTTGAACAAATAAATAAAGACAATAGTTAAACGCTAAAATGTACAATTATATAAAATTTTGCAAATATATTTCTGTTCTCAAAAAAAAAAAAACAAACAGCACACTGCAATCATTTCTGCGTTTCACAAAGTTTCATAGTCCGGAGTCTACTAAATATTTGTACTATATAATACTTCTATGTAAATGTAAGTAAGCAACAATTTTGCACGTTATTTAGTTATTTTTGATTTTGGTTCACGGGAAAAAGTGTTCGAAAAAATATTACTAGTCAGATATTTTATTAGGTGCAGCAAAATAAATCGAAAAAATACATAAATAAAAAATGTACATAAATTTTGAAGCTGTGTTTTGTTTATCCACTGCTGTGAATATTTATTACAGCGTTTCATCGTATAACGTACCTACATGGCTCCCTGTAAATATGGCGAAAATAAAAAATGGGAATAAATTGAAAAAACGCATTTTATTAAGTGTTCTCTACACGACTGCCATCAAAAGGGATCATAACAGAAGCCGCCCACTGAGACAAGAATGGGGGAAGAAACTGATATTTATTACTAAGATTAATGATCCACGTATATGAACCATAAAGCCTATACACACACTTCCCCGATTACACGAATCTTTTAAATTAATTGACTCATTGATGGATTGTTTGAAGCGAAAATGCTTCGTCGGATTTAAGTATACGTTTTTTAACCTTTTTAATTCTTGTTCTTCTCGGTCAGAACAACCAACCATTCCAAACCAGTGGTAGATTTACCTGACAATTGAAAAGCATGGCAAACTGCCAACCGTCCTTTCAACTCATGAGGGCGCGTGACCTTTACTTGTGGTTACGTCTTGTACATGCACATTGCGTAAGTATGCGTGCCTGTCCGAAGCCTAGGTGGGAGCGGTCAGGCGCGAGCAAGCTCTCGCTCCCACTTATATACATACAACATACAATACACACACAACCATGAGCCGCGCGCCCTCGTGAATTGCATGAACTATACCATTCTATACATCATTAAGTATATCACACTCCTTTATGGCACGGTAGATTTCTTTTAAATATATAATTTGCGAGCAAACAAGCAGACGGGTCACCTGATGTTAAGTGATTAACGCCGCCCATGAAGACTTGTAGCACCACCAATGCGTTGCCAGCATTTCAGGAGGGAACAGAAAGACAAACGATATACATGTCAAACTTGTAACACCCCTCTTTTTTTAAGGGGGTTAAAAATAAGTAAAAATATCCATCACATAACAAATGTCGCAACATGGCGGCCACCTGCCCCGTAGCCAGGGATGTTTGCACAGTTCAGCTGCGGTCAGACGGGGGAATGAATTGCCCAATTTTCCACATTTTCCACCATTAACAACATCCGGGCGGAATACGGGTGACGTCCGCAAATAATGAACCCCTATACTGTTGTTTGTAACCCCAAAAAAAGGCTTTTTAACACACTTTTCAACAGTTCCGAAATTGTACCATGTAAACCTGTGTGCTTGTTTCGCTGTATTCAGGTGCGTTGAGGGGAATGGATATGGGTTTTATTGGGTTTTTGAAATTGAAAATAATTATAATCTACTTCAGATTTAGGGTTTCAGCATGATGGCGCGTAGAAACCAATTAGGGGTAGGTTAGAGTTAAGTTAAAACTGCTGTACCCCCTTCCAAACCAGCTATCATCTTAGTGTATATTGTCACTGACCATCAGGTGAGATCAAGGGTGAGATTATCTTGTTATGAATATAAATATAATAAAATAATCGTATTAATATTATAAATGCGAGAGTTTTGATGTTTGTTACTCAATCACGCCGCAACGATTGAACCGATTTGGCTGAAATTTGGCCCAGAGATGGATTATAATCTGGAGTAACACACAGGCTACTTTTTATTCCGGAAAATATAAAAGTTCCCGCGGGAAGTAAAAATCTTAATACACGTGGACGAAGTCGCGGGCATCGTCTAGTTATTTATAAGTCGATCCCTGTGAATAACCGAAAATAAAAACAATGCTCTTCATTAAAAGGTTACCTTTACATTTTAGGAGAGCCGAAAACAGCAATAACTGTTATCATTTTAAACTGTTCAGGAAATCCAAATCCGTTAAAGTTATCTGCGGCCAAAAATACTTTACCTTTGTGAAGGTAATGCGGTCTTTACAATTTCTTGGCTTATCTGTGCTCGTAATGCGGGCCAACCCACCAATCATGGCGGAACATTTCCGATATGTATAACCTTTAACGGTTCCAACACAATGGCTGAGAGCCCGTAGGTTAATTTAAGAACGTATTAGATAACTTGAAAGTTTGTAAGGTAGTTCTCTCGCGTTACCTGTATATGGAAATTACCAAATTAGATCAGCTGACCCCAGTTCGGCGGGGCTCGGTATTAAGTATCAGACGATTTTAAGATCGGAAAAAGGTGGCAGGTTCTTTTAATGAGCTGTTCCGAAAGTAGACAGAAATGGTATTTTATTAATATTATTATTTCATTAGCGATGGAGGTAGTTATAGTCGGAGTATCCTTGGGAGATCAAACCAGGTATGAGGAGCAGAATATTCATTAGTCAACCCGAAAAACCTGGATTTTTTTTTCATTCCATTCTGCTGACGGGTCTAGTTTGCTGTAATCAACAAGCAATACACGAGAACAAACATACCATACCAACTTTCAGTTTTAAGGTCTTCACGATGCAGGTTTTCCTAGTATAAAGACTAACGGGAAAAGGATTGTATTTTATACTCTTTGGTAATAAAGTTATTTTTATTTATTTATTTTATTTAATCAAACTCTCAATATGTTCGATGAGCTCTCGGTCTACAACCGCTACCGGTTTATGAAACTGGTCTATAAAGGGTGTTATTTAATGGCATCTTTTGCCTTTATCTTGCTAAAATTTCGGTGCTATTATTAAAATATGTTGTTTTGTTTTTTTTTGGGGTGAGTTTTATTTTGAGAAAATAAGGCATTTTTTCGCCTTGCTAGTTTAGTGGTGAGTGGTGTGGTCTTTTAGCGGGAGGTCACGGGTTCGACTCCCGGCGGGGACAATTAGAAAATTTATAATTTCTGAGATTACTCTGGTTTGATGGGAGATTCTGGTCGTGGACTAGCGATTTATCATTCTGCCACGACAGCGAGTAGGAGCCAATTAGGTTGGGTTAATTAAAACTGCCATAATTCCTTCCTAGTTAGCCCGCTATCTTCTTAGACTGCATCATCACTTAGATACATCTGTCGGTGTTTGCTTACCATGACAGATTTGTAGTGTGTAACCGTTGAACCGATCCTTATAAAAGAAACAGATAAATATTGTAAGCGTATGTAAAATATTCTTTAGGATTTTCAAAAACATAAATCCTGGCGGACAAAGTCGTGGGCATCAGCTAGTTTTATATAAAACCATCGGGACGCACGATACTGAATATCGTTTTGTTTATTATTTTTGCTGAAATATTTTGACTGTATATTCCCCCGTAACTTATTTGCAATCATCGATATTTTTCATTACATCGTATTGGAATTCCATACAAAATGTACACAAAAAAATAAACGCACAAAAAGGTCGCGTAGGTAGAAATAACGGCAATGTCCAATTTTATCAATACGCGGATACGTCATAAATCATCCGCATGAAACGCGGGATAGTTTTAATCTCAACTTCGAAACAAAACGGAATACGAACGTTGTCGCTTTAATTTTCCGCAAGTCTGGCCAGGATTTGTGATTATTACCCGACTGCGGCACGCAAAGGAAGGTAATGTGTTTATCAGTCTGTGTGTGTATGTGGCGCTCTGGAAACCAAACGCATGGGCCGATTTTAATGATTCTTACGTCAATCGATTTGCGGTAATTTCAGGAGTGTCACTGAAGACATGACATAGTAATTTTTCAATATGGCGACCACCAGACGCTACATTGTGATAAAGAAAAAAAATGAAAGTCGGCGAACTATGTTAAGTGGGGTACCATTGAATAGGTAGTTGAAAATCATTGTTACGTTTCTTAGATTATTTTTCATTTTGAATTACCATTTACGATCTATGATAAATTAAAGATGTAAAGGAGATCCTCCGCGGTTCATACATTTTTGGGCTAAATCTGAAAGTGCCGGCCAAAAAAAAATTTTGCTGTATTTCGTTAGAACTTGTCCACCTAAACATTTTTTATTATGACACCGAAGCTGTAGAACCATTAACCTTGGTTTTATTTAAGTTTAAAAATCTGTATTTTCTCGAGTATATGAAGTGTTTCTAAGCCAATTTTTTTGCTTTTTTTGGAGTTTTGTTAAGTGCTACCTATTCTATCCTAACCACACACCCAAAAAATACCACACAAGCAATATCTATTGCATAATAATTGTGAAATAGACTGCATCTTGGCTGGTACCCCAGCCATCTCAGATGGTGATCGAGGCTGAAACCATCCCGGTCGTGCAAATTCCAGTCAGAATTTGCACGATCGGGTTGGTTTCAGAGGAACATGCCACATGCCAGAAACCTCGTGAGCCAGATCTAGATACTTCCGTTTTTCTCTGTCTCCACTCTCACGAGGTTTTCGTCATGTTCGATGGTGATATCCACTAAAACACCCTCGATTGTGCTCGATCCATCAGCACGATATCAGGCTTATTTGCTAGAATCGTACTACGGCACTCTCTCATTCAGGAGACCGTACTTCAGAGCAGGCTCTCGGTGAAGGATTTTGGCCGCTTGGTTGTACCTGTGGAGATACTCAGTGTTAGCAAAAAGCGTCCGTGCAACTTCCTCTCCTTCCGCATGGAGAGCGCATGCTCTCCCAGTCAGAGGTGCTTAGTACCACTGATATCTGCCATTCGGTTTCAGCCAAAGATAAGGGAGTAAGTCCTTTACCACATTCTATGACGTCTCTATGCATTGGGCTCTCTCTCTTCGTCTCAAAGTAGGTACTGAGGTTGTACATCTCCCAATTATGCATGGTTTTGACGCTTAATACGCCTTGACCTTTTCAGGGTCGAACAGACGATTTCTTTGCAGCCTGGATTGACAGCCCGTCTCATAACAGATGATTTCGGATGGTGCATGCGTATATAGAGAGTCATAGTCATGTGGATTTCTCTGTCCAGGACACCTAATTCAGTCTGAGTCCATCCGAGTACGCCAAAGGTGTACATGAGAACAGGCATGACCCAACAGTTATAAGCCCGGACCTAATTGACACCTGACAAATAACTTTTACAGACTTTTACCAGGCGTCCAACAAAGACGTTGCAAACTGATTGTTTCATGTCCGTCTTCTTTACCCCTACGGACTATGACATACCCAGATACCGGTATGACTCAGCTTCAGAGAGGGTTCTGATGCTTGTCAGCTTGAGATTGATCTCGGCCCAATGAGTAACCTGTCCCCTCTCCACATGTAGGACCGCACACTTATCTAGTCCAAGTTCCATCTTGATGGAATTACTGAAGTCGGTGGTGATGTTCAGCAACTCCCTCAGGCGGGTGTAATTAGGTGCTAGCAGCTTGAGGTCATCCATGTGAGGCACTTTTGCCCCTACTCTCCGAAACTGTAAGCCCGTCCCTAATCTCTTCAGCAATGAGCTGAGCGGGTTCAGAGACACAAAACCATAGTGGACTCAGACAATCGCCCTGGAAGATACCCCGCCTTATCCTTATCCGATCATCGGAAGCTGCCAACCGCTCATCATGAAGACCAAGGATCGTGTTCCATTGCCCCATACATTCTCCGAGAAAGCCTCGAACTGTCCTATCGACTTTGTACAGCTAAAGGACCCTCAAGAGCCATGAATGGGGCACCGAGTCGAATGCCTTCTTATTGTCAATCCAGACTGTGGAAAAATTCCGGCGACTTAGTTTAACCAGTTCGCCCAGGCTCATCGGATGTCAATGTCTTATAGATGGTAGTAAGATATGTGATGGGGCGGTACTTAGTCGGGTCAGCGGCATCGGTGGACTTTGGAGCTAAATGAGTGAAAGACAAAAGACTCGGAGTGCCCTTTACTCGAGAGCTTCTTGGACTTATTGGGCCAGATAGCATAGCAGAACGAAAAACCCTTCAGCCAGTAATGATGCAATCCATCGGATACCGGAATTTTCCAGTTCGCGGCCCGGCGCACCGCACCAGGTGCATCCTCCGGAGAGATGGCGACTGGGTTCATTAGCTCTATTGAGGCACATGCTTTCTCTACCGCCGCAATTCAAGAGCCCTCCTCAACCATCCAGCCATCCATCTCTCTTGACCACACACTTCGCCAAAAGGCGATGAGGTCAGCCGAGCTCGGCTGCTGAGATGTAGAACAGACTGCTGGGCACTCCAGTTTTTTATTATTATTATTAGAAACACTTCATATACTCGAGAAAATACAGATTTTTAAACTTAAATAAAACCAAGGTTAATGGTTCTACAGCTTCGGTGTCATAATAAAAAATGTTTAGGTGGACAAGTTCTAACGAAATACAGCAAAATTTTTTTTTGGCCGGCACTTTCAGATTTAGCCCAAAATGGATGATGTCCTTTTCAGTTGATTGCCTTTAAAGCAGTTGGGTTTTTATATTTTTTAATTGCTTGTTTTTAGTTTTTAATCATTTTAAAATATCGACAATTCCACCTCCACCCGTTGCACTGTTCTCACTCCTAACACAAGCTTTCTGCTTATTTGGAGGGAAGAGTTGATTTTATCAGTCAAGTTCAGTATGGCGTAATTTTTTTTTTCAAAATAAAGAAAAAAAGACGTGTGGCACTCGGGGACTGCCGCGGTAAAGCTATTGCATAGCATTTTTTATCAACACCATCTAGCGGCTCACCGTAGAGGAGTCCCGTGTCAGGTTATTTTCGTTACGGAATTTCTGGATTCGGTCTCCACGCTGGCCCGCGATAGAAGCTATGCAATAGCTTAAAAATCACCTAGCCATTACAAAGACCGCATTCTTCGATTCCTAGGAAATACAATGACAGTGTGTTTTTATCAAAGAATAATTTAAAATTGTTTCCTGTTATGAGTCAAATACTCCACTGGTTGCATACCTTATTCGCAATCATCGAAACAAAGTATCGCTGGTATTTTTTCATTATAAAGTATTGATATTGCGAACGTATTTCATTCACATAAAGAATACAAAAACATCGCGACATTTAGAGGTTGCGTATCGTTGTTTCGACCATACAGCAGCTACGTCCAATTTTATCGACAATAGCCGATACGTTATAAATCATCCGCATAAAACATGGGATAGTTTTAATCTCAACATTGGAGCAAGGCGGAACCCGGATACGATTGCTTTGATTTTCCATAGCCCTGACCACGACTATTGATTTTTACGATTTTTAGAGATACTCTCTTTTTTCGTGCCGAAATAGCTTTGATATTCAATGTAGCAAACAGATGAGCAAGTTTTTAACAAAAACATTGGACATTGATTGTTTGCAGCTATTGATTGATATTTTTCATTAAACCTTGTATTTTCTTCCTGCTTAATTAATTAATATTCTTCAGTGAGACACAAGTAGCCTAATACTTACATGTATTTACCTTTCAGTAAAATCCCATGCTAATTGGTTTGATCCTTTGAGTATAAGGTTTGATCCCATGGAAATCGAAAATCAGTTACACAGAGAGTTACAGACCGAGAAAATTAGAAAAAAATAATATCTTGCTTTTTGCAATATTTTATACTAGTTTTTGCTCGCGACTTCATTCGCGTGGAATTTTGCTTAGAACCCACGGGAACCTTTTCCCCCAAAAATATTTTTTGCTTTGATTTTTTTATTATTCAAGGACAAACAAATACAATTTCACATTTACAATTTTTTAATAAAGAGGATCAGCCAAACTGAAGTTGACTAATATCCTCCTATTCCCTCCAAATAAGCGGAAAGCTTTTACTAGGAATGGGTACGACAATAGTGCAACGGGTGGGATTCGAACCTGCGACCTTTCAGTTTTGAGTCAACCTTTGGGCTATTGAGGCTTTATAGTAGGGCTACGATAGCTTAAATAGCCATAAAGCGGGCAATACATTTGCAGTATAAAATGTTCAGCTGGACTGTACAGCTTTGTATATCTACTAGCTTTAATCCGCGGCTTCGCTCACGTTAGGTTCGATTTTTCAACCCCCTATTTAACCCTCTTGGGGTTGAAATTTTCCAAAATCCTTTCTTAGCGGATGTCTACGTCCTAACAGCTACCTGTATACCAAATTTCAGCTCGATCGGTCCAGTGGTTAGAGCTGTGCGTTGATAGATCAGTCAGTCAGTCAGTCAGTCAGTCAGTCAGTCACCTTTGCCTTTTATATATTTAGAAGATTAATAACTACTCTATTATTTATGCAAAGATTACAGTTTTGATCCTGCGAAACGGATGGTGCAGAAGTTAAACTCTAGAGAATTACTTCACGGTATATTCGTGTTTCAACACAAAATCACTTAACGTTAAAGCCATGTTTTACTTTTACAATCCATTCAATATTCATCGCTTCTTTTTCTACTACTTTGTACCCATCAAATTTTTTACGAGTTCTCAGTAGCTTATACGGCTCTTTTAAGGTTTTATAACGAGGATAGAAGACGATGTTTAATATCAATCGATGTAGCCCAGAGAGTCTGCAAGTTACATTTTATTGACCGATCAAAGTCAAATTTATATCTGTCTGTCTGTCCGTCAGAATCGTGAACGTCATGAATTAATGAAAACAATTACTTCAAATTCGCAATTAGTATGTTCTTGCAATTCACGACGGCGTGTGGCTTATGTTTGTGTGAGTGTCGTATTTGTATAATTGCGAGTGAGAGCTTGCTCGCGTCTGACCGCTCCCACCTAGGCTCTTGACAGGCACGTACACTTACGCAATGTGCATGTACACGACGTAGCCACAAGTAAAGCTCCCGTAACTTCGTGTGGTAAACGTACTAAACAAAGCGTATGGTAAGCGTATGGTGGACACCAAGCTAGCCCGCTACCCTCTTAGATTGCATTGGCACTTAAATTCAAGTGAAACTGCAGTGTAGGACTATCGTATAATGAAAAAAATTGTCGAGGATAAAAAAGGGAAGTTTACTTACGGGAAAATATCACAATTCGACATCCTCATTGAGAGGTTTAATCAAAGTTAACTTTGACTTGAAAAGTTACTACCCAAGTAGCACACGAAGGCTGCTTAGCAGCTGAATAACGAATTCCCGTCACGCTTAAAGCTGTATAAAAAAGCTGCATAAGGGCTGTATACGGCCGTATACAGCTCTTATACCTCTTAAATGGGCACAAATTATACAGCCTTAAGTTGAGTAAAAGATTACAAGTTACTCTTTATTCAGCAAATATGTCACGTGACGTAAAAGTGAAGTAGCAAATCATAGATAATACAAATCTAGCAAATTAATATACTTCGTGGAGTGAATTGAATTTGATTGAATACGTGTGGTTATATATTTAAAATTAAATGCATTGTTTTCATATTTATAAAAGAAAAATGATTGGGAATGTAATTTTACTGACATTATACATATATATTACCTAAGAAAATTTTAGTGCGCCACGAAAATATTCGGTTTTTAATTAGTTTCGTGATTTAAATAAACCGTGATGAAAACTTGAATAAACAATTTTTAGTGCTTTGAAAAGAATTATAAGATAAAAAGTTGTTATTTTGATATCGAGAAGTAAAAACTAATGCAATCCATTCCTAATTCATACACAAAACATCATAAAAGTTGAAAAATGAATCAGTATATTTATATAGGTTATGAGGTTATACAATAAAATGGTGGATTCATGTTAAGCTGTAATGTGGGTCACATATCATCCATTATATAGCTATTAACTTCATAATAGTTCACACGTGCCCCCTTAATAAGTCAGTGTAATAAGAGTTCACAAATACCTCTTATACAGCATTTGGCGTAATTTTATCCACTAAACAGCCCTTATTCAGCCTAAGCTATTTAAATATCACTGACAGCTATTATGCAGCTGTAGGATCACCAGTGTACTCTTAAAAGAGTCTTAATACGCATAGAGTTTCAAATATGTCTAAAAGTGAGTATTTATACAGCTATCTGTGCTACTTGGGTATGCTCTGATGTTATGAAATGATAGAAACTCGTTTCTTGTAGAGAATCACTCTTTAATTTTTTATTGGTTTTTATTTTTATTATTTATTGTTATAGTGGCAAAAGAAATACACATTCTCTGAAAATTTCAACTCTCTACCTATTAGCGATCATAGAGCCCGCTGGCAGACAGACGAAAGGACGGACGGACAGGCGGAGGCTTAGTAATATGGTCCTATCGGTACCCTTCGGGTACAGAATCCTAAAAAGTTACACTTTAGCTTTGTTTACGATAAATTTTCGCCAACTCCAATTCCATATTAATTTACTCGCCAACTAACACAAAGGGCTTCCCTAAAACAAATCCTTTCAAAAATATAAAACCTGTTAAGATTCACAAGGAAGCTTTGATGACCATCGCACGCCTGCCGTCTCCCTTCTTCCGATCCCTTATCTCGTATTCTCTCCGCGAGCTGAAACCCGTCACCAATTCAAAAAGACAATTTTGCGATACGATGATACGATGTTAAACGATGTGACCCGGATATTTATACTGATGTCACGATTCGTGAATATGATCTTGTATTCTGAAACTATTTTTCATTATTTTTCCTCCCATCTCTCTGAAATATTGCTTGTTCTTAGACCCTGTACTGTTACTATAATAGCTTTTTTCTTGGCTTTTTTTGTGTGAAATTCAGCTGAGTTTTATGAACTGTATTGTCTTGTAAAAATATTACATACTTATAACTTTGTTAAAACTAACATATACTACTCTCTTTCTCTCTCTCTCTTCATTTTATCAGCCGCTAAACTATTGTGTTGTCTGTATTCAGCATCTACTTGTGACTCTATATTGTGTCCGTGTAGTATTCATATCTCTGTACTTATGGTGAGGAATACATCTTGAAGAAACAAGTCATGTTTATAAATTGTCTCTGGTATGGCCTGTTGGGAGGCTTTGGCCGTAGCTGGTTACCACCCTAGCGACAAAGACGTGCCGCAAAGCGATTTAGAGTTCCGGTACGATGGCGTGTAGAAACAGATTAGTGGTATGGGTTAAATGTACACTGCCATAGCCCTTCAAAATTAGCCCGTTTCCATCTTAGACGGCATCGTCACTTACCATCAGGTGAGATCGCAGTCAAGGACTAACTTGTCAAGTATTATATCACGTAACGGAATTTAACGGAACGGAGCGGGATTTCTTGCTCTCTACTAATCTGTGAGCTCGTCAAAAGGTGCAAAACTTTTTCAAATAGTTTTTCGTACAGTGGAGGCTTATATTTTATTTTGCTCTTCGAATTTTTCAACAGCCAATAACTTCAATATAGGCATTCTTGGAGTTAGCTGAACTAGAATTTCTAGGCCACCGCGTCGTTCCTTAATTGGTCGAAATCTAAGCTGTACAGGTACCTTTATGTTTTCAGAGTTGAAGCATCGTCAATAACCGTTTTTATTTGCCAAAGTTTATATTTCAAGTTTCAGGTTTTTAGTTCAGTTAGTTCTGTATTGCAACGGTAAATTATTCCTAACTTGTGCGGAAACCCTAATTAATTGAGTAATTTGTAATCGACAACCGAGCGAGCCTTTTTTCTTCATGCTGGGCTGGTTTTCATACTTAAACCAGTTATGGTCTGTGTGTGATGTACCAATCCTTCCAATGCTCTTTACTTCAACCATTTCAGTTCTCTCCAGAAGCCTAGCAGGCCGCTCAGGTTGCCAAGGATTTTTCGAAGTGAGGCTGGGGATACTAGATGGTGCTTGCGTTGTTCTGCCTCGCCTGTGCATCCCAGGAGCTCGAGTGCCGGTGTTTCCATGCAAGCCCTGCATAGATGACTGTCGGTGATACCTATAGTAAAGAGGTTTGTTTTTAGTGGGTTGTGCCCCGTTATAATTCTCACCACCTTCCTAAGTTTGATTCTATCCAGGCGGAGTAGTCTGTTATTTAGATGTTTGTCTAAGGGTTCCTTATAGGAAATTTGGAACCCTAAAAAGCAACGAAGAAAAATACCTCATATAATCGAAGGGTGGGCAGCAATCTAGATGGTAATAGTTAGGTATTTACCTCACTACAGAACCTTTGCAGGGCGCCATTTGGGTGTTGAATTTGTAAATATTAGCCTATATTGAGGGACGGCAATGAATGATTCTCTTAAATTGAGTCATTTGTATCGTCAAGAGTTTGCTTACACACTTGTAACTGTGCTTATTGACCACTTTAGCCGCGCGAGGGTTGCAATTGCTTTGTGAGGAGCGCGCGAGTGGAATACAAATTCGATTCCATTGGAATAAAGTAGCGTAATGTCGGTGAAACAGTTGCAAGAGACAAATCTCTACATTATTCCTTTCTAATGTAGAAATATTAGAGAAACTGCAGCTTTCGTCCGTGACTGAGGCTGTTGGACTATTTTTTTAAATTCACTGAGGTATTCTTAATTTTCTCGGTTTTAAAGTTTTCTATGTCGGTCTGTAGGTTGTATAGGAAATCTAAATTTCTAATTTTTTTTTTTACTTTTTGTTTTTAATAGGGCTTGGTTACGATCTCACCTGATGGTTAGTGAAGATTGGTTTATTATTGACACTTTAGGTGCGCGAGTTGCTTTGTGAGGAACTTGTGAGTGGAATACAAATTCAATTCCATTGGAAGCGGCGTAATGTCGGTGAAGCAGATGCAAGAGACAAATCTACATTTTCCTTTTCTAATCTGCTTTCCAAACCGGTAGTAGAATCTAGCTGGTCATAAGAGCCGCAAGTTGGCCTGCATGAAATAAATAATTTTAAATTTGAATTAAATGTAGAAATATTACCTCAACTACGCCTCAAGAAAACCGAATGTGGTTTGTGGAAATGGGTGTGACGATCTATAATAAAATTCCACAGTCAATTTTAGACTTGTCTTTACACAAGTTTAAGAAATCTATACAAATATGCTCCTGGAGAACAAATGCAGGATGAAGATTATTTAAATGATAAAAAAGCGTCAACAGGACTCGCTCGGGCAATTTGTGAGGCGGTATTAATTACTGTAAACAGTATAATATTTTAAAACTTCAGTTTAGGAAGTGATACAGCGATAATTCATGTAACACGTCAACGAGCAAGCCTCACTTTTTGTTCATTTGCATTAATTCCGTAGCATCTGCCCTTAATAGCCCCAAAGTCGTATATTATTATCATTTATTGAATTTATCGCCGGGCACCCTCTTCTGAAAAATTGATGCCTATTACAGAAATTGTAAGGGATCTCTTTATATTTAATAAAGGTATAATATAAAGGTATCTTACTTTCATATAAGGATTCGCTCACAATGGCCCTTGAATAGTGATACTAACAGGAACTGCTTTTTCCTTACCTTCCAACACGTACCACTCATTTAAGATTCTAGGATCTTCGTTACGTACAGTCACTTTCATTAATTCTTTCATTAAAGTTCTGTTTTATTTAGGGTCGATTTCACTAACATAAAATAATTATAACCTTATTCGAGCGTAATTTTGATATTTTGACAGTATTTTCAATACAAAATAAAAAAAACAAAAATTGTCAGAACACCCAATTTATTCTTCGGTTAAACCTCATTCAGCGTTGGTGAAATCGACACTTTAGTGTTTAAGTTTCTACCAGAGTCAAGATAACTACTACTAGATGGGATGACCTTGGACCTTTTCAGTCCGCACCTTTAACCGTTGGGCTATTGAGGTTTTCATTATGTATGCTGTATAGGTGTTTAAGTAAAACTAACCGCAAGCAGTATCCAACCTGCTACCCTTGAAAAGACTCAGCCCTTTGGCACAATTAACTTTGTAATATAAATACCCCTTAGGCCTACCCGTTGATAAGATACCCGTCTGGTACAGATAGAAAATCAATTTTGTAAAAATATTTCACTAAGAATTTGACGGCTTCTAATGAAGAGCGAAATTATCTTTTGCGCTTGAAAAAATGTTTAAATAAGTACATAACTGGCGAAAATACATTATTTTGTTATAATACATGAGGTATCGCTTACAGCTTCGTATTAAATGTTTATATCATTAATATGACGTCATGACTAATCAACATAGTAGGCACGACAAATTAAAGGACAAAAAGGGAATATAGAATGAGAAAGGTCTCATTGTTTAGATTCCCAGAGTTATATAAATTATACATAAAGAAATTACTTTTGTTCCTGTTTCCATTTTAAGTAGAGTAGGTATTAGTTGGGTTTTTGTATAATAACTTTGTATTACTGTATAAATAGAGTTTTAGTTTAATACTTTGTAAATCGTTTTAGGATACTATAAGGCTGACATACCCTAGGTAATAAGAGATTTAAAAAATAACTTTATATTCTTGTTGTATTCAACTCAATTTTATAGAAATTAATGTTTTTGTCGACGCTCTCTCGCGAACACGGTGCGTAGTAACCGCGACCATCTCGGAAAAGATCATTTTGCAAAACGCAATTAAACTTTAACTTCATTAATGAAAATACCTTATTTTCTTTCCTTCAAAATAATGGCAAACCATATTGTTCTCGGCCAAGTCAGTGCCATTGTGTCTTTTAACAATAAACGGCGTATTTCATTCGGCCATTGTGAAGGGACGTCATTGCGCTCCTTTAATTGGAACACGTCACAAAATATTAAGTGCCTCGGAATACGTTTACTTTTTTTTTTCTACGGCGGAGCTTTTCGTACTCTCATTTTATTCAGACTGTTTGTGCAAACCTTTGTTCAAATATTTGAACGGTCGAATTAATTAAAGTGATGAGCTAAGGCTAAACAAGATAAGAATCCTCGATGTCAGCGAACGTAGAGCTGTAAACAGTTGTATTATAGAGTTTTGTATGTCGTGAGGCTGAATTTTACGATAGACTACAAAAAGGAGATAATAAAATATAAAAGATTAATGTAATAAAAGTTTTTGTTTATAAATCTTCTATTCTTCGAGCGCTTAAACCATGGATTACTTTTCCTAATAAAAGCTTACATAACGGTAGGTAATATCGCTACGCATCCATTGTTGTAGCCGGCAACGCCGTACCGAAGCGTCATCCACGTGCTTCGGAGAGCACGTAAAGCCGTCGGTCCCGCGCCTGATCTCTCTCCGGTCATATCGGATATTCCATCCCATGGGACTATGAGAGTGATGGAATAGAGAGTGCACCTGTTTTTGTGCACTCACTTGTGCACTATAATATCTCCTCTGCAGATGGCTAATCTCTGTGGTGATTGGCTGCCGTGGCCGGATTCGGATGGGGGGACATTATTAATTTTTTATTACTATCATGTCTTTAGTGACACTCCCAAGATTAACACTAATCGATTGACCTAAGAATTATCAAAATAGGTCTAAGTGTTTGGCTTCAGAGCGCCACATACACACATACATACATAGACTGATAAAACACATTACCCTCCGATGCGTGCCGCGGTCGGGTAAAAACTGTCAGAACGCCCAATTTATTCCTCGATTAAACGTCACTCGACGTGATGAAATCAGCACTAAGAAATCAACTCCAAAGTCTAGTACAACAATAAAAGCATAGTGCGTTATTTGAATTCATACCTTTCATATGACTAGTTTCCACATTTTATATACGCTGACTTTGTTATTTGAGCAAACACAGAACGCGTCTATGGCACCTGTACGAGATAGTTTCAACGAAAAATAACACTGCAGAAACTTTACACCAATTTATTTTTCTGCTCTTTGTAAAAATATCAGATGTAAAATGTTGCTTGCATAATATGTTCTAAGAAACAAATGTGCAATACTTTATTTAGACATCACATTGGATTTATTTTTAAAGAGAAGACCAAGTGTACCTATACCTAGTATCACAGAGTAAGCAATATTCTTATTTTAATTTATCATACGTAGAGCGGTATCTATTGCAGTATTCTTATTATTCTTTATTGTTAAACAATAATATACCAATAATATAATTTGCGTGGAATAACAATAACACATCAGTGACAAAGAAATATAATGCTACGAGTACGTAGGTACCTATGCGCTATTATAATACGTATTAATATATAATATAATGATTCGTTTTTCAGCCATATGATTTTCCTCTTTACTAGTTAAGGTTTTTCCATTTAAAATAAATGAGCAGTCATGCGGCTTACGCTTTGACTAAGTATGTTTGTTGGTAAGTAAGTATTCTAAGGGCTTAGGGCAGTATATTTTAAAGATGTTTACCATTCGAGACTGCGGTAAATCTATACGTTTTCAGCAACGCAATTTATCTAAAAGCCGTAAAACTACGACCAGACATGTTCATATCTGTACAAATATCCTGGCGTAATGCCAAGGGCAGCTTCGTGTCAGGTTATCCCTTCAACTTTTCAGGCATCTCGTTATAATATCAACCTTTTGTGTCAGACAATAGAGTGCGATTTTCTTTGTTCGTGTGCTTCGATTTAACCCGTGGCACCTTCTTTCACCTTTGATATCGGCACATCTGGATTTAAAAGCGGCAATCGATTGTCATTTATTACGTATGCCGTAGAGTTGAAATTGGTTTGCTTTTATTGGAAGTCAGATTCATTGTTGCACTCGGTTCCATTCCGTTTTCATTGCTTGACTATATAAAGGGCAAAAGAAGCAAAAATCGTTATTTTCCCTATATGTGTTCCATACCTAAGCCTCTATAGGAATTATGTATAAAAATACCAATTTTCGACTGCTTTTGAACACAATTTCGACGAAATCTGTTGCCAGTAAAATAAATATTCATCTGTACTCATGATACCTCCGAAATTTATGAGCATTTATTTCGTATTTTCTTTACCCCAGTTAACTTTGCAAACTTTTTACCGATGTTGAAAACATGGGCTGCTCCAACCAGCAACCAACGTACCGAATACTCTAATTAACCCAAATGCGAAATCCAAAATGCGATCTGCAAATTCGGCTCCGCGCCGTATAAGAGCTGAAATCAAAAAGCGTGAGATATTAAAACTAAGTAATCGGAAAATCCTTCGATTTTAAATTGCATACATGGAAGTTGCATCAATCAGTAGTGTCAGTAGGTACCTACTACAGTTTCAATTGGGTATTAGACAATTTTTTTTTTATGTACTTAAACAAAGGTTTTTAATATTATGGGAATCAGTGCTTTTAAACTACTCATTTCAAGGATCCTTGTTATAGATAGATATACATAGATATACGAACCGCTAACTTGTCGAACGCACTTTCAGCTTCTGTGTTTCCATGTATAATTTGAATGCCTTCAGGACAAGAGTCAATATACATTTTTCAGAGAAGTGCGTTCCAACCTAGACCTCATCAATGACCTCTCTTTCCATCATTGATTGTCGTCAATCTTATCTAATAATAAGAAAAAATATGCCGTGAAGAAAATCTGTTGAAATTGTAAATATGGGATATACCTAAATGCAAACAAGAACTTACGTGCCGTGCCCCCTGTAAGTATAGGAATTTAAAACACATAAACACACCTGCAATATCGTGTACCCCAAAATCGGAACTTGTGGGTTTCGTTTATATACAAGGCATTCAGCTTTATTGATATAGGACCTATTGGAAACACAATGGCGTCAACATATTTGAATTCAGCATGTTTTTTCAGATGCCCGTTTGAATTTGAGTCCTATGTCCCGAATTTTAAGGTTATGTTTCTGTGGGGTTATGCCGACGCCAATTTGTAAGCTGTACGGTAGTTGACGTGTAAGCAGGATTTGGTGCATTGTAGTCTTTATTTTCGGTGCAGCGAGAGCCGTTATTGCGTGAGCTTGGTTAATGTCCGCTGGAGGGTTGTGCGGTGTATGGCTGGCGGGCTGCCAGCTGGTCGGGAGGCAGACTCATGGCCAGAAGGCCTCAACCTTTTATCCATTCAAAGTAGAGAGCTGTAATAATAAAATTGTCTGGACGTTTTAGAATGCCGACGGGCAGCCACCTCATAACGAAATTGAAATTTTCAATTGCCTAAACCCCATTCCCCTCACTGAAATTGAAATAAGCGGTAATAACTGATTGATATTAACATGCTTATTATATTAACTATTTTCTTACTACTATTTATTATATTAACTATGTATTTGGTACGTACTACTATCATGACTAACAGTCATCCGAAACCTCTGGATCCATGGAAGACCAGTGCTATGTTTGTGCTTTCACCACAGAGATAGCATATTATGCTGTCTAAAATACGTCTGTCTTTAACTGTTAGGTTTGTGTCTCAAATAATTGCTTTTTCTTCTCTTTCTTTTTTCTTTTCTTTGGTATCGTTACTGAGGTGAATAAAGTTAATAATAATTATCGGGGCATATAGTTCGAAGAACGAAGAAGAAGATAGGATCGTTGACGTCCCAAAGAATGGCAACCAAACGCCGGAAAGCATAGTATTGGTAGACCTCACAATGGGTGGACCGACGACATCAAACGATCATAGGAGCCGCTGGTTACGGAGCGCAAGACCGAGACATGTGGAAGTCTATGCAAGAGATCTATTCCGGCACAGTACGGCGTAAAGACTTCACATTGGCTTTTTACTGAAAATAGGCTTACAATCGTTATAAATAGAGTTTAAAGTTATGGTCAGTCCAACACTACTAAGAATAGCGAAGGAAATGTGCCGATAAAGTGAATCTTTGATATAAATTAAGTTTAGTATCGACTGTCCTACCATAAAATAACAGCTAGGTACATTATTAATCATAACATAATGTTACATATTAATAATATTAATAGCTTTTAGATAAATGCGGTCGAATATTAATCATTGGACGATGTGTCAATAATGAAGACCACAAATTATGTCATGCGAAAATTAAATTCCATTCGACTTTCATATTAAAAGCATAGCACGTATAAGCGCATGGGGAATTTCTTAGGGGACTGATATAATTGTCGATTGAAGACAAATACTGCATTTTTAACACTTAATGACTTAAAGACTTTTGACGACCTCGCTGGCGAAGGGGTGAGCGCTGTGGTCTTATAACTGGGAGGTCATGGGTTTGATTCCCGTCGGGGCAATTTGGGAATTTATAATTTTTGAATTGTCTCTGGTCTGGTCTGGTTTGAGGCATTGGCCGTGGCTAGTTACCAAGCTACCGTCAAAGACATGCCGCCAAGCTGACAAACCTATCATTCTATATTAATCTGACTAACTTTAAAAATACAATATGTTGTGATGCGGAAATATAACAAAACATTTGTTCCTAGACCTTGTCTACATTGACAATTGGATCAAATACAGTTGAAATTCAAATAATAATTCGACTGTTCCGCAGAACAAAGTCTCATCTGCTAAATTCATAACTTGAGATTTGAGCCTTAGTAGTTTTAGTAAACTGTAAACATTTTATATGCAGTGTATAAAAACTTTTAAAGTTCAAATTTCAAGTTGTGAATTTAGTAGATGTGACTTTGTTCTACGGAACAGTCGAATTGTTTATATGAGATGGACTAGGGAGATCCTCGTACTTCTCTAGTGTTGTTGAAAAGGAATGAAGGAATTTCAAAATATTGTTCACAAGGTCTCTTTTTAATTTCATCCTAAATAGACTTAGTACAATAATGTCTGTAAATAAAACAAGTGTATCAAATAATGTTAAAGTTAGGAATCCGTATTACTTCGTATTTGAATTGGACTATAATAAGCTTAGCGTGAAACTTAAGCTTTAATGAAGCCATTTACAGAAACTAATACGTAAGTAGTGAATAATGTGATGTGTCATGGCCATGATCTTCTTATTATCAATTGGATTTGAAGACACTAGACTGCGATCTCACCTGATGGTAAGTGACGATGCAGTCTAAGATGGTCCTAAGCGGACTAAGTTGGAAAGGGTATGCCAGTGTTCAACCCGTAACTCTAATATGTTTCTACACGCTATCGTGCCGGAACGCTTAATCGCTTGGCGGTATGTCTTTGATGGTAGGGTGGTAACCAGCCACGGCCAAAGCCTCCCACCAGACAAAAGACCAAAAGCTTAATGGCATCATCATCAACTCAAACTATCGCCTGCCCATTACTAAGCCAGGTCTCCTCTCAGAATTAGAAGGGCTCAGTCCAACGCGCTGGTCTACTTTAAATACTTTGAGATCATTATGGAGAACTATTGTTCCTCATTGTACTCTTGACGTTTGAAATACTTTGAGCCCAAGCTACTTTGTGTTTGCCATAAATAGCTCAATTTTGGTAGCTTCTAGCTGAAAAAGTCCTCCAAGTTTTTTTTAATACATTATAGGCACACGCCTGACCACTATCACACCTGATGGAAAGTTATGATGTGGTCTAAGGTGTAACGCGTTTGCCTAGTTACTAGTGAAAGTAAATATATATTTTATATATTATATTTTTAATACTTTAATACCCGGGGCCTATAAAGATTAATTTAGTAATCGTACTTAGTTATTTGGCGCGGCCAGGTAGAAGTAAGGAACTTAACGTGGGATGATGATAAATCTTTTGAATTTGTACCCGATTTTATTACAATATTTTAGTGATAGGTAGAAATTCTTACCAAAACATTTTTTTAGAGACAATTAAATGACCTGACTTTTTTTAATTTTGTTTAAGCGCATTTGCATTCGCCAACAACACTGGCCGGATAAAATATCTGCATTTAAAACCGTCCCGACTATTTCCAAATTGAAATATTGAATTAAAGTTATTTAAAACTGGCAAAGGCACACAAAGCCTGGCCCTTTTTACCACCAAATAGTAGTTTTTAAACTGCTGGCGAAATTCGTGCGAGCGCCAGCGCCGTCGACGGCTAACTTTGGAACAACACTAGGCATAAATTTTACCAAATGGCGCTGACAGTTTTACCTAAAAAAGTGAAGCTTTCTAGTTCTCTCTTTGCGTCATAAAGCGTTGTTTTATGTCCCAATTTCGTATTGTGTGAAATTTTATTTCTGGTATTTCATGCACAAGTGACGTAAGACTTTTGTAATGTACAAATAACGAAACCCCAAAAATACGAAAGTATCGAATTTTACCAATACCGGTAAGAAGTTGAAGGGGATCTCTTAACGGGTGCTCGAGGTCGATCTTCAATCATAAGATAGCTGGAAATGGGATCATCGCGGACAGAAAAAGAAATATAATAGAATACTCGTCGTCTATGGCTCCCTGAAATAGAGTATGATAATAATTATTTATTGATGTATATCTATATATAAAAGGCAAAATATATAAAAGACTGACTGATCTATCAACGCACAGCTCAAACCACTGTACGGATCGGGCTGTTTGGCATACAGATAGCAATTATGACGTAGGCATCTGCTAAGAAAGGATTTTCGAAAATTCAACCCCTAAGGGGATAAAATAGGGTTTTTTAAAATTGAACTTAACGTGAGCGAAGCCGCGGGAAAAAGCTAGTATAATATAAATGTAAAAATTATTTGTACAAAACCGACTTTAAACGCAAACAAAGTATATAAATTGTGCCTATAAAATTTGAAGAGTTCCCTCGTTTCTCCAGGAACCGATCGTCAGATCCTGACTTGATGACGATGAGACCACTTGAGAAGTATACCCTTTCAAACAAAACAAGAATTTCCCAAATCAATCCAGGCGTCTTCGAGTAATCGGGGAACATAAGAGCGCCTGAATAGGCTTCTTTTTATCCCAGAAATACAAAGAATTTTGGAGAGATTTTTGAAAAACCTATTCTACGTAGACAAAGTTGCAGGCAAAAGCTACTTATTAATATAATAATTAATTATTTTAATTAATGAATTAATACTATGAAATGCTCGTTGAGGCATGAGATCAAAGTCTGATACGAAGGCGGGAAGCACACATTTTATGTTAGAGAGTACTTGAAAATTAGAAGGTACTAAATGAAAGTACGCTGTTTCAAAAGAGACAGTTCACCGAATCAATATACATTTAGATTTTAGAGAACTAACTCAGCGTGTAGTAATAACTTTCGAGAATTGAACATAATTTCCATTTCCAATTCATTGGTGCGACGTTCACGAGTGAAACAAACAAGCTTGGTGAAATATATTTCGGTGGTAAGAACAGTTTTTCTTTCTGTAGCCGCTTTATCCTGACAAATAGCATTGCATTATGGCGGCCTACCAAGAACTGGGTGTAAGACTTGAAGGTCGTTGGTTATTAATCGTTCTGTCAGCGATTATTAGGCTATAGAATACAACGTTTCATCTAGCTATAATAAGTAATAAATATTGTACTGCCTCGTTGGTTCAGTGGCTACTTAATGTTGTTGCATATCATGATGTTCGCTTCCCTGGTTGTGGCAAAAAAAGGTTTTCTATCAAGAATTCTCAATAGGAGCCCAGAGCTGAAAAGTTGATAAGATTACAACCGCGTGCACCACAGGTTAGGGAATAACTTGGCAATGAGCAGGCCTGAAGAAAGTATGCTCGTAGTATTTCTGCGATATCAAATCAGAACTGAGTAAATTCGTAGGAGAACAAGAATCAACAACGGTAATTGGAGTTCCAAGGTGATGGAATCGTGACGTCTCACTGCAAAATGAAGTGTTGGCAGACCCCCTAGGTACACTAACAATATCAAACGAGTCACAGGGAGTCACTAGATACAAGCGCGGCACAAAACCGAAATATATGGAAGCCTATACAGGACTCTATAGTTCTATACTATGTCTCGTCTGTCAATTGACGACGAAAAAGAAGAAATAACTATGACTAGAGAAAAACTTAAGCACAGGTTCCCTTAACAACACTGCTTTTATTTCTGTAAGATCTTTTCAAATGGCCACTTATTTTAAAACGCAACAATTTTCTAAATAAAACCTTTATATTGAATTTTTACACTTAACCGATACACTTTTCTAGCATCCAATTCCATTTCCATTTCGAAAATGAAATGATCAAGTTGAAAAGCATTCTACTTTCGAGTCGGTATTCCCCCGACAGCTACTTTTCTGCTAAATCTTATCCAAGTGATCCTGTTTATCCCCGCTTAACACCTTCTACGGATTGTTGCCAGGGTATAAAATTGTATCGTGTAGAGAACATGGTTTCAAAGTTTTCTTTGCATTCATCCTATAGTTTCCTTAAACATAATTATACTAGTTTGTCTAGTACTAAGCGCTTTGCTTCCTCGTCCCTAATACGCACCACAAAATTTGAAATGCCCTTCCGGCTTCCTTTTTTCCAACTAACTATAATCTATCTTTAAATCAAGAGTGAATAGACATCTTCTAGGCAAGCGCGCAGCATCTTAGGCTGCATTTTTACTTACCATCAGGTGAGATCGCATTCAAACGCTAGTCTATCTATATATTTAAGAAAAAAAATTGTCCACGTAACTTCTTGAAACAGTTTCATTTAGATTCTCTTCCTTTTTTTTAAGTGGGTAAATAATGTGAATTCCAGGATCAAGGTAGGTTCTTTAAATCTTTAGTCATGAAATAAGTAATTCTGAATTTGATTTTGAAATACCTAAGAATTCGTATTGTGTATAAAATAAAACTGTTTAACTTTATGATGGTTTTATGTTAATTTACTTGTCTTCTGTTCCATTTAAAGTTCGCAGTTCCGCAACTACTTTTATTTCAATGTCATAATATCTCATATCTGCGAAATAATTTCATATTTCATTTTCAGAAGTTAAAAGTTTCTATTTCGCTTTAATAAATCTGTCCTCGTTGCTAATTCCATTTGGAAAATGATATTATCAAGTTGAAAAACGAGTTATGCTTGAGACAGCATTCCTTGGCAGCAAATATTGCGGTGAATCTTAAGAGTCATATCTATTACAGGCAATGTTTTAACTTGCTGCTACTCAAATTGAGACGTAGCTTTAAACTGAAGCATAACGCGCTGTGAGGCTAATTTGGTTTGTGATCGGCTATACCTAGTTCCAATTTGGAGAAAGAGGTCAAATGCCAAGTTCAACTTGAGTGTACAGTATTCCAGAAGCTTCGGGATGTCTTCTTGTTATAAATCCTACAGTACTTGAAGATCAAATCATCGACGGAGAAAGTATGCTTGCAATTTCTCTAAATGTTCAAATGAAGAAATTCGTTAAAGTACCTGAGTTACCGACATCAAAGAGTTACGATATGCAGTGGCGATATTTGGGTCGTGGATCATAAAGCGCTGTATTAGTAGACCCCTTTAGATAGGCCGATTAATTAGACAAGCGATAGGAAAGGTCCCTTTATCAGCAGCGAACGTCTATCAGGAAGACTATTGCACGCAAAGAAGCTCTAGTGTGAACTGCGATGTTTTCGTTTCGACCAATGATGTGGACTTGACAGAAGGAGAAAAGCACAGGTTAGTTAGTTCTTTCATTTAACGAGGGCTCGTGGCTCATGGTTGTGTGTGTGTCGTATCTGTATAGGTATGAGCGAGAGCTTGCTCGCGCCTGACCACTCCCACCTATGCTCCTTAAAGGCACGCACATTTACGCAATGTGCATGTACACGACGTAACCCCAAGTAAAGCGCCCGTAACTTCGTGAGATAAACGTACTATACTATGTAGAGAAAGACGTAATAGAATGACTCTACACCACGAACGCCACTGTGTTCAAGTTTCTCAGTCTTTTTCAATTCGAGGAGGCCTGGCCTTAAGCTGTTCAACTGCATATGGAAATTTATAAGAACGAAAGTGCAATTTATCGTCATTTATCAACATTGTTGCTATCAAGTAAATATTGACGTTAAGTTATCGTAGGTCCTCAATAATATCGCAGTAATCATTATTAATGAATCATGATAGACGCTTGTTATGTGTTATTTCTTGACGCTGTAAATTAACTGTTTGATAAATGCAATTAAATGATTTATTTGACGTTAAATATTGTAGTTTGCTTTAAACAAAATACTCCTGTAAGTACCAGTCTAATGCTCACGACTTCTTCCTCGTGGAGTTCGGTTTTTAAAAAATCACACAAAATCCCCTGTTTTTTTTTTATCAAGTCCTCAACTATAACCAGGCAAAAATCGCGTCGATCTGTTGATCCATTGCTGCGTGATTGATGGACAAACTAACGAACAAACACACTATCCCATTTATATTATTAGTAATGATATACGCGTATATTTCAAACGCTATATGACTAAATAAATAAGTGATTATCGAAAACATCGTACCGGGTACTTACTAATTAACTTTATGTATTTTGAACCTACTTATATTTTCTGACGATGACTCAGCTTAATCATACAATATCTCATCTAATTAAATTCCTACTATCTTAAATTGCCTTATCGACTCCATCACACCATTTCTATTTAAACCTATAAATTAATTTCTCAACGCCACCCCAATTGTTCATTTATTACCAGCGATCGAATCGAGAGCGAGGTTTGTATTACAGAATTAACCACCATCTGTCAATAAATGGCAGCGCTCTAATGTGGGCTGCACCTCACTAGAGCCGGCTGATTTGGATTGGCTGGCAATATTTGACATAATCGGGTTATCTACCATCACTGTTGTACTCGTAGTGAAATGAGTTTATTCGATTTCGGAGATCGTAGAGTTCACGTAATTGACATGACTATATTTATAACGCTTCTTCGAAACGAAAGTACTTTCTTACCAACCTTGATTCTTTAAAGGGTTGCTTGTTTTATTTGGTGCCAGAAACCCCTACGTTGAAAGCTACCCATATTATTTATAGAACGATTCATAGTTGTGCATGTAGACTGCGCTCACAACAATTAGGTACTAATCGATAATTCAGAAATATTCCCATCACGTACCAGTAAATTGCCGACCAAAATTCATGTCCCGTGCATTGGCATAACATGCGGGAAATGCGTATGAATATATTACCGGCTCCATCGGAAAAGATGCGAAATTCGATTTTTATAATAATTTCTGTTCAGTGAACGGCTCGCGGCCGTAATAGGGAAGTCACGGTGCGAATGAAACTCGTTATACACGGTGAAATTTCATTCGTTGTAAACCCTGAAAGAGGTGAATGTGCTCATGAAACTGAACAACTTTGCCCAAGGAATATAGGTCGAAATATGAAAAAAAATTTGGACCTCCCATAGTAAATCAATCAGATAATCGTCAATTTTTTTGTTGAAAGTTGTTCAGTTTCATGAGCACATTCACCTCCTTCAGGGTTTACAACGAATGAAATTTCACCATGTATATGTCAGTTATTTGAGATTTATTTTTGTTCAAAGGCAGTAGTACAGAGTGAATAATAACTGGACCCCGCGATCGCGAACCAGTAAGACACCAGAGTCGCAGGGAACCGCTGGATACAGGCGGCGCAAGACCACCTCTGTGCGTGGAGGGCTAACATGCGCACCACGAGAATATTTTGTCTACACTTTTACTTGTGACGTTAATAAAATTCACATAGTGATTAAGAGTAAACGTGTAGAGAAAATTTTCTCGTGGCGTGCATGTTGGCCCTACAAGTGATGAGAGAGAAAGAGAGAGAGAGAGAGATATTTTCAAAGATCCTTTCTAAGCAGATGCCTACGTCCTAATAGCTATCTGTATGCCTAATTTCAGCCTGAATCGTCCAGTTGTTTGAGCTGCGCGTTGATATAATGATGGCCTCATTACGCAGGCTGGTAGCTTTGTCCGCTTTATTTCATGAAAGCCGCCACTTATTTGGCCCTATTTATATTTCAAGATTACTTGGAAGGTAAGAAATATGAGAAGGAAGTTAGGATTTCATTCCATAGTCTCCACCTATATCTACTAAGGTTACCAATTCAAATAAGATACATTTCAGGATTGAAATAAGCGATATTGAAATAAGCGATTTTTGCAAGAAAGGAACAATCGAACTATTGAACTATCAACTGCCGATATATTCGTCTTCACAAAAAAAATCGAATCACTATTCACTATCAAAAAACTCTAAATACGCTAAACAATAGAAAAATATCGAGATTCATTCGTCCCAGATCCGCGCGATCTAAAACAATCGATAGTTATTCGATAGTTCCATGGTTATTCGATAGTTATCAAATTAGAAGAACAATCGAATTATTCTATTGTTTTTCGATAAATCACCCATCGTAAATTGAAATCCACTAAATGTACGAGTAGGTACACATCTGGTTTAAATACAGTTGAATAAAATTTCGCATGTAAGTTTACTGCACCAGTAAACTTACAGAACAATACATCCGTTTGTAATTTAAAACTTATGTCTGCAAATAATGAGCACGCATACTTTACACACATGCACACACACATATGCCTATATACACCGTCACCACCACCCGCTAAAGAAATTCTACTCTACATACATCGCTCATTTCCGACAAGAGTGACATAATTCAAAATCGACGATGAAAGAATTCTCTCGTTAGAGAGTGATGTTTTGTGGATGCTACGGTCTCGAAACACCACAGCGGCCAACATAGCGACAGAGCATTAAGTCACAACCTCTCTCGCTCTTATTTTTTTGTGCTTAGCGTAATGTTGTTTTTATAGCAAAGAGTATAAATTTTCGACACTAAAATTGGTGAATTTTGAATTATGTCGCCCTTGTCGCAAATGAGCGACATGTACTGCGCTTTGAAACTGCAGTACAAACTCCGAACACAAAGTAACACTGTCACTAAAATCCTTTGAAAAGACGAGTTGAAAGTTATCTTTAGGCTCAATTTACATTGCCGCGGCAGAGAAGAAGGGAAGCGAAGCGAATTTTAACTACGAAATTGTGCATAACATTTTCAATTTTATCTCTACAGTATATAAGTTCAAATTAGAAATGAGACCAAAGACGCTGTAATCTGTATGTCCGAGAATAATTTGCGAATGCGCGATAAAATTAGCCCGACTGCCATCAACGACGTTGAAGTAATTTGTGAAAATTCGAAATTTTCTCTGCTAGGAATTGAACCCGGGACCATTACCTTTAAGACCACAGCGCTCATCACTGGTCATCACGGAGGTCGTCAAAAATTAACACTTCCATTCCTTCCCATAAAATTCACAAAAGTGCATAAGAACAATGTCCGTTATCACCTTGTTATCACGTACACAATACACACAGTAGGGTTAGTATAAGATTTAATTCGATGATCGTATCTTATTCGATTCGATTATTTCGATTAGCGTCAAAGGAAAATGAACCTTAACTATATTTTAAAGTCGCAAATTCAGAGCAACCGATTTTAATTTGGAGAGTATGCGTATACGTAAACCTATAAAAATGCTTACATGAAATTGAGCTCTAATTCAATAGTAGTTATGGTTCAATTTACTTTGATGCAAATGTCATCGAATACGAATACGATCAATCGAATTAAATTTTATGCTAACCCCACTGGTTGGTTAAATATGCAGCGTTTCGTCAAAGGAGGGCGAACAAACAGTGATTAAAGCGGTCGTTGTTCAGGAAAATTGACGCGAAGAAAATTGTTACCATATTGAGCGTGATGGACGTTGTTGATACAATATTTGACTTTAAATACTGTACCTAAGTATATTTTACAGCACGCTTCCAAGTGGAAGTGGAGTGGCGAGTCTCTGTTTAGGGCACTTTTTTTAAATATTTTATTACAAAGCTTTTACATACCCTACCCTTCGTACTACTACCTATTTCGTACCCTAAAACCTATTTACAAAATATTAAACTAAAATACTATTTACACATTAATAGGGCACTTTGCATTGTAGAATTTCGAAAAACGTGACTCGTGAATGAATACGAGTGCGCTCTATACAACGGAATTTTGTCTAAGTCCTAACTATATACAATAAAATTTCTTCTTTCAGTAGTATCTTTGTATCCTGTTTGTTACGTTTTCAGAAAAACAATATGCAGTTTCAAAGTTCAAGGACTGAAACATACATATTTTTAAATGGTTTTTTGTCTGCGTGAGTTGCTGATAGTTATGCTTCCTTTGCATTGAAAGGCTCATTGTTTGTCCGTATGCAGCAATGCATGGTCTCTTTACCCCTTAACCTTGGTATGTACCTTTAGGGCCGATTTCATCACCAATATAAATTACGTCTTATCCGAGCGTAAAGATTTTGCACATTTTGAATACAAAAACTGTCAGAACAGCCAATTAATTTCTCTTGACATTGCATTGGTGAGACCGGCACTTAGTTTTACTTATAATTAGTTCAATCAACGATAGCGCGCCCACTATACCTTTTTCAAAGCTTTTTCTGTACGATGTTTCCAACTTATTTATACTAATTTAGTTGTATAAATTCACATTAATACGAAATAATGAATTAATAGAAAAAGCGTCAACCCGGCCAAACGAATAATAGCCTGTTATCCATTTCCATCACTTCTGTACAAATTAAACCAGACGGAAAAGTGAGCAAAAAAGGTGGAAACATCGAGCGATAAAACTAGGAAGTGACCCCTTTGACATACAAATTGTAGAATTATTTTTCTTTAATTGCCTTATTGTTTCCTCTTTTATTGTATTGTGATTGAAAGAGCTGAACAATTTAATTTTTCATGTAAAATGAGAAAGAAAATATTGTACTCTTTACAACTACTGGTTTTAATTTTTTTTAGTAATAAACCTATATTTATGACAATTAATATTGAATAACTTCAAATTGTAATATTTCGTTAAATTTCTTTGAACAAAAGACCTATTTTTGATTTCAAATAAACTAAACTTTCTTATATACCGAACACTATAAGGGGTAAACAGTAAGTGGAAAATCAGTAACAAAACCAAAAAACCTATTCAAAATACTTAATACCTACACAGAATGCCACAGTAGCAAATCTCGCTGTAACCGATCCCTTATCACAATACCTCACTACCTTGATCCGCTTATCTTGACGAATGGCACTGCTAGAAGCCGTCGCATCTCCTAAAATGATAAGGCAGTTGCTTACGCCATTGTTTCTTCACTTTAAGAGAAATATAGAGACAAATTTACTTGGGCACGCGTCTGTGTTTATTTTTAAATGCCGGATCGCTAAATCGCTTGGCGGCACGTCTTTGGCTATGTTGATATACTCAATGTACCTTGCAGAACCGTCAATCCATAAGATTGATAATAATTAATACCTACCTACGACGATACATAACTAAACTTATGCGATATAGCAGTGTTTGAAACTGTCGTGTGCATGATTGGCTGTCAAGTTGACTAATTATCGTGACCTGAATACACATTATTGCATAATGTATCAATATATTGAGAGCCGTCGAGAGCCTGTCGGTATTAAGGTCAACGCGATATTAAAATCGCTTGACTTAGCTTATTAGCTAATAAGAAAAATAATTTGTGGTATAGACTTAACAGGATCCTCTTGGCTTAGCTAATTTTATTACTTTTGTAATCTAATCGAATATGAAACATAATTAGTTGGGAGTGTTCTTAGCTATGTATGTTTGATGAAAATCGGTACAAGATGGCCGCCGCCACAAAATGGCGGATTAAACATATTTTCACAACTCCCTTAATATGGGTATCAAATGAAAGGGCTTGACTAGTAGAATATGTACGATAAACTATGATAAATTTCAACCCACCACCACAAAATGGCGAATTACATTTTTTTTATTTCACATGTGAGGGTGTTTTAAATTTTCAATTTACACTTATTATTTAATTTTGTAGTCAACAGCTCTCTTTGTATCTTAACCTCGTCATACCAATTAAACACTCAAATTATCTACCCTAGTTTGGTAAAAATTTTCTTAAAATCTCCGGTCTTGTCTTTCCGTCCCACCGAACTATGTGAGTGAGGGAATAGCGACTGTACCTGTGTGTGCGTACGATGTCTCCCGCGCAAATGGCTAATCTTTACAAAGATTGGCGGCGTGGCCGGGTTGTGTCGGGAGGACATTATTTCTCGTATACCTAGATCAAGAAAGTTTCTCGCCAATTTGCTCAATTCCCGCCGCCGGAAGCCGCAGGGATTTATGAATTATTTAAATTTAATCGTGTACCTAAACTATAGTCTAAAACACATGTCGTCCTCTCGGTCAGGATTTACGAGGGTCGCTACAGTTTTATTCGAGCCCGATACGATGTTAGGCGGAGATAGCGTCCTTCATAAACTGAGCGAAATTATGTACAACGATACGGAGGCAATTTATATTAGCGCACTTAAGATATTTATGATTTAGCGGTGTAGCGGTTTCGATTACATAATGGAGAAGTTCACAATTTCTCTTTAGATAATATTAAATACTTACTTATCAAAATAACAGTAAAATAAAAATACAAAAGTAAAATAAATAAAATTCTCTCGAAAGAACACAAAAGCCATTGCAAAAACAATCCTCTAACTTTTAAAGCAGATGTTAACTATTATGCAGGAAAAATAAGTACAAGAACTAATATCCTTACTAATAGATATGACAATATAAATTCGAAAGTGTGTTTCTTTGTTGGTTTGCCCTTCAATCATGCAGGAAGGTTTGCATGGGTGGGTATAGTTGAGGACTTTGAGAGTGACGTAGGCCACCTTTTATTCAGAAAATAACAAAGAGTTCCCGCGGGATTTGTAAAAACCTAACTCTACGCGACGAGTCGCGAGAATACACTTGTTAATTAATTTATGATCTCATGTGAACATCTCTTCAGATAACCACTGTACGAATTTTGATAAAATCCGAACTAAAAATTTACACTCGTGAATTTTAATAACAATCCCTTAATATGAAACTCTAGGGACGTTACAAACTAAATAGGCATCAATATGTTAAATTGAACTCACTAGGTACACTAATGGTTAGGTAATAGGTATACTCAGTAATAAACAAAAGGGCTTAGCTAATGCGAGCAAATTACGCAAGCAAAATCCAGTTTAGAAATTTCTGCGGTAGGGATTCTCTTTGCACCTTCGTCAAGTTCTAATTTGTTAACTCCATTAATACCAAACTGAATTCAGATCAGTAAATTCTATTAGACTACTTGGTTGTATCTAGAATATTAATAGTAAGACCTCTGAAGAGTCCATTTTGTCTACAAATATGCCCTATAAACCTATGTATTTTCCAAAACGCATATTTTTTTTATAAAAATAATATCCCCTCCAGGAGTAGGAGTGGGTACGACAATAGTGCAACGGGTGGGATTCAAACCTGCAATCTTTCAGATCAGTCCGCACCTTTAACCGTTGGGCTATTGAGGCTTAGTTTGATTATATACGATCGTTACCCAATTAGGTTGATGCCTCAGAAGAATATTATTGGCGAATAGTAGACGCAAAACGTGTTTTACTCATTTCAATTTCTTTCACGAGTTTTCCATTAGACGTTACGACCACCAGGAATCTAGGATGTACGCCGTATCTAGGTAGTACGGTTCGGGACCGATTCGGCTTAGCAAGGTTGCCATGAATAATTTAACCAACTGTGTCCGTCCTAGCCTGTGACGGCCCCGTGACGGTAACAGCACTAGAGTAATAAATCCGATTGTCCCAGGATATCTGCGAGATTACAGGACATGCGAAGTGTGATTAATTCTATCCATGCATGTGTTTAACTATGTACCTATCTAATATAATTACTTTAGAATAATACCTAATAGATATACAGCGATACGTCTGTAAAATTCACTTTACTCGTTTTAGGGCCGATTTCACCAACGTTAGAAGAGAATACTTAATTTTTTATTCAAATAGACTTTTACATAGTGCTTTCGAATCGTCAAATGAATCTACTACTGGTTCGGAAGTATTATTCGCCGATAAGTCTTATCCGATTTTTGTGCAGATTTTCAATACAAAAACAGTCAGAACGCCCAATTTATTTCTTGGTTAAACGTCACTCAACGTTTGTAAGCCGTCGACGTTAACGTCTTATAATACGTTTATCTCACGAAGTTACAGGTGCTTTACTTGTAGTTACGTCTTGTACATGCACATTGCGTAAGTGTGCGTGCCTGTCAGGAGCCTACGTGGGAGCGGTCAGGCGCGAGCAAGCTCTCGCTCACACCTATACAGATACGACACACACAACCATGAGCCACACTTTCAGCTCTCGTGAAATGAAACAGCTTTAATTGAATTTGTGATTATTGACCTAATATTTGAATGTCATATTGATAACTTGTCTACTTTTGAGTTAGCTTTTATCGACTTCGTCACGTGGAAAATAACCTAACACATTTGCCTACCTACTTTTAGTTGGTTTTTGAGGAGTTTATGAGAATCTAAGTAATCCAGGTGGTTCAGAATTAACTGGCGTGTTTACCTAAAATTCATAAATCATGAATTCACCACGGACCAGCTGGTAAGTTTCCGTGCTAGGTATCATAAATTTTCAACTTTTATTAAGCAGGTACCTTTTACTCTTGCAACTTCACAACTTTAAGTTTAAACTTCAATTAACCTATATGTTAAGTTATAAAAAATTGACTTCTAAAAATATTTATGAAATAAATGCTTATCTTTTAATCAAAGATTGTTGAATAAAATCCTGAATTACCATTATTACGGTTAGAAATACCTACTATTCCCAAGGCTCCGAACGAACAGCTTAAAATTCTGTTATTTTCGTAAAATAAATAAATTGTACTTAGATAGGTATAGTTTGATTTCCTTGGCTTTATTTATTTTCATTTGTTTCCAAACTTAATATATTTATCTCTTTTTTCTTGTAAAGGATTTTCACCTTTTATTCCGCCAATTCATGACTTTATCTAGCCTATGACTTACGGAAGGCTAAAACTAAGCCAGTGATAATAGTTTATCACTGGCTTATTTAACCAAAATTGCCGAATATGGATAACACAACAGTAGAACATCAAAGTGTTACCCTTCGTTTTCTTCGTCGAAATTGGATAAAAAGCCTAAAATTTTTCGATAAACTCCGTATCTAGTACGACTGGGAACCATTTCAGTTTAGGGAATTCACTATGAATAATTTAGCATGTCCGTACCAGTCACAGACCGTCTTCTGATGGAAATAGCGATGGTAATAAATTTAGGTTGTGCTAGGATGTCTAAGAGATTGCTTCTACATGTGGCTAATTCTTACAAAATAACATGTCTATAGAATTTAAACTCTCGAAGTAATTCAATATTGTCCTCCCAGTCGAATCCGGCAACGGCGATCAATCTCCACAGAGGTCAGCCATCTGCGCGGGAGATATTATAGTGCACAAGCTCACAATGCAATTCACTGTTACTTCACTCTTATTTTCTGATGGGACGGAAATCCTATAGTAGGTGACGAAACACATTTGTTAGAATCGAATCGGCTTTCCCATTTTTTGTATCTAAAATATGTATTTTTAAGTGTAACACTTGATTTTATAATTATGTTATAAACTTGTTTGACACACGTCGACGTGTAAGAAAGTATGCGCGCGATGCGTGTGACCAAAACCATCCAGCTAAATGCGAATTGATGCGGACAGATGTGATTCCACCCTAAGTGTCAGCTGTTCTTTTTATTTTTTATGTTTTCTAGGGTTGTGCTAAGATTGTTATTGGTGAAAACTTTCAGTGTGGTTTACTCAAAAACTATAAGGGCTTCAAGTCCAGAGTCAATGCTGAAAAGTTCTGTATGAAATGAAATGAAATGAATTCACTTTATTGTGCACCACATAAATACAGAAACATATATACAGTAACATAAATTAACTTAAAATAATGATAGCACAAATGGCGGCCTTATCGCTAAGGAGCGATCTATGTATGAAAGATATAAAGGTAGGTACCCTTCAGTATTATCTTGGACTTTCTTTACGCGTTGTATATGTATAGATGAGTGCCATTTTAGAAACCCCTTAAAGTAGAATAAGGTGAGCAATAAGTTTGCACGAGATTACAAACCATGTGAATAATTAATTGGGTTCCAAAAAAACAGTTCACTCTGTTTTCTTTTGGAGAGTATTTTAATTTTAACTTATTTGCATAGGACGTGATAAGGATACTGGAAAGTCTCCTTTACTCGAAATTTTGAGCAGACAGGGTAAATTAATATACGAGTACATATACCTACTCTTCAAATTGATAAAAATTTTGGACATAATATTTTGTACGTAAATACTTTTGTATTTACTGAGTAAAGGTTGAGAGAGAGAAAGAATGAACTCAAGAACGACATGAGTTAGTTTCACCGTAAGCTCGGCGAAAAGTGCCGTGTTAGCAGACCCCACTAGGTGGACCGATGATATTACTTAGAGCTAGATGATAACTAATTGGAGTTGATGATGTACCCGGAAGGTGGCTATGGAAACTTTCATAAAACAACTAACCCCATCGAGTTTGAGCTCGTTTGATTCGTCTTGACAGATACTCTAGTCCTAGATGACATCCAGGGTTTGTTGGTTTGTCCTTCAATCATGCGGTCACGGAGCAAGTAGCAACGGATCGACGTGATTTTTATTGCGTGGCTACAGTGATATAGGCTACTTTTTTTTAATCATATAAGTTACATAAATATTAAACTAAACAAAATCTTATAATAATACATTGTAAAATAAACTCTAAATATTAGGGTCCACATCGACGCCAGATGGCAATATCGCCACAAGGCTGGCTGCGTTGCCTCTTTGGATATACATATACTTATTTTTTGTCCAAAGTACCAGCCAGCCTTGGGGTCCTGAATTGCATAAGACAGGCGAATTTAATCTAACTGCACGCGGACGAAGTCGCGGGCAAAAGCAAGAATGAAGTAAAATTAACTGGAATATAACATTTCTCGGTCCAGAGAATTCAATCCTAACATCGGATAATCGTATTCATGATTTGTTGTGACCCTCGAAGGGCCATCTGGTTTGATGGCCGCCTCGACACGGGTAACAACGCAGTGGCTAGCACGATTTTGTTAACAAATTAAATTCGATTTAATCTTGATTGTTACATTATCCACATACATACATACACTAAGACACACATAACACTAACTTATACTTACATTAAGTTCTCACGTATAGGTTGCCTGGAAGAGATCACTGTTAGTGATCTCTTCCAGGCCACCTTTTGTATTACACTGTTTATTTACTTATATATTTTGTTCTGGTTTTTCATGCAATAAAGTTGCATAAATAAATACATATATACATGAACCCTAGAAACAATGTACTCCTTTTTTTGCGCTGACGTATAATAATATTGAAAAAATATTACTTTAATCGTTGGCGGTAAGGCCCCACAGTTAATTGGGAGTGTAGCAATCATTTTTAGATCATCTCACAGCTGGTAAAAAATATTACATTATTTTTGTCTGGTGGGAGGCTTTGGCCGTGGCTAGTTACCACCCTACCGTCAAAGACATGCCGCCAAGCAATTTAGCTTTCCAGCACGATGGCGTGTAGAAACCGATCAGGGGTATGAGTACACTGCCATACCCCTTCCAAGTTAGCCCACTACCATCTTAGACTGCATCGTCACTTACCATCAGGTGAGATTGCAGTCAAGGGCTATCTTGTCATCGAATAAAAAAGTACAGAAGGTTTACTCCACAAAATCGTTTAGTCTTGTCATTGAATAAAAAAAAATATGTACGCTGCCACGATAATGATTACGTCAGTATAATTTCGTAAGGGAAATCGCGTTAGCCACTCGTCATTTCTCGCGATGAGGGCGGTCATTAAACCAGCGAGTCCTGTCTGCAAGGGCACAGCAGATCATGAATACAATTACACGCTTAACCGATGTCGAGATTAAATTCTACGGCCCAATGAAAATCGTATTCCGACATTTCGTACGGCTTAATTTCGAATAATCCTCAGAATAGGCAATTTTTTACGTATCTGTTCGATAATATCAAACGAGTTTAAAAGCTCCCAGCAGGGTTAGTGTAAGTTTTCATTCGAGCGATCGTATACGTACCTATTCGATGCGATTTCTTTTTTTTTTCATTGTTTTCCCGTATTTAAAAAAAATACTGTCCATAATGTCCACTTATACCTATTAAATGTAACCTGTGATTTACGTGGTTGACGCCACAACTAATAATAATAAATATAATAATAATTAATTTATAATTTTTAGTAATACAATTGTGACGTTGTTTGTAAACCCTAATATAATAAATAAATAAATGCCATTAGCGTCAAAGTATAATAAACCTCAAGCATAGCCTATCAACGGCTCACTACTTAGCCTTACTTATTTAAATATCACGAAATTGGCTGGTCATCAAATACCTAAAATACCAAATTAACGGATATCAATCACATTTTCAATTAATTCCGTAAAATAATATAAGTGAGTAATTGATAGGGAATTACATCAAATTAAGGATAAGCTATCTGTTGTCCCCGATGACCCTCTATCCATTATCAATATGATAAGTAATATGATATCAGATTAGGAATGTGTTGTGTCCTTAATTTAAGGGCGCTGGATTGATAATTTATGGCGCTTCCTGAAATACATTTAAAGGCTACAAGCTGATGATGAATTTAGTTTTTACAATACCGCGCGAACTCTTTGTGATTTCGGGATAAAAAGTCAATGTTGCTCTCCAGGTCCTCAACTATACCTTACTCATAAAAAATCGACAAACCAACAAAAAAACATACTTTTGCATTTATAATATTAGTAAAATTATTTATTAACGCATTAAACCTATGTCAAATGTTCTTACATATTGTGAAAATTAAAATTTCAATCCCTTCAGGAAAACTGGCTATGTTGCTATCCTACGAGTACTTTTTATGGAAAAAGTTGGCTGGCCTCTTGAACCATAATTTTAAAACTATCCCTACTCTACAACTCGTTTATTATTAAATTAAGTGGTATCAGTAGCGATGTAGAACGTAATTTGATGCGGTTTAATTTTAGAAATTTCCAAGTGGAGCAAAGAGGAAAGGAAGGGAATTCCTAAAATGGAACAATCTGGAAACTTTTCGATTAAAAAGTTCTAAAATATACGCAGATGACGTTGCGGGTGGCCATCAGCTCCCACGTACTGAGTCGGTATTCCGAATATGTAACTTTACACGTTCGCTAAAGACTTGCTACGTAGCTATATAGAAAGTTGCATGTGCTTAGGTACTTGTAGCGCGTCGGTCGGCCATTGTGCCGACTCCTTTGTTCTTCAGAAATCAAACATGGCGGCGCATTGTTAGCGTCCCCTAGCGGTTCTTTAAAAGAAACTTTAGCATTTCGGCTATGCACGTCTTTGTGTTTTACGTATACTCTACGTCTACAAGCATAAAATTACTGTGAAATTAACATAGGGAAATATGCGTTTAGTGAGCAAATCGGTCTGAAACATTGAAGTGGTGTTTTGAGTAAACTTTACACTTAACTAAATGCAGACGAAGCAATTGCAGTTTTGTGTTTTACTTCTTCAAATGCTACCAGCCGCGGTTATCCGCCTCCTGTTTATTTCACTCACAACTTCATTAAGGTACCTAAATTTTTGCGTGAAGTAAGCGGGAGGTCTCAAGCAATGCCGGCGATTAAATGTCAAACGTAATGTGCACCAACATTACTATTGCTTCTCATTCTTGTCAAACAGTCAATGAGTCACTCTGAAATCTACTTGATGCATGTACAGGAAAGAAGTGAGGTCATATTCGCAGATGAGTCAGCGGGTCAAGAAAAACTGCTACAAGCGGGTGTAAGCATGACCGCACACATGAATGAATATATTCATTCATGAGGGTGCTTCTTAAAATTATATTAATAATATAGAGACAACGAACAAAAACCCACTAAATATAGGATTTAGAGGCATCATCGCTACCTAACGATGTTTGTCAGCCTACCAATGCTGATAGGATTATATCTACAGATACAAAAACATCATTGTTTTTTGTGTTATTTGAAGTGATATTACACCACAGAAGAGTACCATACAGGCTGAACCTCCCATTAAATAGGTATAAGTTAAGTGTATAACGAAACCACAGTTGGTCAGGCATCATTGTGTATAAACTCCTACGAGTTTCATCTAAGTGAAGCCGTCAAATTAGACCAGCTTGGTGGCAACTGACTTTCCTCGAACTGATGGACTCCAAGAAAAAGTTCGATATTCCAACCCTCCATCCATAATATTATGGATCAGAGTAAAACCTGATTTTTCCTTTTCCCTTCTAACTGCAGTTACCAAAACAAAACTAGCACAAACCGTTCGATCTAATTAGTAACCTGCAACGCTGTGCACTATTATCGTTATTCTAAGGATGCACAGGGGAGTGGAATCTCGACGGAGAAGGCGCCTCTCTCATTTACGACGTTATACTAATTCAGTCTCCATTGGTACGCAATTTTTCGCCCGTTATCCCCCCTCCCCCCGCTGTTTACCTCCCCCCCAACCCGGGAACGTGATTCGAAAACAAATACGGTACACTCGTTGAATACTGTATTTGTTCGCGCTAACTCGAGCGCCCGTTTAGAGAATGAGCCGGACTATGTTGTTCTAAGAAAATCTTGTTACAATATAATAAATGTTTTGCCAATGCCCTAATGGATCTTACTTATATTCGTCGGTTGTATTGTAAACATTTATTAATATTAGGGAACAAATTGTTTATGACTGAAATAGAGCTCGGTGTTGCCGTTGCTTCTTGTTTCTTGTTGTTCAATACACCTATCACGGAATCTGGCTTAAATACGTATTTTATTGCCTCTGTTTATCATAATTATAGTGTGGTAATCGATCTAAATTCGTGCCAATTCTTGGAATAACGAATCGATTTTTTGATTTCCTTTTTGACCTCTGAAAAAAGAGATTAAAGTTTTAACCACTAATGATGGCTTCAGTGAAGATAGCCATCTTCACTGAAGCCATCATTAAAGCATTAACTATTAAGGACTATCTAGAAATTGATCTATTATATAAAATTCAAAGTCCTGACTGAGATATCAACACACAGCCTAAAGTACTGAAGTTAGAAACTTGAAATTTTTACAGTTGGTCCCTTTTATGACGTAGGCGCATACTAAGGAAGGATTTTTGAAAATTCAACCCCTAAGGGGGTAAAATAGGGGGTTGAAAAATCGAACTTAACGTGAGCAAAGCCGCGAGCAAAAGCTAGATTTTTATACAATAATTTTCATCAACATTCAAACCTTCAAAGCTTCAATTTTACCCAGTTATCTGTTTTAATCAGTTTCATACAAAGCTTACAAATTGCTAATGCAAGTTGTTTTAATAATACATAATTTAATAAGGAGACTCTAGTTCTTGAAAACGCCTGATCGAAGATTCAAGGGTTTCAGTATAATAAGAATTCGTGTTTTATCAGTGAAATAAATTCTGAAAGGTTGTTGATCTCAAACCAAATAACTGTTAATAACCTTAGAGTGCTAGATCTAATCTGCTTATAGTAATTTGTTTTGTAAATTTGACTTCAGTTGGCTTAAATTCTTGCAAGTCTTTAGACGTCATAAAGGGGTTTTTACATAAACATAGTATTACTTACTGGGATTTTTGTTGTTACTTTAAGGTTTGTAGGTGAGTTCATGCCAACAATTTGCAACAGTTTTCAAATAAAATTTTAAAAATGTTATATATTACACTATGCCTAAAACGAAAATGCTTAATCATAGAAATAAAAACATGAAATTCGATTTTTATCGAACTGAGGGGACCTAATTCGAATTGTTCGATAAATATTCGTATAGGAAGCAACTAAACAAGTAAATTTTGACAGCATAATTGCTTCGCTGCCCATTCTTACCAAATTATAGCAGCAAACAACGCATCAATTGTTGCCCTTGCTGCCAAGATGTATAGCTTGGGGTCACTAAAATAACGGAGTCGTGAAACCAGAGAGTTGATATATAACTAGAGCAAGGTCGTAGTTAAAAACTTGTAACTAATCAAATATAACGCGAGGGTGATAAGCAACACTTGTGCCCGTTCGCTATACCATAATCATCCCCTACGTAGCAGTCTCCTTACATAGGTAGCCCTATACCCAATGTCATTTCCACATATAGATGATTCCTAAAAGTTTGTAAAAATAAAATTGACAGAAAGCGGTACCTAACTTAGCTTAAGTAGCTCATAGAAGGTAGGGAACGTTGGTGAAAACGTACATTCGTTAAAAATCCCTCGCTTACCTTCTAATCTCTAAACCCTCAGTCTAAGGTCTAATTTATTCGATTTACAAGCAGCAATTATATTATTTATTTTAATTGACAACTTTAACAAAAAAAAAAAATCCTGGAAACTATCAAATTTTGATAGTTTACAGTCAAGTTTGTTTGTCAATTAAAATAATATTATTGATGTCTGAAAGAATAAATTAGACCTTAAAGTAAGATCTAAATTCTTCAGTTTTTAGCGATTACCCTTGAGATGGAAAATAAAAGTGCAAGATCAACATGATTATGATAAGCTCACGTCTTTGATATCAAGATTTGCTGCTCCATGGGCTAACTCAATGTCTGAGGGTAAAATAACGTACGGAGCCGTGAAACCCAATAAGCGTAGCCGAGGATTTATTGGTTGTAATTCAAAGTGCAAAGGCCATTTGTCAGCGTACATGATGCTTGGATAATTGGAAATGAATTGTCTATTCCGTGACGTCAATCACCATTCCTGTCCGTGTGAACTGAACGTATAAGACGTTGGTTTAGGGATTAGAAATTATGGTGATGTTTCGTATTATTATAGTATTAATTTGATTATTTATCCTACTAATATTATAAATAACAAATGCTAAAGTTTGTGAGGATGGATGCTTGGATGTACCTACTCCTACGTTTGTTACTCATTCATGCCACAACAAATGAACTGATTTGGCTGAAATTTGGAACAGAGATAGCTCATATTTAGGATTAACATATATTGGTTACATTTTATAAAGGGATCTTCCAGTCACAGAAAGTTTCTAAATTAATTAAAAATTTTAAACAAATTAAACTGCACCTTCAGGTGCAGTTTAATTTGTTTGAAATTTCCTATTCATAAGTTATATTCAGTAAAAACCTTTTTAAGTACCACACATTTTTAGTACTTTTTCGTCTCATATAGGTATTTCACGAGAAACTTGTAAAGTATATTATGATTTATAAAAAGGTTAACTTTGAATATAAATGGGAATAGTCATAATGATTATATTTGCCCTCATCTTGATCCAGGTTTTATCATAAGTCTGAATTAAGTAACAAAATTTAAAAACCAAATGCAATTTAAAATTCCCATTCATTAACAGTTTTTAATCCGGCACACTGATTGGCTTATAGTTTTAACTATTGGAAAAAGCTTTTTCATATTTTTAATTTTAGATTTTATGAAGGATGACATGACCATTAGCGTTCAGTCGAAGGATTGAGAACTTATTTTTTTGTTATTGTTGTAGTTATTGTATAAAAAAATACATCACATGATAAAAGTGCGCATATTTTGTAATAGATCAATTAGATTTTAGATGATCAAATAATATTATCCTTTTTATTATTTGGAACAATAATGTCGCACGCGTCTTATATACATCCTCAAGTCTACCTCAAGTCGAGCACTCACTGAAGACTATTACAATACTCGGCATTAATAATACATGAATACATTTTTAATTCTTATTGTCCCAAATTCGTCCAAACTACGCAGCCTGCACTTTCCTGAAATTTCCTAGAAACCTTTTAAATTAAGTGTCTACAAGTCTTGTCGCTGCAAGTAAATTAGCTGTGCTGTCTAAAGGTAAGTACGTGCTGATATGTACGTAGTCACATGGTGATACAGCAAAAAGTTAGTTCGGTGCCAATTCTCTGCCATGTTGTAGCTGGAACATCTCGCCTTGTCGTGACATCTACGTGGTTGTAAAAATCCAAAGAAACATTCCATAGAAAACCAAAAAAGGATCTTTATTTAAAGATAACATACTGATATGGCTTACATGACAAAGACGCACCAAAGGATCGGAAAAGCATCAACCATTGCTTCAGTCTCAATTGTTTCTATTTAATGAATTCGACGCTGAAACATTATCGACCACTGTTCACTTAGTTACCAAAGCACTGCGGGACATCCGCAAAACAGTATATTATCTTAAATCACAAAGCTTTTGGAGCAAACTTTAAATTAAAACCAGGAGCAAGAACAAACACAATTCGGGAGGCACGACGCACAAAGCTTGAGGTCGTCTGCTGGCCAAACAGACGTAAACCGCTGTTGTCCACTCGCAACGCGAACACACACACACACGCAGCCGCGAAAAATATGCACACACGCATCTGTGTGCATATTTTTTTATAAGAATATTATGCTGAGATCTATAGAGCGTGCCCTGACTCAGCTTTGACCCAAGATAGAGATAAAACGAGACAGATTTATGTCGGAGCATGTGTCTCGTTTTAACTCTTATCGTGAGCCCAAGCTAAGTCAGAGCACTCTCTACAGTCTATAGATCTCAGCATTAGTCACCCTAAACTTGACTCTTAAATATTCTCTTCTTTCCGTTATACGCCAAAGTGCCACGTGGGGACCGAACCGTCAATTTTTCAGTTTCAGCCCGCACTTTTTTTTATTCCATGACAAGATAAACCTTGACTGCGATCTCATCTGATGCTAAGTGACGATGCGGTTTAAGATAGTAGCGGGCTAACTTGAAATAAATAAATTAAAGTGGATTGAAATTAACTTGGAAGGATTAGGTATGGCACTGTAAATTCAACCCATACCCCTATTCTGTTTCTACAGGCCAAGGTGCCGGAATGCTAAATCGCTTGGCGGCACGTATTTGACGGTAGCGTGGTAACTAGCCACAGCCAAAACCTCCCCCCAGACTAGACCAGAGACAATTCAGAAATTATAAATTCCCAAATCGCCCCCGCCGGGAATCGAACACGAAACCTACCAGTTATGAGACCACAGCGCTCATCACTGCTCCAGGGAGCTTGACAAGACCTTTATTCGTTGGGTTATTGAGGCTTCAACTTGCGATAGAGACTTGTGTCTATCACAACTGCTGAGCTAATAGCTATGAAGTTTTGCCTCTGCTCAGTTATTTACTCGCGTGGTGAAACCACAAAAGACAAAGCTTACTAACGCTTGCGACTTTATGCCTCGTTTATTTCTTAGTTTCGCTCTAATAATGATAAATTATGTTTCGCAACATAACAAAGCTCTGCGGGATATCCGCACGAGAGTATATCTTTAATTACAAAGCTTTTGCAACGTATAAAGAGCAAGTAAGTCATTGTTAGTGTAGCGCTTAGATTAAAATTTTCATTTAGATTATAGTTTTTGAACTTTATGTATGTTATTTTTATTTATAAATGACGGAGTTCTGCATCATTTCAAATATAAAGGAACAGCATCAAAATTTCCTCAAAGCAAAAAACTGAAAACTGAAAGGTCACAGGTTCGACCCTCACACGTTGCACTATTGTGGTGCTCACCCACAATCCATCACCCACTCCTAGCACAAGCTATTCGCTTATTTGGAGGGGAGAGGAGAATATAAGTCAAGTTCAGCTTGGATATTACTCTTTAAAAAAAAATCGACAGTTTGGAACCCAAAGATTGACCAAGTAGGAATCTATTATAGCATCGATTTACTCGGACAGATTTAACTTTAGACTTGAAAAAAATACTCAAATACTCTTTCATCACACCATAGAGAAACTCCTTGCAAGATTTAAACCAAAGATATTAAAAGTAAATCTAAAACACTTATTTTTAAAAATACACCTCTGAAAGTACTTTATGTTTTTAAAGTAAAATTCATATTAAGGAGACGTTGAATGTGTTAAACATATTTTTGTCGTCGTACAGCTTAGACCGTACAAATGGTCTGAGTTTAAGTCGAATTTGGCAAATAGCACTCGTATTATATGTGCTTGAACCATGCTTGAGCAATTTACGTTGCGCTCTGAACAAGGCAAACACGTGACACTTAGAGTGACCATGTTTACTCGAGGCCAACTCGTCGAGTATGTATTGGTATTGCGAGTGGGATTTGCCCTAGTAAGTTCTATTATTTTAAACATAGATAGCTTCGAGTGGTCCCTAAAGAACTTTCTCCCTTCATAACTTTTTAATTGAATAAAAAGTAACTTAGTTCGAAAACTTTTAGCTAATCGCTAGAAAATATCTGCGATCTCACCTGACAGAAATGAAGATATTATGGTCTAATACGAAAGGACGCTAACCTAGGAGGAGTATGACAGTATTTTTTACAAACTTTTAACAGTTTTTAAGAAGTTTTTATCGAATCTTTAATAAGCTTGGTGGTACTTAGATGTTCTATGATTTGTGTAGGTATAATGGTATTTAAGGTTATTCTCTCTTGATGGAATTTTACTGGAGCTCACTGGAAACTAGCCATTGATACTGGAGATATCTTAAGTAGAGTATGCGAAAACACAGGCATCCTATTTATTTTCTTACTCTTACAGTCCTTTAAGGCAGCAATCCAAAACTACCGGAGGAAGATTAAATGTAAGACGGCTTTACTTGCTCTTCAAGTATCCCGATTCTTGAAGAGCAAGTGTAAGGCAACCAACAACAACTTCAGGCTGCTAATGAGTATTTCGTGACAGAAAACCCAATAACTTTTTTGTTCCGACCTGGAAGTGAGACCTCAAGATTCGGAACCGATTAATTCAGATGCATGACCAACTATACTGCATTTTGAAGTATTTCCAAGCCAAACTAAACGATATGACACGATAATATCTACTAATAAATTTATTTTGTCTCACATTAAACCTGCATTATTGTCACCCTACTCCATATAAGGCTGACACTCGCGTCACTCACGCTTTCGTCTCAGACACTAATTAGAGCTTGCAATTAGAGCGACACTCGACAATGGCTTGGAGGTTTAATATTTAAGGGTGGCATTCACAAGATTTAGGAACGGTATTAGTTCGCAGAATCGTTTGTAATTTAACGTGTGTAATTTTACTTTTCATTTTAATGATAGCCTGTAAATACATGCGATAATTTAATTTAAGCTTTTCATACGTGGTTACGAGTAAAAATACGTTGGAAAAATGCTTTGTGTACATACGTTCACTGCAAGTTGGCCGCTACCTTGGGCAACGCTTCCCCGCACCGTACCTCAAGCCAGACCCGTTTAGTATCGATAGCAATTGATACTAAACGCCTGGTAGAGATTGCTCTGTAAGCAACAAGATCGCCTTTGCATGCGTAGTTTTAAGATGTATTCAATTTTGTTTCTTTCTTGTGTGCAATAAAGTTTTTATCTATCTATCTAAACGCCACAAACCCTTCCCCGCAAAGGACTTCTGCATTTTCTGCAGATGACAGGATGATTTTACTGGTTTATGACGGTATCTAGTTAATACATCTTATTGTGTGTCATCTATTTATTTTAGAATATGGATAAATTAAATTGTTAAATTCAAATTCAAAATTTATTTATTTCATGTAGGCTAACTTGTAGCTCTTATGACACGTCATAAATCTACCACCGGTTCGGAATGCAGATTCTGCTGAGAAGAGCCGGCAAAAAACTCAGCAGTTGCTCTTTTCAAAAAAAAATTTTTTTTACAAAGCTATGCTATGTATACAGTGCTTCCACAATAAAGCTTCAAAAATGCAAAAATGCAAAAATGCATACGTAGGTACACCAATCCAATAAAATATGTGTTCATGATTTGTGTATTTGTGTATACTTACTAGGTTTGGGTGATAAAACTGCGACACAGTGTTACACTGATGCAGTTTTATCGACACTTGTAATGTATTGATGTATCTTTTTTAACCGACTTCCAAAAAGGAGGAGGTTTACAATTCAGCCGGTATCTTTTTTTTTTCTATGTATGTCCACCGATCACACCGGGGTTTCTGAACCGATTCACGCGATTTTTTTTAATCGACAGAGGAAGCTTGTGTATTAAATAAATTCTTCTGCTCAATCGGTCACTCTTGACAGAGTGGTTGTGGCTGTTAAGATGATGCGACATTAGTTGTCGTCGGTCTCCTTATTCTTGTGTCGCACCGCCTCCCGCGCGATGTTCCTCCACTTAAATAAATTAAATAAATAGATTTTTGAAAATAAATCTTTTAAATCAATTTAAATGCAGAACCTGCGGGAATCGCGCCACACACTCGGGCGCGATTCCCAGAGAGACGTGGGTTCGAATCCCGCCGGCCTCGGAATTTTTGATATGTATTTATAAATCTATTAGGTTATTTCCTTTAGTGTAGGTTAACACTTCAATAAAAATTAAAAATAAATGCAGAACGTCGGAAAATCTTCGAAAAAGTAATCGGTGCTTTTTATCGCATCAGTTCCCTCGCAGAATATTGATTGCAGCCTCTATATTTAGAGCGGTATGTTGCATGCACCGCAGCTGCTCGGTTCGAAGTGTACCATAAAAAGAGCCAAATTGCTCCTGAATATAAATCAGTCGCGCGTCGCGTCAATAAATCGACATTTAAAATATATTTCGCTATGAAATTTAACATTGAAAACGTATTTTGTTTAGTCTATACCTACAGCTGGCAGATATTTATTTAATACTAGCTTTTGCCCCCGCGACTTCGTCCGCGTGAAATTAGATTTTGGGGTGGAATTTTCATAAACTGTGACACACGTACTTCTTTATTTTTAACTGAAAGCTCTAATACCAACTTTGATGGAAACAGCTTGAAAAATGACGGAGTTTCATATAAACTTCCATCCCCTATTTAAACCCCTTAGGGGTGGAATTTCCAATAATCCTTTCTTAGTGTGCGCCTACGTTATAAAAGGAACCAACTGTAAATATTTCAAGTTTCTAACTTCAGTAGTTTAGGCTGTGCGTTGATATCTCAGTCAGTCAGTCAGGACTTTGAACTTTATATATATAGAAGATTTTGAATGATTGTATGGAAATGGATATACTTTTATTTATTTTAATTTATTGTATCCTTACTATCCTTATCCTTACTAATATATAAATGCGAAAGTGTGTTTGTTTGTTAGTAGCTTATACATCAGAATAACACAAAGGCCCCAAAAATCCCAAAAATTAAAAAATATACCTAATAAAAAGTAGGTTCTGTCACTCTCCACATCCTCAACTATACCCATGCAAAAATCACGACATTGAAGGACAAATCAATAAACCAACAAACACACGTACTTCCGCATTTATAATATTAGTAAGGAAGTAAGGATATAGAGTTTGTGTACTTGATATATTCCGACGTCTCATCCCAAACATTATTTTTTCTTAACTCAACCGATTTGAATTCCTCACTCATCCGATGAATTTATTTGCTATTTTTTTAATTCATGCGTATTCATAACTCACTCCAGTACTTAGCAAAAATATTTCCAAAGACAATGGTAGCGACAATCACTGGGATCTGAAAAAACTAAGTTTGTACGAAACCTAACTGGACGATGATGAAAGCTTTTAGTAATATCCAGATTCAAATTCAAATTCAAATTCAAAATTTATTTATTTCATGGAGGCTACCTTGTAGCACTTATGACACGTCATAAATCTACCACCGGTTCGGAATGCAGATTCTGCTGAGAAGAACCGGCAAGAAACTCAGCAGTTGCTCTTTTCAAAAAATAAAATAATTTTACAATAAGTAACCACCTAACGTTAACCAGTTCAGTTAACGTTGCTTACCGTCTGAAGTACGATGCCACAACCAAACTACAGTATTTGAGGAACAGTACGACAAATCTAATCATATTAAACTCAGTTAACATCTATCTGTAACGGAAAGCAGGAAGTTTTCAGGCAAGTGCCATTACCGAGGTTTTTTCTGCGGAGCCGGCGGAAATCGTTTAAGTTAACTCGTTTACTGTGAAACTTGCCTTGTGGCCGGATTACATAGATAAAACTTAGCCTGAGCCGATATTAAAACTCTTTTTTTTATAGATACGCTGTTACATCTTGCAGACTTTCGCTGTCTAATTAAGTGGAATGGTCTTAGTCTTCCAGGGTTTTCGTACATGTTATTTTGTCTAGCTCCGAATCTCCTGCGGATAGGTAATCTATAAGTGTAACATATAATATCGATCGAACTTCACTTCGTTTAATCACATATTATACTCACCCACTTATGCGTTAACCTGAATCTTTCAAAGTAAGTTTAATCTAAACTGTTTCTTTTAAAAGACAGGTTTTCCTCTGGGAGAACTGCTAATGCGATCTATTTTATTATACCTTGTGATTCAAAACAGAAGTTTTGAGTCACAAGGTATAATAAAATAGATCGCACAAGGTATAATAAAATAGATGTATAACCTACAGGAAAAAGATAGATCATATATTTAAAATGCACAGGGCACCTTATACTGTGCTGTTATAGTTTCTTTCAACAAAAAAAATTAATAGTTGTTAGAACAATGAAAATACCAGTTTTTATTTTACAAAAATAATAATATAATATTATCAGTAAAAATTCACATACATAATAATATGGATTCAAGCAACCATAACAGGGTAATTAAAAGCAAATAAGCATCGTATCGGTTCCGGCGTTATTTTAATTAGTTACCGGATGTGGTGAATAGAAGGTTCCGTGTAATATACATTATGTATATGTATGTTATTTGACTGGTTTTAGTTTTAAACTATTCATATCGCGCTTGGTTGTTTAGTACACCTGCACTTAATAGGTATAAGTGATTTTGCTTTGGTATACCTAGTGCATCATTAGGTTTGACTATTTTATGTTAAGACTAGCTTTTGCTCGCGGCTTTGCTCACGTTAAGTTCGATTTTTCAAATCCCTATTTTACCCCCTTAGGGTTTGAATTTTCAAAAATCCTTCCTTAGTGTGCGCCTACGTCATAAAAGGAACCAACTGTAAAAATTTCAAGTTTCTAACTTCAGTAGTTTAGGCTGTAGGTTGATATCTCAGTCAGTCAGTCAGGACTTTGAATTTTATATATATAGATGGTGCTTATTCTATAATATCGACTCATAATATTTGAATATTCATCATAAAAGTGTCAATAATGTTCAAAGAACTAAAACTTAAGTAAAACTGAAGTAAAAAGACAGTACCTATCCTATTGCTATCCTTTTCACAAAGTTTTCCGCGGGGAAAGAAACTTGATTTATGGTCCTGTCAATTTGGTTTTGCTAAAGTTTTGTATTTCAAGAGAATGCCAATCGCTCTCCCTGTTTTTTGTTGATGAAATCTTTTTATTTTGTGTACTTATTTGCACCTTTTAGCGACGTATACTGTAAACGTTAACCATCCAAGCTATGAAGAACGCGTAATTTCCATGTAAAAAAGAGCCCTCAAAATGCGTTCGATATTCGAAGCAAAGGGCTTAGTTTTCGCGCAATTAACCGCCAAGTCGTCCCTAACTTCCGCCCGGGTACATCCGGTGCGCGATTATGGCATTGATTAAAAATATATGAGACCCTATATATACAGGAGATAGCTACAAGACATATTGGGTACTATATTAAGGACACGATTTCGTCTTAACTCTTTTATTTAAAAAAAAACTGACTTTTACCCTTAGTTTCATATTTCTATACTTAAAATTTTTATATCTTTAATAATTAATTTACATCTTTTTTTTTTTAAATATACAACCCATACAATTGATGCTAGTTTTTACTCACATTTTATTTTTGTTGATCACTGAAAAAGGTTTAGTTAGTAGGATTCTAATTTAGCAGCTATAATTTTTATTTTGTGAAACATTCTCTTCCATATCAATTAACTATTTAGTGCTTATCAATAAACCAGCTCGTATAAAATTATTATAATGCACAAAAACACAGTCTAAGGTTATATTGTTTCATACTCCTGGAAGGGGTGTTACCCCGGAAGGCGGTAATGAGCGCTTTTTCTCCGGGAAACGCGGATTGAACCTCTTGCAGCAAGAGCAATAAAACTTATATAACGCCGTAAAACACTACACGGGACTCTTCATTAAGTTTAATGGCGGCGGATGTCAGAAAAACAGTAAAATATTATGAAATGCTGTATTTCTACACTTCTCTAGGTAAACGAGTTTACGTATTTACGGCAAATTATTCCTAAGAGAACGGCCGAATATTGAAACGTTTTTAATACTCCACAACCTTTGGCTCGCTTCTCCATACAAATGTATCACATACGTTGGTAAGTCTCAAGTAGACAATATAATATTTTGCGCGTTCATAAGTCTAATGCCGAACGCCTTTAGGACGTAGGTCTAGGTACTCTATGGTATTGGATAGAAGCTGGCGTTACTTTGCGAAATTCCGTGATAATACAAAATCAAATAGTAAAATGCTGTAATTTGCTAAAACAGAAAAAATCTGTAAACACGCGCCATTCGCGCCATGCGCTGTCATTTCTCCCAAATGGAAAAAAACACAGGAACAACACAACACCAACACGTAGCGCCACGCAAGCTCCTTCAAAATAAGCTCAAAATACATGCGACGTACGTTTCGCTCCTACACCGGAGCATTATTTATCAGATGTTGACTCCGCAATACACAATCGTAGTCAATGGTTTCAAAAGTTAGATAGATTAAAACATTATTGCACACAAGAACAGAATATACACAACTTAAAACTAGCCATGTAAATTGCTAACAGAGCGTACTCTACCGAACATAAAAAAGGTTAAAAGTTAAAAAGAAACAAATACACATTTGAAGGCGGTGTTCTGAAGAAATAAGTTCTAATTTTGCGGAGGAGACATGTGCCCATGCCAGCCACGTCTCAGCGGCTTACCATTTCTAAACAGAGCAGTGCTCTACGTAGAGTTCGTGTTTGTGCAAAAATTAAAAATACACTGTAGCGAAAATGAAACAACGAAGAACATTAAAACAACAATGTCGTTCAGAAAAGACCACAAGTCCCTCACGTTTTGCATGCCCGAAGAAAAAATCCACCGACAGAAGCTTTTTATGTGCCCATAAAAAATTTATGGCGGCCCCAGTAAGCGGCAAATTGAATATGAAATCAGCGCGATGAACTTTTAGGCTAAATTTAATGAACTGAAGCAAAAACGTGCTTCCCGAAACATGTAGATCGCTTACCGGGAGGGTCGTTTCGAATGTCATTTTTTCGATTTTAGAAGCCGCCCCAGTGTTATCGTGACAATCAATTTGACAAAAGGATTGCCGCGGTTTTTGTTTTCCTTTTTGTTTTCGTCGCCTAATAAAATGTTGCTGGAATTTTTATAAATAAAAGTGATTTTAGAGTACTGACCTGAACATCGCAGTTGCTTTTTAGGTCAGAGCTCGACGAGCCGATTTCCTCTCTCGACATAATACTTGTATTTCTATTGATGTTTTGTATGTTTTGATTTACTTGCTTGTTTATTTTCTCTGACTGTAACCGACGTTTTCAGACTTGTTTAGCTCGTAGCAAACTCGACATTAGACATTCGTGGAAAATGCATCCAGTTACAATACAGCGATCTTGATTTTTACCCGTCATGAAGTAAATGTAGAAAAGTTTATACAAATTCATTTTATAAGTTATTGTGTTATATAAAACCGGGAAAATTGCTTCATGGAATCTACAATGAGTAGAAGATATCGTCAGTCGAATAGGCTTACCATTTCTAATATTTTTTATGTATATTAGGATGAACTTGGCTAATATTCTACTCTCTCCTCCAAATAACCGGAAAACTTGTGTTAGGAGTGGGTACGACAATAGTGCAACGGGTGGAGTTTGAACCTGCGACCTTTCAGTTTTCAGTCCGCACCTTTAACCGTTGGGATATTGAGGTTTTAAACATATACACATACATAGACTGTTAAAATCATAACCCTTCCTTTTAGCACTAGGGGAGTTATTTAGGGGAGCAATTCCAAGCATAGAAAAATTATATTTTTTTTATTTTTTTAAATGTTACATTTTGAAAACCTAATGAAAAAATAATATATTACGTTATTTCTATTACAAAAACAATTAGCATGTTGGTGAATCCATTAGATTTTCCGTACCTACCAAAAATCGCTCAATGTATTTAAAGAAGCTTTCACTTCAAAAAGAAAAAAAAAGAAAAAATTCTACGCTTTCAAAACGCTCTTCTGCAAAATGTATCTTTTGCAGAATCTTTGTTTGCCCTACATGTGACGATAAGTAACAGAGTTCTTAGAGCTTTGTAACCTTATGAAAAATTTGAGGTTCTTAATAGATAAAACATTTTGACCAACTTTGAACCCGGTCTCAGGTCGCCCAAACTTTCCACACGGAATACCACAGATAAGTAAGTACCGCGAACTAGAAGTTTAATGAATCTTAATATCTGTAAAGGGAATATTTCAAGATGTGAGAGCTTTCGTAGTTAATGTAGCGTTTAAAGATAAACGGCGTGATTAAGGCGTTGAGATCCTGAGATATGCTCTTATTTATGGCCTTTTAAACCTTCAAAGTAATGCACGAAATTTCATATTTTCAACGCAACTTTTGTCTGTTGGTGTTGCCAAAATATGTATGAAAATTTTACTACTGTGCATGACACGAATAAATAGAGAGAATTAAAAAAACAAAAACATTTTTTTTTCATTTTCTAGCTTCTTTATTTAACCAGCCAATCAGAGGTCATTGCGATCGTTACACAGTGTGTCGATTCTCTAAAAATGATTGCGTCAGTGTAATGATCGCAATGGCGTCTGATTGGCTGAATGTATGGCGTTCTTGCTGTATCAATACATTTTAACCAATAGCGGGAGGGTACCAGCCAATCAAAGGTTATTGCGATTGCTATACTGATGAAATCATTTTAAAAGGGTCGATAGACTGAGATGCAATTCATTTTAGAGAATACCACAGCTTAGACAAGAGATTGTGTACAATAGAATTTACCCACTATGTGATGTGACATGGATATGGATAACATAAAAAATATGTCGTATTTCTTAGATATTGGTAATTCTGCTACCACCTAAGACTGCATAAATAGCAGTTTTAATTTATTTAAGTTATTTATTTAAGTTTTATTTTGTTGTGTGTTCTGTATTTATACATTTTTCATAAAAAATAAATTATTTAAAGTCTTAATAAGTAAATAATATTAGTATAGCACAAGTCAATAAAGAAGGCAGTCAACTGCTAACTTGAATCTGAAAAAGTGTAATGTCGTGACCCAAGCAACTTTTCACTTTTCGTCTTCACGACATGATTTTGCACTTGACAGACAAATATAAGTATAGTTCTCGCAATTCACGAGGGCGCGTGAGGTTTACTTGTGGTTACGTCGTGTGCATGCACATTGCGTAAGTGTGCGTGCCTGTCAGGAGCCTAGGTGGGAGCGATCAAGCTCTCGCTCACACTTATACAGATACGACACACACACAACCATGAGCCACGCGCCCTCGTGAATTGAAAGAACTATACTTCTACATTTGCTAAGACTGACATCGTGTTGAGCTAAAAACTGCTAACAAGTAAAAGAATGCAAATTAAAAAGCTTGTCCTATTTGGAAGTTGTAGTATTGTGACGTTTAAGCCGGTGACCTGAATCCTTTACAAAATTATCTAAAGCCTCCGCGAGTATTCCTCATGTTGAATTTCTGTGTGCCTACTCTTAGTTTATCAGATTTTAAGTCGATTACATTCATAGAATCCTACGATATCCCATGCAATCAGAAAGATAGACAGACACATTCACAGACACAAAGACACAGTGAGTCAAACTTATAACCTGTTATGACACCCCTCCTTCGATCACAGAAGATTTTTCTCTGTGATCGAAGCACCCCTCTTATTCCTACGAGAAAAAAGAATTAAAGGTTTGTGCAATGCGTAATTTCTGGCCCGGTCCAATACACATATTACCTATGTGTGTTCTCAGGAAACTATCAGTAGTTTCGTGAACCTCAATTGAAGTTCTTCTATATATTGTATAAGTGTGAAGTTCTTCTATATGTAGTAAAACATTTAGGAATTATACAAGAAGTGCGTAAAGTATAAGTAGTTAATAAAAGGGCGTTGTCAGGCGCCTATCCAATTATGTAGACGTGTAAAACAATGAATTTTTCACACTGTAACTACATGCTTTAAAAAATTCAAGTACTGCCCACCCGAACGAGTGAACGAGCCTCGGCGCCCAAAGCGCGTTCACAGTACAGCTAGTACTTTTGTAAGCTGCCACTTGACCCACATCTCTACGTGTCTTCTATAACTGAAAGAGTTCCCTACCCGACTAGCTAACAACCGCTACAAACAAAAAACAACACTAAAACTAACAGCATAACGTCCAAACTTCTCCACAGGCGACCGGCTCAAAGGCTACTCCCCACGCAATTTAACACTTTGTTTTTCCTTCAAACACGGCAGAATATTCAATGTCGACGGAAAATGAGTTGGATATACCGCCTAAGCAATATGATACTCACTGCTTAACGTAATAAGATTCACATTCAAAAACAGGGTCAGTCTCGTATTGAATTTTTTATACTGTTTCAGCCTACACTAGCTGCAATAATACATGTAATTTTAGCTATTCGCGACCTCTATTCACAAACAAGTTTTTGGGAATACTATGTTATGTATGATATGATAAATGTGGATAGACGTACTGTGTAAAAGTTATGTATTTATCTGCCACATTATAATGTTGTATTCATAATTTTTCCCTCCAATTGTTGTAAATATAACCATATAGTGTATAAATATGTAACTAAAGTTTTCCCATATTTCCTAAACGAAATTAGGTAAGTTTAGTTTAGGCAAGAAATGTAGGTGCATAAGTGTACGCGCTACACAGATATATTAATTAACAGACTAGCTTTTGCATGTGGCTTCGTCCGCGAGTAGTGATACCTGGTAGGTATATAACCCTTTGTTTGACCACTAAGTAGTTTCAATTAAGATTCTGGATCGCTTCAATTCTGCCATATTGTGTTTAAAATGTGTGTTTACTTTACGTTTCTTCAATAATTCTAATTTTAGTATTTTAAGCAAATAACTTGTTTTAAGATGATTAATCAGTTCGCGCTTTTCAAAAGTAGAGCGTTTTTCCACGGACCACCGTACGACACGATTTCAGTCACCATATGCAAGATACGTAGCCTGTCATATTTAGATTTTCCTACGAGATCCTTCTGATAATAATGATAATTCCAGCAATGAAATGGCAGTCACGGTGTTTCATTGTTCACATTTAAGCCGTGAGGAAAATCAACAAGGAGCTTTACATATGTAGGTACTCGTTTTAAACAGTGACTTTATCGTCACCAATTGAAACAAGTTTTATAAGTGGTAGTATAATGTAAGCAGTAATAGCCTAGTGATAGCTATGTATTTATTTTACTTGGCGATACCCGTGACTTCGAGAGGAGAGATAAAGAAAGAAAGACCTGTACCCAATAGTTGGCTCGTATAATGCCATTATACGAAACATTCATTTCATTTATCGGATACCTTACGACATTTTATCGTATCGTTATTAGCACGTGGAAAAACGCCGTTACGCAGTCGGTACACAAAAGCATGGAACGCTGAAACGAAACAAAATCACGTTCAAGGGTTACTTTGGAGTAAATTTGTTGTGCGTTGATTCAGTTAAATGTTGCGAACTTTTAATTGGTTTAATAATTTGCCTTTCCTGATCTCGATGTAAGTATAAAGTGTTAACTTTTTCAATTACCGTCAACTTGACTTTCGCAACATGAACAAGATTGACGGTTACCTTTATACTCCGGTGTTTAAATTGTTATTAATTACCTAAATAAATTATAAATTTTTCAAAATCTGTTAAACACGTATTTCTTTTTTTTTTTATTCGAAAGCCCAAATACAAAGTGGATATAACTTGAGAAATGACGGAATTTCATACAAACTTTCACCCCCTATTTAACCCTCTTGGGGCTGGAATTTTCGAAAATCCTTTCTTAGCGGATGCCTACGTCCTAATAGCTATCTGTGAGCCAAACAGCCCGATCGGTCCAGTAGTTACAGCCGTGCATTGATAGATCAGTCAGTCAGCCTTTTATAGATTTAAGGTAAATAAAGATTATGCATGACTGATACTTTATGTGTACCTAAAAGTTTAGATATTTTAATAATTGGTGCCGTACCGTATAATACAGTTAGACTTATAAGCGGCGATATAGGTCAGTGTAGCTCTCTCAACGTGAATTAAACCCCAATTAGTTGGGGTCGGCTCTCCCGTGATTTATGCCTGTTTTTACGGTAGCAGCAACTAGCCCAGTGTTATCTACCCACCTACAGACCTATTATAATTTCGTTACTATTAGTTTTGTGTGTGACCTCACCCGAATGTTGTATAAACATTTTCAACTTGTTACAAAGTTTAGCAATCTAATGACTTATCTAACTCGCCTTAATAAAAGTTTTTACTTTACAAAAGCGCGTGTTTTTTTAAGTCAATATCGAAATTCTATATTCAAAGGTTGCCCTGTACTCTTTTTAACCGACTTCAAAAAAGGAGGTTACCAATTCGACAGATATGATAATCACCAATCAAATACCTATAGGTACAAAATTTTATAGATGTTTATGTATGTATTTATCTTTCTCAACGAATTATGATCATTCTTTTTTTATTTGCTTATATTTACTTCAACTTAAGGAACAGTAAAGATTTCATTAAAATCGGTTCAGCAGTTCTTATGATATGGACACTTTTCCCTTTTCAATTATTCTTTATTTCGGTATATTCGGTATATTTGAAGTCGGGTTAATTTTTCTTACTATCGCTTGTGATCCAGGAACAAACATCTACCATCCATCCATCCATACATCCAAACTTTCTCATTTATAATATTACTAGATGATAATAGGATTTTAGCCACTCACTAAACGTATCGAGGGTTCGAAAACAATGAAAATAAACTAAAGGCGCGCGTACATCATTTACAGCGTGCCGTTTGCAGAGCGTTATGCTTTTAGTTAATTCCAAGCAAACGAGTGAGCAAACAATATCAGCGGCTGACAGTTTAATTTCGCGAATGAATCGCTCTGTTTGAGCATCGCCGTCGACGCCGATCGGTCAGCGCGGGTTAATGGACCGGTGACGTTTAACCAAATTATACGCGGGGCTTAATGCCGGAGCTTTTGTTGGGGGATTTTCTACACCGAACGTTGCCTTTTTAGTTATTTTAAACTGAACTATGTAGGTATATTTTATAACTAAGCGTCAATAGCTCAACGTAACGGTCGGATCATGCGTCATGCTCTTGAACGGGTGCCGCCAACGGGAATGGGTCTGCTTTCTGTCTACTCATCTTAACATGCATTGGATTGTATTTATTTGTATTTGTATTGTATTGGACTTAGGAAAATTAATCGTGGAAGCACTGTATACATAGCATAGTTTCATTGAAAAGAGCAACCGCCGAGTTTCTTGCTAGCTCTTCTCGGCAGGAAAGGCATTCCGAACCAGTGGTAGATTCATTGACGATTCAAAAGTGCTTGTAAAAGTTTATTTGAATTAAAAATATTTCTATTTCTGTTAAAGGTGTGGACTGAAAATTGAAAGGTCGCAGGTTCGAGCCCCACCCGTTGCACTAACACCACCTAACTTAGTTGAGGTAGCCAGTAAAAGTTAGTCAAAACGGGCTTAAGTCTTTAAATATATCAGCTAAGAACTAACCAACACACATACCTTTGAATTTATAATAGTAGTAGAGATACAATTTAATATTATAATTTGATATATCCTTTGCCCACAGCATTTTAATCTGTAGATTTGTACTATTGCTATCTTGCAAGGATCTTCTATTGCTTGTATTAAATATATACAAATAAATAAAATTGAAGTGTATGTTTGTAATATCAAAAGAACAGCTTTTAACTAACTGCATACGAAAGTAAATACAGTACTTATAACAAGAAAACAATTTTTAAAATTTTTGTCTGTCTATCTGTTTGTTGCCGCTAATCTCGGGAACGGCTGGACCGATTTTGACGGGACTTTCATTGGTAGATAGCTGATATTATCGGGCAAAATATATGCTACTTTTTTAAGCGACTTTCAAAAAAAGAGGAGGAGTAATGTTTTTCTACCTTTGCATGTCAATATCTCCGTGATTTCTTAACCGATTTGCGTGAATCTTTTTTTAATTGAAACAAAAACTTTTAATTGAAACAAAAGCGAGATGGTCCCATAAAAACTTCGGGTTCCAACTCTTCAATCCTGATGCTGCAGGGGTACTGCTCCCCAAAACTGTGGAGATTTAGGAACTCTTGATTATGAATAGTTATGGTAGGGACCAAGTAAAGACTACATCGTTAAGTTCCAGGTCCCAACTCCTCAACCCTGATGCTGAATGGGTTCTGCCAACCTAAACTATGGTGATTTAGGAACGCGGACGAAGTCGCGGGCGTCCGCTAGTTTAAACTAAAAGTGCATTAAAACAGTGATATGTTCACTATGTTTGTTTGAAGAAAACAGCAAACAACAGTCAACAACGCGACTTAACGAACCGTCCCCGTTATATATGAAACATGTCAAAGCTTATTAAACTCTATATGATAGCGGTAGCGTAGCACTGTAATATACGACTGCTTGACAAAACACACTCCTCTGTTTTGTTGCATTTGTGGAAGAGCCTTTACACATTTGGAGCGATTATTTGATCGAATTCTTTTTGTTTTATTTATTTATTTATAGTCACAATAAATTTTTACAAGTTTTACAGCTTGGTGTAAACATAAACTCATTCGAGTTTTTCTGTACACCATCGTCGACTAGGGGTTAGCTTGTTAGGGGTACTAACAAGCTAGAGTAGGTATAGTTCTTTCATTTTACGAGGTAGGTACGTATAGTTCTTTCACTACACGAAAGCTCGTGGCTCATGGTTGTTCTCACCTAGGCTCCTGACAGGCACGCACACTTACGCAATGTGCATGTACATTGTACACGACGTAACCACAAGTAAAGCGCCTGTAGCTTCGTAAGATAAACGTACTATAAAATAATGTCATTATTTTATTAAGTACTAGCCGATGCGAGCGACATCGTTAGCGTGGATTAAGTTTTTGAAAATCCCGCGGGATCTCTGATTTTCCGGGATAAGAGTAGCCTATGTCACTCTCCCGGTCCTCAACTATACCCATGCAAAAAATTACGCTTTGTTGCAGCGTGATTGAAGGATAACCCAACAAACAAACACACTTTTGCATTTATAATATTATTAAGAGAAAAGATGCAAAATAATATTTTTGCTGTAATAGTTGTGTTTTTTTAATAAAATCAATCTTTCAATACACAACCTCAACAGCTGTAGTACTAGAAAACAACTTTTCTTACAAATCCCCATATTTACTACGAAAATACTTATAGTTTATAGTTAGTATTAATGTGGTCGTGCTGGCTTAAAGGAAATTTTGAAGTCTTCAAAGATCTACAAGTCTTTAAAAACTTCAAATAATGTATGTATTTGGGTCTTAAAACTGTTTAGTTTAGTTAGCTCTCATCGCTACGTTTTTATGTCCAGTGTGTGAACGACTTAATATCTGCAGTTTTTATACCTTCAATTAGGTAATGGCTCTGTTTGTGTCATAGTCTTATTTGTTGCGACTGTGACATTAAACGTGCGGAATACGAGTATAATGGGGAAGCGCCATGTGGCAGCGCACTAATGATTGTTATAATATTTACCTACTTGATATTTTTTTAAACTATGGAAGACGAAGCAAACCTCGTAAGTAGCTCTATAATACTACCTAATCTCTAATTCAGTATGTGTTATAATTGGATCACTACATACGCCTTTATATAAAATGTATGCCGTTCATAAATTATTCAAACTGTTAGGGTACATTTTAAATGAATTAATAACGTATTCCATCATTTTGTCAAGAGTTGGAATTAGCCGGGCGGAGCGGAAACCCGAAAGCTTGTTTTGCCGGAAAATTGCCGCAAACATACTAACCTGTAGGCCTTTTCCATATCTAAGTGTCTGTATGAAGTAAATTATAGACTACGAAAAGTTAAAAAAAAAACAATCAACGCCTAGTAACCACTAAACCAAAGAGGCAGTTCCAAAAATATACTAGTACCTGTCCCTCAAACCACCACCCATCGAGCGATGTCAGTAACCCTAAGTCGCTTCCTGATCCGAACATTAGGAACTCTTTCTACGAGCGACAGGCCTACCATCACTCAGTCCATCACCTTCTATGCAATTTGGAACTGCTTCACTATTCTTTTCATGAGGAACCACGCCTTTGTACTACACGTCATACAGGCCAGTTTCTAAGCTGTCACGTTTAAATTTCTCCTACTGGGTTTAGGAATAGTATGTTTTATAAAATTACTAGCTGTGCCCGCGACTTCGTTCGCGTGGAATAGTGACTTTTCGGGCAGCATATTTTGAATTACATATACCGTCGACGCTCAGGCGCGAGGCGTGTAGTACGTACTCTGTACGTTAAAAATGTTTGCCGTGAGTCTTTAAATTGACATAACTTTTTTATTTATTAACCGATTGACATGAAATAAACACTAAATGTTAAGTGAAGCTTACTACAATATATTAGTGAAAACCGCATCTAAATCGAATACGCCGTTTCTGATATTAGCGTGCACAAACACACAGACAAACAGACAAACAGACAAAAAAAATTAATTACAATTTCGGGTTCGGCATCGATATAATAACAACCCCTGCTACTTTATTTTTTATGTTTCCATTGTACAGACACCACTTTTCTACAATTTTATTATATGTATAGATAGATTACCCTTCTTCTGGTGCAATCGGGTAATAAGAGCAGAATGTTCCAGAAAATCGTCTTTCGATAAATGTAAGTACTGTTTAGTTTGCATTTTACGTTTTCCCCAAACATAAACAACGCACTATCTTCACGGTACATAACGCGGGTCATTTTTACGTGCCCTGCCCCGCCGTATATTAGCGTCGCGTCGCTGGTGGGCACAGATAGTTGCCGTTTCTCTATTCACTGAACACGTTACACTTACTAAACTTACGTCTTTCCTAAACAGCATAACTATGAATGTGGATATAGTATCAACGCACTCGGTGAATCTATACAGATCCACATGCTTGTCAGTTTTAGTGGGTTTGGTGAAAATCATATTGTATCTGCTCATTACCCTCATTTTAGTGTATGATAAAATGCTACCTCTAAGCCAAGCCGTGAAAAGTCAGAGAGAGATAAAGGTGTGTTAATGTTTATCAATACTCCATTTTCGGTATTATATGTTGTCATATTGTTTTTTTTTTATTAATTTATTCATTTTCATAGTTCATACACTGTCCTTACAATCTAATCGTAATCGTATCTACTACGCTAAATGTTATACCTAACACCAGTTATATTATGAAATGATATAGATAAAGCTAGATGTAAAGTTGAAAAGCGCCATCTAGTTCATAATTTAATTATGACGATTATACTATTTATTATATCAATTCATAAAACTCCAGAGGTTGATAATACTTTTTGTTATTATAGGTTGTGTACCACTAGATATATTTTGTCCAATTTTGGTGAAGATCTATTATATATTGTCGGAGATAGAGGACATAACTTCTCGCGGATAGTAGCAAGGCACTCTAAACTTTTTCCACGCGGACTAAGTCGCGGGAATCAGCTAGTGTATAAAATATTTCCCTGACAGGTATACTGATTTATATAGTTATTATAGCTACATACCGGTTTTATAATTAATGTTTTAAATGCGTGTATTTCGGTAGTGTACCCTGACGTTCATTTTTCAGTTGACGAAAAGTGAAAATAATTTTTTTTCGCCGCGTTCACAAGTTGCGAACTCACGTCGGGACATTATGACTAATGACTGACTTTCATGCTTATTCAGAAATACAAAGCTGAGTTTTATTCGCGGCACAAATAAAAAGGTTAAATGATATAGATGTTGTTGTATGCGTAAAATGAATTTATAAGTAGAATGTAGAAGGTCGAATAAAATAATAATAATATGGATATTTATTCTTTTTAATTGTCACCCGACTACGGCAAAGCAGAAAGGAAGATTTATGATTTTAGCAGACTATGGATGTTTGTATGTGTGTATGTATGTATATGTGTATATATGTATGGGTGTATTTATGGAGGTAATAGAAAGATACACGTTGAGATCTTGTCCACATAAAAATCTCTCCAAGAAACCTAGGTCCAACTGTGGGCAGTTGGACATCAATAGGTTAAGACGAATACGATGTGTAATCAATAGCTAGTAACAATGAGTAAAGTGGATAAATGCATCCTTTTAAGAACGTTTTCGAACGTTTTCGTTATGTAACAAAACACACTTTGTTAAACATCTAAGAATTGAACGCGCCCTTTAATGTAGCCTAGGAATAGCTATGAAACGTAATTTATCTTAAGACCTGCCCAAAAGTATTAAGAATACCGTCTTCATCCCATCAGGGGTAAAAATGATTAAATAGGGGAAGGTTAATTTTAAGAACAGGTAAAAAATTTGTCACCTTTTGAATTTACATATTTTTCTATGAAATATCGTCAACTGCTGACGGTAGATTATTTTCTAGGCCGAGCACGTCCCTTTGGACCGTACTTCAGATGGATTATGTTGCCTTTGTCGTAAATTTTACAGCCCCAAAAATTAGGCGCCCTGAGCTGCCTTATGTCAAGCATTCCTGGTGGCAAATTGTTTTATCACTCTAGTGGCCGGGTAATAACTGAAAATATGGTTCTCATATGCAATTCTGTTAATGTCACATTAAAATGCTATGCGGAATCGCCACTTTGGGTGGACCGATGTCATCAGTGGAGTCGCGGGAGCATCGTCAACTCCAAGATTGGGAGCTGAAACTTGACCGAAATACCCAATCGCCTTTTTTGTCCAACATGGAACTCGAACATAGTCTGCAGCTGAATAACCTCAGCACTAAACCAAAAAGACAGCAATATCATAAACAATCTAAGTCAAGCACAGCCATAATAAAGGAGCAAGCTCTTGAGAAATATCAGGAAAAGTAGAGCGAAGATGAAAATAATAGCGTAATTTATTTGTAATCAATTTTGTTGCCACTTAATAATGTAGTAAATTAAAGATTTAATATTACGAGGAGCCAGCACAGCGAACTGAACGCTACTGTAGTTCGCTAAGTGGTTTGTTCAAAGTTAAGAGATTGTAGCGTTTAACTTTCTTTGAAAATCTTAATATGTGAGTGAGCCGTTTTGATAATTTGATAAGAACTTGAATTATCTTTGTCGACCTTAATGCTGATTGCACATTACAGATGAATTGAAATTTTGAATTAAGTCAAAAAAATCGATATCTTTACGGAAATTCCTTGTACCTAAATATTAGAACTCAGCGACTGCCTATCATAAATGTGATATTGTATTAAAAACCATACTAAAAATATTTACAACGTGCCTAATCAGTGTCATCAGGCAGGGCATGGTATACTATTAATCAGCCTTATTTGCATCGTAATATAAACTCAAGTAGCAATGTGATAGACCAGAGATTTTATTCTTATCCTACAATTCTATCGGTAATTTTACGTATAATTGAAAAATAAACCGTTAAAAAGCATAAACTAGGTCTTAAAATACCAATAACATTTTATTTTTATCAGAGGTTTTTGTCGAGCAAATTGCTCGTCTTAAATCGTGGACGTACGTGCTTTTGGTAAACATTGAACGTCTAGACGCGACTATATTCGATTGCTGAAAGATTTATAGTCAATTCATTTCAGTACAATTTATTACATCGAGTCGATCTTTGTAATAAGAAATCTTAGCAGTATTTACCGCTACTCGCCTATTACTTAATGCCTCCCGAAAATGTAACATTGCTATGTGATTTATGGCTCGCTACGCCACAGTAACTTATTACCAGCGTTTATGCTGAGGGAATACGTTAAAAGATATATGCGGTTTTGGATACATCATAATAATGTTGCAAACTAAAATGCACGTATAAAGTTGCTTAAAATATCAAGTCCGTGTTTGTGTTTTGATTTAAATACAAATTATTAGAAAATTATTTTATTTGATACATGTTGATTCTACACACCGACTTGAAAAACTCCTTCTATTTTCATTATCTAGAACTTCACTATCGCCAAGTTTAACCGACAAATACATTTTTTCCTCACTCACAGTAGTAGTCTTCTTTAGAAGCCTCTCTATTATATTAGAAGAAGTTCATAAAAGATTCCCTTGTACGAAATGGTATCTCCAATTTCTAACATTAAAGGAAACTCCACGAATGTAACCTTTTATCATAGTTCCATAGTTGCTAAAAACATTTATTATTATTGAATGTAAGCCCTATGTATGCGAAAGGTCCGAACGAGGCATTTTTGTTTACATATTTAAAGATATCCCGGCTTACTTATTCAGTGTAATAAAAAGAGAATATTGGAGTGGAGATTTGGAATGAGCCCCTTGGTAGAAATTTCAATATATTTATTCAATTTTCTGAACAATTGACCCTGTCAAACCGAAGCGGGATGGCGCTTTTGTAAGCTCTAAAAATAATAACATTCTTTGCTGTATGGTCGGAACATTACATTTATGGCTACAGTTTTATTGACTTCAAAACTTTTATTGCCAGTGTCTGTCGTTACATTCAGTTTTACTACATCGGTTTCGTGCGTAGTAAATAAGGTATTATGCATTATACTGAATTTTATTAATATCTATTTGTTTGTTTCAGGTATGTGACTACTGATTCAGCGCAAAATAGTGATCGAAGCCAAAAGAATACAGTTTAAATCATCAAATTCATACATGTTTATTTATTATAATTATACATAGTTTTAAAAAAAGTCTATTTAATATACTCAACATTGTTAAAATAAGTTATTAACTATAATAATAAGTTATTAACTAACATAAAAATGCCGTAAAAATAAAAATGATATCAAAATTAACCGTCTAATTTCATTCTCCGCTTTCTTCCTTGACCTCAGCTTGACCTTCCGGCTCTTGTGGTTCTTCTTTAACCTCAGGTTCTTGTTTAACCTCAGGTTCTTCTTTAACTTCTTCCTTTGCTTCAACTTCTTGCTTTGCTTCAACTTCTTCTCCTGGTTCCGCTGTAGCTTCAGGAGCAGGTTCAGCAGGTGCTTCTGCATCTTCTGGTTTTTCGTCGCCAGCTTCAGTCGTAGCTGGTGTCACTGTTGCTGCACTTACTTTACTCTGAAGTTCCTTAGGTGGTTCAGGTGTTGCGACTGGTGCTGTTTCTATTGGAGCTTCATCTGCTGCTGGTGGAGGAGGTGCGCTCTTCATTTGAATTTGAGATTTTGTTCCTTCTTTCTTTGCTTCAGGCTTTGCTTTCTTTGCCTTACGTTCCAAAGGCAAATATAACTTATAATCCTGAGGCAACTCTTCTTCAGTGTAGAGTCGCTCACTAAAATAAATTCTACGAAGTCGAGCATTTGCATGCACTTGAACTCGAAGTGTTTCTATAAATTGTGTGCCGTATGCACGTCTAGTAAAATCTGCCAAATTGAATTGTATTTGATTCCATCCACTGGATAATCCAATTGGCATGGTTGTGCAAAAGGGTTTGATTTTCGTTGTCGACTGAAAGTTTGAAATCCTGAATCTTCTTCTCATATTTTTGTCGTCTAATATTGTTATTTCAAACGAAAAATACCTTTTTAAGTTTTTCACGATCATTACGAGAAACGGTAGTCTTATTCCAAGTACCTGATTTCTTTTCGGGCAAACTATATAAGTTGTAGCCACATTTGAGCTTACAATTTCGAGAACTATGGAATTTACCTCATTATCTGTTAATCGTTTTATATGCCCATTTTGTACTTCCATGTCCCATATTGCTAAGGGATTCGAGCCACAACTGTAAAATATTGATAGTAATCCGCTTTGATATGTATTTTTAAACATTGTTTTGATTCTTATAATATTTTGGTGTCGTTATGTGACAGTATCAGTATAAATTATTAGTCATAAGCGTCATCGGGTGACGGATAAATATTTTTTAAATCCTAGTAATGCTGTCTAAGGAGTATTATGTTTAACCAAGAGAATGTAATCACTCCGTTTTATATGTTAATATTATGTTTAATATTTATTTAAAAAAATCATACAAAATTACTATACATCTGACATTAGCCTATTAAAATAATGAATACTTGCACACTTGTGAATATGAATTGAATATCGTTATCCTTATAATTCTAATAATATTTAATTCACTGAGCATTTAACCAACGCTCTAATGTTTTATATTTTGGTTTTCAAGTTGCCTACAAAAAATCATAAAAACTACATACAATTAAAAAAACTTCCACGTAAAAATCTTTAATTTACTAGCTAATAAATAAAGGTTAATAGTAGATACGAGTATTATCTTATTTTTTTATGGTGAACTTACAATAAGTCCTAAAAATCTATATGAAAATAAGAAGAAATAGGAAGAATATAACATCAGGATACTGAGTTACATAAATTAGTAATAAGGATTCGCCATGATTCAAGTGTTTATGATGCAGGTTCTTCTGTAGCACCCGATTCTGCAGTAACTGTTTGCGCATTCTCTGATTCTTTTTGAGCTATTTCTGCAGCATCAATTTCTGTTGGAGCTATTTCTGCAGCGACTGCTTCTGTTTCTGCAGTGGCTGCTTCTGTTTCTGCAGCGGCTGCTTCTGTTTCTGCAGCGGCTGCTTCTGTTTCTGCTGCCGATGTTTCTTCTGCAGCATCTGTTTCTGTAACAGGTTCTTCCACTTTTTCTTGTACCTCAGTTTCATCTTCTGGAAATTTATCCCCTTCAATTTGTAATTTTTCAGTTTCTACTTCGGTTTTCGATTCCTTTTTAGACTCTTTAGATGGTTGTTTCTTCAAAGAATGAATAGATGTTTTAGACGATTTCATGTGGGATGTTTCATCGGGCTGAATAGCTTGTTCAAGTAATTTTTGAGATGTAGTCGGTTGTATATTTTCTTTATCTAGAGCTGTTGCTTGAATCGCTTTCTTATTTTTTGCAGCTTGAGACGAAAGTGGAAAAAATAATTTGTACTCGGCCGGTAGTTTATCTTCAGGTAAAAGTCGTTCCGTAAAGTATATTCTTCTAAGTCGAATGTTTGCATTCACTTTTAGTTTCTGAACCTCAACAAACTGTTTTTTGTACGCGCGACGCGTAAATTCAGCCAAATTAAATTGGATTTGGTTCCATCCATCCGACAGTCCTATAGGCATAACAGTGCAAAGGGGTAATATTTGTGTGCTGCTTTGGAAATTTGATACCCGAAATCGTCTTCGAGTACCAGTTTCATCGAGTATGGTAACTTCGAACGAAAAGTATTTCTTCATATTCTTCACAATCATAACCAGAAATGGCATAGTGATGCCCAATATTTTGTTGTCCTTCGGGCAAGTTATGTACGTTGTACTTACGTTAGTTCCGCCTATTTCTAAAACCATGGACTTGATATCTTGATCCAAAAACCTTGTAACATAGCCATCTTTGATATGAACGTCCCATATACCTAAAGGTTTTGAGCCCACACTAAAAAACACCGTGAGCATCCCACGTTGAAAAGAATTTCTGTACATTTTCTTTAATTATTATTCTTATTAATATTAAATAATTTTATTTTTTCTCACTTTGCTTTTCAATGTTCTTCTATCATTATATGACAGACATTTGGCATATTTTGAAATTGAAAGAATATGGTGATAGAAAAGTAAAATATAAACCAAAGAGGTTTCCCAGTGCTTTAAATATCATTCTTGGAATTTACAGTAGAATTCCTAGCGATATTTAAGAAAAAAAAGTACGTAAACTAAACCCAAGATATTTTACACATCGCGATCAGAAAAGAATTCGCGTATTAAAATTTTAATAAGTAGATTACGGTGTACAATAAAACTTACATCAGTCCAAGAAAGAGCTCCCTCCAGATAACGTAAGCATAATAATGAGTGTCAATAAACTCTAAAGGAAAAGTAAAGTGGGCGAGAGTATAAGAGATTGCTTCTTAGTTTCTTAGCGATAAGGCCGCATCCTGTTCTGGGTTTGGCATTTCAAAAGGCTATGCCTGAAAATCAGTAAAGTAGGCTTTTCAGCTTTAACACGCATGTTTTGTTTTTTTAATGTAATACTTATCCAATATTTATGTCATAGATTGTGTTACTCAAATTTTGTATATATTTTTTTTATCTTTTTATTTATGTGTGCTGAGCTGAAGAAATGTTTATTTATTTATTTTATTTCTTTTTGTTTACTTGATAATTGTTGTATTTGCTTATATGATGTAGAAAAATATTTCATTGATTCATTCTTCTTAAATCTTGAGCCACGCGAGCGAAGCCGCGCTCTAGCCTCGCGCAAGCAAAACCACAAATAAAAGCCTGTCTGTTATACGAGTAAATATTCCTTTATTCCGTGAAAGTTTCCATTGTCGGGGTGGTAATGGGCGTCTCGTCAGGGTGCAGCCGAATATAACGAACTGGCGCCGGCGGAAATGAACGCTTACAACAAATCCCCTCTTTTATCATTTCACTAGCTTTTGCCCGCGACTTCGTCTGCATGGAGTTAAGTTTTTAAAAATCCCGAGCTAACTCTCTGTTTTTCCTGGATAAAGTCTATATCCAAGTTCTCAACTGTACCCATGCAAAAATCACGTCGATTCGTTGCTTCGTTGCTGAAGGACAAACCAACAAACAAAGACACTTTGGAATTTTAATATAAGGATATTTAACTTTCGTCTGCTGACTAAATCAAAAAAAAATCAAAATCAAAATTTATTTATTTCATGTAGGCCAACTTGTAGCTCTTATGAAACGTCAAAAATCTACCACCGCGACCGGTTCGGAATGCAGATTCTGCTGAGAAGAGCCGGCAAGAAACTCAGCAGTTGCTCTTTTCAAAAAAAAAATTTTTTTACAATTGTTAAAAAGAACTAGGCTATGCACACAATGTTTCCACACAGAAGCTTCAAAAATGCACACCTACCGCAACCAAACACATGTTAACATGGGTAGACACAAAGCAGACCCATTCCCGTTGGCGGCACCCGTTCACGAGCATGACGCATGATCCAGCCATTGCCTCGCTCAACCATATTTGAGGGAACGTAACAACCCGCACCACACGACACCACCACAGAAATGTTCAAGTGAGCATGACATACTTAGGCTACCCATGTTAAGGCATCGAATCAAATACCAATATCAAGACACTCATTTTAAGACATAACTGAGACACAAATAAAGTGGAAACACTGTAGAACAGAATACAATAGAATCATGCCACACAGGATAGTTATTACTGTCTCATGAATGGAGCGAATTATATTCACGCTTTTTTATCATTATATAGTCTTCAATTATTGTATAATATGTTTTTTCCATGAGAGCAGATTTAGAGACAGCAGAGACTACAGAGATTTAAATTGTGTTAGGTTGGATTCATGATTATGGAATCAAATAAATATACATTTTGCATTATGTGACGCGTAATTGATCGTCGAAACGCTAAATCGCTTAGCGACATGTATTCGACATTAGTTTCGTTATTAACCACGACCAAAATGGTCTGGTACAAAACCATTCAACCAATTAAGTAACAAACTTTTCCCACCGGGAATCAAACCCGAGACCTTCAACTTGAAAACCACAACGCCCATTACTGCGCCAAAAAGGTCGTCATAATGTCATTTTCATCTGTCTTTCTTTATGATAAATAACATAATTCTCATAAAAACACACAATAGCAACGTGATTTGCACTGTCGCTGTGATTTATAATGTAACATTTTGCTACAAATTAGCTCGCACGAAACGTGACCTATATAATAATAATACAAAAGTACCCGACCCAATGTCAGACATCACATAGGTCTGGTTAGATACAGCGAATCGCAAAAAAATAAAACGAGACTGGCGGACGACATAAAAACCAACCAAAGAATAAAACTTTTAAAAGAAAAGCTGGCTTTCGCTGTGATTTATCTTCCCATTTGTCATCCTCGACACTAGAAAAATATGTCACGCAAGCCCACAACCGCCGCTCACACAGCCTGTGACGAAAATAACATTTCTTTCGGTTCGAAGTCACGACTTTTCCTCCACGCGCCCTAGAGAGGCGAGCCAAAAAACGCGAGCACAAAGTATGAAATAGTACCTTCCGCTCGAGGCTATAAGGGTGCATTGGGATCTGATATGTAGCTAATAACGATGCGACTCCTATATATATAATATATTATTTTTTGTGCAGTGTTTTTATATGTTAGGGGAACGCCTCGTTTGTTATGAAGTTATCGCGACATTTCTTCAAAACTAATGACGCAGGGAACAAACCAAATACCATTTTTTTTCTGCTACTTTACGTCGTTGCATACAGATTGAAGTTTGGTTCTTGCTTCCAATATAGACTTTCGAAAATTACTTCGAATTGTCACAAAACGCATCCCGTGTAGAAAAATACACCTTTGGTTCTTACGGATTATCTCTTGGTTTGTGATAGGCGATCACTTTAATTGGCAAAAGGTATATAATATTGTTTTGGGTTCGATTCCACTTGAAATTTCAAACAAGTTTAGCGGCGGTGGATCGATTCTATCCCATTGTCCGTGAATCGGACCCGGATGGAGCAGAAATTAACTCGCTAAGCCGAAACCCACTCAAAACTTTTCTGAATAGACCCATCTAGCCTACTCAGTTGTACAATAATGGCATAGCAATAAAACTATAGAGTTTTAGATTAAATTACAAAGCTAATACATTATATGGAGTTTACAAAATACGAAACAAGTAGAATAGAATAGAAGAATCTTTATTGGTAGTAATACTCACAAAAATGTACAAAATAAATAAAAAAAAAACACAGCTATTAGATTAGGTATTAGATATAATTACTAGCAGTGCAACGCTACCAAAAGGTAAGTCACTCAGCTTGTGTTGGGGCTAGCAAGTAATGTAAAGATTTAAAAATGGAGAAAATAATTATTAATAATAATTAATAATTTAATAATGGAGAAAATTTTGCAGAATTTTGTCATTTTTTAAATGCTGTGACTAGCACCACACTTTAAACTATTTGAATACTAAAAATTTCATATATGCATCATAATAAAATGGTAATGGAATTATTTCCAAAAATTTTCTAGGTTTGCGAACCGCCCAAAAATCCTCAACAAAACTCACCCGAGTATTCTTTTTCATTAACACCATCACAAAGTCATTATCATTAAGCCCAAAAAATATATCAGAAGTTATATTTTTCTTGGACGTTTTCCTAATTTAGCACTTCACTGACTTCGCAAGGTCACAACGCTGTACTCGGTATTGTCGCATTATGGACCGGCCGAACTTGGCTCCATGACATTATCGTGCATAAATTTTGTCTATAACCTACCCTACAACCTATGGCCATGACATCTATCCAAAATTCAAGCGATGAATTCATGATGAAGCCACATATTAATTACTAGATGATGCCCGCGACTTCGTTCGCGTGGATTAAGATTCCAAACAGCCAAATCCGTCCTGCAGTTTTTGCCTGAAAGAGTAACAAACATACACACACACACATGCAATCTTTTGCTCGTAAATTATATTATTATTAGTGTATAATGTATTCTGAGTCTAATATTTGGTTGTCGTGCCAATGTGGCTGGTCCATAACTAGACGATGCGACTTCGTCCGCGCGGATTAAGGTTTTTAATTAAGTTTACGCGATAAAATGAAGCCTATTATTATACCTATGTTAATTCTGGGTAAGAGCTATTGCGGAGATCTATAGAGCGTGCTTTGACTCGGCTCAGACTCAAGACAGAAATAAAACGAGACAGATTTATGTCGGAGCATATTTCTGTCTCGTTTTAACTCTTATCTTCAGCCAAATCTATTCATTCGTTGTTGTGTGAAGGAGTAAGAAACATCCATCTATCCTCACAAACTTTCGCATTTATAATATTAGTAGGAATTACGGATGTTCAGTACCAACTAGATAGACTAGATAGATCGCCGCACCCGCCAAATAGGTAATCAGTCGCTAACGCAGGCGAAAATGCTCAGTCTACAGCACCGACGCAATGTTGCCCATCTATCGGTCTTCTATCGGATATACCTACTTTGGAGAGTGCGCTCAGGAACTTCATAATCTAGTTCTTCACCTTTTTATCACAAAACTGCGAGAAGTCATGAGCGTTGACATCTTTATGTGGTAGAAATCCAACCTACTCGAACGAAACGCTTTAATTCAACGTTTCTGATAAGAACCGCTAAGTTGTGGAACACTCTTCCAGCATCCGTGTTTCCTGCCACTTATAATTTGATTACCTTCAAGGCAAGAGTGAATAGGCACTTTCTAGGCAAGCGCGCTCCAACCTAGACCTCAGTGCTATCCTGTATTGTTTGTCGTTAAGCGCAAGCCTATTTCGAATTAAAAAAAAAACTAGAAATGTTAGGAAGTAGAAAAACGACGTTTCAGATGTGCCGTCTATATTTACAAAGCTCATTGCTTGGCGCAACGAAGCGTGGTCTGCATAATGTATCGAACGGTGCGCGATTCTTGCAAAGCTTTGTCTGCGTTATTTACAGCCAGCCCGTGTATTCACGCGAAAATTGGATTTGGAAAATAAGACACTGTATAAATAATCTTTATCTAAAACAATATCTCAACGGTGCCGTTTGAAGTTGAATTGCGTCCTACCGTTTTCGTTTGGCCGTATTATGACTTCATCCTCGATACGATAGATTTGAATGGATATTCTTTTTTATTTTATTCTATACTTCAGTTTAATTAAAAATTAAATGAAGAAATAATGATATAAAAAGCTATTATCATTGAATTATTGAAATAAAATATTAAACAAGCGCTGTTAATGTTAATTTTTTTTACAAAAGTGGAATAATTTTTTTATTTAGGGCTGGTTTAACAACATAAAATAGGTATTTTCCGAGCGTAAATTTTATATTTTTGCAGATTTTAAATGCAAAAACTGTAGGAATGCCCAATTTATTACTCAGTTAAACGTCACTCTATGTTGGTAAAATCGGTACCAGTACCACCAAAAGTTACCACCTAACTAACTTTTTGAAGTAGTAGTAGAAGTAGCACTACCAAAACTTAGGAGATCCTGGTTTAATAGTGAACATCCATAGATTAACTACGAGATTCAATATGCCAACCAACGTAGTTAAAACGAAAATTACTTTAGTTTTAAAATCTTTGATGAAAACGCGGAACGCTTAAATCGGGTCTTGCGGCCCGAAAATAATGGAAGTCGTTCCAGCGCCGGGCGAGGACAATGTATCGAAATTAATATCCGGGGCCTGAAAGCCAGCGGACTATTTGTCCACCCGGAATGTAGATAATTAAAAGGACCGGCTACGTCGTCCGTCGAGCTGAAAATATTTGTTGTAAGACGCACTATATACTCGTAGCAACGGAGATTGATGTACTAATAAATAAAATTGCTGCCATTCGTACTTAATAGGAAAAGTTTCCTTTTTTTTGAAAGCTCTCTACAATGTACCAAATGGATCCACCGAAAGATTTCTGAGCCTCGAGCAAAGCTTTAAAACTTCGAGTATAATACTAACCTTTTTATACTTAGTATATACAATACTCCAGAAAGTATCTGCGCCTCTAGCTAGACGTTTAAAGAGCTCTGGTTGGTCTGGAAATATGTCAGAACCTTCAGGGAGTTGTAATGCCCACCTAAACACTCCATCATCACGTTGTTAAAAGAACAAGTTGTAAACAAAATGATTTATTTCATGTAGGCCTATTTGTGACTCTTATGACAAAGTCTGCCATTGGTTTAGAAAAGACAAAAAGTTACAGTATATATGTAACTATAACAATGTAACAAATTATAATACTACACTGTCTTGAGGGTAGTTGAAAGTGTCATACTATCTTTACTTATATGAATGCAAAAGTGTGTTTGTTTGGTTTTGGTTTGTTCTTCAATCTCGCAGCAACGGTCCAACAGATTACAAATTACAAATGTGTTTATATATAACATACGAGTATACGTTTATGATCAGTTCAAATTAATCTTTTTAACGGCTGAAACCAATTTTGGCGGGATACAGACAGTGAGAAAATGAAGAATATTATAGGATGTGAAATAAGTCTATGGATATAGGCAATTTTTTATCATTGAAGTTTTCTTACAAGATTTTTACATAAACCTATATCCATGCGGACAAAGTTACTAGCAACAGTTAGTAGAAAATATAAAGGCTACTTTTTATCAACCGCTAGTCTACTAAATACAGATTGTCGTTTAGGAGAACACTGTTCGTGCCCGTTCGCGCTGAATAAATTGTTATAAGCACCATGTCCTTCCTATGAGAACGATGTTTCGGTATTATGATGGAAAATGCGAAATAAGTCGGCCAATTTGCTCCTATAGGATCGATAACGCTTAAAGTACATCGACGTGGTATAATAACAATTTATGAGCTGTAATATCCCTTTTGGGGCTAAACTTGCCCAAAATGAAGATAATGTGGTCTAAGAGTCCATGTTTAGATTTTTGGGCCATTTTTTATGAAATACTTATTTTTCATTGAGTCCAGTTTTTTTATTATATGCGGTAACAATCAGAGGCGGCTCTAGCCCATGTAGCGCCCGTGTGCAATCAATATCTTGGCGCCCTCTAATAGACGCGCGGCCAAAATGGAATACTTACAATATAAGAATACCGTTTGACTTATAGTTATATTTTCACCAGTGAAAGGAAATCTAGGTGCAAAAAATGGTGCAATTTTAAATGATGTCGGGAGCAAGCAAGCGCGGCTCGGCGCGGCGCCCCCTACAACCCTGCGCCCGTATGCGTTGCACACCCTGCACCACAGGTAAAGCCGGCACTGGTGACAATATAGCCATTGACTGCAATCCCATCTGTTGATAATGACCATGCAGTCTAGGATGGTAGTGGGCCAATTGGCTAATCGGTTTGTACACGCATCACATATCGGTTGGTCGTATCGTACATGAACGCTGAATTGTTCTTCGGCACGATTTTTAGTACCTATAAAATACCTAACTTTAATTCCCTATTTTCCAAATTCTGAAAAGTTTAGTAGCTGTAGTTTTAAAATGGTTTAGTTCATTTAGATATTAGCAAGTATGTTTTCTTATCATAATAATTATTGCAACACCTCATTTTTAAAATGGTTTAGTTCATTTAGATATTAGCAAGTATGTTTTCTTATCATAATAATTATTGCAACACCTCATTTTTAAAATGGTTTAGTTCATTTAGATATTAGCAAGTATGTTTTCTTATCATAATAATTATTGCAACACCTCATTTTTAAAATGTTAAGTTTCTTCTGTGTAATCCCTGTTTTGTGTAAAATAAAGTGTATTATAATAATAATAAGTTAATTACAGATTTAAGTATTAAGGATAGACGTTTTCTGGGCTAGTTTATATACATATAAATTACAAAGATGTTGTTTTTCAGTATTAAAAGGCAAATAGATTAAAACTGAAAAACTAGTACCTAATCAATGTTCTAATATCCAATCTCTAAAATTTAAAATGATAAAATTATCTTGAGAAAGCTTCGATAAGCTATCCGATATCCATCGTTCTCGAAATAAAGCAAATTTGAATTTGCTGTATACTTGCCAAAAGTATGCTAAAAAGTTTATTGAATCATAAATTTGGCCCAAGCGATAGCTATTCTAACTTATAACGTTAACCTCAAGAACATGCCAAGTTCTTGTAAGAAAGTTGAGGTTTTGTTGCCAACTTAACATTAAGATAAAAATTAGTTACGGAAAATGAAAGAATGTTCTACTTTATATTTCTTCAAGATGTGTTACGTATTAAATTTCTTAAGAAACTATATTTAAGTACGTTATATTAATCGAAAGTTTCAGGTTAAAAGGTCACTTTCCTTGTCTTTAATTATTAAGAACAAGGAAAGTGAACTGACTCACGCGGGCGAAGTCGCGGGCAAAAACTACTCTGACAATAATGAAAAGAAGCGATGGCCCAGACGCGTGTATCTTAAATTCCACATATTCATAAACAATAGACTCACAGGAAGCCTCGCGAATTCATGTCATGTCCACACTCGTTTATTTATGAGATATGGCGCTGGCATGTAACCAAGCAACACTCATATCTTTAACATAATGCAACGCGCGTCTCTGTTTAAGTTAAATTTACATGAACAACACCCAATATTAGATACAAGTAACTTTACAGTAATAATGTAATCTCACGTAAGTTAATACCAACGATATGGAGTTGGAGATACAGCCCAAATGATTAGAAACTGAAGTGGTAGGTACTGGCCAGGCTATGTCAGTAATATAATTGTTCGCGGTTAGGATAGACATATTTTGGAATAGAGACCGCGTAATGCGAAAATGTAACCGCAGTATAGGACGCCTTTCAAATCAACTAACGTTCTTGACGTAAGTCACCCTCTAGCGCATTCAAGCACGTCCCATACAAACGTAATCTCTACCGATAGACGTCCAACCAGCACAATAGTATTTTTCAATGTGAAGTAGCTACAAAGTAGGTTGGATGGAAAGATGTGCCAATTTTTTTACTTAATGTCTCTGAAATAGAAGAGTTACAACGATAAATAAATAATTAAACTTCGTTAGTGCATTGAATTCTCGGGAAATGTCCCTTATGTCAGTGGATGAGAAAGGCGCAGAACCTAGTTTTGGTTAGTTAGTTGCACGCCCTCGGAACCTTTGTCCAGCAGTGGACGTAAACAGGCTGATAAATAATTAAAAAACTAACATTAACATAGCAGAAATAACGTGCTCTTTATGTAAATTATAACCAGTAAATCAGCCTTGATCGCATAAGTTCTCACAGCAATATCGCTGGCATAAAACCAAGCTCATTTCAGTATGTTAGGTTACCTAATATATTAAAATCTGTACAAACTATATTTACCTTAAGAACACACTTGATTAAGTTGTGCAAGCATGTATATAAATACAGAGATAATGTACTTGCTACAATAAATGGGGCCTGGCACGAAACCAAGCAACTAACGCCTATATCACTGATATCTAACGTTCGCTATTCGCTCGTTCATTATTCCAGGTTCGCTTGAGTGGGCTTATATCCTAATTAAAATGCGAAAGTTTGGATGTATGGATGTACTCAATTACGCTTCAACCGATTTGGCAGAAAGGAACAGAGATAGATTATTGTCTAGAATAATACATAGGCTACTTTTTATCCCGGAAAATAAGAGAGGTCCCGCGGTTTGTGAGCATGGATGTATGGATGGATGCTTGTTACTCCTACACGCCGCAACGAATGAACCGATTTGGCTTAAATTTGGAATGAATATAGCTGATATCTAGGATTAATGCACAGGCTACATTCTATTCCGGAGAATTAAAGATTTCCCGCTGGAAACAAATAACCTTAAGGCTATGTTCAGATGGCTGAATTGCGACGCGCGTTTTCAAATCGCGCGCTTAGACATCCTAATATATACCTAGCAACCGTTCACATGCGCGCGCGTTAACGCGCGTCAGCGAGCGTCAACGCGGCGCTCAGAGAAAAAGTTTCTAGACGCAGACAATCGCGCGTTGACTCGCGCTTTGATATTAATGTAATGTCCGTTTGCTGTTCAGTTGAGCGCGCGCTTTCATCGCGATCGCATGTAATTTTAAGGTGAAATACAATATCTGATGGCGTTCGGAGCTGCTGTAATGTCCTCTTGGATGAGTTGAAGCAAATTGTCGAATGACTTTGTAGACATTCTAAAGTAATTAAAGAATTTAGGTTCATGGTCTCTTAGATTCGGATATAGTGTCGCAAAGAAACTGGGTCTATTTTTCAAAATTGGATGAACCCAATGTGTACGTTTTCTTTTTCTATATTTTTCTTTATAATATAACCACAAAATAATAGCCTCTTCCACGTCCATTTTCTACGTTCTACCGAACTAGACTGACGAGTACTCTCGCAACGCGCATTAGCGCTCATCATCTGAACTCTCTTCAAATTTGATCGCGCGTTGACGCGCGTTAACGCGCGTTACATGTGAACATAGCCTAATACACGCGGATGAAGTCGTGGCCATCATCTAGTACCTATTCTGTAAACAAAAGAGCAATTGCTGAATTGCTCTCATCAATCCAACCTGAGCCAGTACGAAGCCAATTTTCTTTTTCTGGGGCTCGATATGTAATGGTCCTCTTATCAGTAAGATGACTTATATGATTTTAAACTGTGAAAGTTTCATCGTGTTTCAAGTGTTTTTGTGATCTCTATAATTCGTACCTCAAAATATTTTTTTCATCAAACCCATATCTGTGGGGTATCTATGGATAGGTCTTCAAAAATAATATTGAGGTTTTTAATATCATTTTTTCCAAACTGAATAGTTTGCGCGAGAGACACATCCAAAGTGGTAAAATGTGTCCCCGCCCCTTTAACTTCTAAAATAAGAGAATGATAAAACAAAAAAAAATATATGATGTACATTACCATGCAAACTTCCACCGAAAATTAGTTTGAACGAGATCGAGTAAGTAGTTTTTTTTAATAAATCATAAATCGTAAAACGCAATTGCTGCTACGGATCCCTTCATGGGCGAGTCCGACTCGCACTTGGCCGCTTTTTAAATCATAAAAATAATATAATATTCAACAAAAATTTTCTACTTTTATATTCTTAATAATAGAATTTCTAAACCCTTCCCTTATAATTCACTCCGATTAAACGGTTTTAAAGTAAGTTGCAAGGCATTGCCCTGTAAAAAGTTAATGACATGTGAAGAGACGATCCTTCGTAATATAATAATGGGTTTAGATATCTATTGTGATGCGATCTTTTCAATGTGCCTTTGCCCTACATTAATTTAATAATGGAACTTTGAAACGAATACGTTTATAGAAATAATCCTATGGGTTTTAGAAGTATTAAAAGCTAGTTGAAACCTGCGACTTCGTTCGCATGGATTTTAGCAGGAATTCTCTTATTTTCCTAGCCTGTGTGTTATTCCAGACTATAACCTATGTCTGTGCCTTTCAGCAGAATTGGTTCAGTCGTTGCGGTGTGATTGAATATCAAATATCCATCCATCCATACATCCAAACTTTGGCATTTATATTATGTCCTATCCTCCACCATTGTACTTAGTATTTTTACTCACATTTGGCAAAATATACTTTTTTCATTTCAAGATCTATTAGATCTTAGATCAAGCAATAAAACGAGTCGCAGTACAAACATGTATATACAAAACGCATTACTATTCCCGCGGTCTGGTAATAACGACAGAAAAGGTTTGGAATTTTCATCTGGCAAATGCAATTTTCTTTTATAAAGTGTGCATGGTCCATTAGATAGTAAGTGGAGGCAGTAAACACCCTTTAGGGCCATTATACTTTTATATTCACGCTTTAGCGTTTATTGAAAGCACTGCGTTTGTTGCTTTGTACTACTATAGATTATACAAAATAGTATTATAAATTTTATAAAATAGACCTTTTAGTATCAGGTTGAGATAAAGTTTTTGAACAATATATTTTTGTATTTGTATCATAGAATTTCACTAGTCCGTTTAGATAAGGGCTATATGAAAAACCCCATAAAATACTTGTCAAAATTTTTACTCCATCTTTTGAAAATTTAAATAACTATTTGCGTTTACCTAATCAACGCGAACCCAATAATTATGTTATGTGCTAAAGCTTGTTTTAAGCGATTAAATATTAGTTTACTTGACAATTCATCTTATCAGTGACATTTTAGCTTCCAAGAACTTACTAGCAGTAAAGTTATAGTACGGGTACTTAAAGTTTTAGTAATGCCCGGGCTCCACCTGCGCCGTATTGCGTAAATTAACACGATACTAAAGGCATTACGCAGATGGGGCCAATATTTTACTGCGTTAAATGTATGTAATGACGTTAGACGCTAAGCGCTAATCTATTTGAGCGCAGCCATTAACACACTAACATTAATGCAGATGGAGCTGTAGCATAACAGAGGTAGAGCCAATGCAGATGCCTACGACGTAGCCACGTAGTACGTTCTTGTGCTACGTCGTAGATGACTTTGCTACAACACCTACGTCACAACGAATCATGTTTCACTGTGAGCCTATTCTCTTAAAAGCATCTGAATGTTTAACTAATTAATCGAATAACCCGAAACGTTGGATTCTGCTTCCATTTTCCAATACTCATTACCCATTACCGGCTACAAAAGCACGGCCAATCGATGCGCACTCATAAGTTATATCATTCGCAACTCACCCGCTGCATTATTCAGTATTTTCCCATTTAATATTCTGACGACATACTTGAGTCTCCTTTCAATTTTTTCGCGCTCCTCTCGTGAACCGGTGTGCGCGGAATTTTGAAAGCTACTTATTGATGTGAGTTTCTTAATCCTAACGTATTATCGCGTCGAATGGTGGTTGTTTCATTTATTTTTTATCGATATTCCGCGAAAAGGAAACGTGATGGGGAATACCTACTTCCTGAGTTGATACGAGTAACGTAGATCTAACATTTTAAGCTATTGCATAGCTTCTATCGCGGGCCTTGAGCGTGGAGACCGAATCCAGAAATTCCGTGACGAAAATAACCTGACACGAGACTCCTCTCACCGCTAGATGGCGTTGATAAAAAAAGCTATACAATAGCTTTACCGCGGCAGTCCCCGAATGCCACGTCTTTTTTTTGTATCTGCGAGACTATAAGGGTCCCTTGTATTCTCTACGTAACCTAAAAAGGAGAATGTATATCATTGAAATTTTATTATAAATAACTGAAGCGTATTTCAGAGTAAAATTACGTTTGCATCTAGGCTTAAATAATTCGTTTGAATTTGTTTCTTCTTTTTTTTTCGTGAAATGATAAAAAAATATTGTGCCGAAATAGCTCTGGCTGCGGGGCTTGCTTAATTATCCAAAATCCTACAATGGCGGGATGAATTGTTTTTGTCGATGAAACGACAAGTAATTATTATACCGGCGGCATCGAGGTGCACCCGATATTACTCGAATACACGCGTATTTATAACTTGCAAATAAATTACGTGTCACGATAATTATAAAACTTATTACGGCCATTCATATTGACCGAGGCTTAACTGTACGTGATTTGTATTAAAAATTACTCTGATATAATTTTGCAAATTTTCGGTTTAACGTTGATGTGATGGGCATTAATTTTTAATTTTTACCTGCGTAATTCCTATTTGGGGATTCAATTTGATGTTGTTAGTTGTTTTTATTAAATAATAATATCGAAACATTGTAAATATATTATACGAGTACCTAAGTTATAGTCTTTTTTTTCTTCTTTACCAACCCATAAACGTCCACTGTTGAACAAAGATCTCTTGCATTCCACAGTCTCGGTCTTGCGCTGCCTGTATCCAGCGGCTCCCTGCAACTCGTTTAAACTCGGGACCCCAACGTCTATCAGCTCTACCGAACTATGTACCCTGCGTAACTTTGGTTCTCCAACAATCTCCTCATTTCTGATGTACGCCATACACACCTACTGTATGTATGTCATAATTATTTCACCAATATGGAATAAGTTTTACCCGAGAATAAATTATAGCAGTCATTCCAAGAATAAATTAGATTTACCTTTCGCTATAGTATAATCTGTGATTAAAATCGCTACTCACGAGTAAACTACTAATACTACGTCCAGCAATACTGGAAAATAAAATATTGTAATTCCTGGTACAGTTAATCTCGACAATAAGAAAATTTGATGATAGTGCGTCTTAATTACCATTGGACTACCGTACTCCTGGAGTAAATAAAGAATTTATTAAATTCATGACCATTGATCATCAATATTCGTTGCTTACTCTATTAAAAAAATGAACAATTCTGCTTACGCATAAAGGTAAACTAGAACCTACATTTCAAGGTACGCTTCATAGAGCTGCTGTCGTTATCATAGATATAAATTGCCTAGGAATGTCGTAAACCTTGAAATTTATCTCAATCGTGGCATTATCCGTACGCGAAACTTCGAACAGCCCATAATACATGATAAAAAACGGCACAATAAATTTGTGGTCTCACCACACCACATACTTGTTCGTATAGGTATGCGATTTATATTGTGTAGTTGATAGAAATAGGTGTGCAAGAATTTTTTCGTTGCTTTTATTGCTTTTGATCAGAACATAGAAAGTATGTTTAGATATAGTTCTTGCAATTCACGAGGGCGTTAGCTTTACTTGTGGTTACGTCGTGTACATGCACATTGCGTATGTGTGCGTGCCTGTCAGGATCCTAGGTGGGAGCGGTCAGGCGCGAGCAAGCTCTCGCTCAGACTTATACAGACACGACACGCACACAACCATGAGCCACGCGCTCTCGTGAGTTGAAAGAACTATACCTTAGGTTTGAGTGTAGGTTAAAAGAGTCCTAAAAGAGCCGTCTCAAGTGATTCTTGCAAGGATCCCCACAGCACACGATGTTGTGCCGTAAGTATTCAGCGACTGCTAGCGACATGCTGTGTCTGTGAATTATGTATTACTAGCTCTTCCCCACGACTTTATCCACCTGGAGTGAGGTTATTAAAAACCCCGCGAGATCCGTTTGTTTATCCGGGATAGCATATTATATCACTCTCCAAGTCTTCAACTTCAGCAGTATTGGTAGGCCATTAGGGCGGGTACAATTCTGTTTGGAGGTAGGAGGTATTTTAGCTGGTAGGAGTCTGGCTATCCATTGTTTCAGATGTCATTGAGGATTTTCCCTCCCACGAGAAAAAAAAAGGTCTTCAACTATAGCCATGCAAAAAATCTTTTCGATCCGTTTCTGCGTGATTGAAAGACGAACCAGCCACTTTCACATATATAATAATTATTAAGTATGGATAGTAGAAATAGATATCTTATAATTTATACTTGGTCCGTGGCCATTTAAAATTATTACCTCGAGCGCGCACACTGAATCTAAAAGTTATAGCTTCTAAGACAACCCTTAACTGCGTCTTTCGGTCCGTATTACATCTATAAATCAATGGCCAGTCCGTTCCAACAGATTGGGTGCAGTTACCCTTGCATTACTGCTGATTCCTTCCAATCTCGGCCCTAGACTCACCCCCTCGTTAACATGGACACTTCATTTATATGGATTTGCTCACTTATCAGGTCAATAAACTCTTTGTAACCTCTTCAGACTGCTGGATGTGAAAGTCTTTCAAAGTACTTAACTTTGTCTGTCTCGTAGACACTTGTAAGTTGGTAACATGCATTTATGACGGTGAAATTGTTTTAATACATTATAATGTTACAATTACTTTGGAATTATTTTAATTTTGCTATTTTATTACTTTTCGTGATAGTTTCGCAGACGAAGCAGAGAATAATCCAGATTTCAATTCATAGAAACATTTTTGGCAGATGGTAGGTTATCTGAAACCGGTGGAAACTCTACGAGTTTCAACCGGTTTCATCTTATTCTATCAATCTATTCTAGGAGGATCCGCTAGATTGAAGTACATCCTATGATGTAGGTTATTCCTCATTCTATATAGCCGCGTATTGGACACCTTAAAGTAAAGAAAAAAGCAAACTTAACCGATACGCCTCGTGCCAAAATTCTGAGTACAACGTATAGGAAACTCACCACTTACGTAATTAAATCCAAAGAACGTGACCTGAACGAGTTTTCCGAAGTAATTGGCCAATTTTTCCACATCGTCCGCTCCGTAAATATGAAGCAATTATAGCGTCTCATTTTACGCCCCTTACTCTTAGAGATGACGATGCTTTAAGTGAATTTTCAGGGCGGGAATGGGGACACTTCTTAGTATTCATTATAGCCAGTACTTTAAAAGTAATCGTTGCGTCAACCGAAGGACGTTCACTGCTGAACTTTTCTCCCTCTGATCGACTTTGGGATTGTCTTAGGCTGGTTGACTCAAACTGGGTGTAAGTCTCCTTTCAAACGAGAAGGGTTTAGCCCATAGCCAAAAATTATTCTATTCTATAGTCCACTACGCTGGCCAAGCTATGGATTGACAGAATTTCACATGCTATTAAGAACATTACTTTGTGAAGAACTCTCAGGCATGCGTCGCCTCGTGCCGTTTCTCTTCACAGTAAAAGGAAATGATATATAATTGCTTAAAATGGGCATAACTCCAAAAAGTCAGAAATGCGTGTCTGGTAAGCCTGGCCCCTCCAACAAGGAGGCTGAAGTTTTAACCACTTTGCTGTTAGCGCAACAGCATACATATGAGCAGTTAACTATTAGTCAACTGTGAATTCACTATCACACTTCACACTAACATTATAAAGGCGAAATTTTGTATGTGTGGGTGTGTAAGTTTGTTGCTCTTTCACGAAAAAACTTCTGGTCGGATTTGGCTGAAATTTGGAATGGAGATAGATTATACCCTGAAATAACACATTGGTTACTTTTTATCCCGGAAAATTAAAGAGTTTCCGCGGGAATCAAAAAACCTTAATCCACGCGGTCGAAGTCGCGGACGTCGTCTAGATAGACCATAAAAATTAAAATAAAGTGCACTGACGCCTATAAAAATCGCCAGCAATAAACAAATACACACATTTACTCCTAGCTTCAGACGATATCACATGATTATACAGAGCAAGCACACCAATAGTAGAGACAGCTATTAGCATTCCGTCGTGTTCACGTTTTACCGCACGTTTTCATTTTTCATTCTCCTTTCAATTCCAACAATAGCCCGGCACAGCTCATATCACTTATCTCTTTAAGCAGACGTAGGTACGTCTGTCATAAAAGCGGCAACAAATTTTAATCCCATTAGTATCAGACAGCTAATTACATTATCATTAGTTTCGGCACAGCGAACCATTACAGCATTGTATTGAGGGTTCTTAATGTTAAAACCTGGTTTAACAACTTACATAAATGCCCTGGTCATTGATTCATATGTAAATTCTTATTTTTAACTAGCTGTGCCCGCGACTTCGTTCGCGTGGAATACCTAGTGACTTTTCGGGCAGCATATTTTGAATAACATATACCGTCGACGCTCAGGCGCGAGGCGTGTAGTACGTACTCTGTACGTTAAAAATGTTCGCCGTGATTCTTTAAATTGACATAACTTTTTTATTTATAAACCGATTGACATGAAATAAACACTAAATGTTAAGTGAAGCTTACTACAATATATTAGTGAAAACCGTATCTAAATCGAATAAGCCGTTTCTGATATTAGCGTGCACAAACAGACAGACAAACAGACAAAAAAGAAATTAATTACAATTTCGGGTTCGGCATCGATATAATAACAAGCCCTGCTACTTTTTTTTTATATTTCCATTGTACAGACACCACTTTTCTACAATTTTATTATATGTATAGATAAAATTTGTACATTTTACAGTCAAGTACAACAGATGTTCGAAAGTCGCTAAGAACTCGTTCTTAACGTTTAACCTGAACTTTAAATTATGAAATACATGCAGGTTTGACTGTTTGTAGTTAACAACTTTCTATTGTTTTCCATAGACACTGAGATAGAGAAGCTGGCATAAATCGGTATAAATTGTGTATTTGACATTTTTTTTATATGTTTAAAATAAAGGTTTTTGATATTATAATACAATGTCATTTTTCTTTTTTTAATATCTTAAGTAGTCTCGAAAATATAGAGCTTTTAAGTTTCCTGTTAGAAAAAGAGAACGCTATTGCAACATGACGTCGCGATTCAATAGCTCCGTACGCTCTCCATACAAATTATTGTCGTTTTAGAAAGAGACGGATATACCTACAGTCGCAGTAAAACAGCTTATAACTTATTTGTTTTTTGACCATTTTATTTTCTAATTTTCCTAAATGTTATTCTTACATGTTACATTTTCGATTGTAATTAATGAATATTCACATTTTGACAACAGTCAAATACCCATTGTTTACGCCCTGGAAGACAAACATTTAAAAAAAAAGACGTGTGGCACTCGGGGACTGCCGCGGTAAAGCTATTGCATGGCATTTTTTATCAACGCCATCTAGCGGCTCACCGTAGAGGAGTCCCGTGTCAGGTTATTTTCGTTACGGAATTTCTGGATTCGGTCTCCACGCTGCACATTGTGAAATTTTTCCCAAAATCGGACATCCCTTTTTTATGATACTAATCGAAACTTTAAGCTTTTTTTAATGCTAGAGTAGAACACCCAGAAGTTAATTCTGTTTAGAACCGGAGTTATAATTTTTTAAATTTTTTTTTATGGTTACCAGAAAAAAACTAAGAAATGCTGTAACTTTCTATGTAACGAAAGTTTTTAAGTTTCAATTATAGCATGCTATAAAATCAATTAAGTGCTATTTTTGGAAACATATAATTAATTTCTAAGTGAACAATAAAGGAAGATATGTTTTTTTTTAACTAATTTTGAAATTATTTTTTTTCTCATCTTTGTATAAATATTAGCATCTAATTTTCACATATTGTATTTATTAGTGCTATGTTAACCCGCCTGTATAATATCAGATACGTAACACTTAGGACCTCGGAGTTGTTGAATTTTAAAAATTTCATTTTATGCAACTCAATAATAATCCCTGAAAAACATAACCCTCCGTTTTCACAGTCGGATAAAAATTCTTTCTTTCAGCCATTTTTTTAGAATTTTCTCTCGTACATTTGTAATTAAGATCTTTGTGACAACCCTAATATCATAGAAATTGTAAAATCTCATATCTCCAATGTCCTCATAGATTTCTGTGTGATTTTTTTTACTAGTAACAATACAGTTACGAGGTATGTTTTCAGATAGATATCTACTGCTAATCGTAAATGGTTTATGAGAAAAAAAATAAAATGTAAAAATCACAAAATTAAGAATAATTACTTTATTATTAATACTAAAATTATTTTGTTTAGCTTATAAAATGCCCTGTATATAATGCCACTTTGCCCTATAAATAATTGTATAAATATCATATGCAATTCTTTTATTTCGCCTTTTTCTGAAAATACAGAATTTTCTAAAAAAAAATATTACTCCGAGGTCCTAAGTGTTACGTATCTGATATTATACAGGCGGGTTAACATAGCACTAATAAATACAATATGTGAAAATTAGATGCTAATATCTATACAAAGATGAGAAAAAAATTAATTTCAAAATTAGTTAAAAAAAAACATATCTTCCTTTATTGTTCACTTAGAAATTAATTATATGTTTCCAAAAATAGCACTTAATTGATTTTATAGCATGCTATAATTGAAACTTGAAAACTTTCGTTACGTAGAAAGTTACAGCATTTCTTAGTTTTTTTCTGGTAACCATAAAAAAAATTTAAAAAAATTATAACTCCGGTTCTAAACAGAATTAACTTCTGGGTGTTCTACTCTAGCATTAAAAAAAGCTTAAAGTTTCGATTAGTATCATAAAAAAGGGATGTCCGATTTTGGGAAAAATTTCACAATGTGCGCTGGCCCGCGATAGAAGCTATGCAATAGCTTAAAAATTGTAAAAGACACGACACTGTTCATTTAATGATAACATACGAGTACGTTTTCTCTTTTTCATTCTCCATACTATTGCAACAATGCCCAGTACATATCACTATCCCTTGTATACAACAGACGTGCCTGCGTCTTTTATGAAAAGCTGCAACATTTAATCCCATCAGGATCAGACGGCTAATTATATTACCGTTACTTTCGGCGCAGCGAACCGTTACACTGCTATAAACAGTACCAGACGGGTTCGCGAGAGATTATTAGATATTATTTGAGTGCGCGGTCGAGGATTCACAAAGGAAACTTTATTTAGCATTGCGCTTTTGATATTTCGATGGGTTGTAACCACAGAGAGGTGCGTTTTGGTTGCCGATTCAATATATTTGATGCGTGTTTATTTTTATTTTATTAATTATGCTATTCTTGTCGTTTTGCGTATTACGCACTGTTATGTACATGTATATCAAGTACTATAATGCACTTACATAACATTACACACTACACTTAACTTAATTAAAAACACTAATATAATCAAAATTACTGTATTAAGCCTTAATTATTTTAAACGTTAGGTATACACCCTGTATTATTATTATACCCTAGATTTCTAGAAACATCATTTCCTACGTTCTTTGCTCAATAAATTGTTTGCCTTTTTTTACCTGTTGTTTTACCTTTTAATAATCGGGTATCGGCAATCGGCAGTATTTTTTTCATCGATATTGATATTGTGGCCTACGTGTGGATAACATTATACGCTTACAACACACAATATTACATTTGTCTGGTGGGAGGCTTTGGCCATGGCTAGTTACCACTCTACCGTCAAAGACGTGCCGCCAAGCGATTTAGCGTTCCGGCATGATGGTGAGTAGAAACCGATTAGGAGTATAGGTTGAGTGTACACTGTCATATCCCTTCCAAGATAGCCCGCTAGCATCTTAGACTGCATCGCCTCTTACCATCAGGTGAGATCGCAGTAAAGGACTATGTTGTCATCGAATAAAAAAAAACTTTATATCAACTTTTTTTCAGCATACGATTAATGTTTTTCCTACTCTTGGAAAGCCACAAAAAAAGGGAAAAAACCTTTGAATTTCCATAGAAGCCTTAGCCAATCAGAAGGAGGCGATTGCACCATTTTATTCAATTTGTTCACCCTCCAAAGGGTACCTACATGGGATGAAGATAAATACATGTCCACTGGGTTCCGATCCGCCCATTTTGGATTTTACTAAATCCTTACAAATTATCGGACCGTTCCAGCATCCGTTCTTCCATTTGATTGACTTTTTACTCGCACCATTTATTTTAGAATAAAATTTGGTTTAAGAACATTTTTAAACAATTCGGGCTGAACGAGTTGCCTAAAATTTTATTAGCGGAATTTTTTCTCAATCGGATTCTAACCATAACATTCTTTTAAAGATTTGTACGCTAGATATTATATTTTAATAAATGTAGGTATTTTATATTTTTATTAAAATGTTCACCTATACTCGAATTAAATAACGCCCATTCATATTCAAATGAACTTTTACAAAGTTTTCTTTACTTACTTATATTTGCATACTTTTCCATTTAGTAGGTATGTAACGCAACGCAAAAACATTTCGCACAGGGAGGGCATCATAAAGACGCCATCCCTCATCATAACTAGGAAAAACATGAAAATACGCAATCAGCAGTCTCAAAGCGTCAACCATTTCATCTACATTTACAGAAAAAAACACTACGAACGCAACCCATAAAGAAGTGCAGTTTAGAGCCATCCCGCGTTTTTCAATCTCATAGCTGTCGTTCCCCTCCTATAAAGAACTATACTCTATAATACGGCCAAAGACAATTCCAATACGCCAATGTTGGCGCCAATTTCTCCTCTCCCTTTATTTGCAACGGTTTAAGAAAGAGGAACAATATGTTGGAAGTTGGCTTCGATGTTTGCACGGGAATAAAAAATGTCGGGAAAGCGGTGCGGTTTCGAAATGGTGGTTTCGTTCACACTCGATTTGGTACGTAAATTGCAGTTCGCTTCGGGTTAACGATAGTCAGATACAGATTTCGCATAATACATTCTGTACCTACTCTGATTTGACTAAGGATTCACTTATTCTGAAATTGTTTGGGGAATAGCTTCAGATTTGTTACAAAGAAAAAAAAACGTAAAATTAACCAAATAAACTACTAATACATAATAATAATTGCGAACCCTCATCTGTGACCATTTTACACTACGACCTAATCCTATTGCTCGTCAGCACCGCATTTATTATTTTAGGTAGGTAAGTATTTATTATGTTCAATCAATTTTAGTAAAAGGGATATCTTGTAGTGACATGTTGAAGTTATCGATTTATGTTCCTTTCAAAGTTGTAAATCAATGCCCCTTTTAACAATTTTTGATGTGTAATGTCTTCTAAAGTTAATCATCGATGTCACCGCAGCGCGGCATACATAGTTCCTTTAAGTCACGAGGGCACGTGGCTCATGGTTGTGTGTGTGTCGTATCTGTATAAGTGTGAGCGAGAGCTTGCTCGTGCCTGACCGCTCCCACTATCAGATTTTAGATTTCACTATATCTATTAGATTTTTTTTAAGTTCCCAAACCAATGTTCTTTACCTTCTACATTCAAAATAAAACCATCACCAAAAAATGTAATCAATGAAAACGTTTTGTAAATAGAAAACCAAATGGCATAGACAAAGGGGGAGCTTCCGAAAATCTGCGCATGTGACCGGGGGTTAAGCAAGGCCGAAGACACGATAACGCCGGAGGGTTGAAATCTAATTTGCAAATGCATTTCCTGCCTTTCAGGCCGTACCGATGTGGATCCGGCTTTACATTTTTAAACGAACAGAAATTCCAACGTTTGGTTTGTCTTTGACTTGTGATTTACTTAAAGAGGTTGAGGGGGGATGTGAGGCAATTTTTTGCATGTAGTATGATATAACCCATGAAGTAGTCAATACGTAGTATACAAGCATGTATAGTTCTTGTATTTCACGAGAGTGCGTGAGCTTTACTTGTGGTTCATGCACATTACGTACAAGTGCGTGCCTGTCAAGTGAAAGCGGTCAGGCGCCAGCAAGCTCTCGCTCACACTTATTCAGATACAACACACACACAACCATGAGCCACGCGCCCTCGTGAGTTGAAAGAACTATAACTTTGGGTAACAACACTAGAACCACCCAGTAAAAGAAAAAATCCATCCAGAGATATTATTTACATTTAATATCTTTTTAGATAGAAACTATGTCAAACTGACTACAAATTATCACTTCAGCCCTCCGAAAGGATACAAACTACTCTATTCCTTCCATATCATTTCGTACAAATTTTCATGTGCCCTAATCTGTTTGACCCTTTAGGGCTTTAATTGGACGAAGCGTTCGCACTAATCCTACGCTAGGGGCTCAAGATAAGATTCTATGAGAAAATCTAGTTAATCCTAAATTTTAACAAAAGTGTATTCCCACTATATTATTTAAATAATATTTCCTTAATAGTTCATTTAAAAGTGTATGCTTTGTAAAGCTTCATTTAAAATTAAATTAATTGAAATCCTTTCGTAGCACGAAAGGATTTCGTACTAGTAACGTACGAAAAGTTCTTAGTTTTAGTTTATTTCTGAGAGTTAGTTATCTTGCTGTTGAACTCACGAGCCATCTTGCGAGTTAGTTTAATTTAGTCACGAATTAGAAGATTTGCGTTTATATTTTATCTGTGTTTTAAGACCTGTCTCAGGCAACGTCTCCCAAAACTGCAGCTCTCCGGTCTTGTCGAATTACCATTCCATCGAGTAAAGAGAGTAAGGAAATAGAGAGTGCACCTGTCTTTGCGCATACACTTGTGCACTATAATATCTCCCGCGCAGATGACCGCCTTGACCAGTTCGGTCAGGAATACATTAATATAATGTATACCTGACCGAACTGGTCACGGCGGTCATCATTAAAAATTGTCCAATTAAATTGAGAACCTTTTGTACTCGAGTCGTTTATGGTAAGCTATTTCACTGTGTGCAATAAAGAAAAAAAAAATACCAGTTCATCAAACTGTCGGGACGTGAAGGCTATCCGCATCAAGCCGCACATCATAATACAAAGCGTGTACCTTTCGTCGGTCCGTTTAATAACGCGGATTGGTAGAATTTCGACCATTTTCGGAATTTCGCCGATGTTCACGCTCCATTGCGGACGGAAATTACATTGCGTAGGAGAAAGGTCTTTTTGTTCGGCTCTTGTATCGATCACTGTTTGTTTATATTGAGGTTTGGGCTTTCCACTTGCCAACTAAACTTTGATGAAACCAAAGATATTATTATTAAGAACTATTTAATACCTGCGTAGTTACTTAAGTTGTGAGTACTCTTCCATTATTATTAAGAAGAATGGTTGGTAGATAATAGGTACTCTATCAACGTCGTAATATATTTTGATAAATAATTAATTAATCTCATAACTTTATCTTCTCTATATTGTACCCGACTACAGAAAAGGGAAAAAGAAGGGTTATGAATTTAGTAACCTACTAGATGATGCCCGCGACTTCGTCACTCTCCAGGCCCTCAACTATATTCATGTAAAAAATCACGTCGATCTGTAGCTCTGTTGCAGCGTTATTGAAGGACAAACCAACAAACAAACACAGTTTCGCATTTTTATTTCGGATTAGTAAGGATCTGTCTGGTGGGAGGCTTTGGCCGTGGCTTGTTACCCTACCGTCAAAAACGTGCCGTCTAGCGATTTAGCGTTCAGGCACGATGGCGTGTAGAAACCGATTAGGGGTATGGGTTGAATATACATTGCCATACCCCTTCCCAGTTAGCCCGCTACCATCTCAGACTGCATCATCACTTACCATCAGATGAGATCGCAGTCAAGGACTATCTTTTCAATTGAACAAAAAGGGTAAAAAGTAGCTCTTCAGGTCCTCAACTATACCCATGCAAAAATCACGTCTATCCCTAGCTCTGTTGCTGCGTTATTGAAGGACAAACCAACAAACAAACACACTTTCGAATTTATAATATTAGTAAGGATTCTTCTACAAGCTAGCTCTTGATTGAAATAATAAAAACAAAGAAGCGACATTTTTATGACATTTGGTTCGGAGATTTGTTCCAGTCATTGCGGCAGATTCCACCCGAACAGTGAACAAAGTCCGGCAAAACGACAGCTCTAATGTAAAAGTTGGTCGAAGTTCTCCCGAGGACATGTCAAAACTTGGCGACTTCTCGATGTGTGCACCAATGGATCTTAACTTATGAAGGCTTATCGACTTTATTAAACTAAGTATATTGTAATCATCTGTTTACTACTTAGGATTATTTTTGTTACAATGGAAGACAAGCTGTTTCTTACAGCCGTGATATAAAATGTCTAGAAAAAAAACGTTTCACCAACCCTGAGGCGCCGCCTAAAGTTAGGGACTCAGGCATCTGCTTAATTTAGGCGTTGTCTAGTTAGGCGCTGCCTTTTTCGTAGTTGGTTAAAACGGTCTAAAACTCAAAAACGGCTTGACCGATTTGATTTTTTTTTTTGTTTTGTTCACTCTCATTCAGGGGTGGTTTAAAAAAATATAGGGAAAGCTCAAATGAACAGTTGAAAAATCTCTTCTTCTTTCTAACGTGTGTCCAGGCTTACTCCAGGATCCGCTTTCTCGCCAAGTACCTACAGTTGAAAAATCTAAAAAATCAATATTAGGTAGTTTTGAACAGGAAGCACCATTTCGGATTACTTTTATTAGATGGAAGAGCGAGATTTTTTTTTTAAAGAACATCTAGCCAAACTGAAGTTGACTAATATCCTCCTATCCCCTAAAAATAAGTGGAAAGCTTATATTAGGAGCTTGGGTACGTTAATAGTGCAACGGGTGGGATTCGAACCTGCGACCTCTCAGTTTTCAGTTCGCACCTTTCACCGTTGGACTATGAAATATATCGGAGGAATAAGGAGTCTCAAAAGAAGAGACATTTAAAAAAAAACGTTGGACTATTGAAGCTTAAGAATAAGGGTAACATTCCGAGACGCGACGCGACGCGACGATGCTCGTACTTTTGTCGAAAGCGAGAGGTTTTATATTAGTGATATCGCTATCGACAAAGCGTCTCGGTGTGAGCTGACCCTAAAAGCTGGTCACAAATATAAAATTAAGGAAAGAATGGTAAAGGAAGTGGAAGTTCTGCACGAATAGAGTTACAGGTAAAAGCTAATTTCTTTACAAAACTTTGAAACGCAGTGTTCATTGCACGTAAGAATTCCTTTGCCAACTTGCCACAATGTTCGGATTATCTTAATTAACGATAGCACACTCGAATTAATCGCTATTTTAACTTTAGTTCTCTACTTCTTGTTGAAGCGTCTTTCGAACTATTGTAGGTACGAGTAAGAAACGAGATCTGAATTCTGAATAATGGTTTTCTGATTGAATTATTTATGATTGCATAAAACTTGTTTCATTAAAGTATTACTTAGATAGATAGAAAACTTCATTGCACACAAGTAAAAGATAATAAAAATAATACACATAATATCTTAAATATATGGAAAGTACCTAAACAGTAAGTAAAAAAGCTTTTGTACCTTTCAAGGAATAAGTCTTTATAAAAATACTTATGCTCCAAAATACCGGGCAAGTAGTACTACAGTAGGTACAACTTGCCCGGTATTTTGGAGCACTTGGTACAATAACATAATTATAACAGCCGATCTATACAGTGATTATTGAACTTCGCTGTGTACAGTGGTTCATACAGTGCCCTGTATTACAAATCTTAAGCCGAATTTACACTGCGAAATTAGTGGCATGAAATTACTTTCATCAACAATTTCACGTGTAAACTTCTAATTCAATGCATGAAATTAATGCATGCATCATGAAATTTGAAGTTTAGACGTGAAATTTTTGATGAAATCAATGTCATGAAACTAATTTCATGCCACAAACGCAGTGTGAATTCGGCATTACATGCGTACAGTAAATTGTCTGACATTCTGCCATGCTGCTCTCGTCACGCGTTTTATTTGTCCAGATCTTAAAATCCATCATATTAACATCAAAGAAAAACCACTCAGCGCTAATAGACTGAAATAAAAACGCCGCAAGAAAGAAACATTAAATTAATTTTTGATTCATTTTACGACGAACTGCCTCGGGCAAACTCGATGAAGAGACCTTTACGCAGACATAAATGCATTGTATAACTTATTTATATACAACTAGCTTTTGCCCGCGACTTCGTCCATGTAGAGATAAGTTTTTAAAATCCTGCGGAAATCCATTGAGTTTCGGAATAAGAAGTCACTCTCCAGGTCCACAACTTTACCCATACAATATAATGTTGGTGTCTTTAAATCAAGAGTGAATAGGCAAGCGCGCGCCATCTTAGGCTGCATCATCTTCACTTACCATGAGGTGAGATCGCAGTCAAGCGCTAGTCTATACATTAAAAAAAAATTGCTGCGTGATTAAAGGACAAACCAACAAACAAAAACACTTTCGCAGTTATATATTAATATAACTTACTAAAGGTGATGATTTTTAACACCTAATTTTCATAATAAAATTAATATATTTTTTTCGTTTATTACAGGTACGTTACAGGTTACAGGCTTTCAAATCAAGAGTGAAACAGCATTTTATAGTAAGTGTGCTGTATTTTACGCTGCATCTTCACTTACCATCAGATGTGATCGCAGCCAAGAGCTCGTCTATATAGGTATTTAAAAAAACTTTAATTATTCAACAACTTCCATAACATTGTACCGCAAACTTTGAAAGTAAAAGCTACTCGTAGGTAGTTACCTACTTTGTGCTCTAACTAATATATTATAGCGGTAAAGTTAAGCGTAAACCTTAATGTCCCTGTATACCTTTACAGAGCCTTTATATAACGATATGTCATCAGCGTCCCCAGGCTTTATAAATAAGCTTTATTGCCGCAATAAAGTATCCTCTAACGCCGGACTAAGTGCCTCGTATTGATGTATACCGACGCATACGAAATCCTTTCTGCACTTATACCTAATTCGCGTCCCTCGAATATCGCATTTCGTTGACACTTAGATGATTTTATGTTGATGTAACTTTCTAATAACCTCAATGGCGCAGTAGTGACTGCTTTGGACTACAGTCTCGTGTGAATATGGTTGAGCGAAGCAATGGCTGGATCATGCGTCATGCTCGTGAACGGATGCCACCAACGGGAATGGGTCTGCTTTGGCTGCCCATCTTGACATGCGTTGGATTGGTGTACCTACGTAGGCGTTTTTGCATTTTTTTTTTGAAGCTTTATTGTGGAAGCACTGTATTGTATACATAGCATAGCTTTGTAAAAAAAAAATTTTATTTTTTTGAAAACAGCAACTCCTGAGTTTCTTACCAGCTCAGCAGAGTCTGCATTCCGAACCGGTGGTAGATTTATGACGTGTCATAAGAGCTACAAGTTAGCCTATATGAAATAAATTAATTTTGAATTTGAATTTGTGACAGCTTTCGATAGTTTACAGAGTGAAATAGTGACCTTATTTTTACAATGAGAGAAATAGTGACACTACATATTAAAGCAGGCCAGGCTACCTACTCAACCTTTGCCATAAAAAGAACGTGTAAGACGGTGAGATGTTAAATGTCATCATTCTTTTCTTACATAAGTGATACCCACTTAAGGAAATTGAATAACAATATATATAGTGTATAATGTATATGTCTTATACGTATAATGCATTAGGGCGTTTCTGTCACTTGTTTGCCGTATATCGCACCCCCGCAGCTTAACAATAAATGTAATGGCTCCGTGCGCTGCTTATCGGTCAAGATTATGTCTAAGGCCATAATGTAGTGCGATATTATTGCTTTATTTGTCACGTATCAGCGCAGCCGCCATTTTGTGGAGCGGATTGAATAATTGAACGCTTCTATCCCGCAATTTGATAAGGATTATGGCTAGGGATCCGTTTTTTGGATTTAATTTTGATGTTCAACGCCCAAATGGGTTTTTTGATGTAGCATCTTCAGTAATATATTACTTTTTAATTTCGTATGATTAATATTTATTACATATTTTTCATGTCCTCTAGACATCTGAAAAATAACCCTAATTTTATTTGTAAATACAGTATTTTCACAAAGCTAATATAAGTAATAATATAATAAAACTGGAGATGTTTAAATTATTCCGTATAAGTAAGTTTATATATTGGTAAGATTTGAAGGAAAGTTTAGTATTGACTCAATACCTACATAACAGTTAGGTACCTGATGAATAACAATTCTTCTTTTTTTCAATTCAATTCAAAACAATTCAATTTTTCTTTTTATTCGATGACAAGATAGTCCTTGACTGCGATCTCACCTGATGGTAAAGGACGATGCAGTCTAAGATGGTAGCGGACTAACTTGGAAGAGGTATCTATTGCAGACGGCAGTGTAGATTCAACCCATACCCCTAATCTGTCTCTACAGGCCATCGTGGCTGAACGCTAAATCGCTTGGACGTCTTTGACGGTAGAGTGGTAGCTAGCCATGGCCAAAGTCTCCCTCCAGACAGACCACCTACCTAGTATGTTTGAACATTATCAGGTTTCATTCATACTTAGGCTACTAACTAAATTCAAGCAGACGAAGTAGTAATATTATAGTTTGTAAGTTTTCTGCAACTGACAGCTGTGTCCCCTTTCAATTTCGATGGTATCATGCAATACCGCAATTAAGTACTAATCCGTCAATCAGCAACCACACACTTGTGGAGGGAGCTTGCGCATGCATCAAAGAGCATGGTTCGGACAAAATCGTATTTACAACAAGGTTGAATATAGCTGATATTTAATCTTATTATTTGACGACCTCCCTGGCGCAGTGGTGAACTTTCGAATAGTAAAGGCAAAGAAAGAAATTTTGGCGTTGACTTCACCTTTATTATTCGAAAGTTAAAATGTTCATACTTAGGCTATTGGTCTGGTCTGGTGGGAGGCTTTGGCCGTTGCTAGTTACCACACTACCGTCAAAGACGTGCCGCCAAGCGATTTAGCGTTCCGGCACGATGGCGTGTAGAAACAGATTAGTGATTTGGTTTGAATGTACACTGCCATACCCCTAACAAGTTAGCCTGCTACTATCTTAGACTGCATCGTTACTTACCATCAGGCGAGATCGCAGTCAAGGACTTAAGCTCGCTGCATACGTAACGTGCACGGGACGGGACGGGACGTGGACGGGACGTGGCCCGGACGTGGTTAGTAAACACGGACGGGAATTTTTAATGCATACGCAACGTGGCAATAACTCAGAACTAACGTGCTAGTGATGTGAACAAGGAAAGATGGATTTTTCTAAGATTGTAGCGAGCTAACTTGGAAGGGGTATAGCAGTGTAAATACAACCCATACCCCTAATCGGTTTTTACACGCCATCGTGTCGAAACGTTAAATCGCTTGGCGGCACGTCTTTGACGGTAGGGTGGTAACTAGCCACGGCTAAAGCCTCCCACCAGGCCAGACCAGAGACAATTTAGAAATTATAAATTCCTAAATTGCCCCCGCCGGGAATCGAACCCGAGACCTCTCAGTTATAAGACCACAGCGCTCACCACTGCGCCAGGGAGGTCGTCAAAGGTTGATACTATATACCTATTGATTTGAGCATAAAAAGTTCAACTGTAATTATTATTACATATTAAAATATAAGTAGAGATACCAATGCAATAAATTAATAAAATAAATCTGACCGTTTTCAGTGACTGATAGTTCGACTGCAATTTTACGCCACAGATAATTTTTATATTTGGTGTCTAAATACTTTCAATGATCGTACACACTCAATTAGTTTTTCCATTCGTCCATTTTTGCTTCGTAGGTAAATACACAAACATCACTACTTATAGTCCAGTCAAAACAAGGTTTAACCTCTGGAAAATTGCGAAAGTTTTGAAACTTTGCACATCGAATTATGGGTCCCTAGGGATGAATATACCAAAAGTCCTCATGCGTACGAGGCGAGCTCTAGCGGCAATTAGCGGAAACAGGACCCTTTTTTTAGTTTTTTGTTAATATCTCGAGAACCTTTGGTCAGAGGTAAAAGTTTACTACTACATAATTAAAGCTTATTAAATTTGCAACAATAATGATTATCTACATTTTTCTTGAATTCCTAATAATTACTGAGTTTTAGGCCACTAAAAGATAGCTTTTTCGAAAAATCACGCTAGCGGCGCCCGGTACAATATGGCATTTGTAATAATATTTGACAATCATGGTTTATCATTTTTTTTTGGGTACCAAGGGTGATTCAGAAAATAAACTTCACAGTTATGTACAAAAAAAAGACATATTGTTTATTAAACAACTAGCTTTTGCCCTCGGCTTCGCTCACGTTAAGTTAAATTTTTCAAACCCCTATTTTACCCGTTGTACCCCCTTAGGGGTCGAATTTTCAAAAATCCTTTCGTAGAGGATGCTTACGGCCTAATAGCTACCTGTATGCCAAATTTCAGCCTGATCCGTCTAGTGGTTTAAGCTGTGCGTTGATAGCATTTTTTATTGTTTCTGTATTTCATTTAAATATTTAAAACGCAAAGGTGACAGACTTACTGACTGATCTATCCACGCACAGCTTAAACCACTGGACGGATCAGGCTGAAATTTGGCATACAGGTAGCTATTAGGCCGTAGGTATCCTCTACGAAAGGATTTTTGAAAATTCGACCCCTAAGGGGGTACAACGGGTAAAATAGGAGTTTGAAAAATTTAACTTAACGTGAGCGAAGCCGAGGGCAAAAGCTAGTTGTTTAATAAACAATATGTCTTTTTTTTGTACATAACTGTGAAGTTTATTTTCTGAATCACCCTTGGTACCCAAAAAAAAATGATAAACCATGATTGTCAAATATTATTACAAATGCCATATTGTACCGGGCGCCGCTAGCGTGATTTTTCGAAAAAGCTATCTTTTAGTGGCCTAAAACTCAGTAATTATTAGGAATTCAAGAAAAATGTATATAATCATTAATGTTGCAAATTTAATAAGCTTTAATTATGTAGTAGTAAACTTTTACCTCTGACCAAAGGTTCTCGAGATATTAACAAAAAACCAAAAAAAGGGTCCTGTTTCCGCTAATTGCCGCTAGAGCTCGCCTCGTACGCATGAGGACTTTTGGTATATTCATCCCTAGGGACCCATAATTCGATGTGCAAAGTTTCAAAACTTTCGCAATTTTCCAGAGGTTGGGCCATTTTTTGAGGTTTTTTGACTGGACTATTAGCTCTCCGGAGCGAACGGGGCGACTGTGCATACGCAGCGGAATCACGCACGGGACGGGGCACGTACGGGACGGGACGTGCTAAACATCGTCGCCGACGATATTTTTCCCGTTCCGCGCGTGGCACGTTCCCGTCCCGTCCGTGCTCCGTGACGTATGCACAGTCGCTTACATTTTCTATGAAACGATGTTTCCAAAACTCCACGTCCCGTCCCGTCCACGTTCTGTCCCGTCCCGTGCACGTTATGTATGCAGCGGCCTTAACTTGTCATCGAACAAAAAAAAAATAGAAGTCAAACAACAAAATATATCGTCCTAGTTGCACTACCTTCATGTAGTTACAAGCAACTATATCCAACTTTAATAGTGTTGGATGACGCTAAACCTAATTTCCAAAACTTGCTAGCTCGCGCACTGATTTGCATAATATCATGTCAGACATTAATACACTAAACTCAATATCGTTGCACCTGTGACCGACGTGTATTAAGCATATAATTATGCTACTAAGTTTAAATTAATAACTATAGTACCTATCTACCAGTGATGTATAGTGTAAGCTGTTTGCACATAGTTGTCAGACATCTATGGTTTAAAAGCCTCAGTAGCCCAACGGTTAAAGGTGTGGACTGAAAACTGAAAGGTCGCAGGTTCAAACTCCACCCGTTGCACTATTGTCGTACCCACTTCTGGCACAAGCTTTCCGCTTTTTTACATTACTTTAAAATTATCCATAATGAATACTCTTGATAAAGTCTAAATCTCGTGCTATCCCTTTCTTATTTATCCCTGCGGAAAAAAATAGCCCTACTACTAGATAGGACTGTCAATTTACCTTAGTTTAGAGATTGCGTACATACAACCCATCTAACCACAATGTTTTGTGCATTAATATTATGCTTAAAATAAGAATAGACAGTCGTAAGTAAAAAATGGACTCTATGCCAGTCACTGACCACTATCTTTAACCTATGACTAACACTGGACTTGGTGTTCGTATAGAAATGACAGCATAAAATTATGGAACAATTTAAAGCGCCACATTTGACATACGAGTGTCACTAGAACTAATAACATTGCAAATGGCGCACTGACCTCTATAATTAATCTAATTAATCTATGATCAAATCCTAGATTAAATAAAGAGGTTGGTTATATTAATTATAGAGGTTGGTGTGCCATTCGAAATATTATTAGTTCCAAAGACACTCGTATCTATGCTTACAGCGCCAATATGGCGTCTATTAAATCTAAAATGGCGTCAATCAAGTCGGTCCAAAAAAGATATCACAGCAGCAAGTCCAGTTTTAATCATAGATCAAAGATAGAGGTCAGTGGTGCCACTAGAATACGTTTTGGTTAAAAACTTAAAATCCGGTAGAATCCGAAGTCGCACAGCGAATCCTCTAAAATTATTTAGTTCTGCTATACCATTCTCGAATAACAAACTAAAAATTTTCAAGTCTCTATTGCAGACTTGATTCCAGTAGCTGTGGTTAAAACGAGCGGGGAAATTTTCCGACTTGTTACTCTATCGGTTTTCTTATTGTAGAAAGTTAGCCTCCTTGAGAACAAGCCGGAGTGGCACTTAACCGAGTTTTAGAACGACGTTGGACTTTATCATTATTTAAATAAATTTTTTCAACTAATTTAGTATTATAATTGGGTATTTGACTAAACTTTTTTTTGTATACTTCAATTCAAGGTTTTTAATTTTATAACACTATCTAAAACAATTTCTAAATTTGCTGAAGCCCACGAACATCGGCTTCATCATCACGTTAACGTTGAGGCAATCCAGCTGCTCGACGTAACGCAGTTAGTGAGGAGACTCAAAAGGACAAAACCACATGAACTAGTTTTTGATTAGTAACTAGTGATAGTGTGGTGTAAAAGCTGCCTCAAAGAACACAAGAACAAAGTGTCATCTATACTATTATAATAAAGAGAGAGCGCGAATTTTGTGAGTTTGTATGTATGTCCGGAGCAAACTTTGGAACCACCGCACCTATTACAATAATTCTTTTACCATTTCAAATGTACATTATTCCAGATGGTTATAGGCTATAATTATGTTAATAAATGTATTATGGCTAGATATTATGTGCAAATTTGTTAAAGAAGTCGGAATTTTTTTGACTCTTAAACGTTTTCAAGGCGTGCGCTGGGTCATATACTGTTATTGGATGAAAATGATGTATGGCTGAATTGTTCCTCTTAAAGAGTTCTAAAAAAAAGTCCGCGATAGCATATGTCTATATTCTAAGGATAACTTACAGTAACCATTTCTATCTTTCAAATTTTGATTAAAAATAATGAATTATTTTCGAAGCTTCTTTAACCGATGTAATGTCAATCTATATCTAAATAAATATGTTTATTATCGTAAGTATTTAATTTAGAACATATTTGCCCTTTACACTATACAATTTAAATAAATATCTTAGGAGTTATCGGAAAATTAATATGTCCGCGCGACAAAATAATAAAATGGTGCCGGCTGGCGCGGCGGGGCACGGTGGCGGGTATCGGTGCGGGATATTCGTGTGGTTCCTGTGGTGATCTTATTGACAATCGTCTCCTATAAGAAGCTCACAAGAACAAATATTTAATTTTCAACCCGGACGAAGTCGGCGCGGGCTTCTAGTCAATTGATAAAGAAAGACCTAGATACGTCAGTGGACTAATACTTCTTAGTATATAAGATATTTTATAAGTTTAGGTTAAAATTGCTCATTAGCCAGATTATTAGGCTAGATTGTAATATTAGTGAGTATATATTAGTAGTGTATACTCATATTATTGAAAAAAAAATTATAACACAATGTCATTTTTTTTTTATATTATCTTAACTAGTCCCGAAAATACCTATAGAGCTTTAAAGTTTTCTGTTAAACAAAGAGAGCACTATTGCAGCATGACGTCACGATTCAGTAGCTCCATACACTCTCCATACAAAATTTCGTTTTAGAAAGAGATAATAATTATGCATGGTTTGTCAACAACTAATGGTACAAGCTCCGAAATTGCTAATTCTGGATTGGAATGGAAACGCAACTCTCTTGTGCCAAATACTAATATGTATACTGCTAGCACTATATTTTTGGCATTATATTTGGCATCAGAGAGATGTTTTTTATTCTTTGAGCCCGAAATTAGTCATTTCGTAAATCTTTACCAATTTTGGATGTAATAGGTAACAGCAATAGCAAAGTAGGTACATGTGCAAAATTGTTTATGGGTAGGTAGGTATATTCCTTACCTACCCATATAAATAAAAATATATATTTAAGGCTGGGTATTTCAAACCATTAGTTATCGTAACGTTCTTTTATTGATCTACTTAACTTACATGTACATTGTACCAGTATATCTATATATATGTCCAACACTTAAGTTTGCAATCCGTTTTATCTCTTAATTACAATCTTAAGTCAGACTTCTTTCTACACATTTTCCCTATTCTCTCTTTGTTGACCCTGTTCTCAGCTGCCAATAACATTATTATTTATCACAAGTTGGGCAGTTTAATAAAACATCAACATGACACATCAAAGCTGCCGCTGTACATGGGTCGCCCTCTTTCAATTACACTGCGAATGAATTATCTGTATCTACTTATATCTATGTATATCCATGACCACATCTATATCTATAGGTATATATATATCTAAAAATCTAAAACAGCTTGCCGCTTGACTGATTTTTAAGCTATTGCATAGCTTCTATCGCGGGCCAGCGTGGAGACCGAATCCAGAAATTCCGTAACGAAAATAACCTGACACGGGACTCCTCTACGGTGAGCCGCTAGATGGCGTTGATAAAAAATGCTATGCAATAGCTTTACCGCGGCAGTCCCCGAGTCTTTTTTAAAATATTTTTATATATTTTTTGTTGTTGTTTTGTTCACTCTAATACAGGAATGGTTAAAAAAAAAAGACGAGTTATATTTTTTAAACTCTTTTCTTGTTCTAAAAAACTTGGGCTATTTTTAACGGTTATAAATAAAACTTTTACATTATGACTTCAATCCATAGTAAAGAAGTTAAAGTAAGCATTGGTAGTTCTAAGAATTATGTAACTTGGATAGAGTAAACGGTAACAAACTGTTAACACGCTGAAACTGTTCTTGTTCATGATTTAGTTATTTTATTTCTAGAACTAGTCAAATCGGGTTAGTATTATATATACTTCGCCTGTATGGAGTTAGTTATTAAAATTCTTAGATTATCCGGGATAAAAAGGACCCCATGTCACTTTCCAGGTGGCGAAGTCATCAACTTGCAAAAAACCATGCAAAACCATGCATACCCATGCAAAAAATCACGTCAATTCGTACCTCTGTTGTGGTGTCATTAAAAAACCAACAAAGAAACACACTTTCGCATTTATAATTATGTAGGGAAGTGGGGATAATTGTATTTTGGTCTTGGCTAATTATATTATTACTACCGTATGGTACGTCCTGGTAAGACGTTCCGCCAGGCTATTTAGCGTTCCAGTACGATGGAGTGTGCAAACCGCTTACTTTACTAAAAACCATAAAATAGTATTACTACCTTGAGCTTAAACCTGCCGTACCATCTTTCAGGTTAACCCGCTACCATCTTAGATTGCATTGTCTCTTACCAGCAAGTGAGATCGTAGTCAAGGGCCATCGTATGAAAAAAAGAAAACGTAATGATAAAACTAAGATTAAAGTAAGTATCTTACTTTAATAAGTAAGTATCTTACTTTAATAAGTAAGTATCTTAATTTAATAAATATAGCATAATAAATCTAACATAACCGGCACTTCTTGTTATAATGCCCTACAAATCTTACGACCCAAATCACCAAGAAGTGCAACTCCCGCATGTAGCGAAAAACCCAAGTTTAATTAAGTGATCAACCTCGAAAACGCTTAATTAATTAAAATTCTAAGGCGCTATTTTATTGTGAAGTCACAGAGAAGTTAAGTTACGACTTAGAATCCGGAAACTAATGGTTTAACTCGGCCAGAATAAACGGTTCTAAGTCTAAAGTTAACAAACCCGAGCGGTTCTAGTTTCAGATTTAGTTTTTTTTGTTTTATTGCGAGAAGGTTAAGGAAAGTTACCATTAGTTCGAATAACTTGAATTATATACATTAACTTGCTTGGAGACCACGATTTCGAATTTAGATTTTTAAAGAGTCAATGTACTTTTCTAAGAGCTAAGCTGGCCAGTTTTCTAAAAATTTAGATTAAAATAACTTTCGTCTTTTCTTTTTTTCCACGAGCCGATTACTTATGAAATAAGGTCTTATCTTACCCAATTACATTTAAAAAAAATATCAGTCGCTTTTCTCTACTATACTTAACTACTATCTACTCGTAAACATTATTTTTTTCAATGCGAATAGTCTTACTTAGTGGCAATTTTACAATCCCCGTATTACAATTAACTGAGGATGGAGGATCAAATTTGACATTCTAACAATTTTTGTACTAAGAATCTGTCAAAACGTCAAATTTATTCGTCGGTTAAAAGTAACACAACGATGATGAAATTGGCAATTACTGTTTACGTTTTGACTACATACTTTTAATCTATAGCTAAATGCTTTAATACCACGAAATCTTGTTTAAAATCTTATATACGTAGCATAGATATATATAGTTTTTATTTATCACATGAATAAATAAGACTCAACAAAAAACAACTCTCATTCTGAAAGAGCGTTGATTAAAGAAAAATCATTAGCGTTTCACAAAACAAAGTATGAGAGTGAAATATGCAACATTACCTTATTATTCAGCGATTCGCCTCATTATTTCTAGGTCAGTTAATCCCCGGCTTACATTCCGCTTTTTAATTGTACCCCATCCCTAAAATTCACGCGTACTTTAATTTCGACTCTACGTCAATGGTATTAAAGTCGCAATGTATACGAATTGGAACATGCTGCTAAGTGTACCTGTCCGACCCTCGTCGAGGTCGCCTGTTTTTTTAGAATTTGCCGTCTCGTTAGCCCCGCGAAATGAATACGCGTAATTAATAAACGATGTGCGGAAAACGCTATTTAAATTGCCCTACATATCTGTAAACATTGTACATTTCGCATGAAATATGGGACATTTTGTTCTTATACATCAAGTGCTTAAATAACATTTCATGTGGACAAAAATGACCCCGTGATGAATGCAAAGAGATATGGGTCATTTTTGTTCACATCAAATGCTCATAGAATTTCATGTGAACAAAAATGAACGTCTGGTGAATGTTATGGAATAATATGCTCACATTAAATCCTTAAAGCATTTTAAGTTTTTTTTAAATAAAAAATTAACTTATTTTCAATAATCCTGAGTTTAATGTTAGACCTCAATGAGTAAGACCATGCAGCGACAGACTCTATACATATAAAGTACGTAGTCATAATCGTGCCTAAACTATTGCAATTTTTCCAACGATTGCAAAAGCTAAGTTCAAAACTACGAAACATTTTTAGTTAAAACTTTATCCATCTATCTGTCTGTTTTACTCTTGTAATATTTTCGTAATAGTTTCGCTGTATAAAAAAGTTAGCGAAATTCTCTCTCGTTAAAATAGAATCGATAAAACTGATGCGCGACGCTCTCCTTAATCTGATAACACGTGAAAGAGACGTTTGTTGAAATAGGGCGGGCTTAAATAGAAATGATGAAACCGATGCGCGATGCTCGCTCAAGTTCAACAAACGTGTCCCCCATGACGTATCACCAGAAGGCGAACATCGCACATCAGTTTTGTTGTTTCTATTTAGGCCCGCCCGACTTCACCAAATGTGTACAAACTAAAATTATTTTTATACTTTGAAGTGGAATTTTAAGTTTGTTTTTTGAAAAGAATTTTTATTTTACGCTTTTTAGTGTAGCTTGGCCCTATTTCCTTGCTTCCCTCCCTCCAACGCTACGTTAATAATGTAGTCTATAATTTTGCCCAGTTTAGGTGGGCAGTACCCTGCAGCAACAGGATTGAAGAGCTAGAACCCTAGAGTTCCATGATGTAGTTTATAATTTTAGTACTTACAATATCAATTCGTACTCGACAGTTCCTAAATCCCTACAGTTTAGGTGGAAAGAAGCATGATCCTTGAAGAGTTGAAGGTAAAAATTTTCATGGGACCATTTTGCTTCCTTCCTTCGTCTGTCGATTGAAAGAAATCACGCGAATCGGTCTGAAAATCCCGAAGAAATAGGTGGACATACATACAAAAAAAAGTTACTGGTCGAATTGAGAACGTTTGAATGAATGAAGCATTGTTTCAATCTTTCTACCGTCAAATATGTTTTAAATTGAATTGTTTTGATATATCATAGCTTTAGATTCAAGACCCAAAAAGGATAAATTACACTGCACAACAGCATTTCTGATGATTGGGTTATGTTATGTGATATTAGTCCAATTTTCAATGACGATTTCAAGTCTGTGACTGAAAATTCTGTATCAGCTCTAGTTAAAAAAATATGACACATGGGTTTTTTTTACGAAAAACACTATATTTTCAGAGATGATACCAATTTATTTTATTTTAAGTAGGAAAAAACTTTCTTTTATTTGATTTTCTTGCTGATGCTGAAGGCAGAGAGCTATTCTGAATGCTCTAATAATAGTCAGCCATCATGTGTGCGTTCCAGTAGCCTTGATAGCGTTACCCCATTGTACGAAGGTCCTGGTGGAATCGCTCGCCCTGTTCTTCACTTAGGACCCCAAGATTAGCGAGAAAATGGTCTAGGTCGTTGTGAAGAACGTGTAACTTGAGGCTCATGTTATATCTGGACCTTTCTAAAGTGACTCATTAGTTCTTCGACGTGTTGAAAAACATCCGAATAAAGTCAGTACCACTATTGTTAGGTTTCTCCTCAAAATGAGTAACCTCCTCCTGAGACGGACCAGCTTGAGATTCAGGTGGTATTTAGGGCTCAATACACGTCTATGTGGAAGAATATTCCCATTAGGCTCGATTTTTTCAGTTATGTTCACCAAGCAAAAATAACAGTCATCGTGATGGTTCACGGGTTCTTTCCAGATAATAGCGGTTTCGTACCTGAATCTATTCCTTTTCTTAGTTGTCCACAAACGTAGAAACTTAACACACGTTTTGCATATCTTTTGCGGATTCCAAAGCTTGTTTTTCATTTCTAGCAGGTGACCAAAGTAATTTTTATAAGCCTCAATTACGAGCGTAGTCACATTCAAACGGTATTCTTTAAACAAATACTCTTCGCAAATGAAAGAAAATGATTCGGATCATTCACACAAACTCGTCTTGATGATGCCATATCAAATTATATAAAGAAATCTTAATAAATTATAAAATATCAGCAAATTAAAACGCGCAATACGTCAATTTTTTGTGAAAGCTATAACTCGTAAACAAGAGCTGTTACAAAAAAAACGAGGGTATATCTAGAATCAGCGACGTCAAATTAGTAAACATCATGTGATAAAAGTCATTCATCAGACAAAAATTTGCAATTTTGTTGTGCAGTGTTATTTATTGAAATTTTAGCACACATCCAACACAGGAGTAACAAACACCCATCCATGCATTCATCCATCCATCCACCCATCCATCCATCCATCCATCCCTCCATCCATCCATCCATGCATCCATTCTCAAAAACTTTCGCATTTATAAGATTAGTAGGATAGTAGTAGAATGTACTCAAACGATTACTCAGAGAACAGCAAGCACCCACGTCACATTTCCATTACGCAGCCAAAGTTCCGCGCAATTTGCTTATCACTTATACCAAATGGATCTTCCTATCATCACGAACGCGTTTCCTTAATCCTGCGGCTGTCAGCTACTCAATTTTATGATAAACTAGCGGACGCCCGCGACTTCGTCCGCGTTCTTAAATTGTTGAAATTTTTCCTGAATTTTCTTTGCTATAAACCTCACGGAGCCCGAGACCTTTCCAACGAATGCAAAACCGTGGAAATCGGTTCGTGCGTTCTGGAGTTATAGCGTCAGGAAGGAAAACCCGACTTATTTTTATATAGTAAATATCTATGTCGAAACTAATACAAAAGAAACGCGAGTTTCGGAACGCGACATTAAACTCCTCCAACTATGTATTCTGTGCTCCAACGCACACACGCACATTGTTTTGATAGATATGATCTTTGACGTTAGGAACACACCTACATTGCTTAGACAACAGTGAGTGCTTGTAATTTAATATGAACTTTATACCATAGCAATAAAGCTCAAATTGACTACGTTTTAGTTTCAAATCATTTGTATGGGAAAAAGAAAAGGGCTATTTTTAGGGTTTTTCAAGCAATAATTCTAATTTTTCTCGCCGTAAAAACCATCCTTGAACTTCAACGAACATTTTAAAAAAAGATTTGGCCAAATTGGTCCAGGCGTTGTTGAGTTATGCGCTTACCAACACATTTTGCGATTCATTTTTATATTATAGATTAAATCCACTGATCGCTCCCACTCTTTAGACTGACGGACAGAAAATACATTATCCGTGAACAAGATTAAATTAATTTTGGGATGTAAATAGGTCATCATGTGGGGTTTTACGGACTTATATTTTGTATTAAACAAGCTTTTGCCCGCGGCTTCGTCCGCGTGGGTTTAGTTTTTAAAATCTCGCGGTAACTCTTTCATTTTCCGGGATAAAAAGTAGCCTATGTCACTCTCCAGGTCCTCAACTATACTCATGCAAAAAATCACGTCGATCCGTAGCTCTATTGCAGCGTTATTGAAGGACAAACCAACAAACAAACACGCTTTCGCTAAACCAGTCTCATTCAAGAGGAAATTTATGCCCAGCACTGGGCCGCTCATAGATTGAGATGAATGATGAAAAAAAGTTAGGCATTTCGTGAAGAAGCCTTCTCCTTCAAAAAGTGCCAAATTTCAAGATTTTTTTCTTCGTCAAAAGTTCTTGTATAATTCTTTCAATTCACAAGGGTACGTGGCTCATGGTTGTGTGTGTCGTGTCTGTATAAATGTGAACGAGAACTTGCTCGCACCTGACTGCTCCTACATAGGCTCCTGACAGGCACGCACACTTACACAATGTGCATGTACACGACGTAACCACAAGTAAAGCGCCCGTTACTTCGCGAGATAAACGTACTATATCAAAAGTAGAATTCAACATTATTAATTTCAACTCCCGTATCTTATTTAATATTGCACTGAATGCAATTTAAGTAGACTTTATACGTCGTTAACCCATTAAAAATAAACAAGTCTCTTTACGCTGAAATAAATATGCAGTGAATATTTTTTTAATTATAATAATGAATGTTCAATGCTTCGTCAGTATGAATGTAATAAATAACTAAATATAAATGAATATCCAATAACTGTTTTTATCAAATGAAGAGTGGCAACGTGGCAACTGACGAAGCAGTTTATTAATTTAATTATTGTTTAACGCAAATGATAAAATAAATGCTCCTATCCGATTTCAGCTGTGGTGGTCAATTTCCACAGAGATAAACTATCTGTGTGGGACATATTATAGTGCACAAACACACCCACTATTCCCTCACTCTTATAGTCTGATGGTATGTCATTTGACACGGCTGGAGAGATATCAGGCGCAGGACCAAAGGCTTTACGTGCTCTCTAAAGCATGGGAGCGACACACCGCCTAACAACTTCCTGACTTTGGGCTAGTTCTGAGAATTTCTTGTCAGAAGAACGAAAAAGTGATAAAACTATTTCGTAAATATTTTATTATGTTATGTCACGAAGTTTTAGAAAGAGACATTAAAGAAAAGACATAGAAAAATGGAGTACTAGTTTTGTTCACTAATTTTATAATAATCTATAATTATATAAAAAGGCTTGTCCTGACTGACTGACTGACTGACTGACTGACTGACTGACGATCAACGCACAGCCTAAACCACTGAAGTTAGAAACTTGAAATTTTGACAGTAGGTTCCTTTTATGACGTAGGCGAGCACTAAGAAAGGATTTTTCGAAATTCGCCCCCCAAGGGGGTAAAAAGGGGGGTTAAAGTTTGTATGAAACTCCGTCATTTTTCGAGTTATACTCATGAAATTCGGTATTTAGGCTTTAAATTGAAAACAAAAAAGTACGTGTTTCACAGTTTTTAAAAATTCTACCCCCTAAGGGGTTAAATAGGGGTTGAATGTTTGTATAATAGTCCTTCGTTCTTCAAGTTATTTTTCAAGTTACGTTTATGAAACTTGATATTTTGGCTCTTGATTAAAAATAAAGAATTACGTATTTTACATTTTTTTTAAATTCTCCCCCCAAGGGGGTAAAAGGGGGGGTTAAAGTTTGTATGAAACTCCGTCATTTTTCAAGCTATACCCATAAAATTCGGTATTTAGGCTTTAAATTGAAAACAAAAAAGTAAGTGTTTCACACTTTTAAAAAATTCTACCCCCTAAGGGGTTAAATAGGGGTTGAATGTTTGTATGATAGTCCTTCGTTCTTCAAGTTATTTTTCAAGTTATGTTTATGAAACTTGATATTTTGGCTCTTGATCAAAAATAAAGAATTACGTATTTTACATATTTCGAAAATTCTCCCCCCAAGGGGGTAAAAAGGGGGGTTAAAGTTTGTATGAAACTCCGTTATTTTTCAAGCTATACCCATAAAATTCGGTACTCAGGCTTTAAATTGAAAACAAAAAAAGTAGGTGTTTCAGTTTTTAAAAATTCTACCCCCTAAGGGATTAAATAGGGGTTGAATGTTTGTATGATAGTCCTTCGTTCTTCAAGTTATTTTTCAAGTTATGTTTATGAAACTTGATATTTTGGCTCTTGATCAAAAATAAAGAATTACGTATTTTACATTTTTTGAAAATTCTCTCCCCAAGGGGGTAAAAAGGGGAGTTTCAATATTCATAGTTAAGACAGGACAACGTCTGTCGGGTCCGCTAGTTAAATATAACATCAACCATTTAATAAACGTATTTATTTAATTTTTTCATTTTCGCGCAGACGCATTTTCCATCGATTACGTCTGCGTAAAGTTAAGTTTTTGAAACCTCGCCGAAACTCTGTTTTTCAGGGTTAATTAGTATAATTACTAAATATGTACAGGATATTAATTAATAAAATATTAATTTATTGTAATTTTTGTAAAGTTATTGTAATAATTCATGTAAAATAAATTACAATCGTCGGCGTCGTTCGTCGAAATGGAAATAATATTCCGAGCGGAATATTCACATAATCCGCGTTGGAGGTCAAACGGACAGCCCTGACAGGTCATAATCCCGCTCTTAATTAGAAAAACTGGGAGTCGGGAACGAATGTTTATACAAATAAAAATCAATGGCCGCACATAGATATATGACAAATGCCTGACAGATAGTTTGGGGTAAAATCGAACTACAGGTGGTAATACTGTTTTTCATACAAATAACTCGCTCTATTTATAAAATGACATCTGTCAGAATTCCACCGAATTAAAAATCAGACTATAGCCATTTTTGACTTTTAGCGAGACTAACGAATAGCAGTTGATTTTTAAAATAATATATTACATACTCGTATGTAGTACAGATATAGAAGATAGACTAGACGATTTCGGTTTTTAAAATATCTGTGTTGACTCTTAGATTTCTCTCAATAAAAAATAGTTTGTGTAGATATATCCGAGGCATATGCGAGATGTGAGGCAAAAGCTGTATATCAATGCCAAGTCACTACTATTACTACTACTAAGCCTAGCTAAACCAAAGTCGTTTATGCAGAAAAATGAGTCAGCCTTTCTGTCACCAAATGAGACATCATTCATTTCATTTTTTTTTGTATGTTGTTTCAAATTCGGGAAATAAGGGACCAAAATCAATTGACAGTAAGTACAAAGTCGGGCTGATTCGTAAATAAGCAAACAAAATAATACATTTTTTTTCTCCTACCATAAAGCACAATTATGTATCGGTGGCTTTATTTTATACTACACTTAACCTGTGGGCTAATAATAAGTAATATTATTTTAACTTAAACTTCTACTTATTATTAATTTCTATATCTAATTTACAGTCCAATAACTGTCCTAAGTTTATTCATCTCATAGTACTGATTAGAATGAAAAATACATAAGACTCAATATTATAGCCCAATTTTTACAATTGCAGACTGAAAACTGAAAGGTTACGGTTCAATTCCCACTTTTCATTCAACACAAGCTTTACGTTTATTTGGAGGGGCGCGGCGGATATTAGTCAAATTCAGAATGGCTATTATACTTAAAAAAAATATGATATATATTACTTTTTTTTATTCGATTTTGACTTGACTGATTCCAGATCTCATCCTGATGGGATGTGCTACTAATGACGCAGTCTAAAATGGTAGCGGGCTAACTTTGAAGGTGATATAACACAGTGTAAATTAAATCCATACTCCTAATCGGTTTCTTCGCGCCATCGTACTGGAACGCATATTATGGTAAGTAGGTAGCCAGTGCCAAAGCCTTAAACTAGATCAGACACAGGCAGTTCAGAAATTTAAAAAATTCTAAATCGCCCCTGCCTGGAATCGTATCCGAGATTTCCCAGTTATAAGCGGTTACGACTAAACCACGAAGTTCGTTAGCCTAGGCTTCTTTTATGAACCTAAACTGCGTCTGTCTCTAGAGAATACGAAGTGAAACATTTTATTTACGAAATTGTTATTTATCTAATGGGTTAGCTATGACTGAATATTTTGGTCGAAGGCAAGAACTCTCGAGGGGGCTGGCTTTAATTTATTAATAGATTGTTCATAGCTCTGACAGCCTATTCCCATTGAAAATAGATCATTTAAATAATAAGGCGTTTTGGAAGGAACCTTATTAATTTTACAACAAAGAGAAATTTCTTTTTATTAGCGCTATCCGAACCATATTCCCAAACCATACAAACGAATGTTGATTTGAATCAACATTCGTTTGTATGGAAACTCCATCTCACGTCAATGTAATAATATAGATATGCACTAGAAACATAGTATCTGTAGCTGTGTTTAACGGAAATCCTATGAAATTAATGCAGTCTCGTTTGCACTAGCAGGCATGTTACACGATTGATAGAGACAGCAATATCAATATCATATTGATATTGCTGTCTCTATCAACCATATATATTACCATATATACCATATTCTTATGTATGTTATGATCCATTTAATTGGTATTCTCCTTTCTGCTGTAGTTTTTGATACAGCAATATGAAAAGCGTTGTTTATTAGCTGTTACCAAATGGCGTCATTTCTTTATAAATTCCCGCTTTTTGCATTCTCGCGTTTAGGTAGTTAACGACATTTTAACTTTAGGATAGCAGATATTTTGATGCGGTTTTTTATATTACCGAGGTATAGCCTTAACTCAGGTTTCTAGATATGGTTTTGAGTCACCTTGGGATGGTATTGGTTGTTTAGATTTATAATAATTTTGTCTCTTTCATTATTTTGAAAATCTCTTCGTCTTCGCAAGCCTGTCAGTGATAAAAAGGTCTTTAATTTAAAAACAGGATTGCTTCTAAGCCCTCTTGTTACGAGAGTATTTATCCATTTTACTGTGCTGTTCTGACACTAAGCCAGTGTCACTTCAGCTTCGAAGCGAAATAAAACACTATTGCTTTCATTTACTGAAACAAAGTGTACCTTAATTGCCCGGCTTATTTTTAACTTAATATACTGGTATTAGCTCTTGGACTAATTTCATTTTATACTTGATGATGCCCGCGACTTCATCCGCGTTGATTAAGGTTTTTTAAATCCCGCGGGAACTCTTTAATTTTCGATCCTCAGAATTGTAGTTCTTAATTACTACAATTGTAGTTACTAAATAGTTTGTTTTCCTAACGACTTCAACATACGCTACAAAAAAGCTTAAATATTAAACTTTGTAGTGCTACTTGAAGTCGGTGATATTTCATAATAGTTTACATTTATATTAGAATAGAAAAACACATTTAAATAAAAACACTTCAAGTAAGTTCCTCTTTGAAGGTGTTGAAGTAAGATAGAAATGTTATTAATATACAGTGAGGCAAACTTTCGTGAAACAAACAAGTAATATCCAATTCATATAGACTAGTGCTGCAACTCAGCACCCAAAGAGTTACGCTTGAAACAGCTTATTTATTAGTTCACAACTTTGACAGCTGTAGAGCCCTGTACCTAGAGACTATACCTTTACAATACTCATCTTAACGCTCTAAATACCCGAACCATAATGTCTGGAAGCAAGGTAGGTATCACCTTATTGAGACTTTTATTTAGAACTAGCTGATGACCGAAACTTCATCCGCGTGGATTTAGTTTTTAAAATCCCGCGGGAACTCTTTGATTTTCCGGGATAAAAAGTAGCCTACGTCACTCTCCAGGTCCTCAACTATACTCATGCAAAAATCACGTCGGTCCGTAACTCTGTTGCAGCGTTATTGAAGGACAAACCAACAAACCAACTTTCGCATTTATATATTAAGTGGGGATTAAATGGGGATATGTAGAATTATATAATATGTAATAATATCTAGTGTGTATTTAATGTGTATTTTTTAGAATAAACACGTTCCTTTTATCTAGCATTCACCACTTCTTTCGCGTCGAGTTAGTTTTCTTTTTAATTCCGCGAGAACTTGGTTTTACCAAATAAAATAAAGCTCTTTAAAGGGATCGGTGTCACTCATATTATGATCGATGCTCTTATGTGTTAGTTGTGTAAAAAAGGGTTATGGGCTGTTAGAAGACTTTCTATTTTATCCATCTGGCTAAAGCTAGAACAGGACTTACAACTTTAAAAAATACTGATGCTGACTTCCATTATTGAGCATCTAAGTATTTTCTGCCCGTAACTGATACCCAATATGCGATCGACCATACTCGGCACAAAAAGTTATAGAACCCCTGAGTTGAATTAAATTGTAAGTTATCAAATCACAATAAATCCAACGTCAGAAGTCAACTGGAGTAGCTAATAGATTTTTAATAAAGGCGCGTAAATTGATTGTCCGCCATTTTGCAAGGCGACCGCGCTTCGGTTGGCCAGTTTGAATTTGGAATGAGCGCGCGGGCAGACCCCATCAATCATTGGTCCGGACCGCGCTTGACGCACACAAATTATGATTGAGATTTATGCCTCTTTGCCATAGGCTTTAATGGCGATATAGTGTACCATATTAGTTTATGCTTATTACTTTGTAATAGACTTCTAGGAACAACTAGACTTTAATCCTTAAGACATAATGCTTATACCAGACTTATTTTCAATTTCGTTTGAGTAATATTTAAACATTTTGTTTATTTACAAATTCAAAGTCAGTAATGTATCTTTAATAAAATAGAAGAGATCTGTTATCCTAAATAGAAGATATAATCTTTATTCGGCGATGTTAAAATTAGCACTTAGAAGACTTATAATCTCCAATCGAAAAAGAACTGAAATCTTAATCATTTTAGATTTGAGCCATTATCTACTGAGGCTCCATTGCCATATTCTCTTTTCATCCTCACTTTTCACTATTTTCAAAGAGAAAAGTGAAATTATGTATTTTCTTGCTTTGAAAACCTACTTACATTCTATTTAGGTATTTTATACTCTAGCATTACAGAAATATTAGCCCCAAAAGGCGCAAATTTGGGAAACATATCGTACCCTTATTGCAAAAACCGATTATCTGCACCAAAATTTGAGCGAAAAGTTTTTGAGTTATAAGCATTTGAAACTTTAACGACTTAAAAATTAGTTATAATGATGCCCATTTTTAAACAATAATAATTTTTATAAACAAGAAACTATTCAAGAAATGTTAAGTAGGTTAATAATTGAAAAAAACTTACTATTTTTTCAACAAAAAGAAGAAAATAACCGGTAAGGAGCTCACTTAGTTAGTTTTTCCTGAATGTAGAAAAACTACCAAATTTTCAAATTTACCGTTCTGGTAGCTCTAATGGCATTTTTTATTTAATCACTTGTTTTGAATAGTAATAATCATCAAGACAAAAATCGTTTTAGTTCAACTTTAGCCAGTACAGGTGTAAAATAAATATCTTTAGTCGCTTTTGGCTGAAGGTAAAGTAGATTTCATTTAACTTTGTACGTACTAACTGCAGCGCCCTATGGTTTTACCCGAGGAGTTCCCGTTCCCGTGGGAAATGGGCAAGCCTACATTATTTCTTATAATCTCAGCTATCTTTAAAAGAAAGTTTCGTTGAAATCGGTCCAGCCGTTCTAGAGATTAGCTCATTTAAATAAAAAAACTATTTCGTTTTATTATATTAGAATAACTAGCTGTGCCTTGCGGTTTCACCTACATTTGTCCCGTTCCCGTAGGAATTTAGGGAAACACTATAACTGTAAACTTTCCTCTCGAATCCCTCTATCTACTGATGAAAACTGAATTAAAATCCGTTGCGTAGTTTAAAAGATCTACGCGTACATAAAGAGGGCCAGACAGCGGGAATCGATTTTGTTTTATACTATGTAAAGATAACATATACAGCAGAGCTAAGTTTGCCCGCAAGCGTTGCTATATGGGTGCCCCATTGTAGCTTTGAATCCAGGGTTAATCCCAAGAACACTTTGGAGTCCTCAGTTTTCAAAGGTTCATTATTTATCTTTAAATTTTTACTGACAGTTCTCGGGTTAGGTAATAAAAACTCAACACACTTTGTTTTTTTAGTATTTAAAAGTAGATTATTTGCCGTAAACCATTCAGAAACTTGAGATAATGCATTATTTACATCGTCAAAATTGTCTTTTATCCTATCGACTTTAAAATTCAAAGACGTATCATCAGCAAATAGTACAATATCGCAAGTATTGTGGACAAAATGTGGTAAATCATTTATGTAGACCAAAAACATGAATGGACCTAGAATAGAACCCTGGGGTACACCCATTACTGAGGCTGATCCGGATGATTTTACATCATTGACACATACTCTTTGGATTCGTTCACTGAGATAAGACGCAATGAGACTAAGTGCAAAATCTTTAATGCCATAGTGGCTCAGTTTAAGCAAAAGTGTCTCGTGATCAACGCATTCGAATGCCTTTGACGACAAATCACAGAAAATACCAATGGCACTCTGTGAGTTCTGCCATGCATCGAATATGTGTTGTAACAGCCTTGCGGCTGCATCGGTTGTTGATCGACCCTTTGTAAAACCATACTGCTCAGTGTGTAGGATTTTATTTAAATTAAAGTGTAAAAGCAGTTGGTTGAGCATTATTTTTCCGAATATCTTGCTGAGAGTTGGCAAAATTGAAATTGGCCTGTAGTTATTCGGGTCACTTTTGCTTCCCGATTTAAAAAGCGGTATTAGCTTACTACATTTCATAAGGTCTGGAAAAGATCCAGAATCTACTGATTTATTAAAAATTAAAGCAAGATACGGCGCAATAATATCAATTACATTATGAATTATTTTAACTGATATCCCCCATAGATCTGCTGTTTTCTTATTTTGTAAAGATTTAAATGTTTTGACTATGTCATATGGGGTAACGTGTTCAAACCTAAATAACTTATTGCACTCAGAGACATTGCTCCTTAGAAGACGATAGACTTCTGCTGGCGAGGAATTCAGAGAACTGGTTGTAGTAATTGGAATATTTTTGAAAAAGTTCTCAAATGTATTTACAATTACTGTATCGGAGTTAATTACATGATTATCACTTTTAAGCTCCAATTTATTATTATTATGTACCTTATGTTTACTCATTTCATCGCCGATGATGTCCCATGCTGTTTTAATTTTATTATCAGAATTGGCAATTTTTTGTTTTATGTGAAGTGACTTTGCTTGTACGCACACATTTTCAAACAATTTAGAATAGTTTCTTACATATTCAATAAACGCGGGGGAATAATTATATTTTTTTCTGCATATAAGTCAAGCAGCTTATTTCTACTTTTATAGATTCCGGCAGTTGGCCAGTTACTAAACTTAAGATCTTTAGACAGTCTTTTCTCTATCACCTTAAAGATAGAGTTATATTGTGAGCTTAACAAATCAAAAAACTTTTGATTTGTGAAGATGTTCAAAAACCCTCGTAGCCCAGTTATACAGTAAAAGTGAACTTAAGTTCTTTTACCTGAAATAATTTTAACAAAATATTGAGTTCATTATTCTGCAAAAAGCAACTAATGTTGTTTAGTTCGTTTTTCTTTTTAGATACATCAGCAATTTCTAGTATATTAATAAAAGCTGAAAGCTGTTAACGCAGGTTAACATGTATTAACAGAATAATATTGACATAATGATAAATCAAGCAACTACATCTGAAAAGTATTATAATACAATACATTGTTTTTGTGGTATAGATTTATAAATCTAAATTATTTAAATGAGTTTAGTTCTTTTTTTAAGAAGGTAATTAAATCATACCTGTAGGTAGTTGCTTTTAATTCTAGCTATCTCCGTAAAAAAGCGTCGTAGCAGATAATGGGTTTGACCTACAGCTTCGCCGTGAGTTGAGGAGTCGATTGATATATTTAACCTAATTTTGGTACAAAAATGCAGATAATCGGTTTTTGCAATAAGGGTACGATATTATCTAATCGTAGTTGATATTACATAGTGAAGGTTAAGGCCTTTTAGTAGCAAAACTATCGAATGAGCGCCCCCAATGTGTTGTCGGGTTATCGCGAACGATAGTCAATAGCTACTGTAAATCGATACGTTCATACATTCCACCTTTGTGAAGACGCGAGATAGAATTATCACTCGCTTTAACGGCTTCATTTTATGTATTCTACGTGACCTCATATCGAAGGTCGTGTAATGTTATGTGTTTGAACCGTGTATGAATATTGTTATTAACCGTATATAATATTTTTTGCTTTTCTCACGAATAGGTTTCTCTTTTTTTTTTTCGAGGTAATATTATGCCTCAATTATGAATGTAAATGCTCTGAAACTGAATCTAAATATATAAAAGGCAAAGGTGACTGATTGACTGACTGACTGACTGACTGATCTATCAACGCACAGCCCTAACCACTGGACGGATCAGGCTGAAATTTGGCATACAGACAGCTATTATGACGTAGGCATTCGCTAAGAAAGGTTTTTTGAAAATTCAACCCCTAAGGGGGAAAAATAGGGGTTTAAAAAATCGAATTTAACGTGAGCGAAGCCGCGAGCAAAAGCTAGTTTTTAATAAATGACTTATTAGTACTAGAATAGAGTAGTTTAGTATTAATCGTGTTTTTTGTTGTCATTAACATAATCTTTGTCATAACATTCTGAGTCGCAAAAAAGTGAGATTTACACAATAGGCAAGAAAGAAATCCAAATAGGCTCGTGATTCCTCAACTACGCTTCAAAAAAGTTCGAAAGTCATTTGTCGGAATGGGCGTGACGTTCCATAGTAAAATTCCACAGTCAATTTTGAAATCTATTAAGAGTATGCTCATGAAGAAAGCATTTTATACAATTGAAAATAAGTTTGACGACCTCCCTGGCGCAGTGGTGAGCGCTGTGGTCTTATAACTGGGAGGTCTCGGGTTCGATTCCCGGCGGGGGCAATTTAGTAATTTATTATTTCTAAATTGTCTCTGGTCTGGTCTAGTGGGAGGCTTTGGCCGTGGCTAGTTACCACCCTACCGTCAAAAACGTGCCGCCAAGCGATTTAGCGTTCCGGCACGATGGCGTGTAGAAACCGATTAGGGGTATGGGTTGAATTTACACTGCTATACCCCTTCCAAGTTAGCCCGCTACCATCTTAGACTGCATCGTCACTTACCATCAGGTGAGATCGCAGTCAAGGGCTATCTTGTCATAGAATAAAAAAAAAAAAAAAAAAAATTGAAGAATCTAATTTAAACGCATAATGTCCCCAGAGGTGTGTGAAATCTGTTAAACTTGGCCAATGTGGAGACTATATCCTAACCATTCTTATTCGAAAAGAGACCTGTACCCAATAGTGAGCCGACAATGGGTTAAATGAAAGAGTTGATGAATCAAATAATGAGTCGAAATGAGATAGGCTTGCGCTTGACGACAATCAATGATGAAAAGCATTAGTGAGGTCTAGCTTGAAGCGCGCTTGCCTAAAAAATGCGTGTTCACTCTTGTCTTGAAGGTACTCAGATTATAAGTGACCGGTAACACAGATGTTGGAAGTGTGTTTCATACCTTAGCCGTTCGTTTCAAAAATGATGAGTGCAGTATTATTTTCGATATCGGCTGTAAAATAAGAAAGTTATATTATATGAAAGAAAACAGTCGCTGTTGGAGTTGAACATTCTTTTTCAAATCGGTTCGATATGCTACCATTTCAAAGCCCTAGGCCCTGTTCGCTAGCGCTTGTGCTTGTACCTGTCAAACGGTAATGCTCATGAATATGGATTTCTATCGCCCAGAGCTATAGTGAGGCGCAGTACTGCGTATTCCAGTATACAGTTACAAATATGTAGTAGGTATTGCTTCTATCTTAAACGTCGTGTACATGGTGTTATGCCTCTCAATTTAAGTACGAAATACCGATCGGAATATTAGATGTGCAGGTATCAGACCATTGTATATACACCCAGTTGTATTTTCTGTGTGTGATCGATGTTATATTTGTTTTTCGGTTTAAGTTAGTTAGTTGCAAAATACATTCTACTACTGCTATTACTGCTCCCAAAAATTCTCTCTGTGTGAAAAATTCTCTCTCTTCTCTCTGTGTTTTTGAAGTTAAGCTGAGCTGATGTGGGTTGTACACCATCTCATTCTGTGTCGCCGCTCGCTGGTAAATAAAGAGTTGCGTAGTCAATAGTCATCGAGATCGTAGATGTCGTCGTCGTCGGAGGAAAAAAAATTTTGTGTTAGAGGTAACGTCGTCATAAATGTAGCGGGGAGCTACACTCTACGCCTACGCTTACGCTACGAAATCAGTCGTTGTTAAGATTTCGTAGCGTAGGTACGAAAGTGTATTCGTTTGTTGGTTTGTCCTTATGCAGCTACCGAGCAACGGGTCGACGTGAATTATTTGCATAGATACTGTTGAAGTACTTTCATGATGGCGAATGCTCGTGAGGCGAATCACATCTGCCGCTGAGAACGTCATTTCGTGATGACCACGACCGCTCTGCCAAGAGTGTCACGAATAATAAGAAGTTAAAGATTTTGAGAGTGACATAGGCTACTATTTATCCCGAAAAAAACAGAGGGTTCCTCACGGATTTTAAAAAGCTCCATGCGGACGAAGTCGTTCGCTAAGCTAGTGCCGAAATATTTATGAAAAACGACCAACGGGTTGACATAAATGTTGCCGCAAGTTTCCGCGTCCTTCTGTCCATCGCGGTCAGGGGCTGTACAATAAAGTCGCACATCTGGTTACCCTGGGCGACCACATCCGGGTCGGGTCGAAATTATTGTTATTTATTATATGTTTTAACATTTCCAGTAACCTTTGCCGCCAGAAGAGTACGGTTTCGAGTTTAACCGAACATTTTAATGAGCGCCAAGCTTTTAAAAAAACAGTATTTTAAATTAATGAATGAATAAAAAGACTTATTGTACACTAACTTTTCTCAATGACTTTGTCCGCGTACAAGGTTTTTAAAAATCCACGAATCCACGTTTACCACTGAACAGAAATGAGCACCAATGAGGTGGAGCGTATACTATCAACATCTGTGTCACATAACTGCATCGCAGTATACATTGATCGCCTATGTCTTCTTCGACTGTCCTGCCTGTCTAGTGCGGACTGCGTCGCCTGCGTCGCTTGGATACTGTCAGCCTTAGCCTGGCAATAGACCGGTACAGTATGTAAAATGAAGTGGCTGAAACCGGCTAACCTACATCGCAAATTATCGAATTGAACCGAAAAGTTCCGAGCCAACCTGGCCGAATTTTTAATTGGAGCCGACTTTCAAATGCCTTGTTATCGATCGAGCGATGAGCCTTTTTCAGAGCAACTGGGCCAAGTACTGTTAAAGCTTCAAATGTTGGCCGGGGTATACGAGTATGTATATTATCATATAGAATAAAAATGGTGCTCTTGAGCCCGAGACCTGAATATTACTTAATCATATTATGAAAGATAAAAAACCGTGCTGCATAGGGAAACAAACGACCGGCTTTTGCTTGCGATTTATACCGCTTAGGCTTCAATGACCGCTCATTCAGCTCAGATTCAAGACAGAGTTAAAACGAGACAGATGTCAGAGCAGAGACCACTACGCCATCAACGTTCTGTCACTTTAGAGATTTTGAAAGTTGAAATATATCCTTATATGAAATAATGAAATAGTTATATAACTGAAGTCTCTATTAGTACATTATGGTACAAGTGTAAAAGTTGGTGATTACCGCTGAGGCGCTATTGAGACCCGAGCCGTTAGGCGAGGGTCTTAAGGTAGCCGAGGACGGTAATCATCAATACACACGTGTATCATACGACGTTTTTCAACACACTTGTGAAGAAAATAATACTAAAATAGTACATTATGGTACAAAACAGTGAAAGCGAGTTGTGAAAATTTTTTCGCAATGGCGGGAAAAATTAATCAGTTTTCCGGAATGCGCGCACACCTTTAATAGCCATAGACTAAAAGAATGAGGTTTCTTTTTTTTTGGCTTTTCTCGGATAGCCACGTACAAAATGGGGAGTTTTAAGTTTTCTTTATTACAGAAAAAACAAATGTTATATTTGAGTGACAGTTTTATTTATTAAACATGTACAAGTTGAAATTATCTATTTAAATACGAAGTTGTATGAAATGAGCAAGCAATAGGTATCTTAGCAATAAGTAAGATTTTTTTTGTAATAGAAACTTTTTTAAGAACAAAGCAACTCAACCAATAAAATTAAAAAAAAAATTCTATAACTCACATTGTGAATAATAGTAATAAAAAGTCACAGTTTGAGTTATAGGTGTCATTGTGTGACTAGTTGCGGTGAACCGGGAGCCACTTTATGAGCAAGTGTGTTGAAAAATATATTTCCTGCCTAAACAGACAACCAAAAGTAGTTTCGCATTTATACTAGGGTGATTATTGATAACCTCTTCCATTTGTGAAGCCGAATAATCACCTACGTCAAATAAACTTACATAAAGTTCCCGAAGAACATTATAAACATGGAAACCATTTATGACATCTCCGAAGACGATATTACCCACCATTATGATTTTACTACTATCTGCGACATCAAGTAAATGAACAGTTCGTCGACCGTAAAACTCTAGTTTAATCATTAATAAAACGTCTATCTTGTTAGGTTTCCGAGTATCATCATATACATTTGACTGTTTAGCGTTTTATTGATGTGTGTTAGGTTGTAAGCCAAAGTCAAAAAGCGCATCACGTTTAGCCTAGGCAATGTACTTAGGAATATCAACAGTGCTTATTTATGGACTTACGGTCTGAACACGTCGATATGCGCAATGCAAGGGTAATCAATGCACACCGTTAAACTACTGTGGGGTTAGTATAAGATTTATTTCGATTGGTGGTATTCGTATTGTATGATTTTAGCGTCAAAGTGAAATGGACCATAGAGCTTAACTTCGTGCATGCATTCTTTTGCGTTTACCACGGCGTTTACGCTCCAAATTAAAATTGGTTTGCTGAATTTGTGACTTTAAGTCAATGCCTTTAAGGTTTATTTTACTGTGACGCTAATGTCATCGAATACGGATACGATCATACGAATTAAATTTTATTCTTACCCTACTGAGCCGATTTTTACGAATGAGGTGTCAATCAAATTGTTATTACATCTATAATCCGGGTGGCATGGGCATTTTATACGACCAACATTAATACGACGGTGGTTAATTCAATTTATCGTAGTCGGGTTATAATTTTTATGCCCGTTTTCACTAACCACAACTAAATTATCCCCTAAATATAATCCCTTGTCCAATGTAATTTCTCCTTTGGATGTTCTCTTGAGGTTCATGACAGAAAGCGGCATCTAACTTCACTTAGGTAGCCCGTAAATTAGGGAACGTTGGTGAAAAACGGGCATTTAACATTTTTTCTCGATCCACACAAAATTTCTACCAAAACAACGATCAACGAAATCTACTCTCCTGTAGTTCAAAAAGCTTTAGCCCTAATTTATCATGTAAAAGCAATTTTACAAGTACGTGTTGAGGTAATGAGGCGCAAAAATGACGAACGAGATAAATGAAACGGAATCCCTGCCGAGAACAGCTTTGTCGATCTTGTAAACAAGAATTTGCCAGTGAAAAATGTGAATAAAGAGGCCTTAGTAATTTATATATGAGAGGCGTGTAGCATAAAAAAAATATAACGAGCAATTTCTAACAAAAGTCGTAATAATATATTACGAGTAATGAGTAGGTTGGTATTGGTATATAATGATTCAAGGTTTTTTTTTTTATTATGAGATAGGCTTGCACTTGACGACAATTAACGATGGAAAGCATTGATGAGGTCTTGGATCCTGGAATTCAACGATGTAGTCAAGTTACTTGGTACCTAAAATAAATATTCATAATAAATTTTTCCCAGTTCTTTGTCAAAAAAATTCCGTGATTCGTAAGCCACATTAACATTAAATCTATTACTGGTTATTAACTGGTACCTATTCGTACTCCGCCGTGGCAATTTCCGCAAAATCTCAAAAAAACGTCTGATTACATCTACCGCTGCCGGCTGAAGGGAAAATCGCTGATCCACTGATAGCAATCGTGACAATCAACGTGAATCTCTCAGTACTTAGTAGAGTCTATTGATATCTTTTTATTAAACACAAAGTGGACGTTTTAGCTGTCCAGTGTTTGTACTTAAAATAAAATAAAATAAAATAGCCATTTATTCTACTACCAATCAAATAATCAAGTGTTTTACAATTGTTATTAACATAATTACATATTATTTTTAAAATTGAGAAATTAAGTACAATACAATATTTATAATAATACAATATTTGAGATGTCATCATTTGAATTTTTTTTTATTATTTTTTTATTTTATATATATGTATGTACCTAGCTTGTATGTCAGTATTAAATGATTGTCAGTAGTAGTGTTTGTACTTATTTCGGTTAAAACAATACAATGGTAGAGGAATCTATATTGTATATCTATCTTTATATATAACAATCAATTGCAATTCGTTTGTCTGGCTAAAACTCCAAATCTTTATATATAAAAATCAACTGCAATTCGTTTGTCTGGCTTAAACTCAAAAACGGCTTGAGCGATTTGAATTTTTTTTGTTTTGTTTTTCCTCGTCTCAAAGTATACTTTCAATAGATGGCGGGAGCGAAGCCGCGGATAAAAGCTAGTTCTAGACGTAGAGATCAACGCTATGGTCTAAATAGATAGTTCAGGCCCGGTAGGGTCATTTATCGAATTTATACTTTCTGAATTGACTCATGCCTTCGATCACAGAAGAAAAAATTCTATGATCGAAGACTCATGCCCTTTCTGGTAACGGACTTGGGCCGTAGATACAATCAACATACATAGGCACGAGTACGGGATTCACACCACACACCCATATGTAGATAGATTAACATTGAACACAGATTAAATAGCATGTCGATCGTTGCCGAAATTACTTTAATCGCCAACAATTCGCTGCAGACAAAATTTAGGAAGAATAAGACGTGTAAACAGTAAATACGACGTCATTAGGGACGCTCGGCACGAATTTGCATTGAGATTAACGAGTGCTGTTACGGCGTATTTTGTACTGCAACTATATGTGGCTTTCTATGTAAAGTATATGGGATTGTAGTCTTTAAGGTGTGAAAGGTAGAGACTAAAATTCCACGTGCGAAATATTATACTACTTATGCGGCCTCATGTATATGCACTTAAAATTTACACACTCAGATACAAATATAAGGAAAATACAACAAAGCCGTTTGGGTTTCCATGCCTACATAATACCTATTTTCGGCAGAGAAATGTACGCTTCGTATATTTTGTGAATAGAGGTAATTTTGTGTATAATACTCCTGTACCATACTAATAAATTACGGCTTGAATAAAACTCTTAAGGTTTACTTAGAGTGTAATATCAGTATAGCTTCAACTTTAAACTACTATTATTACAAATAAATTAAATTGAACAATCTATCTGGAATTTCGGAATAACTGCCCCTTATTTTAGATTATTATAACACTTTTTACGACCGATCGAACCGACGCGCTGTGACGATTTGTGATAATGAGAATGATGAAACAATTAAGCGTTTAATCTACACATACCCCATCCAAGTCATCCCGCTCCCATTTACCACAGCATCGTCACTTACCATTAGGTGAGATCGCAAGGGCTTGTCACCGATTAAAAAAATGTAAACTAAGACCTCAAAGCTTACAAAAATATATCCATAGTGCTGCTGACTCGACCAGTCTTTAAGGTATTCGGATGTTCTTGCCTGTATTACTTCTTCTTCTTTATCAACTGACTAGAAGCCCATGCCGACTTCGTCCGGGTTTAAAATTAAATATTTGTTCTTGTGAGCTTCTTATAGGAGACGATTGTCAATAAGATCACCACAGGAACCACACGAATATCCCGCACCGATACCCGCCACCGTGCCCCGCCACGCCAGCCGGCACCATTTTATTATTTTGTCGCGCGGAAATATTAATTTTCCGATAACTCCTAAGATATTTATTTAAATTGTATAGTGTAAAGGGCAAATATGTTCTAAATTAAATACTTACGATAATAAACATATTTATTTAGATATAGATTGACATCACATCGGTTAAAGAAGCTTCAAAAATAATTCATTATTTTTAATCAAAATTTGAAAGATAGAAATGGTTACTGTAAGTTATCCTTAGAATATAGACATATGCTATCGCGGACTTTTTTTTAGAACTCTTTAAGAGGAACAATTCACCCATACATCATTTTCATCCAATAACAGTATATGTCCCAGCGCACGCCTTGAAAACGTTTAAGAGTCAAAAAAATTTCCGACTTCTTTAACAAATTTGCACATAATATCTAGCCATAATACATTTATTAACATAATTATAGCCTATAACCATCTGGAATAATGTACCTTTGAAATGGTAAAACAATTATTGTAATAGGTGCGGTGGTTCCAAAGTTTGCTCCGGACATACATACAAACTCACAAAATTCGCGCTCTCTCTTTATTATAATAGTACTTATAGACAGACGTCTAGACATAAGTCTCTTGCATGGACCTACAAAGGCCTCGGTCTTGCGCCGCCTGAATCCAGCGACTCCCTGCGCCTCGTTTGATGTCGTCGGTCCACCTAGTGGACGCAGTGCGGGGTCGCCACTCCAGCACGTTGGGACCCTATCGACCATCAGCTCTTTGAACTATGTGCCCCGCCCATTTCCACTTCAGTTTCGCAACTCGCAGAGCTATGTCGGTGACTTTGGTTCTCCTACAGATCTCATTTCTGATTTGATCTCGCAGGGATACTCCGAGCATAGCTCTCTCTATCGCCCGCTGAGTGATCCTGAGCCTTCTTATGTGTACCTGTATTACAAAAAGACCTGATGTAAACCCAAATTTGCAATAAATCAATTTAAATTTGAATTTGAACCGATTAAATCTACCACTAATTGACTAAACTGGAACAAAACTGCCAACATGCAGTTTTATCCAAAACCAAACATTACATTCTTTGTCCAAAACTACTTAGTTACTTGCGCCATAATAAGCATCTTTTAACCGCACATTTACTTTTATAATTATTTGAACGCCATCCCATCCAAGCAGCCATTACATTTGGCACGAAACGGTCTTTAACTTGGCACTGCCAGGAAAAGCACGTTGCTAAAATAATAACACCATTTATTCACACTCACTAGTTACAACTAAGTACTGGCACGTACCTGCCCGGAAAGAAAATCTAATGCAATGGGAAAATATTTTGACTACTTATATTTAAGGACTAGAAAACGCCTGCGACTCGTTCGCTTCATCAATTCACAATTGACAGTTCCTAAATCCCCACAGTTTAGGTGGGCAGAACTCCTGCATTATCAGGATTGACGAGTTGGGTCTTGAAATTCCACGATGTAGTATTTACTTGGTACCTACCTACAATAACTATTTATAATCGACAGTTTCTAAATCCCCACAGTTTAGGGGGGCAGAACCCCCGCAGCATTAGGATTGAGAAATAGGAACCCGAAGTTTTTATGGGAGCATCTCGCAAAGTTTTTGTATCGAAAAAGATTCACGCAAATCAGTTTAGAAATCACGGAGATATTGATATACATAGGTAGAAATACACAACTCCTTGTCTTCCTTTTTTGAAAATCGGTTAAAAAAGTAGCCTATTTTTCTCCCGATAACATCAACTATCTACCAGTGATAGACCCGTTAAAATCGATCAGGCCATTCACGAGATTAGACGCAACAAACAAACAGACAAAAATTTAACCGTGCCGTATTTAGTAAAAAGCTATTTTGATATTACAAACAGACACTTCAATTTTATTTATTTTTATAGATGGATTGCAATTAAGGTCTAGTTTTTATAACATGCAATGGCACTAATTAAGTTTTGCACGATCTCTAAACTACATTATCGGTTCTAAGAATAGTGCTTTTCCACAGTATTCTTCGCGAAAAAGGATAACATTATTTTAGGACCTGGCAATTTAGTTTAGAGATTATGCGCAGGCGAATTAGCACCTTACGTTCCGCCACGGTTAATGATCAGCGACTTTTTCTTGGAAATTGCACATCCGATGTGCCACTTCAAGCCATGTAGGTCTTGAAAGCTATACGTATGTATGTTATGTTAGGTACCTCTCACATTATGGGGCGTCTGGCACTGGTCCAATTTGTCTAATGCCTAGCTACGCTCCATTTACTATTCCGACTCAAGAATGTACGTAATGCTACCGGCTGTTGTGAATGGTACCGCAGCCATCGTTTCCTTAAATACTATGTGCTTTGTATGTAAATTGTTAACAGTTTACCTACATTTTATTAGATAGGTAACATCGCATACTATCCATATCGTATTTAAACTTGTTTTCGTATAGTTAGTTATACGGTATAAAATAATAATAATGTAGGCCTACCTATGTACATTATATTGTTTCAAATATGGCGCGCTGCAGTGATATTAATTATGAAATTATTTAAAAACTAAAACTAATCGTACGATATTGCTATTGTTTTTCATTCATTCATATCTAGAGTTACCTTCAAGGCATACTAGTGGAAAGCAAGCCTGATAAGCAGCTGGGTCCGATGATAAAATATTCAAAGCCCTTTCTGAAACAACCCTAACAGGGCATCGAACCCATGACTTCTTGTTTGCAGGCCTCGGCGCCCGATTATTCGTCGCTACCCGCCGAATAACCCATTAATTCTTCAGGCCTATTGCCTACATAAATAAGGCTTGGTATGCTCAGCCTCCCGCCAATTCTGGTAATGCGTAACACTAATACAATAATATTATTCCATTATTTGCACTAAGCATTACGTCTTACTCCGACGTTAGGGAATATATATTTTGAACAAACATGCCTGTTTGCTTTCATAATGTACATTCGTTCACGCCTTTATACAAAATAACTTTAGTTGTAATCATTGGGGTTAATACTGCACTAAATGTAAAACACAATAAAAAAAATACTTTCCACGTTAATCACATAACTTTTATGTTTATATGAATAGTAGGTCACTTCGCACGGGGTTGGCTGTTATGGATTGAGTCACTCTTCACACATAACATACATTCTAGGCGAGAATGGAAGCATTACCTATTTTACTGAATATACCTAAAATTAGGTGACAACCAACAGCTACTTAGCTGTTGGTTTTCCAAAATAAAATAAAATATACTTGCAAGAAATGTAGCCTTATTCGAATAATTGTTTACTGACTATCATTCTAAATAATAAATTTAAACTCCAAAAACCTTGAGACTTTAAACCATGTAAAGTCTGAGTATTTTTATATTATATTTTTAGGAATCAGAAGCGGAATTTATTAAGATTTTAGCAAGTCAGAAATGGGATAGAATAATAATAATAGTCAGGATCCATTTCACACATATAATTTTGAACAATTATTCAATAGAGAGGTTACATCACGCACAGCCATTAACAATTTCTGACAACAACAATTACAAGCTTTATAATTAAGGAACGATCTTACTCCAAATAGCGACCAACAAGTTTCCCGTTCGACGGGTACAGAGAGAATGAACCGTGCACAGCTGTGCAATCGTTTTTATACATTAAATTTCATTGTTCTACCCACATTATTGTGGGTAGTTATGACCTAAACAGGAGCGACTCCTAACTCGGCCTATCCTGATTGCGCGACGTCCTCGGCCGCGCTCACGTTGATCTTCGTCGAGAGCGTCCACAGCTGGAGCAGGGCAGACGCAGGCGAAGGACCTGCGCTTGCATCGTCATCATTATTGTCTGAATCTGTTGAAGAGACATAAGGGTTATAGTACATGACAAAAACACCGGTTGCCTATTCTTCCATTCATCACACATCCAAGGCCCTCTTTCAATTGTACACACTTAGCTTTTTCCTAAATCCTTCACACACACGCTCCTGTCAATGGCATATACTTCCTCAGGTAAAATTCTCATTCATTCTCACACGTTAAAACCTATCAAGAGTATATCCCCACACGTTAGGAACGTGTCAGCAGGGCCGAAGCCCAATCTCCACACGTAAAAACGTGTCTGCAAGGCCGAAGCCCCAGTCACACACAGAGATGTGCCCGCAAGGCCGAAGCCCCAGTCACACACAGAGGTGTGCCCGCAAGGCCGAAGCCCCAGTCACACACAGAGATGTGCCCGCAAGGCCGAAGCCCCAGTCACACACAGAGGTGTGCCCGCAAGGCCGAAGCCCCAGTCACACACAGAGATGTGCCCGCAAGGCCGAAGCCCCAGTCACACACAGAGGTGTGCCCGCAAGGCCGAAGCCCCAGTCACACACAGAGGTGTGCCCGCAAGGCCGAAGCCCCAGTCACACACAGAGATGTGCCCGCAACGCGTGTTCAATGCAAGCGCCGCTGGTGCTGCCCTTCAGCTGCTCATCTCTTCGCATGCGAGGACACACATCTATTATACATCTCTGAGCAACTGTAAACATAAAAACATTAAAAACGCCCCACCTGCTTTCAAAGAAAGCAGCACAACTCTCAGGACACCATTCAACTCCAAAAATATTTTCCACACTCAAAAGTAGCGAGCTCACGAATATTTCTAACACTGTTACTAAAGTAAGTCATACTTTATAGTAGCCATACATTCTACTCTTCAGTTCAGTGTGGTATGAATCAGTCGGATCAGTAGTTCAATTCCATAGACGACTCAATTTAACCATAAAGTCAAGAAACCAGAAGAGTCAAGTAAAAATAAACAAGTGATATCTGTCTACGATGTACTTTACATTGCTTATCACGTAATCGTGGCTGTATACCAAAATCTCAAAAATTAACAAACTGTTTAACGTCAGTCAGTCAAATCAAATCTGCTTGGTCAAAACATCAATCAAAATATGATAGCTCGGTCTAACCTGACTTCAACTAATGATTCAATGATTCAAATAAGAAAAGTAAATTTCTTTAAAGTCGAAAACTAAAATTCAAATAAGATTATTTTTAATTGTGTAAAGTCAGTGCTGGTACATTTCGAAATATGCGCGTTTGCGGAATTATCACTAATTTAATTGATAGCAACTGCATCCCTTAATTATACGCGTAGGTTATCTTTATTTACGAATTAATAAATTGACTGAGACAAATAAACTATCACCAGTACATATTTGTGTGACAAATTTTATATTTAACAACTAAGTAACACCGGCAAATAAAAATAAGTACGTGCCCGTACATTTAAATTTGATCAACCATCTAAATACCAGAATACCATCGAAGGTTCTACTCAAAATTACTACTCACTTTTGTAGAAATTAGAAATGGTACCAAAGGTTGTTTGATATTTGTTACTGCGTGAGCACTTGTCAAAACTAGTTCTATTCAACAACTTTGAAATCATCAGCAAAATTGATCGAAACACTAACTATATATGTACGAGATAAACACGAGCCACTTAACCAATTTTGTTTTGTTTCATGTTTAACTATTTCACGAATTTAATTTCACCTTCATTTGCACAACGTAATATTAATATCACCCAAAATTATTATGATTTGCAAAACAACCTTTGATAAATAGGACTCTGCTAAACTATACTCGGAATAAAGACACTCTACTTTATTTGTCTGCCAGTTTTCGTAACTGCTCAATTTACAATTCAAAATAAACAACTCACTCAAATCGAAACACCAAAATTTCACTCCTATCGTCAAAAACATATTGGAAACGTCAGCAAACTATACGAAACATTATTATAGATCAATAAGATAACCACAAGCCACATTGTCAAATTTGTTTTACTTGAAGACAGTAACTGAACTACACACGTCTCGAATTTAATTTTCTACCTTCGTTACGCAAATATAACTTTTGCAACACGATCTTTAATAAACAAACTCTGCAATCTATACTTCGATTACCCACACTATGTTTTATGAGAATACCCGGTTTGATAATTGCTCATTTTACGATAAATTTAAATCACAATGCGTCACATATTACGAAATGCACCAACGTAAACGAGGATAACTCAATTTAATTATCTTTTCCAAAGATAATTGGACAAAGAATGATAAACAAGGAACATTACAAAGAAATTCACTACACCGAAATTCATAAACTGTGGAATGATCTCACAAATGTCACAATGGCTGTACTTTCTGAATTCTTTTAAACGCATCTACATACGGGATCGCACATCAACTGTTTTTCACGAGACCACAAGATTTTAAGCTATTTGACCACACAGGAATCTCATTTTCCCATTTAACTTAACTCGCAAAGTCAACAATGATTCTTTCGCATAAAAGAGGTTAGAAAAAGGTTTCTAGCTAACGTAACTATAGTGGGCATGAATTTGCCATGATTTTACTCAAATGGTCAAAAATATATTGGAAACTTCTTACCGACACGTAGGCTTGTACTTAGCAAAGCAGATCTCATGTGCAACTGGCACGCCGTGGCAGGCGTCGCAACAAGCAACGATGTGCTCGGCAGGCGCCAACAGGTAACGCGCAGAGAAGCCGCGTTCACCACTGTGACACGCTACAGCGTGCTCGGCAGCGCGCAGACAGGTGAGGCGCGCAAAAGCGCGTCATCGGCGCAGCGACACGTTCAGACGTGCTCGCCAGCGCGCAGACAGGTGAGACGCGCAAAAGCGCGTCATTGGCGCAGCGACACATTCCGACGTGCTTGCCAGCGCGCAGGCAGCAGAGGCGCCCTCGTCAGCGTAGCGACACGCCCAGACGTGATCGCCAGCGCACCGACAGGGGAGGCGCGCAGCAGCGCCGTGGCTGCCGTTGCAACACGCTTCGGCGTGTTCGGCAGCGCGCAGATAGGGGAGGCGCGCAAAAGCGCGTCATGAGGCGCGCAGAAGCGCGTCCTCAGCGCAGCGACACGCTCCGAAGTGGTCGCCAGTGCGCAGACAGGAAACGCGTAACCAGGCACCGTCGCAGACAGCAATTCAGCACGCACATAGCACCGAAGCCGCTGTTGCTTGGCACCCGCATTTGCACAGAGTACCTTTGTGCAACTACCTGCAAACTATAGCACAAATAAGCACACATTCGTTTATCTAAACGAGTTAAGGACTCGTTTAACAAGATCGTTGTATTCCTGCTTAATGTCAAAATTGAATATCAAAAAGTGAATCAGGGAAGTGTTTCCCTTTTCCCAAATCTCTCAAAACCACAGATGCGAGTCGAACAGTAAAAGTTATTCACTCGAACGTGAAAATGCAAAAACTAATGGCTGTGTGTGAGGTTATCAAGGCTAGTAGTGAGCATAGGCCTATCCCACTTCTGATTTTAGGAATCAGAAGCGGAATTTATTAAGATTTTAGCAAGTCAGAAATGGGATAGAATAATAATAATAGTCAGGATCCATTTCACACATATAATTTTGAACAATTATTCAATAGAGAGGTTACATCACGCACAGCCATTAACAATTTCTGACAACAACAATTACAAGCTTTATAATTAAGGAACGATCTTACTCCAAATAGCGACCAACAAGTTTCCCGTTCGACGGGTACAGAGAGAATGAACCGTGCACAGCTGTGCAATCGTTTTTATACATTAAATTTCATTGTTCTACCCACATTATTGTGGGTAGTTATGACCTAAACAGGAGCGACTCCTAACTATTATTATAATATTTTACTACTCCTATTATCTACTCCTATTATTATAATATTTTTCAAATAAATCTCTGATCTTCTTCAACTTCATATGAAACTGAAAATATTTTCTAATTTTTTCTAGCTAGTACCTAATTAGGCTGCATTCCAGGAAAATTCCAATTCGGAAATTTAATTAACAGTTGTGCTTATTCCTTTTCTCAATTACGTTATCAAATTACTAATACATAAGGTTTCTTAATACAGTTTCTAAGAAACCATATTATATTTGATCGATAAACGTTCGTGTTTAGCCAAAACGCTAAAAGTTTTCAAATAAAAAACTTTTCGCCGTTATTTCGTGTTTCGTTAGTTCTTTTCCATTCGGTGAAAAAGTAGCAAACATAAATTTTGTTATGTCACAATTCTTTTACTTGTATTGAGAAGTATGTTATTTTTTCTTTTCAAGGTTTTTTGTTTGATAGAGAATTATCTACCGATGATAACACGCGTAGCTGATTATGAAGCATAATAATCATGCGTGATTATCAGGTTGATTATATTTTCAGTAGCAAAAATAGTGAGTAACTTAAAGACTGAAATGGGATACTTTTTATTCGAGGAAAATGAAAGTTTTACACCGGATCTTAAATCAAATATATAAATCAATAAAAAAAAAATTGTGGGCTAGGATAGCTATTTGTTTTTTTTGTTTTAATGGTACTCAAAATTATAAATTGTGTGTTACTGTAACGATGGGAACCGGTGGTAGCTTCTTCACTTGTCATAAGAGCCACAAGTTGGCCAACATGAAATAAATAATTTTGAATTTTTTTTTGATGCTAAATGCGTCTATGCGTAAATCTAACAGCAACGAAAACAGATTTAATCGCAAAAAAAGTTAGACATTTTATCAATTTATCTACTCGAAAGAAAGTCCCCGTTATATGTTTTGTAGTAAACGAAATGAAAACAGTTTTATTCTGCGCATATATATCCAGGCCACGCGCTGTAAATCCTCTCTCCGATAATAGAAAAATGGGATTTGCAAAATATTTTTTTCATGTTTTTGTCATCCACGTAACAGCTGATCTGTCACAGGTTTTATTTCATAAATCCATTTTATTTTATAATTGAATAAATCAACCATTTATAGTCCATTTAATGATTTTGCTCACGATTTCGTCCGCGTTGAGTAAGGTTTTTCAAAAGCCCCACAGAAACCTTATGTTTTAACAGGATAAAAAAATAGCTTATATCACTCTCCAGTTCTTTAAACTTAGACGGAAAAATTGACAAAGCAACAAATAAACAAATTATTCGTATTTATAATATAGCTTAGTAAGGACTGTATAAGACATACTTGGAATTATGCATTTATACTAAATGCTATATTTCCCGCGCTTCTTTAATACAATATTGGAGCCGATAATTGCGCAGTAGAAGCGTAGACGTAACCAACGCTACGTTTCCGTAGCGTAGGCGCACGCACGTATTATGTAGCGCATATTGTGTAGCTCTACGCTACGTAATATAATGACTACGCGTTACTTCTACGACTACGATCTCATCGACTACTGACGAATATACCTATGTAATATTAGTGGAATTAGCTGGGTTTCCAGTTCCCACTAAGTGCGACCAGTGATGAGCGCTGTGGTCTTATAACTGGGAGGTCTCGAGTTCGATTCCCGGCGGGGTCAATTTGGGAATTTATAATTTCTGAATTGTCTCTGGTCTGGTCTGGTGGGAGGCTTTGGCTGTGGCTAGTTACCACCCTAAGACGTGCCGCCAAGAGATTGAGCGTTTCGGTACGATGGCGTGTAGAAACAGATTAGGGGGAATGGTTGAATGTACACCGAGATACCTCGATCGAGGTGGGCAACCTTCATATATTTCAAAAATCAGACAAGTTTATTTAAATTCAAAATCAGAAGCTTATTCAAACGGAGTTTAACAAACACTTTGGGATTGTCAATTTATTCTAGTTCGGAATTCTGCGCCGAAGTTACGAAGATGAAGCCGAAGGTGAATTGTCGGTCATTATAGCATGAAAATTCGTTTTAAACCGCCTCCAAGTCAAATGTCAGGTAATATGAACCCGCTTCGATGACAATTGGTAATTTGGAGTGATGCTGCTTTTACTTACTATAATATGACGTATATGCAGAGTAACCGACGAAATAACATAAAGCTAGAAAGATCTGATTCGTAGAGTGTGGTCATACATCCCAACAAGTAACCTTTAGCCATATAGTTAAGACGACGATAGTGTCTAGGATAAAAAAATTCACGTTCTCAATCGAAAACGTCTTTCACGAGAATTGCGATTTGAATACATTTTTATTTTTAAAATTAAAATTGTATTCTCAACACTCCCTTGAGAAGGGTTTGATCCTTAACATGTAATATTTTTTTATTACAATCATAATACCTGAAGCAGCCCAAGTTCCAAGATTCGTCAAAATCAGAACCTGGGTATACCGGCCTCTTAACTCCCATCTAAGGATCATACTGGCAAACTCAAAAAAACAAAATAAAAACAGATAAAACAGTGAAAACCCAGAAAACTACTACACATAATAGAGAAAAAAATAATAATAACACCAAAAAGCAAAGATACCAGCAAAATATTCATATTAAACGTAGCTAAAATTTAACTCGTTATTTCCAAATGTTCCTATTTTAGGAATTACACAGCGCCGAGCTCGACGTACGTTAAATTTGATTTCTTGATAAAACATAATACGAGCAAACACAAAGGGGTCTCGATTACAACCGAAAAGGTAAAACAAAAGCGGTATCCACATGAAGGATCGCACCGGTTAATTGCATCATGCTGATATGGAACGTTGTGGAATCAAGAAAATGTAGAAAACGATTCTTTAAAATACATACTCTATTTCAGGGTTTGCATTCGTCCGTCCCTTAAAAAGAGTTAAATCAAATCGAAGAAAGGTACAAACGTAAGATAAAGGTAAGGGAAGGTCTTGTTATTCACGAGGACGCGTGAGCTTTACTTGTGGTTACGTCGAGTACATGCACATTGCGTAAGCGTGCGTGGCTGTCTGGAGCCTAGGTGGGAGAGGTCAGGCGCGAGCAAACTCTCCTTCACACTAATACAGCTACGAAACACACACAACCATGAGCCACGTGGCCTCGTGAATTCAAAGAACTATAAGGCAGGAAAAGCGCCATAAGAAATAGGGAATTTCAAAATGACTGTAAAAAATCTAATACATTAGACAATTATAGTTATCTTGATTGCAAACGCTGCAAAGTATTAAACAAACGCGTTATAACAAAAGAATAGCGCAAGTTAATTGGAACACGCTCATATGACACGCTTGTGAAATCAAGAAAATGTGGAAACGTTTTTAGAATGCTAGGATTGCCACACATTATTCTTTTTATGGATCTATCCCAATCAGAGAATTTATAAACTAGTGTTGGATAAGCCTGAAAGGTATCTTCTCTATACTCTTCATAGTTAAATATAGTCTCAATTTGTGTTTGTCTGTGTATTTGCTTAGAATGGCTCAATTTTACTAAGTAGGTGTTTAAAATATATACATTTAATGCATCCATGTTGGTGCTCCCGGTATCCCGGTATTTTCGAATCCCGGGATCCCGGTTTGCGACTCCTAGGGCTCTAATGATAATATAGCACCGAGAAAGGCATAGTTGATAGATAAATTGTACATAATATATATAATAAAAAATTATAGTTCTAAAAACCTATAAGAGTAGATGACACTATCCAACTTTACACAAGTTGTCTTAATATTTTCTATACAAGGCACTTTACCAAAAAACACGCAATCAATAGACAAGAACTAAATTCGTTCCACATCCATTTAGCACTTTTAAGTTAAGATTACTGTCTTCAAACAGCCAAATTAGACTCATAACTTTCTATTAAATAAAATCAAAGTAGTCCATGAAGTGTGTAAGGCTGAAATCTATAGACCGCACTCTTGCTTAGCTCAGACTCAAGACAGAGTTAAAAAGAGACAAATTTATCTCAGAGCATATTTTTGTCTCGTATTAACCTCTATATTGGGTATGTGTGTCGATTATCTAAAAATGATTGCATCAGTGTTACGATCGCAATGGCCTCTGATTGGCTGAATTTATAGCGTTCTTACTGCAATAATGCATCTTAACCAATAGCGGGAGACTTTATGTTAGAGCATATTTTTGTCTCGTATTAACCTCTATATTGGGTCTGTGTGTCGATTCTCTAAAAAGGATTGCATCAGTGTTACGATTGCAATGGCCTCTGATTGGCTGAATTTATGGCGTTCTTACTGCATCAATGCATCATAGCCAATAGCGGGAGAATACCAGCCAATCAGAGGTCATTGCGATCGTTACACTGATGCAATCATTTTTAGAGCATCGACACACTGAGCTGAGTCAGAGCACATTCTATCTCACCATAAGTAATGACGCGAAATTTTTCAAGAACCACCAAGGGCTTTGTCCTAAGTTTATGTAACAGGTGGCCTCCTTACAGTCGGTCCATGCGGTGGAGTTATTGAATTAGTGCCGCCGCCCACTGCATTGCAGTCTTTTCGCTCATAGCAAGGCGGGAATTGAACAAATTCTATATTCGCCTTCTGTGGACATGTTTTTTTTTAATTTGAATCCGTGATTTTATATCCGAGTTCATCTTTTAAAAGCAAACGTCGACTTTTATTCGATACTAGCTTTTGTGTATGACTTCATCCGCGTGAAGTAAGGTTTTGAAAATTTCGCGAAAAGCCTTTGTTTTCGCTGGATATTTAAAATTCTATGTCAGAGTAGTAAGCGATAACAATAAGTAATAAAACATTCAAATCGGTTACGCAGCAATAATAATGTCGTGCGACTGACAGTCCGATGTAGCTGGTGATAATGAATGGAGACAAGTGTCAAAAATGTTTTCGTTACCTATTAATTTCTACAATTATAATACAATGTGTTGATTCAGATAACCATTACATCATACAAGTATCAGTAGTCACTACAAGGAGCTAAGCTACATATACTATATCATAGAGCTACTGCCAATCCTTAGGGTTTAGGGCCATGAACAAATGTTACGGAGTTTATTATCGCGATTCGAAATAACTGGTCAAAAGCGAGTCGGACTCGCATACAAAGGGTTCCGTACCAAAAAAGCGCCGAAAAACACGTCTACCTTAGCTCCCTTTAATTTATTTTTATTATTTGCTGTAATGCAATTTTTGTAATACTCATGTTCTGGCTATTAAAAACATATAACGGTATAGCTATTTTAACTAGCTTTTGCCCGTATCTTCACCAAAAATCAAATCGATCCGTTGCTCCGTTGCTGCGTGAGTGTAATTCCTATCCCATTAATATCATAAATGCGAAAGTTTAGATGTATGGATGGATGGATGTTTGTTAGTCAATCACACGGCAACGACTGAACCTATTTGGCTGTTTGTCACAGATTTATAGTCTGGAATGACGCTACTTTTTATCCCGGAAAATAAGAGAGTTCCCGCGGGAATAAGGGCGCCTTCAATTTATGCGTTTCTTGACGGCCTGCTGCGGTGCCGAAGTGGTGCGTTAGTCGTACTGCGCACGGACGTTCGTTTTTTTCATACAAAGCGCGCGGTGCAGCTATAGCGCGGCGCCGGTACCGCGATCGCTCAACAACAGGACGGCAACGGCACCGCGCGCTTTGTATGAAAAAAACGAACGTCCGTGCGCAGTACGACTAACGCACCGTTTCGGCACCGCAGCAGGCCGTCAAGAAACGCATAAATTGAAGGCGCCCTTAAAAACCCCAATCCACGCGTACGAAGTCACTGGCATCAATTTATTTCACATAAGTATGACACTCACATATATTTTAATGCACTTTAATAATTCAGTCGGCTTATTAAAGTGCTTTCAATAACCCTCATATATTTAACATTAATTTGTCACAATAACACCCACTTTAGCTTTGACGACGAACGTTCCACTTAGTTACCCTTATTATCAATTCAAATGCATTACAAATCAATAAAGCTAACTTAATTTTAAACAAGTGACATCACATAAAAATTAATTTGTTTTTAAAGGCTATTGCACAACTATAAAAGCTGGAACCATTTCAATCCAAAAATACCCCTGCTGACCTTATTTAAGGGGGTAATAACCCCATTCTTGCACCGCAAAGGCGACAGATGTGAGAATTAAAAACACTGCCCCTTTCTATTTACATCACGACATTCGCCTATTAATACCGGACTGGGCTTTTAATCCGCTAATGTTCATATTTGAATACTAAGTCAAAAGTCAATGTTATATTTGCATACAAAAATGGCCCTTAATCGAAAACTTAATAACGATTAAAACTCCGTCACAATGCACTAAGTCAAAATATATTTCAACTGAATAATTTCTAAAGAAAAATGTTCCCTATATCTCAGGTAATTAGACTCCATTTGCTTCACATGAGAACTAATTTTTTAACACTAGTAATTAAGGGGGAGTGCAGGCAATAACGGTCCAGTGTAGGCGTAATGGTGATTTTTTGAATTTATGCTTTTGAATAGTATGAATATTCATCTCGCATCGTGTTTTAATTTAGAAAAAAGAATATTGTAAAACTTAATACATTAACTTTGAATGATAACATCGCTATGTTTATCGTGATTAAACTGCAAGAAATAAGTACCTACTATTAATGATCGTATAGAAAATGATTTCTATGAACTCTGGTTAGATTAATTATTTGATATTCTATCATAGTCACTATCAAACGCTTTGAGTAAATTATGATGTTTCGCTTTGAGCATAATAATAAAAGCTTATAATAATTATTTTATTTCATGTCTCAAAGCTACCTTTGACTCTATAAAGTTTATCCAACAAAGTCAAAATAAAACTTTTGAAATTCAAATTTAAAATTTATTTCATGTGGTGTGGCTCTTATGACAAGTCAAAACTCTACCGTCGAAAAGTTCTTAAGTCTTGTAATAAAAATTAAAATAAAAAAAAGCCGGTAGCAGCAAAGCTAACAATTCGCATCTGCCTACACTGAATATTTAAAAAAAAACATCAGTTTGTATCCTAAGGACGATACAGACTCCATTTGTTTGTCTTTAATATGGCTGTTTAAAACTACTACACTAATTTCATTAGATCTTTTCAGTATTATGATGTATTGTTCGAACCTTACAATATATAATCTTCAGAGTTTTATCAAATAAAAAAATAAGTAATAAGTAATATCCTTAGATAAATAAAAATTCAGTGACTAGTAAATAAATAAAAAAAATTAATTCGGCACAAGCAGAAGTCTGCTAATACGAAATCGAATATTCCAAATCAAATGAAAAATTGCTAAAATCTATCAGCGCTAGAAAGGCATGGGCTTAACGCCAGATGAAAAAAAAACATTTTTCAAGCTAGGCCATAAGTCTAATAATCTGGCCTACATTCCGTAAATGGGGAGGGCTTAGTGAAAAAATTGGCATCTATCCACTCTTATAACGAACGTACAAATGTAGTGGCTTTTTGCTTTCTATTGCGACTGCCTCGTTGGTCTAGTCTAGTGGATACTTTGAGTATATAATACTCTAGGAGTAGATACCTTGTTCGAGTGGGGATTATAAGGTTTTGGGTTCAAGTTACAGGTTGGACAAAAGAAAAAAAATTGCGTCTTTCTGTTTGGGGTTAGTGTCATAATATGTCTGTGTCATAAAAAGTCAATTGTTATTCGTATATTCGAGTATGTTGGTTAAATACTCAAAGGTATATGCTTAGAATATTTTGAATAGATTGGTCCATGCGATTAGATCTTTGTTTTTGATACTCCTAGATATTGGTTTTAAGAAACCTTGTTTAATCACAGAGAAGATATTATTTAAAATATCGAGTAGAAATTAAAAAATATGTAATAACATAATACCTAATATAGAACCCAGATATTCTGTGATCCAGCGTACGCCAAAGACTCAATTCGCTGGGGAGTATATTTGGATTTCAAAACGTAATGTCTCCTTTGCTTGTTTCAGGTACGACTGCTGGCCCTCGTTTCTAAAGGATTTGAAGCTGAGGAAAGTTTAAAATTATTCATAAAACCCTCTAAAAAGAATAAAACAACACTCAACTTCCCACGAAATCTTAATAAGGAGTTCTAAGTAAAGAATAAACGTAATTAGACGATGCGTTTAAAATTTTAACTGGAAGCTTCTATCTTTGGAAGGCACGTCCCGTTTTTTTTAAACTTACAAAACTCTTTTCTTTAAACAGCGAAGTTTAAGGCTATCTTAGTTGCCAGTTCGTTTATGTTTACTCTTTTGCTTTAATTTTTCGTCTGGCAATTTTTTTGTCGCTAACGATGGCGAATTCAGAATTGCAAATGCCGTTAATTGCCCGATGGAAGTTAGCTTCCACACTTAAAGCGACTGATTGTTGAAATATTTAACGTTCTCACAGGCGAATATTTTAACCTAATGGCTTTGACTTTAGATAATCATGCTCTTGACGCCTACGTTGAATTTGTTGACGTTTTAAAAATACTGAGGGGCAGCGTGGAGGCGGCCTATCCCTTTCCTTCAATTCTTGAATATTTTATGAACATTTAAAAAAAGAGTATACATAATACAAAGTAGCAGTAGAGTAGGTATACCTTAGACAAAGTACAGTAGAAAACAAAGTACAGACCCGACGTGTCCGTTTGGGAAATCTTACGTCTGTGAGTTATGCTACATGGATCCCAACAGATATAACATGAGTATCATATGAGAATATAAATGAGATTACATTTTGTTGTGAACATTTCTTTTGAGCATTGTTCGCTTTCATATTCCGCCGATTCTTTTAGTTTTGATTTGCTTACGAATTGTTATAAAATTCTGACTTTATTTATTATTTTATTATTTATAGTAATAAAACATTTAATGTTATAGTATATTGACATGCCTCTCCTTAGTATTTATTTATTTTAACTGTTTCAAATAAAACCTACTTTTATTAATATTTGAACAAGGAATCTTCAGTACAAGGAATTCAAGTGCCCGATTCCATTTGCATCAATTACTTACTTCTAAGTAAGTCCAATTCCCTTCCACTTGTTTGAAGCTCTTCACAATATTAAGATCGAGAATGCTTTAAAGGCGTTTGGGTATAGAAATAAATATTATGCGTATAATAAATTATTTATTTATATCTCGTATTTGAACATTGTTTTACGTTATAGTCTTCATTTTTCACGACCTTCACAACTTGAGTACTTGCTAAAGTAGGAGTAATTTCATAGGTTTTCAAGGAACTTTCCTTGAAAACCTATGAACGTGTCTACTTTATTTAATTTAAATTAATTTTAACCCATGTCAGAGTCTACTACTAGAAAAAGAAAATTATTATAGTTTGTCGCTGAACGGTTTTAACCGACGAATAAATATGCAACTTACGTATTGACAATACTGTCAGATTGTCTTTATTCGTCGCATATAGAAGTTTTTTATAGTTATCTAGTAGTTTTTGATTTAGAAACTAGTTTTATTTTTCAATGGAAAAGACCTAAAATAAAATAAATTCATAATAATTAAATGTCTCGAAGAGTATCTCGAAATAATCATAGTGTACATTTCGATTTATTATCAAGTAATCCAGGGATATTCAATGCAAATACATTCATCAAGGCTAATGCACGGGAAGTGATCGTCTGTCATGGCGGCTAGATAAATCAGGGTGGATTAAACCGGTTTAGGGCGTTGATTTGTAAGAATGCGATAAACTTTAAAAACAATTTGTACTACCGGACCGAAAAAAATATATATGTATAACTTGATTGATTGCTTGATTTATTAGTTGATGCCCGCGACTTCGTTCGCGTGGATTAAGATTTCTTGATTCCCGCGGGAACTCTCTTATTTTCCGGGAGTAACCTATGTGTTATTCCAAACTATAATCTATATCTGTGCTAAATTACAATCAAATCGGTTCTGTCGTTGCGACGTGATTGATTAACAGACATACATCCAAAATTTCGCATTTATAATAGGTATTAAATAGGCATAATAGGATAATAATAGAATGATTAGGTGTAATTATGTTTTTATTAAAAACTTCTAGGGCATACATCATCAATATCATAATTTATTTAAGTTTAGGTACATCGTAGTAATACATTTTTTCAATACAATATTTATATTTAAACTACACATATAAATGTGTATACTACATATAAAATGTACGTGGGCGGCGAAGGCATCTATTTTGCCAGAAAATATTATTCCCGCATTCATACGTGTAGTGACAAAAATATTGTATGTAGTGAGTACTCATAGTTTAAAAAAGTTTTAAAAGAAACGCACTATAAAACTTCACAAGCTGAAAACATTGTATATTGAAAAAAATGCATCTTTGAAGAAAGGAATTATAGAATATTTCCTCTAAGTAAGTAGGTATTAGTTTAACAATTAAATTGATGGTGTAACCGTCCTAACGTCCCCCTATTTTGCAATTTATAGTGTATAGTAATCTATAATTATATAAAAAGGCTTGTCCTGACTGACTGACTGACTGACTGACTGACTGACTGACTGACTGACGATCAACGCACAGCCTAAACCACTGAAGTTAGAAACTTGAAATTTTGACAGTAGGTTTCTTTTATGACGTAGGCGAGTACTAAGAAAGGATTTTTCGAAATTCGCCCCCCAAGGGGGTAAAAAGGGGGGTTAAAGTTTGTATGAAACTCCGTCATTTTTCGAGTTATACTCATGAAATTCGGTATTTAGGCTTTAAATTGAAAACAAAAAAGTACGTGTTTCACAGTTTTTAAAAATTCTACCCGCTAAGGGGTTAAATAGGGGTTGAATGTTTGTATAATAGTCCTTCGTTCTTCAAGTTATTTTTCAAGTTACGTTTATGAAACTTGATATTTTGGCTCTTGATTAAAAATAAAGAATTACGTATTTTACATTTTTTTTAATTTCTCCCCCCAAGGGGGTAAAAAGGGGGGTTAAAGTTTGTATGAAACTCCGTCATTTTTCAAGCTATACCCATAAAATTCGGTATTTAGGCTTTAAATTGAAAACAAAAAAGTAAGTGTTTCACACTTTTAAAAAATTCTACCCCCTAAGGGGTTAAATAGGGGTTGAATGTTTGTATGATAGTCCTTCGTTCTTCAAGTTATTTTTCAAGTTATGTTTATGAAACTTGATATTTTGGCTCTTGATCAAAAATAAAGAATTACGTATTTTACATGAAACTCCGTTATTTTTCAAGCTATACCCATAAAATTCGGTACTTAGGCTTTAAATTGAAAATAAAAAAGGACGTGTTTCACGGTTTTCAAAAATTCTACTCCCAAAGGGGTTGAATGGGGGTTGAATGTTTGTATGAAAATCCATAATTTTTCAAGTTAATATCGAGCAACGGATCTACGTGATTCTTTGATGGGTATGGTTGCAGACAGTGTGTTATAGGTTACTTTTATTCGGACAAAATCAGGAGTCCGCACGGGATTTTCAAAGAACCTAATTCCACGCGGACGAAGTCGCGAGGGGACAGCTAGTATATAATTAAATAGCTTTCCCCCAATAACTTGAGAACAAAAACAACTGTTTCAATATACGTCAAAGTCATGCAATGGCTGACGTAATAGTGGTCAGTGTTTCCAACTTAATCAATTGCTGTGGAGCTTGGGAAATGAAGCGAGTTACATTTAGTGGTTTTAGTTAATAATTGACTTAGTTTTATATTTTTTATTTTTTTATTCGTTAGAATAGAATAGAATAGAATAGAATAGAAATATTTTTTATTCAAATAAGCTTTTACAAGCACTTTTGAATCGTCAATGAATCTACCACTGGTTCGGAATGCCTTTCCTGCCGAGAAGAACCAGCAAGAAACTCGGCGGTTGCTCTTTTCAAAAATAAAAAATAAATTTTACAATAGTTAATGAAACTATGCTATGTATACAGTGCTTCCACGATGAATTTTCCCGAGTACAATACAAGTAAAAATAAATACAATACAAATACAAATAAATACAATCCAATACATGTCAAAACAGGCAGGCAAAAGCAGACCCATTCCCGTTGGTGGCACCCGTTCACGAGCATGACGCATGATCCAGCCATTGCTTCGCTCAACCATATTTGAGGGAACGTAACAACCCGCATCACACGACACCACCACAGAAATGTTTAAAGAGAGCATGACTACTCAGGCTACCCATGTTGAGGCATCGAATTGAGTATCAATATTAAACTAATTCATTTTGAGACATGACTGAGACACAAATAAAGTGGAAACACCGTAGAACAGAATACAATAAATTCATGTTACATAGGATAGTTATCACTGTCTCATGAATCACTGGAGCGAATTATATCCACGCTTTTTTATCATTTATGTAGTCTTCGATTGTATAATATGCTTTTTCCATGAGAGCGGATTTAATTGATTTCTTAAACTTGTGTAGAGGCAAGTCTAAGATTGACTGTGGAATTTTATTGTAGAACGTCACGCCCATTCTCACAAATGACTTTTGGACCCTCTTGAGGCGCAGCCCAGGATACATGAGCTTATTTGGATTTCTACTTGGTCTATGGGATAAATCACCCTTTTTTTTGTAACTCAAAATGTTTTGTCTGACAAATATTATGTTGTTGTAAATATATTGTGAAGCTACTGTAAGAATGCCTATTTCTTTAAATCTTTCTCGAAGGGAATCCCGCGGTCTCAAATTATAGATTGCGCGGATTGCCCTCTTCTGCAATACAAAAATTTTTCCAATATCGGCTGCCTTACCCCACAGTAAGATTCCGTATGACATAATACTATGGAAATATGCAAAATAAACAATTTTTGCAGTTTCTATGTCAGTCAACTGTCGAATCTTCCTAACAGCGTAAGCAGCAGAGCTAAGTTTGCCAGCAAGCGTTGCTATATGGGTGCCCCATTGTAGCTTTGAGTCCAGGGTTAATCCCAAGAATACTGTGGATTTCTCAGTTTTCAAAGGTTCATTATTTATCTTTAAATTCTTACTGACCGTTCTCGTGTTAGGTAATAAAAACTCAACACACTTGGTTTTTTTAGCATTTAAAAGTAGATTATTTACCGTAAACCATTCAGAAATTTGAGATAATGCACTATTTACATCGTCAAAATTGTCTTTCGTCCTATCGACTTTAAAAATCAAAGACGTATCATCAGCAAATAGTACAATATCGCAAGTATTTTGGACAAAATGTGGTAAATCATTTATGTAGACTAAAAACATGAATGGACCTAGAATAGAACCCTGGGGTACACCCATTATTGAGGCTGATCCGGATGATTTTACATCATTGACACATACTCTTTGGACTCGGTCACTGAGATAAGACGCAATGAGACTGAGTGCACAATCTTTAATGCCATAGTGGCTTAGTTTAAACAAAAGAGTCTCGTGATCAACGCAATCGAATGCCTTTGACAAATCACAGAAAATACCAATGGCATTCTGTGAGTTCTCCCATGCATCGAATATGTGTTGTAACAGCCTTGCGGCTGCATCGGTTGTTGATCGACCCTTTGTAAAACCATACTGCTCAGAGTGGAGAAGTTTATTTAGATTAAAGTGTAAAAGCAGTTGTTTGAGCATTATTTTTTCGAATATCTTGCTGAGAGTTGGCAAAATTGAAATAGGCCTGTAGTTATTCGGGTCACTTTTGCTTCCCGATTTAAAAAGCGGTATTAGTTTACTACATTTCATAAGGTCTGGAAAAGATCCAGAATCTATTGATTTATTAAAAATTAGAGCAAGATACGGCGCAATAATATCAATTATGTTATGAATTATTTTAACTGATATCCCCCATAGATCTGCTGTTTTCTTATTTTGTAATGATTTAAATGTTTTGATTATGTCATATGGGGTAACGTGTTCAAACCTAAATAACTTATTGCACTCAGAGACATTGCTCCTTAAAAGACGATAGGCTTCTGCTGGCGAGGAATTCAGAGAACTGGTTGTGGTAATTGGAATATTTTTGAAAAAGTTCTCAAATGTATTTACAATTTCTATATCGGAGTTAATTACATGATTATCTATTTTAAGCTCCAATTTATTACTATTATGCACCTTATGTTTACTCGTTTCATCGCTAATGATGTCCCATGCTGTTTTAATTTTATTATCAGAATTGACAATTTTTTGTTTTATGTGAAGTGACTTTGCTTGCATGCATACATTTCTAAACAATTTAGAATAATTTCTTACATATTCAATAAACGCGGGGGAATAATTATATTGTTTTTCTGCATACAAGTCAAACAGCTTATTTCTACTTTTATAGATGCCTGCAGTTGCCCAGTCACTAAACTTAAGATTTTTAGACAGTCTTTTCTCTATCACCTTAAAGATAGAGTTATATTGTGAGCTTAACAAATCAAAAAACTCTGTATAAATTTCATCCGGATCATCCTGGGCAACGTCAAGCGTCGGCAACACAGCTGAGATGTTTTGTTTGAAATGCTTTACTTTTTTAGTGGTAATTGGCCTGTATTTTATTACTTTTGTTATATTCTGTTCACTGCTTGGAATAGATATCATTTGACCGCAATGATCAGATCTGAGATAAGTGATAATAGATTTTTCAATAATGTTACAATCACAAAAAATGTTGTCAATACAGGTAGCTGAGTTTGCAGTTACTCTTGTAGGTTCATCAAAAATATTCTCTAAATTAAAGCTTTTAAATAAGTTAAGTAGCCTACCAGTAAAAGGAGTGTGAAGCAAAATATCAATATTAAAGTCTCCACAGACCACTATTTTTTTTGATGACCTACATAGCCGCCTTAAGGCATCCTCCATAACCTCCTCAAAAACAACAAAGTCGCCCGAGGGTGGGCGGTACACGCAAACTACAATATATCGGTCCAGCTCAACACAAGACAGCTCAATAGTGCGTTCTATAGAAAGGCTAACAATGTCTTTTCGCTCTTTGTAATTAATATTGTTTCGCGTTATAATCAAAGATCCCCCACGTATAGCAGTCTTTCTTGAGAACGCACTTGACAGTGAATAATTGTCAAGGTGTACAATTAACTGATGAGAATTGAGCCAGTGCTCAGTGAAGCATAATATTTCAATATCAAATTCTTTAATAAAAAGCTCAATCTCATGTTCTTTGCCAGATAAGCCCTGTATATTTTGATGAACAAGATTAATTTTACACGGCTTATCTGTTGTCTTATTGCCTAGTTTAAAATTTTTAAATTTTCACAAGTATGATTTTTACTTGGGTCCAAATTCACAAAAGTGGAATTAGTACTACTACTAATTATGTCTATATTATTAGTACAACATGTACCTTTGTCAATAGAATTAGACTCATTTATATGAGATGTCAAAATACTTAAATTAGTAATACTACTAATTGAGTCAACATTATTAGTATATGTACCAATTTCATTCAAGCTAAAAATAGCTGAATTTTGTATATTATAAGCTACTAATGTAGCTATTTGTTTCTTATATCTAATTGGGAGATACACAGTATCCCTTGTTAATCTGAAATTTTTAATAAATTTATTAGTGTTAAACAAATGAAAATAGTCTCTATGACCATAAGTTAAATTATACAAGAGCCTGTTAAGTTTATAAATATGATTATTTTGTGCAGGGGTCAATGTGTCAGAGTAGGGAAAAGCGCAAAGTATAAACTTGCAACCTGACTGTTTCTGTATAGTTAGTAAATATTTAAAACTTCTAAGAACATCTTTTTTAAGTATTTTCAAACTGTCCCCTATTAACAGAACAACTGTACTATACTTATTTAAGTCATTTTCTTTAATATTTTTAATGATGTATTCATAAGGGGCCCCTGGGTTACATATGTTAAGGACCTGTTGCTGTAATTGGTTACTAAGTAAATAGCCAAAGTCCTTTCCCAACTCATCAGAGACCACAAATGTTTTTCGCTGCGAAGTATGTAAAGAAATATCTCTATTTAGTGAATTCCTGCACTGACTATCCGCTTGCACAACGAATGGTATATTTTTTGAACACTGGCATTTATTTACCAGGGAGTCGAAGCGGTCCATATTATAATTACTTATGGTTAAGAGTTCATCAGCAGCCTGTATTTGCTCACCAATCTGTTTCTGTGACAGCTCATACTGATTAGATACATTTTTCAACGAATCTTCCAATTTCAAAATTTCATTATTAAGACATAGAACGTCAGATTCATATTGTTGTCTCATTTCTTGTAATGAGGAACAATATGTATTTAGTTTTATTAACAATTCTGAGCGTTCTTTCCGCAGTACAATGTTTTGACTACTTGTCTTTTGTGATTTAATTATTTTTTTTGTTTTTGTAATAAATTTACTAATTTTTATGTATTTTTTTAATTTTTTGTGACTTTTAAATCTAAGAGATTCTGGTTGCAACTTTTTGATAACACAAGGGCTGTCACAAGTCAGATCAATGGTCATCACAGGCGCTGTAGAAGATGAAGCGAGCAGTTCGTTATATAAATTATTTGTTTGTTGAATTTCATAACTTTTTAATTGTGACTGAAGGTCATCAATTGTTTTTTGTGAGCTGCTCAATTCATCCTCCAACACAGTAATCTTTCCCAGAGCTTCCTCATAAGTTTGTATGCACTGGTCGAATGAGCTGACTGCGTCCTGAAGTTGATCACATTCTGCTAGCACCAAACTGTAAGCACTGTTCAGGCTGGCCAACTCGGTCTTCAATTGCGAATTTCTGCCAATAATTTCTCGCATTTCGTTCTCATTGTCATCTTGTTCCTTCAGTAGTTGCTCATTTAGTTGTTTAACTGATTTTAATTCATGTAGGGCATTTTTTAGTTGTTGCTGCTGTTCCAATGCAGCTGCCCGTCTGGTTTGCATAGTTGATGCCGATGTGTAACTGTTTTGCCTGAAAAACACAGGTAATATATGTGAGTGAAGCGAACAAGGCCACTTAGAGTTACCGACTGAGGACTGATTAGGTCAGGGATATAAAGAACAACCTGGACTGGAAAAGAAGACTAGTGTTGTGTTATTACGGCTAAGGTTAAGCAGTCTATATTAATAATATTTTCAAAGATTTATCTACCTACTAGGAATTAAAAAGTAGGTACTTGCATTTAGACTGTTAACTGTGCTGAAATGTGGCGTGTAATGTTGGTGCTGTCTAAAGCAGTAAGCTAGTTTTCTTCAGCTTTACTTTCACTTAGTCAAACAAAGTGAGAAAACTCTGTCGTTGTGGGGATAGACGTGTCTCGAACGTCGAGATTATACGTATAATGTGTAGTTTGTCAATTAAGCTAATCTTTAGCTGCTGTAATGCACATTTAAAAAAAATAAAAAGCAATACTCCCCGGGTTAAGTCGTTGAATTTCGAACTCGAAAGTCGGCGAGCACGACGAGCTGTCACGGCCTCACAATAGTTGACTTGTTTTACACAGCTTCACCGACAGTGGTATTATTCAATGATATTTATTCAATAAATCTAACTCTAATCAACACTTTTTACAATTACTACAATAGTAAATAAGTATTAAATATATTTTAAAACTAAATTTAACAGCGGAACAGCTGATTTTATAACTTGTCAACTTTAGTCAAGGACTATCTTGTTAACAAGATAGTCCTTGACTGCGATCTTACCTGATGGTAAGTGACAATGCATCACTCAATCGCTTGGCGGCACATCTTTGACGATAGAGTCAGGTGGCAACTAGCCACGGCTAAAGCTGAAATTATAAATTCTTACTTCCTTACTAATCCTTACTAATATTATAAATACGAAAGTGTGTTTATTTGTTGGTTTGTCCTTCAATAACGCTGCAACAGAGCAACGGATCGGCGTGGTTTTTTGCATGGGTATAGTCGAGAACCTGCAGAGTGACATAAGCTACTTTCTATCCCGAAAAATCAAAGAGTTCCCCCGGGATTTTAAAAACTACATCCACGCGGATGAAGTTGCGGGCATCAACTATTAAACTCATATAACAATAATTATTATTAAGTACTAATTTTCTATCCCCCCATTGTTTATCATACCCAACCTGAAAATAAAATTCTGCTGTATCACCAGATTGAAATAAATTGCTCACGAAAACCTGGAGACAAAGACAAAAAGCAAAATGTAACACGAAGACTCGTAATTAATGGACAAGGCGAGCTGCGATACGAGTATGTAGCTACAGTGGCAACACCAAACGCACTTGTTCTCTCAAAAATGGACCTTATTTCTTTGAAAATACGATCGATAAAAATTTTCTGTATCCTGTCATTCTGTACAGTTTTTTCTGTGTAAACGTTTGTACTTACTTATTGTTTAAAATGTTACTGTAGGTTGCAGGGAAAATTAATAGTTAAGCGTGTTTTCACAGAACACTCTCTGAGCCTTACAAATAAGCCATAAGAAATCATCTATATGTATAAAAGTCAATTCCTATTCGTTAGTTTGGCTAAAACTCAAATCGGCTTAACCGATTTAATTTTTTTTTTTCTGTTTTGTTCGCATTAATACAAAAAATATCATCGTGGCATCAGTTAGTTCTCTTTTTTTAAATATCGCTATAATTGAGAACATTAAAAAGCGCAATAAAAATCCCTTTGATTCGAGGTTATATAATTGGATAGTTAATAAATTTTTTTGGTCAACATGGATAATAATATTGTCAAACAATTAAAAAATAAGATAAGTATCAATATTATATTAAAAGTAAAAATCTATTAATTATTTATTTTTTCACTGAGATATGAATAATATGCAAATTCATAATCAAATAACAAATTATTTATTTTGTGGTCAATTAGCACTGCAATTAGCGATTTCATAGATGAAATAATTAGAATATTAAATCAATCTAATACCAAATATTCGATACGAATTTTTAATATTGCATCAAATAAATGAAACTAAGGCTTATATCAAACTATCTGATGCGACTACGTTCGCGTGGATTGAGGTTTTTTTAATTTTCCGGGACAAAAAGTTGTCTGTCTGTTAAATATCTTACTTCCATGCTTTAGTTCAACTTCCACAGCATGACTCGTGTTTGTCAAGATCACAAAATGTCATAAACAAATATATATTTTAGTAAATGTTCTACTGCTGAAGCGAGTACGATAAGTATATATTGTAAACTAGTTGATGCCCGCGGCTTCGCTCGCGTGGATTTAGTTTTTAAAAATCCCGCGGGAACTCTTTGATTTTCCGGGATAAAAAGTAGCTATGTCACTCTCCCGGTTCTCAACTCTACGCAGGCAAAAAATCACGTTGATCCGATGCTTTGTTGCGGCGTGACTGAAGGACAAACCAACAAACAAACACACTTTTGCATTTATAATATTAGTAAGGAAGTCAGGTACAAGTCGATGCAGTTGTCATTTTAACAAACTCTCCGTTCTAGCTGGAAAGCCAATCAAGTGGAATTCAAAATGGCTGAAAGCATTCAATACAAATCATTGAACTTGAACGTCTCGATTTATAACACAACGCGCGACGTTGTTTGCTACCCTGAACGAAGAAAAAATTAATTACTTGCAATTTTGCTCTTGTAAATTGCTACTACAGTTATGTTTAATTCTTGTATCACAAAAACATAGTGGTTTCTTATACCGATTTATGTAACTATTTTTATTCTCATGGTATAACTAGACAATGCCCGCAACTTCGTCGGCGTCCGCGTGGTTTAAAAGGTTTTTTTATTCCCGCAGGAACTCTTTAATTTTAGGAATAAAATGTAGCCTTATGTTGTAAGGTATGAGCTATCTCCATTCAAACAGAGGGAATCAACTGAAATGTTACAACTTTAATTGTCATATGGTCGTCATGTGGTCGCCATATTGAATTTTAATTACTGTCATGTCTTCAGTGACACTCCGAAGATTAACACAAATCGATTGATTTAAGAATCATCAAAATCGGCCCAGAGCGCCACATACATACATAGACTGATAAAGACATTACCCTCTTTTGAAAAAATCAACAGTCAATATTCGGTAACTTATGTTGACCACGATAAATTAACTCCCACCGCAATCACTGGGAGGTGCCAAATTAACCAGAATTAATAGCTGGTTATTAACCGCAAGATGTAAGTAATTGACATATCGCTTAATCCAGTTTTGAGATCAAAGCAACACTTAATTAGACAGCTTAGAGCCGATTTCACCAACGTAAAATGTCTTATCCGGTAAAGATATTTAGACGGATTTTCAATACAAAAACTGTCAGAACGCCCAATTTATTCCTCGGTTAAATGTCACTCGACGTCACTAAATTAAATTAAAACTCCATGGATATTTTTAAAATATATTTTTCAACACACTTGCTCATAAAAGGGCTCCCGGTTCACCGCAACTAGGCACACAATGACACCTCTAACTCAAACTGTGACTTTTGATTACTATTATTCACAATGTGAGTTATAGAATTATTATTTTTTTTAATTTTATTGGGTGAGTTGCTGTGTTCTTAAAAAAGTTTCTATTACAAAAAAGATCTTGTTCAATAATTTATAAAAATATCGTGTTAAATTAATGTACCTATTGCTTGCTCATTTCATACAACTCCGTATTTAAATAGATAATTTCTACATGTATGTGTTTAATAAATAAAACTGTCAGTAAGTTTTGTTTTTTTTTTTTGTAATAAAGAAAACTCGAAATTCCCCATTTTGTACGTGGCTATAAGAGAAAAGCCAAAAAAAAAGAAACCTCATTCTTTTAGTCTATGGCCATTATGGGTGCGCGCGCATTCCGGAAAACTGATTAAATCAAATAAACACCTGAATAGGCTGTATGGTCGTCGGTCTTTGCCTGCCCTCAAGAGCATCTCAAGAGGGCGAACAAAAGAACAACATTAATTTTTTCCGCCATTGCGAAAAAATTTTCACAACTCATTTTCACTGTTTTGTACCATAATGTACTATTTTAGTGTTATTTTCTTCACAAGTGTGTTGAAAAACGTCGTATGATACACGTGTATATTGATGATTACCGTCCTCGGCTACCTTAAGACCCTCACCTGACGGCTCGGGTCTCAATAACGCCTCAGCGGTAATCACCAACTTTTACACTTGTACCATAATGTACTATTATTTTAAAGTAGTCTAAATTGAAGTATTCCATCCGCCTAAAAATAATACATGTCATACATTTCATAAATCAATGATGTCATAATTATTATAGGTAATAATTATTATATCTACCGAGTTCACATTCCCCTATGAATGGCTAAAATATTAAAAATCCTGGCTAAAATAGCTGTAAGCTCGTGAATCCCCGGCGAAAACCCTTTTTTAAAAGTTCTTCAAAAAAGCGCTCTAGCCCCCGGGGCACACGACCCCAGAGTCTCCACCCCAAAAGGCGCAAAAATGAGACTTTTACCCAGGGTTTTATATATTTTACTGTTAATTAATTTAAACTGTCCCTAAATTAATGATGACCTTGCTTAGTCTAAATTAATTAACATTGAGAAACTTAAAAAAATACTCTACCAAATCTAGGTTAAAGAAAATTGTCCTTTTATTGGTCTAAACGAATGATGAAAGAAACGGTAAAATATAAGAAAATGGGACACTCAATTAAATGAGTGAAAGACAGAAAATGTTTTTAAAGCTACTAAAGGTGCGGGTGACAGACAAATAGACCGTTATTTATTTTATACCTTATTATTGGGACCATAACATTAAAATTAACATTATTAAAATCTATTGAGACAATTCTTTTTCACAAAATCTTTTTTTTTATATGAATAGCGGGCAAACGAGCTGGCGGGTCACCTGATGTAAAGTGATTACCACCGCCTATGAACACTTGTAGTACCAGAGGCATCACCGATGCGTTGCCGGCATTTCAGGAACTTATTGATTGAATAACTCCATATTGTAATTAAGTGGGAACACTGTCGAAGGGAGAAGATTCCACAATTTGGTGGTACGTGGAAAAAAAGATCTGGAGATCTGTTTTCATAATTTGTTTGACCTGTCACCCACGCTATGCTATAAAGGCTATAACGAAAAAACCTGTAAAACATTAGGTCTGTGTTATGTGTTCGAGTAATAAAAAAAGTTTTCGTAGTTCGTTGCTATAAATAGTATTTGTGATTTTTTCTAATTATTATGTTTCATTAGCAAAGAGAAATGAAACGATTTCTTTGTAATTATAGTCTACACGCTATTGTTGGAAAACATGAATGACGTCAGAAACAACACGAATAATGTCAATAACACGTCATAAATGTATTTTTGGACACAAAAAAAAAGAAATTCTTGCTACTATAATTACAATACTTCGTAGTCAGTAATCACACTATAATATTATAAACGCGACAGATTGTATGTGTGTGCTTGTGTGTGGATGTGTGTATATGTTTATTACTCCTTCACGCTACAAAGAATGAACCAATTTGGCTAAAATTTAGAATGGTGGTAGCTCATACCCATTAACACTACATAACATATAGGCTACATTTTAAAAGAGTTTCCGCGAGAATTGGGACTGTGTGCGCGGGAAGAGAATGCGTGGAGAAAGAGAAAGGAGAGAGCACTCACCGAAATCTACTGCACTTGACTTGACTGGAGAACTGCACTTTTTCTTAAAAAAAAACCAAAAATATGCGTAGGCGAACGTTGCGCGGCGGTGAATTCGAAGATCTTGCGAAACGGTCAATACAGATCTCACGGCGAAGGTCAGATTTCAACTGAACATGATGACCGATGTCCATTTGCGTGCGTGGACGCGGGCCGCGGGGGTGCTCCAGCGGGGTTGAGGAAAGGTATGCGGGGGGAGAGGATGCGTTAAAGGAGATAGGTGTTAGGTATTTTTGCACACAACAGCGTTTTGGCGCGAACATCCTCCGGGCCCTTGAAATATCATTTCAAGAAAAAATAATATAAGAAATATAGCAAATATCCATAAATAGGATAGCGATGGTAGCGATTTAATTCTAGCGTAATTAAGGAAATAATAAAATTTAATGCTAAGAGAAAAATAAAAATAAAACAAAAAGTGTTGAGAGAGAAAAATAATAATAATTAATTAAGATTGATAGGGAGTGGGCATAAACGAACTACAGCGCGTTTAAGAGTACCATTTTTTGTTTTAACCAAAACTACGCGAACACGTTCGTCAGAGCCAGGAAAGATTTTCTCGATTCTGGCTAAATACCAGTGCAATGGCGCACAGGCATGTATGCGAGCGAAAACGATCCATCTAGCAGAGAGGATCCAACATTTTTTGCGTATTAAAGATATTGTGAGCTGAGGTCCAGCGTGGCAACTGATACGATGTACATGTTCGACAATAAGATTCACGATGTGATCTTTACTAGGAAGCAAAATAGGATACTTTTGATCAAATGAGATGTTCTCGGATGCCGATAACCGACCACCAACGCGAATAATGTCATCTACCAAAATGGGGCGTAATTTTTGTATAGTGTGTGGTAAAGTTAACCCTTTATTTAAAGCGTTTATGTATTCTGAGAAATAAACTCTTTGAAGCGAGCGAATAATAAACAACTCTGACACGTCTAAATCTTCAGCGGTTATTAAACCGCGCGTTTTTAAACGTTTGGAAAAGCGTAAGATATAAACAAAAATGCGTACTAATTTTGACCAACTAGAAATGCGTTCTGAAATCACCAGAATTAATTGTTTTTCCGGTGTAACATTATTTAATGCGATTGTTTTAGACTCGGGTAAGTCGTCTAAATTTGGAGTGAATGGTTTGATAGGCCAATCGTTGCTATCTGTGCGCATCCACTCAGGGCCGTTAAACCATAAAGGATGAGAAATAAGCTGCGCAGGAGTTAATCCACGAGACAGACAGTCACTTGGATTTTCTTTGCCCGAAACATGAAAGAAATTTTCCGGAGCTAAGTTATTTTGAATTTTTGATACCCGATTAGCGACGAAGGTTTTAAGTTTATGTGGACTAGAATTTATCCAGTTGAGTGTGATGGTTGAGTCTGAAAATGCGTATATGCGTGCTATAGTAATGCGAGAACCAAAATTTGTCACAACAGCGCGTACCAACTTAGAAAGCAAATGAGCTGCGCATAATTCTAAGCGCGCGAGTGTAACTGTTTTAATCGGTGCCACTTTCGATTTTGCACAGAGAAGATTTACAAAAATCCCCTCGGAAGTCTTAGTGTGAACATATAAAACTGCGCCATAAGCCTTTTCACTTGCGTCTGAAAAAGCAACTAAAGTTATTTCACAGTCTTGCGTTATACCGATATGACGCGGAATCGAAAGTTGAGATAAAACATGTAACTCGCTTTGAAACTTTGACCACGATTGTTGAATATGCGTGGGCGGTTCATCGTCCCAGTCTATTTTTTGTAGCCAGAGTTCTTTAATTAATAATTTTGCGAATAATATAACCGGTGCTACAAATCCGAGAACGTCAAATAACTGCGCGATAACCGATAACATGTTGCGTTTAGTGCATTTCAATCCTTTAGGCGAAAAATCAAAAGTAAATGCATCTTTGTGTGGTACCCATTTAACCCCTAGGACCTTTTGACTTGAGTCAGGTTCAAAACTAACCGCAAGCGAAGGATGTAAAAGATCCTTAGGATAGTGCGCTAGAAACTGAGAAGAGTTGCTAGACCACTTTAGCAAATCAAAACAACCAGCAGCGAAAAGATTTGTCAATTGATCAGCTAATTTTACTGCCTCTTCTACAGTATGCGTTGTGCATATGACGTCATCCATGTAGAACTGTCCGTCATTTATTACAGCTGCAGCTAAAGGGTATTTACTGCCCTCGTCTTCGGCTAGCTGCTTTAGAGTGCGAAGCGCAAGAAAGGGACTAGACGCTAGGCCAAAGCATACGCGTTTGAATTCAAATAATTGTAAAGGATCGGTTTTACAAAAGCGGTAAAAAATGCGTTGGAATTTCCAAAATTCTGGATGAACTTTAAGCTGCAGATACATCTGCTTGATGTCTGCGCAAATTGCGATTTTAAATAAGCGAAAGTTGAGCAACAGCATAAATAAATCCGATTGTAAGTTTGGACCTTTATGAAGTAGCGAATTAAGACTCAAATTATTTTCTATGGCCGACGCATCTAAGACTAGTCGGAGCTTGGTTGTGACTTTATCGTTGCGTTGAACACCGTGATGCGGTATAACATATTGCAAGTCGCAATCGTTTTGTAGTACAGGAGCTAAGTAGTCCTTTTCTAAATATTCATCGATAATATTATTATACGCGTCACGCAACAAAGGCGAAATTTCTAATTTGCGTTCCAAAGAATTAAAGCGTTTTTTTGCGTTTTGCGAAGCGTTACCCAACGCGGTAGGGTCAGACTTGAAAGGCAAAGCGACAATGTACCTTCCGTGAGAATCGCGTTCAGTAGTAGTTTGATATATATTTTCGCATTCTTGATCTTCTATACTAAGAAAAGTATTTTTACGAGAAGGTATTTCTTCCAATTCAAAAAAATTGCGTAATGATTCGTCTAAGCGCTCATTAGTAATAGCGCATAGCGTTTGCGTTTGCGAAGAGCGAACGGGTCGAGCCAAAGGGGCATCACCCATTAAAATAAATCCAAGCGTAGTTTGTAATGCAATTGGCATGCCAGGTGGCGCAGATACGCGGCCTGACAAGATGATCTGCGTAAACATTTGAGCGCCTAAAATCATGTCAATTTTCGAGGGTAAATGGTAAGTGTCATCTGCGAGAGGTACACTCGCCAGGTAAGTGAGAAGCGATTTTTCTACAAGCGATGTAGGTAAACGATCCGTTATCTTGTCTACGATCAGTGGTTCGACAGAATACGATTTATCACTCAACCTCGAAAATATGGTTATGCGACTTATGCCCTTTATTGTACTGGACTGACCGCCGAATCCGCTAACCGTCATGGAATGCGATAATTCATTTTTAGTTAAACCTAAACGCTTAACACAGTCACTTGTTATGTAATTATGTTGCGATGCGTTATCAATGAGACACTTGAGATAGTATTCTGTCCCTTTGGAGTCTAATGCTCGGACTGTGGCAGTAGAGAGTAATACGGTGGTATTAAAATGCGTTTGATTATCAAGCGAACAAAGTGAGACCGCAGTTTGACCGTGAGAGGGTTTTTCACTAGTGTCTGGTGATGTCAAGCTATTTTCGCCCTTATTACAAGTAGCAGAGGGTTCTTTTGTATCAAAGTGCAAAAGGCTGTGATGAGAAGTAGACCCGCAAGAAAAACAGCTCTTTTCACTTCTGCATAAATTTTTTATATGAAAAAAGGATAAGCAAGATACACAAGCGGAATTTGCCTTCACTACATTGTAACGTTCTTGAGGCGTTAATTTTAAAAACTTAGGACAGCGATAAAACTGTTTGTGTGTATCAGTTTTACAAAGCGGACATAATGTCTTAGTAGAATCCACCGCAGTAACAAATGTCTTAGTGGTAACAGGCGGCTTTATATTTTTTGGCGATGGCAATTTACGTTGCCGAGTATTATTTTCATTCTGCGTAAGAGAACTTGACGGAGTTCTTTCGTTAATCTTAGCCTGTTCCTTAACGAATTTAATAAAATTATCAAAAGAGGGTAATTTTTCTGAACGCATGTAGTTCTCGTATAAGCGTGCGGTCTCTTTATCTATCTTCTTCAAACATAAGTATAGATAAATAAAGTCGGTTTTATTTTTTATGGCTAATTTTTCAAACGCGGCGATTGATGTAGCACAAACATCTAGAAAAGAATTTAAACTTTGCGACGATTGTAATTGTTTAAAGTTAAAAACCTGATCTAAGTAGGTATAACCTAATGCGCGAACGTCCTGATACTTATCAGTAAGCGTTGTATATATAAGCGTATAGTTGTCACCTGTGGGTTCAATGCCCGCAATAGACGTCAAAGCTGACTCGGACAGCTGACCTAGCAAATAATGTAATTTTTCCGAATTACTAAGTTCTTTATTATTATGGATTGTGTTATTGTAACATTCGTAAAACATTGTCCACTGTTTCGAGTCACCATTGAACTTTGGCAAATTAATCGGAGGCAATTTGATTTTAGGTTTGGCCGGTGCGGTAGTTATCAAAGGTTTGACTGGACTTTTTGTAGGCGTCGAATATTCATTCAATTTATATTGAACGGCTGAAAATAAGTCTTCGAATGCACTTATTGATTGAAAATTCGGCTCATATTCCGGATTTTCTTGAAGGCGAGCGATGTTCAACTCTTTGACTAACTGTATAAACTCACTACGTAAAGTAGAAATATTAGCGGCCTTAGACAAAAATGATTTAAGAGATTCTGAAGTTTCAGTGTCTTGCGAAGCATTAAAAATCGATTGCATATTTGTGAAGTAGGTTCTTATCTGTGCTTCAATAATGAGCACATCTGCACTAACTGAGGCTGGCGATACCTGTCGTCTCGACATTTTAAATCAATAAACGACAAGAAATTAAAACTTTCGATAATAAATATGTACGAAAAAATAATGAGCGTAATAAACTATTGATTCATACAATTTATAAGCTAGCGTTAGCCACGCGTACAGGCTATAGCTCGTTAGCACAAAAGACCAAGCAAATGGCGGACGGAATACGCGCGTTGAGTGACCGACTGATTTATAGATATAAACCAATAATGCACTGTGAGAAAACCTTTCCTGCGTTTGAAATGAAATACGAAGCGTTTTCGATTATAGCGATTATGCGTAGGTAACTAATTATTACCCTATGGTACACTTAAACACACTGCAATAAGTTGCCGAAATAAGCGTTGCGTAACTGAATTTAACTGTAATAAGTTACCTAAAGGAAAATTGCGTAATTGCGTAATTATAGATGCGTAGAAAGAACTAATAGCATCGAAGGACCCTGCGTAAGTTATAGCGAAGCGAGGTGAACAGAAAAAAGTGACGCGGAGGTTCAAATTATCCGGCTCGAAGGACCAAAAAACACTGTGTGCGCGGGAAGAGAATGCGTGGAGAAAGAGAAAGGAGAGAGCACTCACCGAAATCTACTGCACTTGACTTGACTGGAGAACTGCACTTTTTCTTAAAAAAAAACCAAAAATATGCGTAGGCGAACGTTGCGCGGCGGTGAATTCGAAGATCTTGCGAAACGGTCAATACAGATCTCACGGCGAAGGTCAGATTTCAACTGAACATGATGACCGATGTCCATTTGCGTGCGTGGACGCGGGCCGCGGGGGTGCTCCAGCGGGGTTGAGGAAAGGTATGCGGGGGGAGAGGATGCGTTAAAGGAGATAGGTGTTAGGTATTTTTGCACACAACAGCGTTTTGGCGCGAACAGGGACACCTTCGTCCAAGCATACGAAGTCGCGGGCATCATTTAGTACTGAATACTTCGTAATCAGGTAATCAAATTATTGTTGACAAGTATAAATTCTGTGCTTTGAATGCAACTTCAATGGAACACCTTTTTGGTTTGTTCTTCAATCACACCAAACAACGCTACGGATTGTAATGATTTTTGCTGTAGAGTTGAGAACATGAAGAGAGACAGGGTACATTTTATTTCGGAAAAATAAAGGAATGGGTTTTTGAAAAGACTAATTTCACGCGGATGAAATGATAAAAGATATTTAACTCTGATAAAAGATAGTTAACTATATAATATTATTATTCTAAAGCCTAGAGCCACACAATGTTCATTAGGTACCCTGCCAGTGCTGGCCACAGATTAATCAGCAACGCAAAATTGGATTCAATTCAGTAACTGTAGGTTTGACCACATTTTATTACCCACTTCATAATGTTTCCCCGTAGGTATATATAGTGGGTACCCATGGGTACCTAACCATCGCTGTGCACTGTGTGGTTAGTTTAAGTTTTGATAGTATACTTCATCGAATCTTCGATTTCGAGCTTCTTCATACATCTACAGCCAGCGCCCCAAGCGGCGAGCGGCGGACCTAAAAGTGATCGAGTGTTTCCGAGTATGAGCTTACACGTTACGGACGTGTGACGTCACCATCGAGAAATAAACACGTCTTCGAACAAAGATACGGAAAGTATTGCTATTTGGCAGTATGAGTTACATGTTTGACATCTCACAACCCGAAAATGACGTCATTTTCGAGTTGTGACACGATACGATACTCGAATTGCAACTCACCGAAAATATTCCGTGAGAGCTTGGTGATATACGAACGAAATGTTGAAAAATAATTAATTTGAAGAGTTCTAGGACCCACGAAGACGTGAATAATGATCACAGAGGCTGTGAAAGCTAACCGCCGGGAAGAGGAGGAGAAAAGTTTGACTAAGAGGCGTTAATAGTGTTGTGCTTCTCGGACAAAGTGTAGGGCACCAGAAGACGAAAAAAATCACCTATGCGATGGACCCATCAAATAAAGTCTACGATGGGCGGTCAATTGCACAAGTGTACGAGGCTGTCGGCCAGCAGGGAGAAATGGCGAAAGCTCGTGAGGCGATTCACATCTGCCGCTAAAGACGTTACTTCGTTGATGACCACCACCGCTCTGGCCAGAGTGTCACAAAGACGAAAAGAATCTCAGATGAAACATTTTGTGCAAAAACTCCCAACGGATCCCGAAAAGTGTTTATTCAATGGAATAATAATGGAATCTCTAACTCTCACAACCTAATAGGTTCACAAAAAGTATCACTGGTGAGTGGTAACGAAGATAAGTACCTAAGCCGTAGCCAGTTCCGTTGAGTAACTATATAAATCGCTCGGCCAGTTCATTCAGGATTATGTCAGGATAGTTCCACAGATTAATAAATTGTTACTTATTACAGGTTGCAATAATAATTAATAATTCCTCAGTGCCTGAAGATATATGGTCCCTAACTATGGGCCTCACAAGAAGCCTCAGGGTTATTCAGCGGGCGATGGAGTGAGCTATGCTCGGAGTATCCCTGGGAGATCGAATCAAAAATGAGGAGATCCGTAAAAGAGCCAAAGTCGCCGACATAGCTCAGCGAAACGAATCTTAAGTGGAAATGGGCGGAGCACATAGTTCGAAGAGCTGATGATCGATGGGGTCCCCGGAGGAGCTGGAGTGGCGACCCCGCACCGGGGAGCGCAGTGTTGGGGGACCCCCCCCACTAGGTGAACCGACGATATCAATCGAGTCGCAGGGAGCCGCTGGATTCAGGTGGCGCAAGACCCCGTGGAAGTCCATGCAAGAGACCTTTGTCCAGCTGTGGACGTCTGTTAGTTGATAAAGAAGAAGAATCACTATAGACCAAAATAAGCTGTCAACTAATACCAAGTATGCAGGTGCTAGGTGGAGCTCGAATCATACTTAAATATTATCAAGATTTTCATAAAAAGATAGGAAGGTTATATATGTATAAGACAATAATTACCAAACCTTCTTCTTTTCTTCTTTGACCTCGCCTTATCCCGTTACGCGGGGTCGGCTTTTCTTATCATAAGGCGCCATGAAGATCGCGATTTTGCGTCGTTGTCACTGAGGCCAAGGCGTTTCATGTCGCGTGTGACATTTGTCAACCAGGTGGTTTGTGGCCTTCCCCTTCCCCTCTTTCTGACAGCCATGGAAAGGCACTTTTTAACTACATAATCATCGGGCCTACGAATTACATGACCGTACCATCTGAGCCTTGATTCTGTTATTTTGTCGGTTATGGGCGCAACCTTAAAGCTTCCTCTTATATATTCATTTCTTATTTTGTCCTTGAGTGTTACTCCTCCCGCCCATCTTAGCATACGCATTTCGGTGGTGTGCAGCTTCTGTTCATGGGTCTTTTTGATTGCCCAAACTTCGCTACCGTACAGTAATGCTGGTCGTACTGCCGTTTTATAGACCTTGCCCTTTGTTCTTATTGGCATTTTAGCGTCGCATAGTACCCCCGTGAGAGTACGCTACTTCATCCACCCAGATGTCGTTCTCTGTATTACATCTGCTTCTATAGAGCCATCCTCGGAGAGAACGGATCCTAGATACTTAAATGTTTTACATCTAGGGAGGGCCGTGCCGCCCAGCGTGATGCCCGGGTCAAGTGGAGCGTTGGGGTTGAAATTACAAAACATATATTCGGTTTTTGTCCTGCTGATGCGCAAGCCATTTTGTTCCAACGACTCTCTCCATCTTTCTAAATCTTCTTGTAGATCTTGCACACTGTCAGATATAAGTACTACGTCGTCAGCATACAAGAGATTCCATGGAGTTGGCTTTTGGATTTTTGCCGTCAGATAGTTCATGACTACATTAAATAGCAGAGGGCTCAGTGCACTACCCTGATGGACGCCAACTTTTATATCAAAGTTCTTAGATAGACCTGCTGAGCTTCTGACGCAGGTTTGGACGTTGTTGTACATATCTTTAATGAGTCGTATGTAGCATTCAGGTACACTGTGCGCTCTGAGCGCCTGCCATATCAATGTCCGTGGCACTCGGTCAAAGGCTTTTTCTAGGTCTATAAATACCATCCACAAATTTTGACCGTTTTCTTTAGCATTTTCCATTACCAGTCTTAATGCATGAATTGCGTCCATGGTTCCCTTTCCGGTTGTGAAGCCAAACTGATTTTCCGTTAACGAGATTATAGATGCTAGACGTTCAGTGAGCACTCGTTCCCAGATTTTCAGGGTGTGTGATGTGAGTTTTATTCCCCGGAAGTTTCCGCACTCTCTAACGTCTCCCTTATTTTTGTAGAAGGGAACAAGTATGCTTTTTCTCCAGGCATCTGGCATTTCCTCAGTTGTTAGGATGTTATTAAACAAGTTAGTTAGCCAGACTTCCCCACCTGCCTTTAAGGACTTCCACAGTTCGGCTGGTATATCATCAGGCCCGCAGGCTTTGTGGTTTTTCATTTTCAGAATGGCCTTTTTGACTTCCGTGATGGTGATTTGATTTACGGGTCCTTGTATTCTTGGTTCTTCGATTTCAACCTGTCTGGGGAACTCCTCATTCAGCAGTATATGGTAATACTCGTACCACCTTTTACAAATATCTTTATCAGATGTGAGTAGTTTGCCTTTGCTATCCTTAATGTATTTTGTAGTCTTAAAATCCTTCGTGTTATTATACCTATGTTTAGCTATTTTATATATCTCTGTGTCTGAAGCTAATTCTAGTTGTAGATAAAGATCCAACTCTGCTTTTTCCTTCTCAATCGCAACTGATCTTCTTGCCATCTTTTTCGCCTCTTTGTACTGCAGCTTATCCTGCTCTGAGCCACTTTCTTGCCATTTCTTGAACAGGCGTTTCTTTTCGGATACAGTGGCTTTGGTGTTGTTGTTCCACCATCTGGCATCTTTCTCGTTATGCAGAGGACCTTTGGAAATGCCCAGTATAGTTTTTGCTTGGGCTATACAGACATCATGAAATTTAGACCAGTTAACTGTGGGAGAGTCGTGTGATGAGGAGTCGTTACCCAAGTACTCATGGACTTTGTTCTTAAAATTTCTTCCTTTTTCTGTATTTAGTTCCCGCCATTTTATCCTTTCTACTTTCGGTATTTTATATTTAATTTGTCGTTTAAGTTTTAAAGCTACTAATAATAGTCTATGTTGTGATGTTAATGGTTCGCCTGGAATAACTTTGCAGTCTTTAATTTGTTTGAGATTCTTTCTATCTGTCATTATATAGTCAATTTGTGTTTTAGATTTTCCACTTTTGTAAGTAATGAGGTGTTCTTCTTTCTTTTGAAAAAATGTGTTCACTACCACTAAATTTAGAGACGCTGCAAATTCTAGTATTGTGGTTCCTTCTTTATTTTGCGTTCCATAACCAAAGCCCCCATGATGACCCTCATACCCATCTGCGCCACTGCCCACATGCCCGTTGAGATCACCGCAGATAATTCTTTGCTCTGTTACCGGTAAAGTATTCATGTGTGTACACAACTCTTCCCAGAAGTCTTGTTTGTCTGTTTCGGGGCAGCCGGCCTGGGGCGCGTAGACACAAACAATGTTGAGGCAGGTTTGGTTCTCCAAGGCTAGTTTTACAGATGCCAGCGATTTCATCCGTGCAGATATAGTTTTTCAAATCCCGCAGAACTATGATTTTCCAGGATAAAAAGTTTAGCCTTTGTCACTCTCCAGTCTCCAGGTCCTCAACTGTACACATGCAAAAAATTACATCAATCTGTAGCTCTGTTGCAGTGTGATTGAACGACAAATCAACAAACAAACAGATTCACATTTGTAAAAAAATTAGTAGGATTGGTACGGAGGATGACATCACAATATATCAAAACATAACACTGTTCTTTAGTGTAGGAAATCTTAATATTTTATAGGTCTAATAATATAAAATTAAGTATGCTTTCTTCAACAAATACAATAGTTTATTTTCTTTACCATGCATTCTTTAAACCAGTCATTTCTCAGCACATCCTGGCCCACAACTGGATAGTCTTGGGCTAGAGTCCCACAGAATCAAACGAAGTTTAGAGTCCCCTCTCGAAATGAGAGGTCATAAATAATAGTACAATTACATACCTATTAGTTTACAAGATGATGTTTGATTTCTATGATTTTAATTTTTCCATTCTAATTCAGTTGGCCAGTTTGAATAAACCCCGACAGTTTTAAACCAGCTAGGGTTATGATTTATGAAGTTATTAAGTGGTTGGTGGACAGTAGATACTAGATTAGTGCGAAAATAATTGGTCGCGAACAAACTGTTTACAAACACCACTTACAAAACTTAAAAACCACTTAAAGAATCTAACATTTTTCCGTTTTATATTCCGTTAACATTAGAACTTTAATTTCTAATTATTTGATGCTTTTCCAAGGGAATGTAATCACTCCGTTTTTTATATTTTGTTTTGTTTGATATTTATGATATTTAGGGAGCCACAGATACTTAAATCTGTTTGTGGTTTTTAATGACTTAGGTCATAGAAAAACTATCCTTTAGAACCTGCAAAGCGTGGGCACGCAGTGAGAGACAATAAATTGTGACTGTGTCTCATTTTATCTTGTTTGATATTGCTATACTGCATCTCTTTCGTGTGGTAAGTCTATAATACTTCTCTAGGTACTTACGGCGCAGTCATAAACATCACAGACTTTTCTGCTTTGACTATAGGCTGGGTTTACACTATCAATATATTTACTGTACCTATTGTCACTAAAATTGGTGTGTAATTATATAATATTAGCGGTATTAATGCGAACATGCAGATTTTTTCATCCACATCAGTAATATTGATAGTGCTAACGTTGTGCATCATTTAGACACGCATTGTTTTACCTAACGGCTTCATTTTCTATCACTCTTTAATCAAAGGAATAATATTATTGCCAAATAAAACAATATCACTATCAATCAGTGGCAATCTGGTATTGTTAATAATATTGATAGTGTACACTGTACCTACATCAACTCTTAGGTCATAATTATGTCAAATTACCATAGACATCCATACCATAGATTGTGTGATGTACTGACACTTCCCAGCATATATATAGTCTATGCTGTCACTGTGATGCCGTCAATGACGTCACAAAACGATGCAAAAAATGTCAAATTGGATAAAATGGCAGCGTATACCTGTCTCGCTTTTTCTGCAAATGTGTAAGAGAGACAACAAATGTCAGGCTTTTGACCTTGGTATCGTCGAATAGTTTACTCACTTATGCCTACTTGACAGACTCGTGGTACCAAACTGACATAAACTATTCACGCAGTGAGTAGTTTGTGAGGAAACTTTACGGAGCTCGAAATTGTAGTAAAAAATCTTAAACTAGGCACACTGTAATTTGAAAACGAAACGACACTTTCGCTAACGGCTCGATGGAGAATGCTATTTGGTATGGAAAAGCGAAAAGTTTATCATAGTAGAGCTTATACGTACTGGCCTTGTGTGCCAAAAATCACTTAAAACTTTTGCTCTGTTGCTTGATTGAAGGATAGACCAAGAAACAAACTTTCGCATTTATAATATTCGTAAAGATAACTTATAGCATTTTATAGACTGACCTTTTTACGTTGTTACTCCAATAGGGATAGAGAAATATGACTAAATTGCTTCTTCGTTCTTACCTTTGGAAAATATCAGATTACTGGCTCCGATGCCGTTGAATAATAAAGACGTACCTACACGGCAAAATTATGCAAACATCCACCAAATTCAAACAACATAATATCCATAAAGAGCACATCTGCGTAATACCAACATCATCTCGATGAAAAATAGCCAGATTTCCGTCAAAAACTCATACCACTTGGCGTCGACGTCGAAAAAACATTAATTTCGACACACAGCTACTGAGCTCCCTGGCAATATCAATCTCGACTATTTACATAGAGGGTGATAAATCGAGGTAGGTACAGTACAGATCTTATATGGAACGACTTGCTAATGCCAATGGCGTCATTATGTGTCGAATTTTTTCATGGCAAGTTAAATTTAGGCTGCGATCTCACCTGATGGGAAGTGAAAATGCAGTCTAAGATGGTTAATTTTAAAAGATTTTAATACACAGCTACTGAGCTCCCTAGCGATATCAATCTCGACTATTTACATAGAGGGTGATAAATCGAGGTAGGTACAGTAGGTACAGATCTTATATGGAACGACTTGCTAATGCCAACGGCGACATTGTGCCGATTTTTTTTTTATTTGATGGGAACTTTTTTTTGTATGAGTATATTATCAAGGCATTAATAAAACAAAATCTGAACAAATTAAAAAGTATTCTTATTATTTGAGTGCAGATTTTTATGTATGTTTGTTAGAAGATCATTAAAAACTAATAAAATCGATGTCGCCAGACACTTTCGGTCGGCGGTAATTTCCGCCAAATACTATAAAGTCCCAAAAAATATCGTTTTACTTATAATCTAAGTCCTCATTTTTATATATAACTAGCTTTTGCCAGCGGCTTGCTCACGTTAAGTTTGTTTTTTCAAACCCTATTTTACCCTCTTAGGGGTTGGATTTTCAAAAATCCTTCCTTAGCGAATGTCTACGTCATAATAATTAACTGTATGCCAAATTTCAGCCTGATCCGTCCAGTGGTTAAAGCTGTGCGTTGATAGATCAGTCAGTCAGTCACCTTTTACTTTTATATATTTAGATATTACGTAAGGATTCTTTCTAAATACGTCATAACATTCAAATGCACATAATACATATATTTACATTCATGTGTCTGCAGACTCTGATGAGGTGCCGATCCAAAGCTATGTATCATCTCGGATTCATTCGCCGGCTTATTGGCCTACATTCCGCCCTCAATAGAAATAGGGTACGAGAGAGCTAACGGATTTTTTCTTTGCCTAGGAAATAAACATTAGGATTGCATCGTCGCGAGTTTTTTATTTTCGAGAAGGTAGTTTATACTATTTAACTAGCTTTTGCTCGAAGCTTCGCTCACGTTGAATTCAATTTTTCAAACCCCTATTTTATCACCTTCGGAGTTGAAAGTTATAAAACTAGAGGCGCCCGCGACGACGTCGTTCGCGTGGAATTAGGTTTTGGTGGAATTTTCAAAAACTGTGAAGTATTTCTTCATTTTAATTTAAAACCCAAATACCACTCATGGATATAACTTGAAAAGCGACGAACTTTCGTACAAATTTTAAATCCTTATTTAATCTCCTTTAAGGAGAAAAAAAAGATTTTTAGTGGGTAATTAAAGAAACCTACTGTCAAAATTTCAAATTGGGCTGTTAGATACAGACGGCGCGAGACCGAAGTTTATTGAAGTCCATGCAGGAGATGTTTGTCGAGAAGTGGACGTCTATCGATTGATATAGAAGAGAAGGAGACCGTTATCTGACGTGTTGATAGATGTACAGGCTAAGATGGAAGCGCATTTCATCATAAGATGGTTGGTCCACATCTTCATCCACGCAAAAGCTTTCTATAGGATACATCTACAGATTCTATCGGATCGAATCAACTTTTTTTTTATTCTATGACAAGATAATCCTTGCCTGCGAACTCTCTCACTGATGTTAAGTGACGATGCAGTCTTAACTTGCCACCTACACACCATCGTGCCGGAACACTGAGTAGCGTGGCGGCACGTCTTTGACGGTAGGGTGGTAACTAGCCACGGCCAAAGCCTCCCACCAGACCAGACCAGAGACAATTTAGAAATTGTAAATTGCCCCCGCCGGGAATCGAACCCGAGACCTTCCAGTTATAAGACCACAGCGCTCTCTACTGCGCCGTGGAGGTCGTCAATATATAGGAGAGTAAGCTCAAGAACATAACCTAGATCTTATTTAATTATACATTAATGAATTCTGTATTATATTCGTGCCATTCCAAATGAATAAACCTAATTTCTTCAGTTTCAGGTGAGTCTTGCCTCTTGGCGAAGGACTCCAAGGTACTCCTGTAAAGCTAAAGGAATGTTTGTTGTATTAATTATTTCTGACGTTATTTAATTTCAGTTCTCAATTGGCTGAAAATTGAGTCTTTGAGTGTAAGTAATTAGGTTGGATTTCATTTAACGGGCTTCTGTAAAAATGGATTCGAATGTAATTGGCGCTTTTGGTGACGCAACGCAAAATGTACGTTACACCGTACGTTTTGTGATTCGTTTTTGAATGACACAAAGCAAGAAGCCTGATCGGCGACAGATAAATGAAATCCGATCCTTCGAAGCCTAAATTAACTGATTTTAATTAATCTTGAGCTTAGCTCAATACTCCGAAAACAGCGAGTCATCGAAATTGAATTCATATTTCGTTTTCTTTATTCTGTCCTTTCAGTTGCGATTATTCTTGTTTTATCTTTAAACATTTCAAGTCACCAGCACTGAATCCTGAAGTACAAATTTTAGTTTTATTTTCGCCTTAAACGTTCCATGTAATCGTTATCTAAATTTTCTATTTTTATGTTCGAAACCGCTTGCTCACGAACTCTCTGAACGTTTTTTGAAATTCAAAATGAACTTTCAAAAATAAAATTTTTCTAACATTATCGAATTTCATTTGAAAAAATAATGTTCATATTCATCGTGTGCAAGCACCTTAATCTCTTAAGCTAAGAGCTTTCAGAAAATTTGGGGGATAATGCTATATGTCAAGTAAAACAATAAGGTTGGGATGAAACTATTAATTTGTAGAAAACTTTTACTATATAAACTAGTAGTTTCATGCCAACCTATTTTGGTTGTTAGCATTTCAAGAAACAAGAATATCAAAAACTGTCCAATGTCCCAAGGAAATGTGGTTAAAATCATACTAATATCGAAATAACTCTAAAAAAAATCTTAAAATTTCATGCTTTTTAAATCTAAAAAATGAAAATTAAACTTTCATGCTCACTTCACCTTTCATGATCATCAAATATGAATAATAAAATCTTGTGTATTTCAATATTCACAAAGAACTTGCCTGCTGAATAATTTACCTTCAGCGCCAAAACTTTTTGAAAATCCCTCTAAAGGGAGTGAATAAATATTTCCAAGTGGACAAAGTTGCAGTCGACCGCTATCGGCGCTACACAAAGTTTTAGCTTTCAACAAGCACCTCCTCCAATTTTCCCGCGAGCTCTTACTCTATCTGTATTTCCGCTTTGTTCGTTGTTGTAGCTCTGTCTCCGTCATTCGCTTGCACTGTTCTAATTATTTGCTCCCATTTTTTCTTACTATACAAAGAAAGCCATTTGCTATTCAATGTTCATGTGAAAGTAGAATTGGTTTAGATAAATGTGGTATTCTAACTTTAGCTAGATGTCGTATAATTGGAATCGTGGTAGTACAAACAATATGCAATAAATGAATACTTAATTCATTTTGTTTCGAAACTATAAAAAATTTGGTCAGAAAACAGGCATTTTTGGCGTTCCGTACGTAAAGAGTGCTAACTGGACAATATTACTAAGCCTCCGCTCTGTCAGTCCGTCCATCAGTCTGTCAGCGGGCTGTATCTCATGAACCGTAATAGGTAGATTTTTTTTATTTTTTTTTATTCGATGACAAGATAGCCCTTGACTGCGATCTCACCTGATGGTAAGTGACGATGCAGTCTAAGATGGTAGCGGGCTAACTTGGAAGGGATATAGCAGTGTAAATTCAACCCATACCCCTTATCGGTTTCTACACGCCATCGTGCCGGAACGCTAAATCGCTTGGCGGCACGCCTTTGACGGTAGGGTGGTAACTAGCCACGGCCAAAGCCTCCCACCAGACCAGACCAGAGACAATTTAGAAATTATAAATTCCTAAACTGCCCCCGCCGGGAATCGAACCCGAGACCTCCCAGTTATAAGACCACAGCGCACACCATTGCGCCAAGGAGGTCGTCAAAAATAGATACTTGAAATTTTCACAGTAGTAGATACTTGAAATTTTCACAGAATACGTATTTCTATTGCCGTTATAACAAAAAATAATAAAAAAAGTTAAAAATTGAAGAGCGTTTCCATACAATAAACTTTTGTTTTTGCTCGATCTTAACTAGTGGTTCGCCCCGAACTGAGACCTCGCGATATCCCATAATTCCCAAAAGTTTTAATTATATATTTTAATAATTAACTTTTAACATTAGACGCAATAAAAAAATAATAGTTGACATAAAACTGTTTTACTGACACAGCGCCATCTATTAGCATTATAGTGAAGCTATTAGCATTATTGTGAAGCTAATAGCTGATGAAATAGATGGCGCATTAAAATTAAATAATTTCGTTTCTTTATAACATTTATCTAATTTTAGTATTTGTTGTTCAAGTACAGGATATAACTGAATTTTCAACCAAGTTTCACGTTCTAATATTCAGTAATTCAGAAGTTATAGGGCTCTGACAGACATTTATACGGACACACTTCTCTGTCTAGTAGGCAAGCGCCCTAGTTGAGAGTCAGAGAACTCGCTTCGCTCGTTCAATAATAGCTGGTAATAAATCTTGTACCATGTACGGAACACTTCGTGTGCCGGTCCGACTTGTACTTGGCTGGTTTTTTTCATGGTTATTACATTACATGAACTCAAAGAAATAGCCATTTTCGAAAAAAATAATGAACAAAAACAATCATTTTAATTACGTAGAATAATATTAATTATAATGAATATATTTAATATTTCATTTGGATTAAAACAGTAGACACAAAAAATCGTGAAGAAACCTGCACACCTGCAAAATCTTGGCATCGGTTGCGAAGACCGCCAATTTGCATTGGGCTAGCCAAAAATCACGTAGATCCGTTGCTGCGTGATTGAAGGACAAACCAACAAATAAACACACTTTCGCTTTAACTATAATATTAGTATGGACTAGCTGATTCCCGCGACTTCGCTCACGTAAAAAGGTTAGAGTGTCTTGCTATTATCCGCGAAAAGTTATGTCCTCTATTTCCAATAATATTAAGTAGATTTTCACCAAACTTGGACAGAATATTTCACACAATTTATAATAAAAAAAGAATTATCAAATTCGGTTAGATTTGACGAAGTTATGGAGCAAAATCAACAAAAACTTTCATCCCCTATCCCGGATAAATATTATTGTTTATCAGGATAAAAACTATCCTTTATATTGACCCAAAGTATCAGCTACCACTATACCATATTTCATTCATTCAAATCCGTTCAGTAGATTTTGCGTGATGCGCGTACAGACAGACAGACAAAAAATTCAAAAAGTTTGTTTTGGGCTCAGTATCAATAAAGCATCCTCCGACTAAAATTTTCAAAATATATTGTACAGTATTCGTCCCGTTAGTTTTATTATTAGTATAGATTAGTCGTTAAGAATTTTTAAACTATTCAAGAAGCCGTAAACTCGGTAATTAGTCGACCCAAGCGCGTATTATGAAACTACTAAAAATTTCATCAGTTCCCTGGCTCGCGGACCTCAAAATATTGATCGAGCCTCTTTCTCATTCATGGCAATATGACAAAGGCCGTTTCGGTACGCACACAACCAAAAAGATACACACACATACACGCAACACACGTCCCATTAAATCGTTCTTCTGCCGTCTGTACACCTAGTACCAGTTTACTCGAAAAACCTTGTCGGTTACCGAATTTCGATATTCAACGTCAAAATAAAAAGGACTTAATTGTTTGTTTTGTAAATTTTCTAGTAATCATTCTTATTTTATAATCATTTTGTTACTAGAGAATAGCTTTAGGTGGCATTTACACTTGTAAGTTTTACTCACGTAAGTCGCATACAAGTAACTTACGAAATGTAAACAGTCCTGTAAGTCACGTATCGTTTGTTAATATTAGTTACGTAAGTTACTTCCGTTAGCTACTTACGTCAGAACTTACTAGTGTAATTCTAGCCTTAGAGCTTTAGATGTGTAAATGAACTCGACATCGAATTTCGTTTTAGAAATCTACAAAAACTCGTTTTAAGGGTACTGAAGTGGGAGTGAGGGACATTAAACAGCGCGCATGCGCCACATAGCCTTAAAGCGCCTGAAGCGCTTCAATTCAAGTGAAATGCTAGACTGACAAATTGCTGGAGCGCTTTCTATGCTTACACAAGCGGGCCAGCGTTCATTCAAAAACGGAAGCACGCACAAAAGAAAACTTTTTCCGCGTAATTGGTTACGAAATAGGGCTGACTACGTACAATATGAAAGCTTATACAGTAAAAGCTCTTTATTCGCGGGGGATACGTTCCGTAAATATGCCGCGAATACAGAAACCGTGAATATGGAATGGTAATTTATATGGGATTATAGGGGATACGTTCCTAGGTGACAAAATAAAAAACAAATATATATAAAAAAACAATTTAATTTAAGTTTTTGACCATATTTGATTAATTATTATTTTCACGTTTAGGCAATAGTTTTAAGAATTTTGTAATTTTTTCTTGCTTGACGCTTTTTATTAAAAGCTCCTTCAATCCAGACTGATATTCAGCAGTGGCGTTAGCAATTTGTCTCTTAAAAATAAGGCTTTGTTCTATAGACAGATCAGTTTTCATAAAAAAATCACAATGCTCATATGCCATTCTTAAACCTTCACTGATATTTTTCAAATATTAGTCCATTTGACGACGCGTTTACAAAGGATATTGGGCTTGATACCTATTGGAATCCTTTTTATGTATGTACCGATGTACCGATTAGATCCGCGAATAGAGAAATCTAGCCGCGAATATAGGAATTGGGTCGCATTTTTTTAATCCGCGAATAGTGAAAACGCGAATAAAGGAAGCGCGAATAAGGAGCTTTTACTGTACTTTGGAATTTGGTGTAAATTATGAAAGAGTCAGGCGAAAATAGATAGAAGTACGCAATTCATTACGAATTACTCGAATTAGAAAGTACTTGTAGGTATTATTTGTATTTACTGTATCTATTATATTTGAAAAACCTACGTGACAATAACTATTTGCAGAAAATTGCAGCATTTGTTCGAAAGGGTCACACAAAGAGAAAAGTTGTGCCACGCTCGCCTTTTTAAGCTATTGCATAGCTTCTATCGCGGGCCTTGAGCGTGGAGACCGATTCCAGAAATTCCGGTACGAAAATAACCTGATACGGGACTCCTCTCACCGCTAGATGGCGTTGATAAAAAATGCTATGCAATAGCTTTACCGCGGCAGTCCCCGAGTGCCACACGTCTTTTTTTATCTATGGTAAAAACAGTCTTGTGATTTTTATCATTGAGTTCAGTTTTGGTTGTCGTTATTCGGAAGTAGTCATTCCTTATCTTCATCGAGAGTTCTTGTGCACTGCAACCGGTATGCAAGAAATTAAAATAAAAAATTCCCAAAAAAAAAACGTCTATAGTAGCTATAATGTAGTATTTCAATTTATTTTAATTTGTGCCTATATCGAATATTAGACTAATATTAGCTAGGCTTTTGGTGTAAAATGATTGGAAATTACCCGTTAGTTCGTTCCATGTATCATAGTTATTTAGCCTACATTGAATTCCAAAGCCTAAATTATTATTTATTGGTCGTTAGCAAATAATCTAGTATCACAATAAAAGCTGTGTTCATAAAACGTAGGTATTCAACGTATGTAATTGTGTCCAAACCAGAGTGTTAATTAGGTATTTCACTAATTTTTTTTTATATACTTAAAATAAATAAATATTAAAACATAATGTCATTTTTGTTTTTTTAATATCTTAACCAGTCTCGAAAGTATATAGCTTTAAAGTATCCTGTTAGACAGAGAGAGCGCTACTGACATGTGGCGTCACAAATTCAGTAGCTCTGTACACTGTCCATACAAAGTATCGTTTGAGAGATACAGTGGCAGTAAAACAGCTTATAACTTATTTATTTTCTGACAGATTTATTTTCTGTTTATACAAATAATATTCCTACATGTTATATTTTCGATTGTAATTAATGAATATCCACATTTCGACAACAGTAAAATACCCAATTGCCTTACTCAATGATATAATCAAAATCGACTTTGATAATAATTATTATTATTAATAAATGAATGCACCAGATGAATATCTAAAATAAAATAAACGTACCCTCATTCTAGCCTAAAAGTTGTTATAGCATAGTGCAAAGACTGCGGTCTTCTATTTTGGACGGTCGCGGGTTCGATCCCTTGCACGCACCCTTGATTTTCGGAGTTATGTACGTTTATACAACTAAATATCAAAATGCTTCAACGGTTAAGGCAAATATTGTGAGGAAACCTGTACGACTGAGAGTTCTCCACAATATTCTCAAAGGTGTGTGAAGTCTGCCAATATAATGACCCTTGTGCTAATATTAAACGTGATGGAAAAGCAAGCAATCAATACGTACGTATATTGGTTATATCACTACGAAACCTCATACAAACTCGATAGATCAATCAGTCAGTCAGTCACCTTTTCCTTTTATATATTTAGAAAACTTTAAAGGCGATTACGATTGCGAGCAGTATTGAAAATAAATTGAATAACTTCCACTCATCAAACTTAAGGCGATTGCAACTGTCGTAATAATACCGACTGCTTTGTGCAATAGCTCCCCAATTCGCTGCTCCAAGCTAATTTGCTAGATTGTTATGTAAATTCGTTCCAACATAAAATACTATTACTATTACATATTTCAGACAGTTTTAGTCAATAGAAAACTAATTCCACGAAATTATTCATTGCGGAAAATAATAGATTTTGTAATAATTGAAGTTACTAGTTACTGCTAATTAAAATTTAAAATAAATTAAAAGTAAAAAAACTTTTTAAAAAACAAGCTTTTATTTAAATGCGCTAAAAAGAATAAAATAAACTTTTCTTTTAAAACTTTTACTATCAGCTTGTAACGTCATTACACAATCTATACTATTATAATAAAGAGAGAGCGCTAATTTTGTGAGTTTGTATGTATGTCCGGAGCAAACTTTGGAACCACCGCACCTATTTCAAAAATTCTTTCACCATTTGAAAAGTACATTATTCCAGATGGTTATAGGCTATATTTTATGCAGATAAATGTATTATGGCTAGATTTTATGTGCAAATTTGTTAAAGAGGTCGGAAATTTTTTTGACACTTAAACGTTTTCAAGGCGTGCGCTGGGTCATACACTGTTTTTGGATGAAAATTATGTATGGGTGAAATGTTCCTCTCAAAGAGTTCTAAAAAAAAGTCCGCGACAGAATATGTCTATCTTCCAAAAATAACTTACAGTAACCATTTCTACCTTTCAAATTTTGGTTAAAAATAATGAATTATTTTCGAAGCTTTTTTAACCGATGTGATGTCAAGCTATATCTAAATAAATATGTTTATTATCTTAAGTATTTAATTTAGAACATATTTGCCCTTTACACTATACAATTTAAATTAATATCTTAGGAGTTATAGGAAAATGAATATTTTCGCGCGGCAAAATAATAAAATGGTGCCGGCCAGCGCGGCGGTGCACGGTGGCGGGTTTAGATGCGGGAAGTTCCAGTGGTTCCTGTGGTGATCTTATTTACAATCGTCTCCTATTAGAAGCTCTGTCCAATCAGTTCCGTAAAACCAAATATTTAATTTTTCAACCCGGACGAAGTCGGCGCGGGCTTCTAGTTTATATATAAAAGCTTGTCGCGAGATTTATCTCTTAAGATAAACAAGATTAGATCCGTTCATAATTGTCACAATTACGAATAAACAATTAGTTGTTCACACACAACCTTAACACACACACACAATGGTTTTGATTATGGCACTTTTTAAATCCTACATTTTAAATTAAAAGCAGAAGTTTCTTTCAGTAAAACTTAATAATTATAGTATTACAATGGGGTCGCCTTTGCCAAAATAGAGTTTCACCAACACTCAGATTATAAATTCGCACAATACATTCGTATCACGTACTGCCAATAAACAATTATTAATTCACCAGCATTGGATGAATATGAACAGCGTTCGAGGGAAATTTTTAAAGTGTTCGTTAATTTGAAGTGGTCGTCGGGTGCCGGCGGAATGAGGCAATCGCTTTAACAATTTCTGCCAAAGTGGCCTCCCATCAAATACGTACGTTTTTAACAAAAATTCGGCGCTTTTAATTTGGGTGGAGCTCTACTAAATACATACTACACACATCATACAGATAACCCTCAAAGGAAACTACTAGTACTTCTAACTAAAGTTTCTAATAGATTTATAAACACATATCAAAAATTCCGAGGCCTGCGGAATTCGAACCCACATCTCTCTGGGAATCGTGCCCGAGTGTGTTAACCGTTACAATACGGCCAAATTGAACCACACGTCAGCCACGAAATTAGTTTTCTGGTCCGGCCTCGGAAATTAATGTGTGTTTATAAATCTATTAGGATATTTCCTTTAAGTGTAGGTCAACATTTTAATAAAAAATAAAAAAATATAACTAAAGTTTCGCCAATATGAATTAGTATTTTAGCCGTGAAAAGGCATCAATCAGATTGACAGATATTATTACAGGTCATGAAACTTTAGTTAGATAGTAGTTTCCTTTTAACGCATTAAACAAATAGTTTCAATAAAACTTTCATTAGATGACGTTAATTCCTTAAATCCTTAATAGTTTAATAATTACTTAATACCTTAATTCTTTGAATATTTAACCAACTATATTAAAAATATAACTAAACATATACCACGTCAGCCCGCAATTATTCGACCAATTAAATATTTTTACCATTTTCACCGCGCTTGTAAGCATTTCACTCAGTATTAGGAGACTGGCCCATTGAAACTCGATGTTGGCTTAAATTAAAAGGCCTGGCTTTAATTGAAAACGTATTCCTTTTTTATTTACAATTGAAAGTATTACTTTTTAAATTAAAATAAGCACTGACAATGGAGGTCGCTCAATAGCCATTTTAATCTATTAAGCAAGACGGATATGAAACCATGAACAATGTTATGATTTCACAGAAATCACTGCACTGCGCTTAATGAAGCAAGAATAAAGATTATATTATTTTCGAAATAATATCTTAACAATTATTTCTATTTTATGTATGTTAATACATAGATGATGCCCGCTACTACGTCCGCGTGGATTAGGGTTTTTGATTCCAGCGGGAATTCTAAAATTTTCCGAGATAAAATGTAGCCTATGTGTTAATCCTGCGTATGACCTATCTCCATTCCCAGCCAAATCGTTTCTTTCGTTGTTTTTCGTTTCGTTCATACACACACACATACAAACATTCACCTTTATAATATTAGTGTGAAGTGGGATGTGATTGTGTGATGTTTCTTTAAAATATTTTAACCTTTTATAACCTAACCTAACATAATAATTATCCACGTAGAGATTTTCGATTTTCCAAATTGTTCCGCTTACGTGCTTACTAGAATTAACTTGGATACAATTTCATGTATTTTTTGAGAATTTCTGATAAATAAAAATGTATAACCACATACACACCAAATTTCAACACCATGGAATCGGTTAATAAAATATTTTCATCGTTTGCGCCGTTCTAAAAACGTCAATCGGTATTAGGGGTAATACGGCGTCACATGAACCCTGACTTAAGCTATCAATTAAAACGACCGTATCGATCGTTGGGTTAAAATATCCCTTTTATTTACCTTTATTTTTATATCTCTGGTTAAGCTTAGGGATTATTTATTTATTTGGGTACCAAACAAATGAATAGACGTCGGTTTTTACAAAACAAGGAAAATAGGTTTAGTACTTATAGTCCTTTGAATTCATGAGGGTGCGTAAGCTTTACTTGTGGTTACGTCATGTACATGCAAGTTTGCGTAAGTGTGTGTGCCTGTCAGAAGCCAAGGTGGGGGCGGTCAGGCGCAAGCAAGCTCTTACTCCCACTTATACAGATACGACACACACACAACCATGAGCGACGCATCCTCGGGAATTGCAAGAACTATACCTATAAGAGACCTCCAGCAGTGACCCTAGGCTTTGGGAGAGGTTGTAAGGAAAAAATAAGTTTCAGCAATAATAGAACTTGAGATTCATAAAAATCTCAAATATAATAAAATACCACACATAAAGTAACCATACAAAAATATTAATATTTTAGATTATGAACTACTTGCAGAATACAAATAAAATTTAAAATAATGGTACCAAATAAATAAAATATAAATGTAACGTACTTAACAATGGATAAAATGACAAAGAGGAAAGAGTTCTGTTTTAGCTTGAAGATAAAATTAGAAGCTATCGGGTAGCCTAAAATAATATAATATACGTACTTAGCTTAGAAAATGAAATTGCTGAACCGTGGAATAAAACAAGTCTACATTAAATTTCGTTTGCGAAAACAATAAAACCTCACGGCCTTACGTACGATGTGCTTTCGGGTACTTAAACAACAGCAATAGTGTTGTCTCAAAACTACGAGTATATATCACAGCAGAGATACATAGGTCAGGCAAGGTGACTTTCAAATTATGGCGGCCATTCCCCGCTGAAATATGGATCAAGCTGTGCGCTGTACACAACGCCTGCGTTAGTTACCGCACAGTCTCGCCCGAATTGTTGGCAACCACCCCATTAGCTACCCTTGGCGCGATTTGTACAGAAGTGGCAAATGGCGGAAACGCTTTATTCTTAAGAGCGCGTGAAATGGTAAATCTTCAGATGCAAGTCTTATTTTTATAGCAGTAGATCAAGTTTTAAGTATCTGAAAAAAAACAGCCAAAAATTACATCATATTTTCAAAGGACTATACTGAGTAGAAACATAAAATAATGAAATTTGCTCGACAAAAAAAATCGCGAAGTTAGCTCTAACTTTTAAACAATTGTTTACAATGTGTTGCATATTAGAGCCAAAAATTTTTAATATAAAATTTCCAAGAGACGGACCAGCCATTTAAAAAAAATGAAAATCTTACGAGTTACTAGACTACATGATGTATTTGGCGCTTACTACCCTCCTACACGCTAGCAACTGTCGCGTTTCACACGAGGTTTCGAGTATGTTTTAATTCATCTATCGCGGGGATTTTTTTCTGTTATTCTACGCACTGTTAACAGACGGTGTTGTAAAAGAATTTAGAAGTTGCGAAAGTTTACGTAAAGAAAGTATAATTAATGACAAACTTAGATCATGGCGAAGACATGTGTTCGTGCCAAGACGAGCTGACGATAAATTAAAAGTTTTGCGTGTTGACATGGCGCCGAACCGATTGGCGCCACATCGCTACGCAATGCTGACACCTATATAATATCTATATGCGCAGACATAGTATAAATTAACGACAAATGTTGTTTGTCGAGAAGATCTGCCCATACCACTTCCACGCAATTCGTAGCAAATTAAAAGAAATGAAAGTTAACATTTAGATGTGGTGCCGAGGGGCGTTATTAATACTATGTCTATCTCGCAGACATAGGATAAAATTAACGACTAATAGGAGATACCTTTCCGTGCCACATCTTCGCAACAGTCACGCAAGTTTTGTTGCAAAAGCTAAGTATAAAGAGATGGCACTGACAGTTGTCTTTGTCAAACACGTACCCAATGAAGATATGTATATTGTATACGTCCAAGCCTCGTCTCTAACCTCGCCGATTGTATATAAACCACGCCTAAACTACATTAGAGCTGAGCTGCTAGAAGTAATAAATAAGACTTCACCGTCCGTATTTCTGAAGTTAGTTCCGTCGGCGACAAAATATCTGCAAGTCTAATGCCTGAAGTTGCATCAGATAGGCCATGCATTACAAATGCGGTAGGTACTTGGTAGGGCTGCCAACTATCTTATAAGGCAACTTATCTTTAAATATTATTATGAATTACAAAGATTATGATATATACTTATTTAATTTTGATAGCGAGTCACAAAATTATATGGACGGGACGGGTTTTATAGCACAAAGAGTTAGATATTCGAATGGAGACCTCGTATCGGGAAATGTAACGTATTACGTAACTGTACTCAATTAAAATTAAAACAACAAATTCTTGTAATTCTAGAAAATTAATAAAAATAATACATAGTATTTAGTTGTATATGCCACACGTTTATGGTGTATAAATATTATTTCGCGATGCAATTCTTTTACACAATCAAACCTCAAAGGTCAAATTCCCAGGAATAGACATTCCTATACAGACATAGAGGAGGAGGGTTAGAGGTCTCTCTAAAAAAAGGTAGTAGTAACACATACATCAAAATCCCGGTTTTGAAAAATTCTATTTTTTGACAAACTGCAATTAGCCAGGACATGTCTCGCTATACCGGGACGCGTGGCAGCCCTGAACTAGACGCATCGCATTATCGCTGTCTGGATAATCCGAAAATTCTCCCTTTGTGAATGATTAAGTAGGCTCGGGCGGTTTAGTAATCGGGCAGACCATTATCCTTATCGTATTTATGTTTGAGACTAGCTGTTATAACGTCAACCACTTTCATTTTTACCCACCACTGAACCAGATTCAGTTTATTTTCTGGGAAATCTAAAAATCCACTGGGCCTATTCAAGTTCGTTTTTTGGATATTTTCATACACATTTGAAAAAAAAAACTGAATTTAAAATTATTTATTTCATGTAGCTCTAAGGGAGAGTACAGACTGGCTATTTTTAGCGGCAGCGATCTGCGTTTTTATGGCTTTTGCGTCTGCATCGCGTTTTTTCGATTTTGAACGCTGATTTGTTCGATTTTCGGTTGCTGATAACTGATTTTATTGTGTGCCCACATTAGCGTTAAAAGCCATAAAAAAGCCAATCACTGCCGCTAAAAGTAGCCAGTCTGAACTCTAACAAGTGAAGACTACCACCTCGTTCGAAAAAAGGAGATTCTAAGGAGTTCCGGCCTAAATCACTTGGCGGCATTTTTGAAAATTCAATCCATAGGGTAAAGCTTTGGTCTGGTGATCATGACGCACAACGCTGCGGTATGCGGTATGCGTTGCCGGACACTCAATCATATGAAAAACGTCGAGAATGTTCTCTTGTTCCGTCGCAGTATGCAACAGCGGCGAGGGGCAAGCGCGGTGAAGTGGGGAGGTGTACTCCCGCACAGCGCGGCGTCATTCTCGGTTCATCGCTGCGGTGTGCGGTGTGCGTCACGGGTGTGCGTCACGGGTCAATATGGAATTTTTCGAAGACAATTTAATAGAATTAGTTCGCAACTATCCTTCTTTATATAAAAATCAATTAAATGCCTTTTTATTAAGGTTTCGTAACAACCTTCACTCCTCCGTTGTAAAAACATGTTCCTCGGAGATTTTCTTTGTCTATTCAGGAGCAGTAACAATTCTTCTTCTTCTTCCTCTTCAAGCAAAGCACAAATTACAGAAAAATTGTTCATGTTCACGTCTACCTTGGTAGCTGCGGCAAAATCAACTGACCACCACCACCGCAGGGACGCTAAATGCTGCGTCGTGACGCTGCGTTGCGGCGCATACCGCAGCTTTGTGCGTCATGATCACCAGACCAAAGCTTTAGGGAGAGGGCAGACTGCCTACTTTATTGAAAATCACAAGAGGTCATCAAAAACGCAGAACGCTGCCGTTAAAGTTGCCAGTCTGCCCTCTTCCTAAATTAGTGATTGAAAAATGATCTTAACGTGAGCGAAGTTGCGAACATAAGCTGTAGTATAAGGTGCATCAGGCTGAAGCTGTGTTAGATAATAATCATCAAATGTAATATGTTAATGTTAATTACCGCCTAAGATTAATTGAGTAGGTGCTCTGCAATATTATTGATCTTGACTAAGCCCGCGTTATATAATGCAAATCGTGGCATGCATGTATGATCCATATTAATGAAACTAAGTGACAAGCGTCCTACTTGCCTACCTTGTTACTATGCTAATAATAGTTTAATAACTACTTAACTATACATTACGAAAAGTGCAGACCAAAAAGATAACAGGTGACCCGCCTGCTCGTTTGCTCGCTAAAAATATAAAAAAAAAAAAAAAAATAATAATCTGTTTAGACTCAGTAAAAATAATGAACTCATAGTGAAGTCGTTAAAATAAACTAAGGACAGTTATTGGACTGTAAATTAAATATAAAAATTGATAATAAGTAGAAGTTTATGTTAAAATAATATTACTCATTAGCCCACAGGCTAGATGGTAGTATAAAATAAAGCCACCGTTACATTATGGTGCTTTATGGTAGGAAAAAATAAAAAAAAAGGTGAAAATAATTACACCACGAATTTTGGTATAAACAAAATAAAAACGTAATTTTTTTTTTACATAACCGACTTCAAACGCCACTACAAAGTATATCAATTGTACCTATAAAATTTGCAGAGTTCCCTCGGTTTCTCCAGGATCCCATCGTCAGATCCTGACCTGATGACAATGGGACCACCTGCGAATATAAAATTCTTTTTTTTAAAGAATTTTAGATTTAAAAAAAAATTCGCGTCGCATTGAGAACCTCCTCCTTTTTTGAAGTTGGTTAAAAATCGAACTTAACGTGAGCGAAGCCACAGGCAAAATCTAGTGGTTTTTATAAAAGGCAACGTTATTTAATAACTTCGGTATAAATAGCGCGGTTAATGTTGCCATATAAAACTGATTCATTTTAAAATATGATGTGACGGGGCGCGCCGTGCGGAAATAATAAATTAAATTCTGGCGGAGTCGCGACAAAGCATCATGATTCATAATTTACAGTTTTTGCTCGATGACGATTTTTTTGTACGCGCATTCAATTAGTTACGCTGGTGAACAGTATTGCATGTCTTTCCACTCAAAACAAAATAGGGCCCACAATATTTTTCCACTGTAATTACAACAAAAATTCGAATTACGATTTTTTAAATGGGTGTGTTTGAAATAGAGCTTTTTTAATTTGTCAAAAACTGTTTGTTCAATTGAATTACACACTAAAAAAATACCAATTGTAAAATGGTAAAAGTACACTTAATTCGATTCTTTATTAACCTTTGTCACTTTTTGGAGTTTCTGTCAATTTAATGTTGAGTAGGGCCTCCTCGATTCTATATGCTCTGGAGCATGTTTGGCACACTTTAAATTAAATGTGTGACCTTTTGTAAAGTGACGATACAGTCTAAGGTGGTAGTGAGCTAACTTGAAAGGGGTACGGCAGTGTTCATTCAACCCATATCCCTAATCGGTTTCTACACGCCATCGTGCCGGAACGCTAAACCGCTTGGCGGCATGTCTTTGACGGTGGGGTGGTAACTAGCCACGGCCAAAGCCTGCCACCATCAGCAAGCAGAAACCATCTCCTATGCGTAAGCTGTCTCTGTGTTGAATTTCGCCAAGATCGATTGAGCGTAGGTCGCAAAAAAAAAAATACACAAACTCACTGTCACTATATACCAAACCATTCTATTTCAACTACTTCAAGAAAATACGTGTTCTTCGCGACATGCTCTAAAATTGTAACAGTAAAACCGGCCAAGTGTGAGTCTGTCTCGTGTATCAAAGGTTCCGTTCGTTTTAAAGAAATGTATTAATATTCATATTATGTACTAGTTAGGTTGAATTATCCGACCGGCTCAACTGAAGCTTGATCGTAAGGATATTATTGTTGATTTCTAAAATATTTTATTGACCTTTTCGACCTTTTGTACTAAAAATAAAAATAATGTTTGGATAAGCATTAGTTTAGAACTCTGCCAAACAAGTCGATGTCATAAGTAAGTATCATTATGACACATAGATGCCATAATTAGGGGATCGTAGCCTTCATAAAAACTATTTCAAACTTCAAGTATGTATGCAGAATAAGCAATAAGCAGTTATGACAAACGGACTGCAACAAAGTCGCATATTTTATGGCATCCTTTCTTAGTCGTCTTCTTCTCTCTTCACTCTTTACAGAGTGATCGTAGCTGCTGACATGATAAATGACGTGAGCCGTCGTCTGCCCCTTTGTTTACGAGTCGCATCGCAATGCCGCAATGCAATGCAACTTGTGACGGTTGGCAGTACTGCAGCCGTTGTCCATCGTACCATTTCGGTGCGGAACCCTAAAAACAGAGTACCCTACACAAGTAGGTATTTGAGTATGACACATCATACAGGGTTTGCCACTCAAGCCGGCTGCATTGCCACGAGCGACGCTTAGGGCGTGTGCACAGTGGATTAAACGCTGCGTTTAGTGGAAATGCGTGTCAATAAATTTAAATTTTGCACATGCGTTGCTGCCAGATTGCCTAAGGGAGCTAGAGAATGTACCAGCATGAAGCGAGTTTGCTATGTGACGTTATACCTAAACCTTTTATATTTTACCATAAACGATTTTCATGGCCCACTTTAGATAGTTGATAAAAATATATGTAGAATAAGCTTTCTGAACCGGTGGTAGATTCTCGACTTCTCATAAGAGCTACAAGTTGGCCTAGATCAAATGAGTTTATTCGATCAATATGAGAATAGAAATATTATACCAAACCATGATTTTCTGTCTTGCTCAGTATAAAACCGCATTATACATAGGTATAGAAAGTGGAGGTTAAAAATTCCGATTTCCATTTCGATCCCAAAACTATGAGGAGGACTTTTAAATTTTTACTTAAAAACGAAAAGAACGTTAGAAGAACGAAGAAGAATGGAAGAAGAAACGGCACTGAACTTGACAAAATACTGTTCTATACCCTTGTTAAGATTGGAAACGACAATAATGCATCAGATGGGGATCGAACCTTTGACCTTTCAGTTTCAGTCTGAACCTTTGACCGTTGTGCTATAGAGGTTTGAACTTACCTATATCACTCGGTTATCCATTAAAACCTCGTACTGCACTAAAACTCTTTTGAACAACAACTGATCAAACCATTAATTAATATTCCAAAACAAAGCCGCAACGTGGCCGTAACTCCAAAAGTGACTGGTGCTTTTTAATCTGTCTGCGAAAAACGCTGAAACGTCGAGTAATGACGCCGGCAGATATTAAAATGAAGCCCACAAAAATGATTAATTAAATTACAATGCAAAAATATAAATCCTCCCAGAGTCCTTCCGGCCGAATCCGTTCTGGAATGTACTCGTAAATACATGTCTCGAAAATAGTGACATAGTTAGCACCTTAAACAAGCACTTAACGTAAAAAGTTTCAATGATAACGATATATAAAAGAACACTTAAGAGGTGGCACTAAAAATTAATCTTACTTAACTTCGCTGTACTTATAATTTAATAAGTGGGAGCCAATTTCGCTCATAAACTACTTTCCTTGTGAAACTTGTAAGGGCATCATTACACGTCCAATGGTATTATAACGCCGCCGCAGACGCGGTAGGTAGATAATTTAAACACGCGGTAGTGGAAATTATAGGGCATCCGACAACTGCTCATTTGCCACTAACCGCTTGTTAAAACATGCCCCCCGCAATCTGTCATCGATCGCTAAATAAAAAGGCAGTATTAGGCCGCATACAGACGTCCTGTCGCCCACGGCAACCGACGTAATCAACGTAGCTTTGTACCCAGAGATGGGAATTACAGATACGACCCTACAAGCACAGCTCAGGGATATGAAGCCGCATTATAATCAGGATAGTACTCGCGCGAGTGGGCGTAACTGCACAACGTGTAATTTATTCAATTGTACTATTTCTGTCGTGTGTCATTGGAAGCTGCGTTATTTGTGTCTACTTGAGATAAATAAATTAGATAAATGGACCCCACATCGAGTTACAATCTAAATATATAAAAAGGAAAAGGTGACTAACTGACTGATCTATCAACGCACAGCTCAAATCACTGAAGGGATCGGGCTGTGTGGCATACAGATAGCTATTACGACGTAGGCATCCGCTAAGAAAGGATTTTTGAAAATTCAATCCCTAAAGGGGTTAAAAAGTGGTTTGAAAAATCGAACACAACGTTAGCGAAGCTAGCAAAAGCTAGTTTTAAAATAAGATAGGAATAACTAGATGAACTATAGGATAATTTTACAAATATAACTAAATAATCGCTACTGTATTCGTTAACTGCTGTTATTAACATCCATTGAATATTCGGGTAAAAGACTTGCTTCCCACGGCATAGGGATCCTAGATTTGGAGCCAGCTACTTTACTGAGCAAGTACCATGCTTTAGTTTGCTAGTTGGTTACACTTAATACCTTGTACATTTTTAAGCAAAAAATATTAAAGATAATCAAGAAAATTTATAAAATAGCTCTAGATTCGATCAGAACAGACACGTTTTAAGTAACAAAAGACTCTATCATCCACATTATTCAAGACTAACAAACTGTTACGTTTTTATAATAGTAAGATGATTATAATATCCTAATGTACCTAATAGAAAGCCTACTAAAACATATAATAACTACGATATTTTTAAAATATAGTCTCTATGACACTTCTTATAGTAAAGTTTTAATTTCACTAATTTTCTTCACACTCGACCATTAAAACTTTGCCGTTTGAACGCGTCATGATATCTCACATGTTGGAGCGTATTTTGTTCACACGCCTTTGACGATCATAGAAGCCGCGGAAAAGCCTTTGTTCTTTCCATTAGTGCCAAACTATCGGTAGATATGTCTGGAGTGGACCCTTCTATTTTTGTTTTCGACACCTTTGTGCGAAATAAATAGATTTTACTTTGTGTAATAAATATTTATTCTTGCTTTCCGGTTACAAATTCAGTACCATTTTCACCATGGCCGAGTAATGTTTAACCAACGAATGAAGATAATTTGACAGATTTTCAATACAAGAACTGTTAGAATGTCAAATTCACACTACTACTCTGCGATAGTGAAACTACAGAAGAGGTTTTTGGCTAGTTTATGTCGATAGGAAGGTCACTCAAAACCAGTAGGTAGTATATACACTTGAACAGTACAACTTTACGAGCTATTGTCCGCGGTTATAACTCTACCAAATCAAATCACGATCAAATCTCAGGCTTTACAGAGTTAAGTGCGTTTAAAGCAATTAAATATAATTTACTTTAATGGTGAAGGTAAACATCGTGAGTCAAACTCACGTGAGGAGAGGGATTTGAGTTTTCTTTCCCCCAGTGAACTTAGCCTGGAAGAAGTCACGGGCAAAAACTTAGAGTACTTTATGCAACTCAGTCAACCACGTTTCTCGGAAATAACTTAGGCAATGTCATTGTAAGCTGCGTGAGACTAATGCGTCTTCCCAGTTCCCTGACTCAGACCGTTTGATAGCGTCGAACGAAGATTGATTCCGCCCGCCGTGACGTCATCCATCACTCGCTTCACAAACACGTCTCAAACTACGACTACTGAAATAGTATCAATACAATCTATACAAATGGCCTAGTGGAATCAATCAAATTAAAAGTTCCAATTTAGGAGTCATCGGACAGAAGCAGGCGTTAATTTGCTGAATTACATGATACAGAAGGATCTACATTCATTTGTTAAAATCCGCAAATTGTACGAATGAAAAGATCTATGAACGAATACACGATACGAATAATACGAATACGAATGCACAGATTTATTAATTTATTTATTCTTTATTGCACCACAAACAGAAAAAGTAAACTTAACAAAATATATTATGTCAGTACAAAAAGGCGGTCTTATCTAAAAAGCGATCAAAGATCTTTGCAATTTTAAATTTTTTCTGTAGAAATGAATTGTTAGCATTTAATAATGTTATATAGAGCATAATCCTTGTTTATTCTTGGTGGTGTTGTTTTACTATACGTATCAAAGTCCAAGTTTCCGGTAACTATTCCTGATTATTTCTTAGCACGTTGGTAATTTCACTGGTCTAATAATAGTAGAGTTGACTTTATCAACTATAATTAAGCCTATCAAAGCTTGTGATAGTTACTTAAGCAATGTTATTGTAAACTGCGTGAAACTAATGCGAATTTCCAGTTTAGTGGTCTCGACTGTTAGATAAGGTCAAACGTATACTGATTGATTCGACTCATGTAACTTTATAGATCCATCGAACCTTAAATTATAATCATGCGGTACATTAAACTGACAAATCTTATTTATTTAATATTATTTACTAACTTTCGCACGTGACTTCGTCCTAAATCTCATACGGATTTCCTTATTCCTGATTTGATCACGCCGTCCGTCCTGATGAAATCCGTGCATAGCTCTCTCCATCGCTCGCTGAGCAACCTTCTATTGGCCTATACTATGAGGCCTATATTATGAATAACTGTAATGTAAAGTACAAATCACAATAGATATAGGGTGACCAACCCAATAGCTAGCACTGCACCAATTCATTCGCACCTTGGCAAAAAATACGTAGGAAAATTTATATTTTTCACAATCGAAACCTTTCTAATCTGGAAAGTATTAAAATGACGTCAGTATCGTAGTTGAAAGATATCGTTCTGGACTTCCTGAAGTTTTCGGCCATTTTGACTGATCGACTTACCAGTCAGTACTTACCAGTAGTTAATCCCGTATGTGCGAATAAATGTGGACTGGGTCATTTTTCAATTTTATTTCAAATTCTTGTTGATTTAAGAAAAAATTCCTTCTTTCTTTATTTATATTATTTTCTTTAATTATATAGGTATATCATTAAACAAGTAACCTTATGAACACAATTATTTAAAGAATTTGGTTAGATTTTTATTTAAAAAACGTATTTGAAATTGGATGAACTCTTAAAGTTCTAATAATTGGGTCGGTCACCCTACACGTAATATTTTAGCTAACCAGTGTAACTCAGAAATTGCTTGCAAACTTGATGAAACTAATGGGACTTCCTGCTTCAGATGTCTCGACCGTTCGATAACGTCGAACGAAGATTGATTCGACCGCTCTGACGTCATCTGTAGGATTAGTGCGAATTAATGTATCTCGATAACATCGATAGAGTATCGAAACACAATGTAAGATGATACTTGTTTTAAAACCCAAATATCTGCGGCTGACTCCAAAACGCAAACTTGGTGAAAAAATGGATATTGCGAAAACATTATGTACTTAGTTCTTACGTAGATACATTATGTATCCAGAACATCGATTTTTATTATATTATGAATAAGCGCTTTTATAACAAGCATGTTTAAGTCTACTTTACTGTGACGACTTTGTGTTTCGAATCTTGAAATTATCAACGTTGCTGGAACTCGTACTGATGTTACTGAAAGAGTTCGTTCCCGGGAACTAATCATATCATTAAAAGATAGCGTGATAACTTTATCACGTGATGTATCAGTAACCTTATTGATCGAAGCATCTGCGCTCTGTTGCCTTCGCCTCTTCTTCATTTGAAACGTGGTCTGTCTTTAATGAACCGGTGAAAGACTGTTGCAGCGATTATTCAATGAACATACAAGTGCATCAATTTACCATTCGATACTGACCTGGGGGCTGATCAGTGCCTATCAACGACGATAGTCATACTTTATCCATTGAAGGTTATAGAGAAATGTCCAGTTTTTAATATTCAGACATTATTGTTTTTGTATTTAACTAGCTAATGCCTGCGACTTCGTTCGTCTGGTTTGGCTTTTTAATTCCCGTGGTAACTCTCTTATTTCTATCTAGACTATAATATAATATAAATATATCTAGACCATAATATAATATATCTATATCTGTGCCAAATTTCAGCCAAAGCGGTTCAGTCGTTGCAATAAATCCACCCATTCATCCATAGTTTCGCATTTATAATATTAGTAGGATTAAGTTGTAATTGTTTTAAATTGAATTCCCATTTTGAACAAATAAAAACCTTGCCAAGTAAATTATCAACAGATAACAGTTAACAGTTCAATCTAATAACAACGTCACTAATAAAATAAATCCTTAGATTGCAGATAGATTGAATAGAGGAACTGAAAATTACAGTGAACATTAAAGATTTTGTAGGATTATACTTCACAAAGCGCAGTTCAAATTAGCATTTACAGCGTTCTGATAAAAAAGAACGGCGCGAGTCAACCATTTTATTTTTTACGATCATCGCACACTGCTATAAAATCGAACAGCCACATTTTAATACATACATGATACGGGAGATATGAAAAAAAAATGTCAATGGTGCGATATTGGGCACATTTTCCTACCGGAAGTGCGCTGGGCGGACTCGAACGGCGGATTTATGGCGCCACTTCCGTTTCCGCTTACCCCCTCCCCTCTCCCCTGAAATATATGTCTGCGGAGTTGCTATTTTTTGGATACTGTGATTTTATTACAATGGTATTTTTTAGATAATGAACAGTATTGTTAGTTTTTCAATGATGTTGGAATAAAGAATGATAGATTTAGCAGTCTTCAGGGAAATACGATAAGAAATAAGTTTTTCGGTAAAGAAAGTAGAGCTTCGCACGCTTACGGGAAAATGTATTTACTTATGTATTTTATAAGGACCTGCTTGTTATCTATATTTCACGAGTGTTAGATAGGTTTCAATACCACATTAACCCTATAGTTTGCTGAATAAATAACATTGTAATTTGCTATACTACTATAAGTGGGAAAGTTTAACCTACAGAAAGATCCTGAAAAGCCGAAATAGACGCTGATGAATGTTGTTATATTTATTATCTTTCTTCAAATTCAAAATTGTTTATTTCATTTAGGCCAACTTGTGGCTCTTATGACAAGTCGAAAATCTACCACCGGTTCAAGAAACTCAGCAGTTGCTCTTTTTAAAACAAAAAATGTTACAATATGTAGCTTATCTATCTTGTGGACAGCGGAAGCAGCAAAGCAGTTTGGTTCCTTATGCATAGTAAATAATCAGATAATAAACGTAACAACAACAAACCTACCTACCTATTAGAAAACAAGTTAACAATTCCTCAATATATTCGTACGTAGAGAGGTTTATTTTGATCTTTTTAAATTACTAAGAGCATACCTACAGAGAGATCGCTAAAAACTTCACGCGCCAGTAAATAATAAAATCTAAGAGTTCTCCTCATAAAGAAGTGTTAAACCGTTGAAAAGAATCCAGGTGAACGTCTACAAATAGAAAATCGATCGCGCGACCCGCCGGCGATTTAGCGATAGAACTTGTGCACTTCGCCCCTGCTCAAGTTGACCACGCGGTCGCGGACGCGGACGCGGACGCGGACGCTACACCCACATTATGCACCCTTTCAAACACTTAGCTACTGATCAACGTGATTTTTCGCATGGATATAGTTGAGGACCTTGAGAGTGACGTAGATATGTTTTTATTCAAAATTAACAAAGGACTCCCAAGGGATTTTAAAAGCTAACTCCATGCAGACAATGTACAGAAGCACTAGTAGGCTATTTCGTTATGCACTTTTAGTGATAAAAGAAAAAGGACTCCTGCCACCATTTTTGTACGAGATTTTAGATTGCGGGCGAGTGGTGATTGGCAGACATACTGCAGATAAAATGAACAGTTAAGATGTTCGCAATTACATCCAATTGACTGACACTCTCTCATTATTGACTAAAATGGAGAAAGGTAAAAAAAAGTTTATAAATTCAGTCAATTACCCAATTTTATTGAGTGCAATTTGTCTCGTAATGGAACATAATGTTTAAGAGTTTAAAATGTTGTTTTTTGGCACAAGATTCCCTACTGGAATGGACAGCATTTATTACTAGACCTAAGAATTTAATTGGTTCAAAGAGTGTGTTCAACTTAATTAGCCCTATTATGCTATCAACCCGATAGCAACAAGCGATAGCGATAATATAAAACTTTACACGTTTGAAATTATCACGATCGCTTCCGCCATCGCGCCCGCAAGCTCTCGTGAACAAAAACTTACCAATGGAACTCGCTGAACTACCTGTAGAGGCGGTGATTGCGATATCGCTTTGAATACAAACTGCTTTGCGAATTTTATATTACGAGCTTTTAAAGCTCTGCGTTTTCGTTTGGAGAATTCTATTAGTATTTTTTGGAATACCTACTTTTTATCGAGAAAGCTGTGCAATCTATACAAATGAATAAAATTTCACTGTCTGTCTGTAATTGGGAAATATTCCTAAAACTGCCTTTATCAACCTTAGAATTGATTACTCGTATATTTGAACTATAATATAACCCAAATACACGTTTTGAAATTTTTGCCTGTCTATCGATCTTAGCTAGTCTTTAAAATTGCTTAATGGATTTTAATAGAACTTAGTAGGTAGCTAAACGCACCAGATGCTCACTACTCGTACCTTCACTACATTATATAAAACAAAGTCGCTTTCTCTGTCCCTATGTACGCTTAAATCTTTAAAACTACGCACTGGAATTCGATGCGGTTTTTTTTAATAGATAGAGTAATTGAAGAGGAAGGTTTATATAATAACATCCATTAACAGTGAATGACATAGGCTATATATTTTATACCCGTGCGAAGCCGGAGCGGGCCGCTAGTTGATATTATAAATGCGAAACTGTGTTTATTTGTCGGTTTGTCCTTCAATCACGCTGCAACAAAGCTACGGATCGACGTGGTTTTTAGGTAAAGTTGGGGAGCTGGAGAGTGACATCGGCTACTTTTTATCCCGGAAAATTAAAGAGTTCCCGCGGGATTAAAATAAACTAGATCCACGCGGACTAAGCCGTGGGCATCAGCTATCATCTAATCATCCATAAGACACAATTGATGAGCAAAAGTGAAAAATGCACGAAAGAGCACTTTACTAATTGTAACAATTTTTTTGCAAATAGAATTCTATATTGCGGAACTAATAACTCCTTGTATAGTTATAGTTGCGAATGTGAAATTCAATAAACTATAATATTATGTGTACGGGTATCGAACGATTCATCCTAACGCAGTATACGCTAAATGACACCAAAGCACCTTACTAATACATCAAACAATCCTTTGTCAGTTCAAAAGGACATGTAATAGCTTGTATTCGAGTTGTATCGGAGTCGAAATCAATGACACTTATTTCATCTCGCACAGCAAATTATCATCATACGAGCAACATAATATCGTCAATGCGGCGATGTTGACCCAAATGCGCTACCATTTGGCAAGCGCTCGTCATATCGGTGATAATGTTGTATCTACAACGCTTATTGCTATCTGATCGATGCTGTTTAAATATTCCAATGGAAACTGTACCCTCAACCTACGAATGAACTTAAATAGTCCAGTCCACGATCTTGCACTAAGCGCTTTGCATCCTCATTCCTAATACGCACTGCAAAAATTTGGAATGCCCTTCCGGCTTACGTTTTTCTAACCAACTTATAACGTGGGTATCTTTAAATCAAGAGTGAATAGGCATCTTCTAGGCAAGCGCGTATCATCTTAGGCTGTATTTTCACTTACCAGCAGGTGAGATCGTAGTCAAGCGCTAGTATATATTTAAAAAAAAAGTCATTTGGTAGTTCTACCTGGAAATTTTTCCGGGACTTTTGAAAATTGGTGATAATAGATTTCAACGTGCTCTTTTAGAATTTTAACTTTGCCACCTCGTATCTTTACCGCTCGCGCCGCCATATTGGAAAAATGGCGCTCAAAACCAATTTTTTGACAATCACTCCTTTCTAACTCATTTTACGATGGAAATAGGTATGTACTAAATTAAACTAGAGAAAATTTCCTACAATTTATGTAGTAACCTTTTTTTTTAAATGAATCAATAGTTTAAGCGAGGTGGCAAAGTGAAAATTCGAAAAGAGCACGTCGATATCTATTAAATCACCAATTTTGAAAACTCCCGGAAACCCTTCAAGGTAACCCCCTTTTTGAGCACCAAATGGCTATACTAAAAGCCAATATGGATTCAAAATTAACTAATAATAACTTTACAACGAGTAACTATTTAAAAATTGTTTTTTTTTTTAGGATGAAAAGTAGCTTTTGTCTTTTTTCCAGTACTCAACTATACTCATGCAAAAGAAGACGTGTGGCACTCGGGGACTGCCGCGGTAAAGCTATTGCATAGCATTTTTTATCATCGTAGCGCCATCTAGCGGCTAACCGTAGAGGAGTCCCGTGTCAGGTTATTTTCGTTACAGAATTTCTGGATTCGGTCTCCACGCTGGCCCGCGATAGCTATGCAATAGCTTAAAAAGTTCTGATGCGGCATAATATAAGACAAAACAATAAACAAAAATACTTTCACATCAAAAATAATAGTAGGGATATTTATTAGATAGGAAAATACAGATACATAACCAATCATCATCATATCTTACGAGTTATATCCTGTTGAAACAGATGCACTAACAGTTGGCAAGCCCTCCATAGCCGTCATATCGTACATAACATTGTATCTATATTATTATGTTGTTGAATTCACTGATAGAGGCTATTTAAATATTCTGACTGAAACTGTACTCTGAAGCTAAACTAGCTACTAAAGCGCATATAGATTCAACGTCAGATACTCATAACGCTACACGAGTATTGAGTAGCTTTCATCACGTGCTATCAAGTGATCGTATCGTACTGTGGGCCACATCGACCCAAATGAGCCTCCATTTGGCAAGCTTGGCTCATTGATATGAATCCATTGGCTATGTGTGCTTATTCATTATCTACGATATGTAAATATATATTCTACTATGTAATAACTAATGTTTTTGATGTGTTTTAAGAGCTATCTACAATCAGTTGGTTTCAACTATATGCAGACTAGCTTTTGAACGTGTCTTAATTCGCACGAGCTTATTTTTAATCCCCGACGTTATTTTTTCTGTTTGAAAGGTGAATTATTCGGGCGTGTTCTTAGCTATGGTTGATGAAAATCGGTCCAAGATGGCCGCCGTCACAAAATGGCGGATTACATATTTATTCTACTTTAATTGTAGGCATTGTTAGACACTCATGTATTTGTGTTGTTTTGGCTAGTACCTAATTAATGTAAAATTTGCCTTATAACAGTAACTTAAACCTGCCATAAACTTGACCTCCCATAGTAAATCAATCAGCTAATCGTCAATTTTGTATGGAGGGTCCAATTTTTTTTTTTTTTTCATATTTATATATTTCTTTGGGGAAAGTTGTTCAGTTTCATGAGCATATTCACCTCCTTCAGGGTTTACGGGGAATAAAATAACACCGTGTATAATTAATTTGTATTGATTACCATTTACCACTTATCTGGGAAATCTAAATCCACAAGAATGAAATTCTGTAGCCAATTTGTATCTGGGTCAAGTATGGCATTATCGTAAAGTCAAAGCTCTTGAAGCATCATTATCTCATCGAGAGGCCGTCTTTTGTTTTATCGTGCCAAAACATGATGGAAAATTTTGGTTTCCGAGCTCTACTAATAATAAAGGTCATAAAGTTTACCCTTCTGAAGCACCAGTAACTTAAAGTAAATAAACGTTAACATGACTTAAATGTTTCTGAACACTTTTTCTAGGAATATTAGACGTGCTGAAATCGACTTATATCCCCCTTTCCCCTCCAAATAAGCGTAAAGCTTGTGTTAGGAGTGGGTACGACAGTAGTGTAACGGAAATTGAGCCCGCAACTTTAATCGTTGGGATATTGAGGTTTTTTAATTAAAAACTTAGGAGCAAAAATCCTTACTAATATTATAAATGCGAATGTGTGTTTGTTTATTGGTTTGTTGCTTTGTCCTTCAATCACGCAGAAACAGAGCAACAGATTAATTTTTTGCATGGGTATAGTTGAAGACGTGACTAATTTTTATGTCCGAAAATTAAAAAGTTCCCGTGGAGATTTTTGGAAACTAAGTCCACGCGGATTAAGCTTCGGGCATCAGCTAGTGGATATATTATATTGGACAGAATTCAATACAATCGAAAGCCCTACATAGATCACGAGTCAATCAATAGATCAAGGGGGCTTTATATTCATCCTACGTTATATTGCTCTATATTGTATCACACGTGCGATAGACGTTAAGCCTTACGCATAAACCCACTCAGATAGAGAGCAGTAAAATATAAAATGTTTTAAAAATACGGACCGAGCGCGGCCATCAAAAACGCCGGCCTGCCAGTTTTTCGCACTACCGACGTAGATAAAAATAGTTCGATTTACGTACCGTGATTGGAATTTAAATTCCCAATGAATACTCGTTAAGAGGAATTTAAATTGACTCAGTGTAAAAAATATTATTGCATTGTAAGTACCTATACATACTGCAATACGCAGTCGGGGGGAAGATCGTAGTCGGCGTTTTAACTTTAACCTCCACTTAATTATATTCATGAGGGGAAATTTGTACTATTGTACCAATAATGACTGAAATAACGAACTTAACCGTAATTAATATGCAAAATCAGTTCAAAGTTTTTGAAAACAATCTAATTAACACAGTCAAAAGCCTTCGTCTAAAAATGTTTGGTACGAGTACAATTATTGCTATCGACGAGTTCTAAACTTATCTTAGGCAACATTCAACCTATTCAGTTACCGATTATATTGTAAGCAAGACATTTTTTTAGCAAATCTTTAAATCTCAAGCACATCTGATTAGCTGATCAGAACTGATAAAAATTCTTCTCTCTCGCTATTTCCTAAAATGTAGGAATTTGTATTGTAGGAATTGATTGTAGGAATGATTAATGCTGCTTTTGCGATTGACGAGCTGATCTTAGAGTAAATTAGGCGCTTTGTTATAGCTTGCATTACTACCTAAAAACAGGGAAATATATTCCGTATTAATTTCCCTGTGAACATCACGTGGCGTGGCTTCAATTATTACCTAAAGTGTGGTGTTGAGCGAAATCTAATCCCGTACGAGAACAGAGCTGTAATGAGTTTTGTTGGCCGCGGAATAGTTAGGAACTTTTGTAATTTAATTTATGCTTATGATAGCAATTTTATTAACGTTATTTCTGTTTATAAACTATCAATTCGAATACTTAAAGTAACAATTAAAAATCTATTTTTGACTTTAGATTAAGAAAGTTTCTTATTATTTGCACCTATATACCTAGAGCTTGTTATACGGTGTGGTACCGTAGCGTACTTTTTGGTCAGAATTTTTTACTTCATGTAGCTAAAGCCTGAAATATCTTTTGGGTCTAATGACATTACACAATTTAAGCCACAAAACAAAAACAGTGTGATTTTAAGATTAAGTCCACGCCAAAACTTATGGGTTGAGAAAAATGTATAGTAAAAATGTTTTGTATTCACTATGTATATACACACGACAATATTTATTTCAATATTAATCTAATACAATTCTGCCAAGACGACAAGTTGAAACCACAAAATACATAATACAATTATATATTTTTATATACATTTTGAAATAGTAAATAGTTACAAAACTAGCCAAATTCACCTATGTCCAATTCATTTTACATTATTTTTAACTCAGTTTCGTATAAAAATAATAAAATTAATAAAAATTTGAGATTGGACACCTATTACGAACACGACGATGACGGATGAATTCAAATATTTGAAAATTACTATCGATATTTAAATATTAGTAACATTGAAATTTTGGCTGAGGAACCAGCTGATACAGCGCTTGGAACTAATAAATTTGATGAAACTCATCCCAGCCCAGGGGAAATTAAAAATAGTTCGTATATCAACAACGAGGAGCCAACTGTAAATATTGAAGGAGTTCGCAACAACTTCATACTCCAGATAAGAGTCATAATTACTATTTGTACGACTTAAGTTCTCTTCTTATCTCAGTGGGGGATAATTTGCTCTAATATTCTTCGTAACAGCAAACATTGTTTGCAACATCGATTTTTTATTATTTATCTCTTAGGTAACTTAAATATTTTAAGCCGAAGAAATAAGACCAATTTGACAGCATATCATCATTAGATTTCAAAAATTATTTTGAAATCATTTTATTTATTTACTGTTTACATCCCCTTTACCCTTTCTTTTTCCTTCCTCTACCCTATTTTACCCTAGAAGAGAAAGGGTAAAAAGACGAACCAACAAACAAACACATTTTCTCATCAATCACTTATTTCGTTAAACACAAAATGAGGTTCAAATTAAAATATTCGAATTCCCTGAAAATATTGAATAAATTCTCAAATATTGGGAGGCACGATAGCATCTTGTTTCCGCGAGCTCAGACGTCTGTTGGCGTTGTCTCCGCCTTGTTTACAACTTACGTTAACTTATTGCCTATTTCTTGGTATTATTTAATATTAACTGGCTCCAATTTCGATTCCGATATCGATTGATCGTCCAGGTTTGATTCCTGCTGTGGGATTATCAATCAGCTCTACGACAAGTTCACGACTATGTAATTTTTTTTTTACCTTTTTTTTATTCGATGACAAGATAATCCTTGACTGCGATCTCACCTGATGGTAAGCGATGATGCAGTCTAAGATATTTAAATTGGAATAATAGCTTGGAAGGGGTATGGCAGTGTACATTCAACCCATACCCCTAATGGGTTTCTACACGCCATCGTGTCGAAACGCTAAATCGCTTGGCGGCACGTCTTTGGCGGTAGCATGGTAACTAGCCACGGCCAAAGACCACCAGACCAGACCAGAAACCATTTAGAAATAAGAAATTCCCAAATTGCCCCGTCGGGAATCGAACCTGAGACATCCCAGTTATAAGAATACAGCGCTCACCACTGCGCTAGGGAGGACGATAAACTCTTATTCTTCTATGGATCTCCTGATTACTAAACTTTTTCTAAATGATCGTGTCGTGAAACTCCAAACATAGCCAATTTAGTATAAACACTTAGATATTCGTTATTATTTACTGAATTTAACTGGTATATTGTAAGCTACGAATTCTGTTGCAAAAAAATGTAACTTTTATTTACTTTTGTTACAAAAAAATGGGACATTTTCCTAGTTTTGAGTTGGTATCCGGAACGTAACCTGGAAACAACTGGAGCGATTGGGCCGAAACTCGTGTCGTATGTACCTGTATTGTACAATAGCTGGCATATTTGGAAAAAATCTCGAAATCGGCCAACATTGACAAAGCTCGCATTCTGTGTTAGGTAAATTTTAAGTTTTAACAATTCGTTTCTCTATGGATATTTTGATGTAAACAGCTACGAGATTAACTTTAAATGATCAAATCATTTTTATTGCGTCTATGGAGTCTATCGGGAATCCAAGAGCTGATAGCTATCTTGGCCAAAGAATTAGTTTGGCCATCCAAACGGGCAATACTGGCGTCTTATGGGTACTATACCACGTTGCGGTGACATCGATGAGGTTTTAGATTTATATTAGTTTTAATGTCAGAAGTAATTTAATATTAATTTTCATTATTTTAAGAATTCTTCTTCTTCTTTACTAAGCGATAGACGTCCACTGTTGGACAAAGGTCTCTTGCATGGATTTCTACAAGCCTCGATCTTGCGCCGCCTGAATCCAGTGGCTCCCTACGACTCGTTTGATGTTGTCGATCCACCTAGTGGTGGTGTCTGCTAACATTGCGCTTCCCCGTGCGGTTTAAGAATTATACAATTTTAAATGTTTGCTACAGCGTGACGATCTTCAATCTCCTTTGATTAGCCGACTCTTTATAGCTATTGGCTAAAATGTATTGTTGCAATAAGATTACGATAGTTTCAGTCACTCGTTTCTGTTGGAATGTGTAAGCAAACCATTATTATTTGTATATCTGAAGTCAACGGGACAGTCGGTCGTTGTTAATCTTAACATATTCACTTTCTGCTTAACCGTCCACGACTGACTAATGTTCTGTGATCTCTCAAAATTATATCCTTGCATATTATTGAACTAGCTTTTGCCCACGTCTTCGCTCACGTTAAGATCGATTTTTCAAACCCCTATCTTACCCCCTTAGAGGTTGAATTTTCAATATCCTTTCTTATCCGATGTCTACGTCATAATAGCAATCTGTTTGCCAAACAGCATGATCTTTCTAGTGGTTTGAGTTGTGCGTTGATAGATCAGTCAATCAGTCACCTTTTCCTTTTATATATTTAAAAGAACAATATATTCTGAAGGATTTTTTCTCGATCAGGTTATGGGCCCAGAAAGCTTCCACTGCGCTGCGTTACAATCACTGCCTCTTGTACTTGTTTTATAAAGAAAATAAACTTTTCTTACCCGGTAAAATTAAAGAATGTAGCACGCCTGTTCTCCAAGATTCCGTTAATTTGGAAAGGACCCGGCACAGGTAAGTAATGGAAACATCATTATTCGCAGCTGCCGCAGATTTTAATTTCCTGCACGCAGAGCCACTGCAGACGCCCGACGATTTATTTGCTTAAATAAATATTACACTCCTACGATTTAATCCTGGGAACGTGTTTAGGTGTACGAGATTAATAATTTCGAAACGAAACATGCCGTATTTGCGTGAGGTTATATTTCTCGAGGAGTTGCGGCCTATTTTATTTAGACGATTTGACAGAGTACAAGAACTTTTCAACCTTTTTCAGCTGAGCTTAAATAAATAAGTACCTACCCAAAGGTACTATGAAAGTTGACTAATATCCTCATATCCCCTCCAAATGAGCGGAAAGCTTGTGATAGGAATGGGTACGACAATAGTGCAACGGATGGGATTCGAACCTGCAACCTTTCAGTTTTCAGTCCGCACCTTTAACCGTTGGGCTATTGAAACTTTGATTGCATCATCGTGTGCCTTATCTAAATATTGTTACTAACTTTGGTATGCAAAAACACTAATGAAAAGCATATGTACTTGTAGGTACATAATCACAAATTCAGACTAGCAGAACTTCACAAATACTTTCCTAATTTACATTTTACGCCCACAAAGTTTTGAACAGCGTGCAATCCTAGAAAATGCTTCCACAGCGATGTCTTAGAACTTGTATAAGATATTAGAAGCACTAGAGCTCCTAAATGCTCATGGATAATGCAATATACCTGTCTAATATACCCACGGCGTAAATACAGACAACTTTATGAAGCGAACTGTTTCCGCTTGGGATTTGGAGTCTCATTTAGCTATTAACGTGTACCATATAGCCATAAAGATACTACCTATGTATACCGCTACTACGCATATAATATAATGTCGTACATATGGTTGCATATATACGTATAGGTATATAATTATAATGTTTAATTGATGGTATGACGTGCATTTACTTCTCGTTTGTCCTTCAATTACGCTGCAAGAGAGCTAAAGGTCAACGTGATTTTTTGTATATTATAGTTGAGGACCAGGAGAGTGACATATTAAGCTACTTTAATCCTGAAAAAAACAAATATTTCCCGCGGGACTTTTAAAAATCAAACTCGTGAGCCCAAGCTTAGTTGACGGATACGAAATCGTGTTAAGGTTATAATCATTTTACTTTATATTATACTAATTGTTTAAATGTTTTTTCGTTTTTCTCAAGATTACTTGTTAAAAATGATATCTATTTTAGTTGATAGATACCTAATTGTAATAAAATATTACGAGTACGTACCACGGTAATTATTTTAGTTGGGATTGTCGATATTTCGATCCAATTGCATGGACCGTCAAGTCTAAAATCAATAGATACCTATATAAAATAGCTTTTCTGAAACTGGATATAAATCTAGTTACGGAGAGTATTCGAAAAGTTAGAAAAATCCATCTTTGAAGTCAGAAAAACAGGAACAAACCCGTCAATTGCTCCGCGACTAAAATGAGGAATTTTCCGATTCCTGGAAACGAATTAATGACGTTATTATGTGAAGGGGATCGAAATCGGGACGTTGATGTAGGGTAGGGGATCTTTAATGATTTCCGCGATCTGTACCAAGAATTGTTTGAGGAGATTAATTCTTCAAAAAACAATATCCTGTATATTTGAATAGTATACCTATTATTTATATACAACCTACGACTAAAAGAACCGTCTTCAATGTGGTATATAAGTATGAAATACTTTATACAATATTTTTTTTAAATTTATTTAGCCAAGCTGAACTTGACTAATATTTTTTTGCTCCCCCTCCAACTAAACGGAAAGCTTATTTTAGGAGTCCGCACCTTTAACCGTTGGACTATTGAGGCGTTTTAGTGGTACTAGAAAAAAAATTGTCTTTTTTTTATTCGATGACAAGATAGTCCTTGCCTATGTATTATTCAGACTATAATCTATCTCTGTGCCAAATTCCAGCCAAATTGGTTCTGCCGTTGCGACGTGATTAAGTAATAAACATACATCCAAACTTTCGCATTTATAATATTAGTAGGATTAATAGGATATATTATGTAGTTGCCGTCATATTACACTATGCGATAAAAATAAAACTATCAGCCATAATTCAGGCAGCGTCTGCGAGGAAACACGTTAACTGCAATAACGGCACCTAAACACACAACGTGAAGAACGTAACTAAATGTAACATTAATTTTATCGCGGTGTTATGGCACCCGCGGGGTATACGTATTATGGGCACATTATCATACGTCATTTCTGCAAGCATATTATATTTCCTTGGCTTGCTTAAAGGTCCCCAGTAAGCTCGAATTTTCATACAAAAATTCTGCAGCAAAACTACCTTACTACCTACGTCAGTCTTTCCACTATACGCTTCCAAAAAATTCTCAGCTATTTTGGTCGTATTGCCCGACGACTGTCTATAGTAACTTGGAAAAACTTATAGGTATAAACAAGGTGGAGGGGAAAAGACTTGGTCGATCACCTAGCCGCTGGTCAGACCAGGTCAAATCACTCGCTGATCTTTCACTTACAACCCCAATTAGACAAGCCGAGGACCGGACAGAGTGGAAGGCTATAGTTAATAGGAGTAGGACAGCTGAGTTTCTTGCCGGCTCTTCTCAGCAGAATCAGCATTCTGAACTGGTGGTAGATTCTCGACTTGTCATAAAAGCCACAAGTTGGCCTACATGAAATAAATAAATTTGAATTTGTATATGATAATGGACATGAGACACTAGTAGATAGATGCAGTAGGTAATGTGTATTTGTCTCGTGTCTGGCTTAACTATCTTTGCCAGGGGCAGTTTTGCCGTGGAATTAGTTATTTGTCTCATGGGGTCAATAAATTTGAGAGAGATAAAAATCGTACCAATTATTATCGTTCCCCATGTTTAATTCGTAAGCTATCTGTGTCCAGTTGGTCTACCTACATGGACAATGCAATTATGAAGAAAGGACAGTTAACTATCGAATCTTAGGGATATTTCACAATCACCGAGTAGTGGTTAACTGATGGAAATATACAATAATATCACACGATACATTTAAAGCTATGTTTTTATTATTATCTTACATTTTGAAGTATGAAGAAAAATCACAGATGTCAAGGAATGAGTTCTAATTTTAAACGTAAAATCTTCATAAAACCTTTCACTCCTCCTAACGCATTCCTAGACTCTTTATAAGTTGCTCTAGCCTTTGGGTTGGTAGGGCTTTAGTAAAAATATCAGCCTCCATTCTTTCAGTATTTACATATATAATGTAAATTGTTTTATCTTTTACATGTTGTCGAATGAAGTGTGCCTTTAAGTCAATATGTTTTGTTCTGTTGCTTATAATTTCATTTTGGCACATTTGTATCGCCGCTTGGCTATCGCTATATATTAATATGCTATTTTGTGGCTTACTGGCAATGCTGTTCAATAACATTTTTAAATGTATGGCCTCCTTTACAGCTTCTGTTAATGCCATATATTCTGCTTCTGCCGTAGACAGGGCTACTGTTCTCTGTTTTCTAGATTCCCAGCTAATACATCCGCTGGATAATTTAAAACAGTATCCTGTGTAGGATCGCCGGTCCAGTGTACATGATGCCCAATCTGCGTCTGCAAATCCATAAATAGGGCATTCAGTTTTCTCGTAATTTATTGCGAGTTGTAAAGTTCCTTTCAAATACCTTAGAACCCTTTTTGCACATTTAAAATGTTCTTCGCCGTAGTAATTATTAAATTGCGATAAATAACTAACGGCAAACATTATATCTGGCCTGGTAGCCACAGCAAGATACATCAATGTTCCAATCAAATTCTGATATGGTAAGTTTTCAACTTTCTTTTCCATTCTATCTAATTTTAATCTTGCTTCTATGGGAGTATTAACTGGTTTACACTCCTCCATGTTATATTTACAAAGAACTTTCTTAATATAATTTTCTTGCGATAGCTTAATTTTTCCTCTTTCGATTTTAACTTGTATACCTAAAAACTCAGATGGCATTCCTAGGTCTTTCATATCAAAAACCTTTGTAAGAAAGTTCTTTACCTTTTTTAACTGCTTTTCTGATGTATAAGCAATCATTAAATCATCAACATAGAGACAAATCAATATTTTATCTCCTCCTTCTTTAAAAGAATACATACAAGGGTCTGCTGGTGATGGTTCGAATCCAAAAGTTTTTAGTTCTGTGTCCAACTTTTTGAACCATTGTCTTCCGGATTGTTTCAAACCGTATAATGCTTTTTTCAATTCACAGACTTTTTCTCCTTTTATTTTTATTAAATCTTCTAACATTTTCTTTGCTTTTACTAATAAGCTTGACTTTGGATTGCTCTTTTCATCGTTAATAATTTCTATCAAATATTTTTCCAAAAATTCTGGCATTTTCATTAAAATCTGTTCATCCAAATCACCATTTAAATATGCAGTTGTGACATCCATTTGATTCAACGACAGATCTTCTTCTACAGCTACTGCTAGTAGTAACCTTAGTGAACTCAGTTTTGCAACAGGTGCCCACGTCTCATTATAATCTATTCCAGGTCTCTGAGTAAATCCCCTTGCTACAAGACGAGCTTTCTTTCTCTGTCCTTTGTCTTTCAGAATCATCTTAAAATCAATAACATTCCTATTTTTATCTTTACTTTTAATTATCCATGTACCATTTTTGACATGTGACATCATTTCTGATTTAATAGCTTCATGCCATTCATCATCAATTTCTGAGGATTCTTCAACGTCACAACTATAAATAACTTCTTCAAAATGGTCTTCTAAAAAATAACTTCGAAACCAATCTGGTTGCTTTCTGACTCTTTTAGGTCTTTCGGATATAATTTCATCTGGTTCCTCTTCAGGACATGAATCATAAATTTCGGGCTCAGAATGTGAGTCTTGTACACTTTGATCCATTATTTCATTTTCTCTAGTTTCTCTTTCTACTATGACAGGTAAGTTATTTTCAGCACTCTTTTGAGCAATTAAATCGTTTTCTTTATTATTTCTAAAATCAATATTTATTTTTGTTTCAGGTACCTGTTGTTCCAATTCTACTACTTCCTTTTGTTTATCATAATAAAATGCTTCTAAGACTTTTACATCCCTACTGACAATAACATTTTTCTTTTCAGGCAAATATATTCTGTACGCTTTAGCATTTGATGCATATCCCATAAAAACACCTTCTTTTGCTTTAGGTGTAAATTTTCCTTTCCTTTTCTTATTAAGGACAAAAGCTTTTGCACCAAAAACATGTAGATGATTTCCTGAAGGTATACGACCAGCCCATCTTTGATATGGTGTCTCACCTTTCAACGCTTTTGCCGGGCTTCTATTAATTAGATAATTCGCTGTATTTACAGCTTCAGCCCATAAAAATTCTGGGATATTACCTTCAATTAATAAACATCTTGCCTTGTCAAGTAGTGATCTATTTTTTCTCTCACTTAAGCCGTTTTGTTGGGGTGTATAAGGTGCAGACAGCCTTCTCTGAATACCATGTTCCTTTAAATATTCATTAAAATCATTATTACAGTATTCAGTTCCATTATCCCACTGTAAAAACTGTATTTTTTCATTCATTTGGTTTTCCACTTCGGTCTTGTACTGTTTAAACTTATTCAGTACTTCACTTTTATTTTTCATAAAATATACGTAACAGTATCTCGTAAAATCATCAATAAAAGTGACGAAATATTTATTTTCAGCCAAAGTCCCACAACGCATAGGCCCGCATACATCAGTGTGTATTATTTGTAAAGACCTTGTAGATTTCAAAGCTTCATGTATAGGGAACGGTAATACAGTCATTTTCCCCTTAATACAAGTTTCGCATTCACCTAACATTTCATCAGGATTTAATTTTAATCCTCGCAGCAGTTCATTTTTTGATAGTAGTTTTAAGTCACTTTCATTTATATGACCTAGTTTCCGGTGCCATCTCATAATATTATTTTCTTTTTCAGGTACTAAATTAGCATTTTCAATAACATTATCTACTTGCAGATAATAGAGTCCATTTTTTCTGACAGCCGTAAATAAAACCTTCCCTTCGTCATCCTTTACGAATGCCTTATTTTTATTAAACAAAATTGTGTTTCCTTTATCAGTAATTTTTCCCACAGATAGTAGATTTACTGATAATTCAGGCACATACAATGTATCAAGGAGGTTATACAGGGTGTTTCCTATTTTAATTGGAACTCCTCCTTTACCTGCTATATTTGTAGTGTGACAATCCGATGCTAGTTTAAGAGAACCTGTTTCATCTTGTATATTAGAAAAATTCTCTTTTACTCCTGTCATATGGGATGAGCACCCACTATCTAAGCACCATATATTATTTTCTATAGCCGTACTATGTAAACAAGTCGGTAATATACTTAAGCTTTTCTGCTGCTCAACAGAAAAATGTTTTCCATTTTTCTTTATATGTTTTTCCTTCGACAAGCACTCAGATGCTTTATGACCCCTCTTTTTACATTTAAAACAAATAATTTCGATAGAATTGCTTTTAAAATATTTTTTATTTTTATTATAAAATGCACCTTCACTTGTGCTACTTGTGCTCTGTCGAGAGTCACATTCCTCTATAATTTTTATTTTTAAATTTTCGGGATTTGGTAAAACGTCCCTTGATTCTATCGCTATTCTAAAGTTTTCATAGGAGCTTGGTAAACTATAAAGCATCATAATACTCAGCAGTTCTGGGTGAATACTCACTTCCATGTTTTGCAGTTTGTCTACAATATCCATGAAATTATTAAGGTGATCCCGAACGTCATCATTTGCTGTCATCTTTTTCACAACTAATTGTTTTAACAGACTAGCTTTTCGTGCAGGCCCTGAGCTTTGGTGGATAGATTTTAATTTATCCCACACCTCTTTTGAAGATGTGCAACCACTTACTTGCTTTAGCTCGTTAGGTGACATAAGAAGTAATATCTCAGCCTTCGCCATCATGTCTTGTTTTTTATCGGCGACTTCGCCTGTTACGTATTTCCACAATTCATTTTTAATAAGGATGGCTTGAGCTTGCACACACCATGTATCGTAGTTATCCTTTTTCAGCGGTTCAATTCGATAATTTGTAGAAGTCGTCATATTCAATTATTTTTAGAACTTACATGCGACTTTCCGCTCCGTGGATTGTAACCACGCTCTGCTACCATTAACCCACGAATATAGTTGACAGTTTAACAGTTTTTGTATTGGTCATAACATAACATAACAGATGTTAAAATGTCATTCATCGAGTAAAGTTTGCTTAGAGGCCTTTAGTATCATAGGCTATAAGCCATATGCCGATATCACGACAAACAAATAATTTATAATCTGTGTATCACGATCACTGAGTAAAACCCGAGGAATAACGACGTCGAGTTTCTTATTACACTGTCTAATCGTCCTTATTTCACCTCTTTGGTAATCAAGGAATATTTCCTCCAAATTTTAAATATCTAGGTATATCCACTGGTTTAGGCTGTGCAGTATCAGTTAGTTAGCCAAGTTACCTACTGTTTTCCACTCATATATAAGGATGATTGATTGAGGCAACTCAGATCTAACTTTTAGTATAAATTTTACCAATTATTCATAGGGTCATATCACCTAAATCAATAACCATTAAAAACCCTTGACTATAAAATACCTATCTCATCTATGAGTCTGTATCTATGAGTTTGCTTAGATAGCTTCCATTGTGGAGGAAATGTAAAATAGAATTTTTCAGTACAAAACTAATTATCTCCCAGCAAGAACTAAGCTCCAATTTGCGCTCTACAATTTTAATATTGAAACATCAGCGAAAATCCTTTTCAAAAGCAAAAGCACCGTGCCCGCATTGCTTCCAGTAAATATTAGCACAAGTTTCGACAGTGTTACAGGGCACAACTCTATCGCTAAGAGCAAAATAAGTACACAAGATTAATTGTCCCCCAGCGACCGGAAGCGCATCCATGTTGGCCACTCGCCGCCATTTTGCACTTCCGCTTTGCACGATGTTCGATCGTTTTAATTATATAGCTAGTGACTGAACTTATCTCTGTATTGGGGCTATTTGTATTCAAATTGTAAACGTTATTTACTATTTACAAGTGTAGATATATACGCACTTATACTTTATAGAATAGAATAGAATATTTTTTTATTCAAATAAACTTTTACAAAGTGCTTTCGAATCGTCAAATGAATCCAACCGAGAAGAACCAACAAGGAACTCGACGGTTGCTCTTTTAAAAATAAAATAATATGTAGTAACAATATTATGTTGTACCTTCCGGGTACAACATAATATTATTATAATATTTACGGGTTAATTATGTGAGCGAGCGAGTTATGTCCACGCTTTTTTAGCATTTATGTAATCTTTAACTGTATAATGTGCTTCTATTTGAAATCTACTAATACTGGTCAAATGCGGAAAAACTGCATCAATCAGACACAGACTACAGACTTCTGTGGTGACTGGCTGAATTTATGACATTCATGCTTCAATATTGCATTTTAGACAATACCGAGAGAGTGTCGGCAAATAAGAGGTGATTGCGATCGTCACTCAGTAGCAATCCTTTTAAGACAATCCCGTAGCTATAATATACTAACTAACTCAAAGCAAGAGTGAATAAATTCTAGGCCAGCGCACTCCAACATAAACATGCATGCACAGCAGACATGCGAAAGCCTATCTTGCGATGAGTAATCAATGATTTCTACAAGGGATGAGATATGTACTCATAAAACAAGCGAAAAATTTGTTCCGAACGACGGCGAGTATAATAGAGTACTTCATTGTTAAATGATACGACAAATTACGACAAATATCTGCCATTACGCGCTTCATTTACCGCACGCTTGTAATATATTCACCTCTTGTTATTTTATACATGTACAATATTATAGTAAGTAATAAGAACTTGTTGCGATTAATAAATTATTTATCATCGCGGTTAAGAAGTTATTAAAAGAATACTATATTTTAAATATGGCTAATTTTTTCCCGTTTTTGCAACATTTTTCACTCATGCTTCGCTCCTATTGGTCGCAGCGTGATGTTATAAAGCCTTCCAAAAATAATTTTTCAATTCAAACCAGTAGTTCCGTAGATTAGCGCGTTCAAACAAACAAACTCTTCAGCTTTATAAAATTAAGTACAGATTAATGTGTACATGTTTGTTTTTATAGAAAATGTGAATTTAAATACTAGTTTGTAGAGAGTCAAGTATTAAGTCATCCCTATTTAATAATTAGTGGTTATTTAACAGCATCAGAGAAACGAATCATCGTGTTAATTTTCAGAGGTACAGTTTATGCTGAGATCTATAGAGCGTGCTCTGATTCAGCTTAGACTTAAGATAGAGTTAAAACGGGATACAAATATGCTCTGACATAAATCTGTCTCATTTTAAGCTGTCTTGAGACTGATTTGAGTGAAAGTGCGGTCTATAGATTTCAGCCGTAGACCTGGACATTGACATAGGCTAGTTTTTTCCGGAAAAACAAACAGATTTTGCTGGTTTTTTAAAAAACCTTACTCCACGCGGATGAAGTCATGGGCTAGTTAGTATGCAATACAGATCAAAACTCAGGAACAATTACAAAGGATTAACAATAGCTCTTATAATTCAAAAACCGTATGATAATCCTTAATTATCATCGTAACCCGAGCGGCAGCGAAGAGTAAAGAAAAGTATAAAAGCAAAATAAAGGATGGTGACAACTTGTGTAACTCCACTGCGTCTGAAGTCCTTGCAAATGACAGCTCTTGTCCTCTCCCCCCTCCACAAACCGCCCCTCCTCCCCCCCCCCCCCTCCATTCCGCCCCACAAACCACTTTGTACCATTCGATACTGTATCTTAAAACGCATTCTCCTTTGAAACAAATTTAAACCCCACTCAAAGCGATTGAGCCTTTAAGTTTAAACCTAGCGATTCAAAAGTTTGCCTTTCAGACTTATTGCGTTCTCGTGCTAGATTTTTTATTTTCCATGTTTTTAGTCTATTTTTTACTTGAAACGAAAATTCTCTATTTAAGCGGAGATTTTGAGCAAAATTCGTGTATTTTGCTAGCCTTCTTTCTTTGGTAATCTAAAACTAATCTAAAACTTGTTAAAGCTTGAAACTACTTACTGTCCTTCCTTTATGAATACGGTCCATGCAACTTGATCTAAAACTTATTATATATTATGTAAATATATATTTATATATTTATAATACCACATATATAAGTCTAAAATCTTTACTTTAAAGTCTAAACAAAAATCATCATCAAGTCATGTCTCTAGATTCATAAAATCCTTTATACAGTGACTCTGTACAAAGCTCAAACTTAAAACTCAAACTTTAACAAGCTCCTTTGAAGTTCCTCCAAGTCGGACTGTTGACAATGCATCTCTAAATCTACCACTAGTTCAGTTCATCAACTTCAGTAATTCACATCTCCGAATATTGAAACTGCATCTATCTGCAACATTTTTGTTTTAGAAATACGTATCCAATGTAGTAATCCAAGTATAAAAAGTAACTATACGCCAAACACCCAAGACCTAGATTTTGTGTAGTGTTATAAATAATTATTAGCATTATAATAACAATGGGTTACTCGTTACTCCAAAAAGTGTCCGTGTATGATAGCGGCATAGAATGAGTGTGTCGGTTTCTATAACAGGTTGTCCATCACATTCACAAGAAAGGGATACAAACTAACACTTAACCGTTTTTGTCCAATCTTTTTTTTTACTTTATAACAATTTTCTACCGCAATGCTTGCTAAATCCTTTAAGTCACTAGATCTTCATCAAAATCTGTTTTATAAGCATGTAGAAATGAGTTAATATGCTCGTACATACATCCTTATGAACGCTGAAAATACGGATAGAAACCGAAAAAAAAGTTAACCCACAACCATCTTAGACTGCATCTTTACTTAACATCAGGTATTGATCTCACCCATATCTCACCTGATGTTAAGTAACAGACAAGAAACAGTGAGAGAGGTATTAAAAGTCAAATTCAGTCGCCTTTTGTCAATCTACCCATAATATCTCTCTTGTCAATCTACCCATAATATCTCTCTTGTCAAACTCTCATTAGCATTTTTTTTTTTTTATTCGATGACAAGATAGCCCTTGACTGCGATCTCACCTGATGGTAAGTGACGATGCAGTCTATGATGGTAGCGGGCTAACTTGGAAGGGGTATAGCAGTGTAAATTCAACCCATACCCCTAATCGGTTTCTACACGCCATCGTATTGCATAGTGTCCGTATAAATTGTTACTATAAACCAATAATTAAACATTTAGTACAAAGTCTTCTTTTTATCAAGGAGTCGCAGTCAAGGATTATACTGTCATTGAAAAAGAAACTCTGCCCAGGGGATCCAACGCTGGGCAGTGTCAGCGTCGCTAACCCAGCGGAACTGAAACGTATCTTTATATTACTTGGATTTTCCGTTTTAGAGCAATCGCTTTAATCCGCGTCCCATTTATCCCACTGCGCCGTAAATCACCGTATCGGCAGACGACGGGACATTTTGTAAAATATCGAAAATGTTAAATTTTTAAAGCCATTTGTCAACTGACGTATGAAGTCACGGCTCAGTGGGCTTTTCATCAATTATATTACTTACGAACCTTTGTGCGAGATATCTACGCTGTGGGCATCTCTGTCAATTTTGGATTCAAATTCAAATTCTAAATTATTTATTTAATGTAAGCTAAATTACATTTTGACAGATGGCCAATCCAAAAACTGTTAAACTGACAACTGTACTCGTCGGTTAACCACTAGTCGGTGATTGTGAAATATTCCCTAAGATTCGAAAGTTAACTGTCCTATCTTGATTATTGTATTGTCCATGTAGGTAGACCAACTGGACACAGATAGCTTACGAATTAAACATGGGGCACAATAATTGGTACGATTTTTATCTCTTTCAAATTTATTGACCCCATGAGACAAATAACTAATTCCACGGCAAAACTGCCCCTGGCAAAGATAGTTAAACCAGACGCGAGACATATACACATTACCTACTGCATCTATCTACTAGTGTCTCATGTCCATTATCATATTCAAATTCAAATTCAATTGTGGCTTGTGGTTTTTATGTTGTCATAAAAGCCACAACTTGTGTTGAGAATCTGAAAAATAATTCTGCTGAGAAAAGCCGACAAGAAACTCAGCAGATGCCCATTTCAAAACAAAAAAGTTACAATAAGTATAGCTTATATCTATCTTGTGGACAGCTGAAGCAAAACCGATTGGTTAAGAAGGCATATTTTTTTCGTCTACGGAACAAAGACTTTTAATGAGTTGTCTAACTTTATCTAGTTGTGCAGCAGATCTCTTGCAGCACAATCTATTTTCCCGCCCATATTGAGTCGAACGGCTCTCAAAGGCTCTCAGTGAATCTCTTGAGATCGTCCGTCCAAATTTTTTAGTGTTCAAACGTCAAGAAATATAAAGATACACAATCCATCTTTGATTTGAAAATGTGCATCATTTTCGGAATCACTACCCCTAAGAAACGTCAAACGACATCATTACTAATTTTTGCACCAGATTTAGTGATAACATAACGATTCTTTTATAAGTTTCAGCCGTGCTGAACTTGACTAAAAACCTCTCATCGTACTCGGAGGAGTACGCGTAAAGCTTTTGTCAGGAGTGCGTATACAAAAGAGCAACGGTTGTCTAACTTTATCTAGTTGTGCAGCAGATCTATTGTAGCACAATCTATCGTCCCTCCTATATTGAATCGAGCGGCTCTCAGAGGCTCTCAATAAATCTCTTGAGATCATCCGTCCAAATTTTTTAGTGTTCAAACGTCAAGAAATATAAAGATCTTTAATTTGAAAATGGGTATCATTTTCGGAATCACTACCCCTAAGAAACGTCAAACGACATTACTAATTTTTGCACTAGATTTAGTGAAAAAATAACGATTCTTTTATAAGTTTCAGCCGTGCTGAACTTGACTAAACACCTCTCATCCCTCCGAGTACGCGTAAAGCTTTTGTAAGGAGTGCTTATACAATAGAGCAACGGGTGGGGATTGAACCGTTGACCTTACAGTTTTCTGTCCGCAAATTTAAGTCTATTGAGGCGTTCAATATATCACTATCTTATCGATATCAATTTACTGGGATCTCTAATTCCATTGGTAACAAAGGTAGCTCGAGATGTGCAAGATTAATCGAGAACTGTGTGCACTGGGTGGCGGAAACGCATCTATATCTGTCCAAAGTCGCTGCCGTCCTTGCGTCCGGCTGCTAAATATGTATACTGTTAGAAACTGCACTCCATTACCTGCCTTACTCCTTTACCTGTACGTAACGTTGCCAGGTAAGTTTTCCAAATATCGGAACTTAAATGAAGAAGCGAGACTTTGGCGACAAAATCGGCGTTAGGGATTTACAGAAAAACGAAGCTTTTTCCCAACCATTTATTATTATTTTCTTTAAAACTTACAAAGGTATGTAACTTTAATAATAGTGATTAGTACTTGAAAAAACGAATAGGACGATTCTTGATGATGAAATATTGCTTGTGTAGACTAGAGTAGCACTGAAAAATCAACCTGAGTTTCATTCCATTCTTAGAGTGGTGACACCCAAAGTCAAATTTTAGATCGCCAAAGTCGTTTACATCATCTCTTCTCTTCTTCTTTATCAACCGACAGACGTCCACTGCTGGACAACGGTTTGATGTTTCGTTTGATGTCGTCGGTCCACCTAGTGGAGTATCTACCAACAATGGGAGGTCCCCGTGCGAGGTCGCCACTCCAGCACCTTGGAAACCCAACGACCATCAGCTCTTCGAACTATGTGCACCGCCCATTTCCACTTCAGTTTCGCAACTCGCCGAGCTATGTCGACATCACCTACTTTACAATAAAGCTTAGAGCACATTATTTTATTTAAATAATCGTCAAGTAGCAAGTGGTTTTATAGCTAGCCAAGTGCCAGTTAAAAAAAATCGCTAAGTAACAACACCGTATAATGATAAGTCCGCTCGATAGTGCGCCGTGTCCCGCACAATACCTGTCTCACTTAGGCTCTTATAAAGACTCGAGTGTCCTCCAATGTGCATTAACCTTACACGCTAAAGGGAGTATTTTATGCATTCATTGAGTACTTACTCTACTAGAAAACTTTACTACATTATTACCAGCGTAATTTTTTTGAGTTCTCTTTTACCGACATAGTGGACCGATAACGGTTTTTCGGTAATAGCAATGAGGCCAACGACAATTCTAAAAGTGAAAATTTCTACCTAGGTACCTGTGAAAGTCAAGTTCATGCCATGGCCGGAATCGGTCGGAAAGACATTCTTCTTCTTCTTCTTCAACTAATGGACGTCCACTGCTGGACATAAGTCTCCTGCATGGACCTCCACAAGCCTCGGTCTTGCGCCGCCTGAATCCAGCGGCTCCCTGCGACTCGCTTGATGTCGTCTGTCCACCTAGTGGGGGGTCTGCCAACACTGCGCTTCCCGGTGCGAGGTCGCCACTCCAGCACCTTGGGACCCCATCGACAAGACAGACATTATAATTTTTTAAAGACATTATAATTTTTTAATTGAATAGTATAGAAGAGAAAGACATTATAATTTTTTAATTGAATAGTATAGTAGTAGGTACCTATGCCTCGAAGTAAAATATAGCCACAAAAAATTAAACCAACGTTAAAAATAACTAAAAAGGGAAAACTAAAATAAAATTATATTCAGTAAAAAAAATGAAAATTTTTTTTATTAATTAATTTGCTTTTAAAAAAGTTTGTAACCGACTTAAAATTAGTTATTTACATTAGTTTAGGAGTTTAGTTCTTAAGATTAAAAAGGTTTATTTTACTTTCCCAAAACTAAAAAAGTTACATTTTATCGCCGAATTAATTTTTTGTTAAAAAGTTATTATTATTTCTACAATCCACCAGTATAGCCCAGTCATTAAAGCCAAAACCCGAAAGTAATTAGTAACTTGATAAAAATTTTAGGGGGTTTTTAAAGAAGGTAAAATAACTTACCGTGTGATTTTGCAGTGTTGTGGGGTGTACGGAAAGGGTTGAAAAGGGGTGAAAAGGGTTTTTTGTTAATAACATTGCCAAAAAAATTAGTAACACGCTGCAAATTTATAATAAGGTTGTTTTTACCGTTTTGTAACGTTTATTAAATTTGCAGCGTTTTGCAACATACGGAACATTGTTTATTATTAAAAAACAATGAAATTTGTTATTAACAAGGGTAAAAAAATAGTAACACGCTGCAAATTTATAATTAGGTTATTCTTACCGTTTTGTAACGTATATTAAATTTGCAGCGTTTTGCAACATACGGAACATTGTTTATTATTAAAAAAACAATGAAATTTGTTAATAACAGGGGTAAAAAAAATTAGTAACTCGGTGTAAATTTATAATGACGTTGTTCTTACCGTTTTCAAACGTTTGTTAAATTTGCAGCGTTTTGCAACATACGGAACATTGTTAATTACTAAAACGCTGCAAATTTAATATACGTTACAAAAGAGTAAAAACAGCTTAATTATAAATTTGCAGCGTGTTACTACTTTTTTTACCCCTGTTATTAACAAATTTCATTGTTTTTTAATAATAAACAATGTTCCGAATGTTGCAAAACGCTGCAAATTTAATACACGTTACAAAACGGTAAGAACAACCTAATTATAAATTTGCAGCGTGTTACTATTTTTTTTACCCTTGTTAATAACAAATTTCATTGTTTTTTAATAATAAACAATGTTCCGTATGTTGCAAAACGCTGCAAATTTAATAAACGTTACAAAACGGTAAAAACAACCTTATTATAAATTTGCAGCGTGTTACTAATTTTTTTGGCAATGTTATTAACAAAAAACCCTTTTCACCCCTTTTCAACCCTTTCCGTACACCCCACAACACTGCAAAATCACACGGTAAGTTATTTTACCTTCTTTAAAAACCCCCTAAAATTTTTATCAAGTTACTAATTACTTTCGGGTTTTGGCTTTAATGACTGGGCTAGTAGGCTACAGCCACTAGCCGTGATAGTGATGGTGCGGTAGTGTGCGAAGTACCCTAAGCTTAGTTGAAAATAACCATTAAAAACTCCTCTTTCCACGTGTATAATAATATTTATGTTAAGCGCTAATAGTTTTTTAATATTCTGCACGTGTAAAGCACGGCACTCGCTAGCGAATTTTAATATCCTCCCGGGACCATTAACACTCTTTAAAACGACTTTTGATCGTCCAAAATTCGTGTAATATCGCCTTCGTAGCTTGGTGCTGTCACCCCTCACATTAAGGCCGATACATATTCTGCGGAGTGCTAAGTGTTTAGCAAATTATTATTAACTAAATAAGAAAGTCTATTACAAAAATCTTATCTTACTATCTGCTACGGACGAATTTGCGTCCATCAGCTAGCATTATAAAATATCAGATAGTTTAGAAGATGTTTCTTGCTCAAGAGCAAGAAACATCTAAACTATCTGATATTTTCCAATCCAAACTAACTGGTAGTCGTTGACGACTGGACAAAAAGTGTGCCTACAAAATTTGAAGATTTCCCTCAATTTCTCCAGGATCCCATCATCATATCCTAACTTGAAGACCGTGGGACCACCTGAGAAATTAACCCTTTCAAACAAAAGAAGAGTTTTTCATATCGGTCCAGGCGTCTATGAGTAATCGGGGAAGATACTTGAAAAAAGATTCCGACGAATTGAGAACCTCCTCCTTTTTTTGAAGTCAGTTAATAAGTCTTATTCAAGCGGAAATTTGATCTCCCAAAATGAAATCTGCTAAAATATCTCTCATAAGACTTATTAAAATAAGTCTTATGCGAGATATTTTGGATAACTTAAAAGTTGGTGAAATCGGCCCTAAGTGAATTTCATAACAGGTGCAGATTCCTGCCGTCCTCACTGTTGACTCGCTTACCCGTGAGTTGGCAATTCGCGGTGGCAAAAGTTGGCGCAAATAAAATACTCCTAAAAATCTCTTTTACAATTTTTACAAAGCCGTACTTTGAGAAGGAAATGGGGTAAGAGGCGGGATGCACCGGTGCAAGAGAAATTAAATCAGTGCCACCTTACTTACCTGCATAATCCTGTCCCACTCACAATTTTGCCGCTTAAGGAGCTCCTAAGTGCTTTTGGTACTTTATATTTTATGTCAAAGGAGCCGCAGAATTCGCTACAGTTTCATATTGGCATTTATAATGTAGTTGTTGATACGATTTCTTCTATAAACTTTCTACAAATAAGTGCCATAAATATTAAATATGCTTATAGTTTCTTTATGTATGCGTTGTCGTGACATAACCAATTGCGTAGAATACTCAATTTTCGCAAGCAAAACGCAAAATTACAAAAATTAAAATTTTTTTTTTTTTTTTTCAATAAATAATTTTTTCAATGTACTTCAGCGGTTTGAGTCAAGTTATGTGTCTAGAAGTTTAGAACGAACGCAGATTGTGATTGTATTTAATTACAATAGAAAAGGCGTTATATACCTAGTCATCACTAAAAGTACCTACCCTTTCATCATTTGAAATTCACAAAAAATACAATTGTTAAAAGACAGAAATAACTTAAGTTTTTCAATTTCTAACGGAATACGATATTTCAAGAAGTAAACTCTACCCTAAGCCACAGATTAAAAAATATCAACAATAAAGTAGATGAACTTCTGCAATAAAGTTACTATAAAGTGAGAAAGTTGCGCTTTGTACACTAAGCTTCCTATTCGCGCTATATCAGCTTAAGCAAGGAACCAACTGCATATTAAACGTAGGAATAGTGCCAATGTGTAGCAAGCTCACAGTTATCCTAATACATACATGTTCAGCCAACATTTTGTGAATTTAAAGTTGGTACCCAACCTTCTGCATGGTTGGTACTGCCCAGACTCAATATTAATATCAAACCAAAAAAAATTAAAAAAAAATTATTAATGGGTATATTCACCCATAAGCCATAATAAAAAAATATTGATTGATTTGACTTTTTTGTTAATTGTAAAGAAAAGTAAAAAATTATCAAGACGACGTAATTTTTTTAATGACTTTATTTTCCTTGTCGCAAAATCTTATATGCAACTGCACGTAATTAGTCATTTTAATTCTCGTATTATCATATTTTGATACTCGGCAAGTCTCGTATCAAAAAAGAGCACTCGAATTAAAATTACCCTCATTACAATGCAGTTACATAAATAGCTATAAAGTAATTCTGCTAGGTCTGTTCTCTATATTATGTCTTTGATATTACACCACGATATAGCACGAACCACGTAAGGTAAGAGTCCACTTTTTCAGATATAGTCTCTGCATTACTATCGCGTTGCTCTCCGCAAATACATTCACTACCCCACTGTAGTATTGCTAGCCTATGATTTAAACCAAGATCCAACCGCATATTAAACGTAGAAGTAGTGCTTTACTTTTAACGATATTGCACTTGAGATAAACGGCGGCGTTTTATTGGTTATAAATTTTACTAAAGCCTCAGTGGCTTTATAAAGATATTTCAATATTTATTACTAGCTGATGCCCGCGTCTTTGTCTGCGTGGTTTTAGTTTTTAACCGACTTCCAAAAAGGAGGTTATCAATTCGGCCAGTATCTTTTTTTTTAAATCTCTTGGGAACTCTTTGGAGTTTTTATAATCATTGGAAATCAAAATTTCCAGTGATTATAAAAAGGATCCTATGTCACTCTTCAGATGCTCTGCTATAACTATGCAAAAAAATCACGTCAATTCGTTGCTGCGTGATTGAGGACTAACCAACAAACAAACACACTCCACATAATTTGTATGCTATTTTATTCTACGTGATAGATAAGTAAGTGTGCACTGGTAAGTTAAACTTAACTTTTACTGTTTCTTCTCGCAATTTGATTTATAAACTTCGTTGCACAACCCATCGAGTTTTTTTAACTTTTGAGTTTTTTTAAGCTTATTTAAAAGAAAAATTTAAATTTGCTGTCCCGAAAAAAACAAAGATTCCCTGCTGAAGTTTCACTCCACTCGGACGTAGTCGCGGGCAACAGCTAGTCTAAGGGTATATTGGCAAATCTCTACAAGCGTCCACAAACAAGCGTTTAACTTTAAACATCCCGTTTGGCTTGGCTTGCGTAAGCTTGTTGCCGATCCGGGCTAATGTCGGGCGTTTGTAAAGGCTTGAAGCTCGTGGACGCTTGCCAAGCCTCGGCAAGCATGTAAACGTAGCACAAAATAAATGCTCAAAAATTTCGTCAACAATAATAAAATCATATAACGTAGGCCGCCTATTGTGTGAAAAGAAACGTTGATAAGACACAAGTGTCGTTGAGCGCGGTGACCGCTACCATTACGGTTAACGAGGTGCACAAATTGTACTCACACTACTCACCCTCGGGCCCACGTGTCCCTTGTTAACACACCTTTGTGTTACTGTAATCTCGTGAAAATCGGTGAAAAGTGTATACTTTTACATTTGTGAAACTGTGTGATCTTTTGGAGTAGGATATTGTTTAAGCGGGTATAGCCAAATGGTTGACCAAATACCTACTAGGTTGGGTTTGAATTCCAATCCACCCAACGGAAGTTAGTTAAACAACTTTCCTTCAACGACTTTTAAGAAAACTTAATACCTACTTATATACAAAAAAAAATCAAACCTTTTTCTAATAAAAGTTTTAAAAAGAACTAAATATGGCCTACTTGATTGTAGAAGACTCATTCTACATTCAAGTAGAATAGTAGTTAATATGAGAATAAATATTTTAAAATTAATTCTCCTCGGGTAAAAAAAAAGAATCCTGACTCCGTCTAGAGAGTGAAAGCTATCTCTGTGCCCTTCAAGATTGGTTTAGCAGAAAAGCTATTAAAAGATAGACAGACCGATTCACTTTTAATTTATACTTTTATTATGGATATGACTGGGTTTAGTTATGAATAAATTTGGTCACAGCGTAAAATATACATAAAAAATACATTAACCTTCAGCTGAATGTCGTCAAAACTCCGTAGCAGCTCGAAGTGGTCCTTTATAAAGCGAAGCTTTATTAGACTACGCTACGAGTAAAGCTAAAAAAGTGGAATAAACGGAATAAATAACTATATGAGCTATAAAAACATGCTGAAAGGCTATCACTCGCTTTTATGCGTTTTTAGGTTTTATTCAAGCAGTAATATTCAGCGGTGTGACCTAACCCAAACCTTCACAAAAAAAATATAATCGGCCAATACGATTGTGAAAAATCATCTCATACCGCAGTTGCCAGCTTTCATAGGTCAAGACTTCGGAATAAAAAGAAGCTTAGATCTCTTATTCTTAGAAAGTCCTATTTATCTGCTCGTTCAAGTAACATAGCAATTGGTATAGTGTATCCATTTTTGGTTTAGCCTGGATAATCAAATGAAACGCTGTTTGCAAGTAATCAATTGTATTAGTGAGACATATATTATCAAAATATTTGAATATTTATTAAAAGATAATTGATATTTAATAAACGTTTGTAACAAGGGAGATGTTCGGGTTCCCATGCGGTACTTTTTTTAAATGTAATCAATATTTCATGAATATTTATTAAAATAAATTCAAGATTTAAATCCTAAGCAGTTTTCAATCAATAAAGATTGGAGATATTGCTATAAATTACCGAGTTTAAGTTGGGGACTAAATACTGTAGATCTTGATTCTTGAGAGGCTTAGGTACTACGCAGAATCTTTGCGCAAAGTATTATCAATATTGTATTTGAATATTTGCGAAAGGACTAGTGTTTCAGATTAAATAAATCCTTAGCAATTATTATCACTGGAGTTAGTGGTTTATGAATTATGAGTTTTAAGCCACAGATCCCGCGCGGCCAACTTCGCAGACTTGCCGCTAACTTTTGCTGACAGATTTAATTGTTGCCCTCTCGAACTGCTTTCATTATTTGTATCACAGATTGCAAATTGTGTGCTATTTGTATTCTAGACTAGTTGATGCCCGCGACTTCGTCCGCGTGGATTAAGGTTTTTTTAATTCCCGTAGGGACTCTTTAATTTTCCGGGATAAACTGTAGTCTATGTTTTAATCCTTGATGTTAGCTGCCTTCTTTTCAAATTTCAGCCAAATTGGTTAATTTGTTGTAGCGTGCAGGAGTAACAAACATACACACATTCGCCGGCGAAGACAAGCAAGCCAAGAGTAAGTTATCCCTCAGATACAGACACAGGAACAAGTGAAACTAAATAAAACCTTGTAAAAAGAATACATCCAAAACGTAAAATATCCGCTACGAGCAAAAAAACCTGGTTTTAATTTCGGCCATTTTTTCTGCTAACTCTACCAGGTAGGTACTGCAGTCACAAAACCTCACTTGCCAGCTGCGCCCGAACCCGTTTTAATGATTTCACACTAATTAGATTTTTTAATGCGCCCTCTGAGGTCGATTTAGCAACCCCAATTTATTTTACCGTTCATATTTTTGTTTCGTTCCCGCCTTGGTAATAAAAAATACAAAATCCAGCTAAGCAAGTCGCTTTTTTTGTTCTTTTCGTGCTATATTTTGATAATTTAACATGTTTTCCCGTCTGATAATCCTTTAGACATTGGAATAAATAAAAATATGCTTTAATTTATTTTTAATTTTCGTTTAATAACCTTATGTTTTTATTAAAAATCTGCACTATACCTGTTATGCCGACTAAGGACCGATTTCATCAACGTAAAATAAGTTATCCGAATGATATTATTTTGATAAATTTTCAATATAAAAACTGTCAGAACCCTTTATTTAAACGTTAAACGTCACTCGACGTCGATGAAATTGGCACTAACAAAATTAAATTCTCTTAAGTCTGTGAGGATATTTTTCTAAAATTTTTCTGGTAACTAGAGACTATTATTAATCTCCGCTGCCTAACCATTGGCCGCTTCGGCCGTGGCAAGTTACCATCCTGCCGTCAAAGACGTGCCATCAAGCATTTTGGCGTTTCGGTACGATCGCATGTAGAAACCGATTAAAAGAATTCATTGGTTTAATTTACACTGCCATAGCGCTTCCAAGTTAGCCCACTCCCATCTCACACTGTATCGTCACTTACCATCAAGTGAGATCGCAGTCAAGTCAACTTTTCATCGAATAAAAAAGCAGACTTACGTACTTGAGTATAGTGGCAGTGGTTCAGTAAAAACACCAACTTATTGTTTCAAACAGTTTCCTCTAAAGGGGACCCGCGCAAGTGTCAGCCTTCGTAAAGAAACGACACTTTAAGAGCGACAAACGCTTTTTGTCTATAAAAATGTGGCACAGCCCTATCAGTGACCCAGATGGTAGAGATATTGGGGAAAAGTCGATTTTCCGCGATATCGCCCGAAGCCTTCAAGTTAAAGGAAATTGACGCCTTGACCCACTTTGCACTGGGGGGGAAAACGGCCGTAAAAATATGCCAACTAGTCATTATAGCGGCTTATTTTATGCGATTACAAAATAAACCTGGACTACAATCTCACCTGATGGTAAGTGATGCAGTTTAATAACGGGCTTACCTAGAGGGAGATATGGCAGAGTAAGTTTAACCCATAACCCTAATCGATTTCTACACGACGTAATTTTGGAACGCTATATTTTCTCTTTGACGGTAGGGTTGCATCAAGCCAAGGCCAAAGTATCCCACCAGACCAGACCAGAGACGATTCAAAAATTGTAATATCCTAAATTGCCCCCGCCGGGAATCGAACGCGAAACCTCCCACTTATAACACCATAGCGTTCACCACTGCGCTACGAAGGTCGTCGAAATGTTGAACGAATGTGTTTATAAAATAGCATAACCGCGATCTTATTTGTAAAATTATTTCACCTAAAACCTACTTTTGCTATCGTTGTATTATTCTCTGTAATTTTATATCAACTGAAAAAATGCAAAAATTAACTTTAGCTTGATTTTTGCAAACATGAGTTAAAAAACTCATTTATTTATTTAACGGCACATGCGCAAAAGATACTTACCTCTACGAGAGAGATTTCTTCCAGAAGCGTCATTATTCATCAAATAACATTATCATAATATTATTGTATAGGTATATTAGTAAAAAGCTCCCAAAAAAGTAAAGTTAAATCGGACAAAAACTCTTCAAACTTATCATATAACAAAGTAATAGGTACATACTCGTAATACGAGTTCAACGACGAACGCCGAAGTTCCCACAAATGTTAAGTGGTATAATTTTCCGATAAACATCCTTTACTCGCGACTTTATTCTCCTCGAAAAATGGGGATCTCGACTGCCGGAATCATTGTGAAAATGTCGTGAACCTATCTGTATACATAAAAAGACCCTTTGAGTAATCTCAGATTTTATCGAACGTGCTTGAAACGCTTTACTTATGTCTTAGGCGGGCAGCATAATATTTTTTTTTTTTTTAAAGAATATTAGCCAACCTGACTAATATCAAGTTGACTAATATCCTCCTATCCCCTCCAAATAAGCGGAAAGCTTGTGTTAGGAGTGGGTACGACAATAGTGCAACGGGTGGGATTCGAACCTGCGACCTTACAGTTTTCAGTCCGCACTTTTAACCGTTGGGCTATTGAGGCTAAAATATTATTATCAGTCTATCAGAAAAAAAACGAATGCACTCAGGAAAGCATTCTCTTCATACTTTTTGTACTAGACCGCGTAAAACTCGCCGAAAACATGAAACAAAATATTTAAAAAAAAGACGTGTGGCACTCGGGGACTGCCGCGGTAAAGCTATTGCATAGCATTTTTTATTAACGCCATCTAGCGGTAAGAGGAGTCCCGTGTCAGGTTATTTTCGTTACCCAATTTCTGGATTCGGTCTCCACGCTCAAGGCCCGCGATAGAAGCTTAATAACTTAAAAATATTTTTAAAAATCCGAATTCAAACGCCACTTTAAAGTATAAAATAATTTAAGTTTGTACACGTATGTTGAAGTCGGCCGGGCCTAAATTGAAACGATAAAACCATCGTTAAAAATCACGTCGATCCGTAGCTCTGTAGCAGCGTTATTGAAGGACAAACCAACAAACAAATACACTTTTGCATTTATAATATTAATAAGGATACTTACAGATCAATAGCTATACTCATAAACAAACTTGTGGTGTAGGTACGTCTGTGTTTCGAAAAGACTAACTCTTATTATTTCGTTAACTTTTGTTAGCTGTTACCAGAGCTATATAAATCCCCTATGCACTTAGAATGTTAATAGAATATGCCATAAGAAATGAAAGCACAGTAGAAGTTATTCTGTGTGGCTCTAAACTCGCTCGATAAATTGTTACCGACTGACTAATGGAAATGCAAATTTCTCCCCGGCTCCATAGAATATCGTAACAGTATACTAATGAGATAAAATCGAAACTTTTACGTACATTTTAACATAATTGGGATCAGGTGTATGCGAGTTTTACTCTGTGTACGAATAATGTCCTCCCGGACGAATCCGGCCAATCTCCACTGAGATTAGCCATCTGTGCCGGAGATATTATAGTGCTCAAGTGTGTGCGTAAGTACAGGTGCACTCGCCGGGGGTGACTCAACGCCAACTCTCTAACTCCGGGCTAGTACTGAGAATTTCTTGACAGAAAAATCCAATACATTGAATGGCCCGACCCGGGAATTGAACCCGGGACCTCGTCATCTGCGGTTAAACTTGTTAACCACTAGACCAACGAGGCAATTGACGTTGTTCAGAATCAGAATCAGAATTTATTTATTGTATTATACACATTATTTGTAAGATGGTACAATAAATTCTTAGTGACTAGTGTGTTACCAATATAATGGTGTGCAATATTAATTAATCAACATTATAATAGTTTCAATATTACATGCAAATGTCAACGATTACTTTATACAACTATTCATCAAAGGTAGCTAAGAACACTCCCGACTAATTCACCTTTTAAACAAAAAAACAAAATCAAAATCGGTACACCCGTTCGGGAGCTACGATGCCACAGACAAACTCACACACACACAAACACGTCAGATTTAAAACAAGCCATCGTTTCTGGGTCGGGGGTTAAAAATATACATATATCTATATTTTCAATAAATATATCGCTAATATGTATATTATGTTTGTTACAGGAGTCGACGACACGCACAAGTTCTTGGGAAACGAGACCCATACCGACTACTTCAGGCTACTGCTAAGAGACGGCAATTATTTACTTGTCGGCGGCAGGTACGTACTTTATTAGCCTTTTTGTACTACGAGATACGTTTGCGCTTGACGACATCAATGATGGAAAGCAATCATGAGGTCTAAGTTGAAGCGCACTTGCCTAGAAGACGCTCCTCAAATATGCTCCGACATAAATCTATCAGCCTCAAAGTGCGAGGAGAGTCGAAGTCTATATAAGAGACATTATGTCCCATCTAGACATTTTTGACGCATTAAACAACCGTAGCATACCTTTAATAATATTAATAACTAGCTTTTGCTCACGGCTTTGCTCATGTTAAGTTCGAGTTTTCAAATCCCTATTTGACCCCCTTAGGGGTTGAATTTTCAAAAATCCTTCCTTAGTGTACGCCTACGTCATAAAAGGAACCAAGTGTAAAAATTTCAAGTTTCTAACTTCAGTAGTTTAGGCTATACGTTGATATCTCAGTCAGTCAGTCAGTCAGTCAGTCAGGACTTTGAATTTTATATATATAGATAATTTATTTACTACCAGATACAGATGTATCCAAAGTTGTTCATACACAATTACTAAAACGGATGCTCTTAACAATATTAAGTATCTAACAACTTAAGAAGAATGTGGAGTTATACGTTTCCATTAAAACTTTTACATTCTCATTCAATTCTATCTTCCCGCAATAATAAATAATAAATAATTGGTAAACATGAAATCATGTTTACTTGCTACGAGCAAAAAAAGACCTCAACTTTTATGAATTTTGCCTTAGGTACATAAATCATATGAATAAAAATGAAAGACCTTCCTTCGTTCGTACTTCATAATAAATAGCTAAGTACAAATATTATTCAAATTTGACTACGTGCAAACAGAAAACAAACTGACAATTATTCTTTTTGTAGTTGCCCGTGATGTGAAAAAATGACGTTGATTTGTTGCTCCGATTAAATAAATTAAAAATTTAATGGGAGCCCCCTTAAATTTTTAATTTATTTTTAGTATTTGTCTATATATATAAAATTCAAAGTCCTGACTAGCGTTGCCAGACGTTCCGTATTTCCCGGGACATCCCGTATTTTAAGCATAGTTTAAAATGTCCCGGCGGGACTCACTCTGTCCCGTATTTGAACCGTACTTCGTTTTTCATTTTGATATCGATCCAAAACGCAACGTTCGTAAAAAAGTGAGTTGATCACCGTTTTAATTACGATTATAATTGTATTAATTTTTACAGATATGTTAAAACGAATAAAAATATATTAAAACTGACTTGATCCTCGAAAAAATATAAAAAAAAGACACTAAACAATTTTGTTTTTTTATTTGTCCGGGTAAAAAACTGAAATCCCGTATTTTTGTATTTTTTGCGTATTTAACCATTTGTCCCTTATAGGCTGAAAAAAAAATCTGGCAACCCTAGTCCTGACTGACTGACTGACTGAGATATCAATGCACAGCCTAAACTACTGAAGTTAGAAACTTGAAATTTTTACAGTTGGTTCCTTTTATGACGTAGGCGCACACTAAGAAAGGATTATTGAAAATTCCACCTCTAAGGGCTTTAAATAGGGGATGGAAGTTTATATGAAACTCCGTCATTTTTCAAGCTGTTTCCATCAAAGTTGGTATTTGAGTTTTCAGTTAAAAATAAAGAAGTACGTGTGTCACAGTTTTTGAAAATTCCACCCCAAAATCTAATTCCACGCGGACGAAGTCGCGGGGGCAAAAGCTAGTTGTTATATATGCGGCAACAGAAATACAGATTCTGTGAAAATTTCAACTGTCTGCCTATTACGGATCATACGATACAGCCCGCTGATGGACGGACGGACGGACGGACGGACGGACGGACAGCGGCGGCTTAGTAATAGGGTCCCGTTGGTTACCCTTCGGGTACAGAACCTAAACTATCGCAGACAGAATTTTAGATCGAAAGCGAGTGTCCACAACTATTTCATCTAAACACGTTATTTCAATATTGAAATCCCATTCGATTCGCTTTTATTTCCTTTTCCCGTCATTCATTTATAAGAATTTTCAACGAACTCTCGGCGCGGATTCAATTAAAAGAGTTTTTTTGCTTTCTTTGCATTCAATATTTATTGTTCGCTTTACGTTTTTTTTTTTTTTCTTTTATTGAAAGCTCCAGATAAAATATATGGACTTCCTTCTTCATAATATTATTTCGTTTTACCATCTAACTCTCTATATGTAATTTCGGTGTGGATTATACACATAATTATGTTTAAAATTTTTGTCTGCCTATCTATTTATACAATCTAATATGTTCAGAACAACTGAACGGATTTTGAAGATTTTGATTTTTGGCTGCATTTGATTCCAAAAAAAATAAAAACTTCGTAAAAAATTAAAAACTTAGATACTCACAATAAAAGTATTAAACTAAATTAGAAAAAATATGGTTTAAAGGCTGAACCGATCTTAATGAATATTATTGCTTATGATAGCTTGCATTCCGGAGTCGGTCGTACTCGTAAGCTACTTTTATCCGCGAAAATCGAAGAGTCCCCGCAAGATTTTTTAAAAACATACATACGCGTTTATGCAAAAAATAAAATAAAGTCATTTTGAATTTCATACGTAGTATATTTGCCTACAAAAATAGGTAACATCGTATAGCGCAGGGTCGGCAGCGCCTATTTATTTATATAATGTATAAAATTTGTTTTTCCAACTCCACTTGAATTCGTAGCAAAGTTGGGGTACTTTTAACCACAGTGGCTGAAGTGGGAAGAACCTCTTGTTTCTACCACAACCGCAGAGCTAAGTCGAATGCACAATATTTCTGTCCCTCTCAAACGCCTGCGTTGCGAAATAAATCCCTCTCGCTTGTATTTGTAAAGATTTTTGGCTTGTATGAGAATATAGGAAGGACTTGAACTCCCCTCGCACCTAGCGGCATACCATCGCTGTTTTAGTAGTGCTAAAGTGGTGCAGAAATAATATAAATATCGATATCGATGTTTATTATAAAGAGTATTCATAGTGATTTTAAATTAAACCGTATTGCAACCTTTCAATTCAAGTTATACTCATCAGGGGACATGCCTGCTCGTTTGCCCGCTATTCATAAAAAAAAAGTTATACTAACGCTTTGCTTTAATAGAAACACGAAGTGTATTTGTTTGTTAGTTTGTTGTTTTGTCCTTCAGACAGAACAGGCAGGCAACGGGCATATTATATTGTATGGTATAGTTCCGAACCAAGAAAATAACAAGATATTTGAAAAACGAACTCTACGTGATCGAATCACAAGCAAAAACTAGTACATCGAAGTTACGGGCGCTTTACTTGTGGTTACGTCGTGTACATGCACATTGCATACGTATGCGTGCCTGTGAGGAGCCTAGGTGGGAGCGGTCATTCGCGAGCAAACTCTCACTCACACTTATACAAATACGACACACACAACCATGAGCCACGCGCCGTCGTGAATTGCAAGAACTATATTAAATATTTTAGCTATGTTTAACGTCTTATCTTTCGCCAACGATTTTGTCCACGTAGATTAAGCTCTTACAGATCCCACTCGAGCCTTACTTTGTAAATATTCTATCTAATTCTAGAGTGTTTAAGCTTTGTGATTTTAAATTAAAAAAGAAATACCTACTAAGCAAACAAATAGATACATTATAATTTTCTTGCAGATAAATATAAAAAAAATACCTTCTAGACAATTCATGGAAAGAACCTTGAGAGAACAGAATAAATGAAAGTCAAATAAGATTATAAAACTTACAATTGATATTTTAAGAACTTATGTGATGCTCTTTGGAAAATTGGAAGTAGGTATAAGCTGTAAGTCTAGTTAAAACTTTTTTGTAAGAAGCAAATTTCATTATGCTGAAACAAGTTTCTGCATATTGAAAGTTAGTGCCAGCTAAACTAATCTAAGATTTGGATTGTATGAGGTTAGACAAGATTTGATGAATTACTTAATTTCATATTCTGCTTCAGACGAAGTTGAAAACTGGTCTTATTTAATAATTTATTCTTTGCAAAATACGCAAAACTTCTGTTTTAGTGTGTAGGTTTTTTTATACTTGCCGAGTAGGTACTTTACTTTAGGTACTTAATAAGTAAATATTATAAATGCAAAAATAACTCGGTCCTTTTGTATGCTAATTAGCTAGCTACCTTTACCACTTATATTATTGCTATATAACCCTATATATATTTTTTCGTTTTGATATAAGAATTCCATTTCTTAAAAGGATTATTAATTTTATAATAATTTATGCCCGCGACTTTCTCCGTGTGAACTTTGCACGCAAAATATCACGTTGATTCCCACGCAAAAATCAAGTTCAGTTGAGATATAATTGAAGGGCGATCCAATAAACAAAAAATATTTGGCTTGTTGGATTATGTTAAAGCTTGTTTGACACACTTAGACGAATAAGAAAGCATGCGCGTGATGCGTGTGACCATCCAGCTAAATGCGAAATGATGCGGACAGATGTGATTCCACCTTAAGTATCAGCTGTTCTTTTCATTTTTTATGTTTTCTAGGGTTGTGCTAAGATTGTTATTGGTGAAAAATTTCAGTTTTGTTAACTCAAAAATTATGAGGGCTTCGAGTCCAGTGCTGAAGAGTTCTGTATGAAGGGTACAAAGTTACCACACAGTTACAGTATTATCTCGGAGATTTTTTACACGTTGTTTATGAATGTATTGAGAGGAAATAGAATATCGATAGTTTCTTAGTCGAACTCAGCACAGCCTTTGTCGGATATCGCAATAGACGCATTTATAACATGTGAATGATGCCTGAACGTAGACTGCCAAATAATAGTGCTTGAAGACCATGCTAGCTTAGGTAAAAGAATTAATTAACATTGGGAATGTGATTCATCAAATACATAGTTAATCCTAATCACTACATAGTATAAAACAAACTCGCTTTCTCTGTCCCTATGTAGGGTGGTTTCGGGGGTTACGCGACCGGGGTCAGTTAGCCGACCACTAACAGGTCCTACGGCATTAAAACGAAAATAATAAGAATTCCATTCTTCTTTTCCAAATGAAATTCACTTAAGTAAAGAGGGGGATAGACCTATTAGTTTTACCTACAATAGTTGGCAGCTTTGTGTTTACCCGAAAGCAAACAAATCTTAGTTCAATCCGCCGCTCATACTTTCGGCGCGTACACGTTCCCAAAACAACGAAAAAAATAGTGAGTAAGTGAAGCGTTCGAGGTAAGTAGATCGTGATGTATTTATTTGAGTCAATTTTTTAATGTTCTATTAAGTGGATATATATATGTTTTAGGTTATTTGTACATTTATTACATGTAATATACAAAATCAGGTAAAAAAATTGAATGGTCGCTAACTGAAATTGGAATTATCCAATAACTTCAGTTGGCGACCACCTGGCCGCCAATAGACATTTAGAAAGAAAAAAATTTATTTTTATTTTTTATAGACTACAAATCTAATTCGGAATTTAATCACTTTCAATTTAATTTGTTTATTTTTATCCGTGTATCTTTTAGTTTACGACCACCGAATTATTATTATAAAACATCTTAAAATGTATGGGTATCAAGTGGTCGCCAACTAAAAATGAGCAAATTAATATGTGGGTTTACGACCATTTGCAATCACTACTTATAATCTTATCTGTTTTTTGCATAATGTAGGTGTTTAATATATAAAATTTTCATTACAGATGTCCTCCACAAACCGTATTAGAAAATAACACCGGCTTATTCCCAAAGAGATCTGGAATGTGCTTTAAAAATATAAGAGAAGGAGGACACGGTATTAGAAAAAAATGTAAAATGTATAACATCCCGAGATCTGATGATTTGATTCTAAACTTTTGTAATTGTTGTTTAAAGTGATATTTTTAATTTTGTACTTGTGTAGGAAAATGTATTATACTTGCTAAGATTCATTTAAGCTTAAGCTTGAATATTAAAGTGTACCTTTGATCTCATGAAAAAATGTGTTTTAATAATTTATTAAATGTATGAATAATAAAGCATGAATAATAATTATTTTTTAAACATTAACACGTTCATATTTTTTATTTTTAATTAATCAAATTTAGTTTTCCCTAGCAAATCGAGAGGTCGCCAACTAGATAAGGGGGCAGTCGTCAACTAGCAAAAGTGGTCGCCAACTAGCATTTCACATAGTTTTTAAAATTTATTCAATTTAAAATGTTTTCACAACTGTAATTCTTATTTTTTTACTTTTAAATATAACTTGACAATATCTAGGACCCTGTCATATAACTTTAATACATGTGCTATGGGTGCAACATACTTAAATATTGACGTAAAGTTGAATATCCCGCTAATCGGTCGCCAACCGGCGAAATCACCCTATGCTTAAATCTTTAAAACTACGCAACGGATTTTGATGCGGTTTTTTTTAATAGATAGAGTGATTGAAAAGGAAGGTTTATATGTATAATAACATCAATAATTTATTAACAGTGGATGACATAGGCTATATATTTTATACCCGTGCGAAGCTGGAGCGGGCCGCTAGTAATTATTATAAATGCGAAAGTTTGGATGTATGGATGGATGGATGGATATTTGCTACTCAATCACAATTTGGCTGAAATTTAGCACTCTTTTTTGTTTTTTGTTTGTTATGAGATTCATAGTCTGAAATAATACATAGGCTACTTTTTATCCCGAAAAATTACAGTGTTCCCGCTGGATTTTAAATACTAAATCCACGCGGCGGAAGTCACGGGCATGAACTAGTATTATTATTTGTGTTAGATATATAGATACATATAAGATAAGATTAGAAAATCGCTCTTTTGTTTTTCGTGATGGCCCAAGGCACCGCTTGTTTTATGGCTCGCTGTAAATTCGGTAAATCGCTATTCCGCCCGCGTCCCAAGCCGTGTAATGTTATTCCACTGTACGGGGTGTGAGTCTTTTGTGCTTTTAACTAAATTAACGTTTCGACCCCCCTCCCCTCTTTACCCCTCTACCCTCGTGATAATATCTGTCTGTGTGTCATTAGTTCGGAACAAAGCTTTATGAATTGTTATTAAAAACTTTTTGTTTTTGCTTCGTAAGAACTGTTTTAAACTAGCGTTTTTTTTTTGCGCGTGTAAACTCGTATCGGCTTACGCACTTACGCTTGTATGCGAATCAGACCCACATTTGACTGGTTATTAGGCATTATCTACTATATAAAAATAAGTCGGGTTTTCCTTCCTGACGCTATAACTCCAGAACGCACGAACCGATTTCCACGGTTTTGCATTCGTTGGAAAGGTCTCAGGCTCCGTGAGGTTTATAGCAAAGAAAATTCAGGAAAAATTTCAACAATTTAAGAACGCGGACGAAGTCGCGGGCGTCCGCTAGCTTGTTTTTGTATAGTGGCAAATCTAGCAATTCCTGAATCATATTGTGGATGTAATTCGCTTCAGCAATACATAAGCATGTAATGTGAATATTAATTATAAATTGTACATAACATGATATTGTTATTACAATATATTATTTAAAAAAAAAAGAGCAAACACCGAGTTTCTTACTGGTTCTTCTCAGTTGAAACAGCATTCTAAACTAGTGGCAGATTCATGTGACGATTCGAAACTACTTTGTAAAAGTTTATTTGAATAAAAAATTATTCTATTCCATTATTTGAGCGTACGCTCAACTATATCTGTACCCTAAACAGGATTATAAACAGTAGGGAAGAATTATTATTAGCATTGTAACGTAACGTAACTGGCAGAACTTTACGAGATTTCATTTTCTCCGGCCCAAAAAAAGTATTCTAAAACAATTTAGCACACAATATTTTGCGGTAAGAGTTTTTATCTCAAGAATTTGAATTAGCAAAAGTGCTCATCGCGCTTTCACGAAACTTCCGATGAAGCCTTCACAACGTTACCAACTTTGTAACTTTTATTAATTAATTATATTTTGCACACAAAAGTTCTTGAGCCTCGTGAGTAGATAAAGGGATTATTTTGTTCGAGTGTGTCCTCGTACTTGTATTATCTATAAAAATTTGATCGGTTCCTGCGTTAAACAGTAACTCCCTTCGACGGTGTTCCTACTCAATATAGGGCTATTTAAGGGGGGGGACCAACAAATTCCTGAAAAGCCGGCAACGCATTGGTGGTGCTCCTGGCTACAAGTGTTCATGGGCGGCGGTAATCACTTAACATCACATGACCAGCCTGCTCGTTTGCTCGTTATCCTATTAATATTATAAATGTGAAAGTTTGGATGGATGGATGTTTTGTTACTCCATCACTCAACCACGCAAGGACTGAACCGATTTTGCTGAAATTTGGCACAGAGATAGGTTATAGTCTGGAATAACAAATTGGCTTATTATCCCGGAAAATTAAAGAGTTTCCACGGGAATCTATTAAGATTACCACGCAGACGAAGTCGCGGGCATCATCTAGTTCAAATATTAAAAAAAATTACGAACACCTATTTCTATAGCTGAAAGGTAAACTAGACTCCGTGACAGATGCAGTTAAGTTCGTAGCTCACTTACACGACATTGCTCCCTGGTCTCGCTTACCGCGCATTTCAAGCAAGAGAAAGACTTCATCGTTGAACTCCAGGACCTAACGTTTCAACCCTGATGCTGCACTAAACCGCAGTGATTTAGGAACTAAATTGTGAATAGAAGACGCGGACGAAGTCGCGGGTGTCCGCTAGTCTATAATACATCAGATATCTAAATATATAAAAGGCAAAGGTGACTGATTGACTGACTGATTGACTGACTGAGTGACTGACTGATCTATCAACGCACAGCCCTAACCAATGGACGGATCGGGCTGAAATTTGGCATCCAGACAGCTATTATGACGTAGGCATCCGCTAAGAAAGGATTTTTGAAAATTCAACCCCTGAGCGGATAAAATAGGGGTTTAAAAAATTGAATTTAACGTGAGCGAAGCCGCGAGCAAAAGCTAGTTTATAATATAGAAAACTTAAAACAGACTAAAAAAGAGACAGCGTTAATTCAAGTACGCCACAGCGGTGCGCGGTGGGGTGAGCAAATGAGCAGAAATCAGAGCTCCACCCAGGGGAGCGCTCGTCTGGCCGCGCTCTTGATGGATGTGATGATTACCTTCATTTCTTTTTGCCACGGACTCGAGAACCTTCGGAAATCCAAGATCGATTGGTGAATACTGATGCTCGCTCGCTTTTTGCGAGTACGCGATGTAATTATAAACACCACAGGTTTGAGAACATCGAAACAATCATAAGATGCACTAAAATAGAGTATTACCCCTCTACTTGTAGGTTATCAGAAACTTTTTTTTATTGTTTGACGAGATATTTCCTGACTGCGGTCTCACCTAATGGTTTCTACACGCTACGCTAAATCGGTTGGACGGATGGACCAGAAACTACTATTAAGAATCATATTTTCAAAGAAAAATAAAGCGTCAAATTGTAACGTACATAAAATTTAAATCAATTTGTTTCAAAAACACTTTGATGCAGACTTGAAAAGTAGAAAAGAAGAGCGTACATGAAACGGTACCCGTCATCAAAAGGATATATTATTATATCGAAACGCGTATTTCGCTACGATAATATCATAATTAGGAATGTAGGATAAGATCATTATATTTTCTATCCTGTCATCATATCCACCTTGCATCATGGTTGCCTGGAAGAGATCGCTCCTTAGCGATAAGGCCGCCATTTGTGCCATCATTTATTTTAAGTTAATTTATGTTACTGTATATGTATATGTTTCTGTATTTATGTGGTGTACAATAAAGTGTATTCATTTAGCATTATATAGGCGGTTTCCATAGTTGCTTTGCTGATGGCCAACCTGCGAGAGAGGATAGCAAGCAAAGAAGAAATCTTAGGGCTTCTTCTTTCTCTTCTTAAGTTAAGAGATCTTAAAACAATTCCTGTGATCTGGAATCCAAAACAAACCATATACAGATAAACAAGAACATAACAGAAAACAATGTGTAAGACGGAAAAATAAGGACGTAGGCTGCCTCCACACACACATTATAAGTTACCGGAATTATTTTCCTCTAAACAACCTACTTTATTTGTTTGGGCCACAACAAACAAAACCAACTTTCCGTACCTCAAATTGCATCTACGAGTTGATTTGTTTAATCAAAAGGGAGTTAAACGTACAAATGGCGCTCCTTGCTCTTTGCTCCCAACAAACAATCGGACTAATTTACTAATGCAGGTGTACTGTTCCGATGGGCAACTTCTTGAGTGGCTACTTCGTTCGCTTCATCGCTTTAATCTGGAATTATCAAGTTTTGATGCAATTTTCTCACTTCTTATAAAATTGCAGATAGCTGTTTAATTTTAGCCAACTGGGAATTAAAATCATCTTAAAATTGACAAATCATTTCGATTGTTATGCTGCCTTTCCAAAGATGTTCAAGCATGAGTCGCAAAGGGAATTGTGCCAAATGCATACGCATCCTTTAACAGCTCTGTTGTAAAAACAACCTTTAGGCTGAGATCTACCTATAGAGCGTGCTCTGACTTAACTCAGACTTAAGATAGAATTAAAACGAAATAGAAATATGCTGTAACATAAATCTGTCTCTTTTTAACTCTGTCTTGAGTCTGAGCGGAGTAAGAGTTCGGTCTATAAATTTCAGCCTTAGACTTCATCGACGTCGTTGTGATCGTCTCTTCTGGAAATAGGTCTCTGGTATAGATTGCCACAGAGCACAATCTAAAGTTGTTTGTTTCCAACCAGCGCTGCATTTAGTATTACCAGCTATGTAGTCATCAACGTTTACCAGTCCTCTGCGCTAATTACCCAGCACATTCAGCTTTGCAATTAACGATTTATATCAATCAGTTTCGCTTTCCTATGGATCTCCTCACTTCAAGGATATCCCGAGTATACCTCTTTACATCTATTGCTGAGCTAAAAGTTAATGGTAGTTGGATACTCAATACTGCTAAAACTTTCCTCTAATACCTAATTCTAGACTAAGTGTTATGAAAAAATTTACTCCGGCAGATCTTCTATTGAGAACAAGAAGAATACCCGCCATTTAAAACATCCGTCTTTGACTTCCATCAGATATGGGCGCCCCAGGTTCGGCTACTAATTTGCATGTAATTTCTATTTATACGGTCGTTTTGTGTAAACGTTTTCCGTCAAAAAGGCAATTTGAACCCGTGGAAAGTCTTTTAGTATTTTGTTAGCGAAATTTTCGCCGTAAATTTAGTTTCATAAATATAGTGTAACAGGTACTAAACTCGTTCTATTTATAGCCCTCCTTTTAGTTTCGCCGAGTCACGCAACCACTTTTTGTCGTGCGAGGTCACCTCATATAATAGTGTGATTGCATAATCACAAAGTCGCCCCGTGACCCATTAGTACACGCTTTAATAGAAATTGTAATTCGAACATCGAACACCAAAACAGAGCTTTGAGTTTTATTTTTCAACCGACGAAAAGAAAAGGAGGGTCTCAATTCGTCGCGTATATTTTTTTATATGTCCACGACCACGCATTATTTTTCACAGAGTCATCCGATTTTGATGATTCTTTTTTTAATGGATAAGGATTCTACCTCGAACTTGGTCTCATTTAAATTTGAAAAAGAAATTCCACCTCTAAGGGTAGTCGCACACGGTTTTCCCGATTCTATCACATACAACCTTTGTTTTGGGCTATCCAATTTCGGTGAATTTTCAGTTATTGATTAGGGTTTACCTCAAAGTTGGTCCCACTTACATTTTTAAAATAAATTCTACATCTGTTACACACGGTTTACCTGTTGACCGATTTTACCACGTAAAACTTTGTACCTACTGGGTTATCCGTTTTCTCAATGATAAGCTCCTAAACTAAAGTAACTAATTTTGAGTCGGTGACAAACTTTTTTAAAAGCAATCTGGCAGCCATGCTTAAAAATACAGCTCGTAGTTAAACAATCTGCTATGCTTCAAAAAAAATAAAGCTCGTAGTTATGCACTTTCGCATTTATAATGTGAGTAGGGATTAGCAGCTGTCAATAATGAGCAGCTACTGTTTCTTCTTCTTCTTCTTCTTCAACCGACAGACGTCCAGTGCTGAACATACGTCTCTTGCATGGACTTCTACAGCTAATCATGCGTCATGCTCGTGAACGGGTGCCACCAACGGGAATGGGTCTGCTTTCCGTCTGCTCGTCTTAACATGCATTGGATTGTATTTATTTGTATTTGTAATTTGTATTGTATTTAGTTGTATTTGTATTGTATTGACTTAGGAAACTTCATCGTGGAAGCACTGCATACATAGCATAGTTTCATTAACGATTGTAAAAATTTTATTTTTTTGAAAAGAGTAACCGCCGAGTTTCTTGCTGGCTCTTCTCGGCAGGAAAGGCATTCCGAACCAGTGGTAGATTCATTGACAATTTAAAAGCTTATTCAAATAAAAAATATTTCTATTTCTATTTCTATTTCTAATCCAGCGGCTCCCTATGACTCGTTTGATGTCGTCGGTCCACCTAGTGGGGGATCTGCCAATACTGCGCTTCCCGGTGCGGTGTTGCCACTCCAGAGCCTTGGGACCCCATCGACCATCAGCTCTTCGAACTATATGCCCAACCCATTTCCACTTCAGTTTCGCAACTCGCTGAGCTATGTCGGTGATTTTGGTGCTGCTGTTTATAATGAAGAAATGCGAAGAGAAAATGTATGACATTATTTATCAACTTCTGGGTTTTTCAGTCACGCAAGTTTTAGTTCATTCGCTGCGAGGTCGCCTATTGTAATTGCCTAATTACAGACTTTCCCCTATGACCCATAAAACATAATTTTTCTGGAAAACATAATATTCATAAAAAAGTATTTTGCATAATTTTATGTGCATGTTTAATAGTTTTAACAGGCAGTAGAACTTAATTTGATTACCTATTGTAACCAAAACATAAAATTTTATTTTAAAGTATTTCCTACTTATGTATATTAAAAATGCAAATGTGCGAGAATGGATGGATAGTTTGTTACTCTTTCACGCAAAAACTACTGGACCGATTTTGATGAAACTTCACAATGCAATAGCTTATACATCAATATAGCACATAGGCTAAATTTTATCCCGGAAAATTAAAGATTTTGCTTGGAAATCAAAAAGAAACCTTAATCCATGGGGATGAATTCGCGGCTATCATCTAGTTGAAAAATACCCTATTTTTTATCTAGATGCTACCCTCGAATTCGTCGTTTCTTTTTAACGGAAAATGGATAGTTTCACAAACAGGCAGAAAAATCTAATACTAAAAATGAAACCGAAATATATAGCGCACCTTTAGAATTCAAGTGACCTAACTCTTTTATGTATCTTCTGTTTAAACACGTTTAAAATAATATTAAAAAAGATCACTATATAAATCTGCAAAAAATCAACTTTTTACAATAAAATACGGCAGAGGTACATTTAAAACTCAACACTATACTTTTTTGAAGTCTTTTTTGCTCATTTCCCACAAATTGCAATTTCACTAGCTAGCTCACTAGCTAGCTAGTGAAATAGCTAGTGAATGAGCTAGGTCACTTTAATTCTAAAAGTGCGATAATATGGCTGAAAATGTTCTGTATATATCCATTTCAGGCAGAATGTTCTACATCAGGCACTTTTACGATGACTAGGGGGCTGATGAGAGGGTAGTTCGCGACACCCTATGTCTGGATTTATTATTCCACGCCTTTTCCACGATAAGTAATCTGCGGCTTTCACTTTTTTCAAATATTTCGCTTGCACTATTATCGTTATAGTACGGTCGCCGAACAGAAAGAATTTCGTACAATGACCTCTTTGCCTACTGACAGTGGTCACAAACATTTTTCTATTAAGTGCGGTTTATATAAAATATTTGAAGGAGAAAAAAAATTAGTAGCTTATTAAATAAATTATTTATTTTTAAACAGTTATTATAATCGAGTTATATTAACTTATTACATAGAAATAAAAAAATGAAAATTCAAAAATCAAAGTCCGATTTCTCTGTATCGGAGTAACTACTTTCCGACGACGTCTCGCCTGTCACAGTTATAACGAAATAATGTACAGTTTTGTCTACATTATGATCTAGACACCCTAAATTCAATTCACAAGCAAACAAAAACAAACCTTAGGTTTGCAAGTAAAAGGTTTACAATCCCCGAGGACGGCGGTCATTGCATTTGTGCGAGCGTGATGCATTATTTTAAAGCGGGAGTGACAGAGACAGGTAGTAACAGGTTAATGTACGAAATTCTTTCTGTTCGGCGACCGCACTATAGAACTGTATCAAATAACTAAGTATATAATATTTTCATATATACACCTATACCTAATATTTATTTCACATATACTTACAGAATTTCACATATATATAATTTCACATAAATATTTATTATTTTCATCTAATAAGATCTCTACAAAACTGTTTTACATTGACCATAGTATGTTCCTTGGGCCACAGATTCGTCTGGATCATAGACATACATTTTATGCTCTAGATGCAATTGACTCTCTGAAACCGCAGAACATAAAACTGTACTAAAGATTTAATTGTCCGGTTTTTTTTTGTTGAATACTAATTTCAATCGTACTTTAAAGTATATAAAGCTGAGTTGTTATCAAAAATGAGGCTGTTTTACTTCACTCTGCAAGTGTGCATTGCACCTAAGGACGCTATTGAACGAAAAATATTATAAATGTCAGCACACGTCTTTTACAATACAAATTCTTAGGGCTTTAATTAAAATCCTACCAAATACCAAGTGCCTGTATTGTTACCGCTGACATTCCCTTGATTTATGACACTGGAACGAGAAGGGTTGTTGAAATATAAATTGATGAAGGGATTTTTGTTGTACAGTCATACAAAAGTACTGGAAACATTAATCTGCTTACGAAGGCAATTTATTAGGTTTCGCGATGCTGTAAGCTTGTTATAGGCGATAAAGAGCTTTTCTTCGTTTTTATGATAAACTAGCTGATGCCCGCGACTTCGTTCGCGTGGTTTAATTCGTTGGATTCGCGTTAATTTCAGCGGGAACTCTACCTAAATGTAGCCTATGAACACATGGAATAACAATTCCAGACTATAATCTATCTCTGTGCTAAATTTCAGTCGTTGCGGCGTGATTGAGTAACAAATATCCATCCATCCACATTCAATCTTTCGCATTTATAATATTTGTAGGACTAACTGTTTTTTTTTTATTCGATGACAAGATAGTCCTTGACTCATCTCACCTGACGGTAAGTGACTGATGCAGTCTAAGATGGTAGCTGGCTAACTTGGACTAGGTATGGCAGTGTACTCATACCCCTAATGGGTTTCTACACGCCATCGTGCCGGAACGCTAAATCGCTTGGCGACACGTCTTAGACGGTAGGGTGTTAACTAGCCGCGGCCAAAGCCTCCCACCAGACCAGACCAGAGACGGTTTAGATATTATAAATTCCCAAATTGCCCCCGCCGGGAATCGAGCCCGAGACCTCCCAGTTATAAGAGAACAGTGTTCACCACTGCGCCAGGGAGATCGTCAGGGGTGTTTTCCGCGGCTTAGTTCATATTTTTGACTATCTTTTTAATAGCTTTTGCCCGCAACTTTGTCCTTGTGGAGTTAGGTTAAGATAAAAAGGTTAAGATAAAAGCTAGCCCACGTCACTCTCCTGCATGTGATGTAATGTAATCGAGACAAAATATTCTAACAGGTAACGACGTCGCATCTATCGCTAATTTTTACATGGTTGTGAATATATTGCATCGAATAAGTACCTGCCTACGTGAATAGAATTTTTCTACAAGTCAATCTACCGTTGTTTGTTATTCGTTTCAGTTTGTCGAGTAAACACAACGAGAATGGCACAATCGTTTTATTTCCGCGTGCTGCGACCAATTTTAAAATACAAAATTTTAACAAAACATTTTTCCGTATCAAAATAGATGAATAGTACGGATACCTACGGATGCGGAAGCTAACGTATCGGAAATTAATGTTGATATTTAAACAGACACAGGTAAACAATGCACTTAATAATGTTAACTTAACATTTTTGTTTTAAATTTGAAAAATAATATAAATTGTATACTTAATATGAATCCTTATCTTTACTAATATAATAATGCGAATATGTATTTCTTTGTTGGCTTGTCTTTCAATGACGCTGCAACAGAGCTACGTATCGACGTGGTTTTTTGCATGGATATAGTTGATGACCTGGAGAGTGACATAGGCTTTTTATCCCGGAAAATCAAAGATTTCCCGCGGGATTTTAAAAACTAAATCCACGCGGATGAAGTCGAGGCATCAGCTAGTAATATAATAATTTCTTGGGATAATTTTGCTTGTAAGTTGAGTTTTTTTTTTGCATTTAAAGTAGGTAATGTATGGAATCCCCATAGATCAACTAATGTGTTAAAATAATATTATCCCACTACCCACTCCTAAGTCTTAGCACAAGCTTAACACTTATTTGGAGAGGGAAGGAGAATATTACTCAAGTTAACGGTATAGTAAGTAATACCACTACTATGTTTATGAGTTCAATATGGCTAATATTCTTATTGAAAATAATATGCTTAACTTGGTAAATATTCTATGGTATAAGTCTTCTACATACAGATCAGGTTCTTATAATAAAGATTGTGTTAGATTTGAGGCCACCAGAGGGGCTACAGTTAATCTCGGGTTTTAAATTTTTTAATTCTATGGCTTGGTTTTAAATAAAATTCATTGAATGAAACACAAAAAAGATTTGTGTTTATTACCGAGCGAAAGGGTCATAAATCGACCGAATGAGTGATAAATGTTGTTTAGGAACAATTGCAATAAATCTCTACAGCATGTGAAGAGCAATTCTTCGGGCCGTGGCGTAAAACTTTTCCAATATTGACGCCGACGCCATGTAAAAACGATCGCAACGCTCGCAAGATGGCCGCCATTGTTGCCATGCGTAAAGGATTCTACAGATCCACCAACTTATCTGTCCAGTTGATGGGGTCGCTAGTGGAGAGTTTACTATTGTTATAGTACATTTATCTCACGAAGTTACGGGCGCTTTACTTGTGTTACGTCGTGTACATGCACATTGCGTAAGTGTGCGTGCCTGTCAGGAGCCTAGGTGGGAGGGGTTAGGTGCAAGCAAGCTCTCGCTCACACTTATACAGATACGACACCCACACAACCATGAGCCACACACCGTGGTGAATTGCAAGAACTATACGTCTTATCACTTATGTTTACTAGAAAATCAGTACCTACTATATTTTGATAACATTGTACAGTGCTCGTACTAGAAAGAACTGAAAGCAGCAAAGACCGTGAACACTTGGACAATGGACAACGGAATCGAGCAGAATGATATTTTAAAATAGCAGCCTTAGTTCCAATGTTGTCCACCTGCACAGATAAGTCGGTGGCACTGTACACACCAAACTAACCGACCCGCCGACAAGTTGAAAACATTATCGGCGGCACAATATCAGCCACTTCTCTTGGAAGTTAGCATCGTGTGTCTCGAACAATTCAGTCAATAAAATTTATTCTTCTTCTTCTTTATCGGCCGACAGACGTCCAGTGTCCACTGTTAAATAAAGGTCTCCTTTCCAAAGGAACCTTTGTTCATTTATTAGTCATATATTATTTATACCTGAATTTGGATTCTGTTAAGCCGAATTTACACTGTGAAATTATTGGCATGAAATTGATGTCATGAAACTAATTTCATGTCACTAATTTCGCAGTGTACATTCGGCTTTAGTGATATAGGTAGTAGCAACTTGTGATGAAAAACGCAAGTCGCGGACATGCCGCCGATTTTTTTTTTGGTTTTAAAATAATAATAATAATTTATTTAAAAGGTTCGATTATTATTTTTTTTTTTCAAATAAGACGGCAGCATAACAGGAATCGAATCAAAAAGTTTGTATTTTATCCAATAATACCGTGAAAATCTTTGCTAACAACAAAGAGTATCATGCAAAGATTTCAAAATATCTTGAACTTTCCAGAATTTAATTAATTGTATTACTAACAAAGATCGCTTTCCATTAGAGTCCCGTCACAGTTACGAAATGAACCAGTACCAACTTTTCTATTTGATTAGGATAAAACAGTACTATGAGTTGCTAGTATAATTTTATCTTTCCTTTTTTTAAAAAAAAAGACGTGTGGCACTCGGGGACTGCCGCGGTAAAGCTATTGCAAAGCATTTTTTATCAACGCCACATAGCGGCTCACCGTAGACGAGTCCCGTGTCAGGTTATTTTCGTTACGGAATTTCTGGATTCGGTTTCCACGCTGGCCCGCAATAGAAGCTATGCAATAGCTTAAAAAAATATCGGCCGTTCTGACGAAGCGTAAATCTTGTACTAGAAGTACACGTGTCTTACTCGTAGACAACAGTGATAAAGATGGGGCTATGAACTGTTGACATTTCGTATTTCAGCTAAACAACTTTAGCCAGAAGACTCAGTGTTTTTTATTCGATGACAAGACAGTCCTTGACTGCGATCTCACCTGATGGTAAGTGACGATGCAGTCTTAGATGTAGAACCGGTATGGTATTGTATGGTTGTATTCAACCCATTTTTTTTTTGTTTAATTTGGTATGATTCAGTTTCTGGTTATATCTTTTCCTGTATTATTAGGGGGTATTAAGAAAATCTAACAATTAGGAAACAATAAAGCTTATTTATTATTATTTATTACTAGATGATGGCCCCGACTTCGTCTGCGTGATCTAAGGTTTTTTGATTCCCGCGGATACCTTTTAATCTTCAGGGATAAACTGTGGCCTATGCATTAATCCAGGGTATAATCTATTTCCATTTCAAATTTCAGCGAAATCCATCCAGTAGTATTTGCGTGAAAGAGTAACAAACACACACACACATACACATACTTTCCCCTTTATAATATTAGTGTGATTCACGGCGTCACTAAACGCTATGCCTGAAATTCAGCGCTGTAGCCATAATACTGCAGCACTATGCTGAGGCTGCTGTTTTTTTTTTAATTTTTCTATGTAAAAAAACATATCTTAAGGACATAGATTAATGCTGAGATCTATAGAGTGTACTCTGGCTCGGCTCGGACTTGGGTTAGAGTTGAAACGAGCCACAGAAATATGCTCTGACTTAAATCTGTCTCCTTTTGGCTCTATCTTGGGTCTGGGCGGAGTGGGGGTGCAGTCTATAGATCTCACTTAGTATTACTCAAACTCTGTACCTAATTTTAATTTTTGTGTGAGCTGAATAAATGTTTATTTATTTAAGACAAGACACAAAGGGTATAAGTAAAAACATATAAAACTGCTATTAGTGGAAACGCATAACCGCCACGTGCCGAATGCCGCATTGATATTGTTCTAAACCGAACGTCGTAAAGTTTTCCAATATCGAAACAGTGTCGAGTGCACGCAAACAAATTGCATTGAAGGAAATGCACCGGTTAGCGATGAAATTCATATTCCTTTACTGCTGTTCGCCCCGACGATAGACCGAGGTAAATCCTTACTTAATATTATAAATGCGAAAGTGAATGAATGAATGAATAAATTGAATGAATGAATATACTTTTATTATAGGTACATATTATAAGAACAGACACAAAGAGCTTAATAAATAGCATACAATTTGGCGGCCTTATCGCTACATAGCGATCTCTTCCAGGCAACCAATGGTGTTAAAGGACATAAGGAAAGTGTGTCGGTTTTTAGGATTCCGTACCCGAAGGTTAATCAACGGGACCCTATTACTAAGCCTCCGCTGTCCGTCCGTCTGATTGTCTGTCAGCGGACTGTATCTCATGATCCGTAATATTAGAGAGTTCAAATGTTCAGAGAATGTGTATTTCTCTTGCCACTATATTTGAAAATTAGGGAGCTCGAAAATCGACGATTTTAAAAACCTAACTTTACGCAGACAAAGTCGCAGCAAAAAGCCATAATATTCCATAATATACCATAATATTCCTTAACCATAGTCGCCAAGGAAACCAAAAATTATTTGAAACACCTAGATGTGACTACATCATTCACTTCGCGAAACCTTTCGCAAGTGATACCTTCTGGTAAGAAAATATTATGGTTATACTGTATAATCTTCTTCAGTTATCATTAAAGACGAGATATATACTTAAAGCACCAGGGGGGTGGGGAAGAAAAGAAAATTCTAATAAGAAAACCTGCATCATTGCTTCCAAACATTCACGCGGTCATCTTCAAGAGCTACAGTATCCAGGATTTACGTTTCCTCAGTGATTACAAACCTTCTTTACACGAGGTATGTAGAGGTTAAAGGAAGCTAAAGAAATGGATAGATAACAAAACTCAAACCACTGGCCAAGCGATAAATCGCGTCGCTGAAATAGAGAAGTCGTCAAAACTTAATTTCTTTATGGAAGTTCAGGTATCACTTTTTATGATCAATAATTTTGTTATTGAGCCATCAAATCGAACTCGAGCAATAATAAACAAGATTTCTGGAAAGTGTTTGAGAGAATACGAATAAATCTGTCTACAACTTAATGTATAAAGGAGGAAGATTTATTAAGGAATATACGAGACATTAAAATATGAAGTCTTACCCAACTTTATTATGATAAAGTTTCTTATTTCCAGTATGTGCATTTTAAAACTACTAAAATAAACTCCACACTTCCTGCGTTCGTAAGTACCTAGTTCAAAAGCTGGTAAAATTGTTATAACAGCAATACTAACTACTATAATAATACTAGTGATAGATACTATTTTATTATTCATTACTCAAATTGAAAAATATACTTAAATAGAGTTACAAATTATTTATATTAGGTAAATAGAAGATCGGGATGGTCATTTAAACGAAATTGTACAAAACGAAACGGCAAACGCTTCTAAAACGTGGAAAGTACAATAAATTATATATAGCCACGTCTTTGTTTCACTCCCGAAGAGAATTAACGAAATGAATCGCTTTAGACGCTTTTTACCTTATTGTACCCAGGGGTGGTTTCAGGCTGCGGTAGTTTTGCGCTGATTACAAATGAAAACATCAGATCGAAGGGGGATTTTTGTTGCTTAGATAAAGTCACAATCACAATGCTACTCCGCCACGCTAATAATTTATTCTTTCAACGACAATACTGTGTCTCCCCTACTCTTTGTTTTGTTGATGTCCTGGTAATGGTGATCCCATAAGGATTTCTTGTTAGAATATTCAAATTTTCCACGGTCCATATTTATTTACCTATCTATATTTATTTTACACGTGACTAATTTGGCAAGAAACTTAGCAGATGCTTCTTTCAAAACCTAATTTTACATAATGTAAACGTAATCCACGCGGACGAAGTCGCAGGCATCATCTAGTCTCAAATATATTGCAACAAATTATAATTATTGTATGGGCACCTGAAAGAAATTATGTAAAACACTGCACATAATAAAACCCTGGTGTGGTATGCGTAGATGTTTCTTTTCTTGCAAAGCAGCAAAGAGCAGCAAAGTAAGCTTCTAGTTCCTATTGTTGATTTTATAACAGTGAAGTCAGATTACCCTAGATTTGCGGTTTTCAAATGAAAACATCAGATCAAAGGGGGTTCTCGTCATTGAGATAAAGTTTATTGTTAGACCACTGCGCTAATTTACCCTTTCAGCCACCATCTGTTTCTCCCTAATGCTTCTTGTTCGTCTGTAAAGATATTATCTACTTATTCTATGGATTATTTATTAATTTCAAGATTGTAAAGTACATATTTTTATGATTTATTTATTCTGTACATTTAACCTTACAAACTAAACTTAAATATAGAAAGAACGTGTACAAGGACATCTTATCGCTAAAAAATGAGAATAATTGATGACAAGAGATGCTTATTGTAGGTATAGAAAGGACAAGAGACTATAAACAAAAGTTATTAATAAACTTACAAAAATTTAAAAGAATGATATGATCATTCTATTTTCAGACACATTTACATTATATTATTTTAAAAAATGTTTACAAAAATATAACACAAATAATAAATAAAAAAATGAAATTGGTCCCACTAGCTGCGGGCTAAGGTAAAATTAGAAAGGTAAAAAACATTATAATTTGCCCATAATAGTTTGATTATTGTCTCAATACGTTTAGGAATATAAACATCTAGATCCAACCAAGAGTTTGTCTTTGCAGAGTCGCATTGTTTTCTAATAATTTATTCTTTCGTCGACAATACTGCCTCCCCTACAGCTTCGTTAAAGCTGTCTGCAGTTTATGCGTTCCTAATCCCTTAAGGCCTGTATATCTTGTTTAGAAAATTCTATCTTGCATTGCCTTATTATCATTTAGGTACATATATTCAAAGTTTTATTACGCTGAGGCGTTGATCCTACAGACTGCCAATATAGAACAGGTAGAACAGGTCCTTCGTCCCTTGGGCAAAAAATACCAGCAAATGACGTCACTGTTATCAGCTAACTACAAATAAATTACATTATAGACAGGTATGAAATTGCAACAATACGAACTCACAATGTAGGCAGCACGGCGTTAATTAACCAATTATTTAACATGTAAATCTCGTTTTAAAAACAGAGCGTGTGATGTTTCCATTTGAATTCGATCATGGGACCGCCAACCATATTTATTGATGAAACTGGTTGATTGGTAGACGTGCGATATCATATAATATGAGATTTAATTACATTGATACCAAATATATTATTTTAATTTTTCTTTTGTTTATACTATAAACGAGTACGCCTTATAAATAGACTAGACTATTAACTAGTTAAGGAGATTTTATGTGATTTCATCCCTAAAGGTAAATTTCATAAACTTTTTCAGGATTCAGTAGTAAAACAAGGAACCCTTACAGTCGGTCAGTCCTTCAGACGGTCCTTTAGTAAATCTCAGTATATTCAGAAAATATATATTTATAATAAGTAGGTAATTGAGATTTTTTTTATAAAATTGCAAAGTTAGCACGATTATAATGTCACCGCTACCAAAAGCGTGTAATATTTTGAAAAATATTTTTTTAGTCCTGTTTTTTAGTGACTACAATTCACCTCATAATTTAAAATGAAAGCTTAAAATAGTCCTTACAAATTCCATTCGTATATTTATTTTCATCACCAGAAATGTCACAAACTTTATTCAGAAAAAAAATAAGCGCGGCAAAAAAGAGGAAAATCACAAAGAATTCCCAAGGGCGACATGAAATTCATTTTAACTTGTACCATCAATCAGAGAACGTTGACTACAAATTGTTTGCAACAAAAAAAAAACATGAACGAGTGTCCGAATAATAGATGGCGCTGATTCGAAACCCAAGATGGCCGCGGGCTTTTGGCGGGAATCACTGAAGCGCATAATTGATAGAGGACACCGCCTTTGTATTGTGTCTTGGACGAGGCTTGCTTGTCCCAAATATTACATAATTTATAAATTGTTTCAGACTACAATATATATTCTGGCTCGTACCAATATATAAATTATTTATTAGTTGAAGTAAGTTCAGAAATTTATAGGGACCTCTACCTAAATAATAGAATCGTAGAACATCGAAACGCTTGCTATTATTTCGGAACACGATTTACCCTACTTTAAAATAACAAGCACTATCTCTTCTTGCACGGTTTAAAAATATTAATTAAAATGATTATATTAATTAAAACAGCTTTTGTCTTTTGATATAGGTTTCCAAAATCCTAGAGAAACTCATCGATCCACGGGATGGAAAGTAGATTTGATTACTCCTTGTAAAGTCCACTATATTTGACAGTGAAAGTCCCTTCAAAATGGGTTCAGCCGAGCTCCTCCCAATGTAGGTCTCCCGCCACGTTTTCATAGGATGGAATACAAAAGATTTTGAACCAAGTCATAGTCGCTTTACAGATCACTGCCTGGTTGCGCAATTCATAATTCGGTTTCAATATGACAAGCGACATTCTGTCCAGCAATACAATAATTATTATTATTATCTACCTAGGTTGAACTGCCTAATTATAATAGGCGTACCTAAGAGAATACACCACAGAATCACGTTGATCGACGCTGATCTATCGAAATCCACTTACTGGTTCTCCTCATAATGGGATTATTAGTTACTGTCTGTATGGGTAAATTGGCTCATCCCAGTTCGTTATCGGAACAAAAAAAACAGTTTGCGCATAAAATATGGATAGGGTCCGTGAGCCCCCGAATTTCTCCCTCTATATTCTTGCCAAATTACAGCCACTTCGATTCCTTTTATAGTACGCCCTCGGTAGTCAATGCATTATTCGTATGTGCCATGTGTATGAATGTAAGTACAGGGCAAGTTGTAAAGAAATTGAGCATACGGAGCTTCCTCGTGTTAAATCGCTCAAACAAATTTCTGAACTGCAGAAAGGTCGAAGTAATTTAAGGGAAAATTTAAAATCATTTTGATAACTACATCGATCGATGGATAACACTGCATAAAGCATTATTGTGACATACTGATAGACAGAAAATGCCCATTGGCCCATGACATACTTTCCCTATAGGCGCACCACAGAAGTATTAAAATCTAAATCCACGAGGATTTTACACACTGCAAAAATACTGCCGTCACAAGAAGAATGGTAAAAAATGTAAATATGTCGCGTAAAAAAGAATAAGTAATATTAAGTTAAAATTTTTACCAAACAAAATATGTTAAATGTCCGCAATAATAAAGTTTTAACAACTAATTCCTGTAGTACCGGAAGTATATAACCAAAAATAATGTGCAACTGTAAACCACAGTGCCTACATTACAAACTAGCACGAAACCATGATTGCACCAAATATACAAATAACAATAACTGTTAACACGATGATCTTTACAGCAATATACATTTTGTTGTGAACACTAACTGTGAGGCCACAGCTTCGTCGCTAGAGCGATATCCATATATCGCTATTTTCCGTTTATCTTTACCCCCAGGTAAAGATATGTGAAAATCAGCTGTAGGGTGTCTAAACACGATGACTCATCGCAATCGTTTCTGATTGGCCGATACTCTCTCACTATTGGCTGAAATGAGCTGTTGCAGCATGAATACGTAAATTCAGCCAATCATCACAATAAATTGTTTTAGGGGTGTCAAGCATATGCTCGAAAACTTATAGATAAATAATATGGATATCAAAAATCTTCATGGTAGTTATGGTAGGGTGCAAGTTTTCAAGTTAAGATCATCGTAAATCTGTCATTTAATAAGACGTGAATGGAACAGCGACATTTTCCATCCGTTTTCCTTGAAATTTTAATAAGACCCAGATATGATATGAACTGATCGAAGAGTGAAGTGACAGATCATGTTTTACTGAATGTAATAAAAATCCTCATCTACAGTCTACACGCACGAAAAAACTTGCATCATTTTCACAGCTCCGTTCTCCTCCGCTTCAGAGGAAAGGGTATGTTTGTCACAAGTGACTGCTTTTTGCAACCCGCCGCTTCTACGACAGAGTCGTAACCCTGCGTCTTAAAAGCGGCATAAAATAATTCCCATCAAATATACAGCAGTTGCGCATTTGATATATAAAATGAAATGCATCGTCCGGATGGTCCATCTGGGACCGCAGAGCTTCCAACAACTTTGCACAAACTTTTCTGATTAAACCACTACCGCAAACATGCACCGAATAATTAACTGGGAATAATTTATTTTACATTTCATACACAAAGTGCTTATTTAACACGCATATTACATATGTTTTACATGTGAAATACATATAAAATATATTTTATTTTTATGTAAAAATAGAAAACAATAAAAATAAACGGTACTTAAAGAAAAACATCGTGAGGAAACCTGAGGATTCTTCGAAATGTTCTCACAGGTGTGTGCAGTCTGCCAATCCGCACTTGTCGTAACTCATAAACTGTGTTAGTAATGCGTAATCATAAAACAAAAAAAAAGACGTGTAGCACTCGGGGACTGCCGCGGTAAAGCTATTGCATATCATTTTTTATCAACGCCATCTCGCGGCTCACCGCTAGATGGCGTTGATAATAAATGCGCCATCTAGCGGCTCACCTTAGAGGAGTCCCGTGTCAGGTTATTTTCGTTACGGAATTTCTGGATTCGGTCTCCACGCTGGCCCGCGATAGAAGCTATGCAATAGCTTAATAAAATCTCAGCTAGGTATATAATATGAGTAAAAAATCAATAATTTTTTCTTGAAAGTGAGTATTCAAACAAGTAAATAAATCTTGAACTCCATCATAACATTCATAATAAATAAAATTAAAGAACCGTGTTGAAACTTAAAATTTATTCAATGACTTAAAAACAACATCTCATTAAATAAACCAAACTTATAAAACTTCGTAAAAGTCATCAATTTTCATAAGAACATTTGCGTAGCATTAGATCCTAGTGCTTGAAATAATATTACTAATAAATTGTTACAAGAAAGTTACATTTATAAATTGACTTCATAGTACACAAATCAATGAAATCATCAAACAGCGATTCCAACTTTGGGAATCAAGATTAAGCTCCAGTATCAATTCAAAATTCAGTCAAGTTACTCGTGGTCTGCTGAATTTCAAAAACATTATAATGTAGGTGTAACGCACCGGGCATCCGTCGTAATAATTGCCAAAGTTCTCGTAATTTCCTTATGAAATTTTGTCCCCAAATATCTTAATTAAGAGAAGTTTCCTTCGAAAGCTCCCAAGCGCGACCCATACAAATGAACTACGTTCCTGTGAGAACTCTTTTTCTGGATAAAAAGCATCTTTTATCCATCTCGATGCAAGCTTTCTCTATGTCAAGTAAAAGTAAAATAATAATAATTAAAGTAGAGTTTACACGAAGCCAGTAATGCTGGCGCCAGTCTGCAGACAAGCCAGCGTTGGCCTGGCCCTTGTTGTTTAGACGCGGCCAATCATTCACGGATTTTTTCTTCTGGTGTGCACACGTTTGGAAAAAATAATGAATACGCGGCAAAGGCTGTTGAAAAAGAAATGTTTAAGGAATATCTCTGCACTATTAAGAGAAGAGTTGATTGATATATTACAAAAAAAGGGAGCGAAACGACTTTGGATAAGAAAATGGTTAAGCGATAGACCTGTAACTGGAGCTTCTGCCTTGTTGCTGAAACAACTAAGATTAGAAGATCCTTCTCAGTACAGGTTGGCGTTGCGGGTTACTGCTGAAAACTTTGATGAGTTGTTTTCGCTTATACAGAGCTCGATTCAGCGCCAAGACACTCTGATGAGAGATGCATTACCAGCAAAAATAAAATTAGAAGTAACGTTATCGTTCTTAGCATCTGGAAATTCCAAATAAAACAACAAAGAACACACACCGTACGGACGTTCGCCAGTGACTGGCGAGACTCGTCTACACGTGTCCGCAACGCTGGCGTGGGGGTCAAAGGGTATGCGGGCGGAGGTCACTGGCTAGAAAAATAGACGGTCGCTCTATTCTCGCCAGCGTTTGCAGCCAGCGCTGGCTTGGCTTGAAAAACTGTTTACACAAGGCCAATACCAAGCCAGCACTGGCTGCCAGTCTTATTAGCAGCCAGTGTTGGCTCCGTGTAAACTATGCTTCAAGTCAGAAAAATTCAGAGAAAAGTTAAAGTCAGGGACACGTTCTAGATCTTAAGTCTGTCTGTCGTTGGTTTCGGTTTGTCTTGAAAATAATATATAATTTCAAACATAGAGTTTGAAAAGTATGTTAAATCCGTGCTTGTGTAACATTAATCAACACTTTACTTCTGGAGCGTGTCTACAAAACTTTATTGAATTTGATTGGTTAATAATATTGTAATAACTTCGTTTGTAGGGGAGCACTTGAGTTAGCTCCTCCTTAGAGGTGAGAGACTTTCGTAATTACGTTACAACCCAGACATGCTCTCAAAATTTAATGATTTGTAACAACTCGCTGTAAACTTATCACTTTATGTGCTGAAATTTTACTTAGACAGGTATCAGGACAGGTTTTGTGCTAAAATAACCTTGTCGATCGAAATCAGAACTTTGGATTAGGATTGAGTGTCACTTGTCTCAATCTCTAATCAGAGTTCGAAACTCAAAATACATCAAATAGTTGATAGTGGTTAGTCAAAGCAACTATGTATTTGTATTTGCTTATAATATGTAATAGCAATAAGATCGTTGGAAACATAGAACTTTGAATAAAAACCTTAATATCCTAGATACTGGGGGAACCACTAATGTTTTTAAAAAAAATCTTTTTCATTTCTTAATTTCACTTTTAAAGATATTGCATTACCTTTTTACTGAACTGCTGATTTTTTTTTTCTTTACAGAAATGTCGTGTACAACCTCAGTCTTACCGACTTGACTGAGCAAAGAAGACTTGTCTGGTACTCAACAGAATCTGACATCGACATGTGCGTTGTCAAAGGAAAAGACGAGGTAAGTGAAAGACCATTTTATTAGCACACAATAATATTCTACTAGGGATGAGTTATATACTCACAAAACAAGCGAAAAAATTGTTCCGAACGACGAAGAGTATAATAGAGTACTTCATTGTTAAATGACATGACAAACGACATATATCCGCCATTATGCGCTTCATTTACCGCACGCTTGTAACATGTCCACCTCTTTTTACACATATACTATATCATAGTTAGCATACTGTACAGTACCTTAGCTGCTTCAACGTTTTGTTGCATAAAACAAAGGAAGCGACGTTTTCAATCTGATAAAACTTGGTCAACATAACTTAATTTAAAAAACATAAATTACTAATTTTTTAACGCGGCTCCACTCCCGCCATCTATTAAAAGTAATCCGAAGTAGTGACTCCTGTAGGTACAAACAAAGCTATCAATTTTGATTTTTTCGATTTTTCAGCTGTTCTTTTGGGGTTTCCCATTTTATTTTTATTTTTAAGCGAAACCTGTACTCGAACAAACAAAACAAAAAAAAATTAAATCGGTCAAGCCAAGCCGTACCATTTCAGCCATACTACCGAACAGCAATTTATTTCTATACAATACATAAGATAGAAGATGATCATCTAAATCTGTGCAATTACTCTACGAATTCTCTCTCGGATTCTATTTATGAAGGTTTTCAAATCATTTAATCTTCCGATCTTGTGCCCTACTAATCGGAAGCTTGGATTAAGATCTTGTTATGTGTTATTCAATCTGTGACTGCTATCTTTGGTGGAAAGTTTTCCAGGAATTTGCAAATTAGTATTTTAAAGTATCCCTTTTCTCGTATTTTTACCGCCATCTTGAAAAATAATATGACAGTTAAATTCCGAAATCTATAAAAATACCAATTGCCAAAACTCCCAGAAAATTCTCCAGGTAAAACTACCAGGACTGAACTATAAATAATAATATATAGAATAGTAAAACTATCTAGAGAGATTGGAACCCTTGACTTACAACCATTCTGATTTAATAGTGCTCGACTTACACTCATGTTATTACACCAAACCCAAACTCATTATACCTACCTCCCCAATAAGAGATGCTCTATTAGGTGACCCAAATTCTACACCTCGAGATGAACGTAATCGAGCCAGATATTTTAATACAATAGAACAATAACTTTACTCAAACAATACCGATGTTACCTTGCGGCAAATAATTGAATTCGGGCCGGGTCCAATATACATAGTAGGTATACATATATACGACCGGCACTTGCATATGAAACGAGACCGCGTTGGGAACATCTACCGAATGCCGGCAAATTAAAATACCAATCGAGCGGAAATTCGTTTCTATCTACAAATACCTTTGAATTGCTTTGCTTTTGTTGTAGTTAGCCTTTATAAGGCTATTTTTCGACTCCTCTACTCGATTATTTACATTGCTAACCTAAACTTCACACTATTGCGCTATACCGACCTCATTAAACGTATTCTTGAAACCGCTGTGCTTTGGTCACTAGTAGGTTTAATCAATAAACGACTGTGTGGTATAGTGTAGGTAGATATAAAACTTTTAGTATGTAGGTAATCTGTAGCTGTTTTGATATAAGTCAGTTGGGAATAAATTCGTTGCTCGGACTGTGCGTATTATTTGCCTATTTTACAGTGGCGCAGTCGAAATTAATTATTTTTGTAGTTCTAGTTATTGTGTAAGATGTCAGTTGGAAAATTACGCGAGTTTAATCTTAGTTCGGAAACTTGGAGCACTTATATCGATCGGGTGGAACAATATTTCATCGCAAACGATGTGAAGGTTAATCTTCGAGTGCCAACGTTGCTCGCGTGTGTCGGTGACGCGACGTATGACCTGATGGTAGACTTATGCTCTCCAAAGAAGCCCGGCCAAATGGAATTCAACGAACTGGTTCACCTGGTAAAGAAACACGTACAGCCAACACCGTCGATTCTCGCCGAGAGATATAAATTTCGGAAACGAACACAGGCTCAGAGCGAAACGGTGGCTCAGTTCGCGGCAGCTTTGAAACATCTAGCCAGGGAGTGTGAGTTCAAAGAAAACCTCGAAGAGAACTTGAGAGATCAGTTCGTTTGCGGTCTGCGAAGCGAGTCTACGCGACAAAGGTTGTTTTGTGATGACAACGTGACATTCTCATCGGCTTTTAGGAAGGCCGTGGCATTGGAGGCGGCGGCGAACGACGCCGCGGCGGTCGAGCAACGGACGACGGAGGGCGCGGTGCACGCGGTGCACGCGCAGGGCAGCCGAGCCGCAGCCGCCGGCGAGCGCGCGGGGCCGCGGCGGCGAAACGAAGGTTCTGGAAGTAGGGCCAGTTCTTCGGGCGGTTTTAATAATAATAATCGACGGGGGTCCACACCGTGCACTTGTTGGGCGAGCGAAGATCATAATCGGCTGGAGTGCCGATACCAGGACTATACTTGCAGGGTCTGTTTAAGACCTGGACACATCCAGCGCACCTGCCCTAGGGTAGGAAGGAGAGCGGAGGGTCAAGTCCTCCGGCTAGATACGGCGCGACAAGTGGATGAGCTTCAACGAAGCGATGACAGCGACGGCGAGCGTGAGGGCTTGGCTGTGGATTATGATGACGAGGGAGTCGGAGGGGCCAGCGGATTGTATATGGTGCAGCTGACGGGGGGCGACCCGATCGTCGCCGAAGTGATGGTTGCAAACAGACGGTTAGACATGCATATAGATACGGGCTCGGCCATCTCATGTATTAGTGACGAAATGTATGCAGAGTTATTTCCGGAGTATGAACTACAAGCGAACGATATTCAACTGAAAAGTTATGATGGAGGTGATATTAAGTGTATCGGTTATATCACGGTGCCTGTAAAGTATGGTTCGATCAGTGAAAATCTTAAATTATTTATAATTGTAAAAGGTGCGGTACCGTTGCTAGGCCGAGAGTGGTTTAAAAAATTGTGTATGAGTGTTACGGTTTCTGAAACAGTTTTCTCGAATGATAAGGGTAAAATATGTAACAAGTTCGATATAAATCTATTCTCAAGTAAGTACCCGGAAGGGTTCAATGGCAAGCTGGGCCGGCTGCGCAGGCAGCGCGCCGCGCTGCGCGTGCGCGCTGGCCCGCTGCCGGTGTACCGGCGCGCGCGGCCGCTGCCGCTGGCACTGCGGCAGACGTCGACGCGGAACTACAACGCATGGACGCTGCAGGTATCGTTGAATCCGTACCTTCCTCAGACTGGGCCTCGTGTTTGATAGTCGTTTTAAAGACAAACGGCTCGTTAAGGATTTGTGGAAATTATAAAATGTTAGAAATAGATAAATATCCGCTACCTATATTCGAGGTTTTACTTAATAGCTTAATTCGATGGGCTACTTTATTGTCTGGTTTTAAATTTAAAGAGTCGGAGCGAGAAATGTTAGATTACTGGCGGCGACGTCGTGATAAGCTGTATGTCGAGAACAGATGTCGGATGTGGGTTTGTAGGGTGGTGGTGCCCTGCGCGATCCGGCCCGCGGTACTGGCCGAGCGGCACGGCTCGCACCTAGAAATAGTGAAGTGTAAGAGGCTCGCTCGAATCTTTGTGTTCTGGCCGGGCCAGGATGACGAGCTGGAGAGAATGTGTGCCGCGTGTCGAAAGTGCGCGAATGAAGCCGATTTGCCACCGAAAGTTCCAGGGTTACCGCGGTTATTAAGAGTAGGAGGGGAAGAAATATGTATGAGGTCGAGTCTGAGGATGGCTTGCAAGGGACGCGGCATGCAGGTCAATTGCATTTTAGTTCAGCGGGGGCTGGTCGAGACTCGACTATCTGACCAGGCGGAAGCGGTTCGGTACTCGTATGTAAACGGGACCAAAAGCGACCAGCGCGGTATGGTTATTATGTGTAAAAATGTTCACTTTGTTTGTTTGTTTTCTTTTATTATGTTAGGTTAATTTAAGTATACATAGATGTAAGCTAATATTAAGTAACAGTTACTAATGTTAAGGGGGAGATAATGTGGTATAGTGTAGGTAGATATAAAACTTTTAGTATGTAGGTAATCTGTAGCTGTTTTGATATAAGTCAGTTGGGAATAAATTCGTTGCTCGGACTGTGCGTATTATTTGCCTATTTTACAGACTGAAATCATGTGTTAAACTATAATTTAACACACAAATACTATGCACCAGTCAATACCTTATGTGACTTGATGATTGGTGTAGGTAATTGGTTGAATAAAATCGCTAAACTATGTAGGAATTTTAGTAAAAAATGTATAATGCTATCTTTTATTTAATTGTGAAAAGAAAAGCATGTACCTGCTACTCTTCCTTTCACAATTTTGGAAGCGCCGCGACAACCTAATCTAAATAACCTAATCTAGGTATAACCTACTGATATGTGGCACAATTTATAAAATAAACGTTTATGTCTTTCTAAAATACACAAGCGCGGACTACGAGCTAATTTAACTAGCCTATATCTTTATTAATTTTCATACTTAATTTAATTTTCAACAAAAAAATACACAGGTCGTTTGTACAAAAAGATTTGAGACATATTTCGGCTTTTCTATTAACAAAAATTAACGTCGTATAAAATTGAAGTTAAGTTAATCCCAGTCTGAAATTTAACAAGATATACCTCTTCGACCTTGGCAAGACGTCTCACTTCGAATGCTTCATTTAGAACAATTTATTCAGTCTTATTTAGAAAATGTATTTTCTCAGTGTCTAGATAAACCTAGGGATTTTATTTTGCTTTCTCCAGCCGACGTCTCACGTTCATCTGCAAGCAGATTGGGTCGGTCGGGTCTCGTTCGGAAATTCATGCCTCAATTGCAACCAGTTGACAATAGCCAGACGTGCTGCGACTAGTAGGGCTTGGTTTGCATGTGAACGACTAGCTGATGCGCGCGACTTCGTTCGTTTTTAAAATCCAGCGGGAACTCTTTGATTTTCCGGTATAAACTTCTATTTATCCCGTAAAAACAAAAAGTTATGCCTATGTCGCTCTCCAGGTCCTCAACTATATTCATGCAAAAAATCACGTCAATCCGTTGCTCCGCTGATGTGTGATTGAAAGACAAACCAGCAAGCGAAGCACTTTCGCATTTATAATATTAGTAAGGGTAGGTACATTACATACTCGTATCACCCGATTACGTATGTAACCTGATGTAATCCCTCTTAAAGATACAGTAGCTACTCATATCCGTGGTGTACTCGGTCCATAAATCCTTCGCAACGTGTAGGCATTAGCAGTGTAATGGGAATTGCGGGTTGCGTTTAATGGCGTCCGACGCTTGCGTTACACACAGCTGACACTCGAGTGTGAAACCCGATACACGACCTATATTGCCGTTTGCTTGAAATACCCTCAGGCGCCTCGCGCACTACGTGGCCATGACCGCACCCAGTGGCCGCAGCGTCCAACCCTAAAGCCGTCCAAGCGCGTCGCTTCGTTGGCCATAACCTTCAGCTCGCCGCACAATGTACAGTGACGTTCCCAAACTTTGCATACTTCAGGCATCCCGCATCTAACGCGCTACGCAGCTATGACCGCAGTCAGTGACCGCAGCGTCTTGGTAAATCGTAATACAATACGCAGCACCCACGTGCCCAGATGACCGCCAGGTTGCATAAAGTGCCCTGACTACGAATTGCGATCAAACTTCATGTACTTAGAAGGACCTCGTACACTACGCGGCCACGACCAACCCAGTTGCCACAGCGTTCATGTAATACGCATAACGCAATTGACCGCAATGGTCAACTGACCGCACCACGTGCTATTCGTACGTACGTATATGCGTACAAACTTTGCGTGCCTTAGGGATCTCTCGCACTAAGTAGCCATGACCTAAGCCAGTGGCCCCAACGTCCAACATAAAGTATCGTAACCATACACGTATCGCGCAAATGGCCACGGCAACGAACTGCCACATAACGTGCCCTGACTTGAATCAAAACTTACGACCGTATGGTCAGTATCGTTACGTAAAGGTATATTTAAAAAAGTTTACTAGTCTGTACACAATGTCCAGAGCCTAGACTACACTACGTGGTCACAATGACAACCAGTCGTGGTCAGGTGTAGTGCGTAAGGTCCCTTAACATAGCTCCTCAAGAGTCTCTTAAAAGGCGCAAACACATGTGACTTGCGGCTGTTGCGCCTCCATTTAAAAAATGCTTGTAACGTCAGTAGCAACAGTTGACCGCATCAAGTGCATTGAAGAAACGCTGATGACCCTAGGAAATGTCAGCACTGACGTTAGCTCTTCTCGTGCATTTCTACAGCGCACCCGAAGCTCTTTAATACTATAAATCACAAAAGTGCACTTCTTGCGGCGCTTCCAGTTCTTGCGGTTCTGACGACCGTATGTGCTATCGAAGTGAAAACTAGCAGCTGATACTCGAGTGTGAAATCCAACACTCACTCTGCTTGCGTTTAAAATAAATATAAAATTATCTAGCAATCTTTTAACGCTTCCTTTCTATTTATGGACGGGAAAATATGAAAGAGAAAGGGACGGAGATTTTTGCCATCCCTTTTCCCTCCATACTGATTGACGGATTTACGCACAATAAACGAAAATTTGAAAAGTTACTCTAGACCCTCAGAGCATTCGTGCAACTCCTAGTATTCATTTCAAGGTACAGTAGTGTTTCCACTGACAATCATTGATAATATGTGTTTGGAGAGGGATCTTAACAGACCGCTCACGACTGTTCAATAGAATCAGTCGGCCATCTTGAGACCGATGCAGCAATGCTAATGTTATCGTAGCCACATGCTGGCGTTCGTCTACCGGTAGAATACGACGAAGGTGAATTTTATAGAACGCAGACCATGATTGCATCTCTGCTAATATTAAGTGCTATTGTTTGTCCTTCAATCGCGCCGCAAAAGTTTGACGTGATTTTTTGCAAGGATTATAGGTACTTAGTCGAGGATCTGATAGTGACATAGGCTACTTTTTATCCCGGAAAAATCTAGGGTTCCCTCGAAATTTTTAAATAACCTAATTCCACGCGGACAAAAGGACACACATAATAATAGGTACTTCTCGCCTATATTTGATACTAGGTTTGTCCTACAATCACGCAGCAGCAAAATGACGGCTCGACGTAATTTTTCTGTGTAAACATCAAATATAACAAACCTTTTCTGAAGATATTAAAATAACATCTCCTGCACTATACTCTGATTGATTTTGGTACTTCACAGAGTATTAAGAATCAGATCCGTCTTGCTTCTTTAAAAATACGACATGCTAATACAAGTGCATGAACTATTGATGCTCGATACATGTCGAATACGAGATCCAATCAGACTGCGCCTTACTGTGCTCGAATAGAATTACCGACGAACGTCTAGAGGTGTATGGGAATGCAAATGTAATCATATCCACATCGATTGCTTTTGATACTTGAAGGACCAAGACGTTTCCAACTTCTAGAAATCTAACATAACTTTGATTAGTTCATTGACTCACAGATGATTTAACATATCTCTAATGTAATTCTCTGGTGACAAAAGAAAAGATTAACATCTATTCCTTTTAAAGTATCTTGAGGTCATGCAAATTCATCTTTCTCTCCGATAAATCATGGTTTCTCAACCGATAGCTGTCCACGTGTAGATATAAGACTGAAATGTATAGACCGCACTCTTACTCAGCTCAGACTCAAGACAGAGTAAAAAGGAGACAGAGCATATTTGTGTCTCGTTTTCACCTCTATCTTAAGTCTGAGCTGAGTCAGAGCACGCTCTATAGATCTCAGCATAAGTGTCTTAAAATGATCGCCACAGAGCACGATTCCGCGCCGCTTGCATCCAGCGCGGTTACCAGTGACTCGAACATGTCGCTTGTAGTTGGTGGTCTACCAACGCTATGCTCGGTGCGGGGTTGCCATTCCACCACCTTAGGACGCAACACCCATCGGTTTTTTGAGCCAAACATACAAATTAACAATTACAGTCTTCTTTAATACAATTGTTTATGATTCTAATCTTGATTAAGTACGGATCTTTTATAGGAGTTCCTTCAATAAAAATAAAGAAAACACTTTAACATGCGCGTCTCAGCGTAGAACCGCCATTAAAAGCTCCCTACAAACCTTACTGCTTAGTGCCGCCATCTTGAGAAATAACGGCGAATAAAATACATTTATACGAACACCTACTAGATAAGAAAATATCGGCCTGCTTTTCGAAGAGTCCGTGATTCGATCACAGACGCACATCTACAAGTTAACGAGTAAGTTAAAAGAATATTAGCCAAGCTGAAGTTGACAAATATCATCCTATCCCCTCCAAATAAGCGGAAAGCTTTCAAATTCGAGCCTGCGACCTTTCAGTTTTGAACCTTTAACCGTTGGGCTATTGAGACTATAGCTGGTTAAAATGCATTGATGTGGCAAGAACGCCATAAATTCAGCCAGTGATTAGGTTCATAGACACCATGAACTGGTGAAATCCCATAAAAATTGGAATAGATAATGTTCCACATCCCATGTTAGCTATTCTTATTCTTATTCCATGACAAGATAGCTCTTGACTGCGAACTCACCTGATAGTAAGTGACGATGGATGTAGTCTAAGATGGTAGCGAACTAAGTTGGAAGGTAACGGTAACTAGATTGGAAGGAACTAAGATGGCAGTGTAAATTTAACCCATACCCCTAATCTGTTTCTACACCCCATGGAGCTATGAAATGAAATTTTGTCAAATACGAGTAATAACACCACATACAGCTTTGTTCTCTGCATATTAAATTATGGAAGGCCTTATGTAGATTATCATGTCAGGCTTGACACCTCTGAGGCAATAATCCTGACAATGAAGACATGTACAGTATATTAATTTAGATAATAGATATTAGGATGGCTTGCGACGGACCGAAGGAACTAAACAATGGCTGTTAGTTTGCTTAACTTGACATGGTATTGGCTTTGCTATATTACTATTCTATCACAGATTGATTATATTCTAATCTATCTATACTTAGTGTTATTCAGATGATGGTATATATCGATTCTGAAGTGGAATAGGTATCATGACTAGAGGACTCGATAGTCGTTTTGATCATCTAAATAACACTATAGATAGATTAGTATGCCAGGATAGGTATCCGATCTTGCGGTACCTGTACCCAGTAGCTCCCTGCGTCGAATGTTGTCGGTCCACCTAATAGAGGCTTTGAATTGTGGGACCACAATGACCAGCAGCTAAATGCATATGTAAGTGAATCCGGTAGGTACTTATAACAAAAAAAAAAATTTTTTAAATTTTTGTCTGTTTGCGTTCCAACTCTTCAATCCTGATGCTGCAGGGGTACTGCCACCTAAACTGTGGGGATTTAGGAACTGTCGATAGTTAATTGAAGAAGCAGACGAAGACGCGGGCGTCCTATAATAGTTCGTAATAATTTCCTTAGAAAATTCTGTAATTCTTCCATATTTTTTTTTCAGGAAATATGCCAGAACTACATTCGCGTGCTGGTGTCCCTCGCTCCGGGCCGGCTGCTGGTCTGCGGCACCAACAGCTTCAAGCCCTTCTGCAGGGAGTACAGCGTGCAGCGAGACTCCTACCACATGGAGAAGGAGAAGTCCGGCCAAGCGGTCTGTCCACATGATCCGGAACATAACTCTACCGCTGTCTATGCTGGTCAGTATACAAGAACCAATTTTTTACTTTTGTTTTAAAAGTTTCTGAATTGGAGTAATTCCATCTACCCGCATTAAGCGCTTTAAGTCTTCATTCCTGCCGCACGGCTAGGGTCTGGAACGCTCTTCCAAGATTTGTGGTTTCCAAAATTTGGGTATCTTTAAAATAAGAGTGAATAGGCATCTTCTAGGCAAACGCTCTTTAGACCACAATATCACTTTCCATCAGGTGTGATAGTGGTTAAGCATGTGCCTATAATAAAAAACTGACAGGCACTTGGCTCAGAGAAGCAATGGGAGTTGGGATCCAAAGTTGCTGCAATAGCGACTACGCACCGGAAAACGCAGCATTATTAGACCCCCCCACAAGATGGGCGGACGTCCTCTGTGGCGATCATTTCAAGAGACCTTTATCTTCGTCTGGGTATCACATCACACTAATATTATAAAGGCGAAAGTTTATCTGTGTAGTCTTATCCAAATAGACTTGCAGACGCCGACATTCGCGTAAAATAATTCTCTGACCGAAACAAGTATGAATCACTAACGGAAAAGTGTCCTTTAAGGCCGCAATCAACCACATTCAAATGCCAGGACATATGACGCGTCACGGGCCAGTATAAAGCCGATTGCGTACGAATAAGCCTCAAATGAATGGGCTAAAAGCCCCGATTCGCCGCCCGCCGCGCGATTTACGTTGACACTAAGCGATTCATGGCTACTATTCAATCTTAAACACATCTCTCATCCTCTCGCGCTTTATTCTAAAAGCCTAAATTGCAAAGTGTGTATGTTTTAGCTGTATTCCATCTTTACTTATATTATAAATGCTAAATTGAGTTTGTTTGTTAGTTTATCCTTCAATCGTGCTGCAAAATAAGCTACGGATCGACGTAATTTTTTGCATTGGTATGGGTACCTGGGGAGTGACATAAGCTACTTTTTATCCAGGAAAGTCCTGGGTATGAGCTATCTCCATACCAGATCTCAGCCAAATCAGTTCATTCGTTGTGGTGTGAAGGATCCATCCACACAAACCTTCGCATTTAGGTATAACATTAAGTAGGAAGCAGGATTAATTAGTAAACTATAGAAAACATTTTTTTACTGCCATATAAAAAAATACAATGGCTTGCGTTTGACGACATTCAATGATGGAAAGCCCTGATGAGATCTAAGTTGGAGCGCGCTTGCCTAGATGATGCCTATTCACTCTTTCCTGGAAGGTACTGAAATTATAAGTGGCAGCAAACACAGACTTCCACACCTTAGCGGTTCATTTCAGAAACGTTGAACTCAAGCGTTTTAAACTTTAAACTATACATATTGTCGCAGCTATCTTAAATTGGAAAATGAAGACTTGCAAGAGGTGTAGTTACTGTGACCTCCTCAAAAGCCTTACGTAGCTAGGAGCGTGCTCGAGTTTGTAAACCGACCTGCTGATAGTCGATTCGCAAACTCCGGTTCAAGAGCTCGAAGCGTGATCTGATATGTCCATTGAACTTCCTCAATTTGAGTAATGTTCTCAAATACCTAATACGCTTGTCTGCTTTACTAGTTCACGTAACCTCTGGAAAGCTTTTGTAGGAGTTCGTACCCAAAAAGCCTTCGCAGTCTGTCCGTCCGACACAAGACTCTGAGCTTCTCATTATTTTCACAGAATTATTGCTATTATAGCCTCTATTATGGAAAATACAAATAAACGATTCTTTACTAGGAACTGAAAAACCTCCTTAGCTGCTGATTATTTTAAGAGTGTAAAGTGAAACTTCAAGACTCTTTATCTTTGAATATCACCAAGTCGTTCTGTTCCATAGTCTTGATTTAACTTTTTTTTATCAAATTAACCTTGACCTCTTGCTCTAGTTAACTCTATATTCAACAAATCATATTTGAAATGACGTCCTCTATTCTTATGTATTTGATCATTCTAGATATATCTTCATATATCTTTATATGAGTTATGTAATGTATCATTTTTCCAATAGGAGTAGGTACCTACCTCAGGATACATACCTAAATATGCTAGAGAAAAGATCCAGCCCGGAAATTAGGGAAGAGAAATCTTTTTTTATATCGAATGAACCCACTTTCACAGTCTGGTGGCATACAATAGCCACTCATTGTGGCGTTGAAAGGGATCGAGTACATTGTATAACGTGACAACTATACAAAATGGTGGTATACCGATACGTGGGACGAAGGCCAAGAAATGGACAGATACCATAGATTTCATAAGCCTAGCCTTAAAAAAGAATAATTTAAACGTTAAAATTCTTTTTGCAAAACCGTCTTCAAACGCCACTACAAAACATATTAGTTGTGCCTATAAAATTTGAAGAGTTCGCTCGATTTCTCCAGGGTCCCATCATCAGATCCTGACCTGATGACAATAGGACCGGCTGGGTAGTAGGGACATAAGCATTTACGCCACAATCAGAATGAGTTGCTTAATTCTCTTATCGTATTCGGTTCAAAACCCATGCTTGAGAAAAAATAACTCTACCGTAAACCTCCTAGTGAAAACAAAGGATTGTGTGGGATTTTTGAAAGCCGGCGAAATCTACTTAGTAAGCAATATAACATTTTTTGCATGAGTCCACAAGCGAAAGCTAATACGACATAAATATCATTTATACAGACAAGTCATAAAACATAAGAAGACGTGAGAACGTGTTGTAAGCATAAACACATAAATAAACTCGCTCCGTGACGAAAATCCGACGAATCCGGTAATATTTAGTTAGTGAGATTCTTTCTTTCCCAGGAACCATATGTTTTCCTCGTTCAAGGCCCTTCATTGTGGGCCCAGAAGTACACAAGTTGGATAGAACGAGATTATCCCAAACAAACAAACGTAATTTTCTTCCTTACTCACCTTTGTGCGGAATTTATTTAGTTCCTAAGATCGCATTAACCTTAAATTATTGGTTACAAGGAGCAAGTAAGCTTTATCCAAAAGACCTTGGATGTGCCGTAATGACTGTAGAAAAAGGAGTTACAGATTTATTTTTAACTTCCAACGCAAAACTACGTGTCTGTGGCATCGTAGCTTCTTAACGGATTTTGATTTTGTTTTTTTCGTTTGAATGGTTAATTAGTCGGGAGTGCTCTTAGCTATGTTTGATGAAAATCGGTCCAAGATGGCCGCCGCCACAAAATGGCGGATTACATATTTTTATTTTAACGATTAGTGACTAGCGATTAGGATGTTGTAACATGTTGGAGGTGTTTTAAATTTTTAATTAATTACACTTGTTTCGATCAATACTTCTACACGCATGGTTGTGTGCGTGTCGTATCTGTATAAGTGTGAGAGAGAGCTTGCTCGCGCCTGACCGCTTCCACCTAGGCTCCTAACAGGCACGCACACTCCTACGCAATGTGCACGCACACGACGTAACCACAAGTAAAGCTCACGCGCCCTCGCAAATTGGAAGGACTATCTCCATTACTTTTATATTTTCGCTCTTTGGTTTCAGTTCGGGTGGCAATAGGAAATATTTGCGTAATGGCCAAACGCTATCCGAACTTCACCCCAAAATAAACACTTAATGCAACATCGCCGAACATCATCAATTACCCTCGCTTTGAACAATTTTCTTTACGTTAGCATCCCCTTGGCAAAGTCGCGGTCGTTCATCACGCTTACAAAGTAAAAGTGACAGTCGCAGAAACATAATTATGTAAAAAATATAAAATCGTCTAAGTGCGCGTCACAGTCGCGCACCGAGAGTTCCGTAACGGAGAAACCAAAAGAACAAAAAATGGTTATTTGATTTTAACCGGGTAGTAGATGGTCTGACAATTTTCGTAAGTACGAAAAATCTCTCAAAACATCAAAGTATTGATTCACCAGTTAAACGTTAGTCGGCAATTATGAAATTGGCTCTAACAAATACAAACGGCTTATTGGCGTAGCTAATTTTATTTGTAAAGTGCTAAATTCTAAAAAACTGTGCTAGGGAAATGATCAACTCTTTGTTTTCAACTCTCGAGAGGGCTATTTCAACTTCTAATGATTTAATGAGATTTGATGATAGCTCGAAATAGACCACTCGAAATCAGTATAATAGTTTCGTAAATCGAAGATCCTACCTACCACCTGTATCACAAAAGTCCACATTCTAGTTTCAATTGTCAAACCTACCGTGCGAAGCCGAGGCGGGGAACTAGTTTGCAATAAAGTTGAGCAAGCAAACGTAAAACGACGGACCAGCTACCAACATACGAGTAGATAAAGTTTTTACAATTTTTTTATGGAACCCTAATAACGTGTACATTCTAACAAAAAATAATCAAGATTTGTGTGACATCATATTATGTAGCTTTTTTGGCTTCCTTCTTTGCTCATTATTAAAACATATATTTACATACTATAATATTTCTCTCATTCGAAACACAGTCTAATTCTGTATGACAAATATCCATTATGTACCCACATACATAAAAAAAGTCTCAAAAACAAGTAAAAAACATACATACATTTACTTTACATTTATAGTAGACTTTATAAGATACTTTGACAAACCAAATAGAAGCAATATCTACTTCAGCTGCTCACAAGACGTAATAATTTATAACAATTTAATCCTATTAATATTATAAATGCGAAAGTTTGAATGTATGATTTTTTATTTTTTATTGAAGTGTAAATTCCGAGGCCGGCGGGATTCGAACCCACATCTCTCTGGGATTTGAATGTATGGCTGGATGGATAAATGTTTGTCACTCAATCATACCGCAACGACTGAACCGATTTGGCTGAAATTTGGCACAGAGATAGATTATAGTCTGGAGTAACACATAGGTTACTTTTTATTCCAGAAAATAAGAGAGTTCCCGTGGGACTTAAAAAACTTTATTCCTCGATTTTGACGAGGCTTTTTGGCGAGGTTAGTTCGGCGATGGTGAAATTGGCTGTAAGAGGAAAGTAAACCGGTATAAGGGTGGTTCACAGCGACGGTTAGTTAATAGGTACATAGCTACAGACGATAGTGCTCCCATGGGGCATGTCTTAATTGGTGCGGATCAATAGTAGATAACTAACCGTGCCCGAGCTGTAATGGACGCCCGTGAGCAGCCTGTGAACTATTGTACAGTGTACACTGTACACTGTACTGAGTGCCGTAGTGTATTAGTTTTAGTTGTATCATATAAATTGACGACGTTGGAACCAGAGTGATCTAGGGCGCAATAGTATGCAGCTATCTGAAAATTATTTAGATCAGTGTAGCATGCCTTCACTTTGCAAGACCGTACCATTTCTATAGTGAGATGTTGCGATTCCTCAAGAAAAAACGCACTAGAAGAACACTTAGATCAATATGGCATGGAAGAATTATGATTTTTCTATGACATTGTGTAATAATAACCTCATTTATTGATAAAAAGTTAGTTAGATCATTCTGGTTCCAATGTTGTCAATTATTGTGGTCTGTTGTTGGTTCCACCCGGTGGAAACGAAACTCTTAACTTGAAAGGCGTCTCTTGAACTTTAAAGGTTTTAGTTTTGTTGAGATGTCTCATAATATACATATAAAATATACTATACTAGCTTTTGCCCGCGGCTTCATTCACGTAAATTAAAATTTTTCAAACCCTTATGTCTTAATCCTTCAAAGTTATCCTTCAAAGGGTTAAGTTTTTAAAAATCATTTCCGTTCCGTTGAAATATTGAAGTACCCACTCCTAACACAAGCTTTTCGCTTATTTGGAGGGGATAGGAGACTATTAGAATAGAATAGAATAGAATTTCTTTATTTGCATAATGTGTGTGTAACAAAAGATGACAATTTCAAATAAAAGTTCAACACATTATATTAGTCAACTTCAGCATGGATTCTTTAAAAAAATTTTACCTATACTTTTTCATGAGAAATGAAGTCGCTCTGAATACCCATGAATGAGCAGATCCTAAAATACCCACAGTTTCGCTACGGAACCATAAAAGCGGAGTTATTGTACTAAATTCCCTGAGAAACTTGTTCAGAATTCTCTACCAATTAAGAGAGCATCGTTAATTACTATATATTAGTTGACTATTACTGCAATGGGTTTCTCTTAACGACTGAAGCACTGCAATGCGGTATATTGCACTGAACAACCGACCACGCTATACGTAACGCAATGAATTTAAATCCAACAAACCATTCTACGCTTTCCATTTTGCGAAATAGAGTTCAATGTCGTGCGCAGTATTTTGTATAGCCGACTTAAATTCCGACTGAAACAAAGGATGGAGCGTATGGTTAGTAGGCAATTTTCCTGATATTTATGAGTCGTCATGGCGTTGCAAATACGATTTTCGGATATTTTTTCATTGTTATTGGCGTTATTAAATATACTTTGTGAAAATGTTACGCAGATTGTAACAAAATATAATGAGATCTTCTTCGTGCCATTTTTCTGCGAGAAACCACTTGTTTACAGACAGCTAAGTAAAAACAGATTAAGTATATACACTGACCTCTATCTTTAATCTATGATTAACACTGGACTTGCTGCTGTATTTTCTTTTTTTAGACCTATTTGATTGTCGCCATCTTGGATTTGATTGACGCCATTTTGGCGTTATAAGCATAGATATAAGTGTCCCTGGACGTAACAATATTGCAAATGGTGCACCAACCTCTATAATTAATCTAATAATAATTTCATGATCCACCTCTTTATTTACCTAATCTATGATTTTATATGAAGTCATAGAGGTTGGTGCGCCATTTGTAATGTATCATTAGTACCAGTGACGAAAGTGGCGCTTCAAATTGATCCTTAATTATGCTGTTAAATCCAGAGTTACTCAAAGATTAAAGATAGATAGAGTCAGTGAGTATTACAGAATGATAAAAGGAACAAACATGAATGAAAATATAGATAATACATTATCCTTGTTAAACACCCCGCAATGATATTTTTATGGACTTCTTTTCGATAGAATCAGTATTTTACGACGTATCAACGTAGATTACGAGTTTTATTTTATCGATGAAGAGATGAAGAGTTACCGTAAACGCAAGCAAGCAGTGCATTACGAAGATTCCGAATTCCGTTCTGAAATCCGATAACTCGATACGCACGATCACTAATACACTAAGTAACGAGCTATCAGTGAACGTGACTCGAATGTTGCTGAACCATTAATTATTACCTCGCCGTCTGTTACAATTCAAGCAAGACGTTTGATAGAATATACTTAATTTAAATTGGTATGTAATCATTAGGTACTTTACTAATCTAAATGTATCCAAGTAACAAATAACAATGATCTATTAATGTAATGTTGAGTTGTAAGCACTGATCTCTATAATTAATCTATGATTAACACTGGACAGGTTGCTGTCATCCTTTTTTGGACCTACTTGATTGACGCCATTTTGGTGCTGTAAGCAGTTACAAGTGTCCAAGGAACTAAAATTAGGGAGGCACCAGTTGACAACTGATAGTAGATACTTTTTGGTACTTCCAGTATCTCTATCGTATTTAGTTCCAGAGACTCGTATGTCAAATGTGGTGCTTCAAATTGATTCGTAATTTAAGCTGTCATTTTTATAAGTAGCGACAGTCAGTCCAGTGCAAATCATAGATTAATTTTATAGAGGTCAGTGGTTATAAGGCAACGGATCTACTGGTTATGCACAATTTTCGTTGTGGAAAATCTACGAATAAATAGGCTTATTATTTATTCGTAGGGTAGGCTTAATTTTGACTTATCAGTAATGCTATTTCTGTTGTACACAATCTCTAAATGAAACTAAAATCGCATCTCAGTTGTTCTTGTACTGAGAGAATATACACTAGCACTAGTGATACATATAATAACGTACAAAAGAACTAGAACCAATATCATCAAAACAACTGGAGCTAGGAAGTCTGCCCAGAATTCTGCCTGTCTTAACCCGCTGAATGGCAAAACTTACATGTTGACCAATTTTCCAGCTCTCCGGTCATCTTTCATAAATTGTTTTCATAGTAGATGGATTTAATTTAAATAAAAATCAACTAATGAAGCACCACCCTTAGACTTTTCTACGAACTGTGCTAAGTTGATTAGACTTTGAATTAAGATATCTTTTCACACCGTGAGTTGTTTTTATGAAGTACACAGTTTTATTTGTACACAGAAAATTTTTAAGAACAGTCGTTTTGAATTCTATCTCTACATCACCCATCAGCAATTTTTGGCCAATATTATCAAGATTTAGAGAGATATTAGATAAAAGAAGACATTGTTGAAGTTCATCGTATTTATTATACTTCGGCTCCCCCATTTCAAAACCTAGTAAGTGTGATTAACAAAATTTTACAGGGGCCAAAAAAACATATTTTGTAGATGGCTTAGCGAAGTAATAAATATATCCAATAAAAGCTTTCAAAGTAGTTTATTTACGAAACATTAATTTACCAACAGGTACTGAAGAGTTCAGAGTTCAGAAGGGCTACCACAAATGTTATTTGGTCTCTTTTAAAATTTCAATCACACTTACTACTAGGTCGGTTTTGAAATGGGGCAGCGTCCTTATTTGAACTAAAAGTTTTATAATATGAATTTTATAATTTAAATAATAAATATTTAACTTCCAGATGGAGAGCTATATTCGGGAACAGTGGCGGACTTCAGTGGCATGGAGCCAATTATTTACAGAGAGCCGTTACAAACAGAGCCGTACGACTCCATGACGTTAAATGGTGAGTTCATTACATCTGTACACATGTCTATTTAACATCCTTTCCCTAATAATTAACTATAGGAAAGATGTGGTACATCAATTTCGTCTGGTACCCATTTGCATCAGCTGAAATGATGTAGCATAAACCTATTATTTACCTACAATTATACCTATAATTGTAGGGTTGACAGCCCTAGAGTTAATAAGCTGGTGTTAAACTGGTTTAAAAACAAGAAATTATGAAATTATGTTTAAAGCTTGGCCTTTAATAATTACAACGATGGATAACAAATATTTTAAAAATAAAGAAAATAAATAAGTATCGTTTAAATAAAGGCCTGTGGAGGTCCATGCAGGAGACTCATGCCCAGCAGTGGACGTCTATAAGTCGACAAAGAAGAAAAAGAAGTTGAAATAAATGAAGCTTTCATAAGAGGCATTACGTCCCGTCTCGTCAATCCGACTGTATTTTCAAAATCCCGTTAGTTTACCGGGATAAAAATTAACCAATATCCCTCAAAGATCCCTCTTCGAGATGTAATCAATCTATCTCAGTGCTCAAGATCAACAATTTATATCTTTTTGCGAAAAAATCCTAAATATTTTTAGATAAAATGTCTAGCCTAGATTGGAATTTGCTGAAATTATTAAAATCCCGTAAAAATTGGTTGAGCTGTTCCGAAGAATTAAAAAGAGACAGTGAATTGATTTTTTTTCCAAAAGAAACTTCGTTTATTCCTTTTGAAACCAAGAAGAGTGACCAAATGAAAATCACAAAATGATCCTAATATTAACTGATTACAGGATATCCGTAGTAAATATTGTTAGTTCTTGACGCGAATTATTCATGGATCCTATCAAATCTCCGAGAGCTAATATGATAGGCTTTACATCTTATGTTTAATTAATGTCAGCGTTATTTGCATATTATCCGGTTCGGTCCATTGCCTCCGAATGCGGCTGTCAAACAAACATCCGTCAAATTAATTGAATTTGGAACGTTTTACCGTGAACTCCGGGTACGGCAATGGTATTTGATGCGAGGAATAAATCCGATTAGGATCGTGTTAATAGCAAACACTATGTGAAGGACTAGGGTTGCCCAGGTCTACGCCTAAGGTTTTCTCGAAAATTCTCAATTTATTCAACATCACTTTCCTGAACAAGTGACAGGCAATAGACACAACCAACGTTAGAGAAAACTTTGGACGCGTAGATCTTCTTAATTTGAGGTTTACTATGTAATAGTATTTACCAAACATTAAAATATAAGAATTAAAGGGACGTATAGATCGAACAAATGGAAGATTGCTTAGATCTCTCTTTTATCTAACTTAGGCTTAGATTATTTAACTATTGGAAAGATTTCCTAGGTTACTTCAAATTATTTCTTCCTTTGCTCGTTCTTGATTCGTGCTGTTTAAGAATGAAATCATTCTTTTTGCACATAAAAAGAATGAATGAATGACAGAGGATTTGTAGACAGACACGTACCTACTTACTTTATATCTTGTACAGAAAGTTATGTGATCTACGGATTTAAGGGATGCGTACACATCTAGCGAATGCGCAATACGCGCTAGGTGTAAGGACCCTAAAGAAAATCGTCAAACTTCGCCTTTTTCTCAAAATTGTCTAAGCCTACTTTAATCCAAAGATATATCATTAATATCATTAATATATAATAATATTCCAACGGCCTAAGAACACACATTCACCATGATATACAACCCTAGATCGTGTGAGCTGTTACTGTAGTTAATCATGTCACTTTACATAATGCATTATCGAGCTTGCAATTAATGTTAATAACATTGTCCACAGCACCTGATTTCGTGAATTCATTAGTGCACGGGAACTTCGTGTACTTCTTCTTTCGGGAGACCGCCATCGAATACATAAACTGTGGAAAGGTAACTTGTTAGCATAATTTTTATTCTGATATGATAACAATTTTCGATCTGTGTACACAAAAATTCCGGCCGGCTTTTTCCTATCTCAGTGGATAGCTGATATCTTGCTCAGAGGCAACGAATCCTATTCCAAATCCTCCTTACCTATAATATCCTTACCTTATCCTTACTAATATTATTTATGCGAAAGTGTGTTTGTTTGTCGGTTTGTCCTTCAATCACGCCGCATCAAAACAACGAATCAACGTGATTTTTTGCATGGGTATAGTTGAGGACCGGGAGAGTGACGTAGGCTTATTATCCCGGAAAATCAAAGAATTCCCGCGGGATTTTAAAAACTAAATCCACGCGAGAGAGCGAAACCGCGGGCATCAACTAGAAAAGAGAATAATGTGGTAAACTGTTTTATGAAACCAACTGAAATCACGCTGAAACTTAATGTTGGAACATTCTCCACTTACGAATCTAATGAAATTTGAATATTTACGTCGAACAAGTTTTTGGAAGCAAGTATTCAACGCATAACTAAAAGACAACTAACTAATCATCACTTAATTGTAAGTTTTGTTCATTTTCTACAGGCGGTATTCTCCAGAGTGGCAAGAGTATGCCGTGATGATCGCGGTGGCCCACATCGGTTCAAACAGCGTTGGACCTCTTTCTTGAAATCTAGACTCAACTGCTCCGTTGCTGGGGACTTCCCTTTCTACTTCAACGAGATTCGTAAGTATTCAATAACCGAGCACCTTACCAACAGATATAGAGGTAACGAGGTGAGATCTATAGAATATGCTCTACAGCCTAAGCATGAACATTTTAACATTCAAATAGTAAAGGTAAAGTTAACGCCAGCAAGTTTTTTACGAAAATGACAGAAGCGCTGCTGGCATTAACTTTACCATTACTATTCGAAAGTTAAAAAATTCAAAATTATTTATTTCATGTAGGCCAACTTGTAGCTCTTATGACACGTCATGACTCGACCACCGGTTCGGAATGCAGATTCTGCTGAGAAGAGCCGGCAAGAAACTGAACTAATATGTTCGTGCTTAGATTACTGACTTGGCTTTACACGAACAAAATCAAAGAATTTTGTCGTGAGAGGTTACATTTGAAAGTGTCAAAATTTTTTCCATTAAACAAACATAAGCATTATCTCGTGATTTATTCCCCTTACAGAGTCAACAACTGAATTGATTGAAGGCGTGTACGGTGGTCTCAACGCCCAGCTAATCTATGGAACTTTCACTACGCCTCCTAACAGCATATCAGGGAGTGCAGTCTGCGCATTCAGCATGCAGGACATTGCTGATACGTTCGAAGGGACTTTCAAGGAACAAAGCGCGCTTAATTCTAATTGGCTCCCCGTAAATAGTGCAAAGGTAAGACCTATAGTAAGTTCCCATGCCAATTCCCAAACAGGTTTGCCCTTTTCAACAGTTAGGCCTGAAGAAAAGCAATAAGAAGGTTGAAATGCGCTTGCCTAGGCTAATTCTACTCATTGTTGTTTTTCATATCTATTTAAATTGCACTAAAGAGCCTATCTTGTTGGAATAATATTTAGTTCTTCTGATATTTTCATTCTTATATTACCTATTTGACATCTACATTTTTCTTTATTTGACCGATTTTCTCGTCGATGCTCATCTATAATTTTTTTTCCTCCTGCTTCTTTATTTTCATAAAGCTCAGTAAAACATTGAGTATTTTTTCTTCTGCTTACTTTCTCACTGTCCGATTTTCATCAACCTTTCAAAATTCCGTATCTAGAATTTTTCAAATAAACTTTTCTTTACTGATATTTTAATTCTATCCTTCAGGTTCCAGAACCTCGACCTGGTACTTGTCACAATGACTCGAGACAACTTCCTGATCAAACGTTAAACTTTATCAAGACACACGCTTTAATGGATGAATCGGTTCCGGCTTTCTTTGGGGAACCAATCGTTATCAGAACCAGTTTTCAGTAAGTATTTCTTGTAAAATGTTTCGAAAATTTCCGATAGATATGTCGACTTTACATTTTGATAATGATATTGTATTTTTCAGCTACAGATTTACGCAAATCGCAGTTGATCCACAAGTGAAAACACCCGGCGGCAAGGCTTATGATGTGCTGTTTATTGGAACAGGTGCGTTTATCATTTCATGGAAACTATAACAGACTATACCTAATAGAGGAACGATTGTAGAGTTATTAGAATCTTTTGATATTAGCTTACACTTTAGAACAATTTGATTTCTGTTGCTAATGAAACTGTTTCAGGATAAGATTTCAATCATATCTTGAACTACCTTATTACTTTGTTTTAAAGTCACACAAAATTATCTTAATTTCCACAAAACTTCTTCAAGTAGTTCTTCTTTAAGTTTTGATCTTGTAATAATTCTGCATTTCACTTAACTCCAAATTGGTCTACTGGCATCGTTCCTAATCTCCTGAAAGATTATAAAGATAATGTATTCCTAAAATATTATCTTCAAGCAAATTTAAAATTTGCTCTTCCTCTTTCAGATAACGGCAAGATCATTAAAGCAATCAACGCAGTGTCCTACGACTCAAACAAACGCGCAGTACCAGTGGTGATAGAAGAACTACAAGCTTTCGCCGCGGGTTCGCCTGTCAGAGCCTTGAGAGTAGCGAGAGCTGGTCGAGACGCCGCCAGACTTATCGCTGTATCAGATAGAGAAGTGCTCAGCCTGAGACTACATCGATGTTCCAGCGAGAAGATTAGTTCTTGCTCGTAAGTAATTTTACATGATTAAGTGCCAACTAACCAACATCGAGCAATGTTGAAACGAGGAATAATTTGGCCTCTGACAGTTTTTGTATCGAAAATCTGTCAAAACATCAAAATTCCTTGGTGAAACTCAGCAACGATGGTGAAATTAACATGAAATGATTTCCTTTTGATTTATTAATTCTGCTGCAGTTTTCATGAAAATTAATATTTATTCTCGAGGCGAGGGCCTTTTCACCAGCGCCAAGTACTATTTCACCGCCAAATAAATTTGAATTTTTGACAGATTTTGTATTTGCAGTCTGTATTGGTCTTCTAAAAGAAAATTACGTAGGTAAAATTAATTTTGGATTTTAAACTTTATCGTAAGATGTATAGACATCTTTTCTTTTCAGAAAATATACAGATAGCTGTATATTTTCTGAAAAGAAAAGATTTTACACGACAAATTACTTATAATTTCTATAGAAATTATTAAGAGTCATTTGTCCAACAGTAGACGTCTGACGGTTGATAGAGAAGTAAAAGAGAGAGGTATTCTTAAATCAGGGTTCTATCCTTAGGTACTGATGCATACTTATTTACTTCGCTGGCTCAGTGACCCAAAGAGGATCTTGGCCTCCGACACCATAAGCTATCATTCATACCTCTCCTGCACCGCTTCACGCCAATCGGGTGTATTGAGGGCTTGCAGATCTTTTGTCACTTCGTCTACCCAGCTATACGTGGGTCGTCCAACGGGGAGTTTTCCTATTGGGCGACCCAAGTATGCATGTAAATTGTTTATTTTTCCAGGGAATGCGTGGCTCTCCAAGATCCTTACTGCGCATGGGACAAGCAGGCCGGTCGGTGCCGCGCCTACTCCCACGGAGTAAGCCGTTGGCTTGATGAGAACTCCTTCTACCAGAGCGTCAGCACTGGAAGCCATGCTGCTTGTCCACATAGTAATAAATGAATAATAGCTTTGTGTGTTTGTTTGTTTGTTTTAATGCTTCTTCCTACAAATGCAATAATAATGTACAAAAGCTTTGTTATTGTTTGCTTTGTTAATGTTTTCTTGCACTTGTTAACTTTTTAAATAAATAATTTACTAGTTAGCACTTTTTTATTTTATTTTAACCTGCATTTGTATCTTTTCTTCCTATTAATGGCTTCATTGGACAACGCAATAATAATGTACAACTCTTCTTTTACTGTTTGCTTTGTTATGTTCTTTCAACGCTTTCTTGCACTATTAAATTTTTAAATAATTTGGAAGGTAGGTTAGTTTTTTTTAGCCTGTATTAGTATTTATTTCTTTCTTTTTTGCATTATAATTTACTACTTCTGTTTATTATTTAACCACCTTTATTGCAAATTATAATAATAATTACTTATCAAAAGTAATTCCTTCCTTCTTCTCCTTCCTTCTTATTTTTTTATGCCTTTTTTACTATGTTTCTTGTTGATTAATAATATGATAACTATCAATAAAATACAATCTAATTTGAGGAGTAACAATTAAATGTATTAAAATGTGTAACATGTACCTATTGTACACTGCGGTGATAAGGAAAAAAGACGTATCTGACATTTTATCGCAATTGAGTTGGACTCAATATATTCGGCATCAGAACAAAAAGACGCATCTATTCCAGCATTTTTAAGTTTTGCTTAAATTTATCACAACTCTATCTTCTTCTTATCTTAGACCACATCATCACATTCCATCAGGTGTGATAGTGAGCAGTGTATGCCTATAATGTATATAAAAAAAGTCATCTTCGAGTACTCCCGAGATTCGTGGTCCAACTATCACGAATACCAAAGATATAATTTTAAATCGTCTTTTAGGCAAAGATGCAGGTGCTGTCGGTGGTCTCAGCTCCGGCCTGTACGACGACGCGCGGGGCGAGAATAAAGGGGAGGTCATCAACATCGTGCAAGACAAAGATGGGAAAGGAAACAACAATAATAATGAAGGTATGTTTTTTTTCTGTTAGAGGCTGATGGGAAGCTTTGGCCGTGGTTAGTTACCACCCTACCGTCAAAGACGTGACGCCAAGCGATTTAGCGTTCCGGAACGATGGCGTGTAGAAACAGATTAGGGGTATGGGTTGAATTTAACTGCTATACCCCTTCCAAGTTAGCCCGCTACCATCTTAGCCCGCTACCATCTTAGAATGCATCGTCACTTATCATCAGGTGAAATCGCAGTCAAGGACTATCTGGTCATCGAATAAACAAAAAGTCATCGTGAGCATCGCTTTTTCCTGCGTACCTATCAGGTACATGCATAGCGCATGCTGCACATTTTACCAGACACTTATTACTGTAACGCTTATTACGTGTTTGATTAGTGAATAAACGTTATTCCATTCCATTTATTTAAACAGGACCAGAAGTCCTAGCAGCTGACCCGCCGCCAGCGGCGTACTCAGTGGAAACCCTAGCGCTAGCGGTCGCTGCCGGAGCTCTTGCTGCACTGGGCGCCGGGTTCGCGGCTGGCTACATCTGCGGACGACGCTGCAAGAAGGACGATGACGACAACATGCCCTACCCCGATACCGAGTACGAGTACTTCGAGCAACGCCAGAATATCAACAGGTAGGCTGCATAGCTAGAATGACGCAAAAGAAACGGCTTTCTATCTCTTCTTGTCCGCGTGGATTTAGTTTTATCCCGTGGGAACTCTGATTTCCCGGAATAAAAGTAGCCTATTTCACTCTCCCGGTCCTCAACTATACCCATGCAAAAAATCACGTCGATTCCATGTAGCCTATGTGTTAATCCTGGGTAATGGTTATGAGCTATCTCCATTCGAAATTTCAACCAAATCGGTTCATTCGTTGTGGCATGAAGGAGTAACAAACGCACTTGTAATACTAGTGTGATGTGATAGTGTGAATAGTGTGGTAGTGTGATTAATTCTAATTTTCATTAATTCCAGGATCCAAGCGGAACCCAAGCTCCTGCAACAAGTGGAGGAAGTGACCTACGCGGAGCCCGTCCTAGCCCCCCAGCCCAAGCCCGCCTCCCCCCGCGCGACGCTGCGCAAGCACCCCCCCTACCACCCCCACCACGAGACGCTGTTCCAGTTCCAGCCAGACGCGTACCGCCGCGACAACTTCGGCACGCTCCGCTCTCACCAGGTCAATGTCAGTTGTGTTCCGTTCTTCTTTGCATGGCTTTTTGCTACGTTTAGATGATGATGGAACTTTAGTTGGTTACCCACCGTACCACTGGCCATACCACCGTACCACAGGCCATACCACGCACCGTACCACCGGCCATACCACCGTTCCTGAAAGTTCCGAATTGGGCCATCAATCAAAATCAAACACATGCAAATGGAAATAAACTACAATATGGGTTGGCTTTACAAACCCTTTTAAGTTTCCGTGCCCAAAGGGTGCTGACGGGACCCTATCACTTTGCTACCGCTATCCATCCGTCCTTTACACCGTGCTATAAATATAAACCAATTGCTCAAAGAATTTTCACTCCTCCTTCGTGTTTATATATGAAATATCATCATCTAAATAAATGTATCTACTTAATTTAGTTTTAATTAAGAGTTTTTTTAAAAGGCTGCTTTATTTCTTCATAAAAACGTAGGAAATACAGATTTCCTACGAAATATGGTTAAAGAACTTTATTCTCATTTAGAATCATCCATACAAAATAGAAAATGCAAGCGCCTATTACAAATAAACTCGTTCAATATATTTAATTTTATGGTAAGGATGAACTGAATAAAATGGACAGTTAAAACTTAAAGGAAAACATTTTCCCATAATTTATTTTTAGATCTACAAGTTCATCCATTACAAAACGCTTTTTTAATAATTGCTTTATCTTTAATTCATTTCCTTTTCTATCAAATCGAAAATCTAGTTTGCCGATTATGTCTTTATGATTAATATCTTCTATTTAAACTAAATCATTACTCATCTTCACATCATTAACCATTAAAATCATTGCTTTCTAAATGTTCTGAAATTTTAGTGAGTTTTGATATCATAAAAAATTAATTGTAGGTATTACTAAGAATTTGTTCTTAAAACTGCCAGCCATTTTTCATCTGCTCTTCAGAAATAAACTGGGAAAAGAATAACTCCAACACTGAGCAAGTTCAGACAAGCGTTAAAAGAGTGTGTATTTTAAACTGCTCTTGACAGATTTTGAATACAAAAACTGTCAAGCGTCTTTATTCATCACTTAAACTTTTTGTAAACCAACTGTCTCTCCAATCTCAACAACTTTTTACTACTAAATTATGGAATCATCTCCCTTGGACGGTGATCCCACTTAATTATAATATGAAGTTATTCAAGAGGGGGACCAATAAATTCCTGAAAAGCCGGCAACGCATTGGTGGTGCCTCTGCACATTGTGTTATTTTCCCTCAAAATCGGACATCCCTTTTTTATGATACTTATCGAAACTTTAAGCTTTTTTTAATGCTAGAGTAGAACACCCAGAAGTTAATTCTGTTTAGAACCGGAGTTATAAATTTTTTTATGGTTACCAGAAAAAAACTAAGAAATGCTGTAACTTTCTATGTAACTAAAGTTTTTAAGTTTCAATTATAGCATGCTATAAAATCAATTAAGTGCTATTTTTGGAAACATATAATTAATTTCTAAGTGAACAATAAAGGAAGATATGTTTTTTTTAACTAATTTTGAAATTAATTTTTTTCTCATCTTTGTATAGATATTAGCATCTAATTTTCACATATTGTATTTATTAGTGCTATGTTAACCCGCCTGTATAATATCAGATACGTAACACTTAGGACTTCGGAGTAATATTTTTTTTTAGAAAATTCTGTATTTTCAGAAAAAGGCGAAATAAAAGAATTGCATATGATATTTATACAATTATTTATAGGTCAAAGTGGCATTATATACAGGGCATTTTATAAGCTAAACAAAATAATTTTAGTATTAATAATAAAGTTAATATTCTTAATTTTGTGATTTTTACATTTTATTTTTTTTCTCATAAACCATTTACGATTAGCAGTAGATATCTATCTGAAAACATACCTCGTCACTGTATTGTTACTAGTAAAAAAAATCACACAGAAATCTATGAGGACATTGGAGATATGAGATTTTACAATTTCAATGATATTAGGGTTGTCACAAAGATCTTAATTACAAATGTACGAGAGAAAATTCTAAAAAAGTGGCTGAAAGAAAGAATTTTTATCCGACTGTGGAAACGGAGGGTTATGTTTTTCAGGGATTATTATTGAGTTGCATAAAATGAAATTTTTAAAATTCAATTACTCCGAGGTCCTAAGTGTTACGTATCTGATATTATACAGGCGGGTTAACATAGCACTAATAAATACAATATGTGAAAATTAGATGCTAATATCTATACAAAGATGAGAAAAAAATTAATTTCAAAATTAGTTAAAAAAAACATATCTTCCTTTATTGTTCACTTAGAAATCAATTATATGTTTCCAAAAATAGCACTTAATTGATTTTATAGCATGCTATAATTGAAACTTAAAAACTTTCGTTACATAGAAAGTTACAGCATTTCTTAGTTTTTTTCTGGTAACCATAAAAAAATTTATAACTCCGGTTCTAAACAGAATTAACTTCTGGGTGTTCTACTCTAGCATTAAAAAAAGCTTAAAGTTTCGATTAGTATCATAAAAAAGGGATGTCCGATTTTGAAATAAAATAACACAATGTGCTCTGGTACTACAAGTGTTCATGGGCGGCGGTAATCACTTAACATCAGGTGACCCGCCTGCTCGTTAGCCCGCTATTTATATTAAAAAAAACTACAACCCATTCTCTATTTTTCCAGTGGCTATGGAAAACAATAGAAAATTTCTAACTAAGAATTCATTTTGTAATAGAAAATGCGAGTTTGACAGTTAAATAGATTAGTTAGACTTTCGATAACCACTGAGATATAGTCCTACAGAAAAGTTTAAGTGTTGAGTATGCCTAGGGCTGCCATGCGTCCGGGTTTCCCCGGATCTGTCCTAGTTTAGAGCGTCCTGGGGTCATCCGGAAAGGGTTGTCAAAACTGAAATTTTTGGTCAGGGGAATCCCGATTAATTAAAAGATGTAATGAAAAAATGTGATAAATTAAAACAAATCTTAGTTAAAAATTCATTCCTTATTGGTATCCGCATCCAATTCGAAGCTAACTCCGGCCGCGCTGTAAAAACAAAAATTGGTTTTATAATGCAAAAATATTTTTTTCAAAAACACCCAGGTGTCCGGGAAAAAACTCAATTACGCCCAAATGTCCGGGGTTTTTGAAGTTTTTGTCCGACGTCGGTAATTTAGGCGATGGCAGCCCTAAGTATGCCTAAAAGGCCTCAATTCCATTGCATGAATGAAACTCACATTAATTTCTATTGTCACTAACGCCTCATTTTCATGTTCTCACGCGTCCACATTCACTGCGGCATGTCAGTTAACGCAGGAATATTCGGACCGCAGGGCGATGGGTACCGGCGCGGGAACGACAATGGCTTCTCGACCACGCGCTCAGTGAAAAAAGTGTACCTCTGAGAAACAAGCGGGGCGGATGCGCGCGACCAAATCCACCATCATAAGCCTAATACGCACCACCACCACACGTTGGGTAAGTTAGTAATATCCAGTAGTAGTAGCAAAAAGTAGTCTATGCGTCACTCTCCAGGTCCTGTTCAATCCGTAGGTAACTCTGTTGAAGTGTGAAATGAAAATGAAATGAAAATATTCTTTATTGTACACCAAATAAAAAGTTACATTACTAACACATAAACAGAGTACAATAGGCGGAGGTGTGATTGAAGGACAAACCAACAAACAGTCACACTTTCGCATTTATAATTTTTTTTTTTTTCGGAGAAGCCATCATCCTCCGACTCATGTCAGAGTCCTTCTCTATTTTACAATTTTTGTATTCTATATTTTTTATTTGTTTATTATTTAATATTATATATCATATTTTTATCCAATTTTTATCCAAGTAAGTAAATTACTATTGCAGTGTCGCAGCGCAGCAGCGGTTCGGGCTCGGCGTCAGCGAGCGGCTCGTCATCGTCGCCGTCGCCGCCCTCGTCCTCGCCGTCGCCGTCGGGCGAGCGGCCGCCCACGCCGCCGCCGCCCGCGCCGCAGCCCTGTGCGTACATCTACCGCAACTAACGCGCTCGCCCCACTGCCCGCCCCACTAGCGCGGTCCACTAGCCCCGCCAGCCCACTGGAACGTTCCAACGAACCACAGAGTTCTGACGCGTTCTATACAAATCGAGGAGGTTTCCCGAATGTGTGATACGAACATTAAAAAAAGACATTCCAGAATGGTGCGTGATCGTTATTTGAACTGTGAAGGATGGGTCACATTGTTATTGTACCGATTGATAGTGATTAGTATTAGTTCGCTAAACTGACTGATGGTGCTCGAACAATAAATATACCAAAAAACTGAGATAAGACACTGGAAACGGAAGACTTAGCAGTTACTGCAACGGTGTTGCCGTGTTGAATTCCATAAAATCACCTACTAAACAAATAAGCATCAAGCAATTGCGATAACAAAATTTCTAAATTGTTACACAATGACTTATCGACCGTCCGTAAGATGTAGTGATTAAATATAATGGTGCCATCGGTTAGTTAAGCGTCGACAAATTAACACTTGTTGGGAGATGTCACGTTACAATGCATCGTACAAGTGAGTTGCCTATAAATTAGAAACGTAGAGCCTATTTTTACAAATTGAAATAAAAGAAAACTTGAAAAATAGGCTGAGAAATATAGCGTGTTATTCGTGTAATTTGTTACTACTTGGATTGTATACAAAGTCACCGTTCCCGTGACCGAAACATTCTTCCATACAAACAAAATAATATACGTACTCGTGATTATCCAAAAAAATAATGATGGTATATCGGAGGAGGTGACAAAAATATTTTTTTTAAAAGACGATACAAAATCGACTCGTGTATGTATGAAGATGAAAAAAAATGTAACAAATTTGTAGATTGTTTAGAATATACATAGTCTACTTATATTTTAGGTAAAAATATAAGTTTTGTTGGTAACATGTTGATGACTAGTTAGTGTGAAGTTGTGAATGGCATTGCAAATTTTCTTTGAGATTCACTCAAAAAGATAAACCAAGTACCTACTCAAGTATTGTGATTTCAAAAAAGGTGTACAATGAATTCACAAATCGCTTTTTACTACTATTAATAGTAGCACGACATTAAATATGATAAGGATCTAAAACCGAAAAAATATCTAGTATAAGTCGACAACATTGTGCAAAGACTTACGCGTACTTAATTCGATATGTTTTGATATTTTATTATAAATAAATGTACTGCAGCCTTTTGTTAATGCAAGTTTACATTAAGACTGTTACTGGCGTGCCAGAGTTGACGTGGATAGTTTTTGTCCCAGGTAATTTGTTTGGCGTCACTGGAATTAAAAAAACGTGCACATTCCAATTAAACCTGCATTTATTTTAATAATCTTTTATTTTTTTAATCGTTTCATTAATGTGTCATTTCAATTATTTTTTTATTACTAATTAATCATTGAATTGGTTTAAAAATTCAAAATGTTGTCGAATTGTATTCATAAAATCGTTTACAAAAACATTAAAGGTGTAAACGGAGCAGAGACAAAATATGAATATAAAATTATATTTACCCTGTATAAATAATATGTAAATCCTGATACTCATTCATTGATTAAAAAGTGCTTCTTATGGATGTATCTAGATTATTAGGGGATCGTTTTGATAATTATCCGATAATGTTATAGAATTAGTGATTATGTATACATAGAAATTAGAGCGTAAGCGCACTACGGTGCAATATTGCCAATTTAGTGTTGGTGCGCCATTTGTAAAAATACTATGATCTGATTGATCATCGTGTACATACATTTTGAGATGAGGATAAGGGTACACGGGAATATTCATCCACACTTAAATCTCAATACAAAAGTATTCGTATTCAGTGTATCCTTGCCCTTACATAATTCTTTTAGTCAACGGTTGATTCTAAATTTAAAATCCAGACATGTGGGCCAAACTTTGAAAAATTCTGTTCGATAACGTTCCTGTTGCTAATTATAAAGGATCTTAATTAAACGCTTCAACTAGTTAGCAAGTTGTTTTCAAACACAAAGGTTTATACTCATTTCCACTAATAAATAATTGTTGACAATTTAATGTGTGTAAAGAAAATGTCAATTCTATTTGTAATGATCTAGTGCCTAAGTGTGTGTGGCAGGATTGTAGTGTTCGTTGTCTTGACCACTCTAGTTTAGAAATATGAGGAAGTACTTACCTTCATATCAAGATTTATTCCCGTCTACGAAAGGAAATAGTTATTTAATTTAAACTGAGGGTCTTACTTCCTTGGAAAAGATATAAGGCCCTGAAGCTAAAGGGGTTTCATAAGCGTTAATGTCTATATTTGATTTATTTAATTTTGTGCAAACATTTATTTATTTTTATTATTTTTTTTCTCTGCTGTGACTATTATTTTTTTAATCTCGAGAAATCAACACACAAGACTTTCTGGTCCAGCGATGTTCTTGATTTATTTAAAAAAAAAAAAATCTTGTCAATGGACCCCTAAATGGAATGTCACCCTATAAATGGTTTGTACATAAAAGACCTTGTTGACACAATGTGCAAAAGTGACAGTAGGTAAGTACTTGCTCGAGTTACTAAACTCGTATAAATGGTACACTTCTGAGTCAGATTTTCGTTTGGACTGTAAGTAATTGATATAAAAAAAAGGACATTAGAGTAGTTACAATAGATGAAAAGTTATTACGAAACGCAAAGTTAACTTTTTAAAACACTCGAGGGCATTCTGAAATTGCCTTGTTAATACTCAAGTTTATTTCACAATTAATATACCAAAGATGCCATGAACTTTTAATATAATATATTAATTTATTTATAGAAGTAATTAAACGTATTACCTAATTAGTAAAAATGTAATATTGTTATTTTTTAATGAACGTAACTGCCAACTTTCGTATATTATATTTTGATATTTAAAAACGCACACTAATACTTACTTGTTTTTTTTTTCAAAATAATGTATCATTTGTTAGTGTAGGCGCTTTTATATTCGAAAGAATGTTGAGTAGATATGTATTTATTATTTGGATAATTTATAATAATATTATTGAATTTTTGGAATGGCAACTTATACCGTAGATTGAGAATGAAAGCTAGAGAATAAAGGTCCTACCCAATTTTTTAAAACATAATATTGTCGCCATACAAGGAAACCAAAAATAAATACCTAATAGGTTACAATAATATAACGTAATAATACGTGTGATATCGTCACATCTGCGACAAACTTTAGAACTAAAACTAAAAATATTTAAGTATTTCATTTATTAAATAGGAAACACAAGTAGGTACCTCTTAAAAAAGTTAAGAACACAAAAGGAGTTGTAGTTTAAAAATTACAATAGGATTGATATCAAACTTTTCGTTAATTAAAAAAAAACTGATTTTGACGTTCTGACAAATCTGGCAAATGTTAAATTTATTCGATGGTTAAACTCCATTTTGAGATGGTGAAATAAGCCCTTCTAAGATAAAATTGTGCAATTCGAGTGAATTTTTTTTTTAATTAGTTACACCAAAATAATATGTCTAAACTTTTAACGACAACATTTTTGAGGCCCTCTAATAGTGGGGGCCTGGTAATTTTTTATCTAAGTGGGTTTCAATTTTATAAAATTTAATTGTTATTATTTTGTAATTGTGTATGCGATGTTAGGGTTACATAATATTAATAAAGTTGTGGGTAAGACGACAATATTATGTTGATATTATTATACTAACAATATAATGTGTAAGTTGCCATTTTAATAATTTGCCAAACATTTTTTGCTGACATACGTAAGAGAGGCTAGTATATAAATTGTAAATAGCGGTTTCTGTATTGTAATTTATACTTTTGGTCGAAAATAGCGTAAGCGATAGATTAAGCGCAAGAAAAACTTTTGAACGTGAATTGTTAAGGATTGTTTTTTGTATTGATTAAAAAAAGTAATATTAACGAAATAATTTCTACGTTTAAAATTACTGAACCACCTTTTATACTCGTAAACATGCCTAGAAAGTCTCGTGTAAGCGTAAATTATTTGAAAATATTAAAAATTATATTAGAGCGTATCGAGTACCATTTAAATTTCCATTTTAATCCAATTTGTAATACTTCAACGAACCGTTAACAATTGTTAAAGTAAATTTGAAGTTGTTGTACTAAAAATGACGTGAGAGCCAACGATATTGTACGTATGCATCAACTCGAGCATATAGTATCTGTAATGTATGTACAAATATAAAGGAGGATTCTCGTATCCCAAGATCAGAATAAGTCTAGGAAGGAGGAAATTATGTTATTATTAAACTACTTGCGAATAATGTACCTAAATATTGTAAAAAAGTGCGAATTGGATTAAAATATTAGGTAGATTATATAGACCGCTTAATTTGTTTTGAGACTTGAAGCCTTAGTGTTAGAAATTGAAGACTTTATTATAATAAAAAGAAGTATCTGTAATTACAGAAAAATCGATAGAATAAAGTTCGGAAACTTTTATGAGAGTATTGTTAAGAAATAGCGGGTTTCATCACATCTCAAACTAACCATCACATAGGTTTACTATAGCATGTATATATTATATATATGTTATGGGGTTTATTTATAGGGGTAGCTGCGCCTGTTAGATACGTTGAACCGATACTTGTCAGTTTATTTAAATTGAATTAGTTTTAAATTAATTCTTTAAATTTTATAACTTTATGCATGTAATTCTATGAAGTCAAAAGAATTCTAAAACTATAATGCGGAATATTTGCATCATTTCTTATAACGCTTTTTGGAATCCACAGATTATTTATTACTGACAGGGCTTCTGTACCGAGGCCCCTAAAAATAGGGGTCTATACATGATTTATGATGTTTCAGATATTTAAATACAGTTGGCACAGACTAATACAATTTAAAAATTAAATATTGTGAGTCGCGCCTAACCGCCTAACTTATTAAGTAAATAAAAAAGTGACAAGTATCGCTTAAAATGTAAATGAAAGTCTGTTATACGCGTGTGCAATATTTTTCTACTTCTTTCGGATCGTTCGAATACCCGCGTTGAAGACAAAATAGAAGAGGAGATCGGTAACTATGGAAGTGCCTAAGTAAATTTACTTGCATCTGTAGTCTTTATTCACACTCTACTCCCAGGAACCAGCCTTTAGTGCGTTTCTTTAGCGTGCCTTTAGTAAAAGTATTTAGTAACCGCCCAAATATACTTACCCGCAAAATCTATTTGGAATAACCAAAATAAAATAATTCTTTTTGATAGTTACATTTAATGCGTCTGGTAGGTACCTACGTGCAATCAAAATATAATAGTATTGAAAAATAAAAACAAATAAAATGTAACTAATATCGATATTTCAAATTATAAAATGACAAATTGAAAATCGGTAAGCCACCGGTTATTGTCTAACCTAACCCTTGCACCATAGGCTTTAAAATCAATACTGTCTATAATATAACACATCCTAATAAACAACGTGACAAATAGGTACCACTGCTGTCAAATAATAAAAAAGTGTTATTCCAAATCTCTTCTATACAAATCTGGTGGTAGTTTGGGTTTATTCTTTACTTATCAAGTAATTTCATGATATGTTACATACCTTTCTCTAAATAGCGTTTACTCATAAACTTGCATACTCTTACTTTGACCGCGTTCGTTTTCTTTTTAGACACTCCATAGGTTAAGTAGGAGTTTTTATAATAATTATGATGAATAATGCAAACGCAAACGCAGTGATAGTACTGTTATCTACACCGTAATCGCTGCCCATATTTATAGAGTGCAATTTTTTATAACTAGAGACGAATAGAATGAACTCTGATGTGCAAAATATGAAATGCGAGAGCGCTGTTTTGTATTTTTTACCTCATTGCTTTCAAATGTTATGATCATTTTCTCATTAAATATTATTAAAATATGCTAAATATTTTAGCAAAGGATAAAATGTATTCCTTTTCTTTAGTAAATAAAATATTGAAATTTGAATCTTGGTGTTTTCTTTCACTTTGGTTATCTACTTAATATTTTCATCATACCTACTTGTATACTTATAAATAATTTTTAATATTATATTTTACCTCTATAAATTATCATATATAAATGACCATTACGTTATTGTTACAACAACTAATATTAAAGAAATTGTGGGCCCCAAAGTAAATAGGCATAGGGGCCCAAATAACGTCAAGAAACAGATTGAAGTTTAATTCAAGGTACCTACCTTGATTCATTGTGCCGCTTTTGGTGCCGCCATTAGAGCAGATTCTATATTATAGTCAACCCAGCGGATTTGATCCATAAACATAGTAGGTAAATATTCTTAGATACTTAGTAGGTTTTTTAAGCTATTGCATAGCTTCTATCGCGGGCCTTGAGCGTGGAGACCAAATCCAGAAATTCCGTAACGAAAATAACCTGACACGGGACTCCTCTCACCGCTAGATGGCGTTGATAAAAAATGCTATGCAATAGCTTTACCGCGGCAGTCTCCGAGTGCCACACGTCTTTTTTTATTTTAAAAATATAACAAAATGTCTTAACCAAAACTTTATAGATTTTGTCACAAAAAAAATATTTTTGGTAAGCCCACTGATCACAGCCATGGATCTATTTCGATGTTGTGGGTGATTCGTGGCCTTGGAGTATAAAGCCAACTTCGTGGCCAATTCATGGTATTCGTGATCTGGAATCACAGACCACAGTATCTATAGTAATCTGTGCAGACCACAGCAAGGTCTGAGATTGTCAATGTCTAATGTCAATGCCAATTTCACGCCTCAGACTGTGTTGCTGTGAAATTGTCAACAAACATGATTAAAAGAAAAATAGAGTTTAAAGATTATTTTTATTAAGTGCTATTGGGATAAATATATTACACTATAACTTGGATATTCGGTGCCAGTGCATTACGTAGACCATATATTTACAATCTTTGCTAATAAAAGCATGATACACCTCACATTACACCTCATTTTCATAGTCAAAAATTAAGTTTTTATATTTGCTACTCACACGATTTGTGCACGATAATAAGCCCCCAAGAAGTGAGAAAATAGTACAAATCATGGCAAATATCACTCAATGTTTTTCCTTAAATTACAAAGATTTTTTACTAGACGAAATATCACTGGATGGCTTGCAAGGCATTGGTATCGAATTATTATGGAAACGAATGGAAAAGCGTGCTGGGACACCCATAACTCCTAAGATAAAAGAGAAGTTCTGGAAGTTTATAACAAGTACTGATTCTATATCAATATTTCACGTTGTTGAACCGCCGCCGATTATAGATATTATAGATCGATTCTGGATAGTTGACGAAGTGACGGGATATATATTAGACCCTGTGAGTACATATTAAGATTTAGTCAAATACAAAGCATAGTTCAGCACAAAAACAGTAAAATAATAGGATACATGTTGATGAATTTAGAAAGAGCAACTGCTGAGTTGCTGGTGGTTCTTCTAAGCAGTATCAGCTTTCTGAACTTACGGTATGGTAGTCCAATAGCCCAACGGTTAAAGGTGCATACGGAAAACTGAGAGTTCACAGGTTCGAGCCCCACCCGTTGCACCCACTCCTTGCACAAGCTTTCCACTTATTTGGAGGGCATAGGAGAATATTAGTCAACTTCAGGTTGGCTAATGTTCTTTTTTTAAAATCCTAAATCGACAAGTAAAAAGTCCCAGGCATCAGCTTATAATTATTTTTTTCCAGCAAATCTATTTAGATGGCCCTTATGAATGGTGTCCAATTGAAAATGAATATGGATCATGTTCCAACTATAATTCTAGAATATTGATATCAAAGAATGATATACAGTCAATGCCATACGAAGAGGTGAAATCCAAGTATGGAGACAGATTAGTACTTGTAGCTTCTATAGAAGAGAGATGGCACGCTTTAGCACCTCATTTGCCAATTACTTTCTTAAGCCAGCTCACACCAGTGCACTATGGCTTGTTGGAGTTGATTGGCAGGGGGAGAGAAAATGTAAGTAAATCACATAAGTAGGTATATTTCCAGTCCAAAATGCAGATTCTATTGAAAAAAGAATAGTGAGTTCAGTAGTTCATCGTCATAGCAAAGATTATTATCAAGGCCCATTAATATTTATAGCACCTGAGGCACCACCAATGTGTTGCCGGCTGTTTAGGAATTTGTTGGTCTGGCCCTTGGATAACCCCATGTTGGTTTTTAGTGGGATTATTCCCAGAAAATTACAGTTCTTGTCTTAGATTAGGATTATATATTCTAGGGTTCTTGTCTTTAAAAATGTTACTCTTAAATGTTTTAAATTCTAAAATAAAACTTATTTCAGGGCCAAATGACAGTGGGCACAACTAATATTAGCAAAATTGTTAAAGAACCAAAGCTATTATTTTACAACAGAAATGTTTTGCATAAACTTGGCTTGATCAAAGTTCATTACACCACACAAATCACCTTGGGCAAGACGATGAAGAGTATATTATTGCGACTTAAAAGGTTCCATCAACCCATATTGGTCAGTTTGCCTAAAGTTGGTCTGATAGCAAACATAGTTGACTATTTGTTGGAACAACCAGACCATTCTGAAGCAAATGAGGTTATGATTAAGAAAGGATACATGACATCGAAGAGTTGTAAGCGATTCCAAAAAACAATGTATATCTTTACTTTTGTAAGTATCTAATCAGAATATTGATAGATGACATAACAGTCATAATACATACCTTAGAATACCTTTGTTTTCCTGAATAAAACAAGGCGTTAGTCACTCTCCAGCTCCTATACTATATCCAGAACATCCAGGTCTCCTTTGGTACATGATTGAAGGACAAACCAACTAACAAACACATTTTCATTGATAATATTAGAAAGGATGACAATTCCTTTATCAACCGATAGACATTCACTGTTGAGCAAAGGTCCCTTGCTTTCCGCAGGCCACAGTTTTGCGCCGCTGGCATCCAGCTGCTTTCTGTGTCTCTGAATGACCAATATACCTGGTCAATGTGATCACTATGGTCATATCTACCAAACGAATAGCAACTCGTCGCAATACCTCAGTCCCCGGAAGCCCTAATTTTCCCATCAACAATAGTGGAAGGTGGCAGGAAGTGTCTGAATGAGGCTGAGGACTGGATGTGGTGGAGCTCATTTAGAAATGTCTAAGGGAAGAATATGATGATGTGTTGAAGATAGAATTATATTTCATTTACAGGATGAAAGAGATGTACAAGTGGAGAAACCCTCAAGCTCTAAAAGTGAAGATGAATTTGTTAAAAAGAAATTCATTTCACTCGCAGAGAATTACGATGACTCTTCATCCGACGGCGAAGATGAAAGGACACCTGTAGAATGCCAATATAAAGTAGGTGTTGGTATTATGAGACAAGGTTGGTAATATGTTTTAAATTTAAGCTCGGAAAAAAAAAATATTTAAGCACAAACTTTTAAATTATTTTTGCTATTAAAATAGCATAATAACGCTATTTGCACTATTGTATGGCTATTATATTGCGCGCTAGACAACGGTTCTCTTTTTGAACAGACTCGCTCACTCAGCACAACTAAAATGTTTATTACTTTTTGTTTAAGCGTACGAAAGGTTTTTGGATGCGGGTCTTAATGGCCTTACTCAAACGGAAATAGCTCAGATACTTGGTGTAGAATTTTACACCAGCAGATCTATTTGCAGGATATTCAAGGCCAAGAACCTTGTTAGAGAATTTCTGGTAGACAAAGGTCGACAAAGAACTGCAAGGTAATTCATACTTATTTTATTTTTGTGTTAGATACATTTTCAGTAGAATTTTGTGAACGATTAACATTAGTAAGAATTTTTTTCTTATTGTTTTAATGCTTTGTCTTTTTTAAATAAAATATATCTACAACCGGACAGTTTGCGTGAATGGAATATAAGTTAATATATTATATTTGGTAATTAAAATCAATTGCAGATATATAGCTGTAGCAGCCACAAAGGAAATTGATAAAGAATATGATAAAGAGAAAAACATATTACTTGAACATGTGCAGAAAGCAAAAGAATCTATTAACAAGCACAACTCAGACTCTGAAAGTGAAGTGCCTGTTAAGAAACTAAAGCTTGATAAGGACAACAGAAACATTGAAGAAGACACAACAGAAAACGCTGATAATTCTATAACAGAATTAAAAGCATTGGAAGGTTGTGAGTCTGTTAAGGAGTCGCTCTTAAACGCTAGAAAGAATCTTACGCTAAGACAACTAAAATACGCTAATGGAATTTTAAAAGTAATAAAAGAATTGAAGTACGTTATTGGGTTTCAAACTTTGAGTGTGTTAGTGTCAAAGGAAATACAGGAACCGCCAATGGACACAAAGGCGCTCAAACTATTCGTGCACAAACTCATGACTGATGGCCAGCTGAAAGTTTTGAAAATAAGCAGACCAAAAAGAGTTTATTTTCTCATCTGCGCTATAAATATCAAACCGACTGATGACGTAATAAAGAAAAAATTCAAAGAACTATGCTCCAAATCACAGCCAAAAATTAAAAATATTAAGCCTGTTGAGACTGTTAAGAAGCCAAAGTGGCAATTCATATATCAAAGATATGTAAAAATTCAGAAATTACACGAATTCATTACAAAGTTTGTTTATTTCAATGAATATAAATTTGAAAGTAATTTAGCACCAGGTTTCACCACCATGTTAACAATCATACCAGAAATGACTGTCGAATTCGCCCTGAGCAATTTAAACAATCTTGAAACGTCTGATGTCGCTAAGTTGGAACCAGACGAAGCCTCTAAAGCATTGAAAATACGAGATGCCCCGGAAAAGTTGCGTAATGATTTATTACAATCAAAGAGTCTACAAAATTCTATTAAAGTAATCATAAAAATTCTGGCGGCCCTTGGCCTTATCCAACTAATTCATCAACCATCCACTTCGAGAAAAAACGCTGCCAATACATACGTTTTCTATGTAAACCGACGGGCAAAGATATTAAATACTTCAGGCAAATGGCCCAGACCAGTTGATAAGAGTGTCAAAGAAAAATCTTTTTACTTTGAAACATTTGAAGATGTGAAAAAATATTGGCTCGACGTAACCACTATCAGTTCTAACACTATAATACATGTAGCAAAACGTGAATCGCTTAAATTAGCACATCCGTTGCGAAATGAAACTAGCGTGGAATTGTACGATACTGGAGAGCGACTAGGAGACGGCTTGGGACCCTGCGGGTTCGATTCGAGTATATTTATGGATATACCGAGGTTGTGGCGCAAGTTCGTGTTCAAAACTCCAAAATTGCCGCAAACGGGGCCAACTAAACGAAAAGGGAAAAAAGCCCTTGCAAAGACCAGAAGTAGGCCTATAAAAGTACATAAAAGTCAACTTACAAAAGTAAGTTCGTCATCCAAAGTGGAAAGGCGGAGAAAACCCGCTGACAATTTTGCGCCGACGTGGTCAAGTTTCGACGATAAAATCATTATGTTGTGCAAGGCTGCCATTACAGTACTGAGCCCCACCTCCCAGCCGGGCTCGTTGAGACTCAGAAATACTGTAGCAAAGGATCTACTAACGATCAACGACCCCAAAAAGACAGCCGACTATTGTCACAAAAGAGCGTTGCTCCTCGAATCGAATTCAGTAATGGCCTATGAAAAGGATTGCATTATAAATGAAATGCGTCGTCGTCGACATCTGGTAAAGAAATACGATGGACTATTAAAAGCTTTGCGACTCCGTCACGTCGGGAGTATAAATAAATGTATCAGCGAGGCTAGGCTCCCGCTACTAGAGTTGATCTGGCTCGCCTCGCAGATCGAAAGAGCCAAACCGTATATCCAGCGAATTCCATGTATCGCGTTGAACTTCGACGATTTCAACAAAAAATATTCCATCACTCCGACGTCTTCCAGTCGACCATACAACGTGTATAGAACACCGCCCAATTGCGAACCGGAGTTCGCGACTTTGAAAGAGGGTATAATCCTATCCGTTATGTTGGCCGAAAAGAATCAGGTGTCCAAAGAGACCGCGCGGAAAATATATTCGGTATTCGAAGTATACCCCGAGTCCACGTTGAGAACTGCAGTGGAACAACTGAGACAAGGCGGCGCTATAACTGCAAGAGAAAAAATTATGAACAATAAAATAAATAAAGTTAATTTCGATGACATTGTCGAGTCGTCCTTTAAAATATCAGCCGCTTACCGTCGTAGATGGATTACTAGATTTGAGTCGGAGTTTCTCGTCAATCTAGCGGACCTATTAAACAGGGAACTTCCGGAAGAAGGTTTGAAAGGAAGTAGCGAACTCAACTGCATGTTGTGTGAAATAAGTGCCTGCGATGTTTCGGAAATAAAACTGGACACCATACCCATCATCACTGGCTCCGCTGGGTCCATAATGCAAGAGGAACAAATGAATGTTATCGACATGGAAACTAAGTTCAAATTGAAATCTGGCACAGTGGGGTGGAAAAGCAAGGGCACTGCGGAGGTTTTTTCAGAATACTTTCAGGAGATCGATTATAAAAGCATTTTAGATTCAGTTACAAAGTAAGTTATGGTCAATCTTCAACGAACTAGATTCAAATTAAATTGCTTTTGAGCTTAGTCTACTTGTTAGGTGTAGTTGTCGATTCAACCATTTTTTCCTTATACCAAGCTGCTCATTGTTAGGTTTTTTAAAACCTAGGTCACCCTAGTGAAGCAGTACAGCAGCAGCAGTAGTCTACAGTATTACGCCATTCCGAGTGGTTTTGAGCTATACCCTTGGCCATGCAGTTGACTTATAATATTTAATAATCGTTGCATTTTACAGGGAAAACGTAGTCACCTTCTCTGACAACGATATTGTCTATGATATGCAAGACCCGATTATATTATATTTGGAAGAGAAAGGGGAGAAAGGTAGCACTTTTCATGAACTACAAGTGAGTATTTATTTTAGTAAAAAAAAAAAGAATATCAGCCAAGCTGAACTTTAAGTTTATTCTCCTCCTACTCTAAACACAAGCGTTCTGCTTATTTAAGCGGAAAACTTGTGTTAGGAGTGGGTACGACATTAGTGCAATGGACGGGAATGTGCCACCTTTTAATTTTCAGACCGTACCTAACCTTTAACCTTTGTGTTGGACTATTGAGGCTTATAATAATTTTATTAATCTTATGCAAATTTTGTTACAGCAACACTTATCAATGGATCGAAAAATGTTGTGCGTTAGACTAAAGGATCTCGAGGCCAAGAAAATGGTTAAACGTGTTGGGTATTACGAAAATCTGCTTACGCTTACGAAGTACGCGATACCGATGCTGCTACAAATCGAACCGAACTTTCATATTATACCTACACCATGGCTGACTCTGGAAGGGCAGATGCAAATAGAAATATTCATGAAGTGGACAAGTGTCATAGTAAATAAAGTATTCGAATCCCCGGGATGTTCTGTTGAGTTTTTGAGTAACAGTTTTGAATGTATCTCGACCAGAAGTGTTCAAGATATTTGCACATTCTTGCAAGAATGCGAATGTGTGACCTTGCAATGTGTAGAGAAGATACCAGTTGACTTATTTTCGCAAACCGATGACGATGTGGCTCCTGAATTGAGCGATTATAACCAGTACGATTTACCGGATAACATTTTAGTGTTTCCAAGTAAAAAATTGCTGACTAGATATGCTTGTTTATGGAAAAAAGTTAGGGCTTTTTTTGAAACTGATACACAACCTGTATTATAATTTATAAATCGGGGGTGTTCAGAGCTTAGATCATATTATTGTTCATATTAACAAAAGTTTTTTTTACAAAGACCCCACTATCGGAATAAAGTGTAGTCTAAGTTACTGCTTGTATAGTAAGCGCCAATCATTAATTAGTCCCATGTGAGACATCAGTTTAACCGTGAGATGCGTCGCAATACTAAATTTTTTTTATTGTCAGTGTATGTAAAGAAGCGAAATAGCGGAGCACAACAGACTACGCTCGCCATCTGGCTGGATTTGGCATTAGTTGTGAGCGCTAGTCGCTACATCCGTTCACAAAGTACGCGTCTGTAGAACGTAGTGGTTGTTCGTGTGTAACTACCGCCGCGGCGCGAACTCGGACTCGCATCTCGGTCGTTTAGTGACGACTAAATGAGTCAACTATTATAGTTATATCTCGTAAGTTGTAACTAGCAGTGTAAGCGCCCGAAAATATTTTTTAGGTACTTAAGTCGGCTTTTCTCTATAAAATACATAATTTTATATAAGTTGCATTAATCATACTTAAAAAAATTTCTGGAATAAATTTTCATAATGATTGTGAAACCCTGTATCAAAAACCATGGTGTAGTTTAGAAAACTAAGCACTTAAATAGACTGACGCGGCGTTTTCTTTATTTTATACTATGTACTATTTATAGAAAAGGCTTCCTTTTATAATACCTATGTTAACTATTTTTTAAACAAAACATTAAATTATTATAAAAAATTAAAATCGAGTTTTATTTTTCCTGTGATAATCAGGTGATAACAATATACTATACTTAAATAAATAAATTAATAGATCAAAACCTATTAAGATTCCTCGGAGGTCGCGCGCTCGGCTCGGCTTTATATGTATAATATCTTACTATCAAAACTAATTTGAAATCCATCAAGTACCTAGGTGCCTAATATAATTTTAGAGGAATTCAAGTTTGGCGCGTAATCTGTTCGCCTGCGTCAGGTTATATACCTAGGTACCTACTCTTTGGCCTGCGTGTCGATTCTCTAACTAGAACTCATGCTCTTTGCTTGTTCCATAGAGCCTAGAATAGGTAGGTACCTAATAAACTAAACAAAATAGAGTAAACCTCCGTGAATCATGGCGGATTAACTCGCTTCGGTTTTAGTTGTTCAACAATAAAACCAAGAAGCTTATAAATAAAACCAAACCATACAACCGCACCGTTTGTCATCACCTTAAATTAAATGGCTGATGTCTGCGCTGGACATGCACATTGCTCTACAAAATTATAAGTCTATGATCGATTGCATAATTTTCTTTATGGCAATGAAAATTTTAAAACTAGGCGAGTGATTAGAAAAGTAGGGCAATCCAGATTCCAGTTTTCGCCATTTTTACTTTTCAGTGAAAGGGGATTTTATAATTGTCAGGCTGGAGGACGAAGAATATTTTGAGAAAAGTGTGTCATTACATTTAATTAATCGTAGTCAGGATTATTATTTGAGAAAATCTTAGTATAATAGTGTGGTTTTGTTTATGACTAACGTTTCCGTTTGTATGTAGTGCTACATCCCCGTGGTAAAATTGCTCGTTGGTGTGTCGCTTAGCTAAATTCAATGGCTATGATATCGAAGTTTTAATCTGGCGAGTCGCTTTGACGTTCTCCGAGGGGCAAAGTAACGAGAAAGTGAAGCGACGCGGTCAGACATGAGCAGGCCTCAAGGTGGACGGATCCAAGTCCCCGATGACCTCAGAGAGATCTTGCTGGAGTTCACCATAAGTTACTTGCTGGAGCAGCCGGGCGACGTGATCAACTACGCGGTCGAGTTCTTCACGAGGTTACAGAACAACCGGACCACGACGATAGTGCGGGGCCCGTCGGCGGGCACTCCTGATGAATCTATAATATCAGACGAAGAAGGTACACTTTCCTCTATTCCTCTCAATAAAATAAGTCTTGACTCCAAACAGCGTCAAAGGTTAGTTATTAGGGCTGCTATAGCATCGTAACTTCATTTCCATATGAAAGAACAGAATACCTAATTCCATTATTTATTCCACTTGCCTACTTAGCCACATTCAAGGCATGTAGTTCTTGCACAAGTTGCAATACTAGACATGAATTTTAATTTTCCTGTACAGGCTGTTGCAGTATTGATTTTCCAGATTGCTTAATATGCAAAGAACCCCTATGTTAATCAGTTGATATTTTGATATTTACAGGATGTCAAATAAGTTACTGCATCTGAAATTACTTACAAACTTTATGAATGCCATTTTTAAACCATAATTACGCACAGTATACATAATTGAAGGTTGATTCTTGGAAATTTTGAATAATAGTTAAAAAACTATTATTCAAAATCATAAATCCAATATTTTTCTGAAACAATAATTTAATGATGTTTTCATTGTCTATCATGCATATTGCTTAGTAGGAGCTATTGCGTTAAATAACCAGAGTTTTGTTTGCAATAGTTACTTATTTTGTTATTGTAGATACAATAGATTCATAGATATGAAGCACAAAATTCATTTGTTTCTGTGTTTTAAATGTTCCTCATTTTGGCTGTGTGCCATAACCATTATTTAATGATGTGTGAGTATTTCTAATCCTCACATAATGTACAGGTGTTAAGCCATTTGGTATAATAATTATGTACCTATTTCAAAATAATGAACATGGGCAAAGGACATCATCTACAATTCATACATTTGGGTCCAAAAGTGAAAGTGCCGGCCAAAAAAATTTGCTGTATGTTGTTAGAACTAGTCTTTTTAATAAGACACTGAAGTTATAGAACCATTAAACTTAGTTTTATTTTAATTTAATAATCCACCGAACCGGTGGTAGATTTATGACGTGTCATAAGAGCTACAAGGTAGCCTACAAGAAATAAATAAATTTTGAATTTGAATTTGTATTTTTTCGATTATATGAAATGTTTCTAAGCCATTTTTTTTAATTTTTTGGAGTTTGTTAAGCGTAAAAATATAAATAAATTTTTCTACATAGGGTATATTATGTAACCACACATCTAAAAATACCACACAAACAATACCTATTGCTAAATTGATTTAGCGACTCAATAAAACCGCGGCACGCGCGACAGCCGCGACTTATGAGAAAATGGCATATATATGCATATAATATATGTATTTCTTAATACATCTGTATTTTTAAAACAAACCCCAAAAAATAGGCTTAGAAACATTTCATTTGAACAGCTGAAAAATCGATAAAATGAAAATTCGTAATTTTATATAGGAATCCCAACTTCGAATTACTTTAAATAGATAGCGGAAGCAAAGCCATGGATAAAATCTTGTATACCATAATATCATCCAAGAAGACTTGACTTAACTTTATATTAGTTCAATTATGAAGATAAAGTTAAATCAAGTCTTAACTTCTCAACATCTCAACATCTATCTAACCCACATGGGATTTTGAGCTGAACAGTTTATGTTAGGACATAAATTTACTGTGTTTACTGTACGGTGATCTCATTTACTTGTTTGTTTTCAACTCTTTGAAGTTTTGAGATGATTCTGGCTTATTTTTCTCATGTCCATGGCTAGGAGGTGAAACAGATGTATGCCTTTTGTTGATATATTATGTAAAATTAGCTAACACCATGTTTTGTTGGGCAATACAGTACAAGTACACATTTACCCTTTATACATATTACAAATTAATCGATCAATTTCGACATCTATTCACATATGTCTCTAAAATTCTTATAGATGTATGTAAGTACAATACATATGTATGTTTATGCATGAATTACTTCAAAACTACTGATCGTATTATGATAATTCTTTTTTTATTTACTTACATTTACTTCAACTTAAGGAACAGTAATGATTTTATCAAAATCGGTTCAGTAGTTTTTATGATATGGTCTCTTTTCAATTATTCTTTATTTTGGTATTCTAGAGAACTGTTTGACTAGTACAATTGATATTAGATATATTTGCAGTTAGGCTGTTATTTATTCTAATTTTAACCTAGAAACATGAGTGATGGAAAATGCTTATAGTAATTATTCCTTCATAAAAACATACCTCCTTTGGAAAAAAGTTTAAATGGTATACCATAATACTACAACTGAGTGTCAACATGACTTTAAAATAACATTTAGAAACAACTGATAAAGTAAACTACTTGAAAAATGGTCTTCGACATGGTAATGAATTGAAACTAGTGTTGTACATTTTATAACATATTTGTATATATTTTTATTAAAACTTAACTGAATTGCCAATGGATTTAGGGGTTATGTGTTTTTTTGTTGTTTGTGATAAACTATATTTATTTGTAGTACATAAATAAATTATTTTTGCATTATATGTAATAACAATTTAAAAATAATACAATTATTATTTGTATTATTTTTAAAATAACTAGGATTCTTAAAGTGTATTACTTTAGCCACAAATAATTTTCAATTTTATTAGAAAATTACATTAATAGTAACTGCATAAATGTACTCTGAAGTATTTAAATGCTCTCTTCTATTTTAAATTGCTATGGAAGTTATCATGAGAATCTAGAGTGTTTCAAATCAAAGTCAGCAAAGTGCAAAAACTGGTGTAGCTTATCAACGTCACACCAATTACTATGCAATGTAATATATTAACGTTATTTATATTTTTAACACAAAGCATATTTAATAATGCTCTATTATGTGATGTTATATTATTAAGCTATTGCATAGCTTCTATCGCGGGCCAGCGTGGAGACCGAATCTAGAAATTCCGTAACGATAATAACCTGACACGGGACTCCTCTACGGTGAGCCGCTAGATGGCGTTGATAAAAAATGCTATGCAATAGCTTTACCGCGGCAGTCCCCGAGTGCCACACGTCTTTTTTAATTTTATTTTTTGTACTTAAACGCACGTCAAGACGTAATGTTCTTGCGATTTGCGAGGGCGTGTGAGCTTTACTTGTGTTTAAGTCGTGTACATGCACATTGCGTAAATGTGCGTGCCTATCAGGAGCCTAGGTGGGAGCGGTCAGGCGCGAGCAAGCTCTCGCACACACTTATACAGATACGGTACGCACACGACCATGAGCCACGCGCCCTCGTAAAATACAAGAACTTGACATGTGTTGGATTATATGTACCTACGTATGCATTTTTGAAGCTTCACTGTGGAAGCACTGTATACATAGCATAGTTTGGTTACCTATTATAATTTTTTTTTAATTTTTATTTTTTGAAAAGAGCAACTGCTGAGTTTCTTGCCGGTTCTTCTCAGCAGAATCTGCATTCCGAAACGGTGATAGATTTATGACGTGTCATAAGAGCTACAAGTTGGCTTACATGAAATAAATAAATTTTGAACTATACGAGTGTTTATCTGTACGTAGAGCCGCCGGTGGCGCGCTTCAACAACCGGCGCAAGTCCGTGTTCGCGGAGACATACGACCCGGAGGAAGATGACTCGGACGAGGGCGCGCCGGCGGTGTTCCCCAAGTCAGATGCCCAGCGGGCAAGGCTCGCTGAGGCCGTGCGCGGCATACTGCTGTTCCGCTCGCTCGATGCACAACAGATGCAGCAGGTTAGTAGTAGCTTAGACTATAATTTTTTTTTTTTTTTATTTGATGACAAGATGGTCTTTGCGATCTCACCTGATGGTAAGTAGCAATGTAGTCTAAGATGGTAGCGAGCGAACTTGGAAGGGTTATGGCAGTGTGTATTCAATTCATACTCCTAATCTGTTTCCACACGCCACCGTGACAGAACGCTATATCCATTGGCGGCACGTCTTTGACGGTAGGGTGTTAACTATCCATGGCCAAAATCTCCCACCAGACCAGAAACAATTCAGAAATTATAAATTCCCAAATTGCCTCCCCCGGTAACACCCGGTTTGCAGCAAAAATGTGGAAGCGGAAATTAATTATTATTCTAAAATGATATTAATGAAAATTATTTTAGCTTCAATTCGTCATAATTACTCTGATGTCCCCTATCCCTTTATTTTCATTTACCATGTCTTATAAGCTTGTAATTAGAATTTATTTACTAGAGTTCCATACCTAAATGTACCAACCAATTAACCTAAACTGAAAAGTAGTAGTACCTAATGGGATAAAACATCGTAACTACATCTGAAAAGCGAGATGCTTTAAGGTAGATACTGTGAAGTGTTTTTCTTCCTGCAAGTTTACGCCTACAAAGTTCTCGGATATAAAATGAGGTCAACAAACTACCATCGTCTATTTTTAACATTACACTTTTATTAAGCTTCATATTATCTCAATTAGATTAACGCGTGCCTTTTTACGCTGCGCATAAAATAATGGTAAATATGCCATCAGGTCACATGAACAATGATGTTCATTGAACATCATGATCAGCCAAAAAGCAATCTCTGTTGGACGTAGGTCTCTTTTAGGTAGCGCCAATGTTGCCTATGCTCGGTCTCTCGCAGCCAATTGATGCCTGACACTTTCATGCTGAGATCAGAATCAGCTCAGACAACGTTCAGAAATTCAGCTCAGAGAGATACAAATATGCTCTCGCATAAATCTGTCTTGTTTTATTAACTCTGTCTTGAGTCTGAGGTGAGTGACAGTGCGATCTATAGATTTCAGCCTCAGAATGTCATCGTTCCATCTAGCCGGTAGGTGCCCTACAATCCGTTTGCCGAGACGTGGTCGTTACTCGAGGACTTTTTTTTTTATATGAATAGCGGGCAAACTAGCTGGCGGGTCACCTGATGTAAAGTGATTAACGCCGTCCATGAACACCTGTAGTACCAGAGGCACCACCAATGCGTTACTTAAACTTATTGGTTCGCCCCTTGAATAACCCCATATTTGAGTTAAGTGGGAACACTCGAAGGGAGATGATTCCACAATTTGCTAGTACGTGGAAAAAAAGATCTGGAGCAACGGATGGTCGAAGAGCTCCAGACACCCAGGTGGTGAGGATGAAATTTCATTTCGGACTTAATCCTTCAAAGAAATCCCGAGCATAGCTCTCTCTTGAAATCAGGACCTGATTACGGCATATTGAAATAGCCCGAGGCAAACCTGTTAACAAAAAATATTTATGAAAACAGCCTTCAGAACCTAGTTACTATTAAAGTAATGTATGTAGGTACAATTTATGAATGCATAATGCATGCGACGGTGAATGAATACGCCGCTCGTGAGCTTAGGTTATATCGTCGGTCAAATTCATTAATGGTACAATTCAAAATATACAGTTTCGAGTTATTGAGCGTCAAAGGGTTGAGTTGACAGCTAAAATCAATCAATCAAATTTCTGTAGCAAACGTAGACAGAGAAGGCAATAGACCAAGGTACTGTGTAACCGCGACTGAAATAGAGATAACATGACGTAACGATGACGTCACATGACAAGTTCGAGTTTAATGTTGCCACAATAACTGCACTCCCCTAGTACCCCAAATTAGATGGAAAATTCTTCCCAGGATTTTTAAATAAAACGACAAAACAGATGCTGAACTGTTTTATTTTTTAAATAACATACCTACACATATAAGGTTGTCTGGGAGAGACATACCTATTAGGGTAAGCTTCTATTTTTTACATATATCTTAATATTGTGTGCAATAAAGAATTTATTATTCTTTATTGCACACAATATTAACTTCAACCACCATTTAAAAGTATAAAATAATTTTAGTTTGTACACGTAAGTCGGTTTTTTAAAAATATTTTTTTTTACTAAAGTTTTTTAATGTAGTTTCATAGGACCAATTCACTAGATAATTATTTGCTCCTTAAAAAAAATATTGAAATGCCGAATAGAAATTTAGCATATGTGAGTCACTTTGAAAAAAGATGTATGTAACACAAAGGAAAATTTTTTTTCGTTACTAGTAAGAATGTTACACAAAATAATTTTTAATGAACAGTTAAAATTTTCCTTCGATCGAGTAATGCTATTGAATTAAAAGCAACAAAAATTGTATATTTAGTCATCAAAATCATCATTAATGAAATTAACAGTATATTCCTTTTTTCAGGCAGTCGTATAAAACTGCAACTCTTCATAGTTTAAGTTAATAATTATTTAAAAAAAACATTAAAAATCTGCCTCGAGCTATTTAAAAATGGCTTTAAAAATTAAGAACTTTGTAAATAAAATAATTCTTAAGATCGCCAACAGTTCTCGACTGGTTGTTGGACATTCGAACGAAACTTCAGGATGATTCAGAACAGTAACCGACACTATCTAACTGAATACACTTTAATCATCGCCGACATATATTATATTCTAGTATCCATCATCTTTCTTTTCTTTTCTCATAATATTCATTTCTTCCATCACGACTTTATTTTGTTTCAACAAAAATTAAAAAAAAAAACGGTGGTGACACACTGACAGACAGACGGACAACGAAGTGATCCTATAAGGGTTCCGAAGTTTTTTTCGGAACCCTAAAATTGAAAAAGTAGCCAAAGTAACCCGCCGTTACGGTATGTCAGAGGACATTACTAAAAAAACCTATCTCCGTGCCAAATTTCAGCCATATCGGCTTAGTGTGGCGTATTGAGTAACAAACATCCATATGTTTGTTACTCAATCACGCCACACTAAACCGATATGGCTGAAATTTGGATGTATGTATGGATGGCCATACATACATTCAAACTTTCACATTTATAATATAAGTAGGATAGGGAAAATCGGGACATTGTATAGGTACCTAAAGCTGGCAACACACATAGATACTAAATTTTCTTATTAACTGTCAGTTTGTTTCGCACAAAAGTGTGTCGACCTTGAAAAAAACTGGTTACACGATGAGGGACAAAAAATTGGGTAGCTGCGTCTCTGTTTATCACATTAATAACTTTATTTCTGCTCTCTTTTTAGTGTGAGTGAGAAAGAAATCGTCACTGACTCTATGTCTTCTCTCTCTACGGTAGCAAATTATGTGGTTTCCAAAATTTGACTTGTAACGTCAGTGCTTCAGAAAGATTATTCAATTTCCAACCATTTTACATACTTAACTCTTTTGAGTTAAGTATGCAAAATGGTTGCAAAATGCAAAACATTTGTTCACACCAAAATCAGGTGTTTTCACCTGATTTTGGACATGTTCCACTAATAAATTTAACCGACGATATTATTTATCGTCTATCTGCATTTAATATAAAACTGAAAGAAAACTACTTTCTAATATTTTCTTACACAATAGTTTAAATATTTCGAGTTTACGATGGAGCTTTCAACCGTAAAAAAAAACAATTATTTCTAGTCTTTCCCTGCCACTTTTGGCAGCTCACACAGTTTTCCACACACTTCACGAACACGTTGGATTTTCCCAAAATCATTTCTTAGTGGAACCGTAGGTACGTCATCTGGAAAGTTTTCTTTACGTACTAATGATACACGTTTTACTGTCATTAAATAAGGTTACTATGCGTTGAAAAAAATAACTTAGTTTTCTTTTAGCCTTAAGAATCTGGATTTTAACCCCCGACAGAAAAATCGGGGTGTTATAATTTTGATGTGTGTGTCTTTTTGTATCTGTATATGTAGCTATATACCTACCAGTAGCTATAATTTTCGAAGATCTGCTCAGGCGTTTGAAGATTATCAGCTATTTTCTACTTGATTAAAAGGTCTTACGAACTCTTACTGCTGCGATTGATTCGAGGACTTAAGTTACTTCGGATTATTTCCAAGATATGATACCCTTGAGCTGCAGCATCAAAAAGTCTATAAGATACCCAAGACTTCTCAAGCAGCTTACAGCAGATTTAGTGTGTTTGGGCACATTTATTTTATTTATTAATGTATGTAACATTGCAGATAGTGTATAGTTAAGCCTCTTAAGCTCGCTGCATACATAACGTGCACGGGACGGGACGGGACGTGGACGGGACGGGACGTGGAGTTTTGGAAATATCGTTTCATAGAAAATGTATACGACTGTGCATACGTCACGGAGCACGGACGGGACGGGAACGTGCCACGCGCGGAACGGGAAAAATATCGTCGGCGCAATTAAAGCCAATTCTTCAAATGAAAAATCCATCTTTCCTTGTTCACATCACTAGCACGTTAGTTCTGAGTTATTGCCACGTTGCGTATGCATTAAAAATCCCCGTCCGTGTTTACTAACCACGTTCGGCCCCGTCCCGTCCACGTCCCGTCCCGTCCCGTGCACGTTACGTATGCAGCGGCCTTTACATACATTGCAACAATATGTATTAAACGTAATATTTAATTTGGTGGTCGTAGGTTCTGGACGCGATGTTCGAGAAGCGCACGGAACCCGGGGAATACGTGATCCGACAGGGTGACGACGGCGATAACTTCTACGTGATCGAGAACGGAGTGTTCGACGTACTCGTGACTGGCGACGATGGCGTGGAGAAGGTAACAACTTTATTATTATTTGAAATTTTTCATTGAACGTCTTTTTTTTATACGTTACTAGCTGATGCCCGCGACTTCATCCGCGTGGATTAAGATTTCCTGAGTCCCTGATGATTTTGATTTCTAAAAAAATTCCTAACTAGCGGACGCCCGCGACTTCGTCCGCTTCTTCAATTCACACTCGATAGTTCCTAAATCCCCACAGTTTGGCAGAACCCCTGCAGCATCAGGGTTGAGGAGTTGGAACCCGAAGTTTTTATGCGAGCATCTCGCTCAAGTTAAGAAGATTAAAAGAAGATTCACACATATCGGTTTAGAAAGCACGGAGATATCGATATACATAACACCTTCTCATTTTTCGAAAGTCGGTTAAAAAAGTAGCCTATGTTACTTTTGATAACATCAGCTATCTACCAGTGAAAGTCCCGTCAAAATCGGTACAGCCGTTCCCGAGATTAGCGGTAACAAACAAACAGACAAAAATTTAAAAAAATATTTTTTTGTTATAAGTACCATATTTACTTACATATGCTGATTTTTATTGACAAAACTAATTTTTATTTTACAAATTTTGATATTACAAACAGACAGTTTTTTATTTATTTGTAGATATAGACATGAAAGTGAAATAACAGTTTTAATTTCATTAGCGAAATTAAAGCTTAGAAGTTTCCTAACGTGACCTATTTTGGTACTGCGCATGGCTTACATTTATCATTTATTACAACGTACGTGTCTATTTACAACTATGTCCTAGCGTTCTAACTGCTGTAGAAATGTTGCAATCAATATACCTACCTACCGTTTAATATCTTTAATTGCAATCGAAAACCTTCATAATGTATCCGATACAAACTTTTTGCTCCCGAGTGTAGTAGTCTAGGCTAGTTATGTAAGTCATTGCGAGCACCTTATACGGAGTGATGTCGGTGGCGAAGATGACCTTGGGGCTGAGAATGGATTAGTGTTGGTCACACATTACAGGTGAATTGTGCCGCACACGGCGGCTCATAACTGTTCGGAAAAGCATTTTTTCTTGTCCTTCCCTGTTTCCCGTTATTTATGTCGGGTCTCCTCACTTTTTTGCGCCAAGTATTTCGATCTTGGATTGTCGGTTCAGGCAATTCACTCATTAGACTACAAGTTAGACCTTGACTGCAATCTCACCTGGTGGTAAATGATGATTCATGCAATCTAAGATGGTAGCGGGCTAACCTTTTAGGAATATCGCAGTTACATTAAACCCATACCCCTAATCGGTTTCTACGCGATATCGTACCGAAACGCGCAACTTTTTATCCCGTGAAAATTCTGGATGAACTTTTAACAATCTAAAATAAGCGGATGAATCCGCGAGCATTTGGCAATATACTATTTGCATAATATCAATGTCCTAAGATAGCTCCCAGATATTTTCTGTAGTAACTTTTTAATTAAATAGGTTAAAGAACAATTTCCACGAAATACGAATGTAAAAGGCTTTGCATGCGCTGGTTATTCCCAGTAGTTCTGTTGAACAAGAAAGTTATTCTCAGTAGGTCGGTATAAAAATACAGAAATAACTAGTGAGACAAAAAATTCCAAGTAGTTCTGTGCAGGGGTGTTCTTTTTATCCACAGAACTAGTGAGAAAAGAAACCCAGTAGTTCTGTCAACAGAACTACTAGGAATAACTGGCTTGCGCCTCGGTCCTCGTCGCGTAATGTGCGATACCCTTAATGGTCTGCGCGTCTCGCATAAACCTTGACCGTTTACAAATTTTATCTTTTACAGGCTTAGTTACTGCCAATCCGATTATGTCATATCTGGCAGACGAATCTACGCTCGATCAAAATAAAGTTAGCCGAAAATCCTTGTAGTGTCCGTAGGGCTTTGTTAGTCCTTGACTATAACCTATTTCTACGATGGTGGATCAAAGGAAAACTTTGAAAGTAACTTTCTAAAATTGGAAATCTGAAAAAATGAAAATAACCGGTCAAATGCGAGTCGGACTTGCATACGAAAGGTTCCGTACCAAAAAAACGCCAAAAAAACACGTTTCTAGTAGGGGTGCCGAACCCTCTTTAATTTTTTAATTTATTTTCTTTAATTTTTTAATTTATTTTTGTTTATTATTTGTCGTAGTAATAGGGTTCCATCGGTTACCCTTCTGGTACAGAATCCTAAAAATGATAAAAATATAATTATGTATGGCAAAACTTTACAATCAAAACAAAATTGTATTTGTTTCCGCTGTCAAATGTGTGTACAAGTTTGGACTAGGAACAATAGGTTCCCAGAGTTACGACGTAGTTACATCTAATAGTGATAGCGTCTTCTATGTCTACGTCACAGTTAATGGATATGCCTCACTGTTTACATGTGACGTAATTAACGTTCCGCCACCAACCACTGCGTGACTATAGACATGCAAACACAAACCTATAGGGTGGGAGACGTAATGACATCGTGACTTTCGGTGTCAGAATTGTGATAATACGTCATGAATTTTATCGATATTTCTTAGTTTCTTGGTGAACGTGGTGTAATAATGGAGAAGTATCGTTTCCTTTCAAATGGATAACATGTACAAAAGTGTTGAAATGTATGTAGATCATCAAAGTTGTAAATTTTAGCGTGAAATGAGGGTGACCGGTGGCTCTGTTATATATGTGATGTCACGCTACCATTTTGCGTTCCGCAGCTGTGTGATAAAATAACGGGTCAAATGCGAGTCGGACTCGCAGGCGAAGGGTTCTGTACCAAAAAAAAACGTCTAAAAAGCACGTTTGTAATGGGGGAGCACTCATTAATTTTTAATTTATTTTTATTATTTATTGTTAAAGCGGCAAAAGAAATACACATTCTGTGACAACTGTCTACTGAGATACAGCCCGCTGACAGACAGAAGGACGGACAGCGGAGGCTTAATAGTCCCGTTGGTTACCCTTTGGGTACGGAACCCTAAAAATGCACCACGTGCGACGCTCGGCAGAATGGAAAATGTACGCGTGACGTCACATGCCGCACTATGCGACCAATTGTTCGACCGTTATAATGCGCAAAAATTTCCAACTTTGGTGATCGACATTTCAGTCATTTCTTGACTTTTAAAATTTGCATTTGCGTACAAGGGGTCGAACTTGAGATGCCACGAAAAGGAGGCAGAAGTCTTAACCACTAGGCTGTCCACTCTTCACTAGGCTATATCCATTTCACTAGGCTATCCCTGCTTCACTAGGGTATCACCGTTTCACTAGGCTGGCCCCGCTTCACTAGGCTATCACCGTTTCACTAGGCTATCACCGGTTCACTAGGCTATCACCGTTTCACTAGGCTATCCCCGCTTCACTAGGCTATCACCGGTTCACTAGGCTATCACCGTTTCACTAGGCTGTCCCCGCTTCAATTTCTCTATGTTTTTATAAGACCACAGCGCTCACTGCGCCGTGTTTAGTTGTGCGGCGTGGATGGATGTTTGGTAGTCAATCACTTATAAACATCCATACATCCATCTCTCATATTTATACCCTTCTCTGAGAGGAGACCTGCGCTCAGTAGTGAGCCGTTGACGGGTTGCTGGTGAATGAATGAATGAATCTGTACGCCAGGTGGTCCACACGTACGAGGGCTCCGGCTCGTTCGGCGAGCTGGCGCTGATGTACAACATGCCGCGCGCCGCGTCCGTGCGCGCGCAGTCCGCGGGCGCGCTATGGGCCATGGACCGCCACACCTTCCGCCGCATCCTGCTGAAGAGCGCCTTCAAGAAACGCAAGCTGTACGAGGAGCTGCTGGACAAAGTGCCCATGCTCAAGGCGCTACAGGTACCAATACATTTTTAACCCTTTCCAGGACCCATGAATCACATGTGAACATGGTTATTGTTTAACTATTGTGTTTGTTGTCTGGACAGTTAACTTGTTAAATTCATATCAAAAATTCCGAGGACCACGAAGCCACATCTCTCGGTAATCGCGGACACACACACACACACACACACACACACACACACACACACACACACACACACAGACACACACACAGACACACACACACAGACACACACTCAGTGTTAACTATTACACTACGGCCAAGTGGAACCACAAGTCACGAAATTAGTGATATTTTTTCAATCGTTTTTTAGCAACTTTTATAGGTAGGTACCATTCATTAACATGATTTTTTTTATACTACATCGCCCGCGCTTTCGTTCGCATAGATTAACATTTTTAATTCCTGTGGGAAGTCTTTAATTTTCTGGGTTAAAATGTAGCCTATATGTTAATTCTGGGTATCTCCATTCCTCAGCCGAATCGGTTCATTCGTTGTGGCCCGAAGGAGTAACAAACACACACACATGCACACTATATAAAAACTTTCAAACTTTCGCCTTTATGGTAGCAATTCACGACCAACAGGGAATCCGACCTCCCAGTTATAAAACCACAACCTAACCGCCGATTTGCAGAGATTTTCTGTGGCATGTAATCGTAACTTACAAATTTTTATTAAAAAGCTCAACATGATGTATGTATCTCTTTACATTAAGGACGGGATTTCGCAAAGAGTAGGTATAAAAACGCACTTCTACACATGCACCGTTCACACGCACACACAGGCGCGGGCAAGCTGCGTTAAAAATGAGTTAATTAACTTGTTTTGATACTTCGATATAAATTTTTTATGTTTTATTTTTTTATTTTTTATTTTCGTCCGGACTTGCTGTAAACTAAGTTAGACTTAGATTTAGTCTTAGTCTTAGACTTCGATTTAGACTTTTTTAAGCCACTGGGAAATGCATTAGACTAAGACTAAGTCTCTTTAAGTCTAAGCCTAAGTCTAACACTAAGACTAAGACTAAGACTTAGACTTAGTCTTAGTCTAAGACTTAGTCTTAGTGTTAGACTTAGGCTTAGATTTGAACTCAGACTTAGTCTAAGTCTAAGTTTAATTCTTAATCTAAGTCTAAGTTGAGCAAACCAAATTGATAATATATTGAAAAGAAGAAACTAAGTACTAGGTACCTATGGTACCTTCAATATAATAGCATTATTTTAATATTTGATAGAATTTCGAAATTTCTTGCAAAGTTACATTCCCCGAATGTAGTACTGACCTGCATGTATACCTCGAAAACTTCTATTGGAACTCCTAGATCTTTAGAGTTAGTTGTATCGAGTTTGGGCTCGTTTTGTAAGTTATGATGAGATCTTACCACTGGACTTGTTAGCGTGACCTGATGGTATACTTCGAAGACTACTACTGGATCTTCTAGACGGCTACAGCTAGTTATATCGAGTTTGGGCTCGTTTTGTAAGTAATGATGAGATCTTACCACTGGACTTGTTGGAGTGACTTGGTGGTATACCTCGAAGACTTCTATTGGAACTCCTAGATCTTTACAGCTAGTTATATCGAGTTTGGGCTCGTTTTGTAAGTAATGATGATATCTTACCACTGGACTTGTTGGAGTGACCTGATGGTATACTTCAAAGACTACTACTGGATCTTCTAGACGGCTACAGCTAGTTATATCGAGTTTGGGCTCGTTTTGTAAGTAATGATGAGATATTACCACTGGACTTGTTGGAGTGACTTGGTGGTATACCTCGAAGACTTCTATTGGAACTCCTAGATCTTTACAGCTAGTTATATCGAATTTGGGCTCGTTTTGTAAGTTATGATGAGATCTTACCACTGGACTTGTTGGAGTGACCTGATGGTATACTTCAAAGACTACTACTGGATCTTCTAGACGGCTACAGCTAGTTATATCGAGTTTGGGCTCGTTTTGTAAGTAATGATGAGATCTTACCACTGGACTTGTTGGAGTGACCTGATGGTATATTTCGAAGACTACTACTGGATCTTCTAGACGGCTACAGCTAGTTATATCGAGTTTGGGCTCGTTTTGTAAGTAATGATGAGATCTTACCACTGGACTTGTTGGAGTGACCTGATGGTATACTTCGAAGACTACTACTGGATCTTCTAGACAGCTACAGCTAGTTATATCGAGTTTGGGCTCGTTTTGTAAGTAATGATGAGATCTTACCACTGGACTTGTTGGAGTGACCTGATGGTATACTTCGAAGACTATACTACTGGATCTTCTAGACAGCTACAGCTAGTTATATCGAGTTTGGGCTCGTTTTGTAAGTAATGATGAGATCTTACCACTGGACTTGTTGGAGTGACCTGATGGTATATTTCGAAGACTACTACTGGATCTTCTAGACAGCTACAGCTAGTTATATCGAGTTTGGGCTCGTTTTGTAAGTAATGATGAGATCTTACCACTGGACTTGTTGGAGTGACCTGATGGTATACTTCGAAGACTATACTACTGGATCTTCTAGACAGCTACAGCTAGTTATATCGAGTTTGGGCTCGTTTTGTAAGTAATGATGAGATCTTACCACTGGACTTGTTGGAGTGACCTGATGGTATATTTCGAAGACTACTACTACTGGATCTTCTAGACGGCTACAGCTAGTTATATCGAGTTTGGGCTCGTTTTGTAAGTTATGATGAGATCTTAGCACTGGACTTGTTGGAGTGACTTGGTGGTATACCTCGAAGACTTCTATTGGAACTCCTAGATCTTTACAGCTAGTTATATCGAGTTTGGGCTCGTTTTGTAAGTTATGATGAGATCTTACCACTGGACTTGTTGGAGTGACCTGATGGTATACTTCAAAGACTACTACTGGATCTTCTAGACGGCTACAGCTAGTTATATCGAGTTTGGGCTCGTTTTGTAAGTAATGATGAGATATTACCACTGGACTTGTTGGAGTGACTTGGTGGTATACCTCGAAGACTTCTATTGGAACTCCTAGATCTTTACAGCTAGTTATATCGAATTTGGGCTCGTTTTGTAAATAATGATGAAGTATACCATCAGGTCACTCCAACAAGTCCAGTGGTAATATCTCATCATTACTTACAAAACGAGCCCAAACTCGATATAACTAGCTGTAGCCGTCTAGAAGATCCAGTAGTAGTCTTCGAAGTATACCATCAGGTCACTCCAACAAGTTCAGTGGTAAGATCTCATCATAACTTACAAAACGAGCCCAAACTCGATATAACTAACTCTAAAGATTTAGGAGTTCCAATAGAAGTCTTCGAGGTATACCACCAAGTCACTCCAACAAGTCCAGTGGTAAGATATCATCATTACTTACAAAACGAGCCCAAACTCGATATAACTAGCTGTAAAGATCTAGGAGTTCCAATAGAAGTCTTCGAGGTATACCACCAAGTCACTCCAACAAGTCCAGTGGTAAGATCTCATCGTTACTTACAAAACGAGCCCAAATTCGATATAACTAGCTGTAGCCGTCTAGAAGATCCAGTAGTAGTCTTCGAAGTATACCATCAGGTCACTCCAACAAGTCCAGTGGTAAGATATCATCATTACTTACAAAACGAGCCCAAACTCGATATAACTAGCTGTAAAGATCTAGGAGTTCCAATAGAAGTCTTCGAGGTATACCACCAAGTCACTCCAACAAGTCCAGTGGTAAGATCTCATCGTTACTTACAAAACGAGCCCAAACTCGATATAACTAGCTGTAGCCGTCTAGAAGATCCAGTAGTAGTCTTCGAAGTATACCATCAGGTCACTCCAACAAGTCCAGTGGTAAGATCTCATCATAACTTACAAAACGAGCCCAAATTCGATATAACTAGCTGTAAAGATCTAGGAGTTCCAATAGAAGTCTTCGAGGTATACCACCAAGTCACTCCAACAAGTCCAGTGGTAATATCTCATCATTACTTACAAAACGAGCCCAAACTCGATATAACTAGCTGTAGCCGTCTAGAAGATCCAGTAGTAGTCTTCGAAGTATACCATCAGGTCACTCCAACAAGTTCAGTGGTAAGATCTCATCATAACTTACAAAACGAGCCCAAACTCGATATAACTAACTCTAAAGATTTAGGAGTTCCAATAGAAGTCTTCGAGGTATACCACCAAGTCACTCCAACAAGTCCAGTGGTAAGATATCATCATTACTTACAAAACGAGCCCAAACTCGATATAACTAGCTGTAAAGATCTAGGAGTTCCAATAGAAGTCTTCGAGGTATACCACCAAGTCACTCCAACAAGTCCAGTGGTAAGATCTCATCGTTACTTACAAAACGAGCCCAAATTCGATATAACTAGCTGTAGCCGTCTAGAAGATCCAGTAGTAGTCTTCGAAGTATACCATCAGGTCACTCCAACAAGTCCAGTGGTCAGATCTCATCCTAACTTACAAAACGAGCCCAAACTCGATATAACTAGCTGTAGCCGTCTAGAAGATCCAGTAGTAGTCTTCGAAGTATGCCATCAGGTCACTCCCACAAGTCCAGCGGTAAGATCTCATCATTACTTACAAAACGAGCCCAAACTCGATATAACTAGCTGTAGCCGTCTAGAAGATCCAGTAGTAGTCTTCGAAGTATACCATCAGGTCACTCCAACAAGTCCAGTGGTAAGATCTCATTATAACTTACAAAACGAGCCCAAACTCGATATAACTAGCTGTAGCCGTCTAGAAGATCCAGTAGTAGTCTTCGAAGTATACCATCAGGTCACTCCAACTAGTCCAGTTGTAAGATCTCATCATTACTTACAAAACGAGCCCAAACTCGATATAACTAGCTGTAACCGTCTAGAAGATCCAGTAGTAGTCTTCGAAGTATACCATCAGGTCACTCCCATAAGTCCAGTGGTAAGATCTCATCATAACTTACAAAACGAGCCCAAACTCGATATAACTAGCTGTAGCCGTCTAGAAGATCCAGTAGTAGTCTTCGAAGTATACCATCAGATCACTCCAACAAGTTCAGTGGTAAGATCTCATCATAACTTACAAAACGAGCCCAAACTCGATATAACTAACTCTAAAGATCTAGGAGTTCCAATAGAAGTCTTCGAGGTATACCACCAAGTCACTCCAACAAGTCCAGTGGTAAGATATCATCATTACTTACAAAACGAGCCCAAACTCGATATAACTAGCTGTAAAGATCTAGGAGTTCCAATAGAAGTCTTCGAGGTATACCACCAAGTCACTCCAACAAGTCCAGTGGTAAGATCTCATCATTACTTACAAAACGAGCCCAAACTCGATATAACTAGCTGTAGCCGTCTAGAAGATCCAGTAGTAGTCTTCGAAGTATACCATCAGGTCACTCTAACAAGTCCAGTGGTAAGATCTCATCATAACTTACAAAACGAGCCCAAACTCGATACAACTAACTCTCAAGATCTAGGAGTTCCAATAGAAGTTTTCGAGGTATACATGCAGGTCAGTACTACATTCGGGGAATATAACTTTACAAGAAATTTCGAAATTCTATCAAATAATAAAATAATGCTATTATATTGAAGGTACCATAGGTACCTAGTACTTAGTTTCTTACCTTTCTTTTCAAAATATATAAAGTATCAATTTGGTTTGCTATGAACTATTTCGTGTTCGTACAGCGATGTTTTTCGATACCAGCATCTGCTTGCAACCAGCGCAGCTTCCACTCAGAAAGGCGGTCAAACGCCGACCAAAGAGAATGTAATCACTCCGTTTTAAGAGGCGGAACTTCAAAGAAAAAAATTTCGAGACTTTGTTTTTATTTTAGCCAACTTCATAAAAGAAAAACAATACTACCAACCCATGTAATGCAGAAAGAATTGTCAAAGCTAAGGATGTAATGTATCGATAGATATGTCTTATCGATAATTAGATTTTATCGATATCGACAAAAAACAGGGATGTGCTACCAAATCTACCAAAGTTCTAAGATCAAGTTCAAAAGTTGCGTAAATAAAACAAGGATCAATATGAGTCTAGTATTTATTCATATTTATTCACAATATTACAACTAGTTGAAACAAAATTAGTTACTTTAAACTGAATTCTTTCTTTCTTTCTAGAAGTTTTTTCAATGCAATAGCATCTTTTTATCTGCTAAGCAAAGCAAAGTATCACTGCAGTCTTCTTTTTATCCCATTCGATAAAATAGCAGATAAAAATTAAAATAATCGTAGGTAGGCATTCTACCGGTTTGATACCATTGGGAAAAGCAAGAACTTCTCAGAACTTTTATCATTCATGCTGCAAACTTCACATTTTCTATTATCCTCCAAGATGGTTCACAAATTTAATTGAGGAATTAACAAATAAACAATTCCCGCTAGTAATTAATTATTTATAGAATTAATATTTATTTAAAATGTTTGACAAATATTTTTCTCTTATTTATTATACTGACAACTGACTGAGAAGTGACAACGATTTTCTTCTTTTGATGACTTTTCATAATGCGCAGCCAGTCGAACCAAGAATCAACTCTTTTTAAATAACTCCTTTTTGACACTATTATGTTGGCAATATGACGTCACCCGTTAGTTTCGGCATGTTGCTTAACCCAAAGAAACAAACTGTTCATGTAAGAGAGTTTCTAGAGGCTGACGCCGACTGATTGATATTTGAATTTTGAATTTTGAAATGGAATCAAACCAGTGACCGAGTAAAATCAAAATAAGCCTTATTGCACATTATTTTAAGATTCGGTTTAAACCAAAATTTGTGAAAAAATTACACGCGATGCTATATTTTTTTTTTTATACTATTTGTACTATTTTTTATATTTTTCTCTCCAAGATTTTGAGTTGAACATATCTGCTAACAGATAGTATTTTTTAATTACATAAAACCGGTATATTATATACAAGAAATGTACCTAAAGTCGCCCCAAAATCGTGAATTTTGTGTGAAGAGGTGACGGGAAATAATTTTTATAGTACTAAAAATTGAGATTTTGAACAAAATCAACTCCCAAGATTTGGAGATTAAGGACCAATCTATGTGTAGCAATTTTTATTTCCATCTTATTTGGTTTAACTTAGTCACAATATGTACCGAAAGTCACCCGATATGCGGAAACGCACTCTTAAGTACACTTACAGACTCGACTAACGGTCGGTATAGCCCAATTTATTCGGCAGAGAATTGGCACGGGCTTTGTACGTTAATGTATTTTAGCACGTAAATAGAAATTATGGTCGAAAATAGAATTATTAATGGCCAATATGAGTAGGTAATAATTTTCTATTTGCCATACGTTTATGTTTCGACAAGTGTTGTTGGTTTTTTAATAGTTTGTCAGATTGCCACATCCCCAGATGATCACAAATTCACAGAGTAAATCATGTCCATAGAAATACTTCTTTTGTTACTTTAATACTTTTTTTGTTAGCCTTTCTAAAAAAGGTGACTGACTGACTGACTGATCTATCAACGTACAGCAGAAACCACTGGACGGATCGGGCTGTTTGGCATACAGATAGCTATTGTGACTTTTGGATTGGATTGGATTTTTGAAAATTCAACCACTAGGGAGGTAATATAGTAGTTAGAAAAATCGAACTTGACGTGAGCGAAGACGTGGGCAAAAGCTAGTAAATAAAGAAATCAAGTCTAGTCTAGGTCGTTTCAACAGATGGCGGATCTGATGCTAAAAATGTTCAGGAGCGGCGGTAATCACTTAACATCAGGTGACCCGCCTACTCGTTTGCTCAGCATACATATAAATTAACAAAAATATATTAAGTTTGTAAGATATGTACTATATACCCAAACGTTGGAATGCCAATTATTAGGTACATAAAAGTAACATGAAGTAACAAAGCGTGGGATACAAGTACAAGGACCCTTATATTTGTACAAGTGCGTACGTAGTTACTATGTCAGTGTACATATGGATTACCTTGGAACACAAGTGATCCAAATGACATTTTGGTCAACATCCAGTTATATGCGCTTTCTTGGGATCACTATAATATGTAGGGGTTTTTTTTATTCGATGACAAGATAGTCCTTGACTGCGATCACACCTGATGGTAAGTGACGATGCAGTCTAAGGTGGTAGCGGGCTAACTTGGAAGGGGTATGACAGTGTACATTCATACCCCTAATCGGTTTCTACATGCCATCGTGCCGGAACGCTAAATCGCTTGGCGGCACGTCTTTGACGATAGGATGGTAACTAGCCACGGTGAAAGCCTCCCACTAGAGAAAACAAAAAAAAGTTTCAAAAAGGAATGTTTTTCAAAAAGGTTTATGAAGAACATTCCATCATTCTAACTGCATTGTAACCTAATGAAAACTTCAAAGATCTACTTGTGTGCACATGAGATTTGAATTAATAGTTTGGCGCGTTTACATCAATATCTCGAAACTTATAAAATAAAATGTCACTTGGATCACTTGTGTGGCAATGTATCCAAAATATCGTCGTTGCAAATTGGTCGACAGGTTTTTGTAAATAGTTGAAAAGCATTTTCAAAGGTTTACTGACTGCAAAAACTCTCATTATGAATATCTTTTTTTATTTTTCTTTTTATTTTACATGCATATTTTTTCCATAAAGATTTTTTGTTTTTCTATGATAATGATAGATACGCTCTTATCACATAGGAGATATTAAATTTTCAACGACGATATATCGGTTAGTGCTATGTAGTTCGCTTCAAACTCATAGCTGTAGGATTAGTATTAGTTTAATTCGATTGATCGTAATCGTATTCGATGACTTTAGCGCCAAAGTAAAATGGACCATACTTATATTGAATTAGAGCTCAATTTCGTGTATGCATTCTTATACTTTACGTATGCGATTAGCTCCGAATTAAAAACGGTTGCCCGAATTTGTGACTTTAAATCAATACTGTTAAGATTCATTTTACTTTGACGCTAATGTCATCGTGTACGAATACGATCAATCGAATTAAATCTTATACTAACCCTACTGGTCATGCGTATTTACCGAAGTTTGAACTAAAAATTCAATCGTGTGTGAAAAACTGGAGCGCCATATGCTTCTAGCCGTTCGAAACTGTTCCGCGATCTATCATAAGCTTCGTAAACTGGTTTTCACGTGATACTTATTTGTTAAATGACCTCCATACGGATTTACTGGACAACTATTTTCTACGGAATGCAGTATAGAACATGAATTCTGGTTAAAATTTCTTTTCTTTTATAAAGAACAATGCCAAGCTGAAGTTGACTAATATGCTCCTATCCCCTCCAAATAAGCAAAAAGCTTGTGCTAGGAGTGGATACGACAATAGTGCAACGGGTGGGATTCGAACCTGCGACTTTTCAGTTTTCAGTTTTTACCGTTCACCTTTAACCGTTGGGCTATTGAGACTTCAAATTGTTTTCATGAACTCTTTGATTTTATTATTTACATGGACTCTATCTTATCTGAGTGATTTGTCGAAAGTATTTGACAGAAAAAATGTCAGTAGTTTTAAATTATACGGCCAGTTTTGCCTTTTCAGTTATTCTTTATTTCGGTATATTGAAGTCGGTTTCATTTTTCTTAAATTATAGCTTGTGTGACTGTTTATTTGGACGCAGATACGCAATAACGTTTCAACCCACAAACCTTTGTCAAATTAAATACATACATAATGTAAAAAAATAAAGTTGACTTTTCAATTGATAAGTTGTGTGGGTTGACTTTTTTTTTTTTTTTATTCGATGACAAGATAGCCCTTGACTGCGATCTCACCTGATGGTAAATGACAATGCAGTCTAAGATGGTAGCGGGCTAACTTGGAAGGGGTATAGCAGTGTAAATTCAACCCATACCCCTTATCGGTTTCTACACGCCATCGTGCCGGAACGCTAAATCGCTTGGCGGCACGTCTTTGACGGTAGGGTGGTAACTAGCCACGGCCAAAGCCTCCCACCAGACCAGACCAGAGACAATTTAGAAATTATAAATTCCTAAACTGCCCCCGCCGGGAATCGAACCCGAGACTTCCCAGTTATAAGACCACAGCGCTCACCACTGCGCCAGGGAGGTCGTCAAAATACTCATTATTGCGTATCTGCGTCCATTTGCAATTTGCAGTACATAGTTCTGATTAGTCGGTATTGTGTAAAAATTACATAATATTGACGTATAATTTATAGGATTGGTCAGTCTCACGTGTAGATATAATAAGAACGCGTAATATCTTGATAAGGTTGCCCAAGCAACGCGTGACGTCACCTATCTATTGTGCTATTATCGGAAATTATGAAATGGATCTACAAGCGCGAAAGCATTAAAACAAGGTCTTTATCTCCATATATGACTTAATGCTTATTTAAAGCACAGATTAGCTGGTCATTTATTGCTTTTTTTTTATTCTATGACAAGATAGCCCTTGACTGCGATCTCACCTGATGGTAAGTGACGATGCAGTCTAAGATGGTAGCGGGCTAACTTGGAAGGGGTATAGCAGTGTAAATTAAACCCATACCCCTAATCGGTTTCTACACGCCATCGTGCCGGAACGCTAAATCGCTTGGCGGCACGTTTTTTTTACGGTAGGGTGGTAACTAGCCACGGCCAAAGCCTCCCACCAGACGAGACCAGAGACAATTTAGAAATAATAAATTACTAAATTGCCCCCGCCGGAAATCGAACCCGAGACCTCCCGTTATAAGACCACAACGCTCACCACTGCACAAGGGAGGTCGTCAAAATTTTTGTTTTCCATCTTTGTTAACGCCTAATAATAATCTTGTAATAATTAAACAAAACATAGGAAATCGTATGTAACAGCTGTCATATTGATTTTGTGCACATAAAAGCTTTTGACGACCTCCCGGGCGCAGTGGTAAGTGCTGTGGTCTTATAACTGGGAGGTCTCGGGTTCGATTCCCGGCGGGGGCAAATTGGGAATTTTATAATTTCTGAATCGTCTCTGGTCTGGTCTGGTTCCGAGTGAACTGGTGACGTTCCGAACCCATGGTAGAGTTAGACGTATCATAAGTACCTGCATGAAATAAATAATTTTGAATTTTATTTTTTTATAGTTTAGAATATCAGCCAAGTTGAATTTGACTAATAACCCCTCCAAATTAGTGGAAAGCTTATGCTAGGAGTGGGGTTCGAACCTGCGACCTTTCAGTTTTTCAATCCGCACCTTTAAGCGTACAGCCCATATTGAGGCTTTTGATTGGGATTTCGAATTCAGTTTAATCCCGCTTTTATCCAGTGGCTTTGTTTTAGGTAATCAAATATTTGAAATACAACACAGCATTGTTCTCACTATCCACCCACCACTACATAATAGGCATGCCTACATATACTGTAATGAGATATCTGTACTAATATATAAAGCTGAAGAGTTTGTTTGTTTGAACGCGCTAAACTCAGGAAATACTGGTTCGAATTGAAAAATTATTTTTGTGTTAGATAGTCCATTTATCGAGGAAGGCTTTAGGCTATATAACATCACGCTGCGACCAATAGGAGCGAAGCATCAGGGAAAAATGTTGCAAAATCGGGGAAAATTATCAATATTTAAAATACATTCTTTTAAAATCTTCTTAATCGCGATCATAATAACAAAAATTGACGCGGATGAAGTCGCGCGCAACAGCTAGTATTATAATATACTGTGTAGGTAGTACGGCGAAAATGTCAGAAAATCATTACAGCTGTCGCTCCCCATTACAAATCGCCTTGAAGTTTTTTAATGTCAAGTACGCACACGTCAGTTACTATACGAAAACCATTACCGCTAATATAGTTTCCAAAAATAATATGCCGAAGACATATTATTTATGACATAACTGCACATTTTGCGTGTTTGTTTTTTTTTTTTTTTTGTTAATTACATACCTGTTAGACTAATGTTTTGGCACAAAATTGCGTTTATTTATTTATTTAGGCAAACCAAACAGATTACAATGCTATCTAACCTAAAGTCTTAATTAAATTACGTTTAAATCTTATTGCAATCCTACAGGGTCGCGCAGCATCAATAAGATTTAAAAAAAAAGAAGAAAAATCAGGCACGCGAAGTATTATCATGCAAATATGTACAAACTATATTTTACTTGTACTTTTTTCTAATTACGAGTATATTTTACTTATTTTATCAAAGAATAACGGAAATCTCAAATCAAAAATATCTATGGCTAATTTGGCAATTTCATTATATGGGCGACACATTCTTACAATAGGAATATAATAGGAAGTGTTATTGAAACAAATATCTAGTGATCTTCGGCCCTATTGTCTATCTCACAGTTCAGACGGGTATACCCAAAGAATATTGTTATTTTCGGACATCATTTAGGTACTTTCCCCTTTTCCCGTGCGATACGACAAAGGTTTATGAGGGTTATTTTCGCCTTGAACTTGAACTTCGACCTCACAAACTTTCAGCCGCTTCGTTACAGTTAAGTTATTGAAGCTTCAATCTAAATAAATCATCTGACGAATTAATGCTGATTAAGTTAGTTTAAGTAGTAAGTACCTTAGGGTGTAAGGGACATAATTAACGAAAACTTTGTGAATATAATACTCATGTCTGTAATTAAATTACAAATGTCACTTATGGGCTATCCATGTATAGTTTGAGCACGTAATGAACGCTGATACCTACACGTGAAGCACCTACTGCGTGTCGCAAATGGCGGTTTGTAAGTAGGTACGTAGGGCGAGTGCTTTTATATGCATTTCCCAGTGGCTTAAAAAAAACTCGGGAGTTTTTTCAGTGTCTGTTTTTTTGGTTTGGCCTTATTTAGTTAGATACAGTTTTTTTTATTGTAATTCACGAGGGCGCGTGAGCTTTACTTGTGGTTACGTCGTGTACATGTACATGACGTACGTGTGCGTGCCTATTCGGAGCCTAGGTGGGAGCGGTCAGGTGCGAGCAAGCTCTCGCTCATACTTATACGATAAGACACACACACAAACACGAGCCACGTGCCTTTGTAAATTGAAAGAACTATACGTATTATTTAGTTATCGTTTTCTTTACAAGTAAGAAAGCTAATACACGAAATATAATTTGTTTATATTCACACATATGACGTTGGCAGCTTGGCCTTCTAGTCTTCTGTCATTCGTCGCTGACGTCAGCAATGCCTCTGCCAGTTGGTGATACGGTGTATAAATAGATGAGGTGCCTGCATGATTTGCATTTTTCTACAATTATATCACGCGATTTACTTGAAAGGTGTTGTTCGTGTGGGGTACCTACCTGACGAAATTCATTAACTCTTGCACGAGGTATATATAAAACTTAACTATGGGAAATACTATAAATTGTTTCTGGTCTGGTCTGGTGGGAGGCTTTGGCCGTGGCTAGTTACCACCCTACCGTCAAAGACGTGCCGCCAAGCGATTTAGCGTTCCGGCACGATGGCGTGTAGAAACCGATTAGGGGTATGGGTTGAATTTACACTGCTATACCCCTTCCAAGTTAGCCCGCTACCATCTTAGACTGCATCGTCACTTACCATCAGGTGAGATCGCAGTCAAGGGCTATCTTGTCATCGAATTAAAAAAAAAAGTTAGTAAGGCGGTCAGGGGGTCGCGGGTTCGATCTCGGGCACGCACCTCTGACTTTCGAATTTGTGCATTTAAGCATAATTGCTTAAATGCACAAATGAGGAGGAGGTTCTAGAAGGTACCTATAAAATGTTCTCATTTCATTTTACATATTGTATGAAGGTATTATTGTTACTCATTAGTTATGAGAAATTAAGTGTATCAAGAACGTTACATCTGAATCAATAGAGAAAAAGCCTCCTAAACTATAGTCTATAATACACGAAGTGCCTATTAGCTTTAGAGCTTTTAGGGATAAACATTAATGTCTAGACTAGACCCGCGTCACAGCCTGGCGCCTCCACAGTCCAGACACTCTGTTGAGATGAAAAGATAAATGAGAATAATTTAATTTATTAATCAGTTAATAGCATCTAGCTCTACTTCCCTGGTAATATATTTTTTACAAGCTTCTGTCCGCGATCGCATCCTTTTTTTTTTATTCGATGACAGATAGTCCTTGACGACGACGCAGTCTAAAGTAGCGGGCTAACTTGGAAGAGGTATCCACGTTAAGTTAGATTTTTAGGTAAACTTCCCGCACGAAAGTTTTGACTTAATTGTCGTACAACAGGTTGGCTAATATTATTTAAAAAAAAAATAAAGTTACTAGATGATGTCCGCGACTTCGCGTGGATTGAGATTTTTTTGGTTTCCCGTGGGAACTCTCTTATTATCCAAGATAAAAAGCAGCCAATGTGCTATTCCAGACTATAATCTATCTATGTGCCAAATGTCAGCCAAATCGGTTCAGGCCTTGCGGCGTGATTGAGTAACAAACATCCAAACTTTCGCTTTTATAAAATTAAAATAATAGGGATTGTTGCACTTTCCCATATCCCTTATAAACATTCTTTTATAATTAAGATTATCGGGAGCCAATCGCTTAAAACGATATGACCGCCTTTGCACATATTCTGTTTTTTTTTTTTATTATTTGTCTATTTCAATTGTAAATAAATATTGTTGTATAATATAATGTTATTCGTGTCGTTGTGTCAATTTTGTATGTAACGTGTGCGTGTAACAGTCGTACGAGCGCGCCAACCTCGCGGACGCGCTGCTGCCGCGCACGCTGATCGACGGCGAGCTGATCATCCGGCAGGGCGACACGGCCGACGGCATGTACTTCGTGGAAGACGGCTCCGTCAGCATCCGCATCGCGCGCGACGACGGCAACGAGCACGAGATCAAGCGCCTAGGTAACTTGTCATTCATTGCTCACTGTCGCGCACGCTGATCGACGGCGAGCTGATCATCCGGCAGGGCGACACGGCCGACGGCATGTACTTCGTGGAAGACGGCTCCGTCAGCATCCGCATCGCGCGCGACGACGGCAACGAGCACGAGATCAAGCGCCTAGGTAACTTGTCATTCATTGCTCACTGTCGCGCACGCTGATTGACGGCGAGCTGATCATCCGGCAGGGCGACACGGCCGACGGCATGTACTTCGTGGAAGACGGCTCCGTCAGCATCCGCATCGCGCGCGACGACGGCAACGAGCACGAGATCAAGCGCCTAGGTAACTTGTCATTCATTGCTCACTGTCGCGCACGCTGATCGACGGCGAGCTGATCATCCGGCAGGGCGACACGACCGACGGCATGTACTTCGTGGAAGACGGCTCCGTCAGCATCCGCATCGCGCGCGACGACGGCAACGAGCACGAGATCAAGCGCCTAGGTGACTTGTCATTCGTTGATTTTGACTTCTTACTTTGTCAGTAGCCTTTTCAGCTCTAACACGCATGTTTTGTTTTTTTTTTTTTTTTTTATGTAAAAAAACATATCTTAAGGACATAGATTAATGCTGAGATCTATAGAGTGTACTCTGGCTCGGCTCGGAGTTGGGTTGGAGTTGAAACGAGCCACAAAAATATGCTCTGACATAAATCTGTCTCGTTTTGGCTCTTTCTTGGGTCTGGGCGGAGTGGGGGTGCAGTCTGTAGATCTCACTTAGTATTTCTCAAACTTTGTACGTACTTTTAATTTTTGTGTGAGCTGAATAAATGTTTATTTATTTATTTATTTATCTATTATGCCCGGGCTCCACCTGCGCCGTAACGCGTAAGTTAACACGACAATAAAGGCATTACGCAGATGGAGCCAATTTTTTACTGCGTTAAATGTATGTAATGACGTTAGATGCTAAGCGCTAATCCATTTGAGCGCAGCCGTTAACACTAACATTAATGCAGATGGAGCAGTAGCAGTAGCGAAATAGAATGATATAGCGTTTATCAACTCCTTAAAAAATTTCCAATAGATAAAGTATACTATAAAATAAATGACTTTCTTAATAAATAACTCGGCGCCCGTCTGTACTAACCCAATATTTGCTGTGCCCCAACAGGGTTCCAATAAAAAAAAATGATCTAAATATTTCTAAGAATCATTGTAAATACATATTGGAATGCAATCAATAAATGAATATGAATAGACAATTTTCTAGCCGAAAATCTAAATTATCCCAATGAATAACATCCCCATTTTGGGCTGATTATTCCAGGAAAGGGTGGTTACTTCGGCGAGCTGGCCCTGGTCACCCACAAGCCGCGTGCAGCTTCTGCTTACGCCGTTGGACCCACCAAGGTCGCATGTAAGTATTAGTTTAGGTTGCTTTTAACAGAAACTCATATAAATTGATATGCCCACCACTTTCTAGATGTCATCACTCCATCTAACCGCGAGGCGCCCTACGCTCCGTTTGCCGAGACGCGGTATACACTCTGTACCTTACAACCCCAGCACAGCTAGCATGGGCGGGCATTTATCCACTCGCTCAGTTTTATCCACCTGTCGAGCATAAGCAAAACGGTGGAAATAATATTAACGTTAACTTCAGCTTGGCCTATATTCTTTATAAAAAAAAAAAAAAAAAATATCCACAGTGGATATTCTTATTTATTTTTTTCAAAAAAATTACAGATAAATATTGTAAGAGTGAGTAAAAAATAACTTTAAAAAACACAACTAATGATTATAGGAATATACTTTTCCTTTCCCCTGTTGCCATGCTTTAGCACAGGGAGAAGATAATTTTATCCCTTGTCAGTGGATAAAATCGGGGGATAAAACTTTTATCTCCTCCCCATGCTAACCCTGCAACCATATGTTCTCGGAAAAAAAAAGTAACCAACACACTAACTAGCATTTCACAAATAGGACCTTTTGTCCCATTGAAAATAGATTCATTAATCTTGCTTGCCAGTGCGTCCAATGTCCAAGGCTTAAAAGTGTTATCTTTAATCGCAGTCCTGGACGTGGAGACGTTCGAGCGGCTGCTGGGTCCATGCATGGAGATCATGAAGCGCAACATTGACGACTACGAGGAGCAGCTCGTCAAGCTGTTCGGCGACAAGACCAACCTCACCGACGTGCGATGAGCGCCCCCTACCATACCCGCCGCACGCCCCCGCCTCCACGAGTAATCTGACCCCAACCCACTTCACTAGGTCGCGCCAGTCTTTTAAAACCCGGTACACACTAGAGCGGAGAAGGGTGGAGAAGAAAATGTTTCGTAAACAAACAATAGGATATAATATTTACTGTTGCAACTAATTCCCAATTGCATTGCAGTATATTTATAATATTAGGATATTTTAAATTTTTATGAATAACAGTTTTAAACTTACAAATTATATTAGTAATTTATTCATTCATTTTAAAATATGTTATACAAATCAAATACACAAGTGTCTAGGGACAAGAACTTTAACAAAGCGTCGCCCGATCGGCGAATCTGATGTTTTAAGATTATTTCCACGTCTCCTATTCTACTACTTAGCTACACTGGAGACAGATCAAGGTAAATCGTCATTTACCTCGTCAGATATCTCGTTATCCTTTTGGGATGAGCGCTGCGGATGCGAGAGATCTGAGCGGTTTTCTCATGTAGCCGTGTCGCTTTGTCAAGAACACAAATTCTTGCTGTTTGGTACAAACACCCTACCAACTACGCGCTCTTCTCCGTTCTTCTCCACCCATCTCCGCTTGAGTGGATACCGGGCCTAATAGCAACAGATAACAGAACGCTCGCTTAGTACACCATGGTTCGGAGCACTCAAAAAGATTGGTTTGTACAATGCTAGAAACCGGGCTTCTGCTATCTCTCTATTTTCCTCTACTTATGTCATTTAGGGCTTTTCATTCCCATACAATTTTTTTATTTCGAAAAAATTTGAAATCCGAAATCCACGATTTTAATTCTCTTTTCTACTATGCCTACTTAGGAACCTTTTCTTGAGATTAAGTTGTTAAACCATCTCAAAAAGCAAAAAAAAAAAAAAGTATTATATGATGCTCGAAAATAACGAACAGCATAGTTTCACTTTACTTTAAATTTTATATTAATTTCGATCTCTTATTAAATCGATTGCTTACCTCAATAACTTATCTTTAAAGTTACTGTTAGATTCGGAATCTAATTTACACTGATTTTTTTTTATTTCACTTAAGTTGTAAAGGTGCGACCACATTACATTGTTTTAAAAAGTGCCATGTTATTTTAACCGCTAAGCTAATAGATTACGATGTAAAGGAAGGGGGGAAGTTTTAACTAGTGTCCAATAATATTGCATTAAAAACAATAATACGCTTATTTTAGATAGATAAAATGCCTTAGTAGCTATGTAAATATAGATATCCGTGCATTATCTTGGACTAGATATCGGCCGTGGCGAAATATAAAGAAATATAAATGATTAAAATTCATTATTAATTAAGTATTTAAAGTTTTTTAACTGACATTGAATGAATCAAATCAACCAATTTTGGTTAATGAATAATTAATGGAAAGCATTCAGAATAGCCTGAGATATCAATTTTAATTACAAATATCACATGGTCTGAGAAAAATTCGCCCGAGATTTCATTAGAAAGTTTATTATACTATTTGATTTGATATTTTGGACCACTTTACAAAGTCGGCCAGATCACCGACCAACAGCTAATGTCAGGCGCAATATGTCCGTCAAAGCAAGCGCGCGCAAATTTGGAAATTCATAAATAAAAACTTTTCGAAGTAAAAAGTTGCGTAATTTATATGACCTTGTAACAAAATATAACAAAATAAAATATATTTCAACTTTTTCATTTGGCAGCTAGACTCAAAAATATTGTTAAAAATACTAATCCTCTAAAGCCACGGTCACTTTCTTTCATAATATTGAAGGATTAAATAATAATTATTACTCGTAACTAAATAATATGTACTGAGAAGGCATTTTGGTGTTAAAATTTTATCAATTTAAAGGTTTCTAGTGGTAGAACAACAATGCAATACTATTGGACGCTCTGTCGTAACTAATGTTAGAAATATTCTTCTGCCGCCATACTAAGGTACGGATAGTTCAAATCATTAGTGCGTGCGTGAATTTTTTATAGACACAGTGATTTATGCCCGTTTTCAACAACGTTTTCTAACTTTTACGGGCCAAGTTAGGTGACGCTTTCTGTCAATTTCGTTTAATGAACCTTTAGGGGACTCGGTAAAAATAAAATGGGTAAGGGATTGTATTTAGGGGCTACCTACGTAAGGAGTCTCCTACTTAAGGGATGATTTAGGTCTGGTTGTTGAAAACAGGCATGAGTGTGTGTAAACACTGTATGATCATACAATCTATTTTTCCTTAGTTGTCTTAAAGGGTAAATAAATCGCAGAAAAGGTTTCGCAGGAACGCGTAACCGCCAACGTTGCCGAGCGCTTGCGACGTTCTCAAGTTTGGTTTTTCACTTGAGCATTGTTTAATTGGGTGTTTGACTTGTCAAAATGAGAATATTCATTTATTTCAATAGAAAATGTCACACCTAAGAATAACATTTGTAAGAATGTCCGACGACCTCCCTGGCGCAGTGGTGAACGCTGTGGTCTTATAACTGGGAGGTCTCGGGTTCGATTCCCGGCGGGGGCAATTTAATAATTTATTATTTCTAAATTGTCTCTGGTCTGGTCTGGTGGGAGGCTTTGGCCGTGGCTAGTTACCACCCTACCGCCAAAAACGTGCCGCCAAGCGATTTAGCGTTCCGGCACGATGACGTGTAGAAACCGATTAGGGGTGTGGGTTTAATTTACACTGCTATACCCCTTCCAAGTTAGCCCGCTACCATCTTAGACTGCATCGTCACTTACCATCAGGTGAGATCGCAGTCAAGGGCTATCTTGTCATAGAATAAAATAAAAAAAATGTCCTATGTGCTGTGCTGTCGCTTGCGCCGTTCTGCGAGAAACCACTTATTCACCGGTTAGGACAGCCAAGAACAAATCAAAGCCACATAAAATTATCCATATCCGCGCGCACAAATGAATTGACTACCAATATTTTCCATTGAAAATTGAGACAAGCTTTTTTCTATAAATGATACAAGATTAATATACCCTAATTAGATAATCGGTGATTAGATTAAATCTTTTCACTAACCTACTAATTATTTATTTATTTCATTAATAATAATAATAATTAATTTATATTTCTATTTATATTATTATGTATATTGAGAATGTATTACGATCGGTTTTAAAATACCAAATTTTTATTTTTCTTTAATTAATTAAACTGTAGTTTTAGAGGGGGACATTGCGAATTTGATGAGGGCTTATTAATTTTATGACGGATTTGGGTCTCGATATAAATTGCAGTGTTGCAGACAATTAAATTATTAAATATCCTATTTTATTAATAATAATTTATTTTTTTCTTATTATAGTTAAAGAGTTGTTTACGTTATTCTTTTATTTTTATTTTAATGATACATTTTTAGCTTATTTTTTCTGTTTTGGAGCATTTGTGTTTTTGCATTGTTTGTTTTGTTTGACCAGATCTGAGGTGTGTTAACGTAGTAACATGTTTGTTGGTGACACCATACCTGAGCGCGAAAACTAACCTAACATAAATAACCCTGGACAGATAACGCGTGACGCCATCAATACACGTTAATTAATTTGTATGAAGTTACCTTTGCGCGCTAGACGTACGCTCCCCACTGTGAATTTTTGACAGACAAAGACAAAAAATTACATATTCTGACAGATAGATCATGATAATCTATCTGTCAGAATTCGTTGCAGGGGAAAAGCGAATAATTGTCTATGGATTTGTTCTGTCGCGATGCGTCAACGCAACTACACTTTCTATAGAACGTCACTATTTGTCTGTACAGGGTGTAAAGCCCGTCATAGACGTAGCTATTTATAGTGCGTACTTGCGTAGTATATGCGTTAGGGGTTATTGAAAGTGGTCTTTGTAAAATGTATCCATTTATAATGAGTGCAAGTTAAGCCGCCATTTTCTGTTTCTGTCTTGCTTAGAGTACATGAGTAGGGCAGAAACAAAAAATGGCAGTTTGGCATTCCGATTATAAATAAGAATCTTAAGGAAAATTTTAAAATATCAACAACCTTTTACAGGCAACTTTTATGTGTCATAACTAGCATTAAAAAAAATTGCGAATGTATTAAGTATTTTAAAAAGTCAGTGAACAAAAGTTGTTTAGAAATATGTTCAGAAATTGCCTCATGAATGTATACTTTTATTTTAAACATAAGAACAATTTTGGCGGCCTTATCGTTATCTAGCGATCACTTCCAGCCAATGGTGCAAAAGGACTTGGCTACAGGTACCTACTACACAGTGATGCAAATATTAAAAGAAGTTGATTAATAAAAATGAAAGTTGTTAGCATTTTAAGCTTTGGCAACGTCTATAACGGGCTTAATTGGCGATTTATGATACTCCGTTTTTCAGTTATTTTATTACTTATTGTAAAGTTGGTTTGTGTGCGTATATAATTCGGGCTTAGCAGTCAATGTGTGCGTTGGTGTGTTCCGAAATTTGTTTAACGCGCCTTCGTCTAAGGCTGTCTTGAACCGAAGCGTGTCCGACACGTTTTTCAAGACCCCGTTCACGCAATTTACACACGTCCTTTGCAGGATGAATCTGACCGAATGATGACGTCACGGCGCATAAATTCGAGTATAAAATTGTTCACATATTGTGTAGAACCCGGTCACATTGTTTGTGCACCTGGCGTCAATGACGTCATATCGGCGCTCTAGTACAGTGTGAAAACAATTCTGATGTAATGAGGCGAGCGCGGTAAGTTGAAAGCGGGAGGTACATCGCATTCCGACGAAGTGCATAGATAATTTTCTGTTATAATTTGACCAGCCCCCTGATTCTGTAACTCAGTGCCTATCAAAAAATTAAAGCCACTGACATATATTTTTTATACATTGAAGGTTTACTGTGAAATAGTAAATGACATTTCTCTTCAAACCTTCAATGGATAAAAAATAATTATGTCAGTGGCTTTCATTTTTTGGTAGGCACTGAGTTACAGCATCAGGCCCCAGAGAGGCTATTCTCTAACTCAGTGGGTATGAAGAACAGTGGAAAGTTGTCTAATCCGCATTTCATCATACAAAATCCGAGGTTGCCAGTTTCTTAGAGAGAGCTCTGAAGATTGTAAAGCTAGTGTGTCTTTTGCGGTACAAACAATTTTTGCAAATGTGTGCGCCACACAAACGTCGTATTCGATAAATGCCTGCAAGAAACGTGCGTGTTGTGAACAGAGTCACACCCTCAGGTAAAGCGCCCCAGTATTATTTGAAATTAGTCAAAAAAAAAAATCGACACATCTTTCATTTGTAAAATCCAGCCAAAGTAGGTGAATACATAAAATCATATGTAGCACTATAATATATAAGTCTATATTTACATGTAGTAGTTAGTTTTTGACACTTCTAATTGTAATTTAAATATTTGTAGATTAGGAAATTTATGGAGTTTATTGTATTAGTCGAGTCCTGAGGGGTGAGGTGTTTTTTTTTAATTGTTTGATGACGTGTACAAAAATGTGTACAAATTATTTCAGTTGCCATAGAAGATTGTAATGTTTTATTTTATTTAAAATATTATCATTAATTAATGAGAGATGTTACTAATTTTATTTTTCACTGTTATACCTATACCGTTTACCCGATCTCCGAACTCATAATGGTGTTGATTCGGTTGTACACAAATCTCCCAATCAAATTAAATTGAAAGGTCTAATATAATATGCCTCATTAGTCAAAAGTTTAACTTGAGATTTAATACAAAAGTAAAATAAGTATAGTGTACAACCGAACTAGCACCTGTCTCATACCGATATTCGTCCATAATTTTGATGCTTGCAACTTAACGTATTCTTTAGCGACAGGGCTTCGTTCCTCAACTATAGCTTATATTACATTCCCAGTTGCTGATATCGAAGTTTATGTATAACGCTTTATTTCTGTTGTTAAGAGAAGTCTCTTGAGTGCACTCCATACATATTCTTATTTGAATAATAACCAAACAGAGTGACCATTTTTTGAACTAAGGCTGAAACTCAGCTCAGATTTAAGATAGAGTTAAAACGAGACAGATTTATGTCAGAGTATATTTGTGTCTCGTTTTAACCTCTGTCTTGAGTCTGAGCTAAGACAAAGCACGCTCTATAGATCTCAGCATAAGACCTGGGTCTGATTTGTCGGATTATCCTTAAATTATGTAGTTACTATGTTCCTAAGCATACATGTTATACAGGCTCCAAGATTAACATACAAATCAGGGGGTATATCTACAAATCTTTGAGTATGATTGGCTAATAATCAAATAAGAAAGTTCGTTTGGTTGGGGTGCAATCGAGATTAACTTCTCTTAAATGAAAGTTTTATTTTTGAAATTCTGCGTCGCGATAGATTCACTTTAAGTGCCTATTTCCTGCCAGGACACCCGTTAACTTCACTGAACCTAATATTAATCTCGTATTTTGACTTGAAAACTGCCTTTTCTATGTGGACATGAGTGTAATTTATTGTAAGGGGCGTATGTGTGTAACGATTTCATACATTATTTATTATTATATATTATTATCTCACACTGAATTAGGTTTGATTGATAAAATAAAAAGTAAAGTCTTTTTAGAGTTACTATGTGCACCATTGTTTAACGTTCAAATTGTACCTAAAAGAATTTATGAACACTATTATTAAATTGATTATATAACAATTAATTAATAATTAATGATTATTGAATGTGAACACATTTGCAGTGATTATGTATTAAAATTATCAGCCGGTCTGATTATATTGTAGATTTTTTTAGATACATAATATTTATTGGTTTTTACAAATTGTATCGGTACAATTTGCATATTGTTATATATAAATTCATATATAGTTTTGTGGGTGTGTGTGAAATGTGAGGTTTCCTACTATACATATTCATATTTCCATGTAAAAAGGTCCCGGCACAGTCGATCCTTTTTTTACGTTTTTACTACAGTCCCTTCGTTGAAACATCGCTTATTGGGGGCAATATGCAGCATTTAATATCTACTTATTCTGAGGCCAGATTGCATTCAGCGTATACATATTATTATTATTTTCTGCTCCTAAAAAGCTTTACGCTTATTTGGAGGGAAGAGGGGAATATTAGTCAAATACAGCATGGCTAATTTCTTTAAAAAAAATGTGGCATTGCTGATAGTCAGAAAACAACGTAACGGCTTACCGTCTTAAGTTTTCGCTTCGTTGAGATTTTGAAAAGCTATTAAATCTAAATGCAAATCTTAAAAGTATCGTATGTGCTGGGACTCATAACTTTGTCTGTACAGGTGATGGACGGCTTGTGTACATCGTTTTAATACCACTGTGTGTCCCCATGTATTGGTACCCAGTAGCTCATAGTATTGTGCAATAATTACTGTCATTTAAAATGCGTCGTTTACATGGATGTCGGAAATTATGTCAGTGTGGAATTTATTTATTAATAGATTTAAATAGTTAGATGTAATTTAATAATGCCGGTAGAACATCGTATTTCCATTAATAATTATATCTGAAATAGGAGTGGGTTGTCACTTTTCTCATTGATCAAAATTGCCTGAAAGTGTCTTGACAGCTCATATTCTTCCACAAATATTCAGTTCGCGTTTTCTCGAAAATATGAACAGCCTACCAGTAATATTAAATTAGATCGATAGTAATAATAGCATTTAAGACATTTAATATTCCTCTTTATACTGATGTTAATAACCTAATGGATAAGGAATCTAAAGTTTGCATACCAAATAGAAAAAAATTGATCCTAAAACGTGAGCGTGAGTTAGCATTACATTTTTCAAAGTTGGAAGGAGATGTATAATGCGATCAAGCCATTTCTTATTTCTGTCCTGCTCATGTGTGCCTTACCTTAAGTAAGACAGAAATAGAAAATGGCGGTTTAACATGCCTATTCTTACATTGATCGTGTTAGAGTTAAACTGACAATATTTTTCTATTTGGCTCGCCAACAATATAATCAGGTAAAATAAAAAGATTATCGCAGAACCCTATTAGGTATAAAAAGCACAAACATTTTGTTGGATACTCAAGTGTGACGCAATTCTGTTGTCTTCCAAAGGGACGCACAGAAATTTCCGGAACAGGCTCCTATAAGCAAAGGGGAGCAGTTTTTCTGACGATTCGATGTAAAATTGAAATTTGATACGCTTAAAACGTAGCGTAAATTTTTATAAATTAAATTACTAGTCATTGGTGTCTAATGTAGATTTGTAAACCTGACAGCACATTGGTCGAGCATTTCATAATGTCTGCATTCATGTTAGCCGTAAGTCGTACCTGTCCCATAATAAAGCATATCAAAGCGGCGCTGCCGCCTTCATTTCTTTACTTGCACCAGATCTGGTAGCCACTAGCCGGTCGAAACTAGTGCCGCTTTATCCACGTCATGAGCTTACCCTGTACATTTATAAAAATGATGTATCGTAAAATGTTAGAAAACTGAATTATATTTGTTTGTAGATCTAAAATGGTGTTTACTTTCGAATTCATATCCCTGGAAGATCATTACTTGCACTGAAACGCACGGTTCATCATGGCACACAAAGCCTAAATCTATCTAATTATATTAATTTAAAATCATGAATACTCTTAACAGTAAAACTACGTAGTTGAAATCCCAAGGACGCGCACTAAGCGCTTTGCTTCCTCGTTCCTGATACGCACCGCTAAAATTTGGAATGCCCTTCCAGCTTCCGTTTTTCCCTCTAACTACAATTTGTGTATCTTCTAGGCAAGCGCGTTGCATCTTAGGCTGCATCTTCACTTACCATTAGGTGTGATCACAGCCAAGCGCTAGTCTATATATTAAAAAAAAAAACTAATACTTGTTTTAACCGACATCCCCTAAATTTTATGGGCTACATAAGCTAAGTTGGGTGACGCTTACTGTCAATTTTGTTTTTACAAACCTTTATGGAACAAAGTTGGAAATGACATTGGGTAAGGGATTATTAAAGGCTGCCTATGTAGACTTAGGGGATGATTTAGGTAATGAAATTGGGCTTAAGACTTCTACAAAGATAAAATATAACAAAAAGGTTGGTAGGCAAACACCTTTATTTAAATTGAATTATTCTTATCAATTGTCAATAGTAAAAAAAAATATTATATAGGTTCAGGTTCTTTACTGTAGACCTGCATTATTTTCTCCATAATTTCCCAGTTCTTCTCCTTTTGTAAATCTTTTGTGAATACCTAAAACAAGAGCAAAATATTGTTAATATACAAACACAAGAATATTGTTTATATGTCGCCTGAATAATAATTAACATACTGATTAAATTTGGCCACTGTCATAGTTCGATAGGAGTGAAATTCAACATGACAGGAGAGATTAGTTGCAGGAACATAGGCTATTATTAATAATTTCTGAGACACAGGAGTGGCAAAGATCCTTCCTAAATCCAGGCTAGTCCTTTAAACCTATTATTTAAAGATGGGATGGAGATATTATGTAATTACATTTAGATAGTGAACTTTTATTATTGATAAGATTTAACAAAGGTACTATTTTGGGGTGTGGGTTTATTAAAACTGCAGTGTCTACCGCTTATAAGTAAACCAGCTTCCATCTTAGTCATCTGCACCACCAGGCGAGATTGTAATCAAGAGCTAATAAAAACCAATTTACTTACAGAATACCATGCTGCATCGTCATCTAAAGTTGATGCCAGTGGTACTGACACTCCAAGTACATGTAAAGCCAGAGTTAAGCACGCAACTGCAATGTGAGGCGCTCTGTAGTCCAGTATGGAGGGTGAATGATGGAAATCTTGTAAAAATGCCATGGCTGTGCGAGCTATGGGGGCCGATCGCCACTGCGACGCGGGGAACCATTCTTGTAGCGAACGTAAATAGTGTAACAAATATCTATGTGGAGAAGGCGCGTCCAAGTTAAATCCGAGTAATCGCAACACAAGGAGTTCTGCTTGAGCCACTGCACCTCTCCATGACCAATACTCTTCACCCAGTTCCAAAGGACCTGCTCCACGGTTGATAGAGTTATGAGCAACATTGACTGCATCACGTAACCTCACTGGCTCATCTCTCGACTTCCCAGCAGCACAAAGACACGCCGTACATATCACGTAACAGTCATAATTGTTTTTGTCAGCTTCCTTAAAGAATTTGTGGTAGAATATCGCTGCTGTAGCAACGGTGGCCGGTTGCAAGCCAAGTTTGATACCGCATTCGAAAATGAAGTTGGTTGCTAAACTGTGCCCAGGGGCGCCCCGGTAATCAGCTAGTCGTCTTTCGCGTCTATTACTTTGAAGAGCCATCACATCGATCACGTCTTTCATTTTTATTATAAGCGAAATTAATAAATTTATTCTAAAATCAAAACACAATTTGATTCTCTTTTTTTTTTTTTAAGTTGAAACCACAGATTACTACAGATAATGTTTTAACTTGACAAAGAGTATGTAACCACTAAAATTGATTAGGTACCTACGTTAGGTACCTACTTGAAACAAATGAAACTTGTCACAGCTTTAGAGTCACAACACAAACAACAGAGCAAAGCCACATTTTATACCGAATAGTTATGACTTTATTCATTGTTCACTGTTAACCAGCATCAATCAATTCCAACTTCCAACCTACTCATTCTGTAACTCAGCGCCTATCAAAAAATGAAAGCCACTGAAATATATTTTTTTATACATTGAAGGTTTACTATGAAATAGTAAATGACATTTCTCGTCAAACCTTCAATGCATAAAAAATGCCTATCGTAGTTGATAGGCACTGAGTTACAGAATCAGCCCCCAAAATGGCGCCAGTCAAGTAGGGCCAAAAAGAAATCACAGCAACCTGTCCAGTGTTAATTATAGATTAAATATAGAGATCAGGCAGTGTTGCAGAAACACCGACGAAAACATGCGCATTGCAGCGATTTGCTACAGATGGCTTTGCAGCAAATCCCACAATGAATTTTTTGGTTGAATGGTCACTTTTTCAATAAATATAGTAAAAGCGAATTTGAAGAACGTCTGTTTAGACGAGGTGAATCGCATGCGATTTAGCCTTTAAGGCTTGCGTTACCCAAAGCGTTACCGTTATTTTGAAAAACGAAAGCCATCCTATTGGACATCCTATTAGATGTCAAAAATCTTCATTTGCTCTAACCTTTTTAGTTTTGTTTCTGATTGGCTTTTCTTAGCTCTTTTAGCCTACCACGTAATGAGCTATGCTGACAGTTAACGCAGTTAGGTGTGTAACGCTCGGTGCCGTTGCCATCCTGTTGTTGAGCGATCGCGGTACCGGCGCCGCGCTATAGCCGCACCGCGGGCTTTATATGAAAAAAACGAACGTCCGTGCGCAGTACGACTAAACGCACCGCTTCGGCACCGCAGCAGGCCGTCAAGAAACGCATAAATTAAAGGCGCCCTTAGAGCTAAATAATATTTAAATATCGATAGTCGATATGCTTGCAAAATACCCTCATGATCGATAATGAACAGGATGGAAAGGTTAATTAAATAAAACAAACATAATTATTTGAACATAAAAATTAGAATATAATCATTTTCAGTAATTATTTAAAATTATACACTTAAAGTACATTTATAGTAAATTCAATAAAAAATACCAGTGCAGACGAGATACAAAAAAGAGAAAGTATTGTTTTTAATTACATCGTTGGTTAAATACTTCGCTCTCAGTAAATGCATTACAAAAAATAAGTAAGTCTGAACTCAAAGAAATAAAGTTACAAGTCACTCGATATAGAAAAATAAAGATAAGATTGAATCACATTCAAAATTTACCCACTAGTGACTAAAAATTTTACTTTCATAAAACGCTTGTTGTTCATAGACTGGGACCGCTCGGCGCGTCTTACGTCGCAGGCGACGCGGCGGCGCGACGGCGCCTAGCGCGCCCCGACGCTTTACAGCGTCTCGTCATCAACTCTAAACATTCCATCAGATTTTACATTCATCAGTACGCGTATGACTATAATATTCGACGCCGGGGCCGCGCCTACAATACGTGCGTCGCCCCTCCGCCCTTACCGCGAATCTCAGACGAAAGTCGATCAAGAACATACAGTATAAATAGTGAGGTTAGTTATAACTTTGGTAAACATGAATGAAGCACGGTGATGACACATATCGACGACTTACATTACGAAAATTTCAACGTCTCGTATTCAATAACTACAACTGAATATTCCCTTTAATCTTTCGATCCGTTTAGAGCCCTAAATGCATGCTTACACCGTTTCGGGAGACCTAACTATTCCGGCCCGACGAGCGCTAACTCTCCAATACTTAATAGAACTCCCCGATGTAAATCTATTGAGCGCGTTAAGTCGATAAACCTTGAGCCGAAAATTTCAGTCTTCAAATAAGAAGCCTACGCACTTATCCACGTGACGTGACTGGGCCGAACTTTGACCTCGCGAACGCTGACGCACTCCGCGCAACGTGCGAGCGTTTAAATGCGGCAAAGCCAGTGTATTATTTTGTGCGCAATTTTTGTGAACCTACCCTACATAGGTATTGTAGCGCGTTGCGAATCGCGACACCGACACTGTCACTGTCACGTTCCTTACAAACTAAAATATGTGATTCGAGCGAATAAACAATGCGGCAGTGTACAAAATTTACATCACATTCACTCGAAATATTAAAGCATACAAGTTAATGGTGAGCGGCGGAGGAACACATGAAAATGCAACAAACGAGCCGCGGCGTGGACGCGGCGGTACGAGTACGACACGACACCTCCGATCCTCTAAATGTAGTATGAAGCTTACCTAAATTATACGTTTTGGGATTGAATGTTGAACTGCGCTAATTTTATATTTATTAGTTCTGTTTACATACACATAGTTATATAACAGTAAAAAACCTACCTAGCAACAAGCGAGCGACGAACGCTCGGGTCGCGGGCCACTCTCCACTCGCGATTGTCGCCGACGCGTCCGACTCGTGGCACCACTGCGACGCGATCGTCGCCGTGTTGTCGGTACGTCCGACAACACTGTCGCCGATAAAACGATGAGAACGGTTCCGAAACATCGACGCAAATGCCGAAACTGTCATTCGATGCGAATGCCGAGCGAGAGCGCGTCGCGTCCGACAAACTTACGCTAGCTTCCAATACAATGTTCCAACAAGCCGTTTCTGAGCGACGTCTTTGGTTTCACAACGCCGAGGCTCGAGAGCGCTCGAGTGGCCCGCGGGTCACAGTAGGCGTTACATTCTCATTTAAGTAATCGCTTTTTTACATCTCATATAGAACATAAAATGAAAATTAATCACCTAACTATGATAATAGTAAAGGTTACCGTCTAATTGCATTATTAATTAATGTTTATTGATACAGTTACTGTCCTAACGCTTAAAGTAAGATTTTTTCTTTAATTTTAGTATTAATAATAAATTATGTTATATAGTTTATATATGTATAATGTTTGATTACGCCAATTCGCGAGTGTATACAAGTTTATATACTCACATATCTTACACATAATGTAACAGAACCCAGGCTATGGCTACACGGGGTCGACTCGCGGCCACTGGCTTCCACCCACCTCACCAAACAATCACCAACACTTACATGACAATGTTCGGTTACACTTAATCATAAAATTATACTTCAAACTTTTAAATACACCTTTCAATATAAATACGCTAAATAAAATAAATACCTATCATGATTTTTATAATTGCATACACGAGTAGATCTTATAACGCTATCTTAAGGTTACTGTAAAAGTGATATAGAAAAAATATGAACACAAAAGAACTATATATACTTGTATATGGCATAACGAACTAATTCTCTCGTAGGAATAAACAGTTTGTGCATAGTATGTCGCTTAACTTAAAAAATATTTCCTTTGTTCGTGGATACACTTTAGCTTAGAAGGTATCGTAATGCAAAATGAATATCCTTAATACGAAGTGGTTACAGTTTGTGCTTTCAAAAGTTTATAAAAAAATAATTTTTCATCGTAAGTGATATTACCTAATAATGGAATGATATTTTGTATTAGTTAAAGTAGGCCTGTGAACATACTCATGCATACTACTGCTCTGCACTAAATATTGGTTCCTTTCTGTTTTTGGTCCGTAAGAGAGTGAGTATATAAGCGCATGCGTCCGAGACGCACGTCTTGTTTCACGTCACCACATATCACACACAGAGAGTAAAAGTGACCTAACTCAAAACTGACCTTTTTATATTCAAACAAAACTGTCATGAAATTTTTGTTTAAAATACTAGAAATTCATTGAGCTTTGTGTAAATTGGTAGTGGTTTAGGTGGTTGTTTTTCGACATTATTCTGGTGTACACAATCTCTAAACGAATAGGTCCTTAAAATAGTGCTTTTAGTAGTATCATTTTTAATAACTCTCTCTGCGGAATTCGCTAGAATCTAAGAGATGACTAGAGATGGTATGGTTTTCTAAATGTAATAACGTTTAGATTAGAACAGTTTTTGGAATAAATTGGCCGTTCTGACAGTTTTTGTATTGCTAATCTGCCAAAATATCAAATTTAAGTACAGATAAGACTTATTTTACGTTGATGAAATCGGGCCTTAGTGTTTAAGATTACACTTATGTATTTGCTACTTTTGTTAATTTTTTTTGTCTTAAGAGTCCATTCAAGTACCTATTATAATTAAACGTGTCATAATTTTGAGTTAAGTCATTTTTCCAACAGTGTCAATGATCATCGCGAATATAATATGCAGTGTTTGTGAAACAATCCGTCCGACTCGACAGTGTCGCAACTAGACCGCAAACACAACCAACTTCATTTATTACAAAACTTTATGCCTAGCACCAAAATTTAGAATCGAACACTATTTTATTTTAGATACCTAAACTTTTCGACTGAGCTAAGACAAGTGCAATGTTATATCCATGTGGAATAGTTCGCACCAAAACTTTTGGTCGGTCGAATTTGCGCATACACATATAAAAAAAAAAATGAGATCCCATTTTCTCAGCCTGTTTACTTTTATTATGATTGTAGATTGTCTCAAAAACGACTATTATTAATGATAAAAGTTATATATTTATAACGCGCAATTATCTCGCTTATAATGCAGTGATTTGCAGTAACTTTCGACCGCCCATAAAGTTTGGCGCAACCCAAAATAGAGGGACAACAGAAGATTCACTCAAAACATCGCGAAATAATACTCGCACTCACAGACGTAGTCAGCCTAAGGCCGCCTTTACATCGCATCTAAAATTCCGGATCTGTTTCTGTAGTGTTGCTGGCTTGAGGCTCTTAACCCCAAATTAAGGGTGGCGATATGTAGATAGGCCCTTTTTTATCACAACCAAATTGTACCACAATTGTTCAAATGTTTAAAGAAAACTGCTAAAACATGGTGATTAAGTCTTCATAATTAAAAGTACAGTTTTTGAATTTAAGGGTATTCATTAAGGAAAATTTTCTTTTGAGGAGTTGGTATTTCCTTCTTCTGATTTCGGATGTTTACGCCCAATGTTCCGGTAGGTAGGTCATGTACGGATGCGTGAGTGCGTGTGACATTAGTTGTATTGAGCAGATCTTCTGTTACCCATTTACTTCTTGCAATAAGCTACAAAGTACAATAAATGCTTTATAATACAGAGGGGTACACAAATTCGGATCTAGTTGCACACCGCTTATGTATAGCACATAACAGAACGCCCGGAAACTTGACTGCACATCGGGAATTAAGATTATTTTGACATTTAACCCCCTCCCCTCCCCCTTTTTTTCGTGGCTGATCTTGGTTTTTCGGATTTTATTCGGGGTACAATAGAAGGCTCCAAAAACCCCCCGGCCTTCTATCTAATATAAAGCTGTCATGTTGAGATACTAACGTCCCTGTCATGAGTTTTGTATGGTACTTCGAGTCGCGACGTAGAGTTATAAATCAGCAGATGTGACATAACATACAGAAAGCGGCGGCCATGTTGTGACCGCTTCCGATAGTCATGTCTTCAGTAAAACGCATGAAAACTTAAACAGACTGTTTGCTAACTTTATAAGCCGAGTAAGATTTTATATTACGAATAACACGATAATAGCAGGAATGAGCAAGTGCTATTTTTAGTTCGCGGATTGCACGTGTAGTTTTTGACACGATTTATAGTAGTTTTACTAGGTCTGTCCTCTGTAATATTTGTGATTGCAATCGAGTACAGGCCCACTGATGTTTGACAGTGACCATGACGTGATGATCGCAATTACATCAGATTGGCTGTCCCACTGTCGCTATTCTGGCTAGCCCCCTGGGAGTCGGTAAATGTCAAAACTTTACAAAATAAGCCCGCATGTATATCCAAAAAGCTTACTTCTCATTAAAATACATACGATGCTCGCACCGCTCTGCACAGAGATGACATTAATATACTGCGGCCATTGATATACAAAACCAAAGAAAACATGTCCACATTTAATAAAGTATTGTATAGTGTGTTAACGAAGATACGAGTTCCTTTGTATCTATGTATATTATTTATAGGGAATGTTCAATGTAACAGATGTGACTTTGCAGCAATATCTAAATTAAATGTTCTCTTCGACTTAACATTTCCTTTTTGGGACTATCTTATGTTTTATATATCAATGGCGGTTACGAGTACACGGTCAACTAGTACAATAGAGGAGGAGCGGAGAGAAATCTGTAAGACCACAAAAATACATCCTATGATAAATATGAAAAAGAGTCATCAAATGGTACCTTTTCACGTCGAGTCCAAACATAGCGTACGAAGCTAAATTATAAAAATGCAGCGATTAACTTCGAAAAATGATCGATTGTGACAATACTTACATTCTAAGATACGAATTACAGTGACTATTCTATATGTACAGACAATGAACATAAAATTCCACCCGCAACTGGTTCCTAAATTTTTATCCGTAATTTAATTCCACAATAGTATGTAATAATTATATTAAATGTTCTTAAATACCGTTTGTAATTATCAACCACAAAGGAGCATTAAAGTGGGAAAAATGGAATTGTATTTAAGGAGGGGACGCCTGCCGACGCCAGTAGGGCTAACATGCGCGTTACGAGAAAATTTTATCTACACTTAACTCGTGAATGATTACGAGTAAACGCGTAGACAAAATTTTCTCGTGGCGCGCATGTTAGCCCTACAGGCGGGTGATCGAGTAAGCAGTGATAGGCGATAGCCTAATGGTTAGGACTTCTGTCTCTTATTTCCCTGAATAAGAATAAATAATAAATTGAATTGAATTAATCGCCATAATTATAAATTGAATTGAATTGAAATTAGTTGCAGCCAGAGGGCGCGGTTAACTTCACCAATGAGACACTTTCATGAAAATCGCTAGTGAAAGTTGGAAATATTATACTCTCTATATAATAGTATACGCTGAAATCTCAAGATATATCTTGAGATTCCAGCTTGCAATCCTGACAATGTACCTATAAGTAGTAGGATTTTTTTAAAGATTAGTTTCCCACCTTAAACAACACAAAAAAAAATTACATTCAAAATATTTATACTCTATTCAAGAGCTTAGTGCCTAGTAGTAGACATGCAATGGCTTGAGATGAATTAATTAATTAATATTTAAGAAAAAACTGGTGAAACATTTCTTGGCTGTACATATAAAACGACCTTTTCAATTACTTAGTTTTGATAACATACTCCTTTCATCGGGTATCCCGTTTGTTTTGATCGTTATACCGCTTTGTTTGGAGGCGACATTTTAATTATACATTATTAGCTTGTACGTCGTTTTCTCTTACTATACCCCAATCCATAAGGTGATTGAGTACCCGCCATAACACTTAAACATCTCTTAGTGCTTAGGAGCTTCCTAAATAGTCGCGCTAACTGAGTTGTAGAAAACTAAACTAAATTGACAGTTCTGAAATTAATGCTATCCCTCTCCACACAGAACATTGTGTAAAAGATGGCACTTTTTTTTAAACCTGACAATTTAGTAAATAAGATACTGTATGTAACAGAATAAGCTATTTTTAGTTAAAAGCGTGTCAAGGAAAGATAATGAATTTGCATCAGGAGGTATGCTTTGAAAGAGCCGAGAGATTGTTTTTGGAACTTGGTAGCCCAATTAATTTGTTTCATTTAACTAATATTTTTCTAATCTCTTTACCCTGTGTATAAAAAAGGATAGCAAAAGAATTCAACGGATAATTTATCTTCGGTTAAAAACTTGTTGGATAATCATAAAAGTTGCAATTGTATTGATTTGTTCATTAAAATGAGAAACTGCAAAAATAACTGTTACTCCAATATTATCTTTAAAAAAAAGTTCATCTTTATTCAAATTGCTTGTTTAAGAACTGACTTTCTAAACCAATGGTAAACTGATCACCAATGGCCAGAATTTAGTAAGCGTTTTTAATTTGAATGCAATAATCAGCAGTTATTTCTCTCATAAAATGAAAATCAGAACTTTTGTGTTTACACCCGTAATGTCGTTGCGTCTGCCAAACCATGTTACGTACATTTTAATAATTTTTTTTGTTAAGTTGAAGGTAATATTTTTTATAAAATGTGTTTCGCACTACCAGGTGAAACTCGAACTCAATCAAGAGCATATTTTGCTTTTGGAGGCTATTTAATTTGATGAACCAAAAAATATTAATAAAAACCAGTTTATCCTGTATTCTTAGTTCAGACTAGGTAGGCCAGACGCAACGACAAGACGTAATTACTGTGATGCAGCAATAAAATGTGGTGAGACAACCAATCGGAGGGAATTAAAAATGTCAATAAACGTCAAAGTGGTGTGCACATCATCATATAAAATGTATAAACATCGGCAGGGATCTAGAAGCATGACCAACATAATGACAAGCGTGATTGGTTCGCTGTCATATCACTTGATACTTTGTCTTCTGTATTTGGCTTCCATAAGTGTACGCCCAGGCCTCTAGATCCATGCCAGTGCATGTATGAAGACTTGTACACAGTCAATCTGGATCGTGATAAAAGATCAAAATCACAGATTCCATAGGAATCCACATGTTCTGCCGTCCCATGACAATATACTGTATCTAAAAAACAAGTATTTTTCAGAAATCGCGATTTTCTGTTTTTTTTTTTTTAATGTTATGTTTTACGAGATACACTGTACTTCCTTTTGAAGTTTCTCAGGATTTTTAAGACTTAATTTAAATATTTAAATGCCAATATATGTAAACATGTGCGAGGAACTCATTTATCGCTGTTATGATAAAACACTGTATCTGAAGATAGATACAGTGTATTGTCTTAGCACGGCAGTGTTACAATCTGCCCTAAGGCAAATTGCACAACACAATTTTGGCTTATGATTGGCCGGTGATGACCAGCCAACAAGCCAAAATCTATGCATTTTGTGCTGGGATAGATTGTAGTCTGTCTTATGGAATCTGTAAATTTTAAACGTGGATCATGAAATTAACTAACTGTCGCAATACGACACAACTTTTATCATCCGAACAAAGCACTTTGACTTAGTGAGTCCTGATGGCAACACGCATAACATGCAACGTCAAATATTAATAAGCCGTTTTGTTACATCTGTTGTATGAGCAGCCAATTTTGTCGTTGAATAACTTTAAAAGGGTATTTGACCATTGTCCAAATGCTGATATTCATTAATTAAAATCGAAAACGTAACATATCCAATCAAAATCAGCCAGAAAACGAATGAGTTATAATCTATTTTACTACAAATATCTGTCTTTCTAAATGAAATTTTTTATGAAGTGTTTGGAGTTAATTGCTTATGACGTCACACGCACGTAGAGCTCCCTTTGTCTAACAGGGAGCTTTAAATCGAGCATTTCCGAGAAGTTAAGATATAAAAAAATGGAAATTAATAAAAAAAAAATCAGTCAAATACCCTATCGTTGACGTAGCGTAAGACTCCGATTGGCTGTCGCGTCACAAGACCCCACATCCCAGTAACATGTTAGCGCCTACATTAGGGCGCGTCGAGGGTGTACAGCGCGGGGGTGGGGTGTACGGTACGGTATGGGCGGGTATCTAGTAGAGGCCGCAGCCGCGCAGGTTGTTGGCGATGATGACGTCAGTGACGGCGTCGAACACAAACTGGATGTTGTTGGTGTCAGTGGCGCACGTCATGTGGCAGTAGATCTCCTTGGTGGTGGATTTGTTCTTGGCCTCGAACTGGGCTTGGATGTACGCGGCCGCTTCGCCGTACTCTTGCGCACCTGGACAACAAGGTAGGCTTCGATCAATAAAATGAACTGTACAAAGTATTGGAAAAATTAGTTTAGACTCTCGATAGGCAGCTTATTTGTTGTTAATTGGCTAGTGGAAAAGAAATTTAGGTAAATGCATCTCAAAATATCGCAGTGCTTTTAAAAGTTGTAAAAATACAGACAAAAATGTCGTAAGTATAAAGAAGTTTGAAAACAGTGTTCAAATGCAAAAAGATTTGTACTATACTACAAAGGCATGTAAGAAAATTCCCCTGTTCTCAACCTGGAGAGGTCAATACAATGGAAGCATTTTTAAGCCTCAATAGCCCAACAGTTAAAGGTGCGGACTGAAACACTTATTTGGAAGGGAATAGGAGGATATTAGTATTCACCTGTGTATTCAGGGAAGCATATGGTGAGCGGTGACTTGCGTATCTTCTCCTCGAACAGATCCTTCTTGTTGAGGAACAGGATAATGCTGGTGTCTGTGAACCACTTGTTGTTGCAGATGGAGTCAAACAGCTTCAGACTCTCCTGCATACGGTTCTGGAAACACCAATATTACATCTGCAGTATTGGAACAACTTTCATTTGTTTTTAATCTGTTCCCCTTGCTATGAAGTATAATTCTAGGGTCGGCAGACATAAGTCACAAAAACTCATATTTTTTTATTTAATTTGAATTTACATTTGAACTCTCAAGCGAACGGCTTTGACTTATGCGCTTTAGTCAGATGGTGTATTAGAATAAATGAATATTGGATTGGAAAAAAAATATGAGTTTTTGTGACTTATGTGATCTTTCCATCGGCGAATGTGAATGATTGTAATTTGAATGAAATGAAAATATTGATGCTATTTTATCTCGAAAGTAAAGTAAGATAAATAATAATAATCAAAGATAAAGATCAAAATCAAAGTACCTATGCTCCATAAGTCTCAAGTCTCAGACAGAGATTTGAACAAAGACAAGACAGCTAACAGGGAAATATCCTTAATACAACACCTAGGTATTATAAAATTCTGTAGGCAAACAGTACTGAAGGAGAAAAAGTTATCTGGCTGAAGTTATGTAACCATGTAGGCAAACAAAATAGATAACCATAATCTAAAATGGAAGTATTTTGTGGGCATACTGCTACACTGTAGTTATTTTTGTAAATAGTCAGGTGTTATTTCAAAAACTCAGGAATTAAGACTAACGCTGAAATCTATAGAACACACTCTCATTCAGCTCAGACTCAAGACAGAGTTAAAACGAGACAGATTTATGTCTGAGCATTTGGGAACATCTCCTTAAGTTTTTGTATCAATTAAAAAAGATTCACGCAAATCGGTTTAGAAATCACGGAGATATCGATATACATAGGTAGAAAAACACAACTCCTTCTCCTTTTTCGAAAATCGGTTAAAAAGTAACCTAGGTTACTCCCGATAACATCAGCTATCTAGCAGTGACAGTCCCATCGAAATTGGTCCAGCCGTTCTCGAAATTAGCGGCAACAAGCAAACAGACAGACAGACAAAAATTTAAAAATTGTTTTTTTTTTTGTTATAAGTGCCGTATTTACTTACATATGCATTTAGTAAAAAGCTGTTATTTTGCTATTACAAACAGACACACTTTTATTGATTTCAAATCAGGGTTTGTGTTAATTTCACACACAATAAACCCTACCGTCAATATCGATGGCGTGTAGAAACCGATTAGGGGTGTAAATATTGAATGTGTGTACATTCTTCTTGTGTGACTAACTTGGAAGGGATATGGCAGTGTTGCCATATCCCTTCCAAGTTAGTCCGCTACCATCTTAGACTGCATCGTCACATACCATCAGGTGAGATCGCAGTCAAGGACTATCTTGTCATAGAATTAAAAAAAAATTGTTTACCGTTGTCTCGTCTTCATGCAACACCTGGTCGTACTCGGACATGGCGACGCAGAAGATGATCGCGGTCACATCCTCGAAGCAGTGGATCCATTTCTTTCTCTCCGACCGCTGACCGCCTACGTCGAACAATCTGAAACACATTAATGCCAAATAATATATTAAAACGTGATATGGTGAAGCCGTGATAGCCTAGTGTTAAGGACTTATGCCTCCCTTTTGTGGCGTTTAGGACGCATCTCGGACTTTTTGGAGTTTACTAAGTACTGACTATCACATGCTTCCATGCTTCAAAGGGGAAGGAAAACTGCGCTGAGTTCTCCATAATGTTCTCAAAGCTGTGTGAAGTCTGCCAATTCGCATAGGGCCAGCGTGGTGGACTATAACCCTTCTCTGAGAGGAGTCCTTGCTTTAACGTTGACACGTTACACGGCGATGGGGAAATCGGCACAAAAAAAATTAAAAACTCACTTGAAATTAAGGTTTTTGAAGGAGAAGTGCACTTCCACAATGCCGGTGGTTTTGACTCTAGTTCTTAAAATATCTTGCTCGGTGGGCTGGTAATCTCTGGCACCTAACCGGTCGAGATCGTCCAGGAAACTGTAAACCAAAACAGATGACAGTCAAACATCTAGTACAGTACGACAATTACCTAAAATAGGGAATTTGGGAAGTTTCCCCGGCACGCCGATTCTGTAAAAGTTGCCTCAATCATTGCCACACTCTCAATCGTAGTTATTGGCTGCTTTTATTGCGTTCTTTCTGTAACAGTTCATTTTAGCCAATAGCGAGTGAGTATCGACCAATCAAAGGCGATTGCAATCGTCACACTGGAGCAATCCTTTTAGAAGAATTGCACAACTGGTTGGGAAATTGGCGGAGTTACGCTCGCCTGACATCCCCTCTCCCTCCACCTTACTAGAAACCTTTATAAACTAGTAACACCGAATGTCGTCTACGCAAAGTACCAACAGAAATTTTTTTGGAGTTGGGTGTACGCGCTGCCGTGCTAAGATAATATCTGAAGATACAGTGTTTTTTAAGATAATACACTGTATCTTCAGATACAGTGTTTTATCGTAATAGCGAGAAATGAGTATTAAAATTGAGTAGCATTTAAATATTTCAATTAAGTCTTAAAAATACTTAAGAAACTTCATGGAAATACACTGTGGTGTTCTATGGAACACCCTTGTTAAAATATGTAAACACATTCTATTATGATTTAAAACAATTTCTATGCTTTGTATAATAGATTGGAATTTAGTAGTACGTACGTATACAATATACATATGCCGCTGTAGGTATCCAATGTTATAAAAAACAAGTGTGATCGTTGGCTAATGATTCATTTAACCTATACAATTGATCTGCGGGCTTCCATTAGTAGGTATAAGCTATGTAGTATGCCCTTTATAACAAAAAGAACAGTCATACTCATATCATAACTTGTCAAGGTAATCATAATATGAGGTAGGTATATATGGTGTAGGGAAAACCAAAGTATATCAATACTTCTTCATAGACTATTTAATTTTTATAAAGGAGTTCGCCATATTTTCATATCATATTTTCGTAAAAACAACGCATCACATATTTACGAAGCGATTATTGTATTAATTAATAGATGCTGTACTCGTAAGTATCCTTTAAAAATTTACACACACACACACACACACACACACACACACACACACTTTCGGCTTTATAATATTAGTGTGATGTGATAGTATGATGTGATGTGATTAGTGTGATAATAATAATTAATCGACGAACATTTATTATAACAATCTGGAAAAGTACTGTTAAGTCCAGTCCAGTTAAACGCAATCCAGTTAGATAGTCTCATGCTGTAAGACTTTATTAAGTCAGCGTCGAATTGTTATATCATGTCTCACATACTACTTGACAAATCGAGATAGCATACATACCTAACTTGGCAGGTTGTATGTCATATAAGTCATCCGTCTTCTTAATCGGTCCCATAAAGAAACAGCTATTAGCATTATAAAGTCGCACTATAACTTTAGTACACATTTTCTAGTTAATCGTTGTTATTTTTTTTTTAAGAAAGACTATTAGCCACACTGAACTTGACTTATATTCTCCTCTCCCCCTTCAAATAAGCGGAAAGCTTTTGCTAGGAGTGGGTACGACAATAGTGAAACGGGTGGGGTTCGAACCTTCGACCTTTCAGTTTTCAATCCGCACCTTTAACCGTTGAGCTATTGAGGAGGAATTACTTCGATATGAAATATTATACAATGCGCTAAGAATATCATTGCTCAAGTGCTCACTTATTTTCTTAAATTTTCATTCTTCTGTACACCAAATCAAGTTATGTACATAATCTACATATATAACTAACTAAACCAACCGAATTTCAAACAGTAGGTAACAAGTTCAAACGGAAAAATCGTTACGGGAATTATAAAAAGGCTCCATTCGTTACAATATTTACATACAATTATATTTATCAACTGCGGCCGGCTATTGTAGCCTGCTTAGTAATTGGTTTTTCCACAAGCGACGCAAATAACTGGCAAATGTAACCCCAACAATAGCTTTTAATACGTACTTACATCCACGACAATCCTGCATTCAACTCTAGTAGCTTTGTGCCTAAAAAGCGTAGTGCGCGCTGGCCGCGGGTAAAAGCTAGTCTTAAATATATATGTAAAAGGAAAATTTGACTGACTGATAGATCATTAAAACCTCTGGACGGGTCGAGATGTTTGGCATTTATATCAAGAGTGAATAGGCAATTTTTAGGCAAGCGCGTTGTATCTTAGGCTGCACTTACTTACCATCAGGTATGATCGCAGCCAAGCGCTAGTCTATATATTAAAAAAAAAAAAAAAATATGTATTTTTTTATTCTTGGGACTGTCAGCCCCATCGGTACACACAAAACATTACAATCTACTTTATAAAAATAAGTCGGGTTTTCCTTCCTGACGCTATAACTCCAGAACGCACGAACCGATTTCCACGGTTTTGCATTGGTTGGAAAGGTCTCGGGCTCCGTGAGGTTTATAGCAAAGAAAATTCAGGAAAAATTTCAACAATTTAAGAACGCGGACGAAGTCGCGGGCGTCCGCTAGGTAACTATACAAAATCAACTACATGTAAAAAATATATTGTATGGCCTATTATGACGTAGACATCCGCTAAGAAAGAATTTTTGAAAATTCATCTCCTAAGGGGGTAAAATACGTGAGCGAAGCCGCGGGAAAAAGCTAGTCTTATATACAATCGCATGGCAGAATTACGGCGAAGTTTGGTGTGCCACCAGTAGAAAATGGCGTTTGCGTCCCGCCGGCACCACATTCATATTAACGAGCCTCGAAGTTCCGACCAGACATCACGCGATGCTTCAACGATATTATTATACACAGGAACTCTCACTCGGACAGGAAATGTTCATAATCATTAATTGAATATGGTATTAATATTGAACCTTTGCTTTGCAAGGAACAGCAGTCGTCCCGTACATACTGATATGATTCACCAATACCAGAGATGGTTAGTAAAATTATTATAATGAACCGGCCACATATCTTGGTCTTCAATGGTAAACGAGTGGTTTCTCGCAGAAAAGCGTAAGCGACATTTACATATGGATTGCTAAAAGTATAATCCTTCCTTTCGAATAAAAAAGTATGCAGTAACGTTTTTTTTTTTTTCAGAAACATCTGCGACCAGCAGAAAAAAACATAGGTACATCTCTAGCTGATGCCCGCAACTTCGTTCGCGTGGATTTAGTTTTCAAAAATCCCTCGGGAACTCTTTGATTTTCCGGGATAAAAAATAGCCTGTCCTATACCCGTGAAAAAATCACGTCGATCCGTGATTGAAGGACAAATCAACAAAACAACTAACAAACACACTTTCGGTTTATATTATTGGCAAGGATTATTAACAAACAAGAATGAGGAAGTTCAATATTTGTGATAACAATACCGAACTGCAGCGCTTGCAAGTGATAATAATGTTGAACACTAACTAGCTCGTTCTCATAAACGAAAGACCTTGCAGCATTATGTAGTTACCAAGACAAGTTGTAAACCACTTACAAACTTCATTTAAGCTCTGGTTAAGTCGGACAAACTTTGGCTAACGTGTAAATGCTGTTTCCGAATTGCAACACAAATAACACATCTCACCCACTTCTAAATTATAGAGCACATTGGAAGATATGTATTAACATTGCGCAGAATGCCAGAAAAAAATTCCCGCGATTGATGAAATATCCGAAACCTCATGTGAAACGCGGCAGATGCTAGCGTGTAGAAGCGTCAAATACATCATATTGTATTCTAATAACTCGTAAAGCTCGTAAGATATAATTTTTTTTTGAATGACTTTTTTTTTTTAAATGGTTCGTCTCTTTGTAATATGTATAGGAGTTTAATATAAAAATTTCGGCTCTGTAATACGCAACACATTGAAAATAAAATATTGGTTAAAAAATAGACCTAACTTCGCGATTTTTTTGGCAAACTTTCCTTATTTTGTTTCTACTCAGTATTGTCCCTTGGAAATATGATGTAATTTTTGTCTGTTTTTTTTTTTCGGATAGCTAAAACTTGATCTACTGCTGTAAACATCTAATCTGCGTCTGAATATAAAACCATCACACGCGCTCTTAAGCTGAGTCTGAAGAGATATTGCAGATTAAAAGGGAACCGATTCAGTTTTTTAATTTACAGAGGTTTTTATTATTTAATTGGCTGAAAATGTCGTGACATAGGGCTTTTACATGTACACTACCCACAGCCATATACAGCGGGTAACCTTACAAATCTATTTCAATGACAATAGGTCACGAGATCGAATTAGTGAGTCAATTCTGACGGCATCTCGCTTAAAGTGATTCAGCACGAATCAAGGAAATAGATCTGACAAATTAAAATACCTATAGTCCTTACAATGTATAGGTTTAGCGTGTGTGTGTGTCGTATCTACATAAGTGGGAGCGAGAGCTTGCTCGCGCCTGCCCGCTCCCACCTAGGCTCCTGACAGGCACGCACACGCAATATGCATGCAACCGCCAAAAGTAGCGATGCGGACGCGTTTTAATGAAACGCGCTACTGAATCCCAGCAAGAAGTCGCCGTGGACGATTTCCCTTAGAGTTGCAAGCCTGGGATTCGAACACTTGACGCCGAAAAAGGGACCAAAGTATTAACCACTACTAGGCTATCACCGCTTGTAATCTGCACCTAATGTTTGATCATGTGAAAGGTCACTACAACAGCCCGACACGATAAATCACCGACCTTAACTGGAAAGTACCTCCGGCGCACGCGAGTTTTTCAGACGTAAGCGTTCACCTATTTTGACTACTCGTAAATGTTAAGTATTTTTAACAGGCCTTGTTAATAAGAGCTGCCTCTAATTTTATTGTTTTACCGATAATTCTACTGTGTGACAGTTTTAATAAATATTACACTGTGTGTAACTGTATATTTAATGTGGAAAACTTGGCGGAAATCATCATTAGGTATCATCGTTTACGATGTACATAATAATAATTATAACCATCATTTCATTACAATGATTTTTAAAAAAGTATAAGTGGTAAAGTTCATTTGAATGAAATAATAGCCATGTCCAAATTAGGAACCTATTGTCGTTCCCATCTTTCTTCATAAGAAGAAGACATAAGAAAATGTAAAAGGTAAACTTAATAATATAAACGTAAAAAATCTTTTTCCAAAACCGACTTCAAAAGCTACTATACAAAGTAAATCAATGGTACCTATAAAATTTGAAGAGTTCCCTCGATTTCTGCAAGATTCCATCATCAGATACTGACCTGATGACAATGGTACCACGTGGGAAGTACCCTACCCTATACCCTTTCAAACAAAAAAAGAATTTTCCAAATCGGTCCAGGCGTTTTCGAGTAATCGGGGAACATACTCGTACTTAAAAAAAAAGATACCGGCCGAATTGATAACCTCCTCCTTTTTGGAAGTCGGTTAAAAATACCGCGAATACATAAACGGCACCAATGAATCAACATTAGATACATATTTATGACGCTGAGTGAGATTCAACAATGGACTGCGAGTTTAAAATGCCAAACAGTCGTATCACTTAAGTTCAGCGTTCGAGTCTCACGGTTTACGATCAAGGCCAATACGGAGTCTAAGCTAGGCAACGGCTGGCGTACCGCCAACAGGCTAGACTGGCGCTCGGCCTAGACAACCCTTGATGTAATGTGTCAGGGCTGGAGAACAATAGCGCGCAACAGCGTCCTAGCGTGCCTTGTTTTCTGGCAAGACCGGTGTTTAAACTACCACTACTGATGACGCATTTAAACCTTTTTTTACAAGCTTTTTAACCGACTTCCAAAAAAGATTCCGACGAATTCGAAGGAGGAGGTTCTCAATTGAGAACCTCCATTAGACTACAAAAGACTAGCCGATATCTACATTTTAAATCTTTCAAATTGTTTCAAGTTGTTCACAAATTTTCAGCATGCACCGAAATATGCTATCGACGAACAAAGCGGTTTGTCAATTTGAATAATTCAACGAAACTTTTCGCCACGGAGGGAAATAACTGACAATGTCTTCGGGGTTGCGAAAAATTACGACAGAAGTTAATATTAATGTCATCCCGGCCGCATCCGGCCAATCTACACAGAGATTAGCCATCTGCGCGGAATATATTATAGTGCACAAGTGTGTGCGGTAACACAGGTGCACTCTATATCTATTCCTTTTCTTTTATAGTCCGGTGGAACGGAGAACCGACAAGACCGGAAAAAGATCATCAGACCGACGGCTTTACGTGCTCCCCGAGGCATGGGGATATCATATCGCCTATTTCACAATTCCAGGATAGTACTGAGAATTTTCTTAACACAAAAACCCATTAAATTTATTAAGCCAAACAGGAATCGAACCGAGACTTCGTAATCTGTAATCGAAGGTATACGATTAGACATACGAGGCAGTCCACGAGAAGATAAAAAGTTTGTGTCCCATACATTTGCATCTTATTCCACTCCACACAATATGGTAAGAGCGGGAGCTTGAAGTGGCGTCGAGGGTAGAGGCTCGTTTGGCCGCTTGCCAGCTAAAGACCCATTGTACTTATTATGTTGGAAAATTGGTGCAATCAAGCTCTGGATCATGTCTGCTCTGTGTACTCAAACGGATTGTAGATTTAATTCGTAACTCTTGACACGATTCGACTTTAGACACTTTCGAGTACGGATATCATTCTAAATGCGAAAGAGTGTTTGTTTGTTGGTTTATCCTTCAATCACATAACAGCGCAGCAACGGATAGACTTGTTTTTTGGTATGGATATAGAGTGTTTTTCTTTAAAGAATATTTAACCGTGCTGAACTTAACTAATATTTGGTCTCCCCTCCAAGTAAGACTAGGTAAAGTTTGTGTTGCTTGGGTATGACAATAGTGCAACGGGTGGAGATCGAATCATGGACTTTTCAGTTTTCAGTCCGCACTTTTAACCGTTGGGCTATACATACCACTGGACTAGTGTGAGTAGTGAGTATTGGCAAGAGGACACTTCTGATCGCGAAAAGACGAAAATTCCTCCCTGGGCATTAAATAAAACTTACTGCACAGTCCACGCGAACGAAGTCATAGACAAAAGCTAGTTTTGAAATATAATGAGAGCGCATAATCAAAATATCATTCATAAGAAATTCATTAACTGTAAATACTTATAGGTAAACGCTACTCTTGAAACGTTAATGTACTGCCGAACAATGCCCTCATTTTAGTTAGACCCACCACATTGACCAAAAAATAATTATGTTTTATGTCGATGATAGTCCTTGACTGCAATCTCACCTGATGGTACGTGACGATGCAGTCTAAAATGGTAACGGGTTAACTTGGAAGGGTATAGTACTGTACATTCAACCTATTAGACTACAGGCCCGTGTCCAAAAAATGGATGGGTCATATGAACCACCTGGTGACGTATATAGGACGATATAAGAGCATAAAATATAGATTTAGCACTATGCCGTCACTTGTAAGCTCCAACTGAGTGCTGGTGAGAATTCAAAAGTGCAGGTAGAGTGAGTACATTTTGGTCATAATATATTTTTGTACGGCATTTTTACCATCGATAGATCCATGAAAAATAATAAGAAAGCGCACAGTGCCGTAAAAAAATGGTGCGCCACAAAGTAATACGCCTAATCGGTTTCTACTCGCCATCGTGCCGGAGCTGAAAATCGCTTGACGGCACGTCTTTAACGGTAGGGTGGTAACTAGCCACGGCCAAAGCCGCCCACCAGACAAAAATAGTAAGGTATGCCAAAATATTTACGCTTTGCTCCACTGAGCTGATAAAAGTGAAAGGCTTGAAATGACGCCGGGGGTAGCAATGTCAGTATAGGCTCATTTGGAACCTTGCCAACCAGAGAACTATTGTACTTATTATGGTGGAAAATTTGTGAAATATTTTGTAATTGACTGTGGAACATGGCTGCTTGACTACTTCCGAGTGATCAAATGACTTGTTAAATCAAATTGCATCTTTTGAAATGGCTTCAGAAACGGGAGCTTTAGATTTTATATATTTTGTTTTTCATTATATGCAGTTTGTTTCTTGTTTTTAATTTTGACAAAAGGAATCTACTATTAGATAGAATCAGGCGTTACTTTGCGGAAGTTCATGATTAGCAAGAAAAGGTAAGAATTATTTTGTTTTGCCCTGGTAGCTAGGCGGGAGAAATTTTATCCCCGGATAAAACTTTTATCCCCTCGCTTAGCTTTATCCACCCGTCGAGCATGGGCACAGCGGTGGAAATAACATTCAGTGGATATACTTATAGAAATATACATCGCCTTCTCCTCTGTCGCCATGCTTTAGCATAGGGAAAAGATAATTTTATCCCCTGTCACTGGATAAAATCGGGGGATAAAACTTTTATCTCCTGCCCATGCTACCAGTGCTGGGAATCTTCTCGATCTAGGTGTATATTTAGCAATTTAAATAACGAGTAAAACGATTTACGTTACCATTAATTTCGTTATTTCTCCTTTACCTTTAAGTGTAACATCGATCATCATGTGATGAGATGAAACACATTAGTTGATCGAGAATAGGAAACATATCTCGTATTCGCTTCTACACATTCAAATAACTTAAAATAGCGCGCTGTTACCAGCATCAGCAAAAACTGTGGAAATTCAAAGCTTTTTAGAGATTAGACGATCTTCCATTAACAGAAATGCATTTCATTTTAGCCCAACTTTTACAACAACTTAGTCGAGGATCTACATTGCAGATACGGCTTATTTGTATTCATGAGTGTTGAACGAGAAAAAGTTTTGCTTTTAGGATTGGAAGCATAATAACCTTCCGTCGAGTAACATTTTTTAATATAAGCTTAGCGTGAGTACGATTAATATCTGAGATGAAAAAATGAACTAGAAAGGCGAAAGACTACTTATTTGTAACTAGCTGATGCCCACGACTTCGTCCGCGTGGATTTAGTTTTTAAAATCCTACGAGAACTCTTCGATTTTCCGGGATAAAAAGTAGCCTATGTCACTCTCCAGATCCTCAACTATACCCATGCAAAAAAACCACGTCGATCCGTAGCTCTGTTGCAGTGTTATTCAAGGACAAGCCAACAAACAAACACCCTTTCGGATTTATAATATTATATAGTAAGGATTTCTTGAATATTCAAGATACTAATATTATAAATGCAAAAATGTGTTTGCATGCACCCATTTTTTTCATGGGCATTGTTGAGTACTTGGAGAGTGACATAGGCTTTTTATCCCGGAAAATCAGTGTTCCTGCGGGATTTTAAAATCTAACTTCACGCTGGCGAAATCACGAGCACAAGCTAGTTACTAATTAATGCTAACAGTACATTCAATCCTTCTGAATGAAATTGGAAAACATAGGGAAGGAAGGATTTTGCATGAACAACTTTAGCAAGCTTGTTATTTAAGACCAGTCACCAAATCAATAACCCAGCACGCCGGCCTCGATCTAATATTGTCAAAGTAAGTTCAGATGTTTGCGTACTAAAGACCACCCAGGCCCTTCGATTAAGTAAATTATAGGAATTTCAAAGTTATATTTGGATTTTGGAATAAGAAAGGGATTACGCAGGTTACACAGCCGTACTACGGAAAAGTTAAAAGTAACGCATAATGAAGTGCGTTGTGTATGCGTTGTAAAATGACGAATGCAGGTCTCGCAAAAATCAATAATATAGCGGAGGAAAATTGAATGCATAATTATTATGAAACTACGAAGCATATTAAGGGCACACCTTATCGCCTCAAAACCAACTCGATTTTAGCCATGTAGCAACATTGTGAAAGAATCGTCGATGAATCAAACAGTTTGATAATTTACATAAAAATAAATCTGATTTTAATAAAAAATAAACAACGCACACATTAATATGGGAAGGTGGAATAAATGGTAAAAGGCAACCCAAGTAAACTGACTTATCGAACAGACTATACTTCGGATTACTTTTTACAGATGGCGGGGCCGGTGATATAATTTGTACTAGAATGCAGCGGGCGTTTCGCCTAAGATTGCATGAAACGTAGAGCGGTGCTAGGGTGCCGGGGTGCCCGGCAACAGGTCCAGGCGCGATGCCCGATCAATACGCGCGCCGCGCCGCCGCACGCCGCCGACCGAGCCCTTCTGATAGCTCGCTTCGCCTGCCGATGCCGATCGCCGGCGCGCTCGTTCGCACGCCACGCACAATGCACACCCGACTGTAGCCTAGCCGACTGCCGCATGTTACAATACGTGTTACATCGATCGTCGCTATCTCAGATGTGTTTATCGCTGATGAATGTCCCGAAATCACTGCCGTAGTTTAGCTAAATTGCGCTGTCGTATCAACTGATAGATGGCCGCTATTGAAAATAGGTCTCCAACAAGGATCGCTACAGAACAAAATCTTGAGCTGCTTGAGATCGTCCATCGACCTGGTGGCGGCGGGCCTTCCAACACTGGGTTCGAGAGCTTCGAGACGATCGGTTCATTGTGCTATGTACCCCGCCCAAGCCCATTGCCACTTCAGGTTCGCGATTCAATGAGCTATGATCGTAACTGGCATTTCTCAATAACATAACCAGACCAGATTGGAAAAAGGAGTAATTACACTTATTCTTGGTTGTAACTTAAGAAAATAAATTTTGAATCTCGCCAACGAATTACGAAATAGCAATTCATTTATTTCCATTGAGGTAAATAATATCATATCAAGAGACATCAAGTAATTATTTATCACAAATGAAAGTTTCAAAAACATCGCCCCGAAAAATATTTAAATTAAATTCAGACCATGAAGAAAAAAAAAAACAGTTTTTATAAATTTCAAAAGGTAAATTTCCAATGTCGCAATCGATGTAACCGAATATGTAACAAATGATCTCAAGTTACAAATGGATGTCACAAAAGATGCAAGAACTAAAAGTTCGGAAATCGGGATCAAAGTGATATAATTTAAAATTATATTTTAAAATGTGAAACTTGGAAAAGAAAATTGGTCCGTATTTCACAATCAATATAACCAATGATCAAGAAAAAGGGAAAAACATCCTCATTTCCAAATGAAAGCTTGAAATTCAATGTCGCGAACGGTGCAAAAACAATGGAAACAAGATATCTAGAAGTTATGAAGATCTCAGTACATATAATATAGAGTTTGAAGGAAACCGATGGATAATTATTTAAAGATTTGTCCACTAATCATGTAACACTTTAAATAAAATACATTACCTCACTAAACCGCTATAAATACCACATATCGGTAAATTTTTTCAGAACCATAATAAGTGATTATAAAACTACATCAGTAACTTCGAATTAGCCACACTTAAAAATCAAGTTTATTAATAAGGGCGAAGAGAATAATACAAACGAAACTCTTTATTTACAGCCAAAAAGTAATTGTTACCGCAATAGCGAAGTGAACTCGAGGCTACATAAAGAGGTACCAAAATCCGAGTGGGCGACATGCGATAGTAGCATAAATCTATCAACCCTCCTCGACAACTTTTATAGTTATGAGTAGATGTGGTATAACCCGCATTATCTGAATAGCTGACACCCATGCGAAGTATAAGCTATCTATACCTATATATCAAGCTCGTGCATAAAGTGTTTTGTTTATTGAAGTACCAACATTGTTTTATATGGTTTTAGAAATCACAAGGATTTCATAAAAAAGTTCAAATATTGCAATGCACTGTTGGAGACGAATATTTCTAAGGAAATAGACATAAACCTTGAATCGAATGTTACGAGACAGTTAAGTCCAATATTGCCGGTTACTCCATTGATTGGCTCCTTTAATTTTATTTTAATGTCAATAGCACTAAACATGATCTACGAACGATATACGTGATAAATCAACTGAATGTAAACACTTTTGCAATATACCTATCCAATATCATTTCGATTGAAATATGATAACATTGGTAACCTTGAAGTAGTTTATAATATAGGTGACAAATGATACGTGCAGAAGTCGAAAGTGTATATTGCCTTGTATCAAGTGTTTTGTAATACAATACCCATTACGTACATCGCGAAATGACATAAAGTAGCAATTTTCCGAGCATTTGAGCACTCGTAGACCGTAATATACAAAGTGGTGCAGTAAATCGCAATCGCCCGCAGTTAGATATGAAGGAACACTAGCGCTATCAGATGTTATTAAAACTAAGACGAGAGGATAAGAAAACAGAGAGTTCCTTGTTGCAGCTGCAACTGCATCCGCCGACCGAGTTTCAGATGCAAAAAGACTATTCCTATCGTGTTACTGATTTTGCGGTATAAATAAATTGTACATATAATTAATTACAATTTAAAATAATTTAATGGAGCTTTCAAAATTTTGTGTTAGACACCGCAAATACAACACTGCCTTTGTTTTTCTATGCCAATATAAACTTTAAAAAAAAAGTATAAATAAAAAACAAAGCGAATTTAACGCGTAAAGCAATTGACAATCTACAAACATGAGCAATGCGTGGTCTTTTCCTTAAAATTTATTGACTTAAACAATAATGCTCTGTTGACAGTTGAGGCTAGTTTTGAAGCTGGGATAATATGCAAGATAATGATAATAAGGTGGCAAGCCTGTCATAATAGCTTGGTAGACAGATATACATAGTTTCACTTTCAGTTAAGTAAGCTAGCGACTAAAGCTAGAAAAGATTAATTTTCGAGCTTAACTGCAATAAATAAGGCTTGACGGCAGCGATTGCGGAAGACGTGCAAATATGGCACAAATGTGTTCCCAAAGACCGGACGAGTCAATCGGCGCGAGCGCACCTCACCCGCTCCCATTGAGGGAACCACTAATTGGTCACATCACATTTATCTGTGACGTAATTTTATTCAATTTGCAACTGAGCGTCACGAGTACGAACGAGCTAAGAGCATACAAATCTAAGCGCAAAGATCAACACAATGCCTTATTTGAAGATTTACTTACAGTTTCAGCCGATGAGTTGGCACTATTAACACACGCATACTAATAAACCCTACGCAAACTATTGCAAACGAGGAAGGTACGATTTGTATTCCCATGCTAAATACTTGTATGTGAAATTTTAGGTACTAACTTTTCTAAATAATAAACAAAAGGCATGTAACAACCATTATGAAGTTGTAACAATGCGTTTTTATCTACTATAATAAATACACTGCGACTAACAAGAAAGGAAAAGCAACACTACCATAATGTTAATCTAAATCTAAATATATAAAAGGCAAAGGTGACTGACTGACTGATTGACTGATCTATCAACGCACAGCTCTAACCACTGGACCGATCGAGCTGAAATTTGGCATACAGGTAGCTGTTAGGACGTAGACATCCGCTAAGAAAGGATTTTGGAAAACTTCAACCCCAAGAGGGTTAAATAGGGGGTTAAAAATCGAACCTAACGTGAGCGAAGCCGCGGGTTAAAGCTAGTAAATGTATAAAAGGCAAAGGTGACTGATTGATTGACTGACTGACTGACTGATCTATCAACGCACAGCCCTAACCACTGGACGGATCGGGTTGAAATTTGGCATCCAGACAGTTATTACGACGTAGGCATCCGCTAAGAAAGGATTTTTGAAAATTCAACCACTAAGGGGGTAAAATAGGGGTTTAAGAAATCGAATTTAACGTGAGCGAAGCCGCAAAAGCTAGTATATATTAATTTGGTGAACAAAATTCTGGTTTTTTTTTTAAAGAATATTAGTCAAGCTGAACTTGAAAACTATTCTTCTCTTCCTTCTAAATAAGCGAAAAGTTTGGGTAAGGAGTGGGTACGACAATAGAACAATCGATGGGGGTGGAACCGTCGACCTTTCAGTTTTCAATTTTCAACGTAATAGAACAATCCTATACGTAACACAATATAATGTTCTAAGTCAATGAGTAAAAGGAGCAAAAAAAATAATAAAACCACATGTAGTATTGTTGTAAGGTATGTGTGCTACGTCAACTTGGACAGGTACGAGTATTGCGAAATTGCTGAAAACGTAACGCGGTCGCCCCACTTCCTTCACGCTACATCTCCAGGGGGCTGGAAGGACCATCAGTTTAGTGCACGCGATGACTAGTGCAAGGTGTTTCGCGACTATTCCAGGCCCTAGACCACTTCCTTTACTTGGAAACTCGTGGCGATTTGCCATCGGACAAAAGCCATGGCGGACTCGCAATCTCGATATCACATTATGGAATTTAAGGGCATTGGCTGGCGCTGGCGGTGCAGCTAAAGTATCTAAGCTTTTTGGACATCCAGATTTAGTATTCCCATTTTGTGCTGAGGAGACTGCGAAAATTTACAGACGTGAAGATGCTATGCCTCACAGAGCGGTCGCTCCATGCCTCAGACATTACAAGCAGGAATTACGAAAGGAATTCTTTGGCAATGAACCTGGACTAATAGGAGTGTAAGTATTTAAGAAATTTCATTACATATATAAGCCGTGATAGCTTAGTGGTTAAGACCTCAGCTTTCTTTTCGGGAGATTTGTGTTCAATCCCTTCTCGATTTTTTTGACATTTAAATATTATTTACTTTAACGGTGAAGGAAAACATCGTGAGGAATGCTGTATATTTGAGAGTACATAATGTTGTCAAAGGTGTTTTGAAGTCTACCAATCCGCAATAGACCAGTAGCGCGGTGGATTATGGCCTATAACCCTTTTCTGAGAGGAATGCTTCGCTCAATAATGAGCCGTTGATGAGTTGCAGATGATGGAGATGATTATGTATATCATAGTTAGAAATAACATTTTTTTTGTATGAAATTACTCTAACAGGCACGGTATGGCCTGGTCAAAGTTTCGATCTAAAGTGTCAAAAGATCTGGTGGCACCAGAAGCGGCGAGGGCTGCTGTACCGTCACTTGACGTCGTTGCAATGGACTTTCTTGACAGGTAAGCGATATGAGATAATAATAATCAATAACATTTTAATGAGGATTCACTAAATATTTATGAGGAATGGAGGAGGATGAATATCAAGTGAATAATCGTAGTTATTAATGCATTGCTTCTAAAATTTGTATCTAAGCACTTAGTTATTTTATTAATTGGTGGTCTTCAATGTTTTCCCACTAATCACATATTGTCTCACTAATGACTTATTGGATTTTAATTAACATACAAATGACCCGTTATCCTTCGTTATAGACATTCACAATGTTTTCCTTCACCATATAAAAATCAATTCAAAAGTAACATTTCATAGCTTAAAAGTCCTTCAAAATGCAAAATGCGAAATGCATTTTAATATCGGCATGACTGTAGCATTATTTCCAACGACAATTTAATGTGACTTCAAATCGAAGACATCATTAGGAAACACTAGATATCAGGTTATCGAGAACCTGCCGTTCAAAAATATCAATTCACAAGTAGAGAAAGAATTTTGCGAATTTGACTACGGAACATATTACATGCACGTTCGTAATCTGGGAAATCTACTCAATTCCTGAACAAATATTAATTCATGTTCAATTTAAAATTCATGAACATTTACGAGTAATTGAAGTCTTCTACTTGTAGCCGTCGACCTGGTCAATCGGTGTCGGTTTACTTGCTTAATATAGTCTAATTTGTTCCATTTAGCTTCTAGAGCATCTGTTTGAGGTCACCTGATTGTGGTATCTAAATGTTCACATAACCACCAAAGATCCAAAAAATCTTCAATAGCCCAACGATTAAAGATTAAAAACACAAGCTTTCCGCTCATTTGGGGGGAAAAGGAGAATATTAGCCAAGTTCACCTGGGATGGGAAAAGATGACAATCAAAGTGTACAGTAGTTCTAAATGCAGATATGGTCTCGTTGACTAGTTACAAATGTAGGCAGACTGCAGAATCACGGTTTAATGACCACATCCGTTTCTAACAACGACGGCGTCTGAGTATTTGTTTTGCATGCTCCGTTCTGAGTCACTGCGGGAAACAACAATCTCATTCAATGAAAAAGTAACGTTCCGATTAAATGGGCTTCAACCGCGTTGCATTTAGCATAATCGCACGATACCTTTGAGAATTTCTAACATTCAACAACCTTTTATTGTTTATTGATAATAATTAATCATGTAACGTAGAAAACCTCGTTCTTTTAGTAAATTCTTTATTCCACCTTCGAACCCGATGATTTAATTGAAAAACTGGTATCCTAACTCATTCTTGTCCTAATTCTATATATATTTTTAATTTACCAATTTTACAGAATGGAGAATATTCTAGACGAGAACAGGGAACTACCGAAAGATTTTCTTATGGAATTATACAAATGGGCCCTTGAATGTAAGTATGAAATTAATAAATATTTACTTTTTATTAAATTTTCTTATACCGGGCAAGAATGTTTCTGATTATGGTCGCTTTTTTAGCCGTTGGTGCATGGGCATTAGGAACAAGATTTGGTTGTTTGAAGGACAACGGTACTGACGCTAAGGAAATCATTAAAAGTATTCACGGATTCTTTCACAGTGTACCAGTACTTGAACTATCCGCTCCTCTATGGAGGATTTATTCAACCCCAGCTTATAAAAACTACATTAATGCATTGGACTCCTTTCGAAGTCTCTGTTTGAAGAGACTTACTGACAAAGGAGTTTGTGCTGAAATTGCCAAGAAATCCGGCGAAAAAGTTGCAACTATACTAGCTTTAGACTTGTTACTAGTAGGAGTTGATACTACTGCTGCGGCTGCGGCTAGCACTATGTATTTACTAGCGAAAAACTCAAGAGCACAAGAAAAGTTGCAAAAAGAACTGGACAAATATCTTCCTGCAGACAGAACTCTTAAAAGTAAAGATTTGGATCAGTTGCCATATCTGCGAGCTTGCATAAGAGAAGCCCTTCGGTGAGTAATTCTTTTATTTATTGTTTTAATTTTATAGAGGTAGGAATGAAATTGGTACAGAATTATTGAAACTACGTAAAATACATAGAAGTAGATAATGTGAGATGAAATGGTCACACATAATGATGTTATAATGGCATGTAATAAACTTAAAGTGATATTTTATCGATTCGCAAAATTATATCACCAATAATCCTTAGTAATATTACAAATGCGAAAGTTTTTGTTTGTTGGTTTGTCCTTCAATCATGCAGCAACAGAGCAACAGATCAAGGTGAATTTTTGCATGGGTATAGTTGAAGAATTGGGGAGGACTCAGGACATAGCTAGCTTTTATCCCGAAAAAAAAACAGATAATTCCCGCGGGTTTTTCAAAAATGTAACTCAACGAGGACGGAATCGCGAGTCAAAGTAATTAATATAATAGATAAGTTTATATTGTAAAAAGGGAAATATCGTTGTTTAAAGGTAGTTCAGTAGAACATAATTAAACACTGAAACAGAGATGAATGTAAATTACGTAGTCGTTTCTTTTGATCCCTCGAGTAGTGTGTAGTATTAAGTTGCTTTGTATGCAGTGTAACTCATACCCACAAGACACTTTGCGGTTAAAGCGGTTTCTTATTTATGTTACAGTTTGCACCAATGTATAGAAGCAATGCAGATGTATTTAGGTGAATAGAACATCGTGCTAGGACATGTTTTATTCAGTGCTGGCTTAGTTTCAGTACTTTATTTTTACCGCACAATCGATATTACAGCACTGTTTTTTATTCATGAATAAAAAACAAACCTGACTATGAAGACTATAAGTAGAACTCAATATGTCAACCCTTTCGATAGAGAGTAAAGAACGATAACAAAAAAATTGTAGAAAAGACAAATTGTGCTGTATTTTCTAATTTGAATCAACAAAATTAAAAAAAGGCGGTATAATTTCTAAGCGTAGGTGTTACGATTTTGAATTCAGAATATTTATAGGATCATTCAAGTGTTATATTTATCGTTACAATTTGCAGCACCAGTTTTAGATTTTACAATTTGGCAACAAACAACAAAAAAGTGCACGTAATAATTAACAGTCTACGTAATTATCTGCAAAAGAAACATGTTACACAATGCAGAACTTGTTCTGATAATAAACGTGTCAAATTGATTTGCTAATTTACTTAATGCATCCATTATCCATATAGAGTAAACAAGCTCTTTCTATTCCAGGATTAAACCGGTAATCTTGGGAAATGGACGCTCGATACAATCAGATGCGATTATATCAGGATATCAAGTACCAAAAGGGGTAAATATAGCTTGATGCCACGAGTCATTCCGTATGGATGTGGTTATTAACAATGATTCTTTATACAAACTTTACATAATTAACAATGGAGTCTATCAGTCAGTCAGTCATTATGTCACGATACAGAGCAGGTTCTTGGAATTTTTGTACAATAGACCACGAAGGCCTCGTCGTACAGTCATGGAATTATAAAAATCCCTGTAGACAAACGAATCATATTTAATTTTAATGACTTTTCTTCAGAGGGAAACCAAAAAGATTAAAAGATCATCATTATAGTTTTTTCTCAATCCAGATAGGAACACTGAATTCCACTGTTTCTTTTGATTCCTCAAAATGATCCCCCTGCCAAATGTTGTCGAAATCGTTTCAGAGGTTTATGCAAGAAAAGACAACAGACAGATCGGCGAACAGTTGTTTTATTATAGAATTGTAGCATACGATAACAATAATAAACATTCCACAGTCGCACATCGTCTTTCCACACTACATCATGTCAAACGAAGACAGATACTTTCCATCGCCACACGAATACGTACCAGAACGTTGGTTGAGAGACAATAGCAACCTTATTGAAGAGGAGGAATTTGCCAAACTGTTTGCCAAAGATCGTGATAACACTAACCAAATACAGGGCAAATCAAACGGATCGATCTGCGAACATGCAAAGGCATTGTCAGTGTGGAGCAAGCAAAAGGAAATCGGAATTCATCCATTTGCATCTCTACCGTTTGGTTTCGGTCGCCGTATGTGCATTGGGAAGAGATTCGCTGAAGCAGAGTTGCAGCTATTGTTAGCTAAGGTAAGCAACATTAAAAATGTATGACCGACTGGCCCTACTTTGCATGTTGCCGGTATTTAAATAAGCCCTGCCTATTACGCTAATACGGTTTAAGTAAGTAAATTATAATAAGCTGTTTGCTGCTGTTTAAATAAACTATTATGTCCATCAATTCAGGAGTTATAAGGCTCGGACTGACATGTGCAAATTCACCCAAATAGACTGTCTAAGCTTGGTTTATATTCGTAACAAATTAATATGTATTTTTCTGTTCTGCCCAGACAAAAAACAGATAAACAAAAAATTAGAAAATACTCTTCAACTACATCCAATTTCAGTTTTATAACGTAGTTTGTAGAGTAAGAAAAAAGTTATAAAAGGATTTCTGAATCAGAAATATAATTAAAAAGTCTCTAGCGTAATTTCCTGCTATGATTCACGTAAAAAAAAAATTACAGAACAGATTTTAATGAGGCCTTTAGAACGAGTACATAGTGCTGTAGGATCGTAGCAAGGTGATTTCGACTGAGAATGAATACTATGGGGTAAAGCAAAGCCAACAAAGGTATAAAAATGTACTTGTGCAGTGGATTTTCCTTTATTCACCGTGAATTATTTATTATGCGCTACAAAGAAATATGTACCCGGCTGCATTTTTTCCTTCCTGAATATTTCTTTTAATCCACAGGCATGTATTAATGTGGTCTATTGTAGGTAAGTTAGAGATTCTCATGTACTTACTGTTCAATGTAGCTAGGTAATTCATAGTAGAATAGTGCTATCCTTTTACGCAGGGAGGATTATGAAACACGAGATTTAGACCTGTCAATTTAGTTAAAGCTCTGGTTTCCGAGGATAGCCGAACCGTCCTATAGCGGCCGTATGGACGCAAAACATTATATATCAATCTATGTATAAATATGCATAGATATGTATATTATATACATACATACATACATACATAGACTGATAAACGCATTTCCCTCCCTTGCGTGACGCAGTCGGGTAAAAATAAGTGCTCTGAGGTATACAATTTTAAGCCATGTATTTTTTCCAGATGTTCTACAAATACAAAGTGTCCTGGATGTACGGAGAGCTAACCTACAGCGTGACACCGACTTATGTGCCAAACGAACCATTAACGTTTACTCTTCATCCAAGATACCGTAGGAATTAACATAGCAACTCAGTTTCTATGATAACAATTATACTTATTGAGCTTTATAAAATTTGGCTATTGATCAAAATTATCACAATACCCCTATTTAAAGTAGTATTTAGGTAGTATACATACAAACATAGCAACTTAGTTTCTGTGGTAACAAAATATGTATATGTATATCTAAAAGATGTTAATAAAATCATGTTTATAATAATAAAAATAACTTAAGTATCCCTGTTTATGTAATATACTGTACTATATTATGCAACTAAGTGTTATTTGGACTCATTGTAATAACCATATGTTATAACAAATAATTTGAAAAATGGAAATTGTAAAGGCATTCCAAATTGAACTCTCAATAACTCTCAACGGTTAAAGGTGCGGACTGAAAACTGAAAAGTCGCAGGTTTGATCCCCGCCCGTTGCACCACTGTCGTACCCAGTCTTAACACAAGCTTTCTGCTTATTTGGAGTGGAGAATATTAGTCAAATTCATCGTAGCTAATATTCTTAAATAAATAATTCTTTATTTCAGAGTTTAGGTCCATACATTATGTTGGTAACAAATGACTTAAATCTACGTTAGTACAGTATGTGTTAGTAACAATTACTTATTCTATATTAGTCCTTATAAATTACCTTAACATATTCAGGGCCACCATCGAATGCGCTGGGCCCTAGTGCTGGTACGCACACTATTTCAGCCCCTCCAAAGAGGGCTATACATCTTAGCCAATGTCTTTAAAAACGACCTCCCTGGCGCAGTGGTGAGCGCTGTGCTCTTATAACTGGGAGGTCTCGGGTTCGATTCCCGGCGGGGGCAATTAATGAATTTATTATTTCTAAATTGTCTCTGGTCTGATCTGGTGGGAGGCTTTAGCCGTGGCTACTTACCACCCTACAGTCAAAGACGTGCCGCCAAGCGATTTAGCGTTCCGGCACGATGGCGAGTAGAAACCGATCAGGGGTATGCCCTTCCCCCGTTAGCCCGCTACCATCTTAGACTGCATAGTCACTTACCATCAGCTGAGATCTTGTCATCGAATAAAAAAAAGTACTCACTATTTAGCAGAGTCATTGAGCTGGTACTCGTTGGAGCGGCCGAAGCACTCCTGCACGCCCGCGTCCGCCCACAGCCTCTTCATCGCCGCCAGCAACTCCTCGCTGAATGGCTCCGTGTCCTCCATCCGTTGGATCACGTCAAATACCATTTTGCCGTCGCTCTGAAATCAAATAACCTGCGTTAACTCGAGTTTAGTTTTTGACGACCTCCCTGGCGCACTGGTGAGCGCTTTGGTCTTATAACTGGGAGGTCTCGGGTTCGATTCCCGGCGGGAGCAATTTGGGAATTTATAATTTCTGAATTGTCTCTGGTCTGTTTTGGTGGGAGGCTTTGGCCGTGGCCAGTTACCACTCTACCGTCCAAAGACGTGCCGCCAAGCGATTAAGCGTTCCGGCACGATGGCGTGTAGAAACTGATTAGGGGTATGCCCTTCCCCCGTTAGCCCGCTACCATCTTAGACTGCATAGTCACTTACCATCAGGTGAGATCGCAGTCAAGGACTATCTTGTCATTTTTATTTATTTTTTAATTTGTTACAATAAAACTTATAGCTAAACTAATCTAATTACTATACAAATCATGCCCGCGTGGAATGGTGCCAAGAATACTGGCTGTATTCCCGCGTTGGACAGCCAGGCTGATTCGTTGTGCAAAAAATGAGCCAGTCCTTCTGTCAGCAGATGAGGCAATTAACCGCGATGTAAAATTTTTTTTGCACTTATATTCAATGGGCCCAGGGTCTCCACAGCAAACGGAACAAATTTTGTTAGAATTTTCATTTGCATTTGAAAGAATTAGATATCATTTGCTTCAAGAGTGATGCAAAACATCGTGAGGAAAATCCATGCCTGAGTTTTCTTTTTGTTCTAAAGGTGCGTGAAATCTGTCAATCGCATTTGGCCAGCGCGATGGACTATAGCCTAAAGCCCTAAACCAAGATGAGATATTCAAGAAGAGACCTGCAACATTATTGAGGAACTTACTCTATGGAACAATTTTCAGAATAGTTTTGTTCCTGCTGCGTATGTAAGCAATGAAATTCTCCCTGCGATAAGGTGATGAACAAGTTTACGTAGTTACGTCCAATGACGTTAAAGCCTTTTATTGACAAAACTGATAAAGCTACATTGATAAAAACTCTCATACTTGTTATGAGCAAAACCTAATAAGTACAATATATCGGAAAAGCCTGTTTGGGTATATATTTCCTTACAATTTCGCCCGCACCAATCCCCTACCAATACCATACCATACATTATGCTTAACGTGGAAAAAGGTAATTAGTTTTAACTAAACACTGTAAATAACGGACCAATATTGGTAATTCCTATATTTTGTATTTAATTTTTAATTAACGTCTTATCAACATAACAAAATCAGCTTAATAAAGCAGTCCTTAATGGCATATGATAAAATATCTACGTTTTTAATTAATAAAACCCATGGCATTCATCGCGCTACGCGCCTGGTGGATTTACATTCATTGCCCGCGATAAGGGCTTGCATACACGATAAACGTACAGAGTATAGTCGAACAACTTGTCTAATATAATGGTGCTTACACACGCAACGATTTAGTTTAAATATGATAGGTTTTAAGCTGCATCCGCACGCTTGGCAAACCTCGGCAAACCTTCACAAACGCAAACGTGCGGATAGAGCGTTTGCCATGGTTTGCCTACGCTTGCGAGCGTTTGTGGCCGATCCATCGAGTGTCGGTCTTTTGATCGCAAACCAAAGGGAATTTGCCACAAGCGCTTGCGTCTCCGTCCACACGTTTGCGCGCACTCAGTCTCGTTTGTGCACTGGCGGCGATTAGACGTGTTATTGTATTACGATTTACGTATCGCACCTTTAGAAATCTTCATTTTGTGGTAAAAACGTAAAATGAATGACTGGTCGACTGAAGACTTTTGAAGACGATTTGTTTATATAATTTAATTAATTAATTAGTTTTATATATTAATAATAATAAGTGGCGACTCCGCACCGGAAAATGGTATATAATGGTATGGTAATAGGTGTGGTCGCGCCGAAGCGCGAATAGTTTTCGTTTAACCGCTCGAATCCGACCATCCTGTCAAAATTTCCTACCTAATACCGACCCCCCCTGGCCTGAAGAAGTGTCAGTGCATCGATGACCGTCAATTAACGTAAACGCGCCGCTAAAGCTGGTGCATCGCCGCGCCGCTCCTAGTGATTCAGTGTTGATCTGGACTTGCCAACAAACTTGCCTTCTTGGTTTTCGTCAGTCGAAGAAGTGAGAAAGGAAGAGTGAAGCATCGAAAAGTATCCATGAATGTACGCGCGGCTCGCTGAAGTATCGCGGCGCCGCTCCTAAGGATTCAGGTCAGTGCCTTTACCCTTTTCCTATAGACACTCCCATAACTCCGCGGCCCAAACCCAACCCAGTCGGATTTGAGCAAACCCCGCGAAAATTATACAGTCCACATCGAAACCAAACAATCTAGTTTCTAGCCGTCCCCGCGCCGCCATATTTTTTTGGTTCCAATCGAACCGGATTTTACCGCTAATTTTCTCGATAGTTTTACAATTTCCAAGTAGGTAATTGTTTTCCCGCGTCCTAAAATCTTGTTCCCTAAGCGAATTATTATCGTTCGTCCCGCATTGCTTAGGAAATAGGGTTCATTTAGGTATTAACTAGGTACCTACATATAGCTCATATAGGTGATAGATAGGTCATACGTTACTTATTTATCGTAATCCTAATCGTATATCGCATCCCGATCTATCCCAGTATAGATATTAATCGAAATATTAGTTTATTAGTAGTTATTTTAAGTAATTATTTTGTGTAATTACCTACGCGTCATAAACGTATTCGCTTGGCCATCGGTGCATAGTTGCAAGTACTTGTATCTTAGATTACAGCGGTGTGCGTGACCTTCATCGCGGCCGTGACCGCCCGCTCGCTCCCTTTCACTTTTTGCTGAAATTCATAACTTTAAATACTTATACGCCGAATCGAAGTTTCATTCGTGTATTAGGAACTTAGTCTCGACATTTTTGAATCTAGTTTATATTCAAAATGACGAAGACTGAAGATACCGCAGATATACAATTAATTCTATTAGAACAGAGACGCAATTCGATATTTGAGTATCTACAAGAAACATTCGATTTATCGAAAAACATAGGCGTTAACCCGTCGGTCCGGGAAGAATTTCTCGACGCAAGTAGTAATGTCGATACGTTACGCTCTGAATTCAGTAAAATAGTGGAGGATTATAATAATCGTTTATTAGCACTGAACCCGAAAGCGAAGCCGGAGTTCAAATGTTTGTTATCGTTCGAACGCCTATACGGTCGTATCAAGCGCTTAGTCTCGCAGTACGCCGATGATAATAAGGTTGAGAATGAGAATGAGCCGCGAAGACTTAAACCTTATTTGCCCCCGATTCAATTAGTGTCTTTCGATGGATACGATTTAAAATCGTGGAGTCTCTTCTACGCTAACTTTAAAACTGTTATACACGAAAATAAGTCCCTTACGGATGCCGAAAAACTTTATTATCTCTTAGGTAAGCTGTCGGGAAAGGCGAAATTAGCTTGTGCCGGTATTACACCGTGCGCAGAAAACTACGAATTAATTTTTAAAACGTTAGTAGATAAATTTGAAGATAAACGCTATTTGGCTACGTCGTATATGGATCAAATTTATAACATTAAGGCGATGTCAAACGCGACTCCGACCAACCTTGAAAATTTTTTGGACACTTTTGCATCGTCGATCGCCGCGCTTAAAAATTTAAATTTGAGTAATCTGGCTGACTTCATATTTTTATACCTCGCTCAAAAGAAGTTAGATCCGGAGACTGTTCGCCTGTTCGAGTTGAATAAACATAGTTGTGAGATACCCTTGTATGACGATTTCGTTGCTTTCATTCGCGAACATATTAAGGTACTGCAACGCACTTCCGGGAAACAAGAAGTTCCGAAAAGTGCTGAGCGGAAGGTGGATACGGCATCTAAGCCTCACAAACCACCCAAGCCGACGCATACCTATACTAGTACCGCGACTACGTCTGCACAGTCTTTGTGTTCTCTTTGTAACTCACAACACGAACATTTATATAATTGTTCCGCCTTTCATAAGATGTCCGTTGAAGATCGTTTCAAGTTTGTTAAGGCGAATAATCTTTGTATAAATTGCACTGGAAACCACCGGTTGGCCACTTGTTCTAGCAAGTCAAGGTGCCGCTGGTGCTCGTTACCTCATCATAGTATGCTCCACAGGCATTCCGCAACCGCAAATTCCGCAACTTCGAGTGCGGCTTCTAGTGATGCTTCTTCGCAGAAGATGCCCGGTGTTGTTGAGCAGCCTCCTGCTTCTATCAGCACTACCGGCACTAGTAACTCGAAACCTTCAGGTTCACCCGCGCACTCCAAGGAAGTATCGCTTTGTTCCTTATCGAGTTGTAATGTTTCTCGTGCACCGACTACGGTGCTGCTCGCTACCGCACGCGTTATAGTTTTCGACGCCAAAGGCAAGGAGTACTCTGCGCGCGCATTATTGGACAGTGCTTCACAGAGTAACTTCGTCAGTCGGGATTTATGTCAACGCTTAGGTTTAAAGACAAACCAGAATCCAAACTGTTCTGTAGTTAAAGGGATTGGAGGTACAACCAAACCGATCCAAGGCGCAGTTTCTATTAGATTTTTCTCTAGGTTTGATCTCAGCGTTTGTTTTAACATGGACTCGCTCGTGGTAGACAAGGTAACGGAACTCTTGCCCACAGTCCCGATAGATATTTCGAGTTTGATAAATTTCAATAACTTACCTTTGGCTGACGACACTTACTCCACTCCAGGAGACATTGATCTGCTGATTGGAGCTTCAATCTTTCCGCATCTCCTATTATCTCGCAAGGTTCAAGGTCAATCGAATTGTACCTCACCGCTAGCCCTAGAAACGGTGTTGGGCTATGTTATCGTTGGTTCTGCTCCTGTACGTGTTAACAGCTTCGCCACGGTATCATATTGTTGTGCTACAGATCCGCTAGATGATGCTGTGCGAAAATTCTGGCAAATAGAAGAGGTGAACGCACCGAAACAATTAAGTCCAGATGACACGGCGTGTGAAGAAATTTATAGCAGCACGACTACCCGTGAGGCAGACGGACGATATGTAGTCGCACTTCCATTTAAGGGTGATGTATTGTCGTTAGGCGATTCTTTTAAAAAGGCTAAAACTCGCTTCCTTTGCTTAGAGCGTAAAATGTTAGCGTCACCTAAGCTTAAGGAGGCCTACGACAACGTCATTACCGAATACCTAGACAAAGGTTATATCTCTCCCGCACCCCCGGACACGGAGGCAACGCAGAGCTTGCCCTCGTATACGATTTCGCACCATGGGGTCATACGAGATGACAAGTTGACTTCTAAGTTGCGCGTTGTCCTGGACGCCAGTTCCAAGACAACCACTCAAGTTTCCCTCAATGACCTTCTGTATGGCGGTCAGAATCTACAAGGGAATCTATTCAATATTATTGTTAATTTTCGCTTATATCGTACCGCTCTTTCAGCTGACATTCGTCAGATGTTTCTTTGTATTGGAGTTCGTCCATGTGATCGCAGATTCCAACGCATTTTATACCGCTTTTCTCCGCAAGAACCCTTAAGGGTCTATGAATTTAACCGCGTTTGTTTCGGGCTTAAGTCAAGTCCATTTCATGCTCTTCGTACAGTGAAGCAGCTTCTTTCAGACGAAGGTGCTTCTTACCCGCGCGCTAAAGAAACTTTAGATATAGGGCTATACATGGATGACTTTGTCTATAGCATTGACAATGAAGACGATGCTATCTCCACCGCTGCCGAAGTGATTGCTCTGATGAAAGCTGGTCAGTTCGACCTGGTGAAATGGACAAGCAACTCACAAAAGGTGTTAAATTCGATTCCGCTGTCGCATCGACTTTCCGCGATTAAAGAGTTTGAGGACTCTGAGCCACATAAGGTGCTCGGCCTATGTTGGTCTCCCGCAACAGACTATTTCGGTCTCAAAATTAGTGTTCCCGCTGAATCTTGTACAAAACGTACCATTTTGTCATGTGTCGCTAGGATATGGGACGTCATGGGTTTCGTTGCTCCCGTCGTCTTATATGCAAAGCTTCTCATTAAACAACTTTGGTTGTGTGAATGTGATTGGGACGATGTGCCCCCTGGTCACATTGCTGATCAGTGGTCTTGTTTCAAAAGAGAACTACCTTTGCTCAGCGAATTGAAAATTCCACGGCACGTAGGCATCTCGACCGGCGATATCATTACGATCGTGGGGTTTGCAGATGCGAGCGAAAAGGCTTACGGAGGAGTAATTTACTTCCACGTGAAAGACAGCAGAGGTATTCGCAAAAACGCAGTCTTTTTAATAACAGCTAAATCCAAAGTCTCGCCTCGCAAGACTATAACGCTTGCGAGGTTGGAGCTTTGTGCCATTCTGTTGCTGAGCAGCTTAATGACCAAGGTCATTGAAGCCTGCCATAACCGCCTTGTTATTGACCGAGTTCTCGCCTTTTCAGACTCAACGGTGGCGTTGTGTTGGGTATACTCCTCACCTCATCGTTGGGACACTTTTGTGGCCAATCGGGTCACCAAAATTCAAAATGAATTTCCCGCTCAAACTTTTTTCCATGTGCAAGGCACGGAAAATCCCGCTGATTGTTTGTCGCGAGGTCTTACCCCCGCACAAATAACTGATCACCCGCTTTGGTTCTCTGGTCCTAAATGGCTTGAGTTAGATTCAAATCTTTGGCCTGTTACCGCTTTCAATCCTTCCACCGTGTCACAGCCTCCAGAGGAAAAGAAACACGTTTTGCTCACTGCAGAAAGCAGTGAAAGAAATTTAATAATTTCGCTAGCTGATCGCTTTTCGTCATGGTCGAAATTCATACGTTGTGTGGTTTTCGTTTGCCGCTTCGCTAAGCTACTACCGCGTCGTGATACGGTGATTGCATCGGATCTGGATTACGCTGAAAGTTTAATATTGCGTGAACTTCAGCGCTTTCACTTCGCGAACGAGATTGTTAATTTACAAGCAGGTAAACGTTGTAGTCCAATGTTTCAACGTCTCAAACCTTTCCTTCAGGACGGCATCATTAGAGTCGGAGGTCGTCTGAGAAACGCCGATATAAGTTTCGATACAAAACATCCGATTATACTTCCTCGAAAGGATCATATATTAAATCTTTTAGTTGACTATCATCATAAAGTCAATTGTCATGCAGGTCCAGATTTATTGATGTCCATACTCCGTCAGAGGTATTGGATTCTTTCCGCTCGTAATTTAATTCGAAGCCGGGTACACAAATGTCTACCCTGCTTTAGACTCCGCGCTAAACCAAACTTTCCAGAAATGGCAGATCACCGCTCCTGTCGAGTTACGCCGGCCGTGAAACCGTTTATACACACTGGCACTGATTACGCAGGGCCTTTTAAGGTGACTGTTTCTCGCGGTCGTGGAATTCGATCAATGAAGGCATACGTTTGTCTTTTCGTGTGCTTAACCACTCGCGCTGTACACATAGAAGTTGCCAGCGACTTAAGTACAGATAGTTTCCTCGGGGCGTTTAAGCGTTTTTTATCCCGCCGCGGTTTTGTCGCTCGCGTTCATTCCGACAATGCGTCAAATTATGTTTGCGCCAAGCGCACGCTTTCGGAATTGCACGAATTTTTAGCGTCCAAACACTTCAGGTCTGAATTTGGTCACATACTAGCCGAAAATCGCATCGAGTGGTCACTTAATGTTCCAACTGCTTGCCATTTTGGCGGTAATTGGGAGGCCAACATTAAGTGCCTCAAAACTCATCTATATCGCGTGATAGGCGACCAAATTCTTTCCTTGGAAGAGTTCAATACTGTGCTTGCTCAGATCGAGGCAGTAATGAACTCCCGTCCATTGTGCCGCACGCTATCTAATGATCCATCGGAACCTCTCGCGTTGACACCGGCTCATTTTCTCACTCTCACCCCCTTAAAATATCTTCCGGCTAGGGAGATAGAAGATGGTCCGTTACGTTTGCTCTCGCGTCAAGAACTTATTGATAAACTTGTTCAGTCATTCTGGAAACGATGGAAGGCTGATTATTTACATACGCTACAGACTCGAAACAAATGGAACACGCCAACCAATCCGATCGCTAAGGGAGATGTGGTAATAATTACCGTCGATAATGCACCGCCTCTTCACTGGCCGTTAGGGCTAGTCGAGGAAGTTTTTCCTGGATCGAATGGTGTCACGCGTGTTGTCCGCGTCCGTACTGCTACAGGTACCTATCTACGTCCTGTAGTGCGTCTTTGTCCCTTACCTAAACAGTAATTAGTTTAACTTCAACTCATCTGCTTAGGTTAGGATTCTTATTTAGTTAGGTTAGCTTATTATACTTAAGTCAATAAATAATTTCGTTTAAACTCTCCGCGTCGTAGTTTCTTTGAAGGTAGCCCTTCAAGCCCGGGGACATGGTCGCGCCGAAGCGCGAATAGTTTTCGTTTAACCGCTCGAATCCGACCATCCTGTCAAAATTTCCTACCTAATACCGACCCCCCCTGGCCTGAAGAAGTGTCAGTGCATCGATGACCGTCAATTAACGTAAACGCGCCGCTAAAGCTGGTGCATCGCCGCGCCGCTCCTAGTGATTCAGTGTTGATCTGGACTTGCCAACAAACTTGCCTTCTTGGTTTTCGTCAGTCGAAGAAGTGAGAAAGGAAGAGTGAAGCATCGAAAAGTATCCATGAATGTACGCGCGGCTCGCTGAAGTATCGCGGCGCCGCTCCTAAGGATTCAGGTCAGTGCCTTTACCCTTTTCCTATAGACACTCCCATAACTCCGCGGCCCAAACCCAACCCAGTCGGATTTGAGCAAACCCCGCGAAAATTATACAGTCCACATCGAAACCAAACAATCTAGTTTCTAGCCGTCCCCGCGCCGCCAGGTGGACCGACACCATCAGGCGACCCTCAGGGAGCCACTGGGTACAGGTGGCGCAAGACCGAAGCCTGAGGAAGTCCATGCAATAAACAGTCCAGCAGTGGACGTCTATCGGTTGATAAAGAAAAAAAAAACAAAATATCTATTGAGTAGGTACATACTAGAATAGAGTAGAATATTTTTTTATTCAAATAAATAAACTAGGTAGGTACCAAGTGTTTTCGAACATACTACTAGCTACTACTACTAATCTATAATATTATACTAAAACTGTAACTGGACAAATTGTGCACATGAAATATGTTTTGAAAATTTTAATTAGAGGACGCTTTACTATCAACTAGATGACGTCCGCGACTTCGTCCTCGCAGATTAAGGTTTTTTAATTCCCGCGGAAAGTCCTTAATTTTCCGGGCTAAAATGTAGGTATGAGCTATCGCTATTCCACATTTCATTCAAATCGGTTCATTAGTTGTGGCTGAAAGAGCAACAAACATCCATCCATCCATCCATCCATCCATCCATCCATATTCCATTTTAGTAGGATTATTGATCGATACTGAGCTTAAAACATTTGTAAAAATAACTTAAGCCAAATAATAAAGCCTACACAAGTTCGACGTCCGTCATGCTTGCCTGTTCAGAACATACAAACGCCCTCGCAAGCGTGCGGATGATTCCCAAATTCAAGGCAAACGTTTGTCGAGGTTTGGCGTTTGCCGTTTGCCACAAGCATGCGGACGCGGTATTATGGTTTTAATGAATAGATAATAATTAATCAAAAGTCTGATTCAATTTTAAGCACTACACGTAGCGTAGGAAAGTACTTATTTTACTAAAAGTATAACTTATACCTCTAAAGTTTTAGCAATTAATAATCACTTGCATTAACAGTGAAGGAAAACATTTTGATGACACCTGCACGCCTGAATGAATTTTTCAAAATATTCTCGAGGTGTGTGAAAGCTTGCCAATCCACACTTGGCTAGAGTGGTGGACTATGACCTAAATCCTTCCCGTTCTGAGAGTAGTGGGCCGTACTGCTGGTTTGATGCATATTTACTCACTATATTTTTTTTAGTGACGCTAACGGCTGGTTGTCCATTAGAAGTCGGGTCGTATGTTAGCACCATAATCATAATGCGTGACAAACATGTAAGGGTTAGGTCCCGGCGCCATTTATGCGCCAGCACGACTGACTCACTCTTAGATAATAAGCAGAAGCGATTCATAGGGTGCGAACCGCGTAATTGAACTCCTTTCATATCGTATAAGGGCCTTAACCTTTCGTATAAAACACGCACGGTGTTACGCTTTTCAAGACTTTACTACTTCTTTTAACAATCCTAACAGCCAACGTTAGAGAGCTCAGCGTACGTCATTTTCGATCTAGTTTTAAACTCAACTATGAATTCTACACGCCGTGCATATAATGATACAATGTGAAATAGACAATATAGTATCTATGTATTATTTATTTATTACCCACATTTAGCAACTATGTAAACATGAATTTCATTTCATAAGCCAATCAAAAAGTTATCAATTTTAATTACACATATCAAAATTGCCAAGGAGAATATATAAAAATATTATAAAGTAAAATTTTTATTTACCTCTGTAAAAATAAACCGTACAATGAAAATCAATGTACGCTGTTGCACCCGAATTTTATCCAGAAAAGTATCATCGTATCATTTTTAATATTTGGATATTTTTAGTCCGACCTTAAAATTGAAAGCTTGACGTCATCATCCGCAGTCGAACACGCTAAACACTAATTCAACTACGCACAAGTTATGCCAGTAAAAAAAGCTAAACTTATTAAGATGGACTGGTTGAAACTATAAGATTTCCTTATTTTATTTAAAACGAATTTCTAAAAATCATTTGCCATCATAATATACAAATAATATACCTAAAGCGGTCGATGGAACGTGCCACACATCAAGTTTAAATTATTATAAAATTCTTAAAACAATACTGTATTTTACAGAGAACAAATTAAACGGCCTCTGGCGTATCCGATAGGGTGCCATTGTTTTGTTGCCAAACAGTAGCCTTAATAAATATGCAAGAGGCAACCGATAAAATGCAACGCTATTTTTTTATGGAAACGTGACGACTTTTTGCACGGCAACTTGAAGCATGGTGTATGTATAGTATAGTTAATTCAGACAAGACGTTTTTAACAATGTATTGAAATAGTAAACAATGTTAATATCATAAAGTATAGTATTAACACGCACACAAACTCGATTTGATCTGATGCAAATCGGACACCAAAGGCATATTCTACTTGAATCTCTCCTTTTCACGTAGATACTATTATCTATGTGAAAGGAAGAGATTCAAGTTTTTCTTCTGCCTCCCAGAATGGCAGCCCTACATATATGTGAGGATAAATAGGAACTAAAGCAAAACAACCACAAACTGAATCAATAGAAGGAATAAGGAAAACATAACTATTTTCACCTCTGTCTTTCTGTAATAACACCTATGCAAAACAACTGAACTAGAGTCTGTTCATAAGGAGAACGTCGTGGCCAAACAGTGAACTAACGCTGTTTAGTGCACTATTGTATGGCTATTGTATTGTGCGCTAAACAAAAAAAGGTAATTAAGCACAGCAACGCCCCCCAATCCCAGAACGGTTCTCTTTTTGAACGTACTCTCTACAAGTATAAAACTAGATTAACTGACACACGCTGGTTCAATATTTATTTACCGATCCCACAGACTTAGAAGTTCGCATTCGCATGCAGTAAATTTTCTCATAATTATAGGTGCTGAATAAACGAAATATGACACCTAATGTGAACATTCTCTTGGGTTCGGTCACCTTTCGCTTTTCTTCGTCTTCGTAAATAATTGGATGAACTATCTATTCTGTGTAATTCTGTTTGTGCCGTGTGAACGAGAAATAATAGACAAAATTCAACTTTACTGAAACGAAAGTTTGCACGTGCCTCTGAACCCTATATCTTGTTGGATTAAGGGATAAGAACTTATGTGAGGTGGGAGATCATTAACCTTTTCAAAACCGGTTCTTACCATTCGTCACGGAAAATATGAGACTTTTCAGGAGTGCAAGGAAATACAAAGTTATTTTGCTATAATCTATCCGTCAAACTAGAAAAAATCTACGCTATTCTAGCCCTTTCCCTGTTCCATGAGTCACATGTGAGCATAGTCATTGTTTAACTATTGTGTCTGTTGTCTGAGCAGGGAAATTGCTAGTATAGTAGAACAAGTACAGAAACAACGAAATACCAACACACAAAACCACAAAAAAACAACCAAAATACACTCTAATGCACTCTGGCTCCGGAACAATTGGTATAAATATTTTAGTGTCATTTTTCTACTGTGTCGATCCTGCAAAAGCTGCATCAATCATTGCTTCAGTCACAATTATATTTTAATTACGGCTGAATATCGCGTTCTTTCTGCAATGCATTTTAGCCAATAGCGATTGAGTATCGGCCAATCACAGGCGATTGCAATCGTTACAACTTACATTGTAGCAAACTGGTGAAATCTATTTTATGCCTGATACAACTAGAGAGCAAAGATACCGAGAGTGATAAATTGTTGTTATGTAGAAAAGCCCGCCCCATTTGCCAACACAAACGTATCACTGCAATAAATCGACAAGAGTGCGAAACATTTCAGACGATATCATACATTATAATATGTTATTTTCATTACCTACCTAATGACAAATATAATAGCACCAATCTGGTTCTCTCAAGCTCTAGATAATTAACATAAAAATAACTGGAACAGGATTTTCTTTCGACATCAAAGCATTGTGCTCAAATTAATGTTCCCCGCATAAGACGTGTGCCCATATTAATAAAGTTATATAAAGTTATATTTTACTATCCTAGAAGAAATTAAAACCAAGTGGTGCACTATCTTTGAGCGTCTTTGATTACGACGATGCTGAAAGATTTTTGTTGATCAAAGATTCAGCTAAAGTATACATGTAAGTACCTAAAGTATATCTTTTATATTCGTTTTCATTCATTCGTCTTATCCCATCGCCGGCCTAGTACTTTACACAGGTCTCTTCCCCAGTCAGAAGAGCTAGGTACAAAACACTGGTCAAGTATGGATTGTCACAGTATCTAGTCATTGAAATTCAACCTAGATACCGGAACACCTTGATTAGAAGAAGAAAGAACGTTTATTATGAAGCTGATTTTCGTTACCTTACTTAATTTTAGATATATAAGTTATTATATTACCTTATTTAATACATAACTACTAGCTTTTTGGAGAAGTTCGCTTTTCCAAACTACTATTTTACCTTTTAAGGGGTTGAATTTTCAAAAATCCTTTCTTAGCGGATGCCTACGTCATAATAGCTACCTGTATGCCTTTCAAACCGATCCGTCTTATTCTAGATAAGCAAGAAGAAAGGCGTTGTTTCTCGCAAAGAACGTTACTTAATACATCAAGCAAAAGAGATTAATTTTTAACGAACCCAAACATTATTTATAGAACGTGCGGAGCGTAATCGATATAGTTTATGGTTTACGCAACTAGTTCGTAAACGCTTTCAAATCAAAATAGTAATTATGTACGGGTACTTTCACACTTGGAAATGACTCAAGAAAATTAAAGCCTTGTAGATTTAGCCATGTGTACTTATTCGTAGGTAAGTAAATTGACATTTTACTCTGTATAACTAGTGACATTAGGATGTGAGCCCAAAGGATTTATGCAGATAATTCGCATTTGATCTGCCAAAAGCCATCTGCAAAACTTTACTCAATTAAGTTCTTATACTTTGTTATATGACTCAGAATAAGTAAATCAATAAGTTCTTATACTTAATTGAGTCAGAATAAGGCTTGAAAATACAGAAAGATCCAGTAATTTTTTTCGTTTTCATTTCAGATATACTACGTACATCAAATTTTTTACGACATGGCCACGAAAAAGCCAAATGATAAAGACAGTAAATCATAATTACATCGCGAGTCGTAAACGTTTTACATTTTCGGAACAGCATACAAATTGCACGCGTATAAAAGGCTAAATATAGCGAAGAAATGTGAACCATTCTCATTCACTTTCAGAGAAATCATGATACTCGAGCCGGGAGCTGTGAGCATCTTGATTCTTGACATGCAATCGTTTGAAACTTTACACCTATCGATAGAATTGTGTAATACATATTATACTCAAGTTTGATATCTGAGTGAACGAGAAGAATGACGAAAGACGGGGAGAATGGCGTGCATAATGTTATAGTTCCAGATTATGGATATTTGAGATTCAGAAAATTAATTTATGTAAATTATAAACTTAATTATAAAAAAGTTAGGGTCTGAAATTACCCAAAAATTACCTCGCGATCTTTGTTTCCATATGTGATGCCCAAATTAGGCATGGCGCGCAGGATTGCGACCAGGGACTGGATCGTGTTGCTGTACACCACAGGCCGATACTGTTTGAAGTCCTCATTTGTGAAGCCACTTTCGTGGATAATTCTGTTGGCAATGGAGAACAAAATTAATACATCCGTATAGTATTGTATTGGTACATGTTCAAAGACGTGGTTAGGAGTTAGGACGTCGTCGACGCTTAGAGCGATGCCACATAAAGCGTTGCGGACATATTTTTATTTTTTAAAGAATATTAGTCAAGCTGAACATGACTAATATTCCCCTCTTCCGTCTAAGCGAAAAATTTTTGTGCTAAGAGTGGGTACGACAGGGGAAAAAATTCTTATAATATAATTAATATTTAAGTATATATTGTGTTATAAATCAAGGCTTGATTGAATTGTATTTGCTCATTTAAGAACATTTTACAGTCGGTATTAAATAAGTTATTTTCACAAATTCGTAAGGTAACTTTAGTTGGCCAATTGTTACCTATCAATATATAATTAATTTTATCAGTCTTCGACAGAATAATTCAACTAGCTACTAATTAAAACAAAATGTCGCATGCGATCTAACAGAACTAGGTTTGCCTGTATTTTGATATGAACTGCCAGTTCGTTGCCCTCTTTCAATCATTTATATGTTTAATTTTGCTGTCGTCGATTTTAATTTAACAAGCAACAGACATTTGGTATATTATAATAAGACTTCCTTATTTACGGGGTTTATTCAAAACTAGCGATGCGCCCTGGCTTCGCACGAGAACACATTGCTGATGAAATTGATATTTTAATACAGAAAGAACATTCCAAACATTTCCGATGGATTTCCCAAAAGTTTTCACCTCCCTAATGATAAGAGAAACCTAACAATGACCTAACTTAACATAAATCCTCGACTTTCACTTTTTTATGGTTCCATATCCGAAGGGTAACCACCTGCACTGGTAGCATGGGCAGGAGATAAAAGTTTTATCCCCCGATTTTATCCACTGACAGGGGATACAATTATCTTTTCCCTATGCTAAAGCATGGCGACAGAGGAGAAGGCGATGTATAATTCTATAAGTATATCCACTGAGTGTTATTTCCACCGCTGTGCCCATGTTCGACGGGTGGATAAAGCTAAGCGAGGACATAAACGTTTTATCCTTTTCCCGGGGATAAAATTTCTCCCGCCCATGCTACTAAGGCTGGACCCTATACTAAGCCTGCGCTGTCCGTCTGTCCGTCTGTCTGTCAGCGGGCTGTATCTCATGATCTGTAATAGGTAGACAGCACACGTTTGGTCTCCAGAGCGCCACACGTGCAATACACATGCTGTATAAACACATTACCCTCCGTTACGTCGCGCAGTCGGGTAATAAAATTCGATTCAATGAAAACACTAATCGGAATTCAATAACTCGCACTATAGTAGGTACTTTCATTAATGTCTGGAAACTACTGAACCATACCATTTTATGAATTCTTCCGATAAGAATAACGAATGACTTCCTTTCTTTGAACAAGTTTTGTGTAACATCAATGGTATATAGTCTGTACACACATTAAACCTAATTTTTTTTTTATTTGATGACAAGATAGTCCTTGACTGCGATCTCACCTGATGGTAAGTGGTAAATACAAATAACAGAGTCCCTTTCAACAAAACTCTACTACCGATTCGAAAATCGAAAAGCAATAACATGGAATCATGTCATGAAGAATTTAAAACCACAGACTAATGCTTGAGATCTGACTCAGCTCGGAATTGAGTTAAGAGTTAAAACGAGACGCAAATATGCTCTGACTTAAATCTGTCTCGTTTTAACTCTGTCTTGAGTCTGAGCAGAGTGAGAGTCTATAGATTTCATCCATAGAACCTAGTCCTCTTTTGAGTTAAAAAAGTGGCAAATTCACTAGTCTCGCGGCAAGCTTGCGGCCTAGAAACTTTGTAAAAAAATTCGACAATGGGTGACGTCACTCGCCGGCGCAGCATTAATGCGGCTCGTATGTCTTTAGTGTTCAAACAACCTTTATGTGAACACGCTTCAAGAATACGAACAATGGAAGCGCCGGATACTTAAAAATCGCGGCGAGCCACCGCTTTTCGAAAACAATGACGTTATCTACGAGGAGATATAAAGCTTCAAAGTGTATTTCTAAAAAATTTACACTTGGTAAGTAAATATGAAAAGTAAAACGAAAATAAGATTAACGACGAATCCGCAAAAATATGACCACGATGAATTCCCTTTATTTTTTATTTGTTTTTATATTTATTATTTGTTATAGCAACAATGGACCTACACTCTGTGAAAATTTTAAGTATCTATTTAATTCTATATAATTTTAAGTATCACCTGATGGTAAGTGACGATGGAGTCTGATCTGGTCTGGTGGGAGGCTTTGGCCGTGGCTAGTTACCACCCTACCGTCAAAAACGTGCCGCCAAGCGATTTAGCGTTCCGGCACGATGGCGTGTAGAAACCGATTAGGGGTATGGGTTGAAATTACACTGCTATACCCCTTCCAAGTTAGCCCGCTACCATCTTAGACTGCATCGTCACTTACCATCAGGTGAGATCGCAGTCAAGGGCTATCTTGTCATAGAATAAAAAAAAAAAAAAAATAAGATTGTAGCGGGCTAACTTGGGAGGGGTATGGCGGTGTCCATTCCACCACTACTAATACTAATTTAACCAATCAAGTTAAAAAGTAAATAAAATATTAAAATTACATCCCAACAAAAACCGAATAACCTGCAAGGAAGTTTCTGATCATCGCCATTGAAATATACAGGGCGCATGCGTTGGAGTTTGACGTCACATTAGCATATTTACTACAAGCGGGGCCTGCGACTTTAGGTCTTTAAAAATTCCGTTGGAACTCTTTCAGTTTCCGGGATAAATCTCTACCTGGTTGCGATATTTCCACCATTCCGAAGATTATCCCGGATAAACTGACAAACAGATAAAATACTAAAAACGTGTGGGATATGGGGAATTTCTGATCTCTATAAGAACCAAATTTACAATTTTATTTTTCCGATTTTTCAGGCTGAACTTTGGGTTTTCCCTACTTTTTTAACCACCCCTTTATTAAAGACTGGCTGATGCTAGCGACTTCGTCCGCATGGAATTATATTTTAAAATCCCGCAGGACCTCTAGATTTTCCGAGATAAAAAGTAACTTACGTCATTTTCCAGGTCCTCAACTATGCTCATAATAATGCCAAGGATAATAAAACAAAAAAAAAAATCAAATCGGTCTAGCCGTTTTTAAGTTTCAGCCAGACCGAACAACAATTGATTTTTTTTATAACTAGATGATGCCTGCGACTTCGGTTTTTAATTCCCGCGGGAACTCTTTAATTTTCCGGGATAATAATCGTACCCTTATTGCAAAAACCGATTATCTGCATTTTTGTACCAAAATTAGGTTAAATATATCAATCGACTCCTCAACTCACGGCGAAGCTGTAGGTCAAACCCATTATCTGCTACGACGCTTTTTTACGGAGATAGCTAGAGTTAAAAGCAACTACCTACAGGTATGATTTAATTACCTTCTTAAAAAAAGAACTAAACTCATTTAAATAATTTAGATTTATAAATCTATACCACAAAAACAATGTATTGTATTATAATACTTTTCAGATGTAGTTGCTTGATTTATCATTATGTCAATATTATTCTGTTAATACATGTTAACCTGCGTTAACAGGTTTCAGCTTTTATTAATATACTAGAAATTGCTGATGTATCTAAAAAGAAAACCGAACTAAACAACATTAGTTGCTTTTTGCAGAATAATGAACTCAATATTTTGTTAAAATTATTTCAGGTAAAAGAACTTAAGTTTACTTTTACTGTATAACTGGGCTACGAGGGTTTTTGAACATCTTCACAAATCAAAAGTTTTTTGATTTGTTAAGCTCACAATATAACTCTATCTTTAAGGTGATAGAGAAAAGACTGTCTAAAGATCTTAAGTTTAGTAACTGGCCAACTGCCGGAATCTATAAAAGTAGAAATAAGCTGCTTGACTTATATGCAGAAAAAAATATAATTATTCCCCCGCGTTTATTGAATATGTAAGAAACTATTCTAAATTGTTTGAAAATGTGTGCATACAAGCAAAGTCACTTCACATAAAACAAAAAATTGCCAATTCTGATAATAAAATTAAAACAGCATGGGACATCATCGGCGATGAAATGAGTAAACATTAGGTACATAATAATAATAAATTGGAGCTTAAAAGTGATAATCATGTAATTAACTCCGATACAGTAATTGTAAATACATTTGAGAACTTTTTCAAAAATATTCCAATTACTACAACCAGTTCTCTGAATTCCTCGCCAGCAGAAGTCTATCGTCTTCTAAGGAGCAATGTCTCTGAGTGCAATAAGTTATTTAGGTTTGAACACGTTACCCCATATGACATAGTCAAAACATTTAAATCTTTACAAAATAAGAAAACAGCAGATCTATGGGGGATATCAGTTAAAATAATTCATAACATAATTGATATTATTGCGCCATATCTTGCTTTAATTTTTAATAAATCAGTAGATTCTGGATCTTTTCCAGACCTTATGAAATGTAGTAAGCTAATACCGCTTTTTAAATCGGGAAGCAAAAGTGACCCGAATAACTACAGGCCAATTTCAATTTTGCCAACTCTCAGCAAGATATTCGGAAAAATAATGCTCAACCAACTGCTTTTACACTTTAATTTAAATAAAATCCTACACACTGAGCAGTATGGTTTTACAAAGGGTCGATCAACAACCGATGCAGCCGCAAGGCTGTTACAACACATATTCGATGCATGGGAGAACTCACAGAGTGCCATTGGTATTTTCTGTGATTTGTCGTCAAAGGCATTCGAATGCGTTGATCACGAGACACTTTTGCTTAAACTGAGCCACTATGGCATTAAAGATTTTGCACTTAGTCTCATTGCGTCTTATCTCAGTGAACGAGTCCAAAGAGTATGTGTCAATGATGTAAAATCATCCGGATCAGCCTCAGTAATGGGTGTACCCCAGGGTTCTATTCTAGGTCCATTCATGTTTTTGGTCTACATAAATGATTTACCACATTTTGTCCACAATACTTGCGATATTGTACTATTTGCTGATGATACGTCTTTGAATTTTAAAGTCGATAGGATAAAAGATAATTTTGACGATGTAAATAATGCATTATCTCAAGTTTCTGAATGGTTTACGGCAAATAATCTACTTTTAAATACTAAAAAAACAAAGTGTGTTGAGTTTTTATTACCTAACCCGAGAACTGTCAGTAAAAATTTAAAGATAAATAATGAACCTTTGAAAACTGAGGACTCCAAAGTGTTCTTGGGATTAACCCTGGATTCAAAGCTACAATGGGGCACCCATATAGCAACGCTTGCGGGCAAACTTAGCTCTGCTGTATATGTTATCTTTACATAGTATAAAACAAAATCGATTCCCGCTGTCTGGCCCTCTTTATGTACGCGTAGATCTTTTAAACTACGCAACGGATTTTAATTCAGTTTTCATCAGTAGATAGAGGGATTCGAGAGGAAAGTTTACAGTTATAGTATTTCCCTAAATTCCTACGGGAACGGGACAAATGTAGGTGAAACCGCAAGGCACAGCTAGTTATTCTAATATAATAAAACGAAATAGTTTTTTTATTTAAATGAGCTAATCTCTAGAACGGCTGGACCGATTTCAACGAAACTTTCTTTTAAAGATAGCTGAGATTATAAGAAATAATGTAGGCTTGCCCATTTCCCACGGGAACGGGAACTCCTCGGGTAAAACCATAGGGCGCTGCAGTTAGTACGTACAAAGTTAAATGAACTCTACTTTACCTTCAGCCAAAAGCGACTAAAGATATTTATTTTACACCTGTACTGGCTAAAGTTGAACTAAAACGATTTTTGTCTTGATGATTATTACTATTCAAAACAAGTGATTAAATAAAAAATGCCATTAGAGCTACCAGAACGGTAAATTTGAAAATTTGGTAGTTTTTCTACATTCAGGAAAAACTAACTAAGTGAGCTCCTTACCGGTTATTTTCTTCTTTTTGTTGAAAAAATAGTAAGTTTTTTTCAATTATTAACCTACTTAACATTTCTTGAATAGTTTCTTGTTTATAAAAATTATTTTTGTTTAAAAATGGGCATCATTATAACTAATTTTTAAGTCGTTAAAGTTTCAAATGCTTATAACTCAAAAACTTTTCGCTCAAATTTTGGTGCAGATAATCGGTTTTTGCAATAAGGGTACGATATATAGCCTATGTGTAATCCTGGGTATGAACTATGTCCATTCTAAATTCCAGCCAAATCGGCTCATTCATTGTGACGTGAAGGAGTAACAAACATACATGTGTGTATGTATGAGTGCACACACACATACATACAAACTTTCGCCTTTATAATATTAGTGTGATATAATGTACACATACGTAGATAGGTAGATATTTATCACAGGGCCGCATGGCTAGATCCGGGAGGCCACGCCCGTGACGTCATCCACGCAAGATGTGCTGTCTATCGCGATTTAGTTATACGATTGCGATGTTTTATACGATTACGTTTGATGTTCAATAAGAAGTTATCAAATACCGATAAGACGAATGCATAAAATATTAACGATTTTACGAGTTGCTTTAAGCTTAAGGCACATTGGCGCAAAGTTAATGGACCGATTTTGATGCGGTTTTAGGGTTCCGCACCCAACCAACTGGACCCTATTACTAAGCCTCCGCTATCCGTCCGTTCGTACGTCCGTCTGTCTGTCAGCGGGCTATATCTCATGATCCGTAATAGGTTGACAGTTGAAAATGTCAGAGAATATGTATTTCTGTTGCCGCGTTAACAACAAAATAATAAAAATAAAAATTAATATTAACTAATTATTTATTTTTCGTTAGACAATATTATGGTGTTGACAAAGCGAGGCCTTCGGAAACTATGCGTACGTTGCAGACATAATATGTGCTTTCAGCTATAGGTATCATCGCTTGGACGCCTCAACAAAATTCAAATTCAAAATTCTTTATTTCATGTAGGCCAACTTGTGGCTCTTATGATAAGTCGGTCTACCACCGGTTCGGAATGCTGATTCTGCTGAGAAGAGCCGGCAAGAAACTCAGCAGTTGCTCTTTTTAAAACAAAAAATGTAACAATATGTAAGCTTATATATCTTGTGGACAGCTGAAGTAAAGCAGATTGGTTCCAAGCATTCAGGAATTCATTAACTGTGTAATAACTAGCAAGAAGAGGTTATAAATTATAATTATTTTGCTATAATCCGCTAACAGAAAAAATCTGTATGGTCAAACATGCAGTTACAAGCTAAGCACCGCTTTACTCCCCAACCAAGCAAGAAAACAAAGTTCTCAACTTTTTCTTGCTAATCATGAACTTCCGCAAAGTAACGCCTGATTCTATCCAATATGTGTAATAACTTCTAATTATTAAATTAGTCTTTACACACTGTTTATGTAATGGTAAATCTACCAATCCTTGTGTCATCATCGTGTGTCAAGGTCCTAATGAAGAGTGACGTACAAACGGGACAGGACGTCAGCGAAAGCTATTAGCACTTTGTGATGTGGCAATTGTTAAAAACGATAAAAGCTCTGTCGTCATCGAGCCATTTTAAAATATTTATACGTCATCGTCACGTGTTGATGCCCGCGACTACGTTCGCGTGGATTTCCTTCTAGATATTTCTTACTTATTGTGTTGTAATTTGGGAATAAATGGGTATTTATTTTATTTATTATTTATTTAGATATTCCCGGATAAAATGTCTGTCTCCAGGATGCAAGCTATCTTTATGTCATATTTTGCTACCATCACTCGGTTCAGTTTTTAAGCCCTAAGAAGGTAAGACAGACATCGATAATAAATCCGATTATTATAAATGCGAAAGTTTGTTTGATTGTTTGTTTGTCCTTCAATCACGCCGCAACAAAGCAACGGATCGACGTGATTTTTAGCATGGGTATAGTTGAGGACTGGGAGATTGACATAGGCTACTTTTTATCACGGAAAATCATTAAGATTCCCCGGGATTTTTAAATACTAAATCCACGCGAGCGAAGCCGCGGTCATCAACAAGTAATTATTATAAACATGAAAAAGTTTATTTATCATTATGAAAAATATTTATGAAAATTATTAATCTTTTGTGTGTGCCCTATTTCGCATAAAATCCTTGCAAAGCAGTTTTCATCTCCTCAATAAAACTCTTTATTAGTAACGGTACGATAAGTTTTATAGCAGAAAGCGCATGCGTCGATATTTGACGTCACGCAAGGTCTGTTTACATTTAAAGGAAAAGGCTTTTATGCCTTTATTCCTCGTCTTAGACCATTTTCCTCCTACACTTGCTATAAGTTTCGGTGGCGCATACGTAATTAATATAATTTATAATGTAGCTCTTAATTAGGGGACACAATAAGAGCTTATGCGATTTTTAACGAAAACGAAAGAAAATTAATTTCATAAAAAAAAATATTATATGCTTTTCAAAAACAATTTTCAGCAGAATCTGCTTTCCGAACTGATGGTAGAGTCCTGACTTATCGAAACTGCAATTTGACCGACATGAAATAAATCATTTTGAATTTTAACTTGGTATAGAAAATGACTAACAAAAGCCTAATCAGAATCACTGAGGAATAAGCGTTTTTTAGGCCCAACGCCCACCGACGAATTGGAGTGAAGGCCTCAAAATCAGCTTTATTCGCTAACAGCGCCCCGTAATCTTTCATGTTTTGCTTTCATACTAATTTCGGGCGTTTGTCAACATATAGCTTGTTCAAACTGGACGTGGAAAAAATTATCAACTTCCCAAAACCACGCCACGCCATCCATAGATTGCGAAAGTTACGCCACAGCAGTAAAAACTTAGAAAATAATACAAAATTGTATGTTGCGCCGCACCACGTTCACATTGTAAACACAATTTGTTTTTGGACCGCAAATAAAGCTGGTAATTTTTCCACGTTCAATCTGAACAAGGTATAGAAATTTTTATCCGACCAAAATATGAAGGATCCAGATTTATTGAAGTTCAAGTCTTAGACATGCAAACTGCAAAAGAGGTTTATATGAAAAGGTCTTTACGTACGAGGAACTAACAAGGGATATTGATTTATACGAGTACTTTCTTCGAAAGGTCGTTAAATACACATGTCGTGATGCCGTCCTATTTGCAAATGCTTTATAATCTAGTTCATGATTTAAACACGAATAATAATTCAACGCGTTTTTATCTGGCTAAATTTTTTTTATTCAGTAAATGCTATCGAGGCTCTCTTACTAAAAAATAGGGCATGTGCGAGCACTAAACTAACTTAGCTTAGCTCTTAGCGACAAACTAACTATGCGAACTAAGCTTCTTCTCATTCGTTTATTTGTGGCAGAGTGGGTCTATACCAGAGCTCTTGACACTAAGATTACGAATTTGTTGAAAGGTTATTGACCTCATCAGATGCCTGCCAATACACACATAATGGTTAACAAATAAAAAAAAAATGGACTAAGTAGAATTTGAGTTACGAAAAATATTCATACGGTTGGACATATTATACATTCATTACTAATTGGTCAGTGGTCACGGTTTCATTCTTAGTGATTTGGTCATGTTAAAATCGGCTAAAATAATGAAAAGCAATTTTATTACGACTCTTAATTTAGCTACACTCTACCCCCTATTCCTCTCCATATTAGCATTCTGAGGTTAATCAATAGGGTTAATTCGAATGTCAATACAATTTAATACAGAACAAAATGAACAAGTTTGCTGACAAGTCTTTTAAATATTATAGATAAAATCGATCAGTTATCTGGTAATCAGGCGGTGTATTGGCGGTCTTAGCTCGATGATAAGTTTAAGGTGCTTTATCAAAGGCTAGGGGATTATTATAAAACAATATTGTGGTGATAACTAATTAATTACGTGCTCAAGCGTCTATATCTTCTGAGAGATCATTCCACAATATTGCTGCTTTTTTTGAGAAGGACTCCAAGTGGCAACGTGTGTTGCCTATTACTAATATTTTCAATAGTTGAATTTGTAATATTCGCTACGGTCGCCGTGATATTGAAATCCTCAGATAGAACTCTCACTAGGCAAGAATGAGAGTTTGAACTGTATCTTGCTCAGACTCAAAACAAAGTTAAAACGAGACAGATTTATGTCTGGACAGTGGATATTTGCGTCTCATTTTAACTCTGTCTCAAGCCAGAGCCAAGTAGGGCACCCTCTATACATCTCAGCTTAAGTAAGCACAAAAGAAAGTCGCGACGTTTCGACTTTGCGGCGAAACACCTTGACCCTTACGATTTATTATTATATTAGTTACCCACTTTTGGAGTTCATTTACCTACCAGTGACAAATGATGACTTGATTGGCCGATTGCCAATACTATTTTACTAAAGCTCTGTATATTTATACCTTAGGTAGTTATTATGTAAAAATGGCTAAAAATAGGATATAAATCGTACTCACTTCATTTGTTTAACTATCGTACTCTTCCCCGACTCGCCGGCACCTGAAAGAAAAGTTTTCAGTTAGTAACTGATTAAAAAAGTTTTGATATAATAGAGACATCTGATAGGTATTCAACACTGAGCTTTATAATTATTAATCTACGATTAACACTGGAGAGGCTGCTATCCTACCTGCTTTTGTTTTTTGATTGACACCATTTTGGCGCTGTAAGCAGATACGAGTGTCTCTGGAACTAATCCTATTATCCTATTAATATTATAAATGCGAAAGTTAGGCTGTATGGATGTTTGTTAATCAATCACACTGCAACAATTGAACCAATTTGCCTGAAATTTGACACAGCGATAGATTATAGTCTGGAACATAGGCTACTTTTTATCCCGGAAACCAAGTTCCCGCGGAAATTTTAAAACCTTAATCCACGAGAACAAAGTCGCGGGCATCATCTAGTAGGTAATATTGCAAATGACGCACCGACCTCTGTAATTAATATATGATTTCTTTGTCGTTTTTGTATGATTTCATAAATTAATTAATTCGGATAAGACTTATTTTCACCAACGTAAATAAGTCTTATCCGAGAATATTTTGGTAGATTTTTAATACAAAAATTGAACTCTAAACATTGGTGAAATCATTGGTGAATTGTGGTGTACAATAAAGTGTATTCATTTCATTTCAAATCTGCACTAAATCGCTCGGAAACGAATGATGCCACTAATACCTTCAATTAAGCCTCAATAGCCCAACACGGACGGGCGTAAAACTGAAAGGTGCACTATTGTCGTACCCACTCCTATCACAAGCTTTCCGCTTATTTGGAGGTGAGAGGAGAATATAAGTCAAGTTCAGCTTGACTAATATTCTTTAAAAAAAAATTGAACAAATCACGGGTAAAATCTTGCGAGTAATAAAACCCGCAATGATATAAAAGCAGTTAATTGCCAAACGAATGTAAACCGTGCACACATTTTTCACTAAATGCATGTCTCACTGGTGTTACAAAAATAGATGGAGAAAATAAAACCACAGCACTGTGGGACTTTCATCTCCGAAATTACTTTCACAAGTTTCAGAATAGGTTTTCATGAAAACTGTGTAGTGGGGGGAAGAAAGAAAGTTTAAAATTAAGGCTTAATTTAAAAAAAAAATACGATAAAGAATAACTTCATTTAATTAAACTTTTAAATGAGTGTCACTTTCTGTAGGGAGCAACAGGAAGTATCATTTTTAACAAACTTTGAATGGCACATGATAGACACGTTTATTGAAGTCGGGCGAGTCGGTATCGGTTTCATCGTTTCTTTTTAAGCAACTTCAATAAACGTGTACCTACTAAAATTATTATTATACATACTTTGTAGTGGCGTAAGAAGTCGGTTTTTTGAAAAGAATTTTCTACAGTTTAGTGAGTTGGTTTGTCTATTTTTTCGTGATTTTAATAAACCAGAACCGACGACGATTTATCGTGCTCTCTGAAGCACGGGAGGAAGGTAAGTGCCTAACTCGAAGCTCCAAAATCGGTCACCCATCCCCAAATACCGATATTACATGAACGATACAATAACAACTATCTGAATTCTCAATTCAACGATCACACTAACTCGTCAAAGAAAATTACCATCTATTGAGATAGATGCATCATCTTGAGCAATAGGTATTCATTCATTCATACATTGAAATTGATAATAAGGTAGCGATTGTAAAATTAAATCAGTTGAGTCTCGTCTTCTCATTGTTAGTACAGTTAAGGCTTGGGCATACACAATGCGTTGCGGCCGCGATTACAGTTAACGGGGCTCCTTCACTGCGGAGCACCATGCAAAAGCGTTGGTCCTACGTGCAATTTGCAGTGTGACCAGTTTTATGCGTTATTTGTATAAAAAGACCCAACCATATTATAAGATTAATTATTAACTTTATGCTTGGCGCAGAGACAATTACAAACGACTATGTAAGATAATACTTACGAGTATTACCTTACTGCGGCGAAAAAACAATCAAACTATAAATAGAAGTACAAAACTAAACTTTAAACCGTCTCAAGCACCGGGCAAAGCAGTCGCTTACGCATTTCACCGAGAAGTTTTCTGCAATTTTGCAAGTTAACAAAGGAAAAATTTCTAGGAAATTACCCTGCTGTAACTTCCTTTATTCTGCGTGTCCGCTCGCGTGGGTTTTGCAATAACCGGAATTACTCACTTTACTCAAAAATATAAAATTTCCTTATTATACTAAAACTGCGGCGGTCTGACTCGCTGTATCAGCAAGTGAAGTCATGTTGCGCTATGCAAGTGTCCCTACAAATATAAACGCATTCACAGTGACTCATCGCGCAGCTGGCCGTGGTCTCGCTTTGTGTATGCCCAGGCCTTTACGTAGATAGGTGATACGTGTATCGTGAGGTCAAAGAGCGGCCGTTCGCGCCGTTCGTCGCACCAATTAGATGCAACCGGGGTCACGACGATCAGATCTGGTTATTTGACAGGGTTACTTTTGCAACACCCACGTAAATTAAAGAGGTATCTTGCTATTATTTACGATTTTTCTGACTGATACGTAATCCTTACTAATATTATAAATGCGAAACTATGTTTGCTTCTTGCTTTGCCCTTCAATCACGCCGCAACAAAGCAACGGATCGACGTGATTTTTTGCACGGGTATAGTTGAGGACCGGGAGAGTGACATAGGCTACTTTTCATCCCGGAAAATCAAAGTTTCCGCGGGATTTTAAAAACTAAATCCACGCGAGCGAAGCCGCGGGCATCAACTAGTTACTAATAATTACGTTTGATAAAAAATAATCGGTAAGAAACCTGCATGTCTGAGTGATTTCTCACATGTGTGAGCCAGGCTTAGGCCAGCATGGTGGACTATGGCCTAAACCCTTCGAGACGAGTCTGTGCCCAGTACTCATCATCAACTTATGGACGTCCACTGCTGGACATAAGTCTCTTGCATGGACCTCCACAGACCTCGGTCTTGCGCCGCCTGAATCCAGCGACTCCCTGCGACTCGTTTGCTGTCGTCGGTCCACCTAGTGGGGGGTCTGCCAACACTGCGCTTCCCGGTGCGGGGTCGCCACTCCAGCACCTTGGGACCCCAACGACCATCAGCTCTTCGAACTATGTGCCCCGCCCATTTCCACTTCAGTTATAAGTACCAGTACTCATATAATGATAATTTGAACAATCCCGAAACCTGGTGAAAGCGAAAAAAAAAACATAGTAACATTAACCCGTCAATCTTCGGACGCGTTATCGGTATCATCTGATGAGGCGGAGGGCCTTTTGTGCTATCATCGCGATAAAGCCGTCGGTCGCTCGAGCCGAACTGATAAAGTACCTGTCCGTAACATCCGACCTGACGCCATTTCACTGTTAACGTTACACGACAGGGTCATTCGAGTTTCAGCGGACGATCAAGATCAATCGTCCAAAATAAAAGACATTTCCACGGAAAGCTTGCAAGATCCTATATAATCAAGTAAGAAATGAGCTGATGATCTTCAAACGCCAATAGCAATAATAGATCTTAATGGATCTTAAATTCCAAATTAAAACATTATTTAATTAAAAAATTTAAAGATCTGAAATTAATGGATATTAGCAATAAATTATAGCTAAGATCCACCTCCATTATGTTAGCTTACAAACAGAAAAACCTGCATCAAAATCGGTCTATTTGTTAGGGAGCTACTAGGGAATAGACAGATACACACATCAAACTTATATCACCCCTCTTTTTTCAAGAGGTTAAAAATCAAGTAAGCTGCTATATTTGAAAATCTAAAAATCTAAATAGAGGTAGTATAAAGCATGTTATTTGCTGCAATTGAAAACATTCTTAAGGTGTAAAATAACTCTGCATAATAGTAGAGCTTTTAATTAGCAAATGAAATTCCATTGTGTTGTATCATAATAAAGGTGTAAATAATGAAACAAAGCATATAACTGCAGCTTATAATTTATCACCATATAATATGGTAACTAAGACTAAAAGATCTAATAAAGATTTTTGTGATTGGGCATTGTAGAGTTAATGAATTTGAAGCCTCAATAGCTAAACGGTTAAAGGTGCAGACTGGAAACTGAAAGGTTGCAGGTTCGAGCCTCACCCATTGCACTATTGTTGTATCCACTCTAAGTGCAAGCTTTCCCCTTATTTGGAGGGAAGAGGAGCATAAAAGTCAAGTGCAGCTTGGCTAATATTATCTTTAAAAAAATTACATGATATGCAATTTTTTTTTAAATAATATTTGTGTGATTTCACAATCACAATCACCTCTTATTGGCTGAATTTATAGTATTCTTGTTGCATCAATGCATTTTGCATGCAGCAAGAAAAAACAAGCCAAGCAAAGGTGAATGCGACTGTCACACTGAAACTATCATTTTAAGACAATCCTATAGCAAATCTTCTATTCGAGTGATATGCACATAAAGTGTGTTTTAGAGAATTTGCATTGTGATAGTACATATTGCTTCCTGTACATACAGGTAGTGTAGTGTACATGTGCATATTGCATGTGTAATAGTGAAAGGGTGGGTGGTGAAAAGCACATTTCCAATTTGGTCAAATATAGGACAACAAGATTGCTGTTCCTTGTCAAAAGTTGCTTTATAAATACAACTATAGAAAAAAAATGCTAACTCTTTATTTAAGAATCAACATTGATTCATTTACATGGGGAAAATAAATCCATAACTAAATGAGTCACACAATAATTAACATTAAGTGACTCAGCACACTTCCATAAACATTGGGTATAATTTTTTAAGTTGTAACATTAGTTAGTGAGCAGTTATTTGCATTTCCACCTTAACTAGGAAGTAATTGCATGATTATCATTAACTCGTAAATCAAGCATAGTTTTGATTTTGACTGTTGCATGAGCAGTGATTTCAGTATTACTTGAATGGTAAATGAGTTATTAGGAATCCATTATACTGCAAGCAGATTCACCAGTCACAGCTGAATCTGTCAGATAACAAATCTGGTACACATTGCTTATTCATCTGATTACTCATGATTGACAGCTTAGATGGATTATTTTGAATTGAAAACTATCACAATTATAATATTCTTCAGTAGTACACACAGATTAGGGATTGGGTTGGTAATATCATGGGTTTAATATTTAAATACAACACTAAGCATAAAACTGGACAGAATTAAAACCCCTTTTCACAAAATTCTCATACAAAGAGAATTAGTCTATTTAGTATTCTGTTTGTGTTCAAAGACCCATCAGTTAAATAATTTGTTTATCTAGGTTATGTGGGTATTACAAATGTTAATGAGGAAAACCTATGGGTGCAGTTTGATTTATGTTAGTTGTCAAATACCTACTGTGTATCAATGTTATATTTGTAAATGTTTACATGTAAGTTTTGCATTTTAACAAATTTTTCAGTGTGTCAGAGAACTAAATTTTAAATATTTTTGTCTACAGTAAGTAGTCTTTGAACATGGTCAACAATAGCCTTTACTATACTTGGAAATGGAAAAGACCAAACCGAGTTAATAAAGTTGTTACACATAAGACTTTGAATTGCTAATTTTCTAATTATTAGCAAATAAACACTTTCGTTCAGATACGGAACAATAATATTGCATACTAGCATACTGATTAGCTAAAGAGAAAGCTAATTAGGAGTTGATACATGTTCCTGTCCCCATTGTACAAATAAATGCTTATCCATTTATTGTTTTTTGCTACGAGCGAATATATTTGGTGCGTTTTATAAATCGCAAATGAGCACCGAGCGTTACTATGTATTCAATACATGGGTGCGGCCGAAAGAGCCGGCGACTGTTAAGAACGACAAACCGTACCTAGCAGCAATAATTTTATATCTTTGGAAGCCTGGATGCCGTCCTCTTTCAAGTTCCTCTCGATCTGTCGGCTTCGGGCAGCCGCTGCGCGCTCCTCCGCCGACTGAGTGCACCCCATGTCGGCAGCTGTCTCTGAGCCCTCGCCGCCGTCCGCCTCGACTCCCGAGCCGGGCGCGCTCTCACCGCTCCCTCTGCATACGCTCCGACCGCGTCCTGCCGCCCCGGCCTCACCGGAGCCACCCTACACAACGTTCCCACACAGCACAGTAACCTAACCGAATCACTGATCACTGTCGCGGCCCGGACCGATACACTCGTGTGGAAGATCTGAACCTTGTAACTTTCACGAATCAGTAATACACACGGCACTCGAACGCGTAACGACAGCGAAAACTTTAATTGATTTTATGAAATCGTATGAGATAATGGCGGCCGGATGACAAGCACCAGCTCCACTCCGTGACGACTGACGGCGACCGCGCCCCGCTCGACTGACGTTCGGGCCTATTCGGTGCTCTTCGTTCCGGCTCGCTCACACATGCGTGAAGCCATATTCACACACGAGAGAGGACAAAAATAAATTAGAAATAAAAAATACAGTGTGTTCCTTAATTAAAAATAACGTTATTTTCTACAAAATAATATTTTTAAATTTTGTTCTACACCAAAGATGAAAGATTATATTAATTTAATCCATTCAATTCAAATTAAGATTAATTTTACTTTACAAGAAGGATTAATGTTACTATTAATAAGATTGATTAATTTTCAAGACAACGCATCCTAACATCGATGGTCCGTGTAGAAATAATTTATGAAATATATGCAATTTACAGCTACATTTTTAGAGAATCGTCAGTCACTCGGTGCAATGAAGTACCTACGTGTAGGTCTAGGACCTAGGTGAACCTCAGAGTTGTGTTATTGTGTGTTGTACGTAGAGAGAGAAGACATAGAGCCAGTGACGATTTCTTTCTCACTCACACTAAAAAGAGAGCAGAAATAAAGTTATTAATGTGATAAACAGAGACGCAGCTACCCAATTTTTTGTCCCTCATCGTGTAACCAGTTTTTTTCAAGGTCGACACACTTTTGTGCGAAACAAACTGACAGTTAATAAGAAAATTTAGTATCTATGTGTGTTGCCAGCTTTAGGTACCTATACAATGTCCCGATTTTCCCTATCCTACTTATATTATAAATGTGAAAGTTTGAATGTATGTATGGCCATCCATACATACATCCAAATTTCAGCCATATCGGTTTAGTGTGGCGTGATTGAGTAACAAACATATGGATGTTTGTTACTCAATACGCCACACTAAACCGATATGGCTGAAATTTGGCACGGAGATAGGTTTTTTTTAGTAATGTCCTCTGACATACCGTAACGGCGGGTTACTTTGGCTACTTTTTCAATTTTTTTTTAATTTTTGTTGAAATAAAATAAAGTCGTGATGGAAGAAATGAATATTATGAGAAAAGAAAAGAAAGATGATGGATACTAGAATATAATATATGTCGGCGATGATTAAAGTGTATTCAGTTAGATAGTGTCGGTTACTGTTCTGAATCATCCTGAAGTTTCGTTCGAATGTCCAACGACCAGTCGAGAACTGTTGGCGATCTTAAGAATTATTTTATTTACAAAGTTCTTGTACGGTTCAGGACCGCACAGTAATAAAACTGCTGAGTAGAAGTCTTAAGTTTATTACTACTACTCTACTTAGGCTAATTATAACCTAATAGCAGTGTGAGCGCGATGCGATGTTATGTGTACTGATTTATGATATAATGAATAGCGTATTTATAATAAAGCGTGAATGATGACTGGGCGAATTGTACGGTTTCGACATAGACCGTACAGTTCTTAATTTTTAAAGCCATTTTTAAATAGCTAGAGGCAGACTTTTTATGTTTTTTTTTAATAATTATTAACTTAAACTATGAAGAGTTGCAGTTTTATGCGACTGCCTGAAAAAAGGAATATACTGTTAATTTCATTAATGATGATTTTGATGACTAAATATACAGTTTTTGTTGCTTTTAATTCAATAGCATTACTCGATCGAAGGAAAATTTTAAATGTTCTTTACAAATTGTTTTGTGTAACATTCTTACTAGTAACGAAAAAAAATTTTCCTTTGTGTTACATACAACTTTTTTCAAAATGACTCACATATGCTAAATTTCTATTCGGCATTTCAATATTTTTTTAAGGAGTTAATAATTATCTAGTGAATTGGTCCTATGAAACTACATTAAAAAACTTTAGTATAAAAAAAAATATTTTTAAAAAACCGACTTACGTGTACAAACTAAAATTATTTTATACTTTTAAGTGGTGGTTGAAGGTATATGTAAAAAATAGAAGCTTACCCTAATAGGTATGTCTCTCCCAGACAACCTTATATGTGTAGGTATGTTATTTAAAAAATAAAACAGTTCAGCATCTGTTTTGTCGTTTTATTTAAAAATCCTGGGAAGAATTTTCCATCTAATTTGGGGTACTAGGGGAGTGCAGTTATTGTGGCAACATTAAACTCGAACTTGTCATGTGACGTCATCGTTACGTCATGTTATCTCTATTTCAGTCGCGGTTACACAGTACCTTGGTCTATTGCCTTCTCTGTCTACGGTGTTGTAGAACTTGTACCTAGACTGTATACAGTCTAGGTACAAGTTTTTCCTGCAACTATCTATAAATTCAGCTAATCAGAGTTGATTGCGATAGTCATTATAATGGGACGGTAGCCAATCATACAAATAGTTAAGCAATTAAGAGCTTACCTCGGTTTTAGACTTATTTAATAACAAAGGTGTAGGCTTACCTAGCTAAAGTTTGTATTCAAAATGGATTTTCAGTAGGTATATTTTATCTTTCGACCACGAAAAGGAACTCGAAAATCAAAATCATAAAGGTGAGATTCCTCGAGTGATTAATATAAGTAAGTATATATTTTTCGATTGGATTCGATTTGAAAAATTTTCATTTTTCAAAAATGATAACAATCATTGTATGTTTAAATACATGTAAAAATCTGCGATTTACGCAATACACGTGTCCAGTCGTCCCTTTAACTAAGTAACTGACTACCTACCTCCAAAAACCTAAAAATTTTGACGCACATAACTAATTTGAAAATATTGGAATTTTTTTTGGGATATTTATGTAGGTAGGTACCTACCCATCCTTTAGACGTCAGCGTCTACTAAAAGGGCTTTGGATTTTCGATACTTATCATTAAAATACCTAAAAGCTCTACTGTAATCAATCCAGTAACAAGAACAACTTGTTAAAATGTTTTATTTTTGAACTCTTTTATAAGTTACGATATACCTACGCGGCTTATCGGATCTGATACTGATAGTCCACTTAGTTGAAGTGGGCTACCATACCAGTACCAATCACCGCCAGTTGGCAGTACCCCAAAGAAGTTACAGGTAGTTTCCACTTTCCCAGTGAGTACAAGAAGCATTTATAAAAACCTACCTATAAATATATTGTTAAATTATTTTGTCTATTTTAATACAAAGCTTTTTTCTGTCGTAACTCGTAGAATAAACGCCTATTATCACCTATTATAACGTCGTTCTGGTTGAAATTTCGCTATAAATATTAAAATTTTCATAATAATTTTAATTTCAGTGGTATTTCACAAATGAGTGTCTTGCCATAGTGAATTATTATCTATTATAAATATTATGTTTTCGTGATTGATCAAGAGGGGCCGAAGTGTTATAGGCGATTGTTTTAAGCTCGACGATCATTTATTCAAATTTTGATAATATCAATAAGCAACAAGCCACCCGGCAATACAAATGCGTCGAAAGCCGGCTTCGGCTAGCTTGAACGGGCAGTCGATAGAGCAATTGAGGGCGCGGGTCGTGCGCGCGCATGATCAAGAAAAAGAGAGAGGAAGCCCCCATTACCAAGGAGCAGCAATTTGATGTCCTTGGAAGCTTGGATGCCGTCCTCCTTAAGGTTCTTCTCGATCTGTTTGCTGCGCGCGAGAGCGGCACGCTCCTCGGCAGACGAGGCGCAGCCCATGATGGCGATGGCGCGCACGGCCTGGCTCGCTACGCGCGGCAGCGCCGTGCTCCTTGCATGCTCGCGGCTCGTCGTCGCGCGCAGAGAGCGCCGCGCACGCGCTCGCTCGCGCACGCGTGCGTCTGGTACAAACGCGTCGCGCCCGGGCGCCACGTCAGAAACGGCTCGGGTTGCCGCTGCGCTTTCGCAGACACTAGAATCCGGAACCGGAGTCACGGCGATGGCACCGCGACGTGGACCTTCAAACGAATGACGGGTCGCGCACGCCCGGCTTGCCGGCGGCACTGCGCAAGTGCGTCCGCCTACCCGATACCCCCTGACCTTCGATCATAGAAAAATAAGTAGATACCGCATGTTAGTCCGATTTGTGTACCACCGAGTGCACTTACTCGGTAAGATCATTTATGTCATATTTATGTAATCTGGTTGATAAAAGTGGAGACGGCTTCTTTAGAATTAATAAATATTTACTCATCCTTGAAAGCGATTTGCAAAGTCTTCTTTTAGATAAGTGAACAGTTTGAGATGCAACAATAAAGTCGACAATATAATACCAGAACCCTAAATATTAATAAATTGATTTTTTGAAATTTTTTGATTATATATTTTTTCGTTGTTAACCGCATTGTGACGAGGACGAAAATAATAATAGATCTAAGTTTTCAATAGTTATTATTCCTGCACAATCTGCAGAAAGGCTAGAAAGTGGATTAATGCTGTACTTTTTACGAAAGATCCGGGTTGGAGACCATCAAATTATTCTTATTATGCTTTTTATTTGATGTTCTATTTTTAGTTGGATTAGTGTAAAATAAAAAATATTTCTTTTTTTCCTTTATTTTAATATACTAAAAATAATATAGACTATAGTGCTATAATACTGAATATTATAAGTCAAAACTTTGGATGGATATAATGCGGTGTTGAATTGCAAAGTTGTAAATAATGTGTTTAATTTTTAAGTACACTTGCTTAAATTTTAATACGCATTATTGAATTACATTAATTATTGAAAATTTTGAAATTAAATTTTTAATGGCATTAGGAGACTATAAAATGAACATAAACGTGAAATACGTGTCAGAACGCATAAGATTTACATAGTCATGAAATGCAATAAAAAATATTTAATAAAATAATCATAAAATTAAAAAGCCGCTATCCGTAGTTTTGAGCCGGGAGTCGGGACAGCATGTGTCACGATAACATAAGTCAAGAACAATGATGCATTTGAATAATTGTTGAAGTATGAAGTACTGAATCCTTATTTTTTCTTCTGTGATCGAAGCCCCTGACACACTAATTATACCCTTTGTTGAACGACTATCCTGACCAATACTAACAAAACTAGCCTTTTATTGCACGAACTTACTTCAGTTCTCATAATAACAATGTATTATTACATTATTTTATACGCGTAAAAGATAGCATTGTGATTCAAAATCTAAGGGGAAAACAAGATTATGTTTATCATATTATACATTTAAGATTGAATTTGAGATCCAAAAAATTTAAGTTTGCTGCCAATTTTTACCGTCATTAATTAGGTATCTAATATCTTCGAATGTAATGATTTTATCGTCGGCTATAAATTATTAAGCTCTTTGTCGGCTATTATTGAATAAGGCCAGAAATATGGACTACCTGCTACCATTTTTCAGCTCAAACAAAAGCTTTTTATTAGGTTTTAGGTAGCCGTTTCTTACTATTAAGGCATATTAAGCAATAAAGTTTGGGAACCTTTGACCCAAATATATCCATAGACTTCATGCCTGTTATTCACAAGTTCATTCTTTATACGAATTTGTCTCTGAACATCGTTTCCATAGATAAATCGTTTCGATAGTTATACTCTGTGTCTGTGGAGTCTGTGGTAGTGGCGTGGTAGTGGCACTGCAACAAGTGATTTATATTATACTCTTTGGAAGTAAATAGAAATGGAAAATTTATTTTAATATTAATGAAGCCGAACATAATACTCGTATAATACTAATCATTAATCTGTCTGTGATTAAGCCACTTATTAGGCATACAAAATCCTTCCATGTAGGTATCTATTGTGTACTTACTAATTACTAAGTAAAAGGTAGGTTAGTATTTAGTATAATAAATCTGTGAGTATAATGATAATTACATTTGGTGCCAGGACAATAAATATTATTGATCCTAGTACGTGATAATGAGGCAGTCCAATAAGAATATAACATCGATGAAATAAAATCACTTCGAGGAAATCTATGAAAATCAAACAAAATCCTTAATCCCATGATAAATCTATAATTATTATGAAATTCCCATTTTTTATAACTACTTCAATTTTGTTTTTTTTTCAGAAATAATTTTATACTGAAAGTAAAGTTGCTATTATGGATTCCGATGACGAAAATGATTATCAACCATCGTGGAAAGGAGTGCCTGGTATAGTTATCTTGATTAATGTTTTTGAAAACTCTAAACATAATATCTTCGAAATTGCTCAAACGGCAACATGTCGTTTATTGAAACAACACATGAGATCATCAAGCTCACACAATATTGCAGTATGCTTGTATGGGACAGAAGAGTCTTCAACCTCAAAGTTTGATGTAAAACCTGTAATGGAAATAATTCCCTTGTCTGTGCCAACATTAGAAGATTATAAGAAATTCAAAAACACAGCCACATCTTCCTTTACTGAGGCTAAAGAGTTCAAATTGTCAGATGTCCTGTGGCATTCCAGTAAAATGTTTCTTAATTGTAAGAAACAACTGTCATCGAGGAATGTAATAATGCTTACACGTCTGGACATTGCACCAGTTGCATCAGATCAAAAACCAACTCTTAATAGAGCCAGTGATCTAATTGATTCCAACATAGATATAAGGGTAATTAATATATCTGATCAGGATTATACAATTGATATGTTCTATGAAAAGTTCTTGAAAATAGCCAACAGAGGAATGGATTATGGTGTGCCAAAACCAATATCCAGTTCAACAGAGATTGAACAACTTATGCATCAAGAATCACATAGACATCTAGCTGTGGCTAAACTAAATTTCGAAATTAGTAAGGATTTTGTTATTGGTGTAGGTGTTTATAATTTACTGAAAAGGCCTGGTCAAAACTATAAGAAAAATGTTTATTTAGATAGAGAGAGCAATGCTGTTGTCACCAGTGTAACAAAAACTGTGAAAGTTACTCTTGATGCCACTGAAGATGTTGAAGACAATAGTCAACCCAAGGAAGTGCCCTTGATCAAATCAGAGTTACTGTATTACCAAGAGTTAGGAGGTGAAAGGATAGAATTTACAGATAAAGAAATGAAAGCTATAAAGAATCCTTTTGGCCCGCCTATGATGAAACTCCTTGGCTTTAAACCCGCTAGAATCATTTGTAAGGAAAAGTGGTATTTAAAAATGGGACACTTCTTGTTTCCCAATGAAAAAACTATAGAAGGATCAACTGTTGCATTCAAGGCTTTACATAAAGCCTGTACAGACATGAAAATGGTTGCTATTTGTATACTGTGCACAAGAGTGAATGCTAAGCCTATTATTGTAGCACTGTGTCCCTGTGTAAGGCCATTAAATTTAGATGTTGATGTTGGTTTTGATATCGTCCATATTCCCTTTGTTGAAAGTGTTAGGGATGTAAACATTAATGAAGATGAAGACAATGAACAGACTTCACTTGCACGTGTAGAGCAAGCTCATAAAACATTGATGAAGGATATTCTAAAGGAGTTGATGATAGAATACAAACCAGATATGTTTGAAGATCCTAAATTACAGTCCAAATATAGGGCCTTGGAAGTGATTGCTTTAAATGAAGATGATGGCCCATTTGTTGATACAACAATACCTAGCTCAGAGAGATTTGAAAATATTAGAGAGGATTTATTTGATGAGTTGTTTGGACCATTCGGTGAGATGTCTCTGAAAAGAACAGCAGAAAAGCAGCCCTCAAGTGGTGGCAAAAAACAAAAAGTAGAAGATGTTGATGAAGATCTCTTAGACCTTAGACTGAAGAATAATAAACTTAATGATTATTCAGTTGCACAATTAAAACAAATACTAAGATTTAAACAAATTAAAGGGCTTACTGGTTTGACAGGGCTTAAAAAGAGGGAACTTGTTAATTTAGTCTATGAGCATTGTGTTTCACAAGAAAAATAAAGTCAGTGCGATTTACTTTTACTCATATTTTCATTTTTATCTTTTTACATAAACTTTATCGCAATAGTTATAGAAAGGTTATAGTATGGATGAGCTTTGAAACTGGCTCTACAATTTATAAATGTTTGAGCAGTGTTAAGCTGCCTAGAAGAACCTTCAGTAATTTTAAAATACACAAGTAAGTAGTATGAAATATGAGATTTCAAAGCTTCGAAAGCTAGTAGCTACTACAAAAAAAAATAGAAGAACTAGGAAGTTGCTTAAATACTACATAGAATTAGAAAGCACCTAGACCTACCTAATACTTTGTGGCCAGCACAGAACACTAATACTCCTAACAAAGTACTCTGTGCTGTGGGCAGACATAGATATAGTGTAATATGGGCCTAAATGTGGAGTAGACGAGACGAGGCGAGACAAAACCAGTGTAGCATGTAAACTCAATCTCGCACTCGTCTCGTCATACCTCGTGGTACCTACCTCAAGGAGAGTCACAGATTACTATGATACTACGTATGAGAGTGTACAACCAGCATTACCACAGAGCCTGATTCTTCATCCTAGCCACAGAGCATTACACGCAACACATGTCAAACCTCTGACATTCAATTCAATTTAGAATTTTAGAAAGTCTGTGACACAGACCAGAAAAGATAGTCTGTGATTCAAAATTCAAAATCATATTTTTTTCTTGTGTTGTGTTTAAAGCAATTAAAAGTGATCAAACTTCAAAATGTTTTCAAAAAGATGTTTCTGAGATGTTTCTGTACCTACCTACATAGCCTAATTTATAATTAAAACTGTAAATATCATGTCTTATTCAAATTACTTATCAATATCGGATATTTTAGTTACCAATGAAAAAGTCCCTTGCAAATTCTTACACGATTTACCTAAAATGGGTTAGTATTTTATTTCAGAGATGTACCAAAAAAGTGCATAAGGTTATGTTTTTAAAATGATTCTCCTCATTTCTAAGGTTTCTTGGATCCCTCGGCTGCTGATGATGATTTAAAGGCTGGTACCAATGTCGAAATACCCCTATGGCTTGCTGAATCCCTTTACACTAGACGTCCACCATTAGTGAGTGTGGATTTACCAAAAATTTATAAGGAAACTTACAGAGAGATACTCAGTGCTGACGCTTGTACTGTGGACATGCATAAACTAGGTCAGCATTTTTACGAACTTGGATGCTATATTGCTAAGCATGATATTAAAGGAGAAGTTGCAACAACATTGGTAAATGTAAGTACATACAACATTCTTTTAGATCTTATTACCAGCAATCTATGTATGTATATTTTTCACGTTTCACTATAGTGCCTAAACTACTGATCCGATTTTCTAGGTGATAGGTTACATTTACACTAGACTTATACTACCTTTAACCTGTGCCTTTGCTCACATGCCCCTAATTTACCTCTTTAGGGGATGCATTTTCAAAAATCCTTTTTTTAGAAGATGCCTCTTTCATAATAGCTATTTGTTTGCTTTTCAGCCTGATCCATCGATTGATTTGAACTGTGCATTGATAGATCCATCAGTCAGTCACCATTTTCTTTTATAGATTAACATTTTGATATTAAAAATAATATTGAAAAGGATATTATATAAAATTCAATTTTGAGAGCCACAATGTTAAAGAACATGTTAGTATTGCATAGAACGAATTCGATGTGACAATACATCTGTATATTATATATATTTTATGAATGTATTGTTATTAAATTTCCTTAACATAAAAATATAATACATCAGATTAGTACTTCTTTGTATTTCAGACATTTAGACAAAGGTTCCGCATGCTGCTATCAGCGAGTGTGTCAACTGATTCCATTAGTTCATTTCAACCTCTTTCGGCGAGTGAAAGGGATCGGACAGCTGCAGCAGTTGTCACAGAGACTGCTTTATCTGGTTGGCTCAAACGAGGTGATTGTCCATTGACAACTGCTAACATGGTTGCCAACCATCGAAAACGAAAGAGAGCTGAAATGGAAATGTTATAAAACTTGGTTGTATTTAGGAATTTTAATAAATAAACTATAAAAGTCACAAAAATACATCAATATAAGACAAAATCTTCTGATTACTGGTTTGATCACAAAGAGAAACTGAGCCTAGATCTGTTTATTGCTCACTTGATGGACTGAGTTTTTGTTTTATGAGTACCATAGCGACCATGTCACAGAGCTGTTTGGAGTTGTGTTTAATTATTTTTGTACATATTTGTAAATAAATAAATTCAGGAAACATGCTTTCTTAATTTATAAATTATTTATTAGGTACCCTCGGATATCAAAGAGCATATTTGTTTGGAAAGAGTTCACTTTAATTAAACCAATTCGAATTAAGGTTTATTAGTACTTGAATGGAGCAGTCTTAATAATGATTAGTGCTGTTAAAGAATACCTCTAGAAACTCCAAGAAAATAAAATACTTGATTAATGAGAGTACTTTTATCATACATCCTTACTAATATAAATGTGAAAGAGTGCAATGGATCGATATGATTTTTTGCATGGGTATACTTGAGGACCTGGAGAGTGACATAAGCTACTTTTTATCCTGGAAAGTCATTGAGTTCCCACAGAATTTTAAAAACTAAATTCACGCACACGAAGTTGTGTTTGTAAGTATTCATTTCAATTAAAAAACAAGATTTTATTAAAACATTTATTGAGTTTGACTTTTATCTATAAAAAGTTTTTAACTACTACAGTCATTTAATTTACTAAAAATCTTTATTATTAGACCTTATATTAGTACTTATTGTAGGCATAGCAAATTCTTATGAGATCATATTTTAATTCGGAGCAAATTGATGTAAAACACTTGTCCTTATTCTTAATAATATACAAATTAATTGCTAAAATTAACAAACACAAAAACAACAAATAGCTATTCGTATTACAGTAGTAATAAAAAATAAATATGACACAATAACATAATAAAATACCATTCAGTTTTAATTAAAATAAATTTAATTTTACTGTAACGTTATTACTAATTTTATTAGTGTGGCAGTAATATTTTATGTTATCAATATTTTGGCATTTGGATGATAAAATTAGGTGAATATTGCCACTTTTGAAGTCCATAACTTACTATCCATTGGTACTTGCAGAACATTGCAGTCATCATTAGTAGTAATTTAAGCTAACAACTATCTGTTCTATAAAAACTGCTATAAGATGTTGCAAGTATAATGTGACTATCAGTAATTTTAATTAATTCCTTATTTTCCATGTTAATATTATCCACTATCTCTGTATTCTCTATTATCAATAACTATATACCATGAACCTATAAAGAAGCTTTATACCTACTGTAAAAATAAATAAATGTTATGTAAGAAATAGTGAAATAAAGTTCACATAATTGTTAAAACAGGAAATAAAATAAATATAGTTTGAAACTAAACATTTAACTGTGTATTTATAATGTCTAACTCATAAGTCCAAACTTTCTGGCACACACTTCATCCAAAACAAGATAAGTAACAATTTTGCCAAAAAAAAAAAAAACTAATCTTTAATCCATAATAAATTGAAATATTTAGCAATTATGGTAAAATATGAGTAAAAAAAATAATAAAGAATAATGTAAGCGATGATAGCAGCACTAAGAATATGACTACTTTCCTGCTCTCCAATACTGCAAATTCACATTTAATCAGTGTTTGTCAAGAAGCTACTTCACCTTTGTGGTGTTGAATGTTCGAACAATGACTAAATTACAACTACAACTCTAAAGTGAAGTCATTGATTAACACTTTCGGCGAGAAGCACACAATTCATAATTGTGTACCATATATGTGGCATGCACACACCAGCATGTTGGGTGAGCTACATAAGTGAGATAGATAACACACCCAGAGTGTAGCTAGACCGCAAGGCTGGATTGTTTACATTTTAAATAGCGCCGCAGGTAATGTGTTAAGCACTTGTCTCTTCATCACAACACTGTTGCACCTCCTCATCAATGTCTTGGTTCTTAACACTAAACAAAAGTTCTGAGGTACACCGGTAAGGGTGTATTGATTGTTAACATCGGTCATTCTTGACGGACGGGTTCAAGTCATGGAAGTAGGCATGAGCCATTGCATCATCGGCAGGCATTCTTAAAGCTGGGTTGCAAGTGAGGAGGCGGGAAAGGAGGTCCCGTCCGCGCGCTGGCAGCCGTGGAACTACTTGAGCCAGGCCCAAACTAGGTTGGTACACTGGTAGAGGTTTGTAGTCCGGTAGCTGTGTTACACCTGGCCAGGTGTCCTCATTTGGTGTTCCTGTGAAAATAAATGAATGAAATATTCTTTATTTGTACACCCAATAAACAAAAATCAACAAATTAAAAGTCAATAATAACATAGGCAGAATAAGATGGAACTGATTTCTATTTTGTATCATTTTGGCTACCTATACACATTCTCTGATTACAATCTCATGTTTGAATCAATGTTGTCAATTTAATTAACAAATAGGTGATTTTATCAGCATTTTTGAATGTCAATTTTTAAACAACATACCAAGTAATTTGAAGATCCTTTTGAGCTGATCGTCCACATCAGATCCAGGGAACAAAGGCCTGCCAGAATTAGCCAGCTCTGCAAATATACAACCAGCAGACCACATGTCAATGCTGGTTGTGTACAATTTAGCTCCAAATAACACATCTGGAGGCCTGTACCAGAGAGTGACGACCTCTGCCGAGTAACACTTTACAGGAATGCCAAATGCTCTGGCCAGGCCGAAGTCGGCCAGCTTTAGCTCGCCATTTTTATTGATTAACAAATTTTGAGGCTTCAAATCGCGATGAAGCACGTTATGACTGTGACAGAACGCAAGACCTCGAAGAAGCTGGTACATAAACGACTTTACCACATCCAAATCTATCTCCCCATTGAGGCTATCAAAATACTTTTTCAAGTCCTGGTCACAATGTTCAAATACTAAAGTCAACTTTTTCTCACTGTGTAGGACATCGTATAGCCGCACAATATTTTTGTGCTTTAATTCCTTGAGGAGACATATTTCGCGTAATGCCGAGGATGGGACTCCCTCATCGTCGTCGTCCAATCTTACACGCTTGAGTGCTACAATTTCATGAGTTTCTTTGTTTTTTGCTTTAAAAACTGTGCCATAGGTTCCTTCTCCAATTTTTTCCAGTTTCTCATATTTCTGCATAGTTAAATTAATAGATTTTCGAAAATCAAAAGGCAAAAACCGATGAAAATGAATCTTCTTGTTTATCAAATTGAAATGTCAAATCACAGTGTCAAATCAATGTCAATTTCAAATTGACGTGTCATTAAAAATGACTGCTGTGCGATTGTCTAAAAATTATTTTTACAGTGTGACGATTGCAATTCTACGCATGGTTGTAAATATTTATGTATGTTCCACTGTAGCACTTAAAATACTGAGCCGATTTTGATGAATGAGATGTGATTCGATTCGCTACTATGATCCGGGTGACTTATAGGCCAATTTTATACGAATAAAATCAATATATGAAAGTTACATAATATAGGTAGGTATCCAATTATCCGTAGACGGGTTACAGTTTTTAAACCTTTTTCTTGATCGATTAGACATGGTGATATCAGTCAATAAGTCTTGAAAACTTGATTCATTAACTCTTAGGGTTTAAATAATGTTGACGCCATTAAATTTATAAACACTATGAGTCTCCGTATGCATGACTAATGAGTAATGCCGTAGGCCACGGAAATGATTTGCAGTGCTTTGTGCAGCAAATTGGTGCAAGCAGAGCTTTGAGTAGGCCGCTTAAAGCGTGTGGTTTACATACATGCGAGTAGCTCGTTTTTGCGTGTTACTGGCATGCTTTTGTGCGAGTAACAAGCATGTGTATCACACGCTTAACACCGTAAAATCAAAAATAAATCATTCTTTCCTCTTATCTGTGATTCTTTTTGGCATTTCGTTCACAATCTAAAGTAATCTGTGCGTTCACATTTCATTCAACAAAATAAAACAAATCAAACCAATCTTATCTTATTTCGGTGTTGAATTGTCATCAATTGTCATCCAAGTATCCTATCAGCTATCTACCGTACAATTTACAAATAAAAAAATAGGTCTCTACCTATTGAATAAAACAATTCTTCTATTTGTCATGTGTTAAAGATTTGTTTATATTTTGTAACGAATTATAAAACAATACATCTGTGATATTTAAAGAAAAGTAAGTGCTGAAATTACGTTGCGAATTTTTAAGTGCGTAAATAGTTACGAAGTTTTTGATTCGTGAAATGATAAACTGGTTAGTTACGTAGGTAGTAAATTTACGAGGGCACATGACGAGTTGTTTGCTTTCGCAGATGAGTGAAGGGGAACGTACGTTGGTCGATAAGTCTGAGAGCAGTTCCTTTGAGGACCTGGCCTCAGCAGCAGCCCAGGAGATTGAGGAAGCCAAACTCGCTGAAGCCGCTGCCGTCGAGAAGACAGAAGGAGAACCAGACAAACCAGCTGATGAGTGGCAGGATGTTTTGGGCTCTGGTTCATTGTTGAAGAAGGTATGAAAGCACCTTGATCTATTATTGTTTTGTATGTAAATAAATACAATTCCTTTATTCAGGCTATCTACATATATCTTTATATATGCTATTCGGTATATATTTAGAAATCTATTATCTTGTGTTAATGCTTTCATACAGCCAGCTATCTGTATGCCAAATTTCAGCCCAATCCGTTCAGTTATCTGAGCTGTGCGTTGATAGATAAGACATTTAGTCAGTCACCTTTTCTATGTATAGATTTAATTGTATTGTTTATGTCCCAAAAAATTGTTACAAATAATAAATCTATTAGATTCTTGTATTGTAATAACATTATATTTGTTTTAGTTAATCAAAAGAGGCGATGAATCAAATGGCTCAAGACCACAGAGGAGTGATATCTGCAGGATCAGTTATGAGCTCAAATTGAGAGATGGCACTCAGGACATTGTTGAGAAAAGGGATCATGTAAAAATTTACCTGGGTGATAATGAAGTAAGCATAATCAATTACCAATATTTAAAGGAGTAAGACAGGGAGACCCACTGTCCACAACACTGTTCTCAGCAACACTAGACAGAAAACTTATACTATGCATTTATTTGTTGTTATATTCTGCAACAACCTCCCTCCTCCTTTGTTGATGACTGCCACAGCGCAGTGGTGAACACTGGTCTTATAACTGGGAGGTCTTGGGGTCTTGGGTGCAGGAACAAAGCAATTAATCACCTTAATTTTGAAGGCAAAGGGTTTGGCCACAGACAAAGTCTCAACCAAAAGTTAGTCTAATAAATAGTATCTGGAGTAGGCAATATTACAAAGGTTTGCTTAACACTATGATTTGCTTTATTATATTTCAATTGAGTTACATAAAAAAAATCTTATCAGTATAATGTTAATTGAGGAGCTGGCGAACAAAAGGGCGTAATTACATAATTTTCTCAAACAACTTTTTTCATGAAATCGTGTTCTTATCATACCTCTCCATCTATTACGTGCAAAAAAGTCTGTGAAAACGGCCTAAAAGTTGCATCAAAATGGGCTCAAAGTTGACGATTCCGTTCAAAACGTGGTAATTGTAAAATAAAAATCCCGTCTCTCAAATATATTTTTGAATACCAATCAAAAGGGGGTAAATTTCATATTATTCAAGATTACGGAACATGGATTTCAATCAAAACGAAGTAATTAGCATAATTTTGTGGGGAAATTCTTTTATATTACTCTGGCATCCCCGATTTAAATATGGCAATATTTTAGTTTGTTATTTTGTATATCTTTGAAGCCAGTTCCGCGCCAAAAAAAGTTTTAAAATGTCATCTGGAAGTCCTAGCACTGTTTCTGGGCTGAATTCGGGGACTAAAACTACTGAGTAAGCAGTTTGATGAAAACTGGCTTGAAAACCCTGACTTAGTATGGTACGGCGAGGTTTTGGGTGACGTAGAAAACAGTGGTAAAAGTGACGCTAATGAGGACATTGAAGATTTTTGAAAAAGATTCGCATCTTTCTCCACAATCTTCAACGTTGAAGTAGATGTATAACTAAACGTGTACTATTTTAATAATAATTATATCAGTTTCTATAATTTTTTCATAAAACTAATTTTTTTTAAATTACTAATGTAACAAAAAAATTCTTAAGTTGATTAATTTTTTTTTATTCTAGAACAGACTATTTTTTATTTTTATTCAATCGATGATCAAAATGTGGTAATTGCACATCAGTTTCAATCAAAACGGAATAAGTGAACCGATGGCTAACAAAATGGGTTAATTGAAAACTTGTCTAATCTGTATTTCGTTAAACATTGAGTTCTGAAAATTAGCCAAAACGTATATAGACTTGAAATTTGAGAGCCATATGAATCCAAAAATCACAACTCTATAGGTGGTCTAGAACCTAGTGTTTTAGTATTTTGCTTCTACTGAAAAATTTAATATCTTGCAATTACCCCTTTTTGTTCGCCAGCTCCTCAATTATTATCAATATTATGCTGATTATTGTAATTTAGATTTAAATGTACCTTTATGACATACTTATAGTTTTCTTTTTATCAGTACATTTATAGAAAAGTTCAATAAACTTTCAATATAAGACTAGTATATCAAATCAAAGCATTAATAATGTACTAACACTTGTTATGAGGGGTTTAACGTGGGCCTTGAGATCCATGATGCATGCACAAAAACAACCTGTTAAACTTTTACATGTGTCAATCATTATAGTTAATGTTAGTTTAATGTGAGGAATGAGATTAATAAATAGGTTAAGTACAAACAAATTGTACAAAACATGGGAAAACAATAACTTTATATATAACAACAACAAATTATACAAAAATAGTAAAAGTTTTAATCACTAAGGAAATTAGAAAAAAAAATTATCCTTGTCAGTGCCTCAACCATTTGATGTCTACTATATACTGCATGTAACCATGTAAGGATCCCATGCATCTCCACAAAGCAAGACCATGTGCTTGAAGTGCTTTAGTTTGTTATCCAATGCTGTTTCTTGGGTCTGACCAGGGATAGGTGGCTGATGGTCATCGTCGCCATCAGCCACCTATCAATGGCTCACTCCTCTCAGAGAAGCCTCTCACCTCTCAAAAAAAAAAAGAAGGGTTATAGGCACACCTTTGAGAACATTCTGGAGAACTGTCAGGTGTGCAGGTTTCCTCACAATGTTTTCCTTCTCCATTGAAGCATGTGATATTTAATTGATAATCCCCAACGCTGAAAAATCAGACGTGCAAGTCCAGGAACACTAGACCCCTTGAACAAGAGACTGAAGGCCTAACCACTGGGCTATCACTGCTTTGAAAAATGTATGACATCAATTTATTTCAGGTCCTCCAAGGACTGGACTTAGCTCTAACACTTATGTACAAAGGTGAAGTGTGTCTATTACAAATAGCTCCAAGGTTTGCGTACGGAGACATTGGCCTAAAACCTGGCGAAAGCCTTGGCTTGGTCGGTGAAGTAGATGGACCCCAATATGAAGGTGCTCCTATAGATCAGGACACATGGCTCGAAGCTCGCCTCGAGTTACACGACTGGACTGAGGAACCTGATCATGAGACTTTGCCCATTGCTGAAAGAATGGAAATTGGGTGAGCATTTGTCTTCTCTATTTTCTTTCTTTCTTTGCTGCTACATTGTTTGTGCAAAAAATGACAGAAATAGAATAGAATAGAATAGAAATATTTTTATTCAAATAAACTTTTACAAGTGCTTTTGAACTGTCTATAAATCTACTACTGGTGCGGAATGCCCCTCCTGCCGAGAAGAGCCAGCAATAAACTCGGCGGTTGCTCTTTTAAAAAAAAAATTTTTTTACAATAGGTAACAAAACCATGCTATGTATACAGTGTCTCCACAATGAAGTTTCAAAAATGGATACCTACATACAATCTAATATGTTAACACGGGCAGACAGAAAACAGACCGATTCCCGTTGGTGGCACCCATTCACGAGCATGACGCATGATCCAGCCGTTGCTTCGCTCAACCATATTTGAGGGAACGTAACAACCCGCACCACACGACATCAAAAAATACACACATACTTATTTAATATTTTTATTTTATGCACTTTACCTCATTCTTTGCCATTAAGCGATAAGGTCATCGTTTTTGTTAACCTTTGACGTATTCGGCATCCCGTGTGGGATACAGCTCTGTTTGACCAGGGCTTTATATACTTTTTTGAAGATTCTCCCTGTGGAATAATCTAGGGCTGAGTTATCACCAATGCAAGTATTCGCATTTCGCTAGCGAAGCCGTCGAAATATTCGATTAGAAATGCGTGGTCGTAAGATCAACAAACAATGAATTTAAGTTTCGATTGACATACATTTGTGTCAAGGTTGCATATTTTATCTATTTCCTTGCTTCATTCAACCGTATCAACATAATATAATAGTTACATTATCATCAAAGCTGTCCTAGTAAATCAGGGTTTGGTCCGTATATGCAAAATCTTTTCTAAGATTACACTGCTGCTTAGCCCAGGCTCTGGCTTGTTTTGATCAAACTTTATATATACTTACTAAATGAAGGTAAAAATCTCATTCAAAAACAAACAGAAACAAACACAGATAGCGAATTTATTTTGTGATAATATAGCAAAAAAAATCTCATAGGTACGATTTTTTCTCATGCATTCAGTTCAGTAGGCACATTCCTAAGAAATTCTTACCATTATATTTCAGTAAATATACCCATGACCCTTTTCCAGTGAAAAGGGTTATGAGAACACGAGAGAGACAGAAAATTAATATGTTGATTGTTGGTATATGCCAACGATCGTGTGTCTTTGAGGGCCTTGGGACCACAACGGTTCCTCGAACGATTTGCCCTATTTTACTAAGCTTCATGATATCAAAATTGTATATGTATTGTATCTAGTATCCGGCGTCGCTGTCGCGGCAACTGGTGGTACGGGCGCGGGGAAGCCACGCTGGCGGTGCAGCTCTACCGGCGAGCCCTCGATGTGCTGGATGAAAGCGAGGGGGGCATTACCGACCCCACGCCCACCGGCGAGATGACCCACACCTCTGACGCCCTGCACACGCTGCTGGAAGAGAGGCTGCGGGTCCACAACAACATGGCGGCTGCGCAGTTGAAGGCCGGGGCTTACGACGCTGCGTTGCAAGTGAGTCTTCTATTATAGGTATTAGAACATGATGGAAGAACGCGTGGGAGGCATCACCGACCTCACGCCATTGGGAAGATCCCCCACACCTCTGACGTCCTGCACGCGTTGCTGGAAGAGCGGCAGCGGGTCCACAACAACATGGCGGCTGCGCAGTTTAAGGCTGGAGTTTATGACGCCGCATTACATGTGAGTCATTGTTTACTAAGAGGTATTAGAGCGTATTCGAGGTATTAGAACGCGCTTAACGAGATTGAGGGGGCATTTCAGACCCCACATCCACCAGCGAGATGCCTCACATCTCTGACCGCTTTTCCAGCAGTACCTTTTTCCAAAACAGAAAAAATGGACATATGGACTTCTTGAACTAGGTCATTGTGGATTTAGGGACTTGTTGAACTGGTCCATTCAATTTGAACTTTCTATTTCAGGCTGTAACACGGGTTCTTACCTGCCAGCCGGACAACGCGAAAGCCCTATACCGCAAGTCCCGTATACTGACCGCGATGGGACGCAACGCGGAAGCCCTGGAGGCGGCCCGGGCGGCCGCCAGCGCAGCTCCCGACGACATCGGCGTGCGCAAGGAACTCTCCAAATGCGAACAGAAAGCCACCAGGGACAGATCCGTTGAAAGGAGATTGGCCAAACGAATGTTGGGGACCAGTGATCAGCCCAAACCGTCGCCGGATAAGAAGCCGTCCAGAGCCAAGGTATCAAGCAATCAATCTTGAGTCTAGGTAGTTTAGTAGAACTTGGTAGTTCAAACCAAGTCTCACATGTCAATATACAGGAGAGAGCTGTAGCAAACCTCTAGCAAAACTTTTGTCCATGTGAGAGATTTAACACACTAATCTTATAAAGGTGAAAGTTTGTATGTGTGTGTGTTTGTTACTCCTTCACGTCCAAGTTCAAGAAGAACTTGGACATTGATTTATAATTATAAAATATTGGACATTGAAATTATGACATTAACATTATGCTGTTATAACAATATTATTATAATCAACGCATTCAGTCTCAGTGTTTGCCATACGATTAAATAAATAAACTCCTTCACGCAACAACGAATGAACCGATTTTTTTTTTAATTTGGTATGAAGATAGTTCATACCTACCATAGGCTACATTTTATCTCGGAAAATCAAATGAAAATCCTTAATTTTTTCTAACAGTAAAAAAAATCGATGTTTTTCCAGATGTTTGTATGGGGCTCGCTGTTGCTGAGCCTGCTGGTGGGCGTGGCGTCCGTGCTGGTGTACCGCTACAAGATGCAGTCGCAATGATCCGGATTCCGAACTTATACCATATCAAGTAAGTTTAAACTAATTAAAGCATGACAACAAAAATAATAGAACTACCCCATTTTCGTTTTTTCATAACAACGTTAAAGAAAAATCAAAGATGGTCGTCGATTATTTTTTTGAAAATATTAATTTTTGTCTAGAAACCTTATGAATTGTTATGAACTAGCCGCGAACCCGCGACTTCGTACGCGTGGATTGAGGTTTTTTTGGAGTCCCACGGGAACTATAATTTTTTTCGAAATAAAAAGTATTGAATTTTAAAATTGATCAATGTCACCCCATTCCACCAGTAGCCTATGTTTTAATTCAAGGCCTATGTTCAAATTTCAGCCAAATCGGTCCAGTACTTTTTGAGCCAATTCGTTACAAACATGCTTAGATACAAATCTTTCCTCTTTATAATATTAGTATAGAAGTATATATATATAACAACCATTACAAATCAAAGATAATAGATGAAACTTTTGCAGATTTGCTTATTTATAAGGATTTTTTTTGATTTGCTGGTATTTTGAATAAGTTTTATGCAGACTTATTATGCGATAGAGATTGGTCTAGAGCTAAATTTTTCTGAGCTTGAAAAAGACTTTTTTCAAGCTCAGAAAGTCATGATGAAAGCTACTGTCAATAGGTTCACAATAAAAGTTTTCACACATAAAAAAAAGTAATATTTTCCTTTCAGACCAGTGAAATAATAACGGTTGAGGTGCATCGCTGATGAAGATCATTCTAATTGTCGAGTTAGAACAATTAAATAACATCTAGTTTTAATTAATTGAGTTTACCAGTCTACCTTATAAAGAGAGACGGTTGAACTTTCAAATTAGAATAAAAAAAAATTGCGAACATTTATTTTTATAAACTAAAATCTTCCATTGTCATGTCGATCAGACTTCATATTGCATTTCTTTTTTTTTTAATACACCGTCCAATGTAAGCAGTACTTATGCTGAGATCTATAGAGCGTGCTCTAACTCACCTCAGACTTAAGACAGAGGTTAAAACGTGACATAAATATGCTCTTACATAAATCTGTCTCGTTTTAACTCTGTCTTAACGATACACATGCGTTAACTTGCGAAGCGATTTCCATTGCTTGTTCTTCAGCCAAGGTAGCAAAGTTCATTTTTGTTGCGAGTGCCTAGTTTGAACCCTGAAAGGATTCTAAGTTAGAATCCTGAGTGTAGTGAGGGATTCAAAGGCACAAGAAACAAAAACTTTGCTATCGTGTCATACATACAACTTTTCAGTGAGCAAAAGTCGTTTTGCTCACTGGTTTTAGACAGCAAAGGTGCCCTTTTTGAGCTAGTGAGGTGAAAATATATATTTGGTTATATATAGTCTGAAACGACATTGTTACATTGTTTACATACCAAAATTCAAATTAAAAGCATAATTTTTCAATTCGATCGCAAACTGCAAATCGCTTACAATGGACGTTTTATTAAAATTTGGTAAGCGTCAAGATGACTGACCAAAGTGACCGATCAACGTCAAATTTTTCCAGCATTTAGTACCTATTTAGTACTATTTAATACCTTTGTTTAAATATTTAGTACCTCAATAGTAACAGAGAAATTTAATTTACTAAGTGGTCAGCCATCTTGACGTCAAGATGACTGACCACTTTTGAGTTTTCCCATAAGGGCTTAGTATTGAGCATATGTTTCTGCACTATAATTTAGTACCTATTTGGTACCTACACATATATTTTTTCCAGAATTTTTTGACAAAAAATAAAGATTTTATGAATAGATCAAGTTTTTCTATACAAATAACACTATGAAGTATGCAATGAGAACAAAGGAAAAACTACCAAATTTTCACTACAGATGTCGCTCGTAATGCTCAGCCATGAATAAACGTACATAATTATAAGAAACTAGTTGATGCCCGCGACTTCGCTCGCGTGGATTTAGTTTTTAAAATCCCGCGGCAACTCTTTAATTTGCCAGTACAAAAAGTAGCCTATGTCACTATTCCGGTCCTCAACAGCTATATCCATGCAAAAATTATCACGTCGATCCGTTGCTTTGTTGCGGCGTGATTAAAGGACAAACCAACACACAGCAGATTGGCAGACTTCACACACTTTTGAGAACATTATGAGGAACGCTCAGGCAGGCAGGTTGCCTTATATGTTTTTCTTCACCGCTGAAGCAAAACGCATATAACTCCGAGAAGTTATAAATGGCGATTGGGATTGGAACCTCGAACCTCCGAAAAGGAAGCCGAAGTCTTAACCACTAGGCTATCATTGCTTTTCATCTACTTAATTCAGTTCAAAGCTGTATAACTTAATCTGTTGCGTACATTGTACGACGTACGTATGCACACAATAAAATACCTACCTATGTAATATTATTTGTCGGCCAAATAGAAAGAAGCGCCACTCGTAGGCCGGGGTTGGTCAACTAGTTTCTTATAATTGTGTACGTTTATTCATGGCTGAGCATTACGAGCGACATCTGTAGTGAAAATTTGGCAGTTTTTCCTTTTGTTCTCATTGCATACTTCATAGTGTTATTTGTATAGAAAAACTTGATCTATTCATAAAATCTTTATTTTTTGTCAAAAAATTCTGGAAAAAATATATGTTTAGGTACCAAATAGGTACTAAATTATAGTGCAGAAACATATGCTCAATACTAAGCCCTTATGGGAAAACTCAAAAGTGGTCAGTCATCTTGACGTCAAGATGGCTGACCACTTAGTAAATTAAATTTCTCTGTTACTATTGAGGTACTAAATATTTAAACAAAGGTATTAAATAGTACTAAATAGGTACTAAATGCTGGAAAAATTTGACGCTGATCGGTCACTTTGGTCAGTCATCTTGACGCTTACTAAAATTGTAAGCGTCAAGATGACTGACCAAAGTGACCGATCAACGTCAAATTTTTCCAGCATTTAGTACCTATTTAGTACTATTTAATACCTTTGTTTAAATATTTAGTACCTCAATAGTAACAGAGAAATTTAATTTACTAAGTGGTCAGCCATCTTGACGTCAAGATGACTGACCACTTTTGAGTTTTCCCATAAGGGCTTAGTATTGAGCATATGTTTCTGCACTATAATTTAGTACCTATTTGGTACCTACACATATATTTTTTCCAGAATTTTTTGACAAAAAATAAAGATTTTATGAATAGATCAAGTTTTTCTATACAAATAACACTATGAAGTATGCAATGAGAACAAAGGAAAAACTACCAAATTTTCACTACAGATGTCGCTCGTAATGCTCAGCCATGAATAAACGTACATAATTATAAGAAACTAGTTGATGCCCGCGACTTCGCTCGCGTGGATTTAGTTTTTAAAATCCCGCGGCAACTCTTTAATTTGCCAGTACAAAAAGTAGCCTATGTCACTATTCCGGTCCTCAACAGCTATATCCATGCAAAAATTATCACGTCGATCCGTTGCTTTGTTGCGGCGTGATTAAAGGACAAACCAACACACAGCAGATTGGCAGACTTCACACACTTTTGAGAACATTATGAGGAACGCTCAGGCAGGCAGGTTGCCTTATATGTTTTTCTTCACCGCTGAAGCAAAACGCATATAACTCCGAGAAGTTATAAATGGCGATTGGGATTGGAACCTCGAACCTCCGAAAAGGAAGCCGAAGTCTTAACCACTAGGCTATCATTGCTTTTCATCTACTTAATTCAGTTCAAAGCTGTATAACTTAATCTGTTGCGTACATTGTACGACGTACGTATGCACACAATAAAATACCTACCTATGTAATATTATTTGTCGGCCAAATAGAAAGAAGCGCCACTCGTAGGCCGGGGTTGGTCAACTAGTTTCTTATAATTGTGTACGTTTATTCATGGCTGAGCATTACGAGCGACATCTGTAGTGAAAATTTGGCAGTTTTTCCTTTTGTTCTCATTGCATACTTCATAGTGTTATTTGTATAGAAAAACTTGATCTATTCATAAAATCTTTATTTTTTGTCAAAAAATTCTGGAAAAAATATATGTTTAGGTACCAAATAGGTACTAAATTATAGTGCAGAAACATATGCTCAATACTAAGCCCTTATGGGAAAACTCAAAAGTGGTCAGTCATCTTGACGTCAAGATGGCTGACCACTTAGTAAATTAAATTTCTCTGTTACTATTGAGGTACTAAATATTTAAACAAAGGTATTAAATAGTACTAAATAGGTACTAAATGCTGGAAAAATTTGACGCTGATCGGTCACTTTGGTCAGTCATCTTGACGCTTACTAAAATTTTATAACTATGAAAATCGTACCGTATATACGTATCGTATTTATTTTTATATAAATCCTGATACACTTACGTGAGTAGCTGATATTGGTATGTATTTTTTTATTGTATAAAGGGGTTGTAGGTTAGGTTAATAGAAACAAAAGGTAGATACCATTGTATTTGAAAAATACTGAATGGTTTGGAGTTTTTATTGTTTAACTATATTATGTATATTTATTGAGTCTTACCAGAAAAAAATTAAACAAGCGTTAAACGCGCATACATTTTAAACCGTACTACATTTTGAAAAAGTTCCAATAAGTGAGCTCTATAATCTATGATTAAGACTGGAGAGGTTGCCATCATATTTTTTGGGCCTACATGATTGACGCCATTTTGGATTTGATTGACGCCATCTTGGCGCTGTTAGCATAGGTATAAGTTTATAATTAATCTATGATTTCATATCAAATCATAGATTAATTAAAAAAGGTCGGTGCGCCATTTGCAATAGTTCCAGAGACACTCGTATGTTCAATGTGGCGCTTCAAATTGATCCATAATTTATACTGTAATTTGTCTGAGGACAGCAAATCCAGTGTTAATCATAGATTAATTATAGAGATCAGTGGTTCCAATGCAAAAACTGTCAAACGTCAAATGTCGCCATCAATTAGGCTGTGTTCACACCAAACGTATTGTCAGCGGCGACTGTGAGCGCACATTACGCAGTTTACTGCTTTTTCATACATATTCAACTTTTCGTTCACACCGAACCGACGATACGCTTTAACTGGCTATGTATTACGCTATGCTTAGTTGCCAACTCAGCGGCCGATTTTATTTATCCTACTACGCCACTAGCTGAACGTATGTACACAAGTAGACTTTTATTTACCCCATATGTGCATTGTACGCTATAGCGTATTGTCAGGATAGTGTGAACGTAAAATGCAGTTTCACTTCACGTTCACACTGAAGCTGAAATCTAGACCGCAATCTCACTCCGCTCAGACTCATGACAGCGAATAAAACGAGACACAAATATACTTTGACATAAATCTATCTCGTTTTAACAGTCTTGAGTTTGAGCGGAGTAACTGGTCTATAGATTTCAGCCTTAGGCTCACAGTAAGTCTGCTCACAATCGGCTGCTTACTATCCGTTTGGTGTGAACAAAGCCCTAAACTTATCTAATTTTTTTATGTAGGCACTCGTAATTTAATAATGCCGGTCGCTGTATTTATTTTTTTATTAAATTTTATGTATGATAAATAAAATTAACTTTAATTTAAAGCCTCAATATATCAGCGGTTAAAGGTGTGAACTGAAAACCGGAAGGTCGACGGTTCAATCCCAACCCATTTGCACTATAATTGTCGTACCCACTCCTAACACAGGCTTTACGCTTATTGGAGGGGAGAGGGGAATATCAGTCAAGTTCTTCATTCTTTAAAAAAATACGAAATATGAAAACAGCTGACTCGCATTATTTAATTTTTTGTCCCTACTTCTGTGTATTATAAGTTATTTTAAGTATAAGGCATCTGAAACGTTGGACGATTGTTAGTACTGAAAAAATATTTACATTAATGCCGAAACAACGGGAAAGAATATTTTTTGAATTTTTATAAGCCTAAGAAAAACAACTAGGTAATGGCCGAAGTACACAACACGTATTGCATCGGCGATTAGCGATTTTCAGTCTTTGTAAATCCTTGTTTTAGCGACTATATCGATTTCGGAAGTACGTTTAAGGGATTATGCTTTTGAGCTTGGTATGTAATGACAGTTTCCGTATGGCTCAATTACACAAGAATTTCTCAAATGTAAGCGAAATTTTCGGCACTCATTGCTTAACTAATACGAGTTTTTGTCATTATGTGTGATAACGTAATGTAATGTATAATCGCGGGCGAAAATTGTATGGAAAGTTTCCGCATAGGATAATAATAAACTAATTTCTTGCTTTCTTATTGGGGGTGCGAGTTTCAAAGCGATCAAATCGCCAGTTGCCGATGCTAAAAGTATTGTGTGTGCTTAGGCCCTAAGAATTGCATTCCAAATCTGTGTACTTTTGATAGACACAAATGTTCTTTATCAAAGAACAATTATTATAATATAATAGTTTGTGTTACATTCGGCCTAAAGGTATCCACCCATTACACAGTATATTGTACAATCTTTTCACAACTTTTTACCATCTTTTATTTTGATAAAAATCGAATATTCCATTTTCCTCTAAGATCAGCCCTTATCTGTCTAATGGGTAGGAGACCTTTAGCACGTTTTGAAACCTTTATTTCTGTGTGTAAAAAATCAAAGTATTTGGAGGTACTTACGCATTTTTCATTTGTTATTTTTTTCTTGTTCGTTTTATTCAATTAGAAGTTAAATAGAGTGTACTGTATTTTGATGAAGAAATAGTACCTATGTTGTAAAATATCAAGAAAATATGTATATATTATATTTAAAAATTAATATACTTAAATCTTGTACGTTACGTCATAATATGTTTATATTATCGGTTTGGTAGGTCCAAGGTCCATTATATAACGAAATAAATATGTTTAAAATGAATTGCTTATTTTATTCCCATGCTCCTTTCTAATATATAAAAACAAAAGTATAGTCCAACATAAAGATAAAAAAAAGAATATACAATACTTTTGTGATAATAATAATTTAATTATTATTACATATCAAGCAACACGATCTCTGTGCAGTAAGTTTTGGCCTAACATTCATTAGATAATATAGTTATTTCTGATATCAAAATATAAATTATATACTTAGATAGTAATTTATGGCCACGTTTATAGGAATTGAACGTCGTAGTAGTCTATGTTTTTGTCTTCAGTTAGAAATAAAAAACATACCTGGAATGGCATTTTCATTTAATTATTTAATTAAAAATTAAATTAATATTAGGTAGGTACAAAAGCGCATTCTTAACAGAATCATTAAATACATTCAACTAAAATTATATTGTATAATAACACAACTTGTCATTTATAGATAAATATGTACTTAAGTGCATATTGTTCGAAAAAATTGTTACGCTGAAGTACTTAATATTTATATCAACACTAGCTGATACCCGCGACTTCGTATGCGTGGATTGAGGTTATTTTGGAGTCCCGCGGGAATTCTTATTTTCCGGGCTAAAAAAGTAGCCTATGTGCTATTCCAGTCTATAATCTTACTTTGTACCAGCCATATCGGTTCAGTCGTTGCAGCGTGATTGAGTAACAAACATCCATACATCCATCCAAACTCGCATTTATAATATTAAATAGGAAAATAGGATAACACTCTTTCAAGGCCCGTGTAAACCCAGTGAATTTGGTTATACTTATAAGGGTCCAAGAGAATGTAATCACTCCGTTTTAAGAGGCGGAACTTCAAACAAAAATTTTTCGAGCTTTGTCTGTGGCTTGATCCCTTATTTTAGCCAACTTCCTAAAAGAAAAACAATACTACCAACCAATGTAAAGAAGAAGGAATTGTCAAAGCTAAGGATGATTTATCGATAGATACGTCTTATCGATATTTAGGTTTTATCGATATCGATAAAAAACAGGGATGCGCCACCAAATCCAATGATGTGAATGTTCATGTAAGAAAGTTTCTAGAGGCTGATAAGAGTTTTCAAGTTATGTAACTAACGGTTTGGCGTACGGTGTCAAACGTATGAAATACGTCAAGTACAAAACGCATTGATTAGTCTTATTTAAAGAGTACGATAGGTCTCCGCTCCTGTCGGATTTCCGCCCCATCGGACTATGAGAGTGAGGGAATAGAGAGTGCACCTTTGTTTGCGCACACACTTGTGGACTAATATCACGCAGACATAGGTAGTTTCTTCACATGAAATACTATTACATACTATAATACTATCTCGGTTATTATTTTATATATCACAGCGTCGACTTATAAGTAAATAACCTAGCGACCCAACTAGTTATGTGAGTTAACAATACAATATTACCAATGGTCGATAACGATTGTATTGAGAACACGGTCGCAACGAAGTCGTATAACAATTTGGGTGAAAACACTGTCCATACAAACAAATGGTGTCTGAATATTGTCGCTATCACACTGTATATCACGAGTTGGTACACCCTTTGCAGTGCGAAGACGTTTATAACTCGCCACACTGATTGCAAGTACCTGAAAAGAGAAATGGGATTTGATGATGATATATTTTCTAACACTGAACGATCTTTGACATGAAAGCACTGTCAAAACTCTTAGGGCCGATCTACACTGGAATGGCAGCGGCGCGGCGAGCGCTTTCAGTGTGAAATAATTTTAAACTTTATCTACATGATCGCTAAGACCAGTATCGCTTGACGCATGTGGCCGCGTGACCTATTTGAGCTTTTCAAGCTTTTTTATTATTTATTACTAGATGATGCCCGCGACTTCGTCCGCGTGACTTAGGTTACCTACTGTTTTTACGGGGCAAAAAGTCACTTTCCTTGCCATCAAAAAATCCGTTCAACACAAAATGTATGAGAAAATGAAATTTTTTCATAATTTTCTTTTTTTGTGAATTTTTCCGATATTTAAAGTTATTCTGCTATTTGGGACGGAGACAAATACAACAAACCAAACACCACAAAAATCGGTCTATACTCGGACTTATAATTCGATTCCACATTTGACATTAGCTACGGTCATTTTGTAAAATAATGATACCACATATAATACACACATAATATAAGTGTAGTGATGAACACAAAAATCGATAAACAATCGCGATTTATGTTTATGTAATCATAATATTGGTGTGCCAATTAAAGACTAAATTATTGATTTTTATTTAAATAAATACATAATTATTCATAATAATTATTTATTAATTAGTAACCGCTGCTTTATTTTATAAAAAGTTAATATTTTTGTTTTTTATATTAAAAACAAAACTTATAATAAAAGAGCCTATATATCCCATGTTGTCAAAGAAGAGGAAAAAATGAGTAGGCTAGATATGTTAATTATTGACAATATCACAGACACATTTATAATAAATGTTACAGAAAGTGACAGCGATAGCGATGACGGCGACGATTTATAAAATAAAATATTACCATAATACATCTATTTGTTTTATTTCTCATGTTCCTTCATTTTCACATTTATTTATTTATTTCACACACAATTATTAAAGAAAACTCTCATATCCTTAATAAAATTAATCGTCATAACTAAATTATCCGATCAGAAATATTTAATTTCCTGATATAGTACTTAGTTTCTATTAAAGTAGTAGTTGTTTAGATATACTACTATAAACGAGAGAAATCGATCCGGAAATATTCCATTTCCGTATCGAATAATTTCGCAACGTCACTATTTAGTACTTGTCATTACGTTGCAACACTGAAATTGTCAAATCTGGAATCGAATTAAAAGTCCGACTATAGCCGTTCTAAACTTATAAGTGTTCGAATAAACCCGACTTTGTTTTATAGTATACGGATAAAAAGTATCCTATGCCCGTCTTCTGGTTCTAAGCTACCTTCCCACCAATTTTCAGCCAAATCGGTTCAGCCGTATAAATAGTGTAACTAACACAACTTCCCTTATATATATAGATTATTTAGGCAAGCAGCGCTGTGTCAACCTGAATTGCACTTTATTGTGTGGTAACAAGAGTCACTTTTTAAATCATTTTGCGGAGTGTATCTTCTGTACCCTTAGGTACTGTTAGGTATTCTGTGGTTACGAATGAATGAATGAATGAATGAATATACTTTTATTGTACACCACACATATTATAAGACAGACACAAAGAGCTTAATAAATAGCATACAATTTGGCGGTTATCACTCACTGTTGCCAAGTTTTGTTCGGGTCGGCGGCTAGAGCGCAGAAGAGGTGCGCGCCGGCCAGCGCGGGCCCGGCGTACGCGTGCAGGCCCATGCGCAGCGCCACGCGCACCGCGCTGTACTCGCGCAGACCCACGTACCCCGAGCCCAGGTCCACCGACGCCAAGCTGTTCGAGTTGCCCTACAACGATCAACATATTTAATCTCTGGTTGGTTGAAAAACAGCAGGAAAACTGATTTGATCATCATTTATATTTTATTTTATTAATTGAATTTATAGATAGATAGATAGATAGATAGATAGATAGATAGTTTATTCACCAAAATGCAGGTACAATATGATGTAATATGAGAAAACGAGCCTGTCTGTGATTTACTAAATATTGGTTGATTAATTAAAATGATTTGTTTAGACTGAACGATTTGAGGGTTGCAAATATACCTAATTATTGAATTGTTAATGCATGTTCTCATAATTATCATGACAGTTGAGATCGCAGTCAAGCGCTAGCAGATATTTAAGAAAAAAAAAAAATATAAGAACCGCATGTATTTAGCTTTTTTTTTTGTATACCTACCTACCACAATACTTATACGCCGCTACGGCTAATGTGTTGAACTTTTAATTGGAATTGTCATCTTTTGTTACACACACATTATGCAAATAAAGAATTCTATTCTATTCTAAAAAGAAAAAACATGAGTCATAAAGAAAATGGGTTTTTTGTCGGTTTGACCTTCAATCACGCAGCAACGGAGAAACTGATTGACGCGATTTTTAAGGGATATTTGAAAACCAGCAGTTCCCACTGCTAGTCTTCAAATATAATAAAAACGGAAAAGTATTTGCATAGCGCAAACTATTTATTACTTTAATTATTGACTTTCTTTGCAGCGGAGAAAAATAAGAAATTAAAAATCATTCGACATCCAAGGCGTCATTGCTATGAAAAGCATTGCCAGAGAAGAAACTTCCGTCACAGTCGTGGTTACATTAAAAAATATAATTATTTTCGTGTCAACGGATACGGTATGACGTCATTTTGTAACGGTCGACGACGGCCAACTTGAAGTGAACGGGTAGAACATATTTTTTAAACTCACCTGATAAAAATAAAACAGGAAACCGATCCACAAATGCACCAACGCTTGACTCAGAACATCGGCGACCTCCGTGCGTCTACCCGCCCTCGCGTCCAACAGGTTATGGGCCAAGCATTTACACGTCAGAACACACGTGAAGTATATACTCGGGACCATTATCACGTTGTGAGGCCTCATCAGCAGAATTATTATCAACATCATGTCATTATACATTATATGGGATAGCGAACGCGCCAAATTCAGTTTCACTTCCTCGATATTCCACGGTTCTTCCATTTGGTCGTAGAAGTAATCCTCGGTCTTCGCTTTCGGTTTCGTATAACCGAATCTGCTGTTGCCGTTCGGTTTGAAGCCACATTTTGTGAACATCCCAATGTATGTGGCCAACTCGAAAATGAATTGGAATATTAGTAAGCCCCAGAAAACGTTGACTATGATAACCGGGTCCCAGGTTTTTAGGAATGTGTATCGAGTTTGTAAAGCGTCGGTCGCTATTCGGTAGAGAAATATGCAAGCAGCCGCCGATACTGTTAGGGCGGAGTGCATTTGCATGAAATTGTTCATGTGTCGAACGTTCCACAGGCATACGCCTAAGGTTAGGACCGTGCCTGAAATGAAATTCGTATGAGGAATTTAAACTTGTCTATGTATATGTTGTCTATGTCTTGTAAAGACAAGTTTAATTTTCCTTTTAATTTATATTGGATAGTAGTGATATACAGTCATCCGAAACCTTTGGATCCACGGAAGACCAGCACTATGACTGTGCTTTTCCCGCAGGGATAGCATATGCTGAGTGGAGTCCATTTTGGGACCACACATATTTATTTTTTGTTTTGTATCTCTTTCTGTTATTAACTGTGCTGTGTGTCTCAAATAAATGCTTTTCTTTCATTCTTTCTATTATCCTTATTATAAATGCGAAAGTGTGTTTTGTTGGTTTGTCCTTTAATCACGCTGCAACAGAGCTACGGATCGACGTGATTTTTTGCATGGGTACAATTGGGGACCTGGAGAGTGACATTTTGAGAGTTTTTATGACAAGGACTTCATTCCATACCTATAACGAGGTGTGCTTCTAAATAGAAAGAGTTTTCGGGCGCATTCAACCAGTCCGCGGTGTCCGGTAGAAACAGCCAACGGTCGCCGGTTTGATTCATAGTTCTTAAGTATCTAAAAATTCAAAAAATTTAAAATTTATTTATTTCATGTAGGCTAACTTGTAGCTCTTATGACACGTCATAAATCTACCACCGGTTCGGAATGCAGATTCTGCTGAGAAGAGCCGACAAGAAACTCAGCAGTTGCTCTTTTCAAAAAAATTTTTTTTTTACAAAGCTATGCTATGTATACAGTGCTTCCACAATAAAGCTTCAAAAATGCAAAAATGCATACGTAGGTACACCAATGCAACGCATGTCAAGACGGGCAGTCAAAGCAGACCCATTCCCGTTGGTGGCACCCGTTCACGAGCATGACGCATGATCCAGCCATTGCTTCGCTCAACCATATTTGATATAATAAAGAGAAAAATGTAAAGTATCAGTTGTTTTAAATCCTAAAGATTTTAGACTTGATTCGTGGTACGGTGGGTATTTCACTTAATTTTTTTATAAGTATATTTAAAATAAAGTTTTTTAAAACACAATGTCATTTTTGATTTTTTAATATCTTAAGTAGTCTCGAAAATATAGAGCTTTAAAGTATCCTGTTAGACAGAGAGAGCTTTACTGACATGTGACGTCACAAATTCAGTAGCTCCATACACTGTCCGTACAAAATATCGTTTTAGAAAAAGACGGATACAGTCGCAGTAAAACAGCGTATAACTTATTTGGTTTTTCATTCAAGATGTCATTACCATGAAAAGCATTGCCAGATAAGAAAACTTTTGTCAAAGTCGTGGTTACAGTAAAAAAATATAGTTATTATTTTCTTGTCAACGGTACGGTTTGACGTCATTTGGTAACGCCCAAATAGCACACAAGCAATATAAGCAGCGAGTGATAATAGTTGTTTAAAGGAGTTAGTCCATACTAACTCCCTTAAACAGCTATTATACAGCAAGTAAGCGGTACAGTGGCTGCTTATATTGCTTGTTGCTAGTTGGGCGGTCGACGATAACTTGAAATGGACGGGTAATATACGAATTAATACAATAGTTGGACGCACACATCGCTCATTTGCGACAAGAGTGACATAATTCAAAATCGACGGTGAGAGAATTCTCTCGTTAGAGAGTAATGTTTTGTGGATGCTGCGGTCTCGAAATAAACCAGAGCGACAGAGCATTAAGTCACAATCTCTCTCGCTCTTATTTTTGTGTGCTTAGCGTAATGCTGTATTTATAGCAAAAAGTATAAATGTTCGACACTAAAATTGGTGAATTTAGAGTTATGTCACCCTTGTCGCAAATGAGCGATATGCAATAAAGAGTCAACCCACACAACTTATCAATTGAAAAGTTAACTTTATTTATTTTGACAAAGGCTTGTGGGTTGAAACGTTATTGCGTATGTGCTTCCAATTATTATTCCTATCCTTACCTGTGCAAAGCAATCAGCAATACCCATTGAGGCACGATACTGACACCGACTGAACTCATCTTATTCTCCAACTCCGGCTTCTCCTGAACCTCAGTAGCGCCGGACCATTTCTTTGTAAAGTACATCACAACCACCACAATAGTCCGCACCAGTATAAAGAACATTAGAGTATTCCAGAAGAAATACCACGTCATATGCTCCTCTTCTATGAAACTCGTGCCGAAAAACGACCACGCGTGGAATATTGTACCAAATATCAGCAAATAGTCAATCGCGTTCAATTCCCTAAAAGCGGATAAGTCTTTGGTCCGTTCTATAGCCGATTTTATCACAAAATACGCCCCCGTCAGGGCAAGAGAAGCTCCGATGAAACCGATCGACCAAATAGGGTTGAAGGAACAAAATCGGCTTTTAGTCTCAGATATGAAGCAGGATATGAGTAAAGTAATCGAGACTAGGGAGAAAATGATGGCAAAAGCTACGAAGGTGCTAGCTTTAGATCTCTGGTGACGTGTTACGCTAGTCTTTCTTTGTGGGTCTAGTTGGAATGAGAAGAGTGTGATGCACAGAAGTGCTCCAGTTAACTGAAAAGAAAAATTAACCATTTTCACTTCAACATTATTTCTCTTATAGGTACGCTACGGTAACTAAATTCGTTTCTCTAAACTAAAATTAATTATAGTTCTTGCAATTTACGAGGGTGCGTGGCTCATGGTAGTGTGTGTGTGTGTGTCGTATTTGTATGAGTGTGAGCGAGAACTTGTTATAGGGGGTTATAGTGGGTGCAAGCCCCACATAACCCCACCGTTTCCCCATACGGAGGGGTATGCGTTAGGCATTTCCTGTCTATAAAAAAAAATGGGGCTTTATGTCTGTCCTATCGGTACACACAAAATATTACAATTAACTATATACAAAATCAACTACCTATATAACTATGTATACCAATTTGAGTAAATGGAGGTTATTGTGTGTGTAATGATTGTAGTATACTTACAATATATAGCATAGCAATAGCGATTCCAATAGCAAACATATCGAAGTCTGTAGTGGTCTCAGTGAGGTATTTGGCCATATCTCCCAGAGACTCCTCGTAGAAATCTTTGGCTATTTTAGCCGCACTTTGCTGTCCAGTCGATAAGAAGTGGGCAAATTGGGACTCGGCTCGTTTGAACTGTTTGTAGAATTCTGCAAGACAATAAAATTCTTTTGATCGAACTCTTCTTCCAAATGGTTGGGAATTCAACTGTCAACCTGATCCTGTCCTGTCCAAACCTTGTTTTTTTTTTTTCGATGACAAGATAACCCTTTACTGCGATCTCACCTGATGGTAAGTGACGATGCAGTCTAAGATGGTAGCGGGTTAACTTGGAAGGGGTATAGCAGTGTAAATTCAACCCATACCCCTAATCGGTTTCTACACGCCATCGTGACGGAACGTTAAATCGCTTGGCGGCACGTCTTTGACGGTAGGGTGGTAACTAGTCACGGCCACAGCCTCCCACCAGACCAGACCAGAGACAATTTAGAAATTATAAATTTCTTAATTGCCCCCGCCGGGAATCGAACCCGAGACCTCCCAGTTATAAGATCACAGCGCTCACCACTGCGCCAGGGAGGTCGTCAAAAAAACCCGTTGCACTATTAAAGCTATAATGTAAGTTTAGGGGCGCGTTCAGTACCCACGCTAATGCATCTGCTATAGTTCTTTCAATAGGGTATTTTAGTCCTACTAAGAAATAATCTAAAAATTTAATATATAAATTAGATAGTTTAGGTAATTACAAATCAGGAAGTGTTAGTTTCAGTACACAAAATTCTAAAATAAATTTTATATTTTATTTCAAAGTTTTCACTTTTTTTTATCTGTGCTACAAATATGCGAAACGGCACCCGCTATAACACTACGCCATAATGTCTGTTCCTCGTCAGTTAATGTTATTAGCTACTGTCATCTGTCACTGTGACAGGTACTTAAACTACCCGCTCAGTATGTTTACTGTCGAGATGACGTCATCTAGCGTTTTCGTCAATTTACGCGCGAAAATTGAAGATGGAAAATATAAATGCATCGTTTTGGTACTTATCGATTGAATAAAATTTTAATAAGTTTTCCAGTAGTAAATTATCATCTTAGGATTAAATTGAGACACTTCAAAAAAGAGTAAAATACCCCATTTCAAGAACCTTACTACCTGTGTCCGCGGGCAGCGCCTGCCTGGCGTTGTGCGTCGCCAGCACGTGCAGCAGGTACAGGTGCTGCCTCACGTCCGCCGGCAGCAGCGAGGGCAGGATCCTGCCGGTGCTGTCCCCCGGGATGGGCGCGTTCAGCAGCCACGCTACTGTGGGAGCCACGTCTACTTGAGCGACTGTTGGGCCTGGACCTAACCTAACATTAACACAGAAACAGAAACATGCTAAATTATAGATCACACTAATATTATAAAGGCCAAAGTTTGTATGTGTGTTTGTTACTACAATAATTGAATTGGAATAGAAAAAAAAGTTGGAACTTACGGATGCGGGCACTGAAAGTCGTCACTTTTGATCATGACTAGGGGCACCAGGACCTCCGCGGCGCTGGCCCCGCCGTGCCCGCCCGCGTCCCTCATCCCGTGATCGCCACAGATTAACAGTATCCCTGTGCGATCCTAAAAACATGAATATTTTTATAAACAATACTTGTTTAATATTATTAATTCCCGCGGGAGCTCTCTCATTTTCCGAAATAAAAAGTAGCAGTAATGTGTTATTCCAGACAAGAAGAACAAAAAGAAGAAGAATTAGAAGAACAAGGAGGACGAGGAGGAGGAGGACGAGGAGGAGGAGGAGGAGAAGGAAGAAGATGAAGAAGATCATCACACTTTTTTTAATTAAAAAAGAATATTAGCCAAGCTGAACTTGACTTTGGGTACGACAATAGTGCAATGGGTGGGGGCTCGAACCTGCGATCTTTCAGTTTTCTGTCCGCACCTTTAACCGTTTGGCTATTGAGGTTTCGAAACACTGTAGCAATAATTTTGAAACAATCCCACAACAGAGGTTTCAGACCGAGCAGTTCGCAGCTGTTGCAAAAATGACCAGCAGCGCTATTCAGTAAAATACAAACTCACTTCGAAAGCAAACTCACTTCGTCAATCACGGAATAGTATATAAAGACTAGAACGGTTATGACACTTGTGCTAATACAAAATAAGAGCGAATGCCTATTCATTCTCAGTCATCTTGTTCTGTGTTATCAATTTGACATAATTGACGAGTGAATTCGCTTTCGAAGTGAGTTTTATTTTAGTGAATAGCCCTACTGAATAAAGAAGTTTATTTATTTACCCATGTCTTCATAGCGGTATATATTTTTTTGACTACGTCATCCATTTCCAATAGCTTGGGCTTAATTTTCGAACTTCTGGCACCTTCTAAATGTCCAATATGGTCCAAACCTAAGTAATGGAGTACTAAGAAATCGAATGTCGGCTTTTTGTTTTCATCAGGCATGAGTACTTTGTCAAGGTGCCTTGTTACATTGTTATCTACCTGGAACAAGAAAAAAGTTTATAAATTGTAACCCGATTATAGAAATTGGACCTGGTAGGGTGTTCATTAATATAACTTTCTTCGAAAGTGACATCACTTGTCAAGTATGTCAAATCACGTCACTACTTTATATCACTAATTTCGTGGCTGCCGTGTGGTTCGGCCGTGGTGTAACGGTTCACACACTCAGGGCGCGATTCCCAGTGAGATGTGGTGTCGAATCCCGCCGGCCTCGAAATTTTTGATATGTATTTATAAATCTACTAGCTGATGCCCGCGACTTTTTTCGCGTGGATTTAGGGTTTTTATTCCCGTGGGAACTCTTTGATTTTTCGGGATAAAAAGTAGCCTATGTTCTATTCCAGACTATATCTCTGTGCCAAATTTCAGCCAAATCGTTCAGTCGTTGCGACGTGATTGAGTAACAAACATCCACACTTTTACATTTATAATATTATAATACTAAATACTAGATGATGCCCGCGATTTCGTCCGCATGGATTAAGGTTTTTCGATTCCCGCGGGAACTCCTTAATTTTCCGGGATAAAATCTAGCCTATGTTTTAATCCTGGGTGTGAGTTAACTTCATTCCAAATTTCAGCCAAATTGGTTCATTCGTTGTGGCGTGAAGGAGAAACAAACATACACACACACACACATACACACACATACAAACTTTCGCCTTTATAATATTATAGTGTGAATAGTGTGATGATATTAGTGTGATGTGATTAGGATATTAGGAATTAGGAATAGGACAAGAAAACTGTTCCTACCTCAGTATAATCCGTCACATAGAAGGACGTGGTGCCGTCCGCTTCTGCCCACAGGCCAGGGAACAGCCTGAGCCAGGTGTCGTCGCCGTACATGACGGAGCGGCGCCCTCTGGAGGCAGCCACTCGCAGCACGCTGTCGCCGCGGACGGCGGGCGCGCCGAAGTTCAACGCTACGTCTGCGAACGTTGACACGCTGCCTGTCATCATGGCCTGTAAATTAATACTATACTTTATTCAAAGGCTCAGTTATACTAGTTAGTAGCAGTTTTAAACAAATACCAAGTTGAAATATGAAATGAAATGAAATGTCTTTATTTGCCAATTTGAGTTCAGTGCACAGGTGGTATGGTCCATAGTTAAAGTTTCTCACATTTTACCATTTACATGGTGTGCAAAATTTCGTTAAAAAAGTCAGCAGCTTTCTATTAATTATTATTTACTTATTATGTGAGAATTATAATGGCAATGGTAAAATGTCATGATTAATAATATAATTACAATAAGAAACAAAGATATGCATAAATAAAAAATGTCACAGATCAATAATAAATTAGTCAGTGCAAGTATAACAGCTATGTCAAATCTTACAACTAATATTTATAAAGTCATTAACACTATAAAAACATTGATTAATTAAGAAGTCAAACAATTTTTTTTAAAATTTAGATAGTGGTAGACTTTTCGTGTTATCGGATAGTTTGTAGAATCAAAAGGGTATGTGCACACTGTAGAAAAGTATATCTTCCCTTATATCATAATGAAAGTGTGTTTGTTTATTGGTGGTTAGTTGGATGCAATCATTTTTAGACAATCCCTCAACTGTTGCACTAAAAAATATATACACTATACATATCGCTCATTTGCGACAAGGGTGACATAACTCGAAATTCACCAATTTTGGTGTCGAACATTTATACTTTTTGCTATAAAAACAACATTACGCTAAGCACAAAAAAATAAGAGCGAGAGATATTGTGACTTAATGCTCTGTCGCTTTGTTGGCCGCTGTGTTGTTTCGAGATCGCAGCATCCACAAAACATTACTCTCTAACGAGAGAATTCTCTCATCGTCGATTTTGAATTATGTCACTCTTGTCGCAAATGAGCGATATATTAATTTTATATTTATACTAATTCATATTAATACTTTGGAAATAATATGCGGACTGTTGAAGCAAAATTATTAACATCTACTGTATATAGCGTGGTATTATGCTAACTGCAAATTATGCAATAACTTATCGTGTTGCAATCGAATCAATAGACAGAATCAGACAGGAACTATTGCAATGTGGGATGTGAAACAATCATATACTATAATTTATGTATTGGAATTTGGAATGGTTCAGCCAAACCATATTGGAAATCTGTTCAGTTAATGAAACTGTTTATACAGTGGCATGGTACAGCATACCAAAAGATATAACCCTCTTCAAATGCTAACAGGCGAATTAGCACCTCACTCAGAACAGACAGTGTTAGCAAAATTATAACATACTAGCTGATGCCCGCGACCTCGTACGCGAGGATTGAGGTTTTTAATTCTTTTTTTAAACTCTTGTTTTCCGCGATAAAAAGGAGCCTATGTATTAATCCAGACGATAATCTATTTCGCTTGCCCACTATTCATATAAAAAAAAATGTTGTGGGCCTGTTAGCATTTGATGAGTAATGTAAGCAAATGATTAATGAAATAAATCACAACACCAAAGAAAAAACTTAGCTCTCGATTGCGATTTAACCTGATGGTAAGTGACAATGCAAGAAATGAAGTTGAAGATGCTTGTGTGACTGTGGCATGGTAGGGGAGTGAATGGTAAGGTGGTAGCTTTATGTATAATTAAAATAGTATTATTATTTTATCCTAATAAAATATTGCTACAACTGAAATTCAAAAACTGAAACACCTTGTGCCAACACTCACAATATAATATATCTTTACTAGCTTTTCCAGAGGCTTCGCTCACGTTAAGTTCGATTTTTCCAACCCTTATTTTATCCCCTTAGGGTTTGAATTTTCAAAAATCTTTTCTTAGCGGATGCATACATCATAATAGCTATCTGTATGGCAAGTTTCAGCCCAATCCGTCCAGTGGTTTGGGCTGTGCATTGATAGATCAGTCAGTCAGTCACATTTGCCTTTTATTTATTTAGATTAGGAAGTGAAATGAGTGGAAATAAATCATTTAAAGGAGTAAAAATGGAGTTGTACTCATAAGCAAGGCTTATAGTTTTTTCTTTGGCTCCAACACCAAAGCAAGCAAAGCGGTGATGTAATTACAGAAAATGACACTTGCAAATATATCCCGCCAGAAGTTTATAGTGCGCCTCCACTGTGCTTTCTCCTTTTTCCTTTCTGGTGACTGTGCAATAATAACAAAGTTGATCGTTTAGTTTCTTCGAAGAAATACTTATGTTGCATGATAATGTCCCTGGGCTAATGGTGAATGCTGTGGTCTTAAAGAAGGTCTCAGGTTCGAATCCTGGTAGAGACCAATTTTGAGATTTTGAGAATGTCTTTGGTCTAGTCTGGAAGGGTAGTGTTGGCAGACTCCCACTAGGTGAATCAACAATTTCAGAAGAGTTGGAAGGAGCCACTGCAGACATGCAGTATAAGACCACGGCCTGTGGAAATCTATTCATTATATTTTTGTCAATGGACATCTATCATTTGATATGAGTGATGAGAAGTTTTCTTTGGCATTGTGATTATTAAATTACACAATATTATTTTACAGTTTTAGTTTACAGGCAATGTTTCAATTATTATTGAATATCATTAAATAAATATTCAAGACTTATATACTTGTAAATGAAATCAAATAAACCATAGATCATAGGTAATGACCACTCAATACTTTTCTCTCTGTTTTTTTCAGAGCATGTTTAACTTCTAGACAGATTGATATTCCACAACCCATTGCTACCACAAGCTTTTTGCTTATTTTTGAGGGGAGAGAGGAGTTCGCCATGGCTAAAGATGAAGGTTTTTTTGTTGTTCTGTTAAAGATTTGGAATAAAACAAATTACTGGCCATATTTACCTTTATCCTAGGCATGGTAACTGTAGGTGGCTCTGCAACAGACACATAAATGCATCCAGACTTATTCTTCAACAGTTCTCCCATGAAAGGCATGTACTCTTCCGTGGCAAAGTCATATCTCAAGCCATCTATAACCATCAGAATTACACTATTTTCTCCAGAATTGTACACTTCATGACCATCAATACTGTAAATTGAATAATAAGAGTAATTTTAGGATTTCAATTTCATGATCTTAGCCTGTTTTAAGAGATCTAGAAATTAAAAAAAAAAACACATAACAAATGTGTCCTTAAAAATTTTTTCTTCCTTTTAATTATTGTATTATATTCAAATATATTTTAATTATTTATTAATAATTAAAGAGGATGGAAATTTTGTGTAAAAGCTACTACTTTTGTACTCGTGGGGGTGGAGTTAGGTTTTAAAACACCCAGAAACCGTTTGTTTCTCAGATTTTCCCATTTTCCTAATTAGAATGATATGATATGAATGTATTTTTATTTTTGTAAAATGGTTACAATTTTAAATGTGAACTTACCTGACACTATTAATAAAATTGGGAAGGTCGTCCATATGGGCGAGTTTTCCTGAATGGTACTTCAGGGGAAAAAATCCATACAAAAAAAGGCACAAGGCACCATGCGATGCTATCAAAAGCCATAAAGCTGTCCATCTATGTTGTATCCATGACAACATGGTGTACAGAACTGTAGACTTTTTACCACAGGCACGTCGATTTATTGAGGTTATTTCTTTAATACTTTTCTAATCAATACACAGAACCTACACAGAACCTTCTTCAGTTGACCGGATAGTTAAAACTGTTTGTTGAGGTAGTTAGACCTACTTCATTAGAGTTCCGATTGCGATTTGCGGCATAGTCATTTCCTACGCAACATTTCGTGTTGGCGGGTTAAGTAATACGTATTGAATTGCAGTTATTGGTAATATTATCGGGGTATCGCAGTTTAATAGTGATTGAGAGATAACAATTTAAACGCCGGTAGCTATCCTATTCAGTTAGTAAGATTACAATATCAATGCCATTTATTTGTTCTTTCTATTTCTGCGAAACAATTTTAATTCACAATTTGTACTTGAAATATCAACTTTTTAACTTTATAGATAAAAGTAAAAACATTTGTAGACACAATGTAGGCTGTGCAAAACACGAAAAACACATGAAAAATTCGTAATTCGTAGACAAAATTGACGCTGTCACTGTCATCATGACAGTTAATGTCACTACAGGCTGTACACACACCTACAGACTGTACAAAGAAAAGAAAGAAAGTCAGTTTTTTTAAATTAAATCTAGATTTAATTTAAAAAAAATAAAAGCTAATAAGAGCTCTTGCTTCTAAGTTTTTCCTCCTTTGTTGCTTTAACGGTTTTGAAGTTTTTCGACATAAATCCACTAAAATCTTATTTTTTGTGATCGAAGGGTAAAACATTTTCATTAATTCATACAAGTAATTGTAAACATGAATAGTATTCCTTACTACGGTAGTACCGAGGTAGTAAGGAATGCTATCCATCGTGGTCTATGATGTTATCTTTATGATACTAGCCGAGGTCAAAGCCTCCCATCAGACCAGACCAGAGGCATTTTTTTACAATTTATGAATTCCTAGATCAGCTAAGCACTGGTTCTCTTTCCTCGGTTCATCAATCTTGTGAAAATTGTTCCGAGGACAAACAGTTTTAAAAACGTTTGTTAACGTTAAAGAGGCAATTATTTCAAAAACACAGACAGACACTTTAATTTTAGTGTGTCTTATTTAAGTATATTTTTATTGAAAATATAAAAATGCTCGGCTTTATCCGTTGCCATTAAGAAACTTGTACGGTAAGGCGAGAGATTTTTGATCGATTCCAAAGTCCTAGAATTCCTTGGAGTACCTAGTTACCTACCTAGCTTTGGAAATGTTCCGCATTTAGGTACCTATTTGATTCATGGAGTTGAGTTGAGACAATGCTGAACGGTAACGCTGCTGAGGTGATTCCACAATTCATTGCCTTCAATAGGTAGGTTACCTATTGAATACTACCTGTAATAGTTAGGTACTGAACCTAACCTAAGCCAGATGTTCCGCCATTAAGAAACTATTGATCTATTTTTAAGCCATTGATTAATATACCACGGAGTTAATGAACTGTCATCGTCTACGTAACGTCGCGTAGGTATATTTGTAGGAATTTCGTTTGATATTCATATGGAACTAATATTAGACCCTCGTATCATTCCGCCCACCGCTCTGAAATAGCGTTTATTCTCGAAAGACACCTACTTTTTTCAATGCATATTTTTCGTCATTCTTATTGATTGTCATCATGGTGACCATACTTTTATTGCAAAATAGAAACAGCTGTTTTTATCAAATCTTTGAGCCGCAATGCAATAGCCCAACATAAGTTTCCTACTTAGGAGGTAATATACCTAATAACGAGCGGCCATATACGCGTATTTACCGTACCTACCTACATATTTTAAAGCTAGACGGGATTATTAGTCAAGTTCACCATAACTAATAATATTCCTAAAAAAACTATAAGTAAATATAAGTCTAAACTTTTTTTAATTTGTTCTCCATAATATTATGTTCTTAAAGTTGTGTGGAGTTTGGTTTCCACTTGGCTAGCGTGGTGGACTATAGCCTAAACATTTCTCATTTGAGAGGAGAATGCTCAGTAATAAGCCAGTAGTGGGTTGACAAAGGGTTGAGATGAATGAAGCAAACAGGTAGGTACATAGTTAGGTACCTAGGTACCTATTATCTAGATTATTTAAATAATTTTGAACTTTTGATATTAGTACTCGTACCTTTTGAAAAGGTACACAATATGTCTAAAGGACCTATCTAAGGGAGAAGGCAGACCTTCAATGGACAGACGGGCTTCTTTTTGCGGCTGCGATAGGCGTGTTCGCGTAATAAAAGGCGCCGAAACGCTGACCTTCGCGTCTTTTAGCTGCGTATTCGAAGGGTTTTGAGTCTTGAAAATGCAATTAAATTGAGTCGTGAAAATGGGCCTTAATAGCCGGTTAAAGGTGCGGACTGAAAACTGAAAGGTCGCACTCCTAGCACAAGCTCTCCGCTTATTTGGAGGCGATAATATAAGGATATTAGTCAACTTCAGCTTGGCTAATAGTCTTCAAAGAAAAAAATAAAAGAATGCAAACGCAAAAACGCCGATCGCTGCCGTTAAAAGATACCAGTTTTCCCCTCCCTAAATTGACTCTCTTCGAAGAGTTTCCGCCTGTTCCACTTGTCCATCCCTCTTGGTGGGTAACATTGAACGGGTTAATTTTTGTTGTACCAGCTGAAAAAGAAAACCGTGAAGATCGCATGGTGTTTCTATGATCGCCAAGTTCAAGGTGTTCCCTGAGTCAGCGTGTGGGCCGCGTGTGTTCGCTGAAAAGTTCTATTTAAATCCGTCCTGAAACAACGAGCGGCAGTCTCACGAGCCACGAGCAATTCGCAGCGCGCGCCTGCAACGAACTTATCACAACACTAAAGGTATTTTTATTATTTGTTTGTTTATTTTTTTTTTACAACCAACGAACTTTACTATTCTAGTAAGTACCTACGTAATTTTTATTATTAAATAAAAATTATATACCTACTTACGATACTTATTTACGGTTGATTACCTAAATTGAAAAAAAAAAAACTCAACTGGTTTTGGAACCTCAAATGGTTTCTAATAAGTAGGTATTCAAGGTGCAACAGCATGTCAACTCCGAAGTTTTTCAATTCTGGTTTTAAGCTTCACTCAAGAGTTATTAGAATTATTCAGTTTACTTTTTAAAGAACTTTAATTTAGTGCTAAAATACCTACTCTTTTATTCAAACTTTTTCCGTGGATACCTAAGTAGCACAGTCATTTATTTAATTAATTTATTAATATGATATCAAAATTAGTGCAATTTGTTTTTTTTTTGTCAACCTGTCTGTTCCTAAAAGCGCACTTACCTATTTTGACTAATGGTTTATTTTTAATCTACTCGCAGGAAAACAAAACCGACGGTTATTTTTTAAAAATTGTCATTAAGTGGTCACTATAAGAAGTAGAAAAATATTTATATGATGATCTTTATGATGATCTAGAGTGCATTATACCAATAAGCTGTTTTTGCCGCAAAGCTTTCATGAGAGAATTGTTCACAATGTGGTTGCATCATCATCTATAACTGTTTCTAATCTATGTGAATCATTATAGTGGAACCGTTCCAGATTTTGTAATATTGATAAAATTAAGTTTTAACGAAGGTTGCCCCAGATTTTCATTTATTTATTTCATGGAAAAGGTCACTTATTAAGGTACCTAAAACAGTTATTTTCTAAGTGGTTTTAACTAGTGATACCTACAATACTATTAACTATAACTGGGGGGTATCGTTTAACTTTAAAATGCCCACCGTACCATCATAGATAAATAAATAAATAAAAAAAAAATAGATACGGCCAAAGGTACGGCGGGTCTGAAGCTTATACAAATCATGCCGTATGGGAATGGTGCCAAGAATACTGGCTCCATTACCTTGCTCGACAGCCAGGCTGATCCTTCACGCAAGAAATGAGCTAACCCTACTGTAACTAGATGTGGTAATTTACTATGGTGAAATGTCTCGTAATTTTTTTATTTTATTTATTTGGAAATTTCCCTCAAGTGCAGATAAACACTTTAATAAAAAAATATATATAGAAAATAGGTTAAAACATGTTTTGGTGCATTGCAGTTTTGTTTCAATAATAGCACAGTTTTAGAACGCTAAGATGGGCGCAAGATCGTAATCGCCGAAAATAAGCTCTCGAAAACAACTGTGTTTATCTCGCGTTGAATTGTCGAGCTTTGATGATGATCTTACTTTTTGATGATGCAGTCGATGGTAGCGGATTTTTTTTTTTTTCAATGTAGAAGAGTAAATGACTAAGGCTTGTGAGGTATCGTTGAAAGAAAATTTTAAAACAGCATAAAACGATTTTATGTTTAGTTTTAATAAAAAAGTTTTAAAACACAGCATAAAACTATTTTATGTTTAGTTTCAAATATTAATTATTTGGGAGGTAGGTATTAAAATGGCTGTTTTTAGACCACTTTTATCTATGGGCATCCAGGGGGCAATCTCAAAACTGACTTTACATCAAAAGCTAGAATTTATGTATCTACCTATAACTTCAGTGGTATCCTGTAGTTAAAGAACAAATATCTATTGAAATCTGATTAATTCATTATGCATCAGGAATAAAGTTAAATATCTCTTGCATTCTACACATTCTTAACCGAAACTTTACGATTATGTCGTTAGATGGCACTAGCATCGAAAAATCATCGGACGTGACTTGACGTAAGGTTCATGGCAAACCAATAGAATGTTTTTACCTGGGACTTCTACGAATAAACGTAAAAATTCTTTTTATAAAACCGACTTCAAACGCCACAAAGTACCTATATCAATTGTGCCTATAGAAGAGTTCCCTCGATTTCTCTAGGATCCCATCATCAGATTCTGACCTGATCTGATGACAGTGGGACCACCTGGAAAGTAGGTATACCATTTCAAGAATTTTCCAAATCTGTCCAGGCGTCTTCGAGTAATCGGGGAACATACGTAAAAAATAAAAACAAAAACATTCCGACGAATTGAGAATCTCTTCCTGTTTTAGAAGTCGGTTAAAAATAATATTAGATAGCAAATATGAATTTGACAATATTTATGCGCCTCTCCACTTGCATAAGCAGAAAGCTTGTGTTTGGAGTTGGTGGTAGGTACGACAATAGGTAGTGCAAATAAAGATATTTCTAGTCTATTCTAAATGTGGGGTTCAAACCGACGATCCTTTAGTTTTCAGTCCACACCTTTAACAAATGCTGATGTGCTATTGAATAGTTCAGTACAATATTCTTGTTCTCATTCCAGATGTCGATAGTCCCATTGTTATTCCGCGACTGGTGGGACGACTGGGAGCGTCCCTCGAAGCTAATGGACCAGCACTTCGGAATGGGCCTCAAGAGGGACGAGCTCTTATCCTCCCTCTCCTCATTCCCCTCGAGCTCCCTCTTCAGGAACTCATACTTCAGGCCATGGAGGACCGGTCTCGCACGGCAAGAGTCCTCATCCACAATCAACCTTACTAAGGAGAAATTTGAGGTTAGTATTAAGCTCAGTACCTTCCCTCCTCGACTGCCTTTGCTCCCCTCATTCCCTTTGGTTCCTTTAGGAACTCTTCCTTCGATTCCTCGTCTAGTAAGTCAACTTTAGTGTGACGATCACAATCACCTCTGATTGGCCAATACCCACTCTCTAACTATTGGCTTTATACATTGTCGCAGCCATAGATAGCCAAAATGCCTTTAAATCAGCCAATAATCAGAATTGAGACTAGCAACGATTGATACAGTTTTTCCGCAATCGAACAGCTGATCATCTTAAGTAATTACCGTGATTCTTTTTGTTATCCCAAGAATATTATAATGCCAAACATGACTAATATTCCCCTTGCTCCTCCAACTAAGCTAGTAAATAAGCTAGTAGGTATCAAACTAAGCTAGTAACTAAGTAAATCTTGTGCTAGGTTTGGGTAAGACAACTTATACAACGAGTGGCGTTTGAATCAGCGACCTTAACGGTTTTCAGTCCACGCCTTGAACCGATATTACTGAGACCAGAGGCGGCTCTAGCCCGTGTAGCGCCCGTGTGCAATCAATATCTTGGCGCCCTCTAGTAGACGCGCGGCCAAAATGGAATACTTGCAATGCCAGAATACCGTTTGACTTAGTTATATTTTCACCAGTGAAAGGAAATTCAGGTGCAAAAAATGGTGCAATTTTAAATGATGTCGGGAAGCAAGCAAGCGCGGCTCGGCGCGGCGCCCCCTACAACCCTGCGCCCGTGTGCGTTGCACACCCTGCACCATAGGTAAAGCTGGCACTGATCGAGACAATGGCGTGCTAACAGAAACCCTCCTTAATTCCAGGTCATCCTAGATGTCCAACAATTCGCCCCCGAGGAAATCACGGTGAAAGCGAGCAACAACTCCATCCTGGTGGAAGGCAAGCACGAGGAGAAGCAAGACGAGCACGGCTTCATTTCCCGCCAGTTCACCCGCAGATACATCCTGCCCAGTGGCTATGAGCTAACCGACCTGATCAGCACATTATCCTCGGACGGCGTCCTCACAATCACCGCCCCTAAACGTCCACCCCCGAATTCCGGCGAAAGGATTGTCCCCATCATGAAAACTGGCCCAGTCAAGCAGCCCGAGACCACAAGCAACGAGCAGTCTCGCGAACAGAACGTCCCAATCGTAACTTCCCCTTAAATGCGACATCATTAATTAAATTAAAGCCTCTTTTACATGAAGACAGTTTTCAGTCTAAAAGAACAAAGCTGCCATCTTTTCTTCGGGAAGCAAATGGCATAGTTTACGCTTCTAGCCGACAGTTTGCGTCCCAGCCAAAGCTATAATATTAGCGTTATCTAATAATAACTAATAATTATTGTTAGTATACAGTGAGACTTATTATAATCATTTCTTGTTGAATCATGTAAAAACATTTTTGGCATATAATAATTAGAAGAATGAAAATCAACTCACCTTTGATTATTGAGTCATAGGTGAGATTTAGATTTTTGTTGATCAGTAGGTACCTATACTACGCTTACTCTTTGGGCAAGACACTTTCTTCATGTAAATAAGGCTTCATAAATAAGCTATCGATCGAAAAGTAAAATAAATAGCATTTATTTTTATATCACTAATATTATATCCCGTTGTTGGCCAACATCGGGGAGCGATTCGAAATGAACGAACTAGGTTTTATTGAATTAAAAGGAATGCAAAAGATCACTCTTCATTTTTAATTACCTATTGTAAAAATGTATAATAATATTATACCTACTTGGTGTACCTTAATTGTTTTATTATGTCCTACTTCACTATCACTAGGTACATAGTATAAAACAAAGTCGCTTTCTCTGTCTCTATGTATGCTTAAATCTTTAAAACTACTCAACGAATTTTGATGTGGTTTTTTTAATAGATAGAGTGATTGAAGAGGAAGGTTTATATGTATAATAACATCCATTAACAGTGAATGACATAGGCTATATATTTTATACCCGTGCGAAGCCGGAGCGGGCCGCTAGTAATATTATAAATACTAAAGTTTGTGAGGATGAATGTATGCATGGATGGATGTTTGTTACTCCTTCACGCAAGAACAAAAGAATAGATTTGGTTGTTATTTGCAATGGATTCCCAGGATTGACACATAGGCTTCATTTTGTCTCGGAAAATTAGAATTAAACATCGCGTAACATTTTAGGGGAAGAGAGGGCAAGATGGAATATCTATCAACTTATTTTTATCACAATAAAATCGTAGATAAGTACTTACGTATTACAATAATAATTATATTACAATTATAATTATTTATTAATCAACTTTAATTTTCACTATATTCATACAAAATCTTAAACGTAAAAATTTCCCTGACCCATGAATCACATGTGATTCATGGTCATTGTTTAACTTTTCTATCTGCTGTCTGGAAAGAATATACCTATAATGTCATCCTAACCTTTAGAAAATACGCCCAATACTGGCTGCGTTATCCCGCTGAATGGCCAAACCTGCTTGAACTTATATAATGCCATTAAATAAGTTTGGCCATTCAGCGGGACTTGAGTTACCTTAGTCATTAAATTAATGGCTAAGGTTACTCAAGTCCCAGCCCTTCAGTCACCGGTAAACTCTAAAATAGGAACTGAAATAAACGTACGTTCTTTTAAAATCAAAAAGTCATCGAACGATCCTAAAGCTTCAAAATTATAGTTATAGGTGCCCACCGCCAAGGTGTTACCGCGAACCATTTAACGACACTTGCACAAGCACTAAGCAAACCGCGTCGGCACATTAATGTTAAGCGAATGCGAAATGCCACAAAAAGCAATAAGGCTGGCTACCATCGCACGAGCTTCTAATTCTAGCCACCTTAGGCGTTTAAGAACACTTCAATCTTAACTAGCACATTCACGATTTATGTTATTCCGTAAGTATACTTTTTAACGCCCCAGTCAAAGGTTAGCTTATTATGAATTAAAAAAAAAATTGGATGGTTCTGAACTATGCTTGACGAAAATCTGTTCAGTCTCATAAAGAATATCAGCTCTTTTTCTACCTACCTACATACTTAAAATATCAACTAAACTATTCGACTTGAAATTAGTTACACTAAGTAATGCTGATGACACTGCAGTAATATGGCAAGCTTGATCTGATGCTGGTACAAATACCAGGGTAGTCTGTAGACAAACAAATCCTGAACGACAACCATAAATAGCTTATTCCTGAGAAAGGGGCCTCCTCTCGGCGAAGGCTTATAAAATATTGTCGTATTATCGTGTGATCGTTGATTTCCGTCCTAGTGAGTATTTGGACTTATAAACAATGACTATAGGGTCTGATGTTGAAATTCTCCGGTTGTCGATGATAAAACTGTCACGTCTGCAATGGCCCTTAGAACCCACACAACAAAACTGCAAATAATGAATAATAATTCCTTCACTAGTTAATGTGAACCGTGGCGGAGTGGCGAAGTGTGCTCTTGAACCACGTGTGCATGTTACATGTCAGCTCGGTGACAGACTTTCTATAATTCAAATGATGATGGACTAAACAGCAGAAAGGGCTTTCACACTTGCTCAAGGTGCGTTGGTAGCTGTACGCTTAAATAAGTAGGTACAGGTAGAAACTAGACATGAGGTACTCTGAGGGACGTATGGCCTGTTTATAACACGATCACGATGATTAAGCAACGTTGAGCCTGGTTGTTGACTGGATGGGTGATTGACGTGGTGACCTTTTTGATCCCAACAATCCCTCCGTGCCTCATAGAGCACGTTAAGCCGTCGGTTTCGGTTAATATCACTAACATCTGATAAAGAGTCGAAGTCTCGCTCTCTTACCTAGTTGAGTATACTAGGCACCCTCCGCATTAGTATCCCAAGAAAATTTCTACAGTCACGACCCTCAGTAATGAGCAATAGATACAAGAGAGGAACTACGTGTCGGGTAAAAGAACTCTAAACTAGAGTCAAGACTCTAGAGGACCCATGGAAGGTACCTATATCTACTTATATGGTTGTTTATTGTATTGTAAACGGGGCTTAGTGGTGTTTCTCTAATTTAATTTTCGCACGGAGTTGCGTTGAGTTCAATAATATTGTTAATTTATCATTGTCTCAGAGGGTTGGGGAAGAGAGGAATGTTGATGATTGCTTACTGAAGTTATTGTTATACAGTGTAACCGTATTTGTGATTTGTGACTTATCTTCTAAACTACAACCATACTATAAGTATAATAATTGCTATTACATACCTATATTTATAGGTAAAATTATGTAGATATCTATTAAACTATACCTACAAGTATATTGAGCACTTTAGGAGTATGAAGGGGTAGGACGGTACATATGCATGGTTTCTTATTTATGGACCTTTAACTTTTTCATTTTTCATTTCAACCCTAGTTTCACTGCTATAGAATTAAATACCAGTAGCGCCATCTACAACTAAACGCTAGAACTACATCTCCATATTGATTAGATACATTCTAAAGTAAGCATATTAATTGAAAAGTAACGCCACCTATGTTAATAATACATACTAATATATAATACTAGATGATGCCCGCGGCTTCGTCCATGTGGATTAAGGTTTTTTGATTCCCGCGGGAACTCTTTAATTTGCCGGGATAAAATGTAGCCTATGTGTTAATTCTAGGTATGAGCTATCTCCATACCAAATTGGTTGATTCGTTGTGGCGTGAAGGAGTAACAAACATACACACTCTTTATAATATTAATAGGAAGGAAGTAGGAAGTAGGTTTTAAAAGTCAATTATAACTTAAACTCGATGTTTAAATAAAATAAGTACGCGTAGTTTTAGAATAAGAATAGTCTGTGTAGCTAGTAGGTACAATTTATTATGAAGTAGATAATATATTAAACGGAAGAAAAAATAAGTTTTCAATTATACCAATATATTAGTAGGCGGTAAATAAATAATGATCAAGGATCGACAAAGCAATTAATAAATTAATATGGATATGAATATGAGAAGAATCTGATGATGGAGCAGAAAACTGGGAAAAAGGATGTCAAGTATATCGTAGTCGGACAAAGTTCTGCTATAGATTCACATGTGGGGGTGTTTTCAATTTTCAATTTAGGTAGGTACACTTGTTAGGCCGAGAGGTTAGGCCGAGAGGTTACGCTTACGACATGTTTACGGCCGAGTAGAAACTGTTGCGGCCGGTCTTTTTAACCGACTTCCTGTTATTCTCTTATGCGTTGAAACATTCGTAGGTCTACTGTTTTCGATTTTTTTCTGCTCATGTGAAGGACCAGCGTTTGAAATTACATATTAATTAATCCTGAATTTAAATTTAAAAAAAATATCATAATATAATACTTGGTTTGGGTTAAATATTTAACCCAAACCAAATTTTTAAATCCTTACATTACGTGGGTAACAGAACCTCAAGCATATTATAAGGATAATTCGTAAGATATTCAGTAAAACAAAACAAACCATCATTCAATCATCATTCATTGAAATTATTTGAAATTGCTGTATAGTAGGTAGGTATAACATTAGAGAAGAGAAGACATTACTAGAAAATTGCGTCGTTCATGTTTTATTTGTTTTAAAGAACAAATTCGCATTAGTTAATGTGCGAAATAAGAGCAGGATGAGGCGGGTAATAGATCTCATGGCCATGGATCACTCCGGGAGGAGGGGTGCTCCATCAATCAGCCCGGAGCGATTACAGCGGGTGTGGTGCAAGCCACGAGCTGAATGGTAGCCCTGGATTCTAGGAATTTATCATTCAGATCGTTTTGCAGCTCCAACTTCAAACACGATCTGTCATCTTATCACCACCGAATCAACAGTCTTAGGTATTATTTCACCGGGCGTGGGCTCCGAATGAAATCTGAAACATTGACAGTTCAAACTCTAACCGTTATGTGTCCACTCTTCAATGGTGTTTTACATTAAATTGAAGGAGAAAAACAAAAGGAATTAAAGCAATAATTTGTATTGCGCAGACTTACAATTTCAAGCTGGACAACTAAATTGCAGAGTATTCCTATTTCCTATTAAAAGGCATAGTGACTTATGGCAGCCCTCACATCTTATCCAACTAAGTCGCTATGCCTGTATAGTATACCTACTCAGCGATTTAGTTGTCCAACTTGAAATTGAAAATCTGCGGGCACTCACACAAGTATTAAAGCGATTGTATCAATAAAATCAGAAGTCACGTTAAGAGGGGAACACTGTTGACTTTTTTTAAATGCCTGCTTAATGTTATGTTGCGTTGCGTTAAGCAGGGCCAGGAGCAGTTAAGACAATAGTCCAATGGGCTAAGCTTGAACTTAGAAAAACGGACTGAGGCCGCGAATTGAAAAAGCGGTCTTCAAACCAAGCGGTTTAGCGTTTTGGAACCTAATGGCGTGTTCTTCCAAGTCCAAATTTTAATTACAGTTTGCACTTTGGACCAGCCAACGAACAAGTCCAGTGCAATTCGACAAGCGATTGATCTGGGGAGCGTATTAATTGCTCTTGTAGTCTGAACTTAACACTTATATATCTACCTTCTATCTAAGTACTTTTGTTTAGCAGTTCTCTACATTTGCTGTTAGTTATTACTTATAAATTGTTCTGTATCTAACTTTACTAGTAGTTGGCCCCAAACTAAGAACTTACCTAACCCAACACTTAGTAACCTACCTAATAGGTACCTATTTAGTACCGACCTACATAATATGTTTAGCAGTTCTCTACATTTGCTATTATCTGTTACTTATAAATTGATCTATATTTACCTATTCATCTTTTTATCATCATCATCATAATAAGAGTCCAAAAAGATTTTTATAAAGCTTTTTGGAGACCATTTCAGCTTATCTAATTCTAAACTGAAGTTTTTAAGCACAACTTGCTGGTGAGTTTAATCGAATAAATACCTAGTTAGGCATCTACTCGACTTGAAAACTAGTTGGCAGCATGAGTGATGAAACTAAGAAGGTACCTCTGTACTTACCTACTTAAGAATGTTCCTCAAAGAGTTTAAAACATTTAGCAACATAAAGCAGAAATTAGACAAGAAATACCTAATACCTACGTAGGTCAACTCAATATCTACCCACGAACTATAACAAAACCCATTTGAAATTTAGACCTAATAGGAAGGTTAGGTAGGTAGGTAGTTTATACCTATTCAAGAATCTCGCTTGCGTTGGTTCGGCCACATAGTCGTACTGCGCCGTCCTCAAAGCTATGTTGGTCACAGGTGCCTTAATATGCTCGTTCTTGGCCAATGGTCCCGAGGCCGGTCGAAAAAACGGTGGGTTGACATCGTCCAGGCAGATGCACGTGCCAACGGTCTTCGAAGGGAGGACGCTTTAGATCGTGATCGTGCAAAGTGAAAAAAGCTCAGTAGGAAAGCTGACCCTGGCGTAAGCCGGGATAAACGCGATAAGAAGGAAGGCAGGTACCTACCTTCCTTCTTCTTCTTCTTAGCGATAGATAGCCATAAGTTTAACAATTAACAATGAAAAAAACCAGCCAAGTGTGAGTCACACAAATTACTAGATTTAACACTAGCTACTTATTAAGATCGAGCAAAAACAAAAGTTTGTTCTACTCTAACTTTCTTTTCTTTCTTTCATTGTGTGTAAATTTCAAGTAGGTATCTACTTATCTAACTACATATTACGGTTCATGTGATACAGATCATACAGCCCACTGACAGACGGACAGACAAAGAGGCTTAGTAATAGGCTAACGTTGGCACCCGTTGGGTAGGTACGGAACCCTGAAAAGCTTCGTATAAAATACCTACCAATACATAATATTTCATTTTAGTTCAAAATAAAGCAATTCAAAGTAATTTAATTTTTCACGTTGGTGTGTACTCTCTTGCCCCAATGTCCCTTGCTAGCAAATTTTACCTACTTAGTTATACTTATTAAATATACCTAAAAAGATGAATAAATGGAATCTTACAATTTATACACAGCAAAATCATCGATGAGCAAAATGAATAGGTACGTACCTATGAAAATTAATAATAACTACTTAAGTAACTATTATACCTAACCTTAGCACGCTCCATCTCAGGATGCATTTTCACTTATCATCTGGTGAGATTGCAGTCAAGCGCTAGTCTTTAACTATATTAAAAAAAAATATCTTAACATAATATCTACTTACATATTTACCTATTAGTTGGTAGGTATGCAGGAAATGTTAGTCTACCTATATTATTATTAAAAGTTATGCGACATTGGCTTAATTCAATTTCCGCATTAGCTCGTTATCATACACAAACGAAGATGGCGAACGTTCAGAACGCGAGAATCTCGCTATCGATCACAAATCGACGCCGCACGAATCAATTGTTTTAATAGCTCGAATAAAAACAATATAAACGCAGCGGGCGGAGCGTATAACAGAAATATCAGTTTGATATCGCGCGGTTTGATTCGCCGTGACGCGAGACGCCTCGGGGCGGAGCCTCGGCAGAGAGGGGGCCCTGCGGTGCCGGCTCGCCATACCATTCCGTGCGAGCTGCGGTAACGCTCGTACCGTACCGGAACCCGTGCGAACTGCATTGCATGTACCGTGCGTGTGTGAGCGTGTGAACACGTGCCGCTGTGTGGCGTGTTGTCATCCCCGTGATCCCTAAACCGCCAAGATTCGGGTGAAGAACCGTGAGCCGGTGCCGGCGTACGCCATGGCCGACGCCGACCGTGACTCGGACCTTGGAGACGATAGCCCTGTGGTGAGTCTAGCTCTAGCTTGACCGGCAATGCCGGCAATAACGTGTTGATTTTGCACGACGGCTATTTGAGAACCTGAGTCTTGCGGATTCTCTATTTTTGACATCTCCTGTGGCTATGGAAAAAAATGGAAAGTTGCTATCTATACACTCTCAAATCCGCATTTCGCAATACCGAATGCGGATTTCACAGTTCTTAGTTAGCAACTTTAGATACGTAGCCATTAAGCTAGAGGATAACCCCACTGAACTTCACTAAAATTCCTTCATTTTTTAATTAAATTCCACAGTCATCATTAGATAAAAGGGTTATGTATCTTGTAAAATTAGATTTTGTCGTGTAGCCTCATCTTAAGTAAGTATGGCATGTAAGGCAGATACCATAGCAACGGCATGCAAGCCGTCGCAACAACATTGCAATTGTGTTAATTCATTATACCCAATTCAGCACTTAAAAATCCAATTCAATGAACATAATTTTATATCACCTACCTACATACAGTAAAATTAGGAATTAGATTTTATAAAACTATTATCAAACTTAAAGCCGCTTTGTACCTATTTACAAAATTTAAACGAAGATAAAGAATATGACACTACCTACCTAACATAGGAAGTACTTATGTAGTAGGTAGGACCTACCTACGTACACATTATATTACATTTCCCATTAACAGTTTGGGAATATTCTTATCTATGTTATATGCCTACCTGCAATGATAATAGCAACTCTCTCACTCTAAACAATTAGTGTTATCAATTTGAAGGTATTCTTCTTTTGTTATGCTTAGGAATTGCCTACCTGTGCCTACCTACCTGCCTATAGCAGTGACAAACTTTCTTCAAAACAGTTTTTAGAGCCTACTTTTGAGTGGCATTTGTTGATTCTGCTTTATATTAGATTTTATTACTACCTATTTGCTTCTAAAACTATTTTTAGTTAGGTATTTCATTAATTGATACATTAATAATTTGGTAGTTATCTCCGACCTATTTATTATTTACTGAGCTACTTATTAAATTAAATTAGTAAAGATAAGGTAAATATTTTTCTACTCTATTCATTAAATCTTACTCATGTGGTCCATGTGCCCCCAAACTCCCCAAATCGATGATCGCGAATTTAATTAACATGTATCTATCTGAACTTAATAAATAAAGCTTTAATAGCTTAACGGTTAAAGGTGCGGACTGAAAACTGAAAGGTCGCAGGTTCAAATCCCACCCGTTGCACTATTATCGTACCTACCCACTCCTAGCACAAGCTTTCCGCTTATATTTGGAGGGGATAGGAGGATATTAGTCAACTTCAGCTTGGCTAATGTTCTTTATAAAAAGTGTATAAAAAAAATATTGTAAGAATGGTTATGTAAATTCATAAATGATAGAAAAGCATAGAGACAATGTATTTTTGAAAACAAAACAAAAAATCTTTGACTGCGGTTAGTTTGCACATGTGTTGCAAGCGTCGGCAGCTTTCAGCAAAAACCAAAATGGCGTCGATACGATTATTAATAACAATTTTGGAGTCGAGGTCATAGAGTTACGGACCATAGAGTAAAGTCGCTGGTAAGTACATTCGGCGTCAAAAAACCACCTACGAGTTATGACAATAACGAAATAGAAATATTAAATCGGAGGTACTTTTAAATTACGTAAAAAGGGAACTATGAATGAAAGTTCCTATTAATTCACCTATCAATTATTTGTAGGTATAACGCTTGACGATTCGAAAGCACTATGTAAAAGTTTATGGAAATGAAATCCTAATGCTGAGATCTATAAAGCGTGCTCTGACTCAAGATAGGGGTTAAAACGAGACACAAATATGCTTTGATATAAATCTGTCTCGTTTTAACTCTGTCTTGAGTCTGAGCTGAGTGAGAGTGCGGTCTATGGATTTAAACTTAAGTAACTACCTGTATATATGTACTTTTGTATTATAGTCTCGATAGAAAGATTTCGATCAATTCGATATACTTACTTGACACCATGTGGCTGTTTCACGGGTTATTATCACCTCTAGTTCTGAGTTGTGACACCTCCTTGACCGGGGTTTTATTGGATGCGGCTTTGCCCATCTGTGCTAGCTTAGGAACCCGGCATTGTTTATTTGCCGGAAATATTTATTTGTGAAAGAAAAATATTTTTTTTTTTTACTAAAATCAGGTTGGTTTTGTTAAACCACCAATCGCTGAATGACTCAATGCCATTTCCAAGAATTATTTGAAAATATACCTACTACATAGATCAGGTAATAATTGTGTACGTATGTACCTACTTACTACTACCTAGATAATCATATATAGATTCGTAAAGTAACTAGTTAAAAGTAGGTCTGTACATTTAGTAAAGATTACATTCTTATTGTATTCTTCAAGTTCAGTCTAGAGTTCAGTTTTTAATGAGATCAAGAAGCCAGTTAACTTTATATAGGTAGGTATAAGTCTGAGTAGTATTTAATTATTATTCTCAATCCGTACTTGGATTATTATAGATAGGTTCTTACTGGTACTTCTGATACTTAATCGGAAGCCTTTTGCGATTCAATTATTATAAATAGATTTACGTATTCTAATATTATTTGTCTATGGCTTCTTTGTAGTTTATGCATCATTCATACTTCTTTGTTAGTTTTATTTTATGATGGATCTAAAAACAAACGATGACACTTACCTTTATCTATAATCTATAATTAACACTGGACTCGCTGCTGTGATTTCTTTCTTGGATCTATATGGTTGACGCCATTTTGGATTTGATTAACGCCATCTTGGCATTGCAAGATATGAGTGTCTCTGGAACTAATATATTGCAAATGGCGCACCAACCATTATAATTAATCTATGATTTCATATCCAATCAATGAAATCATAGATTAATTATAAAGGTTGGTGAGCCATTTGCAATATTACCTATTAGTCTCAAAGACACTCGTATGTCAAAAGTGGCGCTTCAAATTGATATTTATGCTGTCATTTGTATAGGGACAGCAAGTCCAGTATTAATCATAAACTAAAGATAGAGGTCAGTGAACAATGAAGGCCTGCTGGTCGATGCATCAATCATTGCTACAGTGTCAACTATGGTGATGCAACCAAAGGATGCAACAATGCGTTTGAACCAAAAGCGAGACAGTTTGGCCCATCAGAGGTGATTGCGATCATCATCCTAATAATCATTATTAGGCAATCCGGTCGATCATAAAAATCCCGATTAAAAAGAAAAATGTTTCTGAAGGTTTCATATGGGTTGGAACTTGGGTGGTTTCAATGGTCACATCTTAGTTTTTAATAAGTCTTCTGTGAGTTTACTTTTCACAGAGTATGAAATGGCAATTTTTCTATATTGTTAGTTAAAATCCAAATTAAAATCAGTAATCCGTCATGATCATAGAACAGTGACGGATTTGCAAAAAGTTCAAAAATGACCCTTTAGCATATTTGGACATTTAATTAACAATAATTGTAATTTCTTTACTATTTTAAAACAGAACCACTTTAATGGGTATACCTAGGTAAGTATGTGAAACTTCATTGCTATAAGTAGATTTTGATTTTGATTTGATTGATTAGAAGTACAAAATAGTACAAAAGTAATAACAAAACTTCAGAAATTATTTCAAATAGCTGTACCAGGTACCTACTGTAAAGTTTATAAAATTCAGATCCGTCGTTGTTCTATGATCATGACGATTTTTTTCGAAATAATGTTTTATGCACATGTTGCAGAAACTGAATGTTGTGGCCCCGCCCAAACGTAAACCGAACCACCGAAACACTTAAAAAATATTTTGGACAAGTAGGTATCGTAAATTGGACACTCGCGTGTGATTAGGCATAGACTTTCAAGTAGGTACTTACCAAATAGGTACTTAGATGTGAAATTCGCAAACTAACTCGAAATAAATTCTAAATTTTAATGATCTAACGGAAGTGAATGTGACGACTTCATTATAATTTTACCCATTGAGTAAGATCATGGAGTGCCAACAAACCTCATAAAATCGCCTCATAAGTTATTTTATTTATTTATTTACTAGCTGATGCCCGCAACTTCGTCCGCGTGAATTTATTTTTTAATATCCCATCTCCAGGTCCTCAACCCATGCAAAAATCATGTCGATCCGTAACTCTGTTGCAGCGTTATTGAAGGACAAACCAACAAACAAACACACTTTCGCATTTATATATTAGTAAGGATAAGGAAAAGATGTTAATGAGAATTTCTACTACATATTATTTATTCCTATTATTTTAGTATTCGTCAAAAAGGCGTCCCAACTCCCAATCTAGCTACCCTACGAACTAAACTGAGCGACCGCAGACATACCATTTCAAGTTGGCCGACTATCGAACAACTAAATTGCGTACTTCCACAATTTAGTTGATCAACCTATATTGTGTTGTGTGTACTCGGAAGGGAATTTCGATTCTGAAAAGGTCGGCCGAACTTTATAGTTGGACGATTTAGTTGGTTAAGAAGTGCTATGTAACTAAGTCATTATGCCTATTAATACCATACTTTGCGATTTAGTTGCTCAACTTGAAACCATTCTAGTGAACCTAAACAAGTCTGCGGGTACTCTAACTTAAGCTTAGTTCACCTAGCTGTGTCCAACCAACTATGTGAATAGGTTGAGACTGAGAACTGCACAAGTCGTAGTGAGTAGTGACAAGCTGCAGTAACATTAAAAAGAATGAATAAAACCTAGCTGTCACTCACTAAAGTAATTAGTTTTGTAATAACAGACAGAGTTTTAGACCAATTTGGTAAATCGCAAAGAACACGATTGGGGAAATACAAATCAATTTTTGGGGAAATTGCTACTCGCAGCTCTAGTAATAAGAGTAATAAGGCAACTCAATGATTTTACCTGTATGAGCTTTTGTATGAGACATCGTTAGCAGGTTATTTCCGTCTAAAGTCTAGACTCTTATAGTGTTTGTTTGAGTCAATCATCAAGATGGCGACATCTCACGGGAGGCGAGCTACGGACGATTTATTATCCCCTCTTAGATAGGGCCGCAAATTAATTAATCAAACCTAGCTGTCACTCACTAAACTTAGCTCCACAGCTCCAGCCAGCTTCCTTTTCCTGTCGACGCCGCGCCGCGACGTTTCATTAATTGAAATAATTGGCGACTCTCTCAATTATTTTTTTTCGTGCTGACAACACTTTTCGACACATGGCTGCCGCTATATTATTTCGGATTCTCCGATTCTACGAATTATTGTTAAAGTTATACTCTTAACGGATTTTTCTTTTAAATTCAGCCAAGTGAGAGTTGGGCTCGCATGTATGGTTCTACCACTACCACATTATCAAGGTAGTAAGACTTTCTTACTTGATAAAGGGTCTTATAAACTTTCACTAGAAAAACTTATAGTTGTAGGCAAGGTGGAGGGGAAAAGACCACGTGGCCGATCATCTAGCCGCTGGTCAGACCAGGTTAAATCACTCACTGGCCTTCCACTTACAAGCGCAATTAGAAAAGCCGAGGACCGGATAGAGTGGAAGGCTATAGTTACCAACCACGAAGGCACTTTCATGTGGACACGACCTTCAGTGGAGTGTACGACCAAGAAGAAAGAAACTTTCACAGGTGCGATTGATTTGGGTGTACCTACTGTTACTTCGGATTATTTTCAAGACATGGCAACCTTGAGGTGACACTGCATCATCAAGAAGTCTGCGGGATCCCTACTCCTCAGCAACTTATAGCAGATAATTTTTTTTAGATTCATTAGAATGGTTTCAATGAGTACCTAGGTGTTAGATAGATGATGATCGAGGATCGAGGAGGTTTTTTCTTTTATTCAGTGACAAGATAGTCCTTGACTGCGATTTGACCTGATGGTAAGTGACGATGCAGTCTAAGATGGTAGCGGACTAACTTGGAAGGGGTAGGTATGGCAGTGTTCAACCCACACCCCTAATCTGTTACTGCACGCCATCGCATCGTATCGGAACGCTTAATCGCTTGGCGGTACGTCTTTGGCGGTATCTAATGATGGGGAAAAAAAAACTAGCTAACAGGATGTTGGATCCACAGATTTACGTTGGATCTATCGTATTACATAGTCCGGTCATAGATTCACATAGATTTACACTTGTTTACCAAATTTCAAATAGGGGATGATACCTAAAATAAGGCGAACCACGTTAATTATGGTGGGTATAGACTGTAGACTGTACGGTGAGTTACTTATGTCTTCTAGCTAAGCATATTGTAAGCTTGTAATAATAACCTGATTAAATTACCACTACAAATATAAGTTAATTAAGTCTGTTGACGAATCGCACAACAGGTAGGTTATTAATATACGTTGGAAATTGGTAGGTGGTAGGGTATATTTTTCAACCAAATGACAAAAAATATTAAAAAATCCTGAGTGGTTTTAACTGAAGGGTTATGATTTTAGCAGTCTATGTATGTATGTGACTATTTACGAATGTGCCAACGTAGCGCCTTAACTACTAAGGGATATGGAAAAGTGCAACAATTTTATATAATTTACATAAAAAGTACATACCTACTAAATGGACACTGTATCATATCTAAACAATAATATGTAATGCCATACATATTATGTATTATAATATATAGAAAAAAACTTACATATACAAAAAAACTTACATATACAAAATAAAAAAATGTGCTGCATCCCACATCACAGTTTAAAGCGTACAAGATACAATGGCTGTGACGTGTGGTGTCAAACATTCGGGCAGGTGACTCCACGGTTACCTGGTCGCGTGCTCATTCCCTGGCACGCACCTTACCTACCGTATTTTGCGTCAGCCATTGCATAAAAAAAGGGTATTAGTGATAGAAGAAAAAAAAAATCCTATTACAATGTTAGGCGCAGCGTTACTTTCTTAAACTTCGCGGCTCGTCATCATTTTACTGAGTAAGGATAGAAAAGCGCTTACTTAAAATTCATTTAGGTAGGTATATATGTATAGGGGATATCTATATACTCCCTTTTTTTAATTTTTATTATGATTTACTTCTTCCCTTCCTCCCCTGTTCAGGTCCAAGCAGAATAACAGCGTTATGGTTACATCTGTATCCACACTCCACAGCATTGAGCTGAGCTAGGACCCTTTCATTGGCATGGCGTATAGAAGACTCTAGTTACCGTTTTATAGACATTAATATAGGCACCTAATTTTTGCCTTTTATCTATCACTAGCTTTTGCCCCGTGACTTCGTTCGTGCGGAGTTAGGTTTTTAAAAATCCCGCGGCACTCTGTTTTCCGTGATAAAAAGTAGCTTATATCACTCTCCAAGTCCTAAACTATACCCATGCAAAAAACACGTCGATCCGTTGCTGGTCGCTGCGTGATTGAAGGACAAACCAACATTTATATTACCCATAAGGAGTTATGCAAGTGATGTCAAAGAAATAACTATACAATCTTCAAATGATTGGGTTTTTTGTTGCATGCTATGTTATTGTCAATCGTCATCCATATTTTTCCTATCATTGAATTCGATATAAAAATCTCCTTTGTTGAACTATTGATTTGCATACAAATAAAATGGCTGACTCGACAAAAGCACCTTTGTCACCAATCTTTACACGGGAATCGACTGTGATGGTTTATCTCTTATTTATACATTCAATATATCTGTCGTAAATAATCGTATCGACATACAATATTTATAAAGGAAAGGTTGCGTGGGTTATTACGGCCTACCGTTACACCGACGTGTATCGTGAATGAGCTCTATTGTCTTCAATATTCATAGAATACTTATTTTATTTCTTAATATTTTCATTGATTGAAAAATTAATCCTAGTAGGTAACTACCTTAAATTCTCCTAAGACTAGCTAAGACTAGCCTTACAGCCTACGACTAGGTCCAACGTTACTACACGGCGTGTTTATGCTTACGCCAAACCAAAATATTATTGTAAGTAAATAAATAGGTACAATAAATAAAAATATCAAAAACGTTTTAATTTACACTGCCATAGGTACCCTTTCCAAGTCAACTCGCTATACCTATCTAAGAGGGCAACCCCAGAAGTCATTCTGGGTTTTGTATTAATTTAAGTATAACACATATTAGTGTGTATTCAAAAGCTAAGGTGCTTTGAAAAGTGAATAATAAATAGTTACCTATTGATTCGATGCCGTTCAACAAACATGATACGACACGGTGTGTCAGATGGTGACCTTTGAAGCTTATTATACCCAGTGATTATACCTTACAATGGCGGTGCGATATTCTATTAATAAATCTTGAATAAATCCCATCTATCTGATGATCTTGTGCAGATAGTTTATTCGCATCTAATTTGATTTGGACGTGCATGATGAATATATTAACAAGCTACATAATGTATTAGTGGGTCTAATCCGCTTTAACCTAGTTTGTGATTTGTTAGGGCCAACATACACAATACACAATATCATTGCCAATCAGCTACTCTATAGAGCTTTTGTCACTGATGGACCATAAGAAGCTGAGGCCTGAGAAAATAAAGTCAAAGTCAAAGTCAAACATTTTATTCAAAGTAGGTACCTAAGTAATTACACTTTTTGAAAGTCAACAAAATGTCATTAATTAATTAATTAAATAAAAATAAAATAATAATAATAACAAAAAAAAACAAATATAATAATAAAGATAATGTTAATAATGCAATGTCCGATAGTGATAATATTAACCCTTATTAAAATAAAGGGAAATTATTTCCCACATGCTCTAAAAAACAAAAACTTTCAATATTTTAATTTAATAGCAAATGCAAGCTATTCTGGAGGCCGTTTATTAACCTTGTAAAAGAAAGGATGACTATTTTTTAATGTTTTTAAGTTTGTAATTAGCACAAACGATGATAAGGAAGGAAATAAAATTCATTCTCAAAAAAAAAAAAATTCTGTTACTTGTGCCTCTCAGCTTAAATTGGCTCTTACTTAACACTATTTAACCTTTGGGATTTAACTAAATTATTAATTTTGACAAATTGTCTTGTTTGAAATCTTTTAATGTGACCTAAACTAACCAGAAATATGTAAAATTATTTATGTGAAATGTAACTTGAAGATTTATGATGATGAACAGGCTTTTATTTAAAGAAAAAAATTGTCTGTTTTCATTTTTTTTAATTAACCAAAAATTTTAATAAAATTTTAGCTACTTTCAGTGCTAAACGTATCATGTGTGCTTTAGCCTTTAACCACACAAACGACATGCGAACAACACAAATGCAGATTAACCTAATTTCTTTGACTAAATCTTTAATAATTATATAAAAGAGAAAGGTGACTGACTGACTGACTAACCTTTCAACGCTCAGCTCAAACCACTGGACGGATTGGGCTGAAAGGAATACAGATAGCTATTATGACAAAGGCATCCACTAAGAAAGGATTTTTGAAAATTCAACCCCTAAGGGATTAACATAGGGGTTTGAAAAACCGAAGTTAACATAAGCGAAGCCACAGGCAAAAGCTTGTTTTAAATAATACTTATGCGAACTGGCGGCAAAGTTATTTAATAAACCCGTAGCAATTCCAAGCAACGTTGTCATTGATAGCCTTTTTTCTATCAACTATTTTAATTCATACAATTTAGATATTAAATTCGATTGTCTTGCGTATACTAAAGCGGCAATCCAAAATAAGCTGTAGCGGGTTTGTAATAAAAGTTGTATTTCAAAGTATATTAATTGAGTTGTGACGTTACGGTTTCGAACGAAATGGTTTGCGGGTACCCGCATTATAAAAGGAACAAATTATTTTATAGGAAGGTATTTCCTATTGCTTAATATCGCATTCCTATTAATGGTGTTAATTGGAACTTATGTTGGTTAACGGTTAACGGTTTTCTATTCCAACTACTAGGTAAGTAGGTACTTATTGTTATTAATTAATTTTCTTGATTTAGGATCAATTTGGCTCATTTTTTCTTACTTATGTAAAATAAAATTAAAATACTGAATTACACAGTCTTATTTAAATATTTTAAACTGTCTGTTATAAAGGTAACCGTCCCATATTATAACTAGTATGTTACCTATGTTAAAATATTTAATAATAATTAATTATTTTTAATAATTTTACAGTAAAATATAGGTCTACTGTTAGTTTTAAGTTTGATAAGCATTTTTAATTACCGTTAAACTACAAAAAGTGCGTCAAATGGTGGTCAAATGTTTATGGCTGCTAAGAACGTGAGATCACATCAGGTGAGATCGCAGTCAAGGGCCATTTTGTCATAGAATAAAAAAAAAAAAAAGAAACGTCACATCGTGATTACGACCGACGACCGCTCTGCCAAGAGTGTCACGAAGAAGAAGATTAGGTGCTAAGCTAAACTAGTATCGATCAGAAGAACAATTCCTAGATTCCGCCTATGATTTGTTAATTGCACGCCGGCTGTATTTGCATGCTCGTAATGAATAGAGCACGTGTATAAATAATAAGGCGGCAACTTTGTTCGTGATAGTATTATTCAAATCCGTCCGCGAAAGCTTTACATTGCATGTGGTTAGGTGCTTTCTAGAAAGTCGCAGACATTTTCTTTTGTGGCTAATTTATGGCATGTATTAGATGTTTGTTCGTTTTAAAATTGGTATTCAATATTTCCGTATGACTACAACGTCTACAATCTACATAGAAAGATGAGAGGGATAGGCCTTTATATATATTTTTTTTATTTATCTACGCAATGCTGCCTTTGTGGCAGGGTAAGGTGTTTGTCCTTATAGACACCTAACTCACTTGGCATAGGTATAGGTAATTCGGTTACACAAGATTGTAACAAGGTAGCGATGCAGACTAACGTTCGATTGCTGTATTATTCAATTTATCCTGTAATCTGCTACAAATAAATAATAATAGGTCGATGATAATTTACCAAGTAACATTGTTATGTGTCAAAACTTTTAAGTAGCAACATTGTTACTTGAAAGACGACTTAACGCCTGATCGCAGATAAAAATGTACAAACTGGGCGTAAGTCATCTTACGCCCAGTTTAACATTGGGCTAATTTGGAAGGGATGTGGCAGTATAAATTAAACTTATACGATTAATCAGATTCTACACATCGCCTGGCAACCCTGCTTTGGGTGATAACTAGCCACGGCCAAAGTCTCCAAAGGCACAAAGACAATCCAGAAACTATAAATTCCTTAATTACCCCTGCTGCCTATAAAATAGGTACCTACAGTTATTATAGAGAGACCATAGAGCTGAAAAAAAATCCGAAAAGAATTGCGAAGCGTGAAGTTTCCATCCAGGTTCTTTATCCCTAAATGATATCCAGCTCACTTACCTAATTTTCATAAAATAAAGCCAAGTGCACATTTCATTGGAGTATGCAAAATAAAAACAAAGATTGATCGTTGCTTCGTATCGCTAAATTATAAGCATTCTTGGCGAAGTATACAATAAAACAGCTTTCTCTCCCTCCCATAAGATTAACCATCGCATAGCCATTAAGGCTTGGCCACACAAGGGATGATCGAGATGCACGACGACGTCATCTCGAATCGTTTTTGCTGCCTATGTCACTCTCCTCGTCACTCAGGTCGTCCACTATAACCATACAAAAAACCACGTCGATTCGTTTCGACAAACAAACAAGCAAACACCTTTTCTCATTTATAATATTAGTAAGTACTTATGGATTAAAAATCGTACACGAAGGTAGGTACGCTCGCGTAATTAAAAGTTGTATAGTTCAATAGCCTATAAGCACGAACATTTTAACTTTCGAATACTTAGTAAAGGTGAAGTTAACGTCAGCAAGAAATTTAGCGCTCCTATCATTTTCATACAAAATTTCTTGCTGACTTTAACTTCACCTTTACTATTCGAAAGTTAATGTTTTCGTACTTAGGCTACAGTTTCCGTCGCGTCTCGAGTCGCATCGACAGACCCCGTGTGGGCCCAAGCCCTTAGGATCACATAGTCATTAGTAACGTGCGCTAATGACCGCTTTACATCGCTTGATAGTTGATCGTTGCCCGCAGAACAATAAAATATGGCTGAGTATTATACGAATATGGAATTCTAAGAAGCTTGTTTAATAAATATAAGTACTTTAAAAATATCGTTGTATCAGGAAGTGGGTTTTAAAATTGTTCAGATGAATTAATTACTTACGATAAGATAAAAACTAACGGCTGTTTAATTAATTATTTATTAGCACCATTCCACACGAGAATGGTTTGCACACTAAATAAATTAGTACTTACTCATAGCTATTAACTTTATTTTACATTTTTATTAAAATAAAATCCAGCTCATGGTATTTATTGCTATTTGCGAACGAGTTCGAAGTCGAGAATCGAAAATGTATTGTCGATTATGTAGTGTCAATCTCTATGGGAGTCGCTGGATTCAGGCGGCGTAAGACCGAAGACTGTGGAGGTCCATGCAAGAGACTTATGTCCAGCAGTGGACGTCTATAAGTTGAGAAAGAAGAAGAAGAAGAATCTCTATGGGTAAACGTTCCGATCCACGTACTATCAAGTGGCTAAAGGATACATCATAATTTTATTTGAAAATCTCTTTTTATTTTTAAATTATCTCTTTTTTGTTTTCAGTTCGATTTCTAGTGACATTTACTTTAAGGTAGTATCCAATTTTTTTTAATGATGATATCGTGATGCTATCCATTATTTTTATGACTATTATTTTCGTTTGTAGAAAATACTTGCGTATGGGCCAAACGGAAAATTGGGAACTTTCACACATAGTGTGGTATCTCGTGAAAAAATGATTAAACCCCCTTGTTTTCACACTTCATATTCCATTGTATATCAGCTGACAGAAACACCAACGTCATTGGCATTATGCCCATGTGTATAGTGGCATCATTCAACAATTAGATATTATATTTCTGTGGGCGAGAAAAGGCCCTGATTATAATTATTTATTAATTCGTGAACCGATCTGAGGACTTTACCAATTTTAATTTGAAATGCTTCAATAGCTTAACGGTTAAAGGTATGAACTTAAAATTGGAAGGTCGATGGTTTGATCCCCAGTCCCCGACCATCGCACTATTGTGGTATCCACTCTTAACATAAGCTCTCAGCTTATGTGAAGGGGAGAGGAGAATATTAGTCAAGTTCAGGTTGACTAATATTCTTTTTAAAAATTTTACATTTTCACCTTATTATCACCTTAACTTTTATCTCAATATGACAGTTAATGTATGAGATGACAGATTGCGACTGTTTAGCGACATTTAAAGGTCTGTCACCAAAGTTTTGAGAACCACAGTAAATACCGGTAGTACCGGTATTTACGGGTACACATTAATTATTCGATTTCAGGCAAAGTTTTTTCAAGTAAAGTAAGTACCTAGTAAATAATACTATGTTTATGATGTAGTCGAGAGTCAAATCCTTTGACCACAGTAACGCATGTATACATTTTTTTACTCTATGTCAAAATAGTCCTTGACTGCGATCTCACTTGATGGTAAGTGACAATTCAGGATAACTTGGAAGGAGTATGGCAGTGTACATTCAATTAATACCCCGAATCGGTTTCTGCACGTCATCGTGCCGAAACGTTAAATCGCTTGGCGGCACTTGGTCTTTGACGGTAGGGTGGTAACTAGCCACGGCCAAACCGGACATACGTCTTCAAGTTTAAAATAATGAATCAATAATAGAATAGCAAACAATGAGTTATGTAAACTGATACCCGGTATCACGGCGCGCACTGCAGGGTCTTCGCGAAGTCATACGAACATTATAATCGCGTTCCGATATGATCGGTGCACTGTCCTTAATTAAAACGTGACGCCTCCGCCGCCGCCCGCGCCGCCTCAACTGCCTCCATTGCTGCAACTTTGTATAGAATAGAATAGAAATATTTTTAAGCTATTGCATAGCTTCTATCGCGGGCCAGCGTGGAGACCGAACCCGCAAATTCCGTAACTAAAACAATCTGACACGGGACTCCTCTACGGTGAGCCGCTAGATGGCGCATTTTTTATCAACGCCATCTAGCGGTGAAAAAAAGCTATGCAATAGCTTTACCGCGGCAGTCCTCGAGTGCCACACATCTTTTTTTATTTTTGAAACTTGTTTTTTCGGCGTTTTCTCCGGTCAAATGCGAGTCCAACTCGGATTTCATAGGTTATTTTTTAAATTATTTTCGACTAGCGTTTGCTTTCTTCGACTGCGTGTACCTACTTAGTTTTAAAAATCCCGTGGAAACTCGATACCATACAAAAAATCGCGTCGATCCATAACTCTGTTGCGGGGTGATAGAAGGACTGGTTTATCCTTCAAACAAACACTTTCGCATTTACAATATAAGTAGCCCTTGATGTATCTCTAAATGGGACATAGTGTCCAAATATTTATTTATTTATTTATCAATATATAACATAAGCTTTACAGGACAAAAAATCCCAATTCGCTCGTGTATACTTATAGGGGAGACCGGGGATGGTTGACTAGGTTTTTACTAAATGGTACATATATTTTTTGTTTTAATATTTACAGAAAAGAAAACCATGCTAATTGATAGGAAATCTATTAACCTAATAAAAATACGTAATATCTAGTTCCTAATTTAGTAAAATAGTGATAATTTAATGCATTTTCCAAAACACGAAATCTTAGTCAACCTACCCCTGGTCTGGGGTAGGTAGACCATACACCAGGGGTAGGTTGACTTATGTATCAATAAGAGTCGAATCATGGGAAGGAGCAAATAATTAAACATTTTTTTAATATAATTGAGCCTTTTATTAAAAAAAAACTTAAGTCAGCTGATCATCCATTTCTTAGAATGTCTTTAAAAAAATTACCAAAAAATAATCTTATTTTTAACATTTTTTAATTTAACTCTTCGTTTAATACCTATTGTAAATCCTAGTCAGACATAATTTCTATACCAAAAAATTACAGGTTTTTGTCGGAACTTAATAACAATGTAGTTCTACTTGTTCTGTCAAATATAAACTAACGTAGTTTGTAACGTAGCTCTCAACAGGCTCGTTGCTGAGGTCGGATTGATAGAGAAGGATGACGTTTCAAAAAGGAGTCCAACCAATCTTCACCAACTAACAATTGTCCTCCAAGAATCAGGCATAGCTTTGTTTTTTTTTGCGAACTCATATGCTAATTTTCGAGTATCAAATGGCGTCAATCCCTAATAAATATCAGCTGCCTTCTTTATATAATTGACTAAAGCTTCCTCTTCTAGGTTTCCTCTTCCTATATTAGTAAAAATTTGCCTATTTCATAATATATGCAACTGTGTCCAGGGTTAATTTTGGTGACGTTTTGATTTTTCTTTTGATTTGATCACGTAACGATGTTATATTTTTATTTATCAGGAGTGTTGCACTGTTTTAATGTGGCATTAATGCTTTTTTCGTCAAAAATTACAGTATGTCAAGCTCTTTCTAAAACATCTATCGCTCGTTCAGTTATACATATAATTTATCTATGTCGTTCAGCAGTTTTTTTATAGGTTCTATTGTTCTGCAACAACAAAATTGCTATAAATATTTAAAAATCCAATAAAAGGTTAACTAAAACCACCAAAACAACCAGTTTTGATTGGTTGACTGATTAGTCAACCAGCCCCGGAAAAAATTAGTCTACCAGCCCCAACTGCTATTTTTTAGTTTGATCGCATGGCTAGCCTAAACACTAACAGTGACTTGAAAAATAAGATACGAAATATGATAAATATGCACCCATCAAACGTTGGGACTAACATAAAAATGGTTCACATAAAACTTGTAGGCACCAGATCAAAAAGTGTAATAAATCAAAATATTACTTACGTGGTTAAAAAATTAAAAACCTATCACTGCTCGAAAACGGCGCACGACTGCGTTGCGGCGCTCCAGACACCTGAGCGGGACGCAGAGTGTAATACTCGGCTGTATTCGGATGATTCAATTCGTACACTGTCGACGAGTTTTTGGCAGTTAGTCTACCTACCCCTATAGCCTACCATCCCCGGTCTCCCCTACCTTAAAAACTATTATAATGTCCAATGTATAAATTAAAAATAACCTAGTCTTATAATCTAATCTAAACTGTAGCATATTGCCCACATTGCGACCCTTGTGAGTTCACTCAAATAGTTAGTTCACTTCTATGTTTGATGAAATTTGTCCAACCGTCCAGGTCCAGGCGTCTTCGAGTAATCGGGGAACATGCATAAAAAAAAAATAGATTCCGACGAATTGAGAACCTCCTCCTTTTTTGGAAGTTGGTTAAAAACGGACAGTTTCCACGGCATATTCAAACATCTTGGCTTCACACGCATAAATTCGCCGTTAAAATCTTGTAATTCATATCAAATAGTGCTTTCATTTATCGAAGAAACCTTACCTTATCTTTATTGTACCTTATACGAGTAGACAATAATTAAATCAAAGCAAAACTATCGATTCAATATCAATAGCCAGCTCGTATTACGTCTTGGGGGAAGCCCCGCAAGTGCCGATACTATCCTTATTAGTAGGGTATCAAAGCGTGAACTACGCTCAATGGTGTGATCAAATCATACGTTTTATGGATTTTTTAAGCTATTGCATAGCTTCTATCGCGGGCCAGCGTGGAGACCGAATCCAGAAATTCCGTAACGAAAATAACCTGACACGGGACTCCCCTTACCGCTAGATGGCGTTGATAAAAAAAGCTATGCATTAGCTTTACTGCGGCAGTCCCCGAGTGCCACACGTCTTTCTTTTTCGATGACAAGACAGTCCTAGGCTGCGATCTCACCTGCTGGTAAGTGACGCAGTCTAAGATGGTAGCGTTCTTGGATGGGGTCTGGCAGTGTATATTCAACCCATATCTCCACACGCCATCGTGCCTGAACGTTCCACGCGAGCGATGCCGCGGGAATCCTCAATAGCCCAACGGTTACAGATGCGGACTGAAAACTGAAAAGTCGCAGGTTCGATTCCGACCCGTTGGACTATTGTCGTACCCACTCCTAACACAAGCTTTCCGCTTATTTTGAGGGGAGAAGAGAATATTATAGGCAAGTTCAGCTTGGCTGATATTAAAAAAAAAAAAAGACGTGTGGCACTCGGGGCCTGCCGCGGTAAAGCTATTGCATAGCATTTTTTATCAACGCCATCTAGCGGTGAGAGGAGTCCCGTGTCAGGTTATTTTCGTTACGGAATTTCTGGATTCGGTCTCCACGCTCAAGGCCCACGTTAGAAGCTATGCAATAGCTTAAAAATCCACTAGCTATTAACAAAAATTAAAAGACTTAAATACTAAGAACCCCTCAAACACGAATCCAACATCGGAAGACAGTGAAAATGTCTGATTAACCACATAATCCGCCGATATCAGTGTAAGCTCGGAAGCTCCTCAGCTTAAGACTATCGAATGTCGGATATCATCGAGTAGGTAGGTAGGTACCATGTAGGTACACACTCGTGTAGGTTGGTACAATCGATGCGGCTGTCATATTTCCCAAACACTATCAAGTTTCGTCGTTAGGCGCGTGACAAGTATATTAATAAACTCACTGAAAAATGTTAAGATTGTATGCTACTTAGCTTACAAGTTAGCTTAACTCACGACGAAATTTTGATGACCTTCAAGGCGCAGTGGTGAATAATGTGGGAAGTATCGGGTTCGAGTTCCTACATTGTAACTTACTTAACTGTCGGTCATTCAAAATGAAAAATGATAAAAGAAACTTCAATGATTTTCAAATATCTATTCAATGATACCCCACACAATATACCTAGTTTGCCGACCTTCATTTTTTCTTTTTCACGTCTGGTGGTCGCCATGTTTACTGTAATTCAAATTCAAAATTCATAATTCATTTATTTCATGTAGGCTACCTTGTAGCACTTATGACACGTCATAAATCTACCACCGGTTCGGAATGCAGATTCTGCTGAGAAGAACCGGCAAGAAACTCAGCAGTTGCTCTTTTCAAAAAATAAAATAAACAAATTTTACAATAAGTAACAAAACTAAGCTAAGTATACAGTGCTTCCACAGTGAAGCTTCAAAAATACAATACATATAATCTAACACATGTCAACATGGGAAGTGTAATGTCTTTAGTGATACTTCCAAGATTAACACGAATCGATTGACGTAAGAATCATCAAAATCGGCCCACGCGATTGGTCTCCACAGCGCCACATCATACATACATATTATGCGATTCAGGATGAAATAGGTAAAAGTTGTACAACGGGAAAGTTTATAATATATGCTATTAGAACTGAACATTTACCTAATTTCATTTTGGAAACAAAACGTATACGGCTGATTACCGTGCTCCTGTCATACAATCTAGACAACCGCACATAAACACTTCACTGGGGCAGCTTCCTCTCATCAAATTATCCGCTTAATTATTTACTACCACTAAACTGTACCACTAAACCCGCACAGTATACTCTGACCTGCCCCACCTCCTCGGCGTAGAAAAAAATGGGGGAAAACGGGGATGGATAAAGGTAGCGTAGGGATCAAATTAGTTTGGTCGTTTTGTCGAGCAGTAAAACGCTCAGGGAAATAAAAGTACGTATGTTTCGACAGGGCAGGTGTATTTTTCCTGGCAGCTGAATTAAGGACTGAATAACTTGTGTTTTCTTTTTCTTATGTACCTACGTTGTATCAGGGAAGGCTATCCTACTCCTAGCTATTACGACTGAGTATATATTACCTATTCAATGTTATGACATCTGTTTTTCTTGTACAATGTTTCTTGCAAATAAACAATTCATTTATTTATTTATTTATTTGGTTAATCCTAGTGATCTGACGAGTCACCGGAGGCTAAGCGAAAAAAACTGGTTTTGTTAGATCAAATGTTTTAGGTATTTACTATTACATAACGTCCTTACAAAAAATATACGATACACCCAAAGATATAGTCTAAAGAATGTGCTAATTTGTTACAAGATAGAATGTACTTTACTCGATCAAATAATATCTTGAAATAACACAATAATGTTATTTTGAAATTGAGTGGATAAGGGACATATAGAGAGCTTAATAGTTTCAAACTTCAAAATAATAAAGTTAATAACGTTTGATGCTAGGATACGATTTATTATAAAACGAAGCGGGGCTATATGCTATAATATTTGCTATATATTATAGCATATAACCCCGTTATGCTATAATATATAGCACGACAATATCGCGAACGTGTGCATAGGTACGAAATAATATTCATTTGAATCTGATTTGAATCTACATTTTCATACTAATACTTGGCTGGATAACTTTTGATCATTGCACAGTAACGGTATCTACATCATTAATAAAATATCGTTTTAGAACAATGCTGTTTAACATCCGTTAGTTTCGTAATAAAAAACATAATAGTTAAGCCATAATATCAATAATTCAAATAAGATTTAGTTAATGGGACGGCGCTTGTGATCTTTACTCTATGTCAACACGGTGCGGTGTGCCGACATAGGGCGACATACTCGGATCTGTCGGCAAATACAACGACATACAACTGTACTGAGGTTATTTGTGAACAAATTGCGCAATCATGTCCGATTATTGCGATTCAATTTTATGTGTCACTAGCTTTTGACCCCGCGACTTCGTCCGCGTGGAATTAGATTTTGGGGTGGAATTTTCAAAAACTGTGATACACGTACTTCTTTATTTTTAACTGAAAGCTGAAATACCAACTTTAATGGAAACAGCTTGAAAAATGACGGAGTTTCATATAAACTTCCATCCCCTATTTAAACCCTTTAGGGGTGGAATTTGTAATAATCCTTTCTTAGTGTGCGCCTACGTCATAAAAGGAACCAACTGTAAAAATTTCAAGTTTCTAACTTCAGTAGTTTAGGCTGTGCGTTGATATCTCAGTGTCAGTCAGTCAGTCAGGACTTTGAATTTTATATATATAGATGAATACTATTGTAACCTGTGTTTTTTGACAATCGAAATTTTAAAAACCGTTGGACCAAGATTAGAATTTATTAAATCAATGCAACTAAATAACACAATAGGTCACGCAAACATGATTTCAAAACAAAATAGCTAAAGTTGGGTAAAGTATAATTATTTAAAATAACATTGTGCACCAGTTTTCCGAACTAGTTAAAACTGTATCTCGGAAAACAGGGCCACCAGCTCGGAGACACAAATACAACCTAAAGACATTAAAATAAGTCTGTAAGATTTGCGAGTGAGTGTTTGCGCTTGTTTTGCGTTGGCATGCATGGATATATACGTGTGTGTGTGTGTGTGTGCGTGCGTGTGTGCTTGCGTGCGTGCGTGCGTGCGTGCGTGCGTGCGTGCGTGCGTGCGTGCGTGCGTGCGTGTGTTGTAGTTTTATGTTAATGGTCTCAGTTCTATGCGACAATTTCTTCTGTTCAGTTCAGGGTATTACAGTTCGAAAGAACATTCCGTACTTAATTAGATTTTTGCCTGTACCAAATCAAACTACTGCATTAAGTTTGATAGGTCCGCTAGAATACATACATACTATGTACATACTTTACTATCTTAACTTCGAGCCAAGGGCCAATGCTTGGAGCCAAACTGTTATAATAATATAATATATTACGTAATGGATTTACACAATATTTTCACATAGGTAGCTGTTTAATGGTCCAAGACGGTACTACCTACATTACGCAGAACATTGCATCGATAAATCAAATATTTACAGTACACATTAGTTACGTACACACGTAATTTTTGATATCAAATTTCATTCAGAAGTCGGTAAAAATCTTATCGTAAATGCATGACGATAAGATTTTTTGTACCAATATCTACGAGCGTATTCTAATCGCTGATTTTGACACATACTTACTTGACCAGTTGCTCGGCTGCTTTATATGCCAATTCAGATTTTTGAAAATGATTCGTTTAAAGAAACAAAGTTCATTCTTAAAATCTTTACTAATATTATAAAATTAGTAATGTGAATGTTAAAAGTATTGTGAAAGGTTATTTCTTGATTTTGCCTTCACGCAACAATAAAGAAGTGAATCGATGTAATTTTTTTGTATATAGGTAACATATAGTGGAGGACCTAGAGAGTTACATAGACCACTTCCTGGAAAACCTAATTATATGAAATTTAGGGAGCAGAACGTAGTTTTTCATAAAATTAATAGGACTTTTCCGAATATACCTACTCCTTTTACCTATGAGTTGAAATTAAAAGATAAGTACATATTATAAATATTGGAAGATATTTCATTACTAAACTAGGCGATGGCACAGGAATTATAAAAAAAATTCTCAATAGATATTTTTTTCTTCTCATAGCCAATTTCTCGGAAGGAGCACTTTATTTCCTTTTCAACTTTGATTACTGCGCAAAACACTTCTTGATCTTTCCAAACAAGACGTGATAATTCTATTTGCCGTTGTATAACTCGACTTAAAGTATTATAATAATGACGTTTAATTGGATTTAGCGACACATTACATTAAGCACTTATTATGTTCGAACCAAACACGAGTATTTACACGCTTGACGCAAACATGTCATATGGTTTATTGTTGTAGACAGGCTGTGTTATTACTTCTTCGAGTCTTGATAGAACTATAATTTATCTATTATTGTAATTTTCAAATACATAAGTAAAAACGTCGTCTTCCCTGTGTAAGGTTACCTGTGTTTTGTTTTGTATTCATACTCAAAAATAATAAATACATAATAATCAAATTAATTATATATACATAATAAGGTTTAAAAATATGGCATTATATAAAATTCTATAATTTTATTCGATTTTGGATGTGAATAATTTTTATAAATTTCTAGTAGAAGCAGTAGTATTAGCCCCGATATCAATTACTCACCTCTCAAGCTATAAAGTATTTTGTGGTACATCAACAATCTTGTAATTCAAGTTAAATAAAAGATAAACCATTTTAAAAGTGCAAATATCAAGCCGAGTGAGTCACGCAATATAATGTAGCGGTTCATTTGTTTGACACTTGGCTCATCGCTGGGCCGAGTCCCGTTAGCTTTGTCTTTGTTTGAAAATTAACTTACTTTTTGCAAAGCACGTCCATAAGCATCTTTCGTCTTAAATATAGATCGCGGACATAAGGGGCTCTACCGTCAATGCTTAAAGTAGTATTATTTCAATATTGTTCGAAATAATACTATTTTAAGCGTTGGTGGTAAGGCCTATAATCCTATTAATATTATAAATGCAAAAGTTTGGATGTATGGATGTTTGTTACTCAATCACGTCGCAACGACTGAATCGATTTGGCTGAAATTTAGCAAAGAGATAGATTAACGTCTGGAATAACACATAAGCTTTTTATCCCGAAAAAACAAGAGAGTTCCCGCATGAATTAAAAACCTTAATCTACGCGAACGAAGTCGCGGGCATCAAGTATAGTATAGTAGTCAAGTATAGTAAGTAGTATTCCATGAATTAAATTTCCGAAATATTGTTGTTGATGTTATTGGCTTCAAATTAACCGTCATTATTTCGGAAATTTTCATAAATAATTGACCAATTACACAAATAATATAAATAACTGCTTCTTATTTCTAATTAAATCAAAAAAATAAAATATTTTTAGTGTATTGTGGATTGTAGGATTGTTATTGTCCTTAGGTTTCAAAATTGTCATGAAAATGCAAGATTGGTCAAAAAAATATTAAAACCCATTAACAACATCTACATGTTATCTAGGTGCACCCATTACGTATCAGGCCAAGCCGTTACTAATTGCGACTTTCCCCCCCTTCCCCCAAAACAAGATGGCGTCGCAGTCATTATGAATATTAAGCCTAGTTATCATGGGACCCGCCCGATATCCTCTCATTACTACAACCAGTCAATAATCTCACGTACTCGTGTATTTATAGCCTGGAAATAATATAAGTTAGTCTTAAATACGGGAAATGTGCCTTAATGGATGCCCGTTTCCACCAACCATATCTAAATCATCCCTTAAGTAGGAGTCTCCTTACGTAGGTAGCTCCTGAATACAATTCGAATTCAAATTCAAAATTTATTTATTTCATGTAGGCCAACTTGTAGCTCTTCTGACATGTCATAAATCTACCACCGCGCCGGTTCGGAAAGCAGATTCTGCTAAGAAGAGCTGGCAAGAAACTCAGCAGTTGCTCTTTTCAAAAAATAAATAAATATACAATAGGTAACAAAACTATGCTATGTATACAGTGCCTCCACAATGAAGCTTCAGAAATGCATACGTAGGTACACAATCCAACGCATGTCAAGACGGGCAGACCCATTCCCGTTGGTGGCACTCGTTCACGAGCATGTCCATTACCCAATGTCATTTCTGCCCTTAGGTATTTCCTAAAGATTCGCGTAAATGAAATTGACTGAGAGTGTCACCTAAATACGGGAAATGTGCCTTAATGAATGCCCGTTTATACTAACCACACCGAAATCATCCCCCAAATAGGAGTCTCTTTACGTAGCCCCCAAATAGGGTGGTTTCGGGGGTTACGCGACCGGGGTCAGTTAGCCGACCACTAACAGGTCCTACGGCATTAAAACGAAAATAATAAGAATTCTATTCTTCTTTTCCAAATGAAATTCACTTAAGTAAAGAGGGGGATAGACCTATTAGTTTTACCTACAATAGTTGGCAGCTTTGTGTTTACCCGAAAGCAAACAAATCTTAGTTCAATCCGCCGCTCATACTTTCGGCGCGTACACGTTCCCAAAACAACGAAAAAAATAGTGAGTAAGTGAAGCGTTCGAGGTAAGTAGATCGTGATGTATTTATTTGAGTCAATTTTTTAATGTTCTATTAAGTGGATATATATATGTTTTACGTTATTTGTACATTTATTACATGTAATATACAAAATCAGGTAAAAAAATTGAATGGTCGCTAACTGAAATTGGAATTATCCAATAACTTCAGTTGGCGACCACCTGGCCGCCAATAGACATTTAGAAAGAAAAACATTTATTTTTATTTTTTATAGACTACAAATCTAATTCGGAATTTAATCACTTTCAATTTAATTTGTTTATTTTTATCCGTGTATCTTTTAGTTTACGACCATCAAATTATTATTATAAAACATCTTAAAATGTATGGGTATCAAGTGGTCGCCAACTAAAAATGAGCAAATTAATATGTGGGTTTACGACCATTTGCAATCACTACTTATAATCTTATCTGTTTTTTGCATAATGTAGGTGTTTAATATTATATAAAATTTTCATTACAGATGTCCTCCACAAACCGTATACGAAAATAACACCGGCTTATTCCCAAAGAGATCTGGAATGTGCTTTAAAAATATAAGAGAAGGAGGACACGGTATTAGAAAAAAATGTAAAATGTATAACATCCCGAGATCTGATGATCTGATGATTTGATTCTAAACTTTTGTAATTGTTGTTTAAAGTGATATTTTTAATTTTGTACTTGTGTAGGAAAATGTATTATACTTGCTAAGATTCATTTAAGCTTAAGCTTGAATATTAAAGTGTACCTTTGATCTCATGAAAAAATGTGTTTTAATAATTTATTAAATGTATGAATAATAAAGCATGAATAATAATTATTTTTTAAACATTAACACGTTCATATTTTTTATTTTTAATTAATCAAATTTAGTTTTCCCTAGCAAATCGAGAGGTCGCCAACTAGATAAGGGGGCAGTCGTCAACTAGCAAAAGTGGTCGCCAACTAGCATTTCACATAGTTTTTAAGATTTATTCAATTTAAAATGTTTTCACAACTGTAAATCTTATTTTTTTACTTTTAAATATAACTTGACAATATCTAGGACCCCGTCATATAACTTTAATACATGTGCTATGGGTGCAACATACTTAAATATTGACGTAAAGTTGAATATCCCGCTAATCGGTCGCCAACCGGCGAAATCACCCTACAATCCCTTAAACAATCTCATGTCCAGTGATTTGAGCTGTGCATAGATCAGTCAGTCACGTTTTCCTTTTAAATATTAAAATAAGGATGATATATAGTGCATAAATATTGCATCAAACAGACGAAAATTTTAAAATTACTGTTTTGTAATTTCTTTATTTGATATTTTTATTACAATATTTAAAATGTGATTTAGATTTTATCCATTAAAAATCCCTAAAAAAATGTGGTAAAGTTGTGCCTTCACCATTTTATGTGTTCCATCCTTGTCAAGGGGAGTGCTAACCGTCTCTCTATGTATTATTAATTTATTAGAAAAAGAAAAAAACCAGTTTCGTCGTAGCAATAATAATAAAAATAAAAACATGAGTACCGGTTTATAAATATATAATAAAGTAATTGCGTGCAGCAAGGTAACGCCCCCTTCCATTTCAGTCACAAACAATCGAGAAACTGTATAATTATCGAAAATTATATCAAATCAGATACTATTAAACAGTAGCTTATCCCCCTTTAAGAGAGCCGTCACAGGAAGTAATAGACTAATAGAGCAATAGAGTAATAGAGATTGCTCTATAACCTTAACTAGGTAATCGTTTTATAAGCTGTTGTACCTTTTGTTTTGGTGAAGCTTTTATTTATTTCTCAGGTTACCTTAAATGTCTCAGTTTATTTTTTATTTGACTTTGATTATACGTAAGTTAAGTAAAAGTCGTAAATTATTCTTAAGACTTCTCTGTATAATGTCTAAGTAACTACCGGTTTTCAGCGGTAGTCGATACGAACCAAATCTCTGAGTAATCTCTAAGGCATCACCTAAATCTATTCATGATCCGAATCTCTTAGGTAGCTATCTTGTAAAAGTGGATAAAAACAAAATTGTTTTTATGTGTCAACTGATTTAAATCAACCTTAAAGACTTACAAGACATAGTTGTAGTAGCTTTTTTCTATCAACTACTCGTATGTATTTATAAAAAGTGGTCAATTGAAGCTAAGAATTTGTCAATAGAGTCTACGTAGCTGAATTAGTCAACGATGTCACTTCTATTTTATTCAATTGCATTCGTAGATTTGTATTTGTAGAACTATAATTCAGAACGTATCATTAGGCCTGCGATACTGATCATTATACTGGGAATCAACATCGTTTACGCGGAATATTGAAAGTGGTTTACGTACTCAGGGTTGTCACTTGCCAGGTTATCCTTATTTATCTAAAAAATCAAGATTCAATCTATCTACAATCTGATAGTTTACTTCGTGACGCGACGGTCGAAAAATTCATACAGTTTGCAAGATTGCTAGGTAACCTATCAACAGATTACAGATAGATTGAATTATGGAACCGGGCGTAAAAAAGTCCTCCTTTCATTCCGCATAATATATCTTACCTGCGTAACATAGATTACCTACTACTATAAAAGATATTATTCCCTAAAACATCAAGTACGTATTATGCTGTGTATACCTATACTCGTAAATTAACGTAAAACGTTGGTCTAATACTGTCAAGTTACTTAAGCTACTAACCTTAGAACATTCTATAGTTCTTTGTTGAGATACGAACTGCACCAATGTGTAGCAAGTAGACCAAACTAGAGCGAAATATGACAAAAAAAGCCATATTTAATACCGATTTAGAAGTTGGAACAGACTTCGATTATCATGGGGCTTATTCTGTAACTCGGTGCCTATCAACCATCCATTGAAGATTTGAAGAGAAATGTCATTTACTATTTCATAGTAAACCTTCAATGGATAAAAAATATATGTCAGTGGCTTTCATTTTTGGTAGGCACTGAGTTACAGAATCAGGGGGCATGTCGGAGGAAAAAAGGGAGGATCACTATTAAAAAAAAAACAAAGTGTCATATTATCCGAATTGAAGAAATAAACTGTATCCCCAACCCTATTTGTAAGGCTACGGTTCTCAACATTTTTCCCTCGTTCGCATGTAATCTTGCATGCATTAGCGATTATTTTTGATCTAGCTGTATCAGATGCGTGTTTTAAATCGGTAAGGATGGTCATTTTTACGTTTTTTTCATGATTATAAAATACCTAGACTTGTATAGTCTACATCAAGATTAGTGCTATTATAATTTTGTTCTTGTGTATTGTTGACTTGCTTTAACGGTGAAGGGGATATCTTGAAGAAAAATGCATGCCTAAAAGTTTTACAAGTATCCTACTATAATATTATAAATGCGGAAGTTTGTGAGGATGGATGTTTGTTAGATTTAAATAAATACAGGGTTAAAATATTGATTAGAAGCAGGCATTACTTTGCAGAATCGCATGATATTAAAAGAAAAGCAACACCTGATGAATGAATAAATGAATGTATGAATGAATACACTTTATTGTACACCACATTAAATAGAAACATAAAAGATTTTAACTTAAAAGAAGTAAATATACCTAATTAGTAGTAGGTAGTTTTAATTTATTTAAGTTATTTATTTACGTTATAGAAGCTTTGTGTTAACAGTTTGTACTTAAAATAAATTATATAACCGGCATTTATGGTGCACCAGTCGGAGAATGAATGAATGAATGGATGAGACTTCTTTATCGGAGCAAAACGTGCGTCGAGTGTGTTTAGAAGAGTTTGTGTAGTGCTTGCTGCTTGTTGGTGTTATATTGTTCCTGCGTTTCTTCTATACTGGAAGAAGCGCCGGTGTAGGAACGGCGCGGCGCGGACGGCGCGTTTTGCCAACAGATTTTTCTGGTTTGGCGGATTATAGCAAAAAGTATTGCTTTTCTTTTAATAACGCGGGGTTAAAAGCCTGCTATAACAGCACTTATATGTTATAGCGTGCTGAGCCGTGAGAATTCGTGCGATATCTCGTAGGTACCTGACGTAATTGACGGATAATTGTTTTTCGCGCTACTCGCTAGGAATCTCTCGGCTGAAAGCAATATAATTGGCGCAATCAAAACGAAAGGCAGCGGCGCTGCGCAATGCAGCAACCAATTTTGTTATTGTAACATCTGTAATCATTTAGATAGATTGTTGCATTTAATCTTCAAGAATCCTCCTTCATCCTCATTATTACGAGTTCTGAACTTATCTTTAGGCAACAGTTTTAACCTAATAAAAGTTAACTAATGATCTTATTTCATTAAACATTTCATTTCAATTCAGTAGCCTCAATAGCCTAACGGTTACAGGTGCGGACTGAAAACTGAAGGTCGCAAGTTTGAACCCCACCCGTTGCACTATTGTCGTACCCACTCCTAGCACAATCTTTCCGCTTATTTGGAGGCGAGAGGAGAATATAAGCCAAGTTCAGCTTGGCTCATATTCTTTATAAAAAAACAAAAAAATAAAAAAAGACGTGTGGCACTCGGGGACTGCCGCGGTAAAGCTATTGCATAGCATTTTTTATCAACGCCATCTAGCGGCTCACCGTAGAGGAGTCCCGTGTCAGGTTATTTTCGTTACGGAATTTCTGGATTCGGTCTCCACGCTGGCCCGCGATAGAAGCTATGCAATAGCTTAAAAGCTATGCAATAGCTTAAAAGCTCTGCAATAGCTTAATAAAAAAAACAGTTTATCTAAAAGCTTTGTGGTCTATCCTCCGTAATCGGAATCGGGGTTCTCATAACGCGGTTTCGTGTTTAGACAAGCGTTTCGAACCGCCCGCGCGCCCGGGGGAAACAGAAGCCGCGGCAAATTGATGCCTGTCAGCTTCACCACAATTAGAATCCACTGGATGCCGATTCGACTCGATCTTGTATCGTGAGAATCGATTATTATGATTATGCTGTTACCGCTGCGGGCGAATTTTTGCATCGACACATTTCACATCTAACAACAGTCAATGTTCTTGGTACGATTACATACTCAGCTGATAGATTAAGTAAATGTGGTGTCGGTAGATTTGTCTTCTTTTAGTTCTGGAAGGTAGTGATACAAATTATGGGCTTCATATGAAGGCTCAGGATCACTCAGCGGACTATGCATGGAGAGAGCTACGCTCGGAGTATCTCTGCGAGTTCAAATGAGAAATGAGGAGATCTGTAGGAGAACCAAAGTCACTGATATAGCTCAGCGAGAAACTGAAGTGGAAATGGGCGGGGCACATAGTTCGAAGATGTGATGGTCGATGAGGTCACAAGGTGCTGGAGTGACGACCCCGCACCGGGAAGCGCAGTGTTCGTAGACCCTCGACTAGGTGGACTAACGATATCAAACGAGTCGCAGAGGTCGCTGGATACAGCCGGTGCAAGACCGTAGCCTGTGGAGGTGGTTTTCACGAATCTTTAAGGAACACTTAAAGCAGCAACGCAACAGAAATGATAAGTTATGCAGTCATAGCAATCATCAAGTTCAAGCTATTTATTTAATCCCGCGATGATTTACACCTCGAAATGCGATCTGATAATGAATGTGGCATATTAGTTTTAGAAGAACGTCTTTTTTAAAAACATCCCAAAATATAACTGCGTGTGTCAATATTACGCGGTAGTGGTGCGTAGGGCGACCTAATATCGTTTTTTCGTAGGACATGTTCCGAGTATTTCATAATATTATATATTTCAATTTTGAATACTGTTAAATCAATTTTATTATATTTACATTATCAAATTACTACAATTTTAATTATAACAAAACTATTTCTAAAATTAAAATTAATATAAACCTAAAACCTCATCGATACTACTTTTCGATTTTGAATACTACTTTTTTGGACTAGAAATCATTACTAGTATCATAAATTTGTTTGTTTTTGGTGTGTCCTTCAATCATGTAGCAAAGGAGCAACGGATCGAAGTGATTTTTCGCGTGGATGTAGCTCAGAATGTGACAGGCTGCCTTTTATTCCGGAAAAACAGATGAATGCGTTAAAACTCATGTGAGTTTATGATTGCACCACGATATTGTAAATATTATGTAAAGCACCCTACCTATATATTATGTAAATAAATGTATTAATAAATAAATAAATCCCGTGAGTTTTTTTAATTTAGCACTATTTCGTATCGCATTTTGTTGGTGTGATTTGTCGTTCATCTTCTGGTGTTTTTGTTCTTTAGTATATCTCCTGTCACGAAGAACTGTATTATCCTCAACTGACATATTGATGATTAGATTGCTACATCGTTTGTGATTCAATAAAATCCTATTCTAAAGAACAATAAAAACTAATAGATAATTTTTATACCAGTCCTGGTAAAATTAATGAAGCTCAAGACCAATTTATCATACTTATCTGTATTTTCGTGAATAAATAAATTATTATCAAACTTTGCGTAGTTTAGAGTAGGTAGTTATATATCCAATATTATTTAAGTTTTACCTATCGCAAGCATATAGATAGATCTTCGTAGCAACTTCTATTAGAGTTACTATTTGTGATCCGAACAAAGATTCATAAATTATTTTCGATTCTATCGCGACAGGGAGTGTGGCGCGAGCTCCCGCCTAAATAATATTTAAATTTAGAACGGCGAAGGGATGGGACATGTGTGTCGTAACGCGTTTGGCGAAATGTGATTACAGTCCGTAATTAACGAGACGCTATTTGTGTAACACACTATTTCACATATTTCCATTCCCAAACAAAGGGAGCTAACCGTTTCGGAATCATCCTATTGTAAATAATTATTATTGTATTCGTGAAAGTGTTTTACCGTTGCCCAACCGTGTCGTGTCCATTTTGTCCGGTGTCTTGAAATAAAGCGCTTTCAATTGCAGACTAATTATTCCAACACGAGAAACTCATTCGGCGTCGTCCGTTTTTACGTGTAAAGAGAGATTAGTCGACTTAAGCGACACGCTCAAAAGGCATTGTAGTGTGGTCCGATAATGATGATACGTTAAGAAAAGTATTACATTCTGACCATAATGGACCGTTGAAAAGGACTTTTCTTATAAAATTTCATTTGGATTCAGTTCGCGTCGCGCCGTTGTGTCACAGACTCCTGCTTATGAATAAATTACAGTAGGGTTGCCAACTCTCCTGTTTTTCTGAGACAGATCCGAGTTCTCAGTGCGTTAAGAAGCTACCTTTTGGGTATCCCTATTGCTTTGGCCTCTTACTAATGTAATGGTAATAAAGACAATGAGATGCTCTGTTGCTTTAGCCTCTGACTGATAAAATTGTAATATATAAAGAGTATGTACTTGCATAAAAAGGGGTATGATGATGAATGAAGCTCTTGCCTAAGATTAATTATTTAATCTTAAAGGCCTCCTACTTATATTCAAAAAAAATTGATCTTCCTATTTATCTAATTTTTGTTTGGCACACAATTAAACCAGCAACTCTTTATCAAACGAAAAAACGCACGCATTGTGTCTACATATGTTGTTTGAAAGTGAACAGCACGTCATAAATAGTTGATGCCCTTTTTTAATGTTTGATATTTAAAAATTTCGCTTATTTTAAAATTACGTATTAAGTATACCTAAATAATTGTATTATTAGACATATTTTATTTTTAAAATAGACAATTTTCCAATTGCGATTAGACTTTTTCCAATCAGTGAAACTAATCGAAAAAATACAACCGCTATAAATTAATCCTCGTAATATTAAGAAAAAACTGAAACCCTTTTAAGTTACTTATGATAATTTATAAACAACATGTTCAACTGGCATTAATGTTCTGTAGTCAACGTACTTTAACTCTTTGTTAGCATATATTACAAACCCGGGAGGTTTTTCTAGTTATAAGTATTTTTTTGTAAACCTTTATGTAAATAAATCTATATATATAAAATTCAAAGTCCTGACTGACTGAGATATCAACGCACAGCCTAAACTACTGAAGTTAGAAACTTGAAATTTTTACAGTTGGTTCTTTTTATGATGTAGGCGCACACTAAGAAAGGATTATTGGAAATTCCACCCCTAAGGGGTTTAAGTAGGGGATAGAAGTTTATATGAAACTCCGTCATTTTTCAAGCTGTTTTCATCAAAGTTGGTATTTGAGCTTTCAGTTAAAAATAAAAAAGTACGTGTGTTTTTGAAAATTCCACCCCAAAATCGAATTCCACGCGGACGAGGTCGCGGGGGCAAAAGCTAGTAAATAAATAAAATCGTTTACCGGTGGTCCCATTTCTAAAATTGAAATTATGGCGACCTTAGTTGTACATTAATTTATTGATTGTTATTCAAATCGCTTTTCTCAATTGGAGGTTGAAGGTGATGTGTCTCGTCTTCTCTTTGTTAATATGAAGTTTTGAGGTTGAAACGCTTCAATATGCCACAGTATCTACTGCGTAGAATTGTTTTTGAATATGTTTCATATACAATAGATATTTGTATAAGACGAGTACCTATGTAGTAGGTATGTCTTTGGCTTCAGATAGATTGGTGGTTACCTGTGTCGAATTCACTTTGTTTACTTCTGTGAATTGGGTTAAGAATAAGTTTCAAATTTTCCACATTGAATCGAGTTGAGTATAAAATTTTGTATAATCTATATTCTATACGAATATAATAAAGCGGAAGAGTTTGTTTGTTTGAGTGTTCTAATCTCTAAGACTACCAGTCTGATTTGAAAAACTCTTTTTTGCACTTGATATCCCAAGCTAGAGGAAGGTTATTAATTATTATATGCTATTTAACATACGAAAGAAAGTAAAAAAAAAGCATAGCGAAAACGAAGTAATAGTGAGGGCGGGCAATACGCTGACGTGAACCGGTGGTCGAGGGCGGCGGGAGCGAACAAGACCTGGACCAAGGGCTACCTTTTAACCGACTTCCAAAAAAAGAGGAGGTTATCAATTCGTCGGAATCTTTTTTCTAAATGTTCCCCGATTACTTGGACCGATTTGAAAAAATATTTTTTTGTTTGAAAGAGTATACTTCCCAGGTGGTTCCATTCATCAGGTCAGGATCTGATAATGGAATCCTGGAGAAATCGAGGGAACTCTTAAAATTTTATAGGCACAATTTGTAGTGGCGTTTTTACTTTGTAGTGGCGTTTGAAGTCGGTTTTGTAAAAAGAAATTTTACGTTTTTAATAATCATTGTCATCAGGTCAATCGATTGTTCAGGTTAAAGAATTTATTTTCTCAATGAATTACAAAAATTCACTTTGTTTAATTTTGCCCACTATTGGAGACGGATCTCATCATAGAATAAAATAGTTTAGGTCATAGTTCACCACCGGCCAAGTGCGATAAAATACATACAATCATTTTATTAACGGATTTAGCCAAGGCTGTATATTAAAAGATACAATTAACACTTAGAGTCAAGGATGTTAATTTTATGGTTAAGCTTTATTACCTACTTTAAAGCAATCATAAACTTTATACTAATATTATTTATATAATATTTTATTTTAACAAAAATTATACAATCATAGTGGAATTATTTTGCAAATTCGCATTTTCAAGTTGAGTTCTAGTTCAACATTTACTAATTGCTTATGATCAAGAATCTCAATCAAAAATTAATATACCCACTAACCTAACATCCCAAAGATTTTCATTTTTCACTTCAAATTTGTAAGTTGGCTACTAGCGCTGAACGAGTCAACAATATATGAAAACCTTGATGGTAGCTTCATATTTATAGCCTTTTGAGGTCGAGATTCTAGGGCCGTGGGGCTCGAGTTTTTAGGGGCTTTTTTAAGAACTTTCAAAATAGGTTATCGAGTCTAGTAGCGATTCAAGAGGTGGCAGCTACGTTTGGCCAAAGAATTACTTTGACATTCAAAGGGGCAATACTGTCGACCATTTTGGGTACCTACTTACTAATTTTAGAAGTATTTTATATCAATCTCTAACTGCAACAGCAACATTATTTTATATGCAACAGCATTTTAGCAGCCCCGCTTTCAAAGGAGGCGCGGTCACTCAGCAAGCATACTTAAGAGTAGTAGGTTAAATTTCTTATTTTAGTTTTGATTTTGTTTTGTTGAACTTACGGGGGTGACATTGTCAGTGTTGACCAAATCCCCCAGGGAAATAAAGGATTAAAAAAACAATCAAAGAAAAATAAAAAAAAAAAACAATCTCTAACTATAGTATCTTATATTCTATTCACATCACGGACGTTACGTTTTATCTAATTCTGTACAATTACGCTTATTATATTATGTACAGCTAATGAAGGCAATTGCGTCCGCCATATTGGTTTGCCATTCGGCCATCTTCGTTTCGAAACCGATTACTAAGTTTATTATTCTTAATGGTTCCTTGGAAGGCATGCGTCGCTGCTTGTAATGACAAAGACACTTTTTATTATTTGATCGCTCGCTCGTTGCTGTTAATTGTTACGTGGACGTGATTTTAATATATCATGCATGTCGACTGGGCTCTTTTATCGTGTATGCTAATTAGCATTAAGACCGAGCTCGCGTTAGTGTGAATACATACCTGCTGGTTAGTGTGAGTGAAGCTTTAAACTCGATTAGTCATTGAGGAATTTACTGGATCAAATTAAACACTTGGTAATTGCGCAATGCACTCGAAATATTGTACTTTTTAACTTAAAAACTCAAGATGAGTGCACATGGTTTTGGTACATTTTGTGTTTATTTGAAGTGAAAATGAACCTTATATGTATTTGTAATATGTAGGGATTTAGTTTGAACGTAGCGTGGTTTCATAAAGATTTAAATCGATGCAGGTTTCAAACTATAATCGATTATATCCACGAAAACATCGATCGAAGTCGATCCGTTGTTCTGCAGGGCTAACATGCGCGCCACGAGAAAATTACCTATATAATATAATAGAGATTCACATAATAGATTACGTGTAGACAAAATTTTTTCGTGGCACGCATGTTAGCCCTACAGGAGACTGAAAATTTTGTCTGTGAATCTCTATAGAAATTCACGAGTAAAGTGTAGACAAAATTTTCTCGTGGCGCGCATGTTAGCCCTATTGGTCATAAGCACTTCTTACCGTTGCGACTGATTTAACACCTAACCATTATACCTAAGGAATCAAGGTAACAACTAACAACTAACATAAGAGCTTGAAGTTTAAATAATGGACCTTGTGGTTCAATCCGCGCCATAATTCTTGTCCTATTTCAGGGTAGGTACTTATATATAAATTATTTTAACTAAATTACAAAAAAAAATAAGTGTAGCGAGAGAAGTCGACATTATACAATTTTCTTTCTCTACTTGGCACTTCATAAAAATGTAAATAGTTCCAAATAAAACGACAAATCACCTTTCATCTATTAAAGCATTCTGCTCCACACATTGTGTAGATCAGTAGCAAGAGTTGTTTTAAGCGCCCTTATACCTAAAGCTTGCGATCCATTGATGATACGTTGCTATGCACAGCTATAAATCTTCTTTCCTCCCGACCAAATCCGGCCACGGCGGCTAATCTCCACACAGATTAGTCGTCTGCGCGCGAGATATTATCCTTCTCAAGTGTATGTGCAAACACGTGTGTACTCTCTATTACCTCAGTCTCATAATCGATACGATCGGAGAAAGATCAGGTGCAAGATTGAAGGCTTTGACGCAGTACCATGTCAGACTGACGAGCAACGTAAAACTTAAATCGGTAGACCTGGAGATTTGAAAGGAGGACATGATCCTTGAGTACAGGAAGGAGGCATTTTTTTAAATTCTGTCTCTGAAGAAAATTTTTTTTAACCCAAATCAAAAGACGAAGCCGTGTCATCATCTAGTATTTAATAGTACTTAATACTCGTACTTTATAACTATTGATATAGTACGTCTGTGTGAAAAATGAAAGAGGAGTTCTATAAATTAGCTAACATTCTTAAGATCTCAGTAGAACCAAAACTGAAAAAGAACTGAAATGTTTTTGTGTGAAGATGTGTCTAAAAGAACGAAAGAATGTATGTCGAGTAGGTATATCGATTTCTCATGGCGAGGATTATTTCAATTTTTCATTTTACGTTGTAAATGATGTAATAGTACTTACTAGTACTTAGTCATTTATCTAGAATAGTTTGTAATGAAAAACAAAAATGTAAGTATTAGATATTGAGGAAAATCTAACAATGATACAATTTGCGCAAATCGTATCAGTGTAGCGTATTGGGAAAACCTATAATAAAGTACTAAGTGCTAAAGCAAACTTTATATTTAGCGGTTCATATCTAAGTATTAACGGAGTTTTTATACCAATTTTATTGTCTTGTGTGAATCATTCAATGTTAGATGCAGTATTACTAATTTTAGAAGTTGCAACGATATAACTACGCAGATGCGAAACAGTGACGGTAACAGAAAATATTAGTCAGTATACCTAATTAGATACCTGTGATAAAAAAAACTATAGGCAACCAGAGTATCTGCCATAACTTAAACAGTAAGCTGAAGTAACAATCACCACTTAGTGCGAGGAAATTCGGGGTCCCAAGAAATGGCGACTTCGCAACGGAAAACGCAGTGTTGGCAGCTCTCAATTAAGTGAACTGACGACTTAAAATGGATCGCAAAACTCGAATAAGTTTCTCTAAAAGAGACGTATGCCTACTTGAGTACGTTTATTGGTAGACGAAGAAGAAGAAAAAGAATCATAAGTTCACTACGCACCATATTTACGCGCTTCATTTGCTTTACTGCATACGTTTCAATGTTTGTTACATTCTCTCTTATTCCCAATCCAAAAACCTGTTGTTATGTAACTTTTCTCCGTTTGCCTATTTTTTTTTGGCTAGTAAGTCTTTAAAATAGTTCAAATTTTGATTCGCTTATTGCTCTCTGCGATATATTTCCCATATATCTTAGCTATCACTAGAATCAACCCTATAATGACGTGCAAGTTGCGTACATTTGACTTGCTGATAGTGTCAGCGGTGGTCCCGAGGGAGCCTGCAGCCTCTTCTATTTGTAAATAACCCGGATGAATTTAGAGGGTTACGCTTACCTATCTTGTTATGACAATATAATTGTTTGATATGATTTTTTTTTAATAAAAAGAATATTGCTCATGCTGAACATGGCTTATAAGCCAAGGGGGAATACCTATATGTATTCCCCTTTTTTCTTTTTCTCGTCGTCTATAATTAATCTATGATTTCATATGAAATCATTGATTAAATAAAGAGGTTGGTAATGAAATTATTATAGATTAATTATGGAGGTTTTGATGGCGCACTGACGTCTATAATTAATTTTTGATTTCATATGAAATCATACATTAAACAAAGAGGTTGGTGATGAAATTATAGAGGTTGGTGCGCCATTTGCAATATTATTAGTTCCAGAGACACTCATATCTATGCTTACAGCGCCAAGATGGCGTCAATCGAATCCAAAATGGCGTGAATCAATCAGGTCCCAAAAAGAAATCACAGCAGCAAGACCAGTGCTAATCATAGACTAAATAAAGACGGCAGTGGATAAGAATGAGACGCGTCACTTTTGGGAGGTTCGATTCAATTTATATCCCTCCGAAAAGCCGATGCCTCCGTGCCAGGGCCGCCCCCACTGTTTGCGCTCTCCACTCCACTCGATGTTGTCACACAATTGCTTTGTCTTGTGTGGTCCGTAACCACAGTAGCCGTTTAACTATTAAGGGCTTTCGTAAACAGTGTTACTTTCCTAACTCGAAAGTGTTGTCGATGTTAAGTAGAATCAATGGTGACGCCTTCAGTGTGGCAATTCCTGATGATAATGTGATTATTATTACCCTTCAATATTTTTTGTAGTAGGTAGGTAAATCCGTACTAGTATCATGTACAATATGTACTAAACATATAGTTAATGGGAAAGCATTCGTTTGTTAGTTTGTCGATGATGTTATTTTTGGGTAGGTACTCGTATAGTTGAGAACCCTGTAAGTGATATAGGCTTCTTTTTGACCCGGAAAAACTAAGGGTTTCCGCGCGATTTTTAAATACATAATTAAGGGAACGGAGTTAAAACAAGACAGTTTTATGTCAGAGCATATTTGTCTCTCTTTTTTTAACTCTATCTTAATTAAGCTCTTAAGTCCGAGCTAAGTCACAGCACGCTCTATAGATCTCGGCATTACAGTAGTAGTAGTAGGATAGTAGGAGTACACGGAGGTGAAGCGAAACAGAGAACCTCCTTTTGCTGAAGTTGTATAAAAGCGATAATAATTCCCCGGGGCGCAGCACAGGAAGAGGCGTGGTGGCACGTTGGCGCTTCGACGAATCCAACGCCTGACCTCCGCTGCGATGTGTTCTTATAAAATTACATTGCAATAAGAACATCTTTCTTTTAGCGCTTTTCGCCGAAAATGTTTCAAGTAATTGACCGGCAGGAGCGAGGTCTCGTCTACTTTGTTGATTTGTATTTCTCCTATTACTTACGTTTGTGTTCTCAGACAGTCTTCAGTCAGTAGTTAACTGAACCAACCTAACCCCTGAATTAATTTATCTTTAATCTAAATATATAAAAAGCAAAGGTGACTGACTGAATGACTGAATGACTGACTGACTGACTGACTGACTGACTGATCTATCAACGCACAGCTCTAACCACTGGACTGATCGAGCTGAAATTTGGTATACAGGTAGCTGTTAGGACGTAGACATCCGCTAAGAAAGGATTTTGGAAAATTTCAACCCCAAGAGGGTTAAATAGGGGGTTAAAAAATCGAACCTAACGTGAGCGAAGCCGCTAGTCGAAATATATAAAAGAAAAAAGATGATTGACTGATTGATCGATCTATCAACACACATCTCAAACTTCTGGACGGATTGGCCTGAAAGGCATTCAAATAGCTGTTGTGACGTAAGCCTCCGCTAAGAAAGGATATTTGAAAATTCAACCCTTAAGGGGGTAAAATAGGGGTTTGAAAAATCGAACTTAACGTGAGCAAAGCCACGGGCAAAAGCTATTTAATACATATAATCATTTAAATCTGTTTTCCTTTTGTTATAGCCTTGACTTGTCGTTTGGCTATAAGTCAACTTATGATAATAATTTTTAATATGAATTAAAATTTACGAACAAATAAATAAATATAATACATATTGAAGTTGAATTACCGTAGTTCGGTTTTGATTTAAAGATATAACTCTTATTTGATTAATAGAAAGAACCATGTTTATCAGCAACAAGAAATACGACTATTATACAACTAATACGATTTGATAACTACTGTTCTCTGTAAACGGCTAAAAATTAGCTGTTTACTTAAAACATACCTACACAAGATTATGCTCCAAGATCTTCGTTTTAGATTGGTTTAAAATCGATATTCCTATATGCCTTTCCATTTAGAGCCTTCAAAGGCTACCTTATGCAGAGTTTATTTAGTAATATTAAGTAGAACCGCGGTGCATTCCGATGTTTTTTTATACTGTACAATTATTTGAGGATTAAGATAAATATTGCGTCGGCTATCTATTAGCACGTGGGGTAAGGGATGATGGGTTAAAATGATGCCGTGTTTATTTATAGCATGCAGATACTCTGCTTTGCCTAAGTATTCAGTAAAAATATATGATGAACTAGCTTTTGACCCCGCGACTTCGTCTGCGTGGAATTAGATTTTGGGGTGGAATTTTCAAAAACACACACGTACTTCTTCATTTTTAACTGAAAGCTCAAATACCAACTTTGATGGAAACATCTTGAAAAATGACGGAGTTTCATATAAACTTCCATCCCCTATTTAAACCCCTTAGGGGTGGAATTTCCAATAATCCTTTCTTAGTGTGCGCCTACGTCATAAAAGGAACCAACTGTAAAAATTTCAAGTTTCTAACTTCAGTAGTTTAGGCTGTGCGTTGATATCTCAGTCAGTCAGTCAGTCAGTCAGTCAGGACTTTGAATTTTATATATATAGAAGAAAAATATTGAAAAAAAAAATAACACAGGAATGACTCGAATGAGAATTAGTGTATATTCCATAGTCCACGATGCTGGCCAGCTGTGAATTGGCAGTCTTCACACAACTCTGAGAGAATTGTGGAGAACTTTCAGGCATACATATTTAATTGCTGAAAATTTCAAAATCAAATTGCTTAAGTAATCCCGGAGAACGTATCAAAAATGTTCTAATCAAATCCTCTCCAAACAGATTTGAGATTTGGGTCTGAAAACATATCGTATCGTAAAGTAATGAAAGCTACAATTAAATTAGACGTGAGACTTCAAAGCTCCTACCTGTAAACTATACTAAGTGATGTGTTGTTGTTCCGAAGACCGATGTTGACGACTGTGTGTGGTCCTTTAAAAATATCCTATCTCAACAACATCCTAACTTTACTTTAACGAAAATGAATTTAGACTGTGATGTATTCGATTAGAGTGTTAAATCGAATGATAATCATGAGGCTACTCGATTTTTGTTGGGTGTTTAGATTCGTTTAAACAAGATTTTAAGGATAGTAGCGAAAGTGTTAGAACTGGTTTCTCGATTCGGTTTCGATTGCATTCGGATGGGGCATTTGTAAATGCAAATGGGTGCCAAGATGCACACCAGACGTTGCGTGGGTGCCATTGTTTCGTGAAATACTGTTTATGTAGGTGATAAGTCTAATTACATTAGTCACCTGGACCTTTTTTGCATATATTTAACCGTACTGTGGATGGCTTGGAAGGCTGGATGGAACACGTCTTCGAGTTATGGGCTTTTAGATGTTTTCGAGATTTGGCCAGGAGTTGCTAAAACATCTAATACCAGGCCAAATTTTAAAGCATCTTGAAGTTTTTGAAGTTAGAGATTAAAAGCTAAGTTTTTGAAGGCAAATTAATAAAACCTCAGTAAATGTAAGGTACTTAATTTTTTCGTGCAAAGTTGTTGGTAACGACTTTGTAGTGGTAACAAGTTTCTATAATTTTGCGAACTTTCAAATCATAAGACGAACGATTGGAACAAACTATAAGAATTCTTATTTTACTACGGGACCCTAAAAAGCGTTACATGTCTATTAACTATTAATAAAATGATCGGACGCCATTAATAAGCTAATGACAGCTCAGTTTGACAGCTGCCTATCACGCCATCTAGCGGGAAACGGTGTGATCGGGAGCGCTCACTATAAGTCAAAATGTTATGATGCTTTTGATTTAGTGCTCCTCTCGATGGGAACTGCTTGATTTATCAATTATTCCGAGTATGCGAGCTTGGTATTTTTAAAGCACGATCTTACTTTCATGTCATACGGTTTGAGATTAATCATTAATTATCGTGTTTCGATGCGTATTTTCGTATTATCTGATTTGGATGAGTAATTCTTTAATATCATACGGGGAATGTCGAAATGATTTGCTGTATAAAGACGTAACTTGTCATATTATATGAATCATATTATGATTGTTCTGAACTAGTTTCAGCGCATAGCACCGCTCGTTATTTTGTGCTAACTCCGTCGTAGGTACTTACCTACTGATAACAACATTAGCCAATTAAAGGAAGGGATGAGAATTTATGCGATTCTTGACAAGCTGAAAATTGGATACTGTAAAAATAATGATTTTCATAACTTTTGGATCTAATTTAAATTCGCTATCAAATAGGAAAATAATGAGATACAATTTTCCCGATGGGTTATGTTAAAAAAGATTTTTTTATTTTCTTTTATGTAGGTACAGTAGAATCCCGATTATCCGGATCAATTAAAACCAGGGGTATTCCGTATAATCGAAAATCCGGATAACCGATTTCAAAGCAAATCAAATAATATTTAAGTTTTAATAATTTTTTATTATGTAATGGGTTTTACTTAGACAATACGATATATAAAAAACGAGCTATAACGATAGATAATGAATTACATAATACCTATGTAATTTAAAATTTTGGTTGGAAATAACTTGTTATAGATTTTTGACGTAATGAATCACATCTTTTTCTCGCAGCCAAGTCCCTGATGCGCTTCAGTTGTAACAACTGTATGGAATCCGATTCGTCCTGTCTTTCAAACCACTTAAAAGCAATATCTAGAGCTTCAAAAGCTTCTGCGTGAGATGGTACTTGACATACATCCCCAGTTTCAGTCTCTTCTTCATCTTCTCTCTCGTTACTGTTTAAATCCTCAATGATTTCTTCATCAGTTAATATTTGGAATCCAGGATCTTCACTATCGCAGTTCAGCCACTCTATAATATTCTCTTCATCGCACCCTTCACCAATGCTAAGAATTTTCATTTCTTCGGTTATTTCTTTAAAATCGTCGTGCGGTTTAATTGAAGAATCAGATAGAGTTAATTTTAATAATTTATTCCATGCCCTTTTTAATGTTTGCAATTCCACAGAATTCCACGCTTCTACCAGCATATAACAACAATCTTTTAAATTAATTTCTTTAAAAAACTTTAACAACGTTTCTATTTCACTGTCGTCTGCTGATAAAAGACGACGCAGTAGCTGCTTTCTGTATAAACGTTTTAAAGTTTCAATGACACTTTGGTCCATAGGTTGCAATATCGATGTTACGTTAGGGGGTAAAAACTTAACCGTGAACTTCCCATTTTCTCGATTTAGTGTTTCAGCGGAAGGGTGCGTTGGCGCATTATCTAATAACAACAAAACATCGCCCTCTTTTCCCACGTCCTTTTGAAATTTCTTCACCTCAGGAATAAACGTATTTTCATACCAAGTAAGAAAAATATCTGTGTTCATCCACGCTTTTTGTTGGTTAGCGTAAGTTAAGGGTATTTTAACATTTTTGAAACAGCGCGGATTTTTTGATTTACCAATAAGTAGCAGTGGCAATCGATGTGTTCCTTTAGCGTTTGCGCAAACCATAACTGTAACTCTGTCCTTACTCACTTTGTGCCCCGGTGCTGCATTTTCACGTCGCGATGCTAATGATCTGCTTGGTAGAGCTTTCCAGTTAAGACCTGTTTCGTCCGCATTGTATACAAAATCTAAATCGTATTTTTTTTCATCTAGAAATTCTTTTAACTCGTCTACAAAAGAGTCGGCTGATGCAACGTTAGCAGACAGTTTTTCTCCTTGAATCTCCAGTTCTCGAATTCCATGTCTGGATTTGAATCTTGCTAACCATCCACAGCTCGCCTTGAAAGAAGTATCACCACCAAGTCTTTGATTAAAATCCAATGCTTTTTCACATAACAGAGGTCCAGATATGGGCTGACCGCATGCTCTCTTTTGTAAGAACCAAGTAAAAACTGCATTCTCCAGAATTTCATTTTGAGATTTTTTCATGACTTTACGTTGCGAGCTTCCATCTTCTTGCTCAAGCGCGCAGGTAAATTTCATTATGGAATCAGAATTCTTTTTAATATCTGATATCGTAGAAGTTCCGACACCATATATTTGTGCCAACTTACTGCCAGATTCACCATTATTTACACTCTCAATTATCTTCATTTTGTCTTTAAGAGACAATACTACTCTTTTTCGCTTGGACATTTTAAATTTCCAACATGAAACGTAAACAAAAATAAAAGACGACCTTTCAGTTGAACGCTATCAAAGAAAATGAAACAATAACAAACACTATCCCGCAAACAAATGAGAGCGGGAGTACACCGTCGGAGGCGGGAGTAAACTTGTCGTAACATGCTCGTTGCGCCGTCAAAACATTTTCAAATTAATAATTAGAGCCGAGACGAATGAGTCCGGATAATCGGATGTTCGGATAATCGAGGTTCGGATAATCGGGATTCTACTGTACTTATTCTGTGAAAATTTCAGTTAGCTACCTAATATAAAATATGAAGCTGTAGACTGACAGACCGACGTTTGGATTGGTGGCGGAGGCTTAGCCATGCGGTCCCCTTTGCGTACGGAACCCTAATAATTCCAGGTAGTATTAGGAAATTAATAAAGGCAAAGTGAGTCGCAATTGTTTGTAAATAGGCTGCGCCCGCGCACGCAGCGGGGTGCGGTTGTAATCGGAACAAAAGGAAGTGTGATCGTCGCGTTCGTGCACGAGCTTTATTTTTGATAGATATTATTAATTATTATATTAAATTTTGTCGCCCTCATCCAGTTTTTTATTTTGTCTTTAGTGCAGTTTTTAGATATAACAATAAGATCATTATTGTCTTACAAATATAACTACTATTTGTAGTTTTTAATTTTTTTTTTTTTTGTAGGATAAATCTAAAATAGGATAGGTAGGTATCTAGGGATACAGAAATGAGAATAAGATTGATCGAATCAATTTTGAAAACATAACTTACTTTAGATGATCTTTTTAGTAAAACAAATTCTACTTGAAAATTCGTCACTATCGGTAAGGTTTATAAAAAAAAATGAATATGAAGTAATCAAACGATAAAATCAGAAATGAATCATAATAACGATTTAGATTCACGATCGAAACTGTGTGATTTATTCAACTGAGGTCCGGAGTTAGGGTTGCGACACTTCCGAACTTACTACCCAAATTGTTTAATTTATTTATTTTTAAGCTATTGCATAGCTTCTATCGCGGGCCTTGAGCGTGGAGACCGAATCCAGAAATTCCGTAACGAAAATAACCTGACACGGGACTCCTCTCACCGCTAGATGGCGTTGATAAAAAATGCTATGCAATAGCTTTACCGCGGCAGTCCCCGAGTGCCACACGTCTTTTTATTTTTGAATGTATCATCAGTCTATTTAATATTATTTAGGTGAAACTAAAATAAAATTCCTCGTAATATAACGCATTATTATTTTATTCTTTTTTTACTTAGAACTACATCTACTATCGTAACTAAACGCATTATTAGAATTTGTATGCGATTTTCATTTCTTTTCAGATTTGCTCTTGAATGCGATCTAACCTGATGGTAAGTTAGGCTGTGTCAACAATAAGACGACCAATGCTTGATGATCATGCGGCGTTCTTCGTGATCGCCAAAAAATTCAATGTGAGGGGCCCATCCTTATGATATCATCTACGGAGGATAAAAAAATGAAAATGGAAAATATTTATCTGTAGGATACGTTTTTTTTTTCAATAAATGAAAGGCACATGCTTGACCACTACCATACCTGATGGAAATGGTGGTCTAAGGTGGAACACGTTTGCCTAGAAGATGCCTATTCACTCTTGTTTTAAAGATATCCAAATTGTAAGTGTTAGGAAACACAGATCTTGGAAGAGTGCTCCAGACCCTAGCCGTGCGGTATAATATTATAGGTACATTTTCACAAAATCTGCATTTCGTTAGAATGCTTCAACGGAATTTTTATTCACAGCAGGCAACCCTAGTCGAAGTGAATAAACCTATTTATTAACATAATACAATGATGGTTGACAGATCGCTCGGGTTCCATCAAATCACATTATATTAATACCGCGACTCTACCTGTGTCTTTACGTCACTAAGGGTTGCCGCAGACTAACGATAGTAAACGAAAATTACGCTTTTTTAGTACCCATAATACTGCGGCTACATTATCGGGATTCGGCGAATATTCGCGTTATCGCGAAAAGTGTGGCCGAGTAGTTTTGACGGCCTCCCTGGCGCTGTTGGGCGCTGTGGTTTCACCGGGAGGTCTCGGGTTCAATTCCCGGCGCGGGCAATTTGGGAATTTATAATTTGTAAGGGTTAAAATAAAAAACGGATCAATTAAATGTGATTTCGATGTCGATAAAAATTAAAGAAATTGCATTTGCGCATTGTGGAGTCAACACCTCCTTTTGATGTTCCGGGGTCGGAGATTAAGTTTTGAAGGAGTGGCGTTTGTGTTATTCCTACGTTTCTTCTATTCTGGGGAAATGACGGTGTACGGTGCTGGCGGCGCGTGTCAGTACCTACAAATTTTTCCTGGCTTGGCGGATTAGAGCAAAAAATTATTTTTCTTTTAGTATTAAAGAAAAAATATCTGAACCAAATTTGAAACACACGCATAAGTAAAATATATTCTCTACTAGTTGATACCCGCGGCTTCGCTTGCGTGGATTTAGTTTTTAAAAATCCCGTGGGAGCTCTTTGATTTTCCGGGATAAAAAGAAACCTGTTACTCTCCCGGTGCTCAACTATACCCATGCAAAAATCACGTCGATCCGTTGCTTTGCGAAGGACAAACCAACAAAAAAACACATTTTCGCATTTGTAACATATTTGTAATATTAGTAAGGACTAGTAAAAATTACTACGAACTTGCTACGTGCCTCTTTTTATACAATATTTATATAAATAGTATTGGCTACGAGGGAGCTTTCTTCAAGGACTTTTGGTCTACGTCTGAGTCGGTCCTTATAGGTGCAGTGGTGGTACATTTTAAACGAGTTTTTTGTTTTTCTTTATTTAAATCGTGACTTTATTTGATCTATCGGAAAGGGTTCGTATTGATTTTGAATGTTTGCCCTGATGGGTGACATTTCGTAGGTGAACGTAAAATATACAGAAATCGAACAAAAATGGATGGATGTTCCCTTTTTTGTGACCAGTATAACACACCCATTACGAGTGTGTTTTATTTTCTAGCAACTTAATGATCGAGATAAGATCTGTGTTAGATATAACAGAGTAATTCACTAGCTTATAAATTGTGTACGGCTGTGGAGGTCATTTATTAACAGTTACAGTAGATAACTTTCTATGCTAGGGTTAATATATTAGTTTTTATATAGAGACCAAAGAATTCTCTATGCTATAATATAATGTAAATAAAATATAACCAATATGTAGAAATTGAGTACCTTAAAACTTTCTTGATGTCATCGCTTTACTGCTAGTATTATTTCAGTTTTTTTTGTTCAGTAGGTACTAAGGGCTTATTTCACTGTCTCAAAGAAGCTTTAATCGTCGACATTAACGTTGTCGTTTTGACAGTTTTTATTTTTATATTGGCAATCTATAAAAATTCGTTGGTTAAAGTTGGCTTGGCAATGGTGAAATAGGCTCTAAGAATAAAACTATTAAAAAAATCGACTATCAAAGATACTTAACTTATTAATAATCTTACTTTGTCACATTTTTTTAAACTTTTATTTATTTAGTAAAACAAGTATTTGTGTTCTTCATACTCGATACGTACAGTATAAATAAATATCCGTCACTTTACGATTTAAATTAATGATGTCGATTTTATTTATCGATATGGTAATAGTAAATACCTACCCACCGATCACAGTATACTAATTAATACCGTGTCGACATTGACATGAAATGAATTCTAAATACAAAAATTATTATCAGCTTCTATTTATAACTGCATTGTAGAGAGCTTTTTAAGTTTGCTACATAGTTGCTTATAAATACTCTCATGACGTAGCTAAATGCGTATACCGGTAATAAGGTAGAATACTTTCAGTACCGGATAGTAAATAATATATCGAGTGGCTTCTGCTTCGTTGAGCATTATAGCGATGTACAGAAAACGTCACTTAAGCATCCTGACAGATATGTTTGTCTCTTTATGTAATATTTACTGCCTAGTACTGACCAAAGTACATCAATTACCTAAAGGCTTTGCTACTAATGCAAAGTTTTTCGTCGTTATTTCCATTAACAATTTGTACAGATAACTATTCTAAATGCGCAATATGTATCGAAGAACATTTCAATCATTATGATTTTGTTAAAGAGCTAAACCTTAGATTAAGTATTAGTTTCCGAAATAGAATCAATCAAGTATACTTGAATAATCAAAATTATTGGAGCAATACCAAATCTTATCGGTAAAAATGTAATACATGCGCAATGTCAGATCGAATCGATATCCGTCAAAGTATTCGAATTTAATTAATGATGTCGATTGTCGATACGCGACAATACATGCCTACCGGGCCGACATCGACATGGAGGTGATCGATATCGAAATGCGCCGGGGATCATACTGGACAACCCATTATTTAAATGTAATGCTTTTTATTGTGATAATAAATTATATTATTAAACGAAAACATGCGAGTTGTGTTTGTAAGGATCATAATAATATATAGACATGTGAGCGCGTTCCAACCTAGACCTACCTCATCAGGTTTTTAATTGTATAACAATTCCATTTTTTCTTTTTTTAATACATATCTTAACTAGTCTCGAATACATAGAGCTTTTAAGTTTCCTGTTAGACAAAATGAGTGCTATTAAATCATGACGTCATGATGTAAGTAAGTATTTCCATACATTCTTCGTAGAAAAATTCGTTTTAGAAAGAGACGGATACAGTCGCAGTAAAACAGCTTATAGCTTATTTGTGTTTTGACCGATTACATGTTACATTTCGATTGTAATTAATGAATATCCACATTTTGACAATTCAGTCAGATAAAAAATTCAATTGACTTTTCAAATACCAATAAGTTCTTGCAATTCACGAGGGCGCGCTCATGATTGTGTGTGTCGTATCGATAATATAAGTGGCAACGAGAACTTGCTCGCGCCTGACCGCCCCAACCTAGGCTCCGAATAGGCACGCATACTTACGCAATGTGTATGCCTACTCGACCTATCCACCAGTAAAGCTCACGCGCCCTCGTGAGTTGAAAGAACCTACGTTATGATTGTTGTTAAATGTCAAGCGTTAGTCTATCACGCAATTAAACTATTACACGTACCAACTACTAAACATATTATGTATACTACAGGTGACTCTGTACCAATCATTTTGAGACAATCTCATAGCTGTTCATGGAGTATAAGTGAAGGTCCTCTCGCTCTTTCCCCTCCACCTGTCCCTGCACCACCAACCACTCAATTGACTCTTCATTTCTGGAGATGTGGCCGAGGAACTTCAGAATCCAAGAGGTACCTGCCACTTATAATTTGAGTACCTTCAAGGCAAGAGTGAATAGGCATTTTCTAGGCAAACGCGCTCCAACCTAGACCTCATGAGTGCTATCCAGTATTGATTGTCGTCAAGCGCAAGCGTATATCGGTTAAAAAAAAAGGTATTTTACTTTACAATTAACCATGTATCTACATAGACCTACATTGTTGTTTTCGCAAAGACAATGGCGACCGCGTATCGTTAAAGGTTACATACGCAGTTTAATTACTTAGGTTTGTGGTGTAGTAAAGCTGGACCAGGAAACTAATGCCCCAACCGCAGGTAGGTCGCTTGGCCTGACGAAACGGATACGTTTTACTTTGTAACTGCATCTTGTTATGTAGGTTAAACAAGAAAAGTTGAAAAACTTTTGTAGGTTAAACACGAAAAGTGTTAAAAGTTTTTGATTATGGAGAATTGGACGTAACATCCATCATATTGGTTTTGTTCGCATAAAATGTAGCCTATGTCATCCGGATGATAATAACGAATCGATTGACACCTAATTTATCAAAATCGGCTCAGTAATTTAGACGCTGTGATGGAAATACATAATAATACAGTAGCTTTTGCCCCCGCGACTTCGTCCGCGTGGAATTAGGTATTGGGGTGGAATTTTCAAAAACTGTGACACACGTACCTACTTCTTTATTTTTAACTGAAAGCTCTAATACCAACTTTGATGGAAACAGCTTGAAAAATGACGGAGTTTCATATAAACTTCCATCCCCTATTTAAACCCCTTAGGGGTGGAATTTCCAATAATCCTTTCTTAGTGTGCGCCTACGTCATAAAAGGAACCAACTGTAAAAATTTCAAGTTTCTAACTTCAGTAGTTTAGGCTGTGCGTTGATATCTCAGTCAGTCAGTCAGGACTTTGAATTTTATATATATAGATAGACGGCTAAATCATAACCCTTCCTTTTGTCTTTGCTATAAAGGGGTAAAAACCAATGAAATATGAACAGTTAAAAGATGAGCTTCATCTGTCGCTAAGAAAGAAAGGAGGATGGGTAAGAGTGGACCCAGACGTAAAGTTAATTGTATTATTATTGGACTAAGACATCCTGTCTTAGCATTAATTAAACTACACCATGAGGGCAATGAAAGCCGAAATAGTTCATAATGTTACAGTGTTGAGTATGGGACCCACACAAATTACCCACTATCCTTTCTTCCAGCTACCCTTGAAAGTGAGTAAAGTGAAATTATCTTTGCTTGAGTGACGTCAGATTAGTCTTCGCGCGTCATCAACGACTACATTTCCCTGAGGAAGTTGCATAAGTTGGTCATCTTATGATCAAATAAAGAGAAAACCACATCCTCTGGCCACTCCTTATGTTTGAACGATTTTTTGCTTTTAACTACACAGTGTTGGACGTAACCATTAACTAATGTTTAATTGAAATAAACTTAAATAATAATAAATATTAATTGAAATAAAATAGAGTTGAGAGGTTGAGACTTGAGGTACATCTTCTTCTTCTAAATATATAAAAGGTAAAGGTGACTGATTGACTGACTGACTGACTGACTGATCTATCAACGCACAGCCCTAACCACTGGACGGTTCGGGCTGAAATTAGGCATCCAGACAGCTATTATGACGTAGGCATCCACTAAGAAAGGATTTTTGAAAAATCAACCCCAAAGGGGGTAAAATAGGCGTTTAAAAAATCGAATTTAACGTGAGCGAAGCCGCGAGCAAAAGCTAGTTTTTAAAATATGATTCCGAAGGATTTATAAATGCTATTACACCAAAAACAATGTGTAATTTAGTTAATGAATTTCTTAAAATGACAAAGTTGCAACTTGCACGGGAACACGGATTTGCATCCAGCTGCCCACAGTAACAATAACGAGGTTTTTTTTATACCAGCTAAGCTGAAGTTGATTTATGTCCTCCTATCCCCTCCAAATAAACAAAAAGCTAGTAGGAGTGTAACGGGTGGGGTTCGAACCTGCGACCTTTCAGTTTTCGTCCGTACCCTTTGAATGTTGGGCTATTGAGGTATCTTGCTGGTTCTTCTCAGCACGACCTCGTTTCCGAACCGGGTGGTAGTCTTGATTTGTTATAGGTCGAACTACATGAAAAAATAATTTTGATTTTGTTTTTAATTTTGATAGAAGTATTATAAATAGAATATTTCCTTTGCCTTATCTAAATATATAAAATTCAAAGTCCTGACTGACTGACTGACTGACTGATATATCAACGCACAGCCTAAACTACTGAAGTTAGAAATTTTTACAGTTGGTTCCTTTTGTGACGTAGGCGCACACTAAGAAAGGATTATTGGAAATTCCACCCCTAAGGGGTTTAAATAGGGGATGGAAGTTTATATGAAACTCCGTAATTTTTCAAGCTGTTTCCATCAAAGTTGGTATTAGAGCTTTCAGTTAAAAATAAAGAAGTACGTGTGTCACAGTTTTTGAAAATTCCACCCTAATACCTAATTCCACGCGGACGAAGTCGCGGGGGCAAAAGCTAGTTTATAAGAAGGCGTGAACCGTTAGCTACTAAATATACTTTAAACAATTAACTTATACCCTTGATGACCTAAATAACAAGACAAATATCCTTATATTCCTTATGCGAAAAAGTAAACGAAGTCGCGGCGGTTTCGCGGATTTGCGATTTTTCCTTCATAATGACTCAGTTCAAATAAGCAAGAATCACAAAGGCTTTATATAGGTACGATGATGATTGTTTACAGTATACGGAACTTGAGTTATATAAACAAAACAGGGTCTCGACTTTAACACGACAATTCGTGTTTTACAACATATATATGGAATGCGTCATTTGATCGATTTGGGCTCGATTTATAAAATTCAATCTATATTATTCCTATAGTAGCATCGATGTATAGTAGCTACTACCTAACTGGTGGTTAATTGCGGAAAAGCTGCGTCAATCACTGTTACAATCTCAATTATGGTGATGAGATATATTCTTGCTACTACATGCAATTGCAATAAGAAAGTGTCCACCAATCAGAATTGATTGCTATCAGCTGTACAATGTGGCAATTATTTTTAGACAAGCCCTATCATACTACATCCCTGTCATACATTATACCTAATATATTTTGCTGATTTGAATGGCGCTAGCGGGGCGTCCGGTGAAATAAAAGAGAAGTCTACGTCTGATAAGGCGTGGACTGTAAAACTGTAAGGTCGATAGTTCAACGCCTCTATTTTATTATAATCGGCATTTTCAAGGTATTTCTTTCTATCGTCGCCTACAGCCTGTCAAGCGTATTATAATTCTATGGGTCAGTGGTTTCAATGCATTCGTTTATGTAAGCAATGCCACATTTTCAGTTTGACGGCCCACTTAGCGAGGCGCGACGTTGACTGGCTTCGCGGGAGCGACGTGTTACATTTTAAAAGATTCCTCGAACTATCACCCTAAAGGCGGTGCGGACGCGCCTATACACGCAATAAAAGCCATCGATTATTACCTATTTGTGTGAAAAGCGGAAGGAATAAGGCTCGGGGAGGCATGGGCGAGGTGTTCCAGGGCACGAGCCGCGTCGGCGTCACGGTGTCACTCGTGAGAAATGTCAATATTTAATCGCCTCGCGTTGCTACGCTTCGAAATTGTCTCAACGATTTCGATATTTTCCAATGTCAAATATTGTGTTAATAGCTCGGACCGATGTTCCTGCGCACTCTATTAATTGCTCATCGACGTCTTGCGTCAGCCGGTCGTAAAGCAATTTATCTCTATCTTAATTTTGAATAACTCGTCTTTATTTGCGCTTTCTACGCATAAATAAATATGTATAAAGGTATATTAACACCGGTATCTGGCACGCGTCAATCACAAGCAATGTCAGCGATTTGTCACTCCGCCATTTTGAATCATTTACAATAGCGTCCACCATTTTGGTGACAATAATTAACAGATAGGTATCTTTGGCCGTCCGCTTTCTAGCGTTCTTGTTTTCGAAAATAATTATCATTACAATAAGCGACACGATCTCTTTTTAGTTACCGCTGCTGCGGTGTTTTGAATAAAATTAAACGACCGAATTGAATGTGTTGGACTCGGTCGGTATGGCACAAGTGAAGATTAGGAAATAGTAGAACGAATTCTCGTGGATGGTCGTAAATTTCTATAGCTCGCTACTATTCGCGAAAACGTCGTGTATGAAGGCATAGAGATGTCGTTTACACTAGACGAGCCTTGTTACCACCTTATACCTACTCCATGCGTCGTATTAAGTGACATCATCTTAAGGTTCTTATGTAAGGTACATCTGTCATCAAACGCAATTTAATTTGTAGAGTCATATCCCTAACCAAATTTCCATACTAAATAACAGATATACACAAAGTTGGAAAGGTACTGTTAACTTTGCGTCTTTATAATAATAACTCTAAGGGTTCAGTTGCTTACAAAGTAAACTGGGATTCTTACATTACCGTAGTATTGGGTCTTTTGTTAAGTATACTGATATTATTGAAAAATTGAGTAAAAGGAGATCCAGCATTTTACTGAATGACAAAACGATTGCTTTCCTTGTACTCTAGGTTGGCGGCGATATTGCAGGATATCATTGCCTCTAGAACACGGCATCTCTCCGTATGAACGTATTTCCACACGTCAGCCCGTTTAAAAGAGCCGAATAGTCGGGGCTTAATTGATGCTAAAAATAAGTAGGTATTTTAGCGGAGTACTCGAAGCGTCAAACAGCTGTTAAGCATGAGTTAGTCCAGTCGGCTGTGATGTGTGATGCGCGCCGGTAGCGGCGTCACGCCGTCATTGGGTCAGGTTATTTACCTCTCCTTATCACCTTTTGTTTTGCTCAAACACTTGGCCCATTCGGAATAGTTGTAGCCGCTTCCTGGCTTACTAACTGGGTCGTTCTACTTTTCTACCGACAATGAAACGACGTTTTTCTGTTTTTTTGGTTTTTGAACTATCTATAATTGTGTTTTATGTGTGGGATTTAAAAAAAACTGCATCTGTGTTTTCATTAGTACTAATTAAAGTTTCCTTCCTAGCTAATATTGATTCTTTTTTAATGTTGGTTTTTGAAAAAATTATGTGACAGAGTGGCCTTTTTCTGTAGAGACAACATTTCAGTTTACCACTCTGTCACGGCATTATACGGAAAACGAACGTATAAAATATGCTGGTTAGAGAACATAAAAATGACATAATATTAATAGATAAAAAAAATATGGACGTTTATTCGAACCGAATAAAAAACCGTTTATATTGATACTCCAACGAGATGCCATAATAAGAAGAAAGACAGACTATTGTCGGTAGAAAAGTAGAACGACCCAACTGCGTTTATACCATCTATGTTTATATCATATATTTAACATATTAGAACATCGTTGGTTGCATCACTAAAATATTTTACAACTAGCTTCGCGTAGTACGTGAAATATATTTCTCCAGTTCTGACAAAATGATTACGATATTGGGAAAACTATGATAATTTGAGCAATCTGTGTAGTTTTGAACTGAGGAAGTTGGATTTCAATGACATTTAAGTAAACACTTGCATTAGGAATCCTAATTTAGGGTAGGATTTTATATTATTTTTATAATTTAGGATAGTGAATCATCTGGTTTTATTCTTGATAGAAAATAGTCTGAGTTTACTAATAGGCGATATTTAAGTTCTCATCACGAACATATTCATTTGTTGAGAATTTCCATCCTCTTCCTTCGAAGATATTAATACTAACTTAACCTAACCTTACCATTTCCTAAAGAAATGCGTCGAACTGATAACTTTCTCCATTTTGAATTCGGCCAAAAAGTAGAAACAAATTGAGGAGGAGCTGAAACCATCTGATAAAAAATGATCGTACAAAAAGTAATGGATGGAATGTTTAAACAAGATATCACTGGAGATTGAATATTGAAGGACAACAGTGAAATAGAAGAAGCATCGCTATTGGAAAGGATAGCTAACAATAAAAGCATCGGAGGCCGATCGGCGATACAAGTCCTTGTGTCCACATTAGCATCTCGACGCAGGAGTGTGTGCAAACAGCGAGGGTCATCTGATGAAATGTTCAAAGGCTTTTAGTTCCCGAGAATTATTAAATGAAGCCCCAGGATCGTAATGTAAACATGGTGTGTTTGTCGAGCCAAGAACAGGTTGCTTTGTCGACATTTTGATGCGAGCTTCGACTTATTGGCGGTTATTTTATGTGCGCCAATGTTAATGTTACCGCGGTAGTTAATATGGCAACATTGTGACACGGTTGAGAACTGTCTATCTCTGGGTTATTGCTTTATGCTCCTCTTTGTTTCATTTCCGTTTCTTCTTTAATGAGCTGTGCAGCTTTAAAACTTAGTTAACTTGTTTCTTTTCCGTCTCCAGACCAGGTCATGGATTGAGCATTATTATTTTGAACTATTAGTATTACCTGCGGCTTCCCTCACGTTTACTTCAATTTTTCAAACCGCTATTGTATCCCCATACTGGTTGAATTTTCAAAAATTCTTTTTTAGTGGATACCTACGTCATAATAGCTATTTGTTTTTCAGTCTGAACCGTTCAGTGATTTGAGTTGTGAGTTGATAGATCAGTCAGTCAGTAGGTCACCTTTTCCTTTTATATATTTAATTTTTATGCCATGTTGAACTTGACTAACATTCCCCTCTCTCCTCCAAATAAGCGTAAAGCTTGTGCTAGGAGTGGGTACGACACTATTGCATCGGGTAGGAACTTGGGTAGGAATTATCGACCTTTTAGTTTTTATACGTTGGGCTTTTGAGGCTCAAATGCTGTGAGCTCTCAAAAGGTAATAGATCAACAGATTTGCGTATACGCAGCGAATGAATCAATCGCTGCGTATACGTCATATCATGTAGGACTAGTAGGGATGGACACTGAAGAAAGTGATCGATGTAATAGTACGGAATACCTAAGTTAGTTTGCCGTAAATGCAAGCATCTTGTTCAACAATTCCTCGGTTACGCAAGTCTGAAGGTAGATTTCCCTTTGGCGTCAACAATACATTGCACAAATGTATGTCGCAACTCGAGAAACACCAGATATATGTGGAGTTAGTTGGATAATGGAGTTGTCATTTATTAGAGCAGCTAATAGCAATGTGGCGTAAGCGCGGTTAAATTCTACTGATGTACTAATTAACTTGTCGTCGATTTCTCAGTCTGTAAATTGGTCATGGACCTGCTTTTGTTTTGTCTGTCTGTGACAATAATATCGCTTTCAAATGACGCACCTCTTACCGAAATGTAACAAGAGTAAAACTTAAGTTAATTTCACACTAATCCGTAGTTAGCTTTAACTGAAGTTAAATTTAAAGTTAACTTTTTCTAAAGAATATTTATAATGCTGAAAAACTTTTAATCCACGCGGACGAAGTTGCGGGCGTCATCTAGTCTAGTTATTTATAAAATTTAAAATAATGTTTTAAATAGGAGAACTAAAGTTACAGTCCTGTCTCCGAATATGCGTAGGCTTGCTGGCAATTGCTGCTCTATGGTCTAACTCAATGTGTGTGGATATCTAGCCAAATACACACGGTCTATGTAAACAAGCAGGTAGCAGGTCCTGGTGCTAACTCCGCTAATGTGTGGACAAAGCTGCTCGTGACTGATCCTGCTAATAAATGTTCCAGGGAACGAGGATACGCGAACCTTTGCATCACGTCCTTTAGGACCATTCACTCGATGTTAATTACTGCGGGAGAGGCTTTTAACTTAACTGGTGGGAGGCTTTGGCCGTGGTTAGTTACCACCTTACCGTCATAGACGTGCCGCTAAGCCATTTAGTGTTCCGGCACGATGGCGTGTAGAAACCGATAAGGGGTATGCCCTTTCGAAGTTAGCCCGCTACCATCTTAGACTGCATCGTCACTTACCATCAACAACAACGACAAGATAGCCCTTGACTGCGATCTCACCTGATGGAAACTGACGATGCAGTCTAAGATGGTAACGGGCTAATTTGGAAGCGGTATGGCAGTGTTCTACCCATACCCCTAATCTGTTTCTACACACCATCGAGCCGGAACGCTAAATCGCTTGGCGGCACGTCTTTGACGGTAGGGTGGTAACTAGCCACGGCTAAAGCCTCCCACCAGACCAGACTAGAGACAATTCAGAAATTATAAATTCCCAAATTGCCCCCGCCGGGAATCGAACCCGAGACCTCCCTGGAGACTGCGCCTGGGAGATTGTCACCCAAAATATTAAAGTGATATATACCTACCTATAAACGCTTCCAGATCAGAAAGTCTTAGCAAAACGTAGCAAAAGACGTTTCACTTTATAGACCTTTCACTAGACTGTCGTTTTCCTATGCAGACATTTTGCTAATTATGACATTACTGTTCATTAGACTTTTTACGTAGTTAGACGTTTTGCTACTTAAGTTGAAATCAAGACAGAGTTAAAACGAAACAGATTTATGTCAGAGTATATTTGTGTCTTGTTTTGTTCTCTGTCTTGAGTCTGAGCTGAGTTAGAGCACGCTCTATATATCTCAGCATTAAGGTACGAGTTCGTAGCCGACCGCAGACAGCAACAGCAGACGACGTGTCGCCGCGACACTACTGGTTTCTATGTATTTCTATGCAGTCTCTCGAGTCTCGAATAAAATGGATTTTTCTGTTTTGTTCCATACAAATTTAATTTATAAAAAAAGACGTGTGGCACTCGGGGACTGCCGTGGTAAAGCTATTGCATAGCATTTTTTATCAACGCCATCTAGTGGCTCACCGCTAGATGGCGTTGATAAAAAATGCGCCATCTAGCGGCTCGCCGTAAAGGAGTCCCGTGTCAGGTTATTTTCGTTACGGAATTTCTGGATTCGGTCTCCACGCTGGCCCGCAATAGAAGCTATGCAATAGCTTAAAAATTTTTTTCGTGTTATAATCGCCAGAGGAGCGTAAATATGATAATGTTGTGGCTTCTACAACGGTTCTACGTTAGTTTTCGACACGAAACAAAAAAATTATAATATAAGAATCCTAAGTCTATGAAACCCGAAATTCGATCCACTGTGCGACGTGTCGCTAGCTACAGAAGGTATTTCATAGAAATACATAGAAACCAGTAGTGTCGCGGCGACACGTCGTCTGCTGTTGCTGTCTGCGGTCGGCTACGAACTCGTACCTTTAGACTTTATGATCGGGAAGCCTAGAAACAACTGTCGATTTAACACGACTCCTCGATATTTAGGATCACGCTTTCGCATCTGTGATATTTCTATCGACGTTAACAACTTAATGTCCAGTAAGTATTTTATTACCGCCTCTATTTGCTCGGCGGACCAAACAAGTTGAGCGTACACGACATCTTTCATTACAAGTTTCTATTTGATTACGGCTCATAAAAGCTGGTCGCATGGAGGCGATTACGATTTCTATCACATAATAATACGTATATACTATGTACTACATAGTCTTTTATTCAAGTGATCCTATACTTTAAGATGAGCTTAAGAGGCATACCTCAGCACTGACCTCTACCTATCATCATCATTTCAGCCTGCGGACGTCCACTGCTGAACATAGGCCTTTCCTAAACAGCGCCACCACACCCGGTCCTCAGCCTTCCTCATCCAGCCACTTCCCGCCACTCTCTTTAAGTCGTCGGGCCACCTTGCTGGAGGGCGCCCCACACTACGCCTGCTTGTTCACGGTCTCCACTCCAAGACTTTCCGGCTCCAGCGGCCATCGCTCCTGCGACAAGCATGGCCTGCCCACTGCCACTTCAGCTTACTTATGGTTTGGGCTATGTCAGTGACCTTGGTTCTCCTACGAATCTCTACCTATATTTAATCAATATTAACACTGGACTTGTGGATCCTATACAAGTGACAGCATAATTATGGATCAATTTAAAGCGCCATATTTGACGTACGAATGTCTGGAACTAATAATATTGCAGATGATGAACCAACCTCTGTTATTCCGTTGAGGCTGATTTTTTCCGCAGAAAAAAATCCCGCCCTTCTTTTGGCAATTAAACGCAGTAAAATGTCTCCCTTATAATACTAAATCCTTACTGTTAGAGCTTCTTTAAATAAAAACTTAAAACTAATTGATGCCTTGTATCTTTAAGGTGTGATTTCACTGAAAATTTATCTGCGCACGAAATGTCAACAATACCGCCTCAGATTAGGATTCAGTGTTCACGGCCATAAACGAAATTTATGGCCGGTAGAGGTGCGCCTTTGGTAATCTATAATTATATAAAAAGGCTTGTCCTGACTGACTGACTGACTGACTGACTGACTGACTGACTGACTGACGATCAACGCACAGCCTAAACCACTGAAGTTAGAAACTTGAAATTTTGACAGTAGGTTCCTTTTATGACGTAGGCGAGCACTAAGAAAGGATTTTTCGAAATTCGCCCCCCAAGGGGGTAAAAAGGGGGGTTAAAGTTTGTATGAAACTCCGTCATTTTTCGAGTTATACTCATGAAATTCGGTATTTAGGCTTTAAATTGAAAACAAAAAAGTACGTGTTTCACAGTTTTTAAAAATTCTACCCCCTAAGGGGTTAAATAGGGGTTGAATGTTTGTATAATAGTCCTTCGTTCTTCAAGTTATTTTTCAAGTTACGTTTATGAAACTTGATATTTTGGCTCTTGATTAAAAATAAAGAATTACGTATTTTACATTTTTTTTAAATTCTCCCCCCAAGGGGGTAATCTTAACTTATATATAAAAATGAATCGCTTAATGTGTTGGTAAGCGCATCACGCGTGAACGGCTGGACCGATTTCGCTAATTCTTTTTTTATTGTGTTTGTTATTGTTAGGAGAAGGTTCTTATGAAAGAAAAAATTAAGAAAATTGCGCGGAAAATTAGAAAATTTAAGAAATATTAACCACCATATTAAATTATTTCTAATGTAACCGCTTTTACAATTCAAACTTTTTTGATGTAACCTTATGGCGTTTGACATAACATTGACAGAATGCGTGCTGCCAATTTCGTCAAAGAGGATGTAAAAAAACTTAAGACAGGACAACGTCTGTCGGGTCCGCTAGTCTCTTCATAAAGTAGCACTTTCCTTAAGCATGCCTCATTCATTGATACCGGCCCCAAATTCTTTTACAACTTAAATATGGCTTTTATATCGTACAAGATTAAGTTTATAATCCCTAGAATAGCTTGAATAGAAGCGTTAATCAATGGGGTACTTCTGTTTAGGGCCAAAGCACACGCGACACTTTTAGTATCGGCGATAAGCGATTGTAGAACTGCATCGAGCTGTGACTATGCGATACGACATTGAAATCACTCGTTGTAACGGCTGATTTGATGCTGTATCGCATCTTACTTCCTATCCGGCTGATAGATGTGAAAGCTTTTTTAAATCGGCGTGACTGGTGTCCGAATGAAAGCGAAACGAAACCTACTAAATACCTAATAATCTATTTTGCATTAGCTACTGATTTAAAACGTAATTAAATCTCAGAAAAGTTCTCGGAAAAATTGACCTTCAACCTTGAATATTATAGATTTTTGATCAGATATGATATGGAAATCACTCAGTTAAGAAAAAACAGTTTAAATACAGTAGATGCATCGCTAATATAAAAAAAATATATCGATCAAGTAATAGTTCATGTTTCTAGCAACTGAAATGCGAACTAGTGCTCAAAGTATCGTGTATGCTTTGACCCTTATATCGCGACTAGTGTTGGTTCGGGAATCTTCTGAGAATGCTGGCCTGTTCATTTGTTGTTTGTTTTAACCATAAGCGAGTTGGTTTTTAATGGTCCCGATCGATAAATTCCTTTTGGACAACATTTTTTAAAAGGATATCATTTAGCTATAGGCAGGCTAGGCGCACTGCGCAGTAAACTGCGAAACTACAAGTACATGGCGTATCTCTTGCAAGAGCCTAAATTCAGAGAGTGCGAAGAGATAAGAGTTACATGATAGAAAGGGAGAAAAGTGTAGGTGAATAAGGTAGCACGCGCGGTAACAAGAGTTGCTATTTATTTAATTAATCTTATTGCGGAGTGAATCTTCTGTACCTTAGGTACTATTAGGTATTTTGTGGTACAGGGTGAAGTAACAGCGTAAATTACGTAGCTTCGTTCTTATATAGGCCACCTAGACTGATGCATACCTGGCTGTTAAACTACATGCGCTTACGTTATAGTCGCTGATACTGCTAGTAAAAAAAGCATAGCGCAGACTACTATTTACTTTAATTAATGACTTTTTTCAGGCGGAAAAAGTAAGAAATTAAAAATTACGCATCTAGACTTTCAAGATGTCATTGCCGTGAAAAGCATTGCCAGTCAAGAAAACTTCCGTCATAGTGGTGGTAACAGTAAAAAATACAATTATTATTATTTTCTTGTCAACGGTACGGTATGACGTCATTTTGTAAAGGTCAACGACGGCTAACTTGACATGGAGGGGTAGTAGTTGGGTGGAATGGCGACTTTGCTCGAGAAAGCGCAGTATTGGCAAAACCGCACTGGTTGACCGATGACATCTAGAGATAAATTGTAAGGGATAAATAAATATGAGTAAGTTTGTAGGCCTACAATGTACGTAAACGTAGTTTCTCTTAGGGTAACATTGCCTCGAAGCCGAGATAAACATTACATGTTATAAGGTGTTAACCTATAGTGAAATTCCGGTCACATTTATTGACACATTCAATATGAATGCGCCTTTTTATCGGAACACAGCTAACATTTTATTATAAAATCACGAGAGGATTCAACAAAGACCGAGGCTTGGACAGATACAACGCGTAGCGGCAGTGACAAACAGAAATAAAGACCTTAACAGGATCTCGAATATCTCACAGCTTGGGCATGGGTCTGCTTTCAATATGTGAAGGGTCATCGTCATTAAGTCCACCCGCTGTTCAAGTGCGGAGTGACAGATTTCGCACTATTTTTTTAGACCATTATGGGAAACTGTCAGGCATGTAGTTTTGTTTACAATTTTATTCCTTCCCCGTAAATAACGATACGAACTATCATCTTTCGCAGTAACACTCAGTTAAGTCAAAGATGCGTGCCCGGAAACTCCCGAAAAGGAAGCCAAAGTCTGTCTTAAATACAGGCTATCACTGGAATATATCAACTGAAAATTTTAACAAATCGTATGGAATTTTGATTTAACGCGAAACTTTCTGTATTCGCATCGTGTTTTGTTTGTGCCAGCCTTTAAAACTTACTAATTCTATTTGAGTTGACGTTAGCGCATGCTGTGCTAACTTTATCCTACTTATCGGTGCTCGTAACTGTTGGTTTTTACTTTTTACAGTTCGTCACTCGATAACAATATAATTATTTTTTAGGAAGTTTATTTACACAATTCGGCACTGTGTGAAGTTCGGTTGTATTCTTATTAGTACCTAACTTCACAAGCTCAACCCGCCATCGCGCACCTGTATTTACTTATTAATTCCTATAAGACTACCTCGACGCGATTGGATTCAAGGCGCAGCATCTTTTAATGGTAACAACCATCGATATGAACGAACTTCCCAAACGCAAAGCTGAGATTAGGTACCTGCGAACTCTACATTTTTTTTAAATATTTTTAGCGAGCAAACGAGCAGGCGGGTCACCTGATGTTAAGTGATTACCGCCGCCCATGAACATTTGTAGCACCTGAGGCCTAGTTTTTTTTAACAATTGTAAAAAAAAACAAAAAAAAATTTTTTTTTTTGAAAAGAGCAACTGCTGAGTTTCTTGCCGGCTCTTCTCAGCAGAATATGCATTCCGAACCGGTGGTAGATTTGTGACGTTTCATAGGCGCTACAAGTTGGCCTACATGAATAAATTTTGATTTTTTTTTTTTGCACCACCAAGCCGGCTTTTCAGGAATTTGTTGGTCCGCCCCTTGAATAACCCCATGTTGTAATTTAGTGGGAACACCGTCGCAGGAAGTTTGTTCCACAGTTTCAAAGTACGTGGGAAAAAAGATTTAGCACATCGGATAATTATACACTATTGGATCGGACATACCTAAAACATTACTTCCTCATTAAATGTTGAAAACAAATTCCTCTAAGAAGTTTGGTAGTTACAAGGAAATACACAGACAAACGCGTATTGCGAGTTACGACTTAGCTTTATAGTACTTTATTTAGAGAAGAGGAGAGATTGATAAAGCGTTTAAGTCAAATTGCGGTCAACTTAAAAGTAAAAAAGGAAACGGAATCCAGTAGCAGTCGGGAACCATGAGAAAGTCGAAATATAATAAGATGCCTGTAAGGATACAAGCGGCGACTTTATTTTGAAGGGTTCTGTATATTCTAATAATACCATTTTGTAAATGATAGAATATTCTTCACGGTAAGGGAAATTATAAAAATTCTAATTAAATTAGATTCCAGTCCGTGTAAAGTAGTAGCTTGTATGAAGTTATGAATAATTTTCCTATCTTGTAATTTCGTTTTAAAAATCGCAAACTCAGCAGCTGCTCTTTTCAAATCTGTAGTGCATACAATGTTTAGCTTATTAATATATCTTGTGAACAGCTGAAATTAACGCGATTGCTTCTATGCAACTTTGTGATAAGAAAAGTTATGAAAGAAATTTCCTGGAAAAAACCTGGAATTAATAAACGTATTTTACACACTGACATTTATATGTAATTAGCTGATGCCCGCGACTTCGTCCGCGTGGATTTAGTTTTTAAAATTCTGCGGGAACTCTTTAATTTTCCGGTATAAAAACTCGGTCCTCAACTATATCCATGCAAAAAATCACGTCAATCCGTAGCTCTGTTGCACCGTTATTGAAGGACAAATCAACAAACAAACTTTCGCATTTATATATTAGTAAGGTTATCCTTGGATGGTAAATCTGCAAATTCTTTCGGGATTATGTTATAATGCGTATATACCTCATAAAATATGACTTTTGCACTTAACGCAGACGAAATTATGGCTAGGCTAGTTAATCAAAGGATAACCAAGTAACAAGTTAAATAACGTTTTGTTCGGAAAACGTCTTGGAGGAATCATTTTTTTTAATACTCCCAGGAAAATGTACACCTCCAAAAAAGGCCAACACCCCTGCGGGACCCTGAAGGCGAGCATCGCGGGAAGCTTGCGTGTCGTTGCGAGCGGAGCGTTTATCCGAACGAAACATTTCACCGATAATAACTCCACACAATATAATAATGCGAATAATAAATAAAAATGGAAATAAAATAATAATTTTAATGTCGTAATTGGGGCCGCGGGCGTGCGGCGACCGCGCTCGTTTCCATTCTGATTACCCTCCGCTACAGTTCCTTTATATTGATTCCGATGGAACTTTAAGTATTATTTAGGGCTTGGACACACACAACGCGTCGCGGCCCTAATTTTAAACAGGGAGTCTAGAAGCTCGGCATGTCGATTCCGTAAAAATGATTGCATCAGCAGTGTCACGATTGCAATGGCCTCTGATTTGCTGGTACCCTCCCGTTATTGGTTAAATGCATTGATGCAGCAAGAATGCCATAAATTCAGCCTGAAATCGTACTTTTTAAATCACTTATTATAATTTATATACAACATGTTCAACTGGCATTATTAATGTTCTGTAGTCAACGTAGGTTTAACTCTTTATATTAGAAACCCGGGTGGTTTTTCTGATGCTATAAGTATTTTTTGTAAACCTTTATGTAAATAGATAAATAAATAATTATGTTTTTTCTCAAGATAATCTATTATATATAGATATTTCTAATTTCTTAGAAATTTCGCCAAAGAAAAATATATTTTGAATGATTTACATCATAATACGTAAATGATTTTGACGTTTACTAGAACAATTCCTTAAGGGTCTATCCTGAAATCAGCTTTGCAATGTTTACTGTATAAACCATGGTATAAAACATTGCTGAGGTGGTGATCCATTGACATTTATACACTAGGTCGGATAAGTCAGGTAACGTCTTTATAAATGACAACACTTAGCGCGCATCCTATACCGCCGCTATTATTAAATAGATAAGTGTATGTACTTATTCGTATTATGTTTTCTTTGTTTTGTGAATTTATTTGTCTATAAAACTTTATTTATTTATTCATTCCAATTAATTGTAACATTAATCACGTACACGCGTTCAGTGTGACATACGGATGTTTACTCCCATCGCGCCACGTTGCGCTTTATGTTTGTCCAGGCCTTAAGCATTATAAGGGACTCGGGACTGGTTTCCCAACCTCATTACCGCGGTTTCGCGTGAAATGGATTCGCAATGCCTTGTTTATAAACGCACCATTTATACCTAGCCTAAGGTGAACGAAAATGCGCTATCGTCAACGTGCGGAAACGAATACTTTTTATTATAGTTTTTTTTAAAGAATGGATGCATAAGAAACAATAAAGTCTAGACAGGCGGACTCCATTTGGACTAGAAGCTGATTGCAATATTACAATAATTGCATCTGGCGTAATTACAGCACAACTCATCGACGCGCAGCCCTGAGTTGTTCTAGATTTTCATCAACTTTATCAACCAAGGGATGTCCACTGCTGGACAAAGGTCTCTTGCGTGGACTTCCACAGGCCTCTTTCTTGCGTCGCCTGAATTCAGCAGTTCCCTGCGACTTGTTTGATGTCATCGGTCCATCTAGTGCGGGGTCACCACTCCAGCACTTTTGGCCCATTTCCACTTCAGTTTCGCGACTCGCTGAGCTTTGTCGATGACTTTGGTTTTCCAACGGATCTCCTCATTTCTAATTTGATCTCTCAGGGATACTCCGAGCACAGCTCTCTCCCAGTGTTGCCACCTTAGCGATTTTGTCACTAGATCTGGTGATTTTTCAGAGCTTATAGCGATAATTTTTCATCATTTAGCGACAATTTATTTTTAGTGTTTTTTGGCGATTTTTGATACAGCATCTGGCAATACTTATTTCAGTGGGAAGAACCTTAAAAGCGTTTTAAAAAAATGCTTTGTTGTGTGTAGGTAATGACGCAGAAATGCAATACCCAACCAACCACCTTGATTATGACATTAATCTGTCAATGACATTGTCAAGTTTGCTCGTTTTCTAAATAAGTTTTCTTTATTCTATATTCTTTCTCATAGAAGTAATACATACTACGTAACGTAATTTAGGACAACTTGTTAGCAACTGCGGCAAAATTATCTTCATAATTATATTTATTTTTTAATTATAATTATACATTTATATGCACATATATATTGTACAAGTATCATCAAAATTTAAGGTGTAAATTGATCTGAGAGTTTTTCCATGGTCACGTAATTTATGAGTTGATCTTGAGGAGGTTACAGATCAACGTAATTATGACGTTTCTAAAATCTTGACAGTGACAACTTTTTGATTCATTTTAGGGTGACATCTACTATACCGGATATCATAACAATTCTTTTAAAAAAAAACAACTCCTTAGTCACAAAGAACAAAAGTCTAAAGAACAATCACAAGCAACAACTTCTTCAGCAACGATGTGTGTGGAAGATGAAAATGCAGTGGAAGATTTGACATTAGAAAATTTTGAATTTTAATAATGAATGCTGTAATTAAATCACGTACAGTTTTTTATTCATACTTATTTAGTACTTATAAAATAATTAGCGACTTCTGGTGTTTTTTTTTCATCCAATTTTTTTAAAATCTGGTGATATTTTACATTGAATCTAGTGACAAGATAATTTTCGAGGTGGCAACACTGCTCTCTCCATCGCTCGCTGAGTGATCCTGAGCGTTAGCGTTAGCGTTAGCTTATGAATTGTAGTACAATTCATAAGAAGTACTTGTTGTACTACAATTGGATGCCAGAAGCACGGGGACATCCCAGTCAGTCGGCAGGACTGACGCAGTAATGTCATCATCTCTATATTATGACAGTATCTGCAATAGCGCTGTTTCCGAAACCCCGTCATGACAGACAAACAATATTTCAACTATACAGCAACTGCAAAATTGCAGTTTACCGAACCAGTTCAGCAACGATTCGACAAGTTCTTTGCAAAAAGTTTATTTCACTAAAAACTTTTCTATTCTATTCTTTTGAAGATACTATTTTGAAGCCGTATTTTTCTCATCCCGTTTACACCTGCTATAGCCCCAGTTGTAATTTCTTGTATTTTGAAATTAAGCCTACATTTTCGTAACAAATACACTATAACAAGTCGCTTCGGGTGCTTACCATATGTTATCGATGTTGTTATCATACGCAAATTAACTTGAAAGGCAATTTTTTCAACTTATCTCCTCGGGCGTCGTGAGTTGCGCAACCACAAAGCAAATTAAGAGGATTTTAGGTATGTGTTTTTTAGAATACTCGTAATATATCTACCTAATTCGAGCTTTCTATAGGGCTCGTATTGGTCAAGACTCAAGACCTTTCTAATATTTTAACTTTTTGCCTACTTTCGGAAATTTTCGTTATTTCCTTTTCAGAGCTTAGCTATAAATGCAATAATTTTCATACAACGTGTTTCATACTTCAGTATTCTATAGATTCTATAGCATCTACATAATGAAACTGAGAGCAATATACGAAAAATTGCAAGTTCAGTACAACACGAAACACATTTAAAGAAAGGGAGGGACATTTAAAGAGTCCTTTCTTTCTTTTTTTTTTAAAATTTTTTTTTAATAAACAATCGCCTGACGCCTCGACAGTCGCGACATTTCTGAGTAATTGCCGGTTCCCGCACTAGTCCTCACGACACCTGCGCCTTGGAAGTTGGTTATAATTTTGAAATACGTCAATTATTTACTAAACTCGACCGTAATAATGTCTTAGATCTACCTACTTACGTATAATTGGTGGGCATTAAATGTTTTTAATTAAATATATTGAGTATCACATAATTATTTAAAATCAGGTCTGGAACATGTCTAGTGGAGAAAAATTTTATTTTCGGTTTCCCGGTCTGCACATTATCTATAATAATAATAGATGCGTACTTTAACGTATTTTTAGTATGCTAGAGGTGGATAACTTAACACTAGGTATAGCATCACTCGAAGGATGTGCACTGTACCTACTTCAAAGTTAGAACCTTCCAATATGATCGCTATAGTTTCATAGCTATCGGTACAAAAAGGAGATTTTTGGAACAATCTATCTAATGATGGCATATTTATACGGAAGAACATACCTACTCGTATTGGTATAATAATATGACGTTTGAGAAGCTATTGCCGCATCTCAAAAGACATGTTAAACATAATATTGGATACATAAAATAAACTTCGAACATACCTCTTAGTTTTTTTTTTTGAACGAGCGAAGCGAGTTCTCTGAGTCAACTAATGCGCTTGCCTACTAGACAGAGAAGTGTGTACGTCCAAATGTCTGTCAGAGCCCTATAACTTCAGAATTACTGAATATTAGAACGTGAAACTTGGTTGAAAATTCAGTTATATCCTGTACTTGAACAACAAATACTAAAATTAGATAAATGTTATAAAGAAATGAATTTATTTAATTTTAAATGCTAATAGCTTCACAATAATGCTAATAGATGGCGCTGTGTCAGTAAAACAGTTTTATGTCAACTATTATTTTTTTTATTGCGTCTAATGTTAAAAGTTAATTATTACAATAAAATAATTAAAACTTTTGGGAATTATGGGATATCGCGAGGTCTCAGTTCGGGGCGAACCACTAGTTATTATGAGATAGGTTTGCGCTTGACGACAATCAATGATGGAAAGCATTGATGAGGTCTAGGTTGGAGCGCGCTTGCCTAGAAAATGCCTATTCACTCAAGGGTCAAGTATCTGAGCAATTTTTCTCCTTATTGAAAATATAATTCAGATTAAAATCATACCTAACAAAATGTTCTTAGTCATAGGTCTAGATAAAATGGTCAGTTTCCTAACAGCGTTTATCTTCCACAGTCAGCGCGGTCGGAAGGTGATTCATCCGGAGACCAGTCCTGCGAGAGCTCCGACGAGGGCGTGGGTCGGGACGCGGCCCCGCACCAGCAGCAGCCGCACCCGCCGCTGCTGCAGCCCCACCAGCCCCACCAGCCCCACCACAACATGTCCCACCACGGTGCCATGAACCACCAGATGAACAACGTGAATAACATGAACAATATGAACAGCCATGCGATGAACCACTCGCATCAGAGGAATTCGCCGAGGCCTATGGAGAGGGAACTGAAGGTGAATTTTTTTTTTAAGTAAAAATATTGGTCAAGTTGAGCAATGGACTTAGATTTTAAAATCCCGCGGGAACTCATTGATTTTTGAGATAAAAAGTAGCCTATATGCCACTCTCCAGCTTCTCAACTATACCTAGCAAAAAATCATGTCAATCCGTTGCTCTGTTGCAGCTTAATAGAAGAATAAACCAAGAAACTTTTACATTTATAATATTAGTAGTATAGTTCTTTCAATTCACGAGGGTACGCGACTCACAGTTGTGTGTGTGTCGTATCTATATAAGTGGGAGCGAGAGCTTGTTCGCGCCCATCCGCTCCCACCTTGGCTCCTGACAGGCACACACACTTACGCAATGTGCATGTACACGACGTAACCACAAGTAAAGCGCCCGTGACTTCGTGAGATAAACATACTATAGTACTTATAACACGAGAAATTTCTCTCAACAGGTCCGCGACGACTTCGAATCGCTAAAGACGTCGTTGCATCCACACCTATCGTCCCTCGCCTCGCTCGCCCAGGGCGCGCCTCTGTCCACTCCCAGCAGTGTCTTCGCCCTTGCCAGCGGTGGTTCGAACTTCCCCTACGCTCCCCCCGCGTTCCTCGCCCCCGCCCCCCCTCCCCCCGCTCAGCCGGTAGGTTCCGCTTCATCGTCGTCCTCCGAGGGAAGCGCGGCCGGGTGGAGCTTCGAAGAACAATACAAGCAGGTCCGTCAGGTATGTAGAGGTTTATGCTATTCTTTGTTCCATTAGGTAGGTACCTATATTATCCCTCCAGAGCGCAATACCAGATTCTCAGCATATCAGACTAGCAAATGTCATTGTTTATGTTAACTGTGTATTTTTCTTTCGTAACCCTAAAATGCCTATGAATATGGTTATTAGTACCACATTGTGGCTAATTTTACAGTCTGTAAACTAAACTAAATTGCCAGCTCCAATTTTAGTGCTATCATTTTCCGCGGCGAGCTATTAAATTTAGTTTAGAAATTGTAGTTAACTGAATTAATTACGGGGCAAATAAGATAAAATAGAATTAGCAATCGGTTCGTGAATACGCTACGCACACGGTGGCCAGATATTCTCCTATAAACACGTAGCTTTTCGTTGACATAATATGTATAATGTATATTGTATAGTGTATTCTTTAGTTAAAAAATGACACACAAAAAAATACGCCGAAAATTAACAACAATTTTAAAATTCACATCGCTTGACTTCGACCTCTACATGTACAAAACATAATGCATGTGTACGAATAAAGACATCGGTATAAATAAAAATCGTATTAAAGAAGGGGCCAATAACCAGTGCCACCTGTCAATTTACATAAATCGTGGTAAATATTTACCCCACAACAACGTAATCACCGCAAATCAGACTGTTGAACCCTCTCGCAACCCCTTTGATAAGTTATTCATAACTTCGCATTGATAGTTGTCCAATAGCTTTCTTTATTTGCCGCCCGACGTAACCCGTTTCTCTTTTGTTACGTATTTCATTGGATCGGAGGGATTCCGTACGAGGGGTCATTCCGACCCGTTCGGATTGAGAAATAATCTTGTCGCCCAGCGCGGTTAGGGTTAACGGATATATTCTTCAATTGCCTTCAATGGACCTATTTTTGTCAATAATATTAGGTCTCAATATAAATTGATTCTTTTATTACAGAAAAATCTGAGTTTAACATTCAAATTAGCGTTACTGGGCTAAGCTGGGAAAATGCAGAAAATGGTATGGTTTGACATTCCCATAGTAAACTCTGAAATCTTTATATTATTATTTTTATAGGTTTTTTTATTCGCTGACAAAATAATCCTTGACTTAGATCTTACCTGATGGTAAATGACGATGCAGTCTAAGATGGTAGCAGACTAACTTGGAAGGGGTATGGCTATGTACATTCAACCCATACGCCTATTTGGTTTCTACACGCCATCGTGTCGGAATATTAAATCGCTTGGCGGCACGTCTTTGACGGTAGGGTGGTAACTAGCCACGGCCAAAGCCTCCCACCAGACAAAACTTAAATGTAATTTGAAGAAATATTTGAGTCACAACATAAAAATAAGTTAAAATAGGTCAACTGACTGCATGAAATAAATAATTTGGAAATTTTTCAGAAGTGAGAAACCCTTTGGTACAAAATTGTTGTATGTTGATATTTGAAAAGAATTTCCCGCAACAAAGACATCCATGTCATTTTTACATGAAGAGCTGTTTAATGTTTTGACAGTGCCATTGTCTACAGCATTACGGTATTCCACCTTTCACGAAGAAGCTAACAAGCTGTTAACCGTATTATCATCGGAAGAAAGGGATAAAAAAAATTTGATCACGCTTGCATTGCCTTGTTACACGACAATTAACAGCCAGAATAATATGTAAAACTTGTGTTTAACCCGTACACGATAAGGACTACCATTCATTACCAGACATTTCTCCGAAGCGCATGGGCATACAAAAAACGAGGGAGTAATCATTTGTTATTAACATAATACAATAATTGCCAAAATATATTTTTTTGTGGATTGGACGTTTCTGGAAATATAGACTGACATGAGCCTGAGTTCACTTTGAATACGAGTCTTGCTTCAATGACCTCTTTGATACTAACACGCTGGACTGCTAGTGTCATACAAAATGACAGCCGTGCAGCATTCATGAGAAATATGTATGTATTTCCACTGAGGTATTAGTACCTATATGTATCTAGTTTTAATAAGACGTGTAGATTGGCAGACTACACTCTCCTTTAAAATATTATGGACAACCTTCAGGCCTGAAAGTTTTTATAACGATGTTTTCCTTCACCATTGAAGCAAGCGATATTAATTACTTACTTAAAATGCACATAAAGTAACTCCGAAAAATCAGAGATCTTGGAATCCTAGGATAAAACCCGTGATGACCAGAAAATGAGGGTCGTCTAGTCATCACCGCTTCTAAGGCTGAGGTATAGTTCTTGTAATTCTCGATGGCGCGTGGCGCATTGTTGTGTGTGTGGCGTATCTGTATAAGTGTGAGCGACAGCTTGCTCACGCCTGACCGCTCCCACTTAGGCTCCTGACAGGCACACACACTTACGCAATGTACATGTACACGACGTAACCACAAGTAAAGCGCCCCTAACTTCGTGAGATGAATGAATAGATTAGTCTATATTTATTTTATGTACGAGTATTTTGTCGTAGCCTGTATGGTGGTCCGCACCAACATAACATATGGCACCGTTTTGAGTAAAATTAACGTGTTTACTGCTTTTATCTCGGTCTTCGCGCTTCTTGCCTCACTTCAAAGGACGTATTCCACTCCTTTGTGCTGAGCGGATACTTTATAACGTTACGAGTTCGCAAGTGAAAGTGTTTGTCTGTAAAAGTGGCGTTTATTAAGGACATACGCTAAATTTGCGATATATATCAATATAAGTCATAAACTTATTAATAAATACATATTTATATACATGCATGTTTATTGATTTATTATCTTATATTATGTTTCCCGATACATAAAATAAAAAATAAAAATAGCTTTTATTATTCCTTACATTACATTCCATTGCATTATATTACATTATATGTTACAAAAAGAACCACGTAATGTAATGTTTCCGGTTAAGTACAAAATCATAATTATTTCATGTAGGTTGGTTGGTAACCTTTGGTTTTATTGTCCAATCAAGACTCTACCATTTACATCCATACCAGGGTTTATTGATCAGGATCTTTTGCTAAAAAATGCCTATCTTCGTTGATAGGCACAGAGTTACAGAATCAGGGGGCAGAGTTGAAAAATACATGCAGCGGGATTCTCTCGATTTCGCTGGTCGATGGTCGTTCATACATCGCAGAATATTGTAGTTATTGCATCTGCTAGTTATATAATGTCTCATCATCATCATGTGCTTTCTTCGAAATGATGATTGGCGGTCAGCATGCGAAAAGCTTCTCTATTAAGGCCGCTTTCTTCAATTTAAGATAGCTAAGCCCGGTTCATTCCCTCACACGTCTAACCAATTGCGTCTTTGGCAACCTGGTGCTCTCCTGCCTACAATTCTTCCTTCCAGCACTAATCTAGTGAATAAGAATTGGGCTCCCCTCTGCAAGTGGCCAAAGAAAGCGAATTTTTTCTGCATGATGGTTGACATGAGTTCTCTCTTTTTATTAATTAATTCGAGTATTCGATGTGAAGCTGTTCCAGCAAATCTTGAGCATTCTTCGACATAATCCACATTTCGAATGCTTTTAATCGATTAGTTGCTTCTTTTAAGCTATTGCATAGCTTCTATCGCGGGCCTTGAGCATGGAGACCGAATCCAGAAATTCCGTAACGAAAATAACCTGACACGGGACTCCTCTCACCGCTAGATGGCGTTGATAATAAATGCTATGCAATAGCTTTACCGCGGCAGTCCCCGAGTGCCACACGTCTTTTTTTGAGAACCCATGTTTCGCAGCCATACAAGAGAGTGGACCAGACATAGCAAAATATATAATGACTAGTGAAATAAAAAGGGGTCAACAGTCCTCCACGTTCGCAGCATAAGGCGTCGGTCACGAGGTCTTTGTTGGTATCTATTGAAGAGCACGCGCTAATTCCACCTACATCATAAACTGAACCGCATCGCACAATGCGCGGGCCCACAATGGCGACGCGTTAATGTATGATTTTAAACGCAACAATGTCGGGGTGTGAATGTCTGCCCTTAGTCCCAATTAATGGTTTAATACTTACCTTATACGATCGGTTGTATTGATTTTATTATCTTTATTGAATGTTTATTATTATCTGCATTAAAATACCTAGAGCCCATAAAAAGTGAGAGTTTAAGAGTTTATTTCAGTAATTGGTCTTAGTCGGTAACTGAATTAATGTGAGTTTATTAAATTAATTATTAATTATGAAGCTACAAAAACTTCAGATAGTTATGAGTTTCAAAGGCGACGCTTTACGAAGTCGATATTATTCCTGAAATAGAATAGGTAACTGAAAAGGGAAAAGCGCCCATGTCATAAAAAACTACTGAATCGATTTTGATGAAATCTTTACTGTTCCCTAAGTTGAAGTAGGTAAATGTAAGCAAAGAAAAAGAGAATTATCACAATTCGATTAGTACCTACTTTCGTTTCGATTAGCGTGGACAAATATATATACATACACACATACATACATACATAAACCGATATTTTTTTTTATATGTATTTGTTTGGAAACCCTAATAAGTAGGTTATTATCATAATATGTGAATATTTTACAGTTTATGAATTACATGTATTACTTACCTACATAATTACATACGTCGAATTGATAACCTCCATTTTTTTAGTCGGTTAAAAATGAGGCCAAGCTTTTTTTTAAAGAAGATTAGCCAAGCTAAACTTGACTTATATTCTATTCTCCCCTCCAAATAAGCGAAAAGCTTGCGCTAGGAATGGGTACGACAATATTGCAACGGGTGGGGTTCGAACCTGCGACCTTTCAGTTTCCAGTCCGCACCTTTAACCGTTGGGCTCTTGAGGCTTTATATTAACTAATTGTTTCGTATTATACTGTCCTAACAATATATATATATATAGTAATGGATGATTCCTCTTAATGCCATCACGTATCTCCCGAGCACGGCGCACGGCGATCGCACATTTTTCACGAGGAGCGCGAAACTCTCACTAGGGGGCGCGTTGTTTATTGGCCACACGTTTGATTTATGCAATTTATCACTTATAATTTCGCAATATATTTGTCAGGGATTAAAACCGCAGCACTTCATATAAATAAACTTGCGAATCATGAGATGCAGCAGGAAACCTATGTCTAAATGATAATAAATTTGGTCTGGTGGGAGGCTTTGGCCGTGGCTAGTTACCACCCTACCGTCAAAGACATGCTGCCAAGCGATTTAACGTTCCGGCACGATGGCGTGTAGAAACCGATAAGGGGTATGGGTTGAATTTACACTGCTATACCCCTTCCAAGTTAGCCCGCTACCATCTTAGACTGCATCGTCACTTACCATCAGGTGAGATCGCAGTCAAGGGCTATCTTGTCATCGAATAAAAAAAAATATATTATATGTATAAACATCAATTGCTGTCCGTTAGTCTGGGTACTAAAGCTTAAAAACGGTTTGACAGATTTGAATTTTTTTTTGTTTTATTCGCTCTAATGCAGGGGTGGTTTAAAAAAATATAGAGAAAATCCAAATAACAGTTGAAAAATTGAAAAAACTAATTAAAATATTATTTCAAAAAATGATTTTCGTTAAAATAACGCACATTGGTAGGTACTAACTATACATGTAAATATGTCTACAATAGCTGTTGAACATTTTATTGATTGTGTTTTACGATCTGTCCCTTTTATTGGAACACATTAGATTGCCTGTGACGACCGTGACCACACCCAAGGGCCGTAATCTCGAAACAAGCTCGTTTAAAATGTTTTAAATGCACGCGCCCTTTTAGATTCGCCTTCAACCTTTTAAAGTGGCAGTAGGTTAGAAAAAAAAGATGCTTTTTTAAACTGGCAACTTAAACGATTAGCCAAGTGAGCCATCGAGCTGGTATTCGAGTGTTTTGGGATATTTATTCCGTCTAGACGAGTTATCGGTTGGATGTTTTCTATACTTTTATCGGTTCGGAATGTTTTATACACTTGAAATAGGTAGGTACTCGATTTGGGTGCATCTGTCTTTAAATAATTCAGTTTTTGCCGTTATTAACTTTCATATTATGATGCTTTATGTATTCTTCATCGCATTATATCCATCTTATTTTAAGTGTCCCTATAGTTCTTTTTTAATTGGCACTTTGATTTTATTTTTTCTGTGTTTTAATTTATTTTTGTGAATTTTCGAAGGCTTTTGCCATGCAATGCAATCTAATAAACCTAGTCTATTTGTTTCAAGGACTGTTTTGTTACTTTTTATTATACTTTTTCTAATATCCATCTATTCTGGATTTCCGTTTTGGTCTATTTTGATCATTGAATTATTATTACTAAATGAATTTGATACTTTGTTTTATTCCAAGCAATTTATCTATCTTTTACAGGGTCTCACAGAAATAATTAAATCGTAAGCGATATACATATAAAGTCTTTAATTATAGTTTCAATCTTTAACCTATTTTTATATAATATCAATCGTTTCAGTCAATTAAGTTAACTTTGAAACCGTGACAAATTTTAGTATGCACATTATGGCGGCATGTATTTAGTTTATCGTTAGTAGAAATGCTACAAGCGTGAACATAGTCAAACAAGCCGCCGGATATAATCCATTATCAGCTTAGTTACTTACTTAATAGTATACTAGGTATATCCAAAGATAACCAAAGTCAGGGTGGATACGCAAGTGTACGCAGGTGATGAAAAATATTTAATAATCTGTCATTTTAAGAGAATCTTAAATTGACCTAGGTTTGAAATTTCGTTTATCTAGCAAAATTTTCAGTTTCAGAAAAGATTTTTGAAAATTCAACCCCTGAGGGCGTGACCTCAGGGGTTGAATTTTCAAAAATCTTTTCTTATCGGATGCCTACGAAATAATCTGTATGCCTTTCAGCCCGTTCCGTCCAGTGGTCTGAGTTGTGCGTTGATAGATCAGTCAATCAGGCAGCGAGTCAGTCAGTCAGTCGGTCCTTTTCCTTTTATTATATTCAGATTTACAGACGCAGTCGCTGGCTTACACTAGCGACAATAACAATGAAAACAAACAAATTAACTAAACATTAAAAAGCATTCGAGACTTCCGATCCTAATTAAGGCGTGCTCAACTCATTATATATATTTTTTTTAGATTTAGATGCGGCTATTATCGTTAAATAGCCGATTTGTCGTCGTAATTAGCCTTAAAATTTTCATAAATCGGTACGACTGCGCACTTTGCTGTAGCCTGTATACGTACTGTGTAGAGCCAGTTCTACAATTATTATTTCTGAAGAGCAAATATTCATATCATATTCATATAATAAAACAATCTATTACTTCTCACTGCCTTAAAAGATATGATACAGAAATTAAAACTACCACGAACTTTCAATAAAGATTTTCTGGCAAAGTTTTCTTAATAGAATTAGATTAAGTACCTATCTAATTCTATTAAGAAAACTTTGCATGTATTGAAACAATCTGTTTGTTAAAATAAAAAATATAATACGCTAAAGTAAGAATAATTATGTTTTATTAAGTATATTATGTTAAACCATTATTTGTGAATAAAATTTATATACCTATTTTATGTTCGAGTTATACAGAAACTCATTCACTAATAAATAACGGTGTCAAATAATATAAACTTAAATTTTTTTTTTACAAAACTGACTTCAAACGCCACTAAAAAGTATATCAATTGTGCCTATAAAATTTAAAGAGTTCCCTCGATTTCTCCAGGATCCCATCATCAGATTCTAACCTGATGATTATTGGACCACCTGGGAAGTATACCCTTTCAAACAAAACAAGAACTTTCCAAATCGGTTCAGTCTTCGACGTCTTCGAGTAATCGGGGAACATACATAAAAAAAAGTTTAGACGAATTGAGAACCTCGTCCTTTTTTGAAGTCGGTTAAAAAATAGATAAATGCAGCGATTAATGAATCGAGAAGTGTGCAACCACCTTTATTTGTGTGCGTATGTTTCAAAACATCCTCGTGTAGATAAGATTGGTCACCGATATAGTTGTCGTTTAGTTTTGAATAATAATGTCATTTGGACGAGAACATAACTAATTGCGTTGGAACAGCGCGACGTTATTGTAGCTTTATCTGTAGCTAGAGGCTTCGATGTAGATAAAATAACGATTGAAGCTTTGACGACCGATGTGACTCAATTTGGAAAATTCCTTGAAAATTTTGACGACCTCCTTGGCGCAGTGGTGAGCGCTGTGGTCTTATAACTGGGAGGTCTCGGTTTCGATTCCCGGCGGGGGCAGTTTAGGAATTTATAATTTCTAAATTGTCTCTGGTCTGGTCTGGTGGGAGGCTTTGGCCGTGGCTAGTTACCACCCTACCACCTTAGCGTTCCGGCGCGATAAGGGGTATGGGTTGAATTTACACTGCTTTTCCCTTTCCAAGTTAGCCCGCTACCATCTTAGACTGCATCGTCACTTACCATCAGGTTAGATCGCAGTCAAGGGCTATCTTGTCATCGAATAAAAAAAAAGATGTGTTTTTTGTCTCGACGAAAAGAGAGGAGTGTTATCTGTTAGTATGAGAGGGTGTATCTGTGTGTCTGTTTGTCTTGTGTATTCGTGTATGTGTGGGTGTATCTATATGTCTGTTCCGTCGTAGTTCCCTCACTAATAGACCGATTTGATTCAGTTTTCTCTGTTTGAAATCTGACGTTACCGAGGTTATTCTTAGCTATAATTTTTGCGGCTTTATGCGGAAGTGTTTTTTTAATGGTTTGTCCCTCAATCACGCAGCACCAAAGCAACGGATCGACGTGTTTTTTTTTTTGCATAATTGAGGATTTGAAGCGTGACATAGGCTACCTTTTATCCTTTTATATCAGAGGGTTCCGGCAGGACCTAACTCCACAAGCTCCACGCAGACGAAGTAGCGGAAAAAAAGCTAGTAATTAATATTATCTGGCAGCGATGATTGCGTTTAATCGCATTGCCGACGCACCCCAGCTGACTGGCTATTTCTGGCAGACGAGCACGGGGGGTTTGCATGCGGTTATGCGTTATGTTGTAGTCCGATATAAAATTCAGTAAAACACTATAAAGCCAGATCTGCTAATCCTACAGAACGTATTTTATTTTTCCGTAACGAAAAAATAAAACGCGTTCTAATTCTTCATTTATTTGTATTTTTATTATTTGTTGTTATAGCAGCAACAGAAATACATATTTTCTGAAAAGTTCACCTCTCTACTTATTATGGATCATGAGATACAGCCCGCTGACAGACAGACAGACGGACCGACGGACGGACAGACGTACAGTAGAGGCTTATTAATAGGAACCCTAAAAATTGCATAGGTGCACAATAATATTTAATTTATTTAATTAACAATATGGTTTATTGAAAAATTAGATTGCGTAGTAAATACTAGGTTAGGTTAGTGTAGCTACACTACAGTTACATGTAGTGGGAAGTTAGTTTAAAAGATCTCGATAAGAAATCACATATATGTATGTAGGTATGTTATATGTCTACAACAAATAAGTATAACACAAACAGGTACCTACATAAGTCATTACATGCACGTTGATTTTAAAGCTAACGTCACCCACACGAGCAAACATTGTAATACCCTTTTATGATTATCACTACAATAAATCGACAAATGTTATGTCGCACGTAATATTTGAATAGTCGTTATTAATGAAATTAACTGGCTAGGAGCGAATGTGCTATTTTATTTGTTCATCACCCATATACATAATTATAGTACATAATACTAGCTGATGCCCATGGCTTCTTCTTCGTCTTCTTCAACTTATAGACGTCCACTGCTGGACATAAGTTTCTTGCATGGACCTCCACAGAACTCGGTCTTGCGCCGCCTGAATCCAGCGACTCCCTGCAACTCGTTTGATGTCGTCGGTCCACCTAGTGGGGGGTCTGCCAACACTGCGCTTCCCGGTGCGGGGTCGCCACTCTAGCACCTTGGGACCCCATCGACCATCAGCTCTTCGAACTATGTGCCCCGCCCACTTCCACTTCAGTTTCGCGACTCGCTGAGCTATGGCTTAGTCCGCGTTATTTAACAAAACAATTCTTAACCCTTTCTTTTCGCCCTCCTTAATAAAGCTTCTAGTTTACCTATTTAAGGAATATTTTCTCCTAAATCCGTTTGTCCACTGGTTTAGATTGTGGGTTGTCAGTATTCAGTAGCTACTGTTAAGTAAATCCGAAAGTTGTTACTTCTTGATACCTCACCTATAAAACAAAACTTTTACGGGCATAAACAATTGCCTTAAGAAAGTCCTAGTAGATTTCTTACGTAAATGCATAAAAGCTATTTAGCCAAAATTAAATCGGTAATAGTATAAATATATGTAGTATTGTAATACCTACCTAATATACATTTTTATGTAGATAATACTTATTGGATGAGGTACACTATGTAAGTAGTAGGTACTTAAAGGTAATTAAATTTACATTGTTAAATAATGACGAATACTGCACTTTAAAGCTATTATTATCTGTACATGATTTAACTATAAACAACAAAATCTTAATGATTATCTTGTTTATTGTTGAGTTAATAAATTACAGAATGAAAGATTGGATAAAAACTTGCATTAATGCTTTTGTTTCTAGAAATATTCCTGGTTAGCGAGTTTTTCAAGATCACACTGTTTCTTTTACAGTTCTGTCTATAAGTTACAACAATGTTTTAAGTTTTTTATGTGTAATTTGTTATTAATGGATATTTTCATTTATAATTTGTTATTCAAATCATTATTTCAGTTACCTTTCGTTTATAACTTCTTATTAAATATTTTTCGGGGTTAGAGATTTCGTTCTAATAATAATAATAAAAAATAATTAACTAAGTTAATATTTACAAAACTAAATATTTACATCATCAATTTTATCATAATTTGGTTTTCTTCCGAAACCCTGGGAGTTTCATCAACATCCTGGTTTCATTAAAAATCTGCGACATACTTTGTATTGTTTCACTAACATTCAGCAAACATGGTAGATGTGATTAATATAATCAAAATTGGGTATTCCTGTTTCATCATCGGCTTTCTCAACCCATAATTAACTTCCAATGCTGGACAAATGTTTCCACATCCTTCCAACATTGCGCGTTGCGGGGTCGCCACTCCAGCACGTTGGACCTTTCAGTACAAGTAAATGGTGACTAACTGACTAACTGACTGATCTATCAAGGTACAGCCCGAACTACTTGACGGATTGGGATGGCATTTGGCATACATATAGCTATTATGATGTAGGCATCCGCTAAGAAAGGTTTTTTAAAATTCAACCTCTTAGGGGGTAAAATTGGAGCAAAAGCAAGTTAATTAATATTAATATAATATTAATTATATTTGATTTTCAAAATGGCCACTCTAATCCGATATCTCGCCATGTGTATCGCCTCAGCGCACATTAACGTCTCCGGTGACGTGACTGCCGACTGTCATCCCGCAACGATGCACTCTATGCAACTTCTATAAATATCACTCAATGCACTGAATATCAGATTTGCTGAATTGCACGTGATAAAATAGAATAGAATAATTTTTCATTCAAATAAACTTTTACAAAGTGCTTTCGATTTCGATGTTGCCTGTGTTAAAAATTAATTTTATTAATTTATCTAAATATAAGATGATGCCCGCGACTTCGTCTGAGTAGATTAAGGGATTTCAATTCCTGTGGGAACTCTCAAATTTTCCGGGATAATGTGCTGCCTATGTGTTAATCCTGGGTATGAGCATCTCCATTCTCAGACAAATCGGTTCATTCTTAGTGACGTGAAGGAGTAACAAACATACACACACACACACACATACGCGCACAGCTCAAATGACTGGATGGATCGGGCTGAAATTTGGCATACAGATAACTATTATAACGTAGGCAACCGCTATGAAAATATTTTTGAAAATTCAACCCAAGAGGGAGTAAAATAAGCCGCAGACAAAAGCTAATTTTTTTTATAAATCCGAATTAATTTTAATTACAGTAGGTACCCACTTATATGAGAGCTGGCTTTTGCCCCTTTAAGCGTTGAATTTTCAAAAATCCTTTCTTAGCGGTTGCCTATGTCATAATAGCTATCTGTATGCCTTTCCGCCCGATCCGTCCAGTGGTTTGAGCTGTGCGATAATAGGTCAGTCAGTCACCTTTTCCTTTTATATATTTCATATAGAAGATTTTTATTTCAACTGTAACTGTTTAGCTACAGTTGAAATAAACATGCATTGCATCTGCAAACTTGATAAATAGAGAGCACACGTCGCCATAAAAACGTTGCGCGATGCCAGTTTCGTATTACGCGAGGGCAACGCAAGGATTAGATCAGGGATGGTCCAGAAGGGAGGGCGCCTGAAATAGCCCCGCACGGGCACGGGGAGCATCTGCCGCGTATAAATAGCACCCTCAGTAGTATCAAGGACATGGATGTTTATACTGTTTATGTCGCGCCACGCTATTGTTGCCCCGCTTGGGTGTTTATTCGCTAAATTAAAATCTACATAACTGTATATACCACGATAATAATATGAAAATTCTATCTGTGAAAACTTGTAATTAGCTTCAATTCTTCTACTGTATTTATTGACTAATTTTTCTAATAAGCTGTAAGTAAGTTTTCTTAAAAAAAAATTTGACTATAGATGCCACAATAAATTAGACTCAATAGTCCAGCTCAACAGATTAAAGGTGCAGACTAAAAACTGAAAGGTTTGATCCCCACCCGAACACAACAAAATGAAAAGGGATAAAAATTAAAAAATTGGCTTTTAATAAAATTAAAAATTAAGCAAAACAAAATCCCTTTATATGAAAGGGGACACCCTGTTACAATTTTTAAAAAATACCTGATCAAAATTACGCTTCGAGAGGCATATTGTCATTGCATATGGTGCTTTTAGTTCTGAGTTTATTTTAATAGTCCCTGACCTAACATAACAAGTCACGATATTTCTGGTGATACTTCTCAAGAATTGATAACGTGAAACAGCTATAAATTGTTATGTATCGTTTATAATGTTTCTAAAAATATTAACAGCCTCAACTTAATGTAAGTTTAACGAACATCCTTCATAACCTTACAGAATCCGCGCCGATAAATAACTGTAAGCTGTATTTCAAGGGGCTCGTAATCTCGAGGATCGGGTGATTTTTTGCCCTGGATTTATTTATTTTTTGCCCGGGGTGGCAATCTGGAGATTTTGGAATAATCTTCGACGTAGGCTCACATGTGCATGCACCGGGTGATAAACATTTTATTGGAATGTTTTGAAAGCAAAAACTCAACCAAATGTTGGTTTCAATTTTGGGATCTCGGAGGAAGTTGTTATTCAAATATAATTATGCTTTTTCTTGCTAATGCAAAATATAAACGTTTGCCTTAGATACATAGGCTTTACATACTATTTAATTTAAGTTTCTTTAGAAATCAATCAATAAAACATGAGTGAAAGGAGCATCTCAAGGTAACTTCTACCGTTACCTACCTCTGAAAAATGAAATATTTAAAACCAGCCTACTACATAATAATGAAGTAAAAGAACGAAAACGTCTTTAATTCAAATAAAATGCAACATAGATCATAGTCTTTTTATTTTTTTTATTTTTATTGAATTCCCAGAGAGATGTGGGTTCGAATCCCGCCGGCCTCGGAATTTTTGATATGTATTTATAAATCTATTAGGTTATTATAGATCATAGTAATTGATCGAGCTATCTCTATCTATTACTCAATCGAACATATTTTAATACAATCCGAAGCACATGTAATTTTACGATCTCCAAGCGAATATGTTAGTGTGAGTGAAGCGAAGGCGGGGTGCGCCGGCGCAGGCGACCCGCGGGTTATCACTTCCTGTTCTCATTTTAAATTTACGTTTTTTGCTTGCGGCGGGGAGGCTGAAATTTTATTGTTGTTCGTATCTCCTGAATATTACGCGTTAGAACGCCTGCCTAGTACAATTCTGTACCTATGAATAACATGTTACAATTTCATATTCAAACATTATAATTTATACACATTTGCCTAAAGCAAACATTTTTATAAATTTTCTTACACACAACACAGTGACCTAATTAATTCACAATATTTGATAAGTACAAAAGAACTGATTTAATTACTCTACAACATCTGAACAGCACGACGCTATACGCTAAGTATAGAGGTCACGTCGTGTACACGCACGCACGCACACTTACGCAATGTGCATGACATTGCGTATGTGTGCGTGCTTGTCAGGAGCCTAGGTCGAAGTGGTCAGGCGCGAGCAAGCTCTCGCTCACACTTATACAAATACGACACACACACAACCATGAGCCATGAGCCCTCGTGAAATGATCTTTCGTATGATCTTTTCGTGCGTGCGTGTACACGACGTAACCACAAGTAAAGCGCCTGTAACTTCGTGAGATAAACGTACTATAATAGATGTAAAAACTAGATGTATTTCTACTGAAAGTTAATGTTGCTTCTCTACATACTTCTTTCAATGTATGTAAGTAGTAAGGATTCTTTACCTTAGTAGCAACTCGAGAAATTAATTTTGCCAGCCCTCGGAATAAAACAATAGTGTTTTATTAAGCGGCATGCACACGACCCGGCAACGATCCGCTCGATAAAACGCCGAACAGCAATTTTACTGTATATTTATAAGCGTAATTGTTTATTAGGTCGGCCTTCGCGTCGGCATGCTTTGTGGTGGTGCGACAATATGTTTTTATGACCCCTGATTCGATCCACATTCGCCTATGTGTTGGGCGTTCGGCTTTATTCCTCGAGCACGCTTGACCGAGCGATAGGGCGCCGCTTTTTTTGCTTAGTGTAACTTGAATTTTATTTGTATTTGCCGATTGGCAACTTGTTTTAATTTAGCACGTTTGCCAAAATTTCAAAAATCAATATTGAGTTCAGTTTGGTTGTAAGAAACTATCACTCACAGGAACTGACGATTTAAAGAAGTAGGTAGGTATAATAGCATCTGGTGAATAATAGAATAGTGCTAATATGATTGGTATTTGGTATGCACTGAAAAAATTACGTAAATACAACACCATTTAATGACTTGTCAATTTAGTTAATAGATTTGTGTGTTTGTTTTTTATAATAATTAGTTTAGAATTAGTTTAAATTATAATTAGAATAAAAAAAATTACCTGCCACCTTTGATTTTACCGCATTGTTAGAGGAAGCGATGGGAAGCTTTAAATCCTCAAAGAAAAGAACGCGTTTTTCAGCGACACCATGTTCGTAGACAATTTGCTCGTATGTAGTTTACTTTAGTAATTATACTCTTACTTTGTAACATGTTTATTGTTTAGTCCAGTCAAAAGAAGGTTTAACCTCTGGAAAATAGCGAAAGTTTTGAAACTTTGCACATTAAATTATGGGTACCTAGGGATGAATATACCAAAAGTCCTCATGCGTATGAGGCGAGCTCTAGCGGCAATTAGCGGAAGCAGGACCCTTTTTTTGCTAATTGCCGCTAGAGCTCGCCTCGTACGCATGAGGACTTTTGGTATCATGCCTAGGTACCCATATTTCGATGTGCAAAGTTTCAAAACTTTCGCAATTTTTCCAGAGGTTGGGTCATTTTTTGAGGTTTTTTGACTGGACTAGTTAGAAAGGATGCGCCGCGTCAACATCACGATGTGCCTTGAGCTTTACTCGTTAAAAATATAACATTTTCATACAAGTCTTAAAAAGATTTACAATAAGCACTAAGTAGACTTACGTGGAAAACGACAATATGGAGCTTGTACGAAGCCCCTAAACGTCTTATAATACACGGAATCCGCCGGTCGCAGGGAAAACAATCAAAGCCCTTTGATCGGGGATCCATCGAGCTTCGGGGAAGTCGCTTAATGAGCTTAACGTAAGCTACTGCCGATCTACAATTGTTAGAACAAATAAATTGCTATAAGAGTTGTTATGACAACTACTTATATCCTTTGTTTTTGTATCACTTGTACTCAGGCCAATTAATCTGAGTCCTTGAACGTATAACGGTGGTTCAGATTTCTAAACTCCTAAAATAACTCACTTTATAGTTTTAATTGTTTTGTTGAGCTTTAGTACCTACAGATCACGATCTTAGTAGGTAATAGGTATCTAGTTCTTTTCTTAATTCGATAACAACAGCGGTTCTCACCTAATGGTAAGTGACGAAATTAAACCCATACCTACCCCTAATCGGCTAAGACACGTCATAAATCTACCACTGCACCGGTTCGGAATGCAGATTCTGCTGAGAAGAACCGGTAAGAAACTCAGCAGTTGCTCTTTTAAAAAAAAATTACTTTTGATAATTAAATTATTATTAGAATCATTTTGATTTCGTCCGCGTGGATTTATTTTTTTACCAATTCCCGCGGAAACTCTTTATTTTTCGGTTTTCGGCATAAAATGTAGCCTATATGCTAACACTGGATGGGAATGGGAGCTGGAGCATTATCTCCATTCTAAATTTCAGCCAAATCGGTTCATTCGTTGTGGCGTGAAGGAGTGACAAACATACACATACACACACACATACAAACTTTTGCCTTTGTATAGTGTGATGAAAAAAAAGCGCTGTTTCCTGTCCGCTGCAAGCGCTTACCGCTGCCCGGCACAGAGCGCTAGATTTGTTTAGACAGCGGCAATCCTAAAGCGCGGCCTGCAACGTTTCCTCTTTACGACCTTCCCAACTGTGAAACACTTTGTATCGTTATCCATTGTTATATCAATTTCAATAATTTATCTCCGCTCCGTGAGGCGAGAACGGAACGCATCTCTCCGCACATAAAATATCTGTGATTCTTGATTTTCCACTGTAAACAATAACAAGTAGGTAACAACGCGCACTATTCTTTCTATTTTCGAAACATTTCGTGGTTTAATTACGACGTTGATTATTATTATTTCTTGAAAAAAGTGGGGCTGTTTAATTCTATTTTTCAAATTCGGAATTACATACATATTATTTATTTCATGTTGGCCAACCTGAGATTATTAAAAAATTAAGACTACCACCGGTTGGGAAAAAAGATTCTACTGAGAAGAGCTGTAGGGCTATTCACTAAAATAAAACTCACTTCGAAAGCGAATTCACTCGTCAATTAAGTCAAATTGATAACACAGAACAAGATGATTGAGAATGAATAGGCATTCGCTCTTATTTTGTATTAGGACAAATGTCATAACCGTTCTAGACTTACTATACTATTCCGTGATTGACGAAGTGAGTTTGCTTTCGAAGTGAGTTTGTATTTTACTGAATAGCGCTGCTGACAGTAAACTTTATTGCGATATAATAGACTCTACTAAGTTTAATTAATATAATTTTAAACTAAATTTCTTTTTGATAAAACTTATTTGCAGTAGGTAAATATTAAATTTCATTTTAAAATATTCAGTCTGAAAATGAAATATTCATTTCAAATTGAAATGATTAAAAATAGTGGTAGGATTTGAAACCTAAACAAAATTATTAGTAGATAGGTATGAATTCCATATTCTTGTTCGAAAATTATGAAACGGACATTCTAATTCCAATTTGAAATTGGAATGGTGCGAAATGGTTCCTATTAGAAATGATCATTAAAACTGATATCGTGCAATCAATCATTTGATCGGAATGAATGGCAATAAAACAAGCGGGCGCGCCACCTAGCGGGAGGGCGTGGCGTGGTAATGAAGCCAGTCCATTAACTCTTTACTAGCAGTTTATAGGTGTTTTACACTGTGCTTTAATTATTGTGAAATGTGCGCCATGAGTGATGTTGGCCATCGTGGCGTGGCGTTTTTTATTGTGCATCGTGGGTTATTGATATTGTCCTGGTCAACTCTTTTTTTTTTTCTAGAGTTGTTGACAACTGGATGCTCTTTACGCTTAATGTTCATAGCTGTAGGCCTGCAATTCGTTATTTTTTTTCATACCTACTCACCTGAACTCTGGAACACTGTCACTAAAAACAAAATGTAATGACATCTTGCACGTTTTTTAGCAATAAAGTGGGATGTGGGATATGTAGGTCGCTGTGCAATTGTATTTTTCATTAAACTGACTTAAAAATATATCATTTCTATAATGTATGTTTCTTAGTAAGGATGTTGGGCATAAGAACATACCAGGGCTTTAAATGTAATCTTGGATGAAATTCCGGGTTTGCTGAATTAATTTACAGCTTTATAAAAAGCTTCAGTAGTTTCTCAAAAGTTGTTTTTAATATTAAACAATCACTTTCCGACTCATATTTAATTGAGGCAATAAAATATGAGTTTGAAAGAAAAAAAAAATCGGTTTATTTAGTTTTAATGTAATTTGTTGCCGATTAATTTTGTTAAAATTAGCGATTGACAACAATAGCCCAAATTGAGATGTGAGTAAAAACATTGGATTGTAATTAAGGGGTCCTCGAAATTGGGGGTATATTCCATGTCTATTCAGTTAGTGACTATTGGGTGATAATTAAAATTGGACATCGATAAATCTTCCTGCCCCGTGCGAAACGCAGAGTGTGAACTGAATTATAATGGCGATACGTAATTGCGGATGAGTTTTCAATTATGAGGTAAATAGGGAGGAACTCTTCGATGTAGAGATAGATTTTGTATGCGATCAGTTTCTTTGTGTTGTTCCGTACATCGACGTCCGTGAATGATTATGCTGTTTTCAGATCATGGGGTAATTATTCGACATATTTTTTTTATAACAACATAGCAGATTAGCGGTCAGGGTTGAATGTACACTGCCATACCCCTTCCAAGTTAGCCGGCTACCATCTTAGACTGCATCGTCACTTACCATCAGGTGAGATTGCATTCAAAGACTAACTTGTCATCGAATAAAAGGCTTGCGTTGGGTGACATTCACGCTTGCTAGAAAGCAATGGTGATGACTTGTTTGGTAAGCGCTGGCTAAGATTTTTTAAGCTTTTTTTGTGGCCCCACATTTTTAACTTGGTTCTTTATTAATAACTCGTAAGTTATTGAATAATAAATAATAATAATATCCTTCAAAAATATTCCTGAGAATCTGAAAATTGATTATTGCAACATTTTCAAATGTTAGGGGAAGAGCGGGAATTTTAAACAAGTATGCATTTATTTTATTTTTATTTATTTCAATTAATGTAAAATTATTTTTTATTTACTCTTTTCAAATAACATCACTTTTTGAGTGTTTGAACACTATTTATATAAAGAAAAAATATAGTAAATACATATTTATAACGTGTATCTTTAAATATACGTACAAATTGAAACCGAAGTGTACCTAGCTACCTTCGTAAGCATAACTTCTAGATATCTAAATTACAATTCACAGGACATAATAACTACTTTAAATTTGAGAAGGTCAAGCCGACATTAAACTGTCCATTTAATAAATTGTATATCAAATATAAATTATTGGCTTTTACTGGCGCATAAATTTTAAAATAGGAAGAGGAAATGTTGTTATTGTTACAACTGTAATGGTGCAAGGAGAATTAGTTTTTATTATTATGTGTTCTAGTTATATAGGTTATGTCCGAGTTTCAACAGCTTGGTGCAAATGAGTCGAACACACATATCATAAGTTACGAAGCGAGAAAGATATGAAAATGTCATTACTTTTACTGTGTAAACCATGGCGAACACTAAAAATCATTTAAGCATTTTTTTTAATATGTGGATATATTTTTCATTCATTCACATTTAATGCATGTACTAAGAAAAAATGATATCAAAATAACGTGTCAAAATACCGACGAGTATTAAGTACAACCATTTTGTTTTATGGTTTTTGGAATTGTAAGGTATAAAAACGATCTCTAAAGAAACAATGATAGCAAAATTTTATTATTTTTACTACAAAAAATGTTATCTTTTCTTTGACTGCTCCTCATAATTATTGCTTCGTTTTGTTTTTTTTTTTTTTGTTAAAAATAACTTAACCTTTTTTGCTTACGGACTCAATTTTAATAGATTCGATTTAATAAAAAAATAGGTACATATTATTATGAGACGTTATTAAATTTTATTAGTTGATATCTATATTTATATAATTCACAAAAATATAGAAAACTTGAAAATTTTGGCATATTACTATTAAAGATGCAGATTAGGAGTTTTATATGTTGAAAAGTACAAAGAAAAGTAAAATAAATTAAATAAATACTACAGAAATAATACATTCCAGATGTCTGAAAAGGACAATGAAGGGCTTACCGATAGGACGTCATTTCTAATTCCATACGACCAGGGGTGCGTATCTACTATAAGAATGTTAATTGCTTAAGTCTTTACCTTCTATACAGATAATGACGAGGATAATGTTGGCTTGGGACAGAACAATGGTAGGTATTGAGACTTATGAAAGAAATAATAAGTATATTAAGAATATAAAGTTAATCTTGTAGCCATTATTTTGCTCTGGTCTTCTATTAAAAGTTATTTCGATTATTATTTTCTTATATTCGATTATAAATTACTAACTCAAGATATAAAATATTGAAATGCTCAAACGTCAGGATATAAAATATTCAAATGCTTATGATACTGCAATCAACTGCATAAATAAACTTTTTTCTTTCACGTTATGGACATACCCCTTAAGTTAAAACTATTATCACGGTCATGTATTGATTTCAATAACAATAAGAATTAGAATTGGCCTGCAAGTAATATCTTTTATTTATACACATGTTACGGGCAAATAACTGTTGTAAGTCCCAATTCCATGATCCGTCCCATCCATTGTTTCATAGCTTCACAGGCAAATTCTCCGAAGCTGCCCAATAATGGTCAGTATCTATTCATTTCCTTTCTGATAATAAAATAAAGATTTCGCCCTATTGTTTGTACATTTCGAAAATAATATTTTAATCGTTATTTGAAAGATACTTTTTGCCAGACTGACGGCGTCGACCGGATCCATTGTAATTTTTATTGCACTTGGATATTATTATTTTGGGAATTACGTTTGTCGGCGATAAACTTGCCATAGTTATTCTTTATAAGAGCATAAAAAATTAAGAGCATTTGAGAATATTATTATGTTCCAAGCTTAGGCTAGAAACATAATTATTCTTAGCAGAAATACCTATTCTTTAAAATAAGTGATTAAGTAGGCACTTATTTAAATTATAATATACCTGTTTATGTTACTGTTCTAGAATTCGCCATCAAGTTTATAATTATATAAACACAACGGCTTACTTGTTTATATGAAATTTTGTGTAATGGACTAGTGAATACTATAAACAAAAAGCGTAGTTTTAAAAACCATGTATTTTAATATGCTAAAGTATATCTTAAATAAGTAACTAGATATTAAATTGCCAGTATCTATACCAATCAATTGATTTGGTGCAAAAAGAAGCTTACATTCTGTCAATTAAATTGTTTCCAAGATGACGTCATCGTAGTGTGCCTTTTTTACAATATTTCACATGGGCCATTCCCGGCAGCAAAAGCTTTAAAATTATGCCGATTGATGCCGACGTTCTAGCGATTTAAGAAAGAGAAAGCAAGTGGGAAAGAGATAGGGAATGATTTGAATGTTGGCCTGGAACTGTGAACCATAAAAAAATACATTTCAAGCTTTCAAACTTTTTTTTTACTTGAGAACTTTTTGTGACTTTTGTAAATGTTACCAAGAAATTCCAATAAACTATAATTGGTACCGAATTGAAAGTAACCCCTTCGATTCCGTTATGTCACAACTTGTTTGACAGAAGACCCGTATCAATCGGCCCGTATGGCCAGATTTGCCCAGTTTACCCCATTATTAAGATATCAATAACGAGATCCTACCCCATGCAATCATGTTGCTCAATAGGCGATTTTAATTGATTATTTGTGAAATAATTTTCTGCCAAAACTAAAATTTAGTGTTAGTTGCCACCCTTCCGATTTAGTTAATGTGGGGTTGTTGTGGGACTTGGTAGCACAATTTTATTTCCAATAGCTGACAGGTCTTTATTGCCAGTTCCTTTTCATTTAATGTTTTACTGATAGCGAAGAAGGAATATGTGGTGTTTTATCGACTTACGGAGGTTTTTTCCGATATTCTTATGAACTATGAGGACCAAAAGAACTCTTTGAATTGTAAGATTTTATCTCTGGCTGATTTGTCTTGTCAAAACTATCATGTGAGGCGACATAAAATTAGTATGGCCACTTTAAATTAAGATAACGGGTTCTAATAACTTTATCATGTCTAGTAGGTATCTATCCAACAAGTGAAAGGTCTTAATATCAAGGCAATTTAAATATCTAATGTGTATTATTTGTAGACACCACTGCATAGACAGCTTTTTGAATTTCATAAGTATGAAATTCATAAAGTTGTTTGCTTTTGCCTTTACGGAATATGCTTGATGTGATTTTTACTTGCTCATTTTTATACATCAGATTTTGTATTCCAAAAGTTATATGTTGTTACGTAACTAATTTGCGGATTTTAAGATTCATACATACATCATTCGTGACATATTATCTCCTTATTGTAAATTGTAATACCTACTTAGATAAATTTTCCAAATTTTGTTTAGTCTGAACCATTTTGTTCTGAACAATTTATTGATACAGAGAAATCGTTAATACAGATTAATGATTTGAAAAATACATATCTTTCAATCATTAACCAACGCATATTTTATAAAATATAAAACAAGCAGAATTCTCAGAATAACCTTGCGCATTGTATCCACACGTTTGCTATTTATAATTACAACTTATAAACGTCTCGAACGAATAGCTTATCTGCTTGCATTCTTTAGATAAAAAAAGGAATTTTTGGGCATTGTGTTAAAGTTCAAAATCGGTAAGGAATCGAATGGATTTAATGCTATCTTGCGAGCAGGTAGGAATTTCAAATTTCGAACGATCTCGTCTGGCGACAACCCCTGCGCCACCAATGTCGATGGGGTGGAGCGGAACGTCTAGCACGTATCGCTGTCCTTTTTACACTGACTCATATTCCTTATCGCCGTCTCGCCTATTATTGTCATATCAAGATTCGAGTATTGTATTTTGTTTCCAATTTTCAATTTAGTTTATATCGGATGTTGGCACGAGCAAGACGTCTGGCGGTTCGCCATCGCTCATCAAACACGTGCTCCCGTCGCGCGCTCGTGTCAATTTTTTAAATTCGCGTTTTTTTTTTTTCAATTTTTCGGATTGACCTTCCGGAGTGTTTTATTAGACGCCAGTGACAATTCAATGGAATTAATGGATTTCTTCAATACGCTAATGGAGGAACAACTGTCGAACTCTATGCATAGTGAGCCTCCAAAGATGCCGAACTTTTTTGAAGTTGATAAGAAAAAGGTAACTTAAGTACTTGCTGTTACGACTGCTCTACAATACCTAGCAATAATTTTCTTCGGTTTTCGAATTAACTTTGTTCAAGTTCCTACATAAGCAATATATAATAAGGTTTTGTTTACAATACAGAGTAGATAGGTTTTCTAATTTGGATACATATTTTAAATTATCGATAATGAATTAAGATTAATAATGAGTAGCTATCGTACCTACATTAATTTCAATTGTACTTACATTATCATTATCTGAATAAATAAATTAAGATGTTATTATCGTATTACCAGGAAATTAGGTGATATCACATCTGTTTTATTCAAACAACATCAAGGAATAATTTAACGATGTCTGATCAAATATCTGTCATTAACACAATATAAGATACAAATCATTGTTTACCTTATCAAATTTATCAGAAATATGTGTTATATTTTAATCATTACCATAAATATTTGCTGGTGCCTAATTTGTTGACATACCTACCTCCTTTGACTTATATTTTAGATAGTACCTAAATATGATATTCATTATCATTTTTATGAATTGATGAATCTTGTTTATTTTTACCCAGCTGTTATTGCAATGTTTTTTGTTTGATATTAAGTTAACTTTCTATTGCGTTAATATTTTCTTTTATTAATGTAATATTTAGAACTGATTAATTAATCTCTTTATTTTATTTATGTTCAGATCTAATTCTAAATTAAGTGTCTAAGTATACCTAAAATATATTTTTTTGGATACAGTTCCATCTTGGCCCACTTCACTCACTAAACAAACACACCCAAACACGTGCGCAACCCTGTGCTATTATTATGAAAAACGATTTGTTGAGATAGGTCTCCACTCTCTTCTGTACTATCGTGGTAGAGTTTTGATATTTCATAAGAGCCAAAATTTAGTCTACATGAAATAAAATATGTACCTACCTATATTTTTTTGTTGAGAATGTCGTTCCGGTTCTTAGCCTCCATAGCTCCAATGGTCCAAAGTGCGGACTGAAAACTGAAAGGTCGAGAGACGGACTGGCGGTTCGATTCGCATTTGTTGTAACTTGTACTATTGTCGTACCCACTAATAACTCAAACAGGAGAGGAGAATATGATTCAAGTTCAGCTTGGCTTATATGTATAAATAATATTTAAAAAAATGTAGAATGATCAAAGTAAAATCAACTTGATCTCGTGCGTTATAAGGTTCAATATTGTCCTTACGGCGAGAGCCTATGTCTTATGTCCTGCGGTCACAACGGACTATGAGAGTGAGGGAATAGAGAGTACACCTGTTTTTGTACACACCTGTGCGCTGTATAGTTGGCTTGTGATAATCTGCCATGGCAAAAATTCGGTCAGGAACAATAATGTTACTTATTACGTAGGTATGTAGGTAAGTAACCTATTTGTCACACTTTGATCTCTCTAGATCTTTGGCAGTGTGATCCCTAACTACAGATGTAAATACTCGTCTAGATTTGATTAATAAAACCAACTCTTCAAAAGAAAGTATTTGACACTTCATTTAAAATTTAAATATGCAATCCATTTATTGTTTGCACTTTCATAATAAGACTTCGATAATTATCGGAGTAAATAGTAAAATCTCAAAGCAGTAACTTTCTAGGTACGCCTACTAAGGTAAAAGGTAACCTTCCTAAAAAGAGAAGTAAAATACTTACCTGAAGTATCATTTAATACTCTTTTTGCAAAAACGCGTAACATTCTGAGCGGTTTGCATCACTTACGCGTTTATACAAGAAACGACTTTTACATTTAATTATTTTAAAGTTAATGGAGGAATAATATTGTTAAACACAAATAAATATTGGTACTGTTCCTTTGTTTCGTCGTAGTCGGTTAGAAAAGAGCGATGAGTCAAAAATATTATTATAATATGAATATTAAATCATATAAAATCATGCCGACTATTAGAGGGTCATTTTTATGTGAAACTTAATTATAGTTTCAACGTGAGACGATACCAAATTAATATCGGAATTAAAAAATGGTACCGATATAAATTTGTGTGATTTATGTGATTTTTTAATGGGTGTTTAATCTTTTGTCATTAATACGAGAGGATATTGCCATGCTTTTGATTAAGTTGGCAGGTAGAAGTCTGCTATAATATTATTGTTTCCGTGAAAATACCTTGAAGTTTGAAGAGACCTTAAAAGTTACGGAAACCTGCATGCGAGAGGTCTACCATAATATTCTAAACTGCTACATTGGCTTAGTGGTTAGCAAGTTCCCCCTGCCGGTGGTAGATTTATGACGTGTCATAAGAGCTACAAGGAGGTCGGTGCGCCATTTGCAATATTATAAGTCCAGAGACACTCGCATGCCAAATATGGCGCTTCAAATTGATCCATAATTAAAATGTCAGTGTTAATCATAGATTAATTATAGAAATCAGTGGCATCAGCTAATAAATTAATAATTTTATTTGATTAAATCATTTTATTTGATTATTTCATTCATTTAAATAGGTACCAGGAAAACGATAACTCTAGATAAAGCCTGTATTTGTTAATGTCAGGGGTGGTCAATCCGAAAGCCAGTTCACTTTTACGACCGAAATTTTACTATCGGATAATGCGTGAAACGGATGATTTTATAACTACACCATATCGTAGTGATCGGATTAGAACCCTTTTTATCCGTTTTGATTTATCTGTCGTACACGCTTTGAGATTTTTATTGCAAACGGCATTATTAAGAAGATTAATAATTTACGACTCTCCAATAAAGTTGGACATCAAAATTTTAATTCGAAAGACTCGAGAAAAATAAGCAATTAGAAAATTAAAATATATCTGTTGCCGGCCGCAACTGAATAAATATTTGTTTTTTATTACAACTAGCTCTATAACTCGGTTTCATCCGTATTATCCCTAAAAACCATGCCTAGGTTGCTCTGATACTGAAAAGTACAGTCTAAAAAGTATTTACTTAAATATTTATCCAAAGCTCTGAAGTATAGGCAGATAGGTATGAAATAACGAACAATCAGCGCTAAATTTTTTTTTGTTTGCACTTCGCCAGTTTGTTTTGTTTTTTTGCGAATCGCCAGTCGAAAACAGAAAAATCTGGAAAAAAAACTTTTAGGACATTATTGTATAGAATTAGGTATGTGACTGTTATCAAAATATGTTAATTAATAATTTTAATCGAACATGTGACATGTAAGAATAACATTTGACAAATTACGATTTAACAAAAACAGAAAATAAGTCGGTCAGAAAACAAATAAGTTACAAGCTGTTTTACTGCGACTGTATCTGTCTCTTTCTAAAACGAAATTTTCTATGGTGCTACTTGTTTGTGACGTCACACTAAGTAGCTCTCTCTTTGTCAACAAGAAACTTTAGAGCCCTATATTTTCGAGACTAGTTAAGATACTAAAAAAAGTAAAATGGCATTGTGTTTAAAATATTTAAAACTTTATTTTAAATACGCTTTTTCAGCTTTTTTCGCTTATTCAGTTGCTTTCAGTGCAATGTGATAGGATAGGCTTGAATGTGATTTGTAATCGATGTGTATGCAAATATTGCATGTGTTTGTGCTGTAGGCCGGCGAAGAAATTAGCATGTTGCTGCGGTGTGGCCATCTCACGAGTGCGAATGAGCACAGAGCAGGAAACACAGTATGCGTTATGTTTAAGATTGTCGCATCTAATCTTTAGAGAAAAGGTTTGACATCGCTACATAATACACATTTAGGCCAATTTCAATATCGCCGTGTAGGTGACGTTTAACCAAGGAAACAGTTTGACAGTTTTTGTATTAAAATCTTTCAAAATGTCTTATTTAGTCGTCATAATCAAACCATACTTCATAGTAATATAATAAATGCGAGAGTGTGTTTGTTTGTTTAACCTTCGGTCATGCAATAACGAAGCAACGGATTGACGTGATTTTTTTGCTGGATATGTAGTGAAAGTATTAGACTACGACTTATCTCGGTAACCTAAGCAGTGACGGATTTGCCAGCAGGCTGAGTAGACTCCTCAAGCTCCAGCTCCAGCTTGAGCGGCTGATTTTATGAACGGCATTAGGTATGTCTTACAGAAAATAAAAAGATTCTTACCAAAGAGGTCCATAAATACATGTTTCAAAATTATATAAGTATAGTATAAATTAGGTACCGAATGTAGGTTCTTACCTACATTCGGTACCTAATTTACCCCAAAAACTACTATTTCTGCAATCAACTAAATAGTTGGTTTGTAAAAATAATCTAGGAACTGACATAAAATTGTAGAGGTTAGAAGGGTTGGCATTGGAATAGCCTAATGGCAGCAAACGTGTAAATCCGTCACTGACGAAGTCACGGGCAAAAGCTACTTAATAATATTGTACCACTGGTAAAAGCTACTCTGTGACAAGGGTCGCACACACGCATCGCGGGTGCGTTGACCGCACGTTTGTTACACCTGCAAATAAAGCGAGCCATTCGCAACGAATAAATGCATATTTCCGCGCGAACGTGTGTGCGTATTCATTAGGCCTCTAGTGCGGGCGCACACCGAAGACTCACGTCTCATGACTGGTCTTGTCTTAAGATTTAGGTCAATTTGTATTTTCGATATTAGTTTCATTGACTATTGTTTGAATATAAGACTAATGCTGAGATCTATAGAGCATGCTCTGACTTAGCTTGGACTTAAGATAGAGTTAAAACGGGACACAAATATGCTTTGACATAAATCCGTCTCGTTTTATCTCTGTCTTGAGTCTGAGCAGAGGTAGAGTGCGGCCTACAGATTTCAGCCTAAGATTTTGAATAGTTTTCAGCTATGAGGAAAATTATTGTTATTCTAGGTATACTAGGCATGTTGTTCCTTTGTTAAAGAATAGTACAAAGAGGTAGGAAATAAAATTTTCAGCGTGTAGATTCTCTAAAAATGATTGCATCAGTGTAACGATCGCAATGGCCTCTTATTGGCTGAATTTATGGCGTTCTTGCTGCATCAATGCATTTTAACCAATAGCGAGAGGATACCAGCCCATCAGAGATCATTGCGATCGTAACACTGATGCAATCATTTTCAGAAAATCGACACACATACCTACACCAAGATCGGAATATTATGAGTTATTGACGATTTTAAATAGCCTTTGATTTGAATAGGTTTTATGGGTTTGAATTAAGGGCTCGTCTGAGGACTAAACTATACTTATAATACACGTTTCCTATATTATTAACAAAAATATATTTATGGAGATATTCAGATGTCTCAAGTCCGTAAATATTGTTAAAGACAGAAACTTATCTGTTGCAGACAGTTTTGTCTCGTCCTGTCTGCAAATGTGCGAAACGCTTTATATGTGAAAATTCTGCATTAACTCTGATCTTTATGCTTAGCGGGAAATTCCTTGACGTCTCTCTCAAGATGTTCATTAGTATTTATTTACTAATAAGTTGGCATTGTAGTGGGAGGAGACTTATTATATGTTATACGAGTATTACCTATTGATAAGATGCTAAGAAAATCAAAACATAATTTAATTAACTTTTGTTAATTATTCTGTCTATTTGCTAATTAGCGAATGTTCTACAAACATTTTAATTTTTCACTGATGCTTCGCTCCTATTGGTCGCAGCGTGATGTTATATAGCCTAAAGCCTTCCTTGATATATGGACTATCCAAGACAAAAATAATTTTTCAATTCGAACCAGTAGTTCCTGAGATTAGCGCGTTCAAACAAACTCTTCAGCTTTATAATATTAAGTATAGATATAGATAATATAGGAGGAAGTACGATGATAGGATCTGAAATACAAGGATGCAGCGCCGTATCCGACCCTGCGAAAGAAAACAAAACAAATCCTCGTCAAATCCAAAAAGTCGTAAACCATTTTCCGATGAATGAAAGCGTGTGTGCCGAGCGCATATCGCAGGCACCCGCTAATGCCTTCGACATCCATTTACAAACCAGCAACGCTTCGTTGACAGCGTCTCCCAGCTTGAATCAATACATTCAACCAATATCATTGCCTCAACTTGAATGCAATGTTCAACCATTGACACTTTCAGTGCATTTTATTAATATTTATCATTTAACTAGCTTTCGCCCGCGACTTCGTCCGCGTGATTTAGGTTTTTTTTATATGAATAGCGGGCAAACGAGCTGGCGGGCCATCTGATGTAAAGTGATTACCGCCGCCCATGAACACTTGTAGTACCAGAGGCACCACCGATGCGTTGCCGGCATTTCAGGAACTTATTGGTTCGCCCCTTGAATAACCCCATATTGTAATTAAGTGGGAACACTGTCGAAGGGAGAAGATTCCACAATTTGGTGGTACGTGGAAAAAATATCTGATAAAGCAACGGTTGGTCGAAGAAGTGCTCCAGGCACCCAGGTGGGGGGGGTGAAATTTTGAGGGTGAGGTTACTGTAAAAAGGGGTAAAAGGTCACTTTTCTTGCCATCAAAAACCCGTGCTTATTTTATTACCTTTCTTTTTCGTAAACTACAAGTTACTGATGTTACTTTTCAGGTAGGTACATAACTATTATTATATTGTAGGTAATAGGTAGTTCAATAATTTAAAGGTTTTCCCTCTAGTCGCCTTTTCACGCAGTTTTTGCTATTCTATCTTCTCATATGACCCTAATCCTATCGGTCGTATTTGGCACTATCAGTGGAAATCCTTAAGCTTCGAAATTCTCAATTTATCGGTCAAAGTGATCCGAATGAGCGGGAAGAGCTTTTAAATCCTCATGATTGGGATTTTTCGTCTTTATTTTCTTTTCATAACTTGTTAGTAGATAGTTTTGTTTACTATGGTTCTAGTCTTGCCACCGTATGCTTAGTAATCGAATTTAAACTTAGACTAAGCATACTGATTGCCACTTTAGGGTTCCACAAGGCAGGCTTTTGTATTTTTTTAATTTAACCTACACGTTGAAGGAAAATAACTGCACGTACAGCTCAAACCACAGAACGGATCAGGCTGAAGGCATACAAACAGCTATTATGAAGTAGACAATAGGCATCCGCTAATAAAGGATATTTTTTTTTGTTATGCGATAGGCTTGACTTGATGACAGTCAATGATGTAAAGCATTGATGAGGTCTAGCTTGGAGCGCGCTTGCCTAGAAAATGCCTATCCACTCTTGTCTTGAAGGTACTCAGATTATACGTGGCCGGAAACACAGAAGCTGGAAGTGCGTTCCATACCTTAGCCGTTCGTTTCAGAAACGTCGAACTGAAGCGTTTCTTGCGAGTAGGTTGAATTTCAACCACGTATGGGTGCCATCGCTCACGATTTCTCGAAGTTCTGTGGTAAAACGGTGAGGGAGGCACAATGTTGTGAAGTTCTTGCACGCACTCTCCAAAGTATATCCGATAGAAGACCGATAGACATTTTCGCCTGCGTATACAAAAATTCAACCTCTAAGGGGATAAAATAGGGGTTTGAAAAATCAAATTTAACGTAAGCAAAGCCGCGGGCAAAAGCTAGTTCTAAATAGGAGCATTTAAAAAAAAATGTCAACACCTCAACACAATCAACTCAACAAAAAAAAAATACGGTAGCTGTACAGTCTACTTGACCTTGTTTCCGACAATGGTCACACCCATAACATAATAATAACACAGCCACATAACGCGCACCATATTCATCGCTCCCCTATCAGGGGATAAGGAACCCCAAAATGTTCATCTAATTGGAGATCAAAGGAAGGGCGTGTAATCGCTACACTTTGTGCGTACTCGATAGTGAGTTGTTTATGACGCGATAGAGTTACTAGATGGGCGAATTTTCTTTACTAATTTTTAGCTACACTTAAAGGAGATATCCGAATAAATTTTAAATACATCTATTTAAAATTAATTCAGAATTTTTTTACTTAACTATCTACTCAACAACATCAACAGTTGAGTAGATAACTAAATTACTACTTCAGTTAACAGGGGACCAATCACAAATTGAAAAATTATGGGATTTTTGGAAAGTCCGAACTTGCAATCTATGAAGTACAATCCCTTTCTTAATAAAATATACCTAATTTTGTGGGTAGTTTTAGTTTGAATTCGCTATGAAAAAGAAAAAATTATCGGAAACAATTTTTCTGTAAATCCACACAGCGCTCCAAATTCTTGATTTTTTTTCAGTTTAAAACAGAAAAGATACCCAATTGCTTATTTTTTATTTATGTAAATAATTAAAAATTTCAAACAGGCCAAAAAGCATTTGCATTGCCTTAATTAATCTTCAAAATGAAAAAAATTAATTTTTGCTGCGACCATGTTCCTACGAGACACGGTACACGACAGTGATTTTTTAACCATTCTTTTCATAATAAAAGAATGCATTTTTTTGTAACGTCTTGTAACCTTAAACCAATAAGCTTGCTTATGATAGGTACATCATAAGCAAGCTTAGGCTCCTATAGGAGCGCGTAATAACTTATTAGTCTAATAAGATGAAGCTCACAGTTTTGTGGAAGAGCCATATCCAGTTTCAGTTTAATTCGGTGTGTAAGTATGTGCTAATGACCACCAGTGTCTATTGTTTTTGCCGATTACGCGATTACTTGCCCGGAATAATACTAAGGGGTCCATTATTTGGCTTCGTGTTATGTTTGGAGACTGGACACAATGTACCTATCCCTATTAGCAGTAGGTACAAAAGCAATATCAATAGGGTAGCTATCTATAATATATTATATAAATAGGGTAATAGAATTGAAATACATAGATTGCTAGCTTTTACTTGCGGCTTCTTTCATGTTAAGTTCGATGTTTCGAACTACTATTTTATCCTCTTAAGGGTTGAATATTTAAAAACCTTTCTTAGCGGATGCCTACGTCATAATAGCTATCTGTATGCCCAGCCTCACCCATCCAGTGGTTTGATCTGTGCGTTGATAGATCAGTCAGTCAGTTAGTCATAAAAAAAAAGTTAGTTATAATAAAACAAAGTCACTCCGCCGAGTTTGTCCCTAAAGGATTGCATTTAAAACAAGCGATAGTTTACGCACAGTTAACTTTAACTTGGAAAGGTAGGTAAAGGGTAGGTACCTACATATGTATTGGTATTTGGCACAAAGTAATATTTTTATATTGTTAAAAAAATCAGTAAAACGGATAAAAACTAAGAAATGTAAAATAACTAGGAGGCAATCTTCAGTTGTCTCTATGATATCTGAATAATAAACACGTAGGTACAAGAGCTCTACACAGTTAATTACGATCGAAAGATTGAGCAAGTCACACAGCTACTATCTACGGTTGGAAGTCAATCAATCTGGGAAAGTGGTGAATGGTATAACGAAGCATAATTCTCGTGTAAACAGTCGGATGGAAATCAGTTAGCGCGATCGCCGGCTCTCTATCAAATGTCGGCCGCGCTTAGACGGACCGTGGCATAAGTTATGTAACTTCAATGCTTATTTGCTTATTCCCAGGTTCGATTCATAAAACTAAGTACTTTAAAATAAAGTTCAAAGAATGTGGCTGAGACTTTTTTTGTTAGTTCAAAAATTCAAAATTATTTATTTCATATAGGCCAACTTATAGCTCTTGTGACACGTCATGACTCTACCACCGGTTCGGAGTGCAGATTCTGCTGAGATTTTGTTTGTACTTATCACCATATAATAAGACAAAGTCTCTTCGCCGAATTTGTCTATCTGTTTGCTTAAATCTCAAAAAAAAATACGGTAGTGATTTTCAGACGGATTTTACCTATGAATAACCAGATTCTGTGAGAATCTTCGCATTAAGCTTACCTACTGAATCAGATACTGAATGACTAACTGTAGGAGTGTTCTGAATCAAGAAGTAGGTATGTAATTACTTAACGCCAAGTTTTTTTATGCCCCGATGGGGTAGAATCATTTTGGCTGCCACAATAGTTCTTTTAAGACAGGAGAAGTAGACATATGAAATATTTTAGTTGTGCTGAAGTCAGATTTTAGGTATAAGCCTGTGCTATGGGGAAAGTGTGCTATAAATTACATTTTGTATGAAAGTTTCGGTTAAATCCCACGAGAAACTTTGACTGTATCTATATATATAAAATTCAAAGTCCTGACTGACTGACTGACTGAGATATCAACGCACAGCCTAGCCTGCTGAAGTTAGAAACCTGAAATTTTTACAGTTGGTTCCTTTTATGACGTAGGCGCACATTAAGAAAGGATTATTGGAAATTCCACCCCTAAGGGGTTTAAATAGGGGATGGAAGTTTATATGAAACTCCGTCATTTTTCAAGCTGTTTCCATCAAAGTTGGTATTTGAGCTTTCAGTTAAAAATAAAGAAGTACGTGTGTCACAGTTTTTGAAAATTCCACCCCAATACCTAATTCCACGCGGACGAAGTCGCGGGGGCAAAAGCTAGTTTCAGTATAAACAGGTAGGTTAACTCATAATATTGATACATTGATTATAATTTTCTGCGTTTCTCTCACAGGTTTCTCTATAAAGCTTTTAGTTTTACCTTTAACAATATTTACATTTAGGGCCTACATTAGGCACCATTACTTTTCTTTTGGTTAATTTATTGCTACCTTTAAACGAGTGACGGTGGCGCAGGCGCTCCTCAGTTGAAATCCGTTAAGTAGTGTTTCCAGTTTCCACACTACTATCAATTGAGGCTTTGTTTCAGCGGACAACGCCCCCGTAGGCTTGCTGTGTAACAATTAACTCGTGTGTCGTTTGTGACCCAAGTTATAGGCGGTAGCTTGTGCTAAGTAGCAGTAGATCAACGTCAAGTAACACGCTAAATTAAGCATATAAATCGTAGCCACGATTTGTTTAACGTGGTTCATAGATGGGATCGTGAATTTTTGTCCGCGACATGGTCTAGGATAAATCTTTACACGAAATCATACTACATATTTTATTTGCACCGTCTTTGGACGGGTCATGTTTATGAAACCGGTGTGAAATATTAGACTGAAGTTTTCTACTTGAAGCTTTATACTGAAGTCTACAGATGGTGAAATTCTCCGATGTAGTGATTACCTACATTAAATTATACTTACTATTTACTAATACACAACAATTTTAATGTTTAAACTATGTAGACTTGTTTCTTACAATTTAAGAAATCAGAGGATGTTCTAAAGCTATTTAGAGTACCTAAATATCGTACACGTTTTCTTTTTTATCGGCTGTAATTCCTAAATTGTGATACTCATGATTAGCTGAACTAAAAAACAAAGTTACTTTTAAAAAATAATTTTAGCCAAGCTGAACTTGATATAAGCTGAACTTATACTTTTCATTCCTTTCCAATATCCTTTCCTTTATGTTAGGAGTGGATACGACCTGCGTCGTTTCAGTTTTCAGTCCGCACCTTTAACCGTTAGGCTTTTGAGGTTTTGTGAAGTAGATAGAACATAGAGCTCTTAGCTCTATATTATTTTTAAAACTCTAAACTCTTCAAGTTTGTAACTTGGGCCGCACCCCGGTTGCGTATTTGTTTACCTCATTAAATCGGTAAAGAGTAACAACTAAGGATCGGACGGCACACCTGCCATAGACTCTCCCATACTCAATTATTCATTTTACTTCATATTACATTTTCGTAATACGTATACTTTAAATCTTTACGACTCTTTGGTAATCTGGGTTGCCATAATTGCTTTATTTAAATTTAACCAAGACCTCACTCGGAACTCTAGACTTGTGCGCTAGTTTTACTAGTTGGCTTAGGCATCGACGGCTTATAGTTATCTGCAACTGCAGTGTTGGTGTTCAATTTGCTCTAGGAATAACTTTATGACGTCATAACTTCAATATTATAGTATGTTCATGGATGTTATTTATATTTTGAGTATAAAGTAAGCGTTCACGTTTACTAGTACGGTTAAGTACGATCGTGACACAACATTTTGTGGTTACATTGACTTCGATATACGTAAATAAACACTGGCTTACGTTATGGTTCAACGCAGTTTCACATATTACTTCGTAGATGTTAGGCTGAATATTATTTGCCTTTATCTGTTTCCAAAGCCTTAACCGAGTCTCCCTTTACATCTATTTCTTGTATATATTTTTAAGCTATTGCATAGCTTCTATCGCGGGCCTTGAGCGTGGAGACCGAATTCAGAAATTTCGTAACGAAAATAATCTGACACGGGACTCCTCTCACCGCTAGATGGCGTTGATAAAAAATGCTATGCAATAGCTTTACCGCGGCAGTCCCCGAGTGCCACACGTCTTTTTTACTACGCTAGAAATACTAGGTCTAGAATGAGCTTTTTCAAAAGTACCTACGTATCAGTAAATATTCTTATATACCTACTTGCTAAATCTTCAATGCAGAGATTCCATAACATGCCAATGACGATAAGCAATCTAATATTTACCAATGAATAACATGTTTATATTATTCGTAACGATTAGATTATATAAATTCCATTGATAATAATATTTTTAAGGAAATATAAAAGTACATACACATACCTAATGTAGACAGATAAAAAATAAATATTATTTTTATCATTGTAAACTCAGTACCTATCTACTACTGTACAATATTAGGTACATTATTGCTATGCGATATGCAAGAAATATGTTAAAACTTTTTTATGAATAAACTTTAGGCTGGCTACACATTGTCATTTTTATGATAGCGTTGTCTTATCTCCATTGAGTATATTCAGTGCTGCGGAATGGCGCCATTCTATTCCTTCCTAATGCAGTAGTTATAGTTGGGAGATTGTAGAGTCGATTCCCGGCAGGGCCATTTGGGAATTTAATTTAATTAATTTCTGAATCGTCTAGTTTGGTCTAGAGGAAGGCTTTGGCCGTGGCTAGCTACCACCCTACGAGCAAAGACATACCGCCAAGTGATTAAACTTTCTAGTTCGATGGTGTGTAAATACTAATAACCGATTAGGAGTATGGGTTTAATTTACACTATAACGGAATAAATAGGGGCCTCTGTCAGTCTCCTGTGGGCTAGGTTACGCGCCACGGCAAAATTTTGTCTACAATTTATTGTGATATATTAGAGAGTAAATGAGTAAAGAAAATTTTCTCATGGCGCGCATTTTAGCCCTACAGGAGACTGACAGAGGCCCCTATTTATTCCGCAAAATCAAAGTTTTCCCACGGAATTTTTAAAATTTAAATCTACGTGAATGAAGTCGCGGTCGAAAGCTACTAAGCTAGTTTGTAACAAAATAGAAAAAATATAGCAATAATAGTCGTTTTAAAAATAATTTTATAAAAATAATTGTGCGTAAAAAATAGATAGTCCGCGACAAGCCTTATATTAATAGGTAAATAGAAAATGGGTTAACTTATCGTAAGTTGCGAATACACGACAAGACATTAAGGTGCGTCGTTTATGTCCGCGCTGATGGGACTTACATTGTAATTGTATAGAAAATGGCAGGAAATTGCCATTCTGACGTCCTTCTGGCGCAGTGTACCGTACCTTACCTATACCTTACTAATACAGTCCCTGTTTCGATTCCGATTGAAAGGCTGCATCATTCATTGCTACAGTCTCAAGCTCTCTCCATAATATTATAGACTAGGGACCTGCCCCGGGCTTTGCACGGGTTATTTACGACTGAGATTTTTATATAAAAACTAGCTTTTGCCCGCGGCTTCGCTCACGTTCACTTTCATTTTTCAAGCCCCTAATATACCCCTTAGGGGTTAAATTTTCAAAGTTCAAAGTTTTCCCGATTCTTTCCTGGCTCTAAGTAAAAGACGACGACCAAGTAAAAAACAAATATACTCCCCACAGAACAATAGATGCATGCGATCCACATTGTGATATTTATAAAACAAACGAATCCTATTAGATGCTATTGTTTTTTCATTTTATTTCTAAACGCGTATCAGCTTTAATTAGATTATTTTTATACTCATTTTATCTTAACTTTATAAAGAAATATATACAAATATTGTAGTAGGTATTGCTGATAAGAATCGTTACGGAGAACTCACGAGAATTTAGTTCTGCAAGAAAAGTGTATAAGAGGAGTATAGCATTATGCATATTTACTATAACATATTATAACAAAGTAATAAATCAATTTAATCGAATTACCACTAAATAGGACAAGGTGCTACGTGCATTACACGGTTGCATCTAGTGATTGTTACTTACCATTTGATAGACCATTGTGTGGAAGATCGATTTGCAGTTCAACATTTTATTGGACGCCGCGACCTTCATACAATCTACATTGCGCGTATGTATCATGTAGATTTGTGTTAGGGTTGTCACTCTGATAATCAATGTATAATGAGATATAAATAAATGGTATAGTCGTGAACGCATGGAGTGGGAGTGACTCAACGTCACAATTACTCACAAGTGTACGAACGGTCGGGGTGAGCGGACGTGCGGCCGCGGCTTTTACGGAGTAGAAATAGAAATAGAAATATTTTTTATTCAAGTAAACTTTTACAAGTGCTTTTGAATCGTCGATGAATCTACCATGGTTCACTGTGACTGGAGTGGCACTGTAGTTGTTTAATTTATACCCTGTACTTACCCTTGTGACGAGTGGACGTCACAGTCACATGATCTGAATAACTGTTAGTTGAAGTCAGTACAGTGACTGAGTGACAGATAGCGCACTGCTAAAAATAGCTCATTTTCATCACTTTAGGATTAAGAGGAGGGAATAGTCATAATATGTTTTATTCTAACTCAAGCTTCTCACGCTTTTCTTCATCCGAAGAAGTTAGACAATTACAAGGATACTCAAGGTTAGGATGTAAAATATCTCAAGTAGATGAAAAATGTGGCCTTTCAAAGTCGGTTTGATCCAGTTGAGGCTAAAATATTTACACTCCAAATTAGGTTTAAGGACCTTCTAAACAACCTACACTTGTAAAAAACCCCTTATGTTTGTTATGTAACAAAAATAAGATGCTTTTTTACAAATGTTAAAGGGGCATATCAACACTACATCCAGGTACCACTACTCCTATATAATTCTTGGCCATCATATCACAAAAAATATTCTGAATTGTGGTAGCCCTGATAGTAATAAACCTACTTCCTTTATGTTAAGAAGCAAGTTGAAATATCGATGGTTGATTGAGTGTCCATATCTCGTATGTAACACAAGGACATTTTAATTTGCCTATTGTAATAAGATTGTAAACTGGCCGATTAATGTAAGCCAGATGTTTTTATGGGATTGAGAAGTAATTGATATTCCTTTTTTGTTATTTATATATGATTCAATTATATATTTTTTCTCTTTTTATTACATATTTTTATTTTGTATATTATTTATTGTTATTTACCTTAACTAGTAATACAACAACAAACTTTTAGTTTTCCAACTTTTTTTCATCAACTTTTCGGTGACATTTACTATTCGGCGATCGTGAAATAGGCGCTAAATATAAATGCATACATTTTATAAAAGCTACTCTCAATTTAAACAAACTCTTTAATCATAAACAAGAAAGGCAAGCGAGTTCGGATGTGGAGACTAAAGTATGACCGCACGCCGCCTCAAGACAATTTCAAATTGCTAGCAATAATTCAACATGTAATATAAGAGGGATGGGTTTATAAATAAACCTCTCCAACCACTAGTAAGTAAGACAGCGTTTATGGAAATGCCATAGATTTACACTTATTGAGTTTGGTTAAATATTGAGGGAATTCGACGGCCCGATATGCATTTATTCGCCATGCCTCCCGGCTTTCCTGGATTGCTGTAATGGGTATATCTCTTATTTTGTACCTACTCCATATTACTTTTTGTTCTGCAGTTTGTTTAAAAAATTTATAAACGTTTTACTTTGATTCAAGTCTGAATTTGCTCTACTTCCATTTAAAGAATCCATTTCATTCAAATATTCCGTGATTATAGCAATAGCTTTTGCTATAATCACGGAACAGCTGCCTTATCCTGGGTTCTGGGAAATATAAGATTGACCTATGGTCATCTTTGAGCAAGGTTTTTGGACTTCTACGCTGTGGATGATGTGGTATCCTCTAGAAACACACCCGACTCAACCCTTCTTCTTTTTCTTTATCAACGGATAGACGTCCACTTCTAGACATAGGTCTCGTGCATTGACTTTTATCTACCTCGGTTTCGTCCCACCTGCATTTGGCGGCTCTTTGCCATTCGTCTGATGTCATCAGTCCACCTGGTGGAGGTCTGCCAACACTTTCCTTGGGACCCCAACGACCATCATCCTCTTCATCACTATCGGTATCTATCGATACCGTTCCATCGCAATCGAAGCAGCGCGTTGCAAATTTTTGTTTATGGACTAGGCCAACTGTCAGTGCCTCGGGTCAGCGCAGATTACAAAATGTCCCATAAAATATTGAAAAAATTATTAGTAACCGGCGTCGCGCCATCATATTATTATTATTAATGCCATTATAGTGGTGTTACGATATTTATTTATTTATTCAAGCGGAAGGGGAGAGTCAGTAATTGGCACATGACAATGGGGATTAAGCGGCTTTACAGACAAGTTTTGTGATTCAAATATTGACGGCTCGGTGGGCGACAATGCAGGCCTGTTATGATAATATTCCTGGCGTTTCATACAATAATTCGTCCGCAGTTTCACATCGAGCGGCCGTTGAAATCCGTGAAATCTTTACGGCGTCTCTCGACTTTTGCTTTGTTGTTGTTGGAATGTATAATGTGCTGCTCCTTACGAGAACTTGTATCACCCTTATGGAGTACAACTTGTGCTATTTTAATCCTTTTGATAAATATCCGTAATTAGGCAAATTCCACTTTTAAGAACGGTTGAGTAATCCTACTTCTAACATGTAAAACATAATTCCAGAGCAGGAATTACTTAAATACTTTTAATATGCTGAGTGTTGATTTTTAATCAGTGAAAAAGTTTAAGCATATAAATTAACTTATCAAAAAAGAAGCGGGTGTTGAAGTTCAACTTTCTGAGAAGGGTTTTACGATTTTACGTTTTTCGTTTGAGGGTAGAGGGTTTTACGTTTGTGATGCGCACGCGAAAGCTCTCCATTCAAGAGATAACAGGCTAACTAATCTAAACTAGTCAGCCTGCTCTCATGTAGCAGCAGTTATACTAAAGTCATAATATTTTAAACAGGTAATTCACATTTAAAATAGCCTATACAAACCTTAAGTCACCTAAATATGGTCAGTAAACGACTAGAATTGTAGGATCATCTCTTAACTGCTTCAGCCCTTCGTCGCGACGTACAAATTATGAAAACAAATGAAGCCGAGCTGTGGTAAATAATAATTAGATAGTCTTTTTTTTAGTGGGCGATAATCGAAAACGTTCGGTAGATGATTAATCGCGAGCAGCAGTCGACAGTGAGGAGTTAGGAGCGGGAAGATTGATGGGCAATCTTAGCTATGATGCGCCTGATCATCGCGTTGACTGAGCTGGACTTATAAAATGTGGTAATGGACCCATTTATTGAGAAAAGGAGCATTTAGCTTTACATTCAACCTAAGGGCTGAGGCTGGAATCTAGACCACACTCTTTGTCTAGTGGGAGGCTTTCGCCGTTAGTTACCACCCTAGTTACCAAATACCACCCTACCATCAAAGACGTGCAAGCGATTTAGCGTCCGGCATGGTGGCGTGTAGAAACAGATTAGGGGGTTGAATATACACTGCCATACCCTTTCCAAGTTAGCCCGCTACCATCTTAGACTGTCACTTACCATTAGGTGAGATCGCAGTCAAGCATATTTGTGTCTCGTTTTAACTCTATCTTAAGTCAGAGCTAAGTCAGAGTACGCTGTATAGATTTCAGCATTAGACCATTCATTCAACTACCCACATGAGGATCTCTTTAGCGCAAAGGTGAACGCTGTGGTCTTAAAGTGGAAGTTTAGAACATTACAATTTCTCTTTAATTGAATAAATTTTCAATTAATTAGATAATGACCGTGACTTCGTCTGCGTGGATTTAGGTTTTTGAATTCCCTCGAGAACTCTTTAATATTCCGGGATAAAATGTAGCCTGTGTGTTGTAAATTTTAAAGCTTGCTTAAATCATAGATCCCCTTTATAATAATAACTTGGACAGTTTTTAATTTTTTTTTTTTAAATAGAAGTATTCATTCACTTATATTGCCGCCAATAAATGAAAATGCCTACAATCTACACCTTACATAAGAAAAAAATCCTCTTGTACTTTTTTACGAGACAAATATAATTGTCGGCTACAAATCATTAATAATCACAATACTAATATTGTGATACCTTTATTATGTGTCTAAACACGTCATGATAAAGGTTTTTGCCATATTTTTTGCGGTCTAGAAATTATCAACGCAAGCATAAAACACAAACCCATGATTCATTATCGTCAAATATTGTTCTCAAATAAAAGATTCATTCATTCAATATAACTCAATGGACTTGGTCGGTACTAGTTCTTGGAAGTGGTACCAAACTGTATAAATAAAGAGATAGGTGTCTTTACTCATTCATTAATACTCGGCCCAAATTGAGGAATCATGAGACGTTATTACAACTAAGTTACCTTGATTAGTCATTTTATATTTTTGAGAATGTAAATATGAAAAATTTTACACTATCTCGGTCACTTGAAACCTTGATACCGCTAGGATTTTTATATTTAAAACAAAAAAAAAAAATCAGGCGAATCGGTCCAGGAATCGCAGAGAAATCGGTGGGCATACATAGAAAAAAAAAGATACCGGCCGAATTAATAACCTCCTCTTTTTTGGAAGTCGGTTAAAAATACTAGCTGATGCTCCCAATTTCGTTCGCATGGATTAAGGTTATTTTCCGCGGAAACTCTTTAATTTTCCGCAGTAAAATGTAGCCTCCATTCCCAGCTACTTGTGGCGTGAAGGAGTAAGAAACATTCATCCACCCTCACAAACTTTCGCATTTATAATATTAGTAGGAAACTAAAGTATTTTCAAAGTTCCATGTGAGGAATTTCTACGAGTCTTATAGAAATTCTCCTCAAAATTCTGACAGTCCAGAACACGCGTAACCTTCTTCTCTTCCTTTTTCTGAGCATTGTATACTTTCACATACAAAATTCGAAGAGCTGATGGTCGATTGGGTCCCAAGGTGCTGGAGTGGCGACCCCGCACCGGGAAGCGCAGTGTTGGCAGACTAGGTGAACCGACGAAATCAAACGAGTAGCAGGGAGCCGCTGGATTCAGAAAGCGCAAGACTGAGGCCTGTGGAAGTCCATGCAAGAGACCTATGTCCAGCAGTGGACGTTTACTTTCAAGCAACCTTACTTTGCGTCAAGTTGCGGCTTCTCAAATGGATACGAGGCGTAAAGTCACTTTGCCGATGATTCAGTAACTACGCGGGCGGTAGAGCAGTCAAATGCTAATGCGAACATTAAAAAGATGTTCCGCACGCATTAATGCAAATTCGTTATTTTCGCACGCCATGACCCCAATGCGGCCATTACCAATAGCTTAATGAAACGAGTGTAAACTGTAAATATACGGAGGAAACAGGAAGTGTCAAATGGCGTTTTGCTGTCTGAACACAGCCCAGTTCGCCTTAGCGCTAAGTGCCTTGATGTAATTGTCCGTCTGTATAGTCCAATGCAAATAGTTCGTGTTTGATTGTCCGGCGCCGACTTTGTCTTAGACTGCATTGAAGATTTTTTGTTTTCCGAATTTTGGTGACAGCACAGCTCTGCGATCGCAAGGGGAAGAATAATATTTTTTTTTCTCTTTATTGGAATACATACAGCATATATAAAAACATAACATTAAATCTAGATATTACACTAGCCTATAAAGTATTCACTGTTGAACGTTTAATTTATAAAACATAACATGAACATAAAATAAATTTAGAAAAAAATTAATTTAAAAATATATTAATTAAATTTCTATTAAAAAAGAGTTAAAATAACAATAGATATATTACTTCTCCCTTAAAAAAAACCTTAAAATATAAAATAATTAATTTAAGGATGACATTGTTTGACATATCAAAAAAAAAAGATACCGGCCGAATCGATAACATCCTCCTTTTTGGAAGTCAATATTAAAATAATACTGCTTTATGCGTTTACGGTAATGACCCAGAATTAAGCGAACCTTTCTTATTCGTACTTGATTTTGGCGTAACTTTTCTAAATTGTCTTATACTCTTCCACTTACACACAATACCTAAACTAAGTAAATTCAGTTAATAAATTATTACCATTGCAATGTATCTTATAAAATACCTACTAAGATTGATGCTGGCACGAAGTTAAAAAAAGTGTAGACAACACAGTTAGAAACATATTGTGTCCGGTTTTGTAAGTCGCTCCGATAAATGAAGTCATCCAGGTTTTTCGAATGGGTATAGCAACTATTTGTCTAGCGACATGTCGTTATTGTGTTCATAGACTAACTATATGAGTGAACTTTTGCCCATATTTGGAGGTAAACCCGACGAGTATCTTTACTTAACGGTTTTCCTATATTGATGACACGTGCTTATGGATTTGATTCGGCATCTTTTGAAGATCTGCGGCCGAGCGTTGATTGTGAGACCTTACGGATGTTCGTCGCTTGAAAGTCCATTATAATGTTAATAGCCCGGTCTGTTGAATGAAGAGATTTCAAGACTGAACTGTTTGATATTTTATCTTATTCGATACTAGCTTTTGTCCGCAGCTTCGCTCACATAAGTAAGTAACCAATGATGAAGAAATACATAATGATTTTCAGTGTTTTTATTTTGTACTAGACGACGCCCGCGACTTCATCCGCGGCGATTAAGGTTTTTTAATTTCCGCAGGAACTCTTTTAACTATCCGGGATAAAATACCTATTTGTCAATCCTAGGTATGAGCTATTTTCAGCCAAATCGGTTCATTTGTTGTGGCGTGAAGGAGTAACAAACATACACACATACATACAACTTTCGCCTTTATAGTATTAGCGTGATGCATTAGCCATAAATTATCTACAGAACAATAAGTAATTCTTCAATATTATAAACTTCCGGGAGGAAAATTCTATAACACGATAATCGTACACTACGGTGCAATAAATGATTTACTGTAAATATGTTGTATTATGAAGAGATTTATATCCTGCGGGTTTGCGCTGAAATGTAGTATATAGCAGATAGTGTAAAATATTAAAACAGCATATGCGGGCGCGGAAACTATTCAACTAATTATTTATTAAAGAATGCATTTAAGTTAAGGAAATTAAATAAGTAATTCGTTCCGGCTTCCGTTTTTGTCTATAACTAGATACAATTTGGATACCTTCAAATCAAGAGTGAATAGGCATTTTCTAGGCAAGCGCGTTCCATCTTAGGCTTCATCTTCACTTACCATCAGGTGTGATCGCAGCCAAACGCTATTCTATATATAAAGAAAAAAGTAATTCAGTATTTCACTGTGGTCAAACATGTAAGATTAACATTTGTAAAAATAAAATAAAACGGTCAAAAAAACAAATAAGTTATAAGCTGTTTTACTGAGATTGTATCTGTCTCTTTCTTAAATGTCTATGGAGTCTCCATACTATGGAGCTACTCTCTCGTGATGTCATGATTTAGTAGCGTTCTCTTTGTCTAATAGGAAACTTAAAAGCTCTATAATTTCGAGACTAGTTAAGATATTAGAAAAAGAAAAATGGTGCTCCATAACTACGTCCAATCTAGACCGAATTTGATAATTCTTTTTTTATTATAAATTGTGTACTATTATTACTTACTAACTTTTGCCCGCGGCTTCGCTCACGTTACATTCGATCTTTCAACCTCCTATTTTACCCCCTTAGGGGTTGAATTTCAAAAATCCTTTCTTAGCGGATGTCTACGACGTAATAGCTATCTGTATGCCAAAGGAGGTGGGTTGATAAGGCCCAAAATCCGCCCCTCATACACTCGAAAAAAAAAGTTCCCGATTCCGACAAATTGTAAATGTATTTATATACTTGAAGATATAAACTTTATTTTAATATAAAGTTTAGGTGATAAAAAAAATAGTAAGTTACAGAAAATATTACCCAAAAAGAGAGTGTTTCTTTTACTTTTCTTACATTTTCATACATTTTAGTCGTTTTTTAAGCTTTGATTTAATATTTTAGTATGAGGCGCTCCATGAACCAAAATAAATTAATACTCATATAAAAGCTTATAAAAAGGAGCATCATTATCAGTTACGTTTACCATGGTTCATGGAGCGCCTCATTCTAAAATATTAAATCAAAGCTTAAAAAACTACTAAAATGTATGAAAATGTAAGAAAAGTAAAAGAAACACTCTCTTTTTGGGTAATATTTTCTGTAACTTACTATTTTTTTTATCACCTAAACTTTATATTAAAATAAAGTTTATATCTTCAAGTATATAAATACATTTACAATTTGTCGAAATCTGGAACTTTTTTTTTCGAGTGTATGAGGGGCGGATTTTGTTGCCTTATCAACCCACCTCCTTTAAACCCGATCCGTTCAGTGGTTTGAGCTGTGTGTTGATAGATCAGTCAGTCAGTCACGTTTTCCTTTTATATATTCAGATTATCTACTAAATATTATCGGAGATAGAGGACATAACTTCTCGCGGATAGAAGCAAATCACTCTAAACTTTTTCGGTTTGTCACACTTCACATCACACTATCACACTAATCACATCACACTTCACACTATATACACTATATATCACGCAAAAACTACTGGACCGATTTGGCTGAAATTTAAAATGGAGATAGATTATACCTTGGATTAAAACATAGGCTACTTTTTATCCCGGAAAATCAAAGAGTTCCCGCGGGATTTTAAAAACTAAATTCACGCGGACGAAGTCGCGGGCATCAGCTAGTAAGGTAATAAATGTAGGCATATGGTGTACTTATAGCAAGAAGACAGCAACCATCAGTAATTTACCAAGTTTTCTTTCATACTCGTACCAATCAAGCGTATAGTTTTTATCGTCACATTTACGTTACAAGGCTTTTATCTCTATTTAAATTACCGGTATTGCCTAAGTGCCGGATATCGACGCAATTATAGCCAATGACATGCTTGGTGGAAGTGTATCATTTGCTACTAAAAGTAGATATGTACCGTATATATGCTACTGCATTTCTAGATGCATATCTTATTGCTAATTTTCATGTTCTTCGTACTCTTTATTTTTTTGCCTAATTGCTGTAAATATGTCATGAATTGTAATCATGAAGCGTTTCGTGGAAACTTTATAAATGCCTTTACAAATGCCTTTTTTGAAAAATAGTTTTTATAACGGTGATAGCATTGTGTCTATAAAAGTATTGATTGTTGTTAAGTTGTTATTGTTCTTGTTTTGTACTTATTACAGAAAGTTATTAACGAATGGAAATACCTATATAAATATGTAGTTCCAAACCTAGGTTTAAGATAAGTTAAAAAATTCTAGACCAATTTTCGAATCTGCATTCTTCCTTGGTTTAGCAGATAGCTCTATCGATTCGATATCGATTTACTTGCTGATGCTTGTTTATAGTTAGAGTTTCTTGCTGGTTCTTCTCGGTTGAAATAGTACAAATTGTGACGGCATTTAGAATTGGTACATTCACTTCACAATTAGCAGTAATTAATTTGAATAACCTTTTTATTCTTCTTTACTATATTCTTACCGCCTTATTTCTTTTATTTCTGTGGTTTTTTTTCTAAACCATGTAGTTTTTCTGAATAAGCAAAAGATCTTATTTTTACAATTTGTTAATCATGTGAACTTGATGGTAAACCTTCTATCTATGTATATAAAATTCAAAGTCCTGACTGACTGACTGATTGACTGAGATATCAACGCACAGCCTAAACCACTGAAGTTAGAAACTTGAAATTTTTACAGTTGGTTCCTTTTATGACATAGGCGCACACTAAGGAAGGATTTTTGAAAATTTAACCCCTAAGGGGGTAAAATAGGGGTTTGAAAAATCGAACTTAACGTGAGCAAAGCCGCGAGCAAAAGCTAATTGCAGTATAAACACAAAAGTGCCGATTCCCAACCGATTACGCTTAATTGATATTCAAATTGTTGTTTACGTTTTATCGTTTGTCACTTGATTAGTATTCATGAATGTATGAGAAATGTAATGCATTTGCGATGTACTCTTCCGGACATGCGGGCGCGAATGCACGTGGCTAGGCATACACCGTTAGCTTCCGAGCATATATTCGTTAATGTATATGTTGTCTGCCTGTAAGATATCTGTTAACTGCATGTTCGTAGTACTAGGATCACTGTTACTATTTGCATTCCATACCAGACCCAAACTATACATCTTTAAAAAATTAGTCATGGATTCCGAAATTAAGAATATTTTGAATTAAACATAATATAACAAAGTTTGCAATATATTTAGCAACGAATATTGAAGCCTCAATAGCCCAACGGTTAAAGGTCCGGACTGCGAATTGAAAGGTCGCAGGTTCGAGCCCCACCCGTTGCACTATTGTCGTACCCACTCCTAGCACAAGCTTTTCGCTTATTTGGAGGGGATAGGAGAATATAAGTCAAGTGCAGCTTGGCTAATATTCCTTTAAAAAAAAAAAAAAAAAAAAAAAAAAAAAAAAAAAAAAAAAAAAAAAATTAAGTACATTTTCTCATCATCCTTTATATAACCACTTCGTACACTTTCAAGACGACTGGATTTACACTTATTGGTTTTTTAGTTTATTTACTGCAAACACCATTTGTCATCGCTAACTAGACTTCTCTATAATTTCATTACTTTTATTGTACATTCCTTTGATATATAAGGCTTTGTCTTTTTCTTTATTATTATTTATATTGATTTGTTCTATATTCTATATACAATGATCGCTAGCCCACGTTTTTCTCCGTGATAAATTTGACATCTCTACATTTTGACATTTTCTATTTACTATACTATTCTATTTTTGAGTTGACGTATACCAATTTCGTATCCGGGTTCAAAATACCATTTAATTAAAACTATAATAAAAGTATTCTTGTTGTTGTTGTTGTGTTTTTCAAATATTTTCTTGTTTATTATTTTGTATTTAGACTGTAGACTGTATTGTTATAAGATTTATTTTAAATTTATGATTGTAAATTGTGTCTAGAAGGGTATTTATACTTCTCCGTCGCGATACAAACCAGTGGAAGGAAAAGGAAGGAAATTTTTACATTCCAACGACATACCGAACCACAGTACCTATTAAATATACAATTCCAAAGCACTTTCTAAAAGTTTATATAAATAAAAAACTTTTCATTTCATTTCATTTCATACTACTACTTCAACTTCTCCTTCACCTTTCTACTTCAACTTTTCTATTTTATTCAAAAGTGAAACCATAGTGATACTGTTAAGACAAACACTTTATTACGCCTTTATTCCCGATAATTTACTACATTATACGATGATCTCTTGTCTATAGTTCGTTTCTTTATTGTTACAGTTATACGAGATCAGTGATGACCCGCAAAGAAAAGAGTTCCTAGACGACCTATTCTCGTTCATGCAAAAGCGAGGTAAGTTCCCACATTCAATCCAAACTATCAAAAGCTGTAAAGCTTTGATTAATTCTCTGTACCGATTGATATTGCGTGTAATTTATCATAGACTTAAATGTTTCATTCACGATCGATCCTTTATGATACATCCAAATAACAATGAGCTATATTAACGTATAAAATAGTTGTTATTAGAGTTGTTACTACGGTGGTTACTAGATTTGAATCAGATGTAAGGTTATCTTCGTATAAACGGTTTTATATTGTGGAGATCGACGTAGGAGTGATAAGATCATGGATGATTGACGACGTCTGCTCGTCTTTGTGAGCTATTACAGATAATAATTAGTTGTTAGAAGAGCCTAGGTTCGATTCAATTCAAAATATGATTTCTTTGGAGAGAATATTACTTTATATCTTATCTTCAGGAAAACCTGTAAGGCCTGTACCCTGTATTGTTATTTTCACTACATACATTTGAAACTTCGGTCTTCTTTTGCTGTGAATGCGTGGTACTGATAAGTGATAACTTTAGAATTCCTATATACAATCTATCATAGTTTTCAACGTTAAAATAGTTAAAATAATACCATATAATTATTAATAAAATGAAGACCGTTAGAATGAATAAGTATAAGATAATTTATTAACAAATTACAAATACATAGTACTCGTAAGAAATATACTTAAGCGATTCAGCAAATTAAACTGTCTTTAAATCAAGAGAGAATAGGCATATTCCAGGCAAGCGCGCAGCATCTTAGGCTGCATCTCCACTTACCATCAGGTGAGATCGTAGTCAAGTGCTAGAGTATTAAAAAAATTGAACCTGCTTATTTCTTAATCTGCAAAAATTGTTAATGTGAACACTAAGTAACTATCTCATGTTCAGACTTCGGGGAATACTAACGTTTAGCGCTACCAAAAACGAAATTCCATATATATGTTATGTGAAAGTAAAATGGTCAATTTTATTCACAATAAGACTCTCTCTCATGGAGTGTGAGAATTCGCCACGCACCCCTTATTATTCTTATTCATCCGTATAATCATTATATTTAAAATAACATAATAGAAATAATTAAGCGGGAGATTCGTTGATCGCCGTGAGCGTTCGTATCGTGCGCCTGCGCGCTTGATTGATAACTGTATCCATCTCTCTTTAATTGCGCCAAGTTTCGTATGTTCGTCTCTGTCTTTCTTTAATTGATCTCCGTTGTAAATGGCGCCATCATTGTCACTAGATAGATCACCTGATATTAAACTGTCATGTTGGTAGATCGATATCAACGTCGTTTTACTAATTTTGTATCGGTTTCCTTTGGTCCTTATTATAAATGGATATTAATGTCAAGATTAGATAACCTAAAAGCCCTCATATTTTAAGATCCTCGCTTACTTCATATTACATCTGAAATTAATGTCCATTTTATGACTTCTTCACGGATCATCTACCTATCTGATCTAGACTAGAATATGTCATAGACATAGATTGTACCCTAGAAACCGAAATTGCATACTTTACGTCTCAAGAAATCAAGGAGATCCCATGGGATTAAATATACAACGAAGTTAAAGTCGCGGCTTCTCTGAAGTGCTAGTACAAAAACACATCAATAACAAATAATATTGAGTAGGGCGTCCATGCTAGTGTGATTCTACCTTAACAATGAGTATCACACTCGGGGATCGAACCGGCTCTTATCTGGTCCGTAATAAATTATTATTCAATTTATCACCTTACAACATGACCAATAAACTCCTGGCTGTTATTACGCGGTAGGCGATAACAGCGAAACTAATCGTTATTTTTCCTTAACGATTTATATCGAGATCCAATTCGAATCGATTTGTGAATCAATGTTGGGTTAATCGATATTCAAGCTTGTGATACTTATCGTGGAATAGCTACACGGATTCGTTAGCTGCTCTTATTCTAATATTTACACTGCGCTTTAACGCCCGACTTTGTCCGTGGTTTATTAAAGTTATCTGCTTTTTTATCTTTTAATTTTGGTATTGCATAGATCATTATTTTCATACTACCCTTGATTAATCTAATAAAAGATGGTAATTATTTTCTTCTTTCTTTCCTTTGGTGAATAGGTTAATAGTTTTGTATGTTTAAAAACTGTAGCTCGATCCGTCATATTGATTTTTTTCGTATGAAATAAAGCCTATGTCATCTTGACCACAATAACAAGTCGATTAACACATCAGTCATCAAAATCGGCGCAATACTTTAGGCGCTACGGTGGAACGTATATAAATAGACACGTACATACAATTTACATACATTTATAGACTGGTAAAATCATATCAGCCCTTCTTTTTGGCTTTGTCATAGTCTGCTAAAAATGAATTCTTCTTCTTCTTTTCTTTGGTGAATGGCTTTAAAAAAAAACTGTAATGGTCTCTGATAGGTGCTGGAAAAATTGTCTTTGTTATTGTCACTGTCACTTATTGTTCGTTGATAGGTCCTTTGTCTATGATCTAGTTTATTATGGTCGCATCTACAACACTGCTAGTAGAAGCTTTTTGTATAGAGCGTTAACTTACAATGTTGGCTTCAATAAAAAGGCTCACAAACCAAATATTTATCCATTATCCCCAGTTCGTTATGGTCGAGCATCTTTTTAATTACTAGAATTAATTTATTCGAGTTTATCCTCGCATGCCGGCCTGATCCCGCGTTAATAATGTTTTATCATTTATTATTCTTGAGTAATGTAACTTAACCCGCCACGCCCCGCGTCCGCAGTCCGTCTTCATCATAAAAAAATTAACATCATTTCACATCACTAGTGTTTTCTTTTCTTCTCTTTTGTTTTTAATCAATCTCGGTTGCTTTGAGGTCAACAGACGATTGTAGGATTGATAAAATAAAATTTGGATGACTGTTCGCCTTCGTTTCACGTAAGCGTCAATTTAGTCCCGCATGCGGGGTATGCGAAACATCTACGACGTGATCGAATATCTCGCCCGCACGACTAATAGTATACCTCATTACCTATTATACAATAACTTTCTTTGGAAATGTACCGCAAGTGGATCAATTTAATTTTACTCGTTATGATACGCACAAAAATGTGAGGAGAAAATTATGCAAATCACTCTTAACTTTATGAATTAAATTTTTAAAATACTCCTTCCTTAATATTATATTTTTTAATTATTATTATTTGTGTTAAAAAAATTATGATTAGGATATAATTTTTCGACCTCGTGTGGGTCTGGAGGTGGGGATAGGATGTACCCACGTGACCAACTCGTTAGCAGCTGATTGATCGGCCATCAGCCCGCTCCTGTCCGCTCGCTGTATACAGCGGGCTCCGAAAAAATTAAATTTTTGTTACATTTTTTTTTTCGGCAGAATCTTCTTTTCAAACCTGTAGTAGAGTCTTGACTTGTCATAAGAACCACAGTTTGGCCTGTGAATTCTTGAATTTTTGTTTTTTTATTATGTTGGTTTTATGTAGTTTTACTGAATCAAAGTTTTATCCTTTTACTATTTGCAGCATTTTCTGCATTAGTTCAAGTTTGGAAACCTTGGAATTATGTTAAATAAAATTAGTTTATTTATTTATTTATTTATTAGGTATACTAACAATATACATATTATACATTCAAAAACAAACATACAAAAACATTGCAACATTGACTGATATGTATATCAATAACAAGCATACACAGCATTCATACAAAAAAAAAGAGGCACCAGATAGACTAAGGTCTTAAAAACAAAATTTCTAAATAAGGGAGCAAACAATATTGTAAAATTATTATAGGTAAAATAGATTACATACATGCAAAAAAAAAAAGTAGAAAAATACAGAGGATAAGTACCTGCATACATGCAACCGAACGACTGAGACATAGTTGCAACGTTTATTTTCTATTGTCATACATAATATTATATCAACTTTATCACATATTGTCCACATACAAAATTTTAAAAAAATAGTTTTCTTTATGAACCGGCATAGGTAATTTTTTAGAATTTCCACACATCTCGGTCTTGTTTCGCCTGTCTCCAGGATCTATAATATAATACCTTGGGATCTGTCAAATAAGAAAAAAAATGGTCTATTTTTATACAGCCTGTAAATATAAAGGCATTGTTTCACTTGTTAATAGCGAGTATAGTATAACTAATAACATCTCATTCGGATCCATTTCCCGTGATTAATTATCTGTTTAATCGATATAAGATGTTGTGCCAACAGCCTTCTCAAGTATCCTATGTCCATCTCTTTTAATATTGAACTCTAAGTCCAAATGGTAGAGTTCATGTTCGTGTGAACAATTGAGATCATAGATTAGATTAAAGAGTGGATCTATCAAAATTTTTTCGTCATTGAAGATCGCTTTTGTTAGGGATTTAATTGGTGTCTTAAACCAGCTCGTTGTTAATTCGATTTCGTCTTAGAAGTGCCCATTTGTTTGTGTCTGTTTAACTACGAATGGTAATCTAAAGTTGATTGATTGGATACATTCATACATCGGTGTTTGCTCTTTGGATTTATTACAAGGCTCAGTAAAAACTTGAGGAATTGATATTACAATTTTTTTTATAAATAAGCAGATTATTTTTGTAAAAAATTTATTTTCAGTTAATTTTATTTAAAAAGTTTATAATTGTTAAAATATTGTTCTTGCGAAAAGTAACTATGCTTACGCAATTATTAAGAATAGTTTTATGATCTTTGAAATAATTTGACAACCACTTTTCCAGTTTGATAAGTTATTTGTTATTAACTATCTATATTGTATTTTTTAACATACTTAATATATTATGTTCAAAAAAATTTTGAAGAAAAAAATTTCAGCCCCGTTTTGAAATACCTACTTCGAGTATTTAACCAACCTTTACCAGAGTTAAAAGTTTTTGACATAAGTATTCAATTATATTTGAAAACTGTCAACAGTCAAATACATATATGTAATATAATAGGTTTAATGTGGTAGTAACAAAATACCTTAGTCTAGTTCTGGTATCTGATATATAGGCCCTATCTCTTATGCGATTTAGTGCGAATAAGTGAGATCAATTCCAATAGGTACCTGAATAATATATGTACCTAAATTATTGTTACATTACATATTAGCTATATAAATGATAGACACGGCAACTAACTATGATATAAAGTCGCTGGAAGACAAATACAAAATACATAGTAGTTGCATATTTCAAAATATAAATTGTAATGAGATTTTTAATTCGTTGAGCGTTTCACTTGAGTATGTGGAGCATTGTCCCGAAATAGCTTGAATTGATGATCCGCTTGATACTCGGGTTAGGGGTGAAGATTGATGATGGAACGATTGTCAAGCCGTGTTAGCTACATGTGTTTATTGGAGTTTGGCTTTTGGCAACGTTGTGAACTTCGAGAGCCGTAATGATCTATAATAAATAGCTGCATTATGATCATTAAAACGTATCGGTTTGCGTTCGCTAGCTGTTTCTAAGAAAGTTATACATGTAATAAGCGTTGCCAGGCGTCCGGATAAAGCCGGACACAGTCAGGCTTTTTGGTTGAGTGTCCGGCCAAATTAGACGGTGTCCGGCCTATCCGACTTTTGCTAAGCTTTTTAAGTTTAACCATTTTTTTTTAAATATTTGTCATGTGTTGGTTTCCGCTCCACTGGCCTCATTTTGTATCGCTACGCTTGCGCAAACGAGCTTTTAAAAAAATTGCCATTTTGTGCTAGGTCTAAAAAATAAGGGTGTCCGGCCTTTGTACCCAAATGTCCGGCTAAACTGGCTGGCCTGTCCGACTTTTCGGTTTGAAGACCTGGCAACCCTACATGTAATAGATTGATGATCACTTGCCGTTATCAAGAGAGCATTATTAAACTTATGGTGAACTAAACCAGCACTGGATTGCTAATAAAAGTGAATAAGGTTTTGTTTCCAATACAAGTACAATCTCGCTAAAAGCAAGTTATTTACCATCAACGCCATGCAAAGAAAACGCCAATTCCAAGCTATTGCTTTAGCTTACGCTTGTGTGTTCACAGTTTTTGAAAGTTCCACTCCAAAACTCAATTCCACGCGGACGAAGTTGCGGGGAAAAAAACTAGTCAGTTGATAAAGAAGATTTATTTCAAAAAGTTATAACAGTATTGTATGTTTATCTCACGAAGTTACGGGTGCTTTGCTTGTGGTTACGTAGTGTACATGCACGTTGCGTAAGTGTGCGTGCCTGTCAGGAGCCTAGGTGGGAGCAGTCGGGCGCGAGCAAGCTCTCGCTCACACTTATACATATAGATACGACAGTACGACACACACACAACCATGAGTCGCGAGTCCTCGTGAAATGAAAGAACATAATAATAGTCTGGATTGCGCAAGTGACGTCTACAGGAAGGAGCGCCGTGTGTCTGCGTCCTGAACTGCTGACAGGTCGATTGTAATAAATCGGCAAACGTCAGTAGATATCAGCGTTGTGACGGTCATCTCGCGCCAATAACGGCCGGATAGCGCCAGTCATGCAGGGCGACCCGAGTGACGTATGGCGCAACGTGAAGACGGGAGCGGTTCTGAAGTTAATATACGTTACGACTTACATAAATATCATATATTGGATAACATATATGATATGGACGCACATATGCAATAAAGAGTCAACCCACACAACTTATCGATTAAAAAGTTAACTTTTTTCCTGTACATTGTGTATATGTAGTACCTATTTAATTTGACAAAGTTTTGTGGGTTAAAACGTTATTGCGTATGTGCGTCCATATATGGATAACATGTGTATTTTGATCTTATAAATGCGAAAGTTTGAGGATGGATGGATGTTTTTTACTCCTTCACGCCGCAACGAATGAGCCGATTTAGCTGTTTGGAATGGAGATAGCTCATACCCAAGGTAAACACATAGACTACATTTAAAGAGTTTAAAGTCTTTAATCCAACCGAACGAAGTCGCAGGCATCATCTACTTTAGTCTAAATATATAAAAGGCAAAGGACCGATCGAGCTGAAATTTGGTATACAGGTAGCTGTTAGGACGTAGACATCCGCTAAGAAAGGATTTTGGAAAATTTCAACCCCAAGAGGGTTAAATAGGGGGTTAAAAAATCGAACCTAACGTGAGCGAAGCCGCGGGTTAAAGCTAGTTTAAAATAAAATTGACAATAAAAAACAAATTTAAGTTCATATAGAGACTAGTTGATGCCCGCGACTTCTTTGGCGTGGATTTAGACTTAAAATTCCAGTGAGAACTCTTTAATTGTCTGGGATAAAAAGTAGCCTATGAAACTGCCCAGGTCCTCAACTGTATACATGCGATAATCGCGGACAAACCAACAAACAAAAAAAGAGAGAATTCACATAAGTGTCGGATTCTTGTCGGAGCTTATAAATTGTGTCAGGCCAGCAGAAGCACCTTTTAGTGTTGGGCACAATGAATGAATGAGCTGAGTAGGGAAGTCGTTGAATGACAGTGTATAAAACAGGTTCAGGATTGTCTAAAAATTATAGCTACAGTATTCACGATGGGAATCATCTCTGATTAATTAATGGCGTTTTTGCTGCAGCAATACATTTTAACCAATAGCGAGAAACTACCAGAGAAATGTGATCATATTAATATTGTCCGAATGTCTGTTTTTTGTTCTTCATTAGTGCAACTACGGAGCAACGAATGAATTCGATTTCGGATTTAGTAGAAGACCTAGAGTCAGCAGGATACTTTTTATCCCGGAAAATTAAAGAGTTCATAAATGCGGCATTTCCAGAAAATCAAATTCTCGTGGACATAAGCCAGTTATGAATAATTTTAATAATGTTAAAGTTCTTCGAAGTATTGAAATGAGAACATTGGGAGATATTATTTTGTTGTGGGATAAGCTTAATAGGTTTTGAAATCGCGAGCATCTGCATGCTATAAATAAATCTTAAATATAAAATAAACTGAAAACCCACGAGACATACCAATCAACGGATGAATTAATTAAAAAAAACTTGTTCTATTTCCAACACAACGTTTATACGAATAAAAGTGTTTAACTCATTTCAAGGCATTCCTTTAAGATTATGATCGATTATTTTCGTCCAGTTTTGCAGTATGTAGGGTTGCCACAAATCCGTAAAATCTTAGAATTAACAATTTTGTGATATTAAGGTTATACTTATAGTTAATTATTTCGTAATTATTAAGATATGTCGTACGAAATCATCATCTCAATTCTCAACCCGAAGAAGTACGCTGCTAGAAATTGAAAGGCCATAGTGCAATATAATCCTACATTGTCTGCAGCAGCTGAAACCATCACCTTGCTTGAGGTTGTTCATCCACATAGTAGAGGTTTCCAACGCTTTCTTCGAGCTATGTGCCATTTCCAATTCTGCTTTACCTCTTGCTAACTTATATTTCTAATATTAGTAAGGATAAAAATTAAATCAATCTCATCATTATCTGAACTCGTAGCTGCTCACTTCTTCTTAGAGTGATATATAGAGTTTAGGCCATTAACCATCACACTGGCTAAATGCAGACTTCACACACCTTTGAGAAGATAACGGAGAACTCTCGAGCTAAATCTATAGAGCACACTCAGACACTATGTCAGACTATATTTATGTCTCGTTTTGGCTCTATCTAGTCCGAGCTTAGTCAGAGCATGCTCTATAAATCTCAGCGTCAGACAAATGAAACAGCAGAAATTTAACATTGTAAAATCCATTTTCAAACTTGACAACCCTAGGTGCAGTGAAAAATGCTCGAGACATTTTGTCGTCGCCGCCCATAGCGTGTCGGGATCAAAGACGAACAAATAAAATCCGAATTAATCAACGTATCTAGTGATGAGATTAGCTAAATTAAATTAATCCCCAAATTTTAGAACACATTTTTATCCAGTTCATTTTCTTTTTTGTGGAATTTGTAATATATTAGAATGCTGATTGGGGGAGACCGTGATCATGATTTATTATTTGAATATTTAGAGCAATCTCAAAGTAAATTAAACAAAGAGACGCTTAAAATAATAGTGTATTTTTTTATTCTGTATTGTTTTTAGTAAACTACATTATTTACTTAGGATTTTTTTTGCTGTAATATTAATTATTATTGAGGGCAAGTGTTATATTGCAAAGCGATAATATACTACGTTATTACAACATTTCGATACGTCCTCTTCGTATGTCCTCGGTAGATCAATATATCGTATTATATCAGCTGTTAACTTTTTCTAGTTTTTTTTTTTAATTAAAATGTTACAATAAAACTTATAGCTAAACTAATCTATTCACCATACAAATCATGCCCGCGTGGAATGGTGCCAATAATACTGGCTGCATTTCTGCGCTGGACAGCCAGGCTGTTAACTATATATTGTTAAAAATATATTGGAAAGTCAAAACAATGCGCGGTATCCCATCACTAGAAAAAATCCCCGAGTTTCCTGCTGCAGATCTGATGGTAATCGTGGGGATTATTATTAAATCACGGCCACCTGTTATGTTTTTTAATCTGATGAAATTGTCTCGCCTACATTTATGCCTCTATTAATATATTTTATCGTGGCTCGGGAGTTTCTTTTGTTTCTGCTCTAATAAAATACTTTATTAGCTCTTTGATCCTCGGGTAATATAATAAGACACTGTTTACAGCAAGCTTCATTCATGATTTCTTAAGTTTATTACATTTTTTTGAAATCATGCGCGAATTTTTTGCATTTTTTCATGTGAGGGGAAAAGTTTTGTGAATTTTTTCACGTGACTACAGTACAATCTGTCCATCAGCCTATTTCAAACCCTGGACTGGTAAGACTCTGGTATTTTTTGGAATATTTCATTCATTATGTTGTTTGTAGCGAGCGGTAGGCAGCAAAAACTTAGTAAGAACTCAAAGATTTCAATAATTAAAGTTTGGGATTAATAATAATTTATTCGATCTTATTATGGCTGCTTTTAAACCCGTTCTTAATTCATAATATTCAAGCATTATGATGCTAATATTTATTGTTTCACGAATTCTGCCGCCATAACATCGGGCTTAGGATAGCATAAATAAAGATCTTTTCTGAGACTTTCCCGTTACGCACACCGTTAGATTTAAAGCTGTGATAAAGATTTATTATTGTATACGAGTACGAATAATAAAAATGTTATTAAAAAATTAAATATGATAGTAAAAATGTCCGTTGCACACGGCACAAAAAAGCTCACTTCTCTAGAATCTGCGAAGATAGAATAAATTGTACGATACAAAATGTCCTAAATGCGCAGTATATAAAATAAAAGAAAAGTTTAAATTCATAGTTAATCAATTTTTAATACGAAGTAGTAATTGGTCTGTCTCTATCTGTTTCTAACTTATTGTCATGTTAAAGCTTAACCTTAACATTAACTTAGTTTTAATTTTGTCGCAGCGTCTGATATTTGTGAGGCCTGATGAAATATTTCCCAATTAGGCATCTAAGGAAATCCATGCAAAAACTCCGATGCTGCTTTATTGAAATACAAACCAAGAAATAAAAACTTCTTTATTTATAATATGATTCTTTATTTCAGAAAATAATTCTGCTAAGACAATACACTGTATCTTCAGATACAGTGTTTTATCGTAATCTATTCAAATAGAAATACACTGTGTCGCGTAAAATATAATGGTAAAAAAAAAAAAAACAGAAAATCGCGATTTCTGAAAAATGCTTATTATTTAGATACAATAAGTATATTGTCATGGCACGGCAGAATTATCCGAAAGCTTAAGGTAGTTGGTAACCCTAGTTCGCCCATCAAACTCGTGATCGTTTTGCGGAACGTTTTGCATATTTTTAATGTTCATTAATAAAAGTCGATATGGGCCGTGACCGTAAAATACCAGTTTGATTAATCAGTCGGTTATGAGTGATGAGGCAAATTAAACGATATTTCGACTCGAAATAACGAATTTCATAATCTCCATGACTCGCTTCGACTTCGCACGGGTGGGCTTATTTTACATTGTAGACTTAATGTGAACGTGTTAACAGTGCGCAGAATGCCAGAAAAAAATCCTCACGATAGATGGAATAAAACATACCCGAAACCTTGTGTCAAACGCGACAGATGCTAGCGTGTAGGAGTGTAGTAATCGCCAAATACATCATGTATTCTAATAACTCGTAAGATATTAATTTTTTTTAAACGGCTGGTCCGTCTCTTGATAGGTAACATGTATAGAAAATTTATATAAAAATTTTGGCTCTGTAAAAAAAACCGTAGATACACTTAAAGTCTTAAAATAGAACTAAATAAATAAATTTTATTAATTAAATTAAAATAAATATTAATAATTTAAAATCATCTGAGGTTAGTACATAACTTTACTTAATACATTTTTTTCTCTTTATAGTACAGAGTGATTACGGTTTTAAATATTATATTATGTAGAGGTCCTTAACCTTTTAATCTGAGAGAAATTTAATAAAAGCCCAAATCCATTGTTCACGCGCGTGTTTAATCGATTATATTTAGGTATCGAATTCGACTCCGGTACCTACCTTAATTGATGTTTAAAATTCGAACGTGAGTATTTGAACTTTTTGTTGGTAAAAGAAATTTATTTATTTATTTATTTTTATGTACATATAAGGAATTACAAGACAACATATATTAGAAGAAGTAGACATAGGTGAAGCTTATCTCTAAAAAAAAAAAGAAATTTCTTCCAGCTTCCCTTGAAAGTGAGTACTTAAGGTAAAATTATGGAGTGGTAGGTATAGGTTGGGTATAGGTTAAAAATATACATAACTATATACGCTATAATACCTACTATATAATATGAATAAATTATTGAATTTCAATTATTACTGATTTAATTTAAAACAATACTACAATAACCACATTATTTTTCCAAGAAGGGAATGTAGGGTAATAAAAACTTATTTATAAGGTGAGGGGGAGACCGACCGCATTATAATACTAAAAACATGGACCGACGATTCTTTCCTCACCAATTTGTATGAGGCCATTGTTGTCCGTCTGTCCATCCGCATCAAATACCCTCGTAAATCATATTCGTCGTAAATTCGATACGAGCTACAATGAAAGATCTGTTCTTATTTGAATTTCAGATTCGTGTGTGACATTTCTTTTTTTTTTAATACCACGATGTAAATGACTATGCATGAATTGAAGATTCTACAACACTTTTTATTAGAACCTTCTAAATTCTAAAGTATCTATAGACCTACAGCAGCCAAACCGCAGTGGCGGATTTACACATTTGCCAGTAGACTAGTCTTTTGCCGTCTCTAACCCCCTCTACAATGTAAGATGAGATGAGACAGGGTAAGGTATGCCTTAATCCTCAATAGCCCAACGGTTAAAGGCGCGGACTGAAAGCTGAAAGGTCGCAGGTTCGAGCCCCGCCCGTTGCTCTATTGTCGTACTCACTCCTAGCACAAGCTTTCCGCTTATTTGGAGGGGATAGGAGGATATTAGCTAACTTCAGCTTGGCTAATGTTCTTTTAAAAAAAAATCCTACCCACTTAAGTACTTACACAATGAAATTTTAAAATATGTATTTATTGACCTGATTATGTTTAGGTATATAAATATTTAATCTTTTTAATTTCGTTAAGACATTGAAAAAAAAAATTAGGCCCCTTTTCCGCCCTTAAAATCTGCCGTCTTAGGCTTTAGCCTACTCAGCCTGCTGGTAAATCCGACACTGCCAAAGCGTAAGAATACCTAGTCTTACAATTATTATTTTTTGCAGCTGTTTTTGCTACTTTCTCGCTGTTGATTAAATGCATTGACGCAGCAAGAACACCATAAATACAGCCAATCTTAGATGATTGCGTTCCTCACACTGATGGAATCATTTACAGACAATCCCAACCCTGTATTCCATCTGTTGTACGTTCTTCTTCAAAGGAATATTCTGTCGTTATTAAAACGCGCTACAGAACCCACTTGCCTGTTATTAAAATAGTACCTAAATTGATTATTAAGTCCGGAACAATGTTGCCATCATAGCCTTTTGTGTTATAAGAAAGAGCTATTTCTACACGGACCACCTTTCTTCGTTACCAAATTAGCAAAAATAAAGGGAGCTCTACACTTTGCGGCCAATTACGGCGTATTATAGAGTTGAATCACAAATTGCGCGCTAGCTATTGTTGCCGACCCCACACATCATGGCTTGTTTACGCGGCCGGCACGTACGTCTTACTTTGTCGCGTGACATCTGCTTGGCGTCCGAATTCTATTTTATTCCAATGCAATAGAGGTCATAATGTTATTTACATTTTTCTCACAGTTCAACAGACGATTTTGTTTTTGGTCTGACACTGCACTATGCGGTGTGTAAAGAACGCTTAATAAGTTTTTGATTTACTCCTAGCTTTTACCGCGACAGTTCGCATAGGGTTTTAAAAATCTCGCGAGAAATTTCTGTTTTTTTTTTTTAGGTATAAAGGTAGGTTAGGTGATAGGTCACTCTATTTACAAGGAAATATTAATAGAAGTGGACACAGGTGGACACTCTTTAAGTACTCAAAAGCTAATACTCGTATTCATCCCAAAAAATCCATCGAACCGTTGCTCCGTTGCTCCTTTGCTGCGTGATTGAAGGACAAACCAAAGCACAAACTCACTTAGCATTTTTAATATTCGTAAGAATTTTCGCGAAATTAAAAGAATTTTTTCCATAATAACGCACATTATGAAATGAAATAAACCCACGCTGGTGAATATCAATTAATATGCAACTAAAACAAATCGACGAAGACCACCGGCACGCACACGTGAGATAAATCGAGAAATTATCTCGTTTTCTTAAATTTAGGGTTATATTAACAACAAAACCGAAATACAAAAGGACGAGTCAAGAACGAGTCCACCCCACGCCTTGACAGGGTTCCTTAATGTTTTGGGTTCTCCATAAGACACGAGTTCATATTATCATTTGACTTATGTAGTAGGTACCCAGGTACCTACCTGTGGTTTTTTAATCTGAATCTTTTCACTCATTCAAACCCTCGACTGAAACACCAGGTTATCTGAGGATAAGATTGAAGATAAAGCGTATGCAATATGTACCAGAATAGAAAAATACCTCATTTGATGTTATCCCCCAAATCGTAATTAAAAAAAATAAGATTTGCTATTTTAAACAACTTAAGCGTTAAGCTTTAAGCGTTTAACTTTAAGCGTAAAGCTTTAAGCGTAAACCGTTTGGAGTTGGCACGACAATAGTGTAATGATGGGTGACTCTTGAACCGACCCTTTGTCTATTGTGGTTTTAGGTAGGTATTTAAGATTTAATGTTCAGTTAAAAACTTTTCTGCTCTTACTTACCTTGGAAAAAGAGTCATGATACACTGACAGACAAATTAATGATCAAAATTATAACATATCTTAAAAAGGTTCCATTTTTCCATTTTGAGGTAAGGAACCCCAGAAAGGTGTACAAAAAAGTGATAAAGTCCTTTGTAATCTCCCTGACGCCAGCGAGGCTTACTCACAATTTAATTGTTTAGAACGGTTTTTTTCCGGGTAAATGTTTTATTACAGGCACTTCGTCTACCTGTATTGGAGACAGTAGGTAGGTAAATAGGAACAGTCTCGAATTTTATCGACACTGACTCATTATTTGCATGCTTTTTAAATCTCCATGTCTTATCTATTTATTTGTCTGGAATTCAAATAGTTCACGTGGTTATTTTTTTCTTACATCTCTCCAGGTTGTTGGGTTTTGCCGAAATGTTTTTAATTTTTCAAGTTCAACTTGTTTGGAAGAAACACTTCGGCCGTGGCTATTTCGGTACTATTTTGTGTCGTCGCCCCTTCGGATTTTTCTCGATTTGCAGTAACTAGTTCTCCCTTCAGTTAACATCTTTGCCCACGACTGCATCCTTTCAAAAATCTCGTTGTAACCTATCGTTTTTCGGGACAAAAAGTAGCATCTACAAATATGGATCACTCTCCGTTATTTTGCACCACGTCTATCCGTTGCTCCTCGAAAGGACGAACACACCAACAAACAAATACAATAATATTTATGTACGGATAACTATAATGCAATGATTGGTGGTGTTACTTTTGTATACGTTACAAAGGATCCAACAAAGGACTATTCTGGAAATGTCAACAAGGCGCCAATCGCAATGAGTCGTGAGGAAACTGAAATAGGTAATTGATTTGCAACATTGTCGCCATTTTAAAACCGATTTAAAAACGGCAAAGCTCCTACGCTTTGTTGCGAATTGCGACTACACCTAGAATAATACTGGATAAGGGATTGTATCCCTTACCCAGTATTATATCGACTTTAAGGTGTTCCCTAAAGGTTCTTGAAAACGAAATTGACATAGCGTCACCTTAGTTAGCTTACGAAGCCTGTAAAAGTTAGGAAACCTAAGTGAAAACGGGCATAAGTATGTCTGTAGTAGTTAAGTACCTAAGCATAGGTACGAGTATATCGATCGTGATCCGAGCGTAATTTGCCAGCCCGCTAGATGGCGTTTCGCGGAAGCGGCGCGGCTCGGCGCGGCGTCACGCGGCGCCCGCGCACCATTGCTATGTAATTTATTGCTTATTTCGCAGTAATTGCACCCTTGCCGCCCCCTAAACGTTTCTAGATGTGTTGTAACTTTAACTTTAGCTCTTTTAAAGTCTGAACTAACACTTAGGTTCAGTTTCCATTTTTTGGTGCTTTATTTACGGATCGAGATTTTCTCAATAATGTCATCCTTGCTATAAATTCGAAAGTGTTTTTGTTTTTTGGTTTGTCCTCCAATCACAATGCAACAGAGCTTAGGATCCACTAGATGGGTATAGATGGAGGACCTGAAAGTGACGAGGCTACTTTTTATCCCGGGAAATCACTGTTCCCGTGGGTTTACTATTAAAAGATCTAACTACTCCATGCAGACAAAGTTGCAGACAAAAGCTAGTAATGGGATAGAATTATAAATTTTAGGGCTGACAATGGTCAATCTCAAACTATTATCGAAACAGATCTTAGACTTTGATTAACATAATTTTTGCCCATAATACCACTAATATGGTACATATATATTGGCATTCTTATACTAACTAGAACAGGGTGTTAGTATAAATTAGTTTGTCCAAACACTCCTTATATTTAAACACCGACCACAAATATTATTATAACTGTACAATGAATTTATAAACGAAAAAGTCGATCGAAATAGGAATGTTGTAATCGTCTAAATTGAGAGAAATGGAATATGCACGGAGGTCACGATTGATGGTAAAACGTTTTATAATGACGTTTCTGAAACGCGATATCGATGTTACGGAACACATATTTATTACTATACTAGCTTTTCCCCCCGATTTAATCCGCGTGGAGTTAGGTTTTTAAAAATCCCGAGGGAAGGTCTTTGATTTTCCTGGATTAAAAGACTATATTATTACTTTCGAGGTCCCCAACTATACCCATGCAAAACCACTTTGATTCGTCGCTCTGTTGCGACGTGATTGAAGGACAAATCAACAAACAAACCAACAAATAAACACAATAATTATTATACCATCACATTATCTATTTCAACAAATAAATTAAAAGAAAAGAAATATTACTGAATTATTTTTTATATAGAATGGACGGGAATCGCAAAATTTGTTTACCTCGTAAATAATATATGAATCGAAGAACAATTTGAAGGAGAAAAAATATCTTTCTCGCATGTTAAAAATGAAATAATGGTAATGAGTAACTAGCTCTAACTGAATTTTAAATTGGAATCTTATGTACTTGGTCACTGTATCTGTGCAAAATGGAATACCAAATGGAGTAGTAGGTACTCTCGTGATTCGTATAAGATACATGAACGAGGAACTTATTAGAATTAATAAATATAATAAAATTACTTTCCAAGCGACGCTTTGTGAAATCCCACCTCAAACTAATCTACAGATTGTAGAGTACGATTCTGAGCAATCAAAGCGAGACACAATCTAAGCGACAATTACATAGCCAATTATACTTTATTAAGTATAATTATGTCACTGTCGGTTGTAATATCTAAATAATTTTAGCTGTTTCTTATTAGAATGTAGCAAAATGATTCCGGACATACGAGTATTAGAGCAAATATAAATAGTTATCACAAGGGAAAACATCAGATAGTTAAGACTTTTATAGTCCTGGGATTAGGTATAGGATATAAATACGTTATATCTATATATATAAAATTCAAAGTCCTGACTGACTGATTGACTGACTGAGATATCAACGCACAGCTTAAACTACTGAAGTTAGAAACTTGAAATTTTTACAGTTGGTTCCTTTTATGACGTAGGCGCACACTAAGAAAGGATTATTGGAAATTCCACCCCTAAGGGGTTTAAATAGGGGATGGAAGTTTATATGAAACTCCGTCATTTTTCAAGCTGTTTCCATCAAAGTTGGTATTAGAGCTTTCAGTTAAAAATAAAGAAGTCCGTGTGTCACAGTTTTTGAAAATTCCACCCCAAAATCTAATTCCACGCGGACGAAGTCGCGAGGGCAAAAGCTAGTACTTACGTTATAAGTATGATGTAACCAAATTAAAAAGAAACGTCCAAAATTGCCGTCGTCTGCTGGGGCAGTTACATTCTCGAATGGATATAACGCGCTAATAATGCAGGATGACCCATATTCTCATACTTCACTTCTTTTAAAGTGGCAGGATGTATAGGATGAAGACGATCGAAAATATAAAGCAGTTGATGTAAAGATAGAGACCAATAGTGAAGAAGATTTGTTGAAATGAAAGCAGCGCACTATTCGCAGAAGCTTTAAACTATCACCTGCATAAAAACGAAACGACACTGAAAAGGCAGTAGGAAATAATTGGAGAAAGAATAGAAGAAAATGGTCTGTAAATGAAGAGACCTTCGTTTTGAGATGGCCTGAAATAAGCTGTAGATAATGGTGATAACAATGAAGTATAGCGAGTTTTACATATAGTTTATACAGTTAATCCTGACGTGAGTTAGAACAATCACTGTGAGGTAAAAGAAGAGAAGTTTATAAAGCTTTAAAAATTCGTATCACTTAAAAGAGATTTTCATTCGATTAAAACAATGGACCTAGTGGCCTATTTTGATGTCGACAAACGGTCTCTTGGACGCGCTAATAATAAAAACGGGCGCGATTAGCATTCTCTCATTAATCATACTGTATCCATGTCACCACAAGTCCTCGCGCTCTGATCTTCACACCGTTTTAAACTTCCTGTGATTATAATTGGTACAGAAAGTGCTTTCAAATTTCTTTTGCCTACTTTTTATTTTTATTTACTCATTTTTTTAAAGAAACGAAAAATTTAAACTTGAGATAATTCGAAACACATTTAGTTTGTAGAAAGCCAAGTTATCCATCATAGAGAGTTTTGCGATGATTGATTGATTGTGATTTGGACTTATTATTATTGAAATTATACATATTATGGACTAGCTGATTCCCGCGACTTCGTCCGCGTGGAAAAAGTTTAGAGTGCCTTGCTATCCGCGTCTATCACCGATGACATTTAGTAGATCTTCACCAAAATTGGACAAAATATTTATATAGTACTCAATTTATAATAAAAAAAGAATTATCAAATTTGGTTTATATTTGACGAAGTTATGGGGTAAAATCAACAAAAATTTTCATCCCCTATCCCGGATAAACCTTATTGTCAAGATAAAAAGTATTCTATATATTGATCCGGAGTATCAGCTACTACTATACCAAATATCATTTAAATCAGTTCAGTAGTTCTTTATTGTAAGAATAGATTATGAAATTATAATAATTTGGCAAAAAGTCGCAATGATCATGCAAAATATAATGTTGTCGTACCTATAGAATTATTTGGCTAAATGTGTAATTAATTTTCATTTATTGTAATAATGGCAAACGAAGGCTGTTTATTATTGGATGCTAGGTTGGCGGTCTTCCAGCACGTGGTCATTGTTAAGATCATCAAAACATATTCCACGATTATGTAAATCAATATTTATTTTTAGGGAGTTAATGCTAATGTTTTAGGAGTTAATGATTAATGTTTTTAAATGTTATGAATTTTTTGGACTCAGAAGAACTCATTCTAAGGAAGTAAGTTTCAGAGTAGGAAATTCCAGAGCATCCTTACTAATATATAGATGCGAAAGTGTGTTTGTTTGTTGGTTTGTCCTTCAATTTCGCGGCAACAAAGGAACGGATCGACCTGATTTTTTGCATGCGTATAGTTGAGGACCGGCAGAGTGACATAGGCTAGTTTTCATCTCGGGAAATCAATGAGATCCCGCGGGATTTTTAAAAAACTAAATCCACGCGATCTTAGCCACAGGCATCAATTACTAGGATAAATATTATGGTCAACCAAAAAAACATGTGGTACAAAAAGGAAACAAAAATAACGAGTCAGAACACTACGTTTGAATGAATATGGAAAACTAGCTTTATCCCGCGGCTTCGCTCACGTTAAGTTCGATTCTTCCAACCCCTATTTTATTCCCTTAGGGGCTGAATTTTCAAAAATCCTTTCTTAGCGGATGCATACATCATAATAGCTATCTGTATGCCAAATTTCAGCCCGATCCGTCCAGCGGTTTTAGCTGTGCGTTGATAGATCAGTCAGTCAGTCACCGTTGCCTTTTAAATATTTAGATAAAGAAAGCATGACCTTTAACCATTCAAGATTTTGCAAACGTTTTCATTGACGTGCAAGCAGTTCGTGTTATAAATGACTTAGGGAAATTATAGAGCTTATATTTAATTCAGCACCTTTGGGCCTTTGTTCTGGCCACCGTTCCGACCTGATTTACTCGGCTCTTTGATCATAGCGCGCAGCAGTTACATTTGTTTCGCCGGAATGGTATTAATCAAACACATTTATTGCGGTCTCATTCGAAATTAACTACCGTATATTAAATACACGGGTTCTCAGAAGTGGCTATCAAATATTTCCTACAATAAACCCGTAACAGTTATTACCCGTAACAGATACGAATACACTTCCCGATTTTGAACCGTTTTATTATGATCACGCCTGTCATATTTCTGGATTTCAGCCAGAGGGTATTAGTCGTTGATGGAGAATTGACTTGATCCGGCACTAAATTAAAAATAATAGTGTGAGTGAGACCCATAAATTATATCTGTAGGAAGAGTAGAAGAGATGAAATATAATATCTGTTGGCTCTTTCGCGTATGCGAATTTTTTGTTTGGACCCAGTTTATTGGGTCCCAACAAACATTAGCTGTCAAACATCGTTTAACAAGATTTCATAGAAAAACTGTGTTTTGTGACGCGTTATAATCTAATTGAGTGAATTTATGTGAATTTTTGAACTGAAATAATATTATAATATGGGGCGTTGTTGTGTATTAGGTTGTACGAATCGTCCAGAACGAAAAATTGAAAACATAACCTTTCATCGGTAAGTATGCTGGGTTTTACAATATTATCAAAATATTTACTATAAATGTAATAATTTGTTCTTAAACTACTGCGTGTATTTGCCGATTATTATACAAACAAGTGCATTTTTCGCAATTTCCTTTTTTATATTACCCGACCAGAGTGAATATTACTCTTATAACTCGTGATCGCCATTTTCAATGCTTCTTCTTAAATTGTTTGGGTTTTCATAGAGTTAGGGATACCAGTCTTTGCAAAATTTACCCATAAATCCTATTATAATTCTCACATATTTTGACTCTATTTTTCATTTCCAGCTTTCCAAAAAAACCGAAAATTCGAAATTTGTGGACTCTACTCACTGGAAGAACACTGAAAAACTGGCAACCAACAGAGAATGCTCGAATATGCTCCAAACATTTTGAATCTAATTGTTTTCGCAAAACAAAACATTTAACTTACCTATGTCCAGATTCTATTCCATCACTTTTTATTCCTGTAAGTATACCAAAATACATGAACTAGTGGTTCGCCCCAAACTAGGACCTCGTGATAAAACTTTGTATTAGAAAATGTTAAAATAGCCCAGTCGACAAGTAGGAAAAAGGGGTTTGGTGGGAAAAGGTTGGAAGTTAATGAAACTTTAAAATATTGTTCAGGGATGATTAATTAATTTTTTTTTTTGTATGTCAATTCGTTACCAAAATAGGGCGCTTCGAAAAAATATTTAAAAAAAAATTGTTAAAAATCTTTTGTAAATTGAGCTTAAGTGGGGTGAGCGGGGGGAAGGGGGTGTCTAAAGTTTCACTAACTTCTGACCTTTTTCCATCTGAAACTACCTGTACAGCTACTGTGCTAAAACATTTAATAAAGGGGTTTTCTGAATCATCAAAATTAAAAAATATGTTAATAATTAAAAAATTTTCCCCATAAACAATAATTTAAAATGATTTATTTTTATTTTTAGCTTCCAGAAGAAGATAATTCTATCACAGTTGAGCAACCTAAACCAGTAGAAGTGGCTATGGAAGTTGAATCTTCATTGGTATGTTATTTTTTATAGTTGTTTTATTTCACGAAGGGTAAAATAAATATAAATCATTGCAAATTGCACTTTATGTTAATTTCATCTTACATTCTTGCTGACGGGTCGCGTGAAATCAAACTGTATTTAACTATATCAGTTTATTTCATTGTCTTGCATGTAATTTGAATATTAACTAATTTATTTTATATTATACGTTTTTCAGTGTCTTCGTGAAGTTATTTTGGACACTCCTTTCAACATCTTGTTTTGTTGTGCATAATATTATCTAGTATACTCATTTCCAGGTGAAAGATGATATTTCAATCACTGGACCTGCACCGCTGGAATTAGAAACGCCTAGGAAAAGAAAATTACGGAAACAATTAAGTAGAAAAACAATACTAGCTGAATGCAGAAAAAGAAAATTAGCTGTTCTAAGATCGAGAACCTGGCGGATGAAAAAGAAGACTGCAGAAATGTCGAAAATTATAGAGCAATTAAAATCTCGTCATATGATAAATGAAGAATCCGCTGCTATGTTGTATTCCATTGAACCAGCAAACAGAGATTTTTTCAAAAAATTTCTTTGTAAAGATACCACAGAGAGAAAATATTCTCCTGAGTTAAGGAAGTTTGCCTTAACTCTGAATTTTATTAGCCCTAGAGCTTATAATTATGTCAGAAATCAATTTAACACTTCCTTCTTCTTGTCTTCCTCACCCACGAACACTTTCGCGGTGGTACCAGTGCGTAGAGGGTGACCCAGGATTTAGTCAGGAATCGTTAGAAGCTGTCAAAGTTCTCAATAAAGCTAACAGTGAAAAGAACCCATCACATAAATTACTTTGTGCTTTAAGCTTTGATGAAATGGCTATAAGGAAGTTCGTAGATTTTGATGGTAAAGAGTGTTTTGGATTTGTCAATTATGGCAACAATGTGGAGAGTGACCAGTTAGCTAGAGAAGCCTTAGTTTTTATGATAACGTGTGTAAATGGCTCCTGGAAGATACCACTGGGTTACTTCTTGATCGATGGTATTACCGCTGAACAAAAAGCTGGCTTGGTAAAGACGTGCATTGAAATGATACATCGTGAATGTGGAGTTGAAATTATTTCTGTTACGTTTGATGGATGCCCAACGAATTTTGCTATGGCCAAGCTTCTTGGGTGCAATTTGAATATTGGTGAAATTGATCCCTCTTTCAGTATTGGAAATAAAAAGGTGGTAATATTTCCGGATCCTTCTCACATGTTAAAGTTGATTAGAAATACTTTAGCTCAAAAAGAAAAAATTACTGACGGACATGGTCGAACGATTTCTTGGGAGTATATAAAACGTCTTTTTGAGTTACAGGAGAATGAAGGGTTGCACTTGGGCAACAAGCTAAAAAAATCTCATGTCAATTTTACGAAACAAATAATGAAGGTAAAATTGGCAGCCCAAGTTTTTAGTGAGTCTGTTGCCGATGCGATAGAGTTTTGTTCTAATGAACTTAATATTGATAGTTTCCGAAATTCTGAAGCAACAATTGAGTTCATTCGGAAAATAAATAATTTATTTGATGTAATGAATTCGAGAAATATGAACGCGTATGCTTTTAAGAAACCGTTATTTGAGGGAAATTTTGAGAAACATAAGATTTTTCTAGAAAATATGTTTGTGTATTTGTCACGTCTTAAATTAAATGGAAGGAATATCCTAGACAGTAATAGGAAAACCGGATTTTGGGGATTTATAATTTGTATAAGAAGTGTTTTATCTCTGTATGAGAATCACGCTAGGAGTAACTCTCTTAGATTCCTCTGTACGTACAAATTCAGCCAAGATCATTTAGAATACTTTTTCAGTGCCATACGGGCCAAAGGCGGTTTTAATAATAACCCCACTGCAAGACAGTTCAAATCTGCTTTCAAAAGGTTGTTAGTTCATGGGGAACTTAAGCATATTACAACTGGTAATTGTATTCCTTTACAAGAAATAAATATATTAACTTATTCCAAACCTGAAGTGGCAATCAATAAAACAACTGATAGGAGTAGATTAATTGAAGATTCTATTGATGACTCTGGGAACAAAGTCTGTGGAGATATAGATTTGATGCGAACCATGGAAGATCATGATTACTTGACAGATCCAAGCAGATTAACAGAGTTTTCAAGACAAGTCATAATCTATATTGGTGGTTTTGTTGTCCACAAACTTCAAACAGAATTGAAATGCCAGGAATGTATATCTGCCTTAATATCAGAAAAATATACAAGTTTACAATTGAAAAAGGATAAAGGGGGATTGCAATATCCCAGCAAAGATGTTGTCTCTATTTGCGAAATAAGTGAAAAAATATTTCGCCAAAACAAAAACCTGAGTAAAAGAAATATTTTTCATGCTATTTTACAGGAATGTCTCAGGAAGTGCTTGAACGTCAAATTATTTTGTCAACTTGCGCATCATTTCCATAGTCAATTATTTCTAGACTGTCATTTTCCACTTTTAATTAAAGCAATCTGTTTAAAGTATATAAAAGTGAGAATACATTTCGCAACAAAAAAAATATCTGAAGAGGATAACAAGATTCGAAACTTTTATAATAAATTGATTTTATTTAATGGCCAGTGACGATTTTACTTTCGAAATAAAAAAATAATATTAATTTAATGAACTGTTTTTTTGTATTTTTAACCTATCAGACTCCACTTCCATCCGCTTTTTTCGGCTATTTTTCATTCATATTCCGTGCATAAGTAAATGGTAGAATTACCCATATCATTGGGTTTTTATTTGAAACTTTACCCATACTGATGGGTAATAAACCATCAATATGGGTAAAATTTTTAATCTAGCAATCTATAAATTACGTCATAGACTATCGCTATTTCATTCGGTATACGATAGTAGCAAATCTATTGTCCATTCTCCATCAACGGTATTAGTAATGTTTTGTTAATATTGTTCTGGCAATCTTTTTGTTTGATTTATATTCAAACGTGTATTCGATTTATAGTGGTTGGTGACGATTACTTTTAATTCACGTACCGCGGTACATATGCGCGACATCTGGCGGGATGTCGCGTGCGCGGGTACCGACTAATGGTCCAGGAGCTGGTAACTCTGAAAGTCCCGTCATGCATATTTTATGTGAATTACTTATTAGTTAAATATTATGCAAAAAAAAATACCGGCCTAATTGAGAACTTCCTACTTTTTTGATGGAAGTCGGTTATAGTCGGAAGTATGTTAATTTAAAAAGCCGTAAAAATAAAAAATAAGAATTTTCCATCGTTGCGTTGATTATTTTTTGCAATGTATTCGATACAAAATTTCGTAGTGTTTCAGAAAAACATTTCTTCATTTGCGTAGAGGTAAAACGTTTTTGCATGTTTTTTACATTTTTTCGGATTTTCAAATTATTGTATAGCAAGCTTATTTTGTTTGGATAATTTTAAACTATCAATTCACTTAAAAAAAATTGAGAATGTTGATATCTATAGAGCGTGCTCTGACTTAGCTCGGACTTAAGATAGAGTTAAAACGACACAAATATGCTCTGACATCTGTCTCGTTTTTACTCTGTCTTGAGTCTGAGCAGAGTGAGAGTGCGGTCTATAGATTTCAACCTTACGTTGAGATCTATAGAGCGTGCTCTGACTCAGCTCAGACTTAAGATAGATTTAAAACGAGACACAAATTTGCTCTGTCATCTGTCTCGTTTTAACTCTGTCTTGAGTGTAAGAGTGCGCTCTATAGATTTCAGCGTAAGTGTCACCGGCTCCCCAGCTATAATTAAAATAAATACCAAAGAAGCAATCAAAGAATCCAGCCGGCAAACAAGAAGACACCGAATCCGAATCTCCCGCGACGTCTGTCAAATTAGCATCACAAACGAAAATAGCGTCATTCTAATTATTTTGATGACTCAACCGAAATACAATTAATCTTGCCGCTTCTGTGAACTGTCCGAATGATGGACGGACTGAAATATCGTCGCATTTCGCGATAAATAAACTCGTGAGACGAATATCGAATTTCGATTCCATCGGTGCTGCGTATCGAAGATTTTATGTTCGTGTAGGGATGGCGGTGGTCGGGCGCAGGGCCGATCCGCGCTAATCTTGAGGAACTCATCTATGAATAGATGATTATAATCTCACTGTAGATACATCTAGCATCGTCTTGAGAGAAGTCACTTTCACTCCCAAGCGCGCCCCATACTAACGAAGTTAAATTCTAATTATAATATTTATGAAACAAAGACAATGAAATCAAAAATACGCTCTAGAATATCTACCTTCATTATTAATTGTAGCTGTGGTTTGTGAGGTTTCCATTACTAATATTAGGAATGCGAAAGTGTGTTTGTTTGTTGGTTTGTCCTTCAATCAAGCTGCAATAGAACTACGGATCGACGTGATTTTTTGCATGGGTACAGTTGAGGACCTGGAGAGTGACATAGGCTACTTTTTATCCCGGAAATTTAAAGAATTTCCGCGGGATTTTAAAAATTAAATGGTGAACTAAAGGTGATCGAGATGAAATTTGACATACCGATAGCTGTCATGACGTAGGCATCCGCTTAGAAAGGATTTTCGAAAATTCAACTCCTTAAGGGACAAAATAGGGATTCGAAAAATCGAACTTAACGTTAGCAAAGCCGCGGGCAAAAGCTAGTGTCTTATATCAATTCCCTTTACGGGTATGATACGAAAGGGACCTATCAATATTTCTGATTTGTTTTTTTGACGAGTATTTTAATCAATAATGTATTGGGAATTACTAACATTGTATTATTGGACTATACTGTAACTAATTTGACACTCAACATCCTCTTATTTCAAAGACAGTTTTCCTCCTATCTAGACAGGGATGGTATCAGATCTATTTCTAGAAACAGCGGAAATCATCTGTCGGGTCTTGATTCCCTCTGGGAGATCCGCCAATGTGATGGGTGTTGAATTCGATCCAGTTCCACTGATTGGTAAACCGAGATGCCCAATATGCACTAACGGAAATTGTGTTAATTAATTATTTAATATTGTTTACATTTCCAAGTAATATGGTTTCAGGACATGATTTATTTTATTTAAATAAACAGTTTTATATTGGATAGAATCAGGCGTTACTTTGCGGAAGTTCATGATTAACAAGAAAATGTTAGAATTATTTTGCTGTAATCCGCCAACAGAAAAAATCTGTATTATAACTGCATGTTTGACCATACAGATTTTTTCTGTTGGCGGATTACAGCAAAATAATTCTAACATTTTCTTGTTAAACAGTTTTATTAATAACTAAACTAAAAATATTAGCGGCCCGCTCCGGCTTCGCACGGATATAAAATATATAGCCTATGTCATTCACTGTTAATGGATGTTATGATACATATAAACTTTCCTCTTCAATCACTCTATCTATTAAAACAACCGCATCAAAATCCGTTGCGTAGTTTTAAAGATAGGGACTGAGAAAGCGACTTTGTTTTATACTATGTAGTGACTAGCTGATTTCCGCGACTTCGTCCGCGTGGAAATAGTTCAGAGTGACTTGCTACTATCCGCGAGAAGTTATGTCCTCTATCTCCGATGATATTTAGTAGATCTTCACCAAAATTGGACAAAATATTTCTAATAGCACATAATTTGTAATAAAAAAAGAATTATCAAACCCGGTTTAGATTTGACGAATTTATGGATTAAAATCAACAAAAACTTTCATCCCCTATCCCGGATAAACCTTATTGTTTATCAGGATAAAAAATATTCTATACATATATTGACCCAGAGTATCAACTACTAGTAGTTCAAACTTCTATTGAAAATGTTGTTAGGGCATGCACAAAAGCCACCAATAAAATGAAGTTAATTTAAAACTATAAATACCCAACACAGTTCAGCATTGTGTTCAGTTAGTCATGTTCACAGTCGCGTCTACATCTCGTCTAGCGCGTCACTGCACACATAAATCACGCCCAAGAAATTGGAAACACCACTAAAAACGCTCGCGTTAATAAAATTCCAACAATAAAATAACCTCGGATCTAAATCCCATAAAAATACGCTTTCGTGTTCTACTCCCGCATTCGCTTTACGAGGGTATAAAAGTTAATTAATAACTCGTGCGTTTTTTTACACGCCCGACAGTCGGTCACATTGCAATGTTGCACTACCTGCAATTGTGGAAAATCCTTGCAAGAGATTTACAAGTGGAAGAGGCGTCAATCGTTGAGGCCGACTAATACGAAGACCCACGTGATTCAGTCCTTACTACAAATACTATAATTAATAATAATCTAATGCCTGAATAGCCCAACGGTTAAAAGTGCGGACTGAAAACTGAAAGGTCGCAGGTTCGAACCCCACACGTTGTACTATTGTTGTACCCGCTCCTAGCACAAGCTTTCCGCTTATTTGGAGGGGATAGGATATATTAGGCTAATATTCTTTATAAAAAAAATGCGAACGATCGACGTGAATTTTTTTAACATTTAGACAATTTTCTCGTAGCACGCATCTTAGCCCTACTCGAGACGTAGGGAAATAGGTCAATTTTTATCCCGGAAAAAGAGTGTTTCCACGGGATTTAGAAAAACTAACTCGCAGGTAAAAGTGAGTAAAAAATAACTAGTGTACATTGCCTTTTTTATTAGAGATTTGTACGTTACAATGTTGCATTGACCCATTTACGGGATCGAGTTCGCACGATATTTTGGCGAGGACTCCAGACGTAACAAGACCTTTACATCAATTAACGTTTGTTATAACTATATATTATACATATGTATAATACGTAGATATATATAATAATAATAGATATATATCTATTATTATACGATTAGTATAATAATATACATCTACCTTTTGGAAAGTGTGAAAAAGATTAATAGAATTTGCTTTTCAAATGGACAAATCTTTGCTTTCATAATATTTACGCCGTGGCTTCACACGTTTTAGTACCTACTGTGCTTATCTGTTTTACAGGAAACAATTTTAATTATAACAAAACACGGAAATGTATCAGCAATACATATCTACTTTCCGAACCAATGATAGAGTCTTGAAACCAATGATAGAGGATTGAAATAGGAGCTATAATTGGCCTATCCTTACTAATCGTTACTAATATTATAAATGCGCAACAAGTGTGTTTGTTTGTTGGTTTGTCCTTCAATCTCGCAGCAACAAAGCAATGGATCGACTTGATTTTTTGCATGGGTATAGTTGAGACCGGGAGAGTGACATAGGCTACTTTTTATCCCGGAAATTTATGAGATCCCGCGGGATTTTCAAAAAACTAAATCCACGCGAGCGACGCCACGGGCATCAACTAGTATCAAATAAATAATTCTGAATTTGAATTTTTCTTGCGAGCAGTTCACGTCGCTTCGCTCTCAGTGTGACGCTGTACCAGTGGCGTGCCGTAGGGTTCAAACATAGGCAAGCCAGGCGTTTCCGTCTTCTTTTACTTATGTTGTCTTGGCGAGCTTCACAAAGCACACAGAAGGCATACTACTACTAGACAGAATTAAAACATGTCAGCATACCTACTGTAGCATGATACCTACTGTATCTTTGAAAAAAGCCGTTTGCTTTATAAAACAAAGAAGTTTCGATGCGTTGTTTTCCGAAATTACAAAATGAAATAACGGAACTCAAATGATTTTGGGAATTTTGATGTTTTTTTATAGCACCAGATAAATTATTTAAATCATCATAGCCATTCATATTCCAAACGTTAGTTTCCTTAGAAAAAAATATGCAACACCGACAATATAATTTATTAGTATGTGAGCAACCAACTATCCATTTCGTTTTGTACACGGATCTGTTAAATTGTCTGTTATGACCTTTACTAATTTGTGAAATACACAAGTCTGGAGTAGGTTTTGGAGAATTTATAAGATACCTATTTTTTTCGTTCAAAAGTTAAGTTTCTTAAATTTACCTTGTTTTTCCCAATAAACATTTGCATACACTTTAAATCGTCACATGGAACAATATTACTTTTATCTGACCTCATTTTATACAAAAAAACACAAATAATGTAATTTCAATTCAATAAAGACACGTCACGAAACAAATAACTAAATAATCCGACCCCAAAGAAAGTCTCATGACAGTATATATAATTAGTAATTCCCGGGGACTTCTTAACTTAGACGGTTTATAAGCAAGCCAGCTTAAATTTTCCCAATGCGAGATATACGATTTATATTTAGGGTGATTTCGCCGGTTGGCGACCGATTAGCGGGATATTCAACTTTACGTCAATATTTAAGTATGTTACACCCATAGCACGTGTATTAAAGTTATATGACGGGGTCCTAGATATTGTCAAGTTATATTTAAAAGTAAAAAAATAAGAATTACAGTTGTGAAAACATTTTAAATTGAATAAATCTTAAAAACTATGTGAAATGCTAGTTGGCGACCACTTTTGCTAGTTGACGACTGCCCCCTTATCTAGTTGGCGACCTCTTGATTTGCTAGGGAAAACTAAATTTGATTAATTAAAAATAAAAAATATGAACGTGTTAATGTTTAAAAAATAATTATTATTCATGCTTTATTATTCATACATTATAATAAATTATTAAAACACATTTTTTCATGAGATCAAAGGTACACTTTAATATTCAAGCTTAAGCTTAAATGAATCTTAGCAAGTATAATACATTTTCCTACACAAGTACAAAATTAAAAATATCACTTTAAACAACAATTACAAAAGTTTAGAATCAAATCATCAGATCATCAGATCTCGGGATGTTATACATTTTACATTTCTTTCTAATACCGTGTCCTCCTTCTCTTATATTTTTAAAGCACATTCCAGATCTCTTTGGGAATAAGCCGGTGTTATTTTCTAATACGGTTTGTGGAGGACATCTGTAATGTAAATATTATATATTAAACACCTACATTATGCAAAAAACAGATAAGATTATAAGTAGTGATTGCAAATGGTCGTAAACCCACATATTAATTTGCTCATTTTTAGTTGGCGACCACTTGATACCCATACATTTTAAGATGTTTTATAATAATAATTTGGTGGTCGTAAACTAAAAGATACACGGATAAAAATAAACAAATTAAATTGAAAGTGATTAAATTCCGAATTAGATTTGTAGTCTATAAAAAATAAAAATAAATGTTTTTTCTTTCTAAATGTCTATTGGCGGCCAGGTGGTCACCAACTGAAGTTATTGGCTAATTCCAATTTCAGTTAGCGACCATTCAATTTTTTTACCTGATTTTGTATATTACATGTAATAAATGAACAAATAACGTAAAACATATATATATCCACTTAATAGAACATTAAAAAATTGACTCAAATAAATACATCACGATCTACTTACCTCGAACGCATCACTTACTCACTATTTTTTTCGTTGTTTTGGGAACGTGTACGCGCCGAAAGTATGAGCGGCGGATTGAACTAAGATTTGTTTGCTTTCGGGTAAACACAAAGCTGCCAACTATTGTAGGTAAAACTAATAGGTCTATCCCCCTCTTTACTTAAGTGAATTTCATTTGGAAAAGAAGAATAGAATTCTTATTATTTTCGTTTTAATGCCGTAGGTACTGTTAGTGGTCGCGTAACTGACCCTGGTCGCGTAACCGGCGAAGTCACCCTATATAGATCGCAATTTGCATAGGTTACAGGCGTGTTAGAGCGGTGTGACCCAAAGCCACGGTCCTCCCTCTCACACTCGCGGCTTGCGTTGCGTGGTTCGGTCGACTCACTTCAAGGTCACTATCTCCGTAGTCCGTTATATCCTGTGGTTATATCCGATAGTTCGAATAACGCGGTGACGCGCGAAATTTAAATACGTAATTTAAATCGATCCATTAATTTTAGTGAGTGAAATTAAAATTATTAATAATCTGCCTAATACAGGATTGATATTAGGCAAGCCGGGCTTTTGGGCTTGTATGGAGGGTTCGCCACTGCGCTGTACCATATCTCGCTGATGTCGTCACGCTTTGTGTCTGCCTGGGCCTTATTTTTTAATTATAGCACAGACGAAAGCATAGTATGCATCACCATTGTCAGTCAAGCGAAGACAAACAAAACACACACGTTATCAAATTAAAAGAAAAACGATTCGGTAATTAAATAGGAATTTGTTTTGCATTTGTTGCTCATTAGTTATACTTCACATGATTTAAACGTTATCAAATTATGTTATAGTTCTTTCAATTCACGAGGGCACGTGGCTCATGGTTGTGTGTGTGTCGTATCTGTATAAGTGTGAGCGAGAGCTTGCTCGCGCCTAACCACTCCCACCTAGGCTCCTAATAGACACGCACACGTACGCAATGTGCATGTACACAACGTAACCACGAGTAAAGCGCCCATTACTTCGTGAGATAACCGTACTATACGAGACATTTAAGAAAAGCTTACTTAGGTATGCTGTACCCAAAAAAAAAAACAGGTAAAATTACACTTAGTACCAATTTTATCATCCATCGCTTAGTAGCGTTTATCCGACGAATAAATATTGCTATTGTTACAATGTCAAGATTACAAGATTTTTACTCGCTTCTTTATAAATACTAAAGAATAAGAAAGACTTATAAATCGTATAAAATAAACATCACAACTGAAGAGAATATACCCAATCAAGCCCAATCAATAAATGAATTATAAGCTAGCAACATAAATATGTAAAATTTCTACCTCATTCATTATTTAGAAGCTACGCCGCGCTGCGCAAGGCGCGAAACTCGACAACTTTAATCTGTTATTAATAAGTTATGTTTTTAATTATAAGTCGATCTCTGCCTTATTTATTCGTATAATTTTATAGGAGCCCGCGGCGAGGACGGCACGCCGGCACAACAATAAAATATATATGTCCAATGAATAAATTCGATCCGTAACGAGAATTATTACGTGTGGCATTCCTTTTTCGATATCGACGTTCGAATTAATCGACCCATCTTGTGGCTAAGGACCTCCGTTCACAATACAAGTTCCCATAGTATTATTATGATTACCGGGTCGTACTAAATTATCTTTTAATATCGATTAATACCAATCTAATCGATCGATCCAAAATCGTAGACACATAAATACCTACACAAATATAATTGAAGTGTTCGTCTGTCATTTCAAAATGATTGTTGCTTATAATTTTATTTGTTTTGAATGATAGCATAGGTAACCCAACACTAATTTTTAGATTTTTTTTATTAAGCTATTGCATAGCTTCTATCGCGGGCCTTGAGCGTGGAGACCGAATCCAGAAATTCCGTAACGAAAATAACCTGACACGGGACTCCTCTCACCGCTAGATGGCGTTGATAAAAAATGCTATGCAATAGCTTTACCGCGGCAGTCCCCGAGCGCCACACGTCTTTTTTGTCCGAATTGACGCGGAATCGTTTAAGTTTGCGACTGTAACATGTGGATTAGTCAGTTACTTTTTTGTGACATATTTCGTAAATGTTGTGAGTTTCCTTTGTAATCAGGAGGTTCCTAGGTAACATACCTTCGTGTTATCTAAATATTATAATTAAGCAACACTTACTTGTACTTAGTAACTACTCGTAAATATCTACTCGTAGGTAGTTAAGCTTATTGATGGCCAGATAAAGGCTAATGACTCATCCATTCTTCATATGGATCTTGTCGATAATAAGCTTGGACTCTAGAGGAGGCGAATCGGTATTTATGGCGCAATCCAATAATGGGTGAAAATTACAATCGAGACGTCAGATATTCCTGCGGGCTAGTTTGTATCGTGCAGTCTTATTGAGTGTATAATAACTGAATAGAATTGTTACTTGCGGAGATATTGCAAAGTAAGTTTTGCTATCTAGTAACACTGACATATTGACCGCGCACAGTACAGAAAAAAATCCTTTGTAGGGTTGAGTATAAAAAAATATGAGCTTTTATAAATAATGATTTCGGAAGAAGTTACCTTACAGTTATTACTTAGTAGAACCGGAGCATATAACTATTTATTCAAAGATTATAGGAATTATCAAATGAATCTGTCGCTGCTTTATAACTACATATATTATATCTTGAACTCTACAATAATTATTATTCATCAACTTAGTCAATCCTTCCATATGTATATTGAAGATGGATTGACACTATCTGCAACCTCATCTGATGGAAAGAACAGATAGGGTTGATTCCTACATTTACGCACGATTTACATTCAATCTATCTGCAATCTGTCGATAGTTCCCTTAACTTATCAACGATTTTCAGATAGATTGAATATAGTAGGCAAAACCTAACCAAATGACCAGAATCTAGAGTACTCAAGTCTCTCTGCTTACACTATATAAAGCAGAGGTTATTATGCCAGTTCGTGTATGTGATTTATTTGTTGACACGCGATTCAAAGTGCACACGTTAAAAGTTTACGATGTGAATGCAGAAAAGCACCGAGTACAATAAATAATAATGGTAGAGGCAGATTTGCAACAATTTCGCCTTCGAAACATGCCAAGCGTGTTGAATTAAATTATGTATTGTCTTTGTATGTACGAAAAGTCACCACACACTTCAATTTTTCGATTTGATGTTGTTAAGTCTGGTTCTGCTACGAAGCTCCTCAATCAACAAACCATCCTATAACACACTTCGGGAACTCTCTTATTTTCCGAGATAAAAGCAAGTATGTTCCAGACTATAAATTTATCTCTGTGCCAAATTTCAGCCAAATCTGTTAAGTCGTTGCGGCGTGGTTGAGTAACAAACATCCATCCATTCATCCAAACTTTTGCGTTTATGATATTTGTAGGATCAACACTTTCATGGGCACAGACGAAGACAGAAAAACACTGCATTGGTACTTTGGGAAAAACATTGCTTAGAAGAGAAAGATTGCAAGAAAGAGAAGAGAAGTTAAACTCATATTGAAATAGCAATTATGGTAATAGCTTGCGTCGAATCCTGACGTGGAGGAAGAGATGAGGAACACTGGGGTTTTGCAAATGTGTTTCTGCCTTCTGCCCTAACTGCGACCAAAATAACAAAATACGATAAGGCGAGAAGAGAACAATAAACCGGTTGATTTATTTTAATAAAGTAATATATGGGCGCGGGCAAATTGGTCTCGTGACGGGCAGACTTATCGACTAACGAAATGCCGATAAAATCGATGTCGATACTCCGATAAACATGTATTATTAATGGTTAACTTATTGTATGTTGTAATGGGTACCTACTGACTTCGCTACAACTTTGCCTATGGCTATCCATATCGTCCCATATTCAATCTATCTGTACCTTTATCTATCTAGATCTTTGGTTTAGTAAGATTGTTAGTAGTCAAAAATTGTATGGTCATTAGTCATTCTTGACAAATAGCAACGTTACTAAGTAACTTATCTCAGATTACAGATAGATCGAATTAATCGATCGAAGTTTATAATCGACTAGCTCTTACTCGCCACTTCGGATTGGAGTGTGACATAGGCTAGGTATTTTTTATCCTGGAAAAACAGTTCCTGCTAGATTTTTAAAAACTTAACTCCATATAGATGAAGTCGCGGGCAAAAGCCGCTATAACATAAGAATAGAAAAGGTTGTAGTTGTATATAAATAAGGGTTAAGGGTGTAGGGAAAGGTCTCTCGATGCAGCGCCGTTTTCATCGAATAATCGTAATCGAGGATTGCTGATAATTCATCTCGCTCGTAAATCGAGTCGGCCATAACTCTCGCGGCTTAATTACGAATAAATAAATAAATAATTGAATGTGAGCGGCCGCGGGCCTAATCGATGGTATCCGAGGTGTTCGAGGTGCTAACAAGGGCCCGCCAGCGATCTGGCTTTCGATTCCGTGTCGAAATTAACCCAAATATTCGCTACTGCGTGATATCCTTGCCTGTCATAGTTTCCTAGTACTTTAATCTGATACTTTTGTATTGTTTACGGAAAAACTTTACTTATAAATGCGAAGTGTTTGTTGGTTTGTCCTTCAATCACGCAGCAACGGAACAAAAGAGCAACAGGCCAACATAATTTTTTTTAATGAATATAGCTAGTTGAGTGACAAAGGCTACCTTTTATCCTGGAAAAACACAGTAAGTATTCCCGCGGGATTTTTAAAGTCTAACGCCACAAAGTCGCAGGCAAAAACTAGTTTGAAGATAATTAGGTAGATTATAAATTGAGAGGAATTTACTTACATTTTATTTATATACAACTTTAAAGACTTTTGCGAGATATCCCAATCCATCAGAAGCCATCAATCATTAAAAAAATTCATAACGAAAATTTTCCTGCGACGAAAGCGATACGGTACGATTCCAAAGATAGTCGTCCGCGGAAGACTATTGTTATTCACTTTTTTTTCTTGTAACGATTGACGCGTATCCATTTCCTAAGCCCAGAATAGTTCCGCCTCCAGGCCGCTATGAAATAAAGGGCATCATTCGTCACCTGCTGGCCATCGAAATATACACAGGAGATGCCACAAATCGCTGCTCGTTAGAAGGTAATTAGCCCACGGATCACTCGGCACGTGCTATTTAAATAACAGAGAAAAATAATTTAATATCCGATGGATGGCGGCCGCTGAGTCAGAAGATGCTATTCGCGAAAACTCGATCGAATTCTCAGGTGCTTGCGATTTGTATTGAGCTTTGTATGCCAACGCATCTCTTCCAAGATCTAGTATTTTGTACTAAGAAAATGCAGAATCTTCAGCCGAAGAATTTCTCTATCGCTCTATATTAGCTAAAGGATATGGTCAGATTTAAAGGATCGAATAAGACAAAACATGGACGAGTTTTTAAAAGTGAAGTCTCTGTACAATATCTACATAACATTAGGACCATAAACGTTCCTAATCTCTGTTGATACATACCTACATATATCAAGTTCCAAAAGCATGATTATTACTATGAAATAGTAAATGACATTTCTCTTCAAACCTTCAATGGGTAAAAAATATATGTCAGGTTACAAAAACGCAACCAGCCACGTGACAAAAACAATTGCCGCGCCGCAACGCACCATGTGGCAAAACACTCACTCCAACATTAAAATCTCAAATAGATACATTCAAATAAATAGCAATTAGATCACATTTGAAATGCTCGCTTGATTGAAAGCCGTATCCAGGTCAGCCAAGGTGATGGATGAGGCTAAATTACCTTGCCTCCCCCTTCCCCCCGCGCGCCTCAACGCCCCTCTCCCTCGCGCTAACGAGGCATAGCCAAAAGATTATTTATAATAGCGATGACAGCACTTCCGACTTAGTTTTGATTTAAAGTTTCGATTGATATTCTCTTTTGACTTGATTGTCCGACGTGGTCCGACGCGTTGCTTTTACTTCCAAAATATTTTAGTGTCAAAAAATTCAGTTTTTAATGTAGAAGAGGACCACAACCTTTTCTCAGACCAGACCACACCGGTTTGAGTCCAAGCAGATAGGAGAACTTGCTGGAAACTTAGCAGTGTTGTTTTTTGTAAAAAAAAAAAAAAAAACTTTTTGTTACTTAGACATAATATTCTTCTTTCTTCCACATACCTATAAAAAATTAACAAAATACACTAGCCGATTTCTTCCATGCATTGAAATTGGAATACAACCGAACTTTCTGTATTCATTTCAGGTAGGTACTTACCTTTTTTTAAGCGTAATAGTCTTACTTCATCAAATAGTCTTACACATACTGGCTCATTGCCTTACTTTCTACTCAAATTATTTTGTAATTTTTTGTTCTCATTAGTTATGTTTCCAAGCTCCATGTTTTAATTTTTTCACAAAATAAATCCTTTCCTGAAGTTATTTTTTTAAAAAATCTATAATTGGCCATACAATTGGCATTAGCTCTTAGTTTAATATTGTTCTAAATCGCTGTTGATTTTCAAATCAAATCAAATCAAAATTTATTTATTTCATGTAGGCCAACTTATAGCTCTTATGACACGTCATAAATCTACCACCGGTTCGGAATGCAGATTCTGCTGAGAAGAGCCGACAAGAAACTCAGCAGTTGCCCTTTTCAAAAAAAATTTTTTTACAATGGTTAACAAAACTATGCTATGCACACAGTGTCTCCACAAAGAAGTTTCAAAAATGCACACCTACTACAACCTAACACATGTTAAGATACAACCTAACACATGAGAAGATGTTTCGTACCATAAATAAAATAAAATTTCAGGTAGGTATGTTGCTAAGCGGAATTATGATCGATAAAAAATATGCAGCTATCATTCATAGGCAAATCATTTCAATCACTAAATATGGTCATTTAGTCAAAGCCAATTGTTATAGGCTGGATGCCTACATGATTGGTCAATATCTAAGTGGGCGCCGGATATACCTTATCACTCAGATTATCTCATATCCGCAACACGCAATTATGTACCTTTCCCACGGATGTCACCTACGGTCACCTACTCTAATTGCTTTATGGTGAAGGAAATCTTGAACCGGTTCTATGTACGTTGCAAATAATGATTTTGATTGTACGGGTCAACGGTTTAAATCTTTGTTTTAATGCCTTCATATTAAGAAGAGTTTACGTACTTTACCAAGACAAGTATAGTATGATACTTTTTAATCTTTTAGGTTAAGATTATGTTTTCGTACTTCCTTGTTATATAAATGAGAAAGTTTGTATGTATGGATGCCTCAATCACGCCAACAAAAGAACCGATTTGGCTGAAAGGCACAGACATCATTTATAGTCTGGAATAGCGCAAATTTTTATCTCGGAAAATAAGAGAGTTCCCGCGAGAATTAATAAACCTCAATCCACGCGAACGAAGTCGCGGGCATCAGCTAGTTAAAACAATTATTAACGCACTAATAATAATATAGGCATAGTCATCTATTTATAGAGCGTATGTTACATAGCTATTTTGTATAATCCCTTTAATTACATTTATCATAGAAGAGACGGTAGGCGGCGTCTGTCCGCCCTTGATTCCCGCCCTTCAGCCAGGGCGGGTCGTTTGTGATTAGATGCTCTATAAATGATACTTATCCGGCTATAAATAAATGTAACTCGGTCTTTCCATTGCGGTGACATTGAGTAGGTATTTTTTAGGGTTGTGATTTTAGCAGTCTAAAATAGATAGGACCTATAATGTATTTATAAGTCCATTTACATATTATGTTCCAACATAGGACCTAAACTACAGAGCCGATTTTAATGAAACTGCAGCGCAAGTTGATTTAGAGTGTGAGTGCAGTTCAAACAAACTGTAGTGTGCACATAACATAATAACATGAAGGATGACATTACAAAGATAGTAGGCTAACTTAAAATTAAATACATTGTAATCTATTGTAATACAAAGTGAATGTAATCACTCCGGTTGTAATACAATTCATTTATATTCAGAGAGTTTTAACCTTTATACTCTAACTTAATAACCTATATCTCTATAGATTTCTGATATGATTATAGATTCAAAACGAATGGAAATCTAATTCAATTATCGCAAATGGTAAAGTTCAAGCGTTGTAGGTGTTATTTAATAATACAAGTCGTGATACCGATGCTAAGTAAATTAGATTAGTGATCTGTGCAAGTCCCTGTTAATTTGATATCATATCTAATTATTACGCTACTACTATAATTTTAGATAAATATTATAGAGTAATGAAATACTCACGACAACTAGTTTGCCTACATGAAGAGTACTAAGTATTGGTCCACTGACTTTTATCTTTAATCTAAGAATTTAAGCCTCAATAGCCCAAAAGTGAAAGGTGCAGACCGAAAACTGAATAGTCGCAGGTTCGATCCCCACCGTTGCACTATTGTCGTACCCACTCCTAACACACTCTCTTCACTTTCACTTATTTGGAGTCAGGAGAATAGGGTGGCAGACCCAATTATGGGCACTTTAAGAGTTTATCTAATTTCAAATAGGTATGTTTTTTAAATATAAATTTAACAAAATCCTATAAATCACTCTGTTCATAAGGTTACTTGTTTAATAAAATATATAATTAAATAACTTTTTAAGGATTTTTTTCTTAAATCAACAAGAATTTGAAATAAAATTGAAAAATGACCCAGTCCTCAATTATTAGCACATACGGGATTAACTACTGGTAAATACTGACGGGTAAGTCATCAGTCAAAATGGCCGAAAACTTCAGGAACTCCAGAACAATATCTTTCAACTACAATACTGACGTCATTTTAAAACTTTCCAGATTAGAAAGGTTTCGATTGTGAAAAATATGAATTCCCCTAAATATTTTTTAATCTGAAAATTTAAAAACTACAATCAGAAACTTATATTTTAATCTTTTTTGCTAAAGTGCGAATAAACTGGTGCAGTGCTAGCAATTGGGTTGGTCACCCTATCTGTCAAGTTCAAATTGGCTGATATTCTTTTTTTAAAAAAACACAAAAAAAAAGAATAACACTGGACTTGCACAACTAGGGTGACCAACCCAATAGCTAGCACTGCACCAGTTTATTCGCACTTTGGCAAAAAAGATTAAAATATAAGTTTCTGATTGTGGTTTTTAAATTTTCAGATTAAAAATAGTTAGGGGAATTCATATTTTTCACAATCGAAACCTTTCTAATCTGGAAAGGTGTAAAATGACGTCAGTATCGTAGTTGAAAGATATCGTTCTGGAGTTCCCGAAGTTTTTCGGCCATTTTGACTCATCGACGTTAAGGGTCAGTACTTACTTAATAATGATTTAACTGTGGTTTTATTTGAGTTATAATAATGTAATTGTTTTCAATTGATTTTCTAAGTATTATTAGTTACTAATTCAAAAAGTAAATGAAACTTTCCCGTTATTTCATTGCAAAACAAGGGGTGTTAGTATCTGGTTACAAAATTTGGAGATTTTCCTGTTTATTAACACTCCGAAGCGATTCGATTCCCTAGCAGACTGGGAGTCTTTAGACGATCTTAACAAGTGTATGTAAACTGTCCACTGGTGTCTAAACTCTTTAAGACCCATCACACGAAAAGAACCAAGAAGTTCTTTGACCTTACTCTCAAACTGATGGAAGACAGACAAGAGATGAGACTTCAGTCGTCAGCAGACACGGATGCCTACTGGTAGATTAATAGGCAGATCTCTAAGAAAAGAACTTGCGACCTGCGGGCCTTGAATACCAAGTGTATTAAAGATACCATCTAGTGGAACAGAAGTTCCATTCCAAAGGGTCCGTGAGGGATCTATCTATCGGACAGAGCCAACTGACGCGGCTGAAAACTGACGAAGGCTGTCACGTTTCTTCTCCACCTGAGGTATGGAGAGAGGTTGAGAAGTTCTATGGGCAGTTATTTATCACGAAACAAAAATCATTCAGCGGACGATGGAGAGAGCTATGCTCGGAGTATCCCTGCGAGATCATATCAGAAATGAGGATATCTGTAAGAGAAAGTCACGGACATAGCTAAGCGAAACTGAAGTGGAAATGGGCGGGCATATAGTTCGAAGAGCTGATGGTCGATGGGATCCCATGGTGTTGGAGTAGCGATCCCGTACCGGGAAACTAGGTGGACCGACGATATCAAACGAGTCGCAGAGAGCCGCTGGATTCAGGTAGCGTAAGACCGAGGCCTGTGGAAGTCCATATAAGAGACCTTTGTCCAGCTGTGGACGTCTGTCGTTTGATAAAGACTATGTTTACGCTTTCTTATTAAATATGTAAGGGTGTTTGTTTTAAAAATAATAAATATAAAAAAATTAAGTCACCTACAGTTACTATAAGAATTTCCGTATATTATTTCGTAATAAAATCTATATTCTAAAAGACTTCCGTAGGTAGCCTAGCGTTATATTTCCCTTAAACTCTATTAAAATCTAAGTGTTGATAATTGGATAATTTTGTGCCCATAACTGGTAACAAATGTGCGAATAATTGGAGACTGGGTCATTTTTCAATCTTATTTAAAATTCTAGTTGATTTAAATAAAATAAATTCAATATCTTCTTTAATTATATATTTTATTAAACAAGTAACCTTATGAACACAGTGATTTATAGAATTTGGTTAAATTTATACTTAAAAAACATATTTGAAATAAGATAAACTCTTAAAGTGCCCATAATTGGGTCTGCCACCCTATAATTAGAATTTGAGTAACCAGTTGTTGCAATATTACAACCTACAAAATACTATTACCTACTTACGGATATTTACTTTTAGGATCGAACACTTTATAGTTGAATTTTATTTACCAAATGCTACTTGCTTTAGAGTATTTTTGAACTGCATGTAATTAAGCAATTAGCAATTGTAATTTGCAGCAAACTCAATGTGAATTTAATATTTGTGTTGTGTTGCATAGGCTATTAAAATAAGTTGAACAATTTATTGATGTGACCCTCACAGACCCCAGAGAATAATAAATATTATTATCTATGGAATTATAATATGTACATATAAATTGTTAGTTTCCTATAGATAAATAAAAATAACTGATTCTTGTGTCATACAAAATAATTGAAATGTACGGTTAAATTATGAGTATAAATAAATACTTAATATATATACTTGGGTCCTGTCCGACATTTTAAATAATGCAAAGTGTACCAACTAAAATATCCTAGATGGTACATAATGTTGGTACCACTCCTTGGGGTCATTACTTGAAAATAATGGCTGATTTCTCGCGTCAAAGTCACATAATAAAATTCTATACAGCCATCGGCCATAAATCAAATGATGCAGCGGCCATTGTTAGACTAGAAAGTAAATAAGTACATAAACATTATTTATGAGGAAATCTCAAATTGACCCTTTACTTTTACCTTTCTTGCACCGCGTTCGTCTAGTGACAAGGGATGCCAACTTAAAAAAATTATATAAACGTAAAAATTCTTTCTTTCAAACGCCGCTACAAAGTATAACAATTGAGCCTATAAAATTCTAAGAGATCCCTCGATTTCTCCAGGATTCCATCATCAGATGCTGACCTGATGACAGTGGGATCACCTGGGAAGTATACCCTTTCAAACAAAAAAGAATTTTCCAAATCGGTCCAGGCGTCTTCGAGTAATCGGAGAACATACAAAAAAAATCTGATGAATTGAGAACTTTTTTAGAAGTCGGTGAAAAACCATGACGATAAACAGGCATAATAGGAACGGGTTTTCAAATTGAGTCTTAATTAAGTTATTGCATGGATGATGCATGTCACATATCTGTAGGTGTATTTTTTCAGACAACATTTTAAGGTGAAAATGATATCTTTTTGAACATATCATTGATCATCATCATTTACGTTCTAAAATTCTACACCAGTTTTTCTCCTTCGTTCTTCATCTGAACCAGCTTTTTGATAAGTAGTATGCAAGAAATAAATTTCTTTCTTAAAATTATTTTTTTCATTAAGCTTACATGTATTAGATGAAACAAACAGTTTGTCTATAGTCCAGACTATAGACGCGTGCTATTCAAAACTATTTTGTTCCTGCACATGGGTCAAAACCGAAGGGTTGGTAGTTGGTGATGTTGGTAGCCCTGCTTGATTGTCTTCTGCCCGTTTATGCTAATGTGGTATTGTGACCGGGCTTCATTTGTTCTATCCTAGAAGCGTAAGCCATTGTCATATTGCCCTTTGACTCCATTGTGTGTTTTTTGTCACTACCGCGCTGGATTATTTTATTTCCGTTATGTTATAACGCTTTGTTGTCTCATGCACCTTATTAGATTGAATCTGTTTTATGTCCGATGTAAATTTTTCTTTTTCTAAATATAATCCTGCCAATCATCTGTAGATGTATTTGAATCGTTTCCTTTATTTAATTAAACCTCAATAAACAATGTTAAAAGTGCGAAATGAAAACTAAAAGATTGACGATTTCATCTCCAACTCTTATCTACTCTCTAGTAACAGTAGTGTAGTAGCTTTACATTCATATACCTGTATGAATTTTAGTCATTTTCAGCTTGGCTAATATAAAACAGGTTAAGCACCTACTCGTTGGTTATGTACTCAAAGACCTACTCGTATATTCTTACTCTAATGTTGCACATACCTTTATGGAATGTTAGGTTATGCTTAATTTATTAGTGGCTCCTGTTTTTGGTCATAACTTTTAGTGATCAACTCTATTGTAAGAACGTCATACATAACTTATTTAAAAAATAAAATCGAAATCCACAGTTTTGTTTTTTATACTAATTTTATTTTTTATACTAGTCAATTAACACATTACAACAGGATCAAGTCGACATTAGTATTTTGCTAAAATACTCTCCTTATTTTTGTTTTACGAATCGATACCATTATAATACTATAAAGTGTCGACTAAAATAGTGATTCGTCACGACCGGGACGTGTTTCTGTATTGTAATTTAGATTGTCATTCAAATGCCTGTCAGGCGAGGCCCTAAACGCGGTGGCAGTCGCCGTCTCGACACCTTCATTTGAGAATACAATGATCGACTAAAGAACATTTACATTCTCGAACTTATTACCGCGATATAGAAAGTACTGACGACCTATTGATACTCTAATCTAAAATCTACAAATTAAAGGTCCAATGTTTAATCCAAACATATAAAAACTGTAAATGTTTAAAAATCCAAAATGAACTGTTTCACGTGTACTAATTTGTGGCTTGTATGACAAGTTAAGACTCTAGCACCTACCACTGATTAAGAAAGCAGATTTTGCTGAGAAGAGCCGGCAAGTCAATACTTGTTTAGTAGATTATCGACTCTTTACTCTACTCCTTGAATTCTGTTATGAAGAAGGTACTCAATATACTCTAGGAACCAATAATCGTGATAGAGTAGGTAATCATGTTGTACGTGCCAAACCCATGAAAAACAAAGTGATCGCATATGAATTCTTGTAATTAACTGTAATATAGTATTTACAAATAAAACTATCATTATCTTTATCTTTACAAGTACAGTTATCAGAGAAAATATAGTTTTGTAAATTTTTGTACAAGTACTTATTGCTAAATTAAGTCTTATCAACGAAACTAACGGAAAATAATATTGCTGGCAAGACAGCTTTTCAAATGATGAAAAGAAATAAGTTTATTGAATTTGTTATAAATTCCGGTTTAATTATACATTACATGAGAACTATATTAGACTAATAAAAATGATTGGGAATAGACGTTTATACTTTTGTTTATACTTTTGATCTCAATGAATTGTTGTCATAAGTTTTGTAAAAGCCAAAACCCGTGAATTAATTAATGAAAGAACAATTGCCACAATTAGTTTTCGACGCAATTACTGACTACAATTACAGAAACACATAAAACTCTATCTATCAACATTGTACCAAAGCGATTAGCAACATTGTATTGACAACATAATATGTATATGATAAAGAAAATTAAAGGTTTCCGATGAAATTTACGATTCCTGTAAGCGACAAACGATGGCTATAAAAATAAGTATAGAGGGGAGGGTGTATTATTATAACAATGCAAATAGTCACAATACAAAGACGCACACTATATATAAAAGTGAACATATTGTTGGTGTACTAAATTAATAGTGTAGTTCAGAATTAAATTTCTGCTAAAGGTGAACAGGTAAGTGATAACTTTAGTGATTAATTAATATGTATATTAAACTTATCGGAACCTAGGTAGATTGGGTTATTTAAAAGATTAACTCATAATAACAAATGGATTGTGGATATCAATATATCAAAAAAAAAACTATAATAGTCAAGTTAAAATACGTACTTACTTTAGTCATAAGTTGTATTAATTTTTCTCTGATTCTTGATCATACATTTAAAACAGTTTGTTGATGCTTATTTCGCAATGGCAAATTATAATTAGACCCTTTCTTCACACGGCTAGATAGTTTTTGTTGGGATTGTACCTACATCTTTACGTTCACCGATAGTTGCCACCATCGTTTCAAGGATTCCATTGTTGCATTCATCGCAATGATCCGGCGTAGTTGCGTCGCCTTTAGCCGCATCCGACGTTTCCATTGTTGCCGTTTTATTGCCGGTGTTACCGTCTCCGCGGAGATCGTAAAGCACGCAACAGCGTTCGATACTATCCACCACGATCCGCTGCCTCGTAGATGGGATCTGCGACCGCAGGACGCGTATTATAGCGCCGAAGCCACCGCAACGCCGATTTTCATTCATTTCTAATAAATTGATACGAGGCGCGGTGCGACGGCTCTCGAGCCACGGGATTGGTCGAGGCGTTCCCCAAGGCTCGATACTCGGGCCCCAGTTGTAAATCAACTTTACAACCTTTAATTACAGATATTTGCCGTCTCATGTGAATGTACGGGATATCGGAGGGCCGCGCTCGCGAAAATATCGCATAATAATGGGTATTGACCTGTAATGGCTCGCCTGTAGGTAGGCACTATCGGCTGCCTTTGTCTTGATTGTTGGAGCGAGAGAATGTTCTTCTCTGAATGATTGCCAATTACATCGAATGGCCCCCTGAATTCCACTAAGCGATACAATACTTAGCTATAAGTATACTGCTCGGTTTTGATTTGCATCTGTATAAATGATTTATGTGTTATTAAAGTTTAACGTTCACAAAAATAACACCTCGAGTTAGTTTTCTTTTTGCGCGATTTTTTCGAATTATTTTAAATTTTGACTTGAATTGGTCATTATTTAATCACGGCTTCAAAATTACTGACGTGATAAAACTGTCAGTTTCCCCGAGTGATTCTAATAAGAAAGTGTTATTGTGCGCTCGCGCAGTTCCCCACAATGTTGCACCGGATAGGGCGGCCGCCATTTTAATGTCTCTCAGACGGAATTACGCTGGATTGTTCTCAGCTTTACTGCTCCCCTCGTGATTGATCGTTGTATCCTCAGCCTTATGTCATTCTCGCACCATATCTCTCGGAATTTGTACTACAAGCAATAAATACGTATTGAGTTATGGTGGCTTCGCGAGATTGCAGCATACAATCTCTTCTCCATCATTTAAAATAAGCACTCATACATGAATCTTATTGTTTATATTTCTTCATTTAATAATTAAAATACATAATAAATAAATTTGGGTTAGCAAAAGGTAAAGTTATAACAATTGTGTCATAATTTTTGCATTTTTGGTATTTCAGAGTACCAAACTTACTATACTTAGTTTACTAATTTAAGTTCTCAAGAATAATACCTATTCTCGTAAGCATAGGTAAAATATGTTTTCATTTCTACTACCTGATATGTGACAACTGTTCGGACTCTATTCATTATTTCTTAGTAATATATCTGGGTAGATATATCTGGGAGTATCATCTTTGATGATACTGCCAGATTTGAATCCGATGCCGATGAGCATCCGATCATAGTTCAAAAAGTTTGAATGATTCAATGAGTGAATATAAAAATGCTTAAGAACCAGAATGGCACGACAATCGACACTTAAAGTGTGGAAATTAACACTAACGTGATCGTATTTCTAAATTAAAACCTCACTTCAGGCCCGCAATAAAATCTTCCGCTCATAAACTTGTAATGACTGTCTAAACAGGGGCTAACTGTCACGTAGGAACAATAACGTTGTTCGTACATAATTTATATAAAATAATTATATTTATATAGGAATTTAAAATAATATCAACCGCAAGCAATTATTATATCAGATTAATTACGAAAGGTACCTACTTAATTCAAATAATTCTGTAAGATCTGAACATCACACATTAGATTCAGTTGCAATTTATTTACTTAAGTATATATTTTTTTTTATTTCCAAGTTTGTCATTTACGTTTAGGAATTCGTGTTGGGCATTTTGATTGATGTTGTTATGTTGGTAACATTAAAATTAATTTATATCTTGGATCGTAAACATTTAACTGCCACATCGGTGTTAGTCCCTTTGCGATTTGCTTTTCCAACATGTGCGAAGTCTATTTATATTACACCATATTATACTTATATTTACTAACTCGCCTTGTTTTAATCCCATTTTTATTTTATTATTTGGTACCTACATGCTTTAATAATGTTATATGTTTATTAGCATAACTATTGCCCGCGACTTCGTCTGCATGGAGGTAGGCTGTTTTTTTTTCAGAATAAAAGGTATCTAGCCTATGTCACTTCCAAGTCCTCAACTACATCTACCTACCTAACCAAGCAAATAATCACGTCGCGTTGATCTTTTGCTCCGTTGCTGCGTGATTGAAGAACAAACCAAAAACACACTTTTGCATTTATTGTTATACCTACCTATCTATTATCTGTGTGCCAAATTTCAGCCAAATCAATTCTATCGTTACGGCGTGATTGAGTAACAAACAAACAAACCCATCCATCCATCCATATCCTACATCCAAACTTTCGCATTTATAATATTAGTAGAATGTAGAAAGTAGGATTAGTAAGGATTCATTATGCAATTGTTTCAGTTTTGTCAATACATTTACCTACTAGGGGCACAGAGCTCAGTAGGCTAAGCACGAACATTTTAACTTTCGAATAGTATCTAAAGTTAACGCCAATGTATGAAAATGACAGGAGCGCTCCTGTCATTTAAATACAAAATTTCTTGCTGGCGTTAACTCTACCTTTACTATTCGAAAGTTAAAATGTTCGTGCTTAGGCTACTGTTCGCAAAGTGGCGAGTATTGCAAACGTTTTTGTATAGAGTCGCAGCTGGAGCGTTACCAACATAGGCGAGTAATTGAGATTGATCGAGCCATGAATCGAGAGGGGCGGCGCAATCAAAAGCGTATCAGACCAATGAGGGCCCGGCGTCGGTTCTCCGAGCCTTCTCATTGGCCGATCGCAGGGTTGTGGCGGAAAGGGCCTTGATACAGCTCTCGATAGCGGTAGGCGTCAAGTGTCGATTCGATCGATTATCGCTCGATCGCTCGCGTCGTCAGCGGCGAATGGAATCTGATAGGCCGATTGTCTTCCGCGGTAGGCTTACTATACAAGTTTTTCTTCTATGACATTACCTTAGCTGAAAATCAGCGTCGTGTTTATAATGCACGACATATGCTGAACTGTACACCCATTGTAAGTGGTGTTACGGCAGACATTATTATCTAAATAGGTACCTATATAAAAGGCAAAGGTGACTGACTGATTGACTGACTGATCTATCAACGCACAGCTCAAACCACTGGGCGGATCAGGCTGAAATTTTGCATGTAGATAGCTATTAGGATAACTTAGGTATCCGCTAAGAAAGGATTTTTGAAAATTCAATCCCTAAAGGGATAAAATAGGGGTTTGAAAAATCGAACTTAACGTGAGCGAAGCCGCGGGAAAAAGCTAGTTAATCTATAATAGTATAAGATGTACTGTTTGTAACACTAAAATAGGAATAAATGGACCTACCTACCTATTTTCTTTTTTTTTTCTTTTTCAAGAGCGCGTGTATCTAATGGTAACAGAGCCAAAATTTTTGTATAAAATTCCTATATAGATAAGTAGGTAGGTACATTATAACGGATGTTAGTTACCTACCTATACCTTTTCCAGTTTTCGGTTCTTCTCGATTGGAATGGCATTCCGAACCAGTGTGCAGTGCTAGAAAGCAATTTGTAAAAGCTTATTTGAATAAATAATTATTCTATTCTATTGCAGTAGCATAGGGTCACTGCAGTTTTTAAACTTTTATCCTTGTAGATATTAAAATACTTTACGGCGAACATAATAATGCAATTTTAATTATAATCCGGCTGTAAAATTCGTCCGCTGTTACATTTAGAGGAGATTAGGGAGCGAATCACTCGTTATTTACAATCCTTTATCAACACCCGGGGGCGTTAGACGCGGGGATTTACGAGACTTGTAACTTTGCACATAAAAGAGTTGAGCCTTTCTAAGCGACATCCAGTGCCAATAAATATCGGGCGAGGTGCGCATAATCGATACAAGGGCAACACTGTAGCTATCGCGGTATGGGGAAAAGAGTTCATTCTATCCGAGCGACCATAAAATATGAACATAAAGTGAAATTCATAATACATATTTAGCGTAAGGTTTCGTAGGAAAAGCAATAATTTGTCACAATTGGGCACGATTAGATTGGCTCTGTCGGCGATTGGACATACGTCGTAAATTACGGGTTAAGCGACCGAGTTGTGTGGTGCGTTGAGCGCGCGTCGGTTGGCTCGCGTGTCGGTGTCTTTCTCCTCGGTGGGGTTATGCAAATAGCGTTTGCACGGTTCTGGGCGCACGCGCATCGAATCGCTCGTTTCCCGCCCGCGCGGAGAGTGGGGGGGCACGGCGGTTAGTGGAAATCGTTATTGGGGTGATTGCTTTCATAAACAATAGCTTTTGTCCACGGTTCCTTGTAGCCCACTTGTTTTAGACGGACGGAGTTAGGCGCGCGTGATAACATGTTGCACGTCGCACATACCTACTTAGGTTTGATACTGGTTCGTTTGATCGTGCTTTATCTAGGTTTCTAAACGTCTATATGATGTAACTAGCTTTTGCTCGCGGCTTCGCTCACGTTAAATTCGATTTTTTAAACCCCTATTTTACTTACCCCTACTACCTATTTTACTACCCCTTAGGGGTTGAATTTTCAAAAATCCTTTCTTAGCGGATGTCTACGTCCTAACAGCTACCTGCATACCAAATTTCAGCTCGATCGGTCCAGTTGTTAGAGCTGTGCGTTGATAGATCAGTCAGTCAGTCAGTCAGACAGTCACCTTTGCCTTTTATATATTTAGAAGACTAGCTGTTGCGCGCAACTTCGTCCGCGTCAATTTTTGTTATTATGACCGCGATTAAGAATTTTTTAAAAGAATATATTTTAAATATGGATAATTTTCCCCGTTTTTGCAACATTTTTCACTGATGCTTCGCTCCTATTGGTGGCAGCGTGATGTTATATAGCCTAAAGCCTTCCTCGATAAATGGACTATCCAACACAAAAATAATTTTTCAATTCGTACCAGTAGTTCCTGAGAATAGCGCGTTCAAACAAACAAACTCTTCAGCTTTATATATTTACATCTAAGTTACTGTCGAGAGATGTACCTACTTAGTAGGTATTTCATCACTAGTTTTAGTCCGCTATTTCGTCCGAGTTAGGTTTTAAAAATCCCGATGGGTGCTTTTTGTGTTGCCGGGATGAAAAGTAGGGTTCATTTGCGACATCATCCACTGTATCCTATCCTATCCATATCCTATCCTTTCATTTTCAGTAGGTAATCTTTTTCCATCTTCAAGATACGAGCTATCTCTAAGCTTTTCATCTGTCTGAGTCATCTGAGATTTTCAGCCAGTTTTATTTTTGCATTTATAGATCACACTCTGCTAAGATTCAAGACAGACTTAAAACGTGTCGGAGTTAAGTGAAGACATAATTGTGTCTCGTTTTAACTTAGGCCTGAGCAAACTGAGAGTGCAATCTCAGCTTAAGTACCTATCTTATCTATCGATCCTTCAGGCATTGACTTATATAGGTAGGTATATCTTGTTATTAACATCAATGCCTTCAAGATGCCTTCAAGTTAGTTTGTTGTACCTACAATGGAAACGTCTCAACTGTGATGTCAAAGCAACATAGTATTCTAACTGTAAAGGTTTTAAGACAGTAGCAGGAATTACAGGTGATAATAAAGTTGTCGTACCAGGAACAGCAAGGGGCTTAGTTGCGTATAGGTAGATCCTGTGAATTTGAAGAATAATTTGTAGGTACTTATCTTAATAAGTACATAGGTAAAATATATGCCGAGATTTTTAACAAGTCCGTTTTTGCTGGGATTTTTCCCATGAAAATGAGAGCTATGCGAAAGTTTGGATGTATGGATGTTTGTTACTCAATCACGTCGCAACGACTGAACCGGCACAGAGATAGATAACATAATAACATAATAGACTACTTTTAATACCGGAAAATAAAAAGCAATTAAAAACCTTAATCCACGCGGACGAAGTCGCCGGCGTCAACTAGTTACACCCTTTCTTTCCAAAACACGAACCCCGAGCAACAAATTGACTCCACTTTATTTGCTCCAATTTCAGCGCATCACGTTGTACTTAGACATAAGCACAGCAATTAATCTCTTAAACGGGTGACGTTCGGAAACCCATCAGCGGCTGCTCCCCACTCCACCCTCCGCTTCCCCCAGCCTCCCCTGGATAACCGGGGAATGATTAACTGCAGACAGGAAGACGGATTGACAAATAGTCCGTCGGTATTTGCTAATGTTTCGCGTTCATCAATAAACGATAGCAGAGGTCACGCTTTTTATTGCGAGCGTGAATTGTGTTTTATTTTTGCGCTTTTGTAGTTGTTCTGAAGTTGTTTCGAGATTCTGAGGATTTTGACCGCCGTGTTCAGTGTTTTGGGTGTACCTTCTCTTAAATATATAAAAGGAAAAGGTGACAGACTGACGGACTGACTGACTGACTTATCTATCAACGCACAGCTCAAACTATTGGGCGGATTGGGCTGAAATTTGGCACACAGATAGTTACTATGACTTAGGCATCCATTAAGAAAGGATTTTTGAAAATTCAACTCTTGAAGGGATAAAATAGGGATTTCAAAAACCGAACTTAGCAACCGAGCAACGGATTAATATCTTTGTCTCGTATTTCTCTAGAAGCACATTATATTGTACTAATAACTTACTTTTTCAATAATTAATATAATTTTTATCATTTGTATCAAAGAAGATATTATACCTACTTACCTACCTACGTTACTAGCTATAGGATTTTCAAAAAATGTTTGCTAGTGTGCGTGCGTGCGTTCGTGCGTGCGGGCGTGCGTGCGTGCGTGCGTTTATGTGTTAGCTTTAGTATCAATTGTAAGAGAATGGTAGTTACGTACGAGTCGAGTTCAGTCGAGTACCTACTACCTACCAACACTTATGCAACGCAGGCTCGAGAGATGTTGTCTATTCTTCGTCACGTCATTACCGCGCTAACCGCCGAATTATTCTATAAATCAACTCGCAAACAATCGTGTATTTTCCGCGGACCGCACTGGCAGCGTGGCCTAATACTGTAGGGTTAGTATAAGATTTAATTCGATTGATCGTATTCGTATTCGATGACATTAGCGAAAAATATCCAAAAACGCTCATTGCATTTACCGCCAACTTCTGAAGTGAAAAAAAAAGTTATGCGCGGTTTCATAGGGCTTAAAATCGCGCGGTTCCTCGCGTCTGAACCGGCTCTTAAAGTTACTGTCCGTATGTAACGCGTCGTAAACGCACGATCTGACGCGCTTGCGTAATAAATCATGCGATCTGGCGATGCCTTCCCATTTAACATGGTAGCGACTTTATGGCTAGTGTTGTCTCGTGTTATTCGCAATAATGCGGAAAATCTCATTAAAATCGGATTTTCCGTAGCAGGAAAAACAAAGTAGGTAGAACTAATGAACAATAGAACTAGTAGGAAAATCACGGAGATGATTATCAAGATTTTTTTTTTGTAATCATTATTAAAATATAACTTTATTTTATTGTTCTACAACTAGGTACCTTTGGTTGAGGTGATAATGATCATTTGTTTTTGTATGTATTGTTTAGTTTCACATATTGTGTCATTTTATGACAATGTTGCATGGATGGCTTTGCATTCAGTTGCTCATAAGTTGGTGTAAAAATGAATTGTTTTAAATTGATAAAAACTACTTAATTATATATTTTTAATACTTTTCGTTTTGAAACTGCTGAGTTTTTATTATCGAAAGAATTGCAGTGATTTCTACGTCTTGACTTGTCGAGTTTGATATATTTGAATGTGATTTTGAAAGTTTTTATTACCATCTTTCATTATTATTAACCGACTTCAAGAAAAGGAGGAGGTTCTCAATTCGACGCGTAATTTTTTTATTTTTTATGGTGACGTTACTCCACAGCTATGTCAAATCTGGACAGATTTCAATTGTTTTTTTTTTTTAATTTGAAATGACGTATCGACAGGTTGGTCTCATTTAAATGTGGTGAAGATCTAATAAATATCTTCGAAGATGGAGCACGGAACTTCTCAATGAATCCTTAGAGAATATCTAGATTGATCCTACGCAGCTTCAGATGGATAGGTACATCATTTTGCTGCAGTTGGATTATTTACAGTTTTTAAACTTTTTTCTTATTAGTAAATTCTTGGCGATAACGAGCCTAATGTGTTGATATTTTTTTTTTGTTACTTATGGTACAATTTATTTCGTACTGTTTGTTCCCTTTATTTCATAATGTTCGTTATTAATATTATCTATTGCGTTTATCAGCAGCAGCAGCACTAGATGCAGGAGTTTTACGGTCCTTACGTTTCGCTTCGAGGGTTTTACTGCTGTAAATAGAACGGGTATGAATGTTCGATAACTCGCCTCCGTTATGGTCTATTTGATTTGCACCTATTCTTGTTGTTCTATGTGCGGTATAAATGAAGCTCTTTTTGGAGTTTTGCCAAATGTAAGGATAGGTATTAACCCGAGAGATCTGCGCTCAGCAGTGAGTGAAATGATGTAGGGTAGTAGCAATCATAAATCGCATTATTACCTCAATTATGAACATTTTCTAATACAAATCTTTTATTTGTTAGGTAGGTATAGATTCAAGCTATTTTCACTCAACAATTGGCAAAGCTTCGTAGAACTTTGTCTCTGTCAGTCATATCTGACGTTTTGACGCTTCGTACACAATAGAGACGACGCTCTAGGAAGCCAAATGAGTCGTTATTACAGTCAGTCATTGAAGAACTTCTTGCTCTTCTTTACAAGAACTTTTTAATTCAAAAATTAACATTGCAGTGATAAAAAGCGTCCTATCCTACATGTTTTCTTCTTTTTTGCCCTGAATTTTTTATACTCCTTATTCTCATTCTTCTTCTTAATTAAGTCTTGCAGATGCGCTAGATATATTTCATAATGAATCTAATCCGCGACCCCCCGAATAGAATACCCCAGCTCTAACCATTGGGCTATCCAGCCTACAGCTAAAAGAGACCCACGTTCAGCCGTGGACGTCCCGAAGATCTATAGATCGTGCTTGATGATACAGATCTGTATCAGCAAGCATATTGTTCAAATCTTTTTAATTAGATCTCTCATGTATTGTTCTAGGCACGCCGATCAACCGCCTGCCGATAATGGCGAAGTCGGTCCTGGACCTGTACGAGCTGTACAACCTGGTGATCGCGCGCGGCGGCCTGGTCGAGGTCATCAACAAGAAGCTCTGGCAGGAGATCATCAAGGGCCTGCGACTGCCTTCCTCCATCACCTCAGCCGCCTTCACTCTACGCACACAGTGAGTATCTTTTTATTTAGTCCACAAAACTCGATGCTCGTGAACGGGTGCCACCAACGGGAATGGGTCTGCTTTGTCTGCCCGTCTTGACATGCATTATATTGTGTGTACCTACGTATGCATTTTTTAAGCTTCATTGTGGAAGCACTGTATACATAGCATAGTTTTGTTACCTATTCAATTTGAATTTTAAAACTGACTACAATTGCTTACATTGGATTAATAAAGTAGGTTTAGGAAATGATTTCTTATGCAATTGAGTCTTCTCAAAGTCGACGTGGCATGCGTGACGAAAGGGTACATCCTGCAGTAACAAAACAAAACAGGCACCTACCTAAACAAAAATGGCAAACAAATACTAACTTAACTTAAGTGTACTTAATTTCTTTTTTATATTCGGTATATTGTCACAGAAGATATCTGTAACAATTTGCAAAAAATTTCATTCTATACAGCGGACTATGTTGACCAAGGTTTGTTTTGGTTTGAGGCAAACAAAAAGTCTTACAATTTCTTCTCTTCGAAAGTCTTCTTCTTCTTTATCAACATAGTCCACTATTGAACAAAGGTCTCTTGTATGGATGCTCACATGTCTCGGTCTTGCGTCGCCTGCATCCAGCGACTCCCTGAGACTCGTCTGACGCCGTTGATCCACCTAGTGGGCGGTAAGCCAACATTACGCTTCCCGGTGCGGGGTCGCCATTGCGACATCTTGGGTATCATTATTGCAGTAAATCAGTTTTGGAGATATGAAATAATTAATTTTTGCCTTATTAGATTTTCTATACTTACTTACCTACCAATACATAGTTTGATACATAGTACTTAAAAGTTATCTAGCATGTAACTATATCCTCTGCATCTAATTAAATGCAGGAAGAGGAAAAAATGTTAATAAGACAGATTTTTTCACAGACAATAATACAGCAATAATACTGAATAATGAATCACTAAAATCCTCTGGCAGAATAACGTTCTATTGAATATTTGCATAGGATGCTTAGAAGTAAGTTGCTTTGGCTGACTAGCTTTTGTAAGATTCGGATTGTGTAGGAAATAAATTTTGATTGTTCATTCGAGATACGTTTCTTCTTCTGTCACTGAAATAACCTTAGGTAGAATTTCAAGTCAACTGCAAAATTGAAGTTTGGATACCCACAGTAGTGTCATACACAGCATGAGTTTTAAGCATGCATTTTATTTTTATATTTATTTGTGGATAAAATATAGGTAAATAAATAAAGGCAGACTAAGGTCTGGAAGAAGTAGAACAAATATTATGCCTTAAAAATCGTTTTAAAGCCCAATAAACAAAGCTAGGAGTACCTACCAAGCTCCGCTTGGAGGTGGAATTAGAAGAAGATACAATAGAATTAATTCGATTCGACGAAACCTGCCAAACATTTGCCAAAACTTCTCTATTCTTCAGTTAAACTTTACTCGACGATGATGAAATTGTCTCTAACCGTAAAATAAGTTCACTAACGTAACATAAGCCTTTTCCGAGCGTTTTAATATTTTGACAGCTCTTGTATTGAAAATCTGCCAAAATATCGAAACGTTGGTGAAGGTGAAGGACCGATGTCTTTAATGAACTACATGCAATGTTATTGGTGTCGTAATATAAGTCTAGGTTGTCACATTCGGCTCCAGATTTATCTCCAAACGAGACAAAGTCAAGGTGTGGTCTGTCAGAAGCCCTTCCATATTCGACGCCGCGTCATTATGCGATACCCATACAAACTCTCACGACTCGGAGACAAAACTGCCTCCACAATGGACGTACGTGAGCGGCCAGCGCGACATTATGTCAACTTCATAATTAATAACCTCTAGCTCATCTCGGCCGATATAATTTCTCATTTATCTCAAGTTCCTTCACCTCGGCTTTTGTAGCGGCAACATAAAGGTGTTATTCTAATTCAAACTGTGCACCGTTACGCACGACATGAATTTTGAGCGCAACCTCCTTATTATGATTACTAATTACTCTGTTTTTGAGTTGAGTGGATTTGAAATGCGCTGCTCCGTCGCCATCGTTTTCATTAAAATAGTCTATAGAGCCCTTTGTGCGAGATTACTCTGCTTGATTACTAATTACTACTAATGAATAATGATATAGTTATCTTATCACTTATGCAATATTGTATTGCAATTTAAGAAAGGAATATATATTCCTTACACATATTTTAGTTGGCTATAAAACAGTCTAGCGGCTGACTGCAGCAAACTTAATCTAAGAATTTAGAAGATTTGTTTGGAAGAAATATTTCTTGAGTTTTTTTCAGGACAAATTCGCGAGTAATATTAATTAGAACTTTATTATCTTCATTCTGAGTAACATGCGTATCGCAGCGTGTAACCCTTTCTGTACCCTTCTGATTTTGATGTCTCAAATTTACCTATTTAGTTTATTGCATCCTTGCTAATATTATAGATGCGACAAACAATGGTTTAACCAAACCTAACTCTCACCACTCGGACGAAGTCGCGGGTGAGCTTATATTATAATAGATATTAAAATCTTTTTAATAAATTAAGATTAGGAAGTAGGAGTTCAGCGAAGTTAAATACTATATATAACATGCAATCAGATAAAATCACGATCTGTGATTTTTTTTTAATTCTGCATTTTTAAAGGGTCTTTCTTTGAATCTCTTACAATAAATGAGATTATGCCAGACCCATAATATCCTAATTGAATTACAAACATTCTTGAAACTAAAAATTACTCTTTTTGTTATTAATCTGTAATCTGTGATTTATAACAGTAGAAGTATAAGTCAGCGAAATCATCATATCTAAATATTTCTCGAGACGTTTAAAGAAGACTCTCCAAACGCTTTTGTGAGCGATTTCGGATACACTCGACATAAAATTAGATTACAGTAATGACGAATGCCATATATTTAGCTTTCTCATTTGACAGACTTATGAAAAGGTAGCCGACTTTTTATGATGCGACGTTTCGTTATTGTGAACCGCATTAAATATGTGAACGTTTAATATGAGTTATGGTACAGCATAGATGACAATATGCTAGTGTAGAATTGACTCATCGTAGAATAGGATTAAGAATGTTCTTTGAGGGATAGGCGTTTGATAATTGAGCTTGAAATTATGATTTATACTTGTCGCGTTTCGACCGATGTGGATAGGTACATTGACTTATGGCATTACATCATAGCTATCTACATCTGCTCTTTCAAAGACCCCGACTATAATAGAGCCACTTTATACGACTGATATTTTAATAGTTTTATTATTTATCACCTCAGGTTTTATATTTTCACATAGACTGCGGTATAGTTTAAAGAATTGAGTAAAATCTCTTCTTATCATGTGTACCTTTACGTTATTTGGATTTCGTAATACAGCTTCTACCTTAGAAAACAACTTTTTGGCGACAGTTTTCGCAATGGTTTCGGGTATGTTTTATTTCATGAATGAATGAATATACTTTTATTGTACACCACACATAATATAAGAATATACACAATGAGCTTAATAAATAGCATACAATTTGGCGGCCTTATCGCTACATAGCGATCTCTTCCAGGCAACCAATGGTGTTAAAGGACATAGCTACAGCTTTCATCTATCGCGGGGATTTTTTTCAGGCATTCTGCGCACTGTTAAGGGTAATTTCTATTTTTTCCAGATACATGAAATACCTGTACGACTACGAGTGCGAAAAGAAGAACCTGTCGACGCGGAGTGAGCTGGACGCTGCCATAGAGGGCAACAAGCGCGAGGGTCGCCGCGCTTCTGGGCAATACGACGCACAGGCTGCTTTGGCCATGGTGAGTACCTAAGTCTTTCTCTCTCTTTGCATCTAAGGGCGCCTTCAATTTATGCGTTTCTTGACGGCCTGCTGCGGTGCCGAAGCGGTGCGTTAGTCGTACTGCACACGGACGTTCGTTTTATTCATACAAAGCGCTCGGTGCCGTTGCCGTCTTGTTGTCGAGCGATCGCGGTACCGGCACCGCGCTATAGCCGCACCGCGCGCTTTGTATGAAAAAAAACGAACGTCCGTGCGCAGTACGACTAACGCACCGCAGCAGGCCTTCAAGAAACACATAAATTGAAGGCGCCCTAACTCCTCACTCTTGGTCTTGAACACAAGTCATGTACGATCTGCCCATAAACTTAACACTGAATTGCGGAGTTGAGCTACGTTGAACACGCTAAAGATTACGCGTACGACGTTTAAATGATGTGTACTTCCCATTACCAGATCATTTAACTTATGGTCTAACGATGGAAAAGCGGAAGTTGAAATCCTGAATTTTAGAACTATATTCGCAATTAAATCGACCGCAGACACAGACTCACATTCATTGCTACTTTGTCGACCCTATTCTTGCTCGCAAATTACAAAATTAAGAGAGTTTTCTTACTCAAGAGTATCAATCTTAGTCGTTACTCTCTCTCTCTCTCTTTCTTTCTCTCCTATTTTGTCTAAGCCATCTCACTTAATTTAACCTAAGTAACTAAATTGAAATCACCTCTTATTAAATTAAAGAGTTGCATTGCCTTGTTGTATTTAAAGTAAACACTTTCAGACCAGAATTTGCGCATACTATTATAGTTGGCGTTCACAATGATGGGTCATATAGCATCTTTGCAAACATTTAAAACATTGCCTTTTGTTTTACAGCCACCTTTGAACAGAATGCCAGCATCCCTCGCGCAGTTGTCGCAACATATGCAACCCCTATCACTATCGCTCGGAGGGGCAGTAGCAGGGATTCCACGTCTACCACCACTGCCGCCGCACGCGCCGCATATATCTCAGCACGATATAGAATACCGCGTGCGAGAGTACATGAAGATGATTCAGCAGCAACGCGAGTTGATCCGGAATGGTGAGTTATATTTTAGTTATATCATGAACTTCACTTTTTTTTTATTCGATGACAAGATAGCCCTTGACTGCGTTCTCACCTGATGGTACCTAAGTGACGATGCAGTCTAAGATGGTAGCGGGCTAACTTGGAAGGGGTATAGCAGTGTAAATTCAACCCATACCCCTAAACGGTTTCTACACGCCATCGTGCCGGAACGCTAAATCGCTTGGCGGCACGTCTTTGACGGTAGGGTGGTAACTAGCCACGGCCAAAGCCTCCCACCAGACCAGACCAGAGACAATTTAGAAATTATAAATTCCTAAATTGCCCCCGCCGGGAATCGAACCCGAGACCTCCCAGTTATAACACCACAGCGCTCACCACTGCGCCAGGGAGGTCGTCAAAAATGTACATGTTGATGGCTGACATCAACTATAGTATTACATGACAATTATAATACATTTGACTGGAGCATACAATCACCCAGTTTTGATTTTAGGTTTAAGTCTTCGTCGTCAACCAACAGAAGTTCATTGCTGGACATACTCGTAGCTCCATTATAAAATATAGGAAATTTCGTTGATTTAATACTCAAGGGGAATGCCAATTTCGCTCATATCCAGCGACTCTTTTGCAATTTGTTTGATTTCATCTGTCTGCTAGTGGAGCTCTAAACTACTTTGGATATAAAGTTTACATTATTTGAAAATGCCTATAAACAATATACCGGTTGAAATTTTAATGGTTGTACTCTCTAAAAGAGGTGAATGTGCTCATGAAACTGAACAACTTTCCCCAGGGAACATAGGTCAAAATATGAAAAAAAAAAAATTGGACCCTCCATACAAACTTGACGATCAGCTGATTGATTTACTATGGGAGGTCCAAATAATACAGCGTTTTTTTTCTTTGCTATGGATGTGAAGGAGACCCATTCTTTCGTTTTGATTTCTTTGAATGGAATATATTTTATAGGTTTACTTGAGACACTGAATTCCTGAATTGTGATTGAGTACATAAAATTTACAATTTGAATTATAGGTTATTCAAGGTGGTCTTATAGGACCGCTTTAATTTATAATAGTTAATAAACATTTTTTTCTTGTTTTAGGTTCGGAATCACCTCCGAGTGCTCCAATGGTATCTCCTCGGGACGCGGCGCTGTCAGCCATAGATGTATCACGCCTCACACTCTGGTCTTTGTACAACAACAATAACAACAGTCCTCAGCCAGATCTCGAGCCACAGCGGTAAGAATATTTTCTGTACCTATGAAAATATGGCACATGTGTGGCACTTAATGAAAATTAAACAATAAATCAAAAAGCTCCAAAGCCTTTTAATATTCATCCAATTAAATTTTAATTTCAAAGCAACAGTAGAATATGTCACTTCGTTCAACAAAGGCATAGGTTTCAAAATTAATGCGAAAACTATATTCACTTTTTTTATTATATGTATAATTTTTGAACGCATGCATGAATTTTTCAGGAGTTTTTTTGTTTGCAGTGAGGCCTTAAACCTAAGCGAAAGCCCAAACTCAAGCTTAAGCGGTAAGAGGGAAGCGTGTCGCTCCCCTCCCCCGCCCGCGAAGCGCCGCACCCCACGTCCCCCCTCACCCGCGCCCGCGCCTTCCCCGCAGCTGGCCCGCGAGCCGTCCCCGCGCACATCCCCGCGCACGCATTCGCATCTCAACGGCAACACGAACGGAGTGAACGGAGCTGCCTTCAAAATCACCACAAGAGGTAAGGTATCAAAATATCTTTTCCGAGATACATTCGTATACCGTGCTAGCAAGAGCAGCTTATTATTATTATATGTGAGTGATACGCAGAAGTTCATAGCATTATAGCTAGGCTCAATTCCTCGCCGGTCCGAAAAGGTTAAGGACTCTTAACCCTTGCTAGGTTAATTCATCGAAAGATTGCAGTATATTTTTATAGGAGTCTGACGTTAATACTGACGGAATCGAGAGTTGCATAACCTATTATCTACTGTTAAGTAGTCTTGCTGTACTTTAATCTAATTTGTATTTTCTTGCAGGAGACGCCAACACAGGTGACCAGCAGCTCGTGGTATCGATTGAACTGAACGGCGTCACGTATGAAGGCGTTCTGTTCCCGTCACAAAATGGCAACGGTCAAAATGGTCACCGGCAAATGGTCTCTTAAGCTCTATGTCTTTTGTCCATTTGTTAGGATGATGTATCGTTGAGTATATACGCTGTTTATGTCCCAAAGTACACGATTTATGTTAAACCAGTGGTAAAATGAAGATCTGTGCGATCATTAAAACTGAAAGTGGAGGTAGTTTGAGAATGTCACTTGAAAACTCGGAGGTAGATCTGTGCTTGTGCTATTTTTATAGGCTATCTTATGTTATATCTTTTGTTGATAATATCTCTAATTTAGCTCCAATTTTGGTGCTAGATTACGTCAGCGAAAATGTTAAGTGGCGGAATCTAGGTCCTTGAATGAAAATTTTATTTCGTAGGAAAACGTGAAAATACTGATTTTCTCATATTGACATTTTTCACTGACGTAGACTGTTTGAAAGATATTGCTGGTAGGAAATAAAAATAGCTACATTTGAGAAGCAATGCTTGTACTGTGTACTTGCTTTTTTTTATTGGAAAAATATTGGGACAGAAAGTGTATGGAATTTGTTTAATGAACTCGGTTTCGAGTTTTTTTATACATAACATCCAATAAAGAAAACGTCTTATGGTATGAAATAAATCTCCCTTTTGTCACTGCCCAGAGAAACGAAAGTACTTTGTTTAAGTTATTTTGTTGTATACTTTGCGCGCCAAATTGAAGATTACTCTGTAATTAAGACCTATGTTTATCTCTGTCATACGCTTACTAATTTGTTGCTATCATGCTCACACAGTCATAGTCCGCACAGTGTAAATGTACAACAGAGGTAAATAAGTGCTTACGAATTATTATGATACTTCTTATATTTGGCACTAACAGAATTGTTCTTTAGTGGATGCTTTGTATATTAATAAATAACGGTCAAATGACAATTTTCTGTAAATATAGTTTTTGGTATTAACATTATTATGTTACTTATTTATAATTTTTGGTAAGCGACGAATGTGGGGTGGCGTGTTTGAGGTTTTTTTATATGATTTTTTGATGTAAATTTTTGTAAATATCTCGTGTAAATGGTATAGTATTTGTTTTTGTACACCGCATTGTATGTTTGTGATTTTTGCGTACCTATAGATGGTTCTAGGTGTATATTTGATCATCTACGACTTCGCCAGTATTGTATTGTAGTTTAGTTATTTATAGTTCATTAAATTGTTAATATTGAATGAAACATTTCGTAACATCTCAAATAGTACAGAGGAAGCGTGCACTTTTTTTTTATCTTTATTTTGAACCTTATACGCTTTTCACATACGTCGTTTTCGGTTGCGAAAATACTTGTTCTTTTTTTACACGTTTTTTTATACTTGACTAATTTAACAATGTATTAAGTAGTCTGTTAAAAATAGATATAAAATCTCGATATTAACTGCTATCTCGAATACCTGTCGTATATCTTTGTTATTTTTTAAATTGTGCGGCAAGCTTGAATGAAATTTTTCTTTAATAATTTAAAAATCTAATCACCCTGTACCATAGCTTTCTGCATAGTTTAAATCTTGTAATGGACACCAATTATAATGTTACAATAAGGATTTTTGTAAGAAATCGTTTAGAAAGCACACTACTTAAATAAAAATAGTGTGGCATTAATATGAAGTTTCAATTGCCATTTCCCTAGATAGGCTTTAGATCTAGGTTTTAAAATAGGTAAAGTTAATTAAAATTAATATGCCGGCTAAGGGTTAGCACAGATTGAGTGGAAAACTTCGCTCGCGTGCTCGAGCAATCGCCACGCATTATGCAGACACTATTGGACATTGGCTCATAGAAGTGCCAACTTTTCGGCTTTTCTTCTTTTTCAGCTTACAGAGAGGTGATTTCCATACAAGTAGTAGAATTTTGTATGGGTTATATTGAATATAAATATGTAGTTATAAATGGCATTCAAAATTGAAACAAATAATGATAGTTATTCTACATACCATTTATTTAAACTCCATTTAAATTGGATAAGGGCGATATTTAATTCTGTATCTTAAAAGCATAACACTGTATTGAATAGAACATTTTACTGCAGAGTCGATTATTTATTATTGGCGAAAATAGGACAGCTTTGTACTTCAATCCAGTGCATTATAATAGAACTATTATGACTGTCTATTTAATCGACTCTCAATATATTATCAAATGATTGAAGTTGAAAATTACGCTTTATTTACTTTTATTCCCCTTTGTAAAATATATCTACTTTTTGGGGATAGTTTTATGCTTGTGAGGCGCAAAAGTATGCGTGAAGAAAAGTGCCCGAGTGCAGAAGTAAAGTCAATCGAACGATCTGTGCTGATCCTAAAACATTAAGCGGCAAAACATTACAAACTTTTTTATTTTTTATAATCGATAGGAATTAAAAATATTTATGTTCTCAGATTTATTAATTACTATGGCCATTTTGATGTGGTGCATCGTATTGTATAAGTGCAATAAGCGAAATCCAAAATAAATGAAAAAAAAATAATAATCTCCAATTTATTCGAATCGGACTTAGATTTAGGAGTAGTGTAATGTAAAATTATGAGATGCTTTGTAAATGACTGATTTAATATTTTACGATTAATTTAATGGTTTATTATAATGGTTAAAGTTAAAGACAGATTGGTCCAACCTACGTAACATGAGTATACAACGCCATCTGGCGTGTAATTGTGATCAAGATCGTCCCATATTTTCCTAATAAAAGCAGTAGGCAGTACGTCAGATACAAAATAAGGGACTCTGGTTAACAATATAATGAACGTAGCCTTTCGTAGCGTATAATGAACATTGCATCGCTTCTTTGCGTGTGTAGGACCAATGTGTCTTTACTCTAATGTGTACAATTCGATTTATAGGATCGCAAATATTCGAGCTCTGTAGCGGTAGTTTAGTACATTCCTAATAATGTACGATAAATATTAAGAATTAAAAGTAAAATTCTTACCTGGCCTACTATGTCGTATAGTTATCGGCCGGACGCATTAACGATTTTCGTCTTACACCAAAAATTTTTTGATGTATTCAAATAATATACATGAATAAATGAATTAATATTAATTATTATAATGACATATCAAACACGTTTTTTATTTCCTACCCAATACCTACCTAATACTCTCTTTGATCTTACTTGACTCTTTATGAAAACTTGTTATGAAAAGAGCAACTGCTGAGTTCCTTGTAGGCTCTTCTCTGGCTTTAAGCATTTAACCAACTAATGCTGAGATCTATAAGAGCGTGCTCTGACTTAGCTCGGACTCAAGATAAGTGTTAAAACGAGACACAAATATGCTCCGAAATAAATCTGTTTCGTTTTATCTCTGTCTTGAGTGTGAGCAGAGTGCGAGTGCGGAATATAGATTTCAGCCTTAATAATGCTCAAAGTTCTCAGCAGAATATGCATTCCGAACCGGTGTGGTAGAATGTCGACGTGTCACAAGAGCCACAGACCATGAAATAAATAATTTTGAATTTAAATTTCGAGATCCCACTGCTGTGGGGTTGTCAATAAATAATTGCTTCATTGTGACGATAGCAACCATCTCTGGTTGGCTGAATTTATCGCGTTGTTGTTGCATCAATGCATTTCAACCATTAGTGAAAGAGTACCAGCCATTTTAGACAAACCACACGGGTTTTGGTTTCCGGATCGAACTAAAAAATATATAACATGTGAATAACATTATTGTAATATAAAAACAAAAAAAATTCGGTCAAAACAAATAAGCTGCTTTTTTGCGAAAAAAATATAGTCAAAACTCAATTAATTAATTACTAGTAGCGACATCTTTTCCAATGAGAGTAAAACCTCCACACAATTTAACTACCGCCATCTATTGACGTCTATTTGAACTAGTATGAAAGCATATTGTGTGAGCTCAGCCCTCTGACTAAGCGATGCAATAGTATTAGAACAGATGGCGTTAGTAGTATTTTATGTCAAGAAAATAAGCATATTACTGGTATTTCAGTAAAAACTTTTGATTTGCTTTTGATAGATGGGCCCCAAGGGTCCAGTGGACATTGATCAAAAGTGCAAAATTATGTCGGTCTTTGCACCATTGTTTGGAAATCACTTACTTGTTCACCATATTCGTGGAATTAGGAAGCACTTACCTTCATAACCTACATAATATATTATCAACTCAAAGTAGGTATTACCACGATCCAAAAGCTATATACCTACTTATTTTACATAATTAATTCTGAAATGCTCAGTGACATAGAGAATTTGATTTAAACAGGACTTCGGAACACGATCGCAAACAACACTGAATAATTATACCCACCTTCGTAGCCATTTCGTAGCTTGGTAGTTAGATAGGTACATAGGTACCTAAACATTTTCCAAAGTGAATTAATTTGCTATGACCATCGACCGACGTGCCCCAAATTGAATTTCCTATGACAGAGTTAGAATCAAAACGTAGTGTGAGATTTTGTAGACAAAGAGCCCATCGATGACCGTAGGTAGATACGAGGTATATTTCTCATTTGCATTTGCTGCAACAATGTTTTATCTTGAGAAGTAGTTGCTTTAAGTTCCAACTAGCAATGTAGAAAAAATCGCCACTTCATGCTCTACGAAAACTAGGTACCTTAGTTAAAAAGTTTTACAAACATTGGTTTTGCTTTTGACTTGAAATGAAATGAAAACACTTTATTTTGACGACCTCCCTGGAGCTGTGGTGAACGCTGTGGTCTTATAACTGGGAGGTCTCGGGTTCGATTACTGGCGGGAGCAATTTGGTAATTTATAATTTCTAAATTTTTCTCTGGTCTGGTCTGGTCGGCTAATTACCACTCTACCATCAAAAACGTGCCGCCAAGCAATTTAGCGTTCCGCTACGCTAAATCGCTTGGCGGCACGATGGCGTGTACTGTGTAGAAACCGAGTATGGGGGTATGGATGAATTTACACTGCTATACCCCTTCCAAGTTAGTCCGCTACCATCTTAGACTGAATCGCCACTTACCATCAGGTGAGATTGCAGTCAAGGACTATCTTGTCAACGAATAAAAAAAACTTTATCCATTAAAAAAATAAACTTAAATTACATAAGAACACAAACAGCGGGCTTACCGAAGAAGCGATCTCTACCAGGCAACCATGTAGCACGGTTAGCGTTGCCAGGCGTCCGGATAAAGCCGGACACAGTCAGGCTTTTTGGTTGAGTGTCCGGCCAAATTAGACGGTGTCCGGCCTATCCGACTTTTGCTAAGCTTTTTAAGTTTAACCATTTTTTTTACATATTTGTCATGTGTTGGTTTCCGCTCCACTGGCCTCATCTTGTACCACTGCGCTTGCGCAAACGAGCTTTTAAAAAAATTGCCATTTTGTGCTAGGTCTAAAAAATAAGGGTGTCCGGCCTTTGTACCCAAATGTCCGGTTAAACTGGCTGGCCTGTCCGACTTTTCGGTTTGAAGACCTGGCAACCCTAAGCACGGTTTCATTGTAAATTCGTTAAAACGTCCCGCGAGAAATCACTTGTTGAAACCACAGCTAAGGAAAAAAAGATTTCAGATCAACTCCCTCTTTCCAATCTAGTCCTACCATGGGCTCTCTCACTATTAATTAATATTGGTTGGAGAAAGTCAACATAAACAACTGCGACTGATTTTAGATTTGTTTTGAGTTGGATGCAGGGCACTCGAAGTTTGAATTTAACTGCCTCATTGATAACTGGCTAACATGTTCACGATATCCTGGGCTTGAGTCCCGAGTCTCGGCAATAACCATGTTATTAGTAAAGAAGTTGGGGGTAGTTTACTAGTTTACCCCTGCTGTACGACAAAATAGAATAGTATTAAAGTTGTACAGTATTGTAATAGTAGATATTAAATACTCTCTAACAGTAATAAATGGTTTGATAGTTTTAATACTCGAAGAGCCCATGCTTTTTTTATTTAAAATTTATTATACTGCTACTATTTTTTTGTAGCAACTTTTAGCACTAACAATTTTTTGTCTTTTTTTTGCCCATGTTTTGGAGAGCACGAAATGCTCTTGAGACCAATCTCAAACCGTGACGGATTATCTTATTGGACTATGAGAGTGAGGGAACAAAGAGCGCACCTGTGTTTTAAGAACACGCACAATTAAAAACGTGATCGAAATTCGGCCAGGAGGATAGGTAATTTATTAGATTGAAATCGACGGTAGTTGGCAAGGTTCAATAATTTGAAAATGCACATTGCATACAACGTTCGACTTCGACATTTCTTACAAAATACACCTTCGTGACACATGGGGCATTCCACATTCTAATTCATGCAGTACGCGTTTTAACGAACGTACACGGACGTATGTCACAGGCTAATCTAGTCCTTATTCTGAAAGCAATAAGGAGGAGATTTTCAGGCGATGTTCAGAACACACGTAGAGTGATTAAATCGGTAGCAATTGCGACATATTGCCGTATTGAAGAAGCAATTGTATGCGAATGTGCTACTAATAAGCGTACTTACGTCACATAGAAAGCAGATGCAGTAAGATACGAATTTTAAATGGGTAGGTATTCTAGTGAAGGAGCTGTGATTACAAAGGGTTCACACTTACATGTATTTTTAAGCTATTGCATAGCTTCTATCGCGGGCCAACGTGGATACTGAATCCAGAAATTCCGTAACGAAAATAACCTGACACGGGACTCCTCTACGGTGAGCCGCTAGATGGCGCATTTTTTATCAACGCCATCTAGCGGTGAGCCGCTATGCAATAGCTTTACCACGGCAGTCCCCGAGTGCAACACGTTTTTTTTTAATATTTTTAATTCTCTTTTCCATCCTGTTATTTTTTTTTTGATATATTTTAAAGCCTCAATAGCCCAACGGTTAAAGGTGCGGACTGAAAACTGAAAGGTCGCAGGTTCGAATCCCACACGTTGCACTATTGTCGTACCCACTCCTAGCACAAGCTTTCCGCTTAAAGGGGATAGGAGGCTGTAGTCAACTTCAGCTTGGCTAATATTCTTTAAAAAAATATATAGACTAGCAGTTGACTGCGATCTCACCTGATGGTAAGTGAAGATGCAACCCAAAATGGTGCGCGCTTGCCTAGAAGATTGTTATTTCCGCAAACCGCCCGTATTAACTATACTTAAGAAAATTTCATAAAAATTGGCCAAGTGCGAGTCGGACCCGCAAACGAAGGGTTCCGTAGCATCGTACAAGATTTAAAACTAGTTATTATTAAGATCGAGCAAAAGTAGGTATTATATGGAGCACATGAGTAAAGACCGACCAGAGACAAAGTTTCTAAGGAGCGCGCAAAATGCATACCTATTTTGGTAGGGTTGGCACAGAAAGATAAAATTAAATAGACAAATCTTTTATCCGCTTTTTATTATGTACCTACCTTTGTTACAATCATTTTTAACCGATTTCAAAATAAGAAGGTTTTCAATTCCACGCATATTTTTTTCATGAGCATAACTGAAGACCTGGAGAGTGACATCGACTTTTTTATTCCGGAAAATCATATCCGCGGGATTTTAAAAACTTACTCTACGCGGATGAAGTCGCGGGGGTCAGCTAGTATTTCAATTATAACATGTATACGTTATTATTGCTATTATGTACCAATTCTAAATAGGTACCTACTCACTAAGGCTTAGGCAGCCACTGCGTGTAGATATAATCTCCCCCTTTCATCTCTGCGTGAACTGATTAGATTAAAATAATTGATCACGGAAGCGGAATTCCCTCTACATTGGACTTGCACTGCCCCTCTTTCCGCACTCATTAATTAATGATGCTGTGACCGCCGGTGCGGATTACGCAATCCATTAAGTATATAATAGCAATATTCACCGCAATTGCGACCTAGCAATGATTGTTGCCGCTTTTACAGAATGCAGAAATGACGAGATAAATTCAGCCAATCACCGAAATAGAGACTGCCTCACTGTAGCAATTATATTGATGAATCTTTTACAGAATCGGCCTACGATTTACTATCCTACAGTACAGTAAATCGTAGGTAAATCGTACGATTTTCTAAAAGTGATTAATGCTTACATTGTGACGATTGCTATCGCATCTGTTTGGCCGATACTCACCCGCTTTTTTTAACTCATCGTACAGAACGACACACGAACAATAGTCAATAAACAAAAATAAATAAGCAACTGATTAAAACTTAACAAAACTATTTAAAACGTAACAGTAATAAAATGTTGGAATATAGCAAAAATCCAAGTCTTTGGTACAATAGTTTGTGTTGTCTGCGGCTATGATTCATTCCAACACCCACTCTCTCGAGCATTCATTTTTTTTATTTGTTTACCTACATTTCTTGTACGATGTGTTCTGAATTTTTATTATGTGTTCCGTTTGACTTCCGAAGTCCATTATATGAAGAGTACATCGCCTTTTCCACGTCTCGTCGCGCTAGATGTCGCTAAATTCCGTCACGTTTCCGGTGCCACCCGCGCCGCCAACGGCCGCTCTGTGAACTAAACAATATAAAAGCCACGAGAGCCACCGCGTTTCGCCATTGTTGCGTTGTCTTTCGACCACGCAGGTCCGTTAGATTTTTTTAAAAACTTTTGAGATAGAAGTAAAAAGTTTTATAAAAAAATAGTAAAATAGTAGATATCTACTTTTGTTTTTTACAAAGTGATTATTCCGTGTGTTCGCGATTCCGGTGCCCTAGGAGAACCCTCTTGGAGATCGGCAGTTGGACCCTACAAACGGCGCAATGCCTTTTAGGGTATTCCAATTTTGCAACCTTCATCACCCTCCGGGGAAGGTTGCACTGCCAGGTACCGCGTCGCTCCGGTCAGCCGGAGCGCACGCGAGTCGCTTCATCTCCGTCGTGTGCGCGAAACGTGCGTGGCGTATACACGCAGGACGACGCGCTGCCGCCTCCGTGACGGCGGGGCAAAGTCCAAGGAAGTGCACACGGAGGGGTGATTACGATTCGTCAGAAGAGGATTGGCCCTGGAAAGTCAACACGCAGCGATTTGGAACAAAGGTTGAGACTTCAGCCATCGGTGAGTCATTTTAACTACTTTATGTGCTCAGTTGCCAATTCCAGAACTGAATTTATAAAACTGAGGAAACTATTAGTGTTCGGTTCCATTTCGTAAAATCAACTATTTGTACATAACCGTGCACGAAATCCCTTAGAATGAACCGCTAAGGTATGGAGCGCCCTTTCGGCGTCCGGATTTCCTGCCACGTGTAATTCGAGTGCCTTCACGGCAGCCGTGCATATAGGCGTTTACTGCGCGGAGGCGCTCCAACATTATCCTTGTCGGTTCTTTCCGATATTGGTTGGCATCAAGCGCAAGCCTATTTACATCAGTTCATGTTAATAAAATCTTTGGTTTTCACCGAGTTAAAAGAATGGGAAGTAAAAGCGTTTCGTAGAATAACCATTCCCAGTCCCGTAGTTACATAGTCGGCGTATGATACAACAAGGATGCAGCTGCGAGTGACTCCTAATTCCCTTTAATCCAGTTAGTTTGTTCCAAATGTAATGATGTTGTTTATTTGTTAAAAACTTTCCGGGCTCAACACGTGTTGCTAAATGAATATTTAGAAAAACACCCTCTTTTCAATATTTATTTTCAATTCTTAGAATTTGTCATAATACTTATAAATAAATTTACCTACCTCCAAGGTATTGCATTTAGCAGGCATTCCAGCCTTTTTAAATCCCTGGAGATCGAATTTCTGGAAAGCGACTTCTTTTCTCAACGAACTAAGATTATTTCTCCTCTGATAAAAAGGGGGGTGCAAAAAGGAAACCGTGTTTCGTTATTTTAAAAATATTTCGGTCACAAACGATTTAAGCTAAATATCATGTGACTTAATTGCTCTCAGTCAATCTCCATAAGTTCTTTCGATGCTCTAACAGAGTATCGAACGCCGAACGAATTTCGGCGGATGATTCAAAATCAGGTTTTAGGATCGGCTCAGCCATCCGTATAATTTATTTCCCCAATTTTCATAACACCTAACACGGGAAAATTCTAAGTTCGGAACGAAGTTTTTGTCACTTCCAAGGCTATTGCAACCTCACAACTGGATGATCAAACTTCACTTAATTTTACATGTCAGTTATAAAGTTCAGACTACAAATAACTTGACTAGCATCTTCTGGAGCCGCAGTAAGAATCTTGATGACAAATCCAAGAGCTATTGTATTAGGATGACTTTCACCACTACCCATCCGTCCATCGGCCCAGTCTAATAAAATTGTAAGAGCTCACGTCTTACTGGCTAACAAATTCTTAACTAGCCCAGGTTGGTGGCTCATTTTCGGGCATTCGATCACACAGCCAAGGGATCACTACGCTCGAGTATTTGGGAGTGAAAAGGGACATACACCACAACATCAAGTCTCTACCTACTCCCAGGTATAAAATAAGAAAAGTTCGTCAGACTGTGTCTCGCCTAGCAACCGACAGTTGAACCCTTAATTACGGCGCAACGCCATTTAGGGTATTTCGATTTTGCAAACTTTGTCACCCCCCGGGGAAGTCTACATTGCCGTTGCATTGGCGAAAGATTACCAGTCTGTTGTTCCTCATGGAGATCGGCGGTTGGACCCTGAAACGGCGCAACGCCTTTTAGGGTGTTCCAATTTTGCAACCTTCATCACCCTCCGGGGAAGGTTGCATTGCCAGGCCCACGTCGCTCCGGTCAGCCGGAGCGCACGCGAGTGGCTTCGATCTCCGTCGTGTGCGCGTAACGTGCGTGAGCGTGCACACGCGGGACGACGCGCTGCCGCCACCGCACGCGTCGAAAGATTACTAGTTTGTTGTGTTTTTTCATAGAGAGAACAGTTGGCCCCTAAAACAGGTGCACAGCCCGTTGGGGTATCAAAATTTTTCAACCTTCATGACTCATCGGGGAAGGTTGCATTGCCGGACGATTCAGTTTCTCAGCAATAATCTTCGTCAGTATTGCACCGAACTTCTGTCAAAAGAGGTGTGTGACTAAACAAGAGAATGATGGTAAGAAGAACCATGACACAGATAGTATCAGTTTTTCAGTGTTCATCAGATGCAATGGAAAGCTCCAATGAATTTAACAGTTGAGTAAATTATACTGCATCATAAAAGATACACTGTGATTGCCACCATCTCAACTAAGGCCTAATATTTAAGAACTGAACAGTGGTTTTGTAGAGCGAAGAAAGTGTTAAATTTTTTTTGGGAAAGGAACTTTGGTCGGACAGCCAAAATATTGCACTCCTTTTCACCTTTTTCCGAGAGTGAACAATACCGAAGCCAAGATCCTATCGTGCATCGTAGCATCTACTAGAAGGATTTATGTTCATGTTCAAGTTAACAAGGAACACAGGATAGATATACCCAAGTTCTGTTTGCATTTCAAAGGGTTCATCTGGTTCCGAGTTATTCTTTCTCGACTTGCCCATCTTGAAGGAATGTTTTTACGAGCTCAGCAAACGTGTGAATATACGTATGAATATGTCGGGAAGTTCACCACCGCGACCACCTGGTCTATCTTCCCGAGCCCTGCAACACCTAAGCTCAGCAGTAGAAATGTACATAATACATATAAGCATCCGAATGAATGAAACCTTTTTGGCGCCTGTATCTGAAGAGCTTATGCGCGCATAATGCGTCATGTCAAGTTACGAGATATTGTCAATATACAAACTCGACGCGCGTCCACAAACTTGCGTTCGGGTGTTCAATAACCCATGCTATTGAAAGCTTTACTCTTTGACAGGGATCTTTTCACATATCCTTTGTCTGTTTCAGGTTGGATGGCATGGCTATCCTAAGCTTTTTAGTCTTTAGACATATTTCCCTACTTTGGAGAAAGTGGCGCTTAAGTAACATTGATTTTTGCCCTCTTTTACTTGATAATCTAGCTAAAAATAGTGTGATTTTTAGCAGCATGTAAAAAATGAAAGCTTCGTATGGCTAAATTTACTATACCATACGTACTTACATTTATATACTAGCTATCAGTGTAGTTTTTAATAAGTGTGAGCAAAATTTCAATTATTACTAGAATTTCATCAAATTATGAATAAATGTCCTGAGCGGTCTCGTTAGACAAGTTTTGCAGTATATCGTAGGACTGCGATATAAGTCTCGAATCTAAACGCAGTGCCTTTAGCTAGACTGTTGCTTCCTAAATATTCTTGAAATGCGACATGCATTTCAAGTTCTCATTAAGTACTCCTTATAACCTATGGAAGGTATTTTTAATTCTCAAGTAACCTCAAAATTTGCGATACCTTATTCATATTAGTGTAGTATATTCATTAGCGGATGTGAGCTCCTGAGTTAGATTATTAAAAATCTCAGCGCCAGCTCGAAATCGGGAGGTTGATGTTGGGTCGTCCCGTGCTGCGTGACACGCGAGCGAGTCAAGATCGCAGATGATTTAATCGTTGTAGATGTAGGATACCGTGGCCGAATTTGGTCAAATATTATTTTCACCGTGCAGAATTCCTGTTCTGAATTGTTTCGGTACCAACTCATTGACTTATATGCTATACTATATACTTTTGCTGATTATGGGCCGCCCCTTCCATTCTAACAAAATAGTGTCGACTCATTGTTATGATTTTTTCTTAAAAACACTTTTCTTTTCCAGAAATAATGAAAGGTTTCTGGGAGGTTGCTAAGCTATGGCTGCCATTGAATTTTTGGTAGATCTGTGAACATGTAGTTCGGGCGCGCTTTTTTCTAGCTATTTACTACAATGTACCTGCCCATATTAATTGATTGCCCAATCGATAAACTTAAATTTTTAATTATTTCTATTATTAGTAATAGACCTATCCACCAACCTATCGTATGGTTATAGTTGATTTAATTGGATATTTCTATTAATTAAATTTCACAATTTACTATTTAAATCAAGTAAAATGTATCTATCACATTGTTGCATTTTCTTGTCTACAAGCCACAAGCCACCAGGAGATAACAAACAGATCTCTTCATATAATGGACTTCGGAAGTCAAACGGAACACATAATATAAAAATTTTACCTTGAAATAAAATTTGTATTATGTTTCCTAAGACTTCCGAAGTCCAGATAATGTCTTCCTGGTGCTACTAATTTTCATTAACATATTATTATATGAATCGAACAATGGCGAAACGCGGTGGCTCTCGTGGCTTTTATATTGTTTAGTTCACAGAGCGGCCGTTGGCGGCGCGGGTGGCACCGGAAACGTGACGGAATTTAGCGACATCTAGCGCGACGAGACGTGGAAAAGGCGATGTACTCTTCATATAATGGACTTCGGAAGTCTTAGGAAACATAATACAAATTTTATTTCAAGGTAAAATTTTTATATTCATTATAAAGCGGACAGTCGAACAGTGCAGACGTCTTTTCTTTTCTCTTACCTGCGACCCTATATATACCTACACAAAAGTTTGAAAAAACTCGGTAGTGACAATCGCGAGCGGTATGTTGCTATCTGTACTAAGTGGATCTAACATGAGGTAGGTACCTACTGTGTGGGGAAGCGCGACGCAAGGTAGCGGCCAACTTGCAGTAAACAGGTAGTACGTATGCGATAATGCTACCTAGGTAATAGATTTTACTACCTAGGTAGCGTTATCGCATATATCTACTAAGTCGATATACAATTATACAATATATAAATATATAAGTATAACACAAGTGACGACCTCCCTGGCGCAGTGGTGAGCGCTGTGGTCTTATAACTGGGAGGACTAGGGTTCGATTCCCGGCGGGGGCAAGTTAGGAATTTATAATTTCTAAATTGTCTCTGGTCTGGGTCTGGTGGGAGGCTTTGGCCGTGGCTAGTTACCACCCTGCCGTCAAAGACGTACTGGCAAGCGATTTAGCGTTCCTTCACGAATGGCGTGTAGAAACCGATTAGAGGTATGGGTTGAATTTACACTGCTATACCCCTTCCAAGTTAGCCCGCTACCATTTTAGACTGCATTGCCACTTACCATCAGCTGAGATCGCAGTCAAGGACTATCTGTATTTTGTCATCGAATAAAAAAAAGGTACCTATTTGGAAGCGTGAAGGCATCGCGACGTGTGACTTGGCGTGATAGCGTCACAGACACTACAGACAGATCGTCACACTACATTTAGTTTATCACACACGTTATCTACGGTCGGTAAGTTCGGTGACATATCTAATTACCTACGTCAGCTTAAGAAGGTACCTGATAAGACTTAACCGTAATACACACATTCTTTCGCCTCCCGGTTTCCTTAGACATCATTATCTTTTTTATAAAACATACAACAAAAACTGTAAAACATACCTAGTTATGGGATTGATTTTTGTTTATTACTAGCTGATACCCGCGACTTCGTCTGCGGAAACTCTTTAAGTTTCCGGGATAAAAAGTAGCCTATGTCACTCTCCAGGTCCCCAACTATAAAATATCACGTCGATTCGTAGCTTTGTTGCAGCGTGATTGAAGGACAAACCAACAAACGAACACACTTTCGCATTTATAATATGAGTAAGAATCATAATTCATAATCATTGGTTTTATTTTGTTGTTGATAACCATAAATAAAATAATATTTTAACGAAATTCGGGATACTATGCTCTCTCTTAGTTTTGATGTCAAATCATGACGTTTTCCCATTTAATTTCCATCCTAAATCTCTACTAATATTTTAAATGCGAAAGATTATCTGTTGGTTTATTTGTTTGTCCTTCAATCCTACGTGATCCAATGGAGCGACGGATTAACGTAATTTTTTGCATGGATATTTTTATCCCGGAAAAAAGAGTTCCTGCGAAATTTTTAAAACCTAACTACACGCCCACGAAATCTAGCCTTATCAGTCTATTAAATAATAAATCAAAATATTTATTTTCGACCAACTAAGTTAGTAATTAAAAATGAAAAACATAACCTATTTGTTAGTAAAAATACTAAAACCTAACATTTAACCTAAGACGGGACTGATTTGTCAGCATCTGAACCATATTACAGTGGTTCAAATACTGACACTCAAATCTGTCCGCAAATGCCCTCAGGACGCTATTGGATATTATTATTAAAGTTTTATGTTCTGAATATACATATAAAAGGAAAGGGTGACTGACTGATTGATCTATCAACGCACACTTAAACCACTGGACGTATCGGGCTATTTGGCATAGGTACAGCTATTATGATGTAGGCAACCGCTAACAAAGGATTTTTGGAAATTCAACACCTAAGGCAGTAAAATAGGGGTTTGTAAAATCGAACTTAATGTGAGCGAAGTCGCGGTCAACAGCTAGTTTATTAATAAAATTCACAAAAGCATCAATTGTATAGAGCCAAGGCTCAAACTTTATGAGACGTCGACTGTGCGTAAATGTGTTTTTGATTGTGATGGATGTCAAATCATGACGTTTTCCCAAAAGTTAATTTCAATGCGAAATGACAGAATTTCATAATTAATTTCATGTTCTATTAAGTTTATAGCACGGAAGCATTGTTATGCGTAGGAGGTTATTTTCGCAACATAAGAAGTGTCTATCTACTTTTTTTTATTCGATGACAAGATAGTCCTTGCCTGCGAACTCACCTGACGGTAAGTGACGATGCAGTCTAAGGTGGTAGCGGGCTAACTTGGAAGGGGTATGGCAGTATATATTCAACCTATACCCCCTAATCGGTATTTCTACTCGCCAAAGAGCAGAAACGCTAAATCGCTTGGCGGCACATCTTTGACGGAATGGGAATCTTTGATGGTGAGATCTAAAGAGCGTGCTCTAACTTAGCTCAGACTCAAGATAGAGTTAGAACGAGACACAAATATGCTCTGCCATAAATCTGTCTCGTTTTAAGTCTGTCTTAAGCCTGAGCTGAGTGAGAGTGTGGTCTATAGATAATATAGACCACACTCTAAAATAGGGTCCTGTTGGCATCTTTGGCTACAGAACGTTTAAACTGCTGGAAGCTTAAATATATTGCTATAATGTGTTATGTGATGATTACAGATACTACACACACACATCCATGAGCCACGTGCCCTCGTGAATTGCAAGAATTATACAGAGTGACCAACAATCGCCTCTGATTGGCCGATACCCACTCGCTACTGGCTAAAATGCATTGCTGCAGAAAGAACGCGATAAATTCAGCCAACCACCACAATTGAGTCTGTAGATATGATTGATGCAGCTTTTACAGAATGCGTCCTGTTTTACGGATATTTTTCCGGACGGGTCCTTCTACAGCTATTTACTTCAGTGAAGATAATATTTTTCGTTTGGGCGGTTTATTTTTCACGTAGGGCGGGCGGCGGGGATCGCCAGTCGCTATGCGTCCGCCGGGTGAGATGCACGCTTTACGCTTCCGGAACTACGATTTTCCTAACACAAGTAGTTAGCGTGTGTTAACTGAGTGTTTTTTTTTTAAATAAACTGAGTTATACTTTTGAGTGAATTTAGAGTGATTGTGTTCAACGTCCCAAGGTCGTACGGTAAGTTATGCAAAACGTATTACTGATAAGAGATCGATCTGCGTATACGCATATATATTAGTTTTCCCGAGTTAAACTGACGTTGAAATAATTGGATAAAATATAATTACGTAGTTATTTCAATTTTATATTGTAACAGGTATATTTGTTTATTCGATGACAAGCGACTGACCCTTGACTGCGATCTCAACTAATGGTAAGTGACGATGCAGTCTAAGATGGTAGCGGGCTAACTTGGAAGGGGTATAGCAGTGTAAATTCAAACCTAATCGGTTTCTATACGCCATCGTGCCAGAAATCGTTTGGCGGCATAACTTTGACGGTAGGGTGGTAACTAGCCATGGCCAAAGCCTCTCACCAGGAAAATGGTTGGCTTTAAGGAATTTTATAAATAAAACGATGCTTAGAAGATAGTATTAATTTATTTTTATCTATTTTGGTTAATTATTTTCCGAAATCACCTTTAAATAATATGGGTTTTTTGCCGGCCATTTTTCTGCAGATTCTGCTTTTTGAATGATAAAATTTTGAATGTTGATAAGTCATAAATTGTCATAAAGAGCTACAGTCTACAAGTTAGTTTGAATGAAATACGTAAGTGATATTGAATTTAAATTTAAATATATTGTACAAGAAATAACTAACAAATTAAATATAATATTATTTTTATTAGAAAGGATTCACTACCTTTTATGAGAAAATCAATATCGAATTGTTTTTATTATGGCTTTGCAAAAGCTATTGGCTTTTCATTGGTTTCTCATTTTTTAGACAGAGATATGCGATATCTTTCGGATCTATAGGTACCTATGTAATTATTATTTCTTTAATTCGTATCAAATGTGACTAACGCCAGTTACCCCAAACAAAATGGTAACGTATCGTAAACAACTTTTTTTGCCTCACTTTAAGTCTGATATCAACACGTTCTATAAAAGAAATTAATGTGATAATCAATTTCCTTAATCTCCTAACAATAAGGTCCAATGTCGTTTAACACGTTACTCGTACGTCATCATATTAATATGTTTTACAAATAAACATGTGAACGCTAAAACGTATGATAACCGCTGCTAGTAGTGGCACTTACACAATCTATACTTATCGAAAGAGTTTTCAAGCGTAGTAAACATTACATTACGTTGGTATGTATAGTATAATTGTACTGATTTCATTTTAAGATTAAGTTTTTGAAGTAAGAATATATTTTATGAAATATCCGCACAGAGTCCGATTTTTAAAAATCCCGCGGGAACTCTGTTTTTCCGTCGTCGTCAACTAAGTACCCATGCAAATATTAATCGCGTCGATCCGGTGAGCTACGTTGCTGCGTGACAGAAAAACAAAAAAAACACACTTCCGCATTTTTTTTAAAGAATGTTAGCCAAGCTGAAGTTGACTACTAGCGGAAATCTTTGCTACCTCGTACCCACTCCTATCATGTTGCCGATTTTCTCCATTTTATATCAAATATTTTATTTAATTTATTTTATATAAAATGGAGAAAATCGCCAGTACGAGTTATAAAAACTTAAGGGCAGGCTTTTTATAATTTGTACAATGCCTACCCTTAAGTTTTTTATAATTCGCAGTGAAGATTTTTTCCACTTTGTATCACCTGCCTACCCTGTAGTACATCCTGTGCACGCCACTGGGTACGACAATAGTGCAACGGGTGGGATTCGAACCTGCAGCGTTCCGTCCGCACCTGTAACCGTTGAGCTATTGAGGCTTCATTTATACCTAATACTAGCTGCTGCCCGCGACTTCGTCCGCGTAGATTTAGTTTTTAATAATCCTACGTGTATATTTTCTATACAATATATTACTATTATCTTTGATTGTCCAGAATGAAAAGTAGCCTTGGATTCGGCTCTCGTTGGTTGACCGCCCGTTCAGTAAATCGTTTTCGCTTAGCGTATTTTCTTACTTTCCCCCTTTTTGCGCGGCTTCTAAGGGTCGTACAGTGATGTTAAATAGTCTATAACCTTCCTCAAGAATTAGGTTAACAAATGTAAAAAGAATTTTTCAAATGCGACGGGTAGTTCCAGAGATTAGCGCGTTCAAACAAACAAATTCTTTCGCTTTATTATATAAAAAAAGGATAGATTAGTAGAGATACTTCTTCATCTTTGTTGTTGATCACTCAACAGTCTAGACTGCTATGCATTGCATGAGATTCTAAGGGAATGTTTAGAGCCCTACTTAGATTATTTATTAAGCTATTGCATAGCTTCTATCGCGGGCCAGCGTGGAGACCGAATCCAGAAATTCCGTAACGAAAATAACCTGACACGGTACTCCTCTACGGTGAGCCGTTAGATGGCGCATTTTTTATCAACGCCATCTAGCGGTGAGCCACTAGATGGCGTTGATAAAAAATGCTATGCAATAGCTTTACCGCGGCAGTCCCCGAGTGCCACACGTCTTTTTATTCTTAAGTAGGTATTTGTGACATGTCCCAGTTCGAAGTAGCAGTAACTTAGCTCTGCGTTCGGGTGTTAATTACTGAGCCACGTTTCTTTGTTGACTTTCGCATGACGATTATTTCCTGACTATAATATTTTGTATGTTGAGCGACGCTGAGCTAAACCGAATGTTATTCCGAATATCCTTACATAATAAACGCTATATTAGAAAAGAATATGAGCCACAACATGGCTCATAACAATATCTGAAATGAAATGAATTGAAACAATATCTCTTCCAAATAAGCGTAAAAGTTGTGTTAGGAGTGGATACGACAATAGTGGGATTCGAACCTGCGACGTTTCAGTTTTGAGTAATTCCCGCTGGAGCCATAGCCTATGTGTTTATTCCAGACTATAATCTATCTCTGTGCCAAACAGCTAAATCGGTAATACGGTAAAAACACAACGGGTGGGGTTCAAATAGTCCGCATCGATCTCTATGAAAATCTATTATGCCTTTAGCAAGGAATTATTACCACAAATAGAATGTTAGTTATACCTGACGTCCGCGTGGATTTAAGTTTTTTAATTCCCGCGGGAAATCTTTAATTTTCTGGGATAAAATGTAGCCTATGTGTTAATCCTAGGTGTGAGATTTCTCCATTCCAAACAGCCAAATCGCTTAATTCGTTTGGCGTGAAGACGTAACACACACACACACGTACACACACATACAAACTTTCGCCTTTGTGATGTGATGTGATATAGTGTCAACTTGTCAAGTCTCATGATGTAGATAATTAGGTCTTGGTACATTTTCTTAATCTTTGTATCTAATGGAAAGGTCTTCTAAAGGGTTTAAGTGACATCGTACTAGAACGCTAAAGTCATGACCGCTAACAGATCAGACCAGAGTCAATTTCGAAAATTTTCTCAGAATCGAACTTGGGAGAGGTTCCTTGGCCTTTTTATGATCATAGCTGCCAATCTCTACTGCGCTAGTGAGGTCGTCAAAGGCCTGTAAAATGATCCCGGAATCCTGTCATTTGCAATCCATTTTGCTAAGAGTGATATTTGATATTTAAGTAAAAAAATGCTCAGTAAAACTATTCCTCAAAGTATTTGCTTTAGAATTAATTTTCGCGATAAAAACAGATAAAAGCGGGCATTGTTCCAAACAAACTCTTTATCGCAGTCGTTTTGCTTGGTTTTGTTAACTCGGCTAAACAAATCGCTGTGCATACTCGAATATTTGTTAGCCATTTGCTGATATATTTTATTTTACATCGCTATTTCGTTTGGATTTTATATCCTAGAGGATTTTTATTGAAGTGAAAAATAAATGGAAACACATATTTTTTATGCGGACATAATAATTGGGAATTGTTATAGCTCGATAAACATCAGCCCTGGTAGCATGGGCGGGAGAAATTTTATCCCCGGGAAAAGGATAAAACGTTTATCCCCTCGATTAGCTTTATCCACCCGTCGAGCATGGGCACAGCGGTGGAAATAACACTCAGTGGATATACTTATACTAGAAATATACATCGCCTTCTCCTCTGTCGCCATGCTTTAGCATAGGGAAAAGATAATTTTATCCCCTGTCAGTAGATAAAATCGGGGGACAAAACTTTTATCTCCTGCCCATGCTACCACTGCTGATAGACTAGTGGTTTAAAAATAAAATTATCACAAATGTGCACTCTCATAAACTACGAATACAGCCAGTGGCGTGCACAGGATGTACTACAAGGTAGCCAGATGATACAAAATGGAAAAAATCTTCAGTGCGAATTATAAAAAACTTAAGGGTAGGCATTGTACAAATTATAAAAAGCATACCCTTAAGTTTTTATAACTCGTACTGGCGATTTTCTCCATTTTATATTATTTTTCTGCGTTATGCCTACCCCGTGTGCACGCCACTGAATACAGCTACCCAAGTAGCACAGATAGCTGTATAAATACTCACTTTTAGACCTATTTGAAACTCTATGCGTATTAAGACTCTTTTAAGAGTACACTGGTGATCCTACAGCTGCATAATAGCTGTCAGTGATAATTAAACAGCTTAGGCTGAATAAGGGCTGTTTAGTGGATAAAATGTCGCCAAATGCTGTATAAGAAGGTATTTGTGAACTCTTATTACACTGACTTATTAAGGGGGCACGTGTGAACTATTATGAAGCTTATTGCTGAATATCAGAGTTTTAACTATTCACGTCGCTGTTTAACATGAATCCACCATTTTGTTGTGTAACCTCATAACCTATATAAATATACTGATTCATTTTTCAACTTTTATGATGTTTTGTGTATGAATTAGGAATGGATTGCATTAGTTTTTACTTCTCGATATCATAATAACAACTTTTTATCTTGTAATTCTTTTCAAAGCACTAAAAATTGTTTATTCAAGTTTTCATCACGGCTTATTTATATCACGAAACTAATTAAAAACCGAATATTTTCGTGGCGCACTAAAATTTTCTTAGGTAATATATATGTATAATGTCAGTAAAATTACATTCCCAATCATTTTTCTTTTATAAATATGAAAACAATGCTCTTAACTTTGAATATATAACCACACGTATTCAATCAAATTCAATTCACTCCACGTAGTATATTAATTTGCTAGATTTGTATTATCTATGGTTTGCTACTTCACTTTTACGTCACGTGACATATTTGCTGAATAAAGAGTAACTTGTAATCTTTTACTCAACTTAAGGCTGTATAATTTGTGCCCATTTAAGAGGTATAAGAGCTGTATACGGCCGTATACAGCCCTTATGCAGCTTTTTTATACAGCTTTAAGCGTGACGGGAATTCGTTATTCAGCTGCTAAGCAGCCTTCGTGTGCTACTTGGGTATGCCTTAGAGTCAAGACGCCTTATTCCTTTAAAATGCCTTAAAAAAATCAAAAGTCAATCCTATTAATATTATAAATCCTATCCTATTATTTCCTATTAATAATAAAATATTATAAATGCGAAAGTTTGTGTGTTTGTTACTCAATCACGTCACAACGACTGAACCGATTTAGCTGAAATTTGGCACAGAGATAGAGTCTGGAATAGGACATAAGCTACTTTCTATCCCGGGAAATAAGAGAGTTCCCACGGGAATAAAAAACCTTAATCTACGCAAACGAAGTCGCGGGTATCAGCTAGTCTAGAATACTTTTCCAAGACCGTTGTATAAATAACGACGTTTGTCAGCAGTTTTTATGATGCGTATAAAATCATAAGAGTCGTAAATCTGTGGTAACATGCTTTTGTAGAAGTACTTGTTCATTACCCAGTAGTAAATATTACACATCGGGAAGACAGATATTAACCTAAATGAGACATTTTTATTAGCCAGCTTCGGCTTGGCAGAGCGTTGTTTCTGTCACGCATAGCTACCCTTGTGATGTTTTGTCGATAGAGACGATATTCTACGAAGCCAAAGCTGGCTGGCTGGCAGAGGTAGAAAAACACAACTCCTTCACCTCCTTTTTGGAAAATTGGTTAAAAAAGTAGCCTATACTATGCCCGATTATATCAGCTATCTATCAGTGAAAGTCCCGTCAAAATCGGTCCAGTCGTTTCCGAGATTAGCGGCAAGAAACAGACAGACAGACAGACAAAACTTTTAAAAATTGTTTTCTTGTTATAAGTACCGTATTTACTTTCGTATGCAGTTAGTACAAAGCTGTTCTTTTGATGTTACAAACAGACACTTCAATTTTATTTATTTGTATAGATGTATAGATTAAAATTCATATTGTTTATTTGAAAATTAAAAACTATTAAAAGGTTACAAAAAAAACTTATAGCTAAACTAATTACTATACAAATCATGCCCGCGTGGAATGGTGCCAAGAATACTGGCTGCATTTCCGCGCTGGACAGCCAGGCTGATCCGTTGCGCAAAAAATGAGCCAGCTCTTTTGTCACCAGAAGAGGCAATCAACCGTGGTGAAATGTCTCGTAAAAATTTTTTTGCACTCAGACTCCATGGCCCCAGGGTCTCCACAGCAAACGGAACAAATATGTAACTCTCAATCAGAGAGGCATACTTGCGCCGCTTGCAGGTTTCAGCCATTTCAGCTGCGGCTCCCGGTCTTGATGCTGTTTCCCTGATATGACACGGGGCCAATGTGTCGACGCATGTTGCGTCCCACACTAGGGCCCGTCCCCTTTCCCAGGGAACCAGCGTCAAACCATCAGGTCTCTTGCCATCATCTCGACTAATCCCTGCTGGCTCGGTGAGCGCAGGGATGTCAATGGCGGCAAGAGCCCTCCTTAACGTATCGTTAAGAAAGATGTTACATGTTACATGTATAGATTATAACCGTTATCACCATTTGTAAACCATACACCAGTAAGAATTTATCAGTAGAGTATAGTACGTTTATCTCACGAAGTTATGGGCGCTTTACTAGTGGTTACGTCGTGTATATGCACAGTGCGTAAGTTTGCGTGCCTGTCAGGAGCCTAGGCGGGAGCGGTCAGGCGCGAGCAAGCTCTCGCTCACACTTTTACAGATACGACACACACACAACAATGAGCCACGCGCCGCGCCGTCGTGAATTTCAAGAACTATATCAGAATAAAAATTACTAATGAAACAAAGAACAAGAAGTTAAATGTGGTTGTTGTCTGTATAAAATTAATTTTATTCAATAGGATGATCCCAAATACTTAGTTTACTGTAACTACAGTGAACTTTCATGTGAACGTAGCTTTAACGTTGAAGAAAATCATGATGATGTCCTCCCGACCGAATCCAGCCATGACGGCCAATCTCCACAGAGTTTACCCATCCGCGCGGGAGATATATAGTGCACAAGTGTGTGCGTAAACACAGGTGCACTCTCCCTTAATCTCATAGTCCGATGGGACGGAAATCCGACACGACCGGAGAGAGATCAGGCGCAAGACCGACAGCTTTACTTGCTCTCCGCTACTTGCTAACTCCGGGCTAGTACTGAGAATTTCTTGACAGAAAAACCCAATACGTTTTATGGTTCGACCCGGGAATCGAACCCGGGATCTCGTCATCTGCAGTTGAACGTACTAACCAATAGACCAACGAGGCAGTTGGTCATGAAAAAGGGAACCACTGTAATTCGAAGGTCTCTACACCTTTCACCTTGATCTGCAGTTACGTTCTATTGTAATACAATGAATTAATTTACAGTTCCCTCCATTTCCACGTGTAGGTATTTCTCAGCTGAAACGGATAAGCGACAACAAAGGAAGCTTTTAAAGACAAATCTCGACTTTCATTCAATTCGCTTCTCAAAAATATTATTCTTAATGTATTTTTCGTTGATTGTTTCCTGTTGGCATCAGGGAATAAATTAATCAAGGGCGGGACGTTTTTGTAATATTTTTGTGGGTCCAATGGAGTGGTGCAGCTTTTGATAACAACTCAAACTCTGTTTTATAATGTTTGGAATACGGTTGAAATTGCCATCTTCTTCTTTTTCTTTATCAACCTTGTGCCGTCTGTACCCAGTAGCTCCTTGCGACTCGTTGGATGTCTTTGATCCACCTAGTGAGGGGTCTTTCGACATTTGCGGTGCGAAGTCGTCATTTCATACCTTGGTAACCTCGATTATCGGTTCTTTAAACTAAATGACCCCGTTTGCTACTTAAGATTCGCGACTCTATTCACTGAAATCTTTGGTTATTCTGGTTCTCCTACGGACTTGTATGTAACACGATATCTATGTCCAGCGGTGGACGACTAGTAGGTACCATGTGTTGGATAAGGCACTCCTAGCATGAGATATTTTTGCCCAGCAGTGGATTGGATGAAACGAAGACGATATTCTCTATTACTAATATATGCTTGTAAAATAAATCCATGCGTCAGTAGCTAACCTACAAAAGATGTCAATGTCGCAGAGCTTCCGTTAAACTCCATTGTAGTTGAGATTGTATTTTGTAGTCTGATTGTAGAGGCCGCCTATAGAAAGGCCCTACACGTATTCAATTATTTCTCTTACACTTGCTACGGTGTTGTTATATGAATGAATACATATGAAGGCCTTATATGGGGACCAGAACGTATGAGATACACATATTCCCTCACCTAACATCTTGTTATCAAGAGAAATGGCCATTTGTGGTAAAGTTCTCAATCAATTTTCAGTAGCTTATCACCATCAGAGAACCCATCATTAGGTACAGTAAACATCCCCCCCCATTCCCCCCTGCTTCATAGAGCACGTATTATACGTGCTCTATGAAGCAGAAGAGAAATCAGGCACTTATAATAAGTGCCTGATTTCTCTGATCGTGTCAGATAAATACGTAACGTCGGGATTAAAGATTATACTGTCATCTTTCAAGCTGAAATTTCCTTCCGATTAAAAAAGTACATAATGATTTGCCCATTCGTTCTCAAGTTATTACAGAGCTGACAGTATTTATATCCAAGTCAAGAAAACTTTTTAGGACTGTCAACCTTTCTTGACGATGACGTAGTATTTCAGGAACAAATTAGATTTTCAGGCAAAAATTGTAGCAAAAAGGGCGTTTTTCTTCTTAGTTCTTCGACCGTGTGGATTGAGTTTTTTTAATTCCCGCGGGAACACTCTTATTTTCCGGGATAAAAAGTAGCCTATGTGTTATTCCAGACTACAATCTATCTTTGTGCCTTTCAGCCAAATCGGTTCAGTCGTTGCGGCGTGATTGAGTTAAAACATCCATTCATCCATCCAAACTTTCACATTTATAATATTAGTAGGATTATAAATGCTCGAGATTCATAGTCTACATAATATACCTTCGAGAACGTCCAACATATACGCTTGATTAAAAATCGGTGTAATTTTAAGGGTCATTACATGCTGAGAGTGTAACTGACTGAGAGTGACTTTAAGTAAAGGTATCTTGTGAGTTGTAAAATTTCTAACCAATTTGCTCTTTCTAATATTAGATGATCTTGCAATTTTATTAGGTCATCGATTTTATTAAATTAATTTCTTTCTCCGCACTCGTTAACATCAAACCGACTCGTCGCTATAAGTAGCTCTTTGGACTGCGAGTACCTACTGTTCAAAGCCAATAGTATTTTAATTTTTTTATACGAAAAATCTTACGTACTCTATCACCTTTTTTGAAAGCTTTTTTCAAAAAGACCACGAGCCCCGGGCCTCACGGCCCCAGGGTCTCCACTCAAAAAGGCACAAATTATATGAAACAAAGGATTATTTGATAGAATGCGAATTTATTAATGAAACTATACACTGTCAAATGAATACGATTTTCTAACACAAACGCACGGCTTAAGCTTGTATTGGACTTTTGGATATATCTGTATATGCGGTAGATTTTTTTTTAAATATATAGACTTGCTCTTGGTTACGATCACACCTTATGCTAAGTGAAGATGTAGCCTAAGATAGAGCGCACTTACCTAGAAAATGCCTATTCACTCTTGATTTGAAGGTACCCAAATTGTAGGTAAAACAGAAGCCGGAAGGGCGTTCCAAATTTTTGCGGTGCATAGGTATCAGGAACGAGGAAGCAAAGCGCTTAGTGCGCGTCCTTGGGATTTCAACCACGTAGGGGTAAAAGGGGTGAAAGTTTTAACAACTTTTGTAGCAGAAATTCGCATAACTTCTATCATTTTAAAACTCTATCAAGATTAATCCTTGTTAAGGGCTGGTACGTGGTTTGAGAAACTACGGGAAAGGTAGGGGAAAATAAATTAAGAATTATGGTCTCAAAGTCAAGCTAACTCTTTTAATCCTTCTAGGGCCTATTTTATCGCCTACTTGTGGAAACAAATCTCAGGAGAAATAAGATCTATGTCACCATCGCGTAGTAAACTTTAACAAACAAACATAAAAATCGCGTTTTGACAGATAGCCAATAAAAGAACTGTCAAAACGTCAACTTATTCGTCGTTTAAACTCGGCGGTTGTGAAATAGGCCCTTACTATAATAAAAACATGACCTCACTTGCGAAGTTGCAAGCGCCGTGATTTTAAATATCGAAAATTATTTTATTTTATTTATCGAAGAACACTTCCTGAAGTCTCAAGTTCGAGAACCGAACTTGAGACTTCAGGAAGTGTTGCTGGAGAGCCAATGTTTCTATGACTGAAAATAGGTATCTGAATTAATTAAAATAGATTTCTATCTGAGCCTATCTTCGCGCACTACGTAACTACTGTGTAATACGAGCGATAAGTATCTACTAGTTGAGAATACAATTCAAACTTAATATTGCCTTACGTTTGATTTGTATTCAAAGGAGACTACGTAAGGTGTCTTAAGAGACTCCCTCAGAACTAGGGCTGCCTCGCTTGGAAAAATGTCAACACCGTGCTGAAAGTGGCAAGCATCAATTGGACGCGAAAGACCGAGGATAGCCAAAGTTAGCGCTAAGAAATCTACGTCCATTGTCCAAGTCCAACAGTGGATACATTTTGGCTGATGATAGTGATGATGATTATTATTTTTTACCCACGACGGAAAAAGTGAGGTGTTATACCTATGTTTGACTTGAGTGTATGTCTGTTCCCTCTTAGCTCCCTAAGAATGGACCGATTTTGATGGAGTTTTTCTGTTTAAAAGCTAACGTAATCGAAGTGGATCTTAACTAAGATTTATGAACATCTGCCACAAACACCTGAGTGTTTGAAGATCATCAGCTCGTTTCGTACCGTTACTTCAGATTATTTCAGAAGCATGGCAATCTTGAGCTAACACTGCAGCATCATGTAGTCCCAACTCCTCAGCAACTTACAGCAGATATAGTGTGTTTGGGCTCATTAGAATGATCTCAATGAACATAGGTGCTATAAATGATGATCATGAGTATAGGTGCTATAAATGATGATCGAGGCTCTAGAAGGATATTTTATGGAGCAGAAGACTGGGAAGCAGGATGTCAGGATGTCGTACATAATCCATAGATTCACATGTCGGGGGTGTTTTAAATTTTCAATTAACACTTGTTGAAGTTTGCACCCATAGACAGCTGTTTGCACCACGATCGATGTATGGCACTCCTTATTAGTGATAGCCCTAGCCGGAAGAAATGGGCGAGTAACTGCTATGGTAAGTACTACGTTTGGTAAACAAGTAAACGTTTTATCCTCACCAAGGGTCAGCTACGTGACTCGAGGCACGTACTATTGTTTGTAAAGATTATGATTGCTTTTTTCTATCACTTATATCTACCAAAGATAGAGATCACTACCACCGTCAGATTCTTTTCGAACCAGACCAGTGCAGCTAATATGCGCGCCACGAGAAAATGTTGTCTACCCATTTCTGTGGATTTGTATGAGATTTCACGAGTAAATGGGTAGACAAAATTTTCTCGTGGCACGCATGCTAGCCCTAATTCGATTCTGTAAATATGATTGCATCTGTGTTACAATCGCAATGACCTCTGATTGGCTGGTACCCGTCCGCTATTGGTTAAAATGCTTGGATGCAGCAAGAACGCCATTTTAGCCAATCATAGGTCATTGCGTTACACTAGTGCAATCATTTTTAGAGAATCGACACGCAGTATACGCTCTGGACTGATAATTTTGGCGTTGATTACAGAAATCACAGTGATCTTTCCAGGGAACTAATAAACTGTATTGGGAAATTCCAAATTCTTTGTTTTGAATCGATACAAGAATCATCTGGTATTTTATAGGACACAGAAAGAATATATTCCAAGACATCAGTATCATAGAGGTCAGTTTGACATAGAACGATTCTATGGTACTGAGAGTTTATTGACGTGAAACTGATTGATTTACAATAATTTAGAAACTTGATAGCAAAGTTATGGCCAGATTTAGAGCTTAATGGATTTTAATGGATTTGTGGAGTTAACGAATTTTAATTGACTCTCTGATTTTAAAGTAGTCGACTTTGATTGATTAATAAATTGGAAACATTTGAAATTGCAAAGGTCAAAGATGGCAAGCAATTTATTTAATTATTATAAAGCTATTAATATTATAAATACTTACCTGCCTACCTTTTATTTCTATTTAAAAGCTAGGGGTCACACCGCACTGGTAAAACGAATGCAATTGGACGGAAACTCAATAAGTCAGGTGTGTCACGATAGTTTGCAATGGCGATAAAGAAATAACAATTTTTTCATTACTCATACACGGAAAGTAGGTCTGAAGTTGCCTGAGAAGCGGGTTGAAAGTAATACTTTTCAGCCCTAGGGAGAATCGTTTTCAACTGACAGCTGTCAAATAATTAAAAAAAACTAGTTGTCACATTTTTATTGGAATTCAAATGAAACACGACATACCCGAGTGCATCCATAGACAAGAAGAAAGATAGACTTTATTCATAAAGTAAAGACAACTGATTCATAGACATTCATAGACAATCATAGACAATACTTGACTATTAAAAAGCTAAATGCATAGCCCGCCGGCTAGGCCAAAGAAAAAAAAAGGCGGTAAAGTTCACTCAATTTTCTTTAGCTAATTTCTATTTTTATTTTGACTTTCCTTATATTCGTAATGAAAAGCACAGTGTTTACCTCGGGATAAAGACTTATTTAGTCCCTCGAACTATAGGCCCCCTCGCTACGCTCGGGCGCCAAACCCCGTCTCGGGACTAAATAAGTTACTTTCATCCCTAAGGTAACAATGTACTATTGAAGTGAAGTGAAAAATCTTACGTGTTCACGACACCGATGTGCTAGGTCTGTTCATTTTTTAACCCAAATTCTATTGCCCATAACTGGGCACAAGTCTCTTCTCAATGAGAAGGATTTAGGGCGGTTTCAGATTAGCATTTTTCGACCCGTATACGCTCATTTTTAACCGACTTCCGAAAAAGGAGGAGGTTCTCAATTCGGCGGAATCCATATTGCCCTTGACTGATTGACCCATCGGTTCGAGCGAACATGCCGAAATATGCTCATTTACGTGCGTTCGGATATTCGAAGCATATGCCGGGACGTGGCAAGCGCACGCATTCCCCTCTGCCGAAGTACATGTACAAACGTACGGTTCAGCTTGTAAGTGTGACAGCTTTTGAGCTAGTGTGCGTTCATAGAGACATTAAGTATTTACAAGAGTGTGCGGAAGTGAGTAAATGTGGGCTGTACGTGATTACTGATTACCCCACCTTACCGCAGAAAGTGGCAGAATATGTTCAGTACTAAATCTGCGCAAAGGCACGTCCCGGCTGAATTGTCGAAGCATATATGCATATTCGCATATATAACTCCGAAAAGAATATATGCCGGGGATTGAACCCGGACCTCTCGAAATTGAGGCCGAAATTTAAAACATGCTCGATTCTTATGTTATTATGATCACATGTTATTCTATGGATACATCCATCACGCTGTCAAATTAAGCTAAAACCACTAAAACCATTCGACTAATTAGTATAACGAGCGTGCAATTTTCATTTTGTAACATGCTTCACGTTTAAAAAAAAATAGTTCTTTTTAAACAACAAGGACGTGAAAATCTTTTGTCACTGTCGCATGACAAATTGACTCCTCGAGTTTCGGAATAGATAGGGTTGACACTTTTATTAAAAGATTTAAGAGGCAGTTTCTATTCAAATCATATCTGTTGTTGGTTATCTGTTGTCTGGTGAGATTTTAGTTGTAGCAGGCTAGAGACACTCCGTAATGTAAGTATAAAATTAAAAGTAGTATTGACGACCTCCCTGGCGCAGTGGTGAGCGCTGTGGTCTTATAACTGGGAGGTCTCGGGTTCGATTCCCGGCGGGGGCAATTTAGGAATTTATAATTTCTAAATTGTCTCTGGTCTGGTCTGGTGGGAGGCTTTGGCCGTGGCTAGTTACCACCCTACCGTCAAAGACGTGCCGCCAAGCGATTTAGCGTTCCGGCACGATGGCGTGTAGAAACCGATTAGGGGTATGGGTTGAATTTAAACTGCTATACCCCTTCCAAGTTAGTCCGCTACCACCTTAGACTGCATCGTCACTTACCATCAGGTGAGATCGCAGTCAAGGGCTATCTTGTCATCGACTAAAAAAAAAGTATTCACCATTGTTCCGTCTCGATGGACCAACTGAATGGGCTAACCTAGTGCGGAGAGATAAGATGCGATAGAAAGAGAGGCAACTTGTAGGCTCTCTGTATGATAGCAAGAGTCGCTGTTTATTGAAATGATTTTGCAGAGTGAATCTTCTGTACCTGAATTATTTTAGCCTAGTATCTATTATGTACCTACTAGCTGATGCCCGCGACTTCGTCCGCGTGGATAATTTTTTAAAATCTCGCGGGAACTCTTTGATTTTCCGGGATTAAAAGTAGCCTATGTCACTCTCCCGGTCCTCAACTATACTCGTGCAAAAAATAACGTCGATCCGTAGTTCTGTTGCAGCGTTATTGAAGGACAAACCAACAAACAAACACACTTTCGCATATGATATTAATAAGGATTCTACGAGCTGGTGTGATGCTGATGGTGATTGTGTGACAAGTATAAATTATAATAAGATAAGTAATAATTGTTGTTATATTGAAAATATTGGCAACCCTAATCGATATCATGACAATGTAGTTTGATAAATTGGTTTCAAGATTTTCCTTGTCAGCACGTTAAAAGATTTAAGTGAATGTATTTGCGAACAATGTAAGAAATATGGGTTGTTAAAGGAAAAGTATAGAGCACAACTTTCTAGATGGGGCCGAAGCAAACACGATACTTAGCATCGGCGATCAGCGACTTTGCACTAGATTCGATGCCTCTGATTTTGACGGCTTGTTGCGTTTGCGCATGGTAGGTTATAGGTGTAGTTCTTGCAATTCACGAGGGCACGTGGCTCATGGTTGTGTGTGTGGCGCATCTGTACAAGTGTGAGCGATAGATGGTCGCGCCTGACCGCTCCCACCTAGGCCCCTGACAGGGACGCACACTTACGCAATGTGCATGTACGCCACGTAACCACAAGTAAAGCTCACGCGCGCTCGTGAATTGCAAGAAATATATCATAAAAACTATGCCAAAGACTTACTAAAACGCGGCAACTGGCGTTCGAACATAAATTAAATGTACATTCAGTCGCTGAGTAGCTTTTTGAATAGTTTTAAATAGAAAACTAGACTCAAATATAATTTTTTATTCCAAGCTTGATGATTACATTTCTCAATTAAATTGATAATTTTTAAAATTAATTCAATGTTATTTAACTGTCAAAATTGGCCCAAAAATGGCGTATTAATTCGAGTTGAAAGTTCAGTTGCACCAAAGACTACAGTGTATTTAGGGAGAGTTGTAGCTTCCGAAAAACGAGTAAATCGCCAGTCGCCGATACCAACGGCATCAAGTGTGTAGTGTAGTTCTTTTCCTTTAGAAGTGATGTGAAAGGTTTCTTCGAAGATTTATACCGCTGACCTATTTATTTATGAGGCTATTTTCGTTTGTTACCTGTTTTGCGGCGAAGATGTCTTTGAAACACTTTGAGTGGGATTTATGTGTTCCGAATACTAGGAGATAGATATTAAATAAACATAATATCTTTAAAATCTTTTCATTTTTCAGAAATAATGATTAGGGTGATCATCCAATGGCTAGATATTAAAACTAGATACAAATATGTCTCGGTTTAGCTCTATCTTGAGTCTGAGCTGAGTGAGAGTGCGGTCTATAGATTTCAGCCTCAGACTGCATTGACACTTACCATCAGGTGAGATCGCTATTTTCTGATCATATGAAAAAAAAAAACTTCTCTTGTCTTCTCACGCTCCTTGTTTTAAATTAGATAATTTGAAACAAGGAGCGTGGGGTCGGTAATGTACTGGCCTCATACTCCGGCCTTGTACATGGTTGCTACATTTGGCGCCCAACACGGGGCCGCCTAGCTACACATTCAATAAATACTACTTTTATTAATTTTCGAGTGATATTAGCGTAATTTGCTCACGTAATATTATATTAGCCAAAACTTTGGTGCCTCCTCTCATAAAAAAAGTAAATAAAAAGTTTGTAATCGCGTCCGAGCGCCGCTCCGACAGAGTAATTAGGGTTGTCAACCATAATGAAAAATTAACTCTGGAAAAGATTATAGAATAAGTAGGTTGGAAATATTCATACATTTTTAGCTAAAGTAACTTTCTTTCCAAAAAGTTATTTCGGAGGATTACGGACCCTTCATTTTTGTTACGAGGTCAGAAGTTTAGCATATTTGCAAACCAAAGTGTGTAGTTAATGTATTTTATTAATAATATTATTGTTTTGTATTCTTGTTGAGCTTATACTAGAAGTCAGCTTAGATTCAGAATTTATAGATTTTCCCAGGTATTCTGTGGTTCCGTTTGGCTAATATTAAAAAAAAATATATTAATTGATTGATTGTATTAATAAAAATATACGAGTGTTAATATGATATAGTGGAAACTGGACAGTGAGAACCCTAGTTACCTATAATTACCGCTCACCTACTCTGTGCCAAATATTTTCTTAACGAACTATACTTTGTTGATAAAACCATCGCCAAGAACTAAGAATGGTTCACACGTATTTTGACGAGTTAAAAATATTTGAGATGCCGATGACTATACAGTTGCTTTGTAAACACTTTTTTTTTTTGGATATACCCCACTGACCTCTATATTTAATCTATGACTGATACTGGACCTGCTGCCCTTTAAAATGACAGCCTAAATTAGAAGCGCCATTTGTGACATACGAGTGTCTCTGAAACTAATAAAATTTGGAATGGCGCGTCGACCTCTATAATCTATATATATAAAATTCAAAGTCCTGACTGACTGACTGACTGACTGACTGAGATATCAACGCACAGCCTAAACTACTGAAGTTAGAAACTTGAAACTTTTACAGTTGGTTCCTTTTATGACACACGCGCACACTAAGAAAGGATTATTGGAAATTCCACCCCTAAGGGGTTTAAATAGGGGATGGAAGTTTATATGAAACTCCGTCATTTTTCAAGCTGTTTCCATCAAAGTTGGTATTAGAGCTTTCAGTTAAAAATAAAGAAGTACGTGTGTCACAGTTTTTGAAAATTCCACCCTTAAATCTAATTCCACGCGGACGAAGTCGCGGGGGCAAAAGCTAGTTAATCTATGAAATCATACAGCTAAAGCAATGAAGTCCTAGATTAATTATAGCGGTCAGTGCGCCATTTGCAATATTATTTATTAGTTCCATAGACAATAGAGTCGTATAGCTGCTTATATAGTGCTTACAGCGTTTAAATAAAAACTGAAAGGGAAAAAATAAGTCCTACTTAAACAGTCGGGACCCATTAAAAATCTGATCTAGATTTTAGTTAAAATGTTTCCAGTAATGGGTCCCAACGGTTATAAGTAGTACTTGTTTTTCCCCTTTCAGTTTGTATTTAAAATTCAATTTTTACGTAGTCGGGTTTTTGATTTTTTAATTTAATATATTTATTTAAACATAAGTTTATTTTTGTATAAATTCTAGTCTAAATATAAATCGCACTACAATAAGTACATGTTGACAGTGATTCTTTTAGATCTTCGTTCAGTGCCAAGTTTTAATTAGGCGTTCGTAATTAACTGTGACAATGAGCGTGTAGGTGTATCAATGTTAAATGATTTTATTTTTAACGTTTAACTCCGCATCATTTCATTCTATGCGCCATTTTCAATTTTATTGTTACTATATTATGAAATTAGATCTTAATTAAAGTTGGTCGTAGTTGTTTTTATGTTCTTTAAAAGAACTTTAAATATTATAATAGTATAAGTTATACATTGACATATTTATATGTCAATTAAGTTATATACAATCCACCAATCTAACCTCAACATAACAAACCTCAGTTCAACGAATTACTTGATATTACAAATATTTTCTTGTTCCCCTCCGATTTGTTATATCGAGGTTGCACTGTATATCAAAAGTATGATCCAAACAACTGTAACAAGGACATAAATGCCGAAAATGCTGACTGTATTTTTTTTATTCGATGACAAGATAGTCCTTAAGTGCGACCCAACTGATGGTAAGTCACGATGCAGTCTAAGATGGTAACGGGAGGTTGGAAGGGGTATGGCAGTGTAAATTCAACCCATACCCCTAATCGGTTTCTAGCTTCGCTAAATCGCTTGGCGGCACACCTTTGACGGTAGGGTGGTAACTAGCCACGGCCAAAGCCTCCCACCAGACCAGACCAGAAACAATTTGGAAATTATAAATTGCCAAATTATCCCGTCGGGAATCGAACCCGAGGTCTCCCAGTTATTAGACCACAGCGCTGAATTTACCCGCTGAATGGTCATAATTAGATATAAATTGGTCAAAGTAACTACCAGCCCTCCGATCAACAGTGGACTTTATGAGACAGGTTCAGAGACTAACTAACTTATAAATACTAGTTTGTGGATGAGTATTTTTTAAATAATTTTTCAGTCAACAACGAAAATGTCGTTAACAAGGTAAATATTCCATATATTTCGCCCATATTGCAAATTAATTATGACCTATTAACAAACAATGTTACCCTAAGCGAACGTCTAAATTATACGAATCCGTACAGAAATATTTATAAACATTCCCAATTTGCATGTTTGGAAACCGAATCCCAATATATTCGTAAATTCCATATAAATGTTTAATACACCGCAAATCAATTTCACGAATTTCGCATTGTTTCAGTTTTAGATAGGTATCGGATATAATGAATTTCGGGAAGTCGCTGTTTAGGAACACGCGGAAGGCGGCCCAATTGAGTCATTTTAAACTCTATATTCATGAAATGAGGGTTCTTATTCATTTGTACGTGATCATGTCGTGGCTCACAACGTATGGTGATAGACAAACAGTGTCATAATCTGAGCTAATCTTGTGGTAATGCGTAAACAACGCGATGTCGCTTAGTGATGCTTACTATGCATGAGATTTGGAATAATGTAGCTATTCCATTGTTGTTGTATGCGGCTACATAGTTACATTCGTAATGAGAGCAACTAATTTGAATTCCTTTGTGACTCCGGAGCTGAAGTGCTATAATGCAGTTATTACAGATATTGCCATTTGAATTAAAATAAACAGGCAATTGCGTTTCAGGCTACGCGTAGTGTAGGCTTCCGTAGTAGCCTATATTTCCTAGTTGCATTGTACATAATAATATGTAATTTTAAGCTATTACATAGCTTCTATCGCGGGCCAGCGTGGAGACCGAATCCAGAAATTCCGTAACGAAAATAACCTGACACGGGACTCCTCTACGGTGAGCCGCTAGATGGCGTTGATAAAAAATGATATGCAATAGCTTTACCGCGGCAGTCCCCGAGTGCCACACGTCTTTTTTGTTAAAATGTTTTTGTACATTTTAAAATCGTTTTTGAGTTTAACCCACTATACTCCTATACTAAATAATATTATTACAATAAATTTTAACTTAAACATACTTACCTACTACACAATCAGCAGAGTGATGATTGAGGGATTATCCTCTTGGGAATAACCGAACAAAGTTTTTCCGCTTTTATCATAATATCTTTACCTCGAAATATACATACCTATTATGCTCAGGTATAGTTTATAGACGCATGTGATATCTAATTGCTTAAGCTCTTAAAAGTCTGCAAACTCGAGATCGAACCCGTGACCCGCCGAATAGGACTGCAGTCCTAAGACTGCAGTCCTATTCGGCGGGTCACGAGTTGTAGACTGCAGTCCTATCTACTAGGCTATCACTGTTGTCACGAACTGGTTTACGTTATACCAAAGTCAACTTGCCCTTTTTTCCGGCAAACACACCTAGCCATGCACTAGCATGGTTTGTGTAGGTAATTGAGGTTTTAGGAAGCTTACAGTCTTAATCCTGTTATATTATTCTATTAATATTATAAATGCGAAAGTTTGGATGTATGGATGTTTGTTACCAGAGGCGGCTCTAGCCCATGTAGCGCCTGTGTGCAATTAATATCTTGGCGCCCTCTAGTAGACGCGCGGCCAAAATGGAATACTTACAATACAAGAATACCGTTTGACTTACAGTTATATTTTCACCAGTGAAAGGAAACTCAGGTGCAGAAAATGGTGCAATTTTAAATGATGTCAAGTGCGGCTCGGCGTGGCGCCCCCTAAAATCCTGCGCCCGTGTGCCGGCTTTACCTATGTGCACACCCTGCACCATAGGTAAAGCCGGCAATGTTTGTTACTCAATCACGCCGCAATAAATCCAATCGTGTTAATAGGACACTTTATGTTGAAAAATGTTTTTGTTCGTGTACTTCGTAGACATTATGTCTTCAAGACATATATTATAGAGATTTATCGCTCAGTAGCCCAACGGTAACTTGAATGATATGACATTATATATATTTGACATAATCATTACAAAAAATAGTTTTTCTAAATCGACCTCTAAACATCTACGTTACTTGTTGATGTTGAAATTGCCATTAAAACCAGATAAAAAAATGGCGGCTTCTTTTAAACCATCGCGAATGAACGGTATTTGTATTTTCATATACGAATTACAAAGGATTTCAGATTATACAAATGTGACATGACGTGAAGTGAACCTTTTATTTGAAATGTTATTTATTTTCTATCCAAAGATATCCTGAACGTCGCTGAACGTATTTTTGTACGTCGTAACCGCTTTATTTGAACTGTCATACGTTCATAACATAATATCATCACACACTTAATAGTAATACAATTAAAACAATACGTAAAAATGGGGGTTACATTTAAGTCGAACTTACGTAAAAAAAAATGTCTTCTTTACTTTGCCGTAGTTATATATTTTTCCCGCCAATTCGCCCGAGTTAGGTATTTTAAAAATCCCGCGGGAACTCTCTGTTTTTCCGAGTCTTCAATTATATCCATGCAAACAATCACGTCGATCCGTTACTCTGTGGCTGCGTGATTGAAGGACAAACAAAGTTTCGTATTTATAATATTAGTAAGGATGATGAAACTCTTTTCACAGATAAAGTATGTATTTTTTTTTTGTTGAACCATTATTTTATGTACTCAGTATCGTTCCTTAGAAATATGATGTAATTTTTGCCTCTTTTTTTCGAATAGTTAAAACTTGATCTATTACTGTAAAAATTAATTCTGCATCTGAAGCCATTACAGAATTCGTAGACGCTACGCTCCTAGCGTAGAGAGTAGAGATCTATACTAATATAATAAAGTGCAAGAGTTTGTTAGTTTGAACGCGCTAATCTCTGGAACTATCAGTCAGATTTGAAAAATTCTTTTTGTATCTGATAGCCAAATTCTTGAGGAAGGTTATAGGCTATTCAATATTTCGGTACGACTTTTAAAAGCCGAGCAAAAAGAAAAAATAGCGCGGGCGAATAATACGATGCGGTAAGTCGGTGTTCGAGGGCGGTCACCCGACGAGAACCGAACAAGAACCGAACCGAAGGCTAGTTATTAATCCGAAAGATCAAAGCGTTCCCACGGGATTATTAAAAACTAAATCCACGCGGACGAAGTCGCGGGCAACAGCTAGTCTATGATATTGACATGTTTATTTTTCATGTATACAGACGCCCTTATATTTTACGCCCCGGCCCTATGTTCTGCGAGTAACTTTTATGGGTTAAGGAGCTGTTTCGTAGATGTACGCAGCCTAATAACCACCGTATGTGTTTGGATTTGTGCCAGAAAGCAACAGGTAGAGTTGTTTTCCGAATGGCTGGTCCTACTGAAATAATACCGAATTTATGTTTATGAAATACTATATTAATTATGTAACATTATCGAGTTGAATCCTCACTATAATATTATAAATACGGAAGTGTTTGTTGGTTTGTTGATTTGTACTTCAATCTAGGGATTAAATCAAGAGCTACGGATCGACGTGATTTTTTGCATGGGTATAGTTGAGGACCTGAAGGGTTATGTACTTAATATGCTACTTTTTATACCAGAGAATCAAAGAGAACCACGGGATTTTTAAAAACCAATTCCACGCGGAAAACGTCGCATTCATCAGCTAGTTAGTAAACGAAAGCCCTGAAAGAATAGTATATCCAATCATGCCTTTATGATTACATATATGGTACAAAATAAGTTATGTTCTTTTGACCTGCCACCCGCACCATGCTACAACGAAATAACTGTAGTGATATTTGGCAGCGTTGCGGGAGCACTCCACCACAGTTGTCTAGGTCCCTGCTTGTTAAAACTAGCTTTTGCCCGCGGCTTCGCTCACGTTAAAATCGATTTTTCACCCCCTCAGGGGGTGAATTTTCAAAAAATCCTTTTTTATCTTTATGCCTTTCAGTCTGATCCGTCCAGTAATTTGGGAGATCAGTCAGTCAGTCAGTCTTTTCCTTTTATATATTTAGAAGAAAATCAGGTCTGTAACTAGATTGTAGTAGTGGTGTGTTGTAACTGTAATTATAAGTTATAGAGAGACGATACAGACTTTTTTTTTTGATGAATATCTTACGAGTTATTAAAATACCTGATGTATTTGGCGCTTATGCTTGGCGCTTGGTAAGTTTTATTTAATCTATTGCGCGGTTTTCAGGCATTTAATCTATGGTCAATAAAGTTGTAGCTGACTTAAACCGTGAAAGACAAAAATAGACTTTAAGTTTTCGAGCCAAGCGGCTTGGATTGTGGTAAAAAATGATCCGTGTAAACCAAGCTTTATGTTCCGCCCAAGGTAAGGTAAGGTAGGGTCAGTAAGTAATTATAGAAGGCCGGGAAAACATAACTCTACCTGAGTCCACCCAGCAACAGGTTACAGAATAATTTTCAAAGGTAGAACAGTCTTCATAAGTAATTACTCACCGTCAAATTCTCCTGTGATATATTTTATTAAAGGACTCTTGGGTGCGAGTTGGTTTACGATTGAACTAATTGAAAACGTGTTTATCTTTCTGTCAAAGGAATTTAATAACTGCTTAACAAATTAAATAAATTATGTCATATTTAGATTCAAGCTTGGTGCTATTTTTTGTTTATTTTAATAACTGTCTAGAAAAGGCAAAGCTGCTCTGTGTATTCTCTTTGACAGAGTTAATAAGAAGAAATATTAACCTTTTGCCATTTGAGAGTTGTTTGTATCTGTTTTATTCGTTTTATTTCAATGGACTTTTTTTATATCCCGTGGAAACTGTTTATTTACCCGGTTTAAAAAATATAAAATATACTTATGAATGTATGAATGCACTCTCTAAAAAACTTTTACAAAGTGCTTTCGAATCGTCAATTGAATCTACTGGTCTAAAATCTCAAGAAGGTCAAGTAGGCAAGGTCAGTAAGGGACCCCTATTGGTATATATTATGACACATATTTATTTGATAAAATCTATCATCTTAGTGACCGTGTTCAAAGAGTATGTGTTAATTAGGGAATGCAATCTCGATCTCGCGAGATCTCGTTTTCGCGAGATCTCGGCCTTTTTTAGCGAGATTGATCTCGGCCGAAAAAAGGGCGAGATCTCGCGAGATTAACGAGATTGCACTCGAGCATAAAAAAGTCTTATTCGAAGCGCGGACTGACACGGACGGAGTTGCGACCTGTCGGTTTCGTTCGGTTCAGCTCTTATGACACGTCATAAATCTACCACCGGTTCGGAATGCAGATTCTGCTGAGAAGAACCGGCAAGAAACTCAGCAGTTGCTTTTCAAAAAATAAAAAATATTTTTTTTACAATAGGTAACCAAACTGTGCTATGTGTGATTTGGATATGTACGTCAGAGTTTACTACTTAGAAGTTTATTAAAAAATTATAGACAATTTGATTCATAAAAGTCTATTGAAAAAATTCGTGAAAATAAATGTTATCTTATAATACTTATAGTTTTTATTATTATTTTTTTTAATTTATTCAAATATTGTGGTTATTTGCAAAAAAAACCACACAAAACTGCCAATCTCGCGAGATCTCGAAATTGGCGAGATCTCACAGTATTGTTATTTACAATCTCGCGAGATCTCGCTTGAGCCCCAATCTCGCGAGATTTGCATTCCCTAGTGTTAATGATGCAGTTCCGGAGAAAATGAATTGGGAGCTACTTTAATTGATGACGAAAATTGGAAACGTGATCGAATTTGCGCAGGCCGTATATAAAACGAATGCACAATATCTGAATTCTGAAGTGATTTTTTATGTAGGTATGTTCTCCGATTATTCAAAGACGCTTGGACTGATTTGGAAAATTCTGTTTTTGTTTGAAAGGGTATACTTCCCAAGTGGTCCCATTGTCATCAAGTCAGGATCTGACGATGGGATCCTGGAGAAATTGAGGGAACTCTTCAAATATTGACTAATTGACTTTAAAAGCCACTTTGTAGTGGCGTTTGAAGTCACCTTTGTAAAAAGAATTTTTACGTTTATTATTATTTAATTAGTGATAGCGGTACTTTGTTACATTAGGTAGACCTACCGAAGTAAGTCAATCAATAATTTAAAGAGTTATTATTTTTTTACGAAGGAATCTAAACCTAACCTAAGGAAGTTAGACTTTCTAACTAAATTTTCTTAAATAATTCGAAATTCGCTTTATCAATAAAATACATTCAACAATAGAAATAATAAAGACTGTAAATAAAAAATATTTGTTAGTTTCCGTCTATACCAATAAAATGTTGACAAAGGTCGTAAATTCTTTGACAATTTCCTGATTTGATTTCCTCTTGACGCCCTCTAATCCATTGCCAATTGAATTTTATATCCGTCCTGAAGTGAATAAAATACAGTTTTCTTATATTATATCTTTTATAGCAAGTTTATGAAACTGGTTGTAAAAAATATTAACTGCTTAGAAGTTACACTATGACAATTTTATAAAAAAACTATCTATCTAAGTCTATCTATATCTGAAAACCTAATGCAAATCTGTACAGTTGGGTATGGGTTGAATCTACACTGCCATATCCTTCCAAGTTAGTCCGCTACCATCTTAGACTGCATCGTCACTTACCATCAGGTGAGCTCGCAATCGAAGACTATCTTTTCATCGAATATAAAAAAATAATAATAATCGTTATTAAGTAGATATTCATTCCGATTTCATCATGAAAAATAATACTTATTGCTTTTGTACAAAACTCTCACATTACCATTTCTCTTCGAAAATTAAATTAGCGGTTGTATATTTTGCGTTTTAATCCGTTCGGTGTGGTGTGAAACACAATCCCCCGAAGCCTTCTCTAATGAAGATGAATAAATAATTAGGTAAAACAACTGAGGTGACTTACGATAATAATCTTCTCTCTAATGCGGTCCAGAATACAATCCAAAACTCATAACGCCATTTTAATTTTGATACGGGTTCTTTGAACCTCAACCTAACTAGGCACCTCCCTTAGGTACGTTACGTTAATTTTTTTTAAGCTACTGCATAGCTTCTATCGCGGGCCTTGAGCGTGGAGACCGAATCCAGAAATTCCGTAACGAAAATAACCTGACACGGGACTCCTCTCACCGCTAGATGGCGTTGATAAAAAATGCTATGCAATAGCTTTACCGCGGCAGTCCCCGAGTGCCACACGTCTTTTTTAAGAATATTAGCCAAGCTGAACTTGACTTATATTCTCCTCTCCCTTCCAAATAAGCGAAAAGCTTGTGCTAGTAGCGGGTACGATAATAAAGCAACGTGTGAGGTTCAAACCTAAAAAAAAATTAAAGGTATAACCAAAATATCATATTGCCCTTAACTTTTGTTTTGCTCTTAAATAAAAAAATTACCTTAACCTAGCTCCGTTATACATCACTTTAACGTTGCTAAGTTGTGAATAAGTATAGTAGATACGTTTATCACACGAAGTTACGGGCGCTTTCTTCCAATTCACGATGGCACGTGGCTCATGGTTGTGTGTGTCGTATCTGTATAAGTGTGAGCGAGAGCTTGCTCGTTCCTGACTGCTCCCACCTAGGCTCCTGACAGGCACGCACACTCACGCAATGTGCACTTACACGACGTAACCACAAATACCGCCCGTAATTTCGTGAGATAAACGTACTATACCAAGATTTTAAGAAAACTTAATCCTTTCAGACGAAGCCACGGGTATCTCTAGTAAATTAATATGACGTCATCAGGGAATAGAAATTAATTTAGCAGGCTTCAAAAACTCATCAACTAATGTGTTGAACGAGGTGGGTATATGTTAGCTAATGGCTTTCTTTTAAAACATCCAGCCTGAATACACTCACACCGTTCGTGTTGGCTAGTTAACGTCGGTTAAAAACAAACAGCAGCACTGGTAGCATGGGCAGGAGATAAAAGTTTTATCCCCCGATTTTATCCACTGCCAGGGGATAAAATTATCTTTTCCCTATGCTAAAGCATGGCGACAGAGGAGTAGGCGATGTATATTTGTATAAGTATATCCACTGAGTGTTATTTCCACTGCTGTGTCCATGCTCGACGGGTGGATAAAGCTAAGCGAGGGGATAAACGTTTTATCCTTTTCCCGGGTATAAAATTTCTCCCGCCCATGCTACCAGGGCTGTATTGAGTATTCTCAATCGACAGCAATTCTCTATTCTCTTGCGAACAATACGCTTCTCCACTCAGCCACGTCGTTGGTAATGATTGGTTAACATATCGCACTATGCTCTGATAACTCCAGTATTATATATATATTTGTATAAAATAGTAATATTATCATAGAATATAATCTCAGTCATGTCTTAAAATGAGTATTTTAATATTAGTATTCAATTCGACGCCTTAACATGGGTGGCCTAAGTACGTCATGCTCTCTTTATTTAAACATTTCTGTGGTGGTGTCGTGTGGTGCGGGTTGTTACGTTCCCTCAAATATGGTTGAGCGAAGCAACGGCTGGATCATGCGTCATGCTCGTGAACGGGTGCTACCAACGGGAATGGGTCTACTTTATGGCTACCCGTCTTAACATGTATTCATTGTGGAAACACTGTATACCTACATAGCATAGTTTTGTTTAATATTTTTCATGACACCTAAAAATTATTTATTTATTATCTAACGTGGTTAATCTAAGTATTGTATAAATTAATAGATATATTATTATTTATTTATTTATTAAGCCTCAATAGCCCAACGGTTAAAGGCTGAAAACTGTAAGGTCGCAGGTTCAAACCCCACCCGTTCCACCAAGCCACCTTTGCACCTTTTTAAAAAAAAATATGATGTCATGTCGACGGAACCCTACGTAAATTATCGATAGTGAAAATTTTTTTTATATTAACTTCTATTATGGTTTATTTTCTTTTCTACATCCCGCTAAAGAAAAAAAATGAAATCTTAATTTAAGGCGGCATTATTTTTTTGTTTCGATGATTTACGGCTGTCAACATATTTAGCATAATTCATAAAATTCGTTTAAGTGTCGCGTACCTATAGCTTTTCTTTATGAAATGAAAATTTATTGAACCTTATATCGTATTTAATTAATTCAGGTACATTGCCAAATTATGTAAACAGTTTGCCGACTACGGTCTGCTCAGCTACAGTAAATATTTATCATTACTCCATTAATTACTTTAATACACAATTACCCATCCCATAAATTATTATTAAATACATTTGCATAATTTTGCTAAATGTTTTGACGACCTCCCTGGCGCAGTGGTGAGCGCTGTGGTCTTATAACTGGGAGGTCTCGGGTTCGATTCCCGGCGGGGGCAATTTAGGAATTTATAATTTCTAAATTGTCTCTGGTCTGGTCTGGTGGGAGGCTTTGGCCGTGGCTAGTTACCACCCACCGTCAAAGACGTGCCGCCAAGCGATTTAGCGTTCCGGTACGATGGCGTGTAGAAACCGATTAGGGGTATGGGTTGAATTTACACTGCTAAACCCCTTCCAAGTTAGGCCGCTACCATCTTAGACTTCATCGTCACTTACCATCAGGTGAGATCGCAGTTAAGGCCTATCTTGTCATCGAATAAAAAAAAAATGTTTAAGTAGCTACATAATTTCTGAGTTTATATCTAGTAAATGTGTTTCCCTTATGCTCGGTATATTTCTGCGAAATTAAATCAACCATAGTTACCGACATATCGAGTCGCGAATCTGAAATAGCAATTGCGAATAACCGATGGCCCTTGGGGTCCCAAAGTGCTTCTGTTTCTTTATATATGTAGTATAATATAGCAGGTTCGAATCCCACCCGTTGCACTATTGTCGTACCCACTCCTAACACAAGTTTTCACTTATTTGGAACATCAGTCAAGTTCAGCTTGGCTGATATTCTTTAAAAAAAAGAAAACGAACAATACACCCAGTCCGAGCAACGAATTTATTCCAAACTGACAAATATCAAAACAGCTACAGATTACCTACATACTAAAAGTTTTATATCTACCTACACTATACCACAATAAATAAAACTATTTTTTTTTAAAAAGAACATTAGCCAAGCTGAAGTTGACTAATATCCTCCTATCCCCTCCGAATAAACGAAAAGTTTGTGTTAGGAGTGGATACGACAATAGTGCAACGGGTGGGATTCGAACCTGCGACCTTACAGTTTTCAGTCCGCACCTTTAACCGTTCGGCTATTGAGGTTTATACCTACCTAAATTATACATACATCGATGATATAAACAGATCCACATATTGGCACCATTCTTTGGGGGAGGCTTTGGAGATAACAAAATTAGGAAAGGTTCCCCTTCCTATATTTTAACCTAAACTAGTAGATCTAGAGATTTGAAAATTGCAGGAAATATTCCTCGAGTACCTACTTTAGAGGTTTACTAAGGAGTAGCTTTCAAAATTCTCAAAGGTCGTCAAAAGTAATATTATATTTTAGGTATAATATTTAGGGAATAATATGCAGTATGCACAGTCCATAATTAAAGTTCTTTGCCAGACAACAAAGGGAACAAAAGTTCACGAATAACTTTGTATTATTATACGAGTAGTTCTGAATACGCTTTTTGAAATAGAGCTTTTCTATTTTTTATGAACTTGACTTCGTCTGCATGGTTTTTCAAAATCCCGAGGGAATCTATGTTTATCCGGAATAAAAAAATTACCTTTGTTACACTGAACCAGCCAGCTGGATAAAACGGAAACTTCTGTTATTATGATCGCGATTAAGAAGTTTTTAAAAGAATATATTTTAAATATGGATAATTTTCCCCGTTTTTGCAACATTTTTCACTGATGCTTCGCTCTTATTGCTCGCAGCGTGATGTTATATAGCCTAAAGCCTTCCTCGATGAATGGACTATCCAACACAAAAAGAATTTTTCAATTCGAACCAGTAGTTCCTGAGATTAGCGCGTTCAAACAAACAAACTCTTCAGCTTTATAATATTATTATAGATTAGCAGGTATAATAAGGGTTCTCTACTTTTTTATACTACTTGAAAAAAAGGAGTACTTACTCCTTAACATACTTCATATTGATTTCAGGGTCCATGTATGTATTTTTTTATTCGATGACAAGATAGCCCTTGACTGCGATCTCACCTGACGATGCAGTCTAAGATGGTAGCGGCTAACTTGGAAGTGGTATAGCAGTGTAAATTCGACCCATACCCCTAATCGGTTTCTACACGCTATCGTGCCGGAACGCTAAATCGCTTGGCGGCACGTCTTTGACGGTAGGGTGGTAACTAGCCACGGCCAAAGCCTCCCACCAGACAAAAACTTCTGTACTACTTTGCTACTGTAAATGTATCACTACAAGCAAGTCAATAGAGAAGTCAAATAGACGTTGAGTAACTTACTGCTGAGGGCGTGGCGATCAATCATATAGCAAACAAAAATGCTTCTAGCTTTTATACAGGGTTACTACCAACTTATCTAGACATGTCATACAATGGTGCGACCTTATGTTACTTACTTTAAGAACTTTATTCAAATTCAACTTCGAATTCAAAATTATTTATTTCATGTAGGCCAACTTGTAGCTCTTATGACACGTCATGACTCTACCACCGCGCACCGGTTCGGAATGCAGATTGTAGACATGTCAAAAAAATATTGAAATACTTCAAGCGTTGCTGGTATGGCCCAGGTAGTTTTTATTGATAACTTGTAAAACAGTTTAAAAACTTTTTAGCATAGCAAAAATTAAATTATCTTCTCAAAAATAATAAAAAAATGTCCTCCAACCATCTGCGCAGGAGATATTATAGTGCACAAGTGTGCACTATAATATATCCCGCTTTACGTGCTCTCCGAGGCACGGGGGTGACTCACCGCCACAACTTCCCAACTCCGGGCTAGTACTGAGAATTTCTTGACAGAAAAACCCAATACATTTTATGGCCCGACCCGGGAATCGAACTCGGGACCTCGTCTATCTTCAGAATCTTAGTTTAAATAAACTGAAAATATAAATGTTAAAAGGTACGATTTATAGTTTTAATTCAATTTTGAGAAGGTACCTACTCGTTACAGTCTAGACTCTAGACACCGTCGCTCCAGCTCCGGTATTATCTTAATGCTTTTGGATATAATATAGAGAAATATAGAGAATGTTATTCTCTTTATTCGATATCTATCTACGCGACTCAAAAATAATAGCTCTTTGAAACAGAATTTCACCAATATTTTATTGGAAAATTTTAAAATACTTCAACCCATTGTTGCACAAGTAAATAATAAAACCGGCCATAATAACAAAATATTCAACTCATGGAGAGTTGAATATTTTGTAAGTTGAATATTTTTGAAGAAATAATTAAAGAACTTTAAAACAATTTAATTATAATATTCAAATAACACTTGAACCTTAATTCAAATTACCAACAAGAAATGCACAAGGATTAACAAAGTAGAGCTAAATTTTTGCTCCTCACACACACGCACACACACACACACGCATATTACGATCAGATCACAGTCGAGGACATGGCATCGATTACACAAAACTAAATTACCTTGTCATTGTTACAGGTTAAAACGATGACACCTCAGTGCGCGAGTGCCAGTGCCAAAGTGTCAGCAGTGTAGGACCAATCAGCATGGGTTGTACACCGAGCATGCTGTTAGACCACAAGAATCGCAGGCGCGACAGCACCGGCTCGCAGGAAGCTGCCCTGGCCAAGATAGCTCCGACCCCAGTGTGCCAGAACAAGGCGGTGCAAGCGGCCAGGGCTCCGAGGGCCTCCCTGGAGTCCGACGGGTTCAGTATACAGCTGTCGAGTAAGAAAGACAGCTATGTCTCGCAGATGGGTAATAATTTCGCGACCCAGTTGCATATCAAGAGGATATCTGGTAAGTTGGTACCATTCGTAGATTAAATTTTAATTTTTTTTTCAACTGATAGACGTCCACTGCTGGACATGAGATCATGTTTTTCATGGACTTCCACAGGTCTCGGTCTTGCGCCGCTTGTGTATAGCGGCTCCCTGCCACATCCCTGTCTAATATTAAAAACTAAAACCTAATATTACTCTTCTCTTATTGCTTCTTGCACACCTACACGTGTTGTCGCACGTCTAAAGGTAGACTGGCTGAAAATGCTTGAACATACCTTCAAGAAAAGAGTGAATAGGCATTTTCTAGGCAAGCGCGCTCCAACCTAGACCTCATCAATGCTTTCCATCATTGATTGTCGTCAAGCGCAAGTCTACCTCATAATAATAAAAAACATTAAGTCCGCCTTTGTACTTATAATTTTTTGCAATAAAGTAAATAAAAAACTTTAGCTACTACCCTCATCTAATTTCAATAAAAATCATCTTCGCGTGGAATACTTCCAAAAATTATCTGCATTTCAAGCCTTAATCGCTTAACCGATTTTGACAAAATCCATCATCCTGACATTCACACTACTTTTTACCCCGGAAAATCAAAGAGGTCCCACCATATTTCTAACTTGAACGAAGTCGCGGGCATCGGCTAGGCTTCTATACAATAAGTTAAGTGCATCAATCCGATTGGCGACGTAAAACTTTCAAGAAACTTCGGTATTTTCCGAAGCCTTTGCTAAAATCACACGTGAACGAAATCTTTTTCGATAAAATAAAGCTACAAAAGCGGTGCTCTCAAGCTTCAATATCCGATTATGTAATAGTGGATAGCGAGCTAAGAAAACTTTGCTGCTTCGGTTGCTGTAATAAAACGAAATGCTTTCCTAGCTTATACCCAATGAAAGTGCGCTGAAGCTTGAAGTAAATCTACGGCACATAGTTTCAAGAGGTGATGGTCGGGGTCCCAAAGTGCTGGAGTGGCGACCTCGGGAAGCGTAGTGTGGCAGACCCCGCACTAGGCTGACCGACGACATCAAACGAGTCGTAGGGAGCTGCTGGATACAGGCGACGCAAGATCGAGTTATCCATCAGCTCTCAAAAAACTTCTATTAACAAACATTAAATTATCCCCCAGCTCTAAATAAGTTTTTTTAGTATGTAAGTACTTGTTGTTGTATGACGCAAACCTATCAAAATGTACTTAACTTAATAAAAACGCCATTAATTTTATTGGCAATTTCCATCGAAATCTTTCCTAGTATTTGATGAGAATTATTTGACCTCAGTATCATTGATCCGAGCTATTATTTGATATCATATACATATACTTTAACTTAGGGTGGATCTGTAACTGATTTGGCGATCATAATTATGCATCTAGGATCGTGATCAGCAAAAATATCAGGCTTGAGATTGTGCAAGAAAATTGGGCATTCATTTGATAGCTTTTGAGTTAGTGTAAAGTGAACAAATAACTTAAATTGAACTTAAATAATGTAAAGTGCTATCTGAAAGAACACATGAAGAAAATGTCTCTAAAAATATTACCAAGAGAGACTAGATGCGTTATTGAACAATCCCTTAGGTTAAATTAAAGTTACAATTAGCTAGCAAATTAGACTAGATAGTAATTGCAATTTGCATTGATACTCAGTATAAGAATAAAATAAACATAACATATGTTTGACATAATAAATATGAATTGATAAATGAAATCATAGTACGTTTTTAAGCTGACAAATAATTCTTACCTAGTTGCACCGGCTGGTGTCAACCACCCTTTTAATACGTATTAATAAAATTACTGACCACTAAACTATAAAAACCTTTAATCATTTCGGATTTCATGATAACTCACTTACAACTGTGTCGGAACTCAAACATTTTTTTTAAATTAAAACGTTGTATTCTTCTAAAGAACTTCTCAACGCCTTCATTTTTTCATGTTCCGTATTATTACTTGGAATTTCCTTCGACTGCACTTTCGCCACAATATCACTGATGATTGCTTTAACAACAGATACTACATCTTTTCTAAGACACACATCTATCTCACCGAAGGGACAGTATTGTAAAGCTTTGTATAATGCTATTTTTTGTAATATCTCTCTCATTGAATCAACTTCTATAGGCATCGGTAGCTTGTACTGTGTCCAGTTATTTATATAATATTCTTTAGGACTTTTATTCCCTTTTTTATCTTTATTTGTTTTTTTGTTATAGACAGAGTCTAACGTGCATAAAATGAGAACCTAAAATATAAAAAAGTATTATGACAAGTTTTCTTTTATTTATTTACCTCTTCTCCTACCGAGACATTTTTTGGGTGCTACTGTAAGTCAGGTTTTTACTCCACTGATTTTGATTTGAATTTAGTTCAGTGTGACTGTCCCCGAACTGCTATAGTTTGTTTTTTATCTAGTCGGTATTTTTAATGCGATGCACGTACAAACAAATAATAATAGGCATTTTGAATTGATTTGTAGAAATTGTTACTGAAAAGTCATTTGTAACTTTTAAAAAGAAACTTAGAATGCATTTTCAAAATACTTGTGTCTAGGAATTAGTCTTTTTATTATTAGGAGTCACCATTTTTGTTTTTTCATATGATTGTACTTTTATATTAATTTTAGTCTTAAGTTCTCACTTCTCTGTAAGTGAGTAAACTGTTCTTGGAGAATAAAATTCTTAAACCTTAAATATTTGAATATTTTATCTCACAAGAGAATATTTTAACAACTCACTCTATTATTTCGAAAATTAACGTTGCACAAGCTAATAATTACAGTGCATCACTTACAGCTATCAATATTTTCATTTTAAAACCTTTTAGTGATTAAAGCAAGATTAAATTGAAAGGGCGATCACCGAGCTCAAAGTGAGACAACTTAATGAAATAATCAATTAATGCGATATTTTGCTATACAATTTCATAGTACCTATGTACCTCTAATATGTTTACTCAATTTTTTTTTTAAATTGAGTACATGTTTCAATTAGCATTTTGATATTGCTGTGAAATACCTATTTAATTAAGTAACTAACTCCGTGGAACGTATCTACAAATTGAAACTAACTTAACTCATTAGTTTGGCGCTGCGCTTGGCTATATTATGATTCTAGTGCCGCTTAGTCTACGAGACGAACGCTTGACTGAAATTCCAATGCGTTTCTGCCCCGCTAACGCTCATCATTTCGTATCAAATTCGTTTCGTATTAAATATAAAAAATCAAAAACCTAAAATAAAAATTTAATTTTAAATAAAAAAGGGAAAATACAAGTCAAATTACATTTTTTCATAAGTACCTTTAAAAATCTTTAATTTTTGTGTGATTTCCGTGATTCACTACGATGCGACCTATGTCATTGTAGACCAGAGTCGTATTTGAATACCTACTTGCTAATTTCGCTGTGTCCACCGTGTGTATGGTTTTCATACTAAAATACCCATTTATCTTTCACAATCTTATGATTTCACTGAGGGAGTTAACTGAAAAAAAATTAAGTGAGAATGTTTGCTAACCAACTTTAAATTGTCATAGATATTTAAATAGTTATTCAAAATGAAAAATTATCATAGAAACGTCCTAACAATGATTTTCAAACATATTCAATTCATAATTCAATGATACCCCACTTAACATAGTTCTTCGACTTTCATTTTTTTATTTTTCACAATATGGCGTCTGATGGTCGCCATATTGAATTTTAATTACTGTCATTATGTTTAGTGACATTCCCCAGATCACCCAAGATTAACACAAATCGATTGACGAAAGAATCATAAAAATTGGCCTACTTTGGTCTTCATAGCGTCACATATATACAAACATACATAAATAGATTAATAAACACATTACCTTACTTTTGGTGCCGCAGTCGGGTACAAATGGATCAACAATATGTAATAAAGTTCCATATCCAAGGATGTGGGATGTGCAATCAGTTTTCTTTTAAAATCTATATTGAACCTATATATCCGTCACGGCACTGCACAAAGAAAATCTATGGTGTACTTTTCGTGGGCGATAAGGAATTTTCAATATGAGCTGGGTCGAGAGATGTATTGTGCCCGGAGGCAGGAAGCCCCGTCCGATATTGCGAAGCGATACTATTTAGTGTTACTTATCGATCACGATCACACTGGCGATTTGTCGGTCGACAAAAGGTTTCATGAAAATTTTTCTTCCTTTGATAGTATATAAGCATAATAATATTATATTTTTCTTAGGTAAACAAGTGATTTCTCGCAGAAAGGCGTAAGTATTGCGCCAAACACAGCGCATATATATATTACGTTCTTACTGCACTGAAAATGGAACCATTCTACAAGTGAAACACCAAACTTAAGAACGTCGTAAGCTTTCCCGTAAGCCTACAAGGTTCGTCGGTTACCCGTTTCTCGGGAACATTTTCTGGGATTTGTTTAGAAAAATAAATCGTAGATAAGGTAGCTAGGTAATGTTCCCATTTTAATAGGAAAAAAATGTCGATAAATCCTAGTGTTATAGTGGATAGTGTATAATTTCCAGCGTGCGGTAGCGTCGTTTCTAGGGTAGAGTAGTAGGTACTCTACTCTACCCTAGAAGCGACGCTACCAATCATTAATTCGCAACGAACAACTGTTTAAATACCCGACCTAGTTTGTTTATCCCATCGTCAAACGTGTCTACAGGTCAGTCTTCAGGTCAGGTTACATTTGTGGTAAGGCGACAGAACAAAAAGTTTAACGAAGCCCTGAGTATGGTTTTAGCCTTAGATACATTGTAGGTGAGTTTCCGTGCTATTTAGTTTGGTAAACAAAGACAATAAGTCTTTCTTTACGATCGCCCAAACTGCAATTAATGTTTTAATCAGATTAAGAATAAATACTAAAACAAAGCACGATATGTGTTAGTTACTTTATTCATGTTTATGATACCCGCGTCATGTGGGATTCGCCCATTATTCGTGTATGTCTTTTTTTTTAATTCGAAGACAAGATAGTCCTTGACTACGATCTCACCTGATGGTAAGTGACGATGCAGTCTAAGATGGTAGTGAGTGAACTTGGAAGGGGTATGGCAATGTACACTCAACCTATACCCTTACTCGGTTTTTACACGCCATCGTGCCGGAACGCTAAATCGCTTGGCGGCACGACTATGACGGTAGGGTGGCAACTAGCCACGGCCAAAGCCTCCCACAAAGCTCCCAACAGACTAAATGTCTCGCCCATTTCGACTTCAATTTGAATGGATTTAGTTGTTAAAAATCCTGTCGAAACTCTTTGATTTTCCGAGATAAAAAATAGCTTATGACACTCTCCAAATCCTCTCACCTATGCAAAAAATTCACGTTTAGTTCTGTTAAAAAGTGATTGAAGGACAAACAAACACACTTTCGCATTTATAATATTATTAGTAGAGATAATATCTTCTTAGCCTAGGTACCTAATCACTTTTTAATCACGTTTTTGGAACTAAATTATTAATTAAACATAACTAACGTACCACGCCTACTTACGGCTTATTTCGTCCAATATTTACTTAATAAACTGACATCTCTAGTGAAATAGGGAGGACCCGTGCTAAGTGAAAAGTTAGTACCTAAGTACCTATAAAGCGATGTTATACTAGAATAAGTTAGGTTAGTTCGAAGCTAGACACCTGAGACGGACTTAGACCATTAAATTGGGTTGAATGGTCTAAGGAGACGGAGTATGTATGGTCGGAGAATTAGAATTAAAATATTGTATCGTCAGTTATTAACTCTCAATACTACCTTAGTACTTTTCTCACTTTTCACATAAAAAATTATACTATTAGGTATATTGTTAAAGTATAGGTATAAATCTTATCGTATCCTATACTACTAATATAGTATATGTATAATTGTATAAAAAAGCGCAAGTGTGTTTGTTTGTTTGTTGGTTTCTCCTTTAACCACGCCACAGCGGAGGATTAACTTAATTTTTGGTATGATTGAGTGCCTGGAGACTGACATATGTACACTACTTGTATCCCGGAAAAACGAAAGGTTTCCACCGGATTTTCAAAAACGTAAGTCCAAGCAGAGAAGATCGTGAGCACGGTTTAGTCTTACTAATATTATAAAATATGCGAAAGTGTGTTTGTTTGTTGGTTTCGTTGTGATTTTTTAGTAGTAGGTGTAGTCGAGGACCTGAAGAGCGACATAGACGTGAGTGACGTAGTTTTTATCCCGGAAAATCAGAGTTCCCGCGTGATTTGAAAAAATAAATCCACACGGACGAAGTCGCGGGCATCAGCTAATATAGAGTTAATATAGATTTACTCTGTGTGACGTCACCACGGCCACATGTTTACATGCCTCCGTGGTTGCATGCTTCGCTGATTCGCCGACCCGAAACAAATGAGCAAAACGAAGCCGATAAGACATTTCGATTTTCGAAACGCTGATTAAATAATAATATAAAAAAAAAATTTTAAAAACCGATTTCAAACGCCACTTAACGGCAGGGTAGATCGATGAAACCGATGCGCGACGCTGGCCCGACTTCAACATGTGTACAAACTAAAATTATTTTATATCTACTTTTAATTTTAATTGGCGTTTGAAGTCGGTTTTTTTTAAATATTTTTTTTTATATTATTATTTTAAGCTTTTAAGTGTAACTTCATAGTACCAATTCACTAGATCATTTGTTTTGCTCCTTAAAAAAAAAATATTGAAAATGTGTATGTATACTATGAAGTATGCATGATTAAAATCCTACACACACTCTGATCACGAGCGATTTGCTCTTATTCATTGCAGAGTTCCGTCTTAGTCTTATAAAAGCGAAATACCACTCAATCATCAATCACGAAATCTTAGAAACTATATAGCCTGCAAACTTGAATTTTGGAAAATAGCTTCCGGTAATTCGTCAGAAATCGTATTAAGGGAAATTTTTGTTTTCCATATTTTTTTTATTTACCGTGAATAAATAAAACCGAGCAGATGCGAGTTGGATTCGCACCTAAAAACTTCGAAAGTGTTTAAACCGTGCCACGAACTACCGTACTAAAACAGCTGCGAGTTGGTTCGATGCATGATAAGATGCACCCAAAATATTTCCTTGCTTACGTCAAAGTACTTGCGACTTGACGTCAGCTTTGTGCCAGTTTAATTCTTCGTCAAGCACGCTCGAGTAATGTTATGACTCGATGAGCATAAAGATTATGTATCTCTACATAACCTGGAATCAGATTTATGCTCTTATATCTTGAGCCAGATTTCTTGCGCGTTCGAACATGTGGCGTTGCGTTAATCAACTTAATACTAACACTACGCTTTTCGGTTGCCATTTTAGTAACTTGGGACCTCAAGTATCTGGTGGTCATCTGATTGCCTCACCTAATTTTTGATTATTGTCTATTTTTAAATTAAACCGCTTTTGTAATGGAAAACAAAAAAAAAAAAATAGTATTTTAAAGAAAATAATAAAAACAGCCACATAAAAAGAAATAAAAAGAAAAACAAAAAAAAGAACAAAAAATAAAAAATTGGTAAACTAAGGGTTGGTCCCGTCCCAGGTGGGTTTGTGAGAAAATCTATAAAACGGCACCTTTTTCGAGCGGGGGGGAAATGGTAAGCAGCAGGTGGAGGGGATGGGAGACTTGTTTTTCTTAGTGTACTAACCTACTCATTCATAGATATGATAGTGCAGTAGTTTCAAAAAATTATAAATTTTGTAGCGCAAAAAATCATTCATTCTAGATTTTGTCGCGGCAAAATTTATAATTATTAAAAAGAGGCCTACGTCCAACAATGAATGTAATATATTATCTGATGACGATGATGACAATGTTTGTACTTAGTTAATTTGGTTCGATCGGTTCTCTCTAATTGCTATCTATTTTTGATATTTCACTTGAACTATAAATAACTCATGAAACTTCTATCTAAGTGGGTACATAATCTCAAGCATTGTTGAATGTGGATAGTTCAAAGACACTTAAATCACGCGATCTCCTTATAAGTTAGGATAAAGCTGAGGTCACGTAGCCAGACCTACTTAACGAAAGTACCATTGACTTTGATAAAGATACCGCGAGTTCCTTATACCACATGATACCTACTTCCTTTTTTCGTCCCAGATAGTCGATGGTAGTTGAATGTTGTAGATACTGGATTCTTTTTAACTGACTTCCAAAAAAGGAATTTCATTTCGTCGGAATCTTTTTTTTTATGTATGTTCCCCGATTACTCGAATACGCCTGGACCGATTTGGAAAATTCTTTTTTTGTTTGACAGGGTATACTTTCCGTTTCCAGGTAGTCATCAGGTCAGGATCTGACGATGGGATCCTGGAGAAATCGAGGGATCTCTTTAAATTTTATAGGCACAATTGATATACTTTGTAGAGTTGAAGTCGGTTTTGTAAAAAGAATTTTTACAAAAAATTAAAATTAATTAAAAATTAAAGGGGGCTTTCCTACTACAAACGTGTTTTTTTTCGCCGTTTTTTGATACGGAACCCTTTCTATGCGAGTCCGGCAAGCACTTGACCTGTTATTTATTTACTTATCTGTTCGACAAAAATGCAACAAAATCCCAACCTGACCCACATACCCGAGGCTGGAGCATGTATATTTAAATTAGTGTAGTCTGCCGTGCGTCACTCGATAACGATAATGGGCGAGATAAGGTCGAAGGATGATCTTGTCACCATGCTAACCAGTATGTTACGCACTCTATAATTATTACATTTATCGACTGTTGTCACTTAAATATTTTAGTTTTTTTAAGCTATTGCATAGCTTCTATCGCGGGCCTTGAGCGTGGAGACCGAATCCAGAAATTCCGTAACGAAAATAACCTGACACGGGACTCCTCTCACCGCTAGATGGCGTTGATAAAAAACGCTATGCAATAGCTTTACCGCGGCAGTCCCCGAGTGCCACACGTCTTTTTTTTTTTGTATTAAAATATTCTTACGGAATTCCAACAAAGTTCATTTGCTATATCCGCAGAACCAGAAAAAATCTGTAGTTTAGCTACCAGTTTTACTGTATAGTTCTTGCAATTCACGAGGGCGCGTGAGCTTTACTTGTGATTACGTCGTGTACATACACATTGCGTAAGTGTGTGTGCCTGTCAGGAGCTTAGGTGGAAGCAGTCAGGCGCTAGCAAGCTCTCGCTTACCCTTATACAGATACGACACGCACACAACCATGAGCCACGCGCCCTCGTAAGTTCAAAGAACAATATAGTAAAACTTGTAGCTAAACTAATCTAATTACTAGGTACAGATTTTTTCTGGTTTTGCGGATTATATCAAAGAATGGAATTCCGCAAAGTAAACGCCTGCTTCAATCCACTGTTTATTAACCGACTTCCAAAAAGGAGGAGGTTATCAATTCGGCCGGTATCTTTTTTTTTAGCTAAGATTTCTTAGTGAAGAAAAAAAAAATTGATTTTAATTTCGAAGAAATAAAAATATTTCCTATGAAAAGGTATTGTCATCTGACGTACACTGAAAATTGTAATGTGAATTTCCCAGTCGATAGCACGATTAATGACGTCAGCAAAATGATAACAAGAATCGAGTAAGACAGGGAGCCAGTTTATGACATTCGATTATCCTACACGATTATTCTAAATCGTTGAATCACGCGACATATATTATAATCGGATTAGACGTAATTCGTAAACAAACAGTTTGCATTAACTACCTACTCGAGACCTACGCAAGGGTCTTGTGGAACTTTTCGAGTTTGAGTTGACTGCGCGTAAATCTGTCATTAGGGATAGGAAGGGAGAACTTTGTTATCCTTATTGATACTTTGACAGATTCACTCACAGGACATTTTTTTTAAATATATAGACTAGCGCTTCACTGCGATCTCACCTGATGGTAAGTGAAGATGCAGCCTAAGATGGTGCGCGCTCGCCTAGAAGATGCCTATTCACTTTTAATTTAAAGACACCCATTATAGTTAATTGGAAAAACGGAAGCCGGAAGGGCATTCCAAATGTTTGCGGTGCGTATAAGGAACGAGGAAGCAAAGCGCTTAGTGCGAGATCGTGGAATTTCGATCACGTAGGCGGTGCAGATTCGTGCGATGCCTTGCGGTTCGGTGGTGCCTTGTGGTTGTGGTGGTGCGGTGGTGGCGATGGAGGAACTAAATTGAATAGCAACCTAGGTATTTGTGTCTAATGTTAGCGATTTAAATGTTTAGGTAAGCGAGTAATGTCTTGCCGATCGAATTTGGCCACAGACGGCGGCCTATCTCTGTAGAGATTAGCAAACTGCGTGGGAGAAATTATGGTGACAAGTGTGTGCGTAAACACAAGTGTACTTTCTCTCTTTTCCTCACAGAACAGACAGAAATCTAACTCGATTTTCGATTCGATGAAAACGATCGGAAAGAGTAGGTAGGTATGAGAATTTTTGAACATATTTTAGTATGTAGCTTTAAATTGGTTGATAAATAATAATTGGTTATTTACATGGGTAGGTACCTAGTTATGTGTAACGATCCTAAGGGCTCCACACAGCCAGCGGTGTTCATGCGGTAGGTTTTGTTGCGCAAGATCTGACACAGCGTTCCGCGATGGAGACCTCCCGCGTTGCGTCGCCGAGCCGCGGGATCGTTAACCATGGGAAAGTCAGTCCCAAACTCGACTCCATGTAGATTAAACACTAGTTTTAATTCTAATTTAATTTAATATTAATTTTAATAAAGTTTATAATTTTCAATCTCTTTTTAAAAAATAAAATATACGCTCTCGAAATTTCACTACCTTACTCGTATTTTTTGTAAAATATTTATCAGTCTGTTACAAAAATTGTCATTTAATTTGTTACTGATTAATCAAGATATGATTCTAATATCGGATCAAATCAATAAAATTATTGCATTAACGTTAACTTTTATTTGATTCTATTAAGTGCGTCTTATCTGAAATTAGTGTTATCTATCTATTTAATAATTGAGATAGTAGTAATCTACTTTATGAGGCGCAATAACTTAAATTAATCATACGCTGCGCTAATATTTTAATGCCAAAAGTGTGTTTGTTTGTTGATTTGTTCTTCGATCACGCAGTAACGGAGCATTTCATCAAGTTAATTGGCATGGATTTAGTTAAAGATCTAGAAAGTGACTTAGGGTACATACTTTGAAAATACTAAAAGAAAAAGTAATATTTTGCTGTACCTACCTAATCTGCCAAATCAGAAAAGTCTGTATGGCAACACATGTATTTAAATAAAAACTTATTCTATTCAACACAATAACTATGTGTTAGTGTTACTATTCCCTTAATCTTTATCTGATGTGGAATACATTCTTCACTATCTATAGATCTATGCGTAACCGCAAACGAAATAGTAAAATTATATTTGTTTTGGAAGTTATAACCCTTCAACCATCTCTATTTTGCTTCAAAGTTTAAGGGAACTTTGTGCATAAATAAACTACATAACGAAATGGAAATTTGCAAAACAAATGACGAGAAGGCGAGCATTACCTACTTAATAACAATTTATCAAATATCTTCATTATGTTGAAATTATTGATGAATTGTTACTAAGTTAAGCATATATCTCCTCGCCTTTAGTTTTGGAAACAATTTTTTTGCGGTAATGCATAGATAATTAAGTTAGAGGTTGCACGGGATCGAACCTGCAACCCCCCGAATAGGAGTCCCTGAGTAGGAGGAGTTTTTTTTTTATTCGATGACAAGATAGCCCTTGTCTGCGATCTCACCTGATGGTAAGTGACGATGCAGTCTAAGATGGTAGCGGGCTAACTTGGAAGGGGTATAGCAATGTAAATTCAACCCCTTATCGGTTTTTACACGCCATCGTGCCGGAACGCTAAATCGCTTGGCGGCACATCTTTGACGGTAGGGTGGTAACTAGGCATGGCCAAAGCCTCCCACCAGAAAAGTGTTTAGACCGCAGTCCAAAGCACTTAGCAGTCACTGCTCTAATAACAAATAACTACACTAGTAGGTAGGTATATATAGTAGCAGTAATTCAATGGCAAATGTAAGCGTTCACATTCATCTAAACCATAATAAGATAAACAAACAATACGTCCTATACGATTTAACAAATATCACATGCGGAGCGCCGGCATGTACGGACGGTTATCAGTCGACCTCAAGTCTTGTTGTGTGACAAACGAATCGATTTATATATCGATGAAAACCCGTAAATAATTAATTAAAGCGTCGAGTAATATGGCTAATTAAAGTTTGTGGTGCAAAATGATTATTGCGAGTTAATCCTGTTTCACGTTGAATTTCTATATAGGTATAGGTGTACTTTGGTACAAAAGTGGTAATTCTGTCACAGTGACATTAGGTACAAGAATCTGTTAATAATAAATATCTAATGCGTTACGTAATATTGCGCGTTAAGCTTTCAATTAACTGACAACAAAAAAAAAAAATTGTTGACACTGCTACAATAAAAATTTCGATTCAAATACCAATAAAATAGTTATTTTTTTATTTATTTTTGCGTTAACGTATCATAGTTTTAATATTATGAATGCAAAAGTCTGCTTGTTTGTTGGTTCGTCCTACGATTACTATGCAGCAAAGTATCGACTTGATTTTTTTCATGGATATTTTTAACCAATTTCCAAAAAAAGAAGAGGTTCTCAATTCGTCGGAATCTTTTTTTTTTATGTATGTTCCCCGATTACTCGAAGGCGCCTGGACCGATTACACCTGGACCATAGGAAACAATTTTTTCCGTGAAACCAGGTGAAACCCAACTCAATGCGGAAAAGTTTCTTATAGTGTTGTATAAAAAAAAATTATTATGGCGAAAAGTGACGAAAGTGATAATGTCACAATGACATTTTTAATAGTGACGTTTCACGATACGACTCTATTGATGGCACTTTTATTGGTAATTTCGTGAAGAGCAATACGATTTATAGCCGTTTGTTTCAATCGCATTAGATTTTAAGGCGATTTTTATAACCGCAGAAGACGTTACTTTGTTATGGCTAAGAGTAAAGAAAGTAAAATAAAATATAAAAATAGCTTTATTACCAAAAAGAATAAAAAAATATCATTATAAGCGCATACTGCATACCTTTAAGTGCGTGATAATAATATGCTATGATGAATATTTATATATAAATATATAATTATATACTTTTTTATATTTTTAACGAGCAAACGAACAGGCGGGTCACCTGATGTTAAGTGATTACCGCCGCCCATGAACATTTGTAGCACCTGAGGCACCACCAATGCGTTGCTGGCTTTTTAGGAATTTGTTGGTCCGCCCCTTGAATAACCCCATGTTGTAATTTAGTGGGAACACCGTCGCAGGAAGTTCGATTATAGTTAAAGAACCAGAGAGTGACATAAGAGAGTTTTTAACCCTAAAAATGTCATAAATCCATGCGGATGAAGTTGCACTCTAAAGCTAGTACCTATAGACAAACGCTGACCTAAATGATTCTTCGTTTCCTGGGAATCTTTTCCGCAAGTAGGCGTCGATTCGCCCGTTTTGCGTGACCTAAATGATTATTGAAATATGATAGAAGACTCATAGGTACAAGCAGTTTTATGATGCGCTAGCGTTTTGTCTACAGACGCATCATATGACAGACGATAAGGCAGGTCGACTCGACGATATTCGAGATCTAATGCCCAGGCCTATTGCGACCAGATTGCGACATACTTCACGGTTATTTGGCACTAGTGACGTACATTATTATTAGCAAAAAACTGAGTTTGTCATTGTAAAAAAATAGAGCTTGCAGGTCGAGCTTTCTCATCGCCAAATTTTTACGAAATCAGTACAATGGTTCAGGCCTAAGAAACAGATAGAGTTACTTTAGCATTCATAATATTAGAAACAAGGTTTTATCCATTGAAATTATTTATTAAATATTTGCATCGATTTAAATAAATCTTGATCGACAAAATGACACATTTGTGTAAGCACCTCACTAAATACGCGCTGTGTCAGTGGTTTACGTGGTTTGCGTTAAACAAATAATAATTATTGTTATTACTAGAGAGCTACGCTTTGCCGACATTTTATCAAAATAAATCACAACGGCTACGTGTAATCATGTTATCGCGTAAAAGATAAATAATAATTGCATTTTTTTTATTCATCGGTACGTCTTTCATCGTAGACAATGTGGCTGGAGTTTAGTTGGAGAGTTTTATAAACAATATTTTCCTGTGAAATTAACTCGAAGTGTGTTGTTTGGTGTGTGTGTTTCATTATACTTTTATGGGGAACATTAAATTGTGGTAATGGATGTCGCAGAATTTACAGGTACATAATTTTCATTATAATAATATTATGCTTTTCAATTTGCGAGGTTATATGAATTCTAATATAATCGCAGGCGTCAGTTATCTACTCATCTCCTATCGAAAAATCTAAAAGTATTTTAGCGACGTTTAAATCGTCCTGTATTTACCAGGTAATTTATAAATAATCATCGGGGGAATCGGTCAGTGAAACTTTAAAAATCGGTTATACATAGACTAGGTAATCATCAATGGAATCATAGATTAATTATAGAGGTCGGTCGGGCGCCATTTGCAATATTAGATATTAGTTCCAGAGACACTCGTAACTACTCACAACGGGCCAAAATGGCGTCAATCAAGTCTCCCACTCCTTAATCAAGTCTCTCCACTGTTAATCATAGTTTAATTATAGAGCACAGTGATAGTAATTATATTATATTATGTATTCTGTTATATTATCTACATCGTCGATGCCGGGCCTAAATAACATCGATTAGACGACATCGTAATTCGATTCATCACATAACTGAATAAGATCCTAGGAACATGATCATACCAAAAGAAATAAGGGAAATTGCCTACTTAAACTTTTCAATCAAAAGTGGATCTAATGTTTTTTGTAAGATGATTCTTTTATCTTTGAAGTAGAGTAGATAATCTCCCTGTGATCGGAAAATTGGATATTAAATTAGTGGTAGCAGGCGTTGACCTAGGAGCAATTTCGTCAAAACAAACTTGCAATTTATCAAGTAGTCCGCGGGAATACGACTTGAAAAAGGGTGTTTTAAGGGGTGTTTTATTACCTTGCCAAAGATCTGGCAAAAGTTTTTTTTTTATTTATAAAATATATGTTAAGACCAGCTCTGAAAGCCTTAGTTGTCCATCAAAATTTCCGCTGAATATTTTCTGCGATCTTCTTCTTTAGTTTTGAATTTACTTCGAATATTTTCTGCGGTCTTCTTCTTTATAGTTTTGAATTTCCTTCGAATATTTTCTGCGGTCTTCTTCTTTAGTTTTGAAAGTTCTACGTTCAGGATATAGAACATCATCGTTAAGATTTCCACTTCACTCCATCGCCCGCTGACAGATCCTGGAATAATAATTAATTGTACTGACAAATTTTTATAAAACCTTTAAAATATGTACACTTTATAGGATGTAGGAGAGAGACCGTTTAATAAGTTTACCTCATTAAAAATTAATAAGATATTTTTTTCCACTATCCAATCGAAGGTAATGAAAAATGGCACAGTAGCACCGAGTAAGCCGATATCTACGAGGGCGTTATCTAGCAAACAGAATATTATTGATTTTTGCCCATAACTCTTGTTCAATATGAGACTGATAAGGGCCGTGCGTAATTACAAGGTTATACGTAAAATTAACTATGCCTGTTGGATATTATAATATCTACAAGTATAATATACCTAGTTGGGACCCGTTGCACTAATCGACACCCCCTACATAAATTATCGAAACTGAAAAATTTCGCTTTCGACCCCCCTTTATTTTTACACCCCGCTAATGAAAAACAATCAACTCCCTTAAAATCGACATTTTTCAGCTTCGATGATTTACGTAGGAGCCCTCGTATAATTGGTAGGAATGGCTACGACAATTCGTAGCGATTTCTACCAATAGTTTTCGGCTTATTTGGAGGCGAGAGGAGAAAGGATAGGATAGAGGAAAGGATAGGAAAGGAGACGAGAGGATAAGTCAAGTTCAGCAGGGCTAATATTCTTTAATAAATATATAATTATTTATTAGGGTTAGTCGGTTTTGGTATGTTTTTGTATAAAAAGTTATAACCTACCTAATACCCAATGGTTAATTGTAGGCATACTCGTATACTTATTTAGAGGCGAGAGGAGAAAGGATAGGACAGAGGAAAGGATAGAAAAGGAGAGGAGAGGATAAATCAAGTTCAGCAGGGCTAATATTCTTTAAAAATATATAATTATTTATTAGGGTTAGTCGGTTTTGGTATGTTTTTGTATAAAAAGTTACAACCTACCTATAATTCTCGTTTTCGTATGCTGCTATACCCTATGGTTAATTGTAGGCATAGATATACCTAATTATGCAATAAGTTCTAAAGTTTCATTGAAGACGATAAAGGTCTTAGTACCTATTATTATATCCGTATTACCTTTAATTTTTTTCAATACTGTATGTTTCTATAAAATAAATTATGTCTCTACTAGTTGCAAATCAAGTGGAGTGCCTGAGCTGAGGCAAATGTCGAGCTTTATATTTTAGGATTCTGTAAGGCTTAAGGCGTCTTATCCTCAATGAAGACGAACGAGGCGATTTATATCAATTTGTAGCTCGGTTTCCGAGTTCAGTTTCCTCAAATAGCAATTACTTGACCCGGATACATCCCCGGCATTCTATCCACCTGTAGCCTAAGTACGAACATTTTAATTTTCGTATAGTAAGGGCTTCGACCATTTAGCCGGGACACGCCTTTACGCAGATTTAGTACTGAATATATTCTGCCACTTTCTGCGGTGAGGTGGGGTAATCACGTACAGCACACATTTACTCACTTCCGCACACTCTTGTAAATACTTAATGCCTCTATGAACACACACTAACTCAAAAGCTGTCACACTTACAAGCTGAACCGTACGTTTGTACATGTACTTCGGCAGAGGGGAATGCGTGCGCTTGCCACGTCCCGGCTAAATGGTCGAAGAGTAAGGGTATTGTGCAGACCTGAGACCGGTGGCACAAGGGGCGAGGAGCGACGTACATAGACTCCTGCAATTTGATAACACGCATGCTCTCTAGTGCAGAGGAGTGGCATAAATATGGAGGAATGTTGAGAGGCATTATGGAGAGGAGAGAGGAAAGAGAGAGGGAAGAGAAGAGCAAGAGAGAAAATATGTAGACAGTCTGCATTAAGTAATGCAAAGCGATTCCGTGCTGACCTAGGTGTCCTGAGGAGGTTGTTTTAGTCCTAAAAAAAAAATAGTAAGGGTGAAGTTAACCTCAGCAACAACTTTGTATGAAAATGAGGAGGAGCGCTCCTGTCATTTTCATATATTTGCTGGCCTTAACTTTACCTTGACTATTCGAAAGTTAAAATGTTCAGTTGTATGGAATGTCGGGATATATGGTTGAAGTTCACTGGAACTGTAGGGTTAGTGATTTATACAAACTTTTGCCTCTACAATATTAGGGAAAATTAGGAAGTGAATTTTATGAGTGACTAACTTTTTCCCGCGGCTTCGTCTGCGTGGCAATCCACGCAACCTCAAATCTCAATAGGTTTTTGATTCCCACGGACACTGTTTAATTTTTCGGGATAAAATGTAGCCTATGTGATAATACTAATAATACTATGTGATAAATCCTAGGTATGAGCTATCTCCATTCAAAATTTCAGCGGTCTATTTGTTGTGGTGTGAATCGTAAGAAACACACACAAACTTTCACTTTTATAAAATTAGGAAGAATTAATAAAGAATCCAAGTAGTTTGAGCTGTGCGTTGATAGATCAGTCAGCCAGTCACCTTTTCCTTTTATATATTCTTATTCTATTTTTTATTACACAACGCAAAATTCCAGTACCTTGAACGTGTGACACCACGTCCAAAGGACAAGTGTTTATTTGATAAATAATAATACTACAGCCTTTCATGGCTCATCTTTCCACTCCTTCGATCTCATATACAATATAGTTAATTATCCCAAGGGTCGGCGAAGACAGCGCCAAGCAAACACATCGTCGCGGCTTCAGAATCAAATTAGGACGCCCAAAATTAATCCCGTTAATTTCGGGAATAATTAATTCACGCCAGTCTCAGCTTAATGGAGATACCACTTAGGTACTCTGACTGCGCCCTTATTTGTGTGGTTTTGGAATTATAAAGTTCTCGCTCAATAAGGGTTTGGTGCGTGGTAATGGAATTAATATAAAGTCATAACTTTACATTAATTCCATTACCACGCACCGAACCCTTTACGTACGTTTTTAAGGTTCGGTAAAATCAACGCAGACCAAGTCGCTTGTAAAAGCGAGTTACACACAAATTCTACATAATTCAATGGGTAATTTATACTACAAGAGAGGAAATAAGGAAGTTAGAGCAATAATAATAATCATTTCAACGAATTCACTTTAAGCAGAGTTTGTAAATTTCATCAGGAGCAATCAAAACAATTGATGCGGTTTCACGATTACGTTTCGCAAGTTTGCAACTAAAACTGTTCCACCGGCACCGAGGCGATCCCAACTTCTACGAAATACACCGTTGCATGGGTTTTGTTCGCAACTCTAACTATGCCAGTAAATCCTAATTAAATACCCTAGGAAAAGTATTTAATTACTGTACCCGATGCCCGCAACTTCATCCGCGTGGATTTGGTTTTCAAAAATTCCGTGGTAACTGTTTGATTTTCTGCTTTCACATTTTCACATTTGTAATATTAATGCTCAAAGCTAAGTACAGTGTAGGGACTTTTTCCCTACATCCAGAAAAATAGTAAAATAAAAAAGGCACTTAATTATCGATATATGACATTTTTAAGCTATTGCATAGCTTCTATCGCGGGCCTTAAGCGTGGAGACCTAATCCAGAAATTCCGTAACGAAGGTAACCTGACACGGGACTCCTCTCACCGCTAGATGGCGTTGATAAAAATTCCTATGCAATAGCTTTACCGGGGCAGTCCCCGAGTGCCACACGTCTTTTTTTCGTAACGAATTCGAAAAGATTTCGAACGAAAATCGTTACGGAATTTCTGGATTCGGTCTCCACGCTCAGACCCGCGATAGAAGCTATGCAATAGTTTAAAAAAATTATTCGTTACGAACATTAAGGTTGGTTATATCTTAATGGTTACGAATCAAATCTAGCATAAACATGACATACCATGACAATATACTATACTTATCTAAAAAAAAAAAAGCATTTTTCAGAAATCGAATTTTCTTAGTAAGACTTAATTCAAATATTTAAATGCCATTATAATATTATGTAAACATGTGCGAAGAACTCGTTAATCGCTGTAAAGATGAAACACTGTATCTGAAGAATGAAGATACAGTGTATTGTCTTAGCATGGCTCAAACGAAGGAAATGGATCTCTTGTAGGAATATTCGCATTATTTACGTCGGTTTTGCCCACATGTATCTACCAACTCTTTTGATGTCGTCTGGCCGCCTAGTGGGGGGGAGATAAGATAAGATATACTTATTGTTTTCGATTAATTAAATAGATAGTATGATCGTGTAATCATAAACATCCTACAGTTACTAAAGTTAACAGACATAAATTGTTTTTTAAACAGTTGCTGGTTTTCTTTTTTGAAGAGAAATGTATTCTCTTTCTAAAATATTCATCAAGATCAAAGCTTATGTTTACAGTGGATGGAGTTTAAAATGTCAAACTTTCGGTTTCCAAATATCTATAGGCAGGCCATAATAATTTACAGTGTGTGCACGCCACACGAATTTTTTTTTTTTAAATTAACCAAGTTGACGTTGACTAATATACTTCTATCCCCTCCATATAAGCGAAAAGCTTGTGCTAGGAGTGGGTACGACAATATTGCAACGGGTGGGATTCGAACCTTCGACCTTTCAGTTTTCAGTCCACACCCTTAACCTATTGAGCTATTGGGCTATTGAGGCTTAAAATTATTAACTGCTTATTTTATATGAACGGAAGAGAAAAACATGATCGAAACATGTGGTTATATCATAAAACTGACATCATTGAATACCCAATAATAAAAGACAACGTTAAAATAGACCGCCTTTTGGCATATAGACAGTTAACAAATCGTGACGAGTTTAATATTCACACGATCAGCATGTTTTCTGAATGTGTTTTAAATGAAAGACAAGAGACAGAAAATTCGCATTCCGGGATAAAAAGTATTTCGTATCTTGCTTCAGCATAGCAAGTATGGGCAGGAGATAAAAATTTTATCCCCCGATTTTATTCACTGACAGGGGATAAAATTATCTTCTTCCTGTGCTAAAGTATAGCGACAGAGGAGAAGGTGAAGTATGTTCCTATAAGTATATCCACTGAGTGTTATTTCCACCGCTGTGCCCATGTTCGACGGGTGGTATAAAGCTATGCGAGGGTATAAACATTTTATCCTTTTCCCGGGGATAAAATTTCTCCCGCCCATGCTAGCTATGCAGCATGCAAGTTATATACCTATCTCCTTGCCAAATACGAGTATCAAAATCGATTAAGCGGTTTAAAAGATATCAGAGAACATCTGTACCTAGTTCCGCATTTTGCAAAGCACTGCAACACTATTTTATCTCAAAAATCCCGACAGGTAGGTAGATATATATGAGTTAAATGACTTAAATCGCTATACTTTTTCGAGATAAAACATAGTTACACCAAAAGCAATCGATTTTACAATATTATCATCTAAATAGATACTCGTAAAGGGAAAAGAAGTCTGACTGACTGATCTATCAACGCACAGCTCAAACCTGTGGATGAATAGGGCTGTTTGGCATACAGATATTATGACGTATACATCCGCTAAGAAAGGATTTTTGAAAATTTCAAACCCAAGTTAAATAGGGGTTTGAAAAATCGAATTAACGTGAGCGAAACCGCGGGCAAAAACTAGTGATAATATATTACAAGAATTGTGTAAATAAACTTTGGATTCTCATAATTCTTCGCTCAGTAGGTATTCGCTGATTTGCTCTTCGTAGAATCGCCGCCCCCGCGCACAGCGTACCTAATTCAATTCTTCAAACATTCCGTCTACGTAATGAAAAATTATACACCAACTTGCTGATGTCAGCGACTTCGTCCGCGTCGTTTAAGGTTTTATAAAATTCCGTGGGAATTTTTGACTGTCCGGGATAAGAAATATCTTTCCGTCTCCAGATACTCTGTTATAACCGACTTCCAAAAAGTGGGAGGTCATCAATTCCGCCGGTATCTTTTTTTTCTATGTATGTAAGTAATTTAATTTAATTTATTTATTTGTACATTATTTATATATGCATTATTATCTAAATATATAAAAGGCAAAGGTGACTGACTGACTGACTGACTGATCTATCAACGCACAGCTCTAACCACTGGACCGATCGAGCTGAAATTTGGTATGCAGGTAGCTGTTAGGACGTAGACATCCGCTAAGAAAGGATTTCGGAAAATTTCAACCCCAAGAGTGTTAAATAGGCGGTTAAAAAATCGAACTTAACGTGAGCGAAGCCGCGGGTTAAAGCTAGTTTTTATATAAGTTTCGAGCAAATCCACTCAGACGAGACCACTAGCATTTTAAAAGGCACCTAGCTTAAAATTGCATTTTCGATGTGGCTTAGAATTATTACATTTACGATGTTGCACTGATGGAAAAACGCGATTTATGCTCATGACTGCACATGGTTCGACGAAGTTTATTTGCTTATCTCTAGAATATGGACTCTACAAAATTCTGTCTAGTTTATTTACACACACTAGCTTTTGACCGCGACTTCATCCGCGTAGGGTTTTGTTTTTAAAAATCCCGAAGTCTCAGGCTGAAATCTATAAACTGCATTCTCACTCAGCTCAGACTCAAGACAGAGTTAAAACGAGACAGATTTATGTCAGAGGATATTTGTGTCTCGTTTTAACCTCTATCTTAAGTCTGCGCTGAGTCAGAGCAACGCTATATAGATTTCAGCATAAGTCACTCTCCAAGTCCTATATCTATGCAAAAATCATTCGTTGCTCTTTTGAAAATCATCCGTTGCTCCTTTGCTGCTTGATTGAAATGTCTTTCAAATCAACAAACAAAGACATTTTCGTATTTAAAATATTAGTAAGGATTATATAAATAAAAACATACCTAATAATATATGATTATGTATATGAATGACGGCCGAAACCTTATTCAAAATAATTCTTTCCAATGATATATGTACTTATTTAAAATATAACAAACTGCGACATGTTTGTGAAGGCTGAAGGGGAAGCAGGAATATAAAAGCATATAAAGTGGGATGCTACTAAAGCTCTCGATGCTAAACCATGTCATCATAAATAATGTTTACGCAAATCCACTTGAAACGCAGCGGCGTTTTTAAAAACCACCCAAGTCTGTGGGTTTAGTAGGAGTTAGCTTTGTTTTGTTTCATTTATGTAGAGCCCAACGAAAAGGCTTGGACTTTAGAGTAAAAGGTCGGCGGTTCAATTCCCGTTTGCAGTATTGTCGTACCCACCTTAACACAAGGTTAACGTTTAGCTATAAATACTTGAGAGGCAAAAGAGACAAAGGGAATATAGTCAAGTTCAATACGTCTAATATTTAAAAAAAAAAAACAGCAATAATACGTGTATGATACTGATGTCATATTCACTTTGATGTGATTACAACACACTAATATTATAAATGTGAAAGTTTGTATGTGTTTGTGTCTGTATGTGTATGTATGTATGTTTGTTACTCTTTCACGAAAAAGCTACTGGTTCGATTTTGCTGAAATTAGGAATGGATATAGTTTATATCATGGATTAACACATACGTTTTTTATCCCGAAAAATTTAAGTTTAAGATGAAGTCGCGGATATCATCTAGTATTCTATATAGATAGGTAGGTAAGCCACTTTCTTTTCTGCAGCGTGTCTGCGTCACTGATTATACCTACTTCAGTTTACGACAGAAATCATAACATTAGTTGAGATGTAAAAATTGTAAAATCTTATATGAATTTTGAATTCCGTCGAAAACTAGTTTAAACTCTTAGAAGCGTCCTCTTTTACATAAGTTGAAGTGACTCCTCAAAGAAAGTTGTTCATGCGAAATGTAATTTCATATTTTAAAATTTTAAATTCCTCAAAGAAGCTTAAGATTTTTGACGTAATGCAAATAAGATGCTTTAAAGTCTTTTTTTAGAGGAAAATTTTTTTCAACCAAATGTTTGTTTTTATTCGACAAGATAGCCCATTACTACGGTCTCACCTGATGGTAATTAATGACTTTTTTATTTTTTATTCGATGACAAGATTGCCCTTGACTGCGATCTCACCTGATGGTAAGTGACGATGCAGTCTAAGGTGGTAGCGGGCTAACTTGGAAGGGGTATAGCAGAGTAAATTCGACCCATACCCCTAATCGGCTTCTACACGCCATCGTGCCGGAACGCTAAATTGCTTGGCGGCACGTCTTTAACGGTAGGGTGGTAACTAGCCACGGCCAAAGCCTCCCACCAGACCAGAGACAATTTAGAAATTATAAATTCCTATCCCGTCTGAAAGGGTAAAGGGCTAACTTAGAAAGTATTATCTAGTCAGTTTTAATTAAACCATACCCTATCAGTAACGCTAACTTACTATTGCTTTGCTATTACTATTTGCTTACTGTTTATTTTTATTACTTTTTCTATAAATAGTAAGCAACAATCCACCGCGCTGCCGCCCATGAACATTTTGTTTCACCAGAGACACCACAAAGCCTTGCGGCTTTTCAGGAATAAGGTATTTAACTGTTGTCAAAATGTGGATATTCATTAATTACAATCGAAAATGTAACATGCAAGAATAACATTTGTAAAAACAGAAAGTAAATCGGTCAAAAAACAAATAAGTTATCAGCTGTTTTACTGCGACTGTATCCGTATCTTTATAAAACGAAATTTGGACGGGGAGTGTATGGAGCTACTGAATTGTGACGTCGTGTTGCAATAGCACTCTCTTTTTGTAACAGGAAACATAGAGGCATAGAAGACGTTGACATTTATTTAATTGTAAAAAATCATTGCTCTAGTGTAATTAACCAGAGAGGAAACAAGCGAGAGCGTTTGTATGGAGAAAAGACCGCCCGCATTTCAAAAAATCAAAATCAAAATCAAAATTGATTTATTTCATGTAGGCCAACTTGTAGCTCTTATGACACGTCATAAATCTACCACCGGTTCGGAATGCAGATTCTGCTGAGAAGAGCCGGCAAGAAACTCAGCAGTTGCTCTTTTCAAAAAATTTTTTTTTTTTTACAATTGTTAACAGAACTAGGCTATGCATACAATGTTTCCACAAAGAAGTTTCAAAAATGCACACCTACCACAACCTAACACATGTTAAGATGGGTAGACACAAAGCAGACCCATTTCCGTTGGTGGCACCCGTTCACGAGCACGACGCATGATCCAGCCATTGCTTCGCTCAACCATATTTGAGGAAACGTAACAACGTTTCCTCTAAAAAGCTTTATATTTTCGAAACTATTAAAGATATTAAAATGATGATGGAAAAAAGATCTTGTGTTATAATATTTCGCCCCTTTCTTTATTCGCCAATTTCTAGATTCGCCTTTTGAATAGCCCAATGTTTAAATTAAGTGAGAACATACACTATTTATACATATACTTTTTTTTTAAATAGCAGTGTTGTTTTATTTGTCCGAATATTCCTCTCGAGTACGATTTGGCACATTTTGCGATGTTATTGAAATGTCGACCCACTTTTTTATTAGCACATATTACGCGCCGTTTATTTTAGATTGCCTGACATCGTTTTACCGATGTTTTAACCTATATACAATAAAAATGCACATAAATAAACGTCTGAGGTGTGAAAAAGATAATTTATTTCTTACACTTTCATATATTTCATTTCAGTGACTGTATAATTTATGTACTATGTAATTATAAGATTCGAAAGTGTCAACAAACAACTACCCTATTGGAGTGTATCACAAGATTCAATGTTTGTGATGTGACTAGCTTTTTCCCGCGACTTCGTCCGCGTGGAGTTTAGTTCTAAAAATCCTGCGGAAGCCTCTGTTTTTACAGGTAACTGTCTCGTCGGTCATGTGTGCACTATGCTTGCAGTGTTTAGCAATATTTGACTACGGATAATAGTATCCACGCTAGTCAGTATACCTAATGAAAATTTCTTGAGAAAAATAATAGTGAAAATATAGATTTTCACTATTATTTTTCTCTTTTCTCAGAAATTCTCAGGCCTACTAGCCTGGACTTAGGAAGTTGGTGGTGAGTCCCCCCCGTGCGTTAAAGAGTACGTTAAGCCGTCGGTCCTGCGCCTGATCTCTCTCCGGTCGCGTCTCTCTCCGGTAACGTCGGATTTCCATCCCATCGGACTATGAGAGCGAGAGAATAGAGAGTGCACAGCTGTGTTTGCGCACACACTTGTGCATTATAATATCTCCCACGCAGATGGCTAATTTCTCAAGAAGTTGGCTGCCGGGTCGGTCTTCCAACCTCTTCAGATATTCGATCGGGAAAATGGGAATCAATTCGGTCGGGTCACATTATTTTTTTTCCGGGTTAAAAGGTAGCCTATGTCGATCTATGCCCTCTTCCGTCCTCAACTATATCTATCTATGCAAGAAAAATCCGTCGATTTGTCGCTCTGTTTCTGCGTGATTGAAAAACAAACCAACAAACAAACACACCTTCGCATTTATAATTTTAGTAAGGATTATCTAAAACACGCCTGTACATTAAAAATATTGGCACACGGCCATTCAGACGCCGTCTAAAATTACATCTCATTGCTTCGCCTATCCTCGATCATCGCATGTTGTTCACCGAGCGTGAATCACCCGTTTATTATTTTGAAGCCCCAATAGCCCAACGGTTAAAGATGCGGACTGAAAACTAATAGTTTGACGGTTCGATCCGATTGGACTATTGTTTTACCAACTCCTAACACATGCTTTTCTCTAACTGGGTGGGGAGAGGATATTATTCAAATTCAGAATAGTTGATATTCTTTTTAACAAAAAAAAATATATACGTAAATTGAGTACTTTATTACATCTATCCTGAGTGTGGGATAGAGATAATTCGAATCAAATATCTGTATATTTATATATATTCATTGTTAGGAGAGGAGTCGGTTCTACAGGCCTGATTATTATTAAAAACTAGACGATGCCCGCGACTTCGTCCGCGTGTACAAGGTTTATCAATTCCCATGGGAACTCTGTAATTTTCCGGGATAAAATGTAGCCTATGTTTTAAATTTTAATCCTGGGTATGAGCTATCTCCGTTCCAAATTTCAGCCAAATCGGTTCATTCGTTGTGGCGTGAAGGAGTAACAAATATACACACACACACACACACATACAAACTTTCGGCTTTATAATTATTATTTTTTTTAAAGAATATTAGGCAACCTGAAGTTGACTAATATCCTCCTATCCCCTCCAAATAAGCGGAAAGCTTGTGTTAGGAGTGGATACGACAAAAGTGCAACGGGTGGGATTCGAACCTGCGACCTTACAGTTTTCAGTCCACACCTTTAACCGTTGGGCTATTGAGGCTTTATAATATTAGTGTGACTATTAATCCTACTTCTATCCTCCTACTTAATATTATCCTATCGTACTTAATATTATAATGCGAATGTTTGTGAGAATGGATGCATGTTTGTTAGTCCTCACGCCACAACGAATGAACTGATTTGGCTGAAGTTTGGAGATGGAGAATGGAGATAGCATACCCAGAATTAATTACTAGGCAACATTTTATCCCGAAAAATTAAAAACCTTAATTCACGTGGACGAAGTCGCGGGCATCATCTAGTAGAATATTAATCGAACATGGTCGAAATGTAGGATGCGATGCAATTTTAGACAAAAGCCAACTTTTCCCCAAACAAAAAAGTCTAACATCAAAGTTCTACGAATAAATTCATTCAACCAAAGCATGTGTAATACCTGTTGCTTTGAAAACGGATAGGAAAGGTTGGCGTGGTAAACTTTATATGAGTTATAATAATACGCTTGTTTACGGCGAGTTTTAATGGTTTTAGATCACGGCCGCGAAGATACGTTGTGTACACTCTACACCTTCGACCATTTAGCCCGGGACGTGGCAAGCGCACGCATTCCCCTCTGCCGAAGTACATGTACAAACGTACGGTTCAGCTCGTAAGTGTGACAGCTTTTGAGTTAGTGTTTGTTCATAGAGACATTAAGTATTTACAAGAGTGTGCGGAAGTGAGTAAATGTGTGCTGTACATGATTACCCCACCTCACCGCAGAAAGTGGCAGAATATATTCAGTACTAAATCTGCGTAAAGGCAAGTCCTTTCTGAATCGTTCAAGCTCTACACTATAGATAGGTACGGGATTCGTTGATTATGTTGTAAATTAGAAACTCTTGTCCACCAAACAGTAAGCCTGAAATCTATAGAACGTGCTCACAGTCCGCTCAGACTCTGGACTGTTTTAAAACGAGACAGATTTATGTCAGGACATATTTGTGTCTCATTCTCTGTCTAAATTCTGAGCCAAGTCAGAGCACGCTTTAAAAATTTCAATCTAAGATTCCATGGAGCTTCCCTTTTATGAATATTTATTAATTAAGCCTTAAAAATGCTTCACGAAGGTTTGTATGTTATATTCGTTAAATCATAATTATAAGAAGTGATTACTAATTTAGGTAAGTACTTAGAAGAGTTAAAAGCTAAGCTAAGTGAAAGCTAAGCTATAAGTATTTTAAATATCCCCTGGGAGACCTTTAATTTCCGGAATAAATTCAAATTCTCAAATCTACCCATGTAAAAAATCAAGTCGATCCGTAGCACTGCTGTGGCTTGTTCTCAAATCTACCCATGTAAAAAATCAAGTCGATCCGTAGCACTGTTGTGGCTTGTTTGAAGGACAAACAAAAACACTTTCAATCAATTCAATTCAAAATCATTTATTTCAGATATGATCATCCATAGTAATAATAACATCCAGAGTGATAATAACAACAATAATCAATAATCAAAAAATAAATATAAAAAACTAGCGGACCCGACAGACGTTGTCCTGTCTTAAGTTTTTTTACATCCTCTTTGACGAAATTGGCAGCACGCATTCTGTCAATGTTATGTCAAACGCCATAAGGTTACATCAAAAAAGTTTGAATTGTAAAAGCGGTTACATTAGAAATAATTTAATATGGTGGTTAATATTTCTTAAATTTTCTAATTTTCCGCGCAATTTTCTTAATTTTTTCTTTCATAAGAACCTTCTCCTAACAATAACAAACACAATAAAAAAAGAATTAGCGAAATCGGTCCAGCCGTTCACGCGTGATGCGCTTACCAACACATTAAGCGATTCATTTTTATATATTAGATGTGAGTCAAATGAAATAAAAATAAATAAATATACAGTCAAGTTAAACGTAAATAAAAATAAAAATATATATATCAAAATGTCAGGAATAATTTTCTAAGCTATATCCTTCTCACCGGCACTGGGACTGGAACTTTCGCAAAAAAAGATTAGTGTAGCAATTTTGACGTCCTTTTCAAGAGACGGAGGGAGTAAAATGGACGGACCTTTAAAATCGATCACCCATCCATTCCGACTTATGTCAACGTTGCTCATCCATTGCAATCGACAGATATCGCGATCGCTCTTTTGAAACTAGACCACTCGTCTCTTACCTCATTACAAAAAAAAACATATTTTGTTTGAAGCTTAAATTAAAAACGAGAGAGTAGTACTATATCTATGCCTTTTAACACTCAAAGAAATGCCTGCATTTTATTTAACTTAGTAAACTTAAATATTTGTTTCGAGCCCTTAAGTTTATTATATCAAAGGTGAAACTTTGCAGGCTGCACTCATAATGATGTTACTTAATACGTTTAGACTGATCCGCAATCAGCGCTTACTCATATAATGAAACTTTGCTCGGAGTTTTAATGAAGTTTTAACCGCAATTTAGTTCAGAATTTATCTTCTACATCAATTCCTATAGGACATAGTAATTTAATAACTTCAGCGTGAAATAGCTTTAGAGACTGAGGTACTGTGGTATTAGAAACGTAGTTTAAAAATAAAAATATAGAAGTTTCAGTGATTTATTGCTCTAGCCTCAATAGCCCAACGGTTAAAGGTAAGGAAAACTGAAAGGTCGCAGGTTTGAATCCCACCCGTTGCACTACTGTCGTACCCACTCCTAGCACGAGCTTTTTGCTTATTTGGAGGGGAGAGGAGAATATAAGTCAAGTTCAGCTTGGCTGATATTCTTTTTCAAAACAAAAAAAAATTGCTAGTGAAGTGGTACTTTGTACGACGACGTTGACATCACTTAATATACCTACTAAGTTAATAGATTTAGAGCCGATTTTATCAACGTCAAGTAAGGTTAACCGAGGAATAAATTGGGCGTTCTGACAGTTTTTGTATTGAAAATCTGCTAAAATATCTCGCTCGGATAATATTTACTTTAAAATAGTGAAAAAGCCCCTATTTCACTATTTTACCATCACCAAATAAATATCCTGAATAAAGACGTTTTGACAGATGACCCATACAAAAGCTGTCAAAATATTATTTCTCCTTTATTCTTCAGTTCAACACCATTCAGCACTTGCTAAATAGTCATCCATTCTCTTAACGGATAATTTAAAAATAAATTCTACATAAAAAAATTTAAAATTTGTAAATTACATTTTATTAATTTATTTTATGACATTAATAACCTCCTCCTTTTTGAAAGTCGGTTAAAAATAGCGTGAAAAAACCTATATTTTCAACTCTCATTTTAAAGAAATATCGTTAAAATTGATCGTTTACTTTTATTTTATAATAATTGTGTAAGATTGTTGAATATCGTCTCCTCTTTTATCTGTATCTATATTTTGATATTTTCCATTCTTCTGGTAGCGACATGACATCATTAGGTACACGTCTTACTTTTAACATCCCTTTGTAGGTCGGAAGCTCAATGACAGTTCCATCAATAATGCATGCAGATGTCTATTTTTAAACTAACTTTTTCTTTTTAAAAAGTATTGTTTTTTCTCTTTGATTACCCTTGTTGCTTTCTTCCTTTGACTGTTGTTATTTTGTTTTCGCAGGTACGTTCTCTATATGCGGAGGGCAAAAAAGCGTTTGTAAGTAATTGCTTCTTAACTTTTTCTTACTAACTTAAGTTTATTACTATCTAAAATGTTGAGTGACGTTTAACCAATTAATCTTTATGGGAATTATTAGTTAACAAATATACGATTTAATAAAAGTAGGTAATTAAATAGCCGAAAAATAGTTGAAAAAAAATTTTTTTTTAATGCCAAAATTTTTTACCGTCATCGTGGATAGTGATTATTTGCTATGTATTCGATAAAAAATATTCGTACTTTTTCAGAAAAACTTTTCATCACGCATAAAGGGGCTTTCAGTGTTACCGTATTCAGTACTGAGTTGGTACTGAGTAATATCGTAAATGGATATGAAAGAAGTAATTTCACCAATGACGTTATGACTGAAAGATACACGAGTTTCACGTCTGCATGAGCGATCAAATAATGAAAAGTGACGCTAGCTGGAAAACGCGTCTCTAAAATTACACGAGCTCAAACTGTTTCATGAGCCGTTACACAAATACAATAATAATATACCTACAAACCTACATACATACATACATACATACACTTAGGCGTCAGTTACACAAGAAGAGTTTCTCGAATGAATATTTTTATTCGTTGACAAGATAGTTGAAGTCAACCATCCATCTTACCATCTTAGACTGACCTTAGACCTTAGATCTTAGACATCGTCACTTACCATCAAGTCAGATCATAGTCATTTATGTCATCAAATAAAAAAAAATTGAAATATAGGTTTCAAAATTTTACTGTTCTTTGAGTTAGTTTTAACCTTAGTTACCTACTAGAGACAAATTTTTTTTTTAGTCATTGGACCTATTTCACCATCTTCAAGTAAACTTTAAGTGATGAATATATTTGACGTTTTGACACATTGCCCAATGCCCATACAGAAACTGTCGAAACGACAAATTTATTTTTTAAAGTTTATTTGGAGGCGGTGAAAGAGGCACATAAACTAGATATCATTAAATCACTTAATAAATATAAATTAACAAGAGGTATATAATTATTTAAGTAAGGTCAACGATCGCCACAGAACACTACCTTGATCCACTTATGTCTAATTCTCAGCGACTTACTTGAGATTTTCCGTTCAGATGAGGTATCTGCAACACAACACTCGATCAAAATATGCACTCAACTTCTTACTTCTCCGATATAAATAAAACAGCCAGATGCTGTGGTATTATCCGTCAACCGGATAAAAGACTGACTCGAGTCAGCTACTAGGTACCTATGTTAAATTAAATTTAAAGATTCCAGTTGCCCAACCACGATTACCACAATCAGGTCGACACATCTCTATCACGGATTTGCAGCGACAAAACGTTGCGAACCCCACGAGAAAGCTTTTGTCGCACTGATTCTGCTTGGGCTGGGGATTGAAGTTAATCCAAATTGCAAACTGTAACTAACAAAGAAAATCAATTAGCGTTTCGCTCTCAAGACTTTCTCACGTGCACTCTATGATAATATTGCAATGCACTGATCCGTATCACGTTATCAAACTTACGTCAGATAACTGTGATAAGGCTTTGAGAATCTTCAGTGTTTTCTTTAGTCTTCCAAGACGCGTCGTCGCGACGGGTGAAATGGTACAGTGCTGTGGTAACTTTTGTCATGTACCGACCTAGTGAAATGTGGAAGGGTGAGTCGATTTTGGTATCTTTTATAGTTATCATGCAACCATCTTTTTTTTATTTTTTTATTCGATGACAAGATAGACCTTGACTGCGATCTCACCTGATGGTAAGTGACAATGCAGTCTAGATGGTAGCGGGCTAACTTTGAAGGGGTATGGCAGTGTAAATTCAACCCATACCCCAAATCGGTTTCTACACGCCATCGTGCCGGAACGCTGATTCGCTTGGCGGCACGTCTTTGATTTGTAGAATGATAACTAGCCACGGCCAAAGCCTCCCACCAGAAGGCATCTAACAAAGGGATAGAGTTTGAGATTATTGAAAAAATTCACAATTATTTGCAAGAAATGGTTACAAGCAGTTACAAGCTAAGACCGCTTACCTCCCCAACCAAGCAAGAAAGTCAAGTTCCCAAGCAAGCAATGCCACCACCACACCATGCATCAATATACAAGATTTTTATACTACTCTCGAGTCTCGACGCACGTTTCGCTCCGACACCAGAACATCCTCAGGAGATGTCGACTTTACAATGCTGTATTGTCTAGTTTCTCATTACAAGTCAAGACTCTACCACTGGTTCGAAAGCAGATTCTGCTGAGAAGAACCGGCAAGTTAGGGCTTAGACTTAGGCCGACCGTAGCTTAGACCGGACAAAACGAGGGAGAAATTGCATCATATATTATGTTATCGTGTGCGTTATTTATTGCGTGAATTATAGTTTATTGTATTAAAGCGCAGAGGGATTACGGCTAGATATTATTCTTTCCTCACTAATATCCTTACTGATATTATAAATGTGCGAGTGTTTATTTCGTCGCCCCAGTTCAACAAGGTTCTATCTAGCATTTTGTCAATTTTCGAGGTTTTTGGTTACGCTGGTAGAATATTTTTTTGTGCTTCTTTCTGTAAAAAAATCTTTCAAAAATTCTCATTCTGTAATGAGATATTATCAAAACAACGAAGTTCTATCTGCATTTTGCCTGATTTTGAGAGTCACAAGGTTCTAAGTGAAAATTGTATGGCAGATAGAACTTTGTTTTCCAATTATGGGCAATAACTTGTAGTGGCCATATTAATTAAATTTTAAAGTAAACATTATTTATATTATGTATAAAAATTGGTTTATTGGTTTTTCCTTCAATCATACAGCAATGAAGCTGCGGACCAACGTGATTTTTTGCATGGGCATAGTTGAGGACCTGGATAGTGGCATAGGCTACTTTTCATCCCGGAAAATTAAAGAGTTCACGAAGGATTTTAAAAACTAATTCCACGCGGACGAAGTCGCGGGCATCAGCTAGTATCCTAATAAGCCTTAACTTAAATAGTAACTAAAACGCAATTTTATAAACACAGAAGTTCAATTTTTATACTACAACATTTTAGAGTTTACAATCTTAAATACGTACATAATTCTGTGCGTCTAATCTTGTTTTGGCCATCGTGTTTTTATTGTTAGACACTTTTGACGACAAAAATACTTGCAAGATAAAAACTAGGTAAGTGAATATTGTTGTTTTACCACAACTGTTCCAAGTTCAAAGTTCATAGACATTATCTTCAAATTGTCTCTAATCTATGCTTCTTTTTTGTGCGGTATGTTTTTGAGATGATCTAAGAAAACATCAACAGCCCAAAGATTAAAGGTGTGGCCTGCAAACTAGAAAGTCGACGATTAAATCTTCATACATTAAACTATTGTCGTAGTCCCACCTAAGTTTATTTGAAGGGAAAAGGGGAAACGCTAGTCTAAATACATATATAAAAAGAATAGGTGACTGACTAACTGATCGATCTATCAACGCGCAGCTCAAACTAGACAGATCAGAATATCTGGCATACATCTGTTATGATATAGACTGAAGGACCAGTGGTTACCTGTTCTCGGTGAGGAAATCCGTTGGTTCAAGTATGGTCCAACAACTTCGAAAGTACAGAAGGAAGTAACGAGAAGAAAACACAATAGCACTAGGAAGGAGTCTAATTAGCATGAAAGATACAAGCACTAATATACTACAGTGAAACAATTATAAGCGGAAAGGAAAGAAAAATTAACGTAAACAATGCAGGCCTAGTCAGCAAAAATCACTTGACTGAACTTTTGTACACTACGGTTGGTACCGGGCTATGGAACGGTGTGAAGGCAGCGCCCGCGACTACAGCGCCATTCACGCCTAACAAATACGTGCGCGGCCGCCGCGCGAAGTTAGCGTCGGCAGCCGTTCGGCTGTCGATCATTCGCGTTCGCTCACCACTCGCCCGGTCTCACAAAATCACCCGATTAAGCATACTACGGGTTTCACCCGAGTATGCTTGCGGATTAAATTTTGTGTTTGTGGATATGATTATAATAGATAAATACATAATTTATAAGTGTGTTTATGTAAGTATGTAATGTCTGTATGTAATATATTATTCTATATATATAAATAAATAATATATGTGCTGTATAATAAATAAATACTATAAATTGTACTAAATAAATGTATGCTGCCTACATCACTCCCCTCCAGAGGCCGTGTCTACGGACGATAATAATTTGGGAACCGTACTCGTCTTCCCGAACGTGTGGTCCGAAATCCAGTACTGTCTCCGGCTTGTTGCTGGGGAGAATCTGGAGGTTTGGGTTGGAGAGGATAGGGTTGGGGAGGATCGGGTTGGTGGAGCGTCTCTTCGCACAATATGTAGGCTGGCTTTAGCCGGTCGATGGATATGGTGGCGTCCTTGCCCCTAACATTTAACTTGAAAGTTTTTGCACCTCTCTTCAAAACTTCATATGGCCCGGAATAAGCTGGCTGGAGGGAGCCACGTAGCGTGTCTTCGCGAATGAAGACATGGCTACATGTGTCCAAATCCTTAAATATGAAGGTTTTGGGTTTGGAATGGTGCTGAGTTGGGACTGGTTGTAGCTTCTCCGCAAAGGACTTCAAGCGAGCTGAGAAGTCAGTGATATCGGTGGTGTAGCTCGCGACTTTATGGCCGAAGAATTCGCCAGGTAGTCGGAGGGGCTCACCGTATACCAGATCAGCTGATGAAGCTTTGAGGCACTCTTTTATGGCACTCCTTATGCCGAGAAGTACAAGGGGTAGGGATTCGGTCCAATGCTCGTCAGCGTGGCACGTTATAGCTGCCTTCAGCTGTCGATGAAAACGTTCGACTAAGCCGTTGCACTGTGGGTGGTAAGCAGTTGTACTGCGATGCTCGAATCCGATAGATTTGGCCAACTGCTGGAAAAGCGCACATTGGAATTGCCTTCCGCAGTCAGTTACCACGTCGATCGGACTTCCAAAGCGGGCCACCCAGGTGGAAATAAACGTTTTGGCCACAGTTTCCGCGGTTATATCGGTAATGGGGACAGCTTCCGGCCATCGCGTGAAGCGATCGACGGCTGTCAAGCAATACCGATAACCGTTTGAAGGTGGTAGTGGGCCTATCAGGTCTATATGGACATGTTTGAATCGCGCCGAAGGTAATGCAAGCGTACCTAAAGGTGACGACACGTGTCGGCTTACCTTCGTGCGCTGGCAGGCCAAACATGCCTTAGCCCATTCACGGCAATTTTTGCGCATGAGCGGCCAAACAAAACGTTGTGCAACGAGCTGAGCCGAAGCGTTTGGACCAGGATGACTGAGAGAGTGGAGGCAGTTGAAGACTTGCCTACGACAACTCTCGGGAACAAAGGGTCTGGGAGTCGGGGTACTGACGTCGCAGTACAATTCAGTACGACTGCCAGGAATTTTCATTTTGGTGAGGCGAAGGGATGTCTCGCCATTGAGGCAATTTGCGAGCTCAGGATCTGTGGATTGGGACTTAGCGAGGACTTCTAAATCGACCGGCATCTGCAGTTCGTATATACGGGAAAGAGTGTCAGCTACGACATTATCTTTACCCGCGATATGTCGGATGTCTGTCGTGAACTGCGAGATGAAGTCCAAGTGTCTATACTGACGTGGCGAACAGTTACTTTTTCGCTCATGAAAAGCGTAACATAGCGGCTTGTGGTCAGTATAGACAGTGAAGTGGTTGGCCTCTAACATGTGGCGAAAGTATTTGATGCCTTCATATATCGCAAGGAGCTCTCGGTCGTATGGCGAATATTTGACCTGAGATGGGCTTAGCTTGCGCGAGAAAAATGCTAGGGGCTGCCAAGCTCCGTCCACATATTGTTGAAGAGCTGCTGCGATGACTTTGTCGGAAGCGTCCGTAACAAGTCCCAACTTAGCATCGGAATTAGGATGCGCTAGTAGGGCTGCGTTGCACAGACTATTTTTGCAGTCCTCGAAAGCTTGCAATGATTCTCCTTTTATGACGACTGGATGGGAAGCTTTGACAGATCCGGTTAGCAGAGCGTTCAGAGGAGCCTGGATCTGGGCGGCGTTGGGCAAAAATCGCCTGTAAAAATTAATCATGCCCAAGAATCGTCTTAGCTCTCTGACGGTTTTGGGGATGGTAATATCAGCGATGGCCTTGACTTTGCTATCCAAAGGTTTTGTACCCTTCTCTGAAATTTGGTAGCCCAGGAACGTAACTTCAGGTGCACCGAAGACGCATTTGGCCGTGTTCACGAGTACACCGTATTCTTGCATACGTGTGAAGAGTTGGCGCAAATGATCTTCGTGCTCTTCCTGAGTCCTGGAAAATACCAAGAAGTCATCGAGGTATGGATAGCAAAAGTCAAGTCCACGTGTGAGCTCGTCCACGAACCTCTGAAAAGTCTGCCCCGCGTTCCGCAATCCAAACGTCATAAAAGGAAACTCGTACAATCCGAAGGGGGTTGTTATTGCTGTCTTCGGAATGTCCTCCTTAGCTACAGGAATCTGGTTGTAAGCCTTGACTAAATCTATAACTGAAAAGTACTTACATCCAGATAAGCTGTGGGAAAAGTCATGGATATGACGGATTGGGTATTTGTCTGGTATCGTCCTTGCGTTGAGTAACCTGTAATCACCGCAAGGACGCCAGCCATTATCTTTTTTGGTCGCGAGGTGGAGTGGGGATGACCACGGACTGTCGGATGGACGAGCGGTACCGTTCGCCAGCATAGCGTCAAACTCTTGTCTGGCAATCTTCAATTTATCTGGAGCCAGCCTTCGGGGTGAACACGACACTGGGGGGCCTGGTGTAGTGCGAATGTGGTGTTGTGTGGTGTGTTTCACTGTACCTGGTGTACCGGCCGGGCGAGTGATATACGGGAATTCGGACAAGATGTTGTGGTACCTGCTGCTGCCGCCGGTCGCAACCTTCACACTCGTTACAAGGCTGTCAGAAGTGGAAACAGATACTGCTGCGCTGATACTGGTTAGACTATCGATGAGCTTGTGATTGCTGATGTCAACGATGAGACGGTAGTATGAGAGAAAATCTACACCGATGATTGGTTTCGTGACGTCAGCAATGACAAAACGCCATGGGAAATTGCGGCGTAAACCTATATTCAACGTGAGTTGAATGTAGCCGTAGGTATGGATAGTCGAACCATTAGCTGCACGGAGAGTGAAAGAAGTTTTACAACGACGCTCATGAAGTGAACTTATAGGATACACGCACACGTCACTGCCCGTATCAACGAGAAACTGCACTTTGGTAACGCGGTCCGTGATGAAGAGGCGACCTAGGTTCCTGCAATCGTTGGCCGCCATCACTGATTGCTTCGCCCGTTTCCCGACGATTTATTGAAGTCACAGGGCTGAATGCAGGTCTTAGCCGCCGATCCGAATTTATGATGATACCAACAAGTGGGGAACCGTCGGTGATTCGACTCTGATCGGCGAGAGCGGCTGCGACTACGTCCACGGGCTCGTCCACGTTCCTTGGAATGCGACCACTGCGGCCGCTGGTTGTCGCGCGCGAGGAGGGTGCTAACCTGCTTGGTCAACTCAGCTACCTGTTGCGCGAGCAGGTCTATCGACGTAGATGATGTCGCGACGGCTACTTGTTTGGCTGGTGTCGCGATGTCGTGTATGCGGTCGGCGAGATCTGCTAGCGCGTCAAGGGTCAGAGTCGGCTGTGACGCGACTATCGGTTGCATTTCCGTGGGTAATCGGCTTGACCATATAGTCCTTAAAAAATCTTCGGGGATGTCAGGTCCCGCCAGGTGTTGCAGGTGACGCAAGAACTGTGAAGGCTTGCGGTCACCCATCTGCTCGTGAGTCAAAAGCTGTTTAATCTTGTTCTCACGTGACGCAGACAATCGCTTTATAAGCTCCGTCTTAAGGCGATTGTAGTCTGGGGGGCCCGTAATAATGTCCTCAACCTCGGAAGCATATTGTCTATCGAGAGCCGAAAGTACTTGATAGAATTTTACCTCGTCATCCGTAATGCCATATGTCTTGAACTGACCTTCGACTTGCCGAAACCAGATGTTAGGTTTTTCTGCCCAAAATGGCGGTGGCTTGATTTGTTTCGGGTGTGGCGTAGTCAAAAGGTTGTCAACGCTGCTTACTTTCTCCGCTTTTCGAACACGGGTTCGCGTGTTTACACGCTGCGAACCAGCTGTGTCACTTTCACTGCTCATCTTCTCAGTTGACGTGTTTTATGGGGTCACCAATGAAGGACCAGTGGTTACCTGTTCTCGGTGAGGAAATCCGTTGGTTCAAGTATGGTCCAACAACTTCGAAAGTACAGAAGGAAGTAACGAGAAGAAAACACAATAGCACTAGGAAGGAGTCTAATTAGCATGAAAGATACAAGCACTAATATACTACAGTGAAACAATTATAAGCGGAAAGGAAAGAAAAATTAACGTAAACAATGCAGGCCTAGTCAGCAAAAATCACTTGACTGAACTTTTGTACACTACGGTTGGTACCGGGCTATGGAACGGTGTGAAGGCAGCGCCCGCGACTACAGCGCCATTCACGCCTAACAAATACGTGCGCGGCCGCCGCGCGAAGTTAGCGTCGGCAGCCGTTCGGCTGTCGATCATTCGCGTTCGCTCACCACTCGCCCGGTCTCACAAAATCACCCGATTAAGCATACTACGGGTTTCACCCGAGTATGCTTGCGGATTAAATTTTGTGTTTGTGGATATGATTATAATAGATAAATACATAATTTATAAGTGTGTTTATGTAAGTATGTAATGTCTGTATGTAATATATTATTCTATATATATAAATAAATAATATATGTGCTGTATAATAAATAAATACTATAAATTGTACTAAATAAATGTATGCTGCCTACATAGACATCCGCTAAGAAAAGATTTTTGAAAATTCAATCACTAATCAAGGGGATTAAATAGGAGTTCGAATAATACACGTAAAAAATCTTTTTACAAAACTGACTTCAGACGCCACTACAAAGTATATCAATTGTGCCTATAAAATTTGAAGAGTTCTCTCGATTTCTCCAGGATCCCATCATCAGATCCTGACCTGATGACAATGGAACCTGGGAAGTGTACCCTTTCAGACAAAAAAATAATTTTCCAAATCGGTCCAGACGTCTTCGAGTAATTGGAGAACATACATAAAAAATAAAAATAAAAATAAAAAAAAGATTCCGATGAATTGAAAACCTCCTTTTTAGAAGTCGGTTGAAAATTATACTTAACGTGTGTGAAGCCGCGGACAAAAACTAGTAATACTTTAAATTACTGTCTAAACTTTGGCCTAAAACCCCCTAGGTTTACCTATGTAATTGTTTAATTGAATCGACGTACTTTGAGCGGTAAAATTACGCCTGAAAGAGTTTTACGAGGCCAGGTTCACACCTGTTCAGTTCCGGTCCACTGGTGCTCACAATATTTACTATATGGCTGATTTATGTGCACCTATCTACGAGATAGCCTCGTAAATCTGCGTAGTATAATATACGTATGCAAATGAAACTGTGATTCTTAAAGAATAGAATAGTAATTACCTAATACCTTTATTGGCATCATTAACACAAAATGTACAAAATATATCAAAAACACGCTATGCTAGTTTCACAATGATATTGTTACTTTGTACAGTTGTTAAAAACTATCATTACTTCCTTACTAATATCTATTATAAATGCGAAAGTGTTTGTTGGTTTGTCCTTCAATCATGCTTCTACAGAGCTATGGATCGACGTGATTTTTTATTTGCATGGGTATAGTTGAGGACCTGGAGAGTGACATAGACCACTTTATCCCGGAAAATCATAGAGTTCCCGCGAGATTAGAAAATCTAAATCCCACGTGGATTTAGATTCGCGGGCGTCGTTAGTCAATAATATAATTCACACAATATATACATTCGTATTATATACATACTGAAAAAAACACCACGAACATACCAAAGAAATAGATATGCATACTTAGGTATACCTATGTTCTTTGGTAAGTATGGTATTTCTTTGGTACCAAAGTACCGTACGTACGTTCACTAGTATTTATTTCAGTATGTATATAATACGAATGTATATATTGTGTGAAATGTACCTACTCAAAGCTAAGTAAGTATACATAATTATGTTTGAAAAACGTTACACTCTTTCGGCGATCCGGAAAATATACGTTGCGTTCGACGTCTGCGGCGTGAACAGTGATCACAGATCACGCTAGCAATATAATTCGTTATCTTAATCTCTACTAGAGAACGCGACGTTTAATCTTTAGGTATTTGCTAAATGAAAGCGGGGATATTTTTAATTTTAATTTTAACACAAACGAATGGCTGGGATCCCTTTGTGCGAAAACAAAGCTTCCAACACAAAAGAAATCCCATATGAAGGTAGCATACGAGGCAAAGATCCTAACCCACCGCTAGTCTATGTTCTTTATGCTTTTATTCTTTACTAGCTGTCCCCTCGCGACTTCGTCCGCGTGGAATTAGGTTCTTTGAAAATCCCGTGCGGACTCCTGATTTTGTCCGAATAAAAGTAACCTATAACACACTGTCTGCAACCATACCCATCAAAGAATCACGTAGATCCGTTGCTCGATATTAACTTGAAAAATTATGGATTTTCATACAAACATTCAACCCCCATTCAACCCCTTTGGGAGTAGAATTTTTGAAAACCGTGAAACACGTCCTTTTTTATTTTCAATTTAAAGCCTAAGTACCGAATTTTATGGGTATAGCTTGAAAAATAACGGAGTTTCATACAAACTTTAACCCCCCTTTTTACCCCCTTGGGGGGAGAATTTTCGAAAAATGTAAAATACGTAATTCTTTATTTTTGATCAAGAGCCAAAATATCAAGTTTCATAAACATAACTTGAAAAATAACTTGAAGAACGAAGGACTATCATACAAACATTCAACCCCTATTTAACCCCTTAGGGGGTAGAATTTTTTAAAAGTGTGAAACACTTACTTTTTTGTTTTCAATTTAAAGCCTAAATACCGAATTTTATGGGTATAGCTTGAAAAATGACGGAGTTTCATACAAACTTTAACCCCCCTTTTTACCCCCTTGGGGGGAGAAATTAAAAAAAATGTAAAATACGTAATTCTTTATTTTTAATCAAAAGCCAAAATATCAAGTTTCATAAACGTAACTTGAAAAATAACTTGAAGAACGAAGGACTATTATACAAACATTCAACCCCTATTTAACCCCTTAGGGGGTAGAATTTTTAAAAACTGTGAAACACGTACTTTTTTGTTTTCAATTTAAAGCCTAAATACCGAATTTCATGAGTATAACTCGAAAAATGACGGAGTTTCATACAAACTTTAACCCCCCTTTTTACCCCCTTGGGGGGCGAATTTCGAAAAATCCTTTCTTAGTGCTCGCCTACGTCATAAAAGGAACCTACTGTCAAAATTTCAAGTTTCTAACTTCAGTGGTTTAGGCTGTGCGTTGATCGTCAGTCAGTCAGTCAGTCAGTCAGTCAGGACAAGCCTTTTTATATAATTATAGATTAGATGATGCCCGCGACTTGGTCCGCGCCGATTTATCGTTTTTCATGAACATATAGTATACCTTACTACGAATGCAATCTTTATGTAGGAAGGAATGCTATTTTCATGGGGTTCCCGCGGGAATACTTTAATTTTCCTGGATAAAATTAAGCCTATGTGCTATTTTAATGTATAAGCTATTATTATATTGTTCACAATTATTCATATACGTATATAGCTTCATAACTTCAGCTTCATCAAAATCCGTCCCGTAGTTTTTGTCTTGATTATCGTCAAACGTCATCGTTACCATTTGCATTTACCATCGGGTGAGATCGCAGTCAAGGACTAACTAGTTATAGAATAAAAAGAGGCATTAAGTCCTAGAAAACGTCTCAATATTCATTCATAAGATGGCATTGCTTCATACTACAGAGATTGCGCTCAGAAACCGTTCTGTAACAAATTGATATCACTATAGTACCTAACAAGAGTGCTAACAAGCATATAGTTAGTCTGTTTCGAAATCGAAACCATTAGTACATGAAATACGAACGCTTTCTCAAACAACGATCGTCCCATACAAATCCGTATCAAAGGCCATTAGCTGGTATTCGTGATAGACGGGCCTCGAGATATGTGGCTGATTTAGAGTCCAGCTTTACGACCTTGTCGACACTTACGACAGCGGCTAATCACACCTTACATAGTGACAGCGCTGAATTATTGTGCGCGTGTTACGAAAACTGGCGTTTGCACGCGGGTTTGTTTCATAATAATAAACTCGTAAGGAACGTGCTACGAAAACTTTGTGAAGAAGTACTTAAGTATAGGACTTATGCTGAGATCTATAGAGACTATAGAGCGTGCTCTGTGCAACTCAGACTCAAGATAGAGGTTAAAATGAGACACGAATGTTAGCGAAATTTTGAAATAGTAAAGATAATATACAACTTTTATGTATTGAGGGTAGTTTGATAAGATCGATAGATGATTGTAATTGATTAAATAATACTTGGATATGTTTGATAGTTACCCTCACGTTCAGATGGTGGTTTGTCTGACGTGTTGTGGTTAAATTGATTAGATGTGAGGTCAGGGGCCGTTATAAGGGGATAGTGGAGACGGCTTTAGGTACGGTTTAAGCGTTTTTGAGTTGTCTCGAATATGCTCTGACATTAGTCTGTCTCGTTTTAACTCTGTCTTGAGTCTTAACTGAGTGAGATATCAGCACTGAGTGACTGAAAATCATGTACCTACTGAATCTCTTTTTTCAGTTTTAGTTAGCATGTCCCTACTCCCTAACATCAAGTTAATCATTGTGAAGCCCAACAAATGAAATAACTAAAAACGAAGTAGCTTTTGCCCGCAACTTCGTCCTCGTGGGGTTAGGGTTTTCGAAAATCCTGTAGGAACACTTTTTTTCCGATAAAACTAAGCCTATGTCACTCGCCAGTAGGGTTAGTATAAGATTTAATTCGATTGATCGAATTCGTATTCGATGACATTAGCGTCAAAGTAAACTAAACCTTAAAAGTATTGAATTAGAGCTCAATTCCGTGTATGCATTCTTTACATACACGTTTACGAATACGGATACGCTCCAAATTAAAATCGGTTGTACTGTATTTGTGACTTTAAACCTCTATACAGTTAAGGTTCATTTTACTTTGACACTAATGTTTTCGAATACGAATACGATAATCGAACTAAATCTTATACTAACCGTACAGGTCGAAACTATACCCATGCAAAAAATCGCGTAATCCCTTACATACCTAATTGAAGGAAAACCTGCGAACAAACACACTTTCGCATTTATAATATTGGTAAGGATACAAACAAACGGTCTTACGAATCAAGAATACATACACGTACAAAGCAAGTTACAAAGTTGGCAATGCTCCGAGATATGGACACGACGTGTTCATTAAATTGATACACGATCGCGCTGCCCTAAATACTAATAACATTGATTCATAAGCATTTGTTCGGCTCCGTTGGTTCATTCGGTCCTATTGCCCAGTATTGCCCAAATTGGTTTTGCTTGAATGAATGAGTTATTAAATTAAAATTTAGTGTTCGTCACAATGTATTTATAGCAAATATATTAAGTACTTAACATATGATGTTATTTTTTTTAAACAGTCAAAATCTCTCGATGGATTACGAACTAATTGTTTTGTTATGAAACTTCGCAAATGAATTTAGTCCCAGTGGCAATTTTATAAATTTTATAGCAAGAGTAATTGACAATGCTCTGAGATATAGACACAATATGTTCATTAAATTGATACACGATCGCGCTGCCCTAAATACTAATAACATTGATTCATAAGCATTTGTTCGGCTGCGTTGGTTCATTCTATCCTATTGCCCAAATTGGTTTTGTTTGGAAGAATGAGTCAATTAATTAAAATTTAGTGTTCGTCACAATGTATTTATAGCAAATATATTAGGTACTTATAATATGATGTTATTTTTTTTAAACAGTTAAAGTCTCTCGATGGATTACGAACTAATTGTTTTATTATGAAACTTCGCAAATGAATTTAGTCCCAGTGGCAATTTTATAAATTTTATAGCAAGAGTAATTGACAATGCTCTGAGATATAGACACAATATGTTCATTAAATTGATACACCATCGCGCTGCCCTAAATACTAATAACATTGATTCATAAGCATTTGTTCGGCTCCAGTGGTTCATTTGGTCGTATTGCCCAAATTGGTTTTGTTTGGAAGAATGAGTTATTTAATTAAAATTTAGTGTTCGTCACAATGTATTTATAGCAAATCTTTATATTAGGTAGGTACTTATAATATGATGCTATTTTTTAAACAGTTTAAAATTTCTGGACTGATTATGAACTAATTACCTATTTTGTGAAACTTCGCAAATGAGTTTAATCTCAGTGGCTATTTTATTAATTTTATGGCAAGAGTTGGTAATGCTCTGAAATATGAACACGACGTGTTCATTAAATCGATACTTGATCGCGCTGCCCTAAATACTAATAACTTTGATTCATAAGCATTTGTTCGGCTCCGTTGGTTCATTCGGTCGTATTGCCCAAATTGGTATTGGTTGGATGAATGAGTTATTTAATTAGTGATTTGGTAACAATGCTAAAGGGTGCCAAAGGGCGCTAGTACTAAGCGTCTGCCGTCCGTCCGTCCGTCTGTCAGCGGGCTGTATCTCAAGAATCATAATAGGTAGATACTTGAAATTTTCACAAAATGTGTATTTCTATTGTCATCATAAGAACAAATAATAAAAATAAAGGAGGCCCCCAAACAAGAAACGCGACTTTTTCGCCGTGTTTTGCTCGTCCTTAGCAATCGCTGTTACAATGGTACGGAACCTTTCGTGTGCGTCCGACTTGCATTTGGCTACTTTTATCAATTTCCACCCAATGTTTCATAACAACTAGAGCTACGTGTTAAAAAGTTATAAATTATATCATCGGTGAAGGAAACAAGTTTTTACTGAACAGTATAGGTAACCTTTTAAAGAAATAGCAGGTGCTTATTTAAAACGTGTAGTCGTTTAGTTTTGCTTATAAATAGCATGTAATTGATGCTAATTAATTTGAGCCACATGGTTAGCATAGTCAGTTCTAAACCATATACGCTCAAGTATCTACTTGCGTCAGAGTGGAACAGCCATCAGCTTCTTAATCATTTTTTTTTAATTCTGTGTAATGTATGAAAATGACAGGAGCGCTCTTGTAATTTTCATACAAAATTTCTTATCGGCACTATACTCTTCGAAAGTTAAAATGTTCGTGCTTAGGCTACAGTAGTTATTGGGAATTACGAGTACCTACATGTCTTCCTCTATTGTCCAAAAGACGAAAAGATATAACTAACAAAAAGATACATTTTTGGGAATTAAAATACCCATGAAGAATGCAAGAAGGGTTATATTATGATTTGATTACCATTTCAATTCTCAACCGATCTTCAAGGAACAACAGATCAATCTCTTGATATCTTTATCAATTGTAAACAAGTCGTCATAGTCAAATAGAGCATCATTACACTACAGACCATTCGGGATCGTGACAACAGTTGTCGGACTAAAGTGATATTGATGGTTTTCGCGCAACGAAGGCGACCTTCGCGATATCTTCGCCATTTATCTTGCATAATGGAACTGTTCTCAATTTGACAACTCGCTATTAATCATATTAAACGTATTTTATGCTAAAAGGTCTGTTATTGAGATCACTTGATCTGCTTCCATCCGTGAATAGGGGCGTCTGTAGACTATGAGTTAACAACTCGACACCTACTTTATACTAGCACCACGAGGTTCCATGCTCAGAGCGAAGTTTATGCCCATTTTCACCAATATTCCCTATTTTTTGACAACTCGCTATCTGGCTCGCTATTAATCATTTTAAACGTATTTTATGCTAAAAGGTCTGTTATTGAGATCACTTGATCTGCTTCCATCCGTGAACAGGGGCGCCTGTAGACCGTCAATTAGCAACTCGGCACCTACTTTATCCTAGGACCATTAGGTTCTTTGCTCAGAGCGAAGTTTATGCCCGTTTACACCAATATTCCCTAATTTTTAACAACTCGCTATCTTGCTCGCTATTAATCATTTTAAACGTATTTTACGCTAAAAGGTCTGTTGTTGAGATCACTTGATCTGCTGCCATCCGTGAATAGGGGCGCCTTTAAACCATTAGTTGACAACTTGGCACATAACTCAACCTAGGGCCACGAGGTTCTATGCTCAGAGCGAAATTTACGGTCGTTTTCACCAACTTTTGACAACTCGCTATTAATCATTTTAAACGTATTTTATGCTAAAAATTCTGTTATTGAGATCTCTTGATCTGCTTCCACCCGTAAATAGGGGCGCCTGTAGACCATGAGTTGACAAACTTGGCACCTACCTTAGCCTTAGTTCTTCGTCCGCGTGAAAAAATTTTAGAATGTCTTGCTACTATCCGCGAGAAGTTATGTCCTCTATCTCCAATAATATTTAGTAGATCTTCGTCAAAATTGGACAAAGTATTTCTAATAGTACACAATTTATAATAAAAAAAGAATTATCAAATTCAGTTTAGATTTGACGAAGTCATGGAGTAAAATCAACAAAAACTTTCTAACACTATGCCCAGCCAAATCGGTTCAGTAGTTTTTACGTGAAAGAGTAACAAACATCCATCCATCTACAGTTTTAATATAAGTATAGATTACGTTGTTGTTGTTGTAATGAAATAAGGTGGACAGTTGCACAGCACTAGTGTAAATGATACAGCAACACGAGAATCTCGTTTCAGGGTTTCAGTTTTCGCGGCTATTGCCCCCGGGGGTCGTCGCTCGAGTGCCCCCTCGAGAGTGAACTCGTGAGTCTTGAGTCGTGACGCATCTTGCGAAAGAGCCAGCTTCTGCTGAGCACATTTCTCTGGTTACCTACGTAGTTTTTCGTAGACTATACTTGTAATGGAAATCTTATCACACTTCACATCACGTCACACTAATCACACTAATATTATAAAGGCGAAAGTTTGTATGTGTATGTATGTGTGTGTGTGTGTGTGTGTGTGTGTGTGTGTGTGTGTGTGTGTGTGCGTGTGTGTGTATGTTTGTTACTCCTTCACGCCACAACGAATGAACCGATTTGGAATGGAGATAGCTCATACCCAGGATTAAAACATAGGCTACATTTTACCCCGGAAAATTACAGAGTTCCCAAGGAAATTGGAAAACCTTGATCCACGCGGATAAAGTCCCGGGCATCGTCTAGTTTTTATTAAAAACTAGCTGATGCCCGCGACTTCGTACGCATGGATTAGGGTTTTGGATTCCCGCGGGAACTCTTCGAATTTCCGGGATAAAAAGTAATCTATGTCACTCTTCACATACTCAAGTCTCAACTATACCCATGCAAAAAATCACGTCGATCCGTTGATTTGTTGCGGCGTAATTGTAGGACAAACCAACACACTTTCGCATGTATATATTAGTGAGGATTAGCTGGGATGGGGATAGTGGGGATTGAATGAATGAATGGATTGATGGATATGGATGAATTAATGAATAAATAATGTCCTCAGTACAATCAAATATACCAGTAGATACTTATTTTATCTCTTCACTGTGCACATATAACTTGGTTCGTAGCCACACGGCCCGCAGACTAAATACAAACACGTTCTTTGAACTCTGTGGTTTACAGTGGGTTACACTTTGATATTATATCTTATTGACTTAATTTATTGAATGAAGTTAATAAACAATAAACATTAACATGAATACGTAAGCACATGATAAAAAAATAGGTCAGATGAGTAAGTATCAGAACAAAGTAATGTTTCGTTGTGATGCTAAATGTTATTTTGACTGTCAACTCTTTATGGTTCATTTAGCTTCGAGTCACAAGTCACAGAGTGCCACTAGATACATGTGGCGCAAGACCATGCCATGTGGTTTGTAAAGCAGTGGACATACATAGGCCTTGAGTCTCGACTGAGAAGTTTGGCAATTATAACAAAATCAATGCACAGGCAAACCTACTAAAAGTTACACATAAAATAAAGAGCCTTTTTAATTATTTAAAGCCTCGATAGAGGTCAAAACTCAGAACTGAAAGGTCGCAGGTTCGAATCCCACCCGTTGCACTATTGTCATACCCACCCCTAGCCAAGCTTTCCACTTATTTGGAGGGGTTAGGAGGATATTGGTCAACTTCGACTTGGCTAATATTCTTTAAAAAAAAATCATCATCCATAAATAAATATTTATTAAGATAATAAGGATGATAAACGGCTCATTCCGTATTGTCATGACGTCAAGACCGATAGTATCATTCATTTTAAATTCATCAAGATTGTGACGTAAGTCTACGTAACTTATCAGGTGTTCCAAGAATGGATTTAAAGATAAATCCTAAGATAAACACGAAGTAGGCATTAATATTTCCTTCAAAATTTAAATTTGGTATTACACTATTTAAATAATAAGCACTGTTTAAAAACATATTTATTAAGTCGAAGTTATTACACAATTAATGAATTTCTTAATCACAAAGATACATATTATGAGCAATGCATATTATGCTTGGAGTATAAAACCAACATAATTATTATGTCAAACAATTTTGCATCATAATTTAAACGTAGAAATTCTTTTTACAAAACCGACTCCAAACTCCACTACAAAGTATATCAATTGTGTAAAAAATAAAAAAAAGACGTGTGGCACTCGGGAACTGCCGCGGTAAAGCTATTGCATAGCATTTTTTATCAACGCCATCTAGCGGCTCACCGTAGAGGAGTCCCGTGTCAGGTTATTTTCGTTACGGAATTTCTGGATTCGGTCTCCACGCTGGCCCGCGATAGAAGCTATGCAATAGCTTAATAAAGATCCCGATGAATTGAGAAACTCCTCCTTTTTTGGAAGTTGGTTAAAATGGTAGGTCCTGTAATATTTTGTTTTGAATAGAGCAACCTCCACTTGCCAGCTTTTCGCAACAGAGTTAACTTTCGAAACAGATGGTAGAGTCTTCACTTGTCTTAAAGGCATGAAAGAAATAATGTGGAATTTGAATTGAATTACTATTTTTTTTAATAAAGAATTAGCCAAACTGAACTTGACTTATATACCTACTCCTCTCTCCTCCAAATAAGCAAAAAGCTTGGTGTTAGGAATGGGTATGACAATAGTGCAACGTGTAGAACTCGAACCTGCGATCTATCAGTCTTCAGTCCGCACCTTTAACCGTTGGGCTATTGAGGCCTTAGAATGCAAACAAAATTTTAAAAAATCATGATTTTCATGAGCGATGAAGGCATGCAATTAAAAAACTAAATTCGTTTACACGCGATCTTAGTAGTAAAGTTTATGACGCCTGAAAAAACGTATTCCTACAGAACTGAAAGTGGAACATAAAGTTTGTTATGTACCTACGTCTTGACGTCTTGTGACTCGCGTGCAGGTAATATGGTTGCATCAAGCCATTTGAGCGTAGTTTCATACCTATTTACTGAGTTATATCCGTGTTATACCTATCACTATACTGTAGTTATGTGCAGTGATCAGTCTATTAGTGTACCACATCATGAAAATATTTTGGGGAATTCATCTGATAGAGATAGGGTATTTATACGTCAACTAGCTTTTGCTCGCGGCTCTGCTCACGTTAAGTTCGATTTTTCAAAACCCTATTTTACCCCCTTAGGGGTTGAATTTTCAAAAATCCTTCCTTAGTGTGCGCCTACGTCATAAAAGGAACCAACTGTAAAAATTTCAAGTTTCTAACTTCAGTAGTTTAGGCTGTGCGTTGATATCTCAGTCAGTCAGTCAGTCAGTCAGGACTTTGAATTTTATATATGTATATAGATAGAAGTGTTTAAGGTCTAAGCACACTGGCGGACGCGACGGCAAATATAAATCTCGACATAAATTTCGTCTTTTACTATTCATTCTATCTTGCCCAATCTAAATATTGAAAAGAAAAGCGTGCTTACTGTGACCACTCATATTACTATTTCCTGGGTATATTAGATATTCAGTCATTTTTACATTCAACGAATTGAATAGTTTTTACATAAAATGAATACGAATAGAAAGCTAAATTCATACAGGCAGCAGCGGCAGGCTATTTCCCTTTGGCGGTAAATAGGGTTGTCAACCACTCTCCATATTCCAACCGTATTCTAATCCTTTTCGCTTCATACCGGTCTCACTTGCCACAGCTGTAGTTAGTCACATTAACAGCCCAGTCTCACTTGTCAAAATGAACGATGCCAAACATAACTTCAATCCTTAAATCCCAGTAGGAATCTACCGAAAGATGCACGATGCAGTTAGATAGTTAGATTAGCTTAAAATATATTATAACCTAATTAATAACCTATCATAGTTAGACCAGACCAGTCCGTTACTCGTATTCTAGTTAGATAGTTTTGTCTTGCTTCGTTTCCTTTTGACTATCCTTCTTGCTGCTGAAAACTTTCTACTACTTTCTTTTACTCTGTTTAGGTACTGTTTGTTAAAAAAATAAACTGAATAAATAACTCGTGGAAGACTGGTGGTATGTAGATCGATTGATAGGACGAAAATCCATCTATAACGCGTTATTTGTGTTTTTACTTACAAAAATAAAAAGCTGGCAACCCTAGCGGTCTATTCATTTCATATTTTACATTTTATCACTGCAACTAGTGACAGTGCAAATATTAATAAAAACCATAAAACCAAAACAAATGAAAATCGACATGTCCATCCTCAGCTATGTAACATATTTTTTTGTTTACAAAAAAATTTAATAAAAACAAATACCTTTCACGTGCATGAAATTCAGGTGACCGATGGAGAATTTTCAGTGTGAAATTTGGTGTGTATAGGTATTTTTATGTGGACTCAAATTAAAGTTGCGAAATTTCATTGGAATTTAGCATTCCGGCACGATGTTGTGTCGAAATAGATAAGGGGTATGGGTTGTATGTACTGCCGTACCCCTTCCAAGTTAGCCCGCTACAATCTTAGACTGCATCGTCACTTATCATCAGGTGAGATCACAGTCAAGAGCTTTTTTGTTATATAATAAAAAACAAATACGCAAACTTGGCGAGGGCGCGGCGCGGCGGGTCTTTCACATTAGCGAAAAAACTATTCAAATAATTATATCATAGTATTCGAATAATGTATAAATTAATAAGCACAGAATTGTTATTGGGTTGATAAATAAAAACAGCGAGCAATTTCCCTCAGGCAGCGCATTGCGCTCGTAAAAGTTCCCATTTTCATATTTCAGATACTACTGCACCGGTCGGACATGCAAATAGAAACAAAAAAGCAAACTACTAGTCTATGGTAATGGCCTATGCAAAGCAATGCACTAGATAAAACGCTGTTTGTGATTCATTGAACCCGATTGCTAAGTCGAAAGGAAGGAAGTTTTTATATCAGCGGTTTAGTCCTGGTAGGTCGTAGTGTTGGTCGCACAGACGCACGCACGTACACACACACACACGCGCGCGCGCACACATACACACACACACATAAACACACACACACACACACACACACACACAGCCACCTCAAACTTATAACACCCCGTCGTTTTTGCGTCGGAGGTTAATAAAAGAAAAGCGAGTGAATTTTTTTTTTGTCCATAACAACATATTTAATCTGTAACAACGATGCATCGTGTCTAGCAGGCAGGCGACAGCATCGCGACTGTATCGCAGTCTTTTTGCGATTGTATCGCTATCGAATCGCTGCAAAAAGTCGATGTGGGCTACCTCCCTGACTCCAGGCGGAAGAAGTCGTGAGCTAGGGCTAGTTGAAAACAATTTAACAATTTTTAATAGGTATAAACTCGAGCTCGGTACTGCCTACTGAGGTCACGAAAGCATTCCATTTCCTTTTGACAGTCACAGGAATGAACCCTACAAATTCTATTACGCACAAGTAATTGGACAAATACGTACGTACCTAGTGCCTACAAATAAAAATCTTTCTTCTTTACTTTGTGTTCAAACACAATTTAAGGGTAGGTCCTTGTAACTTTTTGCATAGCGAAAACTAGAGTGAATACAGGAGTGTTTCAAGCGTCTAGAATCTAGATCTTATCCACAAAACCACACGTTACACTTTCAATATCATAATAGGAATAGCAGAGTGATTTAATGATAAATCAAAATGACATACCTACTTACATAAATATTAGGTGAACAAATAAACGTAAAAGATAAATATGTTTATTATAAATACCTAAATAACTTAGACCCGCGACTTTGTCTGCTTGGAGTTGGACTTTTAAAAATCTCATAAAAACTAGATAATATAGGAAGAAAAACAACATAGGTACGTAAAGTAAACAGAACACAGGGTGGCCGCTAACAAGATTTTCTTATCGCGGACTAACACGTGCTACCACAAAGTGACGCCGATATGTCTGGGTTCTACCACTACTAACTAGTTTTTTTTTACCACGCTACGAAAAAGTTTATGAAATTAAAAAATCTTAATCCATGCGGACGAAGTCGTGGGCATCATCTAGTATATATAATAATAATAGTAATAATATGTAAGTAGAGATAGGTAGTAGGATCTAATGTAGTGGAATAGTGGATCGACGCTTAAATTACATCAAAACATCGCTGCCGGCGAGATCGGTTATAAATAAACAAATAGTACCGGATAATTATATTGCATCCAAACTGGTGATGTATTTACAGTATACATAGATAGGCACTTTAGTATGATCTAGCTACGCTGGACAAGATAGGCTGCGAACGCATTGTAAGAGGTACCTACTTATTACCTAATACATATGCTTACTGTACTATTGACAAGAAGCGATATCTCTAAAGTTTTAATAGTTTTGATGTAAATGTGAAAGTGTGTTTGTCTGTTGGTTTGTCCTTCAATAACGCTGCAACAGAGCTACGGATCGACATCATTTTTTGCATGGGTATAGTTGAGGACCTGGAAAGTGACATAGGCTATCCCGAAAATTAATTAAATAATTTGTAATCTTTGTGATTGTGCGTATATTTTATAAAAGTCCACAACTGGATCTATGGATCTATCTTGTGAATAGAGTCTGTTCAATAACTCCAAAATCCATCACTGATTTGTACCCTCAGATAGCGGATGCCTTTCCGGTGTGAAGTCGACACATTTTAATAATTAATTGACATTTTAACATTTTGGGAGCGTCCAACATCTATCGTTTCTTCGAAATATTGTTCAATGCATGTATTATTATTTCGATATGCATGTCTGTATTTTTTATTTACGGTCTCCTTGGCCTGTTTAGCTTGCTAAAGAATATTTCTGCCGCAATTTTAAAGTGTGTGCAAAAAATGTATCGAACAAAATAATGTTTATTTATATGTTGGAGTTCAAGCCCGGCAAAACCAGTTTGGCTTTTTTATTTTGTATAAATTAAGATCTGACCTATGTTGAGTGATTTTCTACTTAGTATCCAACCGAAATAAGATTTTTGATTATAATGTAGAGTACAATATGTTATATGTACAAAAGATTTGTACCGTTATCTTGATTAACGGTACCCGCTTGTAGTAGGTAGGTACCTAGTAAATAAATCGGACAAAGTCGAGTTTGTTAGAACACTTATAACTCTAGAACGGCTTTTTTTTTTGTTTTTTAAAAGAATATTAGCCAAGTTGAACTTGACTTAAATTCTCCTCTCCCCTCCAAATATGCTGAAAGCTTGTGTTAGGAGTGGGTACGACAATAGCTCAACGGGTGGGGATCGAACATGCGACCTTTCAGTTTTCAGTCCGCACCTTTAACCGTTGGGCTATTGAGACTGGACCGATTTTCATAGTTTTTGATTTATTGTATTTGTCTCCGTCCCGAATAGCAGAATAACTATTAAAATATCACGAAAAAAACTTATGAAAAATCTCATTTTCTCATACATTTTGTATTGAACGGGTTTTTTGATGGCAAGGAAAGTGACCTTTTACCCCGGAAAAACAGCAAACTAAGTCACGCGGACGAAGTCGCGGGCAAAAGCTAGTATTATAATAATTATTTGATTTCGTGGCATTATATTACAATCTTGCACTATTTTACTGTAATCGGTACAAGTTTGATATAATATTATTTGATAAATACTCGTATTATTGGTAACGTTATGAAGAAATCCTTTTTTGTGGACATAATGAGAAACCAATAACATTTTATAAATTTGTTTTTTTATAAATCCAAGTAAATAAATAATACTTTTTATTACTAGCTTTATCCCGCGACCTCGTCTGCTATTTTTAAAAATCCCGCGGGAAGCATTTTTTGTTTACCGGGATTAAAGGCCCTTGTCTACATAATTCGTTTAGTTAATTTAGGTTTAATTGCGACATGAAAGACAAACCAACAAAACAACAAATAAAGATAGTAAGATTTGTTTGACATATTAATTACTTCTGACCAGTTGTTGATCGCAACTTGTTACATTAAAAAATTAAAAAAGCAGTCAGACTTGTTTATATCTATCACTTCTGAATCATTAATTTAATTCGCAGAGACATAATTGTATATTGAAACTGTGACAAATAAAACATTAATACATTGCTGCGCAGCTTTCTCGTGGATGATTTCTGTTTTTCTTTTAGGCGGATTCATGTTTTATACAATGAAGCAATTACTCGAGAGCCGATTAATTATATTATTGTCAAAGTCGTCTTTATTCAAGTAGGTAATCATAAAAATACGTAATATATAAAATAGCCATCGAATTATTTTTTAAATAAAATATATACCTAGATCTAAAATAATTTTGTCCGTTTGACTCTACATAATACATGTCTAAGGATAACTTATTAGACCGAGCATTTTCAAAAATTGCACCGTGAAACTTTAGGATTTCCATCAGGCTTTAGGAGCTAAGTTGGTAATAAGCTAAAAACTTAATACCTAAGACTAAATATAAAATTTTCTCAGTCGAAATCTTGAGCGGTCACTTTTCATAAGTGCTTACAGATCGTTCATTAATATAAAAGTTCTTATTGCATTGAGATGATTTTCATAATTTTATACGTAGTAAAACTATAATTTATAATAAAGCAAAAAGGGCTTCAAACGCACTCTGGTCTGAGAAGAAGCTCACAAAAAAACTCAGCTGATTATTCATTTGATAAATCCCTACTCAAAGTTACATAAACTCATCGAAATATATTTCGATGCGCATAAACTAGTTAGCACAACTAAGTAGTAGGGGTAATATCTATTAGCTTTGATAAAACTAAAAGAATTAAATAATTGCCGATTCAAACGAGGTTCTAGAATCTTAGGCAACTATAGATATACTTAATTTATTTGAATAGAGGTTCATGAATAGAGAAACACTTGGCACTTAGACAATTTCCCAATACGCGTATATTTAACCCATACGTTTATAGACTGTTTTCGCCCTGCATACGAATGAATCAAAGGGCCGAAGCGAGTTCATTTTGCAACGATACGTGAACATCAAACACCTATTGAGAGCAAAGTTACGTATCTCTTCCAGTTAATATATGCTCTCGTCCTACATTTACCCCCCTTCTTCGATCTGACTTACTTGAGTTGACGGCCATTACCTAACCGGCTGCCTCACAAACTCCCCGCTACAGCGTCAAAATCGTAGCAAAGTGAAAGTGAAATTGAGCCGTATTTAGCTGGGGTTAAGGTGAAAAATACGCGGAAGGCGATAATGCTTAGCTGTACGAATAAATTGGTATCACCTACTACTCGCTGTTTACACTCGGCTGTCGACGAACATCATTTAATTAATTCGATATTTGAACGCGGTGTAATATGTTGTCATCTCGAAAAAACGCGCAATTTTTAAGCACGATTTTTTAGAATATAATATCTATTCGACGAGTTTTAGTAGTACAGGCGAAATGTTCGGAGTTTGGAAACACTTATTTTAATTATTTTTTTATTTCGCGCGTGATTTTAGTGTTTTGAAAACCGAAGTTGTGATTGTGGAATAGGATAAAATGAAATGTGTAAGTGTATGGGATGGTGTGAAATCTAAATATGTGTAGAAATAATGTTGGCCGGTGAAAGTATTGAAATAGTTCAGCGGTGGCTGCAAAGACGCGGCAGTGATGAAAATGACACAGGTAATTAAGTGTTCATTAGATTATAGATATATGTATAATACAGAGGTATTATAGAGGTAAAACTCAATAGCGCAATGGTTAAGGGCGCGGACTGAAAACTAACAGGTCGGCGGTTAGATTCCCACCCAATGTACGAACTATCGGCATTCCCACTCCCTAACGCCAGCTTTACGCTTAGGAGAATAATGTAAAGTTCAGCTTGGCAAACATTAAAAAAAAAGACGTGTGGCACTCGGGGACTGCCGCGGTAAAGCTATTGCATAGCATTTTTTATCAACGCCATCTAGCGGTGATAAAAAATTTGGAGCTTATATGTATAGATATCTCTACATGCCTATCTTTTTATGGGCATGCGTAAAGTTTTTAAGCTATTGCATAGCTTCTATCGCGGGCCTTGAGCGTGGAGACCGAATCCAGAAATTCCGTAACGAAAATAGCCTGACACGGGACTCCTCTCACCGCTAGATGGTGTTGACAAAAAAATGCTATGCAATAGCTTTACCGCGGCAGTCCCCGAGTGCCACACTTTTTTTTTTTTATATTTTTAAATTGATATGAAAAAATATTAAAAACTAGATCTACATCTAGGGTTACCAAGATATAGGGTTACCACTATAACAATGGACTGTTGAAGAAATAGGTACATAGTAAGTAAACACTAGGTAGATATATTTCGTTTGGATGGATCAATCTTTACTTTGCAACACCAAAACTACTTCAAACAAATTCGTCAATTTATTAGCTTTTTCCCGTGGCTTTGGTCACGTTAAGTTCGATATTTAAAATTTTTATCACAATAAAGTGCCCGCCTTGAATTAAGTCGCGTACCTACTTGCAATAGCAAGTAAATAAACAAATAAAGATTTTACATGAGGATGGATTATTTGTATTGAACTAGCAATTTATTTAGTTTAACAGTATTATAAAAACAATACTTTCTAATAAAATACTAGTTATTATAAAAGAGGCAACGGAGAAAGTAACACTTGACATTATCTTTGACCCGTTGCTAGGGACCGGTATCATAAGCTTATTAGAGTCTTTCATCACTAAGGTTGCCAACATTTCTTTGGCTGATTATATAATTACTTAGGCCCGCGACTTCGTCCGCGTGTACAAGGTTTTTCAATTCCCATGGGAACTCTGTAATTTTCCGGGATAAAATGTAGTCTATGTTTTAATCCTGGGTATGAGCTATCTCCGTTCCAAATTTCAGCCAAATCGGTACATTCGTTGTGGCGTGAAGGAGTAACAAACACACACACACACACACACACACACACACACACACACACACACACACACACACACACACACACACACACGCGCACACACACACACATACAAACTTATAATTAGAGACCGGATTATATGCAACATAAAAAGCTTGTTATATGCATGCAAATATGCATGAAAAATGCTTGAAATATGCACGAAAACTGGCAGAATATGCAAAATTAAATGATAAATTTTAGGAATCCCTAAAAAATAGAAAAGTAAGTATTCATTTTTTTTATTTCAAAATCAGCATACAATTAGTAAATTATTTTTTGATAGGCGATAATAGGTACAGTAAGTAACATTATATGATATTAAAATGATTTAGAATTTGTGTAAACGTAAGCAATCAAATATTTTTCTAAATTTTCAGTGGTAAGATTGTGTCTATGATCATTTAGAATATTTTTGTAAGTAGAAAAGGTACACTCCATATCCATTGAGGTAACTGGGCAGAATTTGAACTTGGGTGCTATGGCACTTATAGTTTCCGGCAAAATTTCTGCCGTCCCATTAATGAAACTATCAATTTGACACAAGCTTTGAAAACCTGGGTTATTGCTCAATATGTTTTCAACACAGATTCTAATCTGTGGTTTTCAAACTTTTCTTTAAGTTTATGGGGTAATGCGGCGGCGGCGGAACGCAGAGTGAGTCAAAAATATTGTAAATGTACCGATAATATGCATCATAACTAGATCTTAGGTAAAATATGCTATTACCGCTGAGAATGGCTAAAATATGCAAATGCATATGCGAATATGCAAATGCATATAATCCGGTCTCTACTTATAATATTAGTGTGATGTGATATTTTTCAGAATAAGCTATATATAAAAAATAGAATTTTATGAAAAGAGTAAAAAGTAAAAATATAAAACTTAAAGTGCGTTCATCTTACAAGAGTTCATATACAAGAGGAAAAAGTGACTGACTGACTGATCTATCAGCGCGCGGCTCTATTCACTGGATGGATCGGGCTGGGCGTGCAGTTAGCTAGTCAGCTTTTATGACGTAGGCATCCGCTAAGAAAAGATTTTTCAAAATTCAACCCCCAAGGGGGTAAAATAAGGGTTTGAAAGATCGAACTTAACGTGAGAAAAGCCGCGGGCAAAAACTGGTAAGTACGTAAATTACTGCACCTTTGTAGTAAAAATGATTTATTTTCTGACCCAAATTAGTTTGTATCAACAAAACCTCCGTACCCACAGTCTACATTGAATGCAAAGTAACGGCACTGAATTGAAAATCAGTAGCTGATCATTCGCCGAATTTAAAATATCGCTCCAGAAGCCGAATTCAACATTTCAACAGATTTATGCTGCGATAAACGATTAAAAACCACTCTCAATAATTTATTATTCGTATTTTTAACGACGTTGGAACGGAGACTGTTTACGCGTTTATCATAAGAGGCTTTTTCTGCGGATTTATGTTACCATTTTTAATTAATCGATTTCAAAAAAAAAAAGGAAGTTAGCAATTTGACACGCATGCATGTAATACATATTGGAACTGCAATTTTTTTTTTTATTTCATGACAAGATAGCCCTTGACTAATCTGATGGTAAGTGACGATGCAGAGCTAAGATGTCAGCGGGCTAATTTGGAAGGAGTATGGCAGTGTACATTCAACCCATACATACCCCTTATCGGTTTCTATAAGCTATCGTGCCGGAACGCTAAATTGCTTAGCGGCACGTCTTTGACGGTAGGGTGGTAACTAGCCACGGCCAAGCCTCCCACCAGAAAAATTCACATATGATAATCTGTTAGGGCTTCCAAATATATATACAAAATTTTATAGATTTTATAGATGTATGTATGTATGTTTGTTTGCGGTTGCGTTAAGTAAGCGGTCAAAAGTTTTTCATCGAAATTTTAACCTCGACTTTTTACAAACACGAAGATTACGTATCAAAACAAATTAAACTGTTCCAAAATCTCGACCTTGGCTTTTAATAAAAACTGGTTAAGACTTAAGTGTACCTTCAAGGAGTGTGTACATTTTATCTGACATAATCAAATACTGTATCACTCGTACAAGCTACTAGAGTATGCTTTAAAAATTGTAGACAAGTGTGGACAAGGCATAAGTTAATGACGGACACCTTGTTAGAACCATGTTCCGGAATTGTTTATGAGTCCCTTGGGTTGATTTTTTTTTCCAATAATATGAGTATAACTCACTAAAATTACAATCTAGCCTAATAAACTGGCTAATGAGCAATTTTATTTTAACCTAAACGTATAAAATCTATACTAATATATAAAGCTGAAGAGTTTTTTTGTTTGAACGCGCTAATCTCAGGAACTACTTGTTTGAATTGAAAAATTCTTTTTGTGTTGGATAGTCCATTTATCGAGGAAGGCTTTAGGCTATATAACATCACGCTGCGACCAATAGAAGCGAAACATCCGTGAAAAATGTTGCAAAAACTTCTTAATCATAATAACAGAAATTGACAAGGACGAAGTCGCGCGCAACAGCTAGTATCTTATATACCTACTAAGAAGTAGTCCACTGACGTATCTTAGTCTATCTTTATCAATTGATGACACTTTGTTCTTGTGTTCTTTGAGGCAGCTTTTACACTACACTATCACTAGTCACTAAGCGCTAGTCACTAATCCAAAACTAAGTTCATGCGGTTTTGTCCTTTTAAGTCTACTCACTAAGGGAGCCTATACACGGTCAAACATGTTTGTCAAACACGTAAAATTTGTACGTGTTTTTGTTACGGTTTTGTTTAATTAAGGTCATCAAACACCAGCGCACCCAATCAAACACCTCCATTTCCGTTTGTTTGACAAACATGTTTGACAAACATGTTTGACCGTGTACGGGCCCTCTAACTGCGTTACGTCGAGCAGCTGGATTGCCCCAACGATAACCTGATGAATTGGGTTGAATGATCTAAGGTTTACAAGGCTTACTGTAATTAACTGTGTGTGACGTGAAAAGGAAAATAAAAAGATTAAAATGGAAATGGGCTGGACACGTATGTAGACTAAAGCAGGACAGGTGGGCAAAACGGCTAACAGAGTGGTACCCCAGAGATGGAAAGCGGTCAAGAGGAAGACAAAGAATTAGGTGGAGCGACGAATTTGTAAAGATGATTGGAGTAACATGGCCTAGATTGGCACACAGTAGAGAAAGGTGGAAAAGACTGGAGGAAGCCTTCGTCCAAAGGGCGTACTGAAAAAAAAAAACTTATTGTTAGTATAGAATAAGGAAAAATGTTAAGTGTAAAATAGGATAAGGATAGGATTAGCTATAGTTTTGTAAATATCATTTTTCAGTAAATAAAAGGCTATATTATTATATTATTATTGTTTCAGGCAGTTCGAGCGGCTCGCCCGGTCCACGCGCTGGGCGGCGCTCCTCGCTCGCTCTGACGCCTGAGGACGAGCCCCTAGTCGACCTCGCCGTAAGTGCATACCCTTACCGAAGCGCCATTAGTATAGTTACCGGCAAACTTCTTGAGTAAATAACCTTGGCTGCGCACAAGCGAATTTTAGGTGTGATGTAAGTAAGCAGAGTGTATAGTATCAAGCGCGTGATTGGTAGATCAGTCGACCTTTGCCTCCCGCGCCGTGTCCAAATGCGCCAACCTTACCCAAACTTACCCCCACTACGTCACTTTATGCTCAAGAAGTTTGCCGGCACCTATACTTATGCGGAAGAATATGGGAATCCATCTCATTATTTTCCTAGGAAAACTCTTACTATTATGTGAATAAGGGTCGCGACCCTGAAAGATAGTAGTAGATTAACTCTTCATTGAATAGGGTCATGAGTTCATGACCCCTTTCCATCTGAATAAGTATATAAAAGGAAAAGGTAACTGATTGACTGATTTATCAACACACAGCTCAAACCACTGGACCGATCGGGCTGAAAGGCATAGATAATATGACATAGGCATGCGCTAAGAAAGAATGTTTCGACCTGCGACCTTCCAGTTTTCAATCCGCACCTCTAACTGTTGGGCTATTGCGGTTTCGAATTTGCTTTCAATTAGCAGGTATTTACAGTTATGAATATTTCCTACTATTAGTTTTCATCACTAATTCATTCGTCAATCATGAATGAATTATTCGCGAATAATAATTATATTGCGAATAAATTTTTATTCGAATAATTATTTGGATAACAATTTATTCGAATAATGCGCAATATGAACTAAAATAATTAAAATTTTAGTTTATGATAATATATTATAGCTTTTGAGGTAAGTACAGCTGTGCTAATCGAGATCAAAACAATTAATATTACTACTAGTACTACTAGCATGGAATGATAATATCAATAATTAGAATTCGGTTGTATAAACGTGTACCGTATCCTTTATTAACGATTCAATATCTTATCAAGTAGATTATTATCTGACAAAATAATATGCTAATACTTTCCAAGAATACATAATATCAAAATTCTTATTTCTCGATCCGCAATTTTAACAACAGATTCCTTCTTGCCACGATTAAATAAACCCAAATCATTGAATACATATTATATGTATTGTATTAAACTATTAACAAATACAAAACGAAACATTACAAATACAAAACAAAACAAAATGAATATTGTATTAAACTACTAACAAATACTAAACTTATTAAGAGCGCGCAGAATGCCAAAAAAAATCCCGCGATAGATGAAATAAAACATGATCAAAACCTCGTATGAAACGCGACAGATGCTAGCGCGTAGGAGTGTAGAGTAAGCGCCAAATACATCGTGTATTCTAATAACCTGTAAGATATTCATTTTTTTTAATGGCTGGTCCGTCTCTTGGTAATATGTATAGGAATTTTATATACAATTTTGGTTCTGTAATAAGCAACACATCCTTACTGATATTGGTTTGGCCTTCAATTAAATAGTTGAAGACCGGGAGACTGATATAGGTTACCTTTTCTCCCAGAAAATCAAAGAGTTCCCGCGGGATTTTTATCTTTCTTTGAAGGCCATCTCTATAATAATCTCTATAATGTGGTGAGCAGATAAACAGAAATCATCTAATGAGCACGCTGGAATAAGGGTAAAAACATATCTGCAATTTTATACAACTACATTAGGTCAACAGCTGACTTTGATCACCTCGAATGGCATTCGTAGGTAATGTAATCACACTAATAAATAAAATAATCAGTGCCACGCTGATTGATAAGCCCTGAAATAATTACGTTTTATCATTGTTATCTTTGTAATATCTACGTATGTTATTTACAGTAAAGTCTCAACTAAATCAGAACGGTTGTCCAATTGTAGTGAGCTTATATGCGTCGGTAGTTTGAAAGTGTGTGTAGGTAAAATAATAGAAAATTCCATATAAGGAAATTGTGTTTCATGTCCATATAAGTCGTTTAATATTTCAAGATGTAGATTTTATAGAACAAAACATATAGGTATTAGTAAAAGGTATTTGCAATGTGACGTGGATTCTAGTTTCACAGTGAACTTCAGGAAAGTTATGTTACTGGTAAAGTTTATACAACCTCTAATGACTTTCGGTCATGCTATGTTTTTCGCTATCGAAACGAAATGGGCTGTGATTTATAATTGGTTTGATGACAAAATGTAAAGTGTATAATTAAATAATATTACTTGTAATTTAATATAAATAATTATGGCTGTGAATCATACAATTTTAAAGGACATTAGAAATTATGAAGAAGTTAAAAAGACCGGTTGCTGGGCAAAATTCAAAAGTTTGTTCGAAGAAAGAGGGTTTGACTTAGAATTTGAATATAATGGAACAGCACCTGTGATTAATATTTTAAGGGAAACGCAGAGCGAAAATAAAGGTTATAGGAAAGTTGACGAGAGAAATTCTGTGATTAAAAAGCCCGAAGAAATTATTAACATAGACGGAGAATTGTCTGGCGTAATTAATTTTTACGAGCAATTTGCTACTCTAAGCGATGATACGAAAGAAGAGATTTTTGAAACCAAAAGGAGATCAACTATTAGACCTAGAGTGTCTATGAGACCAAGTATTTTGTTGACTAATATTATTGAAGAAACAGGAGACGTTGATGAAAGCAGTCTAGAGGTAAGAATTTGACCATTAACGAGTCTGTAAAGTAAATTTTTGTTAAGAGGTTCTTATCTGTAATATAAAAACAATAATCTTTTTAAATTCTTATCTAATTCGAATTACCTGCGATAGACATATTAAGTTATAGATTTTTTTAAGCAAAATATGTGTAGTTCCAAATTTTAAATTCTATAGTAACAAAAAATAATTTTATATCATTCATTCATCAGAAATCAATTTGATCAGTAATTTCGTCACTTTTGAATAAGCTTTGACGAACAATACGGCTGCAATGAAGCTATCATGGGCGTTGTGAATACGTGACTGGCTCGCAATTTATGATCCCCTGGTGCTGTATAAATGCTATAAAACGTTATTTTTCACGAAGGTACATTTTTTAATTTAAGACATATTTTTTTTGTTCAAGGTAAGTGATAAATTCTATGGTCATCAAATAATTTTCCATATCCAACTTGAAGGATATCCTTCAAGATATCCAATGACCTATAAAATATCTAAAGATAGATATAGAATGTGTGATTAAGCAGTAGAAAAGGAACAGCCTTTATGTTCTTTTAGTTATAGTATAGATATGATACCACTGTAGTGTCTAGAAAGTATGTATCTTTATCTAGTAGATGAGTATAGCACTTAAATGTGTAATATTGTCCGAGTCTGTAAACACTTAACGATATATCTTCCTTTATTAACTTGCAACCATCGATGTCTTGCAACGCAAAAACCAATTATGTTTTTAATTATTTCGTAGCATCTTCGTTCCCGAAGAGTTGTTTCGTTTTAGTATTCTATTTTAATATTGACGGTCTTAACTATATCTATGCTTTTTCGGAATCTAATGATGTCATTAGAGGTCAGAAATAGAATCAACATCAGTGCCTTATAGGCTATATTCAATTTTATTTTGGTTTTTTATAAATGTCTTAGCAAGGATTTAACAGAAAGGTGACATCCTAGTATTTAATTATTTCAATGGGTATTAAATTTTCACCTCTTTATCCATATTTGTATTACTGTAAATTGAAAAATAACCTTCGTGTAATTAAAACAATCAGCATTTTCGACAGTACTTCAAAGGCACGATAACAATACGTCAGGAACAAAGCACTCATCAGGGCGTTTCAAGTGACAGCCTCGAAATTCATTACCCTTGGAGCTTTGTATTCCCCTAGTACATTTTTGAATAGCTCATACATATATCGATTAATTTAATTTGTATACCCACATACCTACATATTCTTGACAATTTCTCCAATGATTTTATAAACTCTCCATCAATTTACTGTTTTTTTCGTCTCTTTTCTTCTGTAATTTAGTCTGATCTAACTCGGTTATTCACTGTATGAATATGAAATCTATGATATTTTATATGTTTAGTTTTTTGCAATTATTTTTGTACAATAATAAGAACTTTGACTATGATTTAGCATTCAATTAATGAAATTTTATAATTTTCGTAAACAAATCAAAATAATTACTAAGCCTTTGTTTTCACAAAAGTGTTCCTAAGACAGTTTGTATGGTTTCCAGATTTGCGCATATATCTTCTGTTCCAGTAAAAAACACATACAATACATTATTTATAGGTTGAAGATGTGTAAACTGCGATACTGTCTAATTCAACCTCCCTCAGGGCGTTTATTTATTTATTTATTTATTACCCCTTGATACTCTTGAGAACCCACGTTATTGCACAGCAGGTCTTATTTAAGAGCGTTGTGTACTTTTATGGATACTAGGGTAAGTGCGTCCAATGTCTATTCTATAAATATTTAAAAGTATAGATATAAGGTGCATTTTCTAAGGCACTAATGGTCTAATAGGTCTATGATGTCTACCAATACATGCCGCAAGCAAGGTAGACTATGGCTTATAACCCTTCTCTGGGAGGAGACCTGCGCTCAGTAGGAAGCCGTTAATGGGTTACTAATGGTAATGATGATAAGGTATAATTCTAAGGTGTAAAAGATCGAGCATATTTAGAAGCTTTTATTCGCAACAAATTAAAATTAAATAGAGCACATAAAGCCAAGAAGGAAGGAAATATCAAAGCTTTTACTTTAGAAATGCAAATACCTTGGTAGGGATCGGTTATTCCCAGTAGTTCTGTTGAACAGTTTTCTTGACAGAATTACTGAGATATTTTTTCTAACTAGTTCTGTGAATAAAAAAGCACACCCTGCCCAGAACTACTGAGAATTTTTTGTCTCAATAGGTTTACCAGGTGCAATGTTCTTACTAAATTAAAATATACATATAACAAAGGTACATGAATTTATGTAGTTTCATTGCCGGACGCTATAATTTTATCAAGTCAGACGTCAGTAGATAGTATTTCAAATGCCAATACAATAACAATACTGTTTCAACGAAGTTGTGATGAGGGGTTCGTGCAATTTATCATCCCTTACTTGTGAAAACTTTGACTCTTTATGAAAAACTGTTTGAATGCTTCATTTATATATTATTCAATTAAATAATTTTAACAAAGCAGATATTTTGGGCCGTTGCGATGCCCCGTGGTCCCACTCTTCTTCTACCAATAGGTCTACGGTCTACTTAATTGTTAGTAAGGTAACCACGATTTAAAGTACTATCAGAATGCGAGCTTTCTGCATGTCGAATTTCATGAAAATCTGTTTAACGGCGGAAAAAGATAACTATTTATTTATTTATTTATTGAATCTTGAATCTCTGTAGAGATTCACATAGAGATTACGAGTAAACGTGTAGACGAAATTTTCTCGTGGCGCGCATGTTAGCCCTACTGGTCTGAAAAGAGGTCACAGAATACTCAGCCGACTACCTACTCTTTTAAACCAACGATAAAAAAGAGGAGGTTCTCAATTCGTCGCGTATATTTTTTTATTTGATATCACTATCTCACAATATCACTTACCTACTAGATTTATTACTAATTATATATAAGATTTATTAAAGTCGTTAGAGCCACTTACGCTCAAACTAAGCGCTCAAAACTTTTTTGTCATTTAAATAATCTTTTATATTTCAACTTTGCATTCTATAAAAACTCTGAACTTGATAAACATCTAATTTCTCTATCTTTAGTTTTTTTTTAGTTCAATTCACAAACTAAAACCCATAAACTGATGGAGAATTCATTGAGAAAAGTACGAAATTGAGTTTCGAACGCCACAAACAATTTTACAACATTGCGGAGGATTCCCAATGCTGTTGAATAAATAAACTTCAGAGGTCGTGAAATACTCATTTGTACAGTTCACGTTTACTTTTCTCCTTGTGAGTGTTTACAAGCTCTTTTCTATCAACGAAATGTATTTTAATCACGTGAATATGGGAAACAGTAAGATTGTTTTTTAAACAAGTGTAAAAAAATTTAATCTACGAGTGGAAGCAATGCCGTCCATGTATGAAATAACACCGGACATCAAAGTAATTAAATATATCATTAGTATGCTTTACTTTAAAGTTACTATGCTTTCTTATAAAAAAGTTAACCTTTCAGGTTGTTTTCATAATTTAAAAGCCTCAATAGCCCAACGGTTAAAAGTACGGACTGAAAAGTAAAAGGTCGCAGGTTCGAGCCCCACCCGTTACACTCCTAGCACAAGTTTTTCGCTTATTTGGAAGGGAAAGGAGAATATAAGTCAAGTTCTGCTTGGCTAATATTCTTTTAAAAACTTTTTTAACCAATTTGCATTTATTTTCATATAATTGCACAATCTAAATCTACATCACTTTCTTACTTCTTTGCACTTCATAACTCGTGTTATGAAGTGTCTTAACTTGTGTTAGTAAAGTTCTAAGTAAGAGTCTACATTCTACAACCTGCGTGGGCGGGTGGGCGGCAGTTCTAATGAGAGCACTTTGAGTATTTAATCTATGAAAACCTCTTTAAAATTAAATAATTTTGTTATAACGTAGAAAATTGTCTTCAGCTTGTTTCCATTGTGCGAGATCCTTCTCATGTTACAAGTAAGATTTTGTAGAGCTTTTAAGGCTCGGCACAGACGGCAGACAATATGTGGCCTACTTTTTAATACGTGAAAACCAAACATTATTAAAATTAATAAATGAAATAATAATATTACAATCGCCAAGTAAATCTTAACCGAAGAATATTTTTTAAATAAGAATAACATTTAACCATTCCATTTAGGAAGAAATTCAACATTTCAACAGTTTTTTTAATTAGAAATCTGTCAAAATTTTCTAATACAAAAACAGTGGAAATATTGAGTTTTATTTTCAGTCAGATGTTACTCGGTGATTCTGAATTCGTAAAACCGAACATTTATGACCTATTTCGCAATCGCCAAATAAACTTTTGTTCGTCGGTTAAAAGTTAATCGGTGATTATGAAATAGGCAAATCAAGTTAGCAGGGAGAGTTATAAACATCGGTAATAAACATCGGTAATAACTATGCAGTAAAAGATCATAATATGATCAGATATTACTATCTACTACTACTATACTGCATATGTTTATATAGTAACAGCTATGTTCTATGTTCCAAAACGTGTAGGTGGAATAGCTCCTTTTATGCGATCACACACACGTACACGACGCACAAAAAGTTTGTCACTTTTGCGTAGGTAGTACCTCGACAAACTTTTTACGCGTCTTTCGCGGAAATGAAATAGCACAAAAAAGTCTGTCGTCTTTGCAGGACCTAATGGGGATCTCGTGGCAGGTTTGCGGGGAAGGCAAGGTTGAGTTCTGTGTAATTACACCCTCTAGTATTACCCTTTCCCTCTAACGAAGTTACACCTACATAGCAATATGGACGTTACAGGAATTTAGAATTTTATAATATTAAAATGCTAATGGCTCTTAAAGGTTGTTCACTAAGAAAAATTACCCAGGAGCTCTCTTAAGCGCGCCCCATATAAACAACACATGCACACACACATACAAACTTTCGCCTTTATAATATTAGTGTGATGTGACGGGACTAGATACTGCAAAAGCCCCGTCCTATAAAATCAAATATAATTCCCTATACCTCGTATTCGAACGCGAATCTAAATTCATATCAAATCGAAACGCATGTACCGAGCCTAGTACTAAATTCCGATGTTAACCTAAATTGAAATAATATTCTACGCGATAGAGATCTTATCTGCACCTACCATTTGCATTGTAATGTCGAGAATGTGTACAAGCGCTCGATACTTGTTGCACTGCACTCAGAGAGTTTGTACTTAAATATAAACCTTGAAATAACATAGGAAGTGCTTATATTCGCTTGCGTACGGGAAAATTGATAATAATTGCAAAGCAAATGGTGCAGTTTATTTGACAGTTTTTCGAACTCGAATAGGATATAGGTAGACACATAGACATGTCTGGGTTCCCTAAGAAAATAAATTACTGGGTTCATTCATTCATTCATTCATTCATCGAAACCCATCGCCGATCTCAAATTCGAATCTTTGAAAATATTAAGGAGAATTCTCAGGCATGAAAACTTCGTGAGGAAACTTCCACACGATGTATTCCTTTACCACTAAAGCAATTGGTATTTCCAAGTAATTGCTTAAAACTTCGAAAAGTCGGAAAAGGTTTTTTTTTTTAATTTATGTGTTTAATCATACATATGCGAGGTATATTAAATTTTCGTTTTCTTGAAAAAATGCCATATTAACCATGACCAATGTCAAATGTGCCCTTTTTCCCTCGAACTAAACCGGAAGCTTGTGGAGCGGGTGGAGTTAAAGCAGTCCACTCCATGCCCATTGAGCTATTGAGCTTCTCAAGTAGGGATCTTCTACAATCAACATAAACCGGTTCACTATAATTGGAGGCTAGTTAGTAACGTAGATAAACGGCCAGCTGCGCTGAATTCATTATCCGCCGGAGTAGTGCTGTTACGCTAGCATTAGGCAAATTGGCTTACGTGAGCAGAAATGCAGTTTGATTATAAGATAAGCTTATACTTCGCCTTAAGTTATATTACGATCAACTTCTAATAGCTTAATAATCACATTTTTTTTATTGTAACCACCCAGTGCAAAGCCGAAATTTGCCCCCCGCAGATTTCCAAACACGCATCAAATGTAGTCCTTTTTTTCCAAAATACGTCAACATAAAAAAAGTTGTTCAATTTTTCTTTATTTTATAGAAACCACAACGTTGCACGATATTTATATAGGTACCTACTCTAGATACTGCAAAACAACCGTAGCGAAACGAGCGCGGGAAGCCGAAGTCAATAACAATAGTTTTAAAGCAGCAAATGCGAGCGCAGCGAGCGCAAAATATATCTTTATTTGACGGGGACAATCCTTAGAAACTCCTCAAATAAAGTTTACCGAAATGCCACCAGGGACCATGACCTCCCGGCCCTCTCTTTCGCTTCCCACGCTACACTTGCTTGAGCTTATACGATGTTTCAGACTTTCGTTGAGTCGTCGTCAACCTTATACGTCAAGTACATATCACACTTTGCTCTACGTCATCGTCTTTGAAATTACAGTTTTCCCAAGTGTATTGCTCTGTCTGAGTGCATAAAGCACTTAGTAGCGTCGATTTCATCTCTTTTTAATTAGGTATTTTGAAAAATCAATGAGCACAATTGAAATATATTTCGTGTGAGTATAATAACGTGAGAGTTATAGATTTAGATCACGTAGGCAGGGCGGCGCCGGCATGTGATATTTTAATTGACATATTCCCAAACAACTAATGCCGAAAACGTGTTGTCGTTATGTGATCTATTTTCCGCCAGCTTTTAGATATCAGTAACTCTGCATAGATTAGATTAGAGTAGTTTGAATGACACTGAAGAACACTTATTACTTACATTGTGCATTGTTTATAAAAAATGTATATGCATGTGTGTACCATATATAATTAATAAGCACGTGTCTTAACTATAAATGTTAACAAAGTTAAAAAAGTTAGACCAAATCAGAAAAAAATGTTGTTTGTTGTTGTAAACTGTTGTTTTCTCCTTTCTGGCACAATCGTAAGCTAGTTCGGAGGTCCATCTAATAGGCGACTAGTGACCCTCTACCGTTATTACAATTTTAGAGATATTTTCACGAGAGATATCACTTATCTCACCCGATGTGAGCCATAGGGGGGTATGACCTCTGATTCTTAAGTACTTTGTAAGAGTTTATTTGAATAAAGAATTATTCTATTTCTATTTCGATTGGCTGGTACTCCCGCTATTAGTTAAAATGCATTCATGCAGCAAGAACGAATTATTTCGTTCTTGGATTTATATCCAACCAACCAATTTTGACGAGCTCCCTGGCGCAGTGGTGAGCCCTGTGGTTTCATAACTGGGAGGTCTCGGGTTCGATTCCCGGCGGGGACAATTTGGAAATTTATAATTTCTGAATTGTCTGTGGTCGGTCTGGTGGGACTTGGGAGGCTATGGCCAAAGCTAGTTACCACCCTACCGTCAAAGCTTTCCGGCATGACGGCGCGGCGGCGGCGTGTAGAAACAAATTAGGGGTATGGGTTGAATATACACTGCCATACCCCTTCCAAGTTAGTCCGCTACCATTCTAGACTGCATCGTCACTTACCATCCGGTGAGATCGCAGTCAAGGACTATCTTGTCATTGAATGAAAGCTATTGCATATTATAAGGTATTGAATGTAAGGTATCAAAGGTCATTGCTATCGATGCAATCATAGACAATCCCACAGTCTATATCAATGCCACAGTAGGTACCCTATCCAATAGCTCACTGCCCAATTAAGTATTTTATTTAGTATACAATCCATGATGATTATGCAGCCACCATGAGTTGTTGTTCTTACAACTCAGCGATGTACAGAAGGATAAAATCTTGTTACACATCTCCAGGGGCCCAAGTCTGCTATTGCAATTGTAGTTCAATTGTCTATCAATGACATCCCAATTGCTACTTTTAGCAATTTTGGTAGTCTACTAATTCAATGGCGTCACAATTGTTTTCCGATGGTTTGCCACTGACACATCTAGCTTTGAATCTAGCTTAAATAAACGTTTTTAATATGTAGTTTTTTTTTTAAACTCATTTCGGCAAACGCTTTTTAAGCTAATGGCAATACCGAGGTATCATTGAATTACAATCCAATTATAAGAAATCGAACGACCATTGTGAATTTAGTAGACTACGAAATTTTGGACCAATGATAATTGAATTGTAATTGTATTGCAGTTCAATGACAATGACATGTAAAATAGCAGACTTGGGGCCCTGTACTTTAGATTAAGTTAGGTGTCGGACCTATATCCCCGCGCGCTCTTAAGTTCTGGCTTTGTCCCGTGAGAGGTAGACAAGAACTTAATTTAAAGTTATATGAAACGACCGTGTTTCTGTTATGTCTGTTTGTTTGCCTCTAAAAGCTGCAATGTGCTGATAACGACACTTTGATATCAAAACTTTAAAAGCTACTGCGCCTAGAAGTTGGAACTTAGTAGGTACGTAGCACTACTACATTTCTCATTCTGATGTATAGCGTTATCTCCCTCGATGGAGTGGCACAGCTTTCGGGAGCTTTCGTAGGTATCGAACCAAAAGTATCGATACTACTCAGTTATCGATCCTTTTTTCGAATCCCTAAGCATCATGCCAACTTGACGGCAAACTTGATCGTATGTGGTTAAAGTCGAGTTCAACGTTGATAAAAAGCTAAAAAACTCTGACTTATTAAACCCAAAATATATTTTTTTGTCTCTTTCTAGCCTAACAGCATAATATGCAACCCAATCTTAATTGCAAATCGAAATTTTTAAACGATTTATTTCATGTACGTATGCGATGTTTTTACATTATCTATTAGTGTAATAAAGTGGCATTTAATTCGCACGAGGGTCTGGTACATGTTCATTATGACTGCACATTCGTCATTATATTGTTATCGGCAGATTATAGTCAGTAAGTAATTAACGTTATCTAAATTGTCTAAGTAACGGGTGTCGCTTCTGAGAAATCAACAACACGGTAGAAATGTAATTTTCAATACGTCTATTAAAAGATTATACAAGCAAATCTTTATGCTACGTTTACATGCGTAATGAGGCTTGGCAAACATCCACAAGCTACAAGCCTTTACAAACGCTTGGATGCCATTTACACGCTTGCGAGTGTGTGAGTGTGTTACGGACAGGCAAACTGTGTAGACAAACATGGAAGTGATTGAAGACGTAGACGCTGAAGTCTTGTCAGCTATTGCGTTTGTCGTTTGACCAAGTAGTAGTATGATCTATACCTACGCCGTCGTAATAGCGAAGCGTAGAAACACGCGCGAGCTCATGAGCGACACTAAACACGCGCCAACGTGTAAATCCGTCGCAAGCGCTTGCCGCAAGCTTCTTTTGATCTGTGTTCAAAAGCCGACATTAGCCTGAATCGACGACAAGCTCACGCAAGCCAAGCCAAACACCCCGTTCACACGCTTGTGTTTGTGGACGCTTGTCGAGACTTACCAAGCGTGTAAACGTAGCATTACATTTCAAGGGCGCAGTATGTAGGGCAGGGATCTCGGCCAAACCGCGCCGCCGGGTACGTGTGTCCCGGGTGATACGACGCCGCGCTTTCTATCCCGCAAAACATAAATCCTTGAAACTGGGTCAAGTTCGCTTTGAGGAAATGAATGTAACCAAATTATCGTGTTTGAAAGGTTCTGTTTATACAATTAAGGTGCAGGTCCTTTTTAACGTTGTAAGAAATTTAATGGTCTCTAAACATTATGAATTTTAACAAAAACTTCACGGATGTTAATTCTTCTATTGGTACGGAACATAGTACGGAAAACGACCCATTTTCGAGTTTTAATAAGGCGCGGTATTGAGATCATTTTTCCAGGATCATTTTTTTGTTCGTCTGTCAGTGTGTCGAGGCCTCTTTTCTCAGAAACAGTTTGAGGTACTAAGTTGATACTGAATACAAAAGTAAAGGGCCTCTTAATTCTGTAAAAATTTCAAATTCTAGTTCAACTCAATAAAAAGTTTTCAAAGCGTATTTTAATACAAAAGTTCGAGAGTCATTTCCATTAATATAATATTGAAAACCACCACTAAACTGGTCACCTAGTAATTAATTTTATCCTCGCACGGTACGAAACCCTCAGTGTGCGAGTATGACTTGCACTTGGTCAGTTTTTTTGAAGTCGGTTGAACTAAGTGTCTAGACACTAGACAGGCAGATCTGATGCAGTTGACATAATTGCATTGCAACTGCCAATCGACTGTAGCGTCCACGTGCAGTTGGCGTACTGTTTTTTTTTTCAACGGACTGCGCAGTCAGTTGGCAGTTGTGATGCAGTTGTACTACCAACTGCAGTAGAACTGCCTCAAAACTGTCATTTTGCAGTTGGTATGCAGTTCAATAGCTGTCCGTCAACTAATGCAACAACGTTATATTTAATAATTTTAATTATTGCACTTTGCGATCAAAACAATTTTCATATTACAGATTATACAAGATTATAGAATTCAATAAGAAGCACCAGATATGCGAATGTAATGTATGGTTGTATAATTAGTATAATTAATTAATTCTGGGTAATCGGAAAGGGTTGACATTTATAGAGTTCGTTTTTTAAACAAATTGGGAATGTTAAAAGCCTCACTGCACTTATAAAAGCACGCAGCTATACCGCAGTGTCACGAATATGGTAATTTTTTTCGGCGAAATACGTGCGGACGAAAGTGCCACTCTCGTATCGGATTATACCACAAAGTCCACGATTTTACTCATTCAGAGGGAATGGAATTGAACTTTCGCAAGCTTCGAGCAAATAGGGTCCATATGGTACTCGTAGGTCGTCTAAAGCATTACGAAACCATTTTCACACATGTTGAGATTAATTTTGTTCAACTAATTTTAACACACCTGAAAGGTGTTTCAAGTAAAATTTAGTGTCGCAAAATCTATAGTATCTGTGAGGTCATGGCACAATCAGCGTCAAAGCTTTTAATTGCAATGCACAATCTTGTTACACAGATGCTAACGTACACAGTCAAAAAAAGGGTATATCTAATGGTACCTGCACCCCTAACGGCAGAGTCGTGTCGTTAAGCGACCATTTTTAATACACAAAAATCGTCTCCACACGTACAGTTCGCACGGTATAAAAATGCTTTTACGACATTAATTTTCCGTCGCGTTTACATGATGAAATCAATTTAATGACTCAAGTTCCATCCAAAAATTATGCGAAGCAGGAACTATTTTCACGAAATTAGAAGTTTACTCGTGAAATTGTTGAAAATAATTTTGTGCTACTAATTTCGCAGTGTAAATTCGGCTTAAAAGCGTCAAAGTTCTCGTCCAGAATTACGAGCTTCTGGGCACTGTTAAGCTTTTCATCTTGAAAAAAAGTTCCCGAGGGATTTTTAAAATGATGACATGTTGATGCGTATTACACAGAGTCTTCTCTTTGCAGAACAGGTCGCCGCCCCCCTCACACATCCCGTCTGCCCTCCTCTACGCGCCTCCGGAACCCTTAGAGGTAGGTAAAATTTTGCAGTATTTTTTTAATACTAGCTAAGCTTGATATTTATTAGCTTTATATTAGTTAAGCTTAAGCGCAGTTCTCCTCTCATAATCTGTCTCGTTGAAGGGTTACAGGCTTATAGACTTATAGTAAGCCACACAAAGAAAGCGAATGTACATACGAGTAAATACCTTCCAAGTTTATAGATTTTCTTTTTAACGGGTTTTTATTTTTATTCAGTTGTCAGCATACGTTTAGGTACATCCACTTTTCAGTTCTATCTTGATATATTTCTGTGGCATAAATGACCATTATATCGCGTTATATATATAGCGTTAGTCATATCTCGGAGCAGTGACAGCCTAGTGGTTAGAACGGTCTCCTATTCGGGGGTCACAGGTTCGATGCCGGACACCTCTGACCTGAATTTAAACTGAACTGACATTAAATATCACATCGTAAGGAAACCTGCACGCCTGAAAGTTCACTATAATGTTTCCAAAGCTGTGTGACGTCTAAAAAATTCACATTAGACCAGCGTGGGGGACTATGACCTATAACCCTCTCTGAGAGCAGACCTGCACTCAGTAGTGCGACGTTAATGGGTCGCCCATGATGTTGATGATGATATCCCGTGAAAGCCGACATAAAGTGGTACGATCTGTAATAGAATATGTTTCCTCCAGCTATTATGCGTGTTCCCGGAACGTGCATCGCGCGTGTGCGCGGCGGCGTGCAACGCAGCCGCGCGGGCGGGCGGCGAGGCGCGCGCGGTCCGCGGCGCGAGGGAGGCGCTGGACGCGTTCCGCCGCGACGCGGACGCGCGGCCGCCGCACGTCGTCGTCGTCGACGCGCGGCAACCGCAGCTCATGGACGCTACGTTATTAGCGCGGTAAGACATTTGTTTTCACCAACGTTCCCTAACTTTTGCGGGCTACTTAAGCTTAAGCGACTCTCAAATTCATTCTATCCCAATACAAATGACAGCTTAAATAAGGATCAGTATTTGAAGCGCCACAATTGACATACGAGTGTCTATAGAACTAATAATATTGCAAATGGCGCGCCAACCTCTACAATTAACGTATGCAATCATACAACAACAACAATGTAACCATAGATTAATTATAGAGGTATATCTGCTTAGTGCTTTCAACGTCAAAATGGGTTCAATCAAATCCAAAATGGCGTGATTTAATTTAGAGGTCAGTGAACCCTTCTCATTCTGAAAGGACACTCTTGCCCAGTGGTGGGTTGAGACGACGCGGCGACGTACTGAATTAATTATGGCGAACAGCGACATATTGGCAATAAAATATCCATTGAAACGAAAAGATTCAATCATGATCGATTAATTAATAATTTATAGGAGCGAAAGGTATGTCTTAATGAAACTTTGACGGTAGAATAATGAATCGAAGTCGGGCACGGTGTGCGGTTATTGTTAGTCGGACTAACGAACTGCCGGCGGACATAATGAGTAGGTACCTCGTTGAACAAACAATCGCCCGATTTATTCAATTTATAACGATGGGAAATTAAGTTACGTCAAGAGACCGTACTATAGTAGGTATGTATTCATATGCTAGTGATGGAGAGAGCAAATGCAGTGATGAAACATTATACCTACTACAAATTGAAGACGACTGTTCAATTATATTTTATGATTGATATTTAATTTTTCTCATCTGAAAATTAAATTAAATATCAATATTTATTTTATTGATTTATTTTTAAACTTTTTATTTAAACTTGATGAGTGTATCAGTATGTTTATGAGATTGTATGTTTTTGAAATACATATTTTGAGGGCATTATTGAGAGCTTTCCTCACGATGTGTATATTCCTTTTTATTCCTTACTGTTAATGCGAATTTACATTACGAAATTAGTGGCATGAAATTAGTTTCATCAAAAATTTCGCGTGTAAACCTCTAATTTCATGATGCATGCATTAATTTCACGAAAGCAAATTAGTTTCGTGCGCCGCACGATTTTTGGATGACACTAGTGTCATGCAAATAATTCCATCGTGTAAACGCGACGTTATAGGAAGTGATTCATTTGCTTAAATTGCACATAACTCCATAGAGGCCTGGGACTTAAACTCCGACATAAACCTACATTTTACCCATTAAGCCATCGCCATTGTGAAGTTAAAAAGAGTTAATAAAAAATCTAACCTTACCCTTTTCGAAACAAGCCATTCAATTCCTGTCACGCGCTAAACTTTATTCCCTGTCACTTTTATTACTCGTGTTTCGCCGGTCCATCTTCTCGGCCGACCTCGCTCTCTTTAACAAGTACAGGGTCGAAGCTTCAAAATACAATTTTTGTGACAAATTATGATGAATAAATAAACCTTTTTTTTATTCAACGACAAGATAGTCTTTGACTGCGATCTCACCTGGGGCCCAAGTCTGCTATTGCAATTGTAGTTCAATTGTCTATCAATGACATCCCAATTGCTACTTTTAGCAATTTTGGTAGTCTACTAATTCAATGGCGTCACAATTGTTTTCCGATGGTTTGCCACTGACACATCTAGCTTTGAATCTAGCTTAAATAAACGTTTTTAATATGTAGTTTTTTTTAAACTCATTTCGGCAAACGCTTTTTAAGCTAATGGCAATACCGAGGTATCATTGAATTACAATCCAATTATAAGAAATCGAACGACCATTGTGAATTTAGTAGACTACGAAATTTTGGACTAATGATAATTGAATTGTAATTGTATTGCGGTTCAATGACAATGGCATGTAAAATAGCAGACTTGGGGCCCTGATGGTAAGGGACGATGCATTCTAAGATCGTAGCCGGCTAACTTGGAATGTGTATGGCAGTGTACACTCAACCCATACCGCTTATCGCGGTAATGACCATATCCGATGGTACGGAAACCTGATACGATCGGAGAGTAATCAGATGCTTTATTCCAAGGCCATCAAATCAGAAATAAGGAGTTCCGTAGAAAAAGCCCAAGCCATCCATATAGCTCTGTGGGTTGCAAACATGGGTTACATAGTTCGAAGAACCGTGGGATCCCAAGTTGCTGAACTAGCGGCCTCCCATCGGAAAACAAAGTTTTGGCAGACTATCAAGTGAAAGAATGATATTGAACGATTGGCAAGGAACCGTTGTATAAAAGCGGCGCAAAATCACACAGTGTGGAAGAAGTGCTTATAAGAAACTTTGCCCAGCTGTGGACAATGGGCATCTATTGGTAGACGACTATGACGACAACAAATCAATACTCTTTACATCGGCATCGCCATTATATGTAGCTATAGTGGAAACTGAACAGGCTTTTGTTCTGCTGAAGAGTGCCCTTCACATAAGTAGAACACGACTCCCTCAATGTATCCATAGTGCTGAGACAAACACTTGAAATTTTCGCGGCGAATAAATATTGTGGCATAATATAACCCTTCAATATTTTTTGACGAAGGTCGTTATAGGAATCCGGTTGGTGAGTGAAAATAAATTTGATGATAATCCATCCATACATACTAATTAAATTACACTACACACACATACACATTAATTACAGCCCGCTGACAGACCGATGGACTGATAATAATAGAGGCAAGTAATAGAGTCTCGTTGGTGACCGAAGGGCTGGTAGTTACCTCGGCCAACATATAAGCTTGGCCATTCAGCGGGGTAACGCAGCCAACGTTTTGGGCACATTTCCTTGTTCTCGATTTAGATTAGATGATATTTTTTTTATTCATTTTAATTTTTAACTAGCTTTTGCCCACTTCGCTCACGTTAAGTTTGATTTTTCAAACCCATATTTTACCCCCTTAGCAGCTGAATTTTCAAAAATCTTTTCTTAGCGGATGCTTACGTGTAGCTAGGCAGCTACACGTAAGCCTATCTTTATGTCAAATTTCAGCCCGATTCGTCTAGACTCTAGCGGTTTGAGCTGTACGTTGATAGATTAATCAGTTAGTCAGTCAGTCACCTTTGCCTTTTATATATTCAGATATTTAATTAAGATTTTGTTTTAATTTCTACTTTAGTAGAATTTAATGTTATATTTTTCCTAAGTGATGATTTTTTTTTTTAATTTAACTTTTATAAGACTATCCACAAAAAGAGATAGATAGATAAAAACTTTGTTGCACACAAGAAATAATCAAAATTTAATACATCTTAAAACTACGCATGCAAAGGCGGCCTTATTGCTTACAGAGCAATCTCTACCAGGCAACCATTGGTGATAGGAGTGAAATTAGGTGTGAGAGTAGTATGAGATTTTAATTCTATCAAGCCCGATCGTTAATCGTAATCAATACGGCTCAATCTCTCTCGTACTCAGGAGCGGCGTTGTGGTGGTATGACATTGATTGAGGACTGACCCAAATAAACCCGTCCATTTGTGGACATGTCGCCTCTTCCGACATGTTTGACGTTCCCTTTGAGGACTAATGACTTATTGGGCAGACCGGTTTATTAGATTGTGGTCTGGTCTAGTACCTTTTGTTATTTACCCCGCAATTTTCCCAGACTCTAATAAACGTGAGAATTCATTTGTTCATTAAATACAAAGAGTTCCCGCAGGTTTTTTAAAACTAAATACAAGTCAGGAAATGTAAAAGCGTTAAAAAAATGACCCAACAATAGTCGTGTGGTGTCGAGCGCGTCATTAGTCGGAAAAGCGAGTACACGTCAAATATGAGTGATACGTATTTTGAATCGTACGACGTTCTTTTTGCGTGCAATTTGTTCTGAATTAAAGTTCCCGACTCATTGTCACCCATCCTGCTACCGACGGGGGCTAACGTTGCTTAACTATCGTAATCGTTTGATATGCGCTGTCACAACTGGGCCAAACTTCTCTCACAAAAAATATCAACTATACATAGACACTTCCTGCGGCTGGATGCATTACGCTCCAGAAGACTCAAGAGACAATTAAGCGAGGACTTAATTGCCTCTTCAGGTTACAAAAGGGCTGACTCACTCGACTTTTGTGCAAACATTCTACGTTTCCTTAATATTTATGTTATATGTCTATTTTATTTATAAACACACTTTCTAAATGAACATATAATTTGAAAAGGCCGTGCTTATTAGCTTATTTCTAAGGAGTTTTTATTGTATGTTCTTCTTTACAAATAAATATCAATCATTTATGAAAGATAGATACCTACTTGAGTAGAGACGCATCGACCAATTTGGTTTTTTTTTGTTATGTTCTGACAATAATGCCAGGATAAGGTTTTGTATGAAAGAGTTTATTTTGGAGAATTCACTGGAAAACTCGGAAATTTGGATGGTATTTTGTATGAAAATCTCAAAATGTACTTCTCATTTTCTTCATTAGAACCGGTGCGAAGCGGGGGCGGGTCACTAGTCCTTACTAATATTATAAATCCGAAACTGTGCTTTTGTTGATTTTTCCTTCAATCACGCTACAACGTGATTTTGACCTAGATATAGTTGAAGTCCTGGAGAGTGACATAGGCTCCTTTTTATCCCGGAAAAACAAAGGAAACTTGAAGGATTTTAAAAGTCGAACTCCACGCGGACGAAGTCGCGCGCAAAAGCGAGTTAACTATAAAAGAGCTCGCTGGTAGGTACTCAAAGTAATTTTAATTTAAGTAAGTAGTTTGAGTAGGATAAATAAAATTGAAGTTGAAAGTAAGTAAGTACTTATTTAATTTTACGTAAAATGCAAATAAAGGACAAACAAAAACAAAAAGCTTAGGATTTTCCAGAAAATAAAAAAAACAACGCCGGATTATATTATAAGTCCACCTGGACGCTCGGTCGCTAATTAGTTTTGGCCTGAGGCGTTTCAGTAAAAAAACTGTATCTAAACATTATTCCATTTAGGAGTCTCCACTCCGTGAAAAAAAGAAAAATTGAAAACAATGTTGATTTACGTCGGGCATGATATTCTACGACGTCAAGTTTGTGGTGTTATAAAGAGGCTAACGATAAAGCCGTTTACTTTTCCAATTGGATGCTTATCACGGACCACAGTTTGATATCATTTTGTTACTTCACTTCACACAAGAAAATGATTCATGCGTTTTCCAAAATAGGTGCAAATCTTGTGCCAGATTCTTTGTTGCGTGATTGACTTGCACGTGATTTTTTTTCTTTATTATTTATAGGGGTTCCATTAGTGCTGGCAATGTCGCCCACGTAAGTTCATCACCATATAACAGTCAATTATGGAAAGTCAGAAAGAACGGATGATGTTTAAGTTACCAACAACCAACCAATAATGTCCCGCTAGAGTTTCTCCCAATTTACTCTAAGTTTTTTTTCTGTATTTCGCGCTCTTAGATACCAACCTATACCTATTGGTATATAAATACCAATTTAAAATATTTTAGTGGTGTAAATTTAGGCCCTTAGATGGTCTAATCTTGTGACCATAAACATAGTGAAACTGAGGCATATAATGTTTATCCCTTTAATCAAGCCGCCTGCGATCCAAATCCATTGCATCGTATAAGGCAGCCCTGTTTTCTTGATCCTAATAGTAGATCCCTATTAGGTTTAACCAAACCGGATTGCCTCACTAATTAGTTACCTTCCTTCGAAACACATGCATTTATGAAGTGGCATACCTATAAATAAAATTGTACTTACTTGATCTATCACGGACGATAGGGCCGTTTGGCATATAGATGATAGCTATGATGACGTAAGCATCCGCTAAGAAAGGATTTCTGAAAATTCAGCTCCGAAGGAGGTAAAATAGGGGTTTAAAAAATCGAACTTAACGTGAGCGAAGTCGCGGGTAGATGCTAGTTTAATAGATAAGCATTGGCCTCCATTAAAATGTGTTCTACAAAACGACAATCTTATTCATTTGTTTAGTCATAGATAGTCGTAAATAACAATTAACTAATACAACTTGTTTTTAACTTTTTAGTTCGTTTTTGGCTGGTCAGGCATGTTTTTTAATTATTATTTTTTTTTAAATTTCGATTAAGTTTATATCATTCTTTTAAATTTTGTAAGTTTATAAATGAGTTTTTTTTATAGTCTCTTGTCGTTTCTGTACTTAGTAAAAGCATCTCTTGTGATCAATTGTTCTCACATCTAGGGCATTTGGAAGAAATCCACATTTTGTAGAGATGTCCTTGTATAGGTACGTCCTTTCTATATTTAAGTTTAGTTTTAAGTTTATCATGTACAGAATAAACAAATAAATAAATATGTGATAGATTTTCATACTCGTATAATCCCGTTATTGTGATTTTCCATTACCGAATCGACGCGGCCGCTAAGCCATTTTCCATTAGCACGCGTATTGCTTTTAACTCGATTTGACAGTGTTTTTAAAGAGCAGCTCGGATCGGGATGACATACGTGGAACACGGCTGAAAATAACATACCTACAGTTTATATTGAAAGATTTTTTTTTAATCCTGCAGTGGGATTTACTAAAAATGATTGCGTCAGCGACCGTCACACTGATGCAATCATTTTTACACAAAACCTCCGCTCCGGGGCAGTCGCGCTTCCTATTATTTTATTGACCTTTTTCCTATTATTATAATTATTATTATTTTATTATCCTATTAATATTATAAATGCGAAAGTTTGTATGTTTGTTACTCAATTAGGTCGCAACGACTGAACCGATTTGGCTGTTTGGCACAGAGATAGATTATAGTCTGAAATAGCACATAGGCATTTATCCCGGAAAATAAGAGTTCCCGCGAGAATTAAACACCTGTATCCACGCATACGGAGTACGCGGGCATCATCTAGTAGGTATTTCTATAATTGGCTTTTGCCTCCGACTTCGTTCGCGTGATAATCCCGCGGGAACCTTTTGTTCTATCGGGATAAAAAGTAGCCTAAGTCACTCTCCAGGTCCTCCATAAATCACGTCTGTTGCTCCGTTGCTGCGTGATTGAAGGATAAATCAACAAACGAACATACTTGCGCATTTAGTAGCATAGTAAGCACATCATTATCACCAATTCGGATTAAAAACTTATTATACAATATATACCTATATATTTTTTACTTTTTTTACACCCAGCAACTGAAGACACGGCCAAGAAGTAACGTTGCTTTATTTGAGATGAATGCTAACTTATGTTAGTAATAACTTTATAGTGGAGTTAGGTTTTTAACCTCCGACGCCGATTTTTGGTGTCTAACTAACGTTTACATTTTACTTGGTTCAAATTTTCTCTTAAACGGCTACGACAAAGTTTCAAAAATTCATACTTATGTTCCTCTAATCTTCCTCTGTTGGTGAAGTTAAAGGATGTTCGAGTAATTTATGTTTCCGCATCGAAGGAGCTTGTCATTGTTTCGCCAGACTTATGAATAAATTATACAAATAAGGCTCGGAGACATCGGCGTAAGCCCGCTGTCTTAACTAACCCAAATGGTTATAGGACTGTACGTCGTCTTTACTGTTAACTAACTTTTATCCCTGCCACTTCGTCCGAATTAGTTCTGGGTTGTAATTTTAAAAACTGTGAAACACGAACTTCTTTAATTTTAATCCAAAGACAAAATACAGACATTACAGACATACAGAGATGACAGTTTCATGAATATAACTAGAATAACCAGTGAAGTGAGAGTAGACTCGCATACGAAAGGTTCCGTAACAAAGAACGCCGGAAAAAACAAGTAGGCCAGCCCCCTTTAATTTTTAATTTATTTTTATTTTTAACTAGCTGATGCCCGCGACTTTGTCCGCGTGGATTTTTTTAAGTTTATTAGTTTTTAAAATCCAGTAGGAACTCTTTAATTTTTCGGGGTAAAAAATAGCCTATGTCACTCTCCAGGTCCTCTAAAAATCACGTCGATCCGTAGCTCTGTTGTAGTGTGATTGAAGGAGAAACTAACAAAGAAACGAACCCGGAAGATAAAAGAGTTCCCGCCCCGCGAAAAGCGGGATTTTTAATAACTAAATCCACGCGAGCGAAGTCGTAAGCATCAACTAATATTGGGATGAATACTTACCTAATTTTTATTTAAATTTTTGTCGAAAGCAGATTTTTATGGCAACCCTAGAGAGGTAAAATTGAAATATAAATCAAAAACAGATGCGATTTGTAGAAGCCATCACATAAATTAACTCGGGCAAATTGGTGACGCGTGCTATATTTCCAGCCACATCCCATCGTATTTTGTTATAAAGCTTCTAGGGCGAGTCCACACCGTGCGACTTTTTTGTCGATCAGGGGCCCCACCCCCTTAAAGTAATCATCATCAACAACTTATCAACGCCTCACTACGCGCAGGTCTCCTATCAGAGAAGGTTTTTTTATATGGGTTACTAGTTTGTTCGCGCGGATTGAGGTTTTTTTGGATTCCCGCGCGAACTCTCTTATTTTCCGGGGTAAAAAGCAGCCTGGTGTGCTATTTCAGACTATAATCTATCTCTGTGCCCAGCCAAATCGGTTCAGTCGTTGCGGCGTCCAATACATCCAAACTTTCGCATTTATAATATTAATAGGATAGAATATAGTCTACCACGGTGGCCCAATGCGAATTGGTGGATTTGACAGATGTGTGACACATGTGTCTTTAAGAACATTAAGCCCAAATTAGACGGTGCACCGTTCAACGTTCATTTTTGCTATGAACGATGCACGATACCAGGGAACCTTTCTTCGTGGAGCTAAAATCGCCTGTGAACGGTGAACGGTCGGTGTTTTCACGGGCCATTTTCAATGACTCATCGATGAAGCCTCGAAAATGAAAGCAAAAATCCCGAAAAGTGAACCGTCTTACTTGGTAGCGCCCCAGTCCCAGCCCCAATCCTATCGCCTGTGAACGGTGAATGGTCGGTGTTTAGACGGTTCATCAATGACTCAACGATGAAGCCTCGAAAATGAAAGCAAAAATCCCGAAAAGTGAACCGTCTTACTTGATAGCGCCCCAGTCCTAGCCCCAATCTTATCGCCTGTGAACGGTGAATGGTCGGTGTTTAGACGGTTCATCAATGACTCATCGATGAAGCCTCGAAAATGAAAGCAAAAATCCCGAAAAGTGAACCGTCTTACTTGGTAGCGCCCCAGTCCTAGACCCAATCTTAATTATTAGGTTGTACACAAAACCTGAACCTATTCGGATGGATCGCAGGTTCAATTACGTTCACTCACCTTTGACTTGTCGCAGTAATTAAGGACGGGATTTCGCAAAGAGTAGGTATAAAAACGCACTTCTACACATGCACCGTTCACACGCACACACAGGCGCGGGCAAGCTGCGTTAAAAATGAGTGAATTAACTTGTTTTGATACTTGGATATAAATTGTTTATGTTTTATTTTTTTATTTTTTATTTTCCTCCGGACTTGCTGTTCACTAAGTTAGACTTAGATTTAGTCTTAGTCTTAGACTTAGATTTAGACTTTTTTAAGCCACTGGGAAATGCATTAGACTAAGACTAAGTCTCTTTAAGTCTAAGCCTAAGTCTAACACTAAGACTAAGACTAAGACTTAGACTTAGTCTTAGACTTAGACTAAGACTAAGTCTCTTTAAGTCTGAGTCTAAGTCTAAGCTAAGTCTAAGTCTAACACTAAGACTAAGATATAGACTTAGACTTAGTATTAGTCTAAGACTTAGTCTTAGTGTTAGACTTAGGCTTAGATTTGAACTCAGACTTAGTCTAAGTCTAAGTTTAATTCTAAATCTAAGTCTAAGTTGAGCAAACCAAATTGATAATATATTTTGAAAAGAAGAAACTAAGTACTAGGTACCTATGGCACCTTCAATATAATAGCATTATTTTATTATTTGATAGAATTTCGAAATTTCTTGCAAAGTTACATTCCCCGAATGTAGTACTGACCTGCATGTATACCTCGAAAACTTCTATTGGAACTCCTAGATCTTTAGAGTTAGTTGTATTGAGTTTGGGCTCGTTTTGTAAGTTATGATGAGATCTTACCACTGGCCTTATTGGAGTGACCTGATGGTATACTTCGAAGACTACTACTGGATCTTCTAGACAGCTACAGCTAGTTATATCGAGTTTGGGCTCGTTTTGTAAGTAATGATAAGATCTTACCACTGGAATTGTTGGAGTGACTTGGTGGTATACCTCGAAGACTTCTATTGGAACTCCTAGATGTTTACAGCTAGTTATATCGAGTTTGGGCTCGTTTTGTAAGTTATGATGAGATCTTACCACTGGACTTGTTGGAGTGACTTGGTGGTATACCTCGAAGACTTCTATTGGAACTCCTAGATCTTTACAGCTAGTTATATCGAGTTTGGGCTCGTTTTGTAAGTTATGATGAGATCTTACCACTGGACTTGTTGGAGTGACCTGATGGTATACTTCAAAGACTACTACTGGATCTTCTAGACGGCTACAGCTAGTTATATCGAGTTTGGGCTCGTTTTGTAAGTAATGATAAGATCTTACCACTGGAATTGTTGGAGTGACTTGGTGGTATACCTCGAAGACTTCTATTGGAACTCCTAGATGTTTACAGCTAGTTATATCGAGTTTGGGCTCGTTTTGTAAGTTATGATGAGATCTTACCACTGGACTTGTTGGAGTGACCTGATGGTATACTTCGAAGACTACTTCTGGATCTTCTAGACGGCTACAGCTAGTTATATCGAGTTTGGGCTCGTTTTGTAAATAATGATGAGATCTTACCACTGGACTTGTTGGAGTGACTTGGTGGTATACCTCGAAGACTTCTATTGGAACTCCTAGATCTTTACAGCTAGTTATATCGAGTTTGGGCTCGTTTTGTAAGTTAGGATGAGATCTTACCACTGGACTTGTTGGAGTGACCTGATGGTATACTTCGAAGACTACTACTGGATCTTCTAGACGGCTACAGCTAGTTATATCGAGTTTGAGCTCGTTTTGTAAGTAATGATGAGATCTTACCACTGGACTTGTTGGAGTGACTTGGTGGTATACCTCGAAGACTTCTATTGGAACTCCTAGATCTTTACAGCTAGTTATATCGAGTTTGGGCTCGTTTTGTAAGTTAGGATGAGATCTTACCACTGGACTTGTTAGAGTGACCTGATGGTATACTTCGAAGACTACTACTGGATCTTCTAGACGGCTACAGCTAGTTATATCGAGTTTGGGCTCGTTTTGTAAGTAATGATGAGATCTTACCACTGGACTTGTTGGAGTGACCTGATGGTATACTTCGAAGACTACTACTGGATCTTCTAGACGGCTACAGCTAGTTATATCGAGTTTGGGCTCGTTTTGTAAGTTATGATGAGATCTTACCACTGGACTTGTTGGAGTGACCTGATGGTATACTTTGAAGACTACTACTGGATCTTCCAGACGGCTACAGCTAGTTATATCGAGTTTGGGCTCGTTTTGTAAGTAATGATGAGATCTTACCACTGGACTTGTTGGAGTGACTTGGTGGTATACCTCGAAGACTTCTATTGGAACTCCTAGATCTTCACAGCTAGTTATATCGAGTTTGGGCTCGTTTTGTAAGTTAGGATGAGATCTTACCACTGGACTTGTTGGAGTGACCTGATGGTATACTTCGAAGACTACTACTGGATCTTCTAGACGGCTACAGCTAGTTTTATCGAGTTTGGGCTCGTTTTGTAAGTAATGATGAGATCTTACCACTGGACTTGTTGGAGTGACCTGATGGTATACTTCGAAGACTACTACTGGATCTTCTAGACGGCTACAGCTAGTTATATCGAGTTTGGGCTCGTTTTGTAAGTAATGATGAGATCTTACCACTGGACTTGTTGGAGTGACCTGATGGTATACTTCGAAGACTATACTACTGGATCTTCTAGACAGCTACAGCTAGTTATATCGAGTTTGGGCTCGTTTTGTAAGTAATGATGAGATCTTACCACTGGACTTGTTGGAGTGACCTGATGGTATACTTCGAAGACTACTACTGGATCTTCTAGACGGCTACAGCTAGTTATATCGAGTTTGGGCTCGTTTTGTAAGTAATCATGAGATCTTACCACTGGACTTGTTGGAGTGACTTGGTGGTATACCTCGAAGACTTCTATTGGAACTCCTAGATCTTTACAGCTAGATATATCGAGTTTGGGCTCGTTTTGTAAGTTATGATGAGATCTTACCACTGGACTTGTTGGAGTGACCTGATGGTATACTTCAAAGACTACTACTGGATCTTCTAGACGGCTACAGCTAGTTATATCGAGTTTGGGCTCGTTTTGTAAGTAATGATGAGATCTTACCACTGGACTTGTTGGAGTGACCTGATGGTATACCTCGAAGACTTCTATTGGAACTCCTAGATCTAATCATCATAACTTACAAAACAAGCCCAAACTCAATACAACTAACTCTAAAGATTCTTTAGAGTTAGTTGTATTGAGTTTGGGCTTGTTTTGTAAGTTATGATGATTAGATCTAGGAGTTCCAATAGAAGTCTTCGAGGTATACCATCAGGTCACTCCAACAAGTCCAGTGGTAAGATCTCATCACAACTTACAAAACGAGCCCAAACTCGATATAACTAGCTGTAAAGATCTAGGAGTTCCAATAGAAGTCTTCGAGGTATACCACCAAGTCACTCCAACAAGTCCAGTGGTAAGATCTCATCGTTACTTACAAAACGAGCCCAAATTCGATATAACTAGCTGTAGCCGTCTAGAAGATCCAGTAGTAGTCTTCGAGGTATACCACCAAGTCACTCCAACAAGTTCAGTGGTAAGATCTCATCATTACTTACAAAACGAGCCCAAACTCGATATAACTAGCTGTAGCCGTCTAGAAGATCCAGTAGTAGTCTTCGAAGTATACCATCAGGTCACTCCAACAAGTTCAGTGGTAAGATCTCATCATAACTTACAAAACGAGCCCAAACTCGATATAACTAACTCTAAAGATCTAGGAGTTCCAATAGAAGTCTTCGAGGTATACCACCAAGTCACTCCAACAAGTCCAGTGGTAAGATCTCATCCTAAATTACAAAACGAGCCCAAACTCGATATGACTAGCTGTAAAGATCTAGGAGTTCCAATAGAAGTCTTCGAGGTATACCACCAAGTCACTCCAACAAGTCCAGTGGTAAGATCTCATCATTACTTACAAAACGAGCCCAAACTCGATATAACTAGCTGTAGCCGTCTAGAAGATCCAGTAGTAGTCTTCGAAGTATACCATCAGGTCACTCCAACAAGTCCAGTGGTAAGATCTCATCCTAACTTACAAAACGAGCCCAAACTCGATATAACTAGCTGTAAAGATCTAGGAGTTCCAATAGAAGTCTTCGAGGTATACCACCAAGTCACTCCAACAAGTCCAGTGGTAAGATCTCATCATTACTTACAAAACGAGCCCAAACTCGATATAACTAGCTGTAGCCGTCTGGAAGATCCAGTAGTAGTCTTCAAAGTATACCATCAGGTCACTCCAACAAGTCCAGTGGTAAGATCTCATCATAACTTACAAAACGAGCCCAAACTCGATATAACTAGCTGTAGCCGTCTAGAAGATCCAGTAGTAGTCTTCGAAGTATACCATCAGGTCACTCCAACAAGTCCAGTGGTAAGATCTCATCATTACTTACAAAACGAGCCCAAACTCGATATAACTAGCTGTAGCCGTCTAGAAGATCCAGTAATAGTCTTCGAAGTATACCATCAGGTCACTCCAACAAGTCCAGTGGTAAGATCTCATCATAACTTACAAAACGAGCCCAAACTCGATATAACTAGCTGTAGCCGTCTAGAAGATCCAGTAGTAGTCTTCGAAGTATACCATCAGGTCACTCCAACAAGTCCAGTGGTAAGATCTCATCATTACTTACAAAACGAGCCCAAACTCGATATAACTAGCTGTAGCCGTCTAGAAGATCCAGTAGTAGTCTTCGAAGTATACCATCAGGTCACTCCAACAAGTTCAGTGGTAAGATCTCATCATAACTTACAAAACGAGCCCAAACTCGATATAACTAGCTGTAGCCGTCTAGAAGATCCAGTAGTAGTCTTCGAAGTATACCATCAGGTCATTCCAACAAGTTCAGTGGTAAGATCTCATCATAACTTACAAAACGAGCCCAAACTCGATATAACTAACTCTAAAGATCTAGGAGTTCCAATAGAAGTCTTCGAGGTATACCACCAAGTCACTCCAACAAGTCCAGTGGTAAGATATCATCATTACTTACAAAACGAGCCCAAACTCGATATAACTAGCTGTAAAGATCTAGGAGTTCCAATAGAAGTCTTCGAGGTATACCACCAAGTCACTCCAACAAGTCCAGTGGTAAGATCTCATCATTACTTACAAAACGAGCCCAAACTCGATATAACTAGCTGTAGCCGTCTAGAAGATCCAGTAGTAGTCTTCGAAGTATACCATCAGGTCACTCTAACAAGTCCAGTGGTAAGATCTCATCATAACTTACAAAACGAGCCCAAACTCGATACAACTAACTCTAAAGATCTAGGAGTTCCAATAGAAGTTTTCGAGGTATACATGCAGGTCAGTACTACATTCGGGGAAAATAACTTTACAAGAAATTTCGAAATTCTATCAAATAATAAAATAATGCTATTATATTGAAGGTACCATAGGTACCTAGTACTTAGTTTCTTACCTTTCTTTTCAAAATATATAAAGTATCAATTTGGTTTGCTATGAACTATTTCGTGTTCGTACAGCGATGTTTTTCGATACCAGCATCTGCTTGCAACCAGCGCAGCTTCCACTCAGAAAGGCGGTCAAACTCCGACTGATTGATATTTGAATTTTGAATTTTGAAATGAAATCCAACCAGTGACCGAGTAAAATCAAAATGAGCCTTATTGCACATTATTTTAAGATTCGGTTTAAACCAAAATATGTGAAAAAATTACACGCGATGCTATATTTTTTTTTTTATACTATTTGTACTATTTTTGATATTTTTCTCTCCAAGATTTTGAGTTGAACATATCTGCTAACAGATAGTATTTTTTAATTACATAAAACCGGTATATTTTATACAAGAAATGTACCTAAAGTCGCCCCAAAATCGTGAATTTTGTGTGAAGAGGTGACGGGAAATAATTTTTATAGTACTAAAAATTGAGATTTTGAACAAAATCAACTCCCAAGATTTGGAGATTAAGGACCAATCTATGTGTAGCAATTTTTATTTCCATCTTATTTGGTTTAACTTAGTCACAATATGTACCGAAAGTCACCCGATATGCGGAAACGCACTCTTAAATAGCAAATGCTTTCACGGTGAAGGGATTTTAATAATATTTGAAAATTTCGGCGCACATAAATGTCTAACATCTTCTGCTAACCATAGACATACATTATCATTCTCTTATTTTAGCTTCGTTAAACACGAACAGTTAGCTTCAGGCTTTATTCCACAAAGAACGGTGATTGCGCAAAGTTTAAATATGCATGCCTAATATTTATGTGTATAAAAAAAAGCCAAGTGCGAGTCGCACTTGCAAACGTAGGGTCCCGTAGCAGCGATTGTTAAGATCGAACAACAAATGCCGAAAAAATCACGTGTATGGTAGCTCCTTTTTTTTACTAGTTGATGCCCACGACTTCGTTTGCGTGGACTAAGATTTTTTGATTCGTGCGCCGGGAACTCTCTTATTTCCCGGGATAAAAAGTAGCCTATATAAGTTGGCCTACATGAAATAAATAATTTTGAATTGTATGTGCTATTCCAGACTATAATCTATCTCTTTGCCAAATTTCAGACAAACCGGTTCAGTCATTGCGACGTCATTGAGTTACAAACATTCATCCGTACATCCAAACTTTCGCATTTACAATATTCATAGAATTTTATTTTATTACGTATTGTTCTACTGGCAATAGATATACACATTCTGTGAAAATTTCAAATCTCTACCTATTACGGTTCATGAGATACCCTGACAGACGGAGAGACGGACCAACAGCGCAGGCTTAGTGATAGGTTCTCGTACCCGTATTGTTGTGTTGGGTGCGGAACCCTAGAAGAAAAATGTATGTTCAACGCGACACAATAATCTGAAGCAAATGAGGTGTTCCCAACGCAGATTTAATGCATACCTAATTCCATTTCCCGCTAGCTTCACGAGGCAAGCAAAACGGTTTTATTAAAGACCTCATTTTCATTATGGTTATGAAGAAAATCGCTTCACCACTGTAAAAAATAAACATGCGCCACACGCTTATAAAAGACGTCTTTATGGAAAAAATAAATATTTAGGGAATATAATATTCAGATCTTATGCGAGTTTTGTTCAGCCAAAAATCAAAATTGTTGAAATCAAACTTCTGACTTTAGTTCAATCTTTCTGGAACCAACCACTTATAAAGCGTTTTATGAATTCTTTTATTTTCAATTCGTCAAACGTGTCTTCGATATAACTTTCCTTTCCCTTAATTAAGGGATCTCAATTTGTATATACCTGACATGATTTTGTGAGCTTTCAAAAAGAGAAAAACCGCATCAAAATCGGTCCATTCGTTAGGGAGCTACGAAAGAACAGATATAGACACATATACATAAATTCACAGACGGACACACACACATGGCATCCCCCCCTCTTTTTTCGTCGCCATTTCATGGCGGCGGCCATCTTGGACCGGTTTTCATCAAACATAGCTAAGGACACTCTCGACTAATTCACCTTTCAAACCAAAAAAACAAAATCAAAATCAGTTTATCCGTTCTGTAGCTACGATGCCACAGACACACACACACACGCGCGCGCGCGCGCGCGCGCAGAGACACACACACACACACACACACACACACGTCAAACTTATAACACCTCGTCGTTTTTGCTTCGGGGGTTAAAAATGATGCAGAGTTCTCAGACATGCAGTTCCCTCCACGATGTTTTCCTGCACCACCCAACAATCTTCACTATAGTATCTTCAAAAAGCTGATGTTTCGATCTATTACGGTTCATCTATCATCATCATCGGCGACCTACGATGCACCAGAAATTTAGCGCCACTTTTTTATCCCCGTCCTTTACTTTCCTACCCAACAAGAGGCCTACATACAAAATTCCATTTACATGTAAATTCCATCATATCCATCCCATGACTGGGAATATTGAGGTGTAGTGAAATTACGATGAAGGCTGCCTCCTTGGCTCTCCTTTGAGCACTTTAGGGACAAGGTCTCTAACAATATTTATCCGTTTTACCGAAGTAATATTTAGGTGTTTCGTCTTCCCAAAGTAGTACTAAGTTTCCGAACTGAAAGCCTCTAACTGGATAAGATACCTATAAAGAAATTGTAGACGAGTATAATATACCTGGGACACACAGTCCAGCTAGGTAGGTCCAATTTCGAGAAAGAGGTCAACCACCGAATCCAACCCGGCTGATGATGTCTTCTCGTCCGAAATTCCTCAGTGCCTGAAGAAAGTCTGCGAACAGTGCGTGTTGCCGCTGTTATCCCGCAAAATAAGAGAGTCCCCGCGGGAAGTAAAAAACCTCAATCCACGCGAACGAAGTCGCGGGCATCAACTAGTGAAAAATAAAAATTCAACGCAAAGTATATGTGTGTATTACATATATATTATGTGAATTCGTGTCGCTTTACTGGGAATATCGATTGAAACAATAAACTCAGTAGGGCGCAGTGCATTAGCCAAATATGGCGACCCGAAGTGACTGGGAAGTATTTGCTCCTAAAATGTCACCTAAAATGAAAATTCCATTAAATCAAGTATTTGTGAAAGAGCAATGGAGATTGATTGACACCTAGGCGCTCTTTTAAGCACTTTGGGGACAGGGTCTCTAATAAATAATATCCCTTTGGCGAATACACCCTTCCAAAATCAATCACCAACGTCTTTTTAGTCCCGAAGTAATACCTAATTAATTTCTAAACTGAAAGAGCAAACAAGAAACAGAACAGAAACAAGAAAAGCTGCTCATCCAAACTGTTACAGATTAATAGGTACTTCATAACCTCGAAAACATCACACTAATCACACTATCACTCTTCACACTGTCTACTATTATAAAGACGAATATTTGTACCTATATGTAAAACACATACACACTTACACATATATACGTAACACATACACACAAACACATATATGTGTAACACACACACATACGCATATATGTGTATATGCGTGTGCGGTGTGTGTTTACGCAAAAATTACTGGGCGGATTTGGCTGGGAATGGAAATAGATTTTGTATTTTGGAGGTTTTGTATGAGGATATATCAAAAGCCATACACGCCTCCACTACTCACTACAATGTTGTGATGGGGGATTTCAACGCAAGGTTAGGTGAACGAAGCGGTGCAGAGACGAGGTTGGGGCAATTTGGGCATGGGCGAAGGAACCATAGGGGCCAAATGTTGGCCGACTTCATGGAGAAGGAGGGCCTCTTTATGATGAACTCCTTCTTCAAGAAGCGGCCACACAGAAAATGGACGTGGATGAGTCCCGATGGTTCCACGAGAAATGAGATAGACTTCATCATGTCGACCAAGCGGCATATATTCAATGATGTCTCTGTGATCAACAGGGTAAAAACCGGCAGCGATCACCGTATGGTAAGAGGCACATTGAATATCAACGTGAAGCTGGAACGGGCCAGACTGGTGAAGTCAACTCTCCGACCTACTCGTGCTCATATCCAAAACCCCGAAAACTTCCAACTCGAACTGCAGAACCGATTCGATTGCCTAGCAGATTGCGTTTCTGTGGACGATCTTAACAACAGGTTTGTGGAAACTGTCCATACTGTGGGGTCTAAGTTCTTCAAGACCCATCGCAGTAAAAGAACCAAAAAGTTCTCTGACCATACTCTCAAACTGATGGAAGAGAGACATGAGATGAGGCTTCAGTCGTCAGCAGACGCGGATGCATACCGGCATATTAATAGGCAGATCTCTAAAGCTCAAACCCGCGACCTTCGGATCTTTAATACCGAGTGTATTAAAGATACCATCGAGCGGAACCGAGGCTCCAAAGTGTTCGCGAGAGATCTGTCTATCGGACAGAGCCAGCTGACGCGGCTGAAAACTGACGACGGTCGTCTCGTCTCTTCTCGTCCTGAGGTCTTGGGAGAGGTCGAGAAGTTCTATGGACAGTTATATACCACGACACAGAAACCTGTTGAAGATTTGGCCAAAGACCCTAGAGCCAAACTGACCCGACACTATACCGAAGATATCCCGGACGTCAGCCTATACGAGATTAGTATGGCTCTCAAACAACTTAAGAACAACAAGGCGCCAGGTGATGACGGAATCACGGCGGAACTCCTGAAAGCGGGTGGGAAACCGGTTTTAAAGATCTTTCAGCGATTGTTCAATTCCGTCATTCACGAGGGTACAACGCCGGAAGCATGGCACAGGAGCGTGGTGGTTCTGTTCTTCAAAAAAGGTGATAACACCTTGTTGAAGAATTATAGACCCATCTCGCTGCTGAGTCATGTTTATAAGTTGTTCTCGAGAGTCATTACGAATCGTCTCGCCCGTAGGTTCGACGACTTCCAGCCTCCCGAACAAGCCGGATTCCGAAAAGGCTTTAGCACCATAGACCACATTCATACGCTGCGGCAGGTTATACAGAAGACGGAAGAGTATAACAGGCCACTTTGCTTAGCGTTTGTGGACTATGAGAAAGCCTTCGATTCGGTGGAAACCTGGGCTGTATTGAGGTCGCTGCAGAGATGCCGTATCGACTATCGGTACATTCAAGTGTTGAAGTGCTTGTACGAAAACGCCACTATGTCAGTTCGTATACAGGACCAGACTACAAGGCCAATCCAATTGCAGCGTGGAGTGCGGCAGGGAGACGTAATCTCCCCGAAGCTCTTTACTGCTGCGTTGGAGGACGTCTTTAAGCTTCTGGATTGGAACGGACTTGGCATCAACATAAACGGCGAGTACATCACTCACCTTCGATTTGCCGATGACATAGTCATTATAGCAGAGACTCTCGGAGACCTCAATACAATGCTCAATGACCTCAGCAGGGTTTCTCAACAGGTGGGCCTTAAAATGAACATGAGCAAGACGAAAATTATGTCTAATGCTCATGCTCCGCTCCACCCAGTAATCGTTGATAACTCTGCACTCGAAATTGTAGACGAATATATATACCTGGGACACACAGTCCAGCTAGGTAGGTCCAATTTCGAGAAAGAGATCAACCGCCGAATCCAACTCGGCTGGGCAGCGTTCGGGAAGCTTAGAGATGTCTTTTCGTCCAAAATCCCTCAGTGCCTGAAGACTAAAGTCTTCGAACAGTGCGTGTTGCCAGTGATGACTTACGGATCCGAAACATGGTCGCTAACTATGGGCCTCATAAGAAGGCTCAGGATCACTCAGCGGGCGATGGAGAGAGCTATGCTCGGAGTATCCCTGCGAGATCAAATCAGAAATGAGGAGATCCGTAGGAGAACCAAAGTCACCGACATAGCTCTGCGAGTGGCGAAACTGAAGTGGAAATGGGCGGGGCACATAGTTCGAAGAGCTGATGGTCGATGGGGTCCCAAGGTGCTGGAGTGGCGACCCCGCACCGGGAAGCGCAGTGTTGGCAGACCCCCCACTAGGTGGACAGACGACATCAAACGAGTCGCAGGGAGCCGCTGGATTCAGGCGGCGCAAGACCGTGGCTTGTGGAGGTCCATGCAAGAGGCTTATGTCCAGCAGTGGACGTCCATTAGTTGATGAAGAAGAAGAAGAAGAAGAAGGAAATAGATTATACCCTGGATTAACTCATAGGCTACCCCGAAAAATTAAACAATTCCCTTCAAAAAACCTTAATCCACACGGACGAAATCGCGGGTATCATCTAATTTTACATATTGTGTACAAAAACGGTCAAAACTTTTTATTTCTCAGACAAATATTCGTCGTTGTGTTATTAATTCTAAGTAAGTAAGTATATTTACAACCTGTATTACTACCACTGTTACAGTATTATTCACTACATTAAGATCTTAGTGGTTTTTGTCTTTAATTGGCAAGATCTGATTGATATCTGTTACTTCGACTATGATTTGACCTGGATCACGTTTATTTATTTATTGAGGCTCTAATTTATTTGTTATCCGACGGCCATGACCCTTTTAAGACCAATATCACTTCCAATTAGATACCTAGTAATTTTCTTATTATTTTGATCTCAAGTTAATTGCTTGAATGTTCTTGAATAGCTCGCTTCGATAGTAATACATAATGATTATTGGATTGGCTGGAAATGGAGGTAATTATTGACAGAAATTTATCCTTAAGGCCCTCACTCCACAAAAACGAAATCAAGAAGTTGCCTAATGATTGAAGCATAAACAAACAACGTGGAGAATCCATAAACAGCTATGTTTTCCAATTGTATATTAAGAGGGGGTACGCTGTGGAATCGCCGGTTCTAGATTTGATTCATACAGTAGTACAATTTGTTTTAACTACCTGAATATTTCTTCATAATATCAAAGGACTAGTTTGGGGTGAAAACATAAAAGAACAAAGTTTTTGCAATAAAAAAATCAAGAAGTCTTATTATCTGACTGGGCGCAAACGCATGGGCCGATTTTGAGGATTTTTACTTTAAACGGTTTGTGTTAATCTTGGAAGTGTCACTAAAGATACGTCAGTAATCAAAATTCAATATGGCGACCAACAGATGCCATATTGTGAAAAACAAAAAATGAAAATTGATGACCTATATGAATTAGGGGATCATTGAATAGGTATTTGAAAATCATTGTTAGGTTTCTCTTATCATTTTTCATTTTAAATGACCATTTACATATATGACAATTTAAAATTGGTTACCAAACATTTTCAATTAATTCCTTCAATAAAGTGATTTAAAAATAAAAAATCCAACTGCGTAAAAATTGAATTTTAAATAAAAACTGTTAAGGAAAATCAAATTCAGTAGTCTAGGTTTCCGTTAAATAATTTATTTATTTATTTATTGGTTTGCCAACAGGAAATCACATTAACAAATTACATAAAATTATACTACATCTATAGAAACATTTCAGATGTGCACCCAATTACAGGCAAACCGACATGCGTATAAGCAAAGGTGCAAATGCGGGTTTGCCAGTTAACAATTACACAAGGTTAATTAAATTTAATGTAGGTATACAATTGAACCAAAGAGTAAATAAGGGCAAATTGAATTATGAGAAGCATATATATAAATAATACTGTACTTAAACAGTCGGGACCCATTAAAAATGTAGATCGTTTCAAATCTTCCCAATAATTTTTCTAAGAGCGCGTGTGAGGCCCGGGGGTGAAAGATTTTTTTGCTAGCTTCATGCGCCCTCTTAAGTATTTATATGAATATATTATTAGCTATAATATATTTGAGACATCATTCTAAGACCTTGTATCTTCAGCTACATACTTTTATACCCTTAATTGGACCCCCCGGCCCTAACATCGTATTCAGTACGTAAATGGATTCTATAAAATAATATTTATTTTTGTTTCAGAGCAATTCGGGGCATGAAGAACACTCAGCACATAATTCTCATTGCCGTCGTCAAAAAGAGGTAAGTTTCTTGTAGACACAACCTTTCTTGAATTGTGTTGCCACGCGTTGCCGAAATCTTCATAATAATTGTTTAGTAATAAATAAATAAATAATCATTTATTTCAGACAAAGTCCATTGCATTACAAAATTTAATTTTTATTAGCATCTATGTTAGTGTGTGTAATATAGCATAAATCTTCATAAGTGTAATAGATACTTCGCATCTTTTTTAATAAGAAAAATTTTAAGGCTCTGATCTTAAATGACTGAAAACTTCTTTAATTATTCATAGCACTCTTGAAGGAAAAGCTAGATTAGGTTGAATTTTATACTAACCAAGTAACCGTTTTAGTTTTGACGTCCTTGTCAACGAATAAAAAAAAAAATTCAATATAAAGACTGTCAAAACGCCCAATTTATTCATCGCTTAAATGTGACTAGAAGCTAGTGAAATCGGTACTTAATCAAATACCTGTACTAAACATTTGATGTTAAGCCAATTAGCTTAATTAATCGATCAAATAATATTTATATAAGATTTGAATTAAAACTAGTTTAAGCTCAGCAAAAGAAGTTGAATATAAAATGAAAGTAGTCACTGTGGGACTCGATAGATAAAGATCAATTAATCCGTTAGAGCAACATTAGCTATCAATTTTCATTATACACACTAGGGATGCCCTGATACGGATTTTTACCGATACGATATCGATATTTACAAAAAAAAGTATGCTACCATCGTTACCGATACCGATTAATTAAATTGTTTATAAATGAATTTCCTGGAACGTTTAAATTAAAAAATGTAGATCGATGCATTTTGTACATATTGCTTGATTTAAATTTAGTTTCATCGACATAAAAGTAAAGTGAAAATATATTTTTGCTTTAGTGTCTTTAGAATTACCTGTAAAAAATTTCTATTTAAAAAAAACACAAAATCCTTGTATTATGCGGAGAAATGCAATTTACATTAATACCTTAAACTATCTCAGATATGAAATAAATCTATCGACGTTTTAGCTACGTATTTTATCGCCGATTCAGTATGTCGATATCGCATACATTCCTAATTTAGGTACACTGCGAATGGAAAGCTCGACAACAACCGATTAATTTTGAGAAAGGCTTTTCTAATAAATAATACTAAGAGTATAGTAAAATATACTAACAAGCTAGGAGAATAATTTTATTTTTTTCACTGTAGGAAATATACCTACAAGTTTATCATCAGAGAGCACTGTGGAGACAAAATTGTAGTAGGCTTGGTAAAAATATATTGCAAACGCTTCGATTTTCACGAGACTTAAGCGTTTTTAACCGACTTCCAAAAAGGAGGAGGTTATCAATTCGGCCGGTATCTTTTTTTTTTTTTTTTTTTTTTTTCTATGTATGCCCACCGATTACTCCGGGGTTTCTGGACCGATTCACGCGATTTTTTTTTTAATCAACAGAGAAAGCTCGCGAAATGGTCCCATAAAAATTTTTACCTTCAACTCCTCAAGCCTGATGCTGCAGAGGTACTATCCCCCTAAATTATGGGGTTTTAGGAATTGTCGTTTACGAATTGGTATGCTTGGCCTAAGCATATACTAGACCTTAGAGTTCCAGGTTCTACTCCTCAATCCTGATGCTGTAGGGTACGGCCCACCGAAATTGTACGTATTTAGGAACTGCTGATCATGAATTGTTATTGTATGTAATAAACATAGACTACATCATGGAGTTCTAGGTTCTAGCTCCTCAATCCTGATGCTGCAAGGTACTGCCCACCTAAACTGTGAGGATTTAGGAACTTTCGCTTTCGGATTTATATTGTTAGTATTAAGCATAGTCTACATCGTGGAGCTGAAGGTCCTAGCTCTTCAATACTGATGCTGCAGGGGTACTGCCTACCTAAACTATGAGGATTTAGGAACTGTCGCTTACGAATTGATATTGTTGGTACCGAGCATATACTACATCATACAGTTCAAGGTTTTAGCTCCTCAATCCTGATGCTGCAGGGTTGGAGGAATTACGAACTGTCGCTTACGAATTGACATTGTTGGTAGGTACATACCAAGCATGGACTACATCATGGAGCTCCTGGTCTTAGCTCTTTAGAAATTGTGTATTGTTAATAAGTACTATAGGTACCAAGTATAGACTACATTAGTACCGTAGCGTTGGAGGGAGGGGAGAAAGAGAGCAGGAACAAGCTACACTAAAAAGCTTAAAATAAAAATTCTTTTCAAAAAACCGACTTCAAACGCCACTACAAAGTATATAAAGGCGGGCTTAACTATAAACGATGAAATCCATGCGCGACGCTTACCGTATGGTGACATATAAGAGACACGCTTATTGAAATCGGGTGAGCATCGCGGACCGGTTTCCTCGTTTCTATTTAAGCCGCCCGACTTCAACAAACGTGTACAAAATAAAATTATTTTTATACTTTGTAGTGGCGTTTGAAGTCGGTTTTTTGAAAAGAATTTTTATTACCTTTGAAATAAGCCTTTGAAGTTATCTGACGACAAATTTGTCTTTTATTATTCAACATAATTCTAATATAGTTTGATGTTTTATTTTACTTTTATTTATTAAGGCCACAACACTACAAAAATACATTAAAAACACAAACACCAAGAAGCCACTGAAAATAATTCAACGACCAGCTTCAGTTTTTTTTTAACCAATCTCACTAGTCTGTTAAAAATCAGTATATTTTTAACATTTTCTTTAAAAAACGCATTGTGGGGGTTGCGGTATTTTGTTCCGAGATGCAATTTATACCTCAACTTGTCTAATATGTCACAGCAAAAAGTTTATTATACAGGGCGTCCCACGGCTATGCCACATGGAGGGGAAGTACCTTAAATATTGTAGATGGAACATTTTACTGAAAGAAGACTTCATTTTAATTTTAAAAACAATTTAAACTGCATTCATAGATTTTTAAATAATTGCCTGGTTGAACCGGGACTCGAACCCGCTATACGAGAAAAAAAATTAACCTGTATCTTTATCATACCGATCGGAAGGCTTCATCGTAAGGATTATTTTTTGTTAAGTAACATAGAATGAGAAATAAAAGGAAGACCATGAATTTTAGCCTTTGATGTAAAATTTTGTTCAGAAAAATGAAAAGCTGACATTGGCGTATCGACATACAAGTGACATGAACTATTACTAATGAGTACCCACTTGAGAAGTAGGTACGCATCATTTCCCGATCCTTACTATCCTTACTAATCCTTACTTATATTACCTATAAATGCGAAAGTGTGTTTGTTTGTTGATTTATTGGTTTGTCCTTCAGTCCCGCTGCAACAGAGCTACGAATGTCAGCTTTTCATTTTTCTGAACAAAATTTTACATCAAAGGCTAAAATTCATGGTCTTTCTTTTATTTCTCATGCTATGTTATCTAACAAAAAATAATCCTTACAATGAAGCCTTCCGATCGGTATGATAAAGTTACAGGTTAATTTTTTTTTCTCGTATAGCGGGTTCGAGTCCCGGTTCAACCAGGCAATTATTTAAAAATCTATGAATGCAGATTAAATTGTTTTTAAAATTAAAATGAAGTCTTCTTTCAGTAAAATGTTCCATCTACAATATTTAAGGTACTTCCCCTCCATGTGGCATAGCCGTGGGACACCCTGTATAGCACCGTCTGAGTTAAACTTTAAAGTCCTATCTGACTCAGGAAATTTACTCGCGAGGCAAAAGCCAAAGTTTATAAATGGATTTAATCCATATCAGTTTATAAACTTTTCTTTTAAAACTTCCTCAACGAATAAGTATTTATTTGCTAAATTCGCGTTCAAATCGCATTATTTTCTACTGTTTATTTTTCAAACATTTGTTTTAAGACTTTTAAGTAAATTTTTCTTTCTTCTTTAATCTAAGGCACAGAATACTTAATAGTAGGTAACTAAAGGAGCATTATACTGCGTCCTACATAATTAATACAAATAAATATATATGTGTCTCGATCTATTTTAATCACTCCAATCCTTCTCCAATCATAAAATTATGATTTTACAAATACGATTTTTATTTACTGAAAAAATCACCTCGTATACTTACCTAATTAAATCTTTGGTATCGAATTTTCGGGCCAGCTACAAAAGCTTCCTCGTCAAAATCTGAAATATATAAAAGGCAAAGGTGACTGACTGACTGATCTATCAACGCACAGCTCTAACCACTGGACCGATCGAGCTGAAATTTGGCATACAGGTAGCTGTTAGGACGTAGACATCCGCTAAGAAAGGATTTTGGAAAATTTCAACCCCAAGAGGGTTAAATAGGGGGTTAAAAAATCGAACCTAACGTGAGCGAAGCCGCGGGTTAAAGCTAGTATATTATAAATTCCTTATGGCCCGGAAGGTCCAATTCTCCAGATGTCCAATATGTCTGTAACGTCCAATTCCCGGAACAATCAATCCTCGACTCTCCTGTCCAATAGTCATATCGCGGATACTGTGTTTCATCTGTACTTGATGTTCTGTTGACAAGACCTATTATGGACTAGATACGATTGAAAACATAATTTTATGTTACGAGTACTTATTTTAAGCTATTGATACGTAATTAAACTGTCTATACTTATAGTAATACAATAATAATAGTTGGGCATATTTCGCAATCACTTAGTAGTGTTTAAGCGGCATAAAAATTAAAGTTATGACTGTTTTTTGTAATTAGTCGGTTGTTTTTCTTTTATTATTTCAAGATAAGTTATTTACTAGGCTTGCGCTTGACGAAGGAAAGCACTGATGAGGTCTTAGTTGGAGAGAGCTTGCCTAGAAGATCCCCATTGACTCTAGTCAAATTATACGTGTCAAGAAACACGGATTCTGAAATGGCATTCCATTTCTGAGTCCGTGTTTCAGAAACGTTCCACTAAATTCCATTTCAGAAACGTTGTACTGAAGCGTTTCGTATTATATTATTTCGTATTCGCGTAGTTTGAATTTACTTGGAGTTTGTGAAATAAGCCCTTAGAGATGTTTAAAACAAGTTCATCTAACAGTCTGTCTTATTAATTTTGTCCTCCTACCATTGCGCACTCGTACTTACTCCACTAAATTGCGTACTTAAACCAATATAGCGTGATAAGAGTGACGCATATAGCTCCATAAAATTTTATGTTTATAATGTACTCTAATATTAATACACCGATATATTGCGGCGTATCTTGTTTACGATATTGCCAGGACAGGTAGCTTATAATATGGGCTTTTATCTTAGTTCGGAATAAACCTATCGAAATTATGTGCCGTCTCGTTTAAAGTTAGTTGACCCACCATAAATAAATAACTATTGATGTTACAACTAATAATAGATATAGGTACATTCATTCAGTCATTTCGAACCAGTAGATTCATTGGACGATTCAAAAGCACTTTGTAGAAGTTCATATGAATAAAAAAAATTATATATTCTATTAAAGCTATTCGATTTATTATCCACCTTTAATACTAAGTACATTCTATAAAATGTATGTTTATTATAGTTTGTCCTTCAATCTTCAATCATACAGCAACGGTGTACAAGAAGTAATATATAATATTATGTAGCTGTATACTTATTTGCAAGGATTTGTAAAAGCAATATAGGCTACTTTTTAGACGATAGTAATGCCCGTTTTCTCTAGTATTCACTAGGAACTACCTCTATGCTTAGTTAGGTAGATCTTACTGACAATTTAGAGGTCAAAGATAGATGAAAACGGAAGTTACTTAGGGATGATTCAGGTATGGTTGGTGAAAAATGGCATACCTAAATGTTTGTCTAAAGTTCTAAACCATGACCTAAACAACAAATGTTTCTAGTTAGTTGCTACCAAAGTAAAAGACAAAGTTTCGTGACTCGATAACAGTAATAAATATAATGAACGAGGCCATAACACCACGGAGAAATAAGTGACATTAGCTTCCTAAGCCGGACAATAACTGCCCTACAAGTTTTCTAAGTTCCTCACGACAAAGTTACCCTCAGCAAGTTTATAAAACCGTCGGTCGATTGACTCTCTACTACTTTCGCACTTACACTATACCACTATTAAAACTCAAGTATTAGCTTTTGTTCCCAAGTTTGTCCGTTTGGAGTTAGGTTTTTATGTTTTATTTTAATCACGCAGGAACCTATTTTAATCCCTAGAAAAAATTAACGTTGAACAGCAAAATGAAACAATATCACTTAAAAATCAATATAATTAAGTTAATTATCATTTTTTAGCAAGTAGCTACGCAATAAGTAAATAGTAAACACCAATCAATCATCTAAATATTGAAAATCTCCTAAATATCGAAAATAGAAAAAATTATCATTTCATCCATTGGAACGAGAAAATGTGCCCAGAACGCTGGGCACATTAAAACTATATTTATTCTCAAACAACACAAATGACGAATATGGCAAACGTTTAATTTACCAGAATAAGCGCCTTGCTTGTTGTGCAGGAATATATTGTGATAATTTCCTCTGAATTTACTGTCTTATCGGAATTCCTCGCCCCAACACTGAATTCCGCGAAAATCCTCGACGAGTTTCAAAGGTTTCAACAAAGTATATGCCATAGTGTAGAGAAAAAGCTAAATAAAATATTTTTTCTCATTTTAAGGTAGAGTTTGCAAAGAAATAAACACTGAAATAAAACCGGCTAAGTGCGAGTCAGAACTCAGAACACAAAGGGTTCCGTACAATCGTGCATGTAATGCAAGATTGAGCAAAAACAAAAGTTTATTAATTATATTGCCAGTGACAGTTTACCTCATAACTTTAAGCAAACACTCGTAAAATAGAAAAAAATATGAAATGAAAGGTCGGTCACGTACCGCATATCCGAAATTCTCTTTTAAAATCCTGCTGCCAAAGTGGTTTATTGAAGGTTTTCCAGGCATTTTGTACGACTGATTTATTTCTTCTGTGGTATCGTCACTTGTTGATCAGGTTAGCTGTTTATCGAATTGTTTCGAATGGCATCACCGCTTGTAAATTTAATAATAAATTCCGCAAATGCTACGGAATCAGCAATTTTCTTTTTAAACTTGAAATTGTCAAGGACGGGGGCGGTGAGACTTTTCCTTCTTGCCATCCATCCAACACCATATTATTGTACTCTGTATTTAGACATTATATAGGAGAGCTCAACCGTACTTGAAATGCAATTAATTACAAACTTGAAAATTCAATTCGAGATTTCCCTATTGTTTTACCTTTGTTCCACACTTTTTTTCGTAATTCTTATATTTTCAATGTTTTCTTTCAAATTAAAGACTTACAGTAAGTTATGAATAAATCAAATGAAATTAGGGATGCATGGTCATTTCATTTATTCATTCATATTTTTGCATTCATTCATAAAACTAGGGAATTTTTTTTGATAAAATATGTTAGCTAACCATGCGAGCTATGAAGAACCTAATTCGTCAATAGTTATCGTATTAGCATGAGTAATTATAATATCCATTGAAATATCAAAACCTAATATCTTCGACGTACCTACAAAGTAAACAACAACTATAGACTAATAAAAACAAAAGCATTATTCCGTTGATCGCAGATCAAATTTAATGGCCGCCTAATCTTGGGATTCCCGCTTGGGTATCTTGATAATAAATGTCTCGTGATTGTCTCCTTCTAAGGTGGATAATATCAGCACCGAGATGATTACAAGGGGTGATAAAAAGCGAGATAAAGCGACGTACAAACGTAGAAGCATATCCGAAAAACAAAAAACCTATGCCCTAAACTATACCGACGCGCGACGTGGTCATTACACTGCCTATGTTAGTTTACACGCTACTAGGTGTTATTCTGTGATCGAAGGTATTACCTAAATTCTAGACTAGACTATAGTCTATTACTATAGTGCTATCTAGATTAGACTGTAGTACTGTTAGAGTGTCTATTGTATTGTAAGGTTTTCACCTAACCATCAGGCGTCTCCAAGATTCTCAGGGAGACTTTGGACAAACAAGACCAGTGATATCTTAGTGATTAGGACTCTGGTCTCCTATTCGGGGAGTCGCGAGTTCGATTCCAGGCACGCACCTCTGACTTCGGAGTTGTAATATATCATGCTTCAAGGAAAACATAGTGGTGAAACTTGCACGCCTGAAAGTTCCCAAACTCTTCTCTGAAAGAAGATCTGTGGTCTCGTGACCACAAAATAAAGTGTAATTCAGGTTGCACAGCGCTGACCTATTTATTTATTTAGTACCAGAAAAAATAAAATAAAACATAAATATTTAAAGAACGTGCTTACGAACGAACGGACCTTATATTTACCTAGAAGTTGCCTCTCATTCTATCGCGTAACTCTTGTCCCTTCGCACTACGTTAGCCCGTTGGGTTGACCCGTCGAGACGGGATGACGCCAGATACTTATAGCTAGAGACCGGATTATATGCATTTGCATATTCGCATATGCATTTGCATATTTTAGCCATTCTCAGCGGTAATAGCATATTTTACCTAAGATCTAGTTATGATGCATATTATCGGTACATTTACAATATTTTTCACTCACTCTGCGTTCCGCCGCCGCCGCATTGCCCCATAAACTTAAAGAAAAGTTTGAAAACTTATTGAGCAATAACCCAGGTTTTCAAAGCTTGTGTCAAATTGATAGTTTCATTAATGGGACGGCAGAAATTTTGCCGGAAACTATAAATGCCATAGCACCCAAGTTCAAATTCTGCCCAGTTACCTCAATGGATATGGAGCGAACCTTTTCTACTTACAAAAATATTCGATGACCGTAGATACAATCTTACCACTGAAAATTTAGAAAAATATTTAATTGCTTACGTTTACACAAATTCTAAATCATTTTAATATCATGTAATGTTACTTACTGTACCTATTATCGCCTATCAAAAAATAATTTACTAATTGTACGCTGATTTTGAAATAAAAAAAATGAATACTTACTTTTCTATTTTTTAGGGATTCCTAAAATTTATCATTTAATTTTGCATATTCTGCCAGTTTTCGTGCATATTTCAAGCATTTTTCATGCATATTTGCATGCATATAACAAGCTTTTTATGTTGCATATAATCCGGTCTCTACTTATAGCTTTATATCGTACCTAAATGCGGAGTGCGCCTTTCTTGCTATTACATTCCACCCAGCTAAATCAATCTTTTATCAATTCACCGCCTGACCGTTACCGATTTGCATATGTACCGAGTGAACCGAGGCAAGATTGAATCGAAGCAGTCGATTGAATGGCGGTCCAGTGGAGCTGAAAGAAAATGCGATGCCATTACATTCAAATGTCAGCCACATTCATCGCGGCTGACGTCGCGTCGGGAGAATGCGTTCCGATAGCCGGATTGAATTCATCACAACTTCAATTGCAACTGATGATAGTAATCTTCATGGATTTACATAAGTCGTAGCCTGCGGTACTAGCTGCGGTAGGTAACCCAAAATCCTTACTAAGATTATAAATTCGAAAGTTTTGTTTTTTGATTTATCCTTCAATCACGCAGCAACGGACCAACGTGATTTTTAGGCTGTCTTTGAGTACATAGGCTACCTTTTGTACCTGAAGAACAGAGCGTATCACGAGAAAAAGCAAATAAAAAGTATAGACATACAGCTATACCTACGTTATTTTTTGTTAATTTAAATCTGAAAATATGTTTTCCTACAGAATGCAGAAGTACTGTAACACCCAAGTAAAGTAAAATGAGAGAGATGCTCGAGGTTTCTTTGAAGGGTAAAATTCGAAAAGAAGTAATTTCCAACCAAAAACCAAAAAAACAAGGTGACCAACCTAACTCTATGGACTAGCACATTGAAGTGGCAGTGGGCTGATCACATATTTTGTCGGAAAAACGATGGTCGCTGAAGTCGTAAGGTCCTTGAGGGGAGACCGCGTCTCGGCAAAAGGAGTGTAGGGCGCCGCCGCCCCGGCCAGATCATAGATAAATTCATTTATCTATAGGCCAGATGGAGCAATGACATCCAGAAAGTGGCAAGCATTGATTGGACGCGATAGGTCGAGGATAGGTAACGTTGGCGCTATTTGAAAGAGGCCTATGTCCAACAGTGGATGCAATTGATCATCAGCCGATGATGATGGTGATCGGCAAATATTGGAATCAATCTAAATTACCCACAATGAGAATAAAGCACGCAATCACTATTAGAACTTGGCAATTTACCCCCTTCACGTTTCATTTGCAATTTATTATCCACTCGTGAACCTATCAATGTGTAAAAGCAATTGATAACTCAATTCAGCGGAAAAATAAGGGGATCTCTATTGTATGAAAATGTCAACGATATATGTCTTCGCAACCTATTGACCTACCTACTAACGAAGCTATCCTATCTCGAAAGGCAGATATCCTGAATTGAATTCCTTATATGAATAAGCGATGATATAGCCTAGTTTGTAGGTTCCCAAAGCACAGGTTGCGACCCACCGGTGGACCTCTATCTTGACTCAGCTCAGACTCATAGATAGAGGTTAAAACGAAACACAAATATGCTCTGCCTTATGGCAAGTTAATACGAGACAGATTTATATCTGTCTCGTATTAACTTTGCCTTGAGTCTGAGCTGAGTGAAAGTGCGGTGCGGGAATTTCAGTCTGAAAGTTCACTATAATGTTCTGAAATAGTCAGTTTTGTTACCTATTGTAAAATTTATTTTTTTTTGAAAAGAGCAACCATCGAGTTTATTGCTGGCTCTTCTCGGCAGGAAGGGCATTCCGAACCAGTGATAGATTCATCGATGATTCAAAAGTACTTGTAAAAGTTTATTTGAATTAAAAAAAATTTCAAAATTGTATATTTCAAAGGTGTGTGAAGACTACCAATTCGCATTGGGCCAGCGTGGTGAACTATATCCTATGACCCTTAACCAGTGTACCCAGAATTAAGCTGGCAAGTGCCGAAGGTTTGAGATGAATAAATGAATTACCGATGTAGAAATCCAGAGGCGGCTCTAGCCCATATAGCGCCCGTGTGCAATCAATATCTTGGCGCCCTCTAGTAGACGCGCGGCCAAAATGGAATTCTTACAACACAAGAATACCGTTTGACTTACAGTCATATTTTCACCAGTGAAAGGAAATTCAGGTGCAAAAAATGGAGCAATTTTAAAATAAATGAATTACCTATGTAGAAATCCAGAAGCGGCTCTAGCCCATGTAGCGCCCGTGTGCAATGAATATCTTGGCGCCCTCTAGTAGACGCGCGGCCAAAATGGAATTTTTACAACACAAGAATACCGTTTGACTTACAGTCATATTTTCATCAGTGAAAGGAAATTCAGGTGCAAAAAATGGAGCAATTTTAAATGATATCGGGAAGCAAGCAAGCGCGGCTCGACGCGGCGCCCCCTAAAACCCTGCCCCCGTGTGCGTTGCACACCCTGCACCATAGGTAAAGCCGGCACTGTAGAAACCTGAATAATGAAATTCAATTTCAAAAATGAAAGTAACGAAAAACCGTTTCACTATATCACAAAGTAAAATTAAAAGGAATCAAATCAATGAACCCTTTTGTAAACTTTACTTTTGGGTCAGTAATGGTTAACGTTAATCGTTATTACCCTTTTATTACATCGCTTAACTTTGAAAAGGGACAGTGAACTTTGTTGATAAACAAAGTTATAATTTTATGACATATATGGAAAAGGTCACTATTTATTGATTATTGTATCACTTATGTATAATAGTTAGGTGGCAAAATAAAAAACACTCAATAAGCTTAACTTTAATTTAACTTTCAAGCGAACGGCTTTGACTTATGTGCTATAAATAAATAATAATCAGACGGTGTACTAAAATAAATGAATATTATTGTTTTAATACAAAAAATATGAATTTTTGTGACTTATGCGCCGTTTAGTCTGTCAACCCTATAATTATACTCTGACAAGCTGACTGAATTATACCTATGTGCGTTTGGCGAACCACCAGAATCAAATCCGTGTTGACCCTAAAATGTTGACTTTTTAATAGGCGGTGGCGCCTCCGCCACAGGCAAGCCATATATCTCTTGTCAAGCGTATATCTCTTTAATTGTAACTTCAGTCTCAGAGGCTATTAGCACTTGCAATAAAATTGCAAAGTAATCGATACCTTTGCATATTTTAAAGTGCTATTACGTCGATAACCGGGCATTGCTCAATTTATTGTTACATTACAATGAATAAATATGTAAAGTGCTACATTAAAGATAAAGGATGGGCGTATATAGTCCTTTATATTCATTTTTTAATTTGGGCCTTCCTTACAAAAGGGTCAAGCTGACGGATTTTATTCGATACTCAATAGGGTTGCCACTTGTAACTATCCAATTTTGAATTAATATGCCTACATGAAATATAATTATTTGTCCAACAAGATAGCAAAGTTCATTTTTGTTGCGAGTGCCTAGTTTGAAACCCGAGCGGGCGAAGGATTCTATAATAGAATCACTAGCGTAGCGAGTGATTCGAAGTTAGAATCCTGAGTTTAGTGAGGGATTCGAAGGCACAAGAAACAAAAACTTTGCTATCGTCTGATATCTCACTAGTTCAAAAATGGTGCCTTTGCTGTCTAAAAGCAGAGAGCAAAAGACGTTGCTCACTCTGTGAGAAAAAGTGTAGAACTTTTCTTGAGACAACACTTTTTCTCACTGAGTGAGCAAAAACGACTTTTGCACACTGGTTTTAGATAACAAAGGCGCCCTTTTTGAGCTGGTGAGGTGAAAAATAATATAATTTTCTTTCGAATTATGACACTCGTCCTAATACAAAATAAGAGCGAAGGCCTATGTATTCTCTATCATCTTATTCTGTGCTATCAGTGATGTCAAATTTACTATTATTACAGGGATTTATTTGACATAATTAACAAGTGATTTTTCGAAGTGAGGTTTATTTCAATAAAAACTTAAATAGCCCTACAGTCGTAGATACTCGTAGTTCTTATCTTGACATGCGTACGAGCAAGAGAATGAATTTGTATAAGTGGAACATAAATGTGACAAGTTACTTCTTGATAAAGGAAAGTGTTTTAACATTATATGTCGATTTGAAGATTGATGAATGTGTCCTCATTTTATCGTTCTTTACTAGGACACGTGTCTCTCGAAATACTGTGTACACGAAAGATAAACTTACACTTACATCGTGTTAAAATTATTTTGTTGTTCTTTAAAAAAAGACGGCCGCTTTTTAAATAAAACCGGCAATTACGAGTCAGATTCACACATCGAGGGATCCGTTACTTCGAATGAAACGTATTTTTTTATTATTTAAATTTATTTATTCTGTAAATCATAACTTTATAAACTAAAGTTAAATATAGGAAGGACGTGTACAAGGACATCTTATCGCTACAAAATGTAGATTTCTTCCAAATGTCCTGGATTTATTATTTCAATAAAAACCAGGCAAGTGCGAGTCGGACCCGTACGAAAGGTTCCGTATCATCGTACAAGATTTAACACTATGTAAGTTTAGTGTATGGAGAGTGGAAACCAACTTTAACCATAAACCAACTTTTTACTTTATTTTTTAAATAGAATCGGTGCAGTGACACTAACAGCAGCTAACCAAACGTATATAGATACTGAAAAAAATATCTACAAACGAACGTTACCTACGTTACGTTACGTTGCGGGACCTATCGATTGTAATTCAACACGGATCGCGCACTTGGGCAGCAATATAAACCAAACCACCAACCAAATAACCAAACAGAAAGTGTGTTTGTTTGTCCTTGAATCATTTAAGGTAAAAACCTAAAGGTCAAGGTAAAATGATTCAAGGACAAACAAACACACTTTAGAATTTATAATATTAGGTGATATTAGTGAAAATTCTATGGTATGAGCTTTTTGCGTTATACCCTCAAAACTGAGCGAACGACGCAACAAGTATTTGTGCAGCAAAGTTTGTGTCAACTTTAGCATTAAAACGAAGAGTGTGTTTAATTTAAAACTTACCAAGCCAACCATTTTATAGACTTTTAAAGTTACACAGGCCTGTGTTTACCTACTTCAAAATGGCGAACAAATATACAAAGTCGGCTTTCAGTTTCGAGCATCAAAATTGCAAACGGCAGTACGACAACATCAAAGTCCGTCGGACCGCAAGCTCTATTAACGTGACGTGACAAGGCTTTGAACTTTTTAACTTTTGACTGTTTTTCAAGGTTTTTCACCGTCAACTTGCGCTGACGTTACGATTTTTCCTTTAAGCCCGGTTTTAATTAAGATTTTTTTTGTAACGCTTCTAAAAGATGGGATTAAAAACGCTTATAATAATTTAACGGCCTTTTTTAATTTAGTTATTTAAGGAAAGGTTGACTTTTTACAGTGTTATGAATTGAAACATGGGCATTGTCGTCACAACACATATAACAAAGTAATTGAATTTTTTAACACAACCTTCCCCCTGGTCCCACACCCACTGGTGTGGTGGTCGTGTTCTCACTTAATTACAACATGGGGTTATTCAAGGGGCGGACCAACAAATTCCTGAAAAGCCGGCAACGCATTGTTGGTGCCTCTGGCGCTACGTGTTCATGGACGGCGGTAATTACTTAACTTGCTCGTTTGCTCGCTATTCATTTAAAAAAATGGTTTAACTATGTCTCGCATTTTTTGTATTGAAAATCTATCAGGTTTTTATTAAACAGCGTTTACTGCTTTTTTAATTTTTTACAGTAAAGCTCAGTTATTCTCCCGCTACGTCCCATACAAACTAAGTCTGTTAAAGTTAAAATTTGTGAGACAAGTCTTTGTTTTTCCGAGATAAAAAGTAACCTATCCGTCTTCTGAATGCAAGCCATTTCCGCCATGCAAGCCTGTTCCTTTCGCCAAATCGGTTCAATAGTAAAACCATAAATTGTTCATATCAAAAAATGTTGCTTTTTACGAGGGAACCCTAATTATTCTCGGGATAAAATGTAGCCTAAATTATTCCTTATATAATCCTCTAACTAGATTCCACAGCCGCTTTGATTTTAGCTTGAAGTTTTCAGATTTGAATGTCAAAAATGATGTCCAATACCCGATACACTTGAAGCATGACATCAAAGAACAAATACAATTTCATCAACTGCACACAGAGTAATCTACTTTACCCCTATGCTGTTGTTTGTCTATCAACAAGGCATCTACGAAATGCAAATTTCCCTTCACGCAAATCAAGCGTACCGGAAATTGTTAAAGACTTTTGGACGTACAGGATAGAGCTGGTTTTACTTGTGGATTTAACTTTAAATAAAATACCTATAGCCTACATGCTATTCTGATGTATAAGCTATTAACATTGTGAAATTTCGTCAAAGTCCGTCCAGTATAGTTCTTGCGTAAAAAGAAAGAAGTAGAAAGAGTAACAAACATCCACCCATCCATCCTCACAAACTTTCACATTTATAATGTTAAGTACGATTGAAGTAGATATAGTAGAGTGATTGGATAAGTCATGCGGGCTAGCTAAGAACCTTCTGACCCCCTACCGATCCCCCCTAGACTTCGATAGCTAATGACTTTATCGTATTTCGATACGTTGCCCGTATAGTCAACAAGGCGCTGAGAGGTATTAACTACATAAATTGCATTGCGTTTCAGCTCCAATACACGGAATACCTCTAGGCTAGTTTGTTACCCATTAATCTATTAACATCGCGTTTCACTTGGTTTCTCAGACGAGAAAATTAACCATCCTTTAAAAGACTTACCTTTAAATTTCTTCTCCGCTAAGAGATCAAATCAGAAATGCGGAGATCCGTAGAAAAACCAGCATAGCTTATCGCAATATGCATGTTAAATCCATTTGTCAACAAACGCTACTGTCATACTTACTTCCAGAATCCAGATACCTACATTAGTTTTTGTGGATTAGATTATGTAGTTATACCACTCAAAAAAAACTGGAAATCTTTTTAATCTCAAAAATTTCGTAAAATGTCTTTTCTTTTTTGGAAAAAATGTTTCCCGTTGGAATATAACATTCATATTTCATATTCAAAACTCGAAACTTGCCATCAATTTATCTCTCTTACTATATAATATTTTCAAAGCATTTTCCGTACAAAATATAAAGCATGCAATAAATACATAGGCGTTCGAACTTCGAAATAACGAAGAGTTCGTGCGTGCAATGTTTGAATAAGATAAGAAGTAACCTACCTATCCGAATAATCCTGATAGCAAATGTTTTCCTTCAATTTAAGTGCAAAAGTGTGTGCAATCTGAGAAATAATAGAAAGTTTCGTTGTTACCCTACGGTACTACGTCTACACGTAGAGTGTAGTCAAATGTAAAGAGATATTGTAATATCCTTTCTGGGGTTCCGTGTCCACATCATAAGTCACACAATCTCACACAATTGTTATTATGACCTACTTATAAATTAACTGTAATCTAAACTCCAGTGAATTTTCATATCAGGATGCCAATGGGACCCTAGTACTAAGCCTCGATGTTCCTCTGTGCATCTGGCCGTCTGTCTGTCAGCGGGATGTACCTATCTCATGAACCGTAAAGGCTCCCCGAAACGATCATTTGCAATTGACAATAATTACGTGATTGATACGCATTGATGCGATAAATGATCGTTTACCTATTGCAATTGAAGCGATTGTCAATAATTCTACGTTATTGATAGTAAATGATAAAAATTTTGATTGATGGCAATTGACGCACTGTGCATTGACGTTCAATGACAGCAAATGTCAATCGTTTTTTATACTTTCGACTGCACCACTAAACATGGTGGACGTACCGGAACACGATCCCGACCATCCCGACGTGGATGTGACCTCGGACGCTGGCGTAATAACAGAGCGCGATTTTGTTTTAATGCTCATATCATTATATAAAGATTTTCCTGTATTATGGAAAGTGAAGAGCAAAGATTACATGGACAAGAACAAAAGGTCCAATGCTTTACAAAGCATCGCTTATCGCTAAGCATTCGATTATCGCTAAGCATTCGATTATCGCCTCACACGTTTCCATTATTATCATTTCCAAAGTACGAGGTGCAACAGCACACATAAACTTTAAGTCTTCTAAGTCCATTCCAGTGACTAAGTATCTTAGTGTTATAGAAAGCCTCTGACTGGCAGGAATAGCCTGACGCATATTGGTATCTTTTTTTTTTCAATTCTCGGCCGGATTAACTCCAATAATGTTTCAAATGAATTCTGGTCCATTCGAAGAAAATTTTTATAATCATCCGGCTCTGTTTCTTGAAGAGTTCTTTGTAAATGTTCATGAGTAAACCGATATCTTAGTTTACCAACAAGTTTATCTTAGTAGACCAACGTCTAGTTCTTTTCTTTTTTTTATAGGTAGAAACCGCAATAGTTACTGTAAGAAATGCCATATCTGCGTTTGAAATCATATTTCGAGCGATTTGACTTTCTTCTTTACAGTTCAGAATCAGACTGAAGCAAGCGCAAATGATACACCTTCATTTGGGGCTTCAATCACCCATCATTTGAAATCTTCAATCACGTGAGCATTGTCAATTGCAAATGATGAGTACTTCGTTTCAGTTTAGAGTAGGTACCAAAAATGGTGGTGACAATATTATTAGGGCAGCACTGGTAGCATGGGCGGGAAAATTTTATCCCCGGAAAAAGGATAAAACGTTTATCCCCTCCCTTAGCTTTATTTACCCGTCGAGCATGGGCACATCGGTGGAAATAACACTCAGTGGATATACTTAAAGAAATAAACATCGCCTTCTCCTCTGTCGCCATGCTTTAGCATAGGGAAAAGATAATTTTATCCCCTGTCAGTGGATAAAATCGGGGGATAAAAGTTTTATCTCCTGCCCATGCTACCAGTGCTGGTTCCCGTATGCATCTACAGTAGGATTATATAGAAACTTAAAATACCTACCTATCATTACGTCGCACCTTGGTCTAAGAGCTTGAATAATAATTAACGTGAAACATTATACGAAATCTAATTAATTAGTGCTGTCAAGAATGAAATAATTATACCTGCGATGTATAATGAAGATAAACTAAATGGTATAATATTATAAGTCCCTAGAGTAAACTCGGAATAAAATTTTACTTCGCGTAATGTATAATAGTGATGTCATACACGCATATAACAACTATCTACCAAAAAGATCTGTTAATTATTTATTTTTATAACAACTAAAAATGTTACAAAATTAACAGCTAATCCTACTTCCTACTTATGTTTTTTTAGACACGCAAGAAGGCCCCAAAAAAAACCTAACCTAACCTTTTGACCGAAAAGTCAGAGATACATACGTGGGATCAAACCCCGAAGAACCTGCAAAGAAGCCCGAAGCCGCTAGATCACTGCTAAATAAAGGATACATTCTTTTAAAAAATCTAAATATATAAAAGGCAAAGGTGACTGACTGACTGACTGATCTATCAACGCACAGCTCTAACCACTGGACCGATCGAGCTGAAAATTGGCATACAGGTAGCTATGATGACGTAGTCATCCGCTAAGAAAGGATTTTTCAAAATTCAACCCCGAAGGAGGTAAAATAGGAGTTTAAAAAATTTAACTTAACGTGAGCGAAGCCGCGAGTTAAAGCTCGTCTATAATGATGAGCTTTCGAATTCAAACGTAGCTAGAAAGGGAGTTAATAGTTTTAAGCTTTAATTACTCAATAAACTGAAATACGAGGGCGAAGGATTGGCGAAGAACTGTTCGAAAAGTAGTAGTGAAGTATAAAAAAAAATCTTTTTAGAAAACCAACTCCAAACGCCACTACAAAGTATATCAATTGTGAATAAGTATAAAATTTGCAGAGTTTTCTCAATTTCAAAATACATAAAAATTAAAAAAAACAGATTCCGAATTGGGAACCTCCTCCTTGTATGGAAGTCGGTTAAAAATACAGAATTTTCCAAATCATAATACCTGCGCAGTCTATATGCGCAGATTTCCATTTAACCTTGACCTTACAATTACAATGACCTTATGTATAGAAGGTCATTGTAAAGGTCTAAGAAAAAATCAGAAGAAATAACCTCTATTTTTTTTTTCTTAAAGAATGTTTCTCCTCCTCTCCCCTCTGAATAAGAGGAAAGCTTGTATTAAGCTTCAAAGAATTAAACATTAAATAAACGTATAAAGTCTTTTTTTTTTTTTAAGTTTCTTTGGTGGGATTCTCAATAACGACGATTTTCTCACAAGATAACTCACACGCCTTTGTTTTTGTTTCAGTTCGTATCTCAAAGATGACTTCGCCGTTCTACCTTATTTGGAAGCTGGCTTCAACAGGGTAAGATTTTTAATTGCTTCAATAAGATAGCCACAGAATACGATCAAGTAAAAAAAAAATTGGTACAAGTTACTGCCAGCGATTCGCTTGACCTGCCTTCAAACGCTGCAATTCCTAGTGCGAGGTCGTCATTCCAGTGCTTATTGGTATTCCGACGTCTATTGGTACTTCGAACTTAGTGCCCCATCTATTGGCACTCCTTTACATATCCTCACTTCTGATTCCATACCTATATATAATTTATTTCAACCGTAGGGATACTCGAAGTATATTTTAAGGTCAAAAGGTAAGTCCTTAAGAAGAAATTAAAGCAAGTTTTTATTAAGGACTCATTCACTGACTGAAAAGCTATAAGTATATAAGATTTAGTTTTTAGTAGATAATTAAGTATAGGATAACTAATTGTAATGCTATTTAATTATTTAGCATATAGTGCACGCTAGTTGTGATTTTTCTAAAACACGAGTTTGTTGGCGAGTTTACTCAATTCACCAACAAACTGTGTGTAGTTTGGCGGGATTTTTCATTTGTAAAAATTTTGTGTATGAGATAAGAAATAAAATAAATAAATTAAAAACAAAAGCTGTCTATTTCCCACTGAGCCAACCAAATAAAAGTACCAATATGCACTAAAACGAACCGAGAACCGACTGCTTAAATCTCACACTTCTGTAGTTGGGTAGAAAAACGCTTTCTTCTAAATAATTTTTACAAAAACTTATACCTATTTACACACGAACTTCGATCCCATGACGATGCAACTTTATGTGAACTCCGCGTTTCAATCCCTCCATCTTAATCAGATCAGACGATCTTACGATTGGGAATTGATATTGTGGGTTCTTACTAAGTATAGACTTTTTCATTTAACTTCGCGATCTAACTTCTAATTCCTTATATAACAATCGACCAACTCAATTCTCCAAGTCTAATCCCGACGCTGAAGGACTAAAAGACTATACTTAATAAAGATACGAGTAATTCTGAAAGCAGTCAGTGAGATAAAATCTTTCTCACTGACTGCTAGAGATTCTAGACTAGGGTGTTGATTAGTTAAAGGAACCCTTACTTAGGGACTACCTCACTGAATAAATCATGCTTGTTTATCTATGATTGATTTATTATGATTTACTTTTCTTTTTATTCCTGTTAGTGTTATAAATAGTAATAATTGTTTAATTGTGTTATATTTATATTTGTTAGTTAGTAAGTTAGCGTTAAGTAAATACCGATTATATTATTTAGATACAAGTGCATGAGAAATAAGTAAATATCACTAAGAGCGCCACCTCGCCAACAAACTGAACCACAAGTTTGGCGAGATAGTAAAAAAAAATTTAAAGGAAAATAAATACCTACTAGGAACAAAGAAAATCTCATATGCAAGTCAGGAATCAAATCTGCGTCCAAAAAGACGTTCCAAAAAGACGAGGTGTTGATTTTAGAGGAGTGCAAACTACTAACTGATCTCTGACATGTTACCTACATTCAAATATTTTCAAAATCAGAAGACAATTCCAGTTATGGAATTTACTTTTCGGAAAATATTTAAATATTCTGTTTCTTTACAAAATCCTTTTTACAACGTAACTATAGCTAACTATTTATCTATAAATAAAATATTCGTTAAATTAAAATATAGATACCTTATGTATGTTATGTACTAAATGTCTTTATAGGGTCGCTTGAAAATTGCATTTAGTTTACAGTTCTTATGCGACTCCTTTGTTCAACTCCCATTTATTTAACTGCTCGTTATTGTCATAAACTCGTTGCTGGAAAACAATTAGAAGCAGTCTAAATATTTGAGCTTTTAGAAGCATCTTTACAAACTAGTTTCCTTTGAAGCCTCTACGTTGTTACGAGCTCAAACTTTGGGATGCTTTCAATTTGAAATGAACTGGGAATGAGAAATTCAGGCGCAATTCAGAGCCATATATAATTGTCTTGTCCCAAATTGTTACAGGAATGTTGAACGGTGAATTTAGTCTATATTAATCGTCACTTCAGGGTTAACATTCCTAAGGCCTAAAGGCTTGTAAACGATTGTTACCAAAAGGCCAACGTTTTAGGACGCGAAATGAAATCTAATAGGTTGTAGATTAGAATCTAAGGCTGAAATCTATAGACCGTATTCAGACTCAGCTCAGACTCTTGAGACAGAGTTAAAACGAGACAGATTTATGTCAGAGCATATTTGTGTCTCATTTTAACTTTTATCAGTGCCGCTTTCACCACCTCCAAGTAAACTATAACTGACGAATAAAGTTTGACAGTTTGATAGTTTTTGTATGGGCTATGTGTCAAACCGTCAAGACTCGTCAGTTAAACTTTACCCGATGGTGGTGGAATAGGTCTTTACTCGTTTAGTTCGACGCGGATTAGCGTTAGCGGGTTTAAAGTTTTAAACAGACATAAAATGATAAACCAATTACTGGACAAAGGCATTTACAATATAGCTGTTGGCAAACCGTTAATGCAGTCATCCCTTTTACAGTCTATAAAGGTTTGTGGACCGGCCCCGGCGAGTAATGGCTTAGGGTCGTTTACACTTTGAGTATAGGTACCTACAGGAATACCCTGCAAAGGCAGGTAAATGGGTGGCTAAATATTAGAATCATTTACTGCTCCGCTCAGATTTCACTTAACTATATTTTATTAGCTTTTGCCCGCAGCTTCGCTCACATTAAATTCTATTTTTCAACCCCTTATTTTAATCCATCGATTTAATTCCTTTGGGAGTGGAATTTTCAAAAATCCTTTCATATCGGATGCCTACGTCATAAAAGCTATCGGTATACCTTTCAGCTCGATTTATCCAGTGGGTTGAGCTGTGCGTTGATAGATCAATCAGTCAATCAGTCACCTTTTCCTTTTATACATTTAGAAGATAGAAGATAGAAAATAGATTAGACTTGGATCACTTTAGAAGTATTTAGGTGAGTCATTAACTAATCCTTACTATGTTTGTTTATTTTTTGGTTGATCCTTCAATCACATCTCAACAGAGCTACGGATCGACGTGATTTCTTGCTTGGGTACAGTTAAGAACTTCAAGAGCGACATAGGCTTTTTAAAAACTATATCCGCACGGACGGAGTTGCGGTCACCAGCTAGTTATCATTAAATCTCGTAATTAACTGTCATTTATCTGTAGGTACTGTATGTACGATGTTAATTCTGAGAGTGAACTCTAACGAGATCTTTTAGTACAGGCACTCTGAGTGCGGCAGTTTGACCTGTCATTTGTATGAACTAACGAAGCGGTTAGATGACTGAGAGAGCGAGAACTTAGCTTTAAAGTAACATTTAGTGCCGTTTTCACCGTTCGCTAAAAAAACTTAGTTTTTTAATAAAACGAAGTTTACCTTAACTGAGTTTAACTTTAAACGTTTAACAATTTCTTAAATAAATGCTTTTTCTTTCTTTCTTTCAAACGTAGTACAATTTGAACTCGGTTTAAGTCGAACCGATTTCACCAACACTATACTAATCGAGTTTAGTTAAACTAAGTTTACATCTGTTGTCACGATTACAGACAAAAGCATGGAAATAATAAAGCAAAACTCGATGTGTCATGTATTTGCAATATCTTAACGCCTTACTGCGCCTTTTTGTAACAATCTCGCCCCTGAATTTCCCTACGGATCCCCTATGTAAGACATTAATTGTTTTGAAAGAAGAAAGGTTTTCTTTAAAGGATAAAGGATAAAAGATAAAGTTAAACAGTCTTCATTTTATTAAGCTACAAAATAAACTCCCTCACCAACACCATCCAGTATCTAACTAAAATCACTGGCAATACACGAGGGACTAAGGATATAATAGCCTGTAAATTGATCATAATAGCATTATAACAAGGTTGCCATAAACTTTTATACTTACTAGAAGAAAATGAAAAAATATATTTAAAACGACTACATTGTTTACTTTTATAATAAAAATGTAGAAAGGCTTTTATTAAATATAAGCCAGTTAGTCATCTTTTATCTATTCCCGTGTGTGATATTTTCAAATTTAGGCTTGTTATTAAATAAACTAAATAGAACATAAAAGTACCTACCGATTAATTTGGAGGTGACGGCTTAGGAATATCCATATTTCTTAACAACAAGCTTGTCGTAACTTTGAAATGAGTCAAATTAATTTTCTTAAAAGCATATATTCTATAGATAGTTTCATTATGTACTTAACTGTATAGTAACAGCGCTTTTAAGTCGAGATCTCAATGTTTATCGATTCTTGAGCTAAATGTATAGTTATTTACAAAATTCTTTTACACGTATCAAACTATCTGTTTTAGAGAACTCCAATGAATATTTCATACATGTAACAGGCAACAGGCAAAGTGAATTTAAATACGATCGACGAGCTTATAATATTGTAATCCCTTGCAATATTTTGTACCGATTGAGCTGGGTGAAAATCGTATAAAATTCGAAAGCTCAATTATCGGGGATAGGAAATGGGATGTCGGACCGGCACATCTTTAAATTCGTGTCCATTTATCGCCATTTTATGGGGCGTTTGAAAGCTCGAACTTACTTGTTTTTGCGTCAGTTTATGCGCTAAATAATAAAAATTTTGATGCGAACATTCAGGGGCCCAAGTCTGCTATTGCAATTGTAGTTACATTGTCTATCAATGACATGACAATTGTTATTTTTAGCAATTGTCATGTCATTGATAGACAATTGAACCCCTGGGCTCCAAGTCAAATTGCTAAAAGTAGCAATTGGGATGTCATTGATAGGCAATGTAACTGTAATGTAACTACAATGGCAATAGCAGACTTGGGCCCCAGGATGTTAGTACGTTATACCTACTTCTCGCAATTCCTATATGAGTTAGAGACTAAGTTAGAATTACTGTATATTTTAGGAATAAACTTATTCAGTGAAGGAAAAGTAGGTATAGGTTACATTTTATTTATCTACTGATTTGGGCTTTTCTGCAATGTGCAAAATTCTTCTTTTCTTCTTCTTTATCAACTTATAGACGTCCACTGCTGGACATAGGTCTTTTGCATGGACCTCCACAGGTCTCGGTCTTGCGCCGTCTGAATCCAGCGGCTCCCTGCGACTCGTTTGATGTCGTCGGTCCACCTCGTGGGGGGTCTGCCAACACTGCGCTTCCCGGTGCGGGGTCGCCATTCCAGCACCTTGGGACCCCATCGACCATCAGCTCTTCGAACTATGTGCCCCGCCCATTTCCACTTCAGCTTCGCAACTCGCTGAGCTATGTCAGTGACTTTGGTTAAACATTTTGATTCAGAAATTAAAACATTTTAATTCAGAAATAGAAGTTTCCTACTAGGTAGGTTCATTATTGTAGGTACATTTAAAAACTTCGTTATTTTACCCACGTTAAATTTCAGAAATGTTCAACTCACTTGATTGTACGAATTTTTTCTTTTTTCATTGAGTCTTTTAATAAGAAAATCAAAGTTTACTTCAAAGTTTAATACGTTCGAGATATTTCTCTAAACATCTATCATACACTGTTTTTCAAACTTTTATTCATATTTAAGATGATAAATAAAAGTTTGTAATGAAGTTGTTATCATATTCTGCGTATATTTTTTTATCGCATAATAGCGATACTTACAGAAATAGGTAGGTGCCCTGATACATATTACTCCGTACTTGTAGGCAGTTACTATGTGAATTGCTTTATAAAGCAGTCGCTTATGAAACTATTGTGCGATAATAAAGATGAAAATCCATTGAAAATCATATTAATTTTATAGCTTCCACATTTTATCAAGTCATACATCAAACCATACCTACATTTTAAGCATAAACCGTACATCTACGTAAGCATTCAAATGATACCGATAATATCCTAGGATGTGGTAAGATATATCGATGGGTAAGATTAAAAAATTGGTAATGATGTAGGGTAGATGAGCCCTTTCGCCGGCCCCCTTCCGTTTTCGGCCTTTACGCGTACACGATGCCGTAAAATTGAGATAATATCGATTAGAAATACTATTTCCAAATAAATTTCTTACTCGGACATATGAAAACGTTTGATTTGTTTATGACAAAACTTTTGACCTGGTCACATCTTCGAGTGATTTTACTGAATTTGTTCAATTCGGCGACTGCCGATGAAGGTAACGCAACCTGTGGAAATTACAAAAAAAAATAGTACCGCGCGTTTCACTCCAAGGTAAGCATTGTGTTGTTTTCCTAGATAAATGATATTAATAGGCATGTAATATACTACAAGAATAACATATGAACGTACTCCTAATATCATTTTTGGAATATTTTGTACAGAACAACAATAATGATGGGGGCCGGGATCTGACATTCAAATTTTTTCAAAATATTGGTTATCGGCCGGGGGGCCGATATGTGGTATAAAAAGTCTTCCATGTTTTCATCTTTTCTACTTAAATGGTGAAATAATATATCTCACACTCCTTCTCTTATTATTGTAACTGATGCGAAGATCCTCGCCATTAGTTTTCGGCCGTCAATTTATGTAGGAATAAGGAAGAACATTCTAAGGCTGGGGGTGGCCGAAATCCAGAATATCTGCAGAATATAGATGAAATGTTACTTCAGTTTTCGGCACAACTTAAATGCATGTAGCTGAAAATTGAATACCGCTGTTAGTTTTCAGCCAGTTTTCAGATTATTTGTTTGAATCAATGTTTTTATTTTAAAAACTAGCTGATTCCCGCGACTTCGTCCGCGTGGAAAAAGTTTCGAGTGACTTGCTACTATCCGCGAGAAGTTATGTCCTCTATCTATACAAATAAATAAACTTGAAGTAATTTTTTGTAATATCACAAGAACGGCTTTTTACCAACTGCATACGAAAGTAAATACGGTACTTATGTATATAAAAAAAGAATTATCAAAATCGGTTTAGATTTGACGAAGTTATAGAGCAAAATCAACAAAAACTTACATCCCCTATCCCAGATAAACCTTATTGTTTATCAGGATAAAAAGTATCCTATATATTTACCCGGAGTATCAGCTACCACTATACCAAATTTCATTCAAATCTGTTCAGTAGTTTTCGCGTGATGGCATGACGTGACAAAAAAGTGAATTGTGTTGGGTTCAGTATCGATAATAAAGCATCCTCCGATTAAAATTTTCAAAATATAGTTAATGTACAGAATTCGTCCCGTTACAGTTTTATTATAATAGATAATACAGTTTTCAGTATAGATAGATAGATAAGTGATAACTAACATTGTTAGTTATTTACTAAAAATAATGATTAACTTACATAAAAGCGTTTATATGTAATTTTAGACTTAAATGTATAATAAATGCATTTTAAATCCATCACAATGTAGTGGCCGAAAACAGAATACCCTATGGCCGAAAACTGAAAGGACCATGGGCGGAATCGTCCCCACCTATCAACAAGAATGAAATGTAGCGCAATTGATAGATCTTGGCAAGACGATATTTTTTTATTATGGCGACGATGCCCAAATGCATGGGGTTCTCATTGTATCTTATGTTTCAAAAAATATTTCGATGACGTAGTATTGATGACTAATTCCAAAATACCTGCTAATTTATATCTATTTATTGCACACCGGCGGGCGGAGCATGCACATAAAGATAACCAGCTACAAAATAACCCCCTCCCCTCGCTCACCGACCCATTTTTTTTTTTTAAAAAGAACATTAGCCAAGCTGAAGTTGACTAATATCCTCCTATCCCCTCCAAATAAGCGGAAAGCTTGTGCTAGGAGTGGGTACGACAATAGTGCAACGGGTGGGATTCGAACCTGTGACCTTTTCAGTTTTCAGTCCGCACCTTTAACCGTTGGGCTATTGAGGCTTGTTAGTTAAATATATTTCACAAAATGCGCTGATACAGGTAACTAATATCTTTTTTATATAATATTCTCATTTTTTTATGACGTGTATTAACAGTAGTTAATACATAATGCGTCATATTCGTTACACAAATACTTGTGCCCTACGATATTTGACCCCGCGACCCTTGCTTCAGAAGGCAGATTCTAATACTCTTCGAGTTTTCTTCTTTTTCCTGGTTGTGTTCAATAACACGTTAACAGTGTGCCATAGATGCTGGCAAAGAGCCTAGCAATGCTACGCGACAAGGTCGCATCGGAAACGCAGACTATGACGCCCAGGGTCCAGAAATTAAAAGAAACGCGGATGATGTCAATGTACAAAATGGTGTTATTTTTATTGTTATGTGATTTTTGTACGATAAAATATAGAAAAAATAACAAAAATAAATCAATTTCAAACAAAAAGTTTTTTTTTTTTTTTTATTAAGAACCCCATCGATTTTGAAGCTGAAACCAACTATTTACGTCTATTTGGATCCAAATGAACATATTAACATAAGTCCGGTGACTGTTAGAGGGTGGGGACGGGGTCCATACAAAATTGCCCATGGTCCTTTGGGGCCGAAAACTGAATTTTAAGCGTTTTTCCAGATAAAATTAAAAATAAAAATAACTAAAAGCTTCAAGCACAAAACAGTTAAAAAAAAAAAGAAATTTCATTATATGGGCTTTCATCTAACATAACAAGTATAACTATATATAGACTGTAACATTTTTTTCTGATGTTCTAAAGTTGACAGGAGCACTAAAAGGCCGAAATCAGGCACATTGACCCTATATACATGGTAAATATACGGCAAGATTTTGTTGTTCTAGTTGTTGGCCAATGATATTGAATTTTGTTTTAATGAATATAGGCCCTGGGTCACGAATGACCATTCTCTCTTATGAAGTTGTTTTTGCATAGCAAAGGGTGGAAGACCTTTTAGCTTTCAGCGCCCGCCGGCCATAGGACAAGCCTTTATTGGCTGTAAAAGGGATTGCACTATTAATGGTATGCCGACAGCCATATTATCGTAACTTCAGTTGCTTCGTATACGAGTAGCTTTGCAAGAAAGATTGAAATAATAATAGAGACGCGTATCGCTAATTTATCTTGAATCTGGCAATCCAAAGAGTTTTTATCAACCCGAGAATCACCTCTCGGGTAAATACGGAATATAAATACAGATAGTTTTGTTAATATTTAATTTATTTACAAGTATTTTGAACAATTTAACGCAAAATATATAATATATTCCTGAATCCTCAAACAAGGAATGACAGAACACTGACACTTCAGCAATGATACTTGACAAATAGTTGTCATTAAAGAAAATAAATACCTACTAGGAATAGAATAAATGAGAATTTCACTTTCCAAGTTAATGCTTCATTAGCGGGCCAAATTACAACCAAATATCAGCTCATTTTGATTATGAGGTCGACTCGCACCAAACTTCTTAATCTTGTTTAGTTAAACTTTGTAGCCCTGTCACTTTTGACAAGTTTATTACAAAGTCGACAAAGCAAGGACAAACTTAGAAAATTTTACCGCCATAATTCGGTGAATTATGGCAGTAAAATTTTCGGTACACTATACATGTATCTCTTGGGTGATGCTACCTTTAGCATCACCCAAGAGATACATGTTTACTGTACCCTAATCTGTTTCTTTACACGCCATCGTGCCGGAACGCTAAATCGCTCGGCGGCTAATATTTAAAGGAAAAGTTCTGGTAGGTAATTGACGCTACTTCCGACGACCTCCCTGGCGCAGTGGTGAGCGCTGTGATCTTATAACTGGGTGGTCTCGGGTTCGATTCCCGGCGGAGGCAATTAAGAAATATAAATTTCTAAATTGTGTCTGGTCTGGTGGGAGGCTTTGGCCGTGGCTAGTTACCACCCTACCGTCAAAGACGTGCCGCCAAGCGATTTAGCGTTCCGGCACGATGGCGTGTAGAAACCGATTAGGGGTATGGGTTGAATTTACCTTGCTATACCCCTTCCAAGTTAGCCCGCTACCATCTTAGACTGCATCGTCACTTACCATCAGGTGAGATCGCAGTCAAGGGCTATCTTGTCATCGAATAAAAAAAAAACTTTTGTATTGCAGGTAATGGTAGAAACCTTGGGCGCGACGGCGTGGTGTGCGGAGATGCTACAGGCGCGTGCGGCGGCCGCGACCGCACGGGCGCAAATTGGTGCGGTTGCGGCCCTCGCCGCCGCCGCAGACCGCTGCAGGGACCTGGTCGCCGTCACTGACGACCAGCAACGGATACTTGTTAGTTTCAAGTTTGTAATGTTCTGGCTCTATAACTTATCACTAGTAGATAAAAAAAGAAAAGAGAGATGTGTATTGTGTGGCCTAGTTGTGACAACGAGCAACGTTGACCCCGGTCGGAACTGAATGGCTTACCGACGTCTAAATTTGTCCTTTTCGCTCCCTTAATGCCTAGGAGAGCACGTCAAATCTTCAGTCCAGTAGCCACTCTTATTAGTCACTCTTGTGTTAGACACAAGCTTTCCGCTAATTTGGAGAAGAGAAGGGGAATATTATAAGTCAATTTCTGCTTGGCTAATATTGGCCTGCTTAAAAAAAATAAAGATACCAATTTCACCATCGATGGCCGCTGGAGCCGGAAAGTTCTGGAGTGGAGACCGCGAACAAGCAAGCGTAGTGTGGGTTGCCCTCCAGCAAGATGGACCGACGACATAAAGAGAGTGGTGGGAAGTGGCTGGATGAGAAGGGTTGAGGACCGGGTGTGCTGGCGCTGTTTGGGAAAGGCCTAGATGTTCAGCAGTGGATGTCCGCAGGCTAGAATGATCAATTTCACCATCGCTGAGTAACGGTTAACCGAGGAATAAATTTACATACACATACACACACACACACGCGCACACGCGCACACACACATACACACACACACACACACACACACACACACACACACACACACACACACATACACGCACACGCATATCTATATAAACGACAGAGGGAGAGCAGGTTTCCCGGGATACAGGTTGTCTATAACTTAAATCGGGACTCCTGATACATTTGTAAACTGACTTTATTTTATAAATAAATTTTCATTTCATTTCAAATATTCTGAAAATCAGTCAGAATGTCCGATTTATTCTGGGTTACTCGTTTATCAGCGAATGGGGAAACTGGCTCTTAAGCTTTAATTTTATCCCATAGCTCACAAACAAATCGTGGTGCCGGGTGGTGGGTTGGAGACCAGAAGACGGCCCTCGACCGTTGACAGACCAGCTGAGCGGGGAAGCGCTGCGGCTGGCGGCCAGTGGCGTCCGGGACTGGGAGGCGCCAGTCATGTTACGACGACGAGCCGCTCCCGACTCAGTTTTGTTGCCTTGCCGAGGTTCTTCAGTAGCTTTGGGCAGGCAAGCTAAATCCTATTAATATTATAAAAGCGAAAGTTTGGATGGATGTATGGATGTTTGTTACTCAATCACGCTGCAACGACAGAAACGATATGGCTGGCGCAGAGTTAGATTTTTTTTTTTTTTTTTAATATATAGACTAGCGCTTGACTGCGATCTCACCTGATGGTAAGTGAAGATGCAGCCTAAGATGATACGCGCTTGCCTAGAAGATGCCTGCCTAAGATTATGGACTGGAATAGCACATAGGCTTCTTATTATCTCGGAAAATAAGAGTGTTCCCGCGGGAATTAAAAAACCTCAGTCCACGCGAACGAAGTCGCGGGCATCAACTAGTATTTAATATTTTGTAGGATTCCATACCCGAAGGGTAACCAACGGGACCCTATTACTAAGTCACCGCTGTCCTTCCGTCCGTCTGTCTCTCTGTCTGTCAGCGGGCTGTACCTCATGATCCGTAATAGGTAGAGAGTTGAAATTTGCAATGTGTATTTCTGTTGCCGCTATAACAACAAATGATAAATTACAAATCAAAGTAGAGCCCCTTTGATTTTTAATTTATTATTTTATTAATACACATTCTCTGAAAATTTTAACTCTCTACCTATTACGGATCATGAGATACTGCCTGCTGACAGACAAACGGATAGACAGCAGAGGCTTAGTAATAGGGTCCCGTTGGTTACCCTTCGGGTACGGAATCTTAAAAAGTAATGTCCTGTCCTTCAAAATTGCTATTTAAAACAACTTATCCTAGACATAAAACTATAAGTTTATGAAGGTTTTAGATAAGTTTATGCTATACCGAGCCGCATGCGTATCACGGACGAGCCTGCTCGTATCTCGTATGTATTTCTGTGTGAGCAATGGTTCTCATTTCAATGTAGGTATAACACAAAATAATCTCGAAAGCGGCTTGGACTCCGTATTGTAATAAATAATCTTCCTTCTATACCTACTCGTATATTTATGAAACACATTTGCACATGGTTGTCACCCATTCGTTAAATGCACATGTACGGTAGCAGACAGAAAATGTTTACCACCTTAAGATTCATAATTACATGCAAACGTCTATGCCTGACAGTCGATATGCTTTTGATATTCTATGGCGTTATAGACCTTACTGCACGCAATGTGATATAGAATCTACTTTGAAAACTGATAAACATTATCTGACCGCAACTGTATATGCGTTCTTCCTAAGTAGAACTTGCTAATTCCATAGGTATTCCGTCTTAGTTTGCGGTGGTAAAGACTTGACATGTCAGAGCCACAGGTTAGCCTACATACAATAAACAATTTTGAATTTTTAGATTCTACTTATTCCAAAACATATTTAGAAACAGCTTTAGATTTAGATTTTAGATTTTTTTTAATAAATCGCTCATTTGCGAGAAGAGTGACATAACTCAAAATTCACCAATTTTAGTGTCGAAAATTTATACTTTTTGCTATAAAAACAACATTACGCTAAGCACAAAAAAATAAGAGCGAGACAGATTGTGACTTAATGCTCTGTCGCTTTGTTGGCCGCTGTGTTGTTTTGAGAGCGCAGCATCCACAAAACATTACTCTCTAACGAGAAAATTCTCTCATCGTCGATTTTGAATTATGTCACTCTTGTCGCAAATGAGCGAAATGTCTCCTTTTTACAGGAACACTTCACACGTAGTGTTCGTATGCGAGCCGAGCAATTCAGTGGACAGCGAACGAGCGCGAGGCTCGCTGCACTCGATACGACGTGGCTCGCTCGACGTACGCTCCGTCGCCTCGGACGGGCTACGTAGGACGTCGCTGGCTAAGCTACAGGGATTACCCTTAGAAGCACCTATTACTAAGGTAGGTAAGATTTTAGTCGAATGCGAGCTAAGTAATTTAGTGGGCAGGTTTAAGCTAAGTGATTCAAATGACCGCTCCGTCGCCTCGGATGGGCTACGTAGGACGTCGCTGGCTAAACTAAACTACAGGAACTAACATTAGGTGTACCTATTACTAAGATAAAATTTTACTAATAGATATAATGTTAATAATACAGCCCAATTTCGTTTATGTATTCTTATACGTTTACGTATACGATACGCTCCAACTTAAAATCCGTTGTACTGCATTTGTGACTTTAAGTCAATTGCATTGAGGTTCATTTTACTTTGATGCTAATGTCGTTGAATTCGGTCAATCGTACTAAAACTAACCGCGAGGTATCGCAGTGAGGCATCTTCGGAATGTTCTTACCCTAAAGACTAAGCTTACTGAGCTATTAACGAACCCACAAACATATAAGAGTAAGCAGACCTAACATAATTTTCACAACTACATCTAAACGAATAAATAATATCTTCGCTTGCTTCTCTCCAACAAAAAATATATGATTCTATCTCTTTTACTTCTGTTGTTGCAACACTTACGCACTCATAGACATAATTGAGCTTGAGGCAATTCGTAAGCTACAAATAAGAGCAGTATGGTGCAATATGTCAATTTGTCAAAAACAACAACATAACCTGCGAGTTGTTTATTCTTTTAAATTTGCTTTAAAATCGAGTCTAAAGAATCAAAAATTCTGAAATAAAATGGTGAAGTGTTGTGCACCTCTGTGTGGCAATTCTCCGTATAGGAAAACACCTGCAATTACTTTTCATCGGTAAGTTTTGATGTGCTATAGACTCGTAATTTGGTTATATGCTTACTGTGTGATTATTAATAATCGTTCGGCATTTTAGAAGCAGTCCCTAATTATTATATACGCAAAACTCGTAGACAGTTATAGTAATTTTGGTTCTAGTATATTCCTGTTGCAATATTTATCAATTAATTAATATCAGGATCTTGTTTGTCGTTTCATATACTTGTACAATTTGACAGGGCCGTATTCAGGCGCAAGTTTTGTTTAGTGGGTATATTTTGATTAAATAATTAGTCTGTTTTTGCCTGCCTGTTTTAAGATGTATTGGATTGTATTAATTTTTATTTGTATTGTATTGGACTTAGGAAAATTAATCGTGGAAGCAATACATAGCATAGTTTCATTAAATATTGTAAAATTTTTACTTTTTTTTGAAAAGAGCGACCGCCGAGTTTCTTGCTGGCTCTTCTCGGCGGGAAAGGCATTCCGAACCAGTGGTAGATTCATTGACGATTCAAAAGTGCTTGTGAAAGTTTATTTGAAATAAAATATTTCTATTTCTATTTCTATAAAAGTAAGGATAAATTATAAAATTAAATCATTTTTCAGCTTTCCAAAGGATGAAAATATAAAAAATGCCTGGTTGATGCAGACGAATAAAAAAAATTGGCAGCACAAAACATCGAGTGTGCTATGTTCTGAACATTTTGAAGCACATTTAGTGGATTGCAGTGGTTTTCGTACCGTCCTTACTTCTAATGCAATCCCAATGATTTTTGATTCATCATTACAAGTAAGTTTCTAGTTGTTCTTATATTTAGGTACCAACCCAAAACATCTTGCCATTTAAACGTAAATATTGACAGCTATACCCATACATATATAGCTGTGTACCTATTTGTATTACCTATTAAATTGTTAATACTAGACAACTGATAATTTATTACTCTTGTTTTCAGCATATGTCTACATCATCAGTAAAAGGTCCAGTAGAAAGAAAAGCTGCTGGAGATCAAGTTTTGATGGACTTGCAAAATTTACAGCCTAGTAATACTATTAATAAAGAGTATAGAGTAATACTATTCCTTATTACGTTATTGAAAAGACTGAGACATATGGTTTATTTTGTTATTTTTATAAGTTTAAAATGTGTAATACTATTCTAATAAGGTTATTGAAATGAGTGATACAGGCTGAATAGAATGTAAGAGTTAATTAAACTACTGTTGATGTTATCGTATTGTCAATGTTTGTATTTCTAAAAGATATTAGAGAAAAAGTTGCTTTTTGATTTTGTTTTATTTATCTAATAGATATATCTTTTGGGTAGATTTTGTAAATCATGTTTTGTTTTGATTTTATTAAATATTATTTTGTAAAATTATTACTTGTTTGATTACAAAACCGCGAAACTTAGCACATTAGAATCCATTTTCATAATTAAGAATTAATTTATAGAATTAAGTTTACAGAATGTAAAATAAGGGTTTAACCTACAATTTGATGGCAACTTTCCGTAGTTTCCATATTATTTCAAATTACAGATATTAAATACTCTCCAGTCCCTTCAACCTCGCTTAACCTCGCTTTTCGAAGTCCGGCTCTGTTTACTGTCAATGTGTGCGTGAGATTTGTATGTAGGCGTAATTGGAACGCCAATTTTTTCTTATGTTAGGTCTGCTTACTCTTATATGTTTGTGAACGAACCCGACGTAAAAAAGTATTTACTACTGTTTTTTTTTTGTTTTTCTTAACGTGGTCTGTCCAAGTGTCCACTGCCCAGTGTGATAAATATAAAAATTGCAATCTGTGGGCAATGGGCAAAAAAGATTTTAAAATCGTTCAGAAAATTTAAATGTATCTTTGCAGTGTTTTATTAGAAAAAATAGTTTTTTTTTGCAGATTTTAAAATTGATCTTTTATATGTGGATTGGTAATATTTTATTAAAGTATTTAAACCGAAATTACATTAATTTTCAGTTAGGTCACTATAATTCTAAAGGTGCGATATATCAGTGTACCTCCAACCTGAGAAACACAAAAGACTACTGGACGGGGCGTGGGTGTGGAACATATCAGGGAGAAGGTTAAAGGATGAGGCGAATACAATAGATCCGAAATTAGGGTCCAAATGTACCTACAGAATCCATCCACATTTCATAACTTAGGTAACCTTGATATGTAAGGGTCGAAATACATACTTAGTATTTTATCTCCATGCTAACCCTGCTGGGTGACATAGGCAACATTTCATACGAACAAAATCAATATGGTGGATGTTAAATCCAATTTTCCGAAGTCGGATTACAGTTTTTAAACTCGTTTCTTGTTCCAAGGTGATATCCCTCCTCTCTGCGGCGACGGAGGGTGCACCCCCATCGACTGTGGCGTGTATAGAGCGGGCGGTAGACATGCTGCGCACCTCGGAGCTCTACTCACCTCAGATGCGAGAAGACCCTAGGATGAGAGCAGAGGATCCCATCGCCACCGACCTTATAGGAGCTTTGCTATCGGTAAGTAATTTATGGATTCCTTAAAAAGCAATCCGCCAGCGCACTTATGCTAAGATCTATAGAGCGTGCTCTGATTAAGCTCAGACTCAAGATAGAGGTTAAAACGAGACACAAATATGCGCAGACATAAATCTGTCTCGTTTTAACTCTGTCTTGAGTCTGAGCTGAGTGAAAGTGCGGTCTATAGATTTTAGCCTTACAGTACAACAAGGATCAATCAGCACTTGACTATGAACTGAATGACTTGCATCCAAGAGTGTTTTAAAACATGAATGTACATTTCTCGGCCAATTGTATTCTAATTTTAAATAAAGAGAAAATTTCGACTTTTGACAGGAAAAAGCAAGTTCTTAGATAGGTACTTGCTTTCTCATAAATATTAAACGTAGACACCTTCATTTTTATTAATGGAACATGTTCGAAAAATTTTCTGTCCATTTTTCGTAAATCAGAAATACTCTACTAGGCAGTTCGACACAAATGATAGTTTTGTCATCGTGAAATAATAGATCTAATATACCATTTCAGTAACAACCACAATAATTGAAAAGTTCCTACCTCCTAATATCTGTTTACTATACTAATCACTGCAGTATGCTGTATCAGCATTGGTAATTTATAGACATACCAATTAGTAAAATTATTATATTATACCTGAATAAATTATAATATTAATTTGAATATAATGTAATCCAAAATAAATTGTTATTTATTTGTTCATGATCCTCTACAACCTGGATAAGCGGGAGCAAGTGAACGCAAACCTTATTTATATGGTAGGAGGTTTGAAATTAAAACAAGCATCTCATGTGAACGTCCCTATAGTTCCTTCTCTCTGACTGCCTTATTTCGTCACGCCTTCTAAAGATTCGCGTCGCAAGCTTATGTTGGCTAATACAGGATTCATTTTGATTACTAACACGTCAAGTTTAAACATAATTGGCAATAACTTAGCTATACCTACCTACCACCTGAGATCGGATAAAGAAAACCCAAAAACATAAGTCTAAATAAATAAATATTATGATGAAAACTTATGAAAGAAAAACCAATTTTCTATTGATACCCAACAAACTTTGGCATTATTCTTTTATTAAGATTGAAAGGATTGTTTCCACGAAGGAGCGCGTGCTAAGGTTTCATTATTTCCATCGAACTTTTGTCGAATGAAGTTTCGATTACGGCGTATTATCGTCGAAACTAGTCGCCAAGCAGAACTTCATCGAGCCATCAGACATCAAACACGCTAGGTTCACCTATACTGAGGTATAGTATCGACTGTCTCTAGAATCAAAAAGGTCAATTCGTAGAGAAAAAGATTCGTAGATAAGCTTCTACGAATTTTTTTTATTTCATTCAATGACAAGGTAGTCCTTGACTGAGATCTCTGCCGATCGCAAGTTTCAATGCAGTTCAAAATGGTAGTGGTCTAAACTGGTATGGCAGTGTACAAATTATACCTACCCATACCATACTAAATCGCTCGCTTGGCGGCAGGACTTTGACGGTAGGGTTTCAGCATCGGATCCATTTCTGTACTTTCTATAAATATACCATGCATGAAGCCTACCCTACATCATTCCTAGATGTTATGACCTTTCGGAAGAATGGTTCTTATCTAGTGGTAGTAAAACTCCCTTAATCGTATCGTAATTGTAATATTTAGTAAGTAGTTATAGAAACTAAGTTTCACACGGATGACTTTATTTTATACTTTAGAGAAACCTTAATCTAGACGCTAGAAATTATCGATCGTGTGAACATAATGCGACTCATCTTGGCTCATTGAGATTTTCAGGGAATTATTAAATACTTACCAAGAGATACGATCTCATTATTTCCATCCGATTTTAGTCGAATCAACTTACGATATTATCATCGCTGCGCAGTCGTCGCAACTTTTGGCAAAGTTATTCGTCGCCGAATAACCATAAAGTGTATTTAATCTTTAATTCTTTACCTCGAGCAGAATTGGCATGCGATCCTTACTCTGTTATCTAGACGCACGACATTCTCGACCGTGTGAAATGCCACCCATTCCTTGGAGAGTTTCTGCTTGGCTGCATTTTCGGGACATTATTAAATTTTAGTCCAAGAGATGGCAATATAAATTTCGGTGTGGAAATAATGCTACTTAATACGAAGCCTTCTTGACTCGATCCGCACATAATGGAGATTGGATACATTCTAAATTGTTCTTATGGGTATCACCTCTATAAGTTTAATTCAATCGGATGTAACTTATGTAAAGCGATGAAAGAAGCTACAGTTAGGTTTTTTCGTTGTCATTTTAGTTTATCCTCTATACCTCTGTTTATACATACACAATATCATAGCTATACCTACGAATAAAAATCAATTACTGCACAATTATATGAAAGATCATCACTTGCAGACGGCTCAACAGTGTTTTTTGTTTCGTTTATGATTCAGATAATCATGGTGACAAGGTATGTCCAATTAAAGAAAAGATTTGGAAAATCCACTGGAAGATTCTGAAATTTTGATGGTTTTTTTGCACCCGCGTGAATCCCGGTCGAGTAGGTAATGTGGTAAAAAATAAATTGATATGGAATCATTATGCTAAAGCATTACATTAGCTCTTGGAGCAAAATTAAATTTCGACGGCAAAGTGAACAAAGTAGGCAGGTATCTACTCAACGTAACTCGTAACTCCTGCTATCCAGAGATCTCTGTTTAAATCTTCACGGTTTTATTTAAACTAAGGGGTTAATTTAAATCCGAGCCAACTTTAAGCAGAGTTGAATAGCCTTTTAAATACGAATCCAATCTTCAAAGTTTGATTAAGTTGATATTACGTTGGTGTGTACCTTAATTTTCTTTGATGATTTTGAGTAGGCAAGTATGTACCCAGGTATCTCTATCTAGTTACTATACCTACTTACAATTACTATTTTTTTTTTTTTTTTTAATCTATTTTTTTTTGGGGTTTTTTACCCGCTGGCACACCAACCCCATCCAAACGTATAAAAGATACTTACCACTAAACAATAAACTTATCCTACTTAATACCAACTTAACTACGAAGACATCCGACAGTCACTACTATTAATTTTAAACTAAAAGTAATGAACTGATGTTAATAAAGCAGAGACACGAGTTACAAGGTACAAAGCGATTCCATTATAAATGCCAACATTCCTTGAAATAAATTATTTATTATTATTATTAACATGAACTTGACCGATCATCGCCTTTCCCCTCCAAATGTGGGAACAATCCTTTATTAAAATAAAACTACTTTTTCTTCTAAGTATTTAATCAAAATGACTTCTAACGCTCATCTCTCTAATTTACCTTAGATTAAGTTGCAATTCAACACTTTCTTATGGTCTTTAACACTAATGCTTTTGTACTAAACAAATGTTATTTAGTGACTTGAACATTTTACATAGCGTTTTAATTTTATAGAAACTTTATAGAGTTATTCATTTAAATATTATTTATTTTAGTAAAAAACTTTAGTCGTTCCGTAGAACTGAGGTATATAATTTTCATGTAGTTTTAATGGTATAGATAATTATTTTTTTCTTCATAGCCAAAGCCAACACATTATTTTTATGGTTTATCATATTTTATTGTTTCAAAACAAATCAAGCATATAATAGGGTTTTAACGGACTCGATTCTATGTAAAAATAATCCAATGCTATTTTATTTCCACCAGCAAGGCGCTCCCAATGTGCTATCATCAAGAAGAAGTAGCAATGACTCTACAGTTGTCAGAACTCAAGCCAATAGGACTAATATGAAACATAAGGTAAGCGACATGACTTTGATTTTGAACACATTAAACTTATCCTATAGGTACGTTTAGATATCGTTGTGTTTGCCTCTAGAGAGAAAATTATCTCTGTGCCTTAGGAAGTTGAGATATAAATAGGTTATACATAAATATAAGTAGTGAAAGCTACGAGAACAACCCTACGAGAAATATAGAAAAATACATTCTTCCTCAATCTTCTTTCATTTTTTTTTAAAGAATATTAGCCAACCTGAAGTTGACTTATATCTTGTGTTAGGACTGGGTACGACAATAGTGCAACGGGTGGGATTCGAACCTGTGACCTTACAGTTTTTAGTCCGTACCTTTAACCGTTGGGCTATTGAGGCTTGCTAATTATTGTATGTATTACTTAGTACTTTTGCTACTTACAAAAACACACCACGGTCAAAAAATGTACCTAATCTCAGGACTTAGCAATTCCTATAGATTCTATAATAGACAGGTACTTGATATTTTTTGTTCTACTTCTCATTATTATTACAGTCGTTGTATATTGCAGACCACAGGTCAACTACGCGAAGTTTTAGACACGGCTCTGAGCTGGGACTTCGAGATCTTCCGGCTAGAAGATTTGACCCGCGGCAGACCGCTCACTCACTTGGGCCTTACCCTCATGGGTGGCAGGTTCGACGTGTGCTCCACCTTGGAATGCGATGAAAGAACGCTGCTACATTGGCTGACTGTTATAGAAACGAATTATCACGCTGTCAACACGTACCATAACTCCACTCATGCTGCTGACGTTCTCCAGGTGAGTCAGTTGCCATCGTCTTCCTGAAACTATACATTGGGGCTTGTTTCCCCACTACGTATTCGTTTATAGTTAAGTACAGTAGGGGTATAAGATTTAATTCGATCGATCGTATTCGTATTCGATGACATTAGCGTCAAAGTAAAATGAACCTTAACAGTGTTGATTTAAAGTCACAAATTAAGTCGGTAACTAACGGTAAGCCAGTAGGCATATTTCTGTTTTAACTTCACTCAGAAATGCCTACTCTATTTTGCGCTACTTCAGTTTCTTGAGGAACCTCCTCAAGAAATTGACTTGAGTTTTTTTAATTTTGTGACACGTTTTTGTAACGCCTTTCGAAGAATTAGCTTCAAACTATTTTACAAAGAACATTAAGGTCTAAGTCTTAATAATGAGTATAGATGGCACCCTCAATCTGCTTAGACTCGAGACAGAAATAGGTCCTGAGACATACATAAATCGGTTTGAGCTAAGTGAGAATAACGATCCATAGATCTCAGCCTGAGCCTTATTCCACCTTAATTCAGTGATATTATTGTCCTCAAGAAATCAAGTCTTACCTCGTCACCCTTCCAGGCCGTAGCATTCTTTCTGGAAAAGGACCGGCTCAAAATGGTACTAGAGCCGTTGGAAGCCGCAGCGGCTTTGATATCGGCAGCAGCACATGACATAGACCACCCGGGAACCTCGTCCGCGTTCCTCTGCAACTCGCGGCACTCTCTCGCCATCTTGTACAATGACGTCAGCGTCCTAGAGTCCCACCACGCAGCTCTCACCTTCAAACTCACTCTCAGTAAGTAGCAAATGTAAATATGTACCGACTATTTAGATAAATTCCTTATATTCTCTACCAAATATTAAGAAAATTTTGAAAGAATTATTGAAATTCTAATGTAAGAATGAGAGAGAAAATAATTCTATTATTTTTGTTCGTGAAATTCAAAAAAACCAATCTGAACTTTTCTGGGATCTTTAAATTTTTTGCTGCCTAGAACTAAATTATGATGCCTATGAATTCTTCCGTGTGGTGCGATTTAGATATTTTTAAATTCACTCTTTTCAATTAGATAGAACTGTCAGTTTTCAGTTCGCGCCTTTACCTAATCGTTAGGAAACTATAACCTCAAGTGTACCTACCAGAAGAATTTATCCTGTCTCCGTCGAAAGTTTTATAAAAAAAATACCGTTATATTGGACTTTACCCGTACCCACAGATGACGATCGCGTGAACATATTCAAGAATCTCGACCGCGACACGTACAAGTCAGTGCGGCACAACGTGATCGACATGATTCTCGCCACGGAGATGACCAAGCACTTCGAGCATCTCGCCAAGTTCGTCAACGTCTTCTACGCCAAGTCCACTGGCAGCAAGGAGGACGGCATGCAGTGTGATGTGAGTAACTTCAATATGCAACTGCAAGACATAGGGAGAGCTTCCATCCCTACGTTCTTGATATTCCATCTACGCACAATAAGCGCTTAGTCTTTATTCCTGATGATCCACACGGCTAGGGTCTAGTACGCTCTTCCAAGAACTGTGTAGGTATAATCTGGGTATCTTTAAAACAAGAGTGAATAGGCATCTTCTTGGCAAACGCCTTACACCTTAGACCACATCATCACTTTCCATCAGGTGTGGTAGTGGTCAAGTGTGTGCCTGTAATGTATAAAAAAAAACTTACGCTTATTTACGCCTTTTACCTATGGAATATAGCATTTGTTTACTGATGAGGAAGAAGCAATTCTCCTCGTCTCGTAAAAATGAAAACTTACGTGCTTATTCCTGTCGGTGTGCAAGAGGGGTGACGCTTAAGAGCGGAAGGGTTGACCGTTGAATAGAAGGGTTATATTCGCGGTAAAAGTCCGTTACTTCACTCCTGCCGCATCACACAGCTACCTCAGGAGCAGTTTCAGTAGCCCTACAGTGTCGTTCATTTTGAATTTGGTTTTGTTTGAATGTTTAATTAACATTACATCACAACTCGGAAAGAAGCACACCTAATAAAGTACGTACCAAAGAGATACCAAAAAGTTCTAAGTAATTTCTTATTCGAAATGTTTGGCATCCCACAGGAGCCTTTATCGTTGGACACAACAGCTTTGACGTCACCAGAAAATGTGTCGCTGGTGAAGAGAATGATGATCAAATGCGCTGACGTGTCTAATGCGTCCAGACCACAAAAGTACGCCTTTGAATGGGCGAGAAGGTAAGTTACAACTTCAGATGCTACCCTCATTTTCTACCGGTTCTTCTAGTTTTTAGGCGGTTCTTTGAAAAGCTTCTTTTTTATCAACCGATAGACGTATATAGGTCTCTAGCATGGACTTCCAGTCCTCAATCTTGCATCGCTTGCATTCAGCTGCTCCTTGCGACTCGTTTGATGTCGTCATGTCGTGTGAAGATGCGGCGCTCCGCCTTAGGAACTGTGGAAACTATATACTGGCCTTCCGCCTTAGGAACATTTGACATGAGCAGCTAAATAAGTAATCGGGTTTTACTCTACCACTCCCACACCTCCCCCGGATTGTTCGACAATCCTATAGAACTATGAGTGAGGGCATTAAGAGTGCACCAGTTTGCATACCCACTTGTTTACTATATAATATTTCTGGCGTGGTTGGCTAGTCTCCGTTAAGGCCGCCGAAATTCGGTTTGAAGAACATTACGATTATTTGGTTATTTTTAGGATCGCGGAGGAATACTTCTTGCAGACGGATGAGGAGAAGGCCAAGGATTTGCCCGTGGTGATGCCAATGTTCGACCGCGCCACTTGCTCTATTCCGCGCTCGCAAATCGGCTTCATCGATTACATCATCATCGACATGATGGAGGCTTGGTCTGGTAAGATTTCATTTACCTACTTACAAGAACTTATTTTACAAGAACTTTACAAGAACTTGTTATTCTATTTCACATGTAAGCACGTAGCTAGTTTTCAAATCTTTTCCTAGCAAAACCTATGGTTTCTCTAGTTTCTCAAAAAAAATCTGAGGCTCATTTTTGGCTTTAGGTGTGTGTCAGGTACCTCTTGTAGAGTTGAAACGAATGACAGTCATAAGAAGCCATCAATTATACATACCTAAGTACGTAAGAAGCTAAAATTCTAACCATTTATTCCTAGATAATCCTTAGTTATATAATAAATGCGAAAGTGTATTTGTCTATTTGTTCTTCAATCACACAGAAACGGAGAAACGGACTCGTGACGTGTTTTTTTGTAAGTTTACATTTAGATTAAGAACTTGGTGACAGACATACCAAAGGGTACGGGAAAGGGATTCCTGCGGGATTTTAAAAAACCTTACTCCTAGCGAGCGGTCGCGGGATAAAACTAGTGTTTTTATAAAGTTAACGGAAGCTAAGATTTGAAATTAATTAATATATATAAATTTTTGTTTGCAGCATTTATCGACATCCCGGAATTGGTGACCCACGCACGAAGCAACTACCAACGCTGGCGCGAACTAGACGAAGCTGGTGTCACCACTATAGCCGATGTGAAGCGAGCACAACGACAAGCCACCATACAAGCCCCGCCCACCACCACGTCTGAACCCACCGCTGAAGAATAAACCGGCAGCTAGCCGGTCGAAGCCAAGCATAAAAGAACATGCTAGGAAAGACAAAGTTTTGAAATAATGGATGTAATTGACACTGCTTTATTTAGAAGTGTTGACCAGATCATGACAGAAAATACTTGAACCACCAAAAGTTTTAGTTGATGAGAATGAAGAATTTTTGTAAAAATAAATCAATACAATGAAAAAATACTTAGGTAAGTACATCAAAATACTGACAGATTAGGCATGAATGACATGAAATAAATACAAGTATCTGTCTTTCTATTGCTTTTCTTAAAGCACTTAAAGCGACTTCTTATGATATAGAAAGGAAAGAAAAAAACCAGCACAAAACTAGAAAGAAAAAAAGATAAAAAATATGATGTGATTATTCAATCTGTCTATTAATATTTTTCTGTTAATTCCTATCTGACTTTCCTTTTGTTTGAAAGAACTAAAAATATCAAATAGATAGTAAAAGTATTTAAAAGAAAAGGAGGGAGTAAGTTGAATAATATGAAGATTAAAAAATAGGGGACTTTGAAGGGTTATGTACGAGTATTTCTAATGTTGTTCATTATGTTTTAGTGAACAAATGGAGGTACTCGTAGGGGTAGAGATAAAAAAACTTGATTCAAATTCAATTGATATTATAATTTTTTATTTAAGCAACTGTTTAAAGAAATATTGCTACCAAAGAGAAACTTTTTCATAGAGAAGATACGTATTTTTTTTATTTTGATCTTGGCTTCTCCGTTCTACATTGAAAAATGCAAAAAAAAAAACATTAACTTAGCAAGTGGCCAAAATTAGTTGATGCTAAAAATCATCATTCACGAGGAAAAAATGGATATGTCGATTAGGAAGATAGATCCCTTCCTAAAAATATACTTGGGCTTTGACTTAAAGTTAAATTTAAAAGTCTGAAACGGATCATCGGCGTAACGCCCCAATGGATGTGTCCGATAATACGCTTATTTTATACCTATTATAACCGTGTTAGTGTGGCTATTAAAATGTATTGTTACTGTAATTAACGTTCCAATTTAGGGTTAACTTTTTTTGTGCAGAAGTTGAAAGTTTTCGCACAAAATATGGGAGAAATCTGTTTGTCGAATGTAGCCATTTAAATAACGGTTGAATTTGTTGAAACTGAAAGAATCAATAAAGTAATAGTTAAATACAATTTCAGTGGTCGTTCAGGAAAAGAATACCTACTAAATTCATGAAACATCGGTCTTATTAACTGCACATTACAAAAAAACACATTATTTTGTTTCAAAACAAAAATCAGAATTTTGCACAAAGTCCTTTAGAGGGTCAGAATAAAAGAAAGCTCAAGAATTAGAATATGACTTTGGATAAATTCAACATTAAAAATTATATATAGCCACCCCAGTTTAAAAATTAACCCCAAATTGGAACATCGTACTTTGTCTACCAAGTAGCGGTAGATAATATTGAATCCAACGTTTATTATAATTGTATTTATCGAATAAATTTTCATTGATACTTATAGTCTATATCGTTGTCTTAGTAAATGTTATCCAGTGTACTTATGAGATAATATATAAAGTGTACAATTGCCATTTAGACGGGTATTTAATTTGTGTATAAGTAAATAGATATGTAATATGTAATTAAAAAATCCGTGATACTGTGCCATAATTGAATAGTTGGCAAAATTATGACGTGATAGATAAAGTTTGGTACCGTATTGAAAACATCGATCTTATTGTGGGACGAATTGTTTGTATCCACGAGAAATTAAATTGTTTGCAAAAAAAGGGCTATCACGTCCATCTTTCGGCGGCAATAATTTTGGAAATTTTCGTTAATCACCATGACAATAGACTAAATGACAGATCTCAGAATGATCTGGTTCGATATGAATCCCAGAAAACCATGTTTCAATAGTTTCATTCAGATCATGGTTCATCAGGAGTATAGCTGACAAGATGGAAACTGAAGTTGAGGCGACATTAGCCACCCCGCCTCAACCTTGCTCAACTTATCACACCGCTGAGCGATACGCCTTAAGGTAAAAACATGCCAAAGATGCCTCACTGCGATACCTCGCGGTCGCGGTTTAGCTCGCTACCTCGATGCCACCTCCATGTAAAACAAATGTATGCAAGCAGACGAGCACGAACATGTCGAAGATACCTCGCTGTACCGCGATGTATCGCAGTGAGGTATTCTTCGGCATGTTCGCGATCGTCTGTTTGCATACATTTGTTTTACATGGAGGTGGCATCGAGGTAGCGAGCTAAACCGCGACCGTGAGGTATCGCAGTGAGGCATCTTTGCCATGTTTTTACCTTTAGAATACCTGAGAAACTTCCGTTGGTATATCATACAGTGTCGCACCACCAATATATGGGTGATTCTACGATAAGAGGTTTTAAGTCCATAGAGAATACGGCCACGGAGAAAAGTAGCTGTTTTTTCATTAAACACTTATATTATGATTTTTGTTCTATTTATTTATCTTTTCACGTAAGGGCAAGTCACTTTATGCATATTTTATTAAAAAGTCAAAAAATCAAAAAATTCAAAAAATTCCAAAAAAGTCAAAAAAGACTTTTTTGACATTTTTGACGGTTTTTGATTTTTATGACTTTTTTTGACTTTTTTGACTTTTTTTGACTTTTTTTGACTTTTTTGACTTTGTTGACTTTTTTGACTTTTTTTTCTTTGTTTGTTTGCACTAACCGTATCTCCCCTGGTCAACTAGTTTCTCTCCTGACATTTATCTTGCCAGGTGAAATATGGCAGGTGAGAGACGTTTTCATGATAAATTGTATTGTTTTAATTGACATAACAAGTTTTTCGGTACATTATGTATCACACTTTCACTAGTCCATCATTATTTAATTAGACCATTAAATGCAAATAAATTGAATGAATAATATAACTTTTATTACTTGCCAGGTGAGAGACACAATGACCTCGCGAAACGACTACTTTGAATCAACGGTCGCAACAACTAACAAATGACGGCGCTCTTAACGGCTCACGTGTTTTGCATTACGAACTTCACGTCACTAGATGACTTTGAGCACTATTTGGAATATGGCCGTTTTATATTTGTGTTTGTAGTAGCGGAATGAAATTTTCTAGAGTAGATACCCAAAAACAGTGGGACAAAAGTTAAGTTTAAAATATATTGCAAATAAATAAATATTGTTCTATTTTTCCTTAACAATACTTGAATACATTTATTGAAGTTTGTGTTTAACATACTTTAGTTTAATAACTGCTACAAAGAAAGTATGTATCGTTTCAAATTAAACTGAAACCGACAGGGGGACAGGCCAGGTTAGAGACTTTTTTAGACTTTATAAGGAATTTCAGAAGAATATACTTTAATTAGGCGTTGAATCGTGACGTTATTTAATAAAGTACATTTAGGTGATGTGTTTCATTGCAAAAAATAACAACATATAGAGTAAAATTTCTATTTTAAACTGATTGCCGCACACGTTACCTCTTATCGTAGAACTACCCATATAGCAAATACCTACTGCGAAGAAGTTTTGACATTTCTAAGCAGGTATCAAACTAAAATATTTTCTAAAACGTGACAGTTATTAATTGAAATAGGGTGATTTCGCCGGTTGGCGACCGATTAGCGGGATATTCAACTTTACGTCAATATTTAAGTATGTTGCACACATAGCACATGTATTAAAGTTATATGACGGGGTCCTAGATATTGTCAAGTTATATTTAAAAGTAAAAAAATAAGAATTACAGTTGTGAAAACATTTTAAATTGAATAAATCTTAAAAACTATGTGAAATGCTAGTTGGCGACCACTTTTGCTAGTTGACGACTGCCCCCTTATCTAGTTGGCGACCTCTCGATTTGCTAGGGAAAACTAAATTTGATTAATTAAAAATAAAAAATATGAACGTGTTAATGTTTAAAAAATAATTATTATTCATGCTTTATTATTCATACATTATAATAAATTATTAAAACACATTTTTTCATGAGATCAAAGGTACACTTTAATATTCAAGCTTAAGCTTAAATGAATCTTAGCAAGTATAATACATTTTCCTACACAAGTACAAAATTAAAAATATCACTTTAAACAACAATTACAAAAGTTTAGAATCAAATCATCAGATCATCAGATCTCGGGATGTTATACATTTTACATTTCTTTCTAATACCGTGTCCTCCTTCTCTTATATTTTTAAAGCACATTCCAGATCTCTTTGGGAATAAGCCGGTGTTATTTTCTAATACGGTTTGTGGAGGACATCTGTAATGAAAATAATATATATTAAACACCTACATTATGCAAAAAACAGATAAGATTATAAGTAGTGATTGCAAATGGTCGTAAACCCACATATTAATTTGCTCATTTTTAGTTGGCGACCACTTGATACCCATACATTTTAAGATGTTTTATAATAATAATTTGGTGGTCGTAAACTAAAAGATACACGGATAAAAATAAACAAATTAAATTGAAAGTGATTAAATTCCGAATTAGATTTGTAGTCTATAAAAAATAAAAATAAATGTTTTTCTTTCTAAATGTCTATTGGCGGCCAGGTGGTCGCCAACTGAAGTTATTGGCTAATTCCAATTTCAGTTAGCGACCATTCAATTTTTTTACCTGATTTTGTATATTACATGTAATAAATGTACAAATAACGTAAAACATATATATATCCACTTAATAGAACATTAAAAAATTGACTCAAATAAATACATCACGATCTACTTACCTCGAACGCATCACTTACTCACTATTTTTTTCGTTGTTTTGGGAACGTGTACGCGCCGAAAGTATGAGCGGCGGATTGAACTAAGATTTGTTTGCTTTCGGGTAAACACAAAGCTGCCAACTATTGTAGGTAAAACTAATAGGTCTATCCCCCTCTTTACTTAAGTGAATTTCATTTGGAAAAGAAGAATAGAATTCTTATTATTTTCGTTTTAATGCCGTAGGTCCTGTTAGTGGTCGCGTAACTGACCCTGGTCGCGTAACCGGCGAAGTCACCCTACTTATTCCAGTTTCATAATTAGCTTTCGTATCATTAAATTATATTATATTATATAAGCGGTAGATCAAAACTCTATAAACATAAAATTGGTCCACATATACACTTGAGCTTTGAGGAGAAAATTCCTATTTTTATATGTAACTTTTATATATCTATACACCGAACCTTTCGGCCAAGTCATATCAAAATTTTCAAATTTTCGAAACTTTTTCTAAACTAAAACAAACTTTTACACTACTATGCCATTTCGTTTTGATTTTTGCGAAGAACTACGATTTTCACCTTTTATATATTACAAGAATTTAAATAAATGTGTATACTTAATCTAATCTTAAAAGTACGCAAATTGGCCAACTTCGTATTCAAAATAAAACAATTTTTTTTAATAAAGTTGAAGATTCTTCCCATGCTTTTCACCAAATAGATCAGTTTCTCTTTTGAGAAATTAAAAGAAATGTTCATTTATGGTTTTTTTGTCCAAGTTGGCCAATTTGTCAAGGTATTGAAGTGATGTCACTTAAATATTTCGTGTTACTATGTGCTATATCTAAATATAATTTATTACTTATCTACTATATACTTATTAAAATAAGATTCAATGTATTTATATACTAATTATATTATTAATATAAAAAGTAGAGATTTATTCGTCTATATGACGCTGGTATTCATAGTAATTTATATATAGATAATGTTTAGCTAATAAATACAGTTTTATTGTGGTTACCTATTAATATTGTGTAATGTTTACGCTTTCATGTGCTCAATGTCAATACATAACGGTCTAAACGAACGGACATAGGTAGGTATATCAATGTATGATCTATACTCAGCTGTCAAAGTTAGGTAAGTATATAAGTAAATCGTAACAACATTTCGGCGAAACTTGCGTCGTCGTTTACGCGGTACGCCTTTTTGCGAGAAACAACTTTTGAGACGGCCAAGGAAAAATAGATTATAATACATACTTATTATCTATCTGTGTATTCTGTATACCCAATAATGTTTACGTACATTAGAGTAATTTTTAATAATTTTAGGTAGGCATTTATTTATAAAGTTATTTGGAGTGTGTGTATGTACTTACATTCTAAATGTTTAAAAGCTTTCTTAAGTACAGAAGTAAATGCAAGCCAATAAATCAATGTACCTACTTTACTTTAGTTCTCTCTGTTTTTCTGACGACAAAATCTATTGGACCGATTTTCGTGTAGTTTTCAATGGCGAAGCGTAGGAACCAGAATGAATGTTCTACTTGAAAAGTCAGAATAAAGCTCAACTTCTGTGCAATAGAGATAGTTAAATACTTATTTAATTTTGTACTACTATATGGCAACAAAAAGCAGACAGAGTCGCGGACATCTGCTAGTTAATGTGTAAAAATTGATTTGATTTTTAACTGTAGATCGTGGTGTTCAATCTCATCATATAATATTATATGAATCGATCGAGTGTAACTTGAATTAAAGCCCTGGTCAGAAACATCGCGAGACGGTAATAGCAAAACGTGAAGTCACACTGCAGATAATACCTAAGAAGTACAAGAAATGCGGTAGGTATGTAAAGCCGTGTGGCTTTGGTGCCGTTAAATGACGCCCTAGATGCAGTCTAAGCAAAATTAGTTCCGTTAGCACATAGTTGTGATTAATACATGGCTAAATTCTCATTTGTGTCATTACTTGAATTTATGGTATTCTTACTGTAAAAGGGCATTTTAGCCAATAGTGAGAGAGTGTCCTATCAGAAATGATCATTGGTATCAATCATCTCTGATTGGCTGACTGAAAGTCCACTAGCTGCCAAACTGCCGCGGTGTTTCGCGTTATTGTGATTTATTGCTCGCCGTGACGCTATCGACTAGCTTTGTGTCTGGCTAAAGTCTTAACTTCTTAATAAGTTCTACGCATACCTACTAACAGGTACATACTTAGAGCGTAAAAAATGTTAACTTTTAATTTTTACTAAATTATTTTAGTTAGCTGGTTAGCACAATTTAACTTCACATTGCATAACAGCTATATTTTTTGTTATACGTCTCTCGTAATTCTTGATGAGTAGGTAAATATCATTTGCCTATTATTCTATTGAAAAACTAATAGAACCAAAAAGATAAATAAAAAAATGGAAAAAATCTTTTTGTAACGCTAAAATCAAATTCAATGAAAATACTAGGTATTTATTTGTACCAGGTTAAGGTGTCCATTCTATAAGTGTAGCAGGTACTTAGTTGTGACGTAGGTACATCACGATCGACGACGAAAAGTAAAGTTCAACCAAGGATGCAAACTAAGCCCAACTGTGTTAGTTTAGCTTAGTTCTAGCGCGACATTGCGCAATAACGCCCTTACCTAATAAAAAAAATTGTTTTACATGTAAGTTTTGAAATTGTGTCAGGGGGCTGGTCCCCATATAGGAATGTGGATTTAATAGCTAGCATTTTTGTGATTATGCTAAAAATTATAATATGTGTAAAACCCGGGGCCGTATTTATGAACTCTTGGCAATCTTCAAGCAAGCAAAAGGCAAGCGCGCTGCATCTTCACTTAGCATCAGATGAGATTGTAATCAAGCGCTAGTCTATTATAAATGCGAAAGTGTGTTTATTTGTTGGTTTGTCCTTCAATAACGCTGCAACAGAGCAACGGATCGACGTGATTTTTTGCATGGGTATAGTTGAGGACCTGAAGAGTGACATAGGGTACTTTTTTCCCCGGAAAATCAAAGAATTCACGCGGGATTTTAACAACTCAGTCCACGCGGACGCAGTCAAGGGCATCAGCTAGTATTTAATACATAAAATTCGGCCTAGCTATATTTTATGAAGCGAATTTTGAGAGTTTTTATTAGATTTCACTTTACAGCCTAAAGAGCCACAATGAATGCGGTCCTTTTATTAAATGTTGTCTATAAAATAATAATACAATTGTAACACTTCATAGATAAAAGAAAATTGTATTTTGTCGCTTTATATTTTAAATTTAAAACGTCATTGATAACGTATGAATAGACACTTTATTTATTAATTTTTAATAAATGTGTAAACATTTTTAAGTAATTATAATATTTAAAAGCGATAATTTTTACATATTTCCCTTCTATGTACTTTTGCTTAGATTTTAGTGTAATATTTTTCCTTCTGTAAAACTAACCTAGCCCATATATTTTGAACTACCTACCTATTCGAAATACTCAAAGATAATTTCAGTTCTATAAATGTTTGCCATATTCCTCGTTAGGTACTTATTTAGGGTACAAAATCAGAAATAGGGTACAGAATCTTATTGATTGTTCTTATACGGTTCTTATTGAATTTCCAGACGTGTCATGTTTATGATTCATGACAATTGACATTGTTAAGTGTTGTGTAAATAAATAAATACTTACATTTGTTTAGTTTCATTTACATACCTTCAAATTATGCTTTTTTGATTATAAACTTTTATTATTAGCCGTGATTTCATATGCGTGAAGCAAGGTTTTTTTAAATATAACACACGCACACAAACAAACACACATACAAAGGTATGCGAAGTCTATCAATCCGCAACAAATTTGGATTGGTAAACCTAACACACCTTTGATATGGAGATCTCTCCAGCAGACTTTTTGGGATATGTATTAAAAAGACGAAACTATTCATCATAAAACATTTTATTATAAACAATAATTAAAAAACATATTTAGACAGGTTGCCCTCAGAACGGAATCCTCTTGAAAAGACATCATTAACCACAAAAAATTTAGATTCTCAGCATTCGCCATATTGAATTTGAAATGACGTCACATCTATGTCGTGTCTCTGGGACGTAGTTACACTGCCTAATTTCAGGATAGCAAGTTCCCTTTGAATATTATACAGTCGTCTCTTCTTCTTAAGTGTTTTTTTAAATATTAATTGGTCTTATCGAAAGAATTCTGTTCAGAGACAGGCGTTAACATACAATTCCAACATTGCTTTATAAATGCAATCTAAATACCCTTCTCGCTTAGGTATATTTGAGACACAAAATATCATAAATAAACAACGTCCTCTGCAAAGCATATCTAAATATAGAAAAACTAAAATGAATATTTGTTACAAGTTTTTGTTTTTAAAGGAATATATTACGAGAAGCTTTTTAAATTTTTAACTCCGTTTGTAATATTGTATGTAAATCTAATGAACTATGTCCCTAGTACGAGTACGAGTTTACACCTTTCGAAAACTTTGTTGGTAACATTTTGCTATTTTGTGCAGAATTCAATTTAATTGTGATTTCGCTAAGGGGCACTACGTGGCCACAATCACGCCTGGTTGTCGCAGTGATGTATGCGACAACCAGTCCTTGCTGCTTGCTTTGCTGAAGCTCATACGAGAAAGTTGGCGCTCATAGCAAAGTTCACGTTTGGTAGCAAAGACAAAACATATTGCATAATTCATTAGTAGTCATTGGATTACGATACTTTACCTGGATGCTGCAATCACGCCATAGTCGTAAACGCAGTATCGAAGTAAATATCGATAAAGGCACGAGGTCCCTAAGTAAATGTTTTGAAGAACACGATATCCAATTTCGTTTTCGAAAGTTATAAACTTGTACTAAAGCTAATTTTGGGGGGCTGTTTTTGTAATGCATAATCTTGTTGAATACAAAATATAATTATTTCATTTTGTGAGATATGTTTTATATCAAGCTAATAATAATCCTATACAATCAAAACTGGAATGAATATTGATATTTTACTTTCAAAAAGAAAATAGGTTTTTAAAACCAACTTAAATCCGTCCCTGTGTTATAAATTCAGAAGTCAATTAATTATCCTGTAATTTTTATTGAATCAACTTATTGAAGTAAGTAACTAAAACAGAATTGAAAATGCTTAGGTTTTTTATTTTATAATATACTCCCAAGTTTGTAAACAATTATAATTATTACACAGTAAAAGGTACATCAAAAACTTTTAAATTCAAATTTTAAGATGTATCTCCATTTGTAAAATATGATACACATGCTTAAATCTGTACAGGTCTCGTTTATTCTAAATACATATAGTAATAAATACTTATTTATATCATCATACAATATGCTATAGAATCTGCTACACAGTGTATTTTACTGAAACGATTGCATATGAAATTTAAGTAGGGCTATTATTAATTTTTCAAAGGATAAACTACATCGGCTTTTGTTACCCTAATGGCGTAGTTCAATTAATCCTAAGACAGCATGTCTGAATTCACTTGAAGAAGTTTTTATCCCGGAAAATCAAAGAGCGCATCAATCCCGCGGGATATTAAAAACCAAATCCACGCGGACGAAGTCAGGAGCATCAGATAGTAATAAATAAATTAATGACATGAAGACCTCTACATTTTATAGATAAATATATTTTATATTATACCTTACATTCAGACCTTACTTAATATGCGTGTAAATAATTGGATTTCTGTACAAGGAGAAATCTTTACACTAATTACATAAATACAATATTTTATTACACATACAGTAGTTTATATGACAAGTTACTTACAGGTCACGATTTTTCAGGTTTATGTATCAAGTACACTTTATGCATCCAAATTCAGGTGAAGCTTTAATTTTATCGACTGCCTTTTATGGATACCGCATATTTAAAAGTACACAATTAAATCAACAGAAGACGGTATTATATTAAGAATAACATGCCGTCATTTGAAATAAAATAGTAAAAACATTAAAAACAGACTGCTTATTATTCGTCTGGTCATAGACTGGTGATATGAATATTTGATAATACTAGGAATTCACAAAGTATCGATACACAATATTGGTTATGGTGTAGTAGTACCTTAGTAAGAGTTCACATCTCGGTAACGTTGATAGATATCGAATGTCGAAAACTATTACTACAGAGTAAATTAACCTAAAGTATACCGTCTTAAAGTAGTTCATTCAGTACTTCAGGTTAATATTTCGCAAAGATTTCGCTTGGGGCGATTTCGTCCAACGAAGATAGTTAAGTATAGACGTTTGGACGAATTTGAACTTTAAAACCAAACTGTTTTGTTTTTTACAAATCTTTCAGTGTTGCCGAGATGTGAAATTTCGTACTTAATTATTACTGGTTGTATATTAATTATTATAGAGGATAAGGCTAAAATTTTGGTAAAAGTTTAAAAAAATCTGAGAGGTGTCCCCAAAATAACCATTTTTATGATGGCAAAATGTAACCTTACCCTAAATATATCGTTTCAATACCGATATCAATACCGATACTTTTGTTTCTTGTACATCCCTAGATATTATCAAACAATAATAAAAAATAAAAATATCCTTATCAAAAGTAAGTTGAATATTACAAAGAAAAAAAATATTTCAGACAAATAAATTTTTAAATACATACATATCGAAAATCGCTGAACGGTGTGTATTCGAGTCCGTATCACTATCACTGTACCCGAATGAAAAGGACACATTACTATGTGAATCCTGCGCGTTCAGCAATTAATACAGTATTTAAAAATATATCCAGCCTGTAAGTGCAAATAAACACTTAATAAAAAAATATTCCAGGCAATATTTTCGTAGCTAAGGCGTGCAAACCTGGTAGTTGCTACATAACTAGCGGCTTGCCCCGGCACTGCTCGACCACGTAGTTGGTGAACCGTTTGAGGAACTTCGGGTACTCTCTCTTGTAAACCGCGCGAAGCACGCCAGCGGGGGCCCAGCCGCCCGGATTGACTGGGAAACATTAATGTCATTTCTTTATATAAATATAACACACACGCAAGCACGCTTGCACGCATGCAGGCAGGCACGCACGCACGCACGCACGCTCGCACGCACGCACGCTCGCACGCACGCACGCACGCACGTACACGCACACGCATACACATACAAACTTTCGCTTTATATATTACTGTGATGTGATTAAAATTCTTTAAAGAAAAGAAAATGTATCACTAATGAAAATCTGAAAATTACATAAAAAAATAATTGTTTAATATTACTGCCATTCGACTTGACTTTAACTACTTCCAAAACATGGTGGCTGACATAACGGATTCAATGTATCGATTAAGATCGCCTAACAATACTGTTGTTTATATGTTTTCGACGTCATATTTCGTCCTAACCAATTTTGCGATATTGAATACCCAGCGCATATTTTGCGTTCTAGTTCATTATGTAATATTAAAAAACATTCTGATGTTACAAATATGATTTCATGTCGATAAAGATTACAGAAAAATATATACGAGTCCATTTTAAACCACACGAATATTTTTATTTACGAATATGTAAAGTTAGTCTCACGAAAAAGTTTCGAGATGTGCCAACTCGTACTAGAGGTAACTACTCGTACTAGGCTGAAATCTATACTCTATGATTTACATCGGACTTGAAAGAGTTAATACGAAATACAAACTTCTTACCTGTGCTGCAGTATGCGATGCTCGTGGAGATGTTGTCTCTGGTGGGCTGCTCGCCGGCGGGCCACGTAGTTCGGCACGCGAGGCACACCGTCACGAATAATCGGATGCAGGCGCCTGAATTTGACTGAAAAAAAAATGACGTATAAGACATTTATAAATTGGGTATTTGTCTATTGTCACATGTAAAAATAACATTTGTAAAAACAGAAAAATCAGTCAAAAAACAAATAAGTAATAAGCTATTTTGCTACGACTGTATCTCTCTTTCTAAAACGAAATTTTGTATGAAGTTATTAAATCGTGACGTCATGTTGCAACAGCGCTCTCTTTATACTTAAACGTTCTATATTTTCGAGACTACTTAAGACATTAAAAAGAAAGAAAAGTGACATTGTGTTTATATTTGTGTTTCTACACGCCATCGTGCCGGAACGCTAAATCGCTTGGCGGCACTTCTTCGACGGTAGGGTGGTAATGAGCCACGGTCAAAGCCTCCCACCAGACCAGACAGGAGACAATTCAGAAATTATTGAATATGACCACACCTTGTATATAATGTTGAAAATTAGTTAAAAATACTAAAATTGACAGAAGTTGAAAATTCACTTAAAATAAAATAACTATTAATGATAAAAATTTAAACAAATTGAAAATTAAAAACAATCACAACAAAATCTCTTTGCATGAAAGGGGACATCCTGTATTTAAAAAAAAAAAAAATTCCCAAATTGACCCCGCCGAGAATCGAATCCGGACCTCTCAAGTTGTCACGGGCACTCACCGGATAGTCCGCGTTGGCGGTGGAGTGGTTGGTGACGGCGTAGGTGTGTTTGGGCGCGGCGCGCACGTGCGACCAGAACAGCGCGTCCCGCTGCGACGCCGGCCAGATGCGCTTGAACGTCTGGTGGAACACGATCGCGTCCGACGAGATCGCCTCCACGATGCTCATCGTCTCCAGCGTCGCTGCGAACACGACGCTCCATTCAAACAGTGCGACAAGAGCGTTTATATACTGTTACATGGCCCTAAATGACAACCACGACCGCTCTGGTAAAAGTGTAAAGGTACGAGTTCGTAGCTGACCGCAGACAGCAACAGCTGACGACGTGTCGCCGCGACACTACTGGTTTCTATGTATTTCTGTGAAATACCTTCCGTAGCTAGCGGACAGACGTCTACACGTCGTCTGCTGTTACTGTCTACAGTCGGCTACGAACTCTTACCTTGCCGACTGAGAAGAATTTGGATTTATGTTGTACCAAGCAAGGCACCTAATATAATGCAATAATCCTTACTAATATTATAAATGCGAATTTGTGTTTCTTTGTTGCTTTGTTCTTCAATAACGGAGCAACGGGTTGAGGTGATTTTTCCATAGGTATGGTTGAGGACCTGGAGAATGACATAGGCTACTTTTTATCCCGGAAAAACGAAGGGGTTCCCATCGGATTTTTAAGAACCTAACTCCACGCGGACGAAGCCGCGGGCATCAGCTAATCTGCACTCTGATCATCAACTGCTCAATTGATCCTTGATTTCTGGAGATGTGGCCGAAGAACTTCAGAATAAATAAATATATTTATTATAATAGTATCGACAAGGAATAAGACTGTGGAAAACAGACAAGAGCTTAACGAACATATTTTTGCAATATTCTTTGGTCTTTATTTTAATAGATATTTTTGATATCCCGATTTGGTGGAGGCAAGTTGTTCCAGCATCTGTATAAATGTGTTGATACTTACTCTCCCATTCGTATCTGTATCGGGGATTGAAGAAATAATGACACATCTCTCGCGCTGAAACGCCGCGCACTTTATGCATCGCCTTCAGAGGATCCATCACCATTCCATCCACTTCAACTTCCCTGAAAACATTGACATTTCTCTATATATAATGTGATCGAGTGAAGGGTCTATTTACTGATAATAATAATTCTAAAGCTAGCAGAAAGTGTCGATAGTCTAATGGTTAAAATTTCACCCTTCTTTTCGGGGGTCTAGGTCCGTTGAATATATAAGGTTGGGGAAAAAGTTTCTTCGCATTTTTTAAGAAAATTCAAAATATTTTTTAATATAGTTTATTTACATTTAACTAAAGTATGTAGGTACCATTTTGTTCGATAACTTTTTGCCATCTTGTAGGTAGGGACATGATCCCATTGCTATAGAAATTTTGGGACTTCTGATCAAAATACCGCGACAAGTGGTTTTGGCAGTCCTCTCGTGATGTTAACCTGACACTGCCTAAAGAATTCTGAAGAGACCGAAACAGGTGGAAATCTGAAGGTGCAAGGTCAGGACTATACGGCGGATGCATTGATACCACCCAGCCTAACTCTCTTAATTTTTGCTGAGTGGCTAAAGATGTGTGAGGCTAGACCTCACACATCTTTAGCCACTCATTATCATGATGAAAAACCACACCCCTTCTGTTGATTAATTCCGGCCGCTTTCTCTCAACTTCTTGATTCAACCTCATCAATTGTTCGCAGTAGAGTTCAGAATCGATGGTTCTGCCTGGTAGTAACAGCTCATAATGGATAATGCCCTTCCAATCCCACCACACACACAGCATCACCTTGTTGCGAGTTAACCCGGGTTTCGCCACAGTCTGTGAAGCCTGACCGGCCTTGGACCACGACCTTTTTCGCACGTTCTTGTCGTACGTGATCCACTTTTCATCACCAGTTACCAGCTTCTTCAAAAATGGTTCGGTTTCATTACGTCGTAATGAAGAATCACAAATGAGTACACGGTTCATTAGGTTTCTTTCAGTGAGCTCGTGAGGTACCCAAATATCGAGCTTTTTTTGTGTACCCAGTTTTTTTCACATGTGCTAAAACTGTTTTGTGGTCAATTCTCAGTTCTTCAGCTACGTCGTAACTACTGATATGCCGATCTTGCTCCACTTTTTCAAAAATGGCATCCATTTTATCCGTAATAGGGCGACCAGAGCGACGTGCATCTTTGACATCAAGGTTTACGGATTGAAAACGCTTAAACCAAATTTGTGCTACTCTCACAGACACTGTACTAGATCCATAAACATCGTAAATTTTTTTCGCGGCTTGCGTTGCATTTTTACCTTTTTTGTAGTAAAATTTTAAAATGTATCGAATTTCTTCATTAGATTCACTCATCTTGACAGTACGAAAAACAAATGAAAATCACACATTTTCCTAATTTGAATTTGGAATTATGTTCTTTAAAATTTAAACTTTCAATGATACCAAAACCAGCCAGATACAAATAGGATAGCCAAAGAGATTTTATTACAAGTTCATACATACTATAATGCGAAAAGACTTTTTCCCCAACCTATTATATAAACGATATTCAATGTTTATATTAAAATTTTTATTTTAAACATTGTGTTTGTGTAAAATGTTTATTTTAAACATTGTGAGGTATTCCTCACAATGTTTAAAATAAACGATATTCAACCTCATACTTGAAGATTGGTTATATATTATAATTTAGGCATATAATTTGTTTTCATTATGACAATTGAAAAAAATTGTCATAATGTTTAAAAAGCCAGCGTGACAGGCCATGGTCTAAAGTTTCATTCGGTTCAGAGTTGAGGTAATATTTGTTTGTGCCAAAAAAAATACAAATTTTTTTAAATACCTCCTGTACATCCTCATATCTCCCTCCTCGGCGAACAGCTGCCAACCTGTCTGACCCCCCACTCCTTCAAACGCTGCCTGCAGCTGTTCCGTTGATATCCTATCAATCTGAAATTGAAATATTATTGGATAGAAGCAAGCGTTACTTGGCGGAATCTCATGATACTTACGGGGGAATATATAATTTCTAAATTGTCTCGGTCTGGTCTGGTGGGAGGCTTTACCGTGCGTTCCGGCACGATGGCGTGTAGAAACCGATTAGAGGATATGATTACACTTCCATACTCCTTCCAAGTTAGCCCGCTACCATCAAAGACTGCATCGTCACTTACTACCAGGCGAGACTGCAGTCAAGGACTACCTTGTCATCGAATAAAAAAAAATAAAAAAAATAGTATGCTCATTGCTCACCTCTGGCCACAGAGCGTGTACGGTAAGCCGGTTGTCGATGGCCGGGGGCGGAAGCTCAACTTCGTCGCGCGTGAGGCCCGCGGGGGGCGCCACTCGCGCGCACCGCTCCTCTTCCATCTTGTCGAAGCCCGTCTCCACCGCATCGTAGAACTCGTCGTCCGGCAACGTTGAGTGCGGCCCTTCCTGTGGACAAAACAAAATAAAACCAATGCAACAATGCAACAATGCTAATAGATTGGGATCCTAATATCCAAAAGGTACGAGGTGGTGAAATAGCTACATCGCATTGAGACTGGTGTTAGGACTAGACAACCGCTCAGCGTGCAGCGGCGAATTTGTACCTTATTAGTCACTAGCTGATGGCCGCGACTTCAGTTTTTAAAATCCCGCGAGAACTCTTTGATTTTCCGGGATAAAGTAGCCTATGTCACTTTCCAGGTCCTCAATTATATCCATGCAAAAAATCACGTCAATCCGTAGCTCTATTACAGCGTTATTAAAGGACAAACCAACAACCAAATACGCTTTACTTTACTCCGTGTTTGAATATTTTAAATTTTTAAAATCACTTAATTAGAAAATAGATTCCCAATCGTGAATTCGAACTTTCACGGACACATTTTGACGCCCTATAGTTTTTCTAGTAGATACATTATTGATAGATGATGATCAACATACATATTTTGATTAGATATTACTTTTCAAATACAAAACTAAGTTAAAGGCGCCGATGCGTACGTTGAACATTCAATTACAGAATACGTAAGAGGTTTCAGGGTACAAATTAAATTAAGCATGACGCTCGGTTATTTTACTGGAAACTTAATTTGGCCGAAATTTCCCGCAAAATAATTGTGTGGAATGAACCGAAGACATTTTTGATATAAAGGCAAAATCTCTCGAGAATAAATAATAATTATACTGTAACTGGAATTATTTTACCCTCCATATTTATTCCTGGATAATTCTTAGTAGTGATTTAAAAAATTTCAGCTAAATCGGAAACCGAGAAGTAGTCCTAAATTCAGCTTGCAAGACTTGGACCTAAACAAACATAAATATACGTACATATACGTACATACATACATTGCAAGTTAAATAAGAGCTTGTAAAAACAAATATTACCTGTTGTTGTTCGACAGTTTAAGAATAAAGATACAATTAAATGGCAATCGTTTTATTAAGAATTGCTAACAAAAAATAATTAATTAATGCAATGAAATATATAGCATAGATTAAATAATGAATAATACTCGTCACGACGTAGCCTACATACCGGCACATCATGTAATAAATTTCGCTGATTGCGCGGACATTATCTAATAAACGCAAACTGTTTTCTTGATTAGATCCGTTGTGTTGTATTTATTTAACAAAGGCTCCATACATTATGAGCTAGAGCAAAGTCTAAACTAGATAATTCTTCTGTCTAATACCCTGTAACTCAAGTTATGCTCGAGTCTCTAATGAAAACGAGTCTCTAATGAAAACAAGTTGTGAGGCGGCGTATTATTTATTTTTCTTTTCTCAATCATTATTTTTCCTTTTTCTTAGCTAAAAATGTAAACCCCTGGCGAGGGGGTGAGCGCTGTGGTCTTATAACTGGGAGGTCTCGGGTTCGATTCCGAGGAATTTATAAATTCTGAATTGTCTCTGGAGTGGTCTGATGGAAGACTTTGGCTGTGGCTACCACCCTACCGTCAAAGACGTATACCACCAAGTGATTTAGCGTTACTGCGCTCATTAGTGAGCCATTGATAAATTATTATAAGCCTCAATAAGCTCATTAGTAAGCCTCAATAGCCCAACGGTTAAAGGTGCGGACTGCGGACTGAAAGGTCGCAGGTTCGAGCCCCACCCGTTGCACTATTGTCGTACCCACTCCTAGCACAAGCTTTTCGCTTATTTGGAGGGGAGAGGAGAATATAAGTCAAGTTCAGCTTGGCTAATATTCTTTTTAAAAAAAAAAAAAATTGATGGGTTGCTAATGATCATGACATAGCCCTAATACGCGTAGATTAGCCCCTTTCTGGCTCTAAATGACGCATGCGGGGGAACGAACGAAAACGCCCCGCGCTTGTCTTTTTTTTTTTATGCGATGACAAAATAGCCCTTGACTGCGATCTCACCTGATGGTAAGTGACGATGCAGTCTAAGATGGTAGCGGGCTAGCTTGGAAGGGGTCTGGCAGTGTACATTCAACCCATACCCCTAGTCGGTTTCTACACGCCATCGTGCCGGCACACTAAATCGCTTGGCGGCACGTCTTTGACAGTAGGGGTGTAAAAGTCGCCCGCATCGCGAACTATAGGTTACCAAAATACAATCAAAAAAAAAAATTAGAAAAAATATTCGTCGCCTATTAACATTCCGAAGTAGGTACATTCCACTTTGCTGATGGCATGCCAAGGGTAATTCGTGTCGTGCCCCGAAGTGGCGTGCGCGGAGCGTTACCCCGCCCCTGACGTCATCGCCACACCCCATAGCACCAATTGACATATCCACTCTGTCGCTTACATGTAAACCAAAAGATCATCTATTATTCCAGCGGACGGATTTTGTACGGCCTGCATCAATCATTAACATACTGCATCAATGTCAAAGTATTATTTTCGCAGCACGTATCATTGATACAGATTAAACTTTTAAAAGGGCAAATGTGAGACAAGAATATGGTTTGACAGCTCATTGTCACGATAGGATAAAAATATTTGTATGGAAAATAGATCTCGACAATAGTTACCTACGTCAAACTAGGCTTTCATTTAGAAAACTCGGGAGTTAAAGCGACATGTGATTCTAGACGATCAACCTGATGGTAATATAAAATTTTAAACCTGTCTTGTATTTTTTTATTAACGCTTATCTGCGACCCCACCTGACGCCGCGGCCGACCAGACCATACTTAGACTTAGTTCACTAGACCGGGAATCAAACCCGGGGTCTCTCTCATAACACTCTTAAACCCTTGATATTACTAAGATAAGAAGGTATTAATTTTAAAAAAATCAATATTTATTTCAAGCAGACCACCGGTTCAAAAAGTAGATTCTAACGAGAAGAGCCGGCAAGAAACTCAGCATATTAAACTTTAACAAATAATGATAATGAAAGTTTAACCACACACTAGTAGTAGCACCAATCACGTCACGAGTATAATAGCAATAACAATAAAAAAAGGAGGCAGGCGCTAGTGAAAGTAAAATTGTTAGTGACGTGATTTTGCTTGCAAATAATCTTTTTTTCCGACTTTACTAAGTGAAAGACTAGAGATGGGGCGTGACGGACGGATTCTGACCCTCATGATGATACCTCAGGTCATATCTGAGAACATGTCCCAAATAACTGACCTTTCTATGTTTGATGGGCAAAATCAGGTCTCTACTTTTACCGGCGCGCTGAAGGAGTTTCTTATTAGATCAGTAAAAACCTTTAATTTAAAAGAATAGAGAACGCTGGAATACATGTCAAAAATCATAAACATTTCAAGCCGAGAGAATATAAACCATTTTGTTAAAGCTATTCGGGAAATATTTCTAAACGTACGAAAATAATCCGTACATCAAGCAAACGAATGGTTTTTGAACGTAAACGGCAAGGTTAGATCATGGCTTTGAAACATCACAAAACTAGCGCCCGATGCAAACAAAAGAGATCATTAGTCTTTGTTCTGGATGAGGCGGAATTATCACATTAGAGCCGGTATGACGTAAGCAACCAACGAACTTGCACAGAAAAATGATGAAAATAAAACGTTCAAACGTATTGGGAGTAAGTGAGACGAAAACTAAGGTTCTATGCGTGTGTGATAACTTGAGATCTGTCGTGCTATTCTCTCAGTGGTTATCAAAAAATGCTAACTACTGCATGGAAATGGAATAGAGAATAAGCATCTAAGCACAGCGTAGTAACATCACAGCCGCGTACTAAAACCATAGAACAGTGCGAAGTAAAAATACACAAAAAATAAATATTATCTTCATGTTATAAAAACAAAGGACGACAACGACCACAATAACAAATGAACTACGATAAAAAAACTTAACAAAAACTATAACAAAAAACTAACCAACAAAATTATACGAAATCTGGACCGCGCTGTTCGTGACGTTTTTTGAAGCAAACATTTTTATACTCGATCACATCATCGATTTTCATGCGTTGAGGTATGCTTAATTTATTTATTAGTTACTACAAAAAAAAAAATTAAAATGGAAATCAAATAACTTTCAAAATTTATAAAATCAAATTCTAATCTAAAATTCAAAATCTAGTTAAAAAAATAAAAAAAATTTTATTCACTTATTTAAAAAAAGCACATCATTTCAGTCTAAAAGTTGCACGTACCCTCACATCGCGCCACGCGACTAGCTAAAAACGTAACAGCAGACGGTTTGCGAAGCTACGTCAAAGACCATAGGGAATGGGCAAATAAAGGGGATGATGACGTCAAAACGACTCAATATCCGCTAACGTACTATTATCTATAGATAATAGTCTACGTTGTCGAAAGACATAATAGGGTTGCCAAGGGTTGCCATGGGATTTATGTTAATAAAAATAAAAAGCAAATTATATTATCTTTTCTATTTTTAAGAAAAGAAAGCACACAAAATTAACTATAAATTCAGCTAATATACAATATGTAACAAAAACCCTGTCGTTCCTGTGAGCTACGAAATGTGCTCATGAAACTGAACAACTTTCCCCAAGAAACATAAGTCGAAATATGAAAAAAAAATGTAGACCTCCCATAGTAACCTCCCTAGTGTAGTTCTTTCAACTCACGAGGGCGCGTGAGCTTAACTTGTGGTTATGTCGTGCACATGCATATTGCGTAAGTATCCTGTCCGGAGCCTAGGTGGGAGCGGTCAGGCGCGAGCAAGCTCTCGCTCCCACTTATACAGATACGACACACACACAACCATGAGCTACGCGCCCTCGTGTACTGTAAGAACTATATAATATATATATATAATAATTCAGTTAACATCTTTATTACCCGAATTCTTATAAGTATTATGACACTTATATGGTGTCAGCTGACTAGTCATTCATATGATAAGCAGTCCGGCAATGTGGTTACGTATTATGTTACAAAAAAATTATGGCTCCATTCCATATAAGTACACAGATAAATATCGACCGCGGCCTGTGGAAGTCCATGCAAGAGACCTTTGTCCAGCAGTGGACGTCTTGATAAGGAAGAAGAAGACACGGATATTTTAGAGAGCGCTTTATGAATCAGAAGGTCTCCTTTAGCAGGAATGTCTCAAAAGACAACAACCATAATAATAATATTAGCGATGGACATGTGGACATTCCTATGTCCGGAAACATGCGAATAGGAATGGACCTACCAAAAAAAAGAGTGTCTATATTAAAGATAGAAACTACATTCTCTTTGGTGCATTCCTATTTAGCAACCTAGTCATTTTCTACAATATCACCGAAACAGCGCGATACAATCTTTTTTACCATGTGGGCATACCTATATCCCAAAATATGCGATAGCATGTAAATAAGGTCCCAAAAAAGAGTTTCTATGTTTGGCAACCAGAGTTATTGACTACAATATCAGCTATGCAAACGAAAAGGCGCGGCGCACCCTTTCTTATCCATGTCCCAAAATATACGTAGGCAATTTAATAGGAAGGTCCCAAAAAAGCTTTCTATATTTGGCAACCAGGATGGGCGGTCATATTCGTCTTCACCATCAGCGATGCTAACGAAATGACGCACCCTCTGTTACTAGGGCTCAATATACGAATTGTAGCGAGTTTACGAGTAAAGGGCACGAAACGGGGATGACCTATTTCCGTTTTAGGTGTCCATTAATCTTAATATCGTCCCCTATAAATAGCAATATTGTGTATTTTTTTTATACCTAGCTTCCATTGGAACTAAAATAGATGTATGTATTTTGGTAAGCTATCACTTCTGATTGGATTGGTTTGGCTGACTAGATTGAAGAACTAATTATTAGGATGTAAAAGAGGTTCGACTGAATCAATACTAATGTTACAAAATGCAAAAGTATTAACTGTGTCAGTTTTATCTTTTCACTTACTCAATCGCTGAACCAATCTTATAGAAATTTGGCAAGAGATAAGTAGCCTGAAGATTGTTAAAGATAGGAACCTAGTGGTTTCCCACGTAATTTATAAAATTTAGAAACCATTATAAAATGTGTCATGATATTAGTTTTTAAAATCCCGCGGGAATTCTTTATTTTCCGGGATAAAAAGTAGCCTATGTCACTCTCCATATCCTCAACTATACACATTACATATGCAAATAATTACGTCGATCCGTAGCTCTGTTGCGTAGCGTGATTGAAGGACAAAACAATAAACCAACAAACAAACACACTTTCGCATTTATAATATTAGTAAGATTATAGAAAAAAGACAGTGCAGGTACAAATCCCGTTCACCTATTATGAACATTCCACATCACTTTTCCTCTAATTACTGTCTAAGTATGAAAGTGAAAGCGTATAATATAATTATTATGATTGCAGGAAGTGTACTCGTATGACAGAGTAACCGCGTCGTGATGATAAGCAACTTACTCCTTAATATGCTCAATTTCATGAACACTTTTATAATTTCTAAATTGTCTCTGGTCTGGTCTGATGGGAGGCTTTGGCCGTGGCTAGTCACCACCCTACCGTCAAAGACGTGCCGCCAAGCGATTTAGCGTTCCGGCACGATGGCGTGTAGAAACCGATAAGGGGTATGGGTTGAATTTACACTGCTATACCCCTTCCAAGTTAGCCCGCTACCATCTTAGACTGCATCGTCACTTACCATCAGGTGAGATCGCAGACAAGGGCTATCTTGTCATCGAATAAAAAAAACACTTTCCCACACAAGTACCGATAACCTACGAGCATTTAAGGCAATTAGCATTAACAGTAGGTATTACTGAAAGTAAGTGATAAGCTATTCGTAGAAAAAACTAAAGTACTAACGGTAAGTAGTAACCGTAACTAAACGTATTCTAAACGTTAATGGTTTGGACTGAAGCACGATTCAGCAATAAGTGCAACATCCTAGGAGTTGTAATACAAATTCTCTTAGCACGACCTCACACCTCCTGCTAACGTCATTAATAAATGCTATAACGTTGGTAACATAACGAAATTATGAGGGAAGTTGGCAGGAGGCGCAAAACTGCATACATATGAAGGCAAGATAGGGCGGTGGGACGGAGGACATCCTGTCTGAAGAATCGGGTTTAATTTTTATTCAGAGTAGCATTGTCCGAAAGTTCAGTGTGCTAGAATGATCGCCACCCACCAATAGAAGAGGCACAAAAAAACTGATATGAAGCGTTCGGTACAAATGCCTTGCTACTGCAATGTGCTCTCGCCCTTCGTGTTTCACCCAGATCGTGCAGTGTGAAATAGCGACTGCAGTCATCCGTCCAAGAATTGAGAGTTATATTGTCAAAATAACATTATTCTAGAATTTTTACTTGGCACAAGTATCTCATAATTAAGAGTAGGTACAGTGAGTTACAAAAATTGTTAATAAGATGATAAGCGAAGTATATTAGCTTAGCTTTTGAATAAAAATAAAAACATAATTAACCTGTCTCATGGTTTTGTTAATCGATACACCCTACGTGCCAATCACGAGTCCTTTCACCCCTCGGCCTCATCGATTTCATATGAAGCTTAAATATTTATAGATTTCTACACAATTATTATCAGTTCGGTCAACAACATCAATTTTATTCACAGACAGTGTCAATTATAAGGGATAATTTATAGCAATCGAGATAAAATAGGAATTTTATTTATACATTATGTGGGATAAAAGTGAGAGGAGATCGCAAGCATTAAAAATATACAACCTGGTTCCGATGAGCTAATAAAATCAATTATTGATCTGCTATGACCGAGCTTATCGTATCTTAATTGCGGTTGGAAATAAAGCCCATTACAACCACGTAAAAATCACGTAAAATTTTCCTGCTCAAAAAAATAGCGGAAACTTTGAGTAATAAAGTCGGATGATTTAACACAGTAGGTATTACGTGTCCCAAGGCGGTCAAGAATCAATAGGGACAAACTACCAATATGTGGCATACAGGACGCAGAGCGCATTCTGATAAGGCAGCGATACTAGAAAATGATGACAAATTCTAACATATTATTGTTGCTTTGTTTATTGATGTAAAATGTTACAAAATACACAAATACCACAGTTACCTATCAACCAATAAATACTTATCCATACCAATATTATAACTCTGCGTGTCTATTCCTTGCCATCTCAGCAGAATCAGCATTCCGAACTGGTGGTAGATTTTCAACTTGTCATAAGAGCCACAAGTTGGTCTACATGAAATAAATAATTTTGAATTGTATAGGTACCAATGAACCGATAACGACGCAAGAAAAGACTTTTTTTCCCTATTACATTTATTATGTTAACTACCGGAATTTATAAAACACCTTAATCCACACGAACGAAATCATGGGCAGTACTATTATTTTTATGACCCTGTAGAGGCCCGAGCATTTAAAGAACTAGGTATACAACTTTACGAACGGAACATAAAATTTTGTAATTTTTCTTAACTTGTGAATACCTAAGTTAAAAGTTGTACGAACTTAATAAAGTGTGAACATTTAATCGAGATAGTTTTATGAAAAGACAATTGACATCAGAAGTGGGATAGGCAGCCCACGCACCTTTTCTAGTCGAATGTTTCTTCAAGTGTAATCCGAGGTATTTCATAAATTGGCTTTGCTACTGGATTACAATTTGCTTTGTATTGTTTAACGTTCAATAACACGTTTAAATCGGGAATTACGAGTATTTCTGGCATGGGGAGGCCGCCCGCGCAAAAATCAACAGCATCGCTACTAAAAGCCGTTATAACTGTAATAAAATTGTGTAAATGGACTCCCCTCTTTTCGGCTGTTTTTTGTGAGTTCTTCTCATATCAGACCGCGTTTGGTGCTTCATTTTTAAGTTTTCACCCGACAAGAGTACGGCCAAAAGGAAGGGTTGTGATTTTAGCAGTCTTTGTATGTATGATGTCAACCGGGCCATAATAATGAATGGATTCACAGTTCATTCATCAAAATCGGTTAAATAGATTAGGCGCTATGGCGGAACACGCGTAAATACATGCTGCTAAAATCCTAATCCTCTCTTTTGGCTCTGTCGAGTTGGGTAAAAAGAACGTGTAACTCTTATTCTATGTCGAAACTTTTGGTACGATCGATCTTCGACTTACTCACTCAAAATACAAGTACCTAACAACAAAAACATTCAACAGGCGGCTATAAAACCTTTCATCAAAGAGACAATGTCATTTTAACATTGCTTCAAATTAGTAAAGACTCAAGAACACTGCAGTTGGTCGACCTAGGCTCAGTGCCAGAAGCCTGTGCATTGTGAAGCTATCGTGTTACGAGTAGAGATGTAAGCTGATACTTATTGTGTAAATTATGTTGTTAACATAATTCAGTAGGTGCGTAACATCGTTTGTGAGTCACTTACAACTTGGCCATGTTCTAAACTCGCCTATTTTCAACAGAAATGATTTTCCTCAATTCGAAGATATATTTAGATAATCTATATCGTTTTATCGTTTTCTGAATATAGGCCAGTCAGTCAGTGGTGCCTAAATTAAATCGATAGGACTAAAATTAGTGATCATACAATTATAATAGGAAGTTCATTCTGAATCCCAACCAATCTCATCTCATCGCCGGCCGGAGAGAAAGAGAAGTCATAACTCACAATAATCATGTCATGATGATTGTGAGTTATAAGTTAATTCTGAATCTCAACCAATCTCATCTCATCTTATCGCCGGCCGGAGAGAAAGAGAAGTCACAACTCACAACAATCATATCATGTGAGTTGTAAGTTCATTCTGAATCTCAACGAATCTCATCTCATCTTATCGCCGGCCGGAGAGAAAGAGAAGTCACAACTCACCAAAATCATGTCATGTGAGTTGTAAATTCATTCTGAATCTCAACGAATCTCATCTCATCTTATCGCCGGCCGGAGAGAAAGAGAAGTCACAACTCATAATAATCATGTCATGATGATTGTGAGCTGTGACTTCTCTCCCTTTTTTTTTGTAGAGAAAATGAAATATCAGGCGGTTGTTTTGTTATGTACGATATGCTAAGTTACATGTCTATAGTTTTACATGATTTGCGCTTGCCTTATCGCCACATTAAATTAACATAATCCGATTTGTTCTACTCGAATAAATTCATACGCAGACACCACTATCGATATCGTTACAAAGTGGGCTTTAAAGTTACATATATGTATAAAAATACATATATTTAACTTTAAAGCCCACTTTGGTTTAAAAACTTTAAATTACATTGATCGGAGTGAACAATGTAATTTAAAGATATGTTGAATTTTAATATATGAACACGTTGTACACAATTAACGATCTTTGTCAGATTGCTCGTGTTTTCGTGTCTGGATTGATAGAAAATATCTCGGTAATCTAATTCCCTTGCATTTGAACCTTGGATTGATTCAAACCAATCAATAGTCCATCGGTTAAAGGTGCCGGCAGAAAACTAAAAGGTCGCATATACGAACCCCACCCGTTGTACTATTGTCGTGCCCACTCCAAGCACAAGCTTTCTGCTTATTTGGAAGGGATAGGAATACATTAGTCAACTTAAGCTTGGCTTATATTCTTTTCTAAAAAAAATCAATCAAATTGGTACAAAGATAGCATTCCTTATTATTATCGTAGTAAGGAAACCATTATCATACATTCATTGTCACCCTTATATACAGCTGCTTTTTAAAAAGAAATTCGAAAGTAAGTTAAATGAACACGACACGAAGAATTCTACATAAACAGCTATATTATTTTCACTTCAAGTGGACCCTAATGATAAAAAAAATTATTTTATTAACGACAACATTTACCCATCTACAGTTACAAGAAACTCGGAAATGATAATGTAATTATCGAAATTCACCACGGGCTACGAGTGTCTTAACCCTAAAGAAGGTGTACCTAATTACGTACCATTTTACATATCATATTAAAAATAAACGTGTTAATACCTGATGCGTCAAGATATCTATAAGGTAATCTTTTATACAAATAGTTCAAGACCAAATATCTAAGTGTGTTTTTCCGTGAGCGAATGAAAATGTCACGAGAAACAGTCGGAGGTAAAACAATTGCATTTTAGTAATAAACTAACAGAAAAGGAAAATATAACAAATTATGATATTTAGCATTGGAATTTTCGGGAGCTTTGTTTCATTGAGATATGTTAAAACGTAGTTAAGAATTTAAGACAAATTTTATTATGACACTACAGAAACGAAATTAGTATCAGAAAAAATATTATACACTAGCTTTTGCCCCCGCGACTTCGTCCGCGTGGAATTAGATTTTGGGGTGGAATTTTCAAAAACTGTGACACACGTACTTTTTTATTTTTAACTGAAAGCTCAAATACCAACTTTGATAGAAACAGCTTGAAAAATGACGGAGTTTCATATAAACTTCCATCCCCTATTAAAACCCCTTAGGGGCGGAATTTCCAATAATCCTTTCTTAGTGTGCGCCTACGTCATAAAAGGAACCAACTGTAAAAATTTCAAGTTTCTAAGTTCAGTAGTTTAGGCTGTGCGTTGATACTCAGTCAGTCAGTCAGTCAGGACTTTGAATTTTATATATATAGATAGAGGTCATAAAGAAACCTTGTACGCTACCCTGAGAGAGCTACGAAGGTTTAAGAAAAATTATAGACAAATACATAAAACATTCAGTTGGGAGTTTCTCAAAGGTGAAATTCAAAGATTAACAACTCAAACATGAACATTTGTTAGCCTTGGCTGCTGATAGTGATAAGAGCGCAGCGAACTGACAAGACGAAAGTACTAGATAAGGAAGTTATAAACTCAATATAACTTTAAAAGGGCATTTGATAATAATTATAATTAAACCATGATAGCTATAAAGTGTGAGTAAACTGATTATGCCGATTTGAGAGCAACTAATTACGTATTTTATTTAATACCAAACAACGTACAATCCTTATATTATAAATTTGAAAGTGTGTTTGTTTCTTGATTTGTCCTTCAATCTCGCGGCAAAGCAACGGATCAACCTGATTTTTTGCATGGGTATAGTTGAGGATTGGGAGAGTGATATAGGCTAGTTTTTATCTCGGAAAATGAATGAGATTCCGCGGGATTTTTAAAAAACTAAATCCACGCGAGCGAAGCCGCGGACATCAACTAGTCAAACAATAAAAAAGAAAAAATGGTGGACACGGAAACGCTTATAAGAGTATCTAAAACAGCGACCCTAGGAACTAGACTAGGTACAGTTGTATCCATCCTTTTGCTCTATAGCAAATATGTGAAAAATATAAATACAGAAAGCCCTTGAAAAAGCGATAATTTTATCAAGATATGTTTGTTATAACAAAACCCTGTTACCTTGACTTATTTCCAACGGAGAAAGGAACCCCTTATATAATGAGACTATAAGAGAAAAGGTACATAAAAGAGAGCATACGGTGCAGCGCATGGTTTTTAGGTCACGTCGACGCAAACCGGCTATGCACGTATTATCGGATGCCTCCGTGAGACCCATTCCGGCATATTTTATTTACCGTGAATGCATTGGGCTATTTGAAATATAATTATTTTTTACTCGTTGATATGATTGTCTAGGCCTTGCATAATAATCTAAATATATAAAAGGCAAAGTTGACTGACAGACTGACTGACTGACTGATCTATCAACGCACAGCTCTAACCACTGGGCCGATCGAGCTGAAATTTGGCATACAGATAGCTGTTAAGACGTTAGGCATCCGCTAAGAAAGGATTTTTCAAAATTCAATCCCAAAGGAGGTAAAATAGGAGTTTAAAAAATCGAACCTAACGTGAGCGAAGCCGCGGGCTAAAGCTAGTTATTTTATAAAATTTAATTTCAGTAAAAATCAAAACAAATATTATTATGTAACTTAAAAAAAAAAATTTTTTTTGGGCATACCACAACTTCGTCAGCGAATAATAAATACATGGCTGAAAATGCAAGGCAAAAAATAACAAATCAGCCGTTTTGTAGTTAAAATAAAAAAGGACAGACAGAGTAACTTTCGAATTTACATAATTAGTATGAATTCAAATAATAATAATAATCATACTCCGTGTAAAATGAACGATAATTTTATCAATTAATATAAATATTTCTCCTTACATAAAATAACTACATGTATAAGTATACAATGTAAGTTTCGAAAGATTTCCAAATTACAGTGTCAAAAAAAAATATCGATGTCGGGCATGCACCTCTGACTTTTCGAAATTTAAGCAATTACATATCAGTGCTTCGACGTTAAAAGAAAATATCGTGAGAAAAACTTGGGCGCCTGAAAGTTAACCAAAAAAGTTAAAGGTGTGTAAAGTCTGCCAATTTGACCTGCGCTTAGTAGTGAGATGACACTGGTATGAATTCCATTCAAAGAGTTATTTCCAAGTAGAAACACTAAGATCGCTTTAGAGAAACACTGATTCAAAGTAAACACATCCTTTCAATATTATATCACACCTAATTTAAGTGTGTCTCATCAAGAAGCCAGAATAGTGTTTAGCCGCAAATTGAAAGTGACGTAATAGCTTAATGAAACAGACACTGTTTACTTCGATGCATCACGAAAATTCCTATACCCTGAAGATACCAAACAATCAACGCATTTGTGAGTAATTAAGAACGGTTTAACGCAATTTTGCTGCGGATTGATTGAGTTCTTTTTATCTGAGTCTCTCTCTGCGTCGTATTCCCCATTACTGAGGGCCATGACCCCGTCCACCAAGGACTCTTTTGCAGATGATGTCGCGCCATGTGCCTCGGTTTGGTTTTTTGCGACATGCAAGGCTTCGTGGACCTTACTATCGAGAGTGATGTGGATTTGGTCTGACCAACGCATCTGAGTACAAGGTTTTTATTAGTTTCTTTTTGAAGAAACCTTAAACTAATGTGCTGTTTATCGGCGGGATTGCGAATTCTTTGTATTCGTAGATAAAATACCGTGTCACCACGTGATAAAAATATTTTTAACATATTTTATAAATTATTACGCCTGCCTGACTCAGGCCTTCACCGAAAAGGAAAACAATAGTATTGTTTTCTTTTTCAAAGTCAAAGTCAACTTTTTAAAATCAAATTAAGTAACATAGAGAATATTTTATAGTATTACATTATGCAAATGGGGTAATGGTGATAATTTAATGATGAACTTAATTAAATCTAAGAGGGTTTCAAGTTCAACATCAGCTCATAATAACGCCTAGCAGAGCATAAGAATAAGAGCTATTAGAGCAAAAACCGAATAAGAGCTTTTACTCATGACTTTTTACTCTCTTTTGAATTTATGATATCCAGTATTACAGCACTTGCACCACACGTAATTTTAACAGCAGATCTAGAAACTTGGATTAACTATGCGTGTACATTAAGAAAGTTTTACAAGTTTGCACAAAGCTTGGCAAGCTTGCAGTTACGTGAATAGCTACCTTAATACATGTCGCGACAATCGGTCGCGAATTAATTATGCAAATAGAATAAGTGTTGAGATTGAGTTGTTAGTCTGTGGATCTAAGATAACGTCTGTGGCTAAAGCAGGTAGTTACATTACATTGATTCTATGGTTAGTGAAAAGATAGTGACAAGTGACATTTGACACATTATAATTATATAATAATTTCCTTGTCTCCGCGTCCGCCGGCCATTTTGTTCAGACTCCATTTTGTAGGCCGGCGCGAGCGCGGATACATAAAACGTGGGGATCCAAACGTATAGTTTCTGAAAAGTGTGTTGAACCAAAGGTGTCTCCTAAGAATTAAGGTAAGTGGATTTAGGGGCAAGTCGTAAACGGTTAAGGGGCGAGCAACGCCGATGTAAGGATTATAGTGAGTAATAGTAGCATTAATAAAGATAAATCGGGTCGCAATGCCTTAAATATATGAACCATATATATAAATTAGTCATGCACGTGTTCTCATCTCTTGAGGAATGGTGAGGATAGAGGTATTGCGACTTGCGAAGCACTCAGTAGGTACACACACACACACTCACAGGAGACAGAAATCTTGGTCCAAGTTCTACAACGGGGTCTCATTGAACAGGCTATTCTTGAGTAAGTGTTTCACCATAACGTGCATCTTATGCTTATAACGTAGTTAACGTATGACCCAAGGAAGACAAGTTGGTTGGTGTCGAGTACTTGGACTCGGCACCCCGGAGAGTTAGAGTCCAAGACCAGGGCAGCTCAGTAGTAAGCTGTCCTCACCATGGCCGTGTGTCTGGTGCGTGACTCTAACGCAGTCCCAGTTCTAGGATAGCTCGATAGTAAGCTATCCTCACCATGGCCGTGTGTCTGGTGCGTGACCGAAAAAGGAACCAACTTGAACTGAATGCTTGGATTCAGGGCTTCCTTATGAAAGCAGAAACTAACCTGGACCAGGAGTTCTAGCTCGAGATTAATAACAGGACCCGTATGTGCCATCGCTGTATACAAATGCCAGCATGGGTATACGGCCCCCATATAGTATAAATTACTGCCGTACCGGGCAGACGATACTCTCTGGAGTATTGTCTGCCCGGATATCAATCTGTGTTTTAGATTATAACCAAAATGAGGCGAAGCAGAAGGGTCAGGTGATCTCCGTTCCGTGAGATGACTGGCAACCAAAAATGTGAGTACATAAGCAGACTTCTTAAATTAGCTTTGACGTTTGCTCTCTGTAAACCCCCCATAGAGCCAAATAGAATAGAGTCAGCACACTCACAGAGAGAGCATTCGTTACAATCATCATCATCAACTTATGGACGTCCACTGCTGGACATAAGTCTCTTGCATGGACCTCCACAGACCTCGGTCTTGCGCCGCCTGAATCCAGCGACTCCCTGCGACTCGTTTGATGTCGTCGGTCCACCTAGTGGGGGGTCTGCCAACACTGCGCTTCCCGATGCGGGGTCGCCACTCCAGCACCTTGGGACCCCAACGACCATCAGCTCTTCGAACTATGTGCCCCGCCCATTTCCACTTCAGTTTCGCGACTCGCTGAGCTATGTCGGTGACTTTGGTTCTCCTACGGATCTCCTCATTTCTGATTTGATCTCGCAGGGATACAATACAAGCGTGTTAATACCAAAGAGATTTTTTTTTTTAAAAAAAGAATATTAGCCAAGCTGAAGTTGACTAATATCCTCCTATCCCCTCCCAATAAGCGAAAAGCTTGTGCTAAGAGTGGGTACGACAATAGTGCAACAGGTGGGATTCGAACCTGCAACCATTCAGGTTTCAGTCCGCATCTTTAACCGTTGGGCTATTGAGGCTCTACCATAGAAATTAGGTACCTACTTTCAATTTTGTAAACAATTATAAAAGTAAGGACATACAAGCAAGCAACAATACACAATCATACAGAAATAATTTTTGAACCCACCCATGTTAAGTTACTAGCGTGTTTTGGGCACTTAGTTTTAGATTCACGCCAATAAACTTTTAGGTCACAGACTGTTTTATACGCTTTCTTAGAAACTAAGCTAAGGATTTATTACTTTAGTACAATTACACGATTGTAATCCGTTTGAACATTGATATATTTTAAAGATCTGTTAAGATAAGCTAGAAATATACGACCTAAACATGTTTGATTAACCCAAAATTCGTAAAACGTTTTAAATATCATTCCACTAACAAAAATTCAGGAATTAGTGTAAACATTGGATTCCGTCGATTCGTCTTATTAACTTTTGAATCAGTTTCAGCTGCAAAATGGTTCATATGGTTCAAAAATGGCATCCAATGCATTTTTTTACTATTATCTTTTTTCCATAGTTTTCTTAAAACTCTTAAAAGTTAGTAGTTACTTACGACGTTCTTAAGCTTGGTTAAGTTAAGTTTTCACGGTTTTATTGTCAGTGCGATTAGATTGTCCTATGCGCTATTTTTGGCGCGTCGCTTACATCTTTCAGCGAAAAACCACTTACTCACTTTTTAAGTCAGCTAATAAAAATTCTTCTAATATTATAAATGCGAAAGTTTGGCTGCATGGATGGATGTTGGTTACTCAATCACGCCACAACGACTAAACCAATTTGACTGAAATTTGGTGCAGAGATAGATTATAGTCTGGTCTAACACATACACGCTACTTATCCCGGAAAATAAGAATTCCCGCGGGTATTAAAAACCCTCAATCCACGCGAACGAAGTTGCGGGCATCACCTAGTAGATTATACATATATTTAGCTATTCATAGATGAATTTTCGTCAACGTCGTAAATGTCCAGGGATAAACTAATATCTACTCCTAATCATAGATGTTACAGTAGTTTTTACTTCGGCGTTAAAATAATACTTTCTCATTTGCATACATTTTGAAACTTTATATCACATTTACTTGTAAAAGCGACCAATCATCCAAGTAAGACATCGGAAGTCACGTTAGTTACGGTGCGACCGTAGCGAATTTCACCAACTTATCTTCAATCGACGTAACCTGCCTGACGGAGAGTGCATACTCCATATCAAAAAGGCATTATACTAGTTATTTCTTACTATTACGCCAATTTAGTTGGGTACAAAAATTTTCAAGTTAAAAAGTATCTTTACTAATATTATAAATGCGACAGTGCGTGTTTTGGTTTGTTGGTTTGTCCTTCAATAACGCTGCAACAGAGCTACGGATCGACGTGATTTTTTGCATGCGTATAGCTGAAGATTTAGAGAGTGACATAGGCTACTTTTTATCCCGGAAAATTAAAGAGCTCCCGCGGGATTTTAAACTAAAAACTAAATCCACGCGGACGAAGTCGCAGGCATCAGTTAGTATTGTATATTTTTTAATGTTAAGTAGACACTATTTTTTCCACTGTTTATCATATTTTTGCTAAAGGTATGTGGTAAGGAACGTACCAGTTTTTATAAAGCTTTGTTTGATCGGTTGTCGACAAAACATACTCAATGTATTCAACATTGTATTAAAATTACGTATCTACCTATTATTGTTTTTACTGTTACTTAAATAACCAAAATTTCGTATTTCTCCTAACTTTAAAACACATGTTATAATTTTGATTGGTAACTTTATTTTATGGTTCCTATCACCTTATGTAGCTCAGGGGCTAATAAATACGTCGACTATATTTCAGACCCATATAACTAAATCAAGATTAGTAAAAAAGATAGATTAGGATGATGTATTGAGACAAATTTTAATATAACGAAAAATGATGAAAATAACATAGCAATAATAACTTTACAAGCTAACACAACAGACCAGTTGAAAACTGAACAAGTTAAAAGATAAGTATGTACTTTGTAATTCTAATTACATAGATATCAGAAATGGAACACTGCAACTGAATGAGCAACTCACCTGACGTTGACATTTTCGGAAAAACTTAAATTTCATCGTGATAAAATTCAAAAACGCAACAGCAGGCACTATTTTACACGGCCACCATAACACAGAACAAATTCGCGAGGCAAGGTCACAGATAAAAGCGCGAAAATAGAAGCGAGCAAAGAAGATAAAATGTTTGAAAGTAAATAAATAGTGTAGCGTGCGGGCGCCGCGACCCGCCGCTCCGTAGTGGCGGTGCGGAGAAAATTACGAGCATTCAAAACACGCCATGTACCATGGCTTTTCTATTGAACTGGCTCACCAACAATCAGAGCTATCACATAAACCTTCGCGACTTTTTTTAGCACTAGGCTAAACAAATTAGGAAAATCTTAAGGAAGTTTTTATTAAGAACTATTACTAAGTAATAAGAACTATTACCTACTAGGAGATTTTTACATAAAACAATAATTCTAGTGTTGTTAAATTTCTGGTAATAGTGTACATTTGAGTTATAATTTTTTTTTTTTTATTAAATGAGTAAGAAAATGAATGAATTACTTCATCCGACTAGTGTTTTCGATTTTCTTATAACCTTAATTTCTACATCATCCGTTGGGCTTTGTTACTTTGTTGCTCCTAAATCCCAAACTATATCCCAAACTATATATATTTTTTTCAATACTGAACAATTTTTGGGAAAATAATTGCAAAATGGTTTGTTTCATTTGGTCGTTTATAGCCAAAGTTTTTTAATAGACTATCCATATGTATAAAGAGAAGATAATATAGTTTTTTAATCTTTAGTATTAACACCAACGCGTTACATTAAAAATTTAAATGTACTAGTGATTATAATTCATTACATTTGCATTTTAGACGTACAAACGAAAAACGTAGGTAGATATTTGCCGTGAATATTTGTTTAAGACTGATGTTTTTCTTTGGTCTAGGATTTTTAATTATTATTTTCGTTACATTTGCACATTTTAACAAGTAGCAAGTAAAAGACCGTTGAGGCTAAAATCGTGTTTTTCAAATGTTAATTGGACGCACATATGTACGCAATAACGTTTCAACCCACAAAATTTGTCAAATTAAATACATACATAATGTAAAGTAATAAAGTTAACTTTTCAATTGATAAGTTGCGTGGGTTGACTCTTTATTGCATATCGTTGGGGACATAACATAGGACTACTTTTTATCCCGGCAAACGAAAGAATTCCCACGAGATTATTAAAAACTAAATCCACGCGAGCGAAGCCGCGGGCATCAACTAGTGTACATATAAAGGAATCCTACAGTCAGATGGAAATCGGAAATTTGCATCCGACCTATATAAATATTTAGTTGCGGTCTTGTTGCGGTCTATCCAATTGTCGTTAGTCAGTAAATCGATAACTTTAAATACAAAGCCAATATATATAAATATATAAAAGGCAAAGGTGACTGATTGACTGATTGACTGATTGACTGACTGACTGACTGACTGACTGACTGATCTATCAACGCACAGACCTAACCATTGGACGGATCGGGCTGAAATTTGGCATCCAGACAGCTATTATGACGTAGGCATCCGCTAAGAAAGGATTTTTGAAAATTCAACCCCTGAGGGGGTAAAATAGGGGTTTAAAAAATCGAATTTAACGTGAGCGAAGCCGCAAGCAAAAGCTAGTAATGTTATAAAAACTGAGTTTTAATAACATTAATTATGCAATAGCTGAATGCTTGTTTGGTGGCAATAAATACGCGTTGGACTGTGTCGGTCGTTCTATAGAATATCTGTGGTTGGACAATAACAATGGATATTGGATAAGTGCACTATTTGCTTAGGCCTTGACGAAAAAACAGCATAATAAGAATTATAACTTTGACCACTTCGTCTGTCTGTCTATGTCATCGTAGCGCTCAAATGGATGGATCGATTTGAATGCTTTTTTCTAAACAATTCTAACTATCTCTAAAACCCAAAAACAGGCAGATATTCTAACACAATTTTTTTTATAAATTAAGATTAAAATATTAACAAAATCTTTTCACTCCTAATACGCTGAAACGATTTCGACTTTTGCCAAAGCGATAGCATCCTCAGAAACGTCTTGGATAATTTTTATTCTGGTTTATCAAGGAGTTCCATCGAGAATTTTAACCCTAAATTTTAATCTGAAGAAATTATGCAAACCAGAAAAGCGTCGTACTGCAACAAATTTAAAAAGTGACGTTGTTGGTGGTTTTTCTGAACTTTAAATGACGTTCCTCCGAAAAGACCAAGAAGGCGGGTAGATAGATTCTACCCATGACAGCTTCAACTTGACGTCTCACAACATTGCAGTCCCCTCGTGACCACGGTTTATGCAATTGGATCGAAATATCGACAACCCCAACTAAAATAATCTCCGTGGTACGTAATCGTATTATTTTATAACAATTAGCACCAATACCATTTTACCCATCAAATAAATAACTTATGAGTCAAGTTGTAGACTACGTAATTTTTATTTTGGTTCCTTACGATCGTTACTCTTTCAAGTACTAAAGTCTAAATACCAATCAATTTAAGCGTATGCGTTATTGCTTTTTACAATTACGAAGGTTTGCATAAATGGACTCTAATTGGGTATTTGACTGTTGTCAACATGTGGATATTCATTAATTACAATCAAAAAAAAAATTTACAAAATTTATTTATTTCATGTAGGCTAACTCTCACCTTACTGAACTCTTGACTTCAACTCTAAAATCTTTTATAGAGTTAAAGTGTTTAATTTTTTAAGCTATTGCATAGCTTCTATCGCGGGCCAACGTGGAGACCGAATCTAGAAATTCCTTAACGAAAATAACTTGACACGGGACTCCACTACGGTGAGCCGCTAGATGGCGTTGATAAAAAATGCTATGCAATAGCTTTACCGCGGCAGTCCCCGAGTGCCACACGTCTTTTTTTTGTAAGTATACATTTTATAGTTAAAAAATTAAAAAAAATAACAATATCGTTTCAGTTTATTCATCTTTTAAGAACTTATTACCCAAATTCTTAAAAACATGTCCAAGTTAAAGCCTTACTTTTATTCACCATGTTTTTATACTTAACATACAGTATTAATTATTATGTACAAAGAAGTTCTAAAGAACTTAAGAGACATTTCAGTAGTAAGTAAGTTTTTTACAAAAGAAAGTAATATTTTCTTATTGGTTTAATTACATATGACTTACCTCATGATCAGGTCCAGGTTTGGATGCCAATCTTACTTCCGATAACTGATTTTTGAGGGCCCTAAAACAAAAATAACAATTTATTTTTAATATTATTTATTTTGAATGGATTATGACCACTATTTCCTTGACCAATTTGGTCCACATGTGTATTACTCTGTTTGTTAAGAAGTGTTTCAATACCCTCTTAGCCCTTTGCTCTTCCTCAAAAATATTCTCGAAATTACGGATGTTGAAGTACTTGCTCATTTCAAAACAATAAACATATGTAGCTATTACAATGCAACAAGGTTTGCTTAACCTTAACTTGCAACTTAACTACATTGTGGGCAGATGGATGCAAAGCTAATTGCTCCCATGAAACTTTGTCACAAAGAAATTCACTAACTGTGTAATTTTGTTTATGTGTTTTACCTTGGTTTTTACTATTAGCATTCATCAATGGGCCACTGTTACACTAAAAATGCTGTAAATCATTAAGATGTTACAAGAGCAATGAACTAAAATATAATATCATGAATATTACGAAACAGACGATAAACAAGGTCTCCGACTTCTATATCGGGGGAATGTGTCTTTATAAAAAAATCAATGGGTCTAGTACTGAGCGCAGGTCTCTCAGAGATGGCATATAGATCATAATCCATCAAGTTGGGCCAGAATTGTGGACTCTTGAGATGTTTTCTAGTGGTAATGAAGTCTACTTACATATAAAGCTCCTCGGCCTGTCTGGCCTGTTTCTCCCTTCGCTTCAGAAGCTCGGTACAGTTCTGCACAGCCAAGACAGTCGCGCCGCAAGTCGCTTTAAACGACGCGCTTGTCGCGCGAACCTCTTCAGCGTACTGCTTTAGATCGACACCTGTAGCAAAATTTTTTTTTTTATTCAATGAAAAAATTGTTTTCGACAGCGATCTCTGATCATGTGATAAGTGATAATGCAGTCGAAGATGGTAGCAGGCTAACTTGGAACTTATCGGTTTTTACACGCTATCGTACCGGAACACTAAAGTGCTAGGAGTGGGTACGACAATAGTGCAAGAGGAGGGGCTCGAACCTGCGGCTTTTCAGTTTTCAGTAAACACCTACCATTGGGCTATTTTTTGACAGTACCTAATGTAGTACACAAAATCTCCCACCAGAAACGACCAGATCAGACCAGAGATATTTCAGAAATTATGAAATACCAAATTGTCCCTATCCAAATTGTCTCAGGTAAGGGTTTAATCAAAACTGCCACAGCTCCTTCCAAGTTAGCCAGCTACCCCTTCTTCGATCAATCTCAAACAAGGTTTATCACATAAAAAAAATGTTATATTAATTATATTATATTAGCTGGAAGCTACGAATAAGTAATAAGTAAGAAAGTCTAACTGCGTTAGAAAAATGACCCCAACAAAAATTACGCCGAAGTGGGTGGCCGAAGGTGGGTGGGTGGAGATTAAAATTAAGCCCTTAGAAGCGGGGTTTAAAAACAAAAATAGTAAGTCAACAGTTGGTCATTTTTCTTGCACGTCAAATTTTCATAACATCGTCCAATGACTCAGCTGTCATAGCAAACATAGCAGTACGCGCGCGAACCAATCATTGCTTTCGTTCTGAATTTGAACCAAGAGCACCTAGCATGTAAAACGGATCAAACCTGTAAACTCGGAAGTGATTCGTATGATTCGTATTTTGAATCATATGGCGTTTTGGTTTGAAGTAGGGCCATTTTTTGAGTGGATTTTGTTCTGAATTAGACTTCCTTACTTATTATATATTCGTAGGCTGGAAGTTTATAAACTTACTATCGGCAAGTTTGACAGCGTCGATGGCATCGGCCGCGTCGTCGTGTATAAGCGGGCAGGCAGTGGCGCACTTGTCGAAGTACACCTGCAGCTGCGCCGCTTGCTTCGAGAGCAGCTCTGTGTAAGTCTCCAGCTCTGCGATTTTCTCCGCCAGGCGGCGCGATGTCCGACCTGCTCAACACAAAAAAATAGCTTAAGAACTCTAACAGTAGTAGGTACACCCAGAGGAGGCTATACTGATCTCAGTCAAGAAAGTGCTGCTGTTCCTGGCGGCGACGAGTATCGGCGAGGAAATTTAAATAGTGGCGAGCACAATGGATCGGCGACAGACAACGTGCTACGGGGACTTGCGACCTGCATAGCCGCAGCCCAAGAAAGAAAGAAGAAAGAACCCAACCACGGAAACTTGGATATAACATCCATCATAATGATTTTGTTCGTGTAAAATGTAGTGGGGGGCGGGGTCTGCTCACACTGCACTTTCAGGTGCAGAGTCGCCACACCAGAACCTTTGGACCCCAACAACCGTCAGTTTTGGAACGAAGTTCCTTATCGCGCGTTGTGAAAGGGGGCTAGACGGAAAAAATTCTTACGAAAAGTTGTCACGACACTTTTTGCTATAGTAAGCTGTGCGGCGTCGCATGATTCTCTGTCTGTCTCTCTCTCTCTTATAGAAAGCAAGCCAGATATTTTCATTTCTATTTCGCATTGAACAGTGTGGTGTCGCGACGATTATTTTTGTTGAGTGTATACAGGTTTTTTGTAAATAATAAATAATAAAAAGGAACTTCGTTCCATCCGGGTGTCCCTTGACACCTCTCAAGTTTTTTTTTTAAACTTTATGGCCCACACACTTCCACTTCAGCTTTACGACACGCAAAGCTTGCTCAGAGTCACTCAGCGGGCGATGGAGAGAGCTATGCTCGGAATATCCTTGCGAGATCAAATCAGAAATGAAGAGTCAGGTAAAAATGTAAAATTCGCACCATGTGACCCTGTTGAATGCAATGATGTGACGGAGCCATGTCTTCGCAGACCGCCGCCATTGGAACTGCTGTCTGAACTAGTTCCATACCCTGATTCCACCTGCAATACAAAACTATGAAATAATAAATTCAAAACAATTCACATTTATTTACTTGTATTACTTGTACATCTTGTGGCTATTATGGTGACATACTGCTGAGAAGAGCTAACAAGAAACTGAATTTCAGTGCCAACTGATATTTCAATGTCACATTAAATAGAATATGTACATTTGGCCTAATTTAGCAAATAAACTATGCTTACTGTATCTAATACATACTTAAAGACAGTATGTATAATTTAAGTAGTACTTGTATACTATTTAATCTTTTTTATAGCTTGTATGACCTTAAAAACCTTAATTTATTAAAAAGATCTATATAGAAATTCATACTGAAAAGGCTCTTATCTTAGTCATTATGTAACATAAGTAGATCTATTTTGGCATGGTGTAAAAATAAGTACTTAAGTCATAGATAAGCATGATATAAGTACAAATTACTTTATTAAGCCTGTAAGGGCCGATTTCACCAATGTTTCAATAAGACTTATCGGAATATTGTTTTGATATTTTGGATACAAAAACTGTCAGAACACCTAATTTATTCCTTAGTTAAACATCACTCGCCTGGTTGCCTGGATGAGATCGCTTCTTAGCGATAAGGCCGCCATTTGTGCTCTCATTTTTACAATTTATTTTAAGTTAATTTTATCTTTTATGTTTCTGTGTAATGTGGTGTACAGTAAAGTGTATTCATTTCATTTAATTTCATCACTCGACATAGGTGGAATTGACACTACGAGTTTATATCATCATTGAACTCAATATAAGTATTTTATAGCACCACATGGTTATCTCGACAATTTACATTCTTTGCACATTTTTTATTACATATAAAAATTTATTGATAAAATACTTGAGTGAATACAATCTTATATATTTTAATCTAATCAGTTATTGTAGTTAAGCTGATTACATAGCAATATAAGTGTATGTACCTATTACAAAAATTGAAATAATACATATTGTCACTTATTATTAAAACTGCTTTTTGATTTCAAGATTTAGTTAAATATGTTCTTTTAATGGATGAGAAGTAATATGGAATGCTTTTTAACTTTTCAATTTGTGCAGTGTTGTTAAATAAGAGACAATATTGGGGAAAATTAAACTTAAAATAGAAATTAGTTTCCTTCCTTAATTAGTATTTTAGTAGTTTCTATTAAATTAAATTCTAGTTATTTAGCATTTAAACTCACAACTTTAAATGATTCCAAAACATCAATCCACTGTTGTTTTTCCTCTGGATTTGAAGCTCTCAAATACCAAACGCAATCATTCACTGACACATCAAATCTGCAGTCATCAAACTCATGTGGCTGAAATGAAAACACTTTTATAATTTATCTAACTAAGTTATAACTGCAAAAGTTAACTTCTAAACTGGTTTATACAGATACAAAAATAGCTTTCATCCTAGAGACAGACATTGAATAATCTTTTCTCCCTGAAAATCAAAGATTTCCCAGGGATTATCTTCTTCTTCTCTTCTTTATCAACCGATAGATGTACACTGTTGAACAAATGTATCTCGCATGGACTTCCACAGGCCTTGGTTTTACACCACCTGTATCCAGCAGCTCCCTGTAACTCGTCTGATGTTGTCAGTCCGGCTAGTGCTGGGGTTTGCCAACACTGTCATTCCCAGATTTTGGGATTATAAATAACCTAAATCTTCATGGACAAAGCCGCTGGCATCAGCTAGTATTTCATTTTATGGGAACCTATTATGACAAAAGAAACACTTCAAACTAAGGCTGAAGTCTGTAGTATGCTCTGATTTGGAGATTTAAGACAGAGTAAAAACGAGACACAAATGTCCTGACAAAAATCTATCTCTTGAATTTGAGCACAGTGAGTTTGATCTATAGATTTGTCTAAGACTATCCTGAGAAAAATTCAATGACCAAAGTCCAATGTATAATATCCATAATTTAAAAGGTAGGTAATAAGAAGTACCTATAGGTACCTACAGCTTCATATGGACTAACATATTATAACAAATTGTAATTGAGAATGTCTGAAGCAATAAAACGCAAGTCTAACGCAATTAATCGTAAATTTTTTTATGGAAGATACGTACTTTGAACAAGGACGTACCTATTAAGTATTAGTTTTTTTACTAGGAATTTTTCGTTCCGCCATGTAGTCAACAACAATATAATGCATATTTACCTTGACTTTAGCTTTTTTCAAACACAACGCACCACGACATCCAAGATTACTCTCCAATTCGCTTTTGTAATAGGATAAAGTGGAATCCTTCAAAACAATAAACCTATCTTGCCAACCGTGTATGTAGTTAGTCCATTTACTCAAATAACCACGAAGCTCTGGATTACTGCTATCTTCTATGTCTGAATTATCACTCAATGTTATATTATCGTCCATCATGTTTAAAAGGTAAACTCGTTTTATTTACAACAAAACAAAATAAAATGTAAATCGACAAACCTACACCTACAAAAACGTTATCAGAAACAGATTCAAAATAGGACGTCAATGTCAGTTCAGTTAAATAACAACTTGACTGGGATTTAGGTAGGGTACTCAAGGTAGGTACCTAGGTAATGTAGGAAATACCTACCTACAGTGTCGTATAGGTACCTACCTACGCAGAGGTAGTACCTACGCATAATGTGACAAATATGCATGCATCTCTAATAGGAATCTGTGAATCTCTTGTATGCTTATTAAACTCTACTCTACCGACTCCTTCCTTACTGTAAGTACCTAGGTACTTACTCTGTCATAAAGTTCATAATATAGGTAGTACGGTGAATGCTAGGAGGATTAAAAACACAAAATTTTTTTTCCTCCGAGGGTGAATGTAACCCCTAAAGGTAATATTATTTTTAGGAATTTCTTTGTTACACCCATACTTTGACCGCTTTATATTGTTTTATGTATAAGTTACTAAGTAAATTACTCGACTACGCTGATCTTATAGTTCAATAATTTGACAATATCATAATCTGTAAAAACTTTCTTGTTCAATCTATGCATTTGACTCTAGGTATCTATGACATTGGAATCTCGATCGATAGAATACTGTTTTTTTATTGGTAGAAATTTCCTTGCCGCCAAAATTGTTCCACGTCATCCAATGAGATTACTGCTATTATATGAAGCGCGCAATTTCCGTTCAAGATGGCCGCCAAAAGTATGCCTATTTCTGTTCCATCAGAAAAGCCTTTAAAACTTGTAAAATGGAAAGTTAAAGAAGGTGCATTTGTGTCGCATGGTCAAATTTTATTTTTGTACAGCGATTCCTCGGGTGATAATGGTGAAATAAAGAAATTTAAAGTGGCACGCGCTGGCACTATCGTGTCCATCAAGGTGAGGGAAGGAGACATTGCAGATCCTGGGTAAGTGACGTCATATCGTAATAATTACTTTTATAGTGTCACTAGTTCTATAAACATGCATTTTAAATAAATTATTCTTTTTAGTAATTATAAAATATTCAGGTAATTTTTTGGACTGTGTAATTTGTATAAAATCAAAACAAAGCTACATTGTTATAAGTCAAAATGTTAGGGCGCGAAAGTAAAGCTTAAAGCTGTGCCAAATGCCACTGATGTTTACCTTTTAATTTAAGTAACTTGAAAACTTAAAAAATTTAACCTTTTGTTCTTGTAGAAGTTGTTTAGCAGATCTAGAAGAATGTCGCCACCCGACGGTCATGAAAGAAATGTGCGCGGAATGTGGTGCCGATCTACGCGCCAACGAGATACAAAAACTCGACGTTGCGGTCGTGCCTATGGTACACTCTGTACCTGAATTGAAGGTAATCTTGGTCAAATAAATAGTATATCACTAAAAAAACAGTAACAACTACTTAATCATTTAAGTTTGCTATCGACAAAAATAAAATAATTATAAGAAACAAAAAAGCTAATTTAAATTGTCTTTCCAAGCTACAATTTGCATTGCAAAGCCTCGTTATCATACTCAATTAATAAGTCAGCATTTTGAAATTGCTTCATAATAATTTCAGGTATCTGAAGAATTGGCTCGTAAACTGGGCAGAGAAGATGCGGACCGCCTGCTGAAGGATCGAAAGCTGGTGTTGCTGGTGGACCTTGACCAGACACTAGTTCACACCACCAATGATAACATACCTCCCAACTTGAAGGTAAATATTCTAGAGTACAAAATGTAGGTAGTAGAAATGGTAAGGGACTAATAGCTGACACTATAAGAAATGTGCAGGCTATATTATTATTCTTCTCAATCAAACCTAATAATTGGAATAGAATGTCTGTTATTTGGGCACTTCTCCTATAACAATTCAAGACCACCAGGTCCAAAAGCAAATTTGGCTGAGAAGAGCCTGCAAAAAACTTAGCTATTGCTCTTTTCAAAACAAAATGTTTTTTTTTTTTAATTATTTGATGACAAGATAATCCTTGCCTGCGATCTCACCTGATGGCAAGTGACAATGCAGTCTTAAGATGCTAGTGGGCTAACTTGGAAGGGGTATGGCAGTGTAGATTCAACCCATACCCCTAATCAGTTTCGAAATGCTGATTCACTTGGTGGCATGGCTTTGATGCTAGAGCAGTAACTAGCCACGGCCAAAGCCTCCCACCAGATAGAACAATATAGTTATAATATTACTATGTCACTAACTGATTGTTGACGTAGTTGAAGTGCAATCAGCATCCAGTTTTAGTTTGCAGTTGCAAACTGCTAACTCTGCAGTTGTGATACAGTTTTTATATTGTGTTTTCAGGGTGTTCTACACTTCTTCCTGCGAGGTCCAGGCAATCAAGGCAGATGGTGTCACACCCGGCTAAGACCCAAAACTGAAGAGTTCCTCGAGTCAGCCTCGAAGAACTATGAGCTGCATGTATGCACATTTGGCGCAAGACAGTATGCACATGCTATTGCTGAACTATTGGACCCACAGAAGAAATATTTCTCACACAGGATACTTTCCAGGGATGAATGTTTTGATGCTAGGACAAAATCTGCTAATTTGAAGTAAGAATTTTTAAATTTTAGTAAGTTTCCATCTTCTAGAGGTTGTTTGGAGGCTAAAAGCGTCAGCATTATGAGAAGCTGTATAGTGTATACAGTATCCAATTGCCTTTGTTTGAACAGGCCTACTTTTTAAACTTGTTCAAAAGTTGATCTTCAAATAAATTTTAATTGTACAAGTGTACGTAAACACTTTAATAAATACATTATCTATACATATAATAAAATTGTAGAAAAGTGGTGTCTGTACAATGGAAATATATAAAAAAAAAGTAGTATGTTGTTATTATATCGATGCCGAACCTGAAATTGTAATTAATATTTTTTTTGTCTGTTTGTCTGTGTGTTTGTGCACGCTAATATCAAAAACGGCTCATTCGATTTAGATACGGTTTTCACTAATATATTGTAGTAAGCTTCACTTAACATTTAGTGTTTATTTCATGTCAATCGGTTCATAAACAAACAAGTTATGTCAATTTAAAACATCACGGCGAACATTTTTAACGTACAGAGTACGTACTACAAGCCTCGCGCCTGAGCGTCGACGGTATATGTAATTCAAAATATGCTGCCCGAAAAGTCACTATTCCACACGAACGAAGTCGCGGGCACAGCTAGTAATTATAATATGTTATAAATGATAATGTCCTCCCGACCAAATCTAGCCATGGTAGCCAATCACCACAGAGATTGAGTGATTCCTTAAAAACTTAAATCCACACAGACACTGGCATCTAATTTGAAATAAATTACGTAGGGTGTTCAGTAAATCTTGTCGTACCACTTATTTTTAAGGGTAGCAGTAAAACTAATTGTATGTTTTTAAAGTGTTATTTTCAACAAAACATTACCAGTTTGTTTTTTTACTCTACGAAGTATAACTTGGTTGCAGTATTTTTTTAATTAATTTAACTATGGCGTCTTTGATTATCGCGTAATTCCGTAGTTCAATTTCAAACGTGGTTTAAGCAAACAAGAATGTATGTATGAGATGATTTCCGTTATTGGTCAAAAAGCACCATCCTCAAGGACTATAGAACACTGGTATCTGCAATTCAAGCGTGGCGAATTTGGACTCGACGATGATTCTCGTCTAAGCGGACGCTTCGAAGTGACAGTGCCAGAAACGGCAGCTCGTGTGGAAAAAGCAGTATGAAAAAACAGACATATAACCTACCGATAATAAGAGTAGCTTTCAAACATTTCTGTAGCTATGTTACACAAAATTGGGACTGAACATTTACATGTAAAAAAGCCTTGTACGCTTTGGGTATCCCTTACGCTAAACGAGCAGCAAGAGCAACGTCACGTCGAATGGTGTAAAATCGTGTTATTTTTTGCCAATGGCAAATCTAAGGACATAGCTTCGATTATGAATGGCGACGAAACTTAGATGTATTATTACGAGGTACCTACTAAAAACACAAAGCAAGATATTGGTAATTGATTGAGGAGCAACCAACTCAACCTCTTCGAAAAAAAAATATATTTAATTTCTAAATAAAAGTGGGAGGACTGGATTGATGATTGGTTTAAGGATATGATGAAATGTAGTAATAGTCATTGACATTAGTTTGACAAAATATAATTGTACATTACTACACGACAATAATTATTGAACACCCTACGTATATTCCCTAATCATTTAGTAATGAAAATCTAATGACTTAAATTGTATTTTCAGAGCACTATTCCCTTGCGGTGACAACATGGTATGCATAATAGACGACAGAGAAGATGTATGGAGGCACGCCTCGAACCTTATACACGTCAGGCCCTATTCCTTCTTCCAGTCTACCGGAGACATCAACGCACCTCCACTTTTGCGTAAGAGAATTTACTTTTTCTATTAACAGACTACAAGGCAACTTCACTGGCATTAACATCTTGACAAAAGATACCAGATTACAGGCTGAAATGTATAGACTGCACTCTCACTCAAACTCAAGAGTTATAACAAGACAGATTTATATCAGTGCATATTTGTGTCTCATTTTAACCTCTATCTTAAGTCTAAGCTGATGCAGATATGTATAGAGCGTGCTCTGACTTAGCTCAGACCTAAGATAGAGTTTAATACGAGCAGTGGCGTGCACAGGATGTACTACAGGGTAGGCAGATGATATAAAATGGAAAAAAATCTCCAGTACAAGTTATAAAAAACTTTAAAAACTTTTTAAAGGTAGGCATTAGGGAATGCAAATCTCGCGAGATTGGGGCTCAAGCGAGATCTCGCGAGATTGTAAATAACAATACTGCGAGATCTCGCCAATTTCGAGATCTCGCGAGATTGGCAGTTTTGTGTGTTTTTTTTGCAAATAATCACAATATTTGAATAAATTAGAAAAAAAATAATAAAAATTATAAGTATTATAAGATAACATTTATTTTCACGAATTTTTTCAACAGACTTTTATGAATCAAATTGTCTATAATTTTTTAATAAACTTCTAAGTAGTAAACTTTGACGTACGTTTCAATCAAATCACTGTGGAAGCACTGTGTATACATAGCACAGTTTGGTTACCTATTGTAAAAAAAATATTTATTTTTTGAAAAGCAACTGCTGAGTTTCATGCCGGTTCTTCTCAGCAGAATCTGCATTCCGAACCGGTGGTAAATTTATAAGAGCTACAAGTTGGCCTACATGAAATAAATAAATTTTGAATTTGAAATAACAAATGAAAAAAACAACCAGTCTTCTCTTCTAATATCAAACGCAAATCTTTTAGTAATTTAAAAATTAATTCGCGCACCGAACTAAACCGACAGGTCGCAACTCCGTCCGTGTCAGTCCGCGCTTCGAATAAGACTTTTTTATGCTCCAGTGCAATCTCGTTAATCTCGCGAGATCTCGCCCTTTTTTCGGCCAAGATCAATCTCGCTAAAAAAGGCCGAGATCTCGCGAAAACGAGATCTCGCGAGATCGAGATTGCATTCCCTAGTAGGCATTATACACATTATAAAAAACCAACCCTTAAGTTTTTATAAGTCATACTGGAGATTTTCTCCATTTTTATATGATCTGCTGGCTTAATGCCTACCCTGTATGCACGCCACTGAATACGAGACATAAATATGCTCTGACATAAATCTCTTGTTTTAACTCTGTCTTGAGTCTGAGCTGAGTGAGAATGTGGTCTATAGATTTCTGCCTTTGAGCATGCTCTATAGATCTCAGCATCATTCTCCTTGTGCAAGTTATAGTAATTTTTTCTAGAAATAAAAATAAATTTAGTTACGTTTTCAATGTGGATTGAGATACAAGTTGCAATATCAAGTTTTTTTGTAACCTCACTAACAATCCAGAAATTACTGTCCTACTGAAGACTTCCTTTTGTTGAGCTTTAAAAGGTAGACAGATACGAGGACGACAATTGTTAAAGCATATCCATGTATTTACTTAAATTATTGAATTGAAAAGTCTAAAAGTAGTGCTATCCTTTTCCGGTAGGATCATTATGAAAGAGATAGCCCAAGATTTAGACATGTCAATGTATTCTTTTTTTAAAGAATATTAGCCAAGATGAAGTTGACTAATATCCTCCTATCCCCTCCAAATAAGCGGAAAGCTTGTGCTAGGAGTGGGTCTGAATATTGTGCAATGGGTGGGGTTTGAACCTGCAACCTTTCAGTTTTCAGTCCGCAGATTTAACCGTTGGGCTATTGAGGTATCTGTAATTAGCCACATTGTCCTTAATTAACCTCCAATAGAATCGAATACAACTATATTCAGAGAGATATTTTTTCTCCTACTTACATAATATAATAAAAATTGCAGCTGACGAAAAACCAAGATTGCCCATTGGAAAAAATGGTTCACAAGTGCCGATAAGTAAACAAATGCCTAACTTAGATGAGGAACCAGAAAAAGATATAAAAGATAAAGAACAAGCAGATGAAAAAGATAAACCAATAGAAGGTAGTAATGGGAAAATCATAAGTGAAAAATTAGAAAGTGAAAAGGTAGAAGGTAAATCGGAAGTGTTAGATGAGAAAAGTGAAAGTGAACAAGTTGATAAGCTGGATCTTCCTCCTTGTGTTTGGGTCGAGACTGCAGACGGACAAATAGAAGTCGATGATGCTGATGATTATTTGATATACTTGGAGGATATACTGAAAAGGATACATAAGTAAGTGAACCAGGTTTTGTTTTAGAAGGTATCTCTCTGGTGGGAAGCTTTGCCTGTGGCTAGTTACCATCCTACTGTCAAAGTCTTGCCGCCAAGCGATATAGCATTCCGGCACGATGGTGTATAGAAACCGATTAGTGGTATGGGTTGAATTTACACTGCTATACCCCTTCCAAGTTATACCGCTACACGTTCAGATCGCAGTCAAGGGCTATCTTATCATCAAATAAAAAAAAGAAGAATCTAAGGTGCTTTTGACCTTTTTTGAAGTTAACTGGAAGTTAAATGTTTTGGTTAAGTTTTAATTAGTTATTTATTTTTGTTTGGTTATTATTGTTCGCGCGTCGTTTTCTACGATAAGTATGTTAAAAAAGACCATTGTCTTTTTGCACAGTGCTGAGTAGTTATTATATTAATTAACAGCTTTCTTTGTAGAGGAGAAAAATAAGAAATTAAAAATCACATATTACGACATTCAAGACTGCATTACCAGTCAAAAAATCTTCCGTCACAGGCGTAATTACAGTAAAACATACAAATATTATTTTACTGTCTAGAATGTCAACACTACCAATATGACGTCATTTTGTAACGTTCGACGACAGCCAACTTGAAGTGATTCGGTGGAATTCTGACAGCTGTCATTTTGTAAATAGAGCGAGTTGTTTGTATGAAAAACAGTATTACCACCTGTAGTTCGATTTTACCCCGAACTATCTGTCAGGCATTTGTCATAATATGACAAATGCCTGACATAGAAAAAAAAAAATCAATTGCCACACATAGATATAATATTATTATATCTATGTGTGGCAATTGATTTTTATTTTTATAAGTTTTTTATTATCTTTTTTGTGGGATTTTTTTAATCTCTGGTAACATTAAGATACGTCAGAATTCCACGCAATTAAAAATCAGACTATAAGCAGCAATAATCCTATGTATAAAACTTAATTTAATAATAATCAGCACTTATATTCCAGACACTTCTATGACTTATACGATGGTATGGGCAAGCATCAAATACCGGATCTCAAGTTCATAATACCTGAGGTGAAGAGTAAAGTACTGGCGGGATCCAGCTTAGTGTTTAGTGGCTTGGTACCGACGCACCAACGATTGGAGACCTCTAGAGCCTACCAAGTAGCTAAGAGCCTAGGCGCCGAAGTAACTCAGGATTTCACTGAGAAAACTACGCATTTGGTTGCAGTTAGATCAGGTGAGACTTCAAGAAAAAGTACTATACTATAACTACTACTGTAAAAATACTTGAGTTTTAGATTTGTACTTGAGCTTTATACATTTTTAGGGTTCCGAAAAAAACTTCGGAACCCTTATAGGATCACTTCGTTGTCCGTCTGTCTGTCAGTGTGTCACCACCGTTTTTCTCGAAAACGGCTTATGATACTAAGTCGAAATTTATACTGAATATAAAGTTCAATGGTCTCGTAGTGTTTTAAGAATATCAAGCTTATAGCTTAACTCAGTGAAAAGTTACAGCTTTAAAACCACGGCTTTCTCATTATTAAAACAAATTAAGGGACATCTTCCAAAAATCGTTTTTTTCCATACCTAATTCTTAGTTTCATAGTAAGTGCCGTTATATTTTACAAACACCAGCTTTAAAGTCTTACAAATGACGAACATATTGATATCTCTAAACATAGTAAGAGTAACTTAAACAGCTAAAAACCAAATAAAAACCTACCACTTACTATGACTTTTAAAGTACTGTAACGAGAGTAAAGTACCTGAGGCTAAAACACACTATCCGTAAGCTGCGACTGAGAGCCGCGACAGATAAGGTTTCACAGTCGTTTGAGATCAGCAGGCCCAGATTTCTATCGGCCGTCCGAAGACTCAAGAATGGCCCAAGGTTACGTCCGCGACTACGTCCGGTAGTGTGCACAATTCAATGTAAATTCACTATCCAGCCGCGGTTGACGCGTCGGATAGTTTGGTCTAAGCCTAACTTTTTAACGCGTCACAACACAGAACTGTCACAACTTTTGTAGACTGACCTCTATAATTACTCTATGATTTGTAGAATAGACCAGGTATGTAATAGAATCTGCAATGGCATATACAATAAGAAAAATATTTTTTATCTATTACCTATCTCTTTAATTAATTTATGCCGTCATATTTTGTATTCTCATCACACTATCACATATCACACTAATTAAAAAGCCGAAAGTTTGTATGTGTATGTTTGTGTGTGTATGTTTATTACTCCTTCACGCCACAACGAATTAACCGATTTAGCTGAAATTTGGAATGGAGATAGCTCATACCCAGGATTAAAACATACGCTACATTTTATCCCGGAAAATTACAGAGTTCCCATGGGAATTGAAAAACCTTGATCCACGCGGCCGAAATCGCGAGCATCGTCTAGTATAATCCCTCCATTTTTTTGTAGAATAGGTAGATATGTAATAGAATCTGCTATGGCATGTACAATCCATTGTTAATCATAGATTAAAAATAGAGGTCAACGCAGTCTTATAACCCAGTTGTCAAAAGCTGTCATGTCATTATTATTAAATAGGTAACGTTAAAATATTTCGAATGTTCTCAGTTCTAAAAAAAATCAGAGATATACATATAACAAAGCATATAACGATAGGAAATAAGTTTTTGAAAGATATTGTAACAGTGTTAATGAGAGGATGCGTGAGGATATTTAAAGGTGCGAAGGGGTGGTTAGCTAAGGGAACTTTCATCAAGGGTGAAGTTGAATCTTTGGTGGAACATGCCGAAAAGACATTAATTAAGCAGGAGGTTGACCAGTGCATAGATAACTACCATCCAGTCCAAGTTAAAGCGGCACCTCAGCAGCTCAAGAGTTAAAAGATGAAGTGTCCATAGCACAGCGGCTGAGATTATTGAAGCAAGGCAATACATTCGTTAAAAAGAAAAATATCATTAGAGCAAGTAAGGAGATAAAAGAACAGTCGTACAAGAATAATTACTCAGTGGATGGAGACGTACTCTGCAAGGATCCGGGACAATCGTTGGTCATACCCAAGCAATTGGAAAAAGAAATAAACCATAGCAATGGACATTTTTCAAAGAGAAAGAAGAATTGGAAATATAAGAGGCGTGGCTCAGCTGACCATATGAAAAAATGGCCGAAGTCCAATAGTCGATAGAGATTAATAGTAGGTAAATAGTACTGTGAGGAAAGAATGAAGGTGACTGTGTTGAATGAATGTGTGTGTATTAATATAGTTAAGTAGATGTATGTAGTTAGTTTTGTCAACAGCACCGCCAAGTATATTGTTATGTGTTACACTGATAATATGTTTGTACATGATTTTGTTATTACCAACTTAAGAACAAATAGTGAACTCATAGTGAACTTGTTAGAATAAACTAAGGACATTTAAATTAGATATAGAAATTAATAATAAGTAGAAGTTTAAGTTAAAGTAATATTACTTATTAGCCCACAGGCTAGATGGTAGTATAAAATAAAGCCACTGTTACATGGTGCTTTATGGTAGGAAAAAAAACCAACTTAAGTATACCTATGGTTTTTTAAATTCAATTCGAGATCAGTCAAATTTTATTTTATTTTGTAAAAGAAATATAATAATTTGTGACCATGTATACTTAATACTTACTAGTGTTTAGATTCCTTATAAGATGTCATTCTGTATTGGTTAACTTAAGATGTATTATTGTTAAGTATGTATGAAAGCTGTATTGTTTAACTTAAGGTGTGTTAGTGTTGAGAAGGTATGAAGTATGCGAGGAAATATGAATATGGTAAAGATGTACGAAAGGGGAAGGTATGTCTGGGGACAGACATAGTTGCAGGATGACCGAATGTGGGAAACGGAATGTATGTAAGTGTATGACAGGGATATATGCAATAGAGAGTGGGAAGTATTGGAGATAAAATAGATTGGCAAGAGGGCGTATGGAGTTAAGACGTGCTAAGGAGTGCTAAAAGTAGTTTAAATAAAAGAAGTTAATATATATTTAGTGTTTTTACTTTGAGCTATTCCCACATTTATTAGAACATACAATACTATTACTGCTTGTTTAGACATGAAAAGGGTCACAAAAAAATTCTGTCAAACATAGAGAACCTTTTGATTGACTACCTCGAATGCTTTAAAGACAGCTTAGACTTAGTTTTACAAGTTATACATTGTCTTATGGAAGTAACTCAAAGAGACAAATAATGGGATGAAATATGGAGAATGGGAATGTGAGAAAACTACACAACCCCATTGAGTTTGGGCTTGTTTGATTCATCTTGATAAGTACTCTAGTCCTAGATGATATGCAGGGTCTGATGATGAGACCGGAAGGCGTCTATAGGAACTGCAATAATACTGCGCACTTAAGCTGTCATCTAGTAGGTACCTAATTAATACATTGGTCAAGAGTTTCGGAACCCTCAGTGCGCGAGTATGACTCGCACTTGACCGGTTATTTTTTATTATGGCGGCTCTCCACCGGAATTGTTGGCAACTTCTGTGTTTGCAACATTTAGGAACTCTACTAAAAGTTAGAAACTTTTGTTTCACTTGTGTCTCCACTGAAACGAAAAAGTCGCCAACAATTTGAGAAACATTTTTAGTCCACAACTAGCTGTCTCCCTCAGTGACATTAATACGTCCAGAGTCAGACATGTTTCTGTTTCAACTAAATGTTTACAACAAGCGTATCCACCGAGCGCATGAATGTTGGCAACACGCTTTCTTTGATGTTTACCGCCAAAAACGGAAACACGGTTCCCGACATTTGTTGCCGACAAAAGTTGGAAACACGTCGTCTCCACCAATAAAAGTTGTCAACTTTTGTCACCAACACGTGTTGGCAACACAAAAGTTAGCAACTTTTCTTTGGTGGAGACCCGCCATTAGATGACAAGTTAGTCCTTGACTGCGATCTCATCTGATGATAAGTTGTTGCTACTTGATTGAAAACTAAATCAAGAAAACAGATAAACATACTTTGACATTTATTATATTAGCTTTGCGCTGTGGTCTGTCTCTTATGTGCAAATTAATTGAAAATACATGTAATTGAAATAGGTTATTTTTTTATTTAGTATTCAAGCTATTTTTGATCTCAACTCTCTGATTACGTCATGAAAAATCCAATATGGCGGATTGATCATGTTGTCTTAATAACAAAAGTTTGATGCATAAACACTAAAAATAAGACTACGTATTTTATTTATCCCGTATTACATATTCTTATTTCATACTGTAGGTACAGCAAAAGTGAACGCAAGTCGAAAAATGGGCGAAGGCAAAAGTAATAAAATGCACGTAGTAACACCGGAATGGTTGTGGACTTGCGCCGAGCGGTGGGAGCGAGTCGACGAGAGGCTGTACCCCTTGCAGAGAGGGGGACAGGTAATATGTTTATTTTATTCCACACTAGCTTTTGTATGTGTGGTGTTAGGGTTTAAAAACCCATAAGAACCCTTGGTTTTTACGGGTTAAAAAGTCAGGCCTGTGTGACTCCTTAACTACCTAGAGAGTAAATTGGTAAACAAAAAATTTGGAATGCCCTTCCGGCTTCCGTTTTTCCAACTAACTATAATGTGGGTGTCTTTAAATCAAGAGTGAATAGGCATCTTCTAGGCAAGCGCGTACCATCTTAGGCTGCATCTTTACTTACCATCAGGTGAGATCGCAGTCAAGGCGCTACTCTATATATTTTAAAAAAAAGTGATGGCTGCCTTTTATCCCAGGATATTGTACTAACAACTAAAAATCCACTCTAATAAAGTCATCGGGCATCAGCTAGTATTGAATAATGGTGATGCGCGTTGTTTGGTCCGTCAGTCTGTCGGTGTCAACCCACCGCCATAACGATTGCGCCGTTGAGGCTTTCGTTTATCAAATGTTCCATTCCAAATTCCATTTAATTTCATGTTGGGATGATTTAAATTAATTTGTGTGATGTTTTCACATGGTGTTAACTGCCAAAATTAACATGTGTCCCGTATGACAGAGCAGCGCGCGTCGGCCGCCCGCGCACTGCAGCAGCCCGCCGCCGCCGCAGCCGCGCCGCCGCACGCCCTCCGGCCGGTTCATGGACTCGCTGAACCCGCTGCTGTCTTTCTCCAGCGATGACATCGCCGACATGGACCGCGAGGTAAGCCGCTGTGGATTGTCTAAAATGGTTTAAAAAAAAAGAACCGTTAACCTTTGGGCTATTGAGGCTTGAGGCGAGGTGAGCCACTGTGGATTGTCTAAAATGGTTTAAAAAAAAAGAACCATTAACCTTTGGGCTATTGAGGCTTGAGGCTTGAACATGTGTTGCATATGACAGAACAGCGCGTGGCGGGCGCTCGTGCACTGCAGCCCGCCGATTTATAAGGTGATCACGATCAGTCACTAATGCAGGCGAAAATGCTCAGTCTAAAGCACCGACGCAATGTCTATCAGTCTTTTGTAGAGTGCACTCGAGAACTTTATTTTACTACCTTGTTCCTCTTTCACTTTCTTACCACGGAAATGAGAAGTCGTGAATCTTGGCATCCTTATGTGGTTGAAATCCAACCCCCTTGCATGAAACACTTTAGTTCAACGTTTTTAAAACAAACCGCTAAGGTTTGGAACACCCTTCCAGTGTTCGCAACTTCCCCGCCAGTCATAATTTCATTACCCTCAAGGCAAGAGTTACATATTTGGACAAAATTCATATACATATTATGTTTTTACAGGTAGAGGATATTTTCAATGAATCGGATGAAAGTTCATCAGATGAGGAGAAGAAACGAACAGATGACCTTGATGATGAGGAGAATATTTCTGAAGACCGGTTACTGGCTCTAGAGACAAGTTACAGCTCACAGGATAGGTGAGGAGTGAGGACTTCTGTTATTTTAAACACTTGGTGACATGATTAACCAGACTAATTGTTGTTGTAACAGTACAACCAAATCAATTGCAAACATAGTGCTTTTGCAAAACTGAAAAGCTGCTGTTTTGAATGCAATCTCTAAACTAAATAATTGACAGGTATATAAAAAAAAACTATCCTTTTCTTAATGCTCCTTGCGGAAAAGGATAGCATTACAATAGAGCTCCCAATGTAATTGTGCCATGTCAATTTTAACTTTATGTAGTACCAAATAAATTGATTAATAATATTATTTTGCTGTATAGGTTAAAAGAAAATGAAGAAGAGGACAATGATTCAAGCGATTCAAACACAGGTGAGTGATATGTCACACAATAAAATTTTGGAAAGCCTTATTAGTGTATTTGCAAATAGTAAACATAGTCTGAACTGCGCTCAATAATAATAATAACAATTGTACAGATTAATATTTAATTTATCCCATTTCTATCTTTAGGTTATTTCTTTGTCAGAATCTGACATAACTATGTTTTCAGAGGATGGACAGAGGCCACGGAAGAGGCCCAGGCCCTCCACTCCACCCTCTGATGACGATGTCCCGCCAGACGACGACGACAGCTCTTGGAACCTCATGGGAGCAGCGCTCGAAAGAGAGTTCCTTGCACAGGACTGATGCAACACCACACCATCCCATTGTACAAAATACCTTTATGTTAATAAATTGCCCTTTGAAATATTGAGATTTTCCTACATTAAATCCCTTCCTGCAAATACTATGCAATGAGCAGATTTAAATATAGCTTTAGGATGCTAATCTGCCTAATCATCATCTCAACTGATAGAGAGCTGGACATAGCTGATTTCTCCCAGAAAGGGTCCCAAAATACAATCTGCAAGTGGCAACAATAATTACATCAGGAGATGCATTTTACATGTTTCTCAAAAGATGAGTATTTTAAAATTCAGGTTATAAACTGTGTTTGATAGATTAGCATTTTCAATTGATTTCTTAGATACATCTCTGTTTGCATTATCTTATTCTCTTGGTAGATTAAACACCCAAATAGTTTCTACAATGTGCATCAATTAAATTGAAATCAAATAAAAAAGCAAGCAAAATTACAACAAAAATTTAATATAATTACCTACTATAATTTACAACTACGGCACTAATAAATATATATTACACAGCATATGGATCATTTTCATCAAATACATGGAATTTTGTATAAGTTGGTTTTGAAGTGAAATCTTTCTTCCCATCTTGCCAACCTCTAGGGAGAGCTTTATTGTAGTCAAAACCAGATGGTAATTTTCCATACAATTCTGCCTCCCTGTCTATATCTTCACGGTACCTTTCTTTGGCAACTTTCTTGCCTGTGACTGGATCAGTGATATCTCCAAATGGATACACGACTTCTTTAACTTCGTGTGTGATCAATTTAGTTATTTTTTTTGGTAAAGCTTGTATTAGGACAATATCACCCGTTTTACATTTCTTGTCAGGATCATGACAATAATAGAAATCGTCTTTTCTGAAATACTGAAAGACAAATAGGTACTTAATTTTAATAATCATTGCATATAACACCAACTAAATCTAGTTTTAAATGGTTTTATACTAACCATCAGCAAATTCTCATCCAATTCTAACCTCTTCACGCGTATTTTTGTTGCATTTTGTTTTACGGTTGGAACACATTGACCTAACAATAGAAACTTTTTTGCTGCATCTGCAATGTTACGAGACATTATTTAAAAATGTTAAAAATAAATCCGTGTTTGTTGTACCTTTATTTCCTTCAAGATTTTCTTTATTTATTTATAATTCAATCGTTCCTGGTCTATGATTCAATCCACAGATTACTATGATTCAATCCAAACAAAGAGAATGTATAACTCCGTTTTAATCCAAATCCATAAAACCACAGATTATATTGGACACAAGACAAAACATAGGTTCCTACTCTTTGGCAAATGCACAGGCCGTAGACAGAGAAGGCAATAGACCAAGGTACTGTGTAACCGCGACTGAAATAGAGATAACATGACGTAACGATGACGTCACATGACAAGTTCGAGTTTAATGTTGCCACAATAACTGCACTCCCCTAGTACCCCAAATTAGATGGAAAATTCTTCCCAGGATTTTTAAATAAAACGACAAAACAGATGCTGAACTGTTTTATTTTTTAAATAACATACCTACACATATAAGGTTGTCTGGGAGAGACATACCTATTAGGGTAAGCTTCTATTTTTTACATATATCTTAATATTGTGTGCAATAAAGAATTTATTATTCTTTATTGCACACAATATTAACTTCAACCACCACTTAAAAGTATAAAATAATTTTAGTTTGTACACGTAAGTCGGTTTTTTAAAAATATTTTTTTTTATACTAAAGTTTTTTAATGTAGTTTCATAGGACCAATTCACTAGATAATTATTTGCTCCTTAAAAAAAATATTGAAATGCCGAATAGAAATTTAGCATATATGAATCACTTTGAAAAATTGAGATGTATGTAACACAAAGGAAAATTTTTTTCGTTACTAGTAAGAATGTTACACAAAATAATTTGTAATGAACAGTTAAAATTTTCCTTCGATCGAGTAATGCTATTGAATTAAAAGCAACAAAAATTGTATATTTAGTCATCAAAATCATCATTAAGGAAATTAACAGTATATTCCTTTTTTCAGGCAGTCGTATAAAACTGCAACTCTTCATAGTTTAAGTTAATAATTATTTAAAAAAAACATTAAAAGTCTGCCTCTAGCTATTTAAAAATGGCTTTAAAAATTAAGAACTGTACGGTCTATGTCGAAACCGTACAATTCGCCCAGTCATCATTTACGCTTTATTATAAATACGCTATTCATTATATCATAAATCAGTACACATAACATCGCATCGCGCTCACACTGCTATTAGGTTATAATTAGCCTAAGTAGAGTAGTAGTAATAAACTTAAGACTTCTACTCAGCAGTTTTATTACTGTGCGGTCCTGAACCGTACAAGAACTTTGTAAATAAAATAATTCTTAAGATCGCCAACAGTTCTCGACTGGTCGTTGGACATTCGAACGAAACTTCAGGATGATTCAGAACAGTAACCGACACTATCTAACTGAATACACTTTAATCATCGCCGACATATATTATATTCTAGTATCCATCATCTTTCTTTTCTTTTCTCATAATATTCATTTCTTCCATCACGACTTTATTTTGTTTCAACAAAAATTAAAAAAAAAATTGAAAAAGTAGCCAAAGTAACCCGCCGTTACGGTATGTCAGAGGACATTACTAAAAAAAACCTATCTCCGTGCCAAATTTCAGCCATATCGGTTTAGTGTGGCGTATTGAGTAACAAACATCCATATGTTTGTTACTCAATCACGCCACACTAAACCGATATGGCTGAAATTTGGATGTATGTATGGATGGCCATACATACATTCAAACTTTCACATTTATAATATAAGTAGGATAGGGAAAATGGGACATTGTATAGGTACCTAAAGCTGGCAACACACATAGATACTAAATTTTCTTATTAACTGTCAGTTTGTTTCGCACAAAAGTGTGTCGACCTTGAAAAAAACTGGTTACACGATGAGGGACAAAAAATTGGGTAGCTGCGTCTCTGTTTATCACATTAATAACTTTATTTCTGCTCTCTTTTTAGTGTGAGTGAGAAAGAAATCGTCACTGGCTCTATGTCTTCTCTCTCTACGGCACAGGCAAACCGTAGGTAGTCATGGAAGTAGGTAGTACCTAATTATAATAAACATTAGGTATGTACCTAGTAGAATCTGTGCCGTAAACGTAAAGTTTTTTTTTGAAAATCTACCTAAAATCCTCACTGACCTCTATCTTTCGTCTATGATTAATACTGGACTTGCTGACCCTATAAAAAAATCACAGGACACAGCATGATAAATCAATTTGAAGCGCCACTTTCGATAGAGGTGTCTGCAAATAATAATATTGCAAATGGGCAATTGACGCACCAGCCTCTATAATTAATCTATGATTTCATAGATTAGGTACCTTTTAGGGACTTTCCCAAGCACGGAGGTGAGAAAATGCCAAGTCACCCAACGGCCAACATCGGTCATCAATCCAGTTACCAGTCGGGTTCAATATTGTTTAACCAGCGTGATCGTTGATACCTATTACCTATGCACAATCACATTTAGGCCACCTAAATCCACACGGATATGATCGCGGGCATTAGCTAGTTTGAAATAAAACGTATTATATAAATATTGATACGTGAAAAAAAAGGAACCTTAACATATTTTTATTTATAAACCAGCTGATGCCCGAACGGAGTGATTATATTCTCTTGGCTAATGCCCTTGACTTCATCCACGTGCATAAGACTTATTAGATTTTTCAATTTCCGTAGAACTTTCATTTTTCGAACTAAAATGTAGCCTATTTTTTTTAATATCTATAAGTATATTAAAAAAATAGGTTACATTTTATTTCGAAAAATGAAAAATGACAGACTAACGTTTGGTTGCGATCACGCCTGAATATGGTAAGTGAAGATGCAGCCTAAGATGGAACGCGCTTGCCTAGAAAATGCCTTTTATTTATGTTAAGTAATCCTGGGTTTGAGCTATCTCCACTCTAAGTAAACAGCCAAATCCGTTGCGTGAAAGAGTAACAAACATACACACACATACAAACTTTCGCCTTTTTATAATATTATGAAGTGAAGTGTGATGTAATGTTGGGTACATTCTTTGAGTATATTTATATAGATACCTACATACTCAAAGGTTACATTACTTGCATTAGACTTCAATCTTCTTCATTCTTATTATTTATTAAATAATTTAATAGCAAACAACATTCAAAAACTATGATCTGATTTAATTACTAAAAAATAATAATAATAAGTAAACAACTTAGTATACTTACTAATTATAATTTACATTTTAACAAGCACCTTCATTAGAAAAGTAATATAAAACACAATCGCAAAGTAACTATGCTAAGTATAAACACTAAACAGTGTTAATATTGTAATGTACCAACAACATGTGGGAGGATACATAACTGGACAACATTTGTTCAACTTTTCACATAACTCAATAAATTCAACAGAAAAAAATCGAAGTTTTTGTTGAAATGTCTATAATTTTTTTAACTCTATGGTCATTTTATGTAATGCCTCTTCCACACCTACGTGATAGTGTAGACTACTAACCGCGCAACAATTAATGTCCGAAATTATCGCTTCTCTGTCGTATTACAAATGCTTTGTGATGTTTATTACGAACATCAGGCTGAGCTATCATCTGCAATAATTTCATTATACACTATAACGTTTATCGCGAACACCTAAAAAGCTTTTCGCGGCGAGACGTAAATATAGGATAGGCAAGCAGTACCTACCCCCAGGTTTTCGTTCGTTTTGGAGGCCGCGCGCCGCCCATTATCTTTGACACGCGTAGTTTTTGAAATTTTAGAACAGAAAAATAAATATTTTTATTTTTGTATGAAAAAATTTTTTTAAGCTATTGCATGGCTAATATCGCGGGCCTTGAGCGTGGAGACCGAATCCAGAAATTCCGTAACGAAAATAACCTGACACGGGACTCCTCTCGCCGCTAGATGGCGTTGATAAATATGCTATGCAATAGCTTTACCCCAGTCCCCGAGTGCCACACGTCTTTTATTTTTTCTTTAGGAATTTTAAAAAGTCGTGGAACAAAAGTTATTTACTTTGATGCATAGAAATTGCTTGTAAAAAGTTGTCGGCGTTTTACAATTAAGCTATTATACCTTTACCTAATAATAGAACTCTATCCCTCTAGAACTCGAAAATAAAATATAACAATAATTAATTATTTTATAAAAAAAAATTACCTATACTTAATGCCCATTATTTTTAAAAATTCATATATGTACTACACAACAGTTTTATATTTTCAGTCTTAACAATTTTTTTTTCAGTATGCATTCATGTCGGCACTAACTTGGTAATAGGTTGTATTAACGTAACTAAAGCAGCTATGGAAGACACAGCACCTAAAGCCCCAACAGCACTAGGACTAAGTTTAGTGAATCCAAGTGCTGTTAAAGGAATGAAAAGGTCACAGGAATTTTTTAGTGTATCTATGAAGACATCTTTGTGACAATTAACAATTGCGTATGTGTGCCTCATGCTTGCATTTAAATCAAAACTTTTAATTGAACGACCCAATAATTCTGATGGCTTCAGCAACACAGACCTGTTTAATTCCAAGATATGTAGTATTTCATAAAAATCCCTAGCCAAATTAGCAATAATTGATAACAACCAGAATCTATTTGCCGTTTTGTTCCAATTATCTGAATCAGTTTTGAGGAATCCACTTTTTGTGAGCCACACTATGTGGTCAGCGTACAAATAAAGTGCATGAGCTAACTTGCTGACAGTCAAAGAAATTCTTAATACTGGATCTTCTATGTTCATGGTGTTTAGAGCCATGTAAACAATATCTATGCATCTTCCCATCCGGAGAACTGAAAAATAAACATTATACAAATATGTGTAAAGTATTCTATACATTAGCTAGCATTTATTAGGGTACTATGTACTACTATGGTGATATCGATGAGGTTTAAGGTTTATATTAGTTCTATACATTGTGAATACCTACTGTAAATTTTTTTTTTTTTAAAAGAGCAACTGCTGAGTTTCTTGCCGGCTCTTCTCAGCAGAATCTGCATTCCGAACCGGTGGTAGATTTAAGGTGTCATAAGAGCTACAAGTTGGCCTACATGAAATATATAAATTTTGATTTTGAAGTCATTTTGAACATACATACAATGAAACTACTTATTCGGGTATGGCAATAGCTGGGTATTCAAGGATAGAAAACAAATAATTCAGTAGATCAGTATTAAGATACTCAGGAATTCTTTCACACCACTTTACCTTTTCGAAATGAGCTTAAAGCATTTTCTAAGCTTTTGATTCTATCTACTGAGTATTTATTTACATTTCTGGATTCAAGTTGATGCCAAATTAGCCTGCTGGTATATTGGCACAATCTGAAATTAAAAGATTAATTAACATTTATAAGTTTCTTAAAATAAGTTAAAATAATCTTTAAAAAATGATTAAATACGAAAAATTTGGTACAGTTATCAGTTTATCACTGTTCAGTTATCTTTGACCCCAACTAATAAAATAAGTAATTTAAAATCTTTCTCACTTACCGTGCAATTTTATCTCTGCCATTCGACTGATTATTAACTTTTATAATAATATCCATTTTTTGTAGTCAGTAGAATTCAATGTCTAAGCCTTTTTATTGTTATGTTAAGTAAATAGCTACAGCATTACGCATAACTCTGATATTCTCAGATGACCAACCTGCAAACAAGGAAAATTGTTTTTAAGTATAGGAAAATTATAGTTAAAACATTTCGCGTTCACTGCAAGTTGGCCGCTACCTCACGTTGCGCTTCCCCGCACCGCACCTCAAGTTAAATCCGACTGATAGCAAGTGGATAGCAACTTATCCGTGTTCTCTATCAATAGGTAATTTGTTTTATTTTAGATAACCAAGCTGGATAACCATCATTCTGTTGTACTTTGACGCACTTTGTAGTTTGTTGTACTCAACGTAAGCATAATTAATGAATAATGTTAAAACTGAATATTCGATCACGAAGAGATCCAGCAGCTCAATATTCTCTAACGAGAGCGGCAGCTAAATCACAAACTCTTACTACAAACTGAGTGATTATATAATATTCTTTCAACTACCTACTAATCGGCTTGATATTATTTTCTTTGAAGATGAGCTAGTGTACCATTTCCAGATCCAAATCCAAAACTTTTGTAAACATTAAACAACCATTAAACCACAGATTACTATCACACGGAGTGATTATAGAGGTGGTTAATATAGCACTTAGCAACATATTACAGCATGCTATCTTTTCATAGCACACAGCAAGTGCTACATACGTAGGCGCGGTGGTGCTACGATGCTATAAATATCACGCGCTGTAGGCACTAGGCGGTGTAGCACACTGCGCGTAGCAGCGGCGCTGAGGCGGCCGGGCCGTTAGCAGATGGATTTATAGCAACTCGCAATAAACATGCTATATGATTTAGCGTGTTGCAAGACATAGCGCGCGTGCCGGTCGCCTACAAACTTCCTAATTATAGATTGTCCAATTCTTTATTTTCTTTTTGGCAGATCAAGAAATTTTGACTTTAGTGACGCCTTCACACGTTACCGATTCGATTTGAAGTAATAATCGATTTTATTTAAGAAGAACTTTCAATCGATTTAATGAAATACTTTTTAATTTTGATTTAACGTACTTATATTTTATTATATATTTTTAATCACTTAGATAAATTAATTTGACATATGTTTGTGGTACAGACAAACAGAAAAAAATAATAAGTTGATTTGGGTTCTTTATCGATAATAATAATAATTAAGGTTTTCTTTCAAAATATGTTTAACTAGCGACCTGCCCCGACTTCGTCTGGGTTGAAATATTAAATATTTGTTTTTACGGGGCTGCGATCGCACAGAGCTTCTTATAGGAAACGATTGTTAATAAGATCACCACAGGAACCACAGGAATCTTCCGCGCCGATACCTGCCACCGTGCCCCGCCGCACCGGCTGGCACCATTTTATTATTTTATCACGCGGAAATATTCATTTTCTGATAACTCCGATATTAATTTAAATTGTATAGTGTATATAAATCAGATCAAGTTATTTATACCTTTGCCTTAATCCTTACCTAAATAAATGATTTCTCAAGCAAGGCAGTTTAAATACCTGTAAATTACTTTTTAATTTATTAAAATCGGACATTCCATTCGAAACATATTACGAGTTTAATAAAATTGCTCAGTGAAATGTTTTTAAAAATTACGCGTTGATGTCAGTTGTCCTGCATTTACTGTACGTTTATGCCAAAATGTTTAAAAAATAAATGTCCAGCCGTGCGAAGCCAGGACGAGCCGCTAGTATTTAATAATTTTACTTGTTTCATTTGTATACCCAATTACGTAGCTAGTTTGTTAAATAAATAAGTATGTGATTTTCCAAGTATATTTGCTCATAACTCTTGATTTAAACTTGGTTTAGACGTTATTAACCACGCGTTTTGAAGTTAACTCACTTCACTAACGCGTGCATAGTTACATTTTAAGGCAGCCGTCAAAAAATAAATAAATGAAAAGAAAAATTTCTTTACTCTTGGTTTGAACTTAAATTCCAAGATTTCAACTTAATTCCTTGCAAATATTCAATATTGGAGTCATAGTTACTATTTTTATTTCCTTTTTTTATTAAATTTACAGAAACAATACTTACACAAAGTCAAATTATTTTTATCATAATCGTGAATGATTTATCGTCTTTCAAGAACTGTGTTATACTCTGTGGTTGTTTGTTATGCACAGGGCACTTCACTAAACGTCAATAAAGTACGACATTATTTTAGTACATTATTCCGAAAACAAAAAAGCGGTAATTTATAGGCGTAGGGTATTTGGCAGATGCCAAAAAGAAAATAAAGGCTTGGACAACGTATAAAGTTTCTATAGCATAGCATTTTTTATAGTATGCTAAAATTTTATAGTTTATCTGTGGTCTATCTCTAGTCCATACGTATAACCTAATATAAAAGTAATCTGTGGTCTAGTCTATGGTCTATGGATTGAATGCGCAACTGCGCAAGCCGCAATATTGAGTTGAGAACATTTATTAAAAAATCGTAGTAACTAATACCTAATCTGTGAAAAAATCCGGCCAGGGTTCCCAACTTAGGGCTTTTAGCCCCAAATTTAGGGCGGAATTTTGCTTATTGGGATTTTTTTAGGGCCCAAATAAATTTAGGGCTATTTTTAGGGGCATAAATAAATTTTCAAGCGTCACATAATTGACTGACCAAAACGAGTAAATAAAGCAAAACGCCAATGATATTTCGGAATAATATGCTTAAAATCGTTTTAGCTAAAGCGTTTTGAAAATATTTCAATACATTAGCATTGAACACGCTTTTTCGATATATAATAGTGAAAAACAAATTACGAAACCGATTTCCATTTTCATTTTAAAACGTGATGATGGATCTTGCGTTACTTTTACTCCATCTCCAAAAAATGTTACACTTATAATGTAAACATATTGTATGACTATAAGAATTCCGAATAATGTAATTAAAATTAAGTTATATTGTTTTTATTTACCTCAATAAAACGAGAAACTCATTTAAACATTAGCCTTGAATGGTAACAAGATACAGGGATTTTTTTGGGGCTTTTGAATATTGCATTTAGGGTTATTTAGGGGTATTTCATGTTGATATTAGGGCTAATTTTTTTTAGGAGTTGGCAACCCTGAATCCGGCAGCCATTTTGAAGAACAAACGTTTTCAAGCCCAAGGTGATATCAAGCTTGGCTTTTTTTATTGTTACGGTAAAGATACTTTTAGTTTCTACCTTAATTTCTTTTAATGGTGGAGGTGCTGTGATTTTAGAATAGTGGTTTTGGTTCTTATTTTATTTGTGGTAAGACAAAAACTAATTGTGCAGTGCGCTTAATTTCTGGAACAAGACGACATTTTGAAGTGACGTGTAATTGGGTGTAATGTTGTGCATTTCAGATAGTGGTTCATCGTACTGAGCTTTCATGATTGGATTACCGCGTAGCGATAGAGATCGTATAACGGTGAAAATTCGTAATATGAAGAGGAGTTCGTCCAGGGACAGTATGCCGCGATCAAAAAGAACCCGTAGTAGTATCGGACGTTATGACGACAGCTCCGACGAGCGCGTCACGCCGGACCGGGTGCGCCGGCGGGTGCGCTCGCCGAGTCCTCGGGGGCGGTACGTGTCGCCTCATCGCGACGACTACGTGCGTTCCCGAGAGGTGAGAGAAGAATCCGTGCGCCCTTATTACAAAGTGCTGTGTGTCAGTGCGCTTCACCCCAAGGCCTCCGACGACATCATTAAAGATACTTTGTATCGCGAATACAAAAAGTTCGGCGATTTCAGCATCAAGATTTCCCACGAGTTGGACGAGCGCGTAGCGTATGTATGTTTCCGTAGCGTAGAGGATGCGAGGGATGCAAAACACGCCAAGCCGAGGATTATCCTATACGACAAAGTGGCCATTGTTGATCCTGTGTATGAACCAGTCAGATCGGAATACAGAAGCAGGCCAAGGAGTATAACCCCACCTGATTATGAACGTCCGTATTCCTATGCGTGGTCTCCTGTACCGGAAAGGCGCAGGCCACCACCTGATGAGAGAGCTTATGGGATGCCACCGACAGTTCCACCGCATCATCGAGATTTTCGTCCGCCCCTGCATGATGGCTACCCTATGGCTGGGCCCCATGGGCCTCCAATGCATCACAGGCCACCCATGCATCATCCCCCACATCCTCACTATATGCCCCGGCCGTACATGCCACGTCCGCATCATCCACCTTTTGAGAAAATGGAGAACAAAAAAGATAAATTTCCTAATTATTTGCATCATGTCCAGCCTGAAGATGACCCTTTGGCTACGAGAACCCTTTTTGCAGGTAATTTGGAAATTAACATATCTGATGAAGAATTACGACGTATTTTTGGGCGCTATGGCATTGTGGAAGATATTGATATTAAAAGACCACCCCCAGGTACTGGAAATGCATTTGCATTTGTACGCTATCAAACTCTAGACATGGCGCACCGTGCAAAAGTAGAGCTGTCAGGCCAGTACATTGGGAAATTCCAGTGTAAAATAGGGTATGGCAAAGCCACCCCAACAACTCGTGTGTGGGTCGGTGGGTTGGGACCATGGACATCAGTAGCACAGTTGGAAAGAGAGTTTGATAGGTTTGGTGCTATCAAGAAAATTGAATATGCCAAAGGTGAACCACATGCATACATTTTGTATGATTCAATAGATGCAGCTCAAGCTGCTGTGAAGGAAATGCGAGGATTCCCCTTAGGAGGGCCTGATCGGCGCCTGCGTATTGATTTTGCTGATGTTGGTCCTGGAGGGCCATTCAGACCGAAAACATTTGCGCCGCCAGTGGGTGAAGAGGGCCGATCTGCGGAGGGTTATGAAGGTTACGAAGGTGGCACCTGGGATGAAGGGTATGGGTATAGTGGTGGATACAGGGGCAGAGGGGGACACCGAGGCCGTGGGCGTGGAATGTATAGGGGCGTATATCACGGCACAGGTGACTATCGCGACGAGGAGTGGAGGAGGCCGCCAGAAGCAGAGTATGATGGGCCAATTCGTCGTTCAGGATCTCGTGAGCCAGGGGTGGATAGGTCCCGCTCCCGGTCCCCACGGCGCCGTTCCCCCGACAGTGATTCTGATGGCTCTCCACGTAGAGGTGGTGGCATGCTCATATCTGCCAGAACATTACCTGAAGTAGTTCGCAAAGCCACCACAATATGGAATGGTGCATTGATTTTGAAAAATTCCCTGTTCCCCACAAAATTCCATCTAACAGATGGTGACTCTGAGATCATTGACAGTTTGATGAAAGACGAGGAAGGGAAAAATCAGTTGAGGATCACCCAGCGACTTCGTTTGGATCAACCCAAGCTAGATGATGTACAGAAACGTATAGCCACATCCAGCTCTCATGCTATTTTCCTAGGTGTGGCTGGCTCTACTGCCTCCATTACAAATGAGGACAGCAGTATTCAGACAAGACCAATGAGAAACTTGGTGTCCTATTTAAAGCAGAAGGAGGCTGCAGGAGTTATATCTCTGCTGAACAAAGAGACAGAGGCCACTGGTGTGCTGTATTCCTTCCCTCCATGTGAATTTTCTACTGAGCTACTGAAGAGGACTTGTCACAACCTGACTGATGAGAGTCTCAAGGAAGATCACTTGGTCATAGTTGTTGTGCGTGGAGGTTCCGCCTAGTTGTATGAGAGTAACATAAACCATATGTGTTAGCATAAGATTTTATAAAATTCCTTTAATATTTTCAGAATGTTAGGAAAGCATTTTCATTATATAACTGTTGTGACGTGTAGTGTTTTGTGAGGTGTATGTAAACATGATTTGTGAAGGTTTATAAATATTTCATCATTGTGCGAGTGCTATGCCTCAGTTAAAGACATCATAGTGTGTAGCAATCATGTATTGCATTTTAGGGAGTCACTTTATTTAAATTAGTTTTTGCTAGAATACATGCAAGATATTTATAATGTGTACTTTATGATAAAAGTTTAGTGTATACTTTAATCAGTGTAAGTTAGGTGACGTGTAGTGTGTGTGAACACAAATAGAATATTTTATTCCATGTTGTAGTTTTTTTACACCTTGTGTGTTGTGAGTCAGTGATAATGTTAGTGAAAGAAATGTGATGAAAGAGGTGTCTAAAATATCAATACATCAAAAATTATCTAGACTGTCTGGGGGCTAACTTATATGCAAAGACAATAGTGGTCAAACCCAACCTAAAGGTGTTTAGTGATGTCTGTGATAGGTAATGATTACCTTTAGTGTTGGTGGATGTGATTAGTGTAAAATGGGGAGTTTTCTGTTTTGTGCTAAGTGTCCAAACCTAAACTGATAAATTATAACTGAGTAAGTAAAGTTATAAAACAGATTAAGTATAAGCTCTTTTATGGCATCTGGTGCCAAACTCTGGTGAAACTATTGCAAATTGTTTCTTAATAATTATGCTTACACTACCCAGGTTCGATTCCTGATTTGGTCAATTGAGGTTATAAAATGCTACACAAACAGGTTTTCCCTCACAGCCAAAACTACTTCCAGTTTTTGAGTAAATATTATATTTACCACACACCAAAGTGTTAAGTTTACTCTAGTAATTATTTAAAATCTTTAGATACAAGATTATTAAGGTAATTTGCTGTTAAACAAAAAGTACTGATATTTTTTCAATGTCTGGGCATAGATACAATGTGTCTTGTATTTCAAAGTTTTATCAAAATCTGTTAGTATTTTTTTATTGCTTAGCTAAAAGGTAGGTAGGATTTAATTAAATCTAAGTTAGGTAGGTACATCTTGTCTTCATGTGGAAGCTGCCATCATCAGTCATTAATTCATCACCACAGGCCAGGGAACGAGTCATCACAGAAGGTTGATAGGTAAGTAGATTTTAAGGTCAATTTTTTCAATTCAATATTCTATAGTAACTTGTAAATGTGATAAAACACTAATTATGTAGTCAAATTACATGCTACAATCTTAGTAATTTTTAAAATAATGAATTGATAATATTAAAAAAAAAATTTAGTCAAATAGAAAATTAGATTCATAATAAATATTATATTGATTACTGAAAAAGTGTATTTAAATGATTTTTGACAGCCTCCCTGGTGCAATAGTGAGAGCTGTGGTCTCATAACTGGGAGGTCTCGGGTTCGATTCCCGGCGGGGGCAATTTGGGGGGCAAGTTTCTGGCCTGGTCTTCTCTTCTTCTTCTTTATCAACTGATAGACGTCCACTGCTGGACATAAGTCTTTTGCATGGACCTCCACAGGCCTCGGTCTTGCGCCGCCTGACTCCAGCGGCTCCCTGCGACTCGTTTGATGTCGTCGGTCCACCTTGTGGGGGCCTGCCAACACTGCGCTTATCGGTGTGGGGTCGCCACTCCAGCGTCTCGGGACCCCATCGACCATCAACTCTTCGAACTATGTGCCCCGCCTATTTCCACTTCAGCTTCTTTGGTTCTCCTCATTTCTGATTTGATCTCGCAGGGATACTCCGAGCATAGCTCTCTCCATCGCCCACTGAGTGATCCTGAGCCTTATGAGGTCCATAGGTAGCGACCATGTTTCGGATCCATAAGTCATAACTGGCAACACAGTGGTCGAAGACTAGCCTTCAGGCACTGAGCAATTACATTACCCAGAGCAAACTGGTTGTTTGGCTCAGACCATTTTTTCTCCAATTTTCTGAAGACTACTGAACCGTTTTTAAGGTTTTTTGCGTCTATAAACACTATCACTTTAATGCGAACAGGTTCTTTTAAGGCTATTGGCTAAAAAAGAGCGCTGCGATGCCGCGATCGTGTTTAATTTTTCTTTTTTTTTTTTTTTTGAAAATCTACTGGACCGGTTTTGATGTAGTTTTTTTGCATTAATGTACACAGCTATCCCCAGAGATGCGCGCCAGATCACAGCAAATATCTCGCTTACCTATCAGCAGAGAGGTCGAAGGTGTTAAAAAAATGCGACTCTTTACTCAAAATAATTATTTCTGCCTTTCAGTTTGAGCATCTACTTACTGTCTACAGAGGTCGTCGGTTTTTTTTTTCATAGTGAAGTGACTGTGATGTGATGTGGTTTTATGAGCAATTAGTGTGCAAAGAACATAATAAAGTAATTTAATTATATTGAACATTTTTCCATTTTTACTCAAAACTTACGCATTATTGCTCTGTCGAATAATAGGTAGGTATAGTGGATTTTACCAAAATCGGTACATTTAATATTGTCTTAATTCAAATGAAAATGAGATATTTTTTAGGTCTCTGTTTTTGTATGTTTACGTAGTAGAAAAAAAGTTTGTGCTAATTAATATCAAAACTACCCATTTGCTGTACGAATTTTCATCTTTTTTTTCTTTTTACCAGTTTCCTATTATTTAGCATTCGATTAATTCTGCGAAAATGCCAAATCTTGCACTGTATTTAATTTACTAGGTAAGTCTTTATAAATTCAGAAATATCCAATGAATACTGGTGAAAGCCAAATGAAAATCTGTACAGTAGTTTCTGAGATAACGCCATAACATCATTAATTTAAAAAAAAATAGTTTGTACATCCTGAGACATTTATTGGCAAAAGCTGTTTTAAAGGGATTCATATGAGAATGTAGGATTTTTTCTCAGGAAAAAATTTACTCTCCAGGTGCAGCCTGGAGCTATAGAAAAGCCCAGCTGCCCTAGCCATAATATTACAAACGTGTCGTATCGATTCTTTTTCCATGATCGCTAACGCTGTAGAACAGAGGGGTTCCCAAAGCTTTTTTATCACACTTCCGTTCTCAAAGGATAGGATCATAGTACGAGTGATATAGTTTGGTATCCTGCTTTAGCGTTAGCGATAACGATCATAAGAATATAATATACGACACGATTTTTGTACTATGGCTAGGGCGGAACCCAACTATAAAACGGAGTGATTACATTCTCTTTGCTAGCCGCTAGTAATAGCGCAGGAGCCGGTGACACTGAAACCCCCATCTTCTTTGTCAACCAATAGACGTCAACTGTTTGACAAAGGTCTCTGACTTCCACATGTCTCGGTATTGCGATGCCTACTTCAATTTTGGAAGAAAATGACTTCAAGCAGAATACGCAAGTACAGTAAGTGCGCGTTTTGAGTTCCGAAAAAAAAAGAAACCGATTTGATTAGTTGCAATCACCCATATTTTTAGGTAGACTACTTACCGTACTACTATTTTTTACTAGAGACTAAGATTACTGCTAAGATTACTAAGACTATTAAGATTATTGCTTGGAGTAATTTTATAAGCACATGGTTATAATATATCGATGCACATGGTCAATGGTCATGCGCCGCCTGAATTCAGCGTCTTCCTGTGACTTGTTTGATGTCGTCGATCTACCTAGTGGGGGGTCTGCCAACACTGCGCTTCCCTGTGAGGGTTCGTCACTCCAGCACCTTGAGACCTCAACGACAAACCCCCGTCATAGCGGAAGTAAATTTTATAAATGTAAAAATGTTTAAATGTCATTTATCGCGGATTTTGATTATAATTTGTAGTGTATGATCAACAGAAAGCGTATTCTTTCAGATAAACATTACATAATTAACTTTTGTTGGCCGAACGAGTCTCGCATACCTAAGTGAAATGTGTGATAAGGGATGATATTCCTCCATATCGTGCATTTACCTAATGTTTTTCTGACGGAAAACGAGATTTTGTATCGAATAAAATGCAAATAATCAGTATCCGCGATGACTGTAAAACATTTTTTCAAATCTTTTGTATTTTTAAAGACTAAAAAAGTATTTCTAAAAAGAAATTAACGCATAACGAAGCTTATTTTATTCGTATAGTTTTTTAACTATCACTTCAAATAAAAAAAATTCGCATCCGCATGACGGGTCTTTCAGTGCTTTGAATGGTTTAAGTTTCAATGTTACCGGCTCCTGGACCATACCTATGATAGAAGTTGTTGGAGCAGCAGAGCTATGAAGAATAGAAACAATGATGATGACCAGATAAAAGTATATTTGTAGACATCATCTTACGAAAACAATAATTCTTTGTTTACACATGACAAGTAGGTTGACTTGTCAATAGACAACGATAAAACTAGCCTGCCAGTAATGGCCAATACAGTATATTAGTATTTGATACAACCTATTTTAACACCCCCACTGAATCAATACCAATATACTGCACACAAAATTCAAATTTCAGTTTACATAAACTCTTTGTTAGAAAATCAGCTGGCATAAATTTTGTCTCACAATATTTGATACAAATTTCCTTTGCTTGAGCTAACTCTCTAACATAATGATAACGTATATTTATGTGCTTTGATCTCCTACCTACTGCAGGAGTATAGACTAATTTAATAGCGCTTTGACTATCGCTATTTATGTCGACACTATATGTATTTCCTGTTACTTCTTTGAAAAGCCCTTTAATATAAACAATCTCTTTTGAAACTTCACAAAGTGCAATATATTGGTATTGATTCAGTGGGGGTGTTAAAATAGGTTGTATCAAATACTAATATACTGTACTGGCCATTACTGGCAGGATTTACAAGGTGTAAATATGATCCATGCGTTTATGTGAAGAGGGTGAATAACAGAATTATTGTTGTAGACGACTTCTATATTTTAGGTAATTCTGTCAAAGATATAGAAGTTGTGAAGAGGGAAATAGGAGAAGTTTTTAAAATAAAAGATTTGGGTGAGGCAAAAGATTGTTTGGGCATAGAATTGTCTCACAAAAAGGGGGAAATTCACTTGAATCAAACAAATTTTGTGAATAAAGTTCTCCGTAAGTACGGCATGGAAGACTGCAAGCCAGTTAAAACTCCTATGGAACTTAATTTGAAATTAGAAAAGGGTGATAAAACTCAAGATATGACTTATCAGGAGATTTTGGGTTCACTAATGTATTTGTCCTGTGGTACTCGACCAGATCTGACTTACGCTGTGAGTTATTTAAGCCAATTTAATTCTTGCTGGAATTCAACTCACATGAGCGCTCTCAAAAGAGTTCTAAGATATCTGAAGGGTACAAGAGATTATAAGTTAATCTACAAGAAAACAGGCAAGCCTCTGACTGCGTATGCCGATGCAGATTGGGGAAATAATCTTGACGGACATTCCTTTACTGGGTACGTGGTTATGTTTGGAGGTGCAGCAGTTTCTTGGCAGGCTCGCAAACAACATTGTGTTGCTTTAAGTACTGCGGAAGCTGAATATATTGCACTTTGAATTGAAGATACATTTTCAACGGGCTTATTACAAGAGGTCGGAAAATTCTCATCAAAAACAGCATCCCGAGCTATAATGCAATGCTTAGGACTGTTTATCACATCACAAAACCTATACCCCTTTTGAAGCTCAGTATAACCGATGAAGGTTAACTCTCTTGTCTTCGGATCTAATTTCTTGCGACTACCATCTTTAATAAGGACTTGAGCTTTTGAACCAAATATTTTCAAATGAGAGACGTCTATGTCTTCTCCAGTCCAAACCTGCTCCGGTACTTTACCCTGAAGAGCCATTGTGGGTGATCGATTTTTCAAATAAATCGCTGTACGCATCGCCTCTCCCCAAAACTTTTTATGTAGCTTACTTTCTGATAGCATACATCTAGCCTTCTCAGTAAGCGTCCTTATAGTTCTCTCTGCAATACCATTTTGTTGCGGAGTATGTGGTACACTAGTTTGGTGAATAATCCCGTGCTTTTTCAAATAATTTTGAAATTCTTTACTTGTATACTCACCACCATTATCAGATCTTACCTTTTTTATTTGCTTACCCGTTTGTTTCTCAACAAGTGCTCGAAATTCTCGGAAACATTCAAATGTCTCCGACTTGCACTTTAAAAAGTATCCAAATACTTTTCTGCTGTAGTCATCTACAAATATCAACATATATCTCTTGCTACCCCATGTCTCCACTTCCATGGGACCAGCAATGTCACTATGTACTAACTCTAATACATGTGAAGCCCTTTTAAACTTTCTTTTCGGAAACTTCTTTGAACTAAGTTTTCCTGGACTACAAGGAATACACGGAACCTTGTAATCCCTTGGGTTATAACACAAGCCCTTTACGATACCCTTCAACTTTATCATTTCCGGTCGAGATAGATGTCCCAATCGCCGATGCCACAACTCAAAGTCGTTCTGACCTTGACCTATAAGTACCGTCCTCGTGTTATCAATGGAACCCAGAACATAAAGACCACCAACGCGCGGTGCGCTGAATAAAGGGCTTTCCATCACAGATATATTGTTATCAAATACCTTACAGCTATGCTTATCGAAAACAACTATCTTGTCATCATCTGCAATCCTGCCAACAGACATTAAGTTGGTAACTAATTCAGGAATAACTAATACATTGTTCATAGTCAATCCTTGAGTACGACCCTCATGACTTACCTTTAACTGTAAACTACCTTCTGAAGTTGACACAATTTTTTCATTATTAGCACAAGTAATAACCTTTGCACATGGTTTGGTAGGTGCTAAAATAGCTTTATTTGAAGTCATGTGGGAAGTCGCTCCACTATCTATTACCCAACTATCACTACTACCACTAGCAACTAAAGTAACAAAATCCCTAGCTACTAGCATGTTAGCATCTTTCTTAACGTCGTCTTTCGGCTTTTTGCATTGCCATTTATAATGCCCCTTTTTCTTACATAATTGACAAATAATGTTCTTACTACGATTACTATTACTACTAGTACGTGAAACCAGCACCGAATTGTCCTTAACAACACTGCTGCTGCTGCCTGTTTCTTTCTGCCTTTGTCCTTCTCTTAACAAGGCGGATGTGACGTTCTCGGAAGATATTCTCGTCCCAGAATGTTCCATGGCCATAACAAAAGGATTGTAGGCTTCTGTTAGCCCAGCCAACATTATGATGCCGACGAATTCATCATCAAGACCAGCTTGTATGGTTTGAAGAGCTTGTTGTGTAGATTTTATTTCAGTTACATACAATTCCATGTTTGAAAAGTTTTCTAACTTCATTGAAAATAATTTTCTAAGCAAACTTAGCCTTCTGATTAGCCCTGAATCCGCATAAGCCTTTTTTAATGCAGACCATGCCTCCCAAGCTGTCTTCGTGGTTTGCACTATCGGATAAATATGCTCCGATATCGATAAACAAATTTTTGCACGAGCTTTATTGTCTCGCTTCTTGTTCTCATTTTTAGTAGTATCATATTTGCTACTCACGTAGTCCCACAGATCAAGATCTACGAGCAGCAACTCTATAGCAAATGCCCATGAACCATAATTCGATTCACCGACTAGCTTCTGTATATTACACGTAGTGTTACATTTTCCGTTACTATTCTCCATTTAGGCGGGCGGGCGGGCCAGCCCATAACCTGATAGAAGTTGTTGGAGCAGCAGAGCTATGAAGAATAGAAACAATGATGATGACCAGATAAAAGTATATTTGTAGACATCATCTTACGAAAACAATAATTCTTTGTTTACACATGACAAGTAGGTTGACTTGTCAATAGACAACGATAAAACTAGCCTGCCAGTAATGGCCAGTACAGTATATTAGTATTTGATACAACCTATTTTAACAACCTAATCTATACCTAAATGTTATAGTCGATGCCTACAGATTTCCTTGAAACTTTTTTTATAGGTGCACGAAGTGGGTATATTCTCTTGGGGTTCATAGCCAAGTAAAGAGAATATAATCACTCCGATGGTTGGGTCTTCTTGGGATTTTCTTGGTCTGTGGGAAGATATGCTCTAAGAGAATATAATCTATGGATCAAAGAGAATGTAATCACTCCGCTATGGATATGCTAAAAATGGTATGGTAGTTGCTTAATTTTATTCGAGCAATAAATTCGGTACCTACTTTGGAACAATGGATAATATTGTAGAAGATGAAAACGAACAAATAACTAAAGGTAGCTCATGCATTTTTTTTAGGAATTACCTTTTTATGAGCCTGACACAAAAAGCGGCTTTTTATAAAAAAAATTCAATTTTCAATAGGTACTTAACTAATTGGTATGTTATCTACTCGTCGCGAATCTTTTTCAATGCTCTGAACCAAGCGGCGAAATCCACCAAACAATTCACGATGTTCAGGAGTTCGAAATTACGAATGGTAAATTAAATATGGATAAGAACCTACCTGAAGTTTACGGTCTGCAGATTGTAACGCAGCTATGTTCAGAATATTAAAAGAGAATGGCCAGTTTTAAAGTCTAGTCTAGTCGCTTGTAGAAGTCAATAATATTGACTTCTACAATGTGGAATTTAATTGCCAGTCGATACTTCAGTTTGTTTGCCTATGCGATTAACTTGTTTTGCCTACAAAGGCAAAGCAGATAAATACGACGCGTATCTCACGGCCCTCAAACGGCTCCGGCGACAGTCTGCAGCTGGCGTTGCGCTGGTGTCACCGAGGGAGAGGCACAGAAACAGGGAGTATAAGAAACAAGCATTGTAAGTATTGTGACGATAACATCTGTTCAAATGTAGATTTGTTTCATTTATGGGCTTCTACGGAATAAGAAACGGCATGACCTCCAAGTCCCAGTGGGGTGCTTAGTTTTTCACACTAGGGTTTTTGCATAGTAGAAGGCTGGCTGTCGCTTGTTACCATACTACTATAGAAGATTTGCCGCCAAGCAATTTAGCGGTCCACCATGATTGCTTGAAACCGATTATGATATACCTATAGCGGATGGTTACACTTATCTTGGATTTCCAAAGACCTCTAAATTGCGAAGCATGTATTCATTGGCTTCCTGCGACTCTTGATGTCTGCGGTCCACTAGCGGAGGGGTATTTGCCAATATTGCATTTCCCATTCGCCACTTGAGCACTTTGGTACCCTATTGACCATCAGCTCTGCTAACTAGTGCCCCGCTCATTTCCACTTCCACACTACACAATACCTAGTTACGTGATAAATAAATACGTTGTTACGTTTAGGCTAGACGGCGTAATCGGAAGCTGGAGCGCAGTTCAACAAGCAAAGCGTATAGCTGTCATGGCCTCGCTTGTTCCTGACGAGATCATCTACAAGCACTTCGACCATTCCGTCAGGTGTTACGAGACTGCGCTCATGTTTATTGATGTTTCCGGTAAAAAGACTAAAGCTTTAATACTTTTTGCTAAAAAATATTTGCGATCAACTTTATCTACCGATAGTTAGACGTCCACAGCTCGACGAATGTGTCTTGCTCCAACTCCACAGGGCTCGGTCTTGCGTCATCTGTATCCAGCAGTGTCCTGCGGCTCGTCTTTTGTCGTAGGTCTACCTAGTCGAGGGTCTGACAACACAGCGCTGTCCTGTGCGAGGTCACCACTTCAGTAAGAACTAAGAACCCAACGACCTTCGTCGTTCAACCGTCATTGGAACCTTGTTTATGCCTATCAAAGTAGAATTTAGACAAAGATTTATTGAATAAACTTTGACGTGCTCATAATATTCCCGGATGTTTCGAGGTTTCACCGAACTTTGTGAAACGTATACCAAAACTGGTCGTGGAGGTCCGTCAAGGCTGACTGAAGTCCTAAACTCCTACATAGGAGCAATGGTGCAAGAGATTCTCACTCACAAAGGCGATATATTAAAGTTTTCCGGGGATGCGTTCATTTCCATGTGGAAAAAATCCTTGAGACTGAACATGCAGGACGTTGTGCACACCGCTATAGATTGTGGATTGCTTATCCAGAAGAATTACGGGAGATACCTGACGGATGTTGGAGTTGTTCTTAAGGGTAGGTTCAAGTAATTCAGTTATCTATTACAGATTAAGGCTAGAACTGGAACTAATAGTTTTCTCTAATGACAACACTCTTTCATGTTGCTATATTCAAGATTAATTAGCGATAGTGGTACCCCTATTTTCTGTACTCCTTACTCTTTTTTACCAAGCTATAGAAAAACTAAAAGTAGTACTTAAAACTTTTCAGTAAAAGTAGCTATATCGGCTGGTCTTTCCCATTTCTCCAAAATTGGAGGGAAGGAAAACTCGCAGGCCCACTACGTCATCGTAGGACAGCCTGTATGGGATGTCAAGGCGGCGGAGTACATAAGCGAGGCGGGAGACGTGCTCACGTCGGCCAGCGCCTGGATTTATGTCAACGAGGCCGAGTACTGCACTCAGCCCTTGGGCGACGGGAGGCATACTAAGGCGAGAAAGTTATTAACTAGAAATATAGTATTTAAGATTTATTTCGTGGTTTTCGACATAATTATAATGTGCTAAACGGGGCAAATGGACGATCCTGTCATTTTCATACAAAATTTCTTGCTTCACCGAATTCGAAAAATTCGAAAGTCAAAATGTTTGTGCTTCGACAGTTCCAACTAAAAAGTTAATCGTGGCAGGTCTTTGATCACAATTTTGTGATCGTATATTACCGACCTATGTGACCGTTAGGTACGCATGTTTCTGCTGAAAATCTTACTACTCTTGTAACTCTCTTCTATTCTCTATTTACCTATTCATAATTTCCACCTCGTAGAGAAAATAATTTTACATCTAACGTTGTCTTTGGATTTGCAAAACAAAATAATTTTCTATAGGTTCTGGGTGTCGGTGCTACTTGGAAACGGGTCGAGAAATTGCACTCAACTGTAGGAACAAATAATGGTAAAATGTTTATTGTAAAGTTAACCTAGGAACGTTTTCCATTGAATTTTTACCTAATTAATTAGATCGAATTTTTAGAACCCAACGATTTTGGTAATACTGAAAATGTATTTCGAAATGAAGAAAATTCTACAGTACCCGAAATAAACTACAGGGAATTTTCGCGTAAGTTTCAATAATATGATGCCTACTTAAGTAACTAACTATGTCCTATCTAATATTACGAACTGAATGTTTTATGTTGAGTTACCTTCACAATTTAGCAAATGACTTCATAAGCTCTCTTTTCAAGTCCCATTTGTTTGGATTGTGTATGATAGTGATTGAAATGTTTCTAAAAATGTGCCATGTCTAACCACAGTTACGACACACCACCACACAGTCCCACCATTTCGTTGGACAATTTCCAATAAACTGCGCTATATTTTCTAGATCGTCCAGCCGTTATAGCTGCCATGCATAGCACATGGTGGCCAGCCCTTCGTCGATTCATGGTGTCGCCCATATTGAGAGCTGTAGATAATGATGAGCCCATGGATTTCCTCACTGAAGTTCGGCACGTTGTAGTGGTTTTCTTGAACATTATTACTAAGACTGTTACTGAGAATGTTCTTATTAATATTGTGGACACGGCTTACATGTTAGTCTGCAGGTGATTATGTTACTATTTTATATTCCTGCCTAGCTTAACTATTTCTGGAAGCGTAGATTGGTGGAGTCTACAAAAAGAGAACCGTCACGGCCAAACAGTGAACCAACGCTATTTATTGCATTATTGTATGGCTATTCTAACAGTTTCTCTTTGTACCTATTGCAATCTTATTAACATTTAGCGTTCACTGCACTGATTCTCGATGTAACAGGCAAATTACGAGAGGTAGAGTAGGTAGGTTTAATTTTTCATATTTATAAAAATAGGAAAAATAACGGAATACCTAAATCCTCTATTTTCCCTATTTTTTCAACCTACCCGTTTAATTTTTCTCCGAGAAAAATTACTTAACCACTTGTCCCGATTTCAGCAACGTAAAATAAGTCTTATCCGAGTATAAAATATTATGGCAGACTTTCAAATACAAAAACTGTCAGAACGCCCAATTTTAATCCTCTTTTAAAACTGTTTAAAGTCACTCGACGGTGTTGAAATCGGCACTAAATCTAATTGAATACAATTTTACATAGTGTGACTTCAGAAGCTGGCGGTCTGGTGAACAAAGTGTCGATGTTCGACAAAGATATGATGTTCCTTGTCGTGTTTGGTTTGAGAGGGTTGAAGCAGGAGGACGAGGCTCAGAAAGCGTTGCAGTGTGCTTTCCAACTGAAAGAGAGTTTAAAAGATTCGAATATTATCAGTATCAGTGTTGGAGTCACATCGGGTTAGTGAATACCCGTTGATATTGAGTTCTTGATCAAATACCTTGAATAAATCATAAACTACATAAGTAAGTATTCTATAAGCATCTGATGTTTGTGATGCAGGATCAACTTACTGCGGTGTTGTTGGACACGTTCTTCGCAGAGAATACACTGTTATTGGTTCAGCAGTAAATAAGGTGAGCGTACAAGTTTTCTCCATATTACATAATATAAAAATAAGTCGGGTTTTCCTTCCTGACGCTATAACTCCAGAACGCACGAACCGATTTCCACGGTTTTGCATTCGTTGGAAAGGTCTCGGGCTCCGTGAGGTTTATAGCAAAGAAAATTCAGGAAAAATCTCAAAAAAATTTTTTCTTCTTTTAATCACCAAACGAAATGTTACATAAAACGAAGCCATCTGGTGGCGAAACGGAGTTCGCCGGGTTTGCTAGTTACATAATATATCTATAACACTTTCTTTATAGCAGAATGATTTTTATGCATTATCCCTATAAGTATAGGGATAATTTTACAGTCATTGATGATCATATCGGAGGATTTCCAGAAAAACATAAAACCATCCCCATTCCCTATGAAATATAATATTTATTCGTATTACCTAAAGGAAATCGGTTAATAAACATAATAAGATCACTATTAGTGATAAGGTCATCTTTTGTATTACACTGTTTATTTACTTATGTATTTTGTTCTTGTTATTCATGCAATAAAGTTGTATAAATAAATAAAAAAATAAAATTAACAATGGAGAACCTGCTTATGTCTTCTAGTAATAAGGCTGTACTTAGTTAATATTGTTGTCAAAATAGGCAGCACGCTTGATGGTAGCATATCCAGATAGAGTGACGTGTGATAAGGAAACTTTCCTGAAAAGTAAACTGAACCACGAGTCCTTCAAGCTTCTCGAGGCGAAATCATTGAAGGGCTTTTCTAAACCTGGACCAATTTATGAGTTTAACGCTTCAAAGTTAGTACCTTAAATCATATGTTTTTGCTTAACGTACAAAATGAATAGCAACTAAAGTTTAAATGTTTTTATTAAAGAAAATCGCAAAGAACCATTCATTCGCGACACCCAATTTTGGGGCGAAACGAAGAGTTAAGAAGATACAAAATGACTCTGCAGAATGCACTGAAGGAACATCAAAAGTCATTTACGCGTTACAGAGATCACAAGTTTGGAGTGGCACTTATCGTATGTCTTATTTGCCTCTTTTAATGTAAAATGAGAAAATAATGTTCCTGCCCCGTCTTTCACCCTTGGAGAGTAATTAGGTGAACTAAGCTGTCTTTTGTCAAGGCTTTGCGAGGTGAATTGAAAATCAACAACCAAATAAAGTTACATCTTATTCCTCAACATCATTTTACTTTGAGTATAAGGCCTAGTTATAGCCAATATTACGAGTAAATTATTGGAAATAAGTAGATATAACAAAATTCCTCGGGAATATTCTAATTAATTTCATTATTAATAAATTCTAGGGACCGAAATTAGTAGGAAAGACAAGATTAATGACAGAATGTCTAAACATAACTCCAACTTATCTGCAAGTCGATCGTATTTCACTGACAGAAAAAGATAAGGTAAGCACCAAAGGAAGTTCTTTATGGAATGAAAATCCATATTCCCCCTTTCGTTGAGATAATACAAGGCTGGTGATATTTTCTGTCTTTGCAGACACCATTCGGATTGATTCGCTTGATCATGGAAAAGTTGTTTAAAGGAGGTGGTCGGCTATCAAGATATAATAGAGAAAATAAAATTCTGGCAACGTAAGGATCGTACTATTTTTGTTTTGTATTAGTTTCTTTGGTTTATTTTTTTATCTACCTAATGGGGTGGCAACATAAAACTATTTACCTATATGGCCCCAGCTGTATTACAAATGGTTACCAGTGTTTTATTAAATAAACTAAGTAATATACTAGCAGTATTTAATTAATTATTTTAATCTTATAATTTTACAAGCAGTCATTTGTTTGCTGGTAGGTACTGATATTCAGAAACTCAAGCAAGAAACTTACGCAAGTTTTCTTTGATTACCTACTTGGTTTGATTATATCAAATAATAATATTACTGCATAAGAACTGTTTAAGTTTGTAGAGCGCTGATATAATGATCTGTATTTTTGACTAGCAGAATTGACATGACGTCATTGACGCCGTTAGAAATTTATGCCGTCAATACTGTGTTCGATTGCCGCTTTCCATTACCAGAGAATTATGCATACAAAGAAGACATTCTCAAAGAATATAAAGTGAAGCAACTTATAAAAAGAATTTGCAAAGAAGTAAATATAGAATTTAGAATATCTTATGAATATTAACATTGTCGAAACTGAATTAAGCCTTTTATATTTGCTTTCCAGTTCTTGCATATTATGACGATTTAAGTGGTTTAGTCACAGATTTTAGAGTAAGGTTTAGTCTTTAAGCTAGTTAATTTGGGATTTTATGTTTTCTAAATTGACCTATGTCTGATCTACCAGGAAACCGACAAGGGGGAATAATTCAATGTATAATTTGAAAGCACTATGTAAAAGTTTTTTTTGATTAAAAGAAAATTCTATTCTATTTGCACCTATTTGGTCAGCATGCTTGTATGGTACCTATTCATAATTGCAGTCGTATTAACTGATTTCGTAAGCGAAAACTTCTAAAAATATTCTATTGTTTTTTTTTACAACCAGAATAGCTAACTTGTAGAAGTAAAAATTCTGTTCCTGTATAGAATTTCCCATCGCTTCGTGTTGTGGGCGTGGAGGAAGCCCAAAATGCCGACAATGAGTCCTGGAGAATACTTCTCCTGTTATTAGATGCCAAGATTATCTTTTTGCTCATAACCATCACAGACGAGGAGAACTTGTCACGTAATTATTTTTTACACGACATGTCTAATAAAATCTTTTAGCTTAACCTAAACATGTGCTACAGTGATGTAAAACAAAAACCAACGGCCTTTTGGATTTCAGCCCAAGAACCATTGAGCTATAGGTACAATAAGGCTTTGAAATATTCACCCATCGAATTTTTTGATAATAATGTAAACCGCTTCCATCTTTATTCTATTCGATTTCGTAGTATCGTTTGTTTTTTACAAAGGCCAATTATTATTTATCTTATTTATTTTTACAGCTGTTGCGTCCGAATGCCTAACTAATAATATGATTGTAAAGCTGCGGCTATCAGGCATTGACCGTTGGTACCATGCGGCATTAGCGTGTCAATTGTTGGATGTGCAAGCCATACCTTCCGATCTAGAGAAGTAATTACTTGCGCTTATTCAAAAATACCATCCATCCGGCACAAGGGACCAATAACATAACTGCAAAACAGATGAAATGCTCCTGGCTAAAAGAAGCCTTAACTACTAGTTAAGTACAATCTTGTTTATAAAGATTGTAGGAATAAAGAACCACGAAATGCTAACATACAACAAGCACAGCTCTCTAGGTTTTTATGGGATATGTAACATACAGTTAAAATTCAATATTTGATGCAAATAATAATTGATAGGAACTCTATGGGTTTCAGAGTAATAGAAAGTGCAAGTGATGGAAGACCAGGATGGATCCAGAATTTCATCATATCATTAGTGCAGAGAGGCCAATTGACGATGATTACAGTTCTCCGAACGGAGGCTTTAGAAGTGGGTGCTATAGTACCTTCACAAGCATTATTGAAAAGAACGACTGTGGATCTTATGCCTAGTGATCATTGGAATAATTTGGAACCAGTGAGTTTATTGTTCTCCACTCCATTTTATTTCACTCCACTTTAATATTTTACTAAAATCATTAGTAATTAATTTGTATCAAATAGAAAAGTTACTATGAGACAACCGAAATTAATGAGCAAGACACTGAAGTTGAAAGTGAAGTGGTTCAAATGGCAGTGTTGGCAGATTCCTATAATTTTGAAAACATGAAGATTGATCTGAAAATGGATAGTATGTGAATCATTGAACTATTTCTAGTAACTATAGAAGAAGAATAGCTTTAGAAAGAATCGCTTGTGATCTTTTTTCCTTTTTTGTAGTTATTAATCATTAAAGTTCGAGATATTTAACTACTGCTTTCTTCAAGAAACATTCTAGAGCCAAACAAAATTTCTTAAATGAATAATGTAGAGATCTGTTTTTTCAAAACCTGATTCTATTATCTCCTCGTTACATTGGACAGGCTTTTCTTTTTAAAATTTCCAGTTTTTCGCTGTATGTTGATAATGTTTCAGCACTGATCTTGAAAACATATGATTCTTTATCGCCTTTTGAGAAAATGATTTTAAAATGCGGCTCAGTACTCGGCGAAGTATTTTCTCGTCGCATGCTTCTCCACTTGTTACAAAGCGATTCCATGAGGAAAGTTGCTTCAGGTATATACTAAGTACTAGATTATTTTTTTGATAATTTTATGCGTAATTCCCGGTAAAAATTGGATGTTGAGTGTCCAAGAGTGTGTTCTCGGACACTCGAGTTCGATTTTATGTAAGCCTGACAAACTTTTCCGATAACAAGAGGGCGTCTGTTATCGTTCACTTACACTTATGCCCATTCCCATAGCCCATGCTTATGAAACGATCAAAATAAAACTAGTCGTCAATGCAGACGAAATCAGTAGCATTGGTACGGTTATATTCCAATTGCGGGTCTCAATTGGAGCAACTAGTTTCATCGATGTCATAGGTAACTAGAAATAATATTCAATGTGATAAGTTGCGTTGATATTAAAAATGAGAGAATATGGAATTTTGTGCAAATTCCAAGCGCATCTAAAATCGCATGAAAATCCAAGTGTAATATCGCTATAACTTTCGTGTAGCCACATATTTTTTTCTTGCTGTCCGTAGCCGTAGCACAACTTTTCGTAATCCGTGTGCTGGAGTGTGAGGGTGGTGACTTCACATCAGATAACTCCATGATCCTTGTACGTCCCACAACGGACGAAGACACTACAAAGAAACCGCACTGCTTCTGTGTGGGAATACGCTATCCCAGTTAGTTCTTGTTATAATTATTTTAAATAGTTTAAATAGTTTGAGAATCAGAAATCTTACGTTCATTCTTGACTGTCGGTGTTACCTTTTAGTATTATTTTAACATTAATTGATTTATTTTACAGTTACTTGTCAACATCTACCTAAGTATGCTTTTTGTGGCTACATGAAGTTTCGGCATACTTTATTCAGGACCACTACTTACGAACTGCTAACTGAAAATCAAAAGGTAGGTTCGATTTTTTTATTAAGTAGCTCTATTTTAGATGGAAAAATGGTCACACCAGTAGTGCTGTGACAATGGTCACATCCATACCATCAACGGATGGTATTAAGATGTTTTGTTATCCAATAAATTTTCTTATCGTCTCTGTAGGTCCAATTTTTTCTTTTCAGTGTTAAAAGTGTTTTCGTATATATGAGTAGTTAGGTCATCACTATCCTTCGCGAGTCTGCAGTCTGCACCTGCTCAGACCTAGAGGTACCCCAATTAATAATTATTTTGCTTCTACTTATTTTTCAGCACGAAATGCACGCGCGTTCTTTACTTTACTTGGAGCGGTACACACGCCGGTGTTACTCTTGTGGAACCGGATTGTTCGCAAGGTTCCTCGGACTTCGATGTGATGACGTATGAATACTTTTTTCCAGACTTTATTTTAATATATATTGTATCTTCAAAAATTTTGTGTTTTCTTATCGGGATAGATACTTAGGATACAGACACTTCTCCATTAGTAGTTCTGCGGCATGCCTGTTATAGATACCCTATTTCTGCCCTCGTAATTGAAAACACAGTAACTTAAAGGTAACTTCTATTTAACTTACTGTGTTTTCAATTACGAGGGCAGATTTGCTCTGACAGTTCCATTCCTGGTCTTTCTTTCTTTGGCCTAAATTCCATACAATTTTCAATTCTAAATTGAAGAATATATGACACATCACAAGCACGTATCCAGTAAAATATCTAAATAATTTTCAGGGATTGACCCCAGAAAGTGATGAGTTGAAACGAACTCGTGAGCAAATTTGTGCTCTAAGTGGCGAAACCGAAGTAAGTAGCTGATGCACCTCACATTTAGGTATGATTCTTAAGCGAATCACAAGGTCATTATTTGTTTATTCCTGTACGTGTCAACTTATTTCCTAACTTAAACCTTCCATTAATAAATAAGCGGTAAAAAGTAACACAATATTTTCCAGGCAAGACGTACAAGGGAATCGCATGCAATGTTAGAATCTGAAGGTTAGTAGGTTTTCCTTTTAAGTTTAATGTTGAATCAATTTTAAAACTATGTGGTGGGTAATTGTCTTTGCAAGTTTAATTAGTGAAATAAACAACGCAACTTTTTACAGAACTAACTCGCATGAGGCGATCGATTCAAATCTTCGACAAAGATAAATGTATAAGATCGTTCTCATCTTGGGAACTAAACATTTGCGAGTGTTTACAGATTCTCACTGTCGCCTATTCGCAAGTTATTGATCATTGTATCGGAGCTGGTAAGATATTGATGTTTTGAAAATATTTTACTATAGCTGCAAGCAATTAAGGGCACGATCTTCGGCCGCAGTAACTTGCAAGCAATTGAAGTGAGGTGCACGAGCCAATTTGTTATAAAAAAAGTAAAACAGTCATGATAAAAAAAAAAGTAAACTTTTTAGAGAAAAATTAACGGTAAAATATTCTTCTAAAAGCTTTTGCCTATTTTTTGACATTTTTTTTTTAGTTTAACTTTGATATACTATAAATACAACCTGAACCTGATTAAAAACTACACTGTTTTCGGAATATTATTTGATCGAGTGAAGTTCAAAATATGGACTTTTGAACGGTAAAATAATTTAGAACGTGTATTAAACTACAACATATATTTTTAACCTATCAAAACAAAGAATATTTGATTGTTTACTATTGAATCAAAAACAGGCTGTTTTCGGAGATCCTGCCGTTAAGAAGTTAAGATTTAATTGTTTTTAAAGTCAGTTCATTATTTTTTTATTTTAATTTTTTTTACAGGAGAACATGATAAATTGTTCGAAGCGTACCTGGAATACGCGGATTTGAGTATTATCAATATGAATATCCCACAGGCTATTCATCTATTGTGCAAAGCCGAAGGGCTTCTTACGGTAATTTTGTACAACCCGATATTAAATCTATCAGGCCCATCTTTACAATATCTCTGTTTATACTTTGGAGTATAGGTACAATCTATCACTTTTCAGTGTCTTACCTAATGTTCCTAATGTGTACAAGTTTTACACAATAGGAACATTAGATAAGATACTGAAAACCAGATCGGTCTCTCAGGAATAAAAAAGTACAGAAAGACCTGAAAGCTTTCGAAGGAAACCATTAGAAATAGTATTAAATAGTTTAAAACCGAGAAGGATGCATCGCTTGGTTGCAACAATAAAGTTATATCAAATTTTAGGATGAGAAATTTTGTACTAAGATATCATGGATGAGAAATTTTCATTTGGGGCGGATTTACTCCTTACGAGGAGCGTGTTTGCTGGAATCTGGAGATTTGGTGGAAGCGAGGAAGGAACTATTACATGCCATGACTCTGTTCTACGATCCTTTCCCCACAACGAAGTAAGATTTTTGTTTCTTGTTCGCCTGGTAATTATGAAAATATATAGGTTCTAATTAATTAGGTATTTATTAATTAGTTGACGTAACACGCACATATTTACTATTGAATATATCGTCCGCTTAATCAAAAGAAATAACTTAAAAATCAGCAAATTGGAGATTTCATTATAAACCGCGTTAACACTGAAATGGATAGGTACCTACGCTACGACTCTCGCACGATACGAACAAATAACTATGACAATCATGAGACTGCTTGATATGAAACTCATTCACTTTCGTCCTTTATATCTTCGATGCATTGTATCTGTGTAGCTGTTAAAATCTTCAACTTCTATCGTAGACATGCATGTAGAATGCGCGACCTACGAGCCACCGTCACACAAATGATGGCATTATTCGTCACACCTAATTTGTATGTCGCAGTAGAGAGTGGAGTATTTGGTGACTTCTACGAATCAATTGCTTGGACGCTAAATCGACTGTACAGATTATTTACTGTTAGTACGAGTATTGTCGTTTGTTTTTATGATAAGTTATAGTAATTTTGAATTTGATGCCATTTTACGAATAGAAATATCTACCTAACTACATATACCTACATGAGATATTGGATACGATTATTTTTTTTTCTGTGATCGAAGGATACGATGGTCTAGTTGCCATTCTTTGATTCCTACCGGGCACCGGCAAAATCTTAACGTCATGTAATTACGAGTAGATCGTTGTTTTAGGGCTAAAGTTGAAATTTTGAGATGTGCCTGTGATTATGCTTAATAAAATATAACACTCTCCTTTTTAGGAAGCTAAAGAAACAACAAACGCTGCGATAGCTGCAAAATGGTCCTTGAATTGCGCTTTGAAAACGGATTCCAACTTCCGTCTTCTTTGTGTGAGCTATGGTAACATGATCTCTTTATACCGACTGAAGCAAAAGGTAAGGAAGGAATACCTACTTACAAAAATTCTTTTGACTGAAAGGTAGGCACATGAAATTCTGTTATTTTATTTGCGGGCTAATATATTCGGAGTGCCTACTATTGACATAATATTGTGTACATTCTATGGTCAAATTGTGCAACTGAAATTGCCTTTTTCTGATACTCTATGAAGCTACTTATTATATTTACGTAAATGTCTTGTTTAAGTTTTGGATGTGTCGGAAATTGGAGAAGAGATCAATGGAACTGTTCCAACGTAAGCGAGGACAAGTTGACGTGATGGAGGTCCATGCAGTTGGATATCTTTATACGAGCATATTTTTGTACTAGTTGGTGATACTTTTAATTTTACCTGCATTTAACGTTAATATCAGAATCATCATAAAAGTACAACAAATCTCTAATAAGGAACAGGAATCCGTCACTATTCCGTCAGGGATGAAAACGTGGAATGGGATGGACACTCATTCCCATTAGTTCAACTGATGGGACAGAAAACATGTCTTGCGTGCAAATAACCAACTTGTTTACATGAGCATGTCTGCTGTGTTCACGCTCGATCAGTAATACAATCTCATTTTATGACCTGGTGGACCCGTTGCTGATATTGGGAATTTTGTCTTCTAGCGTGGAGCACGGCAGAAAGATGGAAAGCCTTGAGTTTGGATTATCCGTGATGCGCATAATGACGACGCTAACGGATCTGGCTACAAGACAAGTGCTCGTGTTATGGTTATTGGAGTTGCTGCTCACTGAGATGAGATTGCAACAAATGGTAGCCATCATGAGGGAATACTTGTACATGACCGATCATTATGATTTAAGCTGTGAGTTTGAATTTTTGGGTCAAGAAAAAGTGATCAAATGTTGTTTATATAAGGAGGATAAAATTGTTAGCAATATAGGGTTGTTAGTAATAATATACAGGTTGAATTAAGAATAAGAAATCCCATTTGGGGTCTTTAAAAATGTTTGTATTGATTCTACAGCTGAAACATGGTACTACTATTATGCTGTAGTGATACTCTTAGATACGGGGTACAGCGTGGAGCCGTACAGGACTTGCGAACGGTTTTACATCAAGAAGGGTGAGACTATACTGAGAACCAAAACACCGGAGGCCGCATGGAACTTCTTTGTTTGCATGTGGCTTGTGTAAGATGATCGTTATACTTTTGAACATGGTCCAGCTTTCAATCATTCTTCTTTTATTTGGCCTTAAATCAATACTTAAACTTATATTATGTGTTCCGTTTGACTTCCGAAGTCCATTATATGAAGAGTACATCGCCTTTTCCACGTCTCGTCGCGCTAGATGTCGCTAAATTCCGTCACGTTTCCGGTGCCGCCCGCGCCGCCAACGGCCGTTCTGTGAACTAAACAACACAAGCCGCGAAAGCCACCACGTTTCGTCATTGTTGCGTTGTCTTTCGACCACGCAGGTCCGTTAGATATTTTAAAAAACTTTTGAGATAGAAGTAAAAAGTTTTATAAAAAAAAAAAAATAATAATAATAAAATAGTAGATATCTATTTTTGTTTTTTACAAAGTGATTATTCCGTGTGTTCGCGATTCCGGTGCCCTAGGAGAACCCTCTTGGAGATCGGCAGTTGGACCCTACAAACGGCGCAATGCCTTTTAGGGTATTCCAATTTTGCAACCTTCATCACCCTCCGGGGAAGGTTGCACTGCCAGGTACCGCGTCGCTCCGGTCAGCCGGAGCGCACGCGAGTCGCTTCATCTCCGTCGTGTGCGCGAAACGTGCGTGGCGTGTACACGCAGGACGACGCGCGGCCGCCTCCGTGACGGCGGGGCAAAGTCCAAGGAAGTGCACACGGAGGGGCGATTAAGATTCGTCAGAAGAGGGTTGACCCTGGAAAGTCAACAAGCAGCGACTTGGAACAAAGGTTTGAGACTTCAGCCTTCGGTGAGTCATTTTAACTATTTTATGTGCTCAGTTGCCAGTCCCAGAAATCGCTTCTCGGCCTTTTGGCTAAGATCAAAGTATAGTAAGAACTATTCGTATGCACGAAATACCTTAGACAGCGTTTCTGAAACGAACCGCTAAGGTGTGGAGCGCCCTTTCGGCATCCGGATTTCCTGCCACGTGTAATTCGAGTGCCTTCACATCAGCCGTGCATAGCCGTTTACTGCGCGGAGGCGCTCCAACATTATCCTTATCGGTTCTTTCCAATATTGGTTGGCATCAAGCGCAAGCCTATTTACATCAGTTCATGTTAATAAAATCTTTGGTTTTCACCGAGTTAAAAGAATGAGAAGTAAAAGCGTTTCGTAGAATAACCATTCCCAGTCCCGTAGTTACATAGTCGGCTTATGATGCAACAAGGATGCAGCTGCGAGTGACCTGTAAACGAATCTCCTATTTCCCTTTAATCCAGTTAGTTCTTTCCAAATGTAATGATGTTGTTTATTTGTTAAAACTTTCCGGGCTCAACACGTGTTGCTAAATGAATATTTAGAAAAATACCCTCTTTTCAATATTTATTTTCAGTCCTTAGAATTTGTCATAATACTTATAAATAAATATACCTACCTCCAAGGCATTGCATTTAGCAGGCATTCTAGCCTTCTAAAATCCCTGGAGATCGAATTTCGGGAAAGTGACTTTTGTTCTCAACGAACTAAGCTTATTTCTCCTCTGATAAAAAGGGGGGTGCAAAAAGGAAACCGTGTTTCGTTGTTTTAGAAATATTTCGGTCACAAACGATTTAAGCTAAATATCATGTGACTTAATTGCTCTCAGTCAATCTCCATAAGTTCTTTCAATGCTCTAACAGAGTATCAAACGCCGAACGAAATTCGGCGGATGATTCAAAATCAGGTTTTAGGATCGGCTCAGCCATCCGTATAGTTTATTTCCCCAATTTTCATAACACCTAACACGGGAAAATTCTAAGTTCGGAACGAAGTTTTTGTCACTTCCAAGGCTATTGCATCCTCACAACTGGATGATCAAACTTCACTTAATTTTACATGTCAGTTATCAAGTTCAGACTACAAATAACTTGACTAGCATCTTCTGGAGCCGCAGTAAGAATCTTAATGACAAATCCAAGAGCTATTGTATTAGGATGACTGTCACCACTATCCATCCGACCATCGGCCCAGTCTAATAAAATTGTAAGAGCTCACGTCTTACTGGCTAACAAATTCTTAACTAGCCTAGGTTGGTGGCTCATTTTCGGGCATTCGATCACACAGCCAAGGGATCACTACGCTCGAGTATTTGGGAGTGAAAAGGGACATACACCACAACATCAAGTCTCTACCTACTCCCATATATAAAATAAGAAAAGTTCGTCAGACTGTGTCTCGCCTAGCAACCGGCAGTTGAACCCTTAATTACGGCGCAACGCCTTTTAGGGTATTTTGATTTTGCAAACTTTGTCACCCTCCGGGGAAGTCTACATTGCCGTTGCATTGGCGAAAGATTACCAGTCTGTTGTTCCTCATGGAGATCGGCAGTTGGACCCTAAAACGGCGCAACGCCTTTTAGGGTGTTCCAATTTTGCAACCTTCATCACCCTCCGGGGAAGGTTGCATTGCCAGGCACCACGTCGGAGCGCACGCGAGTGGCTTCGATCTCCGTCGTGTGCGCGTAACGTGCGTGAGCGTGCACACGCGGGACGACGCGCTGCCACCACCGCACGCGTCGAAAGATTACTAGTTTGTTGTTTTTTCATAGAGAGAACAGTTGGCCCCTAAAACAGGTGCAAAGCCCGTTGGGGTATCAAAATTTTTCAACCTTCATGACCCATCGAGGAAGGTTGTATTGCCGGACGATTCAGTTTCTCAACAATAATCTTCGTCAGTATCGCACCGAACTTCTGTCAAAAGAGGTGTGTGACTAAACAAGAGAATGATGGTAAGAAGAACCATGACACAGATAGTATCAGTTTTTCAGTGTTCATCAGATGCAATGGAAAGCTCCAATGAATATAACAGTTGAGTAAATTATACTGCATCATAAAAGATACTCTGTGATTGCCACCATCTCAACTAAGGCCTAATATTTAAGAACTGAACAGTGGTCTTGTAAAGCGAAGAAAGTGTTAAATTTTTTTTTGGGAAAGGAACTTTGGTCGGACAGTCAAAATATTGTACTCCTTTTCACCTTTTTCCGAGAGTGAACAATACCGAAGCCAAGATCCTATCGTGCATCGTAGCATCTACTAGAAGGATTTATGTTCATGTTCAAGTTAACAAGGAACACAGGATAGAAATACCCAAGTTCTGTTTGCATTTCAAAGGGTTCATCTGGTTCCGAGTTATTCTTTCTCGACTTGCCCATCTTGAAGGAATGTTTTTAAGAGCTCAGCAAACGTGTGAATATACGTATGAATATGTCGGGAAGTTCACCACCACGACCACCTGGTCTATCTTCCCGAACCCTGCAACACCTAAGCTCAGCAGTAGAAATGTACATAATATAAGCATCCGAATAAATGAAACCTTTTTGGCGCCTGTATCTGAAGAGCTTATGCGCGCATAACGCGTCATGTCAAGTTACGAGATATTGTCAATATACAAACTCGACGTGCGTCCACAAACTTGCGTTCGGGTGTTCAATAATCCATGCTATTGAAGGCTTTACTCTTTGACAGGGATCTTTTCACATATCCTTTGTCTGTTTCAGGTTGGATGGCATGGCTATCCTAAGCTTTTTAGTCTTTAGACATATTTCCCTACTTTGGAGAAAGTGGCGCTTAAGTAACATAGATTTTTGCCCTCCTTTACTTGATAATCTAGCTAAAAATAGTGTACTTTTTAGCAGCATGTAAAAAATGAAAAGCTTCATATGGCTAAATTTACTATACCATACATACTTACACTTATATACTAGCTATCAGTGTAGCTTTTAATAAGTGTGAACAAAATTTCAATTATTACTAGAATTTCATCAAATTATAAATAAAATGTCCTGAGCGGTCTCGTTAGACAAGTTTTGCAGTATATCGTAGGACCGCGATATAAGTCTCGAATCTAAAAGCAGTGCCTTTAGCTAGACTGTTGCTGCCTAAATATTCTTGAAATGCAACATGCATTTCAAGTTCTCATTAAGTACTCCTTATAACCTATGGAAGGTATTTTTAATTCTCAAGTGACCTCAAAATTAATAAATTAATTAATTGCGATACCTTATTCATATTAGTGTAGTATATTCATTAGCGGATGAAGAGCTCCTGAGTTAGATTATTAAAAATCTCAGCGCCAGCTCGAAATCGGGAGGTTGATGTTGGGTCGTCCCGTGCTGCGTGACACGCGAGCGAGTCAAGATCGCAGATGATTTAATCGTTGTAGATGTAGGATACCGTGGCCGAATTTGGTCAAATATTATTTTCACCGTTCAGAATTCCTGTTCTGAATTGTTTCGGTACCAACTCATTGACTTATAGTATATTTTGCTGATTTTGCTGATTATGGGCCACCCCTTCCATTCTAACAAAATAGCGTCGACTCATTGTTATGATTTTTTCTTAAAAACACTTTTCTTTTCCAGAAATAATGAAAGGTTTCTGGGAGGTTGCTAAGCTATGGCTGCTATTGGATTTTTGGTAGATCTGTGGACATGTAGTTCGGGCGCGCTTTTTCTAGCTATTTACTACAATGTACCTGCCTATATTAATTGATTGCCCAATCGATAAACTTAACTTTTTAATTATTTCTATTATTAGTAATAGACCTACCAACCAACCTATCGTATGGTTATAGTTGATTTAATTAGATAGTTCTATTAATTAAATTTCACAATTTACTATTTAAATCAAGTAAAATGTATTTATCACATTGTTGCATTTTCTTGTCTACAAGCCACAAGCCACCAGGAGATAACAAACAGATCTCTTCATATAATGGACTTCGGAAGTCAAACGGAACACATAATATAAAAATTTTACCTTGAAATAAAATTTGTATTATGTTTCCTAAGACTTCCGAAGTCCAGATAATGTCTTCCTGGTGCTACTACTTTCATTAACATTATTATGAATCGAACAATGACGAAACATGGTGGCTTTCGCGGCTTGTGTTGTTTAGTTCACAGAACGGCCGTTGGCGGCGCGGGCGGCACCGGAAACGTGACGGAATTTAGCGACATCTAGCGCGACGAGATGTGGAAAAGGCGATGTACTCTTCATATAATGGACTTCGGAAGTCTTAGGAAACATAATACAAATTTTATTTCAAGGTAAAATTTTTATATTGTTGTGTCATATTAAGTATCTTGGATTAAAAAAGTGTACCTACCTAAAATCAAAAATTTTCTTCATGCTACCAAAACAGACAAGTCCAATATCACATTTTGTTAGCCGAAATTTCCAAATTGAATAGAAGGATATTTAGTTTTTATCGATTAGAGGATAATAGAGTACCTACCTAGATACCTATGTGTGACGCAGGAGGTACTTCATTCAAATTATTTAATTAGCTTCCGATAAATAAAGATTTTTTCTGACAGCACAATTAGAATAGGCGCCTGGGAAAGGACGGTAATTTGGGAGGAACAAATAAAAAAGTTGCAAGAAACCAAAATAGAAAGACAAGAATATAAAATGATGATACTAGTCCGATTAGTAGAAGGATTCTTGATCAAGTTAGTGCGAGAGGTAAAAGTTGAGTTTTGTATTTAATCTAGAGACCATTCAAAAAATAAATTAAGAGCTAGCCCGCAATGCGAAAAACCACAGATTTTTTTGCCGCACATGGATGGCCGCACGAATATGAAGAATTGTGAAAAAAAAGGCGCGGTTTTTTTTTGGCAGTACAGGCAAGTTAGAGGAAACGTATAAATACAATTACATAGAGCATTGGTATAAAGAGACAGAAATATATGTATTTAAATAACAATTTTATTTCTTACCTTATAGATAGATAATCGCAGCATCAAGCAAATTGTACAAATGCACAAAACACTTAAGTTTATGTTTCGAGACATGGAAACGGCTTGCAAACATGCTCCTATTTTTCGGCCTAGGTATTTTATACACTTACTTAAATAGATAGGTAAATAGATAGGCGTTAGGAACGCTACAAAAAACGGTCAGCTACTAAAATATAAAACTATCAGTCTACTCCCATCTTATTGGTTGATATTTTCCATTAAAAGTCAGTTTTTAAGCTGCAGATACTTCTGTCGCATAACATATACGTATGTGTTTGGGCCATAAACAAAGTATCACTTACTTTAAAGTTTGAGTCTTTTTTTTTGATTATCGTTTGAGCCTTTGCAATATTAATAATATCAATTTTTTTTAGATTATTAGTTTTGAACGCTTACTACCAGTACATAAAAGGAAGGAAAATTCATGCACATAACATGATGACAAAAGCAACTGAATGTGCTAAAGAATATTCCCACGGCCCTGTGCTCATCCTGATTGAACACACAAAGGAAGTAATTAACTTAATATTGAGATACCACACCACTTCCACAAAAAACTTTCAGACTTAGGTACTTGAGGCGTCGAAGTTGCAGCCTCAAGAAAGTCCGTCCGAAGACCAGCCTATTTCCATTCATTTAGCATGTTTACTGATTACAGTAAGATGACCAATGTACTTTTATGGATGGACGTTTAATTCTTGAATGTAGAAAGAGAGACCGGAATGAGAAAATAGGAAAACAACCACCCCGATATCGCAAATCTATAGAGCAAAAAATCGGACTGCAAAAGTTCTCTGTTTCCTAGATGAAAAAAAGTTTTTCTGAATCTTTTGTTAGTTGAGTTATGAAACTCAATCTTGTTTTATTTCATCGTATATGTTGTGAACTTTGATTGAGTTTCATAACTTTACTAACAAAAGATTCAGAAAGATTTTTTTGAACAGAGACCTCATTCGCGTTCTGACTTTTGATGCAGGTGTGCGATATCATCATATTGGTGGGTATGAGTTGGATGCGATGAGACTGACTCAACTTAATAAGGAATGGCGTGCAAACGAGGAAGCCTATGTCAAACGATGGACGTAATAGTTAGTGCTAGCAAAGAAGAAGAAGCAAGTTCTGAAATGTATTACAGCGATTCCATACAAACATTATGGAACGCACAAAAACCTATGGTGTGTCATGTACCTAGGTTAAGACACGTTGTCTCAATGAGTCGTGTGTCGTCGCTTTTATACGCGGATATTAATCCCGGTGCAAAAGTTCGCATACAGACGGTACAAAAGTGCACATAATTAAAATGACGTCACATAACTGTACCAACTCATTGTACAATAATCATTTTCACAGTTCATACACAAAAACACTGGCAAGTGGGTAGGTAACTCAATTATCGTTTCCACCACAATCTGGCCGCCCACGTACTTTTTCGTTGCGAATAAATTACAATTTCACGAGGTCTTTTGACAATTAACTGTGCGACATGAGTTTAAACGAATAAAGTGTTCGTGAATCATTTTTATTTGAGTCGGTCAATGCCACCAACAATTATTATAATTACCTATGGCAACTCCGTTCGGGAATTTATTTAAATTATTTTAAGAACGTAAAGTAGGTAAAATAACCGTTAATGGCTTTATTTTGCTTTTAGCATTGGAGAGGATCTTTGAATCCTAAATTAGAGAACTATTGGGTAGAGCACATTGAAGTGAGCAGTTTTCTCGATTACAAAGATTTCGACATCGATAAAGGAAAGAAGATCGTTCCTTACACTTTACCCCTGCCAAAAGAAATGCAGAGATTATAATGAAAAATAAGGTATTATTGTTTAATTAGAAAAGTAATGAGCCAATAGTTTTTGTCTAAAGAGTGCTTTATTTGCACTAGTTTTTTAAAGTTATTAGTAAGCTATTATTTATTTTAATGTTTTATTATGATAGTATGTAATTGATATGAAAAATAAAATAAATAAGTATGAAGCAAATATAGTTTTATTGAATAAATAAAAATTCATTCCAGCGCGGCGTTCGCAATATAAAATTATTAACATTTTCAGACATGACATACTTAGTCTGAAGTGATATTGAACGTAGGTAGGTACCTACTACAATTTGACAGGTCTGTACAAAAAACCGTTAGACATCAGTTAGCATTACAAAATAAATAAGTGTAACCGATCTCAAGGGACCTACTTATAGACCTAGGGTACTTAGGAAGGTTTTAATAACTTAAAGAGGTTTTTCATTTATATCCAGATTAAGAAAACTTTGGATAAGGAGGTATATAAAATGATTCGACAATACGGTCCAATTACATGATAGCTTGCATCCCAGGGAAATTTTTATCTCAAGAAATCAAAGAATTCTCACGGGATTTTATAATACATAGGTACCTACTTTAAATACAATCGGACTCATTCGTACCTTGTAAAAAATAAAGTTGCAAATTGCAATTAATACTCATATTATAAACTTCATAATCTACATTCTACATGAAAGGTACATCAATAAAGCAAAACTTTACAAGATATATTACGAACACTTTTTCCTTTCATATTCGTTATAAAAACTAAATCAGATTGGAGTCTAAAAATATAAAATTTTATTTAGTATAAAAATTTTATCCTGAGATTCCCATCCACTACATTTAGGGCTGCCAACTCTATTAAAAAAGCATATTTTGTTTTCCTCTATTGTACTGTATACTGTTCAATAATAATAAATTGTACAAAATACTGTTTTTATAATCAATCAAATGGTATTCAGAGCCATTAAAAAATATAAATTCATAATAAGAGGCTCATTTGACGAAACAGCCACTTAGGTACTTTTCTTCTGCCACCTTAAGAGGATGTACAAAGTGAAATCTTCGGTTTTAGATTTGCTTTTTAACTACCTGAATAAAAAAATATAAATATTGCTTCTTAATATCAAGAGACAAGATAGGGTAAAAACATTTACAAATAAAATTTTCTCGATGAAAACCCTCACAAAGTTGTGAATGAAGGATGTGTGAAATCTGATTTTTTTGCTCTTCTTCTCTCACTAAAAGTTGGCAACCCTGTCTATATTATTACCCATGTAGCTGTCATGCTGTTCTTTTGTTTTGTTGTGACTCATGACCGTATGCACAGAACATAAAACCTTTAGAAACATATAACTTAAACCTAAATTATATAATGCTCTGGTAATATAGTATGCATACATATAATATACCTATGGAGAGCAGAGTTACGTATTTAAGATTTTTTTTCTAATTTATTGCTAATTGTTTTTAGTAATAAGCTAGAGACTTGGAAATTTTGAACTAATTGTGAATAAAACTCTGGAAATTATTCATCTATAATATCTATTTTTCCATAGCTTAAAAGGTAAACAAATAAGAGAAAATGTTTCAAAGAAACCGAAAAATGTTATCAGGTGCATACGTTTTTAAATTTGATTTTTCACTTGTAGCATGTAAATGACAGTAAAGGAAGCATTTCAGTCTCTCTAAGTCAATTTGTGTATCATTTAGAGCTTTTTTGCTCTGCCCAGTACAGCTTTCAATTTCTTATCTTTAATGTCTTAAAAAAACTATTCGCCACCATTGGGTGTATTGTATAAATAATAATATGATATTTGTAAAGCGAAAAGTCTGAAATAATTTGAGAGATAATTAAATAAGTATCGCAAGGCACATAAAACAATGTCTCTAACTAGCAAAGTTCTTCAGAAATCAGCATTAATAATCAATAACACTTTAGTCATGTGGTCCCAAACAAAAAGAATTTGGCAATGAGAGATGATGAGATTATTTAACCAAACAACTAATTATTTCCTTATAATCTACGGAACCCTTTGTATGCGAGTCTGACTCACACTTGGTCATCATTATTTTAAAAGATTATTTGCTCTAAAATGAATTGGAATACATGAGCATAATTTACATAACTAATATTTTATCAATTCCTAGTACATTCTATACATTAAACATGATAAAATTTAACAAATTTCCTATAAATCTTTGATTAAATCAGACTTGCTTGACTGATGGAAAATGTACATAAAAACTCCAGTAATACCTTCAACTTTTAAAATGAATAATATGACCATAACATGTTTGTAACAATGATTTAGGAGCTATTTCACTATTGCCAAGTAAAGTTTATGAGGTTTTGATAGAATTCCAATACCAACACTAACCAGACGTTAAATATAGAATTTTGGTGGTTAAAGTTTACTTGACAATGGTAAAATAAGCTTTCAACATCATATAGCATTAAAGTTGCTATAAAATTTTGATATTATTATGTAAAGGTATTACGGAAGATTTACTGTTTATTATTTAAAATTCTCAGCCAGAAAGTTTGCTCTTGTATTCTGATTAGTTGTTAAAAATGCAATATACTATTATCCCAATTATATTTACAAAATTTCAAATAATAACAACACAGAAATACATAATTATGGAATAGTACAAAATTTTTAACAGCCTTATTGTCATCACAATGTAAACATTTTCACTTTTAGTAAGTTGGTATTATGAAAGTAGAAAATCTTTTAAACACTGGGGCAAAGGTAGAGATTTCACTGAACCAATTTTGACACACTGCAGGATGGCATCTCTACACACTATTTGAAGGGTTTTTACTGAAACAAAAGTTAAAGAATAATTAATTACATTTCTGAAGGCCTCCACCATTTCAGTTAAACAATATACCTATCATAAAATAGACAGTTGGAATAGATCTATATGCTGTAACAATTTCAATTCTAATATTCTGATGGTGAGATCTATAGATTGCACTGTCACTCTGCTCAGACTCATGACATAAAAAGAATCTGTCTTGTTATAATTGTTCCATATCTGACCAAGTCTGAGAATGCTCTAAACATCTCATCAATTAAACTCTTTTAAAACAAGAATAAAAACAGACTTACCTCCATAAAGTTGTATAATTTTCACTTGTTTTGTGGTCCCATAAACATCTACTACTGCATGCAAGGGGCCACTCTTATAAGGTATGACTTTAGTACATGGGCCCTGCTCTTCTCCATTTATGATGAAGTGCATTTCTGCTAAATCTGGTTCATCCCTGCTTGTCTTAGGGCATGGAACAAACATTACTCCGATACGACTTCCAGCGTCCATAGGTAGGATCCCTTGTGGTGTGCCTTTCTGAGTTAAATTTTGGGGCCTCAGTATCGTTTTAGAGATGAATCCGCGAGGAGTACGCACACTGTGACTGTCACCAAGTACCGATACTCTTGGTTCGGCTTCACGACGCGCACAGCCGCTTTGGTTGACGAGTTCATATGTGCTTATCACACTGTTTTGAGATTTTGATATAGGGAAAATCCAGGACATACCTGTATTGGCCAAGTCCGGCAGTGCATATTGGGGTAGACCTTTATCACCGAGTGCGGCGGCCTGAGGATCGAGTAAAGTTAGTCCTAGGCGCATATGACCACTCCAACCGCGTTCTGTTTTTTCTATCTCGACTAAAAATATTTCACCAGGCAACAGAGGCTTTTCACTAAACGTCAGGCCATGAGCGAAGCTGGCTTTACGATAAGCTACCGTATTGTCTTCGAATAAAATGATATTTGAGCCGTGAAAATGATGAAACCGAGTCAACATTATTAAACCGTGTTATAAAAACATTTGCGGTGGCAGATATTTTAGCAGCTTCGTTTGTTAATTTTAAATAGGTACCACTACACGAATAACGTAATTATAACAACTATACTTTGTTATCCAAACAAAAATAAAATTTTAAAGTGCACGATTTACCCAAACACCACTGATCCTTTATCAAATTCTTTTTTCTTGTTGATTTGTTCGGTCTGTGTTCTTTACCAATTCTTTTTTCTGTAGGTAGGGTGACCGACCCAATTATTAGCACTTTAAGAGTTTATCCAATTTCAAATATGTTTTTAAAATAAAAATCTAACCAAATACTTTAAATAATTGTGTTCATAAGGTTACTCGTTTAATAATATATATGATTAAAGAACTTTTTAAGGAATTTTTTCTTAAATCAACAAGAATTTGAAATAAAATTGAAAAATGATTCAGTCCCCAATTATTCGCACATTTGTTACCATTTATTGGCACAAAAATATCCAACTATCAGCACTAAGATTTTAATAGGGTTTTTTGGGAAATAAAAGGCTAGGCTAGGAAGCCTAATTTAGTAATTTTTGTTTATTGTGAAAATTATGAATTTCCCTAAATATTTTTTAATCTGTAAATTTAAAAACCACACATCTAGATTACATTTTATAAACTTTTTTGCTTTGGCAAAAAAGATTATAAAATATAAGTTTCTGATTGTGCGAATAAATTGGTGCAGTACTAGCAATTGGGTAGGTCACACTACTAGGTAGGTACCCAACCAAACCTACCTATAATGCCTATAATCAAAAAAAACGTCTATCTTTAACACAGAATATGTATGAAGAAATGCGGGTTTGACATTTCCACAGACATGATGAGGGGGGTCGTAGATACCTACCTATAGATTATATATATTCTCTTTCTACTTGAACATGAAGCTGATCAGTGTTGCCAATTTAGCATTTTTTACGCTACATTTTGCAAATTTTTATGTTGTTGGCATATTTTTTTTAAATATTAAGTAATTGTTAAATAAAAGTTTAATCATGAAACAAACGATTGTTCTTCCAACGATAAGCGCACATAACTAATTCCATTTAGAGTAAATTCCATGTGAGATTAGTTATGTCAGTATATTATTGGCACCCCTTTCTTTTCAAGTGGCGTTTTCAGCCAAATGAATTTAGTGAAAACTAAGCTTTCTAAACTTGAAATACCATTTTTGAACGAGCGAAGCGAGTTCTCTGAGTCTACTTGAGTGAATTTGCACTTGTCCGTCCGTCCGTCCGTTCGTCCGTCCGTCTGTCAGGGCTTTATAACTTTTGAATTACTGAACGTAATTACTTCAAATTTCATTATAATATGTAAACTGATGGCCTTCAGTCGAATATTGCATAAAAAAATATAAAAAGCTTTATTTCAGGGGGGCTCTCATAGAAGTGTGTGTGAAGTAAGAAGTAAAATATTTTTTGTTGCGTTACATAGATTTGCGATATATCTTTTTAAAGACGACTTTGAACAGAGAACAAAGATATTTTTTTTTATTTTTCCCTTAAAATTGACGAAATGGGGGGCTTTCAAAGTGGAGATTTAATTTGAGCCATATGTCAAAAGCTATAATATATTATAAACTGAAATTTGTTTGTAAATTCAGTTTTATTCTGTATTTGAACAACAAATACTAAAATTAGATAAATATTATAAAGAAACGAAATTATTTAACTTTTAATTAATGCTAATAGATTCTATAGCTTCACAATAATGCTAATAGATGGCGCTGTATTTGCCACCGGTAAAACAGAATTATGGGATACCGCGAGGTTTCAGTTCGGGGCGAACCACTGATATAGCTGATCTGAAAAAGCTGCAATTCTTACACAGTCCTGGTAACGTACTCTATGGGTACCAAGGAAAGTTATATACTTAATAATGAAACTTCCATCTTTACATGCATGTTAGCTACCAATGAAGACTAACATATTAACATTTTATTCGATAAGATAGTCATTTAAAGCATAAAATAAATCAAAATTTTGATGAGAAACAAACATTTGAAATATTTCATTTCAAATGTTGAAATATTTCATTTCAAATGTTTGTTTCATCAAACTTTTTATTTGACATTGAAAAATACATATTAGCATAATTTAAAGCAATAAGCATAATTTAAAATTTTAACAGCAGTTTAGCTTTTATATTAGTCTTGTTGGCAACACTGAAAATGATAGAATTTGATTGAAAAATGTCTGTCATCGGCAAAGTAGTCACGCGGCATTTTCGTATTCCGTTACGGTATTCAATATTTACAACAAGACAAAGACCATATTCATTTTTCACAAGGAAATCAAGTTGTGATCATTTTCTTCCATTTATACCAGGAATACAGAAGGTGCCTTCGGTAGATACTAGAAGTAATTGCCTCATAAGCAAGTAAGACTTAAGATTTAAACTCTGAGATTATAATTAAGTTTACCGGGCATTTAAATACCGCAACGATACGGGAAATATACGAGTAATACATAGTCTGGTAAATGATATTCATTTTCAGGGGAACTGATAATTTATTTTAATTTTTAGTAGAGTCAACAAAGTAAGAACTTTAGGAACAAATAGGTACAACTTTCATTCTTATTTAATCAGCTTTAAGAATGTCTAGATTAACTACTCCCGGCGTAATGCATCAAATGATATGTATATATTTTATAAGTTGCAGCACTTCAAATATTGGTTTTCTTAAATACCAAAGATGTATACAATTATTGTACATATTAGTTTTTTGTATTATATTAAAATTTAGGAGAGAATTATCTATAACATTATAATTTATAATAATTATATTACCTGTATGAATCAAAAATCATTTATTCCATTAAGATGTTCAAATCACCATTGAAAGGCCAAAAATAATATTTTTATTTGTAATTAAGTGATAGTGGTAAGTACATATTTTTTACATTATAAAGAATTTTTTTTCTATGGAAAAGGATGCTTCTTCATTTCACAAAATGATGATCAATGATTATGAATTTGCTTCATGAGAAGTAAGTTTTGCCATTCAATATTGTGATACTCAATATTTTACATTGATATTGCAATAAAATTATACATAAGTAATATGGATCTAACAAATATAGTATTATTTATTGACTCTCTGAACCTTTCGTATCAGTCTGTAATATTGACTCCAAGAACTTGGTAGATACAAGGTACTTATGTCATTGCCTTTATTTTCAATCTTGATAAACAAATGTAATACTTAACTGTATTTCATTTGGGATCAAAATCAATTGTTATGTTTGTATTCGCTATAGTATAATCATGTATGTATCATAATATAAGAGGAACTAACATATTGGCGTTATTTAATCTTGATTGAGATGTGGTAGTGAATGGTATTTTTTATATAAAGATGCATAGTCTGAGAGCAATGTATGTGGTAGTGATTAGTGTAATTTGTTTCAGAGCAGTGAAAGCAATGGGTGCTTTGAGCCCTTTGGATCCATCTTCCTTCTCTAGACCAGGTAATCCTAGAATTATGGATTTTAAACCTAGAATATACCTTTTAACACCCACCTTAAAGCTGTGTGTGTGTGATGCGTAGATAAAGCAATATCAAGATTTTGTATCTTATCACTTCACTGATGTAAGAATTATTGGTTCAGGTTGCCAGTCAGTATGATACAGGATGTTCTGCTTTTCTTCTTGTTTTGGAATGTTAATAATATCTTTTACTTGTTGCAGAATTGGCTATAATAAAGCATATTGATCTTACATACGATGTGGATTTTGAAAAGAAAGTATTATATGGAACTGCTTTGTATAATATTCAAGTTATAGATTACATTGACGATGTGGTAAGTAATACTGATAAATACATATATTCAAATTCAAAATTTATTTATTTCTACATGAAATCTTGTAGGACTTATGACACGTCATAAATCTACCACCGGTTCGGAATGCAGATTCTGCTGAGAAGAGTCTGCAAGAAACTCAGCAGTTGCTCTTTTCAAAAATATAAAATAATTTTACAATAAGTAGGTAACCAAACTAAGCTATGTATACAGTGCTTCCACAGTGAAGCTTCAAAAATGCAATACATATAATCCAACACATGTCAACATGGGAAGACAAAGCAGACCCATTCCCGTTGGTGGCACCTGTTCACCAGCACGACACATGATCCAGCCATTGCTTTACTCAACCATATTTGAGGGAACGTAACAATAGATATAAATATATATTTTTTATTACATTAACTCCTTGCTTTCTAAGTTTTTTAACTTCCTATAGCAACTTTTTTCCAGTCAAAAAATAAATTTGAAAAACATGATGTATTCAAAAGTATTAATGACTAGCTTTTACCCTTTTTTTAAAGTGTTCTTTTAAGTGGTGATTTCTTTACAATATTACCAATTAGTATTTTATTTGAGTTTTAGCTGTTTTAGGTTTCCCAAACGAAACAAAAATATGTATATTCAAATTGGTCAAACTGTTTTTGAATTTAAGTCAGACCAACACACAATTTTTATATACATCTATAGATTACATCTGTTTTTCTCAATGGATATCTGTGGCTCTTAAAATGATAACACCTGTCAATCAACACAATATTAAGCCATAACTATCTGATATCAACATTATATTGACACTAGTTGATGCCAGCGGCTTCGCTCGCGTGGATTTAGTTTTGAAAATCCTGCGGGAACTTTTTAGTTTTCCGGGATAAAAAGTAGCCTATGTCACTCTCCCAGTCCTCAACTATAGCCATGCGAAAAATCACATTGATCTGTTGCTTTGTTGGGGTGTGATTGAAGGACAAACCAACAAACAAACACGTTTTTGCATTTATAATATTAGTAAGTAGTTCTTACAATACAAATATGTTTCAGATATTAGACACGAGTGATTTGACCATAGAGAAATTGGAACTAGATGATGGTACTCCACTCAAATATAAATTAGATGAGCCTTTACCAAATTTTGGATCAAAATTGACAATAAAACTACCACAATCTGCCGCGCCAGAACAAAAGTAAGTACATAGATTCTTTTAGTACAAAATACACACAGAGAAATCAATATTAAATGCTCTAAAATGTGTGGGATACATCTGTTCTGAATATGTAAAAGGAAAAGACTGACTGACTGACTGATCTATCAATGCACAGCTCAAATCACTGGACAGATCGAGCTGTTTGAAATACAGATAACTATTATGATGCAGGCATCTGCTAAAAAAGGATTTTTGCAAAGTAAGGGGATAAAATAGGGGGTAGAAAAATCAAACTATAGAACGAACTATAGAATGTAAAAATTATTTCTACAAAACCAACTTCAAGCGCCATTACAAAGTATATCAATTGTGCCTATAAAATTTGAAGAGTTTCGTCGATTTCTCCAGGATCCCATCATCAGACCACCTGGGAAGTATATCCTTTCAAACAAAGAATTTTCCAAATCGGTCCAGGCATCTTTGAGTAATCGGGGAAAATAAAAAGATTCAGATGAATTGAGAATCTTCTCCTTTTTTGAAATTCGGTTAAAAAGTTGGTAGTCCAATTCTCAGTTGAAATTTCTTTTAAAGCTACAATCCCTTTGACAATAAAAGAATGACTCAAAATGAATGTGAACAAGCTATGAAAAACTTTCCCACCAACAAAGTTCCAATGACCTTCGATGGATTTTCATACAAACCTCGAACGCCGTGCTATTACTCTGATGATGTAGAGGAGACAACTTGCGAGCGTATTGACTTGGAACATATCAGCTCAAATTGCTGTAAAGTTGACATCATGCAAGATAATAAACCTTCGGAGTTTTTTCTGAGTAGTAATAATATGTGAGACCTTAGATACCTTAATATTGTTAGTTAGATTTCATGTAGGTATTGAAACATTACATTGTAACATAAAAGTAAAATGGACTTATAGTTTGTACCTTTAGTACATGTTTACGTAGTGTAGGTAGTTTAAAAATTCGAAATCGAGTTAGTGCTCTGGAAACTTTGAGTGATGTATTTCACATCGATAGTTGTTTAGGTACGTCGCATTTACTAATTAAGTGTAGGTGTTTTACAATTCTATAAAATGGTGGTGCTTTTAGGACTAAATAACACATGTTGCTCATTTACTGCAATGATATGTTATTTCGAAAAACTAGATTGTAGAAAAATCGCCGTACTATGCTCTATGAAAACTACGTTAGTTGCAAAGTAAACTCACATAGGATTGTATAAAACAATCAAAAACTAAGATAGACAATTTTTTTGGGTACAAAAAGTATTTTTTTATTGCTTTCATTTGAAATTGGACACAGCAATTATGATTCAACCCACACAATGTTTCAACTGAAAAGTTAACTTTACACTATGTATGTATTTAATTTGACAAAGATTTGTAGGTTGAAATAATTTATTTCACTAACTGCATCCAATTAAGATGATTGATTAGAATTTTTGAAAACTGTAGGTATATATTTGATTTTGTTAATATGGAAAGTATTGAGTTAAATGTCACTTAACCAGGCTAATTATTTGTACTTATAACATGTTCTGTTATTTTGTAGACTCCAAATCAGAATAAAATACAGCTCTGCACCGACAGCAACAGGTTTACAATGGTTGGAAGCAAACCAGACTGCTGGGAAGCAACATCCTTACATGTTCAGCCAGTGTCAGGTAAACAAGCTCTTAAAATAATGGACTTTAAGGCTAAAATTGAGTGTGCTCTGAGTTTAATTCAAATTCAAATTCAAAATTAATTTATTTCATGTAGGCTAATTTGTAGCTCTTATGACACGTCATAAATCTACCACCGGTTCGGAATGCAGATTCTGCTAAGAAGAGCCGGTAAGAAACTCAGCAGTTGCTCTTTTCAAAAAAAAATTTATTTTTTTACAAAGCTATGCTATACAGTGCTTCCACAATAAAGCTTCAAAAATGCAAAAATGCCTACGTAGGTACACCAATCCAACGCATGTCAAGATGGGCAGCCAAAGTAGACCCATTCCCGTTGGTGGCACCCGTTCACGAGCATGACGCATGATCCAGCCATTGCTTCGCTCAACCATATTTGAATTTAAAGTAATACTGAGATTTTTTTTTTTTTTTTCCGGCTCCGGCTGTCAAGTGATTAAGTTGTGTCTTTGAGTGTCTCCGTAAAATAAATTGAGTTTGTGGTGAGAAGTGCGATCTAATCCAAAAAAACACTGTACTTACCTGGAAATAGTATCAGTGCATCAAACGAAATAATTTACTGTGCGTAAAAGTACTTACTATCGGTGATTTTAACGTTAAAAGTTTTGAGCGGTCGTTAGGATGTTGAAATATCTGTCAAGTCTCAACGTAAGTGTCATCTTAAAACATAAACAATAGACTTGTCCGTCAGAGGTACCAACATTAAGAAGCAAAAGACCCGTTTACACGACACGGAAACATTTAAGCCTCGTACACACGACAAGGAATCATTTAAACCTCGTATACACGACACGATATTGACAAGACTTATTTACACTGAACGATTATCTGGTTAAGGCTCGTTTATACAAGGACTATTTAAAAATGGATAATGAAGAACTTGTATCAATTTTATCAAAACTTATAGAAAAGCAAACAAATACTATAATTGAAAGATTGAATAAATTGGAATTGGAAATAAAGCCTTTACAAGAAGAAAATCAAATTTTGAAAGAAAAAGTGGACAGATTAGAAAATAAGGTAAAAATATTTGAGAATAAAGAAAAAAGATGCAATTTAATATTTTATGGCATACCAGAAAATAAAGACAACGAGGTACAAATGATACACAACATCCTAAAAATTATAAAAACAGATTTACAAATAAATATGGAAATAAACGAAGTCGTTACATGCTATCGAATAGGGAAATTTGTGCAAGATAAGAGTAGACCGGTCCTTGTGAAACTTTTAACGTCGTGGAAAAAAATGGAAATTCTTAAAAATAAGAAGAAATTAAGTAATGGAGTTAGAGTTGCAGAAGATTTTCCAAAAGAGGTATTAATTAAACGGCAAGAATTGCAAGAAAACCTGAAAAGAGAGAGGGAAAAAGGAAACATTGCATTTTTAAAATACGATAAGTTAGTTGTAAAACCTAATCCACAAAGGCAATGTGAGAATTATGAAAACAAGAAAAGACCGCTTGCAAATTCTCCACCGATGCAAGAAACTGCGGAAAAGAATGCACCACCACAAGCACCCAGCAAAATTAACAAAAGAGATGCGTTTACTATTATGAGAGACAGGACGTTGTCACAGTCACAATCTTCGTCAAAACAAACAACTAAAAATTAGCAATCAAAGAACAATATCAGCCCCCGGAACATTACATACTTAAAAAATATACAAACACATTATAAAATTAACAAATCACCTTCCCCAAGCCGGTTGGTCACCGTGGGAAAGGAAAATGACCACAACCCTCTAAACCCTAAGGAAAAGAATGATGGAAATAATTACAAAAGTCAAACTTTTGCCATTGCTACCTTGAACACGCGTACCCTAAAATCCGATGATAGTCTAGCAGAATTGAAAGAAGCTCTTAACGAAATAAATTGGGATATAATAGGCTTATGTGAAGTAAGACGTATAGGAGAGCAAATAGAGGAACATGATCGTTTTATATTCTATTATATAGGAGAAACACCTGGACAACACGGAGTAGGTTTTCTTGTGAGTAACCGACTTAAATATCAGATAAAAGAGTTCATTGGTATCTCTGAGAGAATAGCTATTCTGAGTGTGCAAATTCATGGATACAAGGATTGTTGGACGATCATCCAAATCTATTCACCAACCGAACAAGCTAAGCTTGAAGACATAGATAAATTTTATAATGATCTAAGTACTGTATTGCATCAGGGATACTATAGGAACCTAATAGTAATGGGTGACTTTAATGCACAAATAGGTGACATGCAGATTGGTGAGGAACTAATTCGGGGACCCTATTACGCAGGTAAAAGAAGCAAAAATGGAGAAAGACTAATTAATTTTGCATTCGAGCATAACTTGAGTATTTTAAATAGCAAATTTAAAAAGAGAACAGGTCGAAGATGGACTTGGGTCTCCCCGGATGGACGTTATAAAAATGAAATTGATTATGTAATAACAAATAAGCCAAAAATGTTTAATGATGTAAGTGTAGTTAACACCTTAAACTTTAATACCAATCACAGAATGGTAAGAGCTCAACTAAAAACAAAACCAGAAAAGAAAATAAGAAGAAAATATCAAGGAAGTTCAATGTTACAAAATAATCCTGTTGCTAGTAAAAATACTGCGAGTCTTAAGGACCAACTATTTAAAATTGATCTAAACTTTAAAGATAAATCTGTTCAAGAGAACTATGACTGCCTTGAAAAAGTTATTCAAAGCTATGCAACGTTACCATTAAATGCACGAACAAATTCAAATGTTTTTTCTGAGGAAACTAAGGAGTTATTAAAGGAAAGAAAACAACTTTTAAGCCAAAAACCGAAAGATAAGACCAGTAACGAGATAAGAAAACAAATATCACAAATCAGTAAACAGATAAATATTCATATAAGGAGAGATAGAAGAGCAAATCGAATGAAAACTATCGAAGAAGAAGTTATATTAAGAGGAGGAATCAAAAAAGCTCTTAAAAAGCTAACAGATACAAAGAGTTGGGTACCACGCCTTACCAACCAAGTCGGAAACGAGGAAACTAAGAGATCAGCCATAATAGATGTTGCTACAATTTTCTATCAAAATCTTTATAAGATGGACGATGAAGCGTCTGTAGAGTGCGAGACAGAATACCATGATGAGGAGGAAGAGATACCTATCATATTAAGCCGAGAGGTTGAAAAGGCGATAGAAACTCAGAAAAAAGACAAGGCCTCAGGACCAGACAAAATAAAAAATGAGTGTCTAATATACTATAAAATATTATTAACACCAATGCTTACGAATATTTTTAACCAAATTGTGGACCAAGAGATAATACCAATACAATGGACGGTATCAAATATTATCTTACTACACAAAAAAGGGGATAAGAAGAACATCAATAATTATCGACCAATTAGTTTAACATCAAATATCTATAAGGTTTTTGCAAAAGTACTACTAAGCCGAATAACGAAGGTGCTTGATCAGAACCAACCACGAGAACAAGCTGGATTTAGAGAAGGGTTTTCTGTGCTAGACCACATACATGTGGTAAGACAGTTGTTTGAAAAATATTCTGAGTACAGCATGACTTTTTACTGCGCCTTTGTAGATTATAGTAAAGCCTTTGATTCTTTAATACAAACAAAAATTTGGGAAGCACTTCGAAGTCAAGGCGTGCATAACAAGTACATTAGAATAATAAAAAATATTTACTCTAAGAGTACAGCAGTAATACAGTTAGAAAAAAAGGGATCAGTCATAAATATAGAACGAGGAGTACGGCAAGGAGACCCCCTCTCACCTAAATTATTCTCGGCTGTTTTAGAACAAATATTTCGAAAATTGGACTGGGAGGATTATGGGTTACTGATTGATGGAGTGCCTTTGCATCACCTTAGATATGCTGACGACTTAATACTTTTTGCCAAAAACGCTCATGAGCTAGAACTAATGCTAAATGACCTAGCACGTCGAAGTAGGGAAGTTGGTTTAAGTATGAACTTAGAAAAAACTAAAGTTATGACTAATGGGATAAAAAACGAAATAAGAGTGGAAAATAACATTGTCGAATACGTGGATAACTACATATATCTTGGTCAAGTTATTTCAACCCAAAACCACATGACTCAAGAAATTGATAAAAGAGTAGCCGGTGCATGGAATCGCTACTGGTCCTTAAAAAATATAATGAAAGACAAAACTATTTCTATGTCTGTAAAGAAGAAATTATTTGATACATGCATACTACCGATCCTCACTTTTGGCTGCCAAACTTGGGCAATGACTAAACAGCACCTGCATAAGCTTCAAGTCTGCCAGCGATCAATTGAAAGAAGTATGTCAGCAATAAAAATCACGGACAGAAAGACAAAGCAGCATATTAGGCATATTACAAAAGTGGAAGATGCTACAGTAAGAATAAGAACTTTAAAATGGAAATGGGCGGGCCATATGATTAGGGGAAAAGAAAATTGGACTAAAATGGTAACACTTTGGCAACCTAGAATAGGAAAACGAAGAAAAGGACGGCAGAGAATCAGATGGGAAGATGAGATAGTAAGGACAGCAGGTAAAATTTGGACTAGGAAGGCAAGAGACAGAGTTGTGTGGAAAGGGTTAGAGGAGGCCTTTGCCAGAGGGCAAACAGATGCAAATCAGGCGGGATCTGATGTTGTTCTTTAATTAAAATATATAAATTAATTAATAAATAAAAAAATTAAAAAAAAATCAATATTGTTACTTAGTATTTTATGTAAATTGTATATTGTCAACCAATTTTTAAATGTATTTTGTGTAATTTATATTGTAATGTGTCTGTAATAAAAGGCTATAAATAAATAAATACTGAGATGCAAATATTATAATTATTACAAGCCTAGTTAAAATGCCAAAGAGGGCTTGCAAACTCTACAATATTGTCTCTCCATCTATCATTTTTTTTTTTGGTCTTTTTCTTTTTCTATTATAGTGTGGACACCAAGCTGTAATTTCCGTAGTCCATCTGTTATCCCTCTTCTTTTGACCGATACATATAATACGTCCTTACAGTCTCCTTCTAACTACGCCTTGAGTCTGGGCAGAAGAGAGTGCGTCTATAATAGAATAGAACAGAATAGAAATATTTTTTATTCAAATAAACGTTTACAATTGCTTTTGAATACCTAAGGGGCCTTGACTGATGGACTGCAGTCATACTGAGTGCCAAGCCAAATGCATCCGATATGGTGGTGCCTCAAGTGCTACAAATGTTCATGGGCGGCGATAATCACTTAACATCAGGTGACCTGCCTGCGCGTTTGCTCGCTAAAAAAAAAAAAAGTGCAATTATGCAGTCTGCTCACAGTACAAACCAAGGTGTACATAAAACATAAATTATGAAATAGTACTTGTACCTATGAATGCATTTCAATATATTCCTAAGAATGGGAATACTTACAACCGTTAAGAAGAGGAAATTGGAGTATTTTGGGCATGTGATGCGTAACACCGGAAAATATGAACTCCTTCAACTGATCATGCAGGGGAAAGTGGCAGGTAGAAGGAGGCCTGGCCGCAGAAGGATATCGTGGCTGAAAAACTTGCGCCAATGGTTCGGGAAGAGCACAAAGGCATTATTTAGAGCAGCGGTCTCAAAAGTTCAAATCGCCCTAATGATTGCCAACCTTCGCAAGGAGACGGCACATTAAGAAGAAGACTTGTACCTATGTATTTTTTAGATCTATAATTCATATTTGTAGCCAATCCACGCCCGTTCGATCCTCCCCTGCCAAGACACGCCAGCCGTCAAGTTCACGTATCAAGCTGATGTGACCGCGCCCAAGGAGTTCACAGTGCTGATGAGCGCCATACGCGGCCAGGCGGCCAACAATGTCACCAGCTTCCACCAGCCTGTGCCCATCCCTTCCTACCTGCTGGCCATCGCAGTTGGCGTGCTGGAGAGCAGGAAGCTGGGCCCCAGGTGAGCTGTCTAGCTGTAGAGATAGCATATGCAGCGAGGCGATGAACATACCCCCAGCCTGTGCCTATCCTCTTCTACCTGCGGGCCATCGCCGTGGGCGTGCTGGAGAGCAGGAAGCTGGGCCCCAGGTGAGCTGTCTAGCTGTAGAGATCGTGCATGAGGAGTTCATAGCATACGCAGCGAGGCGATGAACATACCCCCAGCCTGTGCCCATCCTCTCTTACCTGCGGGCAATCGTCATGGCAGTGCTAGAGAGCAGGAAGTTGGGCGTAGTAACGTGAAAATGGTTTACCAAACTTGACGGGCACCAGTAGAGTGTTCAAAGTAAAGCTGGCAGGCCACCAACTGTGTAATACTTTACTTCTTTAACAGAATCTCTGCCTGTGAAATTAAATGTGGTGCGGTGGAATAAATGGAAATAAGTCAGTTGCTTTTTTCCATTTATTCCACCTTTCCACATTCACATGTGCATAGTTCATTTTTAATTAAAATCAAATTCATTTTAATTAAATCATCAAACTGAATCATCGAAGACTGTCACAATGTTGCTTACAACCTATTTTCCATTCACCCATGTCAACTGATTTATTGAACAGGCTCTACAAGAAGTACATAATTAATTTTTTTTATCAGATCTCGCGTGTGGTCGGAAAAAGAAGAAATAGAAAAAAGCGCTTGGGAATTCGCGGAAACAGAGACATACCTGCAAGCTGCGGAGAATCTCTGCGGCCCCTACCAGTGGACGCAGTATGACCTGTTAGTTCTACCACCTTCTTTTCCCTACGGGGGCATGGAGAACCCCTGCTTGACGTTTGTGACCCCTACTTTATTGGTGAGTTGTATATTTGATATATGTATTTGATAGCAGCTAGGCAACTATTAGTTGACGCAGTTAAACAAACTTGCTTGTGCTTTCCTTATAGGGCATAATATGGTGATCCCCTGTTTAATGTTTGTGACCCTTACTTTATTGGTAAGTTGTAAAAATTATATATAATTTGTAACAGCTAAGTAATAAGTAGTACCTACGACTTGCTGGTGTCCTGATTGATATTTGAGACCCCTACTTGATGTTTGTGAAGTAGGGGTTTAAACTTTATTATCATAGACTCTTTTTCAAATAACTGATTTAAATGGTTAAGTATGAATATTGTGTATTCTATTATTATATATTTTATATGCTTAGTGAACTGTTAACATTTTTGTTGATAGCATAATCAATTTAAACTTACCATGGGGCATACGGTGACGGCGCGGCTGTGTGAAAAATACTTATTTGTTCTATTGTCACAATTTACTGTGCAACATTAATATTATAATATTTGCATATAATTATAACAATATAACTTTTTTATTGTTCTTTTCTTTATTTTAAGACATATATATACTAGCTGCTGACGGCGACATCGTTCACGTCAATTTCTGTTTTATTTATGATCGCGATTAAGAAGTTTATAAAAGAATATACTCGTATTTCAAATATGTATAATTTTCCTCGTTTTTGCAACATTTTTCACTGATGCTTCGCTCCTATTGGTCGCAGCGTGATGTTGTATAGCCTAAAGCCTTCCTCGATAAATAGACTATCCAACACAAAAAGAATTATTTTTCAATTCAAACCAGTAGTTCCTGAGATTAGCGCGTTCAAACAAACAAACTCTTCAGCTCTATAATATTAGTATAGATTTATCAAAAATTAAGTACATATAAGTAAGGAAAAAAACTGTCTGACCACAATAATAATAATTACAATATTGTCTGTCCCATATCTGGTTAAAAAAAAATTTAATTAGTTTCATAAAGAAAAACGTCACTGTTTTCTTATAATTAACCAAACTAGAAAAAACTGCCGCTCTTATTTGTTTTGCAAATACAAGAACAAAGAAATGCTAACATGAAAAATACCACTCAAAATACATGTGTAATGTGTATCATCTAATTTCAAAAAGTTATGTTTGCTTCTATCTAATTTTTGAATCTAGCTTTTGCCTGTGGCTTCGTTCGTGTGGAGTTTATGGTTAAGACCTTCCAATTCCTTTAAAATTCCATAGGAATCTTTTGTTTATCCGGGATAAAAGGTCACTCTTCTCTTCAACGATATCCGTGCAAAGTCACGTCGATCTGTTGCTCAGTTGCTGCGCGAGTAAAGGACAAACCAACAAAAAACGCACTTTCGTATTTATATTATAATTTGTTAGGACTTCATTCAAAAACCCTTATAAGGGTTATGAAAGTCCTATAATGGTTAAGGTTTCGGCAATGGATCTTAAAGCCTAAATTACAAATACTGAAATACTTTAGACCTTTTGTCATTGTTTCTCTTAATTATATTTATTTTGTTGTTTTGGGTGGTGCAAATAAAGAGTATAATAAATTAAATTTTGTCTGCAGCTTCGCTCACGTTATGTTCGATTTTTTAAACCACTATTATACCCCCTTAGGAGCTGAATTTTTAAAAATCCTTTCTTAGCGAAAGCCTACCTCATAATAGCTACCTGCATACCAAATTTCAGCCTGATCCGTCCAGTGGTTCGAGCTGTACGTTGATAGATCAGTCAGTCAGTCACCTTTTCCTTATTTAGATAAATACTGTTTCAGGCCGGCGACAGGAGTCAAGCTGACGTTATAGTCCACGAAATAATGCACAGTTGGACGGGCAACCTGGTGACTAACAGGAACTTTGAGCATTTCTGGCTCAACGAGGGCTTCACCGTGTATCTGGAGAGGAAGGTCGCCGCGTCGCTCATACCTGACCCAGTGGAGGCCAAGCGGAGCAGGGACTTTGAGAGCTTACTCGGATTGCAAGAGCTTAGTGAAACCGTAAGTCACATCCTATTATCCTATTAATCCTTCCTACTAATATTATAAATGCGAAAGTTTGGATGAATTAATGAATGAATAACACATAATATTAGAATACACACAGTGATCTTAATAATAGTATACAATTTGGCGGCCTTATCGCTATTGTGATCTCTTCCAGGCAACCAATGGTGTTAAAGGACATAATTCAAATTCAAAATTTATTTATTCCATGTAGGCTACCTTGTAGCTCTTATGACACGTCATAAATCTACCACCGGTTCGGAATGCAGATTCTGCTGAGAAGAACCGGCAAGAAACTCAGCTGTTGCTCTTTTCAAAAAATAAAAATAAAATAGTTTTACAATAAGTAACCAAGCTATAAGTTTGGTTACTACTTAGGTTACATAGCTACAGAAACTAAAAGTAGGTGGTGCAAATAATATAATATACAAACTATATACATATAACTCAATCGCACCGCAACGACTGAACCGATTTGGCTGAAATTTGGCACAGTGATACATTATGGTCTGGAATAACACAGACTACTTTATATACCGTAAAATTGAGTTTCTGCGGATATAGAAAACCTCAATCCACGCGAATGAAGTCGCAGGCATCGTCTAGTAACTGATATAGTCTATTTTTAACCAATTTCAAAAAAGGAGGAGGTTCTCAATTTGTCGGAATCTTTTTATGTGTGTTCCCCGATTACTGGAAGACACCTGGACCGATTTGGATTTTTTTTTTTAAATTGTATATTTATTATGTGGTCCCATGGTCATCAGGTCAGGATCTGATGTTGGGATCCTAGAGAAATCGAGGGAACTCTTTAAATTTTATAAGAACACTTGATACTAGATATTGCAGTGAGGCATCTTTGGCATGTTTTTACCCTTAGGACCCCAAAGTTATTAATTAATCTATTTTGCAGGTGCACAGTGAATTAGGAGACAACAATACATTTACTAGCTTGGTGATAAAGTTAGACGGTTTCAGTCCAGACGACGCCTTCTCAAGGGTCCCATACGAAAAGGGCTCTTTGTTTTTACGCTACCTTGAAGACCTCTCTGGAGGACCTAGTGAGTAAAAACATTTTTTAAGCTATTGCATAGCTTCTATCGCGGGCCTTGAGCGTCGAGACCGAATCCAGAAATTCCGTAACGAAAATAACCTGACACGAGACTCCTCTCACCGCTAGATGGCGTTGATAAAAAATGCTATGCAATAGCTTTACCGCGGCAGTCCCCGAGTGCCACACGTCTTTATTTTTTGATTCGATACCATGACTGACTGTGATCTCACCTGATGGTAAGTGACGATGCAGTCTGCTTGTTGCGGACTAACTTTGAAGTGGGAGTTCGAAGTATGGCAGTTTTAATTGAACCCTTAACCCTAATCGGTTTCTACATGCCATCGTGTTGAAAGCTGTTCATGCCACTTAAGAGGCCTATGCCCAACAGTGGATGCATTTAGGGTGATGATTATCATGTTGGAATGCTAAATTGCTCTATGTCTTTGTCGGTGAAGAAGAACTTACGCCATCCAACCATCTCATCGAAAAAAAAAATTAACCTTACCACACCTATATGTGACATCCTACACCACACTGCTACTTCAAGAACCAAAATAATAGAAAACCTTCATTACAGATGTCTTTGATCCCTTCATGCGTTCATACCTCAAGAAGTTCCAAAGACAATCCATAGACACTTATCAGTTCAAGAATTATCTGTTGGACTATTTCAAGGACAATGCGAACATGTTGAAAGTGGACTGGGATACCTGGCTGTATAAAACTGGAATGCCTACTATAATTCCTGAGTAAGTTTTGCAATCAATCTCTCTTTTTGCTAGGGCTTGTTAGTAGAATTTCGAAAGTAGACCAAATTCTATCTCAAATAGTTTAAGCTTCTACTGCACTGACCGATGAAACTCTTCTTCTTTATCAATGTCGTCGTCGATAGTTGTCCACTGCTGGACAAAGGTCTTCTTACATGGACTTCCACAGGCCTCGGTCTTGCGCCGCCTGAATCCAGCTGCTCCCTGCGATTCGTTTGATGTCGTCGGTCCACTTAGTAGGGGGTCTGTCAACACTGCGCTTCCCGGTGCAGATGATTCATCAAGACCGAAATAAACCAAAAGAGTAAAAAAGAGATTTTCCATTTAAATATCTAAATTTTCGAAACCAAATCTAAGCAACGACACAAAAAATTTTTTTTGAAAAATATGCGCGACCTTAGGAGAGTTCTTATAAATTTTGAATGCAGTTTTTATTTTGTTTAACATCCACACCACAGTTTCTTTAGATTAGACCAAATTCCTCAAACCTCAATAAATTAAATGTTTGCTTCACTATAGGTAATATAGTAAAATTGTGTATAATATCCAAACCTTCTATATAAGTGTCTAATACGAATATTTTTTTGTTTTTAGTTATGACACAACAAAGGCTAAAGCAGTAAAAGAAGTGGTGGAAATAATAAATAACCCAGACTCAGAACTGGTTTACCGGGATGTAATGGCGTTCTCGCCGCACCAGATTATCAACCTTCTTCAAACTTTGATCGAGCAAAACCCATTGCCATTGGAAAAACTTCGAAACGTGGGACATACATACAAAGTCGATACAAGTAAAAACTGTGAAATAGAATACAGGTGGCTCAGACTGTGTATAAGGAGTAAAGACGAAACAAAAATTGACGATGCACTGTCATTTGTAAATAGTCAAGGCCGAATGAAATATGTACGACCATTGTACAGAGATCTCTACGCTTGGGAGGAAGTTAGAGAGAGAACTATAGAGAACTTCTTGAAAAATGAACCTTTCATGATGCATGTAACAGCCTATATGTTGAGAAAGGACTTGCATTTATCTGAATAAGCATTTGTTTATTGCATTAAACACATTATTTTTATTTGTATACTAAAATAATATAACATAATTGTGTTATAAATTCTTTATTACTATTCACAATTTTTATGTACATGTAAATAAAACGATTAAAATGTTTTTGTTTTTTTTTAATTTATAAATTATTTAATTATTTATTTATGTAATTACAACCTCTTCCGTAATTGAATATTTAACAGGAATAAGACTAAAATTTAGGTATCTAAAACCTACCTTATTTTGGTAATTGGTAGGTATTTTATTTTATTGTAATTTTCTTAATTTTTTATAACATTCGAAGAAGACGCATTTCTATCTAAAACACGGAGTGATTATAAACTCAGTGCAAATACTCTCTTATGAAATGCTTCCGGGAGACTGGTAAAAATAGAAGTAGGGTAGGTAGGTAATATTTCATGAAATCGTTATCTAAGTAATTTGAAAATGAGGTTGGCGGGAACCCATAAAGATAGAAAGTAGGTACTCTTATTCTGAGGTGGAAAGTATATTCTAGAATTACTGGCAAAGCTGCTGTTGAGCTCTACTATAGATACCTATTAAAAAAGATTAGGTTACTATAAGTACCTACCTATATTTCACATAATGCAAAATACATACCTATATAGGGTGGCAGACTCAATTATGGGCACTTTAAGAGTGACCTACTTCTTCACCATAAGCCTGGCAATAGACGTCCGATTTTGTTTCCGATTGTCTGATCAGGCAACCGGATCGTATTTACTCGATACACATCCGATTTTTCCGTCAGGCTTTTTCTGAACTCAGTCGTTCCCGAGCTATCATCCCGAGTGCTTGCGTTTGGAGCAAAGCAGAAGAAAAGAAGATGGATGACGAGTTAATAGAAATAGAATTATTTTTTATTCAAATAAACTTTTACAAGTACTTTTGAATCGTCAATGAATCTACCACTGGTTCGGAATGCCGTTCCTGCCGAGAAGAGCCAGCAATAAACTCGGCGGTCGCTCTTTTCAAAAAAAATTTTTTTTACAATAGGTAACAAAACTATGCTATGTATACAGTGTTTCCACAATAAAGTTTCAAAAATGCAAAACAATCCAATGCATGTTCAGACAGGCAGGCAAAAGCAGACCCATTCCCGTTGGTGGCACCCGTTCACGAGCATGACGCAGGATCCAGCCATTGCTTCGCTCAACCATATTTGAGGGAACGTAACAACCTGCACCACACGACACCACCACAGAAATTTTAAAGAGAGGAAAGAGAAAGAAGAAAAAACGTCGCTATTGGATTCATCCAATCAATTTGACAAGACTTACTGAGAGTCATTTCTATTTAAAACATCCAAAATAATTCATAATAATAATAATTTTATTATTATGAATTATTTTTTTTTATTATTTTTTTTTTTATTTTTTTTCATAATTTTCGCCCATTATTCGAACCACAACGATGCGTCCACACAGTGTCAGCGCTAGATTTTTGGGCCCTAAAAAATCCCAATAAGCAAAATTCCGCCCTTTTGGGGCTAAAAGCCCTAAGGTGGGAACCCTGACTGGCAAAATCGGAAGGAGTAACCGGATGTCTATTTTGTCTCATACTAGAAGTATGTAGACCGCGCCTTCAGACAATCGGACCGACAGTAAAATCGGAAACGCCTCGCGCCCGTTTCCGACTCGGACGTCCGATCCGGCCACCGGATCGGACGTGTATTGACTGTTCATACAAAGTAATGGCTTCAATGCCTTCCGGTAGCCTGATCAGGCTACCGGATCAGACAATCGGATGAAAAAACCTGACGTGTATTTCCAGGCTAAGAAGAGAACCTACTTTGTACATTAACATGGAATCGGAAAGTAGGTACCTATTTTTCCTCTATGTACCTACTTATTGAATCTGTCACAATTTGATAACCCTTTTGTTATGACACTAATTGTGAGTTGTGACATGTGACATATGTCACAAACTAGATTTTTTTAGGTTATTTAATATTTTCAAATTTTAAAACTTCTCGACTTTTTCTTTTTATTTAAAATTGAAGTCCAGAAATAAATAAGATTGAAATTAGAGATTAAAATTACGTAAACATAACTATGTCTGCAGCGAAGCGAGTCCAGGTAAGCAATTAAATACTGATATAACCTCGATATAACTTAATTATTTAAAGATTTTCAACATTATTAAACATGATAAACTATGTTAATTCTCAAATTAGTGAATAAATGTTTACGTTTTCAGCAATGGGCCACTTTTGCGCGCACCTGGCACATATTTGACTGTAAATGGCAGGACCCATATCAATCTGCAAGTGTTATAAAGAAGTATTTAATGGGTATGCATAAGCCCATATACCACCCAATGAATGACTGTGGTGATGTGGTGGTATGCATCAATAGCAGAGACATAGCCCTCCGCGGTGACGATTGGCGCCAACGCGCATATTTCCATCATACTGGTTACCCCGGTGGTGCAACATGGACCCTAGCTTGGGAAGTCCACAATAAAGATCCTACTATGGTTAGTATACACCGCTTATTCATATTTTACGCTACAATATTTTTTTGCGAACTTTAGTGCGTCTGGTCTTGTCTAGAAGTGTCTGGCGACATTGTTATGAGTGTTTAAAGATATTCCCTCAAATATACATAAAAATCAGCACTTAGAATTTAAGAAGTACCTTTAGCACCTGATATCTGTTAACTGGCCGCCTGCTCAAGCTAGCAGGTATGTGCATCTCCAAAGTAGATTTGTAGAGAGTAGAAGTAGGTACTATGCAATCGAATACATTTCATTGATTAGAAAATGAGGAAGGTCTAGCAGGCCTGGGATCTTGCTCTAATTGTTTTAGTTGGGAATGTTGATACATATTCGATCCAGTTGCATGGATTGTGTCTCCAACTAAAAGATTTACTATGGTACATACTAGTCAATTAAGCACAGTAGCACCCTCTAATGCAACAACCATTCTCTTTTTGACTCTAGCTAAAATTGTACAACTCCACTAAAAGTTTACTGTTTGTTAATTTCAGATCATTAAGAAGGCAGTGTACAGAGCAATGAAAGGCAATCTACAGCGGCGTCACACTATGCAGAGGTTACTCATTTATCCAGGCGAGGAGGTCCCTGAGGACATAATGCAGAATGTGTCAAGCCAAATACGTCAATTGCGTCAAGTTCCTAAAAGGCTTGATCATATTCCAGAAGAGGAAGTCAAAAAGTACCCCAAAGTCATGGAATACCCAGAAGATTGTTCTTAAGTAAATTGTGTTTTTTTATTTATTAGAGTTAAGTTAGTACGTATGATTGTAGTAGATATGAATAACTAAATTAAGAATTAAGAAATACAGATTTTTTCCGTTTTGCTTTAGAATAGAAATTTTCGTGCTCGCTTGCTATCCTCATCTCCTAGTATTTGTACAAAGTAAAATCTTCCTACCTACCCTATAGTACCCTTACAAAAAATCCTAGATTTTAGAGATTGCCTCCTTGATATTAGGACCAGTATCAGTTGAAAGGTTCAAAAAGGTCAGCTCAAAAAGGTGGCCGCTCGCGTCGAAGCAAGTGGCCGCGCGGCCAAGCGTGTCAAGCAAAACTGGTCTTTACTGGTTATGTCGATAAAGTTTAAAATTATTTCACACTGAAAGTGCTCGCCGCGCTCGTCCATTCCGGTGTAGATCGGCCCTTAGTAATAGGGTAATGTTGGCACCCCTTGGGTACGGAACTCTAAAAAGGAAGGAACCAATAAAGGAGCAAAGGAGGTGGGTTGATAAGGCAACAAAATCCGCCCCTCATACACTCGAAAAAAAAAGTTCCAGATTTCGACAAATTGTAAATGTATTTATATACTTGAAGATATAAACTTTATTTTAATATAAAGTTTAGGTGATAAAAAAAATAGTAAGTTACAGAAAATATTACCCAAAAAGAGAGTGTTTCTTTTACTTTCCTTACATTTTCATACATTTTAGTCGGTTTTTAAGCTTTGATTTAATATTTTAGAATGAGGCGCTCCTTGAACCATGGTAAACGTAACTGATAATGATGCTCCTTTTTATAAGCTTTTATATGAGTATTAATTTATTTTGGTTCATGGAGCGCCTCATTCTAAAATATTAAATCAAAGCTTAAAAAACGACTAAAATGTATGAAAATGTAAGGAAAGTAAAAGAAACACTCTCTTTTTGGGTAATATTTTCTGTAACTTACTATTTTTTTTATCACCTAAACTTTATATTAAAATAAAGTTTATATCTTCAAGTATATAAATACATTTACAATTTGTCGGAATCTGGAACTTTTTTTTTCGAGTGTATGAGGGGCGGATTTTGGGCCTTATCAACCCACCTCCTTTTGATGTAACTTTTTTTATGGTAAGTAAAAGTACGGTATACTTAACTGGAAACATCCGACTTCTTAAATAAAACAACAGAAGTATTTCAAGTAATAATAATTTTTAATTGGAATAAAGTACAATTTCTATAATTCGAAACCAACATTATTTAGAATTATCTCTCCCGTTATGTTTAAAATTACCACTATATATATTTGGCAATATAAAAATAATGAATACATTAGACTCGAGATTTTCATTCGTACTACCTAATGTGTATAAATTATTTTACTTTTTAACCAGAGTGCTGTATTCTTAGATACCGACTACCGAGCATAGCATTCAAATCATATTTTATTATGTCATGGTTCGTTAAAATTGCTACTTTTTTGCAGAGAGAGAGAGAGAGAGAGAGATAAATAAGTTAAAACTATCCTGTTTGCAACTTTCTTAATATATATGTTTTGCTTGCACGCGGTTTCAATATTTAGGTATGTCGATAAGGTATAAAGCATAATCAATTTTTCCTTAACAAGTAGTTTTAAAACTACTTGTTAAGGAAACTACTAACTGTTGTTGTAGTTGCAAGTAAAACAGAATGTATGACAAAATAGGCGCACACGTATCTTAAAGCGCGCGATTAACGTCCGTAAAGCGTTGAAAATTGATTAAAAATTATTGCTTGTGATAATCGCAATTACCTATTTTACTGAATGATTGATGGGACGGAAATCCGATACGACCGGAGATCAGGCGCAGGACCGACGGCTTTACGTGCTCTCCGAGGCACGGGGTGACTCATCGCCAACTTCCTAACTCCGGGCTAATAGGTACTGACAATTTCGTGACAGAAAAACCCAATACATTTTTTGGCCCAACCAGGGAATCGAACCCGGGACGTCGTCATCCGCAGTAGAAGTTGCTAACCATTAGACCACCGAGGCTTTATTTAACTTATTTTTTCCATTTTAACCAATAAGGTACCTACTGGGTAACTGCGAGTACCAGCCAATCAGATCCTGATAGTTACACTGTATCCAATCACATAGCTACCAACATAATATGTACGTCTGACGTGCGTTTACATGTGCACCAATTTTATCACTTTCCAATTTCAAACAAAGTTAAACGATATTTCGGGCTCATTATTATTTTTTTTAATTTATTTACGGCCTGGTTTCTAGTCCTTTGAGGTCTTTCATTAACTTCGGTCTCAGCTCCACAATTTCTACAGATAACAAATTCAAAAATCTGATTTTCCTCTTGAATAAATAATAAACAATATCAAGTAGTACTTTTTAAATGCTTAACGTCTACCTCTCTTAATTCAATACTCTGGCTAAACCTTATTTTAGCTTATCTAAATTGGAATACATTTCCCAACACATAATTTTATTATAATACGCAGTTTTAGATAACAAACAAATGTAAAAAATATAGAATATAACAAAAACATAATTATTTAACGTTATTATGGATCGTACAAATTCATAGTTTGGACGTACGTTTAAAATAATGGTGCTAGTTCCCGATGTACACAAATCTTTTCATACCACGAATTATTGTTTGTAGAATATTAGTGTAATTATTGAATCCAGGCGGCGCAAGACCGAGTTCTGTGGAGGTCCATGCAAGAGACTTATGTCCAGCAGTGGACGTCTATAAGTTGAAAAACAAGAAGAAGAAGTGTAATTATTAATGCTCCTCTGCAATATTTTAATCTCATTGAGGGCTTCTGAAGATATCTCTTCCTTAGAAATGGGCTGTCCTTTTGCATGTCCTTTCTATTTTTACGTTTTAGCTTAATTTTTGGTACAGAATAAATAAATATTAAAAAAAAAGACGTGTGGCACTCGGGGACCGCCGCGGTAAAGCTATTGCATAGAATTTTTTATCAAATAAAGTCGTTGATAAAAAATACGCCATCTAGCGGCTCACCGTAGAGGAGTCCCGTGTCAGGTTATTTTCGTTACGGAATTTCTGGATTCGGTCTCCACGCTGGGCCGCGATAGAAGCTATGCAATAGCTTAAATATCTACATTTAAGGTCCTATTTCACCATCCCCAAGTTTGTTTTAAACATTTGTATACAGCTGAATTAGCACCAATATATTCTTCTTAGTCCTAGCGTACTCCCGATTTATTAAATAAGAGCTTATGTTTTGATGACACAAGTTAATAACAATCGACTGTTTTAACTGGTTCAAATTTATTTTTAGTGCAGTGAGGTTTACAAAATATTAAGTAATACAGTTCAGTTCAGCGCGGAATTTATAACCCCAAATTTATTTCCGCCACCCAACTTTATTGTTTTTTTTTTAACTAATTTTCTGTAAGTATTTTTATTGCAAAATGGAGTTGTGCATTGAAAGCAAGGCTGTGAAAAGAACGCAATTATACTTAATTGATTTAAAATTGAAAATTGATCTACACTTTTTCTTCGTAAAACGTCCATTTCCCTAATTTCTATAGATTTCTTTTTTAACAATTCCGTTATTGTTACAAAAAACCGTAGTAATTTCGCATCAGATTACAGATGCTAACACATGTAAAGGGACACAAATTCGAAGCCTAGTTACGTTAGCTTATCTTATTACCAACTTATTCCCATTTTATAGAAAGAAATATAACATTAAATAATTCTGAACAATTAAATTGATCGTACATTATAGCATCGCATTTTACAGTACTGGAAATACCTACTTAAAAGTTGGACGCACAACGTTCGTGGAGACATCGATGGTTATGAGCATAAAATTCTTACAATCTGCTACCCTTTGCTTATATTATATCATAACGTAAAATTTGACTGTACACAATTAATTATACGTGTACGTGATACTGATCGCACATTACAGCAGAAGCCCGCGAGAGCTTGCCGCAACGCATTTTACAATAGGATGATTTACTATACTACCCAATCAAAACGCATATTCATTACTGCAAGCTTAGCATAGTTCGGACATCTCGAACCACTGATAAACTATAAAAGGGCAAAATTAATCTAGATTTCCTTGTTTTAAGCTTCGATTCCCCCATACATGTAGATGTATAGATTCATGTAGATGAATACAGTGAAACTGGAAAAGTGTCGAGCAGAGGCGATTACGACAGTGAGATTGTAGCAAATATTTTTAGACAATCTCGCAGATTTATCCTAAAACAACTTAGGTTTCATTTTACTCGACGTTGTTTGTGCTTCAGGCTTTGATACTCGAAATCAATAAACGATATTTGTATTGAAGAATGCATTGCGGTGGGCGGGTGCGGTCTGTATAGTGAGCGAACAGTATATTAGATGAATACACTTAACACATACCTATACATAATATAACAATGTTCAACTAATAATAATCTTGTAGGGACAATGAAAAACGTATCGGAAATCAGACGAAAATCAGTCGGACTTGTTAAAATGAAATTACTCTAAGTATTATATTTTATCGAAGACACAGCCTATATAGATACAATTTTGTATTACAAAAAGACGCACAGTATACATAGCTTAGTTTTTTTCATTTTGATAATGTTTTTAATAATCCTGGAATGCGTTTAAATATATAGATAAGTATGTACGTACTTTTTTTTTTAATGAAATCTTCTCATATTTTCGCTGAGCTTAGCGAGTCGTTTACCGTTTAATATGAGATTATTTATCACTAGTATGCTGTATGAGCTCCTTAAATAAATACTCTTTATATTATCATAATATTTTCAAACGATTAAAGATTATGTGCGTCTTTGCCGTAATAATTTTTTCTGGATTAGTGTTTTCTGGTTAAGTTCTACACAAGTTTTGACACCATATTTTATTATTATCATTATCATCTCTTATTTACAAATTACTCTCGGAGATCATTTTAAAATTAAAATGCATACAAAGTCCCAAATAATAAAACGTTGAAAGGTGGCAAACTGGATGTTAGCAAAAATATTATCTTAAAGGTTAGCGCATACAAGCGCGTGCCGCACCACAATTAGCTCAATGTATTTAACTCGGGAATAAGACTGATGTATATGTTGCGGGTATCAATAAAAAGCGACAATTGCTAAACAAATTAGTGCTACATCTATATTGTTTTTATTTCATCGCATTTATACTATTAGTTGTAAAAAAAAAAAAATTGTCAGCAAAATGTGATGCGGCTCACCTTATAAAGCGCTACCAATAAATCTTAACGTATACATTAAAAATGACAGCAACAAATGTGACAATTCATTTACTAGCGTCATGTGCATTCATTCAAGGCAGATCAATTTAATTAATTAACTTTGGCATCCAAAACATCCCTACCGAAATTGATTTTGGTATAACAGAGTAAACGACTTTAAAACAATTCATTTAAGGTTCACTTTACTGTAACATTGGTGTTAATTTTGTTGTACATAACCACTAAACTAAATTGATAGCTCTATATATACATATATGAAAAGAATATTGTGAAAAGGATAGAACTATCAAGACATCGATTTAGTTTAGCGATTTTATAAAATAGAATAGTAGCATTATTGCACGAGTTTCGGTTTTAAAACTTCAGAGTGGTAATAAATTCCTGTCTAGAGAAACAGCTATGTGGGAAAGAGACAGATGCATAGTCATATGCATTATGCATATACAATATAAATATAACATATATGACTATATAATATGATGCATAGTCATATGTATATATAACATACGACTATCTGACTCCATCTCTTTTATTCAGCTGCTAATATTGCACAGCGCGATTATTATGCAAGGGCATTATTACACAATTATTAAAAGCGGAAGAAAAAATGAAAAAAAAAAAACAAAAATCTGAAAAAGTCATAAGTTTCGTTGGTTGTTTATAATAATTTTTCCAATTTCTATATAATTTGCTTACTGCCTCTGTCTGCCTTGAAGGGTGCACGGTAAAATGACACGTAACAGTAGGTGCTAAGGTGTGTTTTGGCGTGCTTGGTTAGAGGCAGGCCCGCGGTCGGCGTGGGTCCCGCACTCATTTGATCGCGCGCGGCTCCGGCAGGAACGCGTCCCAGTATCGAATCGCCTGCGGATAAGGATTTATTTCAGTCATCAACAAGATTGTAAGGACCGATTTACAAGGGAATGGCAGTGGCCGGCAGCGGCGCGGCGAGCACACAGTGTGAATGATTTTAAACTTTATCTACATAATCGCTAAAGACCAGTCCCCCGATTCAGACCCTTCCGATAACTTATTTATCGATCGATTCGGTTTGTTACCGTACGATAACATATATTTTCAATTCGTAAATGCTCTTGTAATCGAATGTATCTTGTCGATGTCGATAACGTAGTCGATACCGAATCGTATCCTCAAACCGAACGCTCTGAATCACACGACAGAAAGAGATCGATATCTAACCGTATCGACACGGTATGTTATCGACCAGCAGGGCGATTCAGACCTGTTCGATAACATACCGTGTCGATACGGTTAGATATCGATCTCTTTTTGTCGTATGGATTCAGAGCGAGCGAAATATATGTTATCGTACGGTAACAAACCGAATCGATCGACAAATAAGTTATCGGAAGGGTCTGAATCGGGGGGCTGGTCTGAATCGCCCTGCACTATCGCTTGACGCCGCGTGGCCGCTCACGTCAACGCGAGCGGCCTCGCGTCACCGCGTGAACTTTTTGAGCTTTTCAAGCGATACTGGTCTTTAGCGATATGTGGATAAAGTTTAAAATTATTTCACACTGAATTGGTCGCCACGCCCCTGCCGGCCGCTGTCATTCTGATGTAGATCAGCCCTAAGGGACACCCTAATAAAAATTAAAACCCCGGATTCAGTACACAAGCTCGTCATTCAGGGAGTCGCTCAGCATTAAAATTTTTCATCTGTCTTTTCATGATTTTGACATTTTTTTTACTAATTACAGCATGGAATCGTGAATCAGAATTTGATTTTAATTGAAAAAGCAGAAATGACAATATTTAAGACAAAACAGCGATGTATGATCAGCTGTTAATTTTTTTTTTTATTCTATGACAAGATAGCCCTTGACTGCGATCTCACCTGATGGTAAGTGACGATGCATGTTTTTGACGGTAGGGTGGTAACTAGCCACGGCCAAAGCCTATGTCGTTCTATGCAACCATCCTTATAATTCGCATTTATAATTTTAGTAGGATTAGGATAGTAGGATGTAATACCTGTGCTTGGTGCTTCATATGCTCCTCGAGATAGCGAAGAAGCGTAGCTCGCAATTCGCTCAGTCGCACCTCCTCCCACCTTTCTAGCTCCTTCTTGATGACGCGCGAGATTGAGTCGAACTCTTGCTGACCGCGTTCTACTTTTGCTTCCCACTGAAACAATGGCGACGATTCAATTATTCGATTCTCTAAAAACTAGCCAAGTGCAAGTCGCATCCGCACACGAAGGGTTCCGTACATTCGTATAAGATTTAACATCAATTATTATTATTTATTAAAATTTATTGTATGGGTATTGAGACTCTCTTTAATTTTTAACCTATTTTTCATTATTATTAGTCATTATAACGGCAATACTTGAAATTTATGTGATGTATTTACACACATTCTGTGATTTTTTAACTACTATATTTCTTGAGATCTAGCTAGCTGACAGATAGATGGATGGACAGATAGACCAACAGCCATATGTTTGTGCGTCCATACACATTGTTAACATAGCTTCCATCACTTAGATATGAATATAGGATTAATTTTTTTTTTACTTTTTTGTGATTTGGTCTAATTTAAACTCTAGAACCTTGAAAAGTTGAAAAACCCTCGGCATAAGTACCTCGATGATTTCAGTGGAGGCTTGAGCAATCTTGTCCGGACGGTTGGCCAGGTCGGCTTTGGCTTTGTTCTCTCTCCGCTTCGTCAGCTGCATTTGTGCGTGTTGCCAGTTTTGGAATACCTACAAAAAAATATAAAATCAACTCACAGGTATGTGTAGATACAAAATTTTTGATTTTCCGGGATAAAATTAGCCTGTCTCAGGTCTACTACTATGTTGTAGCGTGATCGAAAGACAAACAAACACATTTTTATATTATTAGTAAGATTCTACTCGAACAGATGCAAAAATTAACCTTTTTTCATTGTAAAACTTGACTATTTTTTTTTTAAGGGGGGGGTTAGGTATTAAAATTTATTTTCTTCGATTTTTTTTTATTTTTCTAATTGAATGCATAATATCTCAAGAAGATTGTGTTAAAATTTCAAGTCGATCGGGGCAAAATTGACGAAGTTATGAGTATTTCAGCGTCCATTGCCAGCCTGAGGTTTTACAGCCCCACCCGCCCCAAAAGGGCCTGTTCAGGTAAAGTCTAGTATATTCGAGGCATGATCTATACATCAGTTAAATGCTGTAGGCTGTGCTAAGCAGTAACAGGTGACGAACCTGGCATCGACGACTCTGGGTGAGTATAAAAAAATTGTCGAATTTTATCTTGAATACTTCAGTACGCAAAACTTTAAAGCGTTTTTCTGAGACTTGTCATTTTCGAAGTCCGTGTCCATCATAACTAAAAATCTACTGGACCAATCGTTTTGAAATTTTGCACAGTGTTTCTTCACATAATTCCCCAGGTATTGTCGAGAGCTTTTTCTTTTTCATTAATTATCAATTTTTTTACAACAGCTAATTAGCCGTTTTTTTTAGCGAATATCTGGTTTTTGGCTTTCGAGTGCTACGAAAAATCGAAAAATCGAAAAAAAAAAAAATCCTCTCGTGAATACCTCGACAAACATCTCCTTTAACGAATGCATTTTGATTTTTTTGTTTCAGATGATTTGGTTGCGAGTTATGATGGACACCGCAAAACAACTTTTTCTCGAGGCGCCACCGGAGATTCACTGTCACTCGCTCAATTTTGGATATTTTGCAATGAAAATTTAGGAGAATATTGTTCTAATGTTACATTATCATGTATGGATCGACTGAATAAACTAACACCATCTGTATTGCCACAAAAAAATCTTGAAAACATGCCTTTTTTTTACCGAATTAACCTTACCCCCCCCTTAAATTATTATTCCTTTCTCTCCTCCAAATAAGCGAAAAACTCGTGTTAGGAGTGGATACAACAGTGCAACAGGTGGGGACCTTTAACGTTTCAGTTTTCAGCCCGAACCTTTAACCAATGGTTGGTGCATTATCTATACTTCGACCGTTCCGTAGAACAAAGTCTCATCTGCTAAATTCATAACTTGAGATTTGAGCTTTGCAGATGTAACTTTTAAGGCTCAAATTTCAAGTTGTAAATTTAGCAGAATAGACTGTTCTACGGAACGGTCGAATTATAAAAGATTTGTATTATTATAATGTTAAACGTATACCTTAACCCTTTCATGGAAAACGTCTTTGATCGCGCCGATAAGCCCGAGGTAGTCTTTGATATGTTCCGTCAGGACGTAGAAGTCCGTGTTGGCTTGTTCATTTCTTAAGTGTTCAATCTGTAACAAGGTAATGGGTTTATATTTAACGAATTAGTTACGTTACTTACATTTCATATAGTTAGGGTAGATGAAAGCGCGATTATGATGTTAGAGCCCGTTACTGTAAGCAGTCCAATCTGCGACGTTGCCAGCTCGCGTCTTCTGTTAGTACTAGCTGTTGCCCGCGACTTCGTCCGCGTGGATTTAGTTTTTAATAATCCCGTGGGAACGCTTTGATCTTCCGGATTAATAAATAACCTTCGGTTCGGTTCTTGTTCGGTTCTCGTCGGGTGACCGTCCTCGACCACCGACTTACCGCGCTATTTTTTCTTTTTGCTCGGGTTTTAAGTCATACCGAGATGTTGAATAGCCTATAACCTTGCTCGAGAATTAGGCTATCAGATACAAAAATAATTTTTCAAATCCGACTGATAGTTCCAGAGATTAGCGCACTTAAACAAACAAACTCTTCCACTTTATTACATTAGTACAGATTACCTTCTCGTGCAAGTCGGATAGGTGTGACAGAGCGCGCGACAGCGGCGCGTGCGGGTCGGCCGCGGCCGCCGCCGCGATGGAGCGCGCGGCGTCGTGCGCGCGCGTTGCCAGCTCGCGCCTCTCCGTCGCCAGCGCTTCGCAAGCCCCGCACAGGCGGCGAAGACCATTTTCTAGGGACTCAATGCGCGAACAGCGCTCTTCGAACCACTGAAAATTTTATAAAAAATATAAAATACTAGTTGATGGCCACGACTTCGTTCGCGTGGGCTGAGGTTTTTTACTTCCCGCGGGAACTCTCTCATTTTCCAGGATAAAAAGTAGCCTATATGTTATTCCAGACTATGATCTACTTCTGTGCAAAATTTCAGCAGAATCGGTTCAGTCGTTGCAACGTGAGTGATGAGTAACAAACATCCAAATTTTTCACATTTATAATATTAGTTATAGAAAGTAGGATAGGATTCTACATGAGTATTATTTATGCCAAAGAATATCTCAACGAAAAGACATTTTCTTATTTACTTATGAAAAAATTCGATTTGGAGATTTAAATACCGCCATTTACCGCAGTTCGCAACCCTTAGTGAAAAAAGTATTAGAACTCAATTTTAACCACATGCATATTAGAGTTCCTGTTTTAGTACAATTTTATACGTTTAATTTAGATATTGTGGTTAAAGAACTTTATTCTCGTTTAGAATTACAGAAATTCACTTGCATGAGAAACTAGCGGACCCGACAGACGTTGTCCTGTCTTAACTATGAATATTGAAACTCTTTGACGAAATTGGCAGCACGCATTCTGTCAATGTTATGTCAAACGCCATAAGCTTACATCAAAAAGTTTGTTTGACTGATGTAATGACGTGGAAACTGATGCATTTTATCTCGCGTGCCGAAACTAATACAAAAGAAACGCGAGTTTCGGAACGCGACATTAAACTCCTCCAACTATGTATTCTGTGCTCCAATGCACACACGCACATTGTTTTGATAGATATGATCTTTGACGTTAGGAACACACCTACATTGCTTAGACAACAGTGAGTGCTTGTAATTTAATATGAACTTTATACCATAGCAATAAAGCTCAAATTGACTACGTTTTAGTTTCAAATCATTTGTATGGGAAAAAGAAAAGGGCTATTTTTAGGGTTTTTCAAGCAATAATTCTAATTTTTCTCGCCGTAAAAACCATCCTTGAACTTCAACGAACATTTTAAAAAAAGATTTGGCCAAATTGGTCCAGGCGTTGTTGAGTTATGCGCTTACAAACACATTTTGCGATTCATTTTTATATATTAGATTGACAAAATTTAAACAATAGGTAAACTTACCTATTGTTTAAATTTTGTCAATCCACAAAGGAGCGCGATTCTACACAAAAACAAAGTGAGTAGAAATGAAGTTACAAAGATATTAGTATAACTGAGTAAAATATCGGTAAATCACTTACAGGGTCTGACTCGTCCATCCTATATGTGATTTTGTTGACAGTCTCGCCCACTTTGTTGAATAGACGCAGCATTCCAGCACCACTTAATGCGGAGGTACTTGTTGCTTTTGGCAATTCATTTTCTGTAATTGAATAATCATAATAAATACATAAAATATTACGTTTCAATGGTGCAGGAAAATCTACACGCCTGTTTCCGAATATCCCCATTTTGAATCACACGCCTACTAAAAGGCGCCAGGTTATTGAATACGGGCGCTAAGTGGGCAAAAGACAGCCCTGATAGTTAAGTTTTAAAAATGGTCTAGGAACTAATATAAAATTGTATATTTTGTAGCAGCAAAATTTGAATAGTCTACGGGCGGAAAATGTAAATCCGCAACTGATTTATTTAGTTAAATCTGCTTTGAAAATTGACAAAAATTTTGCTATTACTAAATAATTTTATTTAAACTAAATAATGTTATTCTCACCAGACTCTAAAAATTCTCTAAAATCCGGATCGATGCACAATACAGGGTGTTGCGCGACGCGGTTCAGGAATCTCTCGAGGGCCGCGCGACGACGTTCCACGAATTGAGACTGCACACTTGCGGCCGGGTTAGTGCCGTTCGCACTTTCCGTAGACGGCGTTGAAGTCATTTTCAGCTTTGTTGTCCCTGAAAACAGAATACAGAACTGAACTCACAGGGCTAAAAAGTAAGTGTTCATTTCCTGAACTAATTTAATAGGAATAAAAAATTAAACACATACCAGATTTCAATGGAAAGTGAGAGGAAACATAACTGTAGGTAGAGTACAACTTACCAACGATACTTTTTTCGGGAGCTGGAGGTATAATTCTTCCCGATCGAAGATACTTCTCGGTTAACTTTTCATGAAGACCTAGGAAATCGGAGAAACGTCTAAGCGCGGCGAACTCATGTCTACTAAATATAGGCATGTTGGTTTTAGTGAGCACCCTGTATGCGACGTACGAACTCATGCCCTCTCCGATCTTTTGTGGCTCTGTGACCGTTATGATTATGTTATTGGCGCGCTCCGTGGCTATCTGTAATAAAAAATAAAATAGGTTTTACTGGATGTAAAACTTAAGGCACAGAGTTAGAAAGATTCTTAGGCGTAACACACACAAATGGAGTGGTGTAAGCTGAAGTGTAGCGTCTTTTTTTACAACAACTTAAACTCAGCTTTATTTAATTGGGCATAAGAGCGGCGACTCAAAGCGACAAGGAGAATCAAACCATGAAATTTTAGTCATTATACTAAATTAGTTGACGATGCGTCCGCGTAGACTAAGGTTTGTGAAAATCCCGTTGGATTATCCATAATTTTCTGGGATAAAAAGTACTTTGTCCATCCCAGGATGCAAGTTATCTCCACGCCTTTCGTCAAGATGTGTTCAGTGGTTAAGCCATGAATAAGTAACAAACGGATGGATAGATAAGTAAATTTCGCATTTATACTATTATTTATTACACTTCACTTTCTTGAAACATTTCACTAAAACATTCACGAAAGGTTTCAATAGGTCTTTATTGCTGAGCCCATTTATTTTAAAGTTTAAATGCAAAACAAAATAAAAACCTGCCATGGTATGTTTACAAAATATTTACACATACAATAAAGTAGATAGGACAGTAAAAAGTGATAAGACTATGTGACAACACATACATAATATAAGAATTGCTATTGTGTGTTAATGTGAAAAATACAATAGGAGAATGAGAATATCACAATGTACAGCAATGTGCCGATAATTCTATACATTGTTCAATCTGTGACTAATTTGTTATGTTTAAAGAATTGTATGTAGACATTTTTAAAGAATGTAGATTATTAATAAGGGAACTCAATAATGTAATGTCCCCAAAAAATATAATGCGAGTAGCATTATGCATTTTAATTTATAAGTTCATTCTATAGCAAGAGCATAGAATCAACTGTGCAAATATTATACAAAACTAAATGTTTAACAGTGAAAAATATTCCAAAGCTATGCTTATTTTATTAATTTGTAAGATACTCATCAAGTATCAGGAAAACAAAAAATTTTAGCAGGGCTCTCATCTCGTTAAAAGGGTTAGGCAATAGTACATGATGCTGGCCAAGTGTAGATTGACAGACTGAACACACCTTTGAGAAATTATCGAGAGCTCTCAGGCATGCATGCAGATCAGGCCTAACAATTTTTTTCCTTTACCATTGTAGTGTATATAGATGTGGGTAGGTGAATAATATACAGTTGTCACTATATATATATATATATATATATGGACAGGCAGTCTGATATTGGATCTCCGTGGCTGCGGACACACGAGTAATTAATTTAACACAATGGTTATGTAATACGTAACCATTGTGTTGGTTTATTGTGTTAAAATAGGTTGTATCAAATACTAATATACTGTACTGGCCATTACTGGCAGGCTAGTTTTATCGTTGTCTATTGACAAGTCAACCTACTTGTCATGTGTAAACAAAGAATTATTGTTTCGTAAGATGATGTCTACAAATATACTTTTATCTGGTCATCATCATTGTTTCTATTCTTCATAGCTCTGCTGCTCCAACAACTTCTATCAGGTTATGGGCTGGCCCGCCCGCCCGCCTAAATGGAGAATAGTAACGGAAAATGTAACACTACGTGTAATATACAGAAGCTAGTCGGTGAATCGAATTATGGTTCATGGGCATTTGCTATAGAGTTGCTGCTCGTAGATCTTGATCTGTGGGACTGCGTGAGTAGCAAATATGATACTACTAAAAATGAGAACAAGAAGCGAGACAATAAAGCTCGTGCAAAAATTTGTTTATCGATATCGGAGCATATTTATCCGATAGTGCAAACCACGAAGACAGCTTGGGAGGCATGGTCTGCATTAAAAAAGGCTTATGCGGATTCAGGGCTAATCAGAAGGCTAAGTTTGCTTAGAAAATTATTTTCAATGAAGTTAGAAAACTTTTCAAACATGGAATTGTATGTAACTGAAATAAAATCTACACAACAAGCTCTTCAAACCATACAAGCTGGTCTTGATGATGAATTCGTCGGCACCATAATGTTGGCTGGGCTAACAGAAGCCTACAATCCTCTTGTTATGGCCATGGAACATTCTGGGACGAGAATATCTTCCGAGAACGTCACATCCGCCTTGTTAAGAGAAGAACAAAGGCAGAAAGAAACAGGCAGCAGCAGCAGTGTTGTTAAGGACAATTCGGTGCTGGTTTCACGTACTAGTAGTAATAGTAATCGTAGTAAGAACATTATTTGTCATTTATGTAAGAAAAAGGGGCATTATAAATGGCAATGCAAAAAGCCGAAAGACGACGTTAAGAAAGATGCTAACATGCTAGTAGCTAGGGATTTTGTTACTTTAGTTGCTAGTGGTAGTAGTGATAGTTGGGTAATAGATAGTGGAGCGACTTCCCACATGACTTCAAATAAAGCTATTTTAGCACCTACCAAACCTTGTGCAAAGGTTATTACTTGTGCTAATAATGAAAAAATTGTGTCAACTTCAGAAGGTAGTTTACAGTTAAAGGTAAGTCATGAGGGTCGTACTCAAGGATTGACTATGAACAATGTATTAGTTATTCCTGAATTAGTTACCAACTTAATGTCTGTTGGCAGGATTGCAGATGATGACAAGATAGTTGTTTTCGATAAGTATAGCTGTAAGGTATTTGATAACAATATATCTGTGATGGAAAGCCCTTTATTCAGCGCACCGCGCGTTGGTGGTCTTTATGTTCTGGGTTCCATTGATAACACGAGGACGGTACTTATAGGTCAAGGTCAGAACGACTTTGAGTTGTGGCATCGGCGATTGGGACATCTATCTCGACCGGAAATGATAAAGTTGAAGGGTATCGTAAAGGGCTTGTGTTATAACCCAAGGGATTACAAGGTTCCGTGTATTCCTTGTAGTCAAGGAAAACTTAGTTCAAAGAAGTTTCCGAAAAGAAAGTTTAAAAGGGCTTCACATGTATTAGAGTTAGTACATAGTGACATTGCTGGTCCCATGGAAGTGGAGACATGGGGTAGCAAGAGATATATGTTGATATTTGTAGATGACTACAGCAGAAAAGTATTTGGATACTTTTTAAAGTGCAAGTCGGAGACATTTGAATGTTTCCGAGAATTTCGAGCACTTGTTGAGAAACAAACGGGTAAGCAAATAAAAAAGTTAAGATCTGATAATGGTGGTGAGTATACAAGTAAAGAATTTCAAAATTATTTGAAAAAGCACGGGATTATTCACCAAACTAGCGTACCACATACTCCGCAACAAAATGGTATTGCAGAGAGAACTATAAGGACGCTTACTGAGAAGGCCAGATGTATGCTATCAGAAAGTAAGCTACATAAAAAGTTTTGGGGAGAGGCGATGCGTACAGCGATTTATTTGAAAAATCGATCACCCACAATGGCTCTTCAGGGTAAAGTACCGGAGCAGGTTTGGACTGGAGAAGACATAGACGTCTCTCATTTGAAAATATTTGGTTCAAAAGCTCAAGTCCTTATTAAAGATGGTAGTCGCAAGAAATTAGATCCGAAGACAAGAGAGTTAACCTTCATCGGTTATACTGAGCTTCAAAAGGGGTATAGGTTTTGTGATGTGATAAAAAGTCCTAAGCATTGCATTATAGCTCGGGATGCTGTTTTTGATGAGAATTTTCCGACCTCTTGTAATAAGCCCGTTGAAAATGTATCTTCAATTCAAAGTGCAACTATTGAGTTTGAAGTACCAGAAGAAAATAATATAGAGTTGTCAAGTCAAAGAAGCGAAGTAATACAAGTTGAGTCTGCTATACCAGATAGTGACTTTGAAGAATTTCATGATTCAGTTGATTCTAATATTGCTGAATTTGAAAATAATCAACTTGAAGGAGAAGCTGTTGATGAGCGTCGATATCCTCTTAGAAATAGAGTCAAAAATAGACGGGAGGATTTTGACTATAGCTTTGTGATATCAAACGATCCAGTATCAGTTAAAGATGTTATGGAGCGTAGTGATAAAAAACTTTGGCTTGATGCAATGCAACAAGAGTATGATTCTCTTATTAGTAATAAAACTTGGGAGCTGGTAGATCGCCCAAAGGGGGCAAATGTTGTAAAATGCAAATGGATATATAAACTTAAAACTGGTGCTGATGGGAGTGTACAACGGCATAAGGCAAGACTGGTCGCAAAGGGGTATTCTCAAAAGTGGGGAGAAGACTATTCTGAGACATTTGCACCAGTGGTAAAGCTATCATCAATACGATTATTATTGGCTTTATCAGTTGAGATAAATTTAGTAGTCCATCACATAGATGTTACAACAGCTTTCCTACATGGCGATTTACAGGAAGATATATATATGGAGCAACCAGAGGCTTTTATTGCCAATGGAAATGAAAACAAAGTATGTAAGCTACAAAAGGCTATTTATGGTCTTAAACAAGCTGCATTTTGCTGGAATGTGAAAATTCATGCTCATATAATTAAAATAGGATTTACAAGGTGTAAATATGATCCATGCGTTTATGTGAAGAGGGTGAATAACAGAATTATTGTTATAGCTCTATATGTAGACGACTTCTATATTTTAGGTAATTCTGTCAAAGATATAGAAGTTGTGAAGAGGGAAATAGGAGAAGTTTTTAAAATAAAAGATTTGGGTGAGGCAAAAGATTGTTTGGGCATAGAATTGTCTCACAAAAAGGGGGAAATTCACTTGAATTAAACAAATTTTGTGAATAAAGTTCTCCGTAAGTACGGCATGGAAGACTGCAAGCCAGTTAAAACTCCTATGGAACTTAATTTGAAATTAGAAAAGGGTGATAAAACTCAAGATATGACTTATCAGGAGATTTTGGGTTCACTAATGTATTTGTCCTGTGGTACTCGACCAGATCTGACTTACGCTGTGAGTTATTTAAGCCAATTTAATTCTTGCTGGAATTCAACTCACATGAGCGCTCTCAAAAGAGTTCTAAGATATCTGAAGGGTACAAGAGATTATAAGTTAATCTATAAGAAAACAGGCAAGCCTCTGACTGCGTATGCCGATGCAGATTGGGAAAATAATCTTGACGGACATTCCTTTACTGGGTACGTGGTTATGTTTGGAGGTGCAGCAGTTTCTTGGCAGGCTCGCAAACAACATTGTGTTGCTTTAAGTACTGCGGAAGCTGAATATATTGCACTTTGTGAAGTTTCAAAAGAGATTGTTTATATTAAAGGGCTTTTTAAAGAAATAACAGGAAATACATATAGTGTCGACATAAATAGCGATAGTCAAAGCGCTATTAAATTAGTCTATACTCCTGCAGTAGGTAGGAGATCAAAGCACATAAATATACGTTATCAGTATGTTAGAGAGTTAGCTCAAGCAAAGGAAATTTGTATCAAATATTGTGAGACAAAATTTATGCCAGCTGATTTTCTAACAAAGAGTTTATGTAAACTGAAATTTGAATTTTGTGTGCAGTATATTGGTATTGATTCAGTGGGGGTGTTAAAATAGGTTGTATCAAATACTAATATACTGTACTGGCCATTACTGGCAGGCTAGTTTTATCGTTGTCTATTGACAAGTCAACCTACTTGTCATGTGTAAACAAAGAATTATTGTTTCGTAAGATGATGTCTACAAATATACTTTTATCTGGTCATCATCATTGTTTCTATTCTTCATAGCTCTGCTGCTCCAACAACTTCTATCATATTGGTACTGGACAAACCAGCACAACCATTAAAGAAAGTAATATTGAATTGTTTAAATTGCACATAACTCCGATTTCATTTATCAGGCAGGTAGAGGATTAATATATAAGGAATGATCTGGGCTAGTTTATAATCCAGAAAATCAAAGAATACCTACAATAATTAAAAAAAATTGCAGGTATCAGCTAGTTTTCAATTAAATATCCTATTTAAGCCAGAAGCCTACAACATGATTGTGAATCATATAAACATAGCGTCACATAGTTAATCAAGCATTAATTTTTATCTATTAAACTATTTAAAACTATTAATAGGTAGACAGTTGCTTAGATAAAAATGAGCATATGATGTAAAAATAGATATCCTAGAAAGAGGTTTCATTTATTACTTGCATTTATGTATCCACTTACATACTCTAATACATTATATCTTACATGTTTAATTTTGAGTTAGATTAAATGAAGCCCAGTTAGGGTGTTACAAAGTTATATTAAAAAATAATTATTAGGTTAGGTAGAAAAGAATACAATAAATGGAAAATTGAGATAAATTTCATATAATGCAACAGAATGGTTGACAATTTGAATGTCAAGTAATAAATAGTAATTAATTCAATATGTAATTGCACTTTACCTCTTCCATGATAGGGCTCCCTATAGTAGCTGGTGAAGATATAGACACGTCTCCCATATTGGACTTCTCCATGTCTTCTTGACCACCGTTCACTTCAGGATCAAGGCTGACTTCCTAAAACAATAAAATTAAATAAGCCTACTAGGATTAGCATTTGAATACTCTTGGAGAGAAAGATTTGCTACATCTGGTACATAGAATACAATTATTAAATTGTATTAATCACTAGATGATGCTGGCTGCTGCTTTGTCTACATTTATACAGGTTTTTAAAGATCCTGTGGATATTTCAGCATAAAAATTTGTGTGAACACCCTTTGTTTAATCCTCTTTGAAATTGATTCTGCATTTTGGACAATGAGTCCAGTTGGATTCTGAATTACGGACAGACTAAAATTTCCTTTATCTAGATGTATAATTATTAACAATTAATCATACTAATTTTTCCATTATTAAAATTAAAGAATTGCTTGGAAGGTTAAATGCTGAAAACCAATTTAAATTCATTTTTATAACTTTTTTTTTTACACTAAATCTCACCATATGCTAGAACTATTCAGAGATAAACAGTAAAAATGTAGTTAAGTATGCACAGGTTTTTCATGCCTTTCAAGTGCATTGAACTGGACATCAATATGATAATAGTGCAGTGGAAAAAAAAATACCAAGGTGACTAGGCAAACAAGTTTCCACAACTCTCAACATTCAGAGATAAACAAAATACGTTCGTGGTGTGTATGTTAATCAAATTATCGGATAATTATTCGCACTTATTGGTATCATTTACACCACGAATTTTATAGCGTTATCAAGGACATAATCAAGTTTTAGAAACGGTGATTTATGTTGTAGAAAGGGGCGTCGCTTTAGGGTCGATGACGCCCCTGATCGACGCCGGATGAATGCGAGCGTAATTAAAACAAATTCTTAGATACCTGGACCGCTGAAGCGAATAGATCTTCCTCCTCCCTCCCTTCATTGTTGATCTCTACGGTGCTGAACGGTGCATCGACCTCCTCCGACATTGCTTATTGTGATATTTGAGTTTCTACAGCAAGCTGTTAAACGTATTGATGCCACTTATTTCTGAAAAACAGCAAGATAACTTCACCGAAACGATTTACGATTACGATGATGACATGAATGAATCAATCGAATTGACATTTGACATAAATGACTGACATTAACATTTCATATTTTCATCGCTTGACAGCAAGAACTTGGCTGCCACAGAGTAGGGACCTACCTAAATTGAATATAATATTCACTGACCTCTATAATTATTAATCTGTGATTAACACTGGACTTGGTGCTGTGATTTCTTTTTTGGACCTAGGCACCTAGTACCTACCTAATTGATAAGTTAGTAGGTACCTACCTACCTACCTATTTCACGTGTTATACTATTTTTGGTACAACACGTGAAATAGTAATATAGTAAAAAAATAGGTACCTTACTCTTATATGTTTGTGAAAAATACACACCTTCCAGGTGTGTACATACCTTCAATTTTTTTCAACAAAAAAATTCTTTTCAATTTTTGATTTTAGTTTTTCCATTTTTATTTTTTAAAACATGACAGCACCACGTATACAGCTGTCAAAAATTGAGTTTGACAGTTTATCAATCTCAATAACAAACTGTCATAACAAGTAAAAAAATAGGTAAAATTTTCTTAATGTCTTTCAATATTTTCATTTTTCTGGTAAATATGTTAATTATTAATTATCTATTCCAATCAATTGAATAGCGTTGATTTTGGAGTATGGAAAGAATTTGTAGATAGAAGAATTTACATTAAATTAATAGCTTAAGTGTGCTCAAATATGTTTTATAAGTTTCAATAACTTCTTTGTTATTTCGTGTTTGAAATAATCCTTTCAAAAGTGTGTTTTTTAGGCATAATAATGAATAACGATAGGAAAAGTAAGATACCGGCGGCCCCTACGCTTGCCACCAGTGGTAACCTGTTGTCGAATGTCGCTCCACCCACGGAACTGCCAAACTTTGTGACCACAACTCCAACACCAAGTGTACCGGTTTCGAAGACCGTAGAAGTGGTAAGATAATAATAATAACCCTGAAACTACAACAATCAAAACCAGAAATGTAGCACCGCCGTACTGTGAAATTATTTAGTGTTCTATTATTTAGTTTAGATGAATCTTAAATTATCTTCACTTGTTATTATGTGACATTGCGTACAAAAGCTAATTTCTACTTAAAACTCATTTGAATCTCTTTGTCTACCTTATCGGAAGTTTAATATTTAGTCTCAATTAGAATTATAATTATAATTGTTTATATAAAGGTACAACCATCAAATGCGATACCAGCATCACAACTACCACCAACAACCCAAAATGTTGCACCAAAGCCAGACCAACCTCCTTCACCAGAGAGTCCTGAGAAATTTAGGTCAGTAATTAGGTAATCTCCCACAAGAAGAGTTTCCCAATTTGCCTGAGAGTATATCAACATAATTTTAAACTTTAAAGGAAATGTTATTTAAGTAAAGAAATGCTTACACATTATCAAGTCATTTTGTTATGCAGGGATGTATCCTTTAAAGACTTTTCAATTTTAGTTAAATATAAACAATTGCTGACCTTTCAACTTTGTATAACATTCTATTACATTTTTTTATTCAATGACAAGATAGTCCATGACTGCAATCTCACCTGGTGATAAGTGACAATGCAGTCTAAGCGGGCTAACTTGGAAGGCATATTACAGTGTAAATTCAATCCATGTTAATTCAAACCTGTGAAGGGGTTTTGGTTTTATAGCTGCCTATAACAGCTTTCTATATTTTTAATGCAATCAATAAAAGAATAGAATGATATAAGTTTTAAACTGCCATTTATTATTTCCGTCTTGCTCATAATGTGTGTCTTATTGACATTTCTTTTTTATCCTGATTGCATTATGAAATGCTATATGAAGTTGTCCTTAAATTTTGTTGCAGTCCTGCTATACCTCTATGTAAAGGAGAGCCAACTTTACCTATAAGGTCACCAGATGATTCTTTGACAACTCTATCTCCAGAGTCACTGCCGGATTCTACATCAGAAATGGAGAAGATTGGTATTTCATTGATTCACTTTTGCTTGCAGCTTTACATAACATTTTGTTCATTATTTTTGCATAATTTTGTTTATTAGCTTAATTTAATTTATTAGCATAATATATACTTTAGACAAATTCACATTCATGTATGTACTAGGCTACAAGGGGTCACATAAATGTACAGGGGGTAAATACCCCTGTACATTTATGTGACTGTGCGATCTATGTGCTAATTATGTATTTGTATTAAATAATACAAATATGCAACATTATGTGTATAATGAATTTTTAGTGTTCAATTCAATTTTTTCCAATTGAATGACACTTGTTTTTAATTGTTTATACCAAGCTATTCCAACTCTTAAAATAATCCGATATTCCAATATTAACATGAATGAGATTTCCACTTTATATGACGATCTAATAACAGAGTACTAACAGAAGCCTGGCTGTATATTTTGTTATAGCAGTCCTTTCATATTGGCCGCAATGTTTGATTAACATTATTATTGTATGGCACTTGCAATTCATGAGGGCGCGTGGCTCATGGTTGTGTGTGTGTCGTATCTGTATAAATGTGAGCGAGAGCACCTAGGCTCCTAGATAGGCATGCACATTTATGCAATGTGCATGTACATGACGTAATCACAAGTAAAGCTTAAGCGCCATCGTGAAATGCAAGAACGACGAGTATAATAAATGTACAGCTAGTTTCACTATGCCTGCTATTTACTTGCCTGCGATATTTCCGAACTGTGATTGCAAGGTGTTCCTATACTACCATAGTGTATCTACTACAGGTGACATAATGCCAGGCAGTGGTATATTCACATGGATGAAAGGCGCAGTCTCCACTGGAGGGATTTTACAAAAAGTGGCCGAGAAAGCCAAGAGTTCAGTCGACTCCATGATAACCACACTAGACCCACAAATGAAGGAGTACCTAAGTATGTCTTTGAGATCCAATTGCAAAAAAATATTAAAAATTTAAAGTGTTTAACATTTTCCATATCTGTTTTATTCTTGTCTCTGTACTCACAGTAAAATTGCTAGATAGCTTCTAAAAAGGGACTGTATTATATATAACTTAAAGCAGCTATGTGATCTTGACAGAAAATCTTTATTTGATGTGTAACTTAAAACTTGTTTCATAAATGAATTGATAAAGGAAACCATACATTTTAGGACGATAAATGACAGTTGGATGCAAATGTTTCAAAAAATATATTTTAACCTTTGCAAATTTTGTTTGCAAATTGTGTTTGTTTGATATTTTTCTGATTTATCGTAACAAAAAGTACTGCTAAGATTCTTGCCAGGTTCAAGTTTTTTACTTCTTCTGTTTAGAATCTGTTCCAAATTAACTTGGAAATCATTTTGGTGAAAATCATTTGAGTGACCAATTGAAGAGAATTTTAGTATAATTATAAGAACGATTTATTTAAATTCCATTTTTGTTGTCTGAACTGATTTATTCTATGACAACACTTTATTTGGGAAAAAATGTAGCATATGTGACTCTCTGATTCTTACATTCAAAGAATACTTCAAGTCATATGTATAAAAATCCACTTTTACATTTATAATATTAGTAAGAATTGTAGATGTATGATGTATACCAAAATAAATGTATTATTTGCTTGAATTTCAGGGAGTGGTGGCGATATGTTAGTAGTCGTCGCCTCAGATAAAGAAACTAAAGTGTCGCCAGTCCGAGAGGCATTTCAAACTGTTTTCGGTAAAGCAACTGTAATGTAAGTCACAATTTTTATAACAATAATAATACTCGTGAACAAGTAGATGATTTTATTTATTTATTTATAGGGATACGCCAAGATGAAATACACAAAATTATGTTAAACAAACTAAATAATATAAATTCTTATACTGTCTGACACGCCACTTATAGATATACACAACAATTTCCAAAAAAGTACATAGATGCAAAAGAAGAATACATCAATATCTCCTACATAAGTTGTATCCCCAAAACGCTTACGTGACGTAATTGTTGTGAAGGTCAATGAAATGGTTTAGGCCGTTATTTTAATAACGATACAACTTTATATATTTTGAAAGTATGTTAAAGAATGTTGTTTTTAATTTTTTTTTAAACGAAAACATAAAATTAAATAAAAACAAATGATATGCCAATTTGCCAATCCTAAAATGCCAATTTTGTGGGATACCACAGTCCACAACATAGGTAGGAGGTATCGAAATATTTTATACATTAAATAGGAATTAACAATATCAAGGTGTAAGGTGTTATTAGAATATGATAATATTGCGACATGAATTTATGAAATGAAATATATTGGTTATAAAGTGTATTGAGTATCTTAGATAAGTCGTGTTGAAGTAAAGATTATGAAATGTTTATCTTATAATTATTTATTATCATAACATATTGTTAAATTAATCTTATGAACATATGAATTAGAAAATAGGGTTGTAGATTAGGAAGATAAGAGATATGGTTTGCTAGTTGATGGCCGTGACTTCGTCCCCGTCAATATACGTTGTCTGTCTTTAGAATATTATAGAATAGAATAGAAATATTTTTTATTCAAATAAACTTTTACAAGCACTTTTGAATGGTCAATGAATCTACCACTGGTTCGGAATGCCTTTCCTGCCGAGAAGAGCCAGTAAGAAACTCGGCGGTTGCTCTTTTCAAAAAAATATTAAAATTTTACAATTGTTATTGAAACTATGCTATGTATTCAGTGCTTCCACGATGAATTTTCTTGAGTACAATACAAGTAAAAATAAATACAATACAAATACAAATAAATACAATTCAATACATGTTAACACAGGCAGGCAAAAGCAGACCCATTCCCGTTGGTGGCACCCGTTCACGAGCATGACGCATGATCCAGCCATTGCTTCGCTCAACCATATTTGAGGGAACGTAACAACCCGCACCACACGACACCACCACAGAAACTTTAAAGAGAGCATGACATACTTAGGCTACCCATGTTAAGGCATCGAATTGAATACTAATATTAAACTACTCATTTTAAGACATGACTGAGACAAATAAAGTGGAAACACCGTGGAACAGAATACAATAAAATCATGTTACACAGGATAGTTATTACTGTCTTATGAATCACTGGAGCGAATTATATCCACGCTTTTTTATCATTTACATAGTCTTCAATTGTATAATATGCTTTTTTCATGAGAGCAGATTTAATTGATTTCTTAAACTTGTGTAGAGGCAAGTCTAAGATTGACTGTGGAATTTTATTGTAAAACGTCACGCCCATTCTCACAAATGTCTTTTGGACCCTCTTGAGGCGCAGCCCAGGAAACATGAGCCTATTTGGATTTCTACTTGGTCTATCGGACAAATCACTCTTTTTTTTGTAACTCAAAATGTTTTGTCTGACAAATATTATGTTGTTATAAATATATTGTGAAGCTACTGTAAGAATGCCTATCTCTTTAAATCTTTCTCGAAGGGAATCCCGCGGCCTCAAATTATAGATTGCGCGGATTGCCCTTTTCTGCAAAACAAAAATTTTTCCAATATCGGCTGCCTTACCCCATAGTAAGATTCCGTATGACATAATACTATGGAAATATGCAAAGTAAACAATTTTTGCAGTTTCTATGTCAGTCAACTGTCGAATCTTCCTAACAGCGTAAGCAGCAGAGCTAAGTTTGCCAGCAAGCGTTGCTATATGGGTGCCCCATTGTAGCTTTGAATCCAGGGTTAACCCCAAAAACACTGTGGAGTCCTCAGTTTTCAAAGGTTCATTATTTATCTTTAAATTTTTACTGACAGTTCTCGTGTTAGGTAATAAAAACTCAACACACTTTGTTTTTTTAGCATTTAAAAGGAGATTATTTGCCGTAAACCATTCAGAAACTTGAGATAATGCATTATTTACATCGTCAAAATTGTCTTTCATCCTATCGACTTTAAAAATTAAAGACGTATCATCAGCAAATAGTACAATATCGCAAGTATTTTGGACAAAATGTGGTAAATCATTTATGTAGACCAAAAACATGAATGGACCTAGAATAGAACCCTGGGGTACACCCATTACTGAGGCTGATCCGGATGATTTTACATCATTGACACATACTCTTTGGACTCGGTTGCTGAGATAAGACGCAATGAGACTTAGTGCAAAATCTTTAATGCCATAGTGGCTCAGTTTAAGCAAAAGAGTCTCGTGATCAACGCAGTCGAATGCCTTTGACAAATCACAGAAAATACCAATGGCATTCTGTGAGTTCTCCCACGCATCGAATATGTGTTGTAATAGCCTTGCGGCTGCATCGGTTGTTGATCGACCCTTTGTAAAACCATACTGCTCAGTATGTAGGAGTTTGTTTAAATTAAAGTGTAAAAGCAGTTGGTTGAGCATTATTTTTTCGAATATCTTGCTGAGAGTTGGCAAAATTGAAATTGGCCTGTAGTTATTCGGGTCACTTTTGCTGCCCGATTTAAAAAGCGGTATTAGCTTACTACATTTCATAAGATCTGGAAAAGATCCAGAATCTACTGATTTATTAAAAATTAAAGCAAGATACGGCGCAATAATATCAATTACATTATGAATTATTTTAACTGATATCCCCCATAGATCTGCTGTTTTCTTATTTTGTAAAGATTTAAATGTTTTGACTATGTCATATGGGGTAACGTGTTCAAACCTAAATAACTTATTGCACTCAGAGACATTGCTTCTTAGAAGACGATAGGCTTCTGCCGGCGAGGAATTCAGAGAACTGGTTGTAGTAATTGGAATATTTTTGAAAAAGTTCTCAAATGTATTTACAATTACTGTATCGGAGTTAATTACATGATTATCAATTTTAAGCTCCAATTTATTATTATTATGCACCTTATGTTTACTCGTTTCATCGCTAATGATGTCCCATGCTGTTTTAATTTTATTATCAGAATTGACAATTTTTTGTTTTATGTGAAGTGACTTTGCTTGTATGCATACATTTCTAAACAATTTAGAATAATTTCTTACATATTCAATAAACGCGGGGGAATAATTATATTGTTTTTCTGCATACAAGTCAAACAGCTTATTTCTACTTTTATAGATGCCTGCAGTTGCCCAGTCACTAAACTTAAGATCTTTAGACAGTCTTTTCTCTATCACCTTAAAGATAGAGTTATATTGTGAGCTTAACAAATCAAAAAACTCTGTATAAATTTCATCCGGATCATCCTGTGCAAGGTCAAGCGTCGGCAATATAGCTGAGATGTTTTGTTTGAAATGCTTTACTTTTTTAGTGGTAACTGGCCTGTATTTTATTACTTTTGTTATATTCTGTTCACTGCTTGGAATAGATATCATTTGACCGCAATGATCAGATCTGAGATAAGTGATAATAGATTTTTCAATAATGTTACAATCACAAAAAATGTTGTCAATACAGGTAGCTGAGTTTGCAGTTACTCTTGTAGGTTCATCAAAAATATTCTCTAAATTAAAGCTTTTAAATAAGTTAAGTAGCCTACCAGTAAAAGGAGTGTGAAGCAAAATATCAATATTAAAGTCTCCACAGACCACTATTTTTTTGATGACTTACATAGCCGCCTTAAGGCATCCTCCATTACCTCCTCAAAAACAACAAAGTCGCCCGAGGGTGGGCGGTACACGCAAACTACAATATATCGGTCCAGCTCAACACAAGACAGCTCAATAGTGCGTTCTATAGAAAGACTAACAACGTCTTTTCGCTCTTTATAATTAATGTTATTTCGCGTTATGATCAATGATCCCCCGCGTATAGCAGTCTTTCTTGAGAACGCACTTGACAGGGAATAATTATCAAGGTGTACAATTAACTGATGAGTATTGAGCCAATGCTCAGTGAAGCATAAGACTTCAATATCAAATTCTTTAATAAAAAGCTCAATCTCATGTTCTTTGCCAGATAAGCCCTGTATATTTTGGTGTACAAGATTAATTTTAGATTGCTTATCTGTTGTCTTATTGCTTAGTTTAAATTTTTTAAATTTTCACAAGTATTGTTTTTATTTGAGTCCAAATTCACAAAACTGCCGGATAGGCTCCGTATATTTTGATGTACAATGTTCAGTTTACAGAGCCTCTCCGTTGTCTTAGTATCTAGTTTAAACAAGCAATAGGCTTACTATTACTTGAGTCAACAACAGAAATATTAGTACTTAAAGTACTGGAGTCAAAAACAGAAATATTAGTACTTAAAGTACTTGAGTCAAAAACAGGAATATTAGTACTAGAAGTACAGTTTGTATAATTGTCAAAAGACTTTGTTACAACACTTGTAACTGTATCATGAATTAAATTGTATGCTAGTAATGAAGCTATAAGTCGCTTACATTTTGTAGGCAGATACATATTATCTGCAGTCAATTTAAACTTATAAATAAACTTATTTATGTCAAAATAAAATATAGCATTTCTGTGGCGGTTTGTCAAATTAAACATTTGTAAGTTTAATTTATGTATCCGTTGATTTTGTTCCTTACTCAGAGTATTTGAGTAAGGTAGGGCACATATAATAAACTTACATTGAGTTTTATCATGTAAATACAATAATTTCTCAACACATTTTAAAATTTTATGCCTGTTTACTATTGAACTGTCGCCAATCAGCAAGATTACATTAGTGTTTGCGTCTAAGGTTTAACTATCTCTGTGCCAAACATCAACATCAGTTCTCTGATTAAGCTGTTAAAAGGTTTCAACAGAGTTACTTTTGCATTTATAATATTAATATAGTATAGCATTCTATAGTATAGCATTCTAGTATATGTTTCAAGGAGTTTGAAAAAAAATGTATTTTTTTGCTTATTTTTCACAGTCAATTTTCATTACAATATGAAAGGGAGTAAATATTTTGTATAGTTCTTGCAATCCATGACGGCGCGTGGCTCATGGTTGTGTGTGTGTCGTATCTGTATAAGTGTGAGTTGACTGTTTCCACCTATGCTCCTGACAGGCACGCACACTCGCGCAATGTGCATGTACACGACGTAACCACAAGTAAAGCTCACGCGCCCTCGTGCATTGTAAGAACTATACACAATGGATCTAAGCATGCTATCAAATTAATTAATTAAATTTTATGTACGTATATTTATTTAATCAATCATGAACTTCCCTCGGTCGGGCCCTAGTAGAATAACAGCGTTGTGGTTACATATTTGTATCCACAGCATTGAGCTGAGCTAGGACCCTTTCATTGGCATGATACATAGTAGATACCTACTAGTTGTGTTATATTTTAAGAAATTCTAATGTGTAAGTCTTATTTAATTTTACATGTCAATGAATAAACGATATTCTATTCTATGCTTAATTAATTATTTTTGTCTGTAGCGGTTACCCAGCACAGAGTGACGTCACAGCGGAGCAGCCCGTCAGCTACGCGGCCGCGTACGCTTCGGCGAAGCAACGCATCGCGTACATACGGAGCGTGCACAGCGAACTGACGAACAACGTGCCCGTGCTCGCTATTGAGGGCTTCATACAGGAAACCGTCACTGATAGGTAATAATATCATTTGATATATCTATTAACTTCACAGTAGAAAAAAAATACGCGTTGAATTGAAAACCTTCTCTTTTTTTGAAGTCGGTTAAAAAGCAAATCACACTAATATTATAAGTGTGTATTTATAGTGTATTTGTGTGTGTGTATGTGTATGTTTGTGATTGTTACTCCTTCACGCCACAACGAATGAACTGATTTGGCTGAAATTTGAAATCGAGGTAGCTCATATCCAGGATTAACACATAGGCTATATTTTATTCCCGAAAATTAAAAAATCCCGGGAGAATCAAAAAGATGCGCCGAATAGCCCAACGGCTAAACGTGCGGACTGAAAACTGAAAGGTTGCAGGTTCAAGCCCCACCCGTTGCACTGTTGTCGTACTCTACTCCACTCCTAGCACAAGCTTTTCACTTATTCGGAGGGGAGAGGAGAATATAAGTCAAATTCAGTTTGACTAATATTCTTTACTAGCGGATACCCGCGACTTCGTCCGCGTGGATAAGGCTTTTTATTTCCTGCAGGAACTCTATCATACTCTAATTTTAGCTAAATCCATTCAGAAGTTTTTGCGTGAAAGACTAACAAACATACATAGACATACACACACACATACAAACTTTCGCCTTTATAATATTAGTGTGATTAAAAAAAAATGTTTTTTTATTTTTATTTTTATTATTTTATTGATTGCATAAACTGAGTAACAAGATGTTAATGTTTAAGAAAGGCTCTAAACAGTTTGCCAATTTCTGGCGTGCAATCTAAGCATGCAATAGACTTTATCTACTAAATTATCACATTATAACAATCCATTACAATAACAATACATTTCTAATAATACTTCATTCAGTCCGTATAATGTCAATAAATTCAATGTCAATAAATTAATTAATCTGTAATAATAAATCATTTTGTATTTAAAAATTCATTTAAACAATAAAAACACTTATTTATTAAACACTTATTTAAACAATTAAAATACTTATTTATTATGTTCAGATGGTACGAGCTAGCGCTTCTAGTGCTGTCGCAGCCGTCGCTCGGCATCGAGCTGCAGGTACAGTCGCAGGCGACGCCGGTGCCCGCGGCGGCCGTGGCGGCGGCGCGCGCGGCCACCGGCGACCACTACGCGCACGCGCAGACCGGCTTCAGCGTCACCATCGGATCCATCATGGCGGCCAACTTACAGGTGACAGTGTCGCGTGGTGCGGGTTGTTACCTTCCCTCAAATTTGGTTGAGCGAAGCAATAGAATAGAATAGAATAGAAATATTTTTTATTCAAATAAACTTTTACAAGCACTTTTGAATCGTCAATGAATCTACCACTGGTTCGGAATGCCGCTCCTGCCGAGAAGAGCCAGCAAGAAACTCGGCGGTTGCTCTTTTCAAAAAAATAAAAATTTTACAATTGTTATTGAAACTATGCTATGTATTCAGTGCTTCCACGATGAATTTTCCTGAGTACAATACAAGTAAAAATAAATACAATACAAATACAAATAAATACAATTCAATACATGTTAACACAGGCAGGCAAAAGCATACCCATTCCCGTTGGTGGCACCCGTTCACGAGCATGACGCAATGGCTGGATCATGCGTCATGCTCGTGAACGGGTGCCGCCAACGGGAATGGGTCTGCTTTGACTGCCCGTCTTGACATGCGTTGGATTGGTGTACCTACGTATGCATTTTTGCATTTTTGAAGCTTTATTGTGGAAGCACTGTATACATAGCATAGCTTTGTAAAAAAAAAAAATTTTTTTTTGAAATGAGCAACTGCTGAGTTTCTTGCCGGCTCTTCTCAGCAGAATCTGCATTCCGAACCGGTGGTAGATTTATGACGTGTCATAAGAGCTACAAGTTGGCCTATATGAAATAAATAAATTTTGAATTTGAATTTAAATTTGAGCTACCATCTTAGACTGCATTGTCACTTACCATCACGTGAGATCGCGGTCAAGGACTATCTTGTCATCAAATAAAAAAAAGTCCGAAGTCACCGACATAGCTCAGCGAGGTCCGAAACTGAAGTGGAAATGGGCGGGGCAGGTCGAAGAGCTGATGGTCGATGGGGTCCCAAGGTGCTGGAGTGGCGACCCCGCACCGAGAAGCGCAGAGTTGGCAGACCCCCCACTAGGTGGACCGACGTCATCAAACGAGTCGCAGGGAGCCGCTGGATTCAGGCGGCGCAAGACCGAGGTCTGTGGAAGTCCATGCAAGAGACCTACGTCCAACGGTGGACGTCTATCGGTTGATAAAGAGACGGCAGTAGATAGAGTCTTAACCAGAGCTTGGGTTTGGGTTTATAGGGGATAATTTTTTGTACATGCCTTTGGGAGGCCAAAGCGCCCCACCAGTCTTCAGAAAGGACATTATCCATTTTGGTCCAAATCAGAAAGTGTCGAAAAAAAAAATGCTGTATTTGGTTACAACTTTCGCCGCCTAAACATTTCTTATTATGACACCGAAGCTGTAGGACTAATTAATTAACCTTTGTTTCATTTGAGTTCTAAACATTTCATTTTCATTGAAATATGTGATGATAGAAATGAGTAGATTATCTGCAAACGCCTGAGCAGAACTTCATAAATTATAGCTAAGAGCCATCTCGATCACGTCAGCTTTAGCAGAAGAAAACCGAATCAAAATCGATCCATTGCTTAAGCAGCTACGAGGTAACAGACCGACACAGATACACAGTTACACAGATAGACACGACAAATTCATCACCATCATCAAATTCAAATTCAAAATTTATTTATTTCATATAGGCTAACTTGTAGCTCTTATGATAAGTCAAAAATCTATCACCGGTTCGGAATGCAGATTCTGCTGAGAAGAGCCGGCAAGAAACTCAGCAGTTGCTCTTTTAAAAAAAAAAAAATGAAAAACCGCATCAAAATTGATACATTCGTTACGGAGCTACGAGGTAACAGACAGACTTTATCTTAGGTACCACACACGCAGTGGCAGGAGGCGTCAACAGGAGTGTCTAGGAGGGAAATATTACTACTGGCGGCGCGGTCACTCGCGGGCTCCTACAGGAAACTACTGGCAGTCTCCGCCGCTGAGGTCTAAACAAACTGAGTTTACGTCGTTGGAATAATAATATCATGAATTATGTGAGGTTAGTTACCATATATTAAGTTTTATCTGAAGCTATAGTGTCTTTCTTCAATCCCATTATTGTCCTTCGATCCTACTAATATAAATCTATACTAATATTATAAAGCTGAAGAGTTGTTTGTTTGAACGCGCCAATCTCAGGAACTACTGGTTCGAATTGAAAAATTATTTTTGTGTTGGATAGTCCATTTATCGAGGAAGGCTTTAGGCTGTATAACATCACGCTGCGACCAATAGGAGCGAAGCATCAGCGAAAAATGTTGCAAAAACGGGGAAAATTATCCATATTTAAAATATATTCTTTTGAAAACTTCTTAATCGCGATCATAATAACAGAAATTGACGCGGACGAAGTCGCAGGCAACAGCTAGTATATAATAAATGCGAAAGTTTTTGGATGGATGGGTATTTGTCACTCAGTCACATCGCAACGACTGCACCGATTTGTCTGAAATTTTACGCAGAGATTGATTATAGTCTGGAATAACACATAGGCTACTTTTTATCCCGAAAATGTGTCATGGATTTATACTTGTTTTTTTTACCTATTGTTACAGATTAGCACAAAATATATGAAGAATCTACTTATTTAGTTTTAAGTAAATTGTAAGTGATATAATTATAAAAGTTATAAGTATACTTAAAAATAAAAATCTTTTAAAGACTGATAATATCTATTTTTATTTATTTTCCTCGTACCTGAAATCGCTATCTAGTTGAATCAAGACAGTTGAACTAATCGGTTGTACCTAGTAGGTAATGGGAATGAGCCATTTCGTATCAAATTACAGTGACGTACTTAATGAAGTACTGCATGATTATTTATAAAACTCTTAATAAAAAAATCTTGAAAATAAAGTAAAAAATATACTTAAGTACTTAATATTTTTTATATACCACTGGAAAGCATGATATTATTTAGGTAGGTATCTAACCGAACAAATACAATATAGAATACTTTTTATGTAAGCAGCCGCTTATCTATTGATGATAAAAGATTATATTTTATCTAATTTTTCTAGATACAGAATCGTAGGTTAGACATTTAAATCTGATCTGAAAAGAGATTTTTCTATAGGTACATTTAGTTAATAGATATTTTTTTGTGTCTGAAACAGCTATGTAAGTACTAGACGTAATTATATGTTATCTAGATCAATATCGCATAGATATCGAAAGAAAGAAAGATTTTACTATCCTCCGTTAAGCAATAAATCAAGGATTAGTTAGATATATTTACAAAATTATTTATTATTTTAGTACTAACTAATTTTTTCCGCGACTTCGTCCGTTAGAAGTTAGATTTTTATAAATTACACACGGACCCATTAATAATAGTATGGGCTATGGCATTAATAATATGGACTTAGGCTACTTTTAATCTAGAAATTTTTCAGGATAAAAACTAGCCTAAGTCCATATTATTATCTAATCTAGATGCCTATGTCACTCTCTAGGACTTCAATCACGCTGATACGTGGGTAACTAATTAACTGGAGAAACTGTTTCGCATTTATTTATAATATTTATCACCAAGAATTATTGTTTTGCTGGTAGGAGGCTTTGGCCGTGGCCATCCTACCGTAAAAAAAGATGTGCCGTCAAATGACTTAGCGTTCCAACACGTTGGCGTGTCGAACTTGTACTTTTTAAACCCGAAAATCGAACAGTTCCCTCGGCAGTTTAATTCCACGCAGGCGAAGTTGCGGGAAAATGCTATTAGTAAGTAGGTATAATATTACGAGTATAATATTATTGAACGCTCTGAACGCGTGTAGGAGACCAGGAGACTGACTTTTTGTTGAAAAAATGTCTGATTGACCAGACATGACGTGTTTATTATTCGAACGATAACTAAATAACTAAACTAAATACTCGAAACGATGCTTAATCCCACGCAATATATATTTTATTGATGCCTACCTATATTATCAAGCGTATATAAATGCTTATTATTTTAAAATTTATACTATAGTGTCTCAGTGCGCGGTAAGTGAATCATTTTTACATTAATACTTCTATATAGGTAGGTGTCGCAGATAGGTTTTCCTTGTTCCAAATAAACAAAGAAATCTAAAAGTACTCTATCCATAGATTGCGAAAACAATGCGACAGCAGAATGTCTTTAGTAGATACTTAATACAAAACTGTTATTACAGTCGCACCACGTTTGCATACAAAGAAGGGTACTTACCTATAATTTGTTTATCAGCCTAGGTGCGTAGGTATATTTGTGGTGCTCTGGGGAACAAATGCGTGGGCCGATTTTGATGATTCTTACTAGTCAATCGATTTGTTTTACTTGCAAATGTCACTAAAGACAGGAGTAATCAAAATTCATTATGGCGACCACCAGACGCCATATTGTGAAAAAGAAAAAAATTAAAGCCGAACCATGTTAAGTGGGGTAAGTATAATTGAATAGGTATATGAAAATTGAATAGGTATTTGAAAATCATTTTTAAGTTTGTCTTATCATTTTTCATTTCGAATGACCATTTACGATCTATGACAATTTAAAGTTATAAATTTTCAGTTGATATTTTTAAAGTAAACTTAGTTAGTCGGGTTTTTTATTTTATTTTAAAAATTTGCTTGTTTTATAGTCAAGGGGGGTCGCAACGTTTTTTCGTGGGTTGCGACATTAAAGTGGTTAAGAAACAGTGTTCTTTTTTAGGCCTGAATTTTAAAAATGAATCATAATAATATGTTCCTATAGTAAAAATATTCAAGATGAAACTCTTCGTTGCCTTCGCTGCCCTGATCGCCGTGGTCTCGGCCAACCCTCTCAACACGTGGAGCCTGGCCGACCTCACCGAGGCCGTCAACAACCCAAACACCAACCCTTCTCTCCTCCCATACCTCCAGTTTGCCCTTAACGAACTGAAGAACACGATCGCCAACGGACTTGCCGTGGTAAGTACACTTATAGATTACAAGACTTATGCTGGGATCTATAGAGCATGTTCTGACTTAGCTCAGACTTAAGATAGAGTTAAAACAAGACACAAATATGTTCTGACATAAATCTGTCTCGGTTTAACTCTGTCTTGAGTCTGAGCAGACTGAGAGTGCGGTCCATAGATTTCCACGGACGAATTAATTTATGGATATAGAGTTCTTCACTTCAATTAAGTAGAGAGTTCGTTTAATAATAAGTAGGTACGATATTTATTTATTCGAATCTCCTGGTCTGTCCGTGCTAATCTATAAAATGAAAGACCTTGAATAACCTTGGTTGTAATTATTGCTGTGTCAATTTTAACGACGGACGCACACCCATAATCTATTAATCTGTGAATAAATTAAATACACAATATAAATTATACAAAAACGCTATACTTAGATTAATGGGGTTGACCTCTTAATGAACTTGCCAGCTCCTGCCAAAAACCAGTTAGCGAAGTGAGCAGGTCACCTAAAATTTATTTTTCCTCACCTGTCTTGAAAGGTAAATAAATGGTTCCTTGCAGAAAGGCATAGACGTTCTCACCACACGTCACGTACAATGAAACCGTGCTACACTACAAGTACTACAAATGAAAAATTAAGGAACGTCGTAAGTGCCCGACTATGTTTGTCGGTTACGCGTTTTTCCGTTTATGTTTACTTTTAAAGACAGCTAAGGAAAAATAGATTGGTAGGACGGAGTAGTAAAATTATTGATTTGAACAGGATGCTATTGTGGTGCCAACCCCAGCAGTCCTCGAGGAACAGACCGCTCCCTCATCATGGACACTCCAGGATCTCTCCGAGGCTCTTCAGAGTCCTCACACCAACCCTGCTATCGTCCCTCTGTTGGAGGACGCCCTAGACGAGCTCATGAGTGCTGTCTTCTCTGGCCAGAACGTTGTAAGTGGAATTACATTTTTTTTTATTAAATGATAAGTTAGCCTTCGCCTGCTATCTCACCTGATGGTAAGTGACGATGCAATCTACGATGATAGAGGGCTAACTTGGAAGGGGTATGGCAGTCGTAAACTGAACCCATGCCCCTAAACCGATTCTAGGAGTCATCGTACCTGAACGGTAGGTCAATCGCTTGGCGGTACTCTTTCACGATAGTTTGGGAACTAGCCACAAAGCCTCACAACTTAACAGACCGGAGATAATCTAGAAGTTATAAACTCTCAAATTGCGCCGCCGGGAATAAAACCGAACACGCTGTGATTGATTATTATTATTTATTACAGAACGCTATCGTCATCAACCTACCAGTTGATAACATCGCTATCATCCCAGTCCCCGTTGTCCCCGAGCCTGAGACTCCGGAAAAGCCCGAGCCAGTTGTCCCCGAGATTCCCACCCCTGTGACCCCCGTGTCCAGCCCACTGGTGCAGGTCATCGTCAACGTCAACGGCCAACAGCAACAGGTCAGTAAATAACCGAACAGAGACAGCTTCACATAACCGTGCTCTGATAAATCAGAATGACTGACACGGGTAATTTAACAAGTATACCTACCTAAACGTAAAAATTCTTTTTACAAAACCGACTTCAAACGCCACTAGATAAACTTACATAAAACAGCACTAAGTATAACAAAAATTTAAAATCAAAAAACGACTCCGTCCACCACGTTGGAGGAAGCCACTTTATCCATTAAAATAATGGATATACTTAAAAAAAAACGGCACTACAAAGTATATCAATTGTGCCTATAAAATTTGAAGAGTTCCCTCGATTTCTCCAGGAACCCATAATCATATCCTGACCTGATGACTATGGAACCACTGCGGAAGTATATCCTTTCAAATAAAAAAAGAATTTTTCTAATCGGTCCAAGCGTCTTCGAGTAATCGAGGAACATACATAAAAAAAAGATTCTGACTAATTGAGAACCTCCTTCTTTTTTGGATTTTGGAAGTCGGTTAAAAATTGTAATCCGACTGCGAATAATTTGATGTAACATCCGTCATATAGATTTTTTCGTATAAAATATATGTATGTCACCCACACTATACGATCGATTAACATCGGCTCCATCGGCTCATTTATCACAATCGGCTCAGTAGTTAGGCGCTTCGGTGGAACATACGTAAATACATGCATACATAGACTGCTTATGTTATATAAGCATTTTCGGGATAAAATGTAGTCTATGTGGTAATCCTGGGTATGAGCTATCCCCATTTCAAATTTCAGCTAAATCAGTTCATTCATTGTGGCGTGAAGGACTAACAAACATACATATACAAGGTGTAATGAAACTCCGAAATAATACTGAAGGAATGTGCTCATGAAATTGAACAACTTTCCCCAAAGAACATAGGTCGAAATGTGAAAAAAAAATTTTTACCTCTCATAGTAAATCAATCAGCTGATCGTCAATTTTGTATGGGAGGGCCAAATTTTTTTTTTCACATTGCGACCTATGTTCCTTGGGGAAAGTTGTTCAGTTTTATGAGCACCCAACCTCCTTCAGTATTATTTCGGAGTTTCATTACACGTTGTATACAAACTTTTGCCTTTATAATATTAATGCGATGTGATTATTGCAGCTTGCCGAAGTCCCTCATGAAATCCAGCCTACCCCTGTTCATGTGGTCGATGAACTCGATGACATACCCGCTGAAGTCTTGGCCAGCCTCAGACACTAAAACCATACCACTATAAAAATACCAATGTTATCTTAGGTATTAATAAATGAACTACTACTCGTTAATGACTGTTTTTACTTTGAGGGAGGAGGTACATTTACTAAATCAGTGGTTACATAATAAATAAATGATAACATATAATTATTATAATTTTGCACCTCAAAATTGTAGGTATATAAATTATTTCTCGCTCATCCATATTACTAACAGCTATAGACTCGATATTGGCCACTCACAGATTAAAATCTGTGTGCTCTATCGTCTAAAGCACCTTTTTTTTTAAATATATGTATAGACTATTGCTTGGCTGCGATCACACCTTATGGTAAGATGATGAAGATGCGGCCTTAGATGGAACGCGCTTGCCTAGAAGATGCCTATTCACTCTTGATTTGAAGGTACCCAAATTATATTAGAGGGAAAAACGGAAGCCGGAAGGGCATTCCAAACTTTAGCGGTGCGTATCAGGAACGAAGAAGCAAAGCGCTTAGTGCGCGTCCTTGGGATTAGGAATATAATATACACTTATACCTACTCGATAGAGTAAGTATCTATTCATATAGCCGATAGTCAGAACTCCAGGAGCATCTTCAAGATACTTGCCGTCTTAAGGTATATGTACCTACCGTCTTCTGTATCGCTTTGATCCCACAGCGAAGTGGGAGCCTCTTGGCCCTCTTGAGATATTGGCTCTCTTTGCTATGACATCGTGTGAAAAAAATAAAAGTAATCAGCGTTGTATGCATGGTACACTATCATGTGGGCAGCCTATATGATAGCGTGACATGAGTGTAATAATTAATTTGTTATGTTATTATATTGATAAAGCTACATATTGTAACACTTTTTGTTTTGAGAAGAGTATAACAGCCATCGAAATACATTTACATCGATAGTAACAGCCGAGTTCCTTGCTTGCTCGTTTAAGCATCAAAATCTGCTTTACGAACCGGTGGTAGAGTCTTGACTTGTCAAGAATAAATAATTTTGAATTATAGAACTACGTATACATAAATAATATTAATAATATCTGTCCAGCGGCGGCATGGTTGACTATCCCTACTAGCAAAGTAGTCATATAAAAAAGACTATAAATCTATCAATACTTTTACTTATAATAGCATTTCACAAGCACAAGTAGACTATAAGTACATTATAAGATCGTTACAGAAATAAATGCTCCTGTAACTTTGTTTAAGAGGAGACCTTCCTTCAGTAGTGAGCCGTTGATGGATGGCTGATGATTTTGATGATGAATAATAATAAAAACGCAATAAAACCATATTTATAAAAATTGATCAATGTTCCTCAGATGAAACTTTTGACACTCTTTGCAATGGTGCCCGACAAACGTTTGATTTCCTCACTTGGTAGATTGATGACATGAATCGAATCACAGATAGCCGCTGGACAATTACGGCACAATTGAAGTATTAAAATCCTTTCAAGAAACTTACCTCCAATAATGGATATCCATCGGTTGAAACGGCGACGAGGTTGAAATGATTTTTTACCTCACCACTTCGCTCGAAAAGCTCGTCTAAAGCTAGTGACGAAAAATCTATTTTATTTCCTCAACTACTAATTTTAGGATGTTATCTACAAGTAAAAAAAAAGCAAAATAAGACGTGACGTCCTCATTGAGAGGTTCTTTTTTGTTTCTTGTGCCGTTGTAAGAGTACCTAGTACTTATACCTATATTCCTTGCTTTGTGTTTGTATCTCACTAGACTTAGGTTTCTAATTTATCAAATTAAAATCCGGCAACAAAATACTCGTAGATAGAGTATGATTTTTAAATACTTTTGAGTTGAACTATTAATTTCTATGTCGAATCGTGTAGGTACCCAAGTTAAAGAGATAGTTTCGCACGTAAAAAATTAGGCGATATTTTATTTGGAGCATATTTTTATCAGTTGACTATTGCGAAAAATGATTCGTTAGGTTCGTGTGAATATTGATAAAATTTGGTCACTATCATCGTTCGGCTGACCAAACCCTTTCATATCTCGAGTGACTTGTTTGTACAGTGATTTATAAAAACAGTGGGTTGTACATTTTGATGTCATTCGTGTGGTTTCTGATATAGCGCAAAGTTCAAGGAAGTTTTTTTTAATAATCTTGAAGGTAAGTCTTAGTCTTATTTTTCCACCCATGTTTTTTATTCGATGACAAGATAGGCCTTGACTGCGATCTCACGTGATGGTAAGTGACGATGCAGTCTAAGATGGTAACGGACTAACTTGGAAACTTGGAAGGGGTATGGCAGTCTAAATTCAACCCATACCCCTAATCTGTTTCTACACGTCATCGTGCCGGAACGCTAAATCGCTTGATAGCACGTCTTTGACGGTAGGATGGTAACTAGCCACGGCCAAAGCATCCAACCAGACAAATAATGTATGTGATTCAAAGAGTTTCAAGAGTTTCATACTTTTCTATTACAGTGAGATCGTGATCAAGTATTATGAAATAGGTAGATACATAGGTACATTTTTAGGTGAACTTGTACCTATCCGGTTTACTGATCGAGACCTTGATTAGATATTTTACAATATTATGTAGATATGTGAAACAGAAAACTATAAAATCGATACCTATTCTTAATAAATATTTTTATCTCTCTGACTTCCCGTGTTAAAATTTGATAGCAATATTTTTAATGATTATTTTATTTATTACCGGCTTACCTAGTCGATAGTACGTCATATACCTACATAACTCATATCTCTATTGATATTATATTTGCGAAAGTATGTTTGTTAGTTTGCCCTTCAATCACGCATATTTTTTTTAACCTAATTCTAAGCTACGAAGTCACGGGCAAAATCTAGTTAGGTATATTTTAAAGTCTAGATTTTCCTTTTCCTTCCTTTCCTTTTTAACTGACTTCATTCATTATTGATATTGACCTTAGGTGGTACTAATATAAAATTTTTATTACATAGGTCCTACTTCTTTACATAGTTCTGTTTCTAATGGTTTCTTCGGTCAAGAGAGATTTGGCAAGTTGGTAAATAAGTATATTATTTTTATTCCGTAGATTTAAAATGTCGCTGCCTACAGTAACTATCGATGAGCTCTCCAAAGGCATCCAAGACTATTCCTCCAACAAGAGTATAAACAATGTCCTAGAGGGCCTCCTCAACGACTATATGGATCTCCAATATGGCAAGGAAACACCTTACTCTACTGGGAAGCAAGTGATACCCTCTGGGGCTACCGTAGAAGATGTAAAGAGTGGAATCGACAGCGGCGACCTTGAGAAGAAATTTAAGGATATTTTCAAAACGATCTTCGAAGTGTACCAAAGCGGCGACTTGACTCCTCGGTCAGAAAATGATGGCACTTGGGACCAAAAGTATAAACCGGTTCTGGTTTTAGTAACCCCTAACAAGTAATTCAAGGTATAGAGTTAAGTACTAATTATATTTGTTATTTATTTCCATTAAAATTATTTTGACTGAAATTTTGATTTGATTTTAGGGTAGGTTTACGCTTATTTTTAGGGTTGACTAGTTGATGCCCGTGACTTCGTCCACGTGGATTAAGGTTTTTTAATTAAAGATAAAAAAATATTTAATTAAAAATAAATAAGGGATTAAAAGTAGCCTATGTATTATTCCAGACTATAATCTATCTTTGTGCCAAACAGTCAAATCGCTACAGTCGTTGCGGCGTGATTGAGAAACAAACATCTATCCATCCATCCATACATCCAAACTTTCGCATTTATAATATTAATAGGATAGGATTATCCAAAGGGAATAAGTAGTCATAGCCTAGTGGTTAGGACTGCGCTTTCCTAATCGGGGGTCACGACAATACATTGAAGCGAACCAACGTGCGACTTCTACTTGCACTTGGCAAATTATTATTTAAACAAATCATATATTTCAGTGACTGATTATATTACGAGTATTATTTATTTCATATCTATACGTAGATACCTAAAAAATTGTTCCTAGGCACGTATTACTAACGTCATATTTTATACCTAATATAGTAGGAATACTACCTATCAGTCTATACCTTTGAGTATATCTATACTATCAGTCTAATGATTAGCATTAGTACTTTTAAACCGAAATAAAAATGCTCTATCTGCTCTGCTCTGCTATGCTCTTATCTATTTAAATCCGGTGGATTAAGTAAATACATACGTACTTACAATACCTCATCCTAAAATTATAACTTGACTTAAATTTAAAGATATTTTATTATATATATTATATAAAAAAATAGGTATATAGGTAAATATATATAGGTAAATAAAAGATTAGGTTACCTACTTATTTGATTTACTTTGAAATAACGGATAGGCTCTGATATAATCGGATATATATTTATTTCACACTAAGGTGATGTTCTATATAGTTTCTTCATTTTGACTTTGCCTATACATATTCAAATAGTCCGTGTAAGTACGTGGTAGGTACCTACTAGTACCACATCTAGTACCATCTACTTCCATGGGTAAAATATGGTAAAATTGTGTGAAAATTGTAGTGATAATCTTGAACATAGGTATACCTACGTCCAGCCTACGTTCTACTCCTTGGATATAGGGAGTTCCCAAGGAGTTTTTATTCTTAGGTGATTGGTACTGAGTGGGCTTAAAAAAATTTATTCCTCTGAGTGAGTGGGCTATAAAAGGATTACAGACTAATAAAATAGAAGAAGAAAGCGATTTATATACAAAACGTTTTATATTCTGTTGGTATACAAATAATAATCTGTGTATACAACTTTTTAAATTTTCTATTATACATGTTTTATACGCATTTTTGAAGAATGCTGAAGTAATATTATTTTCATAAAACTAATTAACGATGAACGTCTACGTATTGGCGTTTTTCGTAGCGGCTGTCGCTGCGAGAACTATTAAAGAAGACGTTATAACGAGCTATTTTATTGCCAAATTCGAAGAGCCAGACTTTCCAACATTTTTCCCCGGCGATTCTGCAGAGCTTCCCATTCGTGCTGGACTGGTGGACGATATGTTCAACAGCGGAAATGACCGAGTAGACGACAATGTTCCAGAACCTGGTATTATTGAAACATTGAAATCTTGGTTAAGCAGGGCTTTGAGCTATATACACAGTGGTGTTGAGAGTTCGCAACAAACTGTCTGAAAAAACCAGCGGCTACGGCTCATCTTTGTCATAAATACATTTTTAAGCTTTGTATAATTTTTTCTTTACTAATTACTTTAATGCAAACCATAACGCGCAAGCTACATTAGCAGGGATACCTACTATCGTCGATTTATACGAATATATTAAGTCTATGCCCTATTTTAATGTTTGTTGGTTATTTGGCTTACTACCTACTTCAGTCACTATCGAGGTCCTGGAGAGTGACACAGGCAAGGTTCCCGTGGGGTTTTAAAAACCGTACCTAATTCCACGCGGTCGAAGTCACGGATGAAAACTAGTTCCAAATAATATTTGTTAAATACATAGCCAATTCATCATATTGTGCTTGTTGGCGAGTTGTCAAATAAAATATTCAGTCGAGCGTGGTAGCAATTACAGGTAAGCTGGCGCCCGTCCAAACAACGGTCCTAGCCATTTGGAAACATTTAGACAGGCAGCAAACACATCGCGCGGCGGACATTGTACGGCAGGCCGTCTGAATCCACGCATATGCGTGTACGATTTGTCATAAAATCCTAGAAATCGTATAAAGTATATTACTGCAGTAGGAGTGTCTGAAAATGATTGCTAGAGTGTGACGACCGCAATCATTTCTGATTGGCCGATCCTCTTTAAATATTGTTTAAAATGAGTTGTTCCAGCAGGAACTCTGGGTCTGTAGCAATGATTGAAGCAGTTGCTGGTCTTGGCTACATCACGCACTGTACGTGTATTAATGAACTCGAATGCCTTAATTAGTGTAGGTTTATTTTTCTTTAACGTTATACAGTGCTTCAAAATTCATTTTGTCGACGTGGTCGAGCTTCTGGGAGCCGCGTTGAATACGTAACGACGCGCGTTGTGTGTGTATCAGGCTTTACACAATTGAATAACCGTAACTGTTCAACTAATTTCAGCGGAGTGTTACTGAGAAGATAATTGCTGTTTTTGGTTCAGTTTAAATTGTTTAAACCATTTAACTCGGTCGTGATCTAATTTGGAACTAACATTACATAATTATATCACTTATACCTGCAAGAAGCATGCTTTACTCGTGCGGAATAATTCTAGTGCGCGAAAATGCCAATTTTCCGTATGATTTCCGTAGATATGGCGCTCTAGTTATATTGTTGTCTATGGTATGGTCTTATGGTGAGGTTATATTATTAGGGTACCTATAGATGAACCCCAGGCTTACCTGTACCTACCATAATCCTTACTAATATTATAAATGCGAAAGTGTATTTGTTTATTTGTAGGTTTGTTGGTGTTTTCTCCTTCAATCACGTTGCAACAAAGCAACGGATTGATGTGGTTTTTGGCATGGGTACAGTTGAAGACTGGAAAAGTGACATAGGATACTTTTTATCCCAGAAAATTGAAAAAATCCCACGGGATTTTTAAAAGCTATATCCACGCGCATCAACTAATAATATTGTATAACCTTTGAATGTAGATACTTTTATACTTGCAAATGAGCCATAGTTGGGCATGAAATATATGGCACTAGCTGATGCCCACGATTTCATACGCGTAGATTGAGGTTTTAAGCTATTGCATAGCTTCTATCGCGGGCCTTGAGCGTGGAGACCGAATCCAGAAATTCCGTAACGAAAATAACCTGACACGGGACTCCTCTCACCGCTAGGTGGCGTTGATAAAAATGCTATGCAATAGCTTTACCGCGGCAGTCCCCGAGTGCCAAACGTCTTTTTATAATTCCCGCGGAAACTCATTATTTTTCCGGGATAAATCAGTTCATGCTTTGTGGCGTCAAGGAGAAACAAACGAACACACAAACACACGCACACACGGATTGTAGGATGAAATGATATACCTAAACCTAAGCTGAAATACGATACGAGATTTTACGGCATATAGATAGGTACCTACTTTATAACCTAAGTCAATTCAAGTGTCCCACCCTGCAGACTATAATTACACAAGTTGGCGAAACAGAGTCCTCGCTAACAGATCGTTAAGCAAAGTTTACTAACTTGTCAGGGAGGGTGCCAAACGCTGCCTTGTTCGTTACACATCGAGGCTTGCCTACCGTAACATGGAAAGAAGATAAGCGAACTTTACCAAGCGAAGCGACTATACAAGATGTACATGGTAACGTTAGGTAATGTTTTTAAGCTATTGCATAGCTTCTATCGCGGGCCAGCGTGGAGACCGCATCCAGAAATTCCGTAACGAAAATAACCTGACACGGGACTCCTTTACGGTGAGCCGCTAGATGGCGTTGATAAAAAATGCTATGCAATAGCTTTACCGCGGGAGTCCCCGAGTGCCACACGTCTTTTTTTTTAAAGAACATTAGCCAAGCTGAAGTTGACTAATATCTCTCTATCCCCTCCAAATAAGCGGAAAGCTTGTGCTACGAGTGGGTACGACAATAGTGCAACGGGTAGGGGTCGAACCTGCGACCTTTCAGTTTTCAGTCCGCACCTTTAACCGTTGGGCTATTGAGGCTTTTGTGTGTTTGTGTTGTTTCCTTTATTCGGTACTGGACAGAATCTGGACTCGTCAGATTCGTGATTAGACAGATTAGACGGCAAAAGTACACTTAAAAATAATTTCTACTTTAAAATAGTATATGAATGTAGATATACTGCCTCGTTGATCTAGTTGTCAGCATGCTCGACTACAAATGCAGGTCCCGGGTTCGATTTCCGTGTCAAGCCAATAAATATATTGAATTTTTCTGTCAAGATATTCCATAAACATAGTAGTTATTACATACTTACTATCGTGAGAAATTCTCTATGCTAGCTCGGAATTAGGAAGTTAGCGTTGTGTCATCACCGTGCCTCGGAGAGCACGTAAAGCGGTCGGTCCAGCGCCTGGTAGGTGGACTGACGACATCAAACGAGTCGCAGGGAGCCGCTAGATGCAGGCGGCGCAAGACCGAGGCCTGTGGAAGTCTATGCAAGAGGACAATAGTGGACGTCTATCAGTTGTTAAAGACAAAGAAGTACGTTAGGGGTAGCACCATACTAATATTATTTAATAATAATATACATAAAATTATTCTTGCAGGTAGACATGACATCACACATTATGGCTACCTTTCTTGCCCTGCTAAATTTGTACTTGTGTACATAATCATGTTTATTTAGGACAAAATGTTCTAATGAGATTTAGGTTTCCGTATGCGTATGGAACCTCGTACGTAATTTATCGCCTTTTTTATTATATTCCTACACACTGAAACTTTTATCAAAATCTGGCGCAAAAACTTTGTGCATATAAAAATATTTTGAAGGTTTTTGAGGAGAAATTACACAGACGTAGCGCGTGCACTCCATTCTTGCAACTCCTCTACTAAGTAAGAAGCAACTAAGAGCTGACCTCTATGATACTAGTCTGCTGGCTGGACCGGTTGTTTCATATAAAATTACAGCTGATTCTCATGCCGCTTCAAAGGGCCGTACCAAGAGTAACTAAGTTTAAATTCGGAATTAATTTTGGTTTCACGTCGCCAGTAGGCTATCCAACATACTAGTGTTATAGAGGTTAGTGTCAAAGACTGCACACTGCACATAAAATACGTAGTGGATCATCACTTTGAATCTATCAATAGCCACATAACTGCAAACCGCAGCTGCAATTTCGCAGCTAGGGTACGGTTTTTGCACTTTGACAAATATGGTTGAGCGAAGCAATGGCTGGATCATGCGTCGTGCTCGTGAACGGGTGCCACCAACGGGAATGGGTCTGCTTTGTCTTCTCATGTTGACATGTGCTAGATTATATGTATTGCATTTTTGAAGCTTCACTGTGGAAGCACTCTATACTTATCTTAGTTTTGTTACTTATTGTAAAATTAGTTTATTTTATTTTTTGAAAAGAGCAACTGCTGAGTTTCTTGCCGGTTCTTCTCAGCAGAATCTGCATTCCGAACCGGTGGTAGATTTATGGCGTGTCATAAGTGTTACAAGGTAGCCTACATGAAATAAATAAATTTTGAATTTGAATTTGAATTTGACTGACTCGTAATCTGTCTGCCAATACAGACCTTATCTTACCAGTTCATAATTAGGGTTTATTAACACACAATAACATGTTAATGAACTAGCAACTAAGTAAATACTCGTAGAATAGATAATTAACATCCTGTCGATAGACGATAGATAGGGAAAGTTAAACAAAGAGCCCGTTAAGCTTAGCTGTTGCGTAAACATGCCATCTTGTCAGAGACAAAGGCACTGTCTCTTCCTGCAAAACAAAACGTCGAAACTTAGGTAATGGAAGGCGAAGAAACTTCTCAACAGCGGAAAGACTGTCCTAAAGATTGTAGCACACATATCAACTCGCCACCGGTCGTCACCGCTTCGCTTTATCAACCAATTTTAAATTTACACGAGTATATTATATCAAGGAAAAGTTACTCCCAATTATGATGTATGTGGTGAAGTAAAGTGTGTTTTATACTTGTGATTGGCATGTGTTCGGAACTACAATTCGAGAGAAACACTAATGCATGAACTGAGAACATTTATGTGTAGGTATACTGGTATTTTAAACTATATTTTTTATTTTAGTAATTGAGCTAATCTCTAATTTCCATTCATAGGGTTTACATCAAAACTGACGTACAGAATAAAATATACTCTCAAGTTTTGGGAGTCTGCTCAGTTAAGCTAAGCTAAGTAATAGTATAGTTCGTACAAAAGTCAAAAGATGGCGCCTAATTAGTTTGTATTGTCTGATTTATAAGAGTATCTAAAATAAATTAGAACTATCATAAATTAAGAAAAATCTAGTAATAATGGCTTTCACGTAGAGTATTTATTTTCCCTTGCCAAAGTTTGGAGATGCGGAAAAAGTGAAAAAGTGGCATGACGAAGCGAAGTGATTCAAGACTTTTTCGTGAGGGTCCGATCATTCTTTGTGGAAAAACTCCAGTCGTTATCTACATTGAACGAAAATTGAAGGCTTCGACAAAGAATGATGAATGTAGCCACGCGGTAGTAAATTAATATAAACGGGAGAAATGTTTAGTTGTTTCGACGTTTTCTGATATGAATTGTACCTACGTATAGATTTACGTGTAACCTTTAGTCTGACCTTTTAAATAGTTTGCAATTTATAAAAAATGTGCTCATACTTTTATTTGAAACCAACAGCACCCTTCCAAGTTAGCCCGTTACCATCTTAAACTGCATCCTCATTTACCACCACACCAGGTGAGGTCGTAATCAAGGGCTATCTTATCGTAACAAAAAATGGGAACAAATATTGGATAACCTACACAGTTTAAGTCTCATTAAGGGGAGTCGGCGTCTCTATTTTCAATGGAGATCACTGCATTATTTAGGACTATAAATGATGCCCGTCCGCATGGATTAAGGTTTTTTAATTCCCGCAGGAACTCTTCAATTTTCCGGGATAAAATGTAGACTATGTATTAATCCTGGGTATGACAATTTCCTTTCCAAATATAAGTGAAATCGGTTCATTGGTTGTGGCGTGAAGGAATAACAAACATCCATCTATCCATCCATCCATCCATCCATCCATCTATCCATCCATCCATCCATCCATCCATCCATCCATCCATCCATCCTCACAAACTTTCACATTTATAATAAACTAGCTGATGCCTGTGACTTCGTCCGCGTGTCCGCGATTTTCGGGATACGGGATAAAATGTAGCCTATGTCCTCCAGGTCCTCAACTTTACCCATGTAAAAAATCATGTCGATCCGTAGCTCTGTTGCAGCATTATTGAAGGACAAACCAACGAACAAACACACTTTCGCATTTATAATATTAATAAGGATATTAAGTATGATTATGAAGAAAGTGGGATAGTAGGATCTTCTTATTTTTTCGAAGTCAAGAAATGTTGGTTAATAACACTTTTTCTGATACGGGGGCATCACTACGCCACTTTGGGACTTGAGACCAATGCCCAAAGGTGACCTACGCTATATACCTCACCAAACGCTACTTCGATTCATAAATAGAGTAGGTACTCGTTGGTAGTAGTAATTTAGCCAATAGTGATAATTTCCTTGATATAAATAGCAATGCATCAATCAAAATCTATGTAATCAGGGCGATGTTATGACGCTTTATCAACCTCGGCACGTAGTCAGTCAAGTGATTGATTGATTCGCAAAGTGATTTCATGTGCAAGTTGAGTTACCTAATAACACAATATTACACATTGATTACACAAAAATAATTGCTGCATTTACGTAGGTAGGTATATTTCGTGCTTAGTAATTAAAAATATTATGTTGTTCTTCTTCTTCTTCATCATCAACCAGTATGCGTCCAATGCTGGACAAAGGTTACTTGCATGCATTTCCACAGGTCTCGGTCTTGCGCCTCCTGTATCTAATGGTTCCCTGCGACTCGTCTGATGCCGTCGGTCCATCTAGTGGGGGCTCTGCCAACACTGCGCTTTCCGGTGCGGGGTCGACACTAAAGCACTTTGGGACCCCATCGACCATCAGTTTTTGGAACTATATTATAACCTACCTATTTCTACTTCGTTTCGCGAGTTGCGACGCGCTATACTATGCCAGTAACTTTGGATCTCCTATGTAATTTAATATGTACGAAGTTTACTTTCACGTCTTTTATGTAAAAGCTGCATCAATTATTATCAATTCAGTCTAAATTGCATTTATCGGCTGAATTTATCGCGTTCTTTTTGCAACAATGCATTTTAGCCAATAGCTAGTGATTACCGACCGATCAGAGGCGATTGCAATCGTCACACAGTTGCAATAATTGATAGAAAAGCGCACAGCTGGGTGTAAGACCGGGAATGAGCCGAAGTTTTGTGTGGTGGGAGGCTTTGGCCGTGGCTAGTTACCACCCTACCGTCGAAGACGTGCCACCAAGCGATTTAGCGTTCCGGCACGACGGCGTGTAGAATCCGACTAGGAGTTTGGGTTGAATGTACACTGCCATACCCCTTCCAAATTAGCCCGCTACCATCTTAGACTGCATCGTCACTTACAATCAGGTGAGATCGCAGTCAAGCGCTATCTTGTCATGAAATAAAAAAAAAGTTAGCCAGTAGACCAACGAGGCCAGTAATAGGAGCTGCGGCACGTGCGATCGACCGACTGCGGCAGAGGGCGCGACGAGCGTGCCGCGGTCGCGTGCCGGGCGTGCGTGCCGCGCTGTTGATTCTTATAAAACTTATTAAATGACCGCGCCGCTGAATGCCCACAACGGCTTGAAGGTTGAACGGTTATATTTTATGTAATAACCCACTGATGGCTGATCCTTGTGTTTCGCTACCATTATTTTAATAAAGAATCATTTGAAAGATCCATCGATATAATATATGTACTAGATACTAAATATGACGGTCCGAACATTCACTTTGTTCCACTAAAGTCCGTACACTTGCAATCTATTACTATTCACTAAATCTATACTTTTTTGTTACTTATACTTTTTTTAGTTAAAAATTCAAGAGAAAGATACAATAAACTTTTATTTTTGCTCGATCTTAAATTCAGCTGGCGTTTAATCTTGTACGATGGCACGGAACCCATCGTGCAGGGGTCCGACTCGCTCTTGGCCGGTTTTATTTAATTCATGCAATCTGCAAAGCTTCATCTATATACTAATATATAAAGCTGAAGAGTTTGTTTGTTTGAACGCGCTAATCTCAGGAACTACTGGTTCGAATTGAAAAATTGTTTTTTTTTTGTACTTATTGGATAGTCCATTTATCGAGGAAGCCTTTAGGCTATATAACATCACGCCGCGACCAATAGGAACGAAGCATCAGTGAAAAATGTTGCAAAAACGGGGAAAATTATCCATATTTAAAATATATTCTTTTAAAAACTTCTTAATCGCGATCATAATAACAAAAATTGACGCGGACGAAGCTGCGGGCAACAGCTAGTTATTTTATAAATCCATGCAGATAATAAGGCCAAATTAGTCGCAATGTATTAGTGTATGCAGTACAGTTTTCACCATCATAATATCACTCATTATCATCCTTGACTTCCACAAACAAAAGACTGATATTAATTAAAGTCAATAAACAGTAACACTCGTGCAAAGCAATATAGAAACAAGACTCATCTAAAAGCGGGATGAGTCAGTGATATTGCAGTTTGCTATAATTAATTAAGCCTGAAACGTACACTGATTATTATTTATCTTTCAATTGGTTCTTAATGTTAACCTACTTTGAGTTATATTCAAAGCTATCAAGTCACAATCCACGTTAGTCTGTATGTTGATATAATGCTTTGTAGCCTAAATAGTTAAACGTTTGAACTTAATAAACGTTTGATGTATGCTTAAAGGTGCGGAATGCGAACTGAAAGGTCGCAGGTTCGACCCCCTCTATAATCGTGCCCACTCCTGACATAAGCAGCAGGATTTATCTGTAAGGTTGAAATATTTTTTGTGGATTGTATGACAGTTAAGTCTTTATCAAGGCTTCAATTTCAAACCGTGTTCTTTTCTGGAAAATTTTTTATTGTTATGTTTGACTGAGATGCACTATGATGATAAGCGCTTTAAAGTATAAATAGACGCGACGGGCTGTAGTGTTGTTGGTGATAATAATGATGATGATGAAGACCTTTTGAATTTTACATTCTCGAACTTAATTATACACGGTGTTATTTTATTCCCCGTAAACCCTGAAGGAGGTGAATGTGCTCATAAACTGAACAACTTTCCCCGAGAAACATAGGTCGAAATATGAAAAAAAAAATTGGACCCTCCATACAAAATTGACGATTAGCTAATTGATTTACTATGGGAGGTCCAAAATTTGTTTTCATATTTCGACCTGTTTCTTGGGGAAAGTTGTTCAGTTTCATGAGCACATTCACCTCCTTCAGGTTTTACGGGGCATAAAATAACATCGTGTATATTCGTTTTTTTCGCTTTTTAATAATTGCATTTATTTCGTCGATAAATACATTAAATAAAGGAATCATTTAAAAAATAAAGAATGATTATAAACCTACAGGCTAACTATTTTGCGACAAAACTTTACAATGCTTTTATTATAAAAATATGTAGTAGATTGAATGCGCAACGCGTCGCGTAGCAAAGTGCTGACGTAGCCGCGTAGCATGTTTGCCGTCACACGTAGACCTCGCGTAGGCGGTCTTCTGCATTGCGCGATTTGTTACACTAGAGAGCTTTTTTAAATTAAAATATATTTTAAAAAATTACTTTTTTTTTAATATAAGACACATGGGGAAAAAAGCTGTGGTTGTTAATTATTTCGAATTAAATTATTAAAAGTAAAGTTTCTTTTTTAAAACTTTCTGGTATCTAATAATTCTAGATGATCCATTTCGATTTTATTTGGATTAATGAAAGTGGACCCAAGGATTCCCCGACAAGTTTATTTATAAGCCCGCGGCGCCGCAAATAATCGATATTAAGTTTTAAGCTATTTTGTGACCTAGAAATGTGTGGGATCGCGTTACCGTACCGACCGCATTGTATTCGATCGTGTTAACTTTTTACTTTCACGAAACGTACGCTGAATCGATAGGCGGCCGTCGCGGTTGCAGCTTTACAATTATTGTGCCGCCTGTAGCGCGAATTTAGGGCAATGAGAGGCGGCGGCGGCGAACCCGGGCAGTTCGCCTTGCGCCGCGCGCCGGCCGCCCGTCTCTGTAGCTCCGCGACCGCCCCGCCCTCCGCCGCCCTGCGACTGCGCGCGTGCCGACCGCCAGCACGCCACACTGTTGCGCGGGCTCACGCCACATCGATTCCACCACATGACTCTAGTGCTGAACCCCGTGAAGTGATAATGAGCGTGCGAAATGAGGACCCCAGTGCCTGTCCTGACCTACTTCAATATTACAGATCGATCCCCACATTTGACGTAATGCCGGTGCATTAAATCGTCGCCCCCCATGACCGACAACTAAGGTACGTCGCTACTTTCTCAACTAACGGCCGAACACGAAATAAGAGCTTCTTATATTTTAAGTGGCGTTGACGTTTGGTGTATGAAACACGTCAAATACTTACTAAAACTTGAGACTCTATGAAGTTTTAAGTTAGTATTCTCTTAAATATTACAAGTACACTAACTTTAAGCGAAGAAGTAAGGTGAACTATTTACTGGTTCGTTCATAATGTATGTTAATAAGGGTTGACCATAACGACGGTTTCCAACATTAGCATAAATCGTCCGCCTGACCGAAATTAATTTCTTGCAACCCTTGCTTCGTGTAAAGTTTTCATTCTTTGTTAACTTTACTCTCTAAAATACAACTGAACTATGAAAATTATGTCCTACTTAGCTATTACATTTAAAATATTCTAGTTAATTTATTTTATCGAATCTGAAGTTAGAACAACGAAGCTTTAATAAAACGTAACGAAGGTAAACTGACACTGTCGTCGTTGTCTCCAACAATAGACGTCCCCTTGGACACAAGTCTTGTAAGGGCCACAGAGCACGATTTATCAAAGATAGTTGAAGATATTTCGTTTGTAAATGTCCAAATATCTTACGTTATAATCAATTTTATAGCCTCAATAGTCCAACGTTAAAGGTGGTGACTGAAAACCGAAAGGTTGTGGGTTCGTTCCCCACCCATTGCAATATTGTCGTACCCACTCCTAACACAAACTTTCCGCTTATTTGGAGGGGAGAGGAGAATATAAGTTAAGTTCAGTTTGGCTAATATTCATTGAAAAATGTTTTGATTTCTTTTTTAAAACCTTAGGTATTAGAAGACAAAATTAAGATAAACTTAAGTTAAAAGCTGGTCAATCACAAGAAAAAAGCCCTACAGCTGAGTTTTGGTAGGCGAAATAGCTATCGTTTTTACGCGGAATTAATTTGCATTTTCTCGAACGGTTTTGGATGGGAGAATCGCATTATAAGTTTTTATAGAAATCATGAGTGCCATACGACCTTCAAACATTCAATGTCATATAATTATATTATATGGGCTATGTAACTTCAGTCATAACGAATAATTTATAAAATTCAAAGCGAATGCAATCACGATTTTCTCACAAGCGGCAAAATAAAATAGAGTGACAAATTCGAGATTTTCTCGTGTATTTTATTTAAATTAGTTTCCGAATTGTATGTATCTTTATTTTATTTGCTTTAACATATTTCATTTCCCTTCTTTTTTTAATAATATTGTGGCACGCGTAATCTGTGCGCGGTTGATTGTATGGTGGTTTTTACTATCATTTAGAATATTACACGTAGAAGGTTCATACGAGTAACATATTCACTTAATCTGCAAAAAGGTTATATATCCCAAACTGGGTTGAGTAAGCTAGAGAAATTATAAAGTTACAATTTTCATGCATTTTGAAAATAAGTGCCATATGCTTATAAATTCTTTTCTTTCAAATTATCCATGTACTTACTTCGATGAGCGCTACAAATCTTTCTGAGTCTTGACTTCGTCTACAATTTTCCTCAATTTAGCTTTATTCTTTACCGTCTTAAGTGTTTTTAGCTTTACAATTTTCCTTCGACTTTCATCCGTCTTTTCCTAGATCTTACTTCAAATCGTTTTTGTTGTGGTGTATCGATTTAATCATCACTCTACCTCATCTATTATTTGAAGTTCTCCCAGACGTTAGAATTTACGAGTACAATATGTCACTGTCCTGTTCTAGCTTCAAGTTTGTCTGCTAATGATATCGATAGGTAGTCTTCGGTCCACTTATTTTTTTTTTTAAAGAATATTAGCCAAGCTGAACTTGACTTATATTCTCCTCTCCCCTCAAAATAAGCGAAAAGCTTGTGCTAGGAATGGGTACGACAATAGTGCAACGGGTGGGGTTCCAACCTGCGAACTTTCAGTTTTCAGTCCGCACCTTTAACTGTTGGGCTATTGAGGCTTAAATAAGATTAGCTGATGCCCACGACTTAGTCCGCGTCTTAGGTTTTTAAAAACCCTCGGGAACCCTTCGTTTTTCCGGGATAAAAAGTAGTCTATTTCACTCTCCAGGTCCTCAATTCTACCTATGCAAAAAATTACTTTAATCCAAGGTTGAAGGACAAACCAAGAAACAAACAAACAAACACAATTTCTCATTTATAATTTTGGTAAGGATAATAAGGATATTAGTCTGGATAATAAGGATGATGGAACATCTTATATAGGTGGATCGAAGAGTTTACGAAGTTCCTATCTCTCGTAAATTGCTTAGCATTTGATCATCTCCCAAAATAGCTATATTGCCTATAATGTATTTCCATACAGTCTTTGAAATTCTGCACCAATTTCCGCTCATGCCGCTTGCGCCCGTAGATGAGAAGCGCGACTGTTATTACAAAAGGTAATATCCTTCCTCCGTTTATTATAAGGAAAAGGAGAACAAATACATTTCTTAACCAATGTTATAATTAGTTTTAAAGTTATGTAAAAAAATAAATTAACATAAAAGCAGTAAACATAAAAGTGATCGAGCTTTTTCTCTGTGATTTTAATGTTCCCCTATTTTATTTGATTTGTAGAATTAAAAATTCCGTTTTTAATTGAAATAAAATTTTATAATACCTCCTAATAGAAACTACAATATTATACATAGTTACAAGTTTTAGCATCCACACCCATATTTTATTGTTCCTTGAATTTCGTCACAGAGTGCAACTAAAAGTAAGTAGGTATATCTCAAACCACATCAATACAGATTTTAACAACATTTTATAATCCATCAGATAAGTTGGTGTCTAAGAAAATTTATTAGTAATCAGACAAAGCGGAAATTTAACGCATTTACCAAAAATTCGCATTAACGAACTTTTAACTTTAGTTATACGTAAAGTAAAAGTTTTGGGTATCCGGGCCTTTAAAACGATTTTGTACACAATTCGAAACAAACAGTGAACCGTAAAACACGCGATCAATTAAGGGTATTATTATTTGTTTCGTTAATCTTATTATCAATTTCAAAGTCAAGTTAAATGTTAATTAATAAGTTAAGTGAATAATATAAGTATTTTGTATGCTTTGACATGCATGCTATTATTAAAATAGCATGTATACGAATATTTATTCATAAAAGCTAAAGTACATTTGTTTATTGGTATGTGGGTTTGTTGGTTTATCCTTCAATCACGGAGTAACGGATCGACGTGATTAACATGATCGTACATGGGAATAGTTAAGCACTTGAAGAACGACATAGGCTACCTTTTATCCCGTAGGAACAGAGAGTTCCCGCGGGATTTTTAAAAACCAAACTCCACGCGAACAAAATCGCGGGAAAAAGATGGTAATTAATAAAAAGCAAAGTTATCTTTTAGTGAAAAATCTGTTAATAAATATTATATAATTTCTATGTAAAGTGTCAATAAGAATTCTTGTTCTCATGAAGAACTAGATATTTTCTGGTATACAAAGTACAAACGTAATATGTAATTATTTTATCAGAGAGATCTTCCTAAACTGACCTGCATGGATTCCGATAGAGTCGATAGGATAAAATAAAATGTCAGGGATTCTTTAGACAAGGGTCGAATAAAGCCCCATATTAACGAACCGTTGCGGAGTACGCGCCTTTTTTCGCTTTGAATTAAATGAAAAGACTTCTGTGAGAGAGTGAGCTAATTATTACATTACTAGCTGATGCCCGCGACTTCGTTCGCGTTGATTTAGTTTTAATAATCCCGTGGGAACTATGATTTTCCGAGAAAAAACTGTCCGTTGCTCCGTTGCTAAAACCAAGAAACAAACACACTTTCGCAGTTAGGTAAATACTTTGAGTCAGCATATTGTTAAAGCATTATTTTGTTCTCTGCAATAGAAAAATTACAGCGAAAATACATATCAATAAGTTTTTCTAAAGACAAAGATTACCATTATTATCATAAGAATATCGATAACCATTTCCAGGGTTCAACCAACCATATAATTCCAACTTTGCAAAATTTCATCAGGAGAGAAACATTTGTACATACTTTCTGTCAATAAATAAATAAATATTTATTTAAATTTTACGAGAAAGGCCTAAAAAGTAGGACCTCCCAACGTAATTAATTGATTTATTAAATTACACAAAACGCGTCCATTAATGCCATTACATAAACGAAATGGGTAATTGAAGTTAAAATAATCCCGGCGTTATCGGAGCGAACGAATTGAAATGATCGAGTTTCCCTCTAATGAGGAATTAAACCGAAAACCCGGCACAGAAATTGGACGCCGGTTGTGCCTTAGTTAATTACCTTCAAGTTGTATTGCAGCCTCTTTGGTTTTTGGAATCATAAAGAAAAGCACATCATCCCTTTTAGCAACACTACGTTCAAGCTTAATTAGTATACTGATTATGAGTAAGAGAAAAAATTAAGATAAAGAATTTATTCATAAAAGCCTCAATAGCCCAACGTTAACCCTTGAACAGAAAACCCAACACATTTTTGGCCCGACACAAGAATCAAATCTCGACATCCGCAATCAGTTAAGTTCAACTTGGCTAATATTCTTTATGAAAAAACACAGTTTCATATTAGATTATGGTAAATTGGATGTAAAATTAATTACATTTACAATTAACATTTATTGATTTTGTTCGTAGTAAAATGTAGTCTATGTCATACAAATCATAATAACGAGTGAAAAGCTCAGTAGTTTAGGCGTTTTGGTGGATCATATTATTATTATGTAAATAGAAACATACACACATAGACTGCTAAAAATGATTACTCTGTGATTAAACCCTTCCTCCAGGCTTTGCCGTAGACTAGTAAAAAGAAGTCATTATTTTCCACTTATTAGCTTTTGCCCTCGTCCATGTAAAGTGGTTTTTAAAATTTAAACATCCGGTGGTAACAGTCTGTTTTTCCAAGATATTATTATTTCACTCCACAAGTCCTCAGCTATATCAATACAATAAAATTACGTTGATCGAATGCTTCGTTGCTGCGTGATTGATGAATAAACCAACAAAGCAGTAAACGAACATACTTTCGCATTTAATTTAGATTTTAGTTTGTTTGTTGTGGTGTCATATCTTCCGTATTCATAAGTAAGGATAGTAATCTATACTTTAATATATAAAGCTGAAGAGTTTGTTTGTTTGAACGCGCTAATCTCAGGAACTACTGGTTCAAATTGAAAAATTCTTTTTGTGTTGGATAGTCCATTTATCGAGGAAGGCTTTAGGCTATATAACATCACGCTGCGACCAATAGGAGCGAAGCATCAGTGAAAAATATTGCAAAAACGGGGAAAATTATCCATATTTAAAATATATTATTTTAAAAACTTCTTAATCGCGATCATAATAACAGAAATTGACGCTCTCGGGCAACAGCTAGTGATGTACTATTGGTTTTAAAAAGTATCCATTGAACATAGTGAAAACCTGGCACAGATACAAAGCCTACTGGATTGTTTAATAAACTAGATGAGCTTTTTACTTTATAGCAAGCCTGCATGTTCTTATACTAGGGTAAGCCCAAAATGTCGATAAAACCACTACCTTAACAGCAGGGAACCAAAGTAATATGAATTATGTACTAGTCCGTAAATCTAATTTGGCTTTTGAACTTCCATACAATATTTCACAATTGAACTATGGAGAGTCTACATTTATTTATTATTATACAGTAGTTAAAGAGAAATCACCCTCGAGTTCTCCCAAGCGTGTTCTCCAACGACGTGAATATTATAAGAAACCTTCGAACTACATACGAGTATCTTTACGGATATGTAACAAAATATAGTACACATAGATATTAGTTCCTTGACCAGGTGTAAGATCGACTCCTTTCGTTGGCAAAGTCTGGCTGAAAACCGAGGGGAGTGGAGGGACTTGGTTCAGCAGGCTGTTACAGATTTTGAGGATAAAAGGAGGGCGGATCTAGATGTTTATCGAGACCAGCTGAAATGTAGACCACCCTCCAATATAATCTACAATTATGTTAATGGTATCCTATCATGTCCTCATTGCGCGCGGCTATTTCATGCGATAATAGGGTACATCAGCCGTATCAGGGTACACGAACGAAGCCCTTACTGAAAAACGAACAGAGATTCAGTCGCTGTTGCTGAAATCGGCAATGAAGTTATCATCCTACTCTATGCCTTTTTTGTTTGTTGGGGAAATCTTCCTAAAATATCCTACTCTATGCCTAGACCGCGCATTTTATCAATGAGTATGTTCGCCATTTGATCTTTTAACTTAACCACGGAGGTAGGAATACTGACTTGAGCATCCCACTTCTGTCGTAATTTGGTGGTTAAGTTAACCGTAACGGTAACTTAACTTAACAAAGGGTGAGTAAATTGTTTACTACTCCCAACTTGCAAGCTTATGTCTTGTATTCCTTGGAGCGACCGCAGCCATACATTTTCGAGTGTGTCGACTATCGAACACAATGATTTTGACAAAGAAGTGATCGACGATTTAGTTGGATAAGATGTGCGGGCTTCCATAAATAACTATGCCTATTAGTATACTCTGCGATTTAGTTGTCCAACTTGAAACTATAAGTCTGTGAGTACTTTTATATAGCAGCGGGGTTTTAATGTTCAAAACTTCAAATAGTGAAATCCAATACATAGGTTGCACAGCCGTAGATTTAAGTCCAAGGCTAGGTACATTCGTATTTCTCTATTTATCCAGAGATAATAAACAGTTTGGTCTAATACACGTTTGATTTACGAGAGTTTTGTTGTTTTTCATCCGCATCCGTGAGAAAGCAATAGCGGTTTAATTTATTTGGCTGCGTAGGTATAGACAAATTCAAAAGTCGTATTGTAACGATGACTTGTCCGACTTTTTGCATGGGTAACCATAGGATTAGAGGCTTGGTTACGAAGGCAACTTTTTGTTCCAAAAAATGATAATTGCTATTAGGTAACATATGGAATAACTACTAAGGTGGGCTTCCTACTAAATAAATAAATAAATAATAGTTGATGCTTACGATATCGTCAGTGTGGATTAAAATTTTTAGATTCCCGCGGGTACTTTTGAATTTTCTGGGGTAAAATGGGCCTATGTGTTAATCCTGGATATGAGCTATCTCGATTCCTAATTTCAATCAAATCTGTCAAGTACTTTTTGCGTAAAAGAGTAACAAACATACACTTATACTTTCTGCCTTTATAATATTATAGTTTGTTAAAAAAAAAATGCTTTGATTGTGAATATCAGTTTGAATTGTTGTTGTACAATATGGTCGAGTGTCGACACAGTATGATTTTCCAATGCAAAGAAGCATAGAGAGAAAGAATGTAATAAATCAGATAAGTAATACAAACCCAAAAGACGAAGCAACTAGTATTTTATTTCTTAAGATTCTAAAGATAATTCATCGTAGACTTGGACTTTCACTGGATCTGTTTATTCGTACAGAATATAAAAGATTTATTATGCGTACGCTTGTGTAGAATAATCGGCATTGTTTATGTGTACAGTGGCTAGCAGTTTATAATGGCAGAAAAGCACTGCTAAACTTGAGAAAATTATGTATTATTTCAAGGTAGAGAAATTAAAAAAGTTAACATTAAAATAGAATTTTCACTTATAAATAAAATATTTATAAGTGAAAATTCTATTCTATTTCATCTCTTAGGCTTTTGCTTTTAACTGTACCTACACGATTGTTCACAGTGATTTATGATGACCTTGGTTTGCGAACTCTGAAAACAGTTCAAATGTTTCTATCCTTTACAGTTTTAATGTTGACGTACTTGTACATTGCTGTGTAGAGTAGGTACGCGCAAGTAAAATAATTATTTTGACTTGTAATTTTTTTTAAATGTTATTGTAAATGTTTGTTTGATGATTTTTTTTCCATATTGACTACGTAGAAAATGCAATTTGGAATTTGTATCGCCATGTTAGAAAGCACGAGAAAACACGACATTTCTAACATGGCGATACAATTGGCGACAATGAAAAGCTCGAAATAAAATATAACATACAATAAAACATAACATACAATAACCTTTCATGAGTTCATGATTTCAAGCCTGGGCGAGCGCTACTGGACAAAAGTTTCTTCTTGGTTTAAGGCTTTAGGCCATAGTCGACCACGCTGGCCAAATTAGCAGACACAGAATTATTGTGTTTCACACACCTTTTAAGAACATCTTGGAGAACCCTCAGGCATGAAGGTTTCTTCAAAAAATAACGTCGATTGAAGGACAAACCAACTAACAAACACTATCGCATCTATAGTATGTATTAGTAAGGATGCTAAAGAACAAACTGTATAATAAACGTAAAAATTCTTTTTAAAAAATCGACTTCAAACGCCACTACAAAGTATATCAATTATGTCTATAAAATTTGAAGAGTTCCCTCGATTTCTTCAAGATCCCATCATCAGATCCCGACCTGATGACAATGGGACCATCTGGAAAGTATGCCCTTTCAAACAAAAAAAGAATTTTCCAAATCGGTCCAGGCGTCTTCGAGTAATCGGGCAACATACACTAAAAGAAAGATTCCGACGAATTGAGAACCTCCTTCTTTTTTGGATTTTGGAAGTCGGTTAAAAATAGTGTTTAATACAGAGATACATATTGCGTTTATATCGGCATACATATTTCTATACCGGCTTTTAACATCGACAATAACAACATTTCCACTGGCCCCATTACCTTTGAATAAGTCTATATAATTGTCATGCCAACTCCACAATTAGGTGTCCACCGTACGTCGATGTTATTGTAAAGGTCGCAGGTCAACTCATCCGGAATATGGTGTCATCGATTTTTTGTATTATACACTATGTTTCTTAGGGGAAAGTGAACATGCTTATACTGTGGTGATTGTGTTATCGCTGGATATTAATAGCTTTTTAGCGTAAAATTAAATTTATTTTATTGTCATTAAATACTAGCTTTTAGCGCGCGATTTTCCGCCCCTATATCTGCATGGAGTTAGGTTTTTAAAAATCCCGCGGGGATCCTCTGTTTTTCTGGGATAAAAGATGGCCTATGATATTCTAAAAGTCTTCAACTAAGTATACCAATGCACAGATCACGATCACGTTGATCCGCACTTTGCTAAAAATAAAAGTATTCTATTTTTCCATTTTAATGTACGGAGAATCAAAATTAAATAAAAAACCGGGAAAAATTACGCTATATCTACCACTTTGATTGATTCCTTTTGAACAACTTGGTTTAGTCCAGACTGTAACCAAATTTAATTTTGTTGGATTATCCATTTTGCCGCAGTTGATAAACTCATTAACTTGTGCAAAGGATCGTGCCCGTCCCAAGTCACTGTGTTCACAAAGGAACCAGGTTCCTGGATTTAGGCCCTTTTACACTGAAACTCTTTGAGACCACCTGACCTTTATAGTCGTAGAGACTGTGTGGTTGAACTTTGACTTAGCGCCAATATTGACTGACTACAATAATTTTAATACTGTATAGCCACAATGGATTTATATTCTCAGAATACCATTACATGAAGTACTTCCCAAATAACGAATAGGTTAGGTACTATTACGATTGCAGTATTGTTACTTTTTGCAACCCGAACGTCAAAGTCGCGCCGCCAAGCCACATGAGTAAATTTAACTCATGTGGCCAAGCGATTTAGCGTTCCAGTACTGTCGTCGATGGGTACGTTATATGTTTGGTTTATGCCGCATACCACTGCCAAGTTAGCACGCTAACATCTTAGATTGATTATTTAGCTTAACAGATTAGATCTTAGACCATCTTAGTCCACGCCATCAGGTGTGGACCGAATAAAAAACCGTAGTCGATTTTTCAGCTGTTGTAATAACGTGAATCAATTTTGAGAAGAACACTAGGAAAAACAATGAAAAATTCCAGAAAATCGAACATCGAAGGGGCTTAAAACGAAAACTACCTTCCGAGATCCGACGGGGGCCGAACGAACCATTCGTACATATTTGAAGAACGTAAAGAAAATCTACACGAATGGCGGCTTACGCGAGAAATCAAGAAGTTCGGGGTTAAATAATATAACAGGCCTTGCTACAAATACTGCGCAACCAGGCTGTATATCTATTTACACGCTAACTCGGCGAGTTGTCGTAGTTTTTTTTTTCCTTTTCGTGAATTTTTCTTCATTCAATCTCAATTATTGAGGAGGAAAGTAACGTATTTTATAAAAATAAATACACTAACTACACTTTTATAATATTACTAGCCTTCGTAAAAATCCCATGGGTACTCTCTCATGTGTAGGTACATGTATATAAAAAGTAATCTATGCCACTTTACAACTAGACCCACTATGTACTTTATAAAAAAAATCACGACGACAGTTGTTCCATTGCTGTGTGATTGAAGGACAAACCTACTACTTAGGATAAGGATAGTAGTCACTTTTTTTTGTTAATTGTCTTCGTGTGCTCTATACACAAATCAGTCGAAACTTTTTCAATGCCAAAGCATCAAAACAGTCGAAATATAATGCACTTAATTAAGCAAAACCGAAATTTAACCATATCAAAATTAATATTAAAAATAAAAATAATCTACCTACTTCTCCACTTGATTTATTTAAGAAAAGCTTTAAAAAAATTTGGCAAGGAAATTAATCCCGTAAAAAATATTTGAAACATGAATTAAATTCATAATGATGCAATAAAACGAAGGGATTGCGCGGAAACCCTTTTAGAACCACAATGAGTCACGACTTTACGCCTTTCATATTACAATAAGCTTCCCAAATCGACGGTAGGGCCATTACCGACAGGCAATTTTGACAATTCCAGAGCTTGTAAAGGCTTACTTGAATGGAAAATTTTGACTTTTACCTTAGAAAATATGAACTTAGTAAGAATTAAAGTTCATTTTTTTTTAGTAAACATATACGTACTAGCTTATTTGCCCGCCATTTTGTCCGCATGGAGTTCGGTTTTCGGTTTTCGGGTTCGGTTCGGATAAAAAGTATCTTGTATGTCGCTCTACAGTGTCTCTATCCTTATCCTTACTAACATTATAAATGCGAAAGTGTTTGTTTGTTGGTTTGTCCTTCAATCACGCCACAACAAAGCAACGGATCGACGTTATTTTTTGCATGTGTATAGTTGAGAACCGGGAGAATGACAGGTAGGCTACTTTTTATCACGGAAAATCAAAGAGTTCCATTGGGATTTTCAAAACCAAATTCACGCGAGTGAAGCAGCGGGCATCAACTAGTACCCATATAAAAATCACATTTATTGCTCCGTGAATGAAGGAAATTCAATGCAGCAAGATACATACGTACTACATACCCTCGCATTGTAACTAGGTGATCCCCGCGACTTTGTTCGATTTAGGTTCTTTATTCCCGCGGGAATTCTCTTATTTTCCGGGATAAAAAGTAGCCTTTAATCTATCTCTGTGTCAAATTTCAGCCAATACGGTTCAGTTATTGCGGGCGTAATTGAGTAACAAACATCCATCCATCTATATACACATCCAAACTTTCGCATTTGTAATATTAGTAGGATAGGATTAGTAAGATTAGTTGTAATTTCACATTAAAATATTATAATAGATAGGAATTATTTATTTCCTATTAACAGCAGGAAGTAAGGATCAGTAGTATGTAAATTGAAATGTGTATACAACAAGGCCTTGGGGTATACACTATAGATACGTTCGCTAACAAATAGTGTAAGAAGCAGGTGTATTTACACCTATAGGTATCGTAAAACACGTACGCAATATATCAAATTGGGAATTCCCAATGGATTCAAACAAATCAGGATAAGTCACTTCCGAAAGTTAATGAAATCGTGCCGGAAATATGTGAGTGTTCCGACGCTACTTTGTAGTGGAACGCTGTGAAATAGATTCGTTGATGTTTCGAGTAGGGTTAGTATGAAAAATTCGATAGATCGTATTCGTATTCGATGATGTTAGCGTCACAATAAAATGAACCATAAAAGTATTCCAATAGAGCTCAATTTCGTGCATGCTTTCTTATACGTTCACTTTAACATCACGTTCAAATTAAAATCGGTTGTGCTGAATTTGTGACTTTAAACAGATACGTTTAAGGTTTATTTTACTTTGACGCTAAAGTGTTCGAATACGAATACGGTCAATCGAATTAAACCTTATACTAATAACACTACAGATAATACCTACGTATGAAATACCTTTACAGTTTTTTCGCTGTAGCACGGTGCGGGTGCCAGGTCAATAGAACGTAACTTATTTTGTACCATATGTTTGCAATTGTAAGGTTCAAATTACAAAAACAGATTGTTTTCAAAATAACATGATAATGATTGTTTTCTAATAACTATTTATAGATTTTAAATAGCTAAAAAGAAGCCCTTCAACTTCAAAATTAAAAACTTTAAGCCTAACAAGAAAAATCAAAGGCCCGGGAAATCTAAGAGGAAAAACGCTAAGAGATAATCTAAAGTTCATTTTAGAATATTTGATATAACAGAAATTTAGTGAATTTGAACCTTAGATATGATGATAAGCGCTTTTTTATATAGGTACATAATTTTGGCATGATTTCTTCGATTTGTTTTATAACTTGGGAGTTCCCAAGCACAGTAGGATGAGCTATGAAGGACACAGGAAAGAGGTTCGACAATATTTATTTTGCTTTGTGTTTGGATGTTTTTTATTGGCGACGTAAAAGGCCAAAGGTCGTCTCTGACGTATATACGATCAGGGCCTTGCGTCGTTTATTCAAAACGGATTATAATGGATAACATAAGAAAATCGGTCATAAAATGTTTTTTAACTAAACATCCACACAGGTTTATTCTTGTAGGAATAAAACAGAAAAGTGACCCTATACTATTTTAAGGCTTATAATAATTATATTATTAGGTATATCTAGTATTAGGTAGATTCGTTATCTTTATAATAATATATTATGAAAGATACCGATATGATGAATTATGAGTGGGTTCAATGTAAGTATAGTAATCATAATATTTACCTACCATTTGTATTCCGAATTCTGTAAACACATTCAACTTCGACACTTCAGCTTGGGAAAGATGTAACTGCTGATTTACTTAACATGTCTAAACTTTTTAAATACGATTTTGAATTTGAAATAATTCTCATAGGCTTGAGGATTGGGACAGACTTCAAGTCAGTACCAATTTTTTAATTTATCTGTAAACTTAATATCCATAGAAAAATGGTACATCTAGGTATACTTTTTTCCTTAGGATTTATTTATCATTCACGAGATGCGATCTTAAGGTATTCCTTGCAGACTCAGTCAAGCTTTAGCAATACTGCGTGCATCCCGAGAGCCTCAAAGAATAAGGAAAGGAAACTTAAAAGCAAAATTTATATAAGAAAGCATCCCTGATGCCCAGCTATTTTCCGAACAAAGTTCAAATAAAAATGGTGCAAAACTTCGCCCGAACCAGGAACGGCGCTCTAACTTTTTAATTGATTTAAGGACATGACGATAAACAACTATATGAAAAGTTGATGCAGCTTGCTTAGTTCTTTTAGAACAACGACGGTTGGTGTCTAGTGACATGCCCGAGTGAAATGCAGCCAGTATTCTTGGCAGCATTTCACACGGGCATGATATGTATAGTAATTAGATTAGTTTAGCTATACAAGTTCTTTATAAGATTTAAATAAAATATTTGTTGCTGATTGATAAAAAAAAAAAACTATAAATTCAAACATGGCTCGAAATCCGAATCTTTACTATTATTGTAAATGCGGAATTGTGTTTCTTTGTTTGTCATTCAATCGCACTGCTGCCTACTACAGGACTAAAGATCGACGTGATTTCTTGGATGGGTATGGTTGAGGACGTGGAGAGTGATATAGGCTATCTTTTAACCTGGAAAAACAGAAGGTTCCTCTGGAATTATTAAAACCTAACTCCACGCAGACAAACACACAGGCAAAAGCTAGTTTTGTGAAAAGTAACATTCGTTGTATATTTTAAGTTTTAACCGCTTTAGTAAAATAGTCGTTTTATTATGAATTTTATTGTAGAAGCAATGTCAACTTTAATACCTTCACAGAACCTTAGAGGTTATAAAACTGAGTGCGTGGAAGCAATAAGAAATGCCATAAATGTTTCAAATTTTATTCATCAATATAAATAAATAGTAAATACAATTGAAGTAACTTTCTATGATTTCGAAATAACTGCTTCATATTAAACTCATGAAGGTTATCATAGGCGGTCGTAGCAAAACCCAAATACAGGTTTTTTGATTTTTTTAACCGATTTCGACGGGATTTTACCAGCAGGCAAGGATAACACAAAGAGTAGGAATAATTTGGAATCCGTCATAAAAAACTGTTGAACCGATTTTGGTAGGCATAGACTGCCTACAAGAATGTGTAATTTATTATACATATATCATATTATATTAATAAAGCTACATAATTTATAACTTTTGTTTAGAAAAGAGCAACTGCTAAGTTTCTCACTGGCTGTTCTCAGCTGGAATCTGGTTTAAAAACCGATCGAAGAGTCTTGACTTGTCATAAGATCTAGACAAGTTGGCCAACATGAAATAAATCATTTTAAATTTGAATTGACCTTGCCGGGGATCGAACCAGGTTTTTCGAACTTCCTCGTATATGCCGTGGCACTTCCCAAAAAACGAGTGACGTCTTCATATTGTTATGTCTAGAACTTAGAGCATTTAAGCTCTAGAATGATACCCAGTTCAGTTGATTAAATATTAATTAGTATTTAAAAACTAGTCTCGCAAAACCTAGCCCGCTCGGGATTAGTGGTTCCCATAATTTTAAACTTTTCATTAAGAAATTTTAGTATCGTGACCGAGTTTCATATTTTATCCATGCGACACTTTGCTAGTAATAAATTATCAAAATAGCGTTGGCAATTTTGATTCATAATTAATCAGCAATGCATCATGCGGCTGTGGTAAACTTTGCAGAAACTTCATCCTTGAGCCTTAAAAGGGATTTTGGAATTAAAATGCAATCACTTGGCGATTCGAAAAGTTTTTTTTTTTAATTCGATGACAAGTCTTGACTGCGATCTCACTCTCTGATGGAAAGTGACGATGCAGTGTAATATGGTAGTGGGTAACATGGAAGCGGTATGGCAGTGTACGTTAAGCCCATACCCCTAATCGGTTTCTACACGCCATCGTGTCGGAACGCTAAATTGCTAACGCTAATAGCGGCACGTCTTTGACGGTAGGATAACTAGCCACGGCCAAAGCCTCCCACCAGACAAAACAGTTTATTTGAATAACAAGCAAATTATTAAAACAGAATTAAAAACCCGACTGCTTTAAAGAATATCAACTGATTGATATACTTTGTCACTCTGGATGATGTAAGCAGACCTGTGGTGACCTGCCCGGAATCAAATCTGGGACTTCGCATTTTCAAGACCGCAAGTTCACCCCTGCGCTAGAGTGGCAACTTGGGATATAAATCTTGTTAAATTAGTTTAAGTGTTGTGTGTCGATTTAACAACATTATCCGCTTTGAGGTCTTAAGATAAATCGCGTCATAACAAGTTTAACGAAGACTTAAAACTGTTGCTGCAAAGTTTAGGTACTGTAATATCTTTTTTAAGAAACTTTAGTTAAAAAAAAGAATATTAAACATACTAAGTAATATTCCCCTTTCCTTTTCTTTATTCTCTTTTTTAATAACCGTTAAGCTTGCATTAGGCGTGGATAAGAAAAACAATGGTTTGAGCTCTAGACCATCCATAGATCATAACCATTGCGCTGAGGTTTTACGTTGGTACCTAATTATATCTAGCACATTAACACAGCGACTGATCAAGAGTTCTGACCGCCCCGCCGCGCCCTAGGCTAATTTTAACGCGCGCTTTTTAAAATTTAAAAAAATTATTGTTAAAATAAGGGACTCTCAAGCTCATTGATCATAGCAATGATGCTAGATTAGTGCATTCGAAGATACGATTTCAGCGCGCGCCCCCCTTATCCTCACGCCCTAGGCTGCAGCCTAATTAGCCTAAGGGTTAATCAGGCCCTGCATTCACATTTATTCTCTGTAAAACATGATAGATAAATTCATTACCAAAACGTGTAAAGCCACGGCGTAAATATTTTATGCAGGCAAAGGATTTGTCCCGCAGATTTGTCCATTTAAAAAGCAAATTCTATTAATCTTTTTCACACCAGACCGAGTGATCCTAACAAAGCATTGGAAGGGTTACACAAACAAAATCGACGCTTGTTCGAGGAATATATTAAGATGCTACCACGGGCCATACATATGAAAAGGCTCCAAAAGGCTTTCCTGTAATAATATTTGTCTGTCAACAGTAGGCGTAAATACAAAAACCGGAAATGACTTGTGAAAGCCGCGTCCGCAACGGAGCCGTTTCCATTTTAATTATGTTTTTGACGAAAATGGAGCGTTAGCATTGCGAACTAGATTTGTGCATTGCTGAATAGAAAATACAACCGTTTTCAATTCATGGACGTTTATTAAAGTTGCAGTCATTAGGCTTATTGAAAAGTGAAAGGATAATTTATAGTCTACTGGCTTTTGCCCGCGGTTTCGCTTTTTTCACCCCCGTATGAGTTGAATTTTTTACTTTCTTAGCGATGCCCAATGCCTATGTCATAATAGCTATCTGCATGCTTTTCAGCCCAAAGTGTCCAGTGGTTTGAGCTGCCTGTTGATAGATCAGTCTGTCAGACAGTTTATATATTTAGAAGATGACAACATATAACACTAAACAACTTCAAGGTTTACGAACTAGCTTTTATCCGCGTGAAGTTAGGTACTGATGAGTCTTTTATCGTCTCTTTTCAGTAGAATCTACTTTCTGACAGGTGCTAAAGTCTTATTGGTAAAGTTGTAAAATTTTGAAATGGGATCTAGCTAAAAGAGTGAAATAATCTGAAATAAAAAAGCAAACAAAGTGAAAATTTGGAAAAACCTGACTTTCACCAAAATTCGGTAGAATCCAACCGGTGTTGGGTTTGATGAAAGTCAGGTTGTAAGTTTGGATAATCGTTTCCATTTATAAGAAACTCATTTAGAACAGTTGATTCATAATATAAAATTGGGAACTAATGCTCTGCATTTCTGCCAAGTATAAATCTGATTTTATTCGTAGTTGCTGAAAAACATAACATTTAACAGAAAACAGATACCAGAGTAAAGAGTCACAAATGTGACACCACAGATACAAAACATTAAAGTTTATTAGATTTCTGCTGTTAGAAAGGTGAAAATGTACAGCAAATTCTAAACATCACAGAAATAATGCTGAAACTTGAATCGAGATATACGACTATGTATAGTCCCCTTCCTACCTACCTACATGTAAATTGTGAAACCAACTGCCTTGGGCGGTGTTCCAACTGGAGTTTGATATGGGGGTCCCAACAGGCGGATCAACAAATTGCTAAAAGGCCTCCGACGCATGGTGGTTTCTGTACCGCATATGCTCATCAGATGCTTAATATTGGCGGGCTAGGCTTTTTATAATTTGTACAATGAGAGTTTTTCCATTTTATATCATCCTACCTATGCCTACCCTGTTGTACATCCTATGCACGCCACGGGCTATTGTGTTTCCTTAAGGCCCAAGACACGGAGCTACCCGCGAAATTCAAATTTAATTTGGTTTTTCGCCATTTATAAACGAATACGACAAAGTAGGCTTATGGTATTCAAATTGCGATAATGGCAGTATCATCTTCACAGGTTTATATACTAATCTTTACGTAAAAGTATCCAGTTTAAGAAATTAATTAAAATAATGACTAATTTGTGAGTAGCTCACGTCAAACTCATTATTTTGACTAATTTCTTAAACTGGATACTTTCACGTTATGATTAGTATATAAACCTGTGAAGATGATACTGCCATTGGCGCAATTTGAATACCATAAGCCTACTTTGTCGTATTAGTTTACAAATTGCGAAAAACCAAATTAAATTTGAATTTCGCGGGCAGACCCGTCTCTTGGGCCTTAAGTATCATGGAATTCTTCAAAGTAACGCCTGCTTCTCCAATATTAATAGCATAGAATTTGCAAAGCTATGCTATTAATATTGGAGAAACAGGCGTGACTTTGCGGAATTCCATGATACTTAAAAAAACCAAAATTCTTTTGCTACAATTCGCCAAAACCAAAAAAATTTGTATGGTACAACGGTTTTTCATTAACGAAAGTAAAATTGTATCAATATTTAAGTATTTAGTTAGTAACTGTAAATTTTAATAAAAGTGTAAGTCCTCTTTAAAACTTCATTAAGCTTAAGTAAAAATTTACCTACCTAATTAAAAAACAAAGCTTATTCAACTTCACCTATTCTACCTAAAACAGCCCTCCTGTAAAGTGTACTCGTAAAATTGAATACTGTTTGTTTTTTCGTTCGTGAACAAGCTTAAAAATTGCTGTTCTGCATTCTTTGTATTTCGTACAAAAATTGTGTAGAATAACATTCAACAGGTCTCGAAGTGAAGTGGCATCTAGTGGCATCGATCGTCTGGCGCATAATATCCGTTGTCCGCATAAAGCTGACATTGTTCAGGCTGTCCTGCTTTTTGTAACAAGTGACGTTGAGTTAGAGAAACTCACTTGTTTATTTTCATAAAATCATTAGTGTTTATTTCCTGGTTGGTAGTAGACGCAGCAACGGATTGACGTGATTTTTTGCATAGGTATATCATTATAATGATTGGAAGAGTGACATAGGCTACCTTTTATCCCACAAGAACAAATGGCTTCCGTGGGGGTTTTAAAAATCTAATTCCACACAGTCGAAGTCGCGGACAAGTGCTACAAATTTTTATATTTATAAAATAGTGTTGACAACCTTAAGCAACTGGTGTGTTTTTTTTAATATATAGACCCCGTCTCTCACTTACATTAAGTTCTCTAGTACAGTTTGCCTGGTGATAAGGTCACCTTATGTGTTACACTATTTATTTACACATATATTTTGTTCTTGTTTTTTCGTGCAATAAAGTTGTATAAATAAAATAAAAAATAGACTAGCGCTTGACTGCGATCTATCCTGATGGTAAGTGAAGATGGTGCGCGCTTGCCCAGAAGATGTCAGTCTTGACTTAAAAAAATGTTATAATTAGTTGGAAAAACAATGGTGTATTTCTTACCGGTTCTTTTCCACAGGATCTGCTTTTTGTATTGCTGGTAGAGTCTTGACGTCTCATAACTCATAAGAGCCGTAGTTTAGCCTACGTGAAACAAATAATTTTGAATATTTAGACTTCGGCCTCCTTTTCGCGAGTCCGGGGATTCAGAGATAGTCTGTTGCTCTTATGACACGTCAAGACTCTACCACCGGTTCGGAATGCAGTTTTGCTGAGAATCTATTAGAAGCATGGAACAAAACACAAAAATGGTTCTTCTTATACTCTGTAAAAGTAACACGGATCTGCTAGTTCAGTAGAAGAAAATCTTTGCAATAAATCTTAATTTAATGCCGTAGTAAAACTCAACATAACGTTTTTATGAACCTACTCGTAGTTTCAAAGATGCCGGATTCAGACTTGAGCATGATGATATCCTGCTCGGTGTAAATCACAATTGATTCTTTATCACATCACACTAATATTATAAAGGCGAAAGTTTGTATGTGTATGTGTGTGTGTGTGTATATTTGTTACTCTTTCACGCGAAAAATACTGGATGGATTTGGCTGGGAATGGAGATTTATATCCTGGATTAACACATAGGTCACATTTTATCTCGGAAAATTAAAGGTTTTCCGCGGGAAGCAAAAAACCTTAGTTCACGCAGACGACGTCGCAGGCATCATCTAGTTATCAATACAAACGAACGCCCGCGACTTCGTCCGCTTCTTCAATTCATAATCGACAGTCCCTAAGTCCCCAGAGTTTAGGGGGACAGTAATCCTTCAGCATCAGGATTTATTTGTATAGATATAGATATTCAAATATCTACAGAGTCTTGAAGCCCAGCCGTCTATCTATTATCACAAAAATAATATGTTTTTTGACCCGATCCCCACAGTTTACTGGGTTCATTGAACTCAATGGATATTCAGAGTTCATGACAGTGCAAGTATTTTTACTCAGAATACCTACCTTCTTCTTTATCAACCGATTGACGTTAACTGCTGAACAAAGGTCTCTTGCATGGACTTCCACAGGCCTCGGCTTTGCGCCGTTTGCATCCAGCTGCTCAATCTCAAATACCTATGTATTATATACGTATTTTTATTAAGAAACTAGCGGTTCACTCCGGCTTCTTCCGGATACAATTTACTAATAAGAAAATGAGAAGTGCGTTTCATACGAACTTCTTCTTCTTTTTCAAATAAGTCTCTTGCATGGACCTCCACAGATCTCGGTCTTGCGCCGCCTGAATCCAGCGACTCCCTGCGACTCGTTTGATGTCGCCGGTCCACCTAGTGGGGGGTCTGCCAACACTGCGCTTCCCGGTGCGGGGTCGCCACTCCAGCACCTTGGGACCCCATCGACCATCAGCTCTTCGAACTATGTGCCCCTGTACAAACATACCATCCCTATTCAATTCTATTCTATACTATTTAGCTGATATCTGCACGGGGATAATTTCAAGCTCGCTTACCCCTCCAAATTCTGAGGGGCTAATTAATTAAGCTGCTCCGAAGTTGTCAGCATAAAATTACGAATCAGACAACTGAATTATACAGTTGAGAACTTTGCCATGTTCCTGAGTACAGCGATCGATGGCTTAACGTGCTCTACGCTGAGTGGAGGGCTGTAATGACGTCACGGCACCGTAGGTCGCTAGTCATTCAGTTATCGACGCGCGTTTAGATTCCTATCTTTATAGGCTGAGTACTTTTTCATCCGACTATGGTAGAGTTAAATATGGGTTATGATATTGGTGGCCTACATTTGTAAGTTAGTCACAGTCTTTTTCTTCTCAATCGGTCACTCTTGTCAGAGTGGTAGAGTTGTTCAAAAATGCTATAAATCAATATCATGCTACTGACTTTAAACTATAAAATTTTAGCATGCTATAAAAAATGCTATGCTATAGCAGACTGTAATTAGGAAGTTTGTGGGCGGCCGGCGCGCGCGCCATAGCGACACGCTAAATCACATAGCATGTTTATTGCGAGTTGCGATAAATCCATCTGCTAACTGCCCGGCCGAGTCAGCGCCGCTGCTACGAGCAGTGTGCTACACCGCCTACAGCGCGTGGTATTTATAACATCGTAGCACCACAGCGCCTACCTATTGCTGTGTGCTATGGAAAGATAGCATGCTTTAATATGTTGCTAAGTGCTATATTAACCACCTCTACAGAGTGGTCGTGGCCGCAGATGATGCGACATTAGTCGTCGCCGTTCTCCTGAGTTTTGGGTCGCACCGCCTCCCGCGCGATTCTCCTCCACTTTTGACGGTTAGTAGCATTAGAAGCGTGTCCTCTATGTCCGTGTACACATAGAAACAAAAGTAGCACGTATTCGGTGAAAATTTCAGGACCAGCCGACAAACAGAGTATGTTCAGCAAAGGGGTCCCCTCCCTCAGCTCCCTTCGGGTATGGCACCCTAAAAACAAGCATTATTATCAGCTTCTTATTTAGGTTCACTACGCACTTTTCAATATATTATATAGATTCATATTTCTATTAATTATTATTGTTAAATTAATCAATGAATCGATACCTACAACAAAGGCCTTCCTGTATGGAACCTCCTCTGTTGCCACGATAGGGGTATAATTATGGCTCTAAATTCAAAATACCCGCACGGTAATGACAGCCCTTTGTTTTTAGAAAGCTAATGAGTCTGGTTCATTGACTGATTCGAACGAAACCTTTGTTTTATTTTCCGTATAACATTTTCTAATAATACGTCTCAAAACGGTAATTAGTCCCTACTAATATTTTAAATGCGGAAGTCTGTGTTTGTTTGTTAATTACTTCTTCAATCACGTTCTAAATCAGAAAGCTATCATTATTATAAACAATAAAATTCAATTCTTTATAATGAATTTTACATAAGATGGCAAATAATATCTGCATTTTTCACCCGTACAAATTCAGGTAGTATCGAATCAGAGATGTTTTATTAGTTCTATTCTTGTTCTATTTAACTAAGCCAAGTTAAAAATAATCAAAGTTCAATATTATTTATTTCATGTAGGTCACATTGTGGCTCTTATGACAAGTCGAGAATCTGCCACCGGTTCAGGAAGCTGATTCTGCTAAGTAGAGCCGGGAAGAAACTCAGCAGTTGCTGTCAAACAAAAATGTCACAATTCCTTATCTATCTTCTGGACAGTTGAAGCCGAGCCGATTGCTTCAAAGCAACTTTGTCATTGAGAAATTCATTAACTGTATAATAGCCTTTATTCTGCTATACCCGCAATATTCTTTTGATTAATTATGGTGTAATTGCTTTTACTTTACTTTGAATCAAAGTGTAACGTAGATGCGCAAGAATCCATTAGTCTAGTCTTTGATTCGAGGATTGAGCATGAATTCCTAAATATTTAAGATGTCACCTTGATGGCGTGTCATCAAATGAGTCAATTTATATCCTACTTAATATTATAAACGCGAAAGTTTGTAAGTAGGGATGGATGGATGGATGTTTGTTACTCTTTCACGTAAAAACTACTGAACCGATTTGGCTGAAATTTGGCACAGAAATAGATTATAGTGTGGAATAACACATAGACCACTTTTCATCTCGGAAAATAAGAGAGTTCCCGCGGCAATAACAAAATCTTAATCCACGCGAACGAAAGTGTAAATTAGTATCTAAGAAATTACATTAATTAAAATCTTCCAAAGTTTCCAATCAATTTTGAACAAGAACCTATCAGACAGGTAGTTTTTATCTTTCTCCAATACAATAAAATTTGAATATAAATGGAATCACATACATTTGAACTACATTAGGTTCGTTCCTATTGGAACTTGATTCCCTCGATACATAAAGTTAAGTTGAATTGGGTTCAAATAGTGCTTAAGGTCCTTTATCGATATTCCCTTCGTGAGACCTTTTACAAATTCTTAGAAAGGTAAGGTACGGTAAGCTGCTTTTCCTTCATTGCCATGCCTTCTTGAATTTGGTCAATTGCATGAATTGATGAACTGATATTTGATTGGATCTATCGGATTTATTTTGACAAGCGAAGCTCGTAAGTTGTAGGTCAGTATATCTAAGTTTCTATCGACGAATGATTTTATTTTTACTAAATGAAAATAATATGGTAAATGGTTGCTGCTTTCTCTGATAAAGCATTTTCTGACTTTTCGGCCAATTTATTTTTACTTTACCTTTGTCCTTAGAGATCATTCAGCAATGTTAACTCGAGTTAATGTATTCCATTCCACTCCATTAGGTCAGAATTCAATTATGTAGTTTGTATAGTACAATAGCAAAAGAGGTAAAGACATTCCCTATAAAGGAAACTAACTGGCCTCTTAAAAATTTCAACTTAATAAAGCCTACCATTAAAATATCTGAAAAGTTTCTTCCCTGCCCTTCTTCTCACTAATTTTGTTTGTTTACATTACAGCATTTTTCTGAACCAGTTATACTAACTAACAACAAACCTTTAAGTAATGATGAAAAATTCTTTGAATTTGCTATGCAAAACAATTTTATACAGGGTTGGTACATAAAATTATAAAGAAATAACATCCAAATAATGTCGACAACAAAATATAAGAATTGTTTTCCCAATAAAATTTTATTGCCTTAACTTCACTACTAAGGCATTATTATTCAAGCGGTCCCCAGAATTTTGAAATAAGCTTGTATCCGTTGCACGAGTATATTATAGAATATCGATAACAGCCCCCACGTTCCAGCCATTCCTAATGTAAATTGCTGAAGAACATAGTAAGCAATTTTGCCAAATGTCACACTCATGCTGCAAGTTTCCGAACATTAACAGTAGAATTTATTTTAATACTTTTAAATTTTAACATCTGCGCATTTGTAAAATTATATCATTATCAGTGAGTCAGTCACCTTTTCCTTTTATATATTTAATAGAAGGTAGAAAATAAATGAACTATTGTGTGAGTTTTCTTAACGACAGCTCCTCTCAGTACACTCTGCACTCTTAACTCTCACTCTACATTACTTAATATAAACAAATAGTCTTGTACTTGCTTGTAACTTCAATTGTATTTATAACGATAAACGTACACGAAAGGTAAGGTAAAGTTTGTGTAAATAAATCGTCCGAGTAAGGTGCCTTTAAATGTTTGTATTTTGCACTCACTTGAAGCGCCAGTAAAAAAAACAATAGCTTTGACACGCTTTAGTACTACAGATCCTAGATAGTACTGAACATCTTAGCTGCGAATGTTATTTACGAGTAAAAGCTAGCAGCCAGTGCATTGCTTTTTACGAAAGTGCAAAAACTTTACTGTAGACTATAATTTCTACTGACTCTGGGACGTTTGAACAATTTACAAAGGAAAACTGAAATTAAATCAGCGATTGTTTTAATTATTATTTATCTACTACACTATATCATGTATACTACACTATTAGCATGTCAAAGGCATTGTGTTTAACATAAAATACAAGATAGTACAATCAGTTTAACCTGTACCGAGTGTAATTAAAATTCAGATCTGTTTTCATTTATTTATGCTTTGAATAATATATTGTCAGCTCTTCAAACTCGTCTGATGTTTGAAATGAACCTAAAAATATTTCGCACAAAGCATTTTTTTCCACAAAGCTTTCAAAGCTCGCCGGGGCTTTATTTTGTTATAATGCAAGGAATTTCGTTCACGAACTTCGTTGTTAGCTCTATTTGAAATTTAAACGATTTAAGGATAAATCTTGGATAACACTTAATAAAATGCAGAAGCAAAATATTTTCGGGCTACGGTAAAACTAATCAGGTCTTTTTTTCCCTGGTACCTAATTTCTTTCTAATCCGTAAATATTATGTCGATATTTGAGGTCTTTAGCACATTTCCGCCACGAAACTATTGCAGCGGAACGAACATTATGTCTGTCTGGCTGAGAACAGGGAATTTCGTAGTGGTTTTGCTGCTGTCGAACGAAAGCGCGCGGATAATAGAAGCCCGAGTTCATCACTGAAATAGTGAGGTTATTTTAAGTTTATTTATCATTCCTACACGGGAAAATACTTAAAATAAACCCGGTTCAGCATGTCGTTTGCCGAACTTCAGCAGTTTAGCAATATTTATATTATTTATTAATAAAAAAGACAATGCTGTGTACACATATTAAGGGTTGTTACTTGGTTCTCGATAAGCTGTATGTATTTATATTTTGTGTAATTTATAGTCTCAACCTGTTTTGTGTGCCTCTTTAATAAATAAATAAATAAATGATATTTCGGTTTGGTGTAAAAATCGACTCATTACATTTTTTCTGTTCACAAAGCCGTTGACATCAAAGGTTCAATTTTGACAATAAGTTATACTCTATGGGTAGGCAATATATTAATCACAGTCTGGAGTTACACAAGTCTAGGAAGATACACTAACTAGGTTGTTTAACAATTTACAACTATGACGCAATTACGCTTGATATGGACGGCGGTTTCACGGCTGTGGTGTGCTACGGGTCTCAGCTTAACATACGCTACCAACTTTATTAAAGCTTGAATATTTCTTCGATGGAAAAACAAATGTCAAAGGAAAAAACAAATAAGAACACGCATACCGAATGCCCCACGTGGGTACAATCGAATGCCCTTGGCCCACAAACCTATCTATTTACTATGATTATTACGTGACATGAAAATATCATGAAATTTATTGCTGGTGTACAAACAAATCTATTTTAATTACCACTCAAAAGTTTTTGGCATTGAATTAATGAGTGTGATGAAGACAGCACTCATTAATATAATGATTTTAGAGCTTGGGGTTTTAATAAATAAACCATCATTAGTGTAGGCGTAAGGGTGGATTTATGTTTGACCTTGAGAGAATTCGGGGTTCAATTAAGAGAAATGACTGGCTTTTGCTTACGATTTCATCCACGTGGAGTTCAGTTTTTTAAAATATCTTGCATAATTATCTTGTCATAATTATCATGTCAGTCAGACACACACAGAGTAGTTTTACATCGAAATATCGCGCCAACTTATCGTAAGCGACATTATTACCTTACATTGAGTTTTTATTACAAACGATATTTTAAACTATAAAGGACTAGGGGCTAGGGCATACCGAAATTTCCCGGGAATGTAACATATTAACTTCAAATATAATTTCTTTTTCTAGAAAATGTCGACGTTCCTCAGTCCTTTATAGTTTGAAACATCGTTTGTAATAAAAAATTCAGTTTAGGTGAAAATGGCGCTTACGATAAGTCGGCGGTCATAAATATGCTCATGGCTAGATATTGCCATGCAAAAAACAAGTCAATCTTTTGCGCCGTTAATTCGTGACTAAAGGAAAAACCAACAAACAAACACTTCTTAGCATTTATTAGTACCTATAAATAATAATTAATAAATCATATTAAATTTTAAAACCGAAAATGATACCACAATTTGTTTGATTAAAGTATTTATTTTACATCGATGATTTTGTGCAAATTAATTATTTGACACTTTCATCGAGGCAATCAATCGCTTAACGAATATGCGGGTGAAACAGCTGAGTTAATATTGAACGATTCAACTTTGGGCTTTCTTTTTGATAAGGAAATTAAAAATTATTGACATTGAAAGTATCTTGTTTAAGATCAGCTGCGCAATTATTGTCCGGAAGTAATTGTTTCATCTATGATTGTGATGATCGCTATTAGCTCTGATTGGCCGAAAACCTATCACTATTGGCTAAAATTTATCGTCACAGCAAGAGTACCATAAATTCAGCCCATCATCATAGTAGAGTAGTTTTAAATGTTAAATACACAATGCCATTTTTTTATATCTTTACTAGTCTCGGTAGTATTGAGTTTTAAAGTATCCTATTAGAGTGACAGAAAAAGCGCGACTGGCGTGTGACGTCATAAGTCAGTAACTCCATACCATAGAGTAAGGACAGTATACTCTCCACAGAAAAATTCTATTTAGAAAGAGACAGATACATAGTCACACTCACAATAAAACAGCTTATTAACTTATTTGTTTTTTGACCGATTTATTTTCCGTTTTTTTTTTTAATGCTAATTACATGTTACATTTTCAATTATAATTAATAAATATCAACATTTTGACAACAGTCAAATACCCAATTAAGACTGCAACCATCATTGATGCACAGCTGGTCGAATGCGGAAAGGCTGCATTAATCACTGCTACAGCTTCAATTGTGGTCAGTGGAATTTACGGCATTCTTGCTGCAATAATCCATTTTAGCCACTAACAACACTGTAAGCAATATTGTAAACAATCCAGCAGTAGGTTTATTGGGAAGAGTGATCGTAATGCGAATTTTTTTAACGGAGCAGCCACGCTGTCACGACTAATATTACCCTCTCCCCTCCAAATAGCATAAAGTTTGTGTTACCACTAATTACGACAACAGTGTGATTCCATTGAGGGCCTAGTGCAAGGCAAAGTGGAGGGCACCAGAAGGCGAGGAAGGTCGCACATGCGGTGGAGCGACCAAATAAAGTCTGCTGTGGGCGATCCATGCACGAGTATAATACAAGCTGTCAGTCAGCAATCCCTTGCTGGCTGACAGCTTGTAGTGGTGAACGTGTGGCGTAATAACTTCCGCTAAAGACGTAACTTCGTGATGATCACGACCGCTCTAATAAGAGTGTTACAAAGAAGAAGAAGTCGACAATAGCGGAGATTAAATCATCGACCTTTTAGTTTTCAGTCACACCTCCGAGTAGGTATAACTGTTGGGCCATGGAGGCTGTATGTTATTCGGCACCGAAATGCAGGATTCTCGGTGCCAGTCTGCGCGTGAAAGATTTACACAGGGCTATTTGTATAGCACGGGAATGCTCTTAGCTGTAAACTTATTTAATTAAAACAAACAACTATCGTTTCCTACTTTTGGCTGCCCTTGATATCTTTCTTAGAATAAATCTCAACATTTTATTACAAAACAGAGTATTTTTGCTGCTGTTTGTTGACGCATCTTTTTGTTTTTCTAATCTTTGATATTGCTGGATCTTTTTTGATAGGAATTTCAAAGAAAGGTTAAGAATTTTACAAACGCATCCATGAGAGATATCTCTTTATCACGAATATACGAGTAAAAGAATATTAGAAAAATAGTGATTCAGAATCATCGGATTCACGCGTTTGTAAAACCAACGAAAGCACAAATATCTAATTAATTATTTACTGTTTGTAAAAAATGTTTAAGTTCGACTAAATAGACACTAGGCCCTTTTGATGCTATTATTTTCCGCAGGAAACATTGTGAGCACGATAGCACAACTTTTAGACCTGCCATGTTAATTTAGTTTGCAAGTTCTAGATATACACAATTGAATTATGTCCCAAATAGTGTTCGAAGATGTTACATCTTCGAACACTATTTGGGAACTGAATTCACTTTTATTTAATTGTTAAGGAAAAACAAAATCACACACGGGCACAAATAATTTGTAACGAACCCGTGTCTCGCAGCGTAATTCCCACGGGTTACAATTAACTGACCTATAAATTTATTCTTATGCATGAGTAAAAAAAGGTTAGTAGGTCACTGAGTTACAAAATATCTAGTTTTTTGTTGGTGCGTCTGTAAAGACTAATATTTCGAACTTGTCCCCAGCTGATGTGATGTTGTTGTACCGTTTGTAATAATATGTGTTATTCTAGACTATAATCTATCTCGGTGTCAAACAATCAAATCGGTTCAGTCGTTGCGGCGTAATTCAGTAACAAGCATTCATCCATCCATCCATCTACCCATCTATCCAAACTTTCGCATTTGTAATTTGAATAGGAAATAGGATTTAATCCTAATCCAAAGCGAACACCAAATCCAATTCCCTGGCTTTATCGACTGAGCCGTTTGTTTGGTTTTGTCCACAGCGATCCATCTCGCTATATTTTACACAGCGCATACTCCCTAACGTGAAAGTTATCATCGAATATATTAGTTATAACGACGCTAGTGGGAAGTAAATATTGGTTACAAGCTTTTACGTGCGGCTTCGTTCGCGCCATTTATTAAAAGTACCTACATAATCCGATGTGGCAAATTCTATACAAAATTAACAATTTTGATTTTTTCGATTTTCAGCTGTTCTTTAGGTTTTTACTATATTTTTTTTTATTTTTCAAGGTAATATTTCTATTTGTTCAAATAGCTATCAGATGTGTTGAATATTTATAGAAAATGTGTGTGATAGTTGGTTTATTTATGTGTGTGATAGTTAGTTTTAAATTGACTTCTGTTTGGCTTTTATAAAAAGAAAGCAGTTTTTTTTAATTGGTACGGGTCTACGCGTTTTGTCTCGTTATGAAGAAAGAATGAAAAGCGGTAAGGTCTTATATTCGTATCCAAGAATCTACGTTGCGGTACTTTATTCTGTGTAGGCTGTAGCCAATTAGTGCAAAAGGTCTTTAGAACTCGCTTTTTATGTTTTTTTTTTTAATTTGTCTTCGAAAGTAACCTTTGACCTTTATTGTACCTATTTATTATTGAAAACACACAATTTTTCTATCAACATAATATCTTCACTTCACGTTATTCAAGCGAATTTTTCTAACTTTCAAAACAAACATTCTTTAGTTTAGCGCGGCGGAAAACTTCGGGCGTAATGTATACATCTATACAAATAAATAAAATTGAAGTGTCTGTTTGTAATATCAAAAGAACAGCTTTTTACTAACTGCATGCGAAAGTAAATACGGTACTTATGACAAGAAAACAATTTTTAAAATTTTTGTCTGTCTGTCTGTCTGTCGTCAATTTGTTGCCGCTAATCTCGGGAACGGCTGGACTGATTTTGACGGGACTTTTACTGGTAGATAGCTGATATTATCGAGCAAAATATTACTACTTTTAGCTACTTTTTTAACCGACTTTCGAAAAAGGAGGAGAAGGAGTTGTGTCTTTCTACCTCTGTATATCGATATCTCCGTGATTTCTTAACCGATTTGTGTGAATCTTTAAAATACGATTAAAAATCGATGTAAAAACTTTGCCAGATGGTCCCATTTATATGGGACCATCTGGCAAAGTTTTTACTTGGGCTTCCAACTCCTCAATCCTGATGCTGCAGGGTTACTGCTCCCCTAAACTGTGGGGATTTAGGAACTGTTGATTATGAATAGTTATTGTAGGGACCAAATAAAGACTACATCGTTAAATTCCAGGACCCAACTCCTCAATCCTGATGCTGAAGGGTTCTGCCAACCTAAACTGTGGTGATTTAGGAACGCCGACGAAGTCGCGGGCGTCCGCTAGTTAAATTATATAACAAAATTTTACAAAATGAACGAGGCACTTTAGCGGATACAAGAGACCTACGATTGACGTCGTTCAAGGAAGCATTGCGTGAAAAACGATCGATTGGTTCAAGAAAGCCAGTTGTGTCCAAACTCGTCTACGAGGCATTTATTACTTTTACAAAAAATAACGTAATATGAAACGCGGATTTGCGCATCAAATCGTGTATAGCGCTCCGTAAATAAATCTTGCAATAGCATTCTTTCACGCACGATCACGTGGTATTGTATAGAGAACTTTATTATGTTCAACATGTCTAGTAACATATATAACAAATTGTATGAGAATGTAGTCATAGTATGTCTAAACGCATATGGGTCCCAAAGGCGCGGCTAACATGTTCAGGATGTGAAACTAATTGAACTACCCCCGTTGAGATGTTAATTGCATTCCATATAATATTGGACTCCATTCTGTTCAGAGAATACTTACCGAGAGCTTTTGGTACTGTTAATATATTGAGTTACTTCTTACTGATCACATTACAAAACAGATATTGTATGATGATAATAATTTTATTTATTTACATATTGAAATATCTAACATTAAAATCAACTGAATAATAAAAAAATTTTTGCTATATTTATATAGATACTATTAGAGTATAGTAGGAAACTATTGAAAAAAAAGATTTACCTAGACGAAGAGAAAAAACTTTCGCACACAACGAAATATAGATATTTCAACACCACACCACAATAATAATTTGAAAGAATCAGTGTAAAATATCAAGCTTCTGAAATACCATTTAAGCACTAAACTGTATAAAAAATCTCTTAAAAATCATGAACGAAACAAAAACAAGCCAGAACGAAAACCGTGGAACTTAAACAAAGAAGGTTCGTGTGGATAAGAGCACCCTAGCTACTCAGTAGTTACAAAATGTATGTTTTAAGAAGAGATCTTTATCCAAAATAAAACATTCGCCAACTACTTACAAAGAAAGTAATCCGGCTGCAGTTTATGCTGAGCACTTTTTATAGGGAGTAGCTCTTTGTACAATTTTAACCCATTGAGAAATGTAGAGCTCTGGTTTCTAAAGTAGAGAGTCTTTACCTTTTAAATACGAATTAAATGCTAGTAGACTGGGTCATTTTTTGTTTCAAAGCGTCACCAATGAAAATTACGTGTTGTGTGGTTGCGTTGTATTGAGTGAAAATAATTATGTTGTTATTTTTGTCACCAAGTTGTAGATATTTTTGCAGCTAAGTAAAATCATTTTCAACGTATGACTTGATTATCTTCGTTAATCTAAATATAAAGTTTGTAGAATGCCCTTTAAATGATCCTACTAATATTATAAATGCAAAAGTTTGGATGGCATTCCGAACTTTTGATACTTCTTGACGCCACAACGAATGAACTTATAATTTAGCTGAAATTTTGAGTGGAAAAGCTCATATCCAGGATTAACTTTGCTGCATTTTATCCCAGAAAATTATAGAGTTCCTGCATGAATCTATTACCCTTAACCCTTAATCGGAGGGCCATTACCATTCAATCCAAAACCCTTATTAATCCATTCTTAAGTCACTGGCATCAGCTAGTAAGCTATGAATGTTTTGGATCTGGTGGTAAAGGACAGAAAAGAGATGCACATAGCTACACATTGACGTCATATTGCTGCGGGAGTGAGACATAAATAGTGAAATGTTCCCAATGCGCCCGGTTCTTCGCCATGCCTTCAATTTAAATATTCTTCTTTTTCTTTATCAACCGATAGACGTCCACTACCGAACAAAAGTCTCTTAACAAGGACTGTGGAACCGTCTTACACCGCCTATTACTGTATCCAGCGGCTCCCTGCAACTCGTTCAAGGTCGTCCTTTGTAAATAATATTAATATTACTGTCAATTTTATAACTATTAATTTTCATAAAAAGCTTTCATTTTTATCGTTTTTGCTGTTTCATCGATCAAAACCAAACAGCTCTAGCCCATTAGGATAGTTTCTTTGATGGATTATAATTCGTCTAATTTGGTCTCTCAGAACGGCTTGTGGTTAGCTGGCTCAACTTCCCTCTGAGTACACAAACTGGTTCTTATGATCTTGGCTTTGTAATTTCAAGCTGTATAAATTTCAGCTAAGAACTCGTGAAATCCTCCGCGAGAGAGATTAATTTGAAGGCGATCACAAAACTTTACCCAATGAATCCTACTATAATATTATAAATGTGAAAGTTTGGATGTATGGATGGATGTTTGTTATTCAATCACGCCGCAATGACTGAACCGATTTGACTGAAATTTGGCACAGAGATAGATTGTAGATTTCATCCCGGAAAATTAATGAGTTCCCGTGGGAATTAAAAAAGATGTGTGGCACTCGGGGACTGCTGCGGTAAAGCTATTGCATAGCATTTCTTATCAACGCCATCTAGCAGTGAGAGGAGTCCCGTGTCAGGTTATTTTCGTTACGGAATTTCTGGATTCGGTCTCCACGCTCAAGGCCCGCGATAGAAGCTATGCAATATCTTAAAACCTTAATCCACGCGGACGAAGTCATCTAATATGTGAATATTTAGTAGTTCCAATAACATTACAAACATAGGTGCGTAAGTACGTGTCGTCTTGTTAACTGCCTTATTTTGAAGTCGGTTAATTAAATAGTAGCAGTCACCAGCTAGTAGGATATAAATGATTTTTTACCCATATTCAAGTTACACTAACAATATTATTTATGAGTGGTAGTTCCGTTCATTATTATTATACGGGTTCCCAGGTGTGTTGTGTGTGGATTTGGCTCGGTACCAGAGCCCACCTGGGGTTTTCATTTCATACCCCTATCTAATATTAGATGATATATTTCTCTTTAAAATTGTGAAAAGGATAAATATTTAGAACAAAGTTCGCACGCCGTGAATGTGTAGAGAAACTGGCCCAAACTAAACTACGTATTTGAATAAACTTTACCAAACTTAATAGTTTTGTAAGTCCACCATTACGGACCGGCGTAGATTAAATTTTTTTTTGTCATGGACTGCCGTAATTTAACTTTATGACCCGAATGTTCAATTTAGTGGAATGAATGTGGCTATATTATCATCGCTCAGGTTTTGTTTGGCCATATCGTCGCAGGCTGTAGGCGTTCGGACCAACTTTATGACCCAAATATTCAACTCAGTATGTGGCTATATTATCATCGTTTAGGTTTGGTTTCGCGATATCGTCGTAGACTTAAGGCTGTAGAGATTTAGGCTTGCTCGGTCTAAAAGCTGAAAGGTTTTGCCGTAGAGTAAACTAGCGGACGCTCGTGACTTCGTTCGCTTCTTCAATTCACAATCAACAGTTACTAGTTAGTAGTTAGTTTACTTCCGATAACATCAGCTATCTACCAGTGAAAGTTTCGTCAAAATCGTTCGAGCCGTTCCCAAGATTAGCGGCAACAAACAAACAGACACAAAGAAAACGAAAAATTTAAAAATTGTTTTTGTTATAAGTACCGTATTTACTTACATTACATTTAGTAAAGTCTGTTATACTGATATTACCAACAGACACTTCAATTTTATTTATTTATATAGATTTGTTTAGATAGAGTCGACGTATGGTTGCACGTAAAATATTTTTTTCCAAATATTGAGTTCTGACAGAATAAATAATTCACGCACACCTCAACACGTTCGTGATCATTGTGCATGAAAAAATAACAGATAGATGAAATGAGTTACTTTCACAAATTGAATGGATTAAAATCAAAATGAATCAAACAGTTTTATTTTATTATTTACTTAAAAATAAATCTGATTTTAATAATAAATGAACTATACACACACACATTAAACGTGGAAAGATGGAATAAATGGAAAAACTCTTGACTCTCGAAACTTATGACTTATTAAACAGACTATAACAAAGGTTTATAAAACCATCCAACGCCTCCCAAAGTTCAGAAATGTTCAGCAATGTTCAGCTAACCAGACCATGACATTTGAGTAAATGGAAAGCGGGCGGATCGCTGAAAGTTTACCGCGCAATTATCATCACTCATCCCTAATAACACTGTCACGACCCCCACATCGAGCTAGGAAAACATATCATGGGTTTTAGGTATGGCTAGAGATTTCACAGCTCTCGCTATACTTAAGGCTTAAACTTTCCTATAAGATAGGAAATGGCGATAAGGCCGCCATTTGTGCTCACATTCCTTTAATTTATTTTAAGTTAATTTTATCTTTTGTTCCTATTATGTAATGTGGTGTACAATAAAGTGTATTCATTTCATTTCATTTCCTTAGAAATTATTTACCTATTCTATTATCGTATCCACTCCTAACACAAGCTTTCGCTTATTTGGAGGGGAGAGAAGTTATTAGTCAATGTATATTTTTCGAATGCTATTTATACAGATCTGTATGTTTATCCGAAAATTCAAGATTTTTCAGAAGATGAAAATTCCTAGGGACACCGCTGAATTTTTGGGGTAAAAAGTATTGTATCTGATACCAGAATTCGCAATATTTCAATGCTACATTTCATCAAGATCTTCTCAATGGCTGTGCAGTAAAAACGAGACATACAGACAAAATTTCGCAATCATGTTATAATTTTGTACTGATGGCATTTAATTAAATCGGCGGACTTCCAGATCCTATCTAACTTTAACAGAATCCGTGTTACAATATGATATTGAAGGGAAAACTTGGTCAGGTCAAATCGAGTGTAACTAGCCTTGAAAGCTGCAGGGTAACTTTGCCGCGGTGCCCACATGAATAAGTTATGCAGCTAATTGCCTTTCAAAGTGTATTGAGTGGAATTATAGTCTTGCATATCGTATGTAAATGCGGTTTATGTAAATCTACAATAATTGATTGGTAATCCCTACTAATATCATTAATGCGAAAGTGTTGGTTTGACCTTCAATCACGCAACAACGGTACTACGGATCGACGTGCTTCTTTGCATGGGTATAGTTTAGGATCTTGAAGTGACCCGGAGAACAAAAGGATCCTGTGGAAAATAAAAATAATAGTACTCTAGGTTTAGTATAGGATTTAATTCGGTTGATTGTATTCGTAATCGATGACATTAGCGTCAAAGTACAATGAACCATAATGTTATTGAATTAGAACTCAATTTCGTGTACATTCTACGGATACCGTTACGCTCCGCAACGAATACGATCTTGTACTAATCCTACTGAACGCAGGATTTTCTAAAGCGTTTGAAAAAGCGTTTGTAGAAACCGGTAAGGAAACCAGTTTTATACAAAATCTCACGTTTTTTAAGGCAATGTAGCTCACAAACCCCAAAATAGTCCTTAAAGTTAAGTCGACACATATTTTTAAATTCATTACAAAATAATAGTTGGTTATAGATAGAATTAAAAAAATAGAAAAACTTATTACAGAGATATAGATGAATAAATAATTGATAAAAAAAATAAAAGATTAGCTTTCCTTTTACAACAAACTCACGATTATAACAAGATCGCTCTGATAGAAGGGAGGCTGTGAATTCTTAAATAAGCAGAAGAAAATGTAATAATTAACGCGCAAGTCACGTTCGCTTAATCTTGAGTAGGATTTCATTTTGTTATTGCTATTTTACAATTTTATGTAATAGAATATAAATTTATCAACAACTAGATGATGTCCGCGTCTTCGTCGACTCCGGGACTTGATTTTCCGGGATAAAAAGTAGCCTATGTGTTATTCCAGACTATATTCTATCTTTGTGCCAAATTCAATCAAATCGGTTCAGTCGTTGCGACGTGATTGAGTAACAAACATCCATCCATACATCCAGCCATCCATACATCCAAACTTTCGCATTTATAATATTAATAGGATTTCCTTTGTATTTAATCCAAATTAAATTCCTCGAAGTCGCAAACCATTACTTTAACCCTTTCCCGGTCCCATGAATCACATGTGAGCATAGTTATTGTTTAACTATTGTGTCTGTTGTCTGGACAGGGAACTTGTTAACACAACAGGTATGTTTTGCAATAGGCGCTATAAGTACCAAATGTGTAAAAACCAACTAAATATGTATTATATGTTTTTAATGCTTCCATAGCCCAACGATTCAAGGTGCGGGCTGAAAACTGAAAGGTCGAAGGTTTAAACCTCACCCGTTGCACTATTGTCGTAACCACTCCTAGTACAAGCTTTCCGCTTATTTGGAGGGGATAGGAGGATACTAGTCAACTTCAGCTTGGCTCATATGCTTAAAAAAAGAGTAACAGGTCTTAAAGTAATAATTTTCTACACGATTGATGTGAAAAAGGAAACACTATTTTTAGACCTGACTAAAATAAAACTATAAAAATGTTTTTTTTTGTCTACATTAGGATAAGGTAAAATACCTATAACCAAAAAATTTAAAAAATAAAACGACCCTAAAAGTAAAAGTATTGTAGAGTGGAACAATAAAATATTCGAAAATGGCGGTAGGTTCTTTTGAAAAAGGCTTTTAAAAATGGCTCCGCAAACGACCTCATCATATTTATTTAGGACTTAGGCACCGCATTGTCCCTCTTATCGCGATGTGAATGGATGTAAAAATTGGAAAGGTTTTTTTTTTATTCCACGTTTATATTTCACTTGATTTAATAAATACTTTAGGAACTCCGGGATAAAAAGTATCCTTTTTCATACCTCAGTGTGCTTAGTATAAGAAATAATATGGCAATTTCGACCTTCGTATCGTGTTCTCATAAACGTTTAACAGCGAGAAGCGTATTTTCCAGATTGGTAGTAGGACGTAAGGAATATTTAAGTCTGCTGAAATTGGTTCACCGATATAGGTAGATGTGAATAGCTAATATCGAGGCAAGTGTGCCCGCCTGTTTTTTGTATTTATTTATTACAACACTAGCCTTTACCCGCGGCTTGGCTCCCGCCATATATTAAAAGTAATCTGAAGTGATGATTCTTATACAAAATCACCAATTATTGTTTTATTTTTTCGATTTTTTAGTTGTTGTTTTGGTTTTTTTTTTTGTTTTTAAACCACTCCGGTATTAAGGCGAACAAAGAAAGAAAAATTGTTCAAATCGGTCAAGCCATTTTTGAGTTTTAGCCAGACTAACGAAGAGCAATTGATTTTTATGTAAGTATAGATATATATCCGTAGATAAGTATTAATGGATGAGCTATACTGAACTCGACTTATATTCCCTACTCCTCACAAAATAAACGTAAAGCTTGTGTTAGAAGTGGATACGACAAGAGTACAGTGGGGATTGAGCCGTCTTCTACAAGTTGCGTAGGTACCTTAGCACCATTGTATACGTCGCTTACGTATTATAATGGCCTGAAAAAATACTAAGTATGTAGGTACAAAGGTGCGTTAAGGCCTGAGTTATTTATCAAGTTGATGACACTGGGGCATTAGCAACGTGATTAACGTTTTTTGTAAGCCTCATTCCCACCAACTATTTAGCATAACGACCTCCCAGTAGCTCAAGCACAATCAGTGCGAAAACGCTTTGTCGCGGCTTTTACAACCCTTCATCGATGGAAATGCCCGGAGCATTAAGCCGTTTACTCACTTCCAGCGATTTAAAGTTCAGCAGCACTATTCAGTGAAATACAAACTCACTTCGAAAGTAAATTCTCTTCACCAATCACGGAATAGGTAGAGGAAACTAGAACGGCGATGACACTAGTCCTAATACAAAATAGGAGCGAATGCCTATCCATTCTTTATCATTCTATTCCGTTTTATCATACACTAGCTGTTGCCCGCGACTTCGTCCCCGTCAATTTCTGTTATTATGATCGCGATTAAGAAGTTTTTAATAGAATATATTTTAATTATGGATAATTTTTCCCGTTTTTGTAACATTTTTCACTGATGCTTCGCTCCTATTGGTTGCAGCGTAATGTTATATAACCTAAAACCTTCGTCGATAAATGGACTATCCAACACAAAAAGAATTTTTCAATTCGAACAAGAAGTTCCTGAGATTAGCGCGTTGAAACAAACAAACTCTTCCGCTTTATAATATTAGTATAGATGTAAAATTATCCCTTTTTAACATAATTGACAAGTGAGTTATATTTTAGTAAATCCCCCTGCTGGGCTTACAGTTCTATCCGCGATCACTGTAAACTTTGCGATGACGTAGGTCTTTCTCCTAATATACGACATCTACGTTTGATTACGGTTTCATACGAACTGCGCTAGTTTGGGATCGCCACGTTATGATAAGGTGAATGAAAATTTGCTTAAATCATTTGTTTTATTCAATTGTACTATGTGTGATGAAAATGTCCGCATTGAAGAAATATATTTTAAAATTGCCACTAAAATGCGGATACAAGATTTATCGTAGCCCCATCGCATGCAATAGCTTTACCTACCAGTGCGGCCTTTGCCTTATAGCATCTAAATAAACGGTATTATGGCTGGAACGGATATCAATTGAAGAAAGGCAAACAATTCTAAATGCTTTGGATCCCAGAGCTTTGGAGTTGAAAACTTAAAGGTCTTTTCTACGTCGTTTGTCACAGACATTTTTACTCGCACGCTTCAGCAGACATCCTGAAAAGATAATGTTTTTTACAGTTAAAGGATGTACACTACTAAGAAGGGTAAAAGGAAATCTATATGTGTAATCTGTATGTAATTTTATAAGCCTTTTTACTACGTCTGATGTAAATTAGATCAAAAATAGTCAAAAATAGCTGTTTCAAACGGAATTTCTATTATCAAATTAAAATAAGTAGTGGAAATTGAATTTATTTTGGATTTACGTTTTCACTTTTCATATATAGTATTTTCTAATTCATATTGATAAAACATTTTTTTTTATTCGATGACAAGATAGTTCTTGACTGCGATCTCACCTGATGGTAATGTGACGATGCAGTCTAAGATGGTAGCGGGCTAACTTAGAAGGGATATGGCAGTGTAGATTCAACCCAACCCCTAATCGGTTTCTACACGCCATCGTGCCGGAACACTGTCTTTGACGGTAGAGTGGTAAGTAGCCACGACCAAAGCCTCCCACCAGATCAGCCCCCCGATTCAGACCCTTCCGATAACTTATTTGTCGATCGATTCGGTTTGTTAACATATATTTCGCTCGCTCTGAATCCACAAAAAATCCACGACAAAAAGAGATCGATATCTAACCGTATCGACACGGTATGTTATCGAACAGGTCTGAATCGCCCAGCAGACCAGAGATAATTTAGAAATTGTAAATTCTCAAATTGCCCCCGCCGGGAATCGAACCCAAGACCTTCCAGTTACAAGACCACAGCGCTCACCACTGCGCCAGGGAGGTCGTCAAAAGTATCAACATTTTCAGTCTGTTAATTAACTAAGCGTGTTAATTGCAACGTATTATGCAAATCTTGTTAAAGATTTACGTTCCAATCATTTCAGAAGAAAACAGAATGAAAATCCGAACGTTGTATTAAAATTTTACTGAAGGCAAGATTAATGAATTGTCTCGATGTTGTTCCCTTATACGTTAAGTTGCCACGCGTCAAAAGGCGATAAAATATTACATCAAGCTATGTCATGACGTTGCGTCGCTATGAGTGATGATTAATACTCGTACATCCTCGCTGTGTAAGCTATAAGATAGCTGAGTTGTCGATGCCGTAAGATAATAATGTTTTACTATAAATGATGTTAAATATACTACATACATATACATAATATTGATTATATATTTTTTTATGTACATATAAAGAATTACAATACAAAAACATATATTAGAAGAAGTAGACATAGGTGAAGCTTATCTCTAAAAAAAGAAATTCCTTCCAGCTTCTCTTGAAAATGAGTAAGGTGAAATTATAGTGGTATGCGTCAAAAATGTACATCACTACATATACTATAAAACCTACTATATAATATTTATAAATAATAAACTATATAAACACGAAGAAACATAAATACATACGAATACATACCTACATAAATATACATATTACTAAGCAATACATAAAGAGAAAGTGCTGCTTCACACTATTGACCGACAGTCTCTAATATGTTCAGGAAGTGAGTTTTTTTCGAGCATCGAGCAAGGAGAGAATAATGTTTTCGAGCATAGAGGGTACGAAAGTGCTATCCTGCGGATTTTTCGTCAACTCAGCTATCCTTGTTAGGGTTTCGTACCAGAGGGTGCCAACGAGATCTTACTACACCTCCGCTGTCTGTCCGTCTATTTGTCAGCGGGCTGTATCTCATGAACCGAAACAGGTAGATACCTACTTGAAATTTTCACAGAATGTGAATTACTATTGCCGCTATAACAAAATTTTTGCCCGATTTTAATAATATCTGGTGTTAAATCTTGTACGATGGTAAAGAACCCTTCGTGTGTGGGTCCGACTCACACTTGGCCGACTTGACTATATTTCCCCTTTCCCCTCCGTGCCGTTTCTTCCGGTGCTACGGTTTCGAGGCAGATATGTGTTTACAGCCATAGCAAATGGCGAACTCATGTGACACTATATTACTGTAATGCCGTGGATGACTTGCACAGCCTCACTTGCCGGCTAATAGATTACACGGTTCGGGTTTTAACGTAGATTAACCATTGTAGCAGTGACATAATAATGTGCATGTCATTGTGGATTGTTTTAAAACATAATGGAAATATGTACCTAACTTTGAAGAATGCTGTTGTAGGCATAAACAGAGTGTTACTTAATACTGATTCCTGTAGGGGTATTCACTAAAATAAAACTTACTTTAATAGAGAACTTTTGTGTCAATATTTTTTCTATAGCATAATATTAACTAGATAGGTATACTGTTTGTTTTCTATTTTATAAATAAATAAAAAATCAAAATTTTTTTAACACTCTATCTCAAATATGCTTCGCTTTATAAGTATTTTGTATCGCTCTTTATATTTCATAGAAACCTTGTTTACTTTCGAAACAATATAGAAAATTAATAAATCTCATATAAATCACTGTTCTCATAAAATATATGCTTTTAGTGAATTGGAGGTCACTGACTTCCTGACGCCCATCACAAGAAAATAAGGGCTCGATTGTTTCTTTAGCTCCTATCCGTCCTACGTTGTGTTATTATAGATTTCATCCCGAGAACAATCGGGAAATTATCTGTTTTCCTTATTTGTATTTCGGCACTATTTATTTTCGGATAAAGAAAAAATGGTGCGCGGCTATTTATTTTTGCTCTATTTGTTTGATATCGCGTCTGCTGCAACACTGTTTTATCTAAAAAATAATATTGGCTAAAAAAAGGTTTTAACAAAAATAAAATTGTTGTCTGTCTGTTTGTCAGGTCTAATCTTTGGAACAGTTGAACAGTTAGCGTCTAATAGGGTCGGTGGTTTGGAGTGAAAATCTGTAAATATTTGGCACAGATATATGAATAGCTTGCATTTTTCCCGTGAAAACAACGAGTTCCCATGACGTTTTAAAATAAACCTAAATTCGTGAGCATAAAGTTGCGGGCAAAAACTAGTTTAAAAATCCACGGCTATAATTGGCCGATCTCTTAATACTAATTGCCAGCTGATTCCGACAGTTCAGTTTTAATTTATTAAAATTGCAATTAGTGGTTCACGAGAAATTTTAAATGGCGAATTTCGCCTTTGAATGAAAACTGGCAATCGCCAGCTTTCATTGAAAGGCATTTGCCGTACATTAAACCGCCGCATTAACTGGTTCCTTTCAGTTTTTGTTAATTGTTCAGAGACGTTGTTACTTTAGTACTCGTAGTTTATTTAGGACAAAGTTATTTCAGGGGATTTTAAACTTTAATTTGATGTTTCAAAGTTCAAAGTTCGGATCAAGTTGGGATTGTGAACAGCGAGAAAACAGGGCTTCTTTGATGTTGAGATAAAAGCTTTATTGTACCTACCTATTTCGGAGCGTTGTCTTGATCGTTTTGATTGTTACAAGTTTCTGAGGTTAAGATAAGATTAATTTAATAAAATTTGTTTATTACCTTGTTTGTTTGTACCTTCATCGCTGAAATTGTTTGTTGGCTTTGTTCTATTGGTTCAGTTAGACAAGTAAATATATTATAGCGGTACTAGCGGTTATCGGTATATATTTTTTTTATATTTTAGACACGCAACAGATTGTGGCAATAAAAAACAAAAAATAATACAGCCATGATTAAGAACTAACCACTCTCCAATACAACATGTGTCTACGTGAGCGGCAAGTCGGACGTGTCTTTAGTTAAAACTAAAAGAAACTTATACCTACTTAGTTCAACTGCACTCGTGAATCCCGTTCACTCCCGGATGTTACGAACCCAGGACTTTTTTCTGCAACGCCTATTTTCCCAGCAACTTTTCCCATCATCTCGAGTTGTAGGAGCTCGTATCTCTAAAGTCTGAGTACGTGCACCAAAATATGATCAATGTCCAGACTAAAAACCTCTACTCAGTTTAAATCGAACCGTTGTAAAAGGAGAGATTAATCTTAGATTAGATATATCGAATGGATTTATACTGTTTGAAACGTCTAAACAGGTCCTACCCATACGAATACGACTACGAATTAATAATGTTCTTTTGATTAGTTTGGCCGTTCCTTATTTCAGGGTTATATAGCTCAAACATGACACCGTTTTGTCCTTTTATTGCAGTTCAGACTTAAACACAACGTGATTAAAGTTTATACTCCATTGAAGAGGTTATAAAATCACTTTTTAAGAATGAATGTAGTCACGCACGGCCATAAATCAGATAAATACGTGACAATTATATGATTAACCAAAATTATGTATTGCAAAAAATTGTGTCATAGTTATTTCTTAGGGTGGCTTCCGTTTGCATCGTTGCGTGAACTTTAGAAGAACATTCAGTTTTTTTAATTGCTACAGTTTGTCAAAAGATCTTCTATACCTCTTGATATTCCACGTGGATGGAGGAGTTAGGCCATATATACCTACTAGCTATCCTTACTATCCCTACGAATCCTTACAAATATTATAAATCCGAAAGTGTGTTTGTTGGTGTGACTTCAATCACGCTTCAACAGAGCTAGCCTTAGCTCTGACGTGATATTGTACATGGTATAGTTGAGGATTCATAATTATTTTCAGGACAAGGTTTGTATGAAAGTCCACTAGAAAAGTCTGAAAGCATGGTAGTTAAGTATAAATTATAATAAGTACTTCTCATTTATATAATTGCAGCAGACATTTTCTAGTAGTAGCACATGAATATGTCTCAAATGTAATATGGGTTTGAAAACTTATTCTCTTTTGTGAGAAATCCAGGAATCTTCGTATGCTCTTGACAATTTATATTTTAAAATTCAGAACGCGAAATTGTGCTCTTTGCTTAGTTATATTATTCTAATTTTGTGCTAGAAAATCCTTATTAATATTATAGAATATGCGAAGGTGTATAGGTATCTATTTGTTGGTCTGTCCTTCAATCATGCTGCGGCAACGGATCGACGTAATTATTTGCATGGGTATAGTTGAAGACCTGGAGAGTGACACAGGCTATTTTTTATCCCGGAAAAACAATGGGTTTACGCAGGATTTTCAAAACGGACCAAGTTGTAGGGCAACAGCTATTAAGTTTGAATAAAAGAAAATCAGATAAATATATCTCATTTATTTTATCAACCGACTTAAAAAAGGAAGGAGGTTTGTTCCCCGATTACTCGAAGGCGCCTGGATTGATTTGGAAAATTCTTTTTTTGTATGAAAGTGTATACTTCCCAGGTAGTTCCACGGTCATCAGATTAGGATCTCATGATAAGATCCTGGATAAATCGAGGGAACTGTTCAAATTTTATACGCACAGTTGATATTATACGTCGTAGAGGCGTTTGAAGTGGGTTTTGTAAAAAGAATTTTTACGTTTATATTATCTTCATGTGAAAACAGTATCATAGTGCGTACAAACTCTACTCAGTTTGTCGAAGTTTTGTCTGTATTCGATTATTAACCGATGCGGTTAGGCATCGATTCCTATTAGACCACAAGTAGGTTGGATGGATTGAGTGGAAAGCTTTTAAAAGTGCTCCAAGTCGCAACTTCATGTTAGAGAAACAATAGTTCAACTGTTGAAGTGCGGTGATTGTATGGATTGAATACTTTGACTAGTTTTCAGCTGAAGTTTTTCCATAAATGAGTGCTATTAATAGGTCTGAAGTTTCATCGAGTTTTTTTTTTTTAAATTAAATGGTTGTCCAGAATTTTCTATTATATACAATTTATATTATTGATATTATAGAATTTATATTATTTATATTATAGAATTTATCTAGGTATATTATCATCTCGCCTTAGTTTTAAGTTTTTGGAAATAAATATACTTAACCTTACCTCACTTCCACGCTTTATTGATAATATTTAAATGCCACATTTAAAAATAATCTTGTAAGCATGGATAAAGTTTTGTTATTATTACGTTTTGAATGATTTGTTGAACTTTGTTATTTATTTTTGTTTGGTTACTAATTAAACTATTGTTAGCGTAGCGATGAGTAAAAAAGGGAAATTCTTGCATATCGCATACTATTAATTACTTTAATTACCTAATGACTTTTTCCAAGGGGAAAAATAAGAAATTAAAAATTACGTCTTTATACTTTCAAGATGTCATTGCTTCGAATTGCCAGAATTGCAAGCATTGCCAGAGAAGAAAACTGTTACAGTAAAAATACAATTATTGAACGAGCGAAGCGAGTTCTCTGAGTCAACTAGGGCGCTTGCCTACTAGACAGAGAAGTGTGTCCGTCTAAATGTCTGTCAGAGCCCTATAACTTCTGAATTACTGAATATTAGAACGTGAAACTTGGTTGAAAATTCAGTTATATCCTTTACTTGAACAACAAATACTAAAATTAGATAAATGTTATAAAGAAACGAAATTATTTAATTTTAATGCGCCATCTATTAGCATTATTGTGAAGCTAATAGCTTCACTATAATGCTAATAGATGGCGCTGTGTCAGTAAAACAGTTTTATGTCAACTATTATTTTTTTTATTGCGTCTAATGTTAAAAGTTAATTATTACAATATATAATTAAAACTTTTGGGAATTATGGGATATCGCGAGGTCTCAGTTCGGGGCGAACCACTAGTTATATTTATGTCAAAGATACGGTATGACGTCGCTTTATAACGGTCGACGCCGACCAACTTGACTTGGACGGGTAGTACATAATTTAACATTAGGTTACATAATAGAAAAATGTTTCTTAGTCCAGTCATTTCGTCCGAAAAAAAGGCAAATAAAAGAAAATGAATTTGCGCTTCTAATTTTTTAATATGTTGTAGGGGATACCTAGAAAAGCTTAACTTGAGATTGTCGACCAAGCTTTCCTAGGAGCTTTCGCCGCCATGTTGAAAAAAGGGGTAAAATTTGTTTTTCGGCAATAACTCGGCTATCCGATGAGATTTCGAAAATTTTTGTAGGACACTTTTTGTAGCTTTCTTTGTGCTCTACAATAACGCCTGAATCATTTTTAGCGTATCATGCATCGTTATCGAGATATCGATCGATAAAGTCAAAAATTTAGGACACAATTTTTGTTTTTTGCTTTTTTTTTCTTTGGGTCTTAATAAATATGAAAAATTGTGGAATTCAAACTTGTAGAGCATATTCAGACCTACAATTTCCTTCTTGGATTTTTTTATGTTGGACAAAAATTACGATCTCCAGCGCGCCGCAAAGTCGGTGAATCCACGCTCAGCGTCGAGCGCGCTCAAGTTAGTATATCGTATCGTGTTGAGTTTTTGCTGTGCGTAGTGTAAATCGAGGGTTCCGATATTCTGGGCAAAAATTTCGATATCTAGTTGGCTGTAAACTCGTTATAACGATATAAATATTTTGCGATTCCATCGCTTCGCAAAATCAATGACAGCGAATAAAGTGAATCACCTCTCACTACTCCCGCCAACCAAAAGCGCTGTGCGTCAACACATTTTCCGGACGTATCTCCAAGTTCAAACCTGGCTCGGATTTTTCAAGGATCCACAAGGATGGGGTTGGCGACAGACCAATCGAGGGCTCGAACCAATCACCAGCACCGCCGAACCCGCTCCGCCTGAACTATTAAAGCTCATTTCCTGTAAGTGTAAAGGAAATTGTGAGGCCGCCTGTGGGTGCAGAAAAGCGGGAATCAGTTGCTCCGTTATTTGCATGCACTGCAGTGGACAAACATGCAGTAACGTCGCCAGAGTCGACATTTTGCTTGACGACGACGACGATGTCTGTAACGATGATGATGACGATGCTCTCATCGAATCAGCATCATTTCCAACGTTTCAACAGACACAACAACTCGAAGAGTTTACGGAGGACGAAGATCATCAGCCTGGACCATCCAAGCGAAAAAAGACATGAAAAAAGTCCATCGTTCGTGTCTCGAGTGCAGAAAAAAATATTTTTCTTTCCGTTTATTTTGTTTTCTTTATTTTGTATTGTAAAAAAATAATATTTTTTACTGCACAAACAAATTATTTGTTTAATAAATTACTATTGTGTGATCCTTAATTTGTTGCTCTATGTACTTATTTTTTATCCCATCAATTTCCTGAACAATTTCCCATTCGATTCGACATCCAGACACAACCGAGCGAGCAGCTCGCTCGACGCTGAGTGTGGATTCACCGACTTTGCGGCGCGCTGGAGATCGTAATTTTTGTCCAACATAAAAAAATCCAAGAAGGAAATTGTAGGTCTGAATATGCTCTACAAGTTTGAATTCCACAATTTTTCATATTTATTAAGACCCAAAGAAAAAAAAAGCAAAAAACAAAAATTGTGTCCTAAATTTTTGACTTTATCGATCGATATCTCGATAACGATGCATGATACGCTAAAAATGATTCAGGCGTTATTGTAGAGCACAAAGAAAGCTACAAAAAGTGTCCTACAAAAATTTTCGAAATCTCATCGGATAGCCGAGTTATTGCCGAAAAACAAATTTTACCCCTTTTTTCAACATGGCGGCGAAAGCTCCTAGGAAAGCTTGGTCGACAATCTCAAGTTAAGCTTTTCTAGGTATCCCCTACAACATATTAAAAAATTAGAAGCGCAAATTCATTTTCTTTTTTGAATGTACGTAATGACTGGACTATCTAGAGCAATCGCTAAATACATTACCGTCAACAATCGATATTAATTTCCTGTGAAGCTAATGCGATAACTAGGCGCCGCACAGAGGGGAAATTTGGTTAGCGGCAAGTGGATCCAATTAGTGGCGATGCCCCGAAAATTGGAGGCTCGAACTATAAGGTTTTTTTCGCAATACGAAAAGATAAAAGAAATAAACAAGAGTAAAATAAAAATTTAAAACACCCCCGACTTGTTACAGCATCCTAGTCGCTAGTCAGTAATCGTTAAAATAAAAATATGTAATCCGCCATTTTGTGACGGCGGCTATTTTGGACCGATTTTCATCAAACACAGCTAAGAATACTCCCGACTAATTCACCTTTCAAACAATAAAAAAACATAATCAAAATCGGTTCATCCGTTCAGAGCTACGATGCCTCTGGCAGACACACACACCCCATCGTTTTTGCGTAGGGGGTAAAAACAGACTTGTGTGAAGTCTGCCAATCAGCACTTTCCAGTGTGGTAACCTAAACCCTCCTCATTCTAAGAATTCCGTCCATCCCGTGCCCACTATTGGATCACCAATAGGTTGAGTTGAATGATGAATATTAATGTATAGTTCTTGCAAATCACGAAGGCGCGTGGCTCATGGTTGTATGTGTGTCGTATCTGTATAAGTGTGAGCGAGAGCTTGCTCGCGCCTGACCGCTCCCACCTAGGCTCCTGACAGGCATACACACTTACGCAATGTGCATGTACACCACGTAACCACAAGTAAAGCTCACGCGCCCTCGTGAATTGCAAGAACGAACGGGATTTTTGCATCGACAAATTATTGCAAAAGCCGCGAAAAAGCGATTGAAAAGCAAAAGTAGTGGGCTGGCGGCGAGTTGAGATGATGATGATTAATAATGATGATAGAACCTTAATTTTACGACGAATGTTTGTTTTACAGACACGGAAAATATAGTGAAGAAACTTTAGCGCACAGCTAGCAAAGTGTTGATTCTCACAGCGAAAGCGGTCGGAACGAGTGCGCGCTGTCAAGGGTTAAGTGCTGAGACATGCATCTGACCTCAATGCTCAGAGATTTTTTAAACTTTTTGTATTATGTATATCTGATCTCCCAAGCGCAGTGGTGAGCGCTGTGGTCTTATAGGTCTCGGGTTCGATTCCCGGCGGGGGTAATTTGGGAATTTACAATTTCTAAATTGTCTCTGGTCTGGTCTGCTGAAAGGCTTTGGCCGTGGCTAGTTACCACCCTACCGTCAAAGACGTGCCGTTAAGCGATTTAGCATTCTGGCACGATGGCGTGTAGAAACTGACTTCCCAAATTGCCCCCGCTGTGAATCGAACCCAAGACGGGAGGTCTTAGGTTCGGGTCCAGTTATAAGACCACAGCGCACACCACTGCGCCAGGGAAGTCGTCAATGCTAGCTACGACTAAACGAATGAATTATATAATTGAAATAACACAAAGCGAATCTAAGTATTATGACAATATAAAGTGTGTTGATTTTCACAAGAAGTGCCCTCGCGAGTCGCCGCCGTGTCAAGAGTCCGCGTGCCTCCGGAGACGAGCCTCTGACCTCAATGTTTCTTTTATCTTTCGTCGTCATATTAAAATATCTCTACTTTTTCGCCCAGTAATTAATATATAGTGAGTCCCAACCGGTAGAGTTTCGACGTGTCATATGAGCCACGTGTTGGCTGGGTATGTTGCTACCCACAGATAGGAGTGTTGCTACCTGGTGGCGGCGTTTAAAGTTGTATGAGGTATAAATATACCGTTTGTACAAATTCACACACCTTGGCGACATTAATAAAATAATGTCAGGCTATAATGTCAGAATAGCTTTTGCCCCCGCGACTTCGCGGGGAATTAGATTTTGGGGTGGAATTTTCAAAAACTGTGACACACGTACTTCTTTATTTTTAACTGAAAGCTCTAATACCAACTTTGATGGAAACAGCTTGAAAAATGACGGAGTTTCATATAAACTTTCATCCCCTATTTAAACCCCTTAGGGGTTGAATTTCCAATAATCCTTTCTTAGTGTGCGCCTACGTCATAAAAGGAACCAAATGTAAAAGTTTCAAGTTTCTCACTTCAGTAGTTTAGGCTGTGCGTTGATATCTCAGTCAGTCAGTCAGGACTTTGAATTGAGATTTGATTTTATATAGATAAAAATAGGGTTACAATAAGTCATATTTAAGTTCGTTTTACACTGACGATGTACTATTTTGATGCGTTGTCACGATGTACTTATTATCTCTACAGTTGTACTATACTTGTACGCTTGCAATATAATTTTATTTATAAGTATGAACTATTCGCAAAGCAACAAAGATTTCCTTTAAATCAGATTCAAATCTTGCAAGAAATTGCAAAGAAAACTTTTTCAATGTTGACGATGAAAAAGTGCTTTGAATACAGAATAACTAAATCATGCATAAACATCTTGTACTCTACAATATAGTTTTATCTCTTTTATATTATTTTATTTTTTTCGTTGCTTCTTTAGTGGTTACATTCAAATTGGAATGCCTCCCAACTGTATCTAACTTATAACTGGCCTTGTGAGTAATGATTTCAATAAATAATTGTCGTTAAAGTAAATAGAGATAACAACGTAATCGTCCATTTCTCTCATAAAAATCTCTTAATTCTACAAATTGAGCAATTTAGGATAAAATAAAAAAATAGGTGCAAGGCTAAGGCCTGTGGAAGTCCAGTCCACGAGAATTTTGTCCAGCAATGATCATTTACTGGCTGATAAGAAGAAAAAATTGAGGAAAATATAGAAAGAGAACATTATAGTTACTTCTACTATTAAGAAAATATTTTAAAAGTTGGCCTGTTTGTCAATCTGTGCACGTTGCGCAAATCGATTGAGACCTTGATAGGTCCAATCGAGATTGAGACAAATCTTTTGTGATACGAACCATAGAGTAGCACGTCTTTAAAGAAATGCCCAGTATGGACGAACGAGACATATTTTCTGCCAAACTTTGAGCCCCTGCCCACATGCGCAAAAAGTAAAAACATATATTTTACCAATACTGACAGGAAGTTACAATATATTACAATGAGGGTTCATACATTTTTAACACTTTACGTACACTTCAGTCGTTCCTGATCATCTGTATAAAACGAAAAGGTGACTGACTGACTGATCTATCAAATTTGGCATACATAAAGCTGTTATGAGTGTTATGACGTAGGCATGCGCTAAGAAAAATTCAACCCTTAAGGGGATAAAATAGGGGTTTGAAAAAACGAAATTAATGTGAGTGAAGCCGCGAGCAAAAGCCAGTTGTTCAACATGTATATTTTTTTCCACATCACCTTGTTAAAACCTTAGACTAATCACTAATTTGTGTCTTCCAATATTCAAACCATAATGTGATCGGTTTCAAAATGCGATAAAAATAATAAAATTCCTAACTCTGTGAAAAGAACACTCTGCACACAATCAATTTGCATTATCGATAAAGAATCTTTTCCGCTTGTATTCCTTGCACAAATAGATAAGCAATCTTTAAAAGCTTCGTAACAAGGGTCGATACCGATCTCCGAGTAGAGTCAACAACTGTCTCGAGAGTGAGACCCTTTGCCCTCATAATAATATCTTTTTTCACTTATTTGGAAGATAAGAGCTTCTGATGCTTCTGATGTTAAGTTATATGCACATATGTATGTATGTTGAAGTAAGGAACCGGGTCGGGTCGCGTCGGTTTTGTCGTGTCTTTGTCTTATTTTCAGCTTTTTAACATTTTGGAATCATTCATGTTTTTTTTTTAATTTTGATATTTATGTAACTATAATTTTAATAATTACTAGCTTATGCCGCTGACTAAAATCTTAAAAGTTTGCAACTGCCAAATTGAAATGTAAGTACACTTTTTTTAACCGACTTCAAAAAAAAGAGGAGGTTCTCAATTCGACGCGTATGTTTTTTTTTTTTTTTTTTTTTTTTTTTTTTTTTTTTTATTTTTATTATTTTTTGGCGATGTTACTCCATAACTCCGTCAAATCTGAACCGATTTTAATAATTTTTTTTTATTTGAAAGGAAGTATCGTCAGGTTGGTCCCATTTAAATTTGGTGAAGATCTGATGAATATCTTCGGAGATGGAGGACGGAACTCCTCAATGAATAAGAGCAAATCGCTCGTGATCAGAGTGTGTGTCGCATTTTAACCATGCATTCTTCATAGCGTACATACATAATGCTTTTCTATTCGGCATTTCAATATAATTTTTTTTAACCGAATTTTTGACGATGTTACTCTATAACTCTGTCAAATCTGAACCGATTTCAATAAAAAAATTTAATTTAAAAGGGCATGTCGTCAGGTTGGTCCCATTTAAGTTTGGTGAAGATCTGATAAATATCTTCGGAGATATAGGATGGAACTCCTCATTGAATAAGAGCAAATCGCTCGTGATCAGAGTGTGTGTAGGATTTTAACCATGCAAACTTCATAGCATACATACATATGCTAAATTTCTATTTAGAATAATATATTTCAATACTTTTTTAAGGAGCAAAACAAATGGTCTAGAGAATTGGTCCCATGAAGCTACACTAAAAAGCTTAAAATAATAATATAAAAAAATATTTTAAAAAAACCGACTTCAAACGCCACTTAAAAGTATAAAATAATTTTACTTTGTACACGTATGTTGAAGTCGGGCCAGCGTTGCGCAATGGTATCATCGTTTCTATACTTTAAGCCCGTCCGACTTCAATATACGTGTACAAACTAAAATTATTAAATCGTAAATACTATTAGGCCGGTATACTTGTTGAATTAGCCCGTGAGACGGACGGGCCTAAATAGAAACGATGAAACCGATGCGCGACGCTGGCCCAACTTCAACATACGTGTACAAAGTAAAATTATTTTATACTTTTAAGTGGCGTTTGAAGTCGGTTTTTTTAAAATATTTTTTTATATTATTATTTAAACGTTTTAAATCTATCACTTTTTAAAACGTTGGTACATCGAGATTTTATTCCATTTCTGAAATAGACAATATACCCCTATTCATTTGAAGGTTTTAGATTTTCAAAACCACCCTTTGTGGATAAATTAAACGTTGAAGTAAAATTAATGCTGGCTAAATCACTCGTAAAAGCAAGTCGTATAATATTATAACGGTAATTCAGAACACGGCACAGGTGATTTCCACGTTTAACTTGATAACTTAAAGGGCGGGGAACATTTACCCCAAAGTTTTGGGTACCAACTTACCAAGATAATAACTTATTTCAAGAAACTTATCGACCTCCGTTCTACTTCAAGCTACAATAGTTCCAACTTCATCATGGTTTCCTGGATTTAAAAGGATGTTACTAGCTGTTGAATTTCTGGCCAAGTTAAACATTTTTTTGATCACGTCAGGGTCACCACTGTTGGGCCTTCTACTCGCACAAGTGAGTCGCGTGCGACTTCAAAGGTGCTTACATATAATTATTAGAATAGGGTATTTTAGTTCTACTAAGAAATAATCTAAAAATATATAAATTAGATAGTTTAGGTAATTACAAATCGGGAAGTGTTGGTTTCAGTACACAAAATTCTAAACTAAAGGAGATGTCCCAAAATTGCCCCAGAGTCGTTTCAAGTTTGTAAATTGAAAAATACCAAGAGACCTAACTATATAAATCTAATAAAATTACTTTTTAATTATTATTTTGAAAGACATAAATAGAAACCTACGAACTAGCGGGGTTTTAAAATCATTCTAAAAATAACTATTTTCATTTCCTGTTATTGTTTACTGCCATTTTATTTACAGCTAGTGATGATTCGATACCATACAAGCAAGTACTCGATACTTTTGTTCCGATACCGAGTACTTTTGGTATCGAATCACTACTTTCGAGTCTTACTTGGTATCGGAAGAAAAGTATCAATTCGAATCGACGTGCAGATACGAGTTCATAAAAAAACTGGCCACATGCGGTGTGGTCTGCATCTCAAATAAAATGACGAAACTACTTTTAGGTTATGTCATTATTTTAAATCTTTAACGTTTGTCAGTGAACTGATAGTGATCGAACTATATTTTTGGCACGATTTTTTTGTAAAATGTGTAGGGTAGGTATCATTCCACCAAACCGTACCGAATGATATTGTATCGATACAATTAGCAACTGAATCGTTTACCATTGTATCGATCTACATATTAAGTATCGGATCGGGACGAAAATCCCTATACAACATTCTTAATCTGTGCCTATTCAAGGAACTTCGTTGAGTTGCATGTTTGCGCTTATTTGATTTTCTTGTATTTTATCAATTTTACTCTGCTTTGTGTAATTCTTCAAGTCTGCGTCAAGTTGATGCTCCGCAGTGCTTGTAAGTTTGTATCGGAACATTCGTGAGTGAAACGTGAATTAGAGATTTTGACTCTTGTTGTGTTGTGATATCTCGGCGCGGCGGCAATGGCGTTTCATAATCGTTGTGTTAACTGTACCATAACTTTCGATAATCCTCGCATAATATCTCGAAGAGTGCTTGGATTAGACTCACCACTGCGTGATCTTTTGCTGACCTGGATTTCACCTATGGAGGTGGGTATATTTTTCACTAACACAACCTTTTCGGTAGGTATTTTTAGTGAGATGTTAGGGTACTCAATACGCAATAACCCCACTATCTAGGGTCAAAAATACTATTTATTAGTAATTTACACACGAAAACCAACCCAAAGGTAAAAGTTTCATCGTGACGCATAAACTTTTTTTTCTGGGGCATACAATGTATTGGAGATGGGCCATCTCCTTTTATATTTTATTTCAAAGTTTTCACTTTTTTTTATCTATGCTAGAAATATGCGAAACGGCACCCGCTATAGCACTACGTCATAATGTCTGTAAATAAAGAATCTTTCATTTAGCACCTCGTCAGTTAATCTTATTAGCTATTGTCATCTGTCTTTGTGATCGGTACTTAAACTACCTACTCAGTGTGTTTACTGTCGAGACGACGTCATCTAGCGTTTTTTGAAAATTTAAAACGAAAAATTGAAATGCATTGTTTTGGTACTTATCGATTGGATACAATTTTGATAAATTTTCTAGTAGTAAATTATCACCTTAGGGTTAAATTGAGATACTTTTCAAAAAACAGTAAAATACCCTATTCAGTCCCCCACAATTCAATGTTTTATTAGGTACCATGCGAAATACTTGGGAACAAGTTCATAAAGAGTAGACTACTTTGTAAACATCGTGTACCCTGTTGTTTCGGAGCTAAGTGCTCGCTATAATACCTAACACCTCGGCGCCTCTTTAATCATTCAACTACGCTAAGCACTTGTTCCTAGAATGTTACCTGAAAAGGACTAACTGAATGCTGTATACGTTCAATTCACACTTGCGAACCCCTAATGCTTACTTTCTTTTGCGTTTATTCCCCGGAGTGGGTGTTATCCAAAAGGAAATATAACCATTAATAATAATCAGGGTATTATTTTACAACTCTATTCTTAAACTTGTCACAGTGTATACGCTAATCTATTCCAGTAACTCCAACACCACAATACTTATTAGATTTTGATAAATGAGCTTTGTGTTAGCTTTTCACGTGATGCGTGTGACATCATTACAAATCCAATATGCCGGACATGAATACTACATTGTAACATAAGGAACTGTGGTAGAATATTAAAGCTTACCAAAATTCAAAAAAATTCGAAATTCAAAATTATCTTATTTCATGTAGGCCAACCAGTGGCTCTTGTGACAAGTCAAGACTCTACCACCGGCTCTACCCTCACTTGAAGCACTAACTTAAAACGAAAAACAAAACATAAATTCTATGCAGTTTTCTTATGAAGATGCACTGTTTTTCTTTACGATTTACTAAAATTGTTAAGTTAAATTGAACTCAGGAAATTAAAAAAAAATACGTTTGGCACTCAGGGACTGCCACAGTATAGCTATTGCATAGCATTTTTTATCAACGCCATCTAGCGGCTCACCGTAGAGGAGTCCCGTGTCAGGTTATTTTCGTTACGGAATTTCTGGATTCGGTCTCGACGCTGGCCCGCGATAGAAGCTATGCAATAGCTTAAAAGACTGCATATACAGTTCGATAAATTAAGTTTCAAGTTATATTTACTACCATTGTAAATGAAGTTTTGGAGCAGGTATATTGATAAATATACGCAACTTACACAACTCTGAGTTTCTTTGACCCAATCAGATCTAAACTTGGATTAGAAGGTACTTATATTATTACGTTTTCGTCCTAAGTCCTAACATCGTATGTTTCATTTTTACGTTGCTTCTGTATCGCTTCCATTCTTAACAATCCTCTACAAGAGTGTAACTATCAGGAACCAGGATAACGATAAGATGTTCATTTGAAATAAAACTTCCTTGGTTCCAGTGGTAAAACAAGCAAAATTGTACAACTATTTCTTACTCTTAGAGCGATTTATTATTTTCATTGTTAAACTCCGTCGTCCCGGATATGAGAAAAGTTTCAGAATAATGTTGCATGAACACTCCACATTCGTGTGACCAGAGAGATGTAGATTTTAAACTATTCGTTATAGATTAAGCACTGGATGAGAGAGCAAGAGAATGAACCTTAACTGTATTGATTTAAAGTCACATATTCAGTACAACCAGTTTTAATTTGGAGCGTATCACTATACGTAAATGTATAAGAAAGCATACACGAAATTGAACGCTAATTTAGTGATGTTATGGTTCATTTTACTTTGACGCTAATGTCATCGAATACGAATACGATCAGTCGGATTAAATCTTATACTATCCCTATAGTGCAGACAGTGGTTAGGATTGCGGTCTCCTATTCGGAATGTGGAAGGTTCGGTTTCGGAAATGCACCTCTGACTTTTCGAAGTCATGTGCGCTAAATAGCACATGCTTCAACGGTAAAGGAAAACATCATCAACGGGGACAAAAGCTGCACGCCTGAGATTTTACCATATACACGGTGAAATTTTATTCCCCGTAAACCCTGAAGGAGGTGAATATGCTCATGAAACTGAACAACTTTCCCCAAGAAACATAGGTCGAAATATGAAAAAAAATTTTGGACCTCCCCTAGTAAATCAATCAGCTGATCGTCAATTTTGTATGGAGGGTCCAATTTTTTTGTTCAGTTTCATGAGTACATTCATCTCCTTCAGGGTTTACGTGGAATAAAATTTTACCGTGTGTAATGTACTCAAAAGTGTGTGAAGTCTGTCAATTTGCATTTGGCCAGCGTGGTGGAATATTACCTTACCTAAACCCCTTCTCTGAGAGGAAACCTACTCTGTAGGTAGTCGTATCAGTACAGTATTAACAGTTGTAACTGAGTGTAGTAACTTGTAGCATCAGGGTTGAGAAGTTGGAACCTAAAGTTCAAGTATCCAAGGCTACTGCAAACAGCATCAGAATCGTAGATTTGAAGAACAGAACTTTTATGGGATCATATCGCAAACTTTCGTTATCGATAAAAGAATACGCAAATCATTCTAGAAATCTCCGAAATATTGACATGTAAAAAAGACGAAAAGAGGCTGATAGATAGCCATTCGTATTGGTCAAGTATTGACTACTCCCTTCTAGTGTTCTCTTCTCTCTCTCATGAGTGCGTGCAGCACATATTCCTGAAGTTAATTTTGAAAACTGATTAATACCCACTTGCCTTTTGAAGGAGATTGACCTGCGATCAGTATAATCTATCAAAAAATTGAGTACCTACTCATACAACAATATACTTAAGTCTTTTCAAGAACACCGTCGCCTTTGATTTTCAAGTATCTACTTTCAACACGTCTAGAGATGTAAAGATCTTAAAAGTGCTAGATTCATATCTGCCAAGTGCGTCTTTGATACAGGTAAATCTTGAAACAAAGGTTTCACAAAAAATTGCCGCTAAACTCAATAAAGTAACTTCTAGAAAAAAGTTGCTGATTCTTATCATTCAAATTAAAAAATATTGCTGTTGAATGAAAGGATTTTTTTTTAATTTATATATTGAGTATTATTTATCAAAAAGTATCCTATAATAAAATCACTCATTTGCGATAAGGGTGACATAAGTCAAAATTCACCAATTGTAGTGTCGAACATTTTTATATTTTTTGCTATAAAATTCATTACGCTAAGCACAAAAAAATAAGAGCGAGAGAGATTGTGACTCGCTTTGTTGGCCGCTGTGTTGTTTCGAGAGCGCAGCATCCACAAAACACTCTCTAACGAGAGAAGTCTCTCGTCGTCGATTTTGAATTATGTCACTCTTGTAGCAAATATATCTTTAAGGGCGGTCTAAAGTGTGGATTTAACTCAGTTTTTATTTTAGAAGTTTTAATAATTTTATGTATTTCATTTTATGGTATCATTCTCCCTCGCAACGTTATATTGTGCTGTTCACTTCCAAAAGCCGCACTAGTGTAGCGTATTAACTATCTTTGTTTCAGTATTTCACAAATTCCCTGATGTGCTCGTATGGATATTCGATACAAATGGAAATATGCGGGCTCTCCAATTTATCGTGGTTGTCAGACTAGGTACATTCTGGTTAAGTAGATTGGAGCTGAGTTTGAGCCAATATTCCTGAATATAGTTGGACAATATCACAGACTATAGTCTGGAATAACACATATAGGCTTCTTTTATCCCGGAAAATAAGAGAGTTCCCGCGGGAATTAAAAAACCTCAATCAACTAGTTTTGTATAAAACGCAACACTACAATACTTACAACTTGCAACAGCTCGATTGAAATATTTTGAAGTTTGATTTTGTTCAGGTATATTTAGCACGCTGCTGGGGAGAGTCTAGAATATTAATTCACTTCGTGCGAGAATTTTCCATTTCAACAAATTCCCAGGTGTGTGAAAACATGTAGGGATTATATCCGAGCTGGCTAATTCATCATGCCTTCCTTGCCTTTGATATATTAGCTAGTTTCCACTGTTTTGCTATGTTAGTAGGTATATTTGGTATGTTTGGGTCTGGTGGGAGGCTTTGGCCGTGGCTAGTTAGCATTTTACCATCAAAGACGTGCCGCCAAGCGATTTAGCGTTCCGGCACGATGGCATGTAGAAACCGATTAGGGGTATGGGTTGAATTGACACTGCTATACCCCCTCCAAGTTAGCCCGCTACCATCTTAGACTGCATCGTCACTTACCATCAGGTGAGATTGCAGTCAAGGGCTATCTTGTCATCGAATAAAAAAGTTTTAGCGTATAGCTTAATACCTACAATATACGCTACACCGTTACCGACAGAGCCCATACTGTGAAATCTATAGAGCGTGTTCTGACTCAGCTCGGACTTAAGTTAGAGTTAAAACGAGACACAAATATGCTCTGACATAAATCTGTCTCGTTTTACTCTGTCTTGAGTCTGAGCAGAGTGAGAGTGCGGTCTATAGATTTCAGGCATAGAGTCGCGCAGCTGAGATGGCAATGGGCAGGGTAGGTACAAGTTCAAGTAATTAAGTATTAAGCACCAATAGACGTTGGGATTCTACGGTGCTCGAGTATAGAAATGCAGTGTTGGAAGATTCTCCTCAAGACCATCTTAAGCAAGCTGCTGGTAGCCGCTGGATGCAAGCGGCACAAGATTATGCTGTGAAGCGATCCATGCAAGAGACTTATGTCTAGTAGTGGGCGTTAGCAACCGCTGGATGTTGCTACCGCTGTATCTACCTACTCTATCAAATTAGGATGGATAGTATTCGGCACTGGTAGCACTGTTCTAAATTCTTAAATTAATTTAATTTTTATTTACGAACGTTACTTATGTATCGTTCGTGATTTGATCGCGAATAGCAGCGATAACAACCAGCAAAAATAAATTCATATTCAAAAAGTGTACCTACTTACAGAGTTCGGAATGAAAATGAATGTTGAATATTTCACACAAAATTCTATTACTAACAAGAAAAATTAAATAATTAGATTCAAACGAAGCGAAAGATTTCTTTATAGGTGTGAAAACGCAATTTAATTCTTTCAACGTAGACACCTAGGTACCACAAAAACATCGTTATCATAAATCATAAGGACACCATTTTTTATTCATAAAATGAACAAAAGAAGTAGCAAACGAAATGTCGCCAGCCACGAAGAAGTTGTAGAATACTCTTGTTCTAAACGGCTGACAAGATAAAGCTTAGGGGGGAAATAATCGCTTTTATCAGCAAGCCGCAACGCGCCCTGTCCAAACAAGTCGGATCAATTATCTGATTAAAGTCTAGCTGAAACAAGTGGTTACAGGTTAGGGTTGTCACAATGTTTTAACCTAGGACCCGCAGACTTACAATTTCAAGTTGGACAACTAAATCGCAGAGTATACCTATCTGATTAAAGTCTAGCTGAAACAAGTGGTTATAGGTTAGGGTTGTCACAATGTTTTAACCTGGGACCCGCAAACTTACAATTTCAAGTTGGACAAAGTCTGCGGGCAATCTTGAAGAGTTCTGGGGTATGCTATAGAAGCTATCGGGCGTCGACCATTATCAATCGCTCAATACTGAGCGCAGGTCTCAGAGAAGGGTTATAGACCATAGTCCGCCACGCTAACCCAATGCGAATTGGCAGATCTCATTGAGCTATATTACAATTAAAATATAATTGTTTAAACTCACATAACTCAGAAAAGTCAGAGGTGCCCAGGATCGAACCCGCGACCCCCGAACTGGGACCCCCCAAAAATTGTGTACTCGTAGTGTGTGTATGTTTTTTGTTAATCAAGGCATGATAGCCCTTGACTGCGATCGCACCTCATGTTAAATGACGATGCAGTCTCAAAATTTAGTGAGCTAACTTGCTATACCCCCTTGGTATAACAGTTTAAAAAAACATACTCCTATCAGTGACCGACTGGCATGCTCAATCGACATTTAGTGAAGGAGGATTTTAGGTTTGGGGATTAAGTTGACAACCCTAGTGAAGCCCAGAAATTTATTACCAATAAATACAGTCGACACTTGGACAGTCGTCAGATGAGCAAATAAAGCCTTTTGAACCATTGTATTTATTGTGACGAATTAACAAACTCTTTCATCATAATGACATCGTTATTATATTATAATTATGTATTTTATCACCAACGTCAAATAGGTCATATCCCAGCCTAAAGTTAACATTTAGCTATCTCTATATTTAATTTGTGATTAATACTGGATTTGCTGTCCCTATACAAATGACAGCATAATTATGGATCAATTTGATGCGCCACGTATGACATGATTTCATAGGAAATCATAGATTGATTATTTATAGATGTTGGTACGCCGTTTGCAATATTATTAGTTTCTGAGGTACTCATATCTATACTTACAACGCAAAGATGGCGTCGGTTAAATCCAAGATGGCGTCAATCTAGGAGGTCCAAAAAAAAATCACAGCAGCAAATCCAGTTTTAATCACAGATTAAAGATAGAGGTCAGTGTAGGTGTGCCATTTGCAATATTACCTATTAGTTCCAGAGACACTCTTATCTGCTTAGTGCTTACAGCGCCAAAATGGCGTCAATTAAGTAGGGTCACAAAAATACTACCAGGTTTGCATAAATCGTAAGCATCATAATTTACGAATCATCAAAGCTGCCTCTGCTTTATTCGATTCGGGCCGTAGCGCTGGGCTGCCGGCATTCGTAATCATCGAAGCGTGACGTTCCATCTAACGAACATAATTTTACGTCACGGAAATGTTTTACAACGTTAATCAACTTTCGAGTTAGCCTGGAAATACACGTCAGGTTTTTTCATCCGATTGTCTGATCCGGTAGCCTGATCAGGCTACCGGAAGGCATTGAAGCCATTACTTTGTATGAACAGTCAATACACGTCCGATCCGGTGGCCGGATCGGACGTCCGAGTCGGAAACGGGCGCGAGGCGTTTCCGATTTTACTGCCGGTCCGATTGTCTGAAGGCGCGGTCTACATACTTTTAGTATGAGACAAAATAGACATCCGGTTACTCCTTCCGATTTTGCCAGTCAGGGTTCCCAACTTAGGGCTTTTAGCCCCAAATTTAGGGCGGAATTTTGCTTATTGGGATTTATTAGGGCCCAAAAACTCTAGCGCTGACACTGTGTGGACGCATCGTTGTGGTTCGAATAATGGGCGAAAATTATGAAAAAAAATAATAATAAAATAAAATAATTCATAATAATAAAATTATTTTTATTATGAATTATTTTGGATGTTTTAAATAGAAATGACTCTCAGTAAGTCTTTTCAAATTGATTGGATGAATCCAATAGCGACGATTTTTCTTCTTTCTCTTTCCTCTCTTTAAAATTTCTGTGGTGGTGTCGTGTGGTGCGGGTTGTTACGTTCCCTCAAATATGGTTGAGCGAAGCAATGGCTGGATCCTGCGTCATGCTCGTGAACGGGTGCCACCAACGGGAATGGGTCTGCTTTTGCCTGCCTGTCTTAACATGCATTGGATTGTTTTGCATTTTTGAAACTTTATTGTGGAAACACTGTATACATAGCATAGTTTTGTTACCTATTGTAAAAAAAATTTTTTTTGAAAAGAGCGACCGCCGAGTTTATTGCTGGCTCTTCTTGGCAGGAACGGCATTCCGAACCATGCAGTGGTAGATTCATTGACGATTCAAAAGTACTTGTAAAAGTTTATTTGAATAAAAAATATTTCTATTTCTATTAACTCGTCATCCATCATCTTTTCTTCTGCTTTGCTCCAAACGCAAGCACTCGGGATGATAGCTCGGGAACGACTGAGTTCAGAAAAAGCCTGACGGAAAAATCGGATGTGTATCGAGTAAATACGATCCGGTTGCCTGATCAGACAATCGGAAACAAAATCGGACGTCTATTGCCAGGCTTATTATCTTTTAAAACAAAAAATTGCGAGGAATTTTGTTTCTTCGCCACTTTAAGATTTTAATCTGTACACGAAAATTCAAGGAAAAGAAAAAGAAAAGTAGAGCAAAAAGAAGAGTAGAAAAGAATAAAATGAAATGCAGTTAATATTATTAATATCTGCTCATACTTTTATACCTAAAAATGCAGTAGCAGAAATCTTATTATAATTATTCTATTTTCTTTTATCTATTATTATACTTTATATACACGCGGACGAAGTCGCGGGTATCAGCTAGTGAGTTCTATGTCGACATTGATATTGAATGAAAAAGCAAAGCAATCTATAATTTTAATGGATTACAATCTTAGGTAATTTAATCATTCGATTTAAAATAAAAAGTACTTGAAGATTTTTCAACACAAAGGCACAACCTTTGTTGAATTTTAGATAATACCTAACTCTTTTCGTGATCTTTAAAATCGCTTTATTACTTGTACAAAAGAAATATTTCTCGCGAATCATGCCGCTATAGCAAGAAATCTTAATCCGGATATTCTCATCCGGTTAGAAAGAGGGAGAAAATAAAACTTTCTTTGTTGAAAAAGCAAAAGGATTTAATTTGAAGAGGGTTATTTAAAGATCATAATATGATTAATTAATAAGCAGTGATAGCGCAGTGGTTAGGACTGTGGTTTCCTATTCCAAGGGTCACAGGTTCGAGCCCAGGCACTGCACTCGCGCATCTCTGACTTATCGAAGTTTTTTTTATTCATTGACAAGATAGTTCTTGACTGCGTTCTCACCTGATGATAAGTGACGGTGGAGTCTAAGATGGTAGCGGGCTAACGTGGAACTGATATGGCAGTGTAGATTCAATCCATCGTGTGGAAACCTGCACACCTATTTTAGGCAAAGGGTTGGATACCCTTCTACACTACTATTATAAAGAGGAAAGATTTGTAGTTTTGTTTGTATGTTTTTATTGAATAAACTCAAAAACTGCTGGACCGATTTGGCTAAAATTTAAAATGAACATAGATTATACCTTGGATTAAAACATAGGCTACTTTTTTCCCGAAGAAATTATAGTTCCCGCGGGATCTTGAAAACTAATTCCACGCGAACGAAGTCGCGAGCATCAGCTAGTTGTAGATAAAAAACTAAAACTATGAAAATTTGAATCGTTTCATAAATAGATATTCCGTGTTCTTACAGCTAATTTAACTGGCGAGTCAAACTTTCATGCACTCCTGCTCCAAAGTGTCAACCATGGCTCCTATTTATATACCTCGTGCTTTCCGACAAGAACCAAATCGTCTGCATCTAGACGTAAGCTCTCTTTGCGTCCTCTATCGTGAGATCGGCTATATAACGGGGAGTGTTCTGAAGAGCTGTTTGATCTTATTCCGCCCTCTAACTTCTACAACCGCACCGCACGTCACCGAACGCAATTTCACCCTCACCACCTGGGAGCACTTCGACCATCCGTTGCTCCAGATCTTTTTTTCCACGTACTACCAAATTGTGGAATCATCTTTTAAATTATAGAAATACCTATCTAATAATAAATGTAGATACGTTTAATATTCAGAAATCAAAGAAAAAAATTATTCATCTTGGTTATTCGGTGACAGAAAAATCTGTCAGTTCGTAAGAAAATAGAACTTTTTCTGCGCTAAATTTTTCCGAGGCGAGTACAAGGGACAATGTAACAATGGTTCCACCATTCTCAATAGTAGGTACGATAAGTTTGTAACAATTCTTGATCCAGAATTGTTCACGCTGCAATTTTTCAGCTTGAAAACTCTCGCTGTTCCATCTGCTTTAGTAGGAAAATATTTTATGTAAAGGGCTTTGTAAAATTTTGAAAGTGTGAGTGTTATAGGTAAATGAGTTTTTTACTATGTTCTTCTGCTATGACTTCTCCTATGGTATGATTGTTATTGCACTTGTAAAGGAGTATCTTTAGTGGAAGTATTATGCGATAAAAAAGGGACAAATTTTGTAATTTACAGCTATGTGTAGTTTTTTTAGGATTTCATACCCAAATATAGTGTCGGTCACAAGGTTGTACAGCTTTTGCTTCAGTTGAAATTTTCACAGCATACCTACGTGTTTTTAGTCCCTTTGTTATGTCAAATCATAAGAAAAGGTCGTAAGTGCGATATTCAGCTCACATTTTGTCAGTTTTTAGGGTTTTGTACCCAGAGGGTGCCAATGGAACCTCTCCACTCTCCATCTATCTGTGTTTTTATCAGCAGCTTGAATCTCATGAAATGTAAGATATACCTACTTGATATTTTCACAGAACGTGTATTTTGGTTGCCACTGTAACAAAAAAAAGTGAAAAAAATTAAAAAAAAAAATAAAGTTAAAAATTAAAGAGGGTCTCCATGTAGCTGATGTTAAATCTTGTACGATGGTAGGTACGAAATCCTATGTGCGTGGGTCTGATTCGCACTTGACCGTTTTTTTTTTCAAAAACAATGAAACTTAATATAAGTAATCAAGATTGAATTAAGCAATGAAAATACCTTCAATGGAAAACACGATAAAACTGAAAATAAAAACATCTCGTATACAAGATTGGTTTAGCGAATACAGTTTTCTCTTCATTTAGCTTTGGCATTGTTCTCGCATTGCTGTTTGAATAGAGTTGATTGATCCAGTTCTTGTTTTGGTTATTTTCCAATCGCTTTTCACAACTCTCTAGAAACAATATACTGTAAAGATGGATTAGTAAAAGTTCCGTAAATCACATACTTTAATTGTGCTGCTATACTTTATGAACCTAAAAAATAAAGGTTGTTTGTTATCTTTTTTGAAACCATAATACCACTACTAGTTTTGGTTTTTCCGCTTTGTTAGGCATAACTTTTGTTTTGGTAGTATTTAACTCAAATTAATTACACCTGTGTCACCTGCTTTGAATAAAATATTTTACTTACGACTTCTAATAACTCAACTAGTATGAACGGTCTAAACTAGGGAAGGTATACGAACGAACTCCTACCCAGTGGGGGTCGATATTTACCTGTTCTCCCCCAGCACATGTCACCCTAATACAATACAAATAGGCATCTAAAAAGTCAATAGTAATATTCTGTTGGAAAGCGATTTACAAAAATAACGTAGCGCTAATGATCTACGGATGGAAACACTGTACACTTTAGTGCTTTCCAATAAATAAAGGCTAAAGCATTACCTGAAAACACAAAAACTTTATAGGTAACCACCGAACGATTTTAATGATACTTTACATTCGATAAATCATCGATCCAGCACAACAAAACGTGCCTTAATGGCCGCATTCTACGAAATAACTAACGAAAACGGACGTTGAATCCCGTAAACAGGCCATTTTAAACCGACACGCGTGATTTATACTAGGCGCATGTTTTTTTTAGGATTCCGTACCTAATGGGTGTCCAACGGGATTCCGTCCGTCTGATACAAGGTTGGAAGGAGGAAGGAAGCCATTTTATCACGGCAAATTAATTATTTATATGAAAAAAGAGTAACGAAAAATCTCGTAAACGTTAAATTAGTTCCCGTACCTACTATAGAAGTTTCTTTGGTCAAATTGTATTGATATAATCCAGAAAAACTACTTCTATTCAACATGATATTGGTGAAGTTCATTGTGCTGAACTGGCACTAGCTAAAGCCAGAAAGCTAAAACAACAACAAAAACAACAAATATTAAAATTAAGGTTCCGTATTCATTATCGTAAATTGATGGTCAGGCGCATTTTAGCGCCTCGTTTTTGCATGGCATCTGTATTTTTTTTGTAACTGAAGAATTTATTGTGTGGTATAACACTCTTTTTTATTTATTTCTGCGAAGATAGCCCTTGACTGCGATTTTGGTTGATTATAAGTGACGATGCAAGATGGTAACAGGCTGACTTGGAAGGGGTTTAATTAAACCCTTACTCGCACGTCATAGGTATTCGCTTCGTGTACCTACGAATTCTATCACAGTTGGCCGTTTTTATTTGCAGGTGGCAGTGTTACGCAAAAATGTCGTCATCGGTCCGCAAATAGTGCCGGCCGACGCGATGGGCTCGACGTAGCGGCATGGAGGAGGACGAGAGGCGGCTGTCGTTCCCGCCGCCGGCGCCGCTCAACTCGCCCGGAGAGGAGATCGACGGCTCGCGGCTGCTGGGCGAGATCGTGCGCACGCTCGAGGCCACGCACCCGGAAGCGGCGGCGCCGCTGGTCGCGTCGCAGTCGCGCGACGCGCTCGCCGCGCCCGACGCGCCGCGGCCCCGGCGCGAGGAGCTGCGCATCGCGCTCGATGTCACGTTCTCGGAGCCGGCGGCGCGCGGCGAGGGCGAGCCGCGCGCGGTGGTCACGCCGTTCACGCGCGAGTCCGCCAAGCGGGCCGGCTCGCGCGGCGCGCAGCTCGTGCGCGAGTTCGGCTTCATGCCGCGCCGCCGCCTCAGCGTGGAGGACGGCGCGCGGCTGCCGCGCAAGTACGAGCCCTTCCCGCCCAAGCTGTACGGCCGCCCGCTCGAGGAGATCGACAACTTCATTTACGATGAGGTGAGCCCATCATCGACTATATCAATAATTACACTAGCTTTAGGGCTGGACATATAGCGTAAATGATCTAGATATGGGGTTTCAAGGGGCGCATCTGTAAACGCAACAATGTAAGGAGGACGGACGATCTCAAGAGATTGGATGTCTATCAGTTGAAAAAAATACGACAAGCTTACATACATTTAAGAAAAATTGTGCGAGTAGTAATAGATAATAATCAAAAGTATTGGCTAGGCTCAGTTTCTTAGAGTGTTTTCTCTATCACGCATATAAAGTTTTATTGTTACATATTGAGTACATTGTTTTCCTTTACCGCTAAAACTCCGAAAAGTCAGAGAAAGACAGTGAAAAGTTTTAACCACGAAACTACCACCGCTTATCTTATAAATATTCTAGAGGTGAAAACATTTGCAGTCCGACATTTTGGATTTTTGCCTTACTAGTCAATAACTCTTGTACTCTTGTTTTTTAGAGTATCTTATGGACGACATAACGTTTAACGTTCAATCCATTTGAATATTAACCATAAGACTCATTATTCTTGACCAGAACTCGTAAAGTGGAAAGTTTACTAAAAGTTTATAGCCGCTATTGTGCAAGCAACTTTAATCGTCAATAACAGGACTTTAATGTACGAGCGTAATATTTTTAATGCTGCAACATCTGTTGCTTAATTTAGATAATAAGTGGCGTGTTTCTATGGTATAAATATCAAGGGGAGCCAATAATATATTATATCTGCGGGGGACACATTACCACCTTCTCCTTTTATTACTTACAAATACTACGAAACATGATATAAAAATGTATTTTTGCAAATTTTTTAGTTGCGGCTCGACTTATTATTTGGTTGTCTCTAGCGACTATCTACGACTTCTCCAAGTTTTAAATAAACTTAAACCTCAACAATACATTCACATTGCCGAGTGCATCACCCCAGGTGTGAATTATACATAAGTGTTCCTTGTTCCTTGTCTATAGATAGAGTGAAATACTCTACAGTAGTGACGTAATTCAGCGACACTTTTGCATACTTAATGACCCCTATGCTTTCTCATGGAAAGCGCAGCGGGGATTCTCGCATGCATTAATAGTTTAACTCATATCTGTGTCAAACAGGCGGGCGATGAAAATTTCAATAACAGGAGAGCTTAGAAGAGCTGTTCTATTGTTATCTATCTTGGAGATTGGTTATGGTTTGTTCGCTACTTTCGCGATCCAGAGGAGCTAACTCGGCAGATGGAATTATCACATAACGATTATCGCAATTGTTGTTATTGTCTGAATTAAGTAATACTATGTTTATGGAATTTGTCGACAAATGTCAGGAAATCCGAGGTGATTGCAATAGTCATAATGCATTGCTAGCGGTACCTTGGGTTAGTTCCAATACTCTTACACCAGCACGCATCTATTAAATTATATTTAATAGGTCTTTAATTAATGATTATTATTAAATATTTTAATGAGCTGTCATTTATATGTATGAGAGTCGAAATTTTTAAATCGATTAATAAAGGATTAGCGACTTTGAGTGCGACAAGTAAAGCTTAAAAAAATTTACTACCTCTATTCAACTTAAAGTTCCAAATTGAAAAACTATAGTATAGATTATTATTATTAGTTAACATAGAGATGTAGGTATAAATGGCAAAATTCAATTAGTTTTATTGAATCGAAGATTGAAAATATTTGATACCAACGTTATTGTCAAGGAGCACCGTCGTGAGTTTTTCATAAATCCCTATTTCATTTTTACGTTCTGAATACGAGAATTTCAATAAAACTCTCGTTGGAAAGACAAGTGGAAATTCAGCAGAAATTCGACCGGTTGAGGACCAAACAAGTGTTTTGAAATGAAGTAATAAAAATAATGACATATCAAGAAAAAACATGATGTATTCTAGCTTAACTTGTGTAAAGGCAAGTCTACAAGTAAAGTTGACTGTAGAATTTTACTATAGAATGTCTTCCCAATCCCACGAATGACCTACGGAATTTCTTAGGCGTATCTATCAAAGTCAGTGATCGACATTAGCATATTAACAAATTCTGACGTAGCAGATAAACAGATAGACTCCGCAATTAAAATATGTATAATGTATACTGTATTGTATTGTATTGTATTGTATTGTATTGTGTGTGTATGTATAGACCGATAATACGGAAAGATAAAATATACACTCGACCATTCTTAGCCTCGTCTGTCCCGTTGTCCTTTTATTCCAGCACGAAAATAACCTACCCAACGCTTAGTTTATCTTAGAACATCTCAACCACACGTCCACAATATTTGTTCAGGCAACTGACTAACTTTCAATAGTGTAAAGGGCTTATCAGATAAACTGGCGAACTTGTTGCTTCGAGGGTATTAAACTTTGAACAAGTTTCTATAATATTTTCCTTTTAAAACTACAATACTTTTAAAATTAAAACTCATATTTTAAAACTTATTAACGTGCATAACGAATGTACCACATATTCTGTTTCTCTTATTTGCTTATCGTTTCAAGGAATTCAACCACGGAGTAATTATACTCCTGTTCTATATTTTGGTATATGTGAATGATAAACGTTGTGATTGAAAAATATATGGTATATTGATTTTACCTAAGTGAAAAACTACTGGTAGAAAATTTACAAGAACTTGACTAATATTCTCTTCTTTCTTCCAAATAAGCGGGAAGCTTGTGTTAGAAGTTGGTATGACAACTGCAACGGGTGGGATCGAAATGTCGAGCTTTCAGTTTACAGCCCGCATCTTTAACCGTTAGGCTTTTGAGGCTGTATCTGAGTTCAACTATTTTGGTCCAGTAGATGCAGTGGAACTACTGAGTCTCACTAGTTGAACTGATCGTTTTGTACTAGTAGGTTTGAGCCCATTAAAACTTTGCAGTCTAGTTTCTTTACGGAACATCGCAAACCACGCGGCGGCAACATTTGCTAAGGCAAGTGATAGACATCCCCCGATACAGTTCTTATCAGATTAGCGGTTTACTTGTTGCTTTCCAAGAAGTCGACACTATAATACTTCCAGCATTTAAAAATGTTAAAGGATTTATTACCTCTAGCGATAAAATTCTTGATACGTATTTTAACATTTCTTGAGTTAAACATTTTTCATTACTTTATAGATACCGTAGTAGTATAAGTAAAAGATAGCACCTAGTTAGTCAAGCACTTAATTTAAGTATGCAATTATAATGGAAAATCTCTAGTCATCTGATTAAGTTTTAAGGTAATCGTAATAAGGTCCTACTGTGAAGACAAACGACAAAGCAAATTTTTTATTATGTGTTCCGTTTGACTTCCGAAGTCCATTATATGAAGAGTACATCGCCTTTTCCACGTCTCGTCGCGCTAGATGTCGCTAAATTCCGTCACGTTTCCGGTGCCACCCGCGCCGCCAACGGCCGCTCTGTGAACTAAACAATATAAAAGCCGCGAGAGCCACCGCGTTTCGCCATTGTTGCGTTGTCTTTCGACCACGCAGGTCCGTTAGATTTTTTAAAAAACTTTTGAGATAGAAGTAAAAAGTTTTATAAAAAAAATAGTAAAATAGTAGATATCTACTTTTGTTTTTTACAAAGTGATTATTCCGTGTGTTCGCGATTCCGGTGCCCTAGGAGAACCCTCTTGGAGATCGGCAGTTGGACCCTACAAACGGCGCAATGCCTTTTAGGGTATTCCAATTTTGCAACCTTCATCACCCTCCGGGGAAGGTTGCACTGCCAGGTACCGCGTCGCTCCGGTCAGCCGGAGCGCACGCGAGTCGCTTCATCTCCGTCGTGTGCGCGAAACGTGCGTGGCGTGTACACGCAGGACGACGCGCTGCCGCCTCCGTGACGGCGGGGCAAAGTCCAAGGAAGTGCACACGGAGGGGTGATTACGATTCGTCAGAAGAGGATTGACCCTGGAAAGTCAACACGCAGCGATTTGGAACAAAGGTTTGAGACTTCAGCCATCGGTGAGTCATTTTAACTACTTTATGTGCTCAGTTGCCAATTCCAGAACTGAATTTATAAAACTGAGGAAACTATTAGTGTTCGGTTCCATTTCGTAAAATCAACTATTTGTACATAACCGTGCACGAAATGCCTTAGAATGAACCGCTAAGGTATGGAGCGCCCTTTCGGCGTCCGGATTTCCTGCCACGTGTAATTCGAGTGCCTTCACGGCAGCCGTGCATGTAGGCGTTTACTGCGCGGAGGCGCTCCAACATTATCCTTGTCGGTTCTTTCCGATATTGGTTGGCATCAAGCGCAAGCCTATTTACATCAGTTCATGTTAATAAAATCTTTGGTTTTCACCGAGTTAAAAGAATGGGAAGTAAAAGCATTTCGTAGAATAACCATTCCCAGTCCCGTAGTTACATAGTCGGCGTATGATACAACAAGGATGCAGCTGCGAGTGACTCCTAATTCCCTTTAATCCAGTTAGTTTGTTCCAAATGTAATGATGTTGTTTATTTGTTAAAAATTTTCCGGGCTCAACACGTGTTGCTAAATGAATATTTAGAAAAACACCCTCTTTTCAATATTTATTTTCAATCCTTAGAATTTGTCATAATACTTATAAATAAATTTACCTACCTCCAAGGTATTGCATTTAGCAGGCATTCCAGCCTTTTTAAATCCCTGGAGATCGAATTTCTGGAAAGCGACTTCTTTTCTCAACGAACTAAGATTATTTCTCCTCTGATAAAAAGGGGGGTGCAAAAAGGAAACCGTGTTTCGTTATTTTAAAAATATTTCGGTCACAAACGATTTAAGCTAAATATCATGTGACTTAATTGCTCTCAGTCAATCTCCATAAGTTCTTTCGATGCTCTAACAGAGTATCGAACGCCGAACGAATTTCGGCGGATGATTCAAAATCAGGTTTTAGGATCGGCTCAGCCATCCGTATAATTTATTTCCCCAATTTTCATAACACCTAACACGGGAAAATTCTAAGTTCGGAACGAAGTTTTTGTCACTTCCAAGGCTATTGCAACCTCACAACTGGATGATCAAACTTCACTTAATTTTACATGTCAGTTATAAAGTTCAGACTACAAATTACTTGACTAGCATCTTCTGGAGCCGCAGTAAGAATCTTGATGACAAATCCAAGAGCTATTGTATTAGGATGACTTTCACCACTACCCATCCGTCCATCGGCCCAGTCTAATAAAATTGTAAGAGCTCACGTCTTACTGGCTAACAAATTCTTAACTAGCCCAGGTTGGTGGCTCATTTTCGGGCATTCGATCACACAGCCAAGGGATCACTACGCTCGAGTGTTTGGGAGTGAAAAGGGACATACACCACAACATCAAGTCTCTACCTACTCCCAGGTATAAAATAAGAAAAGTTCGTCAGACTGTGTCTCGCCTAGCAACCGACAGTTGAACCCTTAATTACGGCGCAACGCCTTTTAGGGTATTTCGATTTTGCAAACTTTGTCACCCTCCGGGGAAGTCTACATTGCCGTTGCATTGGCGAAAGATTACCAGTCTGTTGTTCCTCATGGAGATCGGCAGTTGGACCCTAAAACGGCGCAACGCCTTTTAGGGTGTTCCAATTTTGCAACCTTCATCACCCTCCGGGGAAGGTTGCATTGCCAGGCTCCACGTCGCTCCGGTCAGCCGGAGCGCACGCGAGTGGCTTCGATCTCCGTCGTGTGCGCGTAACGTGCGTGAGCGTGCACACGCGGGACGACGCGCTGCCGCCACCGCACGCGTCGAAAGATTACTAGTTTGTTGTGTTTTTTCATAGAGAGAACGGTTGGCCCCTAAAACAGGTGCACAGCCCGTTGGGGTATCAAAAATTTTCAACCTTCATGACTCATCGGGGAAGGTTGCATTGCCGGACGATTCAGTTTCTCAGCAATAATCTTCGTCAGTATTGCACCGAACTTCTGTCAAAAGAGGTGTGTGACTAAACAAGAGAATGATGGTAAGAAGAACCATGACACAGATAGTATCAGTTTTTCAGTGTTCATCAGATGCAATGGAAAGCTCCAATGAATTTAACAGTTGAGTAAATTATACTGCATCATAAAAGATACACTGTGATTGCCACCATCTCAACTAAGGTCTAATATTTAAGAACTGAACAGTGGTCTTGTAGAGCGAAGAAAGTGTTAAATTTTTTTGGGAAAGGAACTTTGGTCGGACAGCCAAAATATTGCACTCCTTTTCACCTTTTTCCGAGAGTGAACAATACCGAAGCCAAGATCCTATTGTGCATCGTAGCATCTACTAGAAGGATTTATGTTCATGTTCAAGTTAACAAGGAACACAGGATAGATATACTCAAGTTCTGTTTGCATTTCAAAGGGTTCATCTGGTTCCGAGTTATTCTTTCTCGACTTGCCCATCTTGAAGGAATGTTTTTACGAGCTCAGCAAACGTGTGAATATACGTATGAATATGTCGGGAAGTTCACCACCGCGACCACCTGGTCTATCTTCCCGAGCCCTGCAACACCTAAGCTCAGCAGTAGAAATGTACATAATATAAGCATCCGAATGAATGAAACCTTTTTGGCGCCTGTATCTGAAGAGCTGATGCGCGCATAACGCGTCATGTCAAGTTACGAGATATTGTCAATATACAAACTCGACGCGCGTCCACAAACTTGCGTTCGGGTGTTCAATAATCCATGCTATTGAAAGCTTTACTCTTTGACAGGGATCTTTTCACATATCCTTTGTCTGTTTCAGGTTGGATGGCATGGCTATCCTAAGCTTTTTAGTCTTTAGACATATTTCCCTACTTTGGAGAAAGTGGCGCTTAAGTAACATTGATTTTTGCCCTCTTTTACTTGATAATCTAGCTAAAAATAGTGTAATTTTTAGCAGCATGTAAAAAATGAAAGCTTCGTATGGCTAAATTTACTATACCATACGTACTTACACTTATATACTAGCTATCAGTGTAGTTTTTAATAAGTGTGAGCAAAATTTCAATTATTACTAGAATTTCATCAAATTATGAATAAAATGTCCTGAGCGGTCTCGTTAGACAAGTTTTGCAGTATATCGTAGGACTGCGATATAAGTCTCGAATCTAAACGCAGTGCCTTTAGCTAAGACTGTTGCTTCCTAAATATTCTTGAAATGCGACATGCATTTCAAGTTCTCATTAAGTACTCCTTATAACCTATGGAAGGTATTTTTAATTCTCAAGTAACCTCAAAATTTGCGATAACTTATTCATATTAGTGTAGTATATTCATTAGCGGATGAAGAGCTCCTGAGTTAGATTATTAAAAATCTCAGCGCCAGCTCGAAATCGGGAGGTTGATGTTGGGTCGTCCCGTGCTGCGTGACACGCGAGCGAGTCAAGATCGCTGATGATTTAATCGTTGTAGATGTAGGATACCGTGGCCGAATTTGGTCAAATATTATTTTCACCGTTCAGAATTCCTGTTCTGAATTGTTTCGGCACCAACTCATTGACTTATATGCTATACTATATACTTTTGCTGATTATGGGCCACCCCTTCCATTCTAACAAAATAGCGTCGACTCATTGTTATGATTTTTTATTAAAAACACTTTTCTTTTCCAGAAATAATGAAAGGTTTCTGGGAGGTTGCTAAGCTATGGCTGCCATTGGATTTTTGGTAGATCTGTGAACATGTAGTTCGGGCGCGCTTTTTTCTAGCTATTTACTACAATGTACCTGCCCATATTAATTGATTGCCCAATCGATAAACTTAAATTTTTAATTATTTCTATTATTAGTAATAGACCTATCCACCAACCTATCGTATGGTTATAGTTGATTTAATTAGATATTTCTATTAATTAAATTTCACAATTTACTATTTAAATCAAGTAAAATGTATCTATCACATTGTTGCATTTTCTTGTCTACAAGCCACAAGCCACCAGGAGATAACAAACAGATCTCTTCATATAATGGACTTCGGAAGTCAAACGGAACACATAATATAAAAATTTTACCTTGAAATAAAATTTGTATTATGTTTCCTAAGACTTCCGAAGTCCAGATAATGTCTTCCTGGTGCTACTAATTTTCATTAACATATTATTATATGAATCGAACAATGGCGAAACGCGGTGGCTCTCGCGGCTTTTATATTGTTTAGTTCACAGAGCGGCCGTTGGCGGCGCGGGTGGCACCGGAAACGTGACGGAATTTAGCGACATCTAGCGCGACGAGACGTGGAAAAGGCGATGTACTCTTCATATAATGGACTTCGGAAGTCTTAGGAAACATAATACAAATTTTATTTCAAGGTAAAATTTTTATATTTTATTAGATCATGCCCGCGACTTCATCCGCGTGGATTTAATTTTTTTAAATCCCGCGGGAATTTTTTGATTTCTCGGGTTAAAAGTAGCCTATGTCACTATCCAGATCCACAACCCATGCAAGAAATCACGTCGATCCGTTTGATTGAAGCACAAACCAACTAGGTAACTAACAAAAACACTTTTGCATTTATAATATTAGTAAGATAATAAGAAGCAAGAGTTCATTTATTGTCTCCCATTTGCTATTAAGCTATTAAAACACTAGCTAAAGAACACATAAAGCCATAATTCCTGCATCTTTTCGTGCTGGAATGCCATCACAGCTGATCATGAGAGTGAGGAAATAGGGAATGCATCTGTGTTTTCTTACCTGCGTAGCGTCTCTGTTGAGATTGGGCGTCGTGGCCGAAATCTGGTCGGGAGAAAATTAAATAAGTTTCTAATAAGTTCTAGTAAGGAAGTTCTATACTTACTTCATTTGAAACCGTGGAACCAACTTCCTGTAACGGTGTTCCCAACAGGGCGGGGGCGGACCAACAAATTTCGAAAAAGCCGGCAACGCATTGGTGGTGCCTCAGGTGCTACAAATGTTCATGGGCGGCGGTTATCACTTAACATCAGGTGACCCGCCTGCTCGTTTGCTCGCTAAAAATGAAAAAATAAAAAAAATATGCTCTGTGTGTTAAAAGAATAGGGGTATTCAGTAAATATCAGAAAACGGTAGTAAGAGGTGCAATTTGTTTGAGCCCCGTTCTGGAGAGGGTACGAATATGAAAGAGCGCGATAGTACGTGCCGCGCCTCTGCAAATATATTTTGCTGGAGAACTAGAAAAATGCTGAATTTAGCCACATCTGTGAATTGCAGAATTTAAGCGAAATAGGCTGCATAAAGAAAATTTTTACATGTTACATATTTTTACTAGCTTTTTCCCGAGATTTCGACCTCGTGGAGTTGACTAGAATCCTTTGTTTTTCCAGGTTTAAAGATATACCTATGTCTACTATGTGACTAGTTGCTTTTTTGCTAGGTGATTGAAGGACAAACCAACAAAAAAAGACACTTTCGCGTTTGTAATTACAACATTAATAAGGTTTTGTGCGAACATTGTCTGACAGATATTTCATTCATTAATATCGTATTTTTAACAAAGCGGCACTCCTATGAATTCTTATTGGAAAACTAAATACCAGCAAGAAAATAAAACTCATCGGAAAAAATCTTGGAACTAAGTTAAAAAGGTACAGGTACTAATCTGTATTAAATCCTCCCTCGTATTCCGAGAAATTGTTGTTTTGTTATAAATGAGACTTAATTTGCGATTATTTACTTCCCGCGGTGAAGGAAGCCGCGCACCGTAACAGATTGCTAAGGAAAAAAGCTTTTGCTTAGTAGATTGCTAATGCCCATTGTTATTATGCCCATGTTACATTTATCATTTGTAGCAATTTCTTATTTAATTTCAGCCTCTTACGCAGTAGAAGACATCATAAGTGGCATATGCACATATATCGCAACTTATCTCTTTTTTTTTAATCCCTATTTGACATAATTGACAAGTGAGTTCGCTTTCGAAGTGAGTTTTATATTAGTGAATATCCCTTTTTTTTCGATGACAAGATAGCCCTTGACTGCGATCTCACCTGATGGTAAGTGACGATGCAGTCTAAGATGGTAGCGGACTAACTTAGAAGGGATATAGCAGTGTATCCCTGCAGGTTATTATCGGATGCTTTAGTTCGGTAGGATCCCTTGTTTAGCATCACTCTGTGGATTAATAAGGAAGCTTAGAGGCATGTAAGTCGTACGGACGCGAGTGACCAGAACACCCCTAGTAGGTACGTGATGACCGAAATCTTTTTTTTTTTTGAGTATAACTTTTCAAGTTAACAGTTTGATTGAGTTAACGTTAACTTGAAAAGATAAACTCAAATACAACTACATTTTTCAATGTTCTTCTTGCTAATTTACAAAGTGAAACGTTCCGTCTTCCTTTCGTACTTTTTGTGTTTATGTTTATTTTCGCAGCGACAAAAAGATTTATTAGGTCATAAATAACTTTCTTTCAGAATTTGCCTTTAAACTTTTCAATTTTCGTTCATTGTAGGGAAGTTTCTTCAACGTTAAAATTACCTAAAAATTCTTTAAGCGACAAAGTATTTTAAAGCGATAAGAACTTGCCTTGCGTTTAATGATGTAATTTAAATAAACATTTCATTGTTGAAATCGGCATTGGCGTTTTACGTGCCTAGACAACTGCAACCTGACTTTAAAGCAGACTGCGCGGTAAATTTTAGTAAACTGCAGGTCAACTGCATGCCTACTAAGTAGTCGATCGGCAGTTGCAATCTTGCAGTCTGCTTGCACTCCAAATACAGTCTAACTCTTCTTGCTAAAGGCTTTTTATATTGACAATCAGTAAACAGCACGTTCGTTGCGTAGATACACTTTTCTCTTCTGCCTTACTAATATTTTAAAATAAATAATTAAGCCTCAATAGCCCAACGGTTAAAGGTGCGGACTGAAAAACAGAAAGGTCGGAAGTTCGAACCCCACCCGTTACACTATTGTCGTACCCACTCCTAACACAAGTTTTCCGCTTATTTAGAGGGGATAAGATGATATTAGTCAACTTCAATCAACGTCAACTTAAAAAAAAGCCTTTGTTTATAGGTTTGTTCTTCAATCACGTAGCAACGAGGCTACGGAGTAACATAGGTTACCTTTTATCCCAGAAAACCGAGGCAGAATTTTTAAAAACCTAACTTCGCACGGACGAAGACGTGGGCAAAAGCTAGTGTTACATTTTAGCTATCGTTTCACTGAAATCTTTAATACATTTTCTCATAATACATTTTTATTAGTTTGGAAATTCCGGAAATTCTTATATAGTTTCTAAAGTGTATAATCACCAATAATTCCAGATAAGCCTTTAAAGCCAGTAAAGTATTTAACGTTTTGGAATCCATCCAAACTCACCAACCTTGATATCCGCTATCGGTAAATCACACGGAAAAACAAAATTGCTCCGCAAAAATAGTACTTATTTCTTAATCGGTAGAAGCTACAAGTAATGCCTTTATAGAGCCAAGTTAAATGTAGGGTTGTCGAGGCCGCTCGACGCCACTTGGAATTAAAATTGCCTCATGAATAGTTGCCGGCGTTTAAATGGTTTAAATGCAACTTTTGGAAAGTCGTGGTTCAATTGACAAGTCTGCCGAAACGTTTTGGAATTTTAATTTAACTAATTAGGAAAATTCTCTCTCTCTCTCTCTGTATTGTATTCCTCATGAATGAGAGTTGTGACCTCTTTCCATTTATTCATTACGGGATTTTCTTGAGATAATAATGCAGTGTGCTCTCAGAAGATAAATTATTCCATAAATAGAATAATTTCTCCTGTACTGTAAATCATAGTAAAATTAAGTTGGATAAACTTAAAAAAGAAACTTATGAGAAAGTTAATCTTGTGAAATAAGTTGTTGGAAATTTAATTAATCATTTAATTATTGTACTGATTGGATAATAAGTTAAGCAGTAAAAATATTGGTTTGTAGATTTCTGCATATTTAGGGTTCTATATTTAAACAGTGTGTTCTGTAATTAATAATGGAATATAATAAGTCGACCAACAAAATTTATTTTTTGGCATCAAAACCTAGCTTCTAATTTAATAACTCAGCAACGGGAAAATGATGAAGCTTCTAATATACTAACTCGGCTTCTTCACAATGGCCACAAAATATTCCAAAGAAAGCATCAAATAAAGAGCCACTATTTTTATTATTGTCCACTGCCACTGCACGATTTGGTGCGAGTGAGATGGATACGACTGGCCATTTGCACGATTTCGTTGGTGCGAGTGAGACGGATGCGACTGGCAATTTGCACGATCTCGTTGGTTATGGCTATTTGCACCAATCAGAGAGCGCCATTCAAAACATGCATTTGTTTTTTTTGTTGGTCTGTTGTTAGTGTGTTAATATTGCAATTATTTTTGTATAATTTTTTCTTTAAACTAAAGTTAGGTTAGGTTAGGGTTATACATGAATATTCAGGTGCCCGGCCGAAGGCCGGGCACTTAGGTTCTGTTGGGATCGTAAACCCATAAAAACCAACCCAAAAAAATTTTGATTTTTTTTTTCAAAAATGTTATAATGTTATGTGTAGGTATTTATCTTGAGTTAAATTTAAAAACAATAATTTTTTTAATTTCATTTTATCAAAAAAAACGTTTTTTTATTTAGTTAGAAACATTTTTTTATTTCATTTTTCTCACAAAAAAAAATTTAAAAACGTGGTTGAAGATTTGGTGTATTATTTGATGCTAATATTTAAGTATTTTAGGAGTTCACGGTTTGAAGCTAAGTTATAAATATAGATGCTAAAATTATATTTTTTAGAGGCTCACTAGTTGAAGCTGACTTAGTAATTTAGAAGCCAATAATGGTATTAAATAGAAGCTCGTTTAATTACATGCCATTAATAATTAATAAGTAGAACCTTTATGGTCCATCAATTTGTCCATCTGGCCACGGCTTAACTCAGAGACTATTGTTAGCTGGAACTAACATCATAAATTATACCTATTTTATCTTTTTAAGCTTAACTTAAAAAGTTACAGCCTGGGTTTTGCAAACTTTAATCTTGTTAGCGACACAGTCGCGGTATTTAAACTTGTGCCTTTTCCAAAATAAATAATTTAAGTGGATACAGTCTACTATGGCTGCCCAGACATCCCTAACTCCAAAAGCAGGGCACTTGGCGCCTCCAAATCATTTTTTCTGTATCCCTGAAAGATTTTACAAGTAATATCAAGAAGTTTTATGTGAGCTGTGACATGCGATAGGCGAAGCATGCGGTCGGGTTTCCCAAGTGGCTGTAGTGAAGTGCCAATCAATATTGGCATTCTGCCCTCTAGTGTACTCGATAGTTTGTCAAGGGCCACACAATGTGTACAAAATATCGAGTCGATTATGCAGCTGCACGGATTGCACGGATACTTTGGTGCTAATTCTGCTACATGAAATCTCTAAACTAAGTTAAATTGATTAAACTAAGTTTTGACGACCTCCTTGGCACAATGGTGAGCGCTATGGTCTTATGACTGAGATGGGTTTGATTCCCGGCAAGGGCAATTTGAGAATTTATAATTTCTAAATTGTCTCTGGTCTGTTCTGGTGAGATGCTTTGGCCGTGGCTAGTTACCACCCTACCGTCAAAGACGTGCCGCCAAGCGATTTAGTGTTCCGGCACGATGGCGTGTAGAAACCGATTGGGGGTATGTGTAGACTGTCATACCCCTTCCAAGTCAGCTCACTATCATCTTACACTGCATCTTCACTTACCATCAGGTGAGCTTGCAGTCAAGTACTATCTTGTCATCGAATAAAAAAAAAATATTGACAGCTCTAAATGTTTCTATCCTTTTCTCAGAGAACATTTTGAAAATATGGTTTGTTAATTAAGTTTAGAAAAGAGTTAGAGTACAACAAAATTTATTTGCATTGTTGTAATGTCTTTTAAATTATTGCACTTTGCAATATTCTACAATAAGTTTTTTTAATTATAAACAAGGTTGTATGAAGGAGATTACTTAGATCGATAAAGCTACTCGTACTTTAGCTCACTTTGTTGTTTCCTTTGATTGTAATTTATTTAAGTAAAACTAACTAAAACTTCAGTTTTTCCAACTAACTAGAACTTGGGTACCTTTAAATCAAGAGCGAACAGGCAAGCGGGATGTTAGGGTGCATCTTCCATTACAATCAGGTGTGAATGCTAAATCATAATATTTTCAAGCTAAATGTTTGTGTGCTTTGAAAACGTTCGTGTTGTAAAGGAATAAAGCCTAAAGCATTCAGGGTGTCAAAGTGAAAATTAGATAGTCATGCTAGCTTTCATTTGTGTTGCCCCTCTTTGCCTGTGAAATTCACTGGTCACAATATTTGATTTCACAGCGACCTCACATTATAATTGTACTTGATACATTATATTATGTAAATGGCTGAACTGAAATGTTGATGAACGTCACGATTTATTTATTTAAGTAATTTATAATACCTTGCACGCTTTTACGGTATTAATATAATATATTTATTTATATTTTACTAACTGATGCCCACGACTTCGTTCGCATGGATATACTAATATTGTTAGGATAGTAGGATTAATGCGAAAGTGTCTTGGTTTGTTGGTTTTTCCTTCAATCACGCAGTAACCGAGCAATCGTGTATTCTTTGCAGGGGAATACCTGGCTCATAAGTTACCTTAGATCCTGGAAAAACTGAGGATTTCCCGTGGGGTTTTCGAAAACTTAACTCCACGTGGCTAAAGTCGAGGACAAATAAATTGTTGATTGTGCAATGTATAATCCCCTGTATAATGCTCCTGTGCAGTGCCGGCTTTACCTATGGTGCAGGGTGTGCAACGCACACGGGCACAGGGTTTTACGGGGCGCCGTGTCGAGCCGCGCTTGCTTGCTTCCCGACATCATTTAAAATTGCACCATTTAAAATTTTACACCTGAATTTCCTTTCACTAGTGAAAATATAACTGTAAGTCAAACGGTATTCTTGTATTCCAATGTATGTATTCCATTTTGGCCGCGCGTCTACTAGAGGGCGCCAAGATTTTGATTGCACACGGGCGCTACATGGGCTAGAGCCGCCTCTGCTCCTGTGTCGGTATGAAATGTGTACAAGTTCCCTGTCCAGACAACAGACACAATAGTCAAACAATGACCATGCTCACATGTGATTCATGGGACAGGAAAAGGCTTAAGCATGTTTTGAGTTTGTATTGTGCTGCACAGCGGTAGCGCTTATTCCTTGCTTTTTCTGCATCTCTAGCAGAGGGTGGTCGCATTTGGTCTGATTTGATGGATTTAAGCAAAACAGTGAGGACGTAGCTAAAAGATTATCATTTTCAAATTATCTTTTTCCATATAATAATATATCCATCATGGCTACACAAGAAGAGAAGCGAAATTGTATTTAGTTCAGTGAGCAAAGTCCGGCCGTCAAGCGACCGGCGACGAGCAAAGTGGGGCAATGCAGATGTAAACGTTAATACAATATTTTGCTGTGTTGTGGTGATACATCCGGACGCTTTCACTCGATACGGCACAAACTGGGTGTACACAGACTGACGTAGATGTATTGTTAAGGCTTTGTCCACTATACATCTATCAATCATCGCAATTGACTCAACTTTAGCTTAGCAAAGAGGCTTCGTAGATTATGACTTTAAGCAAAACGTTCTGTTCAGGTTTACGGTAAAGAATAGTACCGTTTATGTGTAAACATATGATAGTTCATTTGCAAAATATAGATATAAAACTCGGAGGAAAAAAAATTTTGTAATCCTCCTAGATATAAAACGACAAAAAAGAACCATTTTGGCGCCATAAGAATTTAACTTCAAAATAATTATTTCAATTTTCCGTTCCGATCCGAGACGCGTTCGTTAATTCGAAATCATTAATTTTGTATAGAAATCACGTCCACTTCTGATAAAGTACTTTTAATAGATGGTGATAGTGAGGCCGCGGCTAAAAGCTATGACTTAATGAATACATCCATATTTTGACAACAGTCTAATACCAATAATATCCACATTACTCGGGGTCTCAGCTGAAAATCAGCTTCGTGGATTATAATGCACGGCGTATGCTGAATTGTACACCCATTCTAAGTAGTGTTATAGGCAGACATTACTATTACTTATTATAAGTATAAAATGTTCTGTTTGTGACACTAAACAAGAATAAATATATTTTCTTTCTTTCTTTCACATGTGCACACGCCGCACGTAATGGTTCACTGAAATATTTCCGTTGGACAGGCTGTAGTGACGTAGGGGAAAGAATGACTATACTAATTTTGTCGACTTAATTCCCGTGAAAATGCCCCTCATTGCGGAAGCGATGCGCGGGGCTTAGGCGATTATTCAGCACATTTTGTTACATTCAAATTAATTACGACCAGTGTTTTTTCCGTGTTCCTTCCGTTTTTTTTACTTTATTTTACCACGAGCTGATGCCCGCGACTTTGTTCGCGTGCGGGTTTTCAAAAATCGCGCGAGAACTCCTGTTTTTTCCGGGGTAAATATGGCTGTACAATGTAGCATGCTAAGAGTCCATATAAAATATTCGCAAACTTTAATAGTAGCCAGTTCGTGCGGCCTCAACTAAGTACGGTCCAGTGCCAGGCGTTTTAGAGTTAATCGTCTAGAAGCTTCACTTTGATGCAAAGGCTATAAAATAATATTTTCGTCACAAATAAAATTCGGGATTCCGTAATCGATCTGACATTTACGCGGAGCACGGATCGTGGTCGGCAAAATAAAACGTGTCAAATATTTTTAGCTGAAATCAATTTCGAATACAAATGTTTTCACCTACTGTAATGGAAAATGCAAATTCGTCAAGCGATTTTCGGTATTTAAACGTTTCACTCAAAAATCTATAAATAAATTGATGAAATATTACTTCTGTTTCCGACACTGAAAATTATTACCAATCATAACAAATGGGATTTTTGCTTCGACTGATATTATAATAAATCCGATGTTTTATCGGAGATTGTAAGTGATTACACTTACAATGTATAAAAAGATAAGCTTTACAAATAACTAGATCATGCTCGCGACTTTGTCTGCGTGGATTATGGGCTTTTGATTCCCGTAAGAACTTTTTAATTTTCCGGGATAAAATGTAGCCTCTGTATTAATCCTAGGTATGACCTAGAACGAAAACTCATCCAATAAAACATCTGTAACATTTCCTACTGGTCATTTGGGTCTACCTTCTTATCAGCAACTGATAAGTGTCTAATCAAAACGACTGCATATATTTGTAGCCACATCATTATTATTGCATTCATGAAAAATGTCATGAAAATACTAAAATGACAGCCATTAACAGCAATATCAACGAGTCTCAGTATCTGGGTCGCGATGCGCATGAATAGAAAGATCTCTTTCATACTCCACAGAGATTCCGCAGTGTTCATCGGTGAACTAAAATTTAGCGGTAAGATAATAACCGCTTTGTCCCTTGGAAGAGATCAAATAGGACTAACTTGGAAGGGGTTCACTGTCTGTTAATAATATCTATCGGCCTTCGTCGTCAAACGATAGATGTCCACAGCTGGACAGCGTTTTTTGAAAGGTCTTCCACATTACGCGGTCTTGCGCCGCGTATGATATCCAAGTTCTGATGATAGAGCCGGAAGGTGGCAATGAGAACTCTGTAATAAATCGATGTTCTCCCATCGCGTTTGGTTTTTTAAGCTATTGCATAGCTTCTATCGCGGGCCAGCGTGGAGACCGAATCCAGAAATTCCGTAATGAAAATAACCTGACACGGGACTCCTCTAAGGTGAGCCGCTAGATGGCTCATTTTTTATCAACGCCATCTCCTTTACCGCGGCAGTCCCCAAGTGCCACACGTCTTTTTTTTTTGATTTGTCTTGACTCTTGACTAGTACTTTGGTCCTAGATGTTATTCGAGAAGTCGGTACCTTGGAAGTTGGCTATGCAGGGAACTCTGTGATAAAAAAAAAAAACAACGCAACCATAACAACAACAACGCTTGTTATAAAGCAATTTTTAAATTACATTTGTTTTTATTTGTTTTTCTAGAAAAAAGTTCCGTCCCTTTCTCCTTTATACCATTTGACATATTTACCCACAGTTAAGGTTAACTTGAAAACTTTCACTAGTACGCTCTGTGGACCCTTTACACACGAGTATCAAAAAGAGTGACGTCAATACAAGAAAAAACTGTACGAGGTCACAATTTAATCTGCATTTGAACTATCCCAGAGAATGCAGATTCACGATGCATTCACACAAGTGCAATTTACTTTGATTAAAGGGAAATAACGGAATTCATAAAACCTAAATGAATGGTTTGTTTGAGATTGTAACATGCAATTTCCTCTATGTCTTCATCGAGTTTTATATTATGGTGTAATGTTGTTATTACTTGATAATAGAGCATGGTTTTGAATTGCACTTGAAGGCTATAGCATTATAACCTAGTGTTAGAACTGTAATGTTACTGTAGAAGTGTAAAAAATAAATATTTTATGATGAAGTATACATAAATTTCGTCTGGTGGGAGGCTTTGGCCGTGGCTAGTTATCACCCTACCGTCAAAGACGTGCTGCCAAGCGATACTTGGCCTTTTATTATTATTTTATTTTATGAACTGGCAATGCAATTGAATCCTCAATAGCACAACGATTAACAAAAACTTGATGGTTGATGGTTCACATTCCACCCGCTGCACTAATATCGTAACCACTTCTAAAACAAGCTCTTTCAAGAGTGAATATACATCTTTTAGGCAAGCGCGCAACATCTTACCTTTTTTTACCTGCTTCCTCCCTTCATTTGCATAATCTATAATTATATAAAAAGGCTTGTCCTGACTGACTGACTAACTGACGATCAACGCACAGCCTAAACCACTGAAGTTAGAAACTTGAAATTTTGACAGTAGGTTCCTTTTATAACGTAGGCGAGCACTAAGAAAGGATTTTTCGAAATTCGCCCCCCAAGGGGGTAAAAAGGGGGGTTAAAGTTTGTATGAAACTCCGTCATTTTTCGAGTTATACTCATGAAATTCGGTATTTAGGCTTTAAATTGAAAACAAAAAAGTACGTGATTCATAGTTTTTAAAAATTCTACCCCCTAAGGGGTTAAATAGGGGTTGAATGTTTGTATAATAGTCCTTCGTTCTTCAAGTTATTTTTCAAGTTACGTTTATGAAACTTGATATTTTGGCTCTTGATTAAAAATAAAGAATTACGTATTTTACATTTTTTTTAAATTCTCCCCCCAAGGGGGTAAAAAGGGGGGTTAAAGTTTGTATGAAACTCCGTCATTTTTCAAGCTATACCCATAAAATTCGGTATTTAGGCTTTAAATTGAAAACAAAAAAGTAAGTGTTTCACACTTTTAAAAAATTCTACCCCCTAAGGGGTTAAATAGGGGTTGAATGTTTGTATGATAGTCCTTCGTTCTTCAAGTTATTTTTCAAGTTATGTTTATGAAACTTGATATTTTGGCTCTTGATCAAAAATAAAGAATTACGTATTTTACATTTTTCGAAAATTCTCCCCCAAAGGGAGTTAAATGGGGGGGGGTTAAAGTTTGTATGAAAGTCCGTCATTTTTCAAGTTATACCCATGAAATTCGGTATTTGGGCTTTCAGTTAAAAATAAAAAAGGACGTGTTTCACGGTTTTCAAAAATTCTACTCCCAAAGGGGTTGAATGGGGGTTGAATGTTTGTATGAAAATCCATAATTTTTCAAGTTAATATCGAGCAACGGATCTACGTGATTCTTTGATGGGTATGGTTGCAGACAGTGTGTTATAGGTTACTTTTATTCGGACAAAATCAGGAGTCCGCACGGGATTTTCAAAGAACCTAATTCCACGCGGACGAAGTCGCGAGGGGACAGCTAGTTGTACAATATACGAAGAAAACACCGAGTGTAGAGAATGTCACAATGCTACGTAGCCTACGAAAAGCCCAAGCGTCAGTCGAATGTAACCGCGTAGTAGGCCTCGTAGCACATCCATGCAATAACGTAGACCGCTGCTACGTCGTTTATCGATAAACGATAAACGTGACAAATATCCAAAGTATGCAAGTTGCAAGTTAACAGCGACTATTGAAACACGGAATCACAAATTAAACTAGTTAATACAATAGTGAATATAGACCGCAGAAATATCATTGGGAATTTGACTGTTGTCAAAATATTGATATTCATTATTTAACTTTTAAAACATTACAACATCAAACCGAAGTCTAAGGAAGTGGAGAAAAGATAAGAATATTTTACTCTTTTTACACCTCGCTCAGCGTGACCTAAATTACCTAAATAGATATGGCAAAGTATAAAATAAACGTTGGTACTCGTAACGAGGGACGCAAAGGTTATATTAAGCTCACGTATAGAGGAGAATGTTTATAAATACTTTCTTATATTAGAACAAGCGTCTGTTGAGCACTGTTGAGTATTGTTGTACTGTTTTTTATTTATTTATTTTTTCGTTTAAATAATTTGGAAGACACTTCCTACTTTTAGAATTTCACAATATTTTACTTGAATGAACCAATAGTATAGGTATTTAATAGGCATAATATGCGTATTAGAAGCGTAAAGTATTTTTATATATAGCTAGATATGGAACCTAGTATACAATGGGGTATAAACAATAGGCGGTTTGAATCGCAGCTTTGTTCTAGCTCCTAATTCTACATTTCCATAATGTGGACGCTCCATTTTCCTCATCGGAGAACGAAAATAAATATGTATTTGTAATGTATTGTAGGGTATATGCGAGTAAGCTGTCAAAGCTGTGAAACTATTGTCGAATAAATTAGTCTCGAGCTCAACGCCATTGAAGTTTAACTTATATATCACTTAGAGTAGTTTTTATTTTACAATCGTCCTTTAGTTCTAAATTCTAAGTAGATATAGTGTCTTTACCAAGTACCAATTTCGCCACCAGGTTTAAGCGAGGAATAAAGGCATTTTGACAGACATTCAATACAAAAACTCTTAGAACGTGTTTAACGTTATTCTCGTCGCTAACAGTTGTCTCACTCTCTTTTTACAGATATAGCCAAAAAACAATCAAGTGCGTTCAAAGCCCAAATCACCATCAATAGCGTGATAAAAATACGATAATATTCCCGTTTTAGTATTCTCTTGTTTTTATTACCAATACCGCGTAGGTCTTAAAATCCGCGTTAAAATAATAGCCTCTTAACGTTATGAGTAGAGTTTTTAACGATGACACTGTTTATAAACAAAACAGTGTATCGATTATATACATAAACAATTTTTTGATACACGTGTCGGTTATGAGAAGACCATATGCCCCATACAAACGAAGTTTTTGGGCTAAATGTTTTTTTATTAATAGACACGCTTTATGAACTTACATCTGTGGCCGTGCTTGATTAGATTTTCCGAAATATAATAAGCTCATAGAGCGCGTAGAGCGTGTCCACAAAATGTCATTGTATGGACAGCGTGTGGTTGATATAATGTTAGCTGTGAAACTTTTTCTTTTCTTAAGGGACCTCTCTGGTATGCTAAGTTGGCAATCTGTGCCAGAAGACTCACCGGCAACGAAGTTTGGAGCATCGGCGGCGCAAGGTTACTTATCTGTCGGTATTCTTAAGGATATATTTCAGAGTGTATACTCAGGAACTTTCCAACTTAGTTTCACGATCACTGATTGATTGATTGATTACTTCATTGCCGATTTCAGCAACAGCGACTGATTCTCTGTTAGTTTTTCAGTAGGGGCTTCGTTCGTGTGCCCTGATATGGCTGATGTACCCTATTTTCGCATTAAATAGCCGCGCGCAATGAGGACATGATAGGATACCATTAACATAATTGTAGATTATATTGGAGGGTGGTCTACATTTCAGCTGGTCTCGATAAACATCCAGATCACTATTCTATCATCGAACCGCAAGGTATTGAATAAGTGTGTACCATTACGTGGTTGACATCCCGCGGTCGTTCACTAAGCGCTTTGCTTCCTCGTTCCTCCTTTCTCGCACCGCTGGAATGCCCACCCGGTATTTCCGATTATAAATGCAAATTAGCTACAACTTGGGTACATTCAAATTAAGAGTGAATTTATTTTACTTACCATCATGTGTGATCGCAGCCTGAACTAGCTATTAGACAGAGAAAAACTGTAGCATCATATACTCCTGTCTATTTTTAAAAGCAGAAATAGTTCGACGTCATTCTCGGCTCCCGTCCACTCTCCAATGTTGCCTAGCCAGAAATTTTCTGCGACCAGCGCCCCTTCCGATAACTTTTTCCATCATTATGAGTTATAGTAGTTTGTATCTCTCCTGACTGAAAAGGTACCCAGATATATGACTTTCTCAACAAAAGTTCGCGTTTTTGATTGACACGTAGCGGCACAGAACTTCCACATTTGTGAGTCCTTTTCTTTGGTCTTTTGTTTGTAATTCTTTGTAACCTGTCATGTGCTCCATAGGAAAGTTGTAGACTATTATAATAATAAATATCGCGATATTCTGTACTGTATGTGATGATTATTACTAAGTAGGGACGGTACAGTTAGCTATTTTGACTATGAAAATTTTGACGACCTACCTGGCGCAGTGGTGAGCGCTGTGGTCTTATAGTTATAAGAGATCTCAGGTTCGATTCCCGGCGGGGCAATTTGGGAATTTATAATTTCTGAATTATCTCTTGTCTGGTCTGGTGAGAGGCCAGAAGCTAGATATGAAGTTAGCGTCTCACGTATTAAAGGTTATACTTAACAAAAAATTCGTAGACATATAAAAATTGATATATACGCCAAGTGAAAAGTGGAGCATCTGTATTATATGGAGATGTAGAAATCGACGGCCTCTACGTGAAAAAATCAAATCTTTTTTTAAGGCAGGTCTAAAATAAGCTTTGATTGTTTTTCATTAGCGGGATATAAAAATTATAGCATAACAGAATCCAATTGAGCTAATAAAAAAAATAGAAATCTTCGTTCGATGTCTTCGAGTTTCAGCTATTTAATGTCTTCAAGTTTACTTAATGCATTTGCCGAATGAGTGAAACTAATGTGTACTAGGCTTTCACTTTACCGTACCTAGTTACACTTTACGAAATGGGAGAAAATTAGAGTTCTGCCATGATAATAATAAAAGGTACTCGAAATATATATCTTTTCGCTCCCCAACGCGGAAACTGGAGCGTCCGTATTATGGAGATGTAGAATTAGGCGCTGGAACAAAGCTGCGATTCAAGCCGCCTATTGTTTATACCCCATTGTACTAGATACCAACTACCCTTGCTGGCGTTCTGTAGCACAAAAAGGTTTTTTTATTATTGATGTACTGCGAATGTAGAATAAGATGTAGTTATGTGGGTCAACTTATAGAGCGATTTGAACGGCACTTTATGCAAGTAGGTACTCTGTTTTCGTCCTCTTTTTCTCTTTCACCAACGTAAAATAAGCCGGGTGTAAATTTGCTATTTTTGGCAGATTTTTAATACGAATACTGTCAGAATGCCCAATTTATTCCTCGGTTAAACATCACTCGCTCGTCGTCACTTCTTCACGTCATTGGTGAAATCGGCACGTGACGAAGTCTTTATTCTGTGATTACGTATATTGTAGGTTATAAAACTATGAAAAACGCAGTAAATCACAAAACGCAATCTGTTTCGAAGAAAGAAAGCTAAAATTTTAGCTTTTAGCTTAATTATTCTTATCTACTTTTTTCCTGACATCGTCATCTTCAATTAAAAGTCCACTGTTGGACTCTCTAGACTAGTCGACACTAAAAAACCTTTTTGTACTTATACATATCAAGTTTGTATTAGAAAAATCTCCTCGTTTCTACAAAGTGACCGCATATAAAAAATAAAGATCACGTACATTCTTTTATCAAGAAGTCTTAGTATTGAGGGGCATTTTCTCTATCTTACGTGATCTAAATGTTAGCGAAATAAATAACGCCCTGTTGGATATAAGGAAGAATATACGAGTGGTTAACGGAAAGAGATTGTAAGATTTTATGTCGTATTTCCATCTCAATAATTTAACGGTAAATTTAGCTGGCATTCAATGTGTTAACGGTGATAACCTAGTGGGTACTAAAGCCGACTTTTCGGGCGTTTTGATGTCCTCTAACTCTTAGGAGTTCTGTACTTTTTCAGCGATTAAATTGAATATTCTTTATTAATGTTTAATATATTTTCTTTAAAAAGAATATCAGCCAAGTTAGACTTGACTAATATTCTCTTCTCCCCTCCAAATAAGCGGAAAGCTTTGCTAGGAGTGGGTACGACGGGAGGCGATCGAACATGCGACCTTTCAGTTTTCAGTCCGAACCTTTAACCGTTGGGCCTCAATAGGCTAAATTGGCAAACTTCACAAAGCTTACTAAATAAACTTGCTTAAAGGGAAAAGAAATCATCTGAAGGAAACCTGCATGTTCGAGAGTTCTCCATATTGGTATGCGAAGACAGCCTAGTTTGGGCTAAGGCTTAAATCTTTTCGATCTGATGTGATATTAACCGCGACCGACAGCTTAACGTGCTCTTCGAGGCACGGAGGAAACGAGAAAGCCAAGACATCCAACGTTGGTTACCCATTCAGCTACCGAACGATTTCAACGTTGCTTAGCCAGCGTGATCGTTTGACATGCGCTGTCACAACTAGGCCACACGTCCCTCGATGTCATAAAATAAGCATTCAATATTTTCCACAATAATAACCAAGAACTAGCTTCGAATTTCATTCCGTTCACCGGGGAAATCTGTTATTGTTATTTTGTCAACCCCTGTTTGTATTTCCGCTCTGTCATAAGCATAAGTTGATGGGCGCATAGGTAAGTAAAAGGGTAGGTTTACAAAAAGACGCAATATGCTGAACATGAACATTTTGTCTGTCGAAAGGCTTTTTTAACCTCCGAAAAACGAACGACAAAAAAGTGGGGTGTTATAAGTTTGATATATGTATCTATGTATGTGTGTATGTCTGTTTCTTCGTTGCTCCTAACGAATGGACTGACATTGATGCGATTTTCTCTGTTTGAAAGCGTCTTTGATCGAGGTGGATCTTAGCTATAATTTGTGAAGATCTGCTCAGGCGTTTAAAGATCATCAGCTTATTTCCTACTTGATTAAAGAGTTTTATACACTTTCATGGTGCGATTGATTTAAAATTTGATGCACTGTTACTTCGGATTATTTCCAAGCCACAGTAACCTTGAGCTGATGCTGCAGCATCAAGTAGTCTGTGGGTACACAACTTCACAGCAACTTACAGCAGGTATAGCGTGTTTGGGCTCATTGGAATGGTCTCAATAAGCAGGTGTTAAATAAATGAACGATCGAGGATCGGGAAAGATCTGATGATGGAGCAGAAAACTGGGTAACAGGATATCAGGTATATCGTACATGCTATCCCCTATCGTCAAAGACGTGCCGCCTAGAGATTCAGCATTTTGAAATGACGATGCCGTGTAGAAACCGATTAGTCATAGAGGATTAATTAAAATAGCCATAGGGGGGGCCCTTCCAAAATTATTAGTTCGCTCCCATCTTAGACTGCATCGACACTTACCGTCAAGTGAGATTGCAGACAAAAGGCCATGAATGAAGCCACTAGGATGGTGACGAGCAATTGACAAAGAACAACAAACAATAATAAATACACAATTATTGAAAAAAAGTCACAGTTGAACTAGATAAATTCGTATAAACTTTGACCCATAGACAAAGTTTCTTTAGGACTGCCTAACCTGTGTACTTAGACCTCGGTGACTACCGTAGCGTCAGAGCTTTTTTATTGCATCTAGATGTGAACCTAATAGTGCGTATAATAAAGTTTGTTTTGAACTGCGGTTAGGATTTAGATAGGCCTTTGTTGACTGAGCCGATGTAGTCGGCGAGGGCTTGGCACTGGGGTAGTATGAATGTTTTATAATGCTGCAGTGGAATTAGGGTTGCCAGACATAATAAATTTTGTAGGACATTGGTAATTACTTTTAACACAGATTCATACGATTTATGCGTTTTATTATAAACACCATTCTTACTATCCTTACACCCTTAATTCTTTACTAACATTATAAATGCGAAAGTGTATTTGTTTGTTGGTTTGTCCTTCAATCTCGCGGCAATAAAGCAATGGATGGACCTGATTTTTTGCAATAGAGAGTGACATAGGCTATTTTTTATTCCGGAAAATCAAAGAGATTTTTTAAAAACTAAATCCACGCGAGTGAAACTAGTAAGTACCTATATTATTATGTTTATACAAAGCCGGACAATCTGGGTTGAAGCCGGATGGGGAATTTTTATTCAGTTAGGCTTATGTACGCGTTATAATTCTGCGGGATTCTAGCCCGGACTATGCCTGTAGTGGCTGTAGTCACTTAAAGATATAAGATTTATTACTTACTAGATAGAGATGCTACTTAAACAAGTTTAACATAAAATAATATATAAATTACATTAATTTAAAAATAACCTTGTCAAAAGCATTTCAAATAAACAATCAAAAAACTTAAAATAATATAAAATTAAACTCTAAATTATAATAATATTATACTACAACTATTTCTAAAATTAAAACTATTAATAATAATAATTATTTCTAAAATTAAACATAATATAAATCTAAAACCTCATCGATGTCACCGCAGCGCGGCATAGTACCCAAGATGCTGGCAGCATTGCCCCTTTGAATGGCCAAACTAATTCTTTGGCCAAGGTAGCTGCCAGCTCTTGGATCCCCGGTGGACTCGATGATCTTTTTACATAGCTCTCCAAAAAGAGCTCGAGCCCCCGGGCCCCACGGCCCCAAGGTCTCCACCCCAAAAGGCACCTTGTCAAATATTAAAAATATATATAATGAGTTTTGGAAATTCTCACTATCTACAAATTCTCATGGGCGGCGGTAATCAGCAGGTGTTTATTTATATAGACTGTCCCAATATTTAAGTAAAGTAGTCACCTCACAATCTTAAGAAAAATGGAAGAAGTAGCTGTCATGGAAGCGACGCAGAAGTATAATTACTAGATGCGGTGGCCTTAACCGCATAGCCGCTTCTTTCCATAAATAACTCGGATTCTTATAAGAGAATGCGGTAAAGTAAGATCGCACGATCTTACTTATACCTACTCAATATTAATTTTAAAGTTATCACTTTTTTTCTATAACTACTTACTAAAATGTCCAGCCAAGAGTTTTCTAGATTTTACCTTTACCGTAACTTATTAAGCATGTTATGATATTTATAACGTTTTATTTTCCTGTTTCCGCAGCCTTTTTGGCTTTTGAAACAAAAAAGAATAACTCTAATGTAACTGTCATTACTAATAATCGCTATTGTAAATTTAAAAAAAAAAAAAAAATTATTTATTTCATGTTGGGCAACCTGTGACTCTTTTGCTTTGAGTATATAACCAACCTCTTATGACACGTTGAGACTCTACCACCGGTTCGGAAAGCAGATTCTACTGAGAAAAGTTACCAAGAAACTCAGCAGCTGCTCTTTTCAAAAAAAAATATTATAATATCGACCTATAATTACAATTTACATTGTAAGTTACCTTGCATGTTGTGTTCACTTTTCAAAGATTTTGCATACACTGTGCATGAAAATGTTGTAATTACGTTTTATGTAAAAAAAAAACAACAATAAACCTATTATTTAAATAAAAATTAAAAGTTTTTCAATTAATTTTTATCAAAAACTAGGAAATATTTAACACCTGATGATTTTTTTGTATTGTATTGCTTAAAGTGCAATTAATTGGATAGTTTTCCCTATATAAGGCTTTACGAAATTAACACGCTTCGTGTCAATTACGTGCCAATTAATAAATGTGGCCTGCCCGGTGCCCGCTGAAACAATAATTCGTGTTCGTATAATTCTCATTTTAAATTAAAATTAAACATTTATGGTACTTGTATTCAAGTGGATTAATTCATGTATTTCATCTCAGTCCACCGCTGACGAAATGGGTTTTTGGGCCCATAAAATCTTCAAGATTCGTCTGAGCTCTTTGAATTTTGAATCTATTTTTTTCTAGCTAGACATTCTTTCGCGGTGTTGACAAAACACTTTTCTTTTTAGCGGGTATAGGTATTTGATATTTAAAATGTTAGTAAGAGTAGGGATTGAAACTGTAAAAAAAAATACGTAAGTATATTTATGTAGGTACGAACTACAGTTGATGTAAGAAATAACGTAAGACGTACAGAAAGGAATGAGAAATAAATAATAAAGTACCTAGCGTGAAAACGATTCAGTTCGGGTTTCTTTGTTCTTAGCAAATTGGCGGACCAACTGTAGAGCTCTGGAATGCAAGCGGTTTATTGATAGTTTGCAAAACAGTACTAGACGTTCGACAGTCGGCCACGCTTGTTGATATGTATGGCCTTATGTATGGCCATCGTCGACCGTTACAAAATGACGTCATATGGTACCGTTGACAGTAAAATAATAATTGTATTTTTGACTGTAATCACGATTGTGACGGAAGTTTTATTTTCTCACAATGCTTTTCATGGCAATGACCTCTTGAATGTCGAAGGGCGTTATTTTTAATTTCTTATGTTTCTCCTATTTAAAAAAAAAAGTCACATTATACTGACTAATTGAATGTTCCAATTATGAAAACTAAATATGAAACGAGAAAATTTATTTCACACAACATTTAATATGATTGCCTATGACTTGAGTGAATTTACCTATAAAAGTATCACAGGTGTCAGTTGGAATTATTGGCATAATTTATAAAGGTCGCGGAAGGAAAATTTCATTTCACTCGAGAAAGCAAACTTATGTCGAGGTACGAATTGTCTGCAGCGGAATGGGCCCATCTACGTTTCAATAAGGATTTCACCATTCAATATCATAATTTGGAACCGTTTTTCACGTTTTGTAAGACGGCTTCTGGAGTTACGATTATTGATATTGGATGTAAATAAGAGTCTTTTTCCTTTTGATGAAATAGATTGGAAAATGTGATTGCTCGTTTCTTTATAAAAATAACATTTCTTGTTCTTTACTCTTCATAAATAGGTAGGGGAGCTTGATTTGTGAAAATATTTTTTTTTTGTCAAACGATAGACGTCCACCACTGGTGGACTTTCCCTGCCTCGGTCTTGTGTCACTTATATATATTTTTTTCTATTGGACGACAAGATAGTCCTTGAATAAGATCTCACCTGATGGTTAGTGACGATGCAGTCTAAGACGGCAGCGGGATAACTTAGAAGGGGTATGGCATTATACATTCAACCCACACCCCCTAATCCGTTTCTACACGCCATCGTACTGGGACACTAAATCGCTTGGCGGCACGTCTTTGACGGTAGAGTGGTAACCAACGTTCAAACCCTTCCACCAGACTGCAACTTGTTTGATGTCGTCGGTAGTCCTAGGGCAAAGTGCAAGTGGTTGAAGGACAAACCAACAAACAAACACACTTTCGCATTTTATAATATTAGTAAGGATACAACAACAGATTCATGCTCATAACAGTAGGTGCAATAATGACGCGTAAAAGAACCTACAATAGCGTATAAAGTCCTTTCACGCTTATCAAAAAAAAAAAAAAAACCATCTACGTTGATATAATTTACAACAAAAATTAACAATAAGTGGTCTACCTGTGCATACTCGGATGATATAGGTAAAAATACCGCATCTATATACATATAAAGAGCAAAAACAACATTTTCTCATTTATGTCAACCGAAAGTTTACAGCCTGCGGGCATCTTTTTATAGCCTGGCTTCACATACTCGCAGTTTTTACCTTTTTACGTACAGACACGTACATCATAAATAACCCAGAAAGTCTGGTATTCAATACTCGAGCCTATCTCTTAATAAACATCTCCCTCACTCACTCCCAAAAGAGTAAAAGAGTCGGAAAAACTGCCCGGAAATGGAAAGGTATTTTTACACAGTGTTCTAAAAACGTATCAACGCAAAATATAATTTATATTCGTTATCAATTTTATTTGAATTTGTGACGGTGCTTACTAAGTGAATAATATGGAGTTCAAAATTATTTATTTCAGGTAGGCCAACTTGTGTCTCTTATAACAAGTCAATACAAAGAAAATACCCTTTTTTACTCGACTTCGCAAAGGCTAGAAAAGAAGAAGGTCTCCCCTCGAACGAAAAGGGCTTAGGCCATAGTCTACATACAACGTTGGCCAGTGCAGATTTGCTGCCTTCAAGCAAGTTAGAGACTAGAATGGCAAATACATCTTCTACATATATGTATAAAAGAAAGTCGTGTTAGTTACACTATTTATAACTCAAGAACGGCTGAACCGATTTGGCTGAAAATTGGTGGGGAGGTAGCTTAGAACCAGGAGACGGACATAGGATACTTTTTATCCCGTATACTATAAAATAAAGTCGGGTTTGTTCGAACACTTATAACTCTAGAACTGCTGGACCGATTTTCATGGGTTTTGGACACGTAAGAATCAGTAGTGTGCAGATGCACAAAGAAAATATTTTGTCTAGGGCATTGACATAATAATACTTTGACCTTGGGTGTAATGCAAAATTCACGAAAAAAGTGTCCCGAGAAAACTTCATATAGGTTTAATTGTACATGTGTATTTTTATAAACAAACATTGTAACTTATGTCTTAGACCATTATTATACAGCCTAATTTTGCTTGCAATAATTTGCTTTCATTTGCTCACGCGGGAGCCCGAGCGTGCCCGAGCTAAATGCGATCAACTTGAAAAAAATATTGAACTCCCTCAGTCTTATACGCGCGTAGCGTGTTAGAAAAAGACAGATAGATACTTAGTGAAGTACGATTGGAAACCTTTTTCGCGTTTTGGTTTTCATTCAGTTCGGACAATTTTCAGCGCTGACCCGAAGTCCATAGTATTATTATGTCAATGTAGACCATGTAAAGATTTAAAGGGTTAAAGATTCACTCAGTATTTGTCAGCGGTTTCCATCTAAGTTCCTGGGTTTCCAGCGTTCGAGCAAACTCTTACCGCAGAGCAATTTACGCAAAGCCTTACCGCGAAGTAAATGTATTCGGTACGAATTACTGAGCTGTGGCTCAGAATTGAATGTACCTACCATACTGTTCACTATATTCCGTTACAATCATGAAGTGCAAAATCTGTCAAGCGAATTTTTTTTTTTACCCGACTGCTCCTTTTGGGGTACGCTTAATTGGGTATTTTACTGTTGTCGAAATGTGGATATTCATTAATTACAATCTACAGTGTAACATGTAAGAACAACATTTGTAAAAAACAGAAAATAAATCGGTCAAAAACCAATAAGTTATTAGCTGTTTTACTGCGACTGTATCCGTCTCTTTCTAAAACGATATTTTGTATGGACAGTGTATCACTGAATTCTGTGTATGGTGCATTTGTGACGCCACATGTTAGTAGCGCTTTCTCTGTCTAATAGGATACTTTAAAGCTCTATATTTTCGAGACTAGTTAAGATATTAAAAAAACAGAAATGACATTATATTTTAATATTAAAAAAGTTTATTTTAAGTATATAAATTTTTTTTTGTGAAATACCCAATGTTGATCTTTAATGTCGTTTATAGCAATATTTGGATGAAAGAGTCTCAATTATAAGTAGTCTTGCTGGCTAGGACACACCTTTTTTGTAACAATAATTATGAACAAAGGTATACAATAAACCATATTTTGAGTAATATGTATGAACGGAAAGGCTAACGAATGTTTCCTTTGTTAGTGTGATTGGCAATTATTTCCGTGTTTGCACGTAGGCGTTACACAATACAATGCCTCTACCGATTTGTGAAATGGATTTAGCGAATGTGGTGAATAGCATACAATTTTCCTGTTTTCCGGCATTCGCCGGCAATGCGACATCGCGTCATGGTAAATTATTGCTAAACTGTTACGAGATTGTGGCAGATTAATTGTTGTCTCCGATTTAGCTCGAATAAACCTTTATTACGCCATCATTCTTATTGCTAAACATCCACGTAACTAGTTTAATATGTTCCTTGAGTACGCCATAAAAACCTAGGTATATTTAATTGAAATCCAGTAAAAGCAGTAGTCCGATCTCCGGTTTTATCTCTTGAAGTTGTTGCACGTGTTCTGTATAACTGTTTCAACTCTCATACCTATTATTCGGAAAGTAGATACAGAAATGCATTTTTGTGAATAAATTATCAACCATTCATTCACTTATTTACTGTCAAAACACCTCTATTTTAGCAGGAGAATTATAGAGAATACGTAAGTAAGAATTCTTCTGTTTTTCATAAGTTAAGTCAATTTTTTGCTGCATCTGTTTCGTCAGTGCTAAAGAATTAAAGAAAGGTATAAAAACGGTCTCGTAATTTTGTGTAACATTAAAATTTAATAAAATTACTTACTAACTTTTTCAGCAATGTTAACCGCTTTGAGAGGAAAAAATCCTAAGGTAAAAAGTACTCGTACCAGGAGGGCATAACGTGAAGTAAGTAGGTCAAGATGTCAACTAGCCGGACCTTGCATGAAAGAGGGTTACGCGAACGTGGCGTTTTCCCTCCGTGAATAGATTTGTATGAATGCAGTTTTCTCGGCTCATCATTTTGTGATTCAACAGTAAAAATAATGGAGCGCTTGCCCGTAAAAATATATATTCAATTATACCCCTAATGTCCCCAGTACCCACTATCTAGAAACAAAACTTAAAAAAAGAATAAAAACTGTAAAGTTCCAATAGCCCAAAACTAGGCGCGGACTGAAAACTGAAAGGTTGACGGTTCGATCCCCACAGGTTGTACTATTGTTGTACCCACTCCAAATACAACCTTTCTACTTATTTGCAAGTGAGAGGAGATTACTAGTCAAGTTCAGCATTAAAAAACTACTAAAACCCTATATTATTTTCTATACTTTTATTTGAACTCGTGTATAGGAAGAAGTTCATGTTTTGCTTCTTTACTAATATTCCAAAGTATGTTTGTTTGTCCTTCAATCACTCAGCAATGTAGCAACGGATCCACGTGATTTCTTGCAAAGATATTTGTAGTTGAGTGAAATTAAGCGAATTTTAAGTAATTCTCATACGATAAGCGAACCAATAAGCGTACATCTAAATATGTATATAAAATTCAAAGTCCTGACTGACTGACTGAGATATAAACTACTGAAGTTAGAAACTTGAAATTTTTACAATTGGTTCCTTTTATGACGCAGGCGTTCACTAAGAAAGGATTATTGGAAATTCCATCCCTAAGGGGTTTAAATAGGGGATGGAAGTTTATATGAAACTCCGTCATTTTTCAAGCTGTTTCCACCAAAGTTGGTATTTGAGCTTTCAGTCAAAAATAAAGAAGTACGTGTGTCACAGTTTTTGAAAATTCCACCCCAAAATCTAATTCCACGCGGACGAAGTCGCGGGGGCAAAAGCTAGTAATATAATAATTAGTATTGTTTCAAATTAAGTAGGTAGATACTTGGCCAAGATTCAAACACGTAAACTTGATACACGTGAAATTCATATGTTATAACCACAAGACTATATTACGGCATTCACAATTCTTTTTTATCGACTTAAAAAAAAGGGGGAGATTCCCAGTTCGTTAGAATCTTTTTTTTTTTTTAATGTATATTCCCCGATTACTCGAAGACGCCTGGACCGATTTGGAAAATTCTTTTTTTGTTTGAAAGGATAGTTTTCCCAAGTGGTCCCATTGTCATCAGGTCAGGATCTGATGATGGGATCCTGGAGAAATCGAGGGAACTCTTCCAATTTTATAGGCACAATTCATATAGGTACTATGTAGTGGCGTTTGAAGTCGGTTTTGTAAAAAGGATTTTTACGTTTATTGTAAACCTAACTTGCGACTTAAGCAAAATGTTGTTAGGAATCCTTTAAATGTTCGTCACAGCTTTATAATAGAGCCTGGATACACCAACACAAATAACGAGGTATTTCTGCAAAGCGTCTCAAGCATACTGTATAACTTATCGACTCAAAGCAAAGACATTTTACGCTTGGAAAAATCTGTTTTATTCCTGAACGGAAAGTACAGAGTAAATCGTCTGGTAACTTTGCGGCTTATTTTGTGCTTTCGCAGACCACGTTTCCTCAACTTGCATATTTTCTTACGAAAATTATTGAGTTCAAATGAAACAGTTTCGCGAATTCGGTAATTTGTTTCTCTCTTTTATGGAAACGCGTTGCGTTTTGCGTGGCATCCATAAGGGTATGGTAGAAAAAAATATCAGAAGCTTTATCAAAACGGCTTTAATATCCTACTGTTCATAGTAATTCAGCGATGATATACAAAGGTTCTGACGTGGACCCTAATAATAAAATCATTGAAAGGGGCATACGCATACAAGAGATCCCAAATAATATTATGAACGACTTTTTCTTATGCCTGTCCCTTACAAACTCCATATTGTCGGCGGGGCTTTTCGATTTTATTAAAGAACGCTACGCTTTATTCTGGAAGCTAAGAACATATTTTTTATGTAAATTATTACATTCAGGGTATTGTCATATATTATTAAAAGTTGCTTTTGCCCGCGACTTCGTTCATATGAAAAAACCTTTATTTTTCGAAGGCCCTTCCATACTACGACTCGTTGGTGCGATTTCTTCTTATAAGTGTCAACTTACGTACAATGATTGTATTTAAGAGGTTGCTAAGCGTTGGCTGTCATTTAATTAATTGCTAGTACAACTGTGAACATTCGGACGGGCTCTTCTATTTCTATTTAATTCAATCGTTCTATCCTGGTTCTAAATGCCGATGTCACCAACATCGAGTGACGTTTAACCGAGGGATAAATTGGGCATTCTGACAGTTTTTGAATTGAAAATATGCCAAAACACGCTCGGATTAAGACTTATTTTACATTGTTGATATCGGCCCTTACGACCAGTGATGAATGAAATTCTCAGTGTCATTTTGGTTCGTAACAATATATTATCTCCCTGTTATGGTCTCCACCCACGAGCATTCAGTAACCTTTGGCATTTCAGTAATAAATATTGATACAAAACACGGACAACGTGTAACAAAGGGATCGCTAATGTATTGAGTGAGTTGATTTGACGTGGTGCTTATATAAGTTACTAGCAGCCCGCTCCGGCTTCGCACGGGTATGAAATATATAGCCTATGTCATTCACTGATAAAATGATTAAAATCGATCCAGTAGTTTTGATTTATTCATTACTGCCCGTGGCCCGCACGCGTTAAATTTAGAGTAAAAAAATTATTCTTCTTTCCCTAAACCATGAAGATTTCCTGCTATCTTTGGAATATCTAAATTCATACACTACATGGTGTCGTGTGGTGTGGGTTGTTACGTTCCCTCAAATATGGTTGAGCGAAGCAATGGCTGGATCATGCGTCATGCTCGTGAACGGGTGCCACCAACGGGAATGGGTCTGCTTTTGCCTGCCTGTTTTGTATTGGATTGTATTTATTTGTATTTGTATTGTATTTATTTTTACTTGTATTGTACTCAGGAAAATTCATCGTGGAAGCACTGTATAGAGCAGCTTTTTACTAACTGCATACGAAAGTAAATACGATACTTATACCAAGAAAACAATTTTTAAAATTTTTGTCTGTCTGTCTGTCCGTCTGTTTGTCTGTTTGTTACCGCTAATCTCGGGAACGGTTGGACCGATTTTGACGGGACTTTCACTGGTAGATAGCTGATATTATCGGGTAACGTATACTTTTTTAACTGACTTTCGAAAAAGGAGGAGGAGTTGTGTTTTTCTACCTCTGCATATCAATGTCTCCGTGATTTCTTAACCGATTTGCGTGAATCTTTTTTTAATCGACATAAAAACTGTGCGAGATGGTCCCATAAAAAGTTCGGGTTCCAACTCCTCAATCCTGATGCTGCAGGGGTACTGCTCCCCTAAACTGTGGGGATTTAGAAACTGTTGATTATGAATAGTTATTGTAGGGACCAAATAAAGACTACATCGTTAAATTCCAGGACCCAACTCCTCAATCCTGATGCTGAAGGGGTTCTGCCAACCTAAACTGTGGTGATGTAGGAACGCGGACGAAGTCGCGGGCGTCCGCTAGTTAGACAATAATATATTTTATAGGCACACTCCCGCCGCGGCCGCCCCTACCGGCTGGAACCGCCGCAAGCGCTACGTCCCGCAATTTTTAAATCTGTAATATCTTCGAAAATATTCATTTAAATCATATGCTGTAAAGGGCCATATAGATCTATATTAAATCAACAATGTATTTAAGGTATTTAATTAGATAAGGATTAATGCTGTATTGGTTAAAATTGCTTCGAAAATTAGCCATTATTTGTCGTAAAAAGTAAATGACAAAAAAACGTTATTGTGGGATACCCATAAGAGGTAGACATATACCATCGCGGAGTTTTCTGTAGATTTTTCCATGTGTACAATACTTAGTACATTATTTTGATAAATCTCGTAGGGTTCAGCCTGCGTTTGCAATGTAAGCGGAAAAAATGTAATTAATTACGACATCACTTTAGAAAACTCAAAAATAACAGTATTTCTCCACTATTTAACGGATGTTATTATATATATAAACCTTCCTCTTAAATCACTCTATCTATTAAAAAAAACCGCATCAAAATCCGTTGCGTAGTTTTAAAGATTTAAGCGACCAAGGGGAAATAGGGACAGAAAAAGCGACTTTGTTTTATACTATGTAGTGATTATTTTAACACAATAGATACGAGTAATGCACACTCGGAATTAATTACAGTGTTAGCTTGATTAAGAGTTTGAAACAAGGTTTCTTAAAGTCCCGCGGAAACTCTATCTTTCCCGAATAAAAAGTAGTCTGTGTCATAATAGATTTATAAATACATATCATAAAATTCCGAGGCCGGCGGACCAAACCACACGTCAGCCACGAAATTAGTGGTTCGGCCGTGGTGTAACGGTTAACACACTCGGGCACGATTCCCAGAGAGATGTGGGTTCGAATCCCGCCGGCCTCGGAATTTTTGATATGTATCTATAAATCTATTAGGTTATTTCCTTTAAGTGTAGGTTTACACTTCAATAAAAAGTACCTACACTTTCGTACAGCGCTTAGCGTATGTATGGACAAAATTACGAGTACAAACTGTAGTTTATACTCGTAATTATGCGTGTACGCATAGGTTGGTCTACACTCTACATACATATTTTCGTACGTAAACGCAAGCAGACATTACGTCATTTTAGCCTCGTGTCATACATTTTAAGCTATGAAATCCATTGCCCTTCACAACTAACTTCGATTTGAAAGCTGGACGGTGAGCAAAGAAAACTGCATTCACACAACCTCTTTTCACGCATGAAAACCCCGGGTTCGTTTTACCTCTTTCATACAAGATGCGGCTTGGCGACATCTTGACCCACTTACTACGGTGCCATGCCTCCCTGGTGTCTCTGCTACAATTAGTTAGCTACCCAAGAAAAATATATAGCTTGTTTTGTTATTTATGGGTTAGTTGCAACCAATCAGCGGCTCGCAGTAATTGAGTACAAGTCTCCCTCTCAGACTTTGACCTCTACATTTAATCTATGATTAACATTGAACTTGCTGTTATGATATATTTTTTGGATCCACTTGATTATACTTATGTCACCCGGATTATAATAACGAATCTATTATCACCATTCACACACCATGATATATCAAAATCAGCTCAGTTGTTTAGATGCTACGGAGGAATATACAAATAGATACATATATGCGTAGACTGCTGAAATCATAACCCTTTCTTTTATTTTTGACGTAGTCGGATAAAAAATGAATTATAAAAATTCTGATATATTTATTGTATGTTAGAGTTATTGTTGTGTCCTTTAACTGATGGAGGAAGTGTTGTATTGTTTTAGACTAAAAATATTTTAGTTATGTCTTGGAGGTTCCCATAAATTTATGTAATTATTGCTTAATGTCAACCGAGCCAATTCATCACGAGTTTGGTATCCTTTCTAAATCAAATCCATAGCCCTCTCGAATAAATTTTTCTTTTGCTTCTCCTAAATACAAGGATTCTTAAACAAATCTTAAGAAAGGTACTTAAATCACGGTGAGGTCATTGACTCAACGACCCTTATGAACATGAATAGAAACTCCTTATATTTTAAAGTAAAATTCGATCATTTGCTGGCTGCAAAACTGTTTTATCTCAAAAATCCTGATTTTTAAAAAATGTGTCTTATACTGAGATCTATAGAGCATGCTCTGACTTAGCTCAGACTTAAGATAGAGTCAAAACGAGACACAAATATGCTCTGACATAAGTCTTGTTTTTACTCTGTCTTGAGAAAATAGGCATTATCATATCAGAAAATTGAAAAATCTTCTTTATTGCTGCGAGATAGCTTCAGATAAGATGTCAACTTTAGAATATATTTTCTGCTAGCTTTCTTGTTTATTCGTTCAAGAACACGTCCCACGTCCTCAATAAACTAAACGGGCCGATCCCGACCCGCAATGCTTTATTTGTGGAGACCTCATTAAACATAAGTAGGATTTTTCGGAATCTCTAGGTGATCCTTTCGGCTTTCCGCTGTATTCTCTTCACGTATGTATTTGTTTTAGGGCTTGTGTAAATGCTGGACTAAAACTACAAATACCATATTGTTGAATATGTGATAGTTATTTGAGCCAGTATGATTTTTGTGATTTATTATTTTACCCGCTAAACAAAAAAGGTTATTAAATGCAGCGCTGTACCCTCCAATTCCACTACGCTTCTCTTTTTGAATAGACTTCAATGCATCTCTGCGTTTGCCAACGGGAAGAAATTAAAAAAAAAAGATGGTCTACATGCAATGATCACTAAGGATCGCCTGTGCAGAAATTCGTGTTTTCAGTTCCATTTTCAAAAATAAATAAAAATAAAAATTATGAATGAAAATGAAAGGTATCATAATTTTTTCCAAGAAATTATTTCAAAACTGGAACATCTACAGTCTTTTTATTTTTTATAGGCTCACATTAATTTGGTAGGCTGTGGATTATGGCTTAAATTAAAAAATATTACTTTAATCCCTAGACGTTAAAACCTAAGCTAAGCTCTAATGACACCTTTTAGAGCCTTTTTGGAGCATAAGAGGTGAAAAAAATTTTACTTACTCGTACCTCGATCATTTATCAAACCTCTTCTGTAGATCATTTGTCACTAGTCGTTGTACGTGATTATGTCCGCGAGGTGTTTTTAAAAATCCCGCGGGAACTGTTTGCCCGGAATATAAAGTATCATGTAGGTCTTTAACTACATCTATACCAAAATAAAATCGTTCCTTCCTTTGTTATTGCGAGTTAGAAGAAAAAACCAACAAACTTGCGCATTTATGATATTAGTATGATGTTATTTATTTATTTATTTGGTTTGCTAGTGATTTTTACACAATTTAAAGTTACATAATACTACCATACTATTTACATGAACAAAATATGTAAAATCGTTTTAAAGCAAACACTGCTTGCTTGTTATGTAAATAAAAATATCTTTATCTTTTTATCCTGACAAACATTAAGGTTTATCCGGATAGGGAATGAAAGTTTTTGTTGATTTTGCTGCATAACTTCGTCAAATCTAAACCGAATTTTATAATTCTTTTTTTATTATAAACTAGATGATTCTCGCGACTTCGTTCGCGTGGATTAAGGTTTTTATTCCTGCGGGAACTCTCTTATTTCCCAGGATAAAAAGCCTATGTGCTCTTCCAGACTATAATCTATCTTTGTGCCAAATTTCAGCTAATCGTTTTAGTTGTTGCGACGTGATTGAGTAACAAACATACAAAATTTCGCATTTATAATATTAACTAGCTTTTGCCCCCGCGACTTCGTCCGCGTGGAATTAGGTATTGGGGTGGAATTTTCAAAAACTGTGACACACGTACTTCTTTATTTTTAACTGAAAGCTCAAATACCAACTTTGATGGAAACAGCTTGAAAAATGACGGAGTTTCATATAAACTTCCATCCCCTATTTAAACCCCTTGGCCTTAGGGGTGGAATGTCCAATAATCCTTTCTTAGTGTGCGCCTACGCCATAAAAGGAACCAACTGTAAAAATTTCAAGTTTCTCACTTCAGTGGTTTAGGCTGTGCGTTGATATCTCAGTCAGTCAGTCAGGACTTTGAATTTTATATATATATAGATAAATAATAAATATAAATAAATAGGATCCTTAAAAAAGGATCTAGCATCCTCATTTATTCTATATATTGTGCTGTTTTTGTGATTTCTCGCTTAAAAACACGAACAATTAATTAAAAAACTTTCGATACAGCAGTTCTAGCATTGCAATCAAATAAAGTGCAGAGTGTACTACCAACAAAGGAGCTATCGCACTAATTTCTAATCCGGCAAGTTTGCACAATATAACGTGCGAACTTTGAACACTGTCGACCCAATTAATGTTGAATTGTTCATGTGCACTTACAGAAACTCTAAACAGCCGTTATTTAAGTAAAATAATATAGTGTTAAAGTTTAAGTCTTTAAATTAAGTTTTTATCAATTATGAAGTCTAGCTGATCGAAAATCCTCAACAGCGTAACGGTTAAAGGCGCGGACTGAAAACAGAAAGGTCGCAGGTTCGAGCCCCACCCGTTACAGTAATTGTCGAACCCAATCCTAGCACAAGCTTTTCGCTTAATCGGAGGAGAGAGGAGTTTTTGGTTTGTCCTTCAGTCACGCCACAACGGAGTGATGGATCAAAGTGATTTTTTGCAAGGATATAGTTGAGGATCTGGAGAGTGACATAGGCTACTTTTTATTCCGGAAAATCAAAGATTTCCACGGGATTTTAAAAACTAAATCTACGCGGATGAAATCGCGGGCGTTAGCTAGTTGATTATATAGATTATAATATATCGATGAGCTTTAATAATAATCTAGAGTCGTATCAATTTCGTTCGTATGATGCTAGCTCGGGAGCACTCGAGGGAGACTTCTCTTAATGAAGATGAAGTTTCCCAGTTACTAGATCTCATTAATTCATTCATACAATCATCCAATTTGTCTCGTTAGTATCCGAGGGATTTTTGAAACAATGGCATAATAACAAGTCCATTTAATGGCTCCGGAGTTATGAGTATCTTATTCAGAAAACCTCTTGGCTTTTTGTTCGTACAGCTGGGCGTTGGGACAAAGTTTAGAAATAATTTAGCAGAAAATTAAGAATACAACCGTTTTAATATTAAAGCAAGGAATGTTCGGTGTAGGCAGAAGAGCCGTTTAAAAACCGCATTGCAGATATTAAAGCTTAGGCTTCACGGAATAACCGAGTGTTCTGAACATTATTTTATTAACAGGTCTATTCAATATTCATTAAAATCTACATTTATACCGACAAACGTTAATTTATAGGTACTGGCTGATACGACTTCATACGTGTGGATTTAACGTTTAAAACGCCGTGTAAACTATTTAATTTTCCGGCACTATTAAAGACACTTTTAAAAGATTTGAGAATTAACAGTATATTTAAATATTTTACTAGCTTTTGCCTCTGACGTCTTCTGGAATTAGGGTTTTAAAAATCCCGCTGGAACACTCTGTTTTCGGATATAAAAGGTAGCCTATGTCACTCTCCAGGTCCTTAACAATAAACATGCAAAAATCACATCGACCTGTAGCTCTGTTGCAGCGTGTTTGAAGGACAAACCAATATACCAAAAAAAAAAAACAACAACAAACAAACAAACTTTTGCATTTATAATATTAGCAAGATTTAAGCAAGCCTGATTTGCATGAAATACCACCTATAAATACATTAATCATTTTCCATCAACCTTTCAAATAGCCTTTATGTGCAAAATAAGATGAATATCCAACCTCTGCTTCTACGATATCAGTAGGTATAGAAATTTTAAAGTCAGAAACCTCTACCTTTGAGCTTTTGAGGCTGTCATAGGAGGCGATATTAGAAAGTCAAAAATTTAATAAAACGGACCGTGCACTATGCTGGTATATTCGCTAAGATCTCATTATATGGATACCTTATAATGAGATCTTAGCGAATATACCGGCATACAACTGTATGCCGGTAATATCTACTGTATTTTACTGTATAAGTGGTAACTTATAATACAGTACAATACAATAGATATTCTGCAGTAATATTCTCCAAAATTGATTGCATCAGTGTAACGATCGCTTTGACCTCTGATTGGCTGGTACTATAGAGTTTGGTTAAAATGCATAAAAGTCATTTTTAGAGAATACCACTGCAGTATTCAGAAGTAACAGGCATTTGATAAACAACCTTATTCATTTTTTCGTTTTTAGAGTTCCGTAGTAAAAAGAAAACAAGGAACCTTTATAATTTCGCCATATCCGTCCGTTTGTTAGCTTGTCAGATCTGAAGAATGCAATAGGCGTTTTTTTATTCTATGTTTTTTTTTTTTAAAGAATACCCGCGTGTTTTTACAAAACCTAACTCATGTTTATGACGGTTTTACTAGATAACTAAGTTATTCAAGATCCTCATATTCAAGGTGTGAACTGTGAAACTGTAGTTCATATAAGTATTGTTCGCGAACTTTGACAAAGCCTAAACATTGTTCAGTTAAGTACTAAGTTAAACACAAGCTTACTAAGTTAGAGTTTAATAGTGGTAAACTAACAGGTGTGCCACTATTATAATGTTCTTTCTTATTCTTATGTCCACGACTTACTGTCACGTTCCTTGGAGACTGAACTGCTGTTTCATACCAGCTCATCTAAACAAAATCGGCTTTTTAACCAGTAGTATAGTTCTTGCACTTCACGAGGGCGCGTGAGCTTTACTTGTGGTTACGTCGTGTACATACACATTGCGTAAGTGTGCGTGCCTGCTTGGAGCCTAGGTGGGAGCGGTCAGGCACGAGCAAGCTCTCGCTCACACTTATACAGATACGACACACACACAACCATGAGCCACGCGCCGTCGGGAGTTGAAAGAACTATATAACTCTTGACTTGTTATAAGAGTCACTAGAGAAATTAATAATTTAACAATTAGAATTGGAGTATTACTTTTAACCAGCAGTAGCTTAAGCACGAACATCTTAGCTTACGAATAGTAAAAGTAAAATTAAAGCAAGCCAGCAAGTTTTGTATGAAAATGACAGGAGCGCTCCTGTCATTTAACTAACTTTACCTTTACTATTCCAAAGTTAAAATGTTCATGCTTAGGTACAGCAGTAGTCTTGACTAGTCTAATAGTGTTATAACAATAACAGTCACTACAGAAATTAAGAATTAGAATTGGATTATTACCACGTATTTCATTGCGCTCGCCATATGTACATACAAGTCATACAAAGATCTAATGCATCAGGAAACTCCTCTAAATATTCCAGACCTAAACCATCATTGCCTCTAAAGCAAAACTTCATTTTGGATCTCTATCCTATTAATATTATAAGTTTGGATGGTTGGATGGTTGGTTGGTTGGATGGATGGATGGATATTTGTGGACGTTTGTTACTCAATCATGTCGCAACGACTGAACCGATTTGGCTGTTTGACACAGAGATGGAGTATAATCTGGAATAACACATAGGCTACTTTTTATCTCAGAAAATAAGAGAGTTAAGATTAAATCTAAGCGAACGAAGTCGCGGCCATCAACTAGTAATTAATTAATTATCATATCGATATTAAGCATCGTTTAGACTCGCCTTACCGAATGGGCTCTTATATTAATGAATACGAATTTGTAAAAGCAACTAAAATAGCAAAACAACGGGTATAATACATTATAGGAAATGACGAAACTTTTCCAGGTTACTTTGAACTTGTTTAACACAATTGAATGCGAGAAATAATTTTGTTCGCTGAAGGTGGATATAATTACTGAGCTTTTTGTTTGTCAAAATATTAGTGTTATTACTTAACACAAAAAATATGCATAGTGGTTCCTTTAGTTAAATCTTTTCGGTAATGTACGGTTTTGAAAATCCCGCAGGTAGCCTATGTTACTCTGTAAGTCCTCAACTATAGCCATGCAAAATCACGTCTATTGTATAATATTATATGTAAGAGATTAACTCTCGATAGTAAGGTCCATAAAGCCTTGCATGTCGCAAAAAACCGAGGCACGTGGCGCGACATCATCTACAAAAAAGTCCTTGGTGGAAGGGGTCACGACCCTCAGTAATGGGGAACACGACGCACATTGTGAAATTTTTCCCAAAATCGGACATCCCTTTTTTATGATACTAATCGAAACTTTAAGCTTTTTTTAATGCTAGAGTAGAACACCCAGAAGTTAATTCTGTTTAGAACCGGAGTTATAATTTTTTAAAATTTTTTTTATGGTTACCAGAAAAAAACTAAGAAATGCTGTAACTTTCTACGTAACGAAAGTTTTCAAGTTTCAATTATAGCATGCTATAAAATCAATTAAGTGCTATTTTTGGAAACATATAATTAATTTCTAAGTGAACAATAAAGGAAGATATGCTTTTTTAAAACTAATTTTGAAATTAATTTTTTTCTCATTTTTGTACAGATATTAGCATCTAATTTTCACATATTGTATTTATTAGTGCTATGTTAACTCGCCTGTATAATATCAGATACGTAACACTTAGGACCTCGGAGTAATATTTTTTTTTAGAAAATTCTGTATTTTCAGAAAAAGGCGAAATAAAAGAATTGTATATGATATTTATACAATTATTTACAGGGCAAAGTGGCATTATATACAGGGCATTTTATAAGCTAAACAAAATAATTTTAGTATTAATAATAAAGTAATTATTCTTAATTTTGTGATTTTTACATTTTATTTTTTTTCTCATAAACCATTTACGATTAGCAGTAGATATCTATCTGAAAACATACCTCGTAACTATATTGTTACTAGTAAAAAAAATCACACAGAAATCTATGAGGACATTGGAGATATGAGATTTTACAATTTCTATGATATTAGGGTTGTCACAAAGATCTTAATTACAAACGTACGAGAGAAAATTCTAAAAAGGTGGCTGAAAGAAAGAATTTTTATCCGACTGTAAAAACGGAGGGTTATGTTTTTCAGGGATTATTATTGAGTTGCATAAAATGAAATTTTTAAAATTCAATAACTCCGAGGTCCTAAGTGTTACGTATCTGATATTATACAGGCGGGTTAACATAACACTAATAAATACAATATGTGAAAATTAGATGCTAATATCTATACCAAGATGAGAAAAAAATTAATTTCAAAATTAGTTTTAAAAAAGCATATCTTCCTTTATTGTTCACTTAGAAATTAATTATATGTTTCCTAAAATAGCACTTAATTGATTTTATAGCATGCTATAATTGAAACTTGAAAACTTTCGTTACGTAGAAAGTTACAGCATTTCTTAGTTTTTTTCTGGTAACCATAAAAATTTAAAAAAAAAATTATAACTCCGGTTCTAAACAGAATTAACTTCTGGGTGTTCTACTCTAGCATTAAAAAAAGCTTAAAGTTTCGATTAGTATCATAAAAAAGGGATGTCCGATTTTGGGAAAAATTTCACAATGTGCGACGCAGAGAGAGGAGTAAGAGAGTGAGAATACTCTGCTAATAAAGCGATGAAAGACTTTGGCTCCTTTTTGAGTGCCCAGGGTCTCTGACTTCTCCGAGCTATGCTTTAACGATTTTGAGAATTTTCCATAACGTTCTGAAAGATTTGTGAAGTCTGCCAATTTAGCTTCAAAAGCACACTGAAAACTGAAAGATCGCAGAGTCGATCCCCATTCTTCGCAATACTGTCGTACCCACTTGTAACATAAGCTTTCCTTTTCCGCTTATGCGGAGGGGAAAGGAATATTAATCAAGTTTAGCTCGGCTGATATTAAAAAAAAAATGGCCAGAGTGTGATGCTGAGATCTATAGAGCGTGCTCTGACTCAGCTCAGACTCAAGATAGAGGTTAAAATGAGACACAAATATACTCTGACATAATGTCTCGTTTGAACTCTGTCTTGAGTCTGAGCTGAGTGAGAGTACGGTCTATAGATTTCAGCTTTAGATTCACTTTCCTCGGTCGAGAGGAGACTTCTCCTCTGATTCTGTAACAAAGTGCCTATCAACGACGATAGGCATTTTTTATCCATTGAAGGTTGGAAGAGAAATGTCATTTACTATTTCATAGTAAACCTTCAATGGATAAAAATATATGACAGTGGCTTTCATTTCTTGTCCCTTGTTGCAGAATTTCTGTGACACATTAAGACATATTATTGTACTAATGCTGAGATCTATAGAGCGTGCTCTGACTCAGCTCAGACTCAAGATAGAGGTTAAAAAGAGACACAAATATACTCTGACATAAAGTCTCGTTTGAACTCTGTCTTGATTCTGAGCTGAGTGAGAGTGCAGGCTATAGATTTCAGCCTTAGAGTCTAAACCCTCTTCGTTCTAGAGGAGACTTAGCCTGTGAATGAAGGGTTACTTGAAACAATGCTTAACGCAGTGTGTCCCTTGTTGCAGACTTTCTGTGTGGTGTCAAAGCGGTTCCGCAAGAACTACATCCACCGGTTCACGGCGACGCGCTCGCTGTTCTGGTGGTCGCCGTGGTCGCCGGTGCGGCGCGCCTGCGTCTACCTCTCCACCAATCAGTACTTCGACTACTTCGTCATGGCCACCATTCTGCTCAACTGTGTCTTCCTCGCCATGTCGGAGACGATTGAAGAGGCTGAGTGAGTATAAAATACAAGTCGTTTGATACATTTGTGTTCCCAACGTCATCCTAAGCCGTGGTCCGAGCCTCACAGGAGGCGCCCTTAGGAGGGCGTTGCTCCCGATGTCATCGAGCTCTAGAGCTCACCCCCTCAGCGATGCTTCGCGCTCACCTCCCAGGCCGGTGACACTGTAGCGACCATTAGGACCAGCAGCATACTCCATCCGAAAAAAAAAAATACATTTGTGTACCTACTTTTTTAGGTGTTGCATACAACGTAAAAATTATTTAGAAATAATGCGTAAAATAAATAATATTATAGTGCAACTTATAAATATTGTATAGGCATACTGCCTAGCCACTCTTTTTTTTTCTTCCTCCTCTACGACCTCGGAATATAGCGGACGTGTGTTCAATAATTAAAACCTTTGGATAAATTGTGTTTTGCTGGTTGACATAAAACTTCGCCCAGCTTCCAGTCCTAATAACAAAATAACCGAACCCTTACAGGATCACTTTGTTATCCGTCTGGCTGTATGTCAGAACAGCTTTTCAATCTGTATTCTCATACAAAAAATCCCTCAGTGCGCGTGTATGATTCGCACTTGGTCGGGGGATTTTTTTTAAAGAATATTAGTCAAGTTCCTGTTCAAACTCCAATGGAAATTGTGACCTTAAAGAATAAGTTCTTACCTACTCTTATTGATCGATGTTTGAAATCCCAGAAACTTCTATCTCAATCTATTTCTCCGAACAGAGCTGTTTTATTTGTTCAAAAGTAATTTCAAGACTGCAATCTAGTCCATATCCTCTCATGAACATCTAGTTTCAAATTACAACTTGCATCGGAATGCTACGACGTACTAACACCGTCTCTCTAATTCCATTAAATTGCTTTATTCCAGTACTAAGTGCAATACGTTGCTTTTGGAATTACGTCCACCATTAACTCCACCATTTTTGTGATACCTATAGCTGTAATCGTGATAACCTAGGGATTAAAACTTCGATGTCTTTTTTTTCGGAAATCTAAGATTCGAATGCCAGGAATCTAGGATTCTAATGCGAGGAATGAGCCTCTAACTTTTCGGTTGGATATAATTCATAACATCCTGTACACTGCCCATACCCCTTCCAAGTTAGCCCGCTACCATCTTAGACTGCATCGTCGCTTACTTAATTAATGCATAGCACTTTTTAGTCCGGAAAATAAACGTCCAATAAGAGAGATCTATAGCTATATCTATAGATAACAACTAGTATAGTAGGTATATACCTGTATCTTACCTGTATCAGTTGCTCTGACACTTTTACCGATCTCATAATTTCTGCTTTGATTAAGTCACTGGGAAGTGAGATCACTGCCAAGTAACGTTAATTAACCGTTGAATAAATCCTACTTCCTACTCTAATATTATAAATGTGAAAGTGTGGATGTTTGGATGTTTGTTACTCAGTCACGCCATAACGACTGAACCGATTTGGCACAGAGATAGATTAAGGTCTGGAATAACACATAGGCTTTTTATTCCGGAAAATAAGAGAGTTCCCGCGGGAATTACAAAACCTCAATCCACGCGTACGAAGTCGCGGGCATCAACTAGTATTATAATATTTCAACAGCAAAACTATCAGAACATCTTTAATTTTCGGTTAAAGGCTACTCGGCGATGTAAAAGTGGCAATTAGATAAAAGTGAAGTCAGGTCAGGTTGAATAAAAATAAAGGAAACCTAAGTTATACGGATCACATGCATCGACATCTAGAGTGTCAATGGCAGTTATGCAAAGTGCAGTCGCTGTGGGGGCGTGATCGGAATTTTAAATCTCCTGTTCAGCTATCAAAGTGTTCGTGATGGACGAGACGCGAGCACTAACTTTATTTTTCTTTATTTACCATTTCCGTCGTAAAGCCTTCGTGTCTGAGTAGGTATATTTTTAAGGCACTTTTAAAAGGTTTTGGAATTTACAATATCACGCTAATATTATAAAGGCAACAGTTTGTTTATGTTTGTGTATCTTTGTTACGAAAGCAGTTGTTGAAGCAGTGATAGCCTAGTGATTAGGACTGTGGTCTATTTGGGGGGCCGCAGGTTCGAGCCCGGGCACGCACCTCTGACGTTTCGGAGTTATGTGCGTTTAATCAATTAAGTATCACATGCTTCAATGGAGAAGAAAAACGTGAGGAAACCTGCACACCTAAGAGTTCTCTATCATAATGTTCTCAAAAAGGAGTGTGAAGTCTATCAATTCACATTGGGCCAGCGTGGTGGCCTATAGCCTATAACCCTTCTCTGAGACTCCTCTCATGACTAGAGACTACTGAGAGCAGGTCTCTACCTGCTCTCAGTAGTGAGACGTTAATAGGTTGTCCATGATCTTTGTTACTCATTCACGCCACAACGAATAAACTGATTTGGCTGAAAGGAATGTAATTAGCTCTTACCCAGGATCAGGTAAAAATTCACGTCGATCCGTTGCTCCATTGCAGCGTAATTGAAGAACTACCCAACAAACAAACACACTTTTGCATTTATATTATTAATAAGGAGGTTGTTCAGCATAACTGAACACTACTTCATTCCACCATTCTTAAAAAAAGATAAAAAAAGATTGCAAAAATCTTTATGCGCCTCTCCTTGAATTTTTTGCAAGTATTCAATTCATCATCTTTACTGAAACGTTGACAAAGATTTGGAGCTTCAACATCAATAATATCAGCCCTTCACCATATATGTTCAGACTCATAAATGCTAAAGATTTGCCATGGAACATTATTCATCTTCAACCGAATAATATGGTGTCGCTGTCGATATTACGATGTGTTATGAAATATAATGATTGACAATATTCTTTTCCAAACACGGGAAAAGTATACCTACCTACTTCCTGTAAAGATTAATAATACCAATACATAGATAGACTTTAGGAATTGTAGTAACGGAACGTTAGTGACGTTGACGTTTGTCTGTGATGACAGTTGTCATTGTCTATTACTCATTGATTTGTCTGTATTTCTGTAAGAGCAGGAACTGTGAGATATTATATAATTATTAAATATTAAAATATACAAGTGTAATAAGAAAAATAAAACCATCACCGAAGACTACAAAATCTTTTATTTACAAATAATACATGGCGCAGTCGTTTTCGTTGAACATTTAGAAGATTCAACAGGATTACGTATCTACGTGTGGTGTGGCGAAAATGCAAGCATCGGATACAATGGCGCTAAGCGACATGGTTGGAGTAGAATTCATGATGCCGGGAGGTATCAATATGGACAACATGGACTCGTGCTGGCCACAGTGGAAGAGATTCAAGGATTCCTTTAAAATTTTCATAATGGCAGCCGGATTAGAAAGAATAACCGAAACGCGCAAGGCGGCGCTTTTACTCAACTGTATCGGGACACAAGCTCAGGAATTATATCTAAATGTTCTTAAAATTGAAGAAAAACCGAAATTGGACGATCTCATCATGCTTTTTGACGATTATTTCAAACCAAAACAAAATGAGGTAATTACTAGTTATCAGTTCAACACAAGGTGTCAAGGGGATGAAGAAAATTTCGACTCCTTCTACACGGATTTAAGAAAATTGGCGGAAAACTGCAATTTCGGCGAACAAAAGAATAGGATGCTAAGGGACAGAATAGTCATCGGCATAAAAAATCAACGAGTGCAGCAGAAACTTCTGGAAATCAAGGACTTAGGTCTGGAGAAGGCAGTGGATATCTGCAGGTCTGCGGAGCTATCCAGTGGGCAGGTCAAGGTGCTGAACAGCTCAGAGGTGCAAGCAGTAGAAGCAGCAAGACCATCCCGACAACAGCAGCGCACTCCGTTGAAGAACAATTCTAGAGATAAGTATACTAATATTAAGAATAGGCCTTCTAATAATAGTAATAATAATGGTAATAATAGCAGTAGTAATAATCATAATAGTAGTAATTTGTCAAAGCAGTATACCAAGAATAATTATCTCTGTAAGAAGTGTAATACAGTTCATGGCCCCCGTCAGTGCCCCGCTTTTGGAAAAACTTGCAGAAAATGCAATAAATTAAATCATTTTAGTGTGGGATGCACTTATAATAATAAAAAAGTAAATAATCTAAATCAACAGGTAGAAAGTAATAATATATCTGACTTATGACTAGTTCACTCAATAAATTTAAGTAATAATGAGTGGACAGAGTACTTAAGAGTTGAAAATAAGAGGGTTCGATTCAAGTGTGACACAGGAGCACAAATAAATGTGCTCAGTTTATCAGACCTAAAGAAAATTGTCGGTGATGATACCAAAATAAAATGGTCTGAGACAAAAATATTAATAGAAGTCTTCGGTGGAGGAAAATTAATTCCTATAGGAAAGGTCACATTAAGAATATACTATAATATTAATAACAGTGAATGTTTGGAAACAGAGTTTTTAATTATTAATGAACAAGTTAGACCGATCCTTGGGTTAGCGTCTTTAATAGAGCTTAAGCTATTAAATACTAATAATAATATTAATACAGTATCAACTACTTGCAATAATACTAAGATGAACATGAGTAAAGACTCAATTATTAATATTAATAACGAACTGTTTCAGGGAGTTGGGGAGTTTAAGAGTTCACTGCAGCTACGCATTCAACCTGGCGTGGAGCCTGTGGTGCGGCCCCCACGGCGAGTGCCTAACGCACTTATGGATCGCCTAGCAGACAAGTTGGAGGCTCTGGTGAAGCACAAAGTTATCGCTAAGGTCGATCACCCCAAAAGTTTTGTAAGCAACTTGGTTGTTATTGAAAAAAGAGATGGTTCACTAAGAATTTGCTTAGATCCTAAGGATCTTAATAAAGTACTAATAAGAGAGCATCATTTGATTCCAACAATTGATGAGATAGTCTCTAAATTAAATAATAAGAAATACTTTTCAGTGCTTGATTTATCAGATGGGTTTTATAATATTAAGCTTTCAGAAGATTCGAATGATTTGTGTACATTTAATAGCCCATTTGGTTGCTATAAATTCTTAAGATTGCCATTTGGTTTGTCAATAGCACCGGAAATTTTCCAAAAATACAGTGAAAATGCCTTTGGAGATATCCCAGGCGTGGTTGTTTACTGTGATGATTTGTTAATATGTGGTGAAACCGAACAAGAGCATGATGCAATATTAAATAAAGTTTTTGAACGGGCTAGAGAGCATAATGTTCGCTTTAATAAGAATAAATTTCAATATAAGTTAAAACAGGTGAAGTATTTTGGTCATATTTTTTCAGAGAAGGGTATGCAAATAGACCCAGACCGGGTTAATGCAATTATTAATATGAAAAGTCCTACAAATAAAAAAGAGTTACAGATTTTCCTTGGAATGGTAAATTATTTGAGAAAATTCATACCTAACTTGGCTGATATTGCATCACCGCTTCAATTGTTATTAAAGAAAGATGTTGATTGGTTATGGACGGAATTTCATGAAAATGTTTATAGTAATATTAAAAGTAAAATAAGTGTAGCACCAATTTTACAGAACTTTAATAGTAAATTGCCTATAACAATTCAATGTGACGCATCTAAGAGTGGCCTTGGATGTTGTTTACTTCAAAATGGTAAACCAGTTTCCTTCGCTTCAAGAAGTTTAACACCTTCAGAATGTAATTTTTCCCAAATAGAAAAAGAATTGTTAAGTATAGTATGGGCAACTAGGAAATTTCATTATTACATTTATGGGCATAAGATTACAGTAGTTAATGATCATAAACCTTTGGAAAGTTTATTAAAAAAGCATTTACATGAAATACCCTCTCCGAGATTACAGAGATTAAAATTAAAATTATTAAAATATAATTTTGTATTTAAATATGTACAAGGTAAAGAAATGTATATAGCAGATTTATTATCAAGATCATATCAAGAGTGTACTGAAACAGATGACTCTTATATGTATGAAGTTATACATTGTATAGGCTTAGCACAGAAGTTAGAATGTACTGAGGAACAAAAATTAACATTAATCTCAAAAAGTTCTAAAGATGAGGAGTTGTTAAAGTTAATTGAATTTATTCAAAATGGTTGGCCTGATAAAATTAGCAATATTCCGGATATAATAAGAAGTTATCATAAATTAAGAGCTGAACTTAGTGTTGATGAAAATTTAGTTTTTTATAATGATAGGTTAGTGGTACCGAAAAGTTTAAGGTTACAGTTTATTAAAACTTTGCATGAAGGGCATTTAGGTATGTCAAAAATGAAACAGATGGCTAGAAAGGTATATTATTGGCCTTATATGGACACTCATATTGAAGAGTATGTTAAAAAATGTTTCTCATGTCAAACACATCATAATAATAATATAAAAGAGCCATTATTATCACATCAAGTTCCTAACCTACCGTTTATGAAACTAGGTATAGACATAATGGAATTTAAAAGAAAAAGTTATTTAATAATATATGATTATTATTCTAAATGGTTAGATATTAAATATATACCTAGTAAGAGTTCAACAAGCATAATTAATAGCTTAAAAGATATTTTTTGTAATTTTGGTATACCGCTGGAAGTGATTTCAGATCACATTCCATTTGATTCTATGGAATGTAAAAAATTTGCTTATGAATGGGGATTTAAATTCACATACACAAGTCCGAGATATCCTCAGGCTAATGGTATGGCTGAACGTGGAGTACAGATTGCTAAGAAAATGTTAACCAAATGTAACGAAGATAAAACTGATGTAAGACTTGCATTATTACAGTATCGGGCTTCTCCTGTGTCTGGTACAAGTTTTTCCCCTAGTGAATTATTAATGAATAGAAATTTAAGGACTAAGTTAGTGGTTAGCTCACAGTTTTTAAAACCTAAGTTGAATGAAAATGTTTCTCAACAATTTGATTATGTTAAAAGTAGAAATATAAGAAATTATAATAAAACAAGTAGATTTAAAAAAGAATTTATTATAGGTCAAAGGGTTTGGTTTAAGAAAGATCCAAGCAAGAATGTTTGGACTGAAGGGAAAATTGTTAATATTAATGGCAATAGGTCTTATGTGGTATTAGATAATAATAATGTTAATTATACAAGAACCTCCTTTCATGTTCGACCAGCATAGACTTTGTGTTTCGCCAGGCAAGGGCTGACTACAGCTGGTTGAATGGGTAGTTATAGAATGTAGTTTTGTATAAGTTGTTAACGTGTAAGCTTTTAACTTGTAATATTAAAATCCAATAGTAAATTGTAACAATAACAGTAAAAGGGGGAGAAAAAGGGATATATAGTAAGTTTTCTTTTAAAAAGGGGATGATGTAGTAACGGAACGTTAGTGACGTTGACGTTTGTCTGTGATGACAGTTGTCATTGTCTATTACTCATTGATTTGTCTGTATTTCTGTAAGAGCAGGAACTGTGAGATATTATATAATTATTAAATATTAAAATATACAAGTGTAATAAGAAAAATAAAACCATCACCGAAGACTACAAAATCTTTTATTTACAAATAATACAGGAATAAATATAATATTTTGTTCGTTCTGGTAGCGTGTAATCGATATCGATAGAAGAGTATGGTAGTGTAAAATAATACAGTCATACCCGTCCCAATTTAGCTCGCTAACATCCTAGACTGCAACGTCACTTAAAATCAGGAGAATTATTGAGATTGATAGGTTCTATTAAGCAACCTTTTTAACCGACTTAAAAAAAGGAGGAAGTTCTCAATTCATCAGTATCGAGGGAACTCTTCAAATTTTATAGGCACTCTTGATATACTTTGTAGTAACGCGAGCGTTAGAAATTGTTTTTTTTAAAAGAATATTTATGTTTGTATTATTTTTTTTTTTAAATATATAGAATAGCGCTTGACTGCGATCACACCTGATGGTAAGTGAAGATGCAGCCTAAGATGGAACGCGCTTGAATAGAAAGCTGTTCAAAATTTTGCATAGTATCTAACACCGTTCAATAATTCCCTTCATGCCTTCTCCATAAACGCGACACTGGCGAAACAATCTGTGACCAGTTGGCACGCGTAGCAGCCATTATATGGAATTGAATTGAATTAAATAAGAACCAATCTATGTTGTATGGTGCGGGCTAGAAATAAATTTCGCCTAAAAGCGTGTGAAAACAAATTAAAATATAAGCTCTTCAATTTGGAGAGCGCCCCGTCCACGCGGTGACATGTTATTCGCACGGTCGATTCATCTCTTCGAACTTTTATTCGCATGTATTTTTATCGGCCTAAATCCATTGAATGCGAATTGCGAGGCCTGTCATCGCGTTGTTTTGAATGTAGGTATCGTAACACATAAGTAAATAACCAAAGAGGTACACAAACAACCGTGTTGTGATCTTCGTTGTGATAAATAGGTAAGTAGGTCTAAAATGGCAGTTTTGTCTATCGAGAGTTTTGCTCTCCTTACCACTCACATCTGCACCGTGCCATATTTGACCAATGTCAAAATGTTGATTTATTATAATCGAAAATGTAAGAACATTTATTTTGTAAAAACTGTAAAAACAGAAAATAAATCGGTCAAAAAACAAATACACTATAAGCTTTTTTACTGCGACTGTATCTTCTGAATCTAGCGCTCTCTTTGTCTAACAAGAAAATCTTTTCTTTCTTTTTTTGTCTAAAGCTCTATATTAAAAATTGTGCATAGAGACCTTAAGACAGAACAAAATTTTTAATATTTTTCAAATGAAAAAAATTATTTTTAACATTGGTAATATAGTACTTACCTGTGTTAAAAATATTTATATTTTTCATTTTTTTAAATTTTTTCATGCTTTGGTCTTGAGAAGGTTTAACATATATTTTTATTTTTACACACGAAATAGGTACATCTGGTAATTATAATAGGTACCATCAATAGGGTAGGTAACTAACGAATCAATGATTTTGAACGTGAACCAAAACGGGAATTATGTGGATGAAATTTAAAAGAAAGTTTCCTATATATTATGCACTAATTTTGTAGTATCGCAGGAAATGAATAACGTTTGGATTGTACTTTGTAACTCATTTTCTTAGAACCTTGAGTGAAAGTTTTCATTTCATAGTAGCCTGAATTAGCCTTTTTATGAAGCTATGGAGTAATCAAATCACGACCTTTGGCCATCTATAAAAAAGTACATACAAAATTAAATTAATGTAGAAACTTCAATGTTTCGTTTGTTTTCTTGGAAACAACACAGTCACGGTAGGTTTCAAATTCGTTACCGCGTGGAACTAAACTTGGAATAACTTTATACGTGTCAGACACAAACTCAATATTCCTTATCTCAAGAGTAAAAGAATGATATCTTTATAGTGTCAACAGAACCATACATGGACTATTAATCAATGTACCTATTATAAAATTGTATAAAATATGATAAAAAAAGTGTGGATTTGACTCACTCCACCAATGCGTGAGGTGACAACTAATGAACACCATTCATTAGTTTTTAAAAGAATTTTAGTTCCTTGCTGGTTCTTTTCGGTTAGAACGGCATTCCTAACCAGTAGTAGATTCACTTGACAATTCAAAAGAACTTAGTTACTTATTGAATTTAACTTTTCTATTATATTCTACTATCCGTTCACTTCAAGTTGGCCGTCGTCGTTCGTTATGAAATGACGTCAGAGACTTTTGTCGTCATTTTGTCGATATGTCGAATATTTCATAAAGTCATGAGTCAGTCAGTTAGTTAGAAAGTCTAAAATTGTACGGAGTCGACCGCTAGTACCTTAATATTTGTGGCCATCAGGTGAGTGACAATAGATGATTTGACGGCAGAATATACACAAGGGATGTATGAAGTACGTCATGAACAAGACATGTTTGAAACTCTGACAGACATTTAATTTGTATAGTGGCTTGTTAAACGCGTTTTGTTACAAATAGGACTCGTGTAACTGCGTGTTAGTTAAACTCCTGTAGCAGTGTAGCTATGTTGTTATTATTTATTTTGAGAAGTAGATAGATTAGATTACATTCATAGATCGCAATTTATTTTAAGTAGAGATTAGTCGAGATAATTGCACTGATTTTTATGCCTTGAGTGAATTAACCCTAAGTTTTATGGTGGGATCTATAGAGCGTGCTCTGACTCAGCTCAGACTCAAGATAGAGGTTAAAACGAGACACAAATATGCTCTGACATAAATCTGTCTCGCTTTAATTCTGTCTTGAGTCTGAGCTGAGTCAGAGGCCAGAGCATACTCTATAGATCTCACCATTAGAGTATTTTATTTTATTTATTAAAAGAAAATCAATAAGGACTACTTACTTTGAAAATAACCATCTTAGATCTGATTACTTATTGAGAATTTAAATATAACATAAAATATGCCTTATTTCATACTTAGACGTGCCGCCAAGCGATTTAACGTTCCGGCACGATGGCGTGTAGAAACTGATTAGGGGTGTGGGTTGAATTTACACTGCTATACCCCTTCCAAGTTAGCCCGCTACCATCTTAGACTGCATCGTCACTTACCATCGGGTGAGATCGCAGTCAAGGACTATCTTGTCATCGAATAAAAAATAAAAAATATTAGAACCTTAGGTATACCTGAAACAAATAATAAAATGAAATCTAAATACCAACTAAATAATAATAAACTAATCAACCAAATAATTATATTAAACCGAAAAAAAGACTTTAAACAGCAATTAATTTTAGTTGTGAAAAGAAAAAGAAATGAATTTTATAAGAATGAGATAGAGTACTCGTGTAGGTATTATTGTGTGTAATTATTTCGTAAAAATATCATTGATACAGGAAATGTGTCGTTTAAATAATGTCTCATTGGAGTAGGTAGCGAAAGAGATCAATGTCTGATTTTTTTCATGGGAACGAGTTATTCTAATATTTTAATTTTACTTACAAATATTTCGGTTCATTTGTTTCAGTTATAGTTCTTGCAACTCACGAGGGCGCGTGAGCTTTACTTGTGGTTACGTCGTGTACATGCACATTGCGTAAGTGTGCGTGCCTGTCAGGAGCCTAGGTGGGAGCGGTCAGGCGCGAGCGAGCTCTCGCTCACACTTATACAGACGACACGCACACAATGAGCCAAGAGTCTCCACATCTCCACTATCGTCGTGACGCAAAATGTTCAATACCCAGAATGTTCAATACGGAAATATATCAGCTTACTAAACGTTTTCAAGCGAAAAGTTAAGCTTCTTATTGGAGTCTTTGATACCACTAAATTAATCTTCTCAATGTCTCCCTCCCTAAGATCGTTTGTGTGACTCGATTGACATCTTGTCGGCAACAAGCCCGCTTAGGCACTCAGCCAAGAAACTTCTTCGCTTATCAAAGAAGCCGACGCCAAATACTCGTATTTTCGATCCATTCATCAATATCTGGACAACTAGAACAGATTGAATAGCTTTCGTGCTTATTATCGTCTTAACCGACGTCCACTGTCGGACATAGGTCTCTTGCAAGGGTCTGAACGGAATCCAATCTTGTGCGGCTTGTATCCAGTGGCTGTGGACCTACTTTTAAGCTAGTGAGTGTTTTCGCGACTTTGCACTTCCCATTTCCGCCTGAGAGGTCGCCGTTCCACCACATTTGGACCGGCAATGCATCGATTTTTCGAGCTATGTGCCTCACCCATTGCTACTTAAGTGAGCTTCATGACACGATGAGCCATATCAGATTAAATAATTTCAGCTTACAAGTGCATGCCCCTTTAAACTTGTAAGCTCAAATTATTACATAAACCCTACAGGTGTTCTACTTGGCCACTTACATACCTACACAGAATATCTAACGCCTACCTGCCAAATGCTTGTATGTCGACCTTTATATTTTCAAAAAATTAAAATATTTTTGCGCATTTTGTGTATATTAACAGTCAACTATCACGAAATTTCCAGTTACATAGTTTTCAAAAAAACTATAGGTATAAGAATGTGAAGCACACAAGGAGGTTTATGGATCCATTATCCACTGCTCTTTAACAATATAACTTCGCGAAGTACATTGAGTTTAATGCATCTCCGTTCTACACAAACAAAAACAACTCTCTCAACAAAACAAACAAAACAAATTAAACAAAGTAACTAGTACAAATTCTCATTAAAATAAAGAATGTTTATTACATAATATATAAAGATCTTTTAAAAAAAAGGATTTCACAAAGTGTAAATAAATATAATTGGTACAGTCTTGTACAGTATTAAAAAGGTTTAGGACGATAAACTAATATGAACTTGATAATAATTTTAAGTTATTTAAGCCAGCCCAGCCAGCCCAACTTGATAGTAAGTTAGAATAAATCCCTACCCCTTTCCGGTATAATTCCAATTAGTCATTTAGCGGCACAGATTTCCGGCATGGTGGAAATTAGACAAGGCCGTAGATGAAAGTTTTACATCCTCTAACAAAGAACAGTGCTCTACGGGTCCGAATATTGGGGAATGAGAAAGTGTAACGAACAGAAAATGCATGTCAGAGAAATGAAAAAGTAATTTTGGTCTGGAGGAGTTACTCAATGAAAATTCGGAATAAGTAGGCATGTCCGAGGTTCCTTTAAAATTGTAGATATACATCATAAGATGTAGGAATGCCGATTACACTGGTATGGTCATGTAATGCACAGGAATGAACACCAGATGACGAGACGAGTTCTGGACATAGACGAGGGCAAGAGAGGCAGAAGTCGCCTACCAACTACCTGGAATAGAACCATCTCCAAAGATGTACGATGCTAGGCTTAACACCAGCAATGACTCAAGATCGTAACGAAAGGCGGCCAAATAGAGAATGCAAACATCAATATTTTAACGTATGTGGCAAATGGTTTAGTTATTTTAGTGTTAGTGTACGAAATAGGAATGTGGATATGAATCGATCGTTGCAAGTGTCATGTCGGCCGCCACGTCGGTGTCATTAGGGAAAATTGGAGTGAAAGCCGATAGCTTTCAGCTAATGGGCTGACGTGTCATTTGTCGGAGCATTTACGAGAATGCACTTTGATGCAGGTGCCCGTGAGTGATGGTGGTGAGGAGCTTTTCGATTTAACGAGTATAACTCGCGTAAATATATATTTATTAATTTTTATGGCTGGTTTTAATCTGAGTTCATTCTCGATCATAATTATCATCAATTCAATTTAGTATTTTTTCACCTTATGTTTTATCAACCCCGACGAAAAAAAAGAGGTTTCAAGCTGACGAGCGAAGACAAATAGATACACTGATGCGCACATGTCTGTGTATGTGTGTGTTTGTCTGTTCCCGCATAGCACCCTAACGAATGAACCGATTTTGATACGGTTTTTTCTGTTTGAAAGCTAATGTGATTGCACCCCTTGTATAACAATATCGCTTCAGGCTACAGTGTTCATAATACTGGTAAATATTACAGTTTAGTAGAAGTCAGTTTAGGGCAGATATTGGATAAAGCGATGTCAAGATGTCATAAAATGCAACTTTAATACGACTATAATATAATTAAAGTTCAGTATCTATGCTGCGAGACACTTAACCAAGCAAATTCGGTCGGTCTAACTCCATTCTAATCTCGTGAAGTTGGTACGTTCTAAAACAAACTATCCTAAACAAATACGCGAATATGGCTTAAACAAACAAAACTTTGCTACAGGTTAAACTCTACATTTTAACCGTTATAATATTAAGGTGTTCCAGTATTGGTAAGTATCTATGTAGAAAGATAAAAATAATTCAGATAACTTTGGTAAAGAGGTACCTACTCAAATACTAATGCACGGATTGCTATTATGCTCTTTTAAGAGAACATAATAATTAGATATCGTTAATGAAAAACAAACTCACAATCATCTTTTGTTTACTTTAGCTAATTAATTCAAAGTTTGTTATTAATTAGCGATAAAATAACTTAATACAATTAGGAACAATTAGAAATTAATGGCCTCGCTATTTACCGCCTATTTTCCCTCTTGTTTTGATAATAATTAATTTTCCTTATCCCTACTGCAAATACAGAATAACAAATACATAGTTTACCTAAGTCCGGAAACAGCGGAGCTCGTAAGATCGTTCAATTTATAAACTTTTAGTAAAAATAATTTAAAAAATTGCGTTTGATAGATAAAGGTTTATTGGCATAAAAATTAAAAGTTCTATACTCTATCATTGAAAATATATCAAGCTAATGGATTACTAGCTAGTTATATAGCCGTTCAAATAATATGTAGTAAGTATAAAAAAATTCAATTTAATAAATCTGTTCAAACTTTGCGATGAACCCGTGTTTTTTATAGGGTATAAATTGTATTTTTATTTTTTTGTATAGTGTACTATCCCTTTTTCTAATTCCTGAAAAGTATTTTATTGCGTCGTTTTTTTGCATTAACCATTGTACCGAAACGGAACAGGATCTTATTTTATTAATGTTTCATGGTTAAAAAAAAATAAAAACTCGACGTTCCTAATAAGTTTTACTGAATTTCGAATTGAAATACAGCTGCAATATTTCTATTGACGTTGGCCACTCCACAAGTACACTCCCTTCCGATCGACTGTACTCTAAAATAGTGTGGTATATTGGCTGAAAGCCAATATAGTCAACAAAGCTAACAAAGCTTGGGTACTCAAAAATCACTAGGTTTTATTTATTGACAAAGGCTTGTGTTCGCCTTTATACGATCTCATGTGGTAGTCACAGATGATAGTAAGATTTATAAGGCTTTTTAGGATTTCTTTTTAGACATAATAATTATGCCAAACTCTTGTGAATTTAACCAATGCGCACTTGGTCACACACATTGTTGCACGCACGTGTGCTTTCAACTTTTTAACTTTGTGCGTTAATGTGCGTTCATCTTTAACCTCATCATCTTGAAAGATGTAAATGTAAAATCAATGTTCATAGTAAATTGTTATGACTCTTCAAATTCTAGGCATCTGGCAAGAAGTGGAACTCATTAAGAGAAATTCTCTCTAGCGCACTCCATACAAACGCAGTTGATCCTTTTTTTGTTAAACCAGTTATTTTTAAGGAGCCGGCCATCGCCATCGAACAGCGTTACACAATAATACCTAATAAAAGATTTTATTTTTTATATTAAGTAATTAATTAAGTCATGAAATTTTGAAAACTCGCTCTAGAAACTAATAATATTAGTAAGGAAGTATGTCGTTTCAAAGAAACATAAGTTCAAAGATTTGTATGTCTCAGACTATTTAACTATCTCCAAGTAAACTTTAACCGACGAAAAAATGTGAAATGTGTTAAAATGTAAAAAAAATGAATCTTCTTAAAGTTTATTTGGTCATGATGAAATTTTTGCCAATTTCAATTGCGATGCGCGATTACCATCGCGGTAATAGTAGTTTTTGGAAAGTGTCTACAAAATTAATTGACTTTCATTAGTTAATATTTAAATAATAAATAATTATATTTCGCTTATGTGTGGTGTGCGCTCGGAAGACCTGGAGGGTAACTTTTCTTAAGTGGGAAACTTTGTTTTTGATTACTTCACTTTGAGTTTCCAAGGGCTCGCGGTATACTAATTTATGTTGTGTTTTCATCATTGCCTTGATAAAGTGCTCTTTGGTAAGAAAATTGAAGGAATTCCGATGGATTATTTAGTAAATTAATAATTCCAATGAATACTTTACTTTGGTGCCGAGTCCATACCAATTGGAGATCCTTTGTTTAGAAAAATAAAAAATATCTTTGGGATAAAAAGTATCCGTATTCCTGTTCAGGATGCCAACAGTGATCTCTATGCTAAGCATCAAGACCAGTTTACCGCTAAACTAGTTCTTGTATACTCCTCTAACTGCATGTGAAAATCCTGTCGAAATTAGTTTAGTCGTTCCGAAGATTAGTCCTCACAGAAGAAAGAGAAAAATTTTGAAACGTGTGTTATGCTATTATTGTTCAAATAATAATAATTAATTTGGGCTTAATAAGAAACTTTTTTGATTAGTTAATTGTAGGCTAGTTGTAGGTGTATATTATGTACTTAGATGTATAAATATATATATAGATCTTACAAATATATATAAAGATAGTCTTTTCGAAGTTATTTGAGCTTTAAGCAATTAAGTATCACCAAGTAAAACCTCGTGAGGAAACCTTCAACCTTCAACCTTCATGCCAAAATATTCTCAACGATGTGTGAAGTCTGCCAATCAGCGTGGTTATCCACCTTGCTGGTCAAGAGGGGATTAGGTAAATTTTCCTGGTCAATCTATACAGGTTGACCAGGAATATGATTTTTTGACAGTATAAAAGGCGAACTGTATAATTTAGTGTCATTTGACAATTTGAACTTAGTTATAAAAGTAAAACGAAATCGAATAAACACACGCCCAAAAGCCGCCCATAAGACGTGATGTGTTGACATCTGTCGTTTACGAATGGTATGCTTGCTACTAGATCATAGAGCTCCAGGTCATCCTCCTCAATCCTGATGCTGTAGGGTACTGCTCACCTAAATTGTAGGGATTTAGGAACTGTCGACTATGAATTGGTATGCTTGGCCTAAGCATATACTAGATCATAGAGCTTCAGTTTCAACTCTTCAATCCTGATGCTTCGGGGTACTGCCCTACTAAACTATGAGGATTTAAGAACTGTCGCTTGCGAATTGATAATAGAAGTATCAAGTATAAACTACATCATGGAGCTTTAGGTCCTAGCTCTTCAATCTAAGTCTATACGCGGACGAAGTCGCGGGGGTCAGCTAGTAATAGATATAAACATAATCAGGAAAAATACTGTACGGAGCTCAGTTAACACTCTCAACTATGTTTGAAAGACTAATAAGTTCAACACTACGTGATGCTAACAATCTGTTTCTTTCATTGTAATTCTCATGAATCTCTTCCAGATTTAACACAAATCTAACCGACAAATAAATTCAGACACACAAGTCATTTTATCCGTCACTGGATTTTGAACTCTAATGCTTTACCCTCTGAGTTAAAAATGTATTTTCCTAGTCGCTTTCCCAAAAGATTTAGTTTATTTGTTCCTATCTTTCACGCTGTCGAGAGTAAATCCCGCTTGACTTTCCATCTGCTGTTTCTATTTATTCATTAATAATAAATTTCCTTATAAACAAAACGTATGCATAGAAAATGTACAATTCAACTGTATAAGCTATTATATTGACCTCTATTTATTAATCTATGACTTACACTGGACTGTCTGCGAAGAAAGTGATAGATTCATTTGACGATTCGAAAACACTTTGTAAAAGTTTATTTGAATAAAATTTATTCTATTCACAAATAATAAATTATATTTAAAAACGAAAGAGTATAAGAGAAGAGATTAAGTAATAGTAAAAAGCCGATGTTGTATTTTTTTAACCAATTAAACTTAAAATAAGCAAACTCTTCTTTCTAAAGCAACCGAGTTCGGAAATATGTATGTCATTTGTATAGGGACAGCCAATCCAGTGACAATCTTAGTTTAATTATTTATCGAGATCAATGGGCTATCCCCAAAGCTAGGTGGTGCTATATTCTGAAGCTGTAATAGCCTAGACTTTACACTTCGGCTTCCATTTGGGGGATCCAGGGTTCGTTCCCAGGCACATCCCATTCTCAGGTTCATCAATCATACCATGTAAAAATCTGCAGCTAAATCTGCAAAATTTATAGGCACATCGCAGTCAATTGAGGGAAAAATTGCTGCGTCAGGAAGAGGCAGAGGGAAACAAGAAAACCGTACGGACATAAAATATTCACACACAAATTGAGTGTGACAAATTAAAGCATATCATTTTATGGCGAAAAGTAAACCAAGCGGCGGCACTTTGTGTAAAAGGTAAAAGCCCTGGATGCTTCGTACAAGTTTTTAATAGCCCTAAAATATTAATATTTTGGCCCAGCGTCGTCGTGGTAACATTGATCACCCCTCAACTTAACCCTCGGGTATTTTTAGCTTAGGCCTTTCAAAATGGACTCTTATGTTTGTATAAATTGGCTTTCGAACTTTAGGTATATTTAAGTCATTGAACTATTGATTCTTAACTTCTTTCTTTCTTCTTTCTAGATATTTAGTAGCTTGTTAGTTTTTTTGTTTGCTTATTCTTATTCTTGCAAGATCTTTGTTTAATCTTAGTTTCTTTACTGGTGAGAGGCATAGGCCGTGGCTATAGTACCACCGTACTTTCAAAGTCGTGATTTAGCGTTCCGGTACGATGGCGTGTAGAAGCCGATTAGGAGTATGAGTTTAATTTACTCAGTCGCACCCCATCCAACTTAGCTCTCTCATCTCAGACCTAGGTTTTCGAAATCCCGTGTGAAGTTTTTGTTTGTATGTTTTGGAACGAAGTTCCTTATCGCGCGTTGTGAAAGGGGGCTAGACGGAAAAAATTCTTACGAAAAGTTGTCACGACACTTTTTGCTATCGGCGTCGCATGTTTCTCTGTCTGTCTCTCTCTCTCTTATAGAAAGCAAGCCAGATATTTACATTTCTATTTCGCATTGAACTCCGTTCCATCCGGGTGTCCCTTGACACCTCTCAAGTTTTTTTTTATCCCTGAAAAAAGCCCTCTTTTTCAGGGATACAAGCACCAACCATACCCATACTCCAAGCTCTCAACTATATCCATGCAAAAAGCCACGTCAATCCGTTGCTCCGTTGCTGCGTGATTGAAAGAACAACCAACAAACCAACAGACTAGCAAGCAAACAAACAAATACACTTCCGCATTTATATTAATAAAATATTAATTTTCAAAGGTAGGTACCGGCACTCAGCTCCAAGAACCCTGCAAATAAAATTTCACGGCACAGTGTATGCACTTTGAGAGCCTTTTTGAATTTCCCGCGGAACTCAACTGTGATGTATGTACAGCACTTAGCGTGTTTCAAATTTTGTAACACGAAAACACTTTATATGGGTCTCTTTACGTGGCACAGTTTCAGATTATGTTTTGTTTTAACGTTTATATAAAAAAAATTATTTAACTTCGCCCAAACATTGGGAATGATCAATGATGGGATTTTATTTATAAATGATCCTACTTTAGTTTTGCTTTATTTTCAAGACTCAACGACTCTGAAATAAAATAATAATCATTCAATTAGTTATTTGCTTAAATGCCTATACAATTTACACTGTGATTTTAGAAAAAATATTAAAATAATATAAGCATATCATTCAAATGACTTGATTCTGTCTAAATGTGACATTGTGTGTGTGGAATGTGAGTGATAAAACAAAAGTAATCAATTTTAAAAGAAATATTATATTATATTTGTTTACATATACACATATTTAAATTGATGTTATAATCGTTATAATACATCAAATTAAATAAAATTTCGAGATGTCAAAAATTATGATGATGCTAATTAAATGCATCGATATATTTAAGTACGATCCTAATTTTAAAGTTCATGTTTAAAATTGTAATAGAAGCATAATGTGTCCGTGACAGTTCAACAAAAGCAATGAAGCTTTTGCTGACAGTCCAACAAAAGCAATGAAGCTTTTGCTGACAGTCCAACAAAAGCAATGAAGCTTTTGCTGACAGTCCAACAAAAGCAACGAAGCTTTTGCTGACAGTCCAACAAAAGCAATGACGCTTTTACTGACAGTCACATTAGATATGCTTTTTCTTTGGCAAGTTCTTACACACAGAACATGGTTAAAGCCTATTACGTGTAAAAACCAACTAATAACGGTTTACTCCACAAACGCATTTTATAGGGATTGATAAATGTGACGAGACCCTGATATTAATTGCGTTGTCTTTACCTAGTTTCTAGAATTTAAATAAACAATTTTAATTGCAATTTTTTTATGTTGTAAGTGCAGTTTGTAGAAATTAAAAGTTTTTTATTTGGTTTCTTTAGCATTCTTTTACCTATTAAAATATTTTACTGAACTCTTTTATTGCAAATAAAATAAAAGAAATGTAGAATGGCGCTCGCTTTTATAACCGACTTTTTATCGTATTTAGGTACTTAATGAATTCAAGTCTTACGACCGCATGCTGAGACGTATCTTAATACTCAAGAGCGTCTCTCAACGCTAAGTAATTTTTTAACCGACTACGGCTAAGCTAAAAGAAAGTTCTGATTTTAGCAGTCTAAGTATGTATGTACCTATGTTTGTTTGTATTTACATACTAGCGGACACGACAGACGTTGTCCTGTCTTAACTATGAATATTGAATTTTGTTGTTGCCAAAATTAATGATATCAAAAACGTTTTCCCAGCCCCACCGGGAGCATCTAAGATAAAAAGTCCGCCAGTTCCATCGTTCAGTATATATTTCAATTAACAATATTCAGTTTTTTTACATCCTCTTTGACGAAATTGGCAGCACGCATTTTGTCAATGTTATGTCAAACGCCATAAGGTTACATCAAAAAAGTTTGAATTGTAAAAGCGGTTACATTAGAAATAATTTAATATGGTGGTTAATATTTCTTAAATTTTCTAATTTTCCGCGCAATTTTCTTAATTTTTTCTTTCATAAGAACCTTCTCCTAACAATAACAAACACAATAAAAAAAGAATTAGCGAAATCGGTCCAGCCGTTCACGCGTGATGCGATTACCAAGGAAATAGGGATTCATTTTTATATATATAGATAGATGTAAGTTTCACGTGTACGTTCCATTTATGAGGTGTCAATACTGTCAATCAATTTGTTGTTACGGTCCAGGAGGGTCCAGGTGATATAGGCTAAATTTTTAACCGACTTCCAAAAAAGGAGGTAGTTCTCAATTCGTCGGATTTTTTTTTTAATTTTTTATGTATGTTCCCCGATTACTCCAAGATTCCTGGACCGATTTGGAAAATTATTTTTTTGTTTGAAAGGGTATACTTTCCAGGTGGTCCCATGATCATCTGATGAGGGATCGAGGAGAGGGAGAATTCGAGGGGACTCTTCAAATTTATAGACACAATTGATATACTTTGTAGTGGGCAGTGGCGTTTGAAGTCGGTTTTGTAAAAAGAATTTTTACGTTTATGTTATATACAAACAAAACTACTATGACAAAAGTTACATTCAGTTTCCGTAGTTCATAAATCCGAAAATTATCCTTGAATACCTTAGAGGTGCACTAAGGAAGCATATTTTTTGAATTCCATCTATCTTCTATATGTGTGAAATGGGATAATAAACTTTATATTGAATAATAAAGTTTATATGAAGCAGTAGTAGTGTTTTAACGTCAAATTACTACTACTCCATACTAATATTATAAATCTGAAAATAACTCTGTCTGTTTCCTTTTCACGTCTACACCGCTGAACCGATTTCGACAAAATTTGGCAAGGAGATAGCCTAGCATAATAATGAAGGACATAGGATACTTTTAATCTCGAAATATCTAGGAGTTTCTACGGGATTCACAAAATCTAAATCCATGCTAACGAAGTCGCAGACATCAGCTAGTACTTCATAACATAAACGAACACGTGTTCAGACATTTCATCGAATCTAGTCTCAACTTAGGAGAAGATTAATATTTAATATGCTCTTAGCCATTTAGAAACGTTTCAGTATTTGGACGTTAAATTATTTAAGCAACTGTAGAAAGCGAGCCGTTCGGTAGAGTTTTCAGGAAGCTGAAAAAATCTTACAATCTAAAATACAGCGAGCTCTTGGCTCTAAGCACTAAGCTAACCTAAATAGCCCACGTTTTGATTTACGACTTTTTAAGCGACATCGTATTTTCTTACAGCTAAAAAGAATTCCGAGCTGTTAAATGTGCCTCAGTTCTCTGGCTAGTTTCAAACCTGAGGTTATTGTAAGCGAAAACTCATGTACTTTTACTGTTGTGTTAAAGTGAAAATGTGCTTTTTCTCTCCCGTTACACTTTCTAGTCGAGTGAATTATTAAACATAAAGTTTGCACTGTGTAGAATAATTGTAGAATAATTATTATTATGTGTGCATATCTGTGTATACCTACTTTTTGATACATTGCTTTATTAATAAAGGATAGTTCCAACCACAGTATGGTTAGTCAACTCTATTGATCTTCAGCAATCCATTAACGGCTATCTACTGAGCGCAAGTCTCCTCTCAGAGATAAGTTATAAGACAACGTCCAACAGTGTGGTTTCCTCACGATATTTTCCTTCACCCCCCGAATAAGAGACCAGTATCACTACGCTATCACTGCTGTAGAATTTCTGATTTCCTAGTACTCGTATCTTATCAATTTTTATAAATGCGAAAGTTTGGATGTATGGATGGATGGATGGATGTTTGTTACTCAATCACGTCGCAACGACTTAACCAATTTGGCTGTTTGGCACAGAGACAGATAACACAATAAGCCTGGAATAACACATTGGCTACTTTTTATCCCGGAAAATAAGAGAGTTCCCGCGGGAATCAAATAAATCTCAATCCTCGCAAACGAAGTTAATTAGTAATAACATAAATCCCGCTGCAAGAGGCCTATCGACAGAACTACCTCTAGTAAAAACTTCAAGAGTAAAAACCACAATCGCAATTTACATAATTATATATTTTTAAGCTATTGCATAGCTTCTATCGCGGGCCAGCATGGAGACCGAATCCAGAAATTCCGTAACGAAAATAACCTGACGCGGGACTCCTCTACGGTGAGCCGCTAGATGGCGTTGATAAAAAATGCTATGCAATAGCTTTACCGCGGCAGTTCCCGAGTGCCACACGGATTTTTATTTTTGAAAATTTCGTCCCCTATTCTACTTCCCTCAAGAGATTAACTAAGATACTACACTATTAGTGTCACATTTTTTTGAACTTGACAGATGTTCTCCTCTCCCATCCAAATAAGTGAAAACTTGTGTTAGGAGTGGGTACAACAATAGTATGACAATATAAACTGCACATTAACAGTCTTGAATGGATCTGGAATTACTTATGGTTTACTCCTAAGTAAGATAGGCAGCTAGTGAGTGCACCAATTGAAACTAACTTTACCATTGTTAAATTGAAAACTCCCTCACGCCATTTCATTACTCTGCGGTACTTCTCAAGTGCATGGTAACATTGTATAAACTGTTAATAGTTCAGAGCTTTTCTAAGGACCAATTTGAAGCTTCGTTAGTGCAGTTATAAATTCGCGATATGAATACAGCGATGCGGGAGCTGTTTTGAACAGCGCCAGTTGGTGTATTCTTGTACCAAACCGTATTTCTAGCAAAGCTTCACGCTTAGTTAGAGTCAGCCAGTCTCGAGTCCGCACGGCTGAAGCTCAGCTTTAAAGCTTAGTAAATGGACAACTCATGGATATGAATATTTCAGTTGGCTGCGACACGTGGAAACACTAGGTACCTAGGTAGCATTCAATCACCAACCAGTTAGACAGGTGGACTATTTCAATTCCACCAAACAATCTTCCGGCTTCTGGAAGATATCTCTCCAAGAGATTAGTAGTCTTTTGTCAGGTACCCCGAAAACTACTCTACTAGCCGCTACTCTTAGACTAGGCTATCACTACTCTTAGAATCGTGTGTGACAGGTTTTTAATTAAAACTAGCGGACCCGACAGACGTTGTCCTGTCTTAAGTTTTTTTTACATCCTCTTTGACGAAATTGGCAGCACGCATTCTGTCAATGTTATGTCAAACGCCATAAGGTTACATCAAAAAAGTTTGAATTGTAAAAGCGGTTACATTAGAAATAATTTAATATGGTGGTTAATATTTCTTAAATTTTCTAATTTTCCGCGCAATTTTCTTAATTTTTTCTTTCATAAGAACCTTCTCCTAACAATAACAAACACAATAAAAAAAGAATTAGCGAAATCGGTCCAGCCGTTCACGCGTGATGCGCTTACCAACACATCTAGCTAGCGGACGCCCGCGACTTCGTCCGCGTCAATTTCTATTATTATGATCGCGATTAAGAAGTTTTTAAAAGATTTTAAATATGGATAATTTTCCCCGTTTTTGCGACATTTTTCACCGATGCTTCGCTTTTTGTTTGACTGATGTAATGACGTGGAAACTGATGCATTTTATCTCGCGTGCCGAAACTAATACAAAAGAAACGCGAGTTTCGGAACGCGACATTAAACTCCTCCAACTATGTATTCTGTGCTCCAACGCACACACGCACATTGTTTTGATAGATATGATCTTTGACGTTAGGAACACACCTACATTGCTTAGACAACAGTGAGTGCTTGTAATTTAATATGAACTTTATACCATAGCAATAAAGCTCAAATTGACTACGTTTTAGTTTCAAATCATTTGTATGGGAAAAAGAAAAGGGCTATTTTTAGGGTTTTTCAAGCAATAATTCTAATTTTTCTCGCCGTAAAAACCATCCTTGAACTTCAACGAACATTTTAAAAAAAGAATTAGCGAAATCGGTCCAGCCGTTCACGCGTGATGCGCTTACCAACACATTTTGCGATTCATTTTTATATTATAGATTATATAATTAACTAGCTCTTGCCCGAGGTTTTCAAACCCCTATTTTATCCCTTGAATTTTCAAAAATCCTTTCTTAGCGGATGCCTACGTCAAAGCTATCTGTATGCCAAATTTCAGCCTGATCCGTCCAGTGGGCTGAGCTGTGCGTTGATAGATCATTCAGTCAGTCACCTTTTCCTTTTATATAATATTTAGACTAGTTGTTTACTCGCGACTTCGCTCCCGCCATCTATTAAAAGTAATGCAAAGTGATTATTCCTATACAAAATTACCAATTTTGATTTTTAGATTTTTCAGCTGTTCTTTTGGGATTTCACTAGAATTTATTTTTTGTTTTTAAACCACCCTTGTATTAAGGCGAACAAAACAAAATCAAAAAAAAAAAAGAAGAATTCAAGCCAAACAGCAATTAATACTGAATTTAACACAGGTAGTTATTAAAATACTAACTGCTTCGCTCTAATATCTTCTAATATTAAAAAATTAAACCACGGTTGTGCCATGTTCGCATACGGGGTACGGTAGACACAAAGTCGCTGAGTGAGATCCACTTAGCGGTATAATTACATCTCCATACCTCGAGTCTGCTCTTTGACGTCATTTTTTGTGTTTGCTGCAAAGCGAACGGGTAGCATAATATATTATCTGCCTCCGCAGTAATAATAAATACATATTAAGTTCTTGCAATTCACGACGGCATCTGTGTAAGTGTGAGCGGGAGATTGTTCGCGCCTGACCGCTCCCACGCGTTTATAAAATGGAAATGATGTATTTTCTGACTGCTTTTGTAATTAAATATTAACGTTACCTTGATTTGACACAAAGTAAAGCCTTTAAAGTATAGTCTACTAGCTGATGCTCGCGACTTCGTCCGCATAGATTTAATTTTTAAAATCCCGCGGGAACTCTTTGATTTTTCGAGATAAAAAGAAGCCTATGTCACTCTTCAGGTCCTCAATTATACCCATGCAAAAAATCAAGCTCTGTTGCAGCGTTATTGAAGGACAAACCAACAAACCAACAAACAAACACACTTTCGCGTTTATAATATTAGTAATTAGTAAGGAGAAGGATTATTGCATTTTTACTGTTTTCCAATTAAGTATTATTTTCGTTCATTATAAATAAAGCAACACACTTTTCTATTTCGTGTTTCACTTAGCATCATAATCTGCACAAAGCCACGGCAGGCGACATGCAACGCAATCATTAACGTGCGCTCGGGTTTCCGTGAACACTGGAAAATGGAAACTGCGTACACTTGTACCCAATAAGACGCAAATTTTTTAATGCTAAGAATTATTTGATGAAACCTGCACGCCTGAGAATTTTTGATAATGTTTTTAATGTTAACCAAAATGTTTCTTGGATCACATATGCACCAAGTTATCAATATATGTACCTACATGAAAATACATGTTAAAATTTTTTCATTCATTCATCCCACGTCAGCTCACTACTGGACCCAGGTGTCTTCTCGAATCAGATGGGTCAAGTGCGGATTGGCAGGCACATAGGTACTTTTGAGAACATATTGAAGAACTCTCAGGCATGGAGGTTTCATCAAATAATTCTCAGCATCAAACAAATTTCACGCTTGAACTTTTGTAGAGTCTTGACCATTGAATTAGGAGGAACCTAAAAAATAGGTAATTCCTAATTCTTAACACGTCACTGGATGTCCTAACTGAAATAAAAAAATTTGGAATTTGAAACAAACTAATATTTTGCGTTAAGCTCAATACATTCAGTAGCATTCAGTATATGAAAGCGCCCGCAAAAGAAAGGTATGTATAATGTATATCCAAGTTTTCAAAGCTACAATTTCTTAAACACAGAGATACGGAACCCTCTTAACTTTAACTCATACTGGGCCGCCTTTTATTCATCTTATTACATCTTTCAGATATTTCATAACAACTTGAATTTATTAAGATCTCATATTTCTTTACCTCGCTTACAGTATTCATGAGTAACACAAGGTGTAGGTATGATAATATTTTCCAACATAATATTCCGCCGGTCCCTTTTCATTTTAACCAGCTAAGTTTCTCGAGGAACTTGACTTGTAAAATAAATAAATTTTACAAGTTAACGTATAATATTGAATTGACGTCGAAATGTAGACATCTTTCCGTTATAATTCTTCTGAATATAAAATATTAGTACAATAAAAGCAGGAGAATTTTTAATCCTCAAACCTACTTGTCATGTATATTTGGTAATAAATCCTTACTAATATTATAAATGTGAAAGTGTATTTGTTTGTTGGTTCGGCCTTTAATCACGCCGCAACAAAGTAACGGATCTACGTGATTTTTTGCATGGGTATACTTGAGGACCGGGAAAGTGACATATGCTACTTTTTATCCTGGAAAATCAAAGAGTTCCCGCGAGTTAATTACAAAATGGAATCGTGTATGTATAACCTATCTCAACTAGATTTTAATTGAAAAAAAAAAGAAACAACAATATTTAACACAAAACAGCGATGTACTGCGCGCGCGATCAACTGTTTTTCAAAAGTTCAAAGCACTCGGCCTAAGTAACTACAAACCGCCGCTTGCGAAGCACCTAATGCGGGTGTAGGAATTGGCGTTCGTTGTTTGCGATATATTGCATGTTCAAAAATAACAATATTTGTAAGTGTAACCCATCATTTCCGAGATCAGTGGCATTTGTATTATACCTAGGCATTAATGCTAAGATCGTGCTCTGACTCAGCTCAGACTTAAGATAGACGTTAAAACGTGACACAAATATGCTCTTACATAAATCTATCTCGTTTTAACTCTGTCTTGAGTCTGAGCTGAGTGAGAGTGAGGTCTATAGATTTCAGCCTAAGTGTAATTTATTAGCTTTCGTTAGTGTCCGTCCGATTCTCCGATTTCTGGCATGATACTGTCGTCGTTAACTTTAATTTCCTTTTCAGATACATATTTCTGGCGATATACACGGCGGAGATGATAATAAAGTGCATCGCGAAGGGTTTCATCCTGAACAAGTACACGTATCTACGGAACCCTTGGAACTGGCTGGACTTCGTCGTGATCACGTCGGGTTACGCAACCATCGGCATGGAGGTCGGCAACCTGGCCGGGTTGCGCACCTTCAGGGTGCTGAGGGCGTTGAAGACTGTTTCTATTATGCCAGGTAAATATATGAGGAGTGGGCGAACAATTGTCACAATTGCATTTAGGAAAAGTTTGGGGAAATCAACCAAAGCAAATTAAAACTGTAAAATGGAATATTTCAATATTTTTTCATCAAAAATGTATGCAATATGCCTCAGGCTATCGTTATATTATACTTGACAAAATTCTACAATACTACTAATCCTATTAATATTATAAATGCGAAAGTTTGGATGTTTGTTACTCAGCGAATAAAGCGATTTGGCTGAAATTTGGAATGGATATAGCTCATACTTAGGATTAAGACTTAGGCTGTATTTTATCCCGGAAAATAAAGAGTTCTTGCGGGAGTCAAAAACGAGCGGACGAACTCGCGGTTTTACTAAATATACTAAAAAGATCTACAAAGTAGATCAATGATTGTACTGTATGGTTAAAAGATGTCGCTGGTTGCCTAAACTCTTGCGAAATTTATACATATCACTTTCGGTACCGTAATTTAGATCATCTAAATTACGGTTTAAATTAGATGAGCTATGATACTAGGGTTTACACACACAACATAATATCATGGTATATGTTTGCACCCGCACCGGCTCTGGGTCGCAGACCCGGCGTCAGATGCCGTATTTTTTTTTTTAATTTTAATTTAAAAAAAGTGGACCTCAACACTCAGTCATAATTCCACACGATTTTAGTAAAAAAAACCCACAAATTGAACATAAAAATAAAGTTGTACTTGTTGTCCGAAATAACGGGCAACTAAAGCTCAACACGTTCATTATAAAACGGACATATATCCGTTTTAATACGAGGTGATAATGGCGAAAACTCCGGCGAAACGATCGTGTTAAAAATGGAGCAGGTTTAAAGCGACGGGAAAACATGAGGCTGCAAATTATCTGAATTTTCCGTGTAACGATCTTTGTATGAGGCAAGCGCTATCTGATGGTTTTTTTCCGGGAAAATAATAAATGTGCATTTGAATACAGTGTTAATGTACTTAACAATGTGTTCTTCAAACGTAGGTACATTTATTACCTGGCAGGTTGCACTGAGAAAATTATATGGCATAAAATGAACTTCTTTATTTTAATTAGATTAGAATTTAAATTCTCTACAGACTTCATTTATTTTTGCTACTAACTTTTACCCACAACTTTTTTCACGTGTATTTAGGTTTTTTAATGCGCGGACACCCTTTTTCCCGGAATAAGAATATCACGTCTATCCTTTTCTCAGTTGCTGCGTGAGTGAAGGAAAAACCAACAAACTGACACTTTTTCGCATTTATTTATCAGGAATTAAAAGTCGAGTAAATCCCAGTTTCGATATAAGCGTAGTTTTGGCGATTTTCTTTAACTCACAATACATGTCGGATTGATATCAACTTTACAAATAGAATGGATAGAGACAGGTAGATAATTGGGTTTGAAAATAATATTTGTTGTAAAAAAAAAAAACAGAGTAAAATGGAGCAAGTTATTATGTTTTAGTGTTTTAGATCCTTCTTCCTGGCGGCTCTCCCTTTTTTCCATCGCCCGTGGAGTTTCTATAAAATCATAAATAAATGCGGACTACGTCGCGGAAAATACGAAGAATTACATAAAACTAAGCTAAACCACAAATCACTAAGCCTGGAGCTATTCAATTAAAAGTGAAAATCTATTAACATTTTTTGGTAATAATTGGGACATAAAAATAAATTATGTCACACCTACAAAATATTCTTATAATACTTTTAATTGAAATTGTGTAACCAATTTTGAGCAACAATTACTTACCATTTCATTAGCCCAAAACTCTGCATATCGTTGAACCGCATAATATGGTTACATTGAAATGGGACGATAAACGGCTAATGGCGGTTTTGGTTCTAATTTTGGTAACAAAAACTACTATACCTACCTACTGAGTTCCAAGGTCTTAATTAAATAAGCCAATAACCTGAGAAATACGAAACATTTTAGCTGTTAGATACATCTCTACCACGATACCCTACACGATATAGGCTGAAATCTATAGACCACACTCCTCAGATTCATGACATAGTTAAAACGAGACAGATTTATGTCCAAGCATATTTTTGTCTCGTTCTAACTCTAGTCCGAGCTAAGTCAGAGCACGCTCTAAGATATCACCCGTAATAAAATGACGTAACCCCATCGTGTTTAGGTTTTTTTTTTGTTTGTCTTGACAAGTACTCTGGTATGTACTAGATAATACCAGGGTCTGATTAGTTAACCATCTACTAAAAGCTTGCTTTAAAAAAAATATACTTGTTGCGATTGTATTGCTACTAAATTGCTGCGAAAAATTGCACGGACGACCTCCCTAATGGCTGACTTTTACAACGTAATAAGTAACCGTCGTAGCCTAGAACCTTCTCCGCCCATTGATTTTCCCATTCCAACGTATCTTAATAATCTAGTAGGACTTACATTGGCTCTGATCAGTCACTATTACCCAAGCTTAAGAGATTTAGGCGGCTCGTGACTGTGATTGGAACTGAGACGGTGTCCGGATTTGCTTTACAAACAAATAGGACTTTACTGGCTATTTCCCGCGGCTTTGTCTTCGTGCCATTTCTTTTCCCTGTGAGACGAAGGTTGAATTCAACAAAACATCGATTTTTCCCTGCTTTCTATAAAAAATATTATGTAAGTACTAGGTACACATACAGAAGAAATTTTCTATACGATATTGAATGGTGTACGGAAAAACTCGTATCGTACTCTACTTTTCTACCGACAATGAAACGACGTTTTTCTGTTTTTTTGGTTTTTTGAACTATCTATAATTGTGTTTTATGTGTGGGATTTAAAAAAAACTGCATCTGTGTTTTCATTAGTTTACTAATTAAAGTTTCCTTCCTAGCTAATATTGATTCTTTTTTAATGTTGGTTTTTGAAAAAATAATGTGACAAAGTGGTCTTTTTCTGTAGAGACCACATTTCAGTTTACCACTCTGTCACGGCATTATACGGAAAACGAACGTATAAAATATGCTGGTTAGAGAACATGAAAAATGACATAATATTAATAGATAAGAAAAATATGGTCGTTTATTCGAACCGAATAAAAAACCGTTTATATTAATACTCCAACGAGATGCCATAATAAGAAGAAAGACAGACTATTGTCGGTAGAAAAGTAGAACGACCCATATGCGTTTATGTTTACAACAAAGCGTAATGTGTTTAAACAAACATTTAATAAACTATATATAATATTGTTTACTTAGTAAACAATATTTTTTTAGTAAATATATAATAAACTAGCGGACCGCCCCGGCTTCGCCCGTGGTACATATATAGCCTATAGCACTCAGGGATCACGTACATGTCTAACGGTGAAAGAATTTTTGCAATCGGTCGAGTAGTTTCTGAGATTAGCGAGTTCAAACAAACAAACTCTTCAGCTTTATAATATTAGTATAGATAAAAAGAAATAAAAAACTGTATCAAAATCTACTGTACTGCGTAGCTTAGAAGGGAAAAGCGCACAAAGAGACAGACGCTTTGTTTTGAACTTTTTAGAGATAAATGCAAACGAAGTATTCTATGATGTAAATAAAAAAACAAAGTGTAAAACAGAAGCTGCACAAACTCAGCACACATGGCAAAATCTCTGAAGTTTTGAAAAACATAAAGAAAACACCTGGGGGCCGAAACACAGGACTCTCAGAGTTGAAATATCCCCATTTTTCTAGCTCTTTCATTCCTCAAATAGCTTTGCGTCAGTCTGTTTTAAAATCGTTGAAAACAGAGGCGTATTTCGAAGATATTTTTCAGATTAAGCCTGAGACACATAAACCGCGCGAGAGCCGCGCTAATTACTGACTAGACATACACAGTGCGTGCAGTTGCCATGCATTTCTAGAACAAGACACTGTGCATTCGGATACCAGCTGCGTTGCAGTTATATCAACTAAAAGTAACTGCATTCCTACTGCAATCGGGATGTTATCCTTTACATAATATTATAAACAACTTTCAAGGCTGCTACCGTAGTTGAAATTGAGTCACAAAGGTATTATTTCCAAATAAGAAATCGAAGTCTGTTCAAAAAGAGAACCGTCGTGGGATTGGAGGGCGCTGTTGTGCTTATTTACCTATTTTGTTTAGCGGGCAATATAATAGCGCAATAAATAGCGTTAGTTCACTGTTTGGCCAGGATGGTTCTCATTTGAACAGGCTTTACACGCTTACGCGCGCCTTTTGTGTGACGTCCTAAGATACAATTTTCATCCCTAGTTATATGTATCAGGCTTAAACATTGGATGAGCAGACTTGTTTCGGCTTTTGACGGTGAATCCTTTTCTTAGATTATTTCCTTTGTCGGGGATATCTTTTCAATTTTGCGGGCTACATAAAGTTTTCAACGTATTCTTTTACATATGCTAAGCAAAGGCACCTTTTGAATTTCCACCTACCTGTATCTACAGTTGAATTCAAAAAGAAAAGGCTCCTGAAGTCTGATTCTAAATCTAGCTACCTGTTTTCAGAAAGCATGTAATGCATTCCTTTCACAGTTATTACGCCTAGCATCTGTTATTTATATTATTATTATAATATTAATGATATATTGATATTGTGTGTTTTGTATGTTTTTGGAGTTTATTTTATTTTCTTCGGATACTTTATGATAATAATGTTAACTTATTAAGGTCATGGTTTACACTTAGAGTATTTAACAACTAAATGTTCTAGGTATCATGGGTAATGGGTATATTTCATTTCTATCAACCTACTAAGTATTTTCAAACTGTCGATATAAAAGCGTAGATCGGTAATTTTTTTCAGTTGCTTCTCTATTACTACCAAACAAACCATAAAATAACAACTGAAAAAAAAATCGATAAAGGTGAGCGCACACTGGGGCAGTAATGGTAAGAGCAGCCTGTTCCAGCAGCAAGTATACTCCTACATTTCTTCTGCAGGCCTGAAGACCATCATCAACGCATTGCTCCACTCGTTCAAACAACTCGCTGAGGTGATGACGTTGACGATCTTCTGCCTGATGGTGTTCGCATTGTTCGCGCTGCAAGTCTACATGGGGGAACTGAGGAACAAGTGTGTGCAGGACCTGGTTGTGCCAAGTGGAGAGAACTTTACGGATGAACTTTGGTCAAGGTGAGTGAACTTGGTGACGTTTATGCTTAAGAGTTCTTGAAATACACACAAAATACGAATCGATGCGCATAGATATGATTCCACCCTAAGTCTTCATTCCTGATTCGCATGACTAGGGTCCAGAACGCTCTTCCTAGATATGTGTTTCCTAACACGTACAATTTGGGTACCTTTAAAACAAAAATGAATAGGCATCTTAGGCAAACGCGTTATCAGCACTCTCCATCAGGTGTGATAGTGGTGAAGCGTGTGTCTATAATGTACAAAAAAAAAACTATGGCCACTGCCTTCTATTGTAATTTTTTTTTGTAGTTGGATCAGCGATCCATCGCACTGGATGATGGATGACGAAGAAGTGGCTATAATCTGCGGCAACCTGACCGGAGCACGGCACTGTCCGCCGCAGTTCACGTGCCTATGCGTTGGGCCCAACCCCAACCATGGGTACACCAACTTCGACAACTTCCTCTGGTCCATGCTCACCACGTTCCAACTGATCACCCTCGACTACTGGGAGAACGTTTACAATATGGTGAGTAAAACCTTGTTAATATTATCAATTTTTACTTTCAATTTAATGATAGTTTTCTATTGATAATTAACTAAGAATCTTTAAATAAGTAGTAACTTCTATCAGGCGTAATAATATATTATACACTAACATATTATTAAGAAAAACATAAGAACATACAACAAAATAAAACTTAAATAAATAACATAAGTAAATAACTACCACTAGTTATATTTACAAAAAATACACGCCGTCCAAGTGGTCGTTTATGGGCATGGTGCCCAACCTTATTGGATTGCGAGGCTTAGCCGTTGGACTAAATAAGCGCCCAGCTCTTTGGCCAGAATCTTTAAATATAAATTGTGAAAAATTGTACTTCATGAAAACTATTATGATTTAACGTAATCAGGCTAACTTCCGTGCCAAATGAAATATTATGGAATTAGAAAGTTAAGGTTCATTAAAATACTTAAATGTCCAAATACTCAATTCGAGCAGGTATTTACGAGAATATTTGGATTAATTAGATATGCATCAGCATGTAGAGAATACTTGTTAACTGTGACTAAGGTCGGGAAGACAGGAAGCAAATTACTTTGGAGCAGGGAGTTGTCATATTACTAGAACAGCAGTGTCTCGCTCAAATCTCGGTCATTGAATAATTACGTACTTATAAGTAGAGCTTTTTATTTTATCATTAGATTTTTTTAATTAGATAATGAAGTGATTATAAGTGTCGATGCAGTTTAGGATGGTAGCGGGCTTACTTAGTTAAAATGTCGTTAAAACTTCCAGTTCCTTTACGGGGCTCCCGGGAATCGAATTGTAGACATATGCACCTCAATTGTTTGGAAGCTATAATTATGTGCATTTTAAGCAATAAAAATATATAACTTGTTTTAACAGTAAAGGGAAACATCATGAGGAAACCTATATGTCTAAGAGTTCTCTATAATGTTCTCAAAGGTATGTGAAGTCTGTCCATCCACACTTGGCCTGCGCGGTGAATGATGGCCAAAACCCTTCTGACTCCAATTGTGAGAGGAGAACCGTGCTCAGCTGTTGTGGACTGGGGACAGTTTGCGATGATAATACCCCTAATGTCCGAGTTTCTACAAGGCATCTTGCCAAAACGATTACGTAACTATTCACGATCAAAGTCTCTCACAAAAAAAAATATCAATAAAATTTCCAAACCTGCTCCTCTCAGGATCTCCCTCTTAAAAGATTACACCACTCACATCCTCACTACTGCCCACAGTGGGCGTCCAAGAAGTTTGTTACTCCAACTCCATAGTCTCTAACTCTATGTCTAGAGTATGAATAATTATGATACTATCGAGTTGATTAAACGAAGCCTGTATGCTCACATTTACAATTATACAAACACGCATAAACCATATTGTTGCCATATTGTCTTGTTTATTATTGTAACTGGCATGTTAATATCTTGAACTATCAAGGACGCTTTATGCGAAATACCTACTAACCGGTAATATTGCGAGTATCTAATATTATAAACATATTATAAAAGAGTATTAGGGAAATATTATATTCTTTTTTTTTTATGTATGTTCCGATAACTCGAAGACGTCTAAACCGATTTGGAAAATTCTTTTTTTCTTTAAAAGGGTATATACTTTGCAGGTGGTCCCATTGTCATCAGGTCAGGATCTGATGATGGGATCCCGGGGAAATCGTGGGAACTCTTCAAATTTTATAGGCACAGTTGATATACTTTGTAGTGGCGTTTGAAGTCGGTTTTAAAAAAAGAATTTTTACGTTTATATTATTAACGTAAGGAGCGTTCACGCTGAATAAAAGTTTTGCTCAACAATCTACATTGTGAAGCGGTTTACCATTGTTGACCCTTTTGGTTAAGATAAGGGAGACCCGGATCGAGTTTGAAGGGTAGATCTTGGGAATAAGGGTCGATCCATACTATCTCTTTGGCGATCACGATCACATTGTTTGGATGCGCCCCTTCTAGCCAATATTCTTAATCGTACAACTTCCTCTCGGGATATATTACAAAACTAATAACGTTAGCTATATAACAACTTTATTGCACACAAAAAACAGGAAACAAAAATGTACACAACTTAAAACTACGCATGCAAACGCGCAAAGGCGGCCTTATCGCTAACAGAGCATCCATCGTAAGGTCATCGGTGAAATTGTGTCTGATCCGATATTTAGCCACTACCGGTCTTTCAACTGGGATGCAAACAAAAATTAGTTTTTTTTTATTCCGTGACTGTGACCTCAGTTGATGGTAAGTGAAGATAACCAATGGCAGTTGGATTAGTGTATTGCATAATTTGTGTCCAACTACCGATGTGATCTCGTTAAGACCTACGCGATAAAGCTCAGATGTAGACTCACCCTAAGCTAAGGGATGGTCATATTTTATGTCACTTATAGGCGGCTGCCAAGACCCTTTCCAGTAATAGCAGCAATGTTTGCCATGATATTACAGGTAAAAGGTAATCTCTTGTTATGTTAACATAAGGTAGCATGCATTTCATATAGACATTAGGTACCTATACTTACTTGATAGGAACTCCTAGATTCAGCTTACTTTTTTAACTCGGAAAAAATTTTAGTCATACGGGAAAACAGCACATTTTCACGCGGATGAACTCCTGGCATTAGCTACTGGTTACTTGTGCTCAAATATAATGCTCCGGCGCGGTGCCATTTTTAGTTAGCCTTTAAAGACTGACTAAGCATAATTATCGCGTTAGCTCGAGCCAGTAGTTAGTTACGTTTTTTTTTTTAAAAAGAATATTAGTCAAGCTGAACTTGACTTATTTTCTCCTCTCTCCTCCAAATAAGCGAAAAACTTGTGCTAGGAGTGGGTACGACAATAGTGCATTGAGGCTTTTGAGGAGTTAGTAAAAATTATTATACATTGACTGGTGGTGATTGGTGCTGTGGAAGTGTGTCATAATTCATCACAATAAGCATCAAAAACATAATTATCAGAATGAGTACAGAAAATAATTACACGGCACTCACACATTCGGTGGTTATTTTGAGTCTACGCGACGTTTGGAGCGGAACTTTGTTAAAAAATTCTGTTCTAAGCGTTATAAGTTCGATGTTTGTATACAGTTAGATGTATCTACAAATATGTATCTGTGGATTTGACTATTATACGAAAAATTTTTACATTGTTACTTCTCCATCTATCTATAGTAGGAATAGTAGTAATCCATAGGTATCTACTACTACGTAGTACTATAATATTACCTACTAGATAGGTAGGTATCTACGTAATTGAAAACAGAGAGGGCGTTTTGCCGGTGTCCTTAATAATTAAATTCTGAGCAAGGGTCTCGCAATATGTACTGCCTTTGTTATGAAAGGGCGCGCTTCAGAACCTCCAGTAAATTCACTTAATACACTAACCAAGCTGGCCTGGCCGAGTAGAACTGATTTCTACAGTGTGACGAACGCAAAAATGAGCAGTCCTTGCCTAGTGGTTAGGTCTGCGATCTCCTATTGGTGGAGTCGCGGTTTCGATCCCGGGCCTCTTGACTTTTGACTTTTCAGAGAGAGCTATGTGCGTTTAAAGCAATTAAATATCACATGCTTTAACGGTGAATGAAAACATCGTGAGAAAATTCAAAATCATCGCAGCGGTCTACGGTTTTACCAAGTAAATATAAAATTATCTTTTAAAAAATTTTGTTGGATGTTTTCCAGCCCGCTTTTGTTTTGAATGAATTAAAAAAATTATTATCAATCCGCAAGCTTCAACAATACCTACTGGACCTACTAGTCATCATTATATATCAGTATTTGAATAGGACGGACTAGTAAGGTGACCTACCTATACAAAATTATCAATTTTGATTTTTCAGCTTTTCTTTTGGGTGTTCATTGTTTTTCTTTTGGGTGTTCATTGTTTATTTATTAGTTTTAAAAGCACCCCCTGTTTTAAGTCAAAGACCAAGAGGCGAATAAAACAAAAAAAATCTAATCGGTCGAGCGGTTTTTGAATTTTATTCAGACAGACAAACAGCAATTGATTTATATATATATATACTGGCTTTTACCCACGGCTTCGCTCACGTTAAGTTAGATTTTTCAAACCGCCATCTTTCCCCTTAGGGGTTAAATTTTCAAACAAATAGGATGTTTGAACTGCTTCTATTTGAAAGTAATATAAATATTGTAAACATATAAACACACATACATACATACTATAGTATATATGTGTGTTTAATGTTTACATGTATGTATCGCCAACAGGTATAAGTAACTAATGAGAAAGTATTAAAAGAAAATACCTAGTATGAGATGGACAAGAGATGGAACCTAAATGGAATAGAATACTTCATTAACATAGAGGTTGAAATTGTAGTAATTTCAATGGAAGAGAATCAGCAAAAAATATTTTCCGCGGTAATGACGTCCACGTCGGCGGCCCAAGTGTCATTCGGAATATATTTCATCTCTTTGATGTTACGAGTACGAATATTGCGGGGGAAACATTTCGCGAATCGTGACTCATTAAAACGGGCGGATAAAGTGATATTTGATTACTTTTTGGCTCGAAATTGAGTAATTATACTATTTCTTTTATCTGAATATATAAAAGGAAAAGGTGACTGACTGACTGACTGATGTATCAACGCACACCTCAAATTACTGAACGTGGACGGATTGGATAGTTTGGCATTCAGATAGCTATTATGAATTTATGACGTAAAGGCATCTGCTAAGAAAGGATTTCTTATAATTTAAACCCTAAGGGGATGAAATAGGGGTTTGAAAACTCGAACTTAACGTGAGCGAAGCCGCGGGCAAAAGCTACTAAAATATAATTTAATGAATGTCTCTAAAAGCGACAGTTAGAATTTAAATTCCAAACAAATAACGATAATTAATTCGCAAACATTTGTCCCGGCATTGTTCTCTTTGTGATGTAATGTACCCATGTTAATTGTCGCTTGTTCATCATGTGAGGCTGAGGGTCGTAGAACATGTGATTGTTTATACCTATTATAATTACAGTCTTATAAATGTACGACAAAAGTACGATTAAAGCTTATTCGCGTTTAGGCAAAATTATAATCCAAAATTGTTCCTAGCGACTTCCTTACTACCGGCACGATGGCGTGTAGAAACCGATTAGGGATATGGGTTGAATGTAAACCGCCATACCCTTTCCAAGTTAGCCCGCTACCATCTTAGACTGCATCGGGTGAGATCGCAGTCATCTTGTCATCGAATAAAGAAAAAGTACTTAAGGTTAATTCACCCTCATGCTTGAGTCCTGATTTTTCGGAATATATTAATTATGGCAGTAGGTATTTTATTATTTGATATTTCGGTAAATAGTAAATAATGCAATGATATCAGATATGCATTTGAACATACAACATATTATTGTTAAATTAAAGTCGAAATCTTACTTATATAATTATATTTTCTACTTAGAACCTACTGAGTATTTACAAGGTGCGGTTAGATTCGAGCAGTTGTAACTCCGTTCTAAAGTAATATAAAGTTATAACTTCCTTCGTATGTAGTTGTGTAGAGCTAGTGGGGAGCTTTGGCACCTAGTATTGGCACTTTTGAACACTAAGTTAAGAGAATTTATTGCTTACTACTGTCGCATTCCGATGTGGGAAGTGACTGTTTACGAGTAGGTACTTGCTATTTCTTTCATACCTACTATGATTCTAATTCTGGGCTACCTTTATTTATTTATTTGTATTAAAGCAGTATTATTTCAATAATGTTTTGAATGTCATTTAATGACAATTTTAAAAAAAGTGGTGGGCCCCCGATCCGCAACCCATGAAAAAATTTACATCAATCCGTTGCCCTGTTGCTGCACAACGAAGGACAAACCTACGAACCATGGACTTACTGGACTAGTTTAGTATAGTAAGTCCAGCCTACGAACAAATATACTTTTTTTTTCTATAATCGTTTGCTAATCTTTTATTTATATTTTCATAATTTACAGTAATATTAAAAAAATAAAAAATAACTCAAATAAATGACATAAATAAATTATATTTACAAAAATACACGCCGTCCAAGTGGTCGTTTATGGGCATGTTGCCCAAAACAATGGCGCTATTACCTCGTTGGATAGTGGCTTAGCCGTTGGGCTAAATAAGCTAATAATAACATACTTTTGCCTTTATGCTCGTGATCCATACCTATAAGTAAAGATTTTAAATTCCGAAAATACAATTTTCAATCCATATCACAGAACCACGTTGCATTTGCAGCTGAGCTGCGGTTTAATATCATGTTCGAAACAGCTGAAACCGTAACTTCCTGCCTTCGGGATTTATTAACACTAGCCCTACCACCAATCTATTGAAATATTACTATTGCTTTTCATTTGAGTTCACACGAATGAAATTCAGAAATAAGTTTTTACCTACTTTAGTTTTTTCAGTTAGGTTTTACCATCGCTTTGTAATAGTTTATTGTTTATTTATTACCGCACTCAGAGTCGGTAACATAAGGTATTTAAAGTTGTCTCAAGTGCAGTGATCATAAACGAGACGTACGAAGAAATGGGAAAGACCAGACAAATCTGCAGTTGTATCTATTCCTATCCAACTAAATGATCATCGATGTCACCGCAGCGCGCATAGTACCCAAGATGTTGGCAGCATTGCCAACATCTTGGGTACTTGCCTTTGGATGGCCGAACTAATTCTTTGGCCAAGGTAGCTGAAAGCTCCTGGATCCCCGGTAGACTCGATGACCTTTTTTGAAAGCTCTTCAAAAAGAGCTAAAGCCCCCGAACCTCACGGTCCCAGGGTCTTCACCCCAAAAGGTACAAATATGGAACTAGCACCAAGGTTTTCATATTTGCGGCTCTTGGCCTGTTCGGGGCTAGTAGCCACTGCGCTCACCACAGAGGAGGTCGCTTGTTAGTGGGGCGCAACTAGTGTGTCCGCACAGGTGGCATCCTAATTGAGTGACCTTCGTATTATTATATGTTTATAAGTTAATTATATATTTACCAGGTGTTATCGTCGTGCGGACCAATGTCGGTGTCGTTCTTCACGGTGGTGGTGTTCTTCGGCTCCTTTTATCTCATCAACCTGATGCTGGCCGTCGTGGCGCTCAGCTACGAAGAGGAATCGCAGATCACCCAAGAGGTGAGGCATATTCATAATAAGTATTTTTTTACCTTTCTGCTGATATATACTATCCTCTGATTCAACCGCCGAAAAAAACTTTTGGAGAACCGCGAAGTAAGTAAGTGACTTAAGTCGCGGACAGAAAATGTTTACCCCCTTAAAATTCATAATTACATGCACATGTCTATGCTTGACAGTCGATATGCTTTCGATATTCTATGGCATTATAGACCTTACTGCACGCAATGTGATATAGAATCTACTTTGAAAACTGATAAACATTTTCTGTCCGCGACCATACATACTCATAAAATTTAAGAATTGCAAAAATCTTAATTAATATTATAAATGCGAAAGTGTGTTTATTTGATGGTTTGAACTTCAATCATACCGCAATGAAACTTCTTTGCATGGGCATAGTTGTGGACTTGGAGAGTCACAGTCAATTTCATCCCGGAAAACTAGAGTTTTCGCGGAATTTTTAAAAGTTAAATCCATGCGGACGAAGACGCAAGCATCAGCTAGGTCCGTAATAATTCATATTTATCCAGCTACCTATTCAATAAAATTAACAAGCATTTTAATATCTACCCAATAGCCAATATTCAGCTTGAAGAAAAATTCTCTCATGTAATGACAATAAATTGCGAAACTGAAGAGTTACTACTTACGTACGATATTAAAACGTCACATACGCACACACACAATCACGCATGCACGCACGCGAACACAAACATTGTGTATTATTCTAAGTTGAATTAATTACCTTAGTTCTCGTAGTTATGGCTTCTTCTCAAAATTTTCTCTGCAGTTCGCGGGTTAAACAGAATATCGGGGCATGATATGATTTACAAACGAATTAACACAAAAAGCCACGTTAAAACAAGTGCCGTAGTGTTTATTTATAATTGATGTGACAATAAATTTGAGCAACCCCAGAGACAGTGGCAGGAGATAGAGTGGCGAGTCAGCGTAGTAAATCACCGTTAGTGGCTCCGTAGAACTCGTAGCACGTAGCACGTCGTTAGCGCCAGTGGCGTAGCTATTTAGTTGCACACTATTTCATTGTTAACCCCCACTGCTACGATTGATTTTTGTTACTTTTCACCCGACTAAGTACGTCAAGAGGAAGGGCTATTATTTTAGCAGTCTGTGTATGTATCCATGTGACTGTTTATGTATGCGTACTTCCACCGCTGCACCTAATTACTGAGCCGATTTGGATGAATGAGGTGAGGTGTCTAACAAAATTAAGATGACAGATATAAGACCAATTTTCCGCAGACGCGTTACAGTTTTCAACTATTTTCTTTTATGTTACATTGCTAAAATAGACTTTCAGATACGACACATCTTTGCGTGTGTCACACTAACCAAAAAATTAGTGTTACATATAGAGCAACCGCCGAGTTTCTTGCTACTTCTTCTTGGTTGGAACGGGGACCAGTGATAGATTCACTTGACGATTCGAAAGGACTTTGTAAACATTTATTTTAATAAAAAAAACAGGTCAAGTGCAAGTTGGACTCGCACACGAAGGGCTCCGTGTCATCGTAAAAGCAATAGTTAAGGTCGAGTAAAAACGCCAATGACAGACGGACAGACTGACTGACTGACGGACAGACGGACAGCGGAGGCTTAGTAATAGCGTCCCGTTGGCACCCTTTGGGTACGGAACCCAAAAAATTCTATTCTATTCTCGGGCATCGCAGTCGCTCGCATGCAGTCAGTTAAATTGCCAGCCATCTGCACAGTTGGTCGGCAGATTCAACGCAGCTGTGTCAAATGCATTAACAGGAATTTCAGACTTTTTCTTTTTACTCAGGAAAGGAAAAAGGACCTAAACGAACATCGCGACGACTCGACTTTCAGTTTCGACCCCTCGTCCTTATCGGTTAGAACACTAGCGAGGGACTCAAAAAAGCGCATCGACGCTAGAAAAGGCCTCCTTCTGGCCTCGTACTCCAGAAAGCGGACGAGAAGACGTAAACGGGGCAAGAGCACCATTCATCATGCTAACACAGTGACTGGGGCAGAGAGGTAAGAGTTATTGTTTTTTTATAATTATTTATTTATTTTATGTAGATAAGATAATGTAGATAAAGGTTACATCTTAAGCCGAAAGCTTGGCTGGAGATGTGGTCAGAACTTGATAGCGATATTAATGACCTCTGATTGGCTGGTACCCTCCCGCTATTGGTTGAAATGCATTGATGCAGCAAGAACGCCATAAATTCAATCAATCAGAGGCCATTGCGATCGTTACACTGATGCGATCACTTTTAGTGAATCGACACACTGGTGATGAATTACCAAAAGCTTTAAGTTTACGACTTCTTCTTACGATCTTACGATCTTGATGAGATTCTTAAATACGTTCTCTGAAACAGACTTATCGCAGTCAGTAAAATAAAGGAATCGACGATATCCCTTATTACAATTTTATAGAAAGTAGCAAAAAGTGGGTATTCTGTAAAATTGACGTTGGGGGTCTATTATACTATCATCATGTTTGATGAATGACTGATAGAGCAGATAATGTTATATCATAATTATGTCATTCGAACAATCACAGCAGAGATTGTGGCCAAATTGACAACAACTCTGATCTGACATAAGGGTCAAACTGAAAACCAGCGCTTTAGCTTGCAGTAGATAATGATAGACCTATATTTGGTAATATTCAATTGTTTCCATGTCATTTACTCGTAATTTAGTTTTTTTTAATCAATATTATGATCAAATAAAAAAGTTTACTTTCCTTCTATCAAACCTGTCGTCAGATGGACGGCCTCCGCTAACTCCTTTGAGTATTAAACCCAGCTTTAATAGCTACTTAAAGGCTAACACGAGATACGAGTATAATAACTCACATTTGTGTAAAAACGTGTAGATTTTATTACCCCTTTACCTTGATATCAAACGAAATAAAGTTGGCATTTTGCCTTCCGGCAGCTATTTCACTGAAAGTTGGATTGTAAATTGTATGAACAGCATGCGGCAGCCAAATAGGTAATTTCTTTTGCAAGGTTGAAAAAGAAATTATTCACAATGCTTGGGTTATTTTCAGTTTTGATATAGGTACATAGGTCTAGTATTTTTTACAAATAAGTAAAAATAAATGGTCTGACTGTGATTTAACTCTTTTGAAATTCGTCATTTTTAACATTATAGTACGACTAGCTTTTGCCCGCAACTTCGTGTGCGTACAGTAAGACATAGAAATTGCGCGGGAACCTCTTGTTTTTCGTGATTAAAAGTAGGATAATATGTCCCTATCTAGGTCACCAACTCTATCCGTTAAGTTTTTAACGTAACAAATACCTTAAAAAATGTTGCATAACTTTGTTATGTTGGTTGTCGTGGCTCCTGACAGGTGAATGCGATATTATGAAAGCTACTATTTGAGATATTATGAACATTTTTATGGCATGTAAAATGTAAAGTATCAACCCATAGTGCATTTACTGAGGCATGTAAACTACACATAAAGTTTGCTCGAAATGCTTCGAAATAAACACCACCCATGGGGATTTGGTGCAATGCGGGGCACTGCAAAAATATATTTAAATTATTCACTTTGTACGGTGCGAAAATTCGTTAAAAACTTTTACATTTTATTAAGTGAAATGTTGTCAGTCGGGAGGCGTCGCGTTAAACGTTATTTGCAGTTGGAAACACGTAAAATGTAGACTCTCTAACTTGGAAAGACGTGCCAGAAATACAAACAAATTTTTTAAGATATTTTCGATAAAGTTCAGTTTGACTCCAAGTTAATTAATACTGACACTTCCGTAACTTTTCTGTTTTTTTCTACCACAATATTAGCATTATTATATCTAAGCAAAGTTCAGAGAAGTTCTTACCAGTGACCCACAAAAATCGTGCGATAATATAAAAGTGGCCATATACGCAACGAGAAATCGTTACGATCGGACTGTACAGTTCGAACGGTAACGATAAATCGCTACATGTATGTTATAAAACTGTACAGTTTCGACCGATTTTTTAAGACTGTGCAGTCGAACGGAACAATACAAAAATTTCAATTGATTAATCGGAATCGGAAGAACTGTGCCGACTGATCGTAACGTGTATGCGCTCGTTCAGTTTTCGTGTTCAGTTTTGTCGTCAGTCGCAGTTCGGGTGGACGTGCGCACGCGTCATGGCGTCTCAAACTAATCGCGAATGGCTAGAAGAGTTTATTTAATTATATCGCAGTGAACCTTGTCTTTGGAATACTAAAGGCAAAGAGTATCACAATCGTGAATTAAAACGTTCGGCGTACACTAAGCTGATTGAAAAATTAAAAATAATAGACCCTAGTGCTGACAAAGATGCTGTTGTAAAAAAAATAAACAACATTCGCCAACAAATTGACATGAGAATGAACTCTTCTTTTCATTAGCCATTCTTTGCACCAGATGCTACGATTTTTCCGCTTCACTTTTTTTTTCCTTCAGGGCGAATATTAATCCAACAACTGCTAAAACGTCGTCCGTCGAAGCCATCGCTGATACGTGTGCGTCGGCACCGTTTATTGTACCGTCTGATCGTAACGATTTCTCGTAGCGTATATAGCTTGTATGCCATGTACGATAAACTGTACCGCTCGAACTGTACAGTCTGATTGCAACGATTTCTCGTAGCGTATATGGTCACCATAGGATACAACCTTGGTAATAATGAGTTTTTCAAATTAAGATGGTTAAAGTCGAAGGCATTAAAATACCAACATCATGGCCACAGTGCGTTGAATTAAGTTTAAGTGAGTTTTTGTTATTGAATAGGAGTTACAGCATGAAGTTAGAGCGAAGAAACTTCTAATACAAAAATACAAGTGTTCTAAAAAGTTTCGAAAGAAAATGTAGTTGTCAAGAAAGTTGTCCGTAATATTGATACTTCCGTACAGCGTACATCCAACATTTCTCTCAATTGAATAACGCGTTTACCAGAGATCCATTCTGAGTTTATGTTACTTATTCCAATAAATGATTTATTATCCTTTTAGCAAACTTTCACATACATATATAAAAGATAATACTAATATAGTAATTAGTAGACCAAGTAACTTGTGGTTTGTTTAAAAAGTTCTTAACGGAACTCACAAGCCTATATCAGATCACCCCTCGTTTGCTTTCGTTTGTTTGTTTGTTGTTTGTTTAGGTATACCTAGAATAATGTTTACGTTTTTAATTACCTTTGTATTATTTTCAGCTTTGGGCTATTTACGAACTGAAGTAGTTTTTCCATTTGACTCGGTCAAACATATATTCGTACCTAAGTCTCAGAGATTGGCTATTGATGATTGAATTTGTAGGGGATACTAATGTAGTCACTCCGTAGTATATTCTTATTAGCGACACTGAGCAGCAATTAGACCAATGCCCATAGTGTGTACCTAATGTGTATAATGTGTAGTAATAGTAACTAAGCGGTGACTCCAGGACTAGCATAGTTTTTCCGAAAGTAGTACGCGTAAAACGAAAAACCGTAGAACGGTCAGCGGGTTTGACGCGTCTAATACAAGTAAAGCGCCCGTAACTTCGTGAGATAATCGTAGCTACTCTACTAGTACTTGAATGATGACCCTGCACCGGAAAACGCAACGTTGGCTTTGAATGACAATAACCGTCAACCTTTGCCGTCAACAGTAAATTTATTTGACGTTTATCCTCTGAATTTATGGTGTTTAACGACAGGCCAATCCCAGTACTAATTTACAGCTCGAGTATATAGGCCGATGCATTCACACTGCATAATATATCCAATAGCTGTATTTCCATACCATCTATATTTCAATTCTATGTCAATCTTGTTAGTCGCTCTCAATATCGATGCATTGAACACAAATTCCTAATGTTTATTTAGCCACAATTAAATACATAACCTCAATAACCATTGGGTTACGGGTGCGGACTGAAACTCAATAACCGTTGGGTTAAGGGTGCGGACTGAAACTGAAAGGTCGCAGGTTCGAGCCCCACCCGTTGCACTATTGTCATACCCACTCCTAGCACAAGCTTTTCGCTTACTTGGAGGGCAGAAAAGAATATAAGTCAGGATCAGCTTGGCTAATTTTCTTTTATTAAAAAAAAAAAACTCAGCAAACTGGTATCATTAACTCAATACACTCGTTCTTTGTACTATTTCCTTACAAATAGGTAAATTGTGGTTCGAGATTTTAAATTGCAAAAGTTGGAGTTGGCGTCGACTCGCAAGGGGAAAGCATTTCAAACATTCAATCTAAGTTATCAATTTAAATGGAAGTTTAAGGAAACGCAAAACTACTTGCGAATCTTTCTATTTTAAAAAAAAAGAGAGGTTTCTCAAACGGCGCTGAGGACATCTCGAGAATTTTTCTCTAGTACTTCTTAAGTTGAAATATTTGCTTACATATTTTAACTTGGTGTTTTATGTGTTCATCTTTTTCTGTCAGAGCTATTTAAGCAAATACAAACCGCACATTCATTTTCTAATAAATAAAAAGTTTTAGAACTCTAATGACTACAGAAAATTGGATGGAACATCTGTTGTTTACGTTGATTTTTTTTTTGTTTATTTTTTTTATTTTATACCAGTAATATAAAAAAGAAACAAACATATAAAGGACGTGCACAAGGACAGTTTATCTCTAAGGAAGAGATTTCTTCCAAAAGCCCTCGCTTTTTTATTCGATAACAAGATAGTCCTTAACTGCGATCTCACCTGATAGTAAGTGACGATACAATCTAAGATGGTAACGGATTAACTTGGAAGGGGTATGGCAGTATACATTCAACCCATACCCATAATATTTCTACACACCATCGTGCCACACCGCTAAATCGCGCGGCGCGTCTTTGTCGATAGGGTGGCAACTAGCCACGGCCAAAGCCTCCCACCAGACCAGTTCGCAGAGACAATTCAGAAATTATAAATGCCCAAATTGCCCCCGCCGGGAACCGAATCCGAGACCTCCCAAGTTATAAGACCACAGGGTTCACCACTACGCCAGGGAGGTCGTCTATATAGCCTATGTCACCTGGAATAATACATACATACTTAGACTGCTAAAATCATAATCTACCCTTTGCCGTAGTTGGGTAAAAACAGTAGGTACAAATAGATAGATGAATAATAAAATTGCCCTCAGAGATAATCTTTATGAGACCCTTTACCGCTTTCCTTACTCAAAGTAATTCTACTTTGATTAAAGGGATGTAGCCCACAACTCGGTCCATAAACTTCAATTTTGGGTCAAAAGCTTTAATCGTACCGACATAGGTTTATTACATGAATAATCCCAACTGTGGTTTTAAATTCAGTAAAATCGTTCTTCCAAGACAGTAGAGAATTTAATCTCCAGAATTTGATCCGTTACAACCAGAATAATGGGATATTGATTCGAATAACTATTGTGGTTTCTATTAGAATTATTAGAATAGTTATAATTTTTAGGGTTCCGTACCGGAAGGGTAACCAACGGGACCTTATTACTAAGCCTCCGCTGTCAGTCCGTCAGTCTTGTCTGCCAGCGGGTTGTATCTCATGATATGCTCATGATAGATAAACAGTTGAAATTTTCAAAGAATGTGTATTTCTGATACCGCCAATTAAAAGGGGCTCCCCTATTAGAAACGTGATTTTTTTTCAGCGTTTTTTGGTACGGAACCCTTCGTATCCGAGTCCGACTGCCATTTGACCGGTTATTTTCTTATCTCCCTTAAAAGATAGTTAAGGTAGGTATGTAACCGGACGACGTTCCTTTTGGTTGATTGATACTCAACCGCTATTGGCTAAAATGCATTGTTGCAGAAAAAACGCGATAAATTATAGCCAATGGCCACGTTTTTTTTTTTAAAGAATATTAGCCAAGCTAAACTTGACTTATATTCTCCACTCCCCTCCAAATAAGCGGAAAGCTTATGCTAGGAGTGGGTATGAAAATAGTGCAACGAATGGGGCTTGAACCTGTGACCTTCCAGTTTTCAGTCCGCATCTTAACCGTTGGGCTATTGAGGCTTACGTTTTTTTTTTCTGTGAATAGCGGGCAAACGAGCTGGCGGATCACCTGATGTAAAGTGATTACCGCCGCCCATGAACACTTGTAGTACCAGAGGCACCACCGATGCGTTGCCGGCATTTCAGGAACTTATTGGTGCGCCCCTTGAATAACCCCATATTGTAATTAAGTGGGAACACTGCCGAAGGTAGAAGATTCCACAGTTTGAGACTTGTAATTGATGCAGCTTTTACAGGATGGGGTCAACACCGGATCTCACGAAAAGAAGGCGGAAGTCTAAACCACTAAGCTACCACCGCTTCAAGCAACAGTATAGCCCCTATTATAAAACATCGCATTTCTTTTATGTACGAAATAAATATAATGTCTCCTTGCGTAAAAGGTAAATGGTGTAGCTACGCGGCTTTTGATACCGGATCGTTACTGGTGTCCATAAACATTTACAATGGCGGGTTACATTAAATAGCCACTTATACGCCCAATTTCAAGTTACGACGTAATGTTCTCGAGTCAGTTTTATACGTCGTTATTTACCGCAGAAACCGTTACCCTACATCTTTATAAGGCTACCTTATGTTTTTTAAAAATTGTTTCATTACGTCTGGACTATCAGTAAATAATAATTAATTATTTACATGTTTTGATTTGACATCATAAATTGTTGTCTTATGTCTATGTTTGTTCGAGAATTGGAAGAAAAAATCCTCCTAATATTGTACAAAGTTTGTGAGGAGGGATGTATAGACGGATATTTGATGCTTTTTCACGCCGCAAAGAATGATCCGATTTGGTTGAAATTTGGAATGGAGATATTTCATACTCAGGATTAACACATAAGCTACATTTTATCCCGGAATATTAAAAAGTCACGTGGGAATTAAAAAAATAACCGGTCAAGTGCGAGTCATACTCGCGCACTGAGGGTTCCGAAACTATTGACCAATGAATTAATTAGGTACCTACTAATGACCTTCTAAACGTTAAAAAGAATCAAACGAGTCGAAACTCGATGGGGTTACGTCGTTTCATTACAGAGTTCCCATAAACGCCTTTCGGCTTCATCATCAGAACCTGCATATCATTTAGGACTAGAGAACTTGTCAAGACGAATTAAAAAGCCCAAACTCGATGGGGTTGTGTAGTTTTCTCACAGAGTCCCCAATCTCCATCTTTCATCACATTATTTGTCTCGTTGGTCTAGTGGATGTTCTACTGCAGATGACAAGGTTCCATTATATCTGTACCTCAGACAGCATATAAAGACGTTGGCTTTACACCTAATCTCTCTCTCTGATTTCCGTATCATTGAACTATGAATTGCCTATTACTACTATATTATTTTAGGGTTGATACAGTATTTTGATAATACAAAATTATAAAAACAATTTAATTTATTCATTAAGTTTATCTTACCTATAAAAAATGTGAGTAGGAGATACAAACTTTGGAATTAAAGTGACCTAACTCAAAAATTGCAATTTGTGGGAAATGAGCAAGACTTCAAAAAAGTAGTGTTGAGTAAAATTGAATGTATCTCTGCCAATAAAACTATTAAAAAAGTTAATTATCTTAATACTTAATCATCTTATACATATGGATTGGTAATACATATTATATTAAATGTTAAATACATTTTACAACAACAGAAGTTACAGGAATTTTGAGTTAAATCACATTCATTCTAAAGGTGATATATAAACATAGCAAAGGTTGACATTGAGCTTACCACACAGTGATTTGAAAATAATGCCTCAGCATATCAGTTTAATAACATTTCTTTGACTGCAATTGGCACCAATAGGCATTCAACATTTTATCCTAAAAATATATAATGTCTCAAGGTAAACACAGAATGTATATGAGCTTGTGACACAATCCTAAAAGTTGTAGGTTCTCTGGGTTGTGTGGAGGTACAGATATATGTATGGATTCTTCATAATCAATATTATCCATACTCAAGGAACCAAATATCAACAACAAAAAATTGACATTGTGCTGCATTTACTTCTGAATATATTATCTCTTCTAGCAGCAATCCAACATGCAGTGCAAACTCTAGTAACATAGTCTGGTATTCTGGTAACCTGAAATAAAAATAATTATTGTTAAAATAATATAACTGGTAAATTGGCAAGCTAAGATTAAACTCTTAACAATCCTACATCAAACCTTTCAACGAGACAAGTCAGGACATGTTAACTTGTCATCGTACTAAAGTCTCCTATAAGTGTGGGGAGCGCACTTGCAATTAGCTGGCAGCAAAAGTAGAATGTGCTTCTATTTTTTCTATTGTCAAATGATTATTTAACTGGCCTGTCCAAAAAATTACAATGCACGCCAGTTTTGCAAGTTACTTAACAAATGGCTTTGCATAAATTAGGCTTATCTCTGATTATATTATGATATATTGTTGTACAACACATAAATTATCTATACTTCTATATAATATTGACATGAAGAATACCTATTTAAATAAACTTGTTGAAGGAATTATTATAATGGTATGGGACAAAATTTAGGTTAGCATTATTACTAATTAAAACAGTAACAATAACAAGCTAGTTTTAACTCGGTCTTAAGTCTGAGACTGTCTTCTATAGATACCTAGGCATTTCTATAGTTAGATAACTGCATGAATTTGGGAGTTGTAGTTTGAGTTTCCCTTTCTAATGCTTCTTTGCGAGAGATTAAAATAAATAAGTAGGAACTCACCGACATTGGTGATGACGTATTATCCATTGGCGATGGAGTATTGTCCATTTTGATAATGGGTTTAATTCACAAAGTTAAGTATATGCATTAAGTCTCTGTCTCGAATACGAAGTTCACCTCCATACAAAGTTAAAAGAAAACACTGATTCAGTACTAATATTGTAAAATGTAATGTAACTATCCCACATATAAAACAAGAAATCAAATGTTATTTGTCTCCAAGAGAATATAAACCATTTAGTATGCTTATTTGTGCAAACTACTATTGAACTTTTGTTTGTTTGAATTTGGTCAGGGTTACCAACTCCTAAAAAAAATTAGCCCTAACATCAACATGAAATACCCCTAAATAACCCTAAATGCAATATTCAAAAGCCCCAAAAAAACCCCTGTATCTTGTTACCATTCAAGTCTAATGTTTAAATGAGTTTCCCGTTTTATTGAGGTAAATAAAAATAATATAACTTAATTTTAATTACATTATTCGGAATTCTTATAGTCATACAATATGTTTACATTATAACTGTAACATTTTTTGGAGATGGAGTAAAAGTAACGCAAGATCCACCATCACGTTTTAAAAAGAAATATATCGAAAAAGCGTGTTCAACGTTAATATATTGAAATATTTTCAAAACGCTTTAGCTAAAACGATTTTAAGCATATTATTCCGGAATACCATAGACGTTTTGCTTTATTTACTCGTTTTGGTCAGTCAATTATGTGACGCTTGAAAATTTATTTATGCCCCTAAAAATAGCCCTAAATTTTTTTGGGCCCTGAAAAAATCCCAATAAGCAAAATTCCGCCCTAAATTTGGGGCTAAAAGCCCTAAGTTGGGAACCCTGAATTTGGTTTTGAAAGTTTGAATATGGTTTGAATTTTGAACCAACTTTGAACACCGTAGACAGCTGTCTACGCCTCTATGAAATCTATACTATGATTAATACCTACTGGACTGACTGTCTCTGCAGGTACCTACCTACCTAGACCTACCTACCAATGATTAGATACCTTAATAGTTATGAATCAATATCAATTTGAAGCACCACATTTGACATACGAGTGTCTCTGGAACTAATAATATTGCAAATGGTGCACCGACCGCCATAATTTTATTAACTAATATAAATAGTGAATAAATAAAAATGAATAAGTAATAAGTGGAGAAATAAATTAAAAGTAATTGCATTTATCAATGCAGTGTCGCTAACTTTGTTATACCTATACAAAAGTTAGCAACAAATCAATACTTTCATAGATTAATTCTAGAGGTCAGTGTAAAAAAGTTGTAATAATAATCTGTAGTAGAAAAAAAAATTCTATTATAGTGTTCTGTGAATCTGTAGTTGTGACAAGTGACATGTGGACGTGACGCGTAAAAAGTTAAGCTTTGAACAAACTAACGGACACGTAAGCCGCGGCTGGATAGTAAATTCCATTGAACTTTAGACACTATATCGGGTGTAGTCGCGAACGTAACCTTTGGCGATCCTTGAGCGTTCGGATGTCCGATAGAAATACGGGCCTGCTGATCTCAAACGACTGTGCACACTTATCAGTCGCAGCTATAGTCGCGGCATCCGATAGTTTGCTTTAGCTTTAGCGTTGCAATTAATTTAAAAGCCATAGTAAGTTATCGTTTTTTTTTTTGTTTTTTTGACTGTTTTAGGTACTATTATATGGTTTAGAGGTATCAAAATCTCCGTAATTTGCAAGATTTTAATACTGGTGTTTAAAAAATATAACGGGACTTACTATGAAACTAAGAATTAGGTGTGGAAAGAAACGATTTTTGGAAGATGTCCCTTAATTTGTTTTAATAGTGAGAAAGCCGTGGTTTTAAAGCTGTAACTTTTCACTGAGTTAAGCTATAAGCTTGATATTCTTAAAACACTACGAGACCATTGAACTTTATATTCAGTATAAATTTCGACTTAGTATCATAAGCCGTTTTCGAGAAAAACGGTGGTGACACACTGACAGACAGACGGACAACGAAGTGATCCTATAAGGGTTCCGAAGTTTTTTTCGGAACCCTAAAAAGCTTAATCCACGTGGACAAAGTCGCGAGCATCATCTAGTTGAACATAATATCTAAAAAGTGATGCAATATGCGAAATTTATCTGCTTAGATTATGTAGGTACATAATATATTCATTTATTGTACTTCAGTCAAATGAAAGTAAAAGCATTGAAAATAAGTATTTATTTATCACCACGATTTATCTATCGCATCGCAATCGCCTTACCAGTGCGACCCTGAACCGATCTTGAGGTCAGGGTCGTACTTGTAAGGGTGGATTTCATTCATTGGCTGTTTCAAACAAAAAGTGACTTCCCTATTCCGGTCTCACATGACAGTTATAAATTCGAACTAACCACCCGACTGACCTAATTTAACCAACTGGGAGTCAACACGATGAAAATTTGCATGATAATGGTGTTTACGGAGGCGACAATTTAGCATAGAAAGCCGTGTTTTGTATACCAAGTGAGTGACCAAGTTTGTAATTGTAGGGGCGAAGGCGAACAAATTTATTTTTAAGGCCTATCGCAGACTTCCGCTACATAAAAATAGCGAAGCTGCTGAAGTACCCCCTTGTATTCAGCGAAATTGTCTCTTCTAACGCTCTTTCCCATTCAATTCTATGCCAGAGCAATAAGAAAAATGTAGCTGATTCTCATCATCCTAACCAGTTGGTTAGGATGATGAGAATCAGCTACATTTTTACAGCTAGTAGTTACTAGGTCTACCGCATTTTTTTCATTAGATATTAATCTATTTGAAGTTCAATTTAATTTGAAATAGAATAATTTTCAAATGGATGTATGCAGTGAACCGATTTCTGAAAATATTATTTTTTAAGGATGAAATGTTTTTAATTTTTTTTAATTGATCTATTCCAGGTCCCGGTCCAGGTCGCGATCGCGGTCAGTGACCCCGAGTGGATCACCGCCGCCACTGCCCGCGCCCGCGCCTCCGCCCCCGCCCCCCCACACACTGCATCCCGATAACGCATTAGGTAATTTTATTACAACCTTTCCGAAAGTAACCTGCGGCATAGCCATACATTTGAAGAAGGCTGGGTACTGCAAGCATCAGTCCAAGCATCTTCCTTTTCTTTATAAACAAAGGTTTCTTGCATGGACTTCCACAAGCATCGGTCTTGTACCGTATGATGACCGTTTATATAGTCCACAAGAGATGATTAGGCACTCGATTTCATTGAAGCTGCTCACTTTTGGCATCAATAAGTATTATTGAAATTCCAGGTCGCGGTGCCCTAAGCGTCGCCGGTCGACAGCTAAGCGACCACAGCAATAACCGGGAGTCCTCGCTAGACGACTCCGGTGTAGTTGATGACCACGACGACGGCGAGCATACCTCCGACGACCAAGCGCCGCACCCGCACCGACGACTGCTTCCGCCACATCCACCTACCACAACACCTCTTAAACAAGTGAGCATTCAATTATGGTACTTGGTAAGAGTTGTCACTCACTTATCAACCCACCCAGCATGTGCCAACCAGTACCGCTCTGCGCTCGGCGTCCACTCGTTATCTACAGGTGGCCCTCGAGATGATGTCACGCGGTCGATGTGTAGGCGCCCAGCGGTCAACGAGTGGACAAATTGCTGAGTATTTGATATAATAGATCAACTGTAGACCTTGTGGGCAGCACGCGTTCCACTCGGGTGCTTGGGCAACGCACGGCAAGCAGGAGAGCGGATGATCACCAAGTTGTTCACTCGCTAGGAGCGGCTTGCGAACGAGGCGACCCCGTGGTTTCACGGAATTGATGAAAGCATATATATGGAAGTCCATAATATTATAAGAAATATCAATCGCACAAGGCGAGGCGAGAAAAAAAATCTAAAATAATATATTCAATACTCAGTAAATTTTACCTACCTAATATTTTTTTCAGGAAACAAAAAAACAAGAGACAAAGCTAAAGAATGGTTCCAAAACAGAAATACAAGTGGATCAAACGAAAAAGGGCGAGAAAGGGACCATTGAAGAAAAATATCCGCTAAACCCCGACTACCTTAATCAGATTGTGGTTCTAGGTAAAACAAAAATAATAATATTTGCACAGCTTAAGTCTATTTGATATAATGCTATCAAAAAGGTAGAATAAAAGAAAGAAATCTGTTTTGAATTTGGTAGCATTATAATACCACTTGATTGGCACTGCTTCAACACTGGAAAGCACAAATCAAGTAACAACCAGATGCAGCCAATATCAGAATGTATGCTTTGAGTATTCTTATGAAAATTAAACTTTTATGTTACCTTGTCCTCTTCATAAGTAGAATAGACTTCAAATTGAATGTAAACACAATGATATGTGGCTAATCGACTGCATGATACTATTTTTTTCTACTTTTACAATAATTAACACATGATCAACTCTATGAAATTCTAATGACCTTAAACGCTTGCATTGTTTGCAAATGAACTCTTGTTATCCTAATTTATATAGTTTTTAATACTTCAATAACAATCAAGTTACGTAGTTTGAATTATTACTAACATTTTCCTACTCATTCGATCAAACTCTAATTAGACACTCTATTTCAATTTGCATCTGCAATCAGATGATAGTTTCTTTGGATATCAGAAGCACTGTGTAAGATTTTTTTTGTCTTCCTATTTATTAAAAACTCAACCGTTTGAATGTGGACTGAAAATGTAAATTGCACCTGCAAAAAATCCACGATCAAATGGTTTCTTTGGTAGCTTGGCTTTAATAACGTTATTCGAAAAACAGAATTCCGCTAAGTTAATGTCAATCAAATATGTACAGGCATACGCAAAGCTACTGAAGTTTTAAGTTTCAAAGTAGTATTTAATTTTGTAACAAATATAATCAACGCAATGTTATTTATTTATGTTTACAACCATTTTTAAAGTTTTATTAGACTTTTGTAAAATATTGAATTAGAAACAAAAACGAATATTTCATGGCAACATCCAATACATACATATATGAAATGATTAATATAACTAACTGGAACTTCTACTAAAGAACCAGTTTATGATATTTAAACAAAAGTTTTATGAAATATTCGCTATGTTTATTACGAAATTATACCCTGTTTGACTCTTACAATAATTTTAAAGGCAAAACTAGCCCACCAATTTCTAGCTAGATTTATTGGCGCTATAGAAACGATTAATGATTGCCTAGTGGCTGGTAACATTCACCATTAGCTTCACGTCTTGATGGGGCTACTCCTCATTGGACACTTTATACAACACTGTTGCAATTTCGCTTCTATCCTCATTAATATCGTCAGGGGCGGACTGGCCATACAAGCGCGCGCCCGACCTCCCCCAAGCGGAGACGACGAAAATTAATGAGCTCAGTTTATTGGCAGCCACGCACAAATCTCATATGGGCAATTACGAGCAAAATTGCACTTACTTCACAGGTTAGTAAAACACAGACGCCAACGCTTCTGCCCCCCCAGTCCACCCCTGTTCCTTTTGGGAAGACTGCAGGGTGATTCGATGCGATTGGTTGATTTGATGTCGACTGTATCGTCTTAAGAATCGCATTCAAGTCTGTTTCAGGACCATCATTTACAAGCTCCGAAACCATATTTCAATTTTACTATTCCTAATGACTGAACTTTTATGCGATTCAAATGGGATCTCGAAAATTGTGATTTTGAAATTTTCCACTTGAAACAACGCATTGGTGATTCAAAATTGATATCGTGCATTTCCTGCGTTTTTCTCTTCAGCCCCCCGCTTACAGTGCATGTTGCAATTTTTTATGTAAAATAATTTTACACCAAAGCAATTTCCGCAATCGCAAGCTTCGCATCAACATTCTTATTGTGTTGAAACGCTTCTGTGCTTCTGCCCCTTCTGCTATTATTTCTTCAGTTACCAACCTTTTTCTGGGTTTCATTACATAAATGTGTGCGTATGTGTTATCGCTTTTATTTAATTTCTACGTCTTATGCTCCATTAACTTGTTTACTTTGATCACAGATGAACTTGTAGACAGAAACTGCGAGTGCTGCGTTACTTGTTGCATAGACTATGAAGGCTGGTTGCAGTTTCAAAACTGTTTGTATGGAATAGTAAAGGACCCGCTGTTTGAACTGTTTATTACTACTTGTATAGTTCTCAATACACTCTTCCTGGCTCTCGAGCATCATGGTATGAGTGAAAATGTTAGATCAGCTTTAGACATAGGAAATAAGGTGATTTCTTTTTACATTACTTATCTCAATAATATAAATTGTTATGTTTTAATATGTATAAATGTGTTTTTCGTTGCAGGTTTTCACGTCAATTTTTACGCTGGAATGTATAATGAAAGTAATGGCCATGAGTAAAGACTATTTCGCATGTGGATGGAACATTTTCGATTTAATTATCGTTTCAGCTAGTCTCTTGGATCTTATATTTGAGCTTGTAGATGGCCTGTCAGTGTTAAGAGGCCTTAGATTGGTAAGTCTTATGCAAAGATAATAAACTTTTAGTTCTAAGTTTTGTTATTCATACATTTACATATGAATATTGTATATGATAATCATACCCCTTATCGATTTCTATGCAGCATCATACAAGAATGCATATCACACTTATCATATTTTGAATTCTTGAAAGAAAAATTGATACAAATGTTTTTAATTTAATATCAAATGAATGGTTTCATTGGGTAGGTACTGAACATATGAAAAATGAAAGCACGAGCTATTAGTTTTTAGTTTGGAATCCTGAGTTTTTTTTTCCAAAATATTGTGTTTTTCCTTGAACTCTATATGTAACTAATCTGCTAAAAATCTTTTTCCAGTTACGTGTGTTAAAATTAGCCCAATCATGGACTACGATGAAAGTTTTATTAAGTATAATAATATCGACAATAGGTGCTCTCGGTAACTTGACGTTCGTGTTAGTCATAGTTATATACATTTTTGCTGTTATCGGTATGCAGTTGTTCTCGAAATCATACACGCATGAAAAGTTCGACCCGGACCCAGTTCCCAGGTATGTATTTATTATTTACATATTATTATCTTTTGTATGTACATTCTTTTACCCCTTGTAATTTTTTTTTTCACTTGATTTATATTTTCCTTAAGTATTATTACGTAAAAAATAAGAATAACAATTTAGAAGTTTCGAATTTAGTTAAAAGTTTTATAATATAAACTACATTTCAAATACAGCTAGGTTTTTCTCAGTTGAATTAAATAGTATCTTAATTTATTCAAAACCAAAAAGGCACTTCAAAGTCTTAAATTTTTTCAAGAATATTTAAATGATCATAGTCAAATGCCAAAGTTCTCATTTATCTCTTTTTTTGTGTATATCACGTTATTTATGACAATTTGCCTCAATTTAGATGGAACTTCAACGATTTCTTCCATTCATTCATGATGATATTTCGCATACTTTGCGGAGAATGGATCGAGCCGCTTTGGGACTGCATGCGTGCGGAGCAAGCGAGCGGTGCGGAGAGTTGCTTCTTCATTTTTCTTCCCGCGCTCGTCATGGGCAACTTCATGGTGCTCAACCTCTTCCTTGCCTTGTTGCTTAATAGCTTTAACAGTGAAGAACTAAAGAATAAAAAAGAGGTAATTTGTCGTACTAAATTTCATCAACAACGCATCCGATTTAAAACAAAGATTACAAATTGAATGGATCGGAATCAAAATAATTAATCAAACTTATTTTCAGGAAGTAGGAGAAGATTCCAAATTAGCGAAAAGTTTTGATAGAATACGTTCCATAGTAAGAAAAAAAGGTTTCCTTATATCTAAAAGTAAAGAGACTGAAAAAAAAACTAAATTAGAAGAGTTAGTTAACGAATTCATGACACAACAACGTGCTGTGAAAGAGACTAAAGCACCAATTCCACCAGAACAAAGATACTCCACTTCAGTGCAAGAAACTATTTTATATCCTCACGACAATATTTATAGCCATAGTTATCAAGAAGCGTTAAACAGGTATAAAGAAAACAAAACTCATTTACTAAATAAAAACTTTTGACAACAATGATCCTTTCAAACATTAAATTTTTAGGCCAATATCCGTAGGATCCGACTTCGGTTATCCGCATCTGTTCCAAGCACCTAATTTTAATCATGGCAGTCAGGAGACTCTTAAAGATGTACGAGATTTAGCAGCTGAACATAAGATCACCAGCATTCGGGAAGATTCTAAAGAAAATTTAGACGAACCAACATCTACTGACCAAATTGCAGTGCAAAAGTTGCTAAATCAAATGTCATCGGGATACCACACGCAGCCTTCAGACTCGAGAGGTTAGAATAGCATGGAATATTTTATTGGGAAGAATATGAGTGAGATCTTAAAAAATATAACTGTGCCACATAATATGGCGTCAAATGATAACCGACATACAAAAGCGAGTAAAAAGCATTTCGCACGAGCCACATATTTAGCGCAGTTTTAAACTTTTTATCTGGCAATTCCGAGATGGATTGCGAAATCGCATGGCGGGATAATTTTTTAAGCACATGGCAGTCCTAGCTACCTAATCCTTGTATTTTTATAATGACTCGTGGGAATTGTACAGTAGCCTTTTTGAACGAATGCGAGTTTGATTTTGAGGGATGAGGGAGTGTGAGGATTCCTTAAGAATTAAAAATAGGTTTACATGATTCATATGTAGCAAAGTCATAAGCAAAATAATAAGAAAATAAATAAGGAATTGTAAAATGTAATTTTTTCATCTGTTTTAATTTTTCCAGATGAATTTGAACAATACGAGATGGCACAAATATCTTGTAAAACAACACCAGAAAAATTTAGGCGACAAGGAATAGGAATTGGAGTAGGAATAGGGGGAGTAGCGATGCCAAAACATCTTAATAGAGAGTTGGTGAAGCAACCTAATGACGAAGATACGAAACGTCCTTGGCAAACACTAGTTTCATATGTAGATGAACTTACTGTAGGCGGCAGAAAAAACTCTCAAGGCATATATGTTGATCCAATGGGAAAATTTCCTGGTTTCGGAAAAAGTAAAGAGCCGAAAGAACCTGAAAATTGTTTCCCTAAACAATGTTATAAACAGTACGTATGTATAACAAAACTGGTATTGTTAACATAAAATAAAATCATTTTTGTTTATACTCTTCTTTTAATTACAGGTGTTCCTGTTGGGATGCTTGCATTCAAACAAAATTAGGTCAAAGATGGATGCTAATCCGTACATATATTCTTCGCTATGTTGATACACCAGCATTTGAGTGGTTCGTTTTAGTTCTCATCTTTGCTTCAAGCATCACTTTGTGTTTTGAAGATATACATCTAGAAAAAAATAAGCCACTCAAGAAGATACTTTATTGGACAAATCTTAGTTTTTGTATGATCTTCGTTATAGAAATGTTTTTCAAATGGATAGCGTTGGGGTTCTATAGATATTTTACAAGTTTTTGGACGCTATTAGATTTTACTATAGTTTTCGTAAGTATAAATCAATATGAAGATGATTAATATTATGACAGTATTTATTTTGAATACTTGTAATTCTAAATATCAAAATGTTTTCAGGTATCAGTATTTAGTTTGTTAATAGAAGAAAATGAAAATTTAAAGGTTCTGAGGTCGCTTAGAACATTGCGGGCACTCAGACCTCTAAGAGCAATTTCTCGGTGGCAAGGAATGCGAATAGTTGTAAATGCATTGATGTATGCAATACCTAGTATATTCAACGTATTATTAGTATGTTTAGTTTTCTGGTTAATATTTTCCATTATGGGAGTACAATTTTTTGGGGGGAAATTTTTTAAGTGTGTGGATGAAGAAGGTGATTTATTACCATTAGAGGTAAGGTGAATACTAGACATTATAAATAATTTTGTAAGTCTTATTTTTGAATAATGTTTGTTTTCTTTCTAGGTAGTTAATGATAAATGGGAGTGCTACTACAATAATTTTTCTTGGATCAATTCTAAGATATCCTTCGATCACGTGGGTATAGCTTATTTAGCTCTATTTCAAGTAGCCACTTTTGAAGGATGGATGGAAGTAATGGCTGATGCAGTGGATGCGCGAGGCGTAGATCTACAGCCATCAAGGGAGGCCAATCTTTACGCATACATATATTTCGTTATTTTTATTGTATGCGGATCGTTCTTCACATTAAATCTATTTATAGGAGTAATTATAGATAATTTTAATATGCTCAAGAAAAAAGTAAGTATCTTCAACTGATGTGTTTAAAAAATTGAACGATTAATTATAAAATATAATAATATTAACGTCTGTTTTAATTTCAGTATGAAGGTGGTGTACTAGAAATGTTTTTAACGGAAAGCCAAAAACATTATTACACTGCTATGAAGAAATTAGGTAGAAAAAAGCCCCAGAAAGTAATAAAGAGGCCAAGAAATCAATTTCTAGCGATGTTTTACGATTTATCTAATTCTCGAAGATTCGAAATAGCTATATTTGTTCTAATATTTCTAAATATGCTTACAATGGGTATAGAGCATTACGACCAACCTCATTCAGTTTTCTTTGTATTAGAAGTTAGTAACGCATTTTTTACAACCGTTTTTGGCTTAGGTAAGAACTGTTAATTATTAATTCCATGATTTACATACATCTTTGAAATTCTATGTCTATAATTATATTTTATTTTAATTTCAGAGGCTATAGTTAAGATAATCGGTCTCCGTTACCATTATTTCACAGTTCCATGGAACGTTTTTGATTTTTTGCTAGTTTTAGCTTCAATATTAGGCATTCTTATGGAGGATATTATGATAGATTTACCAATATCCCCTACACTTCTAAGAGTGGTCAGAGTTTTTCGCATAGGGAGAATTTTAAGACTGATTAAAGTGAGTAAGCCGAATTTCTGTTTTATCATTCCTTAGCATATTTCTTGGTTGTAATCTTTGTTTTCTCTTGTAGGCCGCTAAAGGCATAAGAAAACTGTTGTTTGCGTTGGTGGTGTCCTTACCAGCTCTGTTCAACATCGGTGCCTTGCTAGCCCTGATTACCTTTATATATGCGATCATCGGCATGTCCGTATTTGGTCACGTTAAGGAACAGGGCGCTCTTGATGACATTGTCAATTTTCAGACTTTTGGTAGAAGTATGCAACTACTTTTTCGGTAAGCTCCTTTTTAATACATTTCTTAAAAGATATCAAATACGAACATTTAATAAGGAGTTTTTGCTGAGACTTAGTTTTCAATATGATTTAATTTATAACCTATGGATGTTCCTAAATCCAGTAATTTAGTTTTTATCAAGTTTAAATATCAATCTTTTAATGATGTGACTCGTTCTTTATTTTATAGTTATCCTATTGACACAAATATGCCTTTATTTTTCAGCTTAATGACATCAGCTGGTTGGAACGATGTCTTAGAGTCTTTAATGATCCAGCCCCCTGCATGCGAGTTGGGCGATCATGGCCACTCTAATGGAAACTGTGGGAGTCCATTATTAGCAATAACATATTTCACTTCCTTCATAATAATTAGTTATATGATCGTTATCAATATGTACATTGCTATCATCCTCGAGAATTTCAATCAGGCCCATCAAGAGGAAGAGATTGGTATCGTAGAAGATGATTTGGAAATGTTCTACATTCGGTGGTCGAAGTAAGTAGCTTTTACTTCAGGACAGCTAAATGTCATAACTGCTCTCATAGCTCGTGTAAAATCTTTAAATAATTTCGAGGTTTATATATTTTATCAATTTTTTAATTAATTTTTCAGATACGATCCCCACGCTACTCAATTCATAAGTTTTGCTCAACTATCAGATTTCATAGCTTCTTTAGATCCCCCATTAGGCATATCAAAGCCAAATACAGTAGCACTTGTCAGCTTTAACTTGCCTATTGCTAGAGGCAATAAGATCCATTGTTTAGACATCTTACATGCACTTGTTAAGCATGTACTAGGTCATGTAGAGGAAACAGATACATTCAGACAACTCCAAGAACAAATGGATATTAAATTTAAGAAGCAATTTCCTACAAGAAAAGAATTAGAGATAGTTTCTTCAACTAGAATATGGAAAAGAGAGGATAAAGCAGCACGAACAATACAACGGTCGTGGAGAGAATACGTCAAGTAAGTCTCATCTTACCTTTAATCAAATACTTTTTGGTAACTCGAGATTTATATGTTATTTAAATAGGGGACGCCTGCCCATCCCCAAACAGATGACCAGGTATGACGAGATCAATCCACCCAAATACCCGTATTTTGATACAGGTTAGTGATGTCTCACTCGAGTTACCAAATCGATAAAACTAAAAAAATCCTGTTTAAAAGTACAAGGAATCACACTATCACATCACATCACACTTCACATCACACTAATATTATAAAGCCGAAAGTTTGTATGTGTGTGTGTGTGTGTGTGTGTGTGTGTGTATGTTTGTTACTCTTTCACGCAAAAACTACAGGACCGATTTGGCTGAAATTTAAAATGAAGATAGATAATACCTTGGATTAAAACATAGGCTACTTTTTATCCCGGAAAATCAAAGAGTTCCCGCGGGATTTTAAAAACTAAATTCACGCGGACGAAGTCGCGGGCATCATCTAGTTAACTATAATTTACTTTCCTATTAATAGGAGAAAAAATCGAAGTCCCTCGCCAGAAGAAGAAAGCACTAAATGGTCTCCAGGCCAGGGCTGGGGCGGTAAACTCAGTGCGTTGCTTCACGTACGTAGAGGGTCCCATGCCTCCAGCAGAAAGTCTTCAAGAGCATCTGACGCTTCCGACTTGAGCGATATAGGAGGAGCTTGGCTTAACTTGCCACTTCTGTTATTACCGGGAACTGCACCTGGTGATCAGGTAAAATGTCAATAATTAAAATATACTTTAAGAAAAAATATCATGTGCTCACCAGTTGCTAGTAGATTGCAGTCATTGAAGTTAACTGTTGAAGTAGTGTTGGACAGCACTGTGGTGTAATAATTCTCGAAGATCGTCCACTTCATAGATTTCGAATCAGCTTACTATCTTATCTAATCTATTTACATTTTTTTTTCAAATTCACGGGCGATGGACACAACTCAGCCCTGTTATAATATTAAATAATCTATCATGACTCATAATATGAGCTACATCCATTAGCGAAATTTCGCTGCCATCCATGACTAACTTTAACTTTACAGTTACTTTACCGTTAATGTTGACCATAGCAAAAAAGTTACTTTGGGTTGCTTGCAATTAAGGATTCACAAATATTTGAGCAACCCACTTTGCTAGCATATTTGGAGGCAAGTTTAACTTTAACGGTAATTTTACTGTTTTAGTCAATGACAGACAAAATATTTAACAGACCAGCATCAGCAGTCTGTCAAGGTTCACGATTCTCTGATTCATGGCTCACTTTTTCATCGTATTAAACTATGACATCGCATTCTCCAGCCGAGTGGATCAGAAACGGCTCCACCACGTAGAAGATCAGCGTACGGTTTGCCACTGTTCTTGAGGCATCAGGACGCGGTAGACGAGGACGTCGGCCCGAAACGAGCAGGTTCATATGTAATGTTATGCTTTTTGTGTCTTTCCTCTGTTAGGCAGTTAGGCCGCGTTCAAGTAGAAAGCAGGCAAACAACGCCGAACTGAAAGGCGCTTACGGTGCTGATGTCGTTACAAAGGGCAAGCTGGTAAAAGCAAGGCAATTAAGGGAAAAGCAAAAGAACAATGACAAACAGGCAACGGAGCACACGCAGTGAATATAATATACTCAATTTCGGAGCAGATCGACAATAAATATCATAAACGATAGTAATACGGGTAACGAACGGTTTTAAAAACGCGGCGAAATGACGGCATTTAAATCGTCCGAATCGAATGGCAGTTTCAAATAAATATTTTCTGAGTAAAATATACATTTTCGTGTGTGATAAAATTTTTTCTTTGCTATACCTAGTGTTGAAAAGAATAAATTAAAAATATAAAAGATATGCATGCATTTGTATTGCGCTGGTTTGGCAGAATGTACCAGTCTATACGGCAGCGCAGACTACGCAAGGATCAATGAGAGTACCTATGTATGTAGATTGTAGGCATATCGGCCGCCGATTTATTACCTGCTTTCTTCTTGAGCCGTAGCAATTCATGAGCTTCCTTCAAAATTCATCAGTCATAAAATTCCTGATGTCTCAACGATTATTATCGGAAAGCACTAAGTATTTTTGTAATAACTCAATGGCAAACTTTCTACTTGTTATTTAGATTAGTGTAAATCATGCAACCGCTGCAGCGCGCTGAAAGAAGTCTGTTTGTAGTCGCATTGCACCTCTTACATATAAAAATATTCTATGAAACAAATAATCGCGGATTCTAGTGTTGCTACGGTATGCATGATGCTTGAATATGATAAATTAAATACACTGCTGGAACATTTAAAACTGTTTCAAATAACTTGATGCATCGCTTTTTACTTTTAATATCACCAATTTTCAATCGGAAATAAATTTAACCTATTCTTGATACCCTTAGGGTACTAGTAGTACCCTTAATGGTACCAGTTGTATTTAATGCATGTGTGCTGATTTTTCCATTTTATATCTTCTTTTTATCTTCTATATTTAATCTATCATTATAAATATTGTTTATCTTAAACGCCTCTTTCAAGGCCCTGCATACGTGGCACATTTTTTGTGAGAATAAAATGTAGTTACTGACGCACATTCTTTTTTGGATATCGGTCAGATCTAATTGGAAATTCGGAAATCGGAATCTACAGATTGAAGGTTGATTATTCCACGTTGAAATTATCCTGATTACACATATACAATATTATCTGGATTAAAATTCTTAATCGATACAGATCGTACGTAAAGCTGACGTAAAGTGTGTCACCTGTGCAAGGCCATCTTAATATTTTTCTCTCCTTCATAATATTATAACCCGACATCTCTGTTCCCAAACATGTAGTGATATATTTTCAGTTTCAATTTTCATTTTTTTGTATAATTCCAGCCTTAAAGTGTGTCGTTATTACAGGCTCACTTCGTCTGACCTCCCGGAGAGGTTCGGCCAGACGTCCAACGCCTCCCGCTCGAACCAGCACACCATCCCCGCACGCGAGCAGCGCTGTCAGCATCCTCGTCACCGAAGCCTCCCCTGACACCGCCCCCCCACCTTCGGCACCTCCCACCGTCGTTCGAGTACTCGTACATCGAGAGAGTGACGAGCAGCCCAGCTGATCGATGACCGATGAGCCCCAAGAGGCTCCAACAAACCAATAGGTCTAACTACACTGGTGCGCTTTCAACTTGCGATTCAATTTGCGTTACAAGTATCCGCTAACTACACAAACGTATGCTTGTGCGCATGCGTCATGTTCGCTGACAATATAGTTCATGTTGGCTGGCTCACGTCAGCGCGTGGATAAAAGCATGCGCTATTGGATGTATTACTTCGACAGCTAACATGACGCATACGCAACTTGAAACACAAGTTGAAAGCGCACCAGTGTAGTTAGACCAAATAGTATATAGTAAACATAAGTACCAGGCTGACATAAAGACAAAGTGAGTGTCAAAAGTTTTAAAGATCGAATATTGTGTTCAAGCACGGGTAACAGTGATATTACAACGGTTAGGTCGTAATTGTGATTTTAAACCAATTTAGAATTAGACGTCGATAAGTATTGTTATATTTAAAGATCATTAAATAAATAAAAAAAACGAAAATATCAATTCCTTTAGTAAAAAATTTAAAATAAAGAACATAATAATGTAAAATAACCGGAGACTTCCATACGCAATAAAAGTTATAATATGAAATAGCGTTAAATCATTCATCACGTTAAATATATATCAGAAACCGTTTTTTAGCTTTACGCTTAGTAAACGCCGATTGGTTAGATGGTTTTTATTATAGATATTTAAGAACGGAGTAGAGTCGCGCGATTGTATATTACTTTGTTATTGTAAATAGCGTTACCTATTATGTATAAGCCAGCGACTGAAATGACGTTGGGGGCCTGTTATAAAAAAGCTGCGCAAAGCGTCTACTTTTATGCGATGGCTGTTCAATCAACTAATATAAATAAAAGTTAAATTTTCCACTCGAATTACTGGTGCAAAACATTTTCTGGATAGTAAACACTGCCGTGATACAATTCTTTCTGCACAGGTCCAGGTAATCGACCATAATTTAATTTATCCTGTCATTTTAACTGTTCTGAATTCTACAGAATTGGTAGAAATTGTCTAGCAGCTCCTAAGAACTAATTAACCTGACAATATTCGCTATAGGATAACTTAGTATGAGTATCAAGATAATTCGAAAGAAATTTTGTATAAGTAATTTATTTTTTGTAAAGGTACATAAACCTAGTGGACACAATGTGCGCATAACATTTTTCTTCTACAGACACAAACAAAATGAGCGTTTAGTTTATTTTTCCATGCTGTAGGATTGTATAAAAATGATTGCAACAATGTGACGATCACTATCACCTCTGATTGGCTGGTAATTCAGCCAATCACAGCTGACACACTGAGGTAATCAATCTTAGACAATCTCATAAGAGGAATACAGCGAGTTTGAGGCTGAAATCTATATACCGCACTCACTCTGCTCAGTCTCAAGACAAAAATAGAACGAGACAGATTTATTTCAGAGCGTATTTGTGTCTCGTTTTAACTCTTATCTTGAGTCCGAGCTTAGTCAGAGCACGCTCTATAGATCTCAGCATGAGACAGAAACAAAAAGCTATTATGAATAATTGAATAAGCATTATTTATCTCGAACTCAACTGTGTTCACAAGACAAAAACTTAACGTGAGATTATAAATCGACCAGCAAAATCTGTTCATTTTCCTGTGCTGTGTTAGGATAGAACAGGATAAATTAAAATGAACCGATGTTTTTGGCTGATAATAGTTTTTTTTTCTATCCCACTATTTCCTCTGCCCGAGCGGAGCGAAGATCACGTAAATCAGCCTAGGTGCCTGATCTAAATGTGTTTTAAGCTCTTTTTATATTGATTTTTTCTTATTTTGACAGCATTATCTTATAATGACAAGTACAAGAAGAACTAGGGCGCTCAGTAGATAAATGTGAATCACATTTTAAGTAAGCTAATTTGTGCCAGAGTTAAAAATGGCGACCATGTTTGCAACTTAAAAACTCGCATAAAAAAGGAGTCTGTAATTCTTCTCATTATAGGCTTTGTTATTATATTATTATGTTTAAATGAATTTTAGGTCCATGTAGTAGTAATATTTATATTATTTAGCAAGTTGTACATACCCGTCCATTAATATAACTATGTTTGATTTTTATTATGTTTGAATATCGATATCAGTAAGTAGTAAATTTTTTATGTTATTTAATAAAATCCTCGTGAGCTGCCTTCCTAGCCAAATTACAAACGTGTCATTTCTATTCTCTTTCCATGATCGCTCACGCTGTAGAGCAGGGGTTCCTAAAGTTTTTTTATTACGCTTCCCTTCTGAAAGGATAGGACGTGTGATAATAATCTTTGGGAGCCCCTGCTTCAGAGTTAGCGATTTTAGAAAGAGAATAGATACGGCACTTTATATGGCTAGGGCGGCTGTTTACTTTATTACGTCACACTACCTGTAAAATGACCAGTGCAATGTTTAACGAACGCGGTAGCGAAATATAAAACATGGCGGCTTATCCATAGATTAAAGAGGACCATTTTAAGGGACCTCACGCACTGGATTTACCTAGATAAATATCGTCACCTTTAAGATTTCGCGCATTTGGCCGAAATGACCAACCGGCGCGTCGTTGCGAACTTTGTGAGCTATGAGAGTCCACCTGATCGTATGAGCTTCTGCGAATTAGGTTTGATCGTGGTCGCTGCATCATAGTGCGCGAGATCCCTTATTTTCGGCCCAAGATACATTGCTACAATCTTAGAATATTAAGCGTGATTATTACGACTATAAAATTCAGTTCACACGAAAACGGAAAAGTAGTTTTTTTCTACTAAAAAACTGTGAGAATATAAAATGGTTGTAAAAGTTCAAAATTAGTGTGGCGTGAAAAATGAATAGGGCATAAATTGAGTTTTTAAATATGCATCATATAATTAAAAGAAATCTCAGTACTAATAACCTAAGGTTAGAAGAAGGGTTATTCTCTCAGTGTCTATAGATGACAATGGATTGCTGTTAAGTTGCAAAACTAACTGTCAAATCCGCATTTCGTAATAAATGAAATTTTGATAGCCACTGAGAGAATAAGCTCTACTGATCTCTATCTCAATACAGCTAGCAGCTACTGAAATATGTATTAAGGGATCGACAAATGACTTGCAGGTAACGCTTGAAGCCTTGAAATGAAGCTGGCAATACCTTATCGTTTACCATGTCGGTACTTTTTTTTTAAGAATTTTAGCCAAGCTGAACTTGACTTATATTCTCCTCTCCCCTCCAAATAAGCGACAAGCTTGTAGTAAGAGTTGGTACGACAATAGTGCCACTGGTGGAGTTCGAACCTGCGACCTTTCAGTTTTCAGTCCGCAGCTTTAACCGTTGAGCTATTGAAATAATGGTCTACTCAAATCATATTCTTTCATGATCATAATTTCCAAATAGGTAACTTAATCGTAGCAAGGACCAAGTCATTATACCTAGTCGCATATTATTAACTTTTAATAAAGACCTTTTTTTCCTAATACGATCAATTTTTCGTATGCACTGTTTTCAACAAAAAATACATTTAATAGTACTAGCCAACTAAGGCTGAAATCTATGGACCGCACTCTCACTCTGCTCAGCCCCCGATTCAGACCCTTCCGATAACTTATTTATCGATCGATTCGGTTTGTTACCGTACGATAACATATATTTTCAATTCGTAAATGCTCTTGTAATCGAATGTATCTTGTCGATGTCGATAACGTAGTCGATACCGAACCGTATCCTCAAACCAAACGCTCTGAATCACACGACAAATTTTTTTTATACGAGATCGATATCTAACCGTATCGACACGGTATGTTATCGAACAGGTCTGAATCGCCCCCCAGATTCAAGACAGAGTTAAAAAGAGACAGATTTATGTCAGAGCATATTTGTGTCTCGTTTTAACCTTTATCTTGAGTTTGAGTTGAGTCGAAGCACGCTCTATAGATCTCAGCACTAGTGCCAATTTCACCAACTTCGAGTAGAGGTTTAACCTGGGGATAAATTGGACAGTCTTGGTATTGAAAGTCTGCCAAAATATCTTTATTCCAATGTGCGTTACCCGGCGATGGTGAACTTGGTCCTATAAGCGAAGTAGACGAATGGAAAACGTTTCATCCAGTCTAGTTCCCTTGGTCGACTAGTATATTCAAAGATGTCTGTAATAGGGATGTTGTCTACTAATCTAACTGGTAACCCTTTATCAAACGACATTCGCGCATAGTATGGGAGCTTGTATGAATCGGTGAGCTATGACGTCATGAACATTATTGATTTTTGTAGTTTATTCGCTAATTTAAAATGGTTATTAAAACTAACAGCGGACGTATTTACTTTAGAAAACCCTCTATTTAATAATCGGTAAGAAATTATTTATTTTTAACGTAGTCAACATCCCAATTTTATCTTTACAGTCAGCTATGGAAAAATAGATTTTATTATTATTGTGATCTATAAAGTCAAAACTACCTACAACACATTTTAAACCTACGCGGTTGGTCTTATGGTTGCAATAGAAAATAGTTAAATATACAGATTATTATGATTTAAACTTGTAGAATGAATCTTTTCAGAGATATGTCCCGCGTGAACCGCGTCTGCAAAATCACGTACTCAATATTAATAGGTATTAAATGCTGAATGAAAATGAGATGTGTACAGCACGCGCGCGAATTTCTTCAGTATCGATAAAATAATAAAAAATATGGTTCGATCACAGGAATACATCTCTAAGTTCTCTAATTTGTGTGCAATTAAATAGCAATTTTTTTAACGATTAAGGAAATCATCTTGAGGAAACTTGTATGCCTATGAGTTTTCCATAATGTTCTCAAAGGTGTATCAAGCCTGCCAAGATCCTATAGAATAGAATAGAATAGAAATATTTTTTATTCAAATAAACTTTTACAAGCACTTTTGAATGGTCAATGAATCTACCACTGGTTCGGAATGCCTTTCCTGCCGAGAAGAGCCAGTAAGAAACTCGGCGGTTGCTCTTTTCAAAAAAATATAAAAATTTACAATTGTTATTGAAACTATGCTATGTATTCAGTGCTTCCACGATGAATTTTCCTGAGTACAATACAAGTAAAAATAAATACAATACAAATACAAATAAATACAATTCAATACATGTTAACACAGGCAGGCAAAAGCAGACCCATTCCCGTTGGTGGCACCCGTTCACGAGCATGACGCATGATCCAGCCATTGCTTCGCTCAACCATATTTGAGGGAACGTAACAACCCGCACCACACGACACCACCATGAACGCCTATGAACTCATGACTATGATCCTCAAGACTATGGCCTAAAACTTTCTCATCCAAGAAGTGTGCCTAGTAGTATGCCGGCGATCGAGTGAACTGATGGAATGTATGAATACGAAATACGCATATCTCTGAAAAGCTCTCAAGCCAAGGTCCACGAAGTTCAACGCTGAAAGCGAATTAGCTCTGCGCTGAAAGCATTAGCGTCGAGCATTAAAACATCAATAGACCTATCGGTGTAATAAATAGGCGAGTAATACATTAAACTTGCCTACGAAATCAACGCTCAAATTAAAATCTAGCAGAGGTACTGTGCTTTAAGCGTTGAACCTCGTGACCATAACCTGTGTATACCTACCGCACAGGGAAATAAAAATATTGAAATTGGCGTTTTGTGTAGAAGCTTCGTCTTTCTTAACGAGTTCGATATATAAAAAAATATAGGAATTTTCGAAACCTATTTCAAAGTAATTTTTAGATTTTCGACCCTTACACTTTATTGACTAAATAATATTTGTACCACCGCGCTTTTACAAGATTTACACTACTGCTTAAAACCCTTTAAATATAGCATTAAAACCCGATTTTTAACCGGAAATTTGAAATTTTAATAAAAACGACGTTATATATCTAACTAAATAGAATAGACATGTTTCACGAATACAGTTTTAATATTATTACTATGTAAATAAGTAGATAAAGAGAGAAATGCAATAATTTTTCATAATTTAACGTAGTAAAAGAGTTAGAAATTACTTTAAAAATTTACTCATGATAATGTACGATGTACATTTATAATACAGTAGCTAGACGAATTCATTATTACAAAAACATAGACAAAATGTGGACTGCAGAAAACATAGGCTACAGAAACAAAATAGAAAATAAAAAATAAATACTAACTGTTATCAAAACTGCATGAACTTAATATTATATTGCCTTAATATTGCAACACTAAGGCTAGATATTAAGGATTTAATATTCTAATAAACGCCTAGGATAATGATCCACACTATCTATACATCTATAGGACATATAAATAAAATTGAAGTGTCTGTTTGTAACATCAAAATAACAACTTTTTACTAATTGCATATGTAAGTACTTATAACAAAAAAACAATTTTTAAAATTTTTGGCTGTCTGTCTGCCTGTTTGTTTGTTGCCGCTAATCTCGGAAACGACTAAATCGATTTCCGAACCGGGACTTTCACTGGTAGATAGCTGATTTTGCCGGGAGTAACATGGGTTACTTTTTTAACCGACTTTCGAAAAAGGAGTAGTTGTGTTTTTCTACCTATGTATATCCATATCGCGGGCTTCCGCCAATGTATTTATAAATAATGGAATCAATTTTCAATTTTCACCACAATCGCACAAAAAGCACGCCATTATTGCTTAAAACCAAATTAACTCAGTGAAAAATACTGTAAACTGGCATTTCTAATTTCATAAGGTCCCGAGACATTCAGAAACTCCATACTTTGAAATAATTTTTTTTATAAGTAGTTAATATTGGGTATTTTTTAAATAAACTATTGAATTTTTTGATTATTTTGTGTTTTGAGACTTAAAAATATGTTTTTTTCTTGAATATTGATCATTAAAAACAATTATAGAGTAGAAAATAGTCATTTCATAGGTTTTACTTGCTAGAGGTTCTTGCGCTTTGAATACCTCACAAGTCACTTACGCTCAGATTTACCTACGATTCTTAGCTTACTCAGTCCACATACACAAAACGGACTTTGCTAACAGCAATATCAGAATATAACAATTTTATTACAAAAAATGGAGTTTTATTTTAGTTAATAAAAACTTTCTGCATTCCACTTTTGTCTATTCTATAGAACAGATGTTGAGCAGTGTTCGACTTATGTATCATACATTAATATATTTAAATTGTATTATATGTAAATAAAAAGTTTTAAGTGAGACCTGCGAAATATGATTTTCTTCCGAGGTACAAAAATATAAATTAACCATGTTGAAAACTATGATTAAAAAAATATTGAATAATTGTACTTTTATTCATCACTACCCTACTCTATTTTTCCCCTGCAAGCTGTTAGGTTGTTTCAATGAACATGAATTGATATTGTAAGAAGTGTTCAACCATGGTAAAGAAGAAGGTATTAAGTCAGGAATTGTTCAAGATTTTGTTTGTTGTAAAACCCGATTTTTACATGCATCAATAGGTTGGTAAAAATATGTTTATTGAAATTAAATTCAAAAACCAATTAAACAACTTTTATTTATTGACGTATCTGACGTAATGCCGTCTCACCACTGCAGAATGGACTCCTGAGAGTAACTTTGTGAGATCCTCTACAATTTCATAGGCATCATAATAATAGATGACGATAGGGATGGCATAGAGTCTTTTTATGCCTGTAGTGTAAAAACTAAGTTACAATATGGATATACTGTTATGAGACATGCTGTAGACCTGCCAATGGGTCATAAAGTTGGTAGAAAGAGATAGTCCGATGACTTTAAACTACTGCACAGTTTCTGTTTCTAGTTATTAAAATAAAAATCCAGAGTAAATAGAAATATGTATATATGTGAAAAAAAATCTTCTATTTAAATAAATGAAAGAGAATATTTTCAATGCTGATTACTGTCATCAAGAATATAATACATAAATATTGATAATCAATTTAAACTATTAGATAAAATTCATATTAACAATTTCTACATGAAAAAGGACTAACATCATACCATTTTATTTAGTTGATACTCGGGTACGACGGTTCCATGCGAAGTTTACACCGTAGCTCTTTGGTTTGAAATCCTTTTCAATTTTCGGTACATCCAAGAACCAGATCCAACCATTCTTTTCGCAATGTTCTATGGCTTCTTCAGGGGATGTAAACTGTACTTTCAAATTGGATAATGGGTCACCAGTAGATGTCCAACCCATTAAAGGGTTCTCCCAACGTTGACGGGTATCGAACTCCATTTCCCAGTGGTGAATGTTGTTAGTGCCGCTTTGCATTGCGTTCTTTGGTGGTTGGTAGATACGAACCCGGCGACACTTTACGTGTTCTTCGGGAACCCCGGTTATTGGTGATAAGTCAACCTGAAAATTTATAAAAACTTATAAAATAATAAATAAAACATATCACCTACAGATGCTTATGGTCAGGGAGACAGGGCTCTTATGGATCCAAAACACGGTTGCTATGGGTCTCTTAAGGCTCAGGTTCACTCAGCAGACGATGGAGAGAACTATGCTTGGAGTATCCCTGCACGATCAAATCAGAAATGAGGAGAACCGTAGAAGAACCAAAATCACCAACATAGCTCAGCGAATTGCGAAATTGAATCGTAGAACAAGCATCTTCTATAGAAATACACTCAATAATCAAATTCAACATATAATTTTTTTTTAGTTTAAATTGAAAAAAAAAAAATTATGAACTAACTTTTGTCGGAACAGTTATGGCTACAGCTTGGGTCATTCTTTCTTTAGCTTCTTCAGGTGTAGCGAACACTGTCTCATTGTCAATAATCGGAGCTTCCTTCCGACTTGCAGGATCTTCAGCTGCCAATCTTGCCGATGTTGAGAAAGCAGGCAGGGACCTAAAAATAAATTAATACAATTTTGAAAAGGGTGAAATCCCTTGTTTTAATAATTGACCTGTAATGCTGGTTGTTATTATTACAAGAAATATGACTTTTTCTTAGGGATTCTGCATCATCACTCACCAACCAATAAACCAAATAAAGTCAATAATTGTTATTATATTTTATAATATTTTTTGTTATTATATTTTATAATAATTGTTATTATATTTTATTTTATAAACAAAAAAGCAATATTTTTGGTAGGTAATTTCTTCATCTGTAATTCCTTGTTCCAAACACATCATGGTGGCATCCACTTTTATGAGCGACCTGACAGCAGTCACACTTTAAGTAGGTAATAAGACTTATATTTTATTTTATTGATCTTGGAGATTACTCCCACCTGCGCTAATAAATACTGTCAATGTGCAGCTAATGAGCTTTAAAATTTAAGGCTTTAAAAATGCAGCATGAAAGGAGAGGAGTCTTGAGTATGTTTCGAGCTTCTCCTTTGAGCTACAAGATATTTGGCTGGTTGTTGCACTTACCTCGACAGGCCTGTCCTGGACAGCCTAGCCACAGCGCCAATTGCTTGTAACATAGCTGGTTCCTCTTAGATTTAAGAGAATGTTTTCATGCGATTAGGTACCGATTACCCAACAACTTGAACATTCATTTATTGACAATGACAGACAATGAGTGTCAACTGTCAAATGAGTAAATGACAAATTCACATTTCACAAAAGCAAAATCCATAATGGGGCCCATACACGGTCAAATATATTTGTCAAACAATCGGAAATGGAGGTGTTTGATTGGGTGCGCTGGTGTTTGATGACCTTGATCAAACAGCGCACCCAATCAAACACTTCCGTTTCCATTTGTTTGACAAACATATTTGACGAAAAAGCCATTCACCAAAGGAAAGAAGAAGAAGAAAGAAACATATTTGACCGTGTATGGACCCCCTAAATCGGAGAATTGTCATTTTGATTTTGACAGCAATTGGATATTCTCTCTGTCAAACATCAAAGTGTTGTCAATGTCAAATGTCAAGGTGTCTAAAGTCTAAACTGTCTAATCTGTCTAATCTTGGAGAAGTTTAGATATTTTCTAGATTTAGTATTTTAGTAAAATATAATTTGAAAATTGTGTATGTGATCTTAATTCTCATTTAGAACAATTTATGTGCTTATTTCTGATATATCGTACGTAAAATATGATGTTTATAGTGGTCTCCGTGTCTGTTAAATATAGTGCAGCTGTTTTCATGTAAAGGTATGCTAGGGAACTATTAAAATTTTTGTGTATCTAAATTTAAAATAACCAATGTCAAGGACGTTGCAATATGATATAATAATTATGTTATGATGTGTAATATAAGTAAATCAATGTTTCACAACCATCGATGTTTCACAACATTGTGAATCTACACAGATAAATAAAATTGAAGTGTCTGTTTGTAATATCAAAATAACAGCTTTTTACTAAATGCATATGAAAGTAAATACGGTTCTTGTAACAAAAAAGCATTTTTTAAATGTCTGTGTGTCTGTTTGTATGTTCCGTCTAACCTCGGGAACAGCTGGACCGATTTTGACGGGACTTTCACTGGTAGATGATGTTATCGGGAGTAACTTAGCCTACCTACTTTTTTAACCAGCTTTCGAAAAAGGTGGAGAAATATCTCCATGATTTCTAAACCAATTTGCATGAATCTTTTTTTAATTAATACAAAAACTTTGCCCAACTAAACTGTGGGGATTTAGGAACTGTCGATTGTGAATTTAAGAAGCAGAGGAAGTCGCGGGTGTCTGCTAGTCATATAAATAATAATAAAATAATATGATTCCCTCTGGAATCAAAAAACCTTAATCCATGTGAACACAAGCATCATATAGTTTACCATAATAATAAGATTATTATTACCTTTTTTAAATATTGCTTTTATTTATTCTTTATTACAGATTGCCACAACTACCATTATGCTGTGTTAAACAATATTGGGACCCTTAATGGGGTCTGGCATTAGCCAACCTCAAGTACAATCATTAATAATCGTAGAATAATCGTCATCTATTCCATATCTATTCTGTACCTTCATAGAAAAAATATATTTGTACTTAACTGTCTAAGAAACAAAGATCTAGAAGAAACACTCATTGGTATTATGTAAGCCTTTGCTTGATGAATATAGAATTGAAATAAGTGAATGAATTACTACTAGGGCAACTAGTAAAAAGAATAAATCTATTAGTTTAGTAATTGACATTATAGCTTCCGACAAGCAAATATCATTGTGAAAAAAAAGTAATTCATAGAATCTTGGACGGCAATAAAAGTTTTACTCATTACAAAATCTACTGTAGAAGAAAACTAAAATGAGTAAATTGGTTGAAATTGATTGCACCAAACGTTGCAAATCACGAATCCATGGGCAATGGTTAACTAGTGCAATAACTAAGAGATCTGTCAGCGATGAAGCTCTGGCAAGCTTTATTAAGTCCACTTGCGCCAATTTTGCAAAGGCTTTCGATTTTGAGGTAAGTCATAAATACTCTATAGCCGACCACTGTATTATTATGAAGCTATATTTTTCCAACTTAATTCAGTATGGATTGGATGGAATTTTTATGAGAATGTTGTCTATGATCCTTACTATTGTTTGTTTGTTGGTTAGCCCTTTTATCACACTGCAACATACCTATGGATCGTCGTAATTTTTTGGGACCTGTATTATTTTTAAAAATTAGTTTTTAGTTGGATTTAGATCCACATGAACGAAGCCACAGGTGTCAGCTAGTCATTCATATTATTTAACAGTACTCTACATAGTTGAGTCCTTACTTTAGGCCCTCTTGCAGAGATAAAATATGTTTGCGTAACTTACAAGCAGCCACAATGATTACCAAAATAATGTAGATACATCCAAATATGAACTAAAAATGTCAAATAAATTTTGAATTTCATTGAGGCCCAATGAACCCTGCTAAATATGAGTTGTATAAATTTAAAATTATACTTCGCTGTTCTATATTTTCCAGGGCCGTACAGCATTGCACATGACTGCATCGAGGGGGAGGAATAATCTAATGCAATGGCTTGTGCGTCACTCATCAGACGCTTTCATCAACGCACGTGACCGTGAGTCTGGATACACTCCGCTGCATAGGAGCATCTTTTACGGACAGATCCATTCGGCCGTTACTTTAATGAAGCTGGGTAAATTAGCTACTTTTTTGTTTTTAAACCAACCACAACCTGGTCCAAATACGAACCAGTCCGAACCATGACCTTGTCCAAACCACGAACTGGTCCAAACCATGAACTGGTCCAAACCATGACTTGAGCCAAACCACGGCCTGGTCCAAACCATGACTTAGTCTAAAACCACATTCGTTCATCGTTAAAGTAGAAAGTAGTCAAAGTTTGGTCGCTATGATAAGTTATGGCCTTGCTGCCAGTTGGTCGTTGCTACCAAGACATGCGCGATGCATATTTGTCGTCGATATCTTACCCATAGGGCTAGCATGCGCTCACGTGAAAATGTTGTATCTCTTAATTTCGAGTTAACCAATATTGAACAACATTTAACTGTGGAATAAATATTTTGTTAAATTTTCAATATAAAAACTGTCAGAACGCTCAATTTATTCTACGCTTAAACGACACTCGACATTGGTAAAATCGGCACTAACCACAAGTAAATATTATGCACGTAACTCCGAAAAATTGATGGCCTGGGATTCGAGCCTGGGACCCCCGAAAAGAAGGCCGAAAGCTTAATCGATTGGCTGTCGAAAGTTATATTATATTATGTACTTATTCAAAAGCCTCAATAGCCCAACGGTTAAAGGTCCAGACTCAAAACTGAAGGGTCGCAGGTTCGAATCCCACCCGTTGCACTATTGTCGTACCCACTCCTAGCACAAGCTTTCCGCTTATTTGGAGGGGATAAGAGGATATTAGTCAACTTCAGCTTGGCTAATATTCTTATTTAAAAAAAACAAAAAAAAACATACGTGTAACATGAATTACATTATAACCTACCTAAAAGACTATATCACATTATCAAGGTGAAAGGCTAAATATTCAGTGTGGTTGATAAAAATAATGAATGTATGACTTATAAATATTCATATATGTAGCTAAAAAAACTCTATCTGTCCCATATACATATTAATATATTTACATATTAATATATGTTTATGGGAACAGGTTTTTGTAGTTATGATTTTTAATAGAACTCAATAATTCAATATCTTTTATACCTATAAAGAGTTAATTAATGAACCTAAGGGGTTTAAATTTAGACTTAACAAAATAACTGCCAAAATCCTAAAGCTACAAAATTTCCTCCAATATCCTCCATTTATCGTAATAAAGTACTAACCTGTCATTGATATAAAAAAGACTAATTATTGTCATTTTCTTTTTAACAGGGGTAAACACCGACATTGTGGATAAGGATGATTACAAGGCCCTAGAACATGCAATGCTTGACAAGCACTACATGTGCAAACTGTCTAGTAATGAGCCTTGTGACGTGTATGTGTGGGGAAGTAACTCCAACTACACGCTGGGCACGGGTTCCCACCAGCCGCGGAATGTTCCAGACTTGCTCACTTGCTTCAGCCGCACTAACGCTAATGTCAAACAGGTGAGTTCTATAGCACTGCATGTGCAAACTGTCTAGCTATGAGTCTTGTGACATATATGTGTAGGGGAGCAACTGTAACTATACGCTGGGCACAGGTTCCCACAAGCCGCGGAATGTTCCAGACTTGCTCACTTGCTTCAGCCGCACTAACGCTAATGTCAAACAGGTGAGTTCTATAGCACTGCATGTGCAAACTGTCTAGCTATGAGCCTTGTGACATATAACTCTCCAACTACACACTGGGCACGGGTTCCCACCAGCTGCGGAATGTTCGAGACTTACTCCGGCCACACTATCATTAATTAAACATGCAAGTGTAACTAATCGCAATTCCTTGAAATGTCGAGCCTTTGTTCATACCAAACGATTATCTAGCCCAGACTACTTTGTGCACGGCTCAGACCTAAAAAATCCCCCGATACGCGATTTATGTGGCTTTGATGTTTTTTTTTTTCGGAAAGAAGTTTCCGTGTACTTGACAATCACATTGTCAATTTGCTTAAAAAATGCAATGTCAGTTTGACAAAAGAAATCTTGCATTATTTATCTCAAATTATTATGTTAATTTTTTTAATTTTAAAATACTCGTAAACAAGTAAAAATGCACACTGTTGGTTTACCGCGTACTTGTTTAGGCTTCACAAATATGTTGTTCTTTATATTCGGAGTCGTCGGGTGCGTGATATGCGTTTGGTGCGCAGTGAACACAGAGTTTTTCCGAGAAGTTAACTACACTGTGACGAAGAGTTCCATCGTGTCGGTTATAGCGAATTTCGTTAACTTGAAACTGTGGTTCACTCCGATGACCACAGTTCTCATACCATTAGCGGTACTAACAATACTGACGTCTTGTTGTGGAATCTTAGGTGCTGGATGCAAAATGAAATGTGCGATCAAATCATACATTTTCCTCGTGACAGCCCTATTTTCTACTGCTTTCTGGTTATTTTTTATAACGGGAATCTACAACATTTACACGAATAACGAAAACTTTTTAAAGTATATGCGATCAACAATCATGAGTAGTTATGGGAAAGAGAATGACCTCATAACGCATGTATGGGATCACATTATGGTGAATTACGAATGCTGTGGAGCGGTTGACTATAAGGATTTTATTGATACAGAATGGCATAGAGCTAATTTAGATAAACTCTATCCGATACAATGCTGTAAATTAGTGAATAAGACAAGTTTGGTGCCTGTATCCAAGGATTGTACGAAAACTCACGACACCCATGCTCAGGCGAACTCAAATATTAGTTGCTTTAACGCTCTCAGAAATGCCATTGTGGAGAACAAAGCGAAGATTATATTCTATATTATATTAATTGGTTCGTTGTACTCTATTATTATGCTGTTTGCTTATTGCATTATAAGAGGGGAGCCCTTGTTTAAAGCAATAGCCGGTGACTTGAGCGACGTGTTACCACAACGTCAAGAACATGCGAACAAGGAAGTGCCTTCGAACTCCTCTTTGGACAACATGATGTTTGTCGAGGAACCGCCGAAAAAAGTCGTCAAAGTGGTATCAGCAATGAATCCTTTCCAAACTTACCAGTTCACTCCAAACGTGCAGCATACCGGATCCAAGACCTATCCGCTGAGTGTCAGATCACAAATAAAATAAATATCTATTTAACAATTCATTGTTGTTTTTATTTAACTGATCCAGACCAATAAAAAATGTGTATTTCATGTGTGAATGATTAGAAAATTATGGAATTGATTTTAGACAAGCTGATGCTTGCCTGAGTTTAAGTTCTTTAAAATCACGTAAAAACTTCAGAATACAAGCTATCACTTCTAAGGCCACCAATTTCCAAATAAGAAAATATTTATTTATCTATTATTCAGTCAATAATAATCAATATAATATACAAACATTATTATTTGTATTTCAGTTATTTTCTATCTCAATGCTCAATTCCATTCATAATATACATTGATGAATAGGTATATATTTTTTCTAAATACTGCACGTACAGAACGAAAAAGGTGGCCTTATCAGAGTGATTTTTCACAGACTACCGCCGTTTTTTGGATCAGGAAAGAAGAGCACAGTGTGCTTGACAAACAAACCTTAATATTAGTAAATTATTTCAATTTAGATAATCAAATCTTATTTATACTATTTATCCTACATTGTTTCCCAGTAAGAGAATATTATCTTATATCCAGGTCTGTCTCGGCAAATTCCACAGCGTGTGGGTTAGCGGCACTGCGAGCGAGGGGGGTGAGGTGTGGTGCGCGGGGCAGCCGGCGCGCGCGGGCGGTCCGCACTCCACTGCGCTGCGTCCCGCGCCCTTGAAACTGCCCGAGCCTTGCATACAAGTCGCTATCACGTTGACTTCTACGGTGTTCTTACTGCAGAGTGGAGCGGTGAGCTTTATTGGTTAATTTATTCTTTCCCCTTAATCAGCATTCACCGATCTCCGTAGCTCTAAAGCAATTGGACAGATCCAAATCCAATAGGACGTAGGAACTAACTTTACTTGTTGCAGCCCAAATCCCACCCTGACCATCTGGTCGGAGAATTTAACGAATGCTGTTCCCTGTTTTTTCTTTCCAGGACAAATAGACCGATAGATATCCACTGCTAATCAAAGTTCTATTGAAACTTTCACACAGCGTGGTCTTGTGCAGATTATATCCAGTGGCTGCATGCGACAATTTTGATTGGTCATTGCCCACCTATTGGGGCGTCAGCCAAAATTGAACTTTCCGATGCAAGGTCAACATACCATGGGATGCTAAAGTCGACTGGTTCTTCGAAGTATAAACTCTGCCTATTACCATTTCGGCTTTGCACCTCATATAACAATGACGGTGACTGAATCTTCAACGGTACCCGATTCAGCGTTCTGCAACGTTCGAAAAAATCAAGCGTTGATTGAGCTTTCTTATGACCATACGTCACATCGATTTCTATTTTCCACAGGTAATTCAATACTCGCTGAACAACACCGAAAACCCAAGTCCGTCGACTGTTAAAAGCCCAACAACAATAAAACTAGCATTCGTGAAGCCTCTTATAAAGATATCACATCCCCTTGGCATATGTGCCGGAAGGAGCCACGCAGTTGTGTGGAACGCTCATGCCGTTTACACTTGGGGTCTAAACTTGGGACAATTGGGACATTCGCAGGAGGACAAAGTTGTGCCTGCTCCTAAAAGGGTGAATATCTTACTGTTCAATTCTTGGGTCTGTGAAACCTCTTGCTAAGATGTACCTCCTTTGAGCATATTATGTGCCGGGAGATCCCATACTCCATGGTGTTTTAAAAGCTCATGTTGTTTACACTAGGGATAAACTTGGGACAGTTGGAACATTTGTAGGAGGACAAAGTTATGCTTGCTCCTCAAATGGAAATGAGTCTCAAGAAAAATTGGAAAAGTTACCAGAAAAAATTTTCAAATTCGGGAAAAACTGAATGACCTTTTACTGTGGGATTTTCGTATGAACTCAAGAGCATAAATTGCGATTCGAACGATGTACCTATACATTTTTGCTTTGTTTATGGTCAAGGTAAAATTGACAGGAAAAAATGGAGAGTATAATAGGGAATATTACAGAAAACTAAATCTAGAGTGTACCTAGTGTACGAAAAAGTATATTAATTTCAACCAGGTCGCCATTTCACTGAACAACAAGGAAGAGGCGAGTCTACAGCTCGTGGACGCATCCGATGCGGCTACAGTCATAACGACCAGTCGCGGTGACGTGTACTTGCTTCACAAACACATCTGCAAGAAGATCGCTATCAAGTAAGTAATAGATATACCGGCAGTGTGAGTGTCTAAAGTGTTGTTTATCCGCGATATGACTATTGGACATATGAGGATTGATTGTTCCGGGAATAGGACGTTCCAGACATTGGACATTTGGAATGAACGCTCTGATTAGGCGATAATCTCTCGCTATTAGCTAAAATGTATTCATATTGATGCAGAACTTATACTTGACTGAATTCTTATTAATATCAGCAACTTAGAAAGAACTGTTTATTGCTTATTGTTATCGTTTGTTAGTGTCATCAAGATAAATTACCCAGAGCCAAGTAATTTCGATGTTTTAGGGAGTTTGGTCGTTAAATCTGTATCACTGTAAATTAATTTATAAGAAATCTCCTCATTTTTACGTGCGTTTACAACAGACAGATCAACCTGCGTCAAGTGTGCGTAGAAGCTAAAGTGAGCGAGCAAGGCGTCTACACGAGGGTCACCGTTCTACTTCTGACCAATGTTGGCCAACTGATGCTATGGCAAGACACTACAAACAAGTTGACCAGGTAAATATAATAGCTGTGAACCTCTTGGAGCATTTTCTGTCATACAAAAAGCATATATTTTCTTCTTACAAAACTGGTCCTATCGTTTGTCCATTTATGTGCCACTGCCTTTCTATTTACAAACTATTAAGGCAAAGTAAAAGCTTTTGCGCCTTTTAATCCAACCATTGTAAACATTACTATCGTAATTTTTTTTTATTCGATGACAGGATAGTCCTTGACTGCGATCTCACGTGATGATCAGTGACGATGCAGTCTAAGAAGGTAGCGGGCTAACTTGGAAAGGGTATGGCAGTGTAGATTCAACCCATGCCCCTAATCGGTTTCTACACGCCATCATGCCGGAACGCTTAATCGCTTGGCGGCACATCTTTGCCGGTAGGGTGGTAACTAGCCACGGCCAAAGCCTCCCACCAGCCCAAACCAGAGACAATTTAGAGATTATAAATTCCCAAACTGATCCGGCCGGGAATCGAACCCGAGACCTCCCAGTTATAACAAGTTATAAAAAAGTTAACACAGCGCTCACCACTGCGCCAGGGAGGTCGTCAAAAAATAGCATAGATCTCGTAAAACAGTATTGTATATGTCCAGTAAGTTAAATTAATGAGGAATACAAGTTTGATTGCAGCCATGTGTTAATTCTAGATGCGTATTCGGCCTCAGCCATCAAATAATAATAACACACGTGGCCCTCACTCACGACGCGCTCTACTTCACAACCAAACACGGCGAAGCGTTCATTGGCAGTATATCTCGCAAAGCCACGCCCCCTCCCGCCCAACCAATCAAGAAAGAGCGGGAAAAGGACAACAAATCCGCATTGGTGAAGTTCTTAGAGAAGGACGACTGTACGCCTGTCAGAATCACTAAGATTCAAAATATTCATCGGGCGGTTACGATCGCTGTTGACAGCGAGGGACTCAATTTTGCTTGTTTACAGGTATTCAAATATCAATCAATTTTTTTGCATGTTTTAAGTTCCCAAATTCACAAATTACAGTGACCATAATATGACTAGAGGTCTGAACTCAAAACTCTAGATCTCTGATAGTGGAATGTACCTCTTAGCGTATCGATACTATACCAAGTATGAGATCTCGATGTCGTATTTTTTTTAATAAAGTACTGTTTTCCTTTAGATTAAACCAACTTGCGGTCTCACATCATTACCAGATCTGTCGCCATCAAGCCTCTCAAAGCATATGGAATCTCTCCTAGAGACTGCGGCTGAAGATGATATACTTCACGATGTGATATTTAAGGTACGTACCCACAATTTTAGTATATGTATAAAATAAGTAGAAAAATACAATTAAAAAATGCAGTTACAAGTCGCAACTGACTTCAAACGCCTGAAATTCAAATAAACCCCAATTTTTTAAAAACCTTAAGTTTCATTTAAAAAAATATGTAGCCCTAATCTAGACTTAGCCTAGTGCCTAGTAGCCTAGTACTGTGGCCTAGTAGTTAAGAATTCCTTTTCGGGACACGAATTCTTTTCGATGTAAAGTGCGTTCGTAGTTATAGAAAAAAACATCTTGAGGAAATTTTCTCAAGGTAAAAAATGTACTTACTTAAAGTATAAACACGAATTTAAAAAATGTACCTTACAAAAAATCATGATATTTAGTCATTCGCTTTGGATGCCCGTACAAAAAAAAAGTCTGAGGTTCTAGTACTATTTCGTTTAAAGGATGTTTTTATCTATAACAGGTTGGTGCCAAAAGTTTCCCAGCCCACATATTCATAATAGCATCAAGCAGCGACCATCTGTACAAGTTGTATCAAGAATCACGCACTAACGAGCACAAACCTACAATAACCCTTGACAACTTACATCCTGAAGTTTTCGAACGCATTATAAGATACATGTACACTGGTAGCTGCGATGTAGCGGAGTTGGGACCTTGTGGACTGAAGATAAGGAAGGAAGATCTGGTTAATGCTAAGAGAGACAAGGAAGATGCTAAAAGCGGTGTCGAAACTGAAATTGAATTTATTGGTAAGTGAGGGTATATTCGAAAAATTGTGCGGAAACCTGCACGCGTGAAAATTCTCCATAATGTTCTCAAAGGTGTTTGAAGTCTGCTTTGGCCAATAACCCTTTATGAATATGAAAATGATGATAAATACCTATTGATTTTTATATCCGTAATGATAATGAAGAATTTATTTGCTTGAACACTGTTCTAAATAATCCCTAAACTACATTGCCGTGTCTAAAAATAGTGCTGTCCTTTTCGCTCTGTTCCTTGCAGGAAAGAATAGGATAGCTTTTAGGGCTGCCAGTTTAGAGATTAGCATTGGTAAGAGTATAAATCATATTAAACAGATAATCCAGCGGAAATATCGGCATTCGAAGTGTACAAAAACTCAGAAAAGAAAAGAGGCAGCAAAAAACGCAACACGGAAACTCCCCCACGCCAGCATTTGTATTGTGACCCAGTCAAGTTGGTGCAAGCCAGCGCCAAGCGGCTCCAAGTTATGGGACTGCACAAACTGCTTGATAAGTTCTAGTAAGTACTTTATTTAAATTTACTAGCTTTTGCCCGCGGCATCGCTCAGGGGTTGGATTTTCAAAAATCCTATCTTAGCGAATGTGACATACACACGCTAAGTTTAAAATTATCGATTAATCTGCAAAAAGTGCAAGTTTTAATCAAGATGAAACTTCCTAACTCAGGACTGGTAATGAGAATAATATCTTGAGACACTCACCACATAACGCAAAACTCAATAGATTTTTGCGCCCTGACCCAAGAATCGAACCCGGGACCTCACCATCTGCAGGAATAGTCTAACCACTAGACCAGCAAGGCTAGTTGAAGTACTAGATTGACAGTTGTTTTTTTCAGTTACAGAGATGGCACTGTATACCTCAAGGAAAGTGCAACATTTAATAAGAATGGACCATTAACGTGGGACCGGAACAGCTTGCCAGAGATAGTGGATACCAATGTTTGCTCCAAAGACGGAATTCTGATTTCAGCTCATAAGTGTATACTGGCGGCCAGATTGGAGTATTTTCAAGGAATGTTTATGCATTCTTGGACTGAGGTGAGGAAAAGTTTTTTTCAGAATTGCATAGTATGTGTATACTTATTTTATTTTTTAGATTTTCAAAAATATCTTGACATTTATTATTAAAATATCTTGATGCAGTCTCTTGTTCTTCTGAATCATTTTTATGCAACTCATATTATTATCTTCCTAAACTCCGAATTCCATTTTAAATTACTAGGCTGCCATAGATTTTTAACTTAGTTGGATGATAAATTTATATGCCACAAAAAAGTCGATAGTCATATTGCAATTGCGTGGACAGTTTTAAAAGTTTGTATAATAAAGGAAAATGTTCTTGAATTATTCAATTTCTTTGTTGCAGAGTAAACTCCTATCAACGGTAACCTTACCGGTCAACCATGGAATTCTCCTTCCTGTGATCAATTTTCTCTACACTGACGCCTGTCCAGAAATTGAAAACTCTGACAGTATCGACTTTATTTGCAGCATGCTTGTTGTTTCCGACCAATTGTTTATCAGTCGGCTACGGGAAATGTGCGAAATAGCCCTCGCTAGTCTTATAACTTTGAAAAACTGTACAGAACTATGTCAATTTGCGCACACCTACAATGCAGCTCAACTTAAACAGTGCTGCATGGAATTTATATCTCTTAACATAGGCAGCATTCTTGAAAACAGATCCTTAGATTTACTGGAAGAAACTTTGCTGGAAGACATTTCCAAATACTACTGCAAATTCAACCCTATTATGTCCTCTAGAATTGTAACACCATTCTACAATTGTCCAAGCGACGAAACTATTGACGAATGTGCAAAATTAGCTCCCGTAGATTTGGAAGTAGTGGATGAAGATTTCAAAAGGGAAGACAGCATTATCGAAGTTAAAAAGAACAAGAAACAGAAAAAGATTGAGTATACTGAGAGTGAGAAAGCACGAATGAGATATGAATCTGTCAGCTCAGTGACATCCTTGGACCTATCCAATGACAAATCGGGAGATGTAACATTATCACTTAGCTCAATTTCCAAGGACGAAGAAAAGAAGAACAGACAGACAGAAAAGTGGACAGAAGTTCCCACATCTCAGCAGAAACAACAAAAAGTTGTCCAAGCGCGCCTAAAAGCCATTTCTTCTGCTAAGGAAATTATGAATGAAACACCAGTGAATTCATTCACCAAACTTTCCAAGAATAACTCTTTCAGTGCCATCCAAGAACCTTCTACGCCTACGACGTCGTGGATGTCAGTTTCTCCTAAAGATACGACACCCATATCTGATATGGCCAGGGGCCAAGGCAATCTAGTCATTAGCCATGTTGGACCAAAACTTTCTCAGAAACAGAGAAAGAAGTTGGCTTTAGAAACAGAACAATCTCCTCCACAGACCCTGGATAATTTCTTCAATAAACTGACTGTAGGTAGTCCTCCAGATAAACCTAAGAATCCTTGGAAAATTTGTGAAGCACCTATCGCTCAAAGTAGCCCTAATAAGTCAAATGCTATGGAATTCAATAAGATTTTAGCGGATCAAAAGAAACAGAAAGGTGACTCTTCTAGAATTATGACCAAACCTCTTCTTTTGACGCAGGTTAGTTATTCCTTTTAACTATGCAATTATGTAATAAGTTTAAATTTAAATGTAAACTCTAAATCTAAATATTGCCTGGAACATAAATCTTGGTTAGCTTATATTTTAACTTTTAAATTGCTGTTCTCTTTTTACCCACTACTATTACTCATATATCAATGAATTCATATATAAATTATAATTGTAAATATGTAATAATGGACCCCATATTATAGGTAAAAGCCTCGTCTTATTCTTTCCATTTTTGTCTGTCTTCACACAATATCCAAAATATCATAACTGTAAAAAATATAACCCTTCTCCAAGTTGGTCGGTCACCAAGGAGAAGACTAATACCCTCAAGGCATTAGTATATAAATATTTATTTATTTCAGCTTGAAGATAAAGCTATAGAGGAATTGGAAAGATTTTACAATATACACGAGATAGATGATGAATTCATAACAGTGAGACGCATAGAACTGCATGTTTCATCTCCGCAATGGATTCACACTGCCCCTAAGTGATAAATAGTGTGCTATTTTTACATATTGATATAAATATTGTGATGAAAATGATATTTTAAAATATATAATATATGTTTTATGTGAATGTACTGTGTGATTTTATTTTACTTACATGAAACAACTGATCAAATCAAAAATGCTATTCTTTGCTAATTCCATTTCCTAGTTGTATCATCTAAAGGTATCTGAAAATATATCTAATAAAATATAATGTAATGTCTCAGTAGAGAGTAGTATGTTCCTTGAATATAATATATTGAGTATATATTTGAACATCTACTAATATACCTTACAATTACAAATTTTGTAATGCTGATGTATCAGTATCAACAGCCACCTGGGGGGTCGACAGGAGGATTCTCTGCAATGCAAAGTCAACATCCCAAAATATCTTGAGTCCCCAATGTCTATTGTTTTTCAAAGAATGTACCCCACCCCAAAAAGAATGTAATCACTCCGTGCCCCACCCTTTCCTTCACAACCCCTTGAGCTATGTTGTTGTACTTTGATTTTTCTATGATTGTATGAAATACTCCAGCCACAGCTCTAACACCTGCTGAATGATTTACAGAGATGAGAATCATGTCAACCACACTGGTATTATGATGCCAGTATGGTTGACATGGTACAACAGTATCTGATCAGGAATTTTATATTCCTCTACATAAGATAGTGTAAATTTAAAGTAAGAAAAAGACTTCCACTGAGTAGGTAGGTTTAATATAATCACTCTGAAGACTTCTATAAAGGTACACCGCAAATTGTTTGAATGAAGATTTTTAAAATAAAAACAAGATCAATATCATACTATATTAACATTTATTTACACTACTTAAAAGTTACATAATAAAACCCTAGTTTACGCTTTAGGAGGGAAAGACTTTAAAAGTTGATTCAATTGTCTATGTGTAAGGCTCTTCTCACCAGGTACAAGAATACCTTTCTTGCCTTGTTCCCGCTGTACCTTGGCTCGTTCGTTGTATTCCTTATAACAACTTTGAAATGCAGATACTTCTTTCAAGCACTGTTGTTGATCGAACTCTGATTTCTTAAAGCATGCAAACATGACTGCCATTTCTTGCATACAAGCAGCTTCTTTGAGTTTATCTCCTTTACCAGATACGGTTTTCTTAAGCCGAAGAGGTAAGAGCATTTGGAAAGGGATAGGTTCTCGTTGGGGCCTTCTTGCACTTTTGCTTGAAGGCGCCGTAAAAAGAGTGAGATTTAACCGCATATTTACTCGTTATTTATTTATTAAGTAAAAAATAAAATTTATACTATTATTTACTTGTTTTAGTGATTTTAGAGGTTATTTTTACGGAATGTCAATCTGTCAATGTCAATTTGTCATTGACAATAATCTTGACATCTCCCATGGAGGTATGTATTTCCTACCTACGTTGACGTTATACCTTTAAGTAGGTACGTGCTAATTCCACGTAGCTGACTTGTCACTAATAGTTAATATTACGGTTTTTGGCTTCGTACCTATTTGTTTTTATTATAATAAAAAAATAGGTACAAAGCCAAAAACCATCCAAGTGCGAGTAGGACTCGCACACGTAGAGTTCCGTAATGTCGTTCAAGATTATTAAGATCGAGTAAAAAAAATTGTATGGAGACCCTCTTTAATTTTTAATTTTTTTATTTGTTGTTATAGCGGCAATACACACTCGCGACAAGCACCTATCTTCTTAATACGTCTTCATGAGTTACCTGCAGCCCACTAATAGCCGTCTATCAGTGGGCTGTAACTCATTAAGCTTCCGCTGTCCGTATGTCCGTACATACGGACAGCGGAAGTAGGTAGAAGCGGCAGATAGTACGATCCCGTTGGCACCTTTTGGGTACTGAACCCGAAAAAGCAAAAGAAGTAGAAAATTGTCGCATACTAATAATTTTGTCCTGATAAACAACGCTAATCGATCTAAATTCGAATTAAATAGCAAATCATTTTTTTTTTTTAATAAAAGAAAAAGAACATTAAAACACGCTGAGCTCGAATAATATCGCCTCTCACCTCGAAATAAACTTAAGAGTACCCGCAGACTTACAATTTCAAGTTGGACAACTAAATCGCAGAATATACGAAATATACGTACTTACCTATCGTACCCTTATTGCAAAAACCGATTATCTGCACCAAAATTTGAGCGAAAAGTTTTTGAGTTATAAGCATTTGAAACTTTAACGACTTAAAAATTAGTTATAATGATGCCCATTTTTAAACAATAATAATTTTTATAAACAAGAAACTATTCAAGAAATGTTAAGTAGGTTAATAATTGAAAAAAACTTACTATTTTTTCAACAAAAAGAAGAAAATAACCGGTAAGGAGCTCACTTAGTTAGTTTTTCCTGAATGTAGAAAACCTACCAAATTTTCAAATTTACCGTTCTGGTAGCTCTAATGGCATTTTTTATTTAATCACTTGTTTTGAATAGTAATAATCATCAAGACAAAAATCGTTTTAGTTCAACTTTAGCCAGTACAGGTGTAAAATAAATATCTTTAGTCGCTTTTGGCTGAAGGTAAAGTAGATTTCATTTAACTTTGTACGTACTAACTGCAGCGCCCTATGGTTTTACCCGAGGAGTTCCCGTTCCCGTGGGAAATGGGCAAGCCTACATTATTTCTTATAATCTCAGCTATCTTTAAAAGAAAGTTTCGTTGAAATCGGTCCAGCCGTTCTAGAGATTAGCTCATTTAAATAAAAAAACTATTTCGTTTTATTATATTAGAATAACTAGCTGTGCCTTGCGGTTTCACCTACATTTGTCCCGTTCCCGTAGGAATTTAGGGAAACACTATAACTGTAAACTTTCCTCTCGAATCCCTCTATCTACTGATGAAAACTGAATTAAAATCCGTTGCGTAGTTTAAAAGATCTACGCGTACATAAAGAGGGCCAGACAGCGGGAATCGATTTTGTTTTATACTATGTAAAGATAACATATACAGCAGAGCTAAGTTTGCCCGCAAGCGTTGCTATATGGGTGCCCCATTGTAGCTTTGAATCCAGGGTTAATCCCAAGAACACTTTGGAGTCCTCAGTTTTCAAAGGTTCATTATTTATCTTTAAATTTTTACTGACAGTTCTCGGGTTAGATAATAAAAACTCAACACACTTTGTTTTTTTAGTATTTAAAAGTAGATTATTTGCCGTAAACCATTCAGAAACTTGAGATAATGCATTATTTACATCGTCAAAATTGTCTTTTATCTTATCGACTTTAAAATTCAAAGACGTATCATCAGCAAATAGTACAATATCGCAAGTATTGTGGACAAAATGTGGTAAATCATTTATGTAGACCAAAAACATGAATGGACCTAGAATAGAACCCTGGGGTACACCCATTACTGAGGCTGATCCGGATGATTTTACATCATTGACACATACTCTTTGGACTCGTTCACTGAGATAAGACGCAATGAGACTAAGTGCAAAATCTTTAATGCCATAGTGGCTCAGTTTAAGCAAAAGTGTCTCGTGATCAACGCATTCGAATGCCTTTGACGTCAAATCACAGAAAATACCAATGGCACTCTGTGAGTTCTCCCATGCATCGAATATGTGTTGTAACAGCCTTGCGGCTGCATCGGTTGTTGATCGACCCTTTGTAAAACCATACTGCTCAGTGTGTAGGATTTTATTTAAATTAAAGTGTAAAAGCAGTTGGTTGAGCATTATTTTTCCGAATATCTTGCTGAGAGTTGGCAAAATTGAAATTGGCCTGTAATTATTCGGGTCACTTTTGCTTCCCGATTTAAAAAGCGGTATTAGCTTACTACATTTCATAAGGTCTGGAAAAGATCCAGAATCTACTGATTTATTAAAAATTAAAGCAAGATATGGCGCAATAATATCAATTATGTTATGAATTATTTTAACTGATATCCCCCATAGATCTGCTGTTTTCTTATTTTGTAAAGATTTAAATGTTTTGACTATGTCATATGGGGTAACGTGTTCAAACCTAAATAACTTATTGCACTCAGAGACATTGCTCCTTAGAAGACGATAGACTTCTGCTGGCGAGGAATTCAGAGAACTGGTTGTAGTAATTGGAATATTTTTGAAAAAGTTCTCAAATGTATTTACAATTACTGTATCGGAGTTAATTACATGATTATCACTTTTAAGCTCCAATTTATTATTATTATGTACCTTATGTTTACTCATTTCATCGCCGATGATGTCCCATGCTGTTTTAATTTTATTATCAGAATTGGCAATTTTTTGTTTTATGTGAAGTGACTTTGCTTGTACGCACACATTTTCAAACAATTTAGAATAGTTTCTTACATATTCAATAAACGCGGGGGAATAATTATATTTTTTTCTGCATATAAGTCAAGCAGCTTATTTCTACTTTTATAGATTCCGGCAGTTGGCCAGTTACTAAACTTAAGATCTTTAGACAGTCTTTTCTCTATCACCTTAAAGATAGAGTTATATTGTGAGCTTAACAAATCAAAAAACTTTTGATTTGTGAAGATGTTCAAAAACCCTCGTAGCCCAGTTATATAGTAAAAGTGAACTTAAGTTCTTTTACCTGAAATAATTTTAACAAAATATTGAGTTCATTATTCTGCAAAAAGCAACTAATGTTGTTTAGTTCGTTTTTCTTTTTAGATACATCAGCAATTTCTAGTATATTAATAAAAGCTGAAACCTGTTAACGCAGGTTAACATGTATTAACAGAATAATATTGACATAATGATAAATCAAGCAACTACATCTGAAAAGTATTATAATACAATACATTGTTTTTGTGGTATAGATTTATAAATCTAAATTATTTAAATGAGTTTAGTTCTTTTTTTAAGAAGGTAATTAAATCATACCTGTAGGTAGTTGCTTTTAACTCTAGCTATCTCCGTAAAAAAGCGTCGTAGCAGATAATGGGTTTGACCTACAGCTTCGCCGTGAGTTGAGGAGTCGATTGATATATTTAACCTAATTTTGGTACAAAAATGCAGATAATCGGTTTTTGCAATAAGGGTACGCTATATTGACTTATGGTAGCCCGCCTTTTGACCCGCACATACTCTGCGATAGTTGTCCAACATGAAATTGTAAGTCTGCGGGCATTCAAAAGCTTGTCTGAGTAGTTACATACCTACCTTGTACGAAAATAATGTAATGGGTGGGGATTGAACTGTCGACCTTTCAGTTTTCACTCCGCATTTTTACCTATTGGGCTATTGAAGCTCATAATATTGTGTAATGGTGTATGCCAGAATCCCCTCAGACTTGAACCTGAGTCCAGAATCAACTTCCATAGATTTATGATTGCAAATGAAGATTTCCGATTAATTAGTACTATTTATAGTTAGTAATTCTGAAACGTAAAGTCGGCAAAATTAAAAGGACCTAAAGTATTTTATTTGTTGTTACGGCGTAGGTACCGCGTACGTAGGAACCCTAGGTTATTAACAGTCAATAAATTTTATTAGAAACAGTAAAGCAACAGTAAAGATTAAATCTTAAGTCGTTAAGCTTGCGAATTGCTATTGTAAATAATGTGCCATATAATAGTAAATATTATTACTGTTACTGACTAACTATAATCAGATTAGATTTTGAAAGAAAAAATACTAGATAGAGGTACCTACCAACTACTATTCCTACTACCTAAGTTCCTAATTTACATATTATTTGTGTACTGAGTAGGTATATCCAATCCTACTATCCTACTAATACCTACTATATTATATGATGCGAAAGTTTGTAAGAATGGATGGATGGATGGATGTTTGTTTGAATAAATAACTATTTGATATGAATATATAATTTATTCCGGAAAATTAAACAGTTCCCGCAGGAATTTAAAAATCTTATCCACGCGGACGAAGTCGCGGGTGTTGTCTAGTCTTTTGTAAAGATTCAACAAATAAAATTCTGAAAATATAACTGTTGTATAGCTAAGTATTTATTATGTGTATTATGATATATCCTAAGCCATTTCTGGTAGCCGATACCAAATAACACAATAGGTACATAATATTATTATGTTTCTATATTTGTAGCAAACGAAAAAACTTACTTGAAAACGCGCAGAATTTACTCCCTGATGCTTTTTTTAATTTTTCCATATTAAGAGCATTTAATACCTAGTATGAACAAAAACAAAAGGACTAACTACTTACTAATGAGGAGTCTTTCTTATTATTTAGGTACTACTTATAAATCCCAAGGTTTCCCCAAAAATGAACACGTACATCTGATTCATAAAAAAAACCAGTAAATAATAAGATTAAAAAGATAAATTTCCTATTATCGTTGATAACCTATCATTATAAAAACGTCCCGCGAGTTCATATTTTCATAAGTTGTTTAAACATTCGAGAGCAACTAACCTGTAAGTAAAATTCTTAATTAAGAAATTTAAGTATTTCTACTTTCTTGCATTCATATATTATTTTTTTTGTAGATTATAAAAATGAAACTCTTCGTCGTACTCGCTCTATGCGTCGCTGCGGCTTCGGCCTTCGCAGTCCCGCCCACCGTGTCTGGTGTTGACGCGGCTGAGATCCAGGAGATCATCGAAGCCATCTACCACCCTAGCACCGACCCCGCAACTGCCGCCGCCCTGGAGCAGATGCTCCTCGAGATCCTCGGCATCAACAAACCAGTCACCATCGAAGAGAATGAAATCTCGCCCGTAGACGTCGGCCCTGCAATCGTTGATGAATCGATCGTCGTCGAAGCTGGACACGACGAAGAGCAAGTCCCCATCGATGTCGGGCCTGCAATCATCGACGAGTCCATCGTCTCTGAGCCTGCCAACTATCGCCCACCCCTCGTTCAAGTCATCGTCAACGTCAACACCAACGCACCCGGCAACGCTGTCGTAGTAGAGCAGCCTGAGCAGACCGTGGTTGACGATGTCGTCGTAGTTGACCAACCAGAGGTTGACGATGTTGCCGTAGTTGACAAACCAGAGGTTGACAATGTTGTCGTAGTTGACCAGCCTGAGATTCCTGAGGACATTATTGTAGCTCCCGTGATCGTACCCGAAGAGCCGGTTCAGGTGCCCACACCTGTGATTGTTTCTCCCATCGAAACAATTCCTGCTATCAACATCCCTGATATCATTAATTGAATGAAGATCACTTTAAAGATACGTTTATAATAAATTAATTAATCCTACCTGGAAGTTTTTATTTTATAGTTAGAATATATACTTACCTTAGAATATGTAGTGATAGGTAGACGAGTAGACAGGTATACGATAAAAATAAATTATTAAAAAGAACATGTCCCTACTTTCAATGATAACTTAGATCCATTAGATCTAAGATAATTTTAAAGTTACGTACCCAAAATATGGGTTCTTTCTATCATTAGTTACCTATTCAAGATAATTTTATATTCGAAAGGTTTCGAAATAAAAAGCACTAATTAGCTTGATAATTTGAAAATTAGAAAAGGAGAATATTGCCCGTGTTAAGACATGGGTAGTAAAATATTCTTAGGTTCTGAATACGGGTCAATTTTTTAGGGTTCAAAAAAAGGCCGCCAACGGGACCCCTCCGTTGTCCATCCGCCCATCCATCGCTCATGAAACGTAACATGAATACCTCATAGACCCACTGAAGGGAGAAGCCGGTAGACCCCCGGGGCATCAGCCATAGGTAACTACATAAAGTGCAAATTGGTAGTTAGGTACGTGTCCACTCGTGGATCCCTTATTATGAATTACGGCCCGAACAAAATATTATTTTATTATTGCGATTTTTAGTCTATTTTTGAAAGCTCGATACCGCGTTTGAAGCGCAAAAACGTCGATATCAGCATTATATATGTCTTCCCTGGTCCTTAGCATTACTGGACGTGATCCAGTCAACAGGTCACGCACTTAACTATGACTAGTTCTATGACTATGACTACTGACGGGAATAACCGATTCCAGACTTAAGTCCCATGTGTCTTAGAATATATCCTATTCATATAGGCTACTTTTTATAGCGCAAAATAAGAGAGTTCCCGCGGGAATCAAAAAACCTCAATCCACCCGAACGAAGTCGCGGATATCAACTTAATACCTATGTAATTAAAGTAAGTTAATACCTGGAGCCAATTTTTTAGAAATTCAATTGCTCTAGGTCTTTTTCGGAACGCAAAATATGTCGATTGAACGGAGGGATTTTTAAAAGCTGGATAACAATTTTTCTACTTACCTATTACCAGGCTTGGCGCATGCCGCAGTAAACTACGGAGCTACAAGAACATGGCGTACCTCTTCGGAGAGTTTAAATTCAGAGAGTGCAAAGGAATAAGAGTTACGTAATAAAAAGAGCGAAAATTCTAGGTGAATAATACGGTCGGTAAGTAGCGCTGTGTCAACCTGAATTGCACTTTATTGTGTGGTAACAAGAGTCGCTATTTATTTAAATCATTTTGCAGACTGAATCTTCTGTACCTTTAGGTACTGTACTATTACCCAAAATCTACGGCATGGTTCCTTAGACCAAACGCCATCTCTATTTTAAAGTTTTCGCTTTTAAACTTACCGTCCCTTTTTCTACTTATAAGTAGGTATGATTTCACCTTCCACGATACAGCAATTCGTACAGAACATTGTCATGTATCGTCTCTTTTATAGTCTTGGTTATTTTCTTCTCTACATTTATTATCTCAATCGAACAACTTACACTTCTTCTGTGATCGAAGACTTACACAAAGAAAAGATCAATCGTAATTGAGCGTCAAGGCAGAGTAAGTAAAGTGCGTATATAGGTATAAGTAGAGCACGCAATCCCTGGATATAAGTAAGTATCAATTCCTTTACACCGAATTGCATTATAGTACCTAAGTCCTAAACGCTGGTAGATAAAAAATTTACATGAGCAGAACTATTTTTGAAATTAATTTTCCTCAAGCACTTATCCTCAAATCTAGCTTCCATGATATTGCCCTTTTTATAGAACATCGAAAGCGAAAACCTTGGCATCCTAATACTGGTGGTGGTGACAAAGCGCTAATCAATTCCAAACTTCAAAGTTTGGAACAAAAGAAAACATTTTATAAATATTGTAAGTAATATTTACCATCGATGTATAATAAACCATCATTCGCTGATATTTACCTAATAATAATTTCTTTATTGATAGACACAATGATACAATGAAAACAATAGATACTTTTTAAGATTATAGTGTGCGATGAATTGCATGTGAACAATCCGTGCATCGGATGACTATGCAAAAATTTATGTTGAGACAACAACTAATTATCTCACAGTAAAACAATTAAAATTATAAAAAAAAGGTTATGATTTCATATTAAACAATAAATACTATCGGACAATTAAGTGAAAAAGAAGATAACATTTGCATATAAAACGTTATAAGCAATCAAATACACAGAAGTTTTTCAGAAGTCGTAAGTAAGTACCTACTGCATATTTGTAATCATCACGTAATTTTTCATTTTGTGACAGCACAAAAAATACTAGTACCTAGTACATATGTAGTTCTTAAATACTCGTATATACTTTTCAACTTAAGTTTTGCCCATTGTTAAAGACGCTGATTTTTATATATTTCTGTGCAGATCCTCAAAATGAAATACTTCATTGTATTCGCTCTGTGCGTCGCTGCGGCTTCGGCTTTTGCCATCCCACCCACCGTGACTGGTGCGGACGCCGCTGAGATCCAGCAGATCATCGAAGCCATCTACCACCCTAGCACTGACCCCGCAACTGCCGCCGCCCTGGAGCAGATGCTTCTCGAGATCCTCGGCATCAACAAACCAGTCACCATCGAAGAGAATGAAACCTCGCCCATAGACGTCGGCCCCGCAATCGTTGATGAATCGATCGTCGTCGAACCTGGACACGATGAAGAGCAAGTCCCCATCGATGTCGGGCCCGCAATCATCGACGAGTCCATCGTCTCTGAGCCTGCCAACTATCGCCCACCCCTCGTTCAAGTCATCGTCAACGTCAACACCAACGCTCCCGGCAACGCTGTCGTAGTAGAGCAGCCTGAGCAGACCGTGGTTGACGATGTCGTCGTAGTTGACCAACCCGAGGTTGACGATGTTGTCGTAGTTGACCGACCTGAGGTTGACGATGTTGTCGTAGTTGACCAGCCTGAGATCGTTTCTCCTATCGAAACAATTCCTGGAGTCTTTCCTGGCATCCACATTAACTAAAGTGTTACGCAATTTTTTATAACTGCTAATTTAATTAAATAAAGTACCTAGCAAGCTAAAAATATTTTTTAAATAGGAGCTTCACCTCCACCTTAGTTCGACGTCCGACACTTATACAAACGGTATATTTATCAACTAGCTTTTGCCCCCGCGACTTCGTCCGCGTGGAATTAGATTTTGGGGTGGAATTTTCAAAAACTGTGACACACGTACTTCTTTATTTTTAACTGAAAGCTCTAATGACTATAATAATAACTTTGATGGAAACAGCTTGAAAAATGACGGACTTTCATATAAACTTCCATTCCCTATTTAAACCCCTTAGGGGTGGAATTTCCAATAATCCTTTCTTAGTGTGGGCCTACGTCATAAAAGGAACCAACTGTAATTTCAAGTTTCTAACTTCAGTAGTTTAGGCTGTGCGTTGATATCTCAGTCAGTAAGTCAGGACTTTGAATTTTATATATATAGATGGACCCTAAATTAAACAGCAGGCCTACCTATCTGTAACCGCTGACGAACCTGAGATTTATTTTTGTGACAGCAATATAGTTACGGAAGCAAATACATAAGTAGATAGGTACGATAATTTTTTCTCTGTTGTAACAACAAATTCCCTAGTCGTGCGAGGGAAGCGGGAACCTTTACTAGAAAAAAGAGGATTTGGTTTTAAACCTCGTCAGCGTGTTATTAATGGCATGGCATGGTTATTAATTCATTCCTCAACACGAAATTCGAGTAGATATAGCAAGTTGATAAGAGAAGTCGCAGCAAACAAAAAAAAATGAGTAGCTTCCTCTTTTACTAGTTTTGAAATTTTGAAATGCAGACTTCATAAATAATAAGAAAATGGAAGCAAGCTGCGATTAACAAGAGGAAAACGCGAGCAATATAGAAAAGCACTCAAGAAAACTATCAGGAAAAAAGAGGTCATACGCAGACTGTAGTACCAGAAACTAGAAAGAATAACTTCTGATAGGTACTACAGTTATACCATGTTATACTCCTAAAGAGTCTTGCATTTAGTGAGTACCTACCTAAGTAATATGTTTAAAAGGTTACTTCAATGACAAAATATGCAGAAAAATGTTTATTGTTGTTTTGTTAAAGAATGTTTCTTATTGTTAATGTTTTGTGTTTGTTATTTATTTGCCACCATAAAGCCATTTAAAAATAAATTATAATAAACGAGATAAAAGCGGAAATACCTACGTTATTTTAATAAATGCACCTAAGTGTGATTAAAATAATATGTTTTGGAAAAATTGAAGATACGAAAATATTCGATCAGGTACCTACCGGTCATTTACCGGTTTTTCAATTATCCAATAAATTATACTTAAGTAGGTATCAACAATAAAGCATCCTCCGAATAAAATTTTCAAAATATATTTAATATAATATAATATAGAATTCGTCCCGTTACAATTTTATTATAAGTAGGTACTAGCTGATTCCCGCGACTTCGTCTGCGTGGAAAAAGATTAGAGTGACTTGCTACTATCCGCGAGAAATTATGTCTTCTATCTCCAAAAATATTTAATAGATCATCAACAAAATTGGTTAAAATATTTGTACACAATTTATAATAAAAAATGAATTATTGGATTAGATTTGACGAAGTTATGGAGCAATATCAACAAAAACTTTCATACCCTATCCGGTATCCCGGATAAACTTTATTGTTTATCAGGATAAAAAGTATCCTATATAGGTATTTACCCGGAGTATCAGCTGGGTACCACTATACCAAATTTCATTAAAATTCATTCAGTAGGTAGTTCTCGCGTGATGCGCGCACAGACAGACAGACAGACAAAAAATTCAAAAAAAAACTGTTTTGGGCCCAGTATCGACAATAAAGCATCCTCCGATTAAAATTTTCAAAATTTTTAATGTACCTACAGAATTCGTCCCGTTACAGTTTTATTATAAGTATAGAATATAGATAGACAAGATTTCCCAAACAACCTACTTGACAGTCATCTCCCCGATGCAGAAATAGGAAGAATAGGTAATAAAATATTCGGATATTTGTTTTAATAGAAAAATTTATTAGGCCGTTTGGATTTATATGGTACAAGTACAACGCTCACATTGTTCAGTTGTCGCGCCATTTGTAGTACTAGTAAGACTATTACAATGTAAAGTTCCTTAGATCTAGCTTCTTATATTTAGTTCAGCTCGTCGGGGAGGTTGATGACGGGTGAAACGTCGATGGGAGCGACGATGATTGGCTCGGGAATCTCGAGTTCGTCGACGACAATCACGGGGGTAGGGTCGATTTCGGGTTCGGTGATCTCTGGCTGATCGACAACAATCACTGGTGTAGGATCAATTTCAGGTGCCTCTACTGGTGCAGGAGCGGAAGGAGATCCAGAGTTAACGTTCACGACAACTTGGACAAGAGGGGATTTTAAGTCAATTGGGAAAGGGAAGATGGGATTAGGCTTGGATTCTTCAACAATAGCGGGTCCAACGGAGATGGGGCTTTCTTCTTCGACTATAGCGGGTCCAACGGAGATCGGGCTTTCTTCTTCGACGATAGCGGGACCAACGGAGATTGGGCTCTCTTCTTCAATGATTGCGGGACCAATGCTAATGGGGCTTCCTTCAATGATAGCCGGACCAACAGAGATCGGTGGTTTTAATGCACCAAGGATTGCTCCGATAATATTAATGAAACGTTCATTCTGGGGATCGATGGGTTGAGCTGTGGCCACAGCTGCAACTAAAGCGAAGACTACGAGGAATTTCATCTGGGAAATAAAAAATAAGTTGTAGCAAATACTGCTCTATGGTTAATGCGGAAATGCCTTACATATTATTTTTAATAACATTTCCACTATTTTTTTCTCCCATGCTACGTCCTATCGTTCGCGCTAATTAACCGACTTCCAAAAAGGAGAAGGTTATCAATTCGGCCGGTATTTTTTTTTTTTTAGCTCTAGGTTCTTTTAAAAAAAACTAAAAAAGAAATCCGCTTGACAATTACAGAAAAATAGAACTATAGGTATAGGTACTTACAGTGGCGTAACTATAGGGTGGCAAGACGGCAAAATGCCACGGGCCCCCAGCCTGAAGGACCTATCTCATTGGTTGAGCTTCTTTATATTGGGGGAGGGAGGGCCCCATCCGATGAATTTGCCACGGGCCTCAAACGGTATAGTTACGCCACTGGGTACTTATAGGACTAGCTTTTGCCGGGCGTTGAATTCACATAATCCCTCAGGAAATCTGCATTCATGTATGTACGTTTCCGTTATGTTGTCGTTGAAACGATCATAATGAGCTTGATCTCGAAATTACTGACAGACACTTTTATTTATGTCGTACATAATAATAAACCCATATTAACCCTAAATGTTTACAAATAGTAAGTAAGTATGTTGATACACAACTTACGTTTTATGTCGATTGAAAGCTCACAAACACTATGAATGTATGATATTTTATCGGATTTATATACCAAAGATTATCTTTCTGTATCTATAGAAAATTTTGAATTTACAGCCTAGATTAATGTGAAACAAAAGATTTTTCCGGAAAAGTTATTTCTTTATTACTTTACTACTTCGTAAATTGGCTAAATATCTAATAGATAAATTCAATAAAATAGGTAATATGATTACATCTACAGTTATGGATTGTAAACAAGCAATAACCCTAATAACCTTATTTTATATTAGACGATTCATGTCATAGCTCCCATAACTACATTATTCTTAAAAAATCCCCTGAATATAAAATTTCCGAACGTCTTTGCCCTCTAGGCCCAATTTTGTCAACGTCTACTACTCGCTAAGTTTTACGTAGAATTTCTTGGTCATCACATACATGGATTTTATAGGTTCATGATCACATACTTATTCAAATCCCTGCAGTAGCGTAAGCGGATCCCTGCACCTAGAATCGCCATGGCAAAACATACATCAGCTGCATTTCGATTACAATAATTTGCTTCAACTGATGGTCGATTGGAAACATTTTTCGCGTTTTGGGCTCTCTTTCGGTTCGGACACTTTTTAGCGCCGACCCGGAGTCCAAGTATTATTATGTCAATGAAACCAACAAACAAAAAAAACACACTTGCGCATTTATAATATTAGTAAGGATGTGGCCCACAACACGGGTAAAACATGGGTGCCTGCAGGATTTAAGGTGCTACGGTCAGGAAGTCGCATTCCACGCAGTTTTCAAATTATCGCGCTCGAGTAGCAGTTAGGCATTTAATCAGTGCCGGCTTTACCTATGGTGCAGGGTGTGCAACGACACGGGCGCAGGGTTGTAAGGGGCGCCGCGCCGAGCCACGCTTGCTTGCTTCCCGACATCATTTAAAGTTGCACCATTTTTTGCACCTGAATTTCCTTTCACTGGTGAAAATATAACTGTAAGTCAAACGGTAACTTGTATTGTAAGTATCCCATTTTGGCCGCGCGTCTACTAGAGGGCGCCAAGATATTGATTGCACACGGGCGCTACATGGGCTAGAGCCGCCTCTGCTGATTTAATTATGGGCCTGGGACAAGGCCACTTCGTTAGGGAACTGCGAAGCGACGCGACGGCCATTTGATCATAAAATTATAATTCGTATGTCCGCATTGGAATGGCGATAAATTGCAAATAACAATTTTTTATAGAAGTGCAATTGAATATTGAATTGAATATCGAATACAATAACGACAGATTTGCAAAAAAATAATTTCGCACGTTCTTCAGGTGATGAGGCCACAGCCATTATAATAACACCTACTTACTAGATGATACTCACGACTTCATCCGCGTGGATTTAGTTTTTAAAAATCCCGCGGGAACTCTTTGATTATCCGGAATAAAAAGTAACCTATGTCCCCTAGTCACTCTCCTGGTCCTCTAATATACACATGCAAAAAATCAAGTCGATCCGTAGCTCTGTTGCGGCGTGATCGAATGACAAACCAACAAACAAACACGCATTCGCATTTATTATTATACTAGCTGACCCCCGCGACTTCGTCCGCGTATACTTAGATTGAAGAGCTAGGACCTAAAGCTCCATGATGTAGTTTATACTTGATACTTATATTATCAATTCGCAAGCGACAGTTCTTAAATCCTCATAGTTTAGTAGGGCAGTACCCCGAAGCATCAGGATTGAAGAGTAGAAACTGGAGCTCTATGATCTAGTATATGCTTAGGCCAAGCATACCAATTCATAGTCGACAGTTCCTAAATCCCTACAATTTAGGTGGGCAGTACCCTACAGCATCAGGATTGAGGACGATGACCTGGAGCTCTATGATCTAGTAGCAAGCATACCAATTCGTAAACGACAGATGCTAAAGCTCCATAATTTAGATGGAAAGTACCCCTGCAGCATCAGGTTTGAGGAGTTGAAGGTAAAAAAAATTATGGGCCCATTTCGCAAGCTTCTTCTGTCGATTAATAAAAAATCGCGTGAATCGGTCTAGAAACCCCGTAGTAATCGGTGGACATACATAGAAAAAAAGATACCGACCGAATTGATAACCTCCTCCTTTTTGGAAGTCGGTTAAAAATAGGGCTATCCACTATGGCTATGCGATAGTGTATAATGCCAGCCTAAGATGAGCCGTTCATTCAAAGTTTCCTGTACATAACGGGGTTCAAGTTATTTGGACCTATTACTGAGGATTGCGAAGTCTATAATTTCTGAACTACTAAACCGATGACCTTGAAATAATTACAGGACAATCTTTGCAGTATCTTCTTTCTAATAAAAAAAGAATGAATGAAATCGGAGTACGCGTTAATGAATTACAATGAAATACACATTTTGACTTTCATCCCCTCTCCCAAGGGAACCGTGCTGAATTTTGGGATAAAAAGTATCCTATATCTTACCTCGTGGTATGTACTTAAATCGTGCCAAGTTTCATTTAAATCCGTCTAGTAGTTTCAGTGTGATGCGCGGCCAAGATACAGACAGACAGACAGACAGACAGACAAAAAATTCAAAAAAAATTGTTTTGGGCTCAGTATCGATATTAAAGCATCCTCCGATTAAAATTTTCAAAATATATTTAATGTACAGATTTTGTCCCGTTACAGTTTTATTATAAGTATAGATATAGATATAGATTAGTAAGGAAGTAAGGATAATGTCTATTATCTACATAGCTACTCTATCTATTCTATTGCGTCGTCATCGCCTTGCCAATTGCAAGTGCATTCTTGACTTAGGTCATTAGGTCATATTCCTCCAAGTAAGGAGATACCTACCTGATCTATTTATTTAGAGAATACATATTTAAGATTCCTGCATAAAAAATAAAAATTTTTGATATGAGCTTTAAGGATATGAGTGATTATAATACCTATTTATTATACTTAGATACAATTTCCCGGCGTAACTAATGAACCGATCTTGACGAAGTCAGTTAATTGGCATCACAGAAAGATAGCTTGAAGATATCCCGATGCCGGACGTAGAGATTTTTTCATCCTAGGAAATGAAAGAGTTTTTTTTTATTTTGCCACGGGATTTTTAAAATCCTAATCCTGGACGAACTTTTAGCATTTATTACCTGCGGTTTTAGGATTTTTGCATTCTTAAAACGGGGATACAAAATAATGCGAAGGGAAATCTATTAATAATATTTATTTTTGTGAAGACTTCTTCTAGTTTGTTTTTTTCGTAGCACACGACTATGTATTATAAATATAATAAACATATTTTGTATCTTTAGTAGTATACATCGTGGTCTGGTTTGAAGTTATCAGTATCACTGATGGATTCAAAGTTATCAACAACGATCACAGGCGTGGGTTCAGGTTCCAATTCATCAACAACGATAATAGGAGAGGGCTCAATTTCCTCGTGTTCTTGAGCCGAGTTTACGTTGATCACGATAATATTGATAGTAGGCCCACCAGGGACGTTAATAGTAATGGGAGTGTCTTCATCGTCAGGAATGGCGGGTAGAGTGATAATACCAGGGAAATCTTCATCATCAGGAATGGCGGGTAGTGTGATAACACCAGGGAAGTCCTCGTCAATGATAGCCGGTCCAATGGAGATTGGGCTTTCTTCTTCGACTATAGCAGGGCCAACGGAGATTGGGCTCTCCTCTTCAACGATGGCAGGTCCTACAGAGATTGGGCCTTCTCCTTCAACGATAATTGGTCCAACTGAGATTTCTTCATCAATGATAGCCGGACCAACAGAGATTGGGCTTTCTTCTTCAACAATTGCGGGACCAACGGAGATTGGGCTTTCTTCTTCAACTATGGCGGGTCCTACCGAGATGGGGCTTTCTTCTTCGACGATAGCGGGGCCGACAGAGATTGGACTTTCATCAATTATAGCGGGGCCGACAGAGATTGGTGGTCTGTTGATATGGTTAATAATAGCCCCAATAAGATCAAGCAGACTACGGTCACTCTCTTGTAAAGCGGGGGCGGCCGTAGCCACAGCAGTAAACGCAGCAAGCACTAAGATGATCTTCATCTGCAAAATCAAAAGAAAAATTATTTTCACAAACTTTTCAAGGTAAATTGCCCACCTATAATTTCGACATTAAAAAATCAAGTTGTTTTTACTTATTTAATTTTGTATTTTAAGAAAAGTATCAAAAGTCTTCACTTTATATATTTCACTAGATGTCGCCCGTGACTTCGTCCGCGTGGTTTTTTAATTCCTTCTTATTTTCCGGGATAAAAAGTAGCCTATGTGTTACTCCGGACTATAATCTATCTCTGTGCCAAATCGGTTCAGTCGTTGCGACGTGATTGAGTAACAAGCATCCATACATCCAAACTTTCGCATTTATAATACTTAGTAGGATATAATTTTTATTTATTTTAATTCAACTTACGTTCTTGTCGAGTTAGTTCTTAGAAACACTGCTAATTAGATCCATTGGTCTGATTTATATATTGTATTATTATCATCCAACAAGATAATTATTTAGCGAAGATTTAGGGGTTAATTTACAGCCTTGATTAAAGTGACTAAACTCAAAGAGCTGGTGTGAATTGTTGATACAACCACTAGCTTAAAAGGCTTTTGAACTATCTTTTATCACAATCACTGATGTTAGGTAGGTATTTGGATTTTGGAATTTTAATAGACAATATTCTTTTTGCCATAAAGGACTGCACTAAGATCAATTTTGCGAAAAATTGCAGTCCCAAAATGATCTAAAGAGGGTGTTGATATTCATGAGACAAAGTTGCATGGGAACCATCGGCTTGGCATCCAGCTGCTCACAAGATAGTGTAATAACTTATTATAGAGTAATATCTAAGTACATATTATTAATATTGCAACATTTTCTTTTGAAAAGAGCGACTGCTGAATTTCTTACTAGCTCTTCTCAGCATTTGCTTTCCGAACCGGTGGTAGAGTCTTAATTTATCGTAAGAGCTACAGGTTGATCTACGTACATGAAGTACTTCAATAAGTTTAATTTTTTCCTGGGAATGGAAACTCTTATTTTCTGTTCAGGTGTTTCTATAGCTTACGATAGACTTACCATAAAATGGCACCGTGTCCAATTATTTTTTATTGTCCAGAGTCAGCCCAGAGTTTGGCGCATTTTTTCATCTCTACAAAATGTATGAAAACGATAAAACAATAGCAACAAATGATAGCATACCTATAATATCGATAAACAATCAGATGTAAATTATCAAGTTGTAAATCAACGGATAACTTCTGTTAAGCTCCAATAAACAGCAATCAATAGGTATTGATGTCAAAGTATTTTATTAGAACTTATTACGCGCCGAAACTCACAAAAGATAATAATATGTGTATTGTGTACATATATAATAATGAAAATAATATTTACGTCATATACTTACATATTTTTATTACAATATAATAAACTCGACATTAGATCAAATTCGCACGTGATGGAAAATTATAAATGTAAGTATTAGGTAGGTACCTACAATCTACATAGTACCTTATACCCATAGGATGTGTTTGTTTAAAATTGCAACTAAAACTTAATCAAAATTAACTGGAAACTCGCAAGTATTTGTTTGTAAAATTAGCAATTAGCATTACGTATCTACTCTTAATTTATTCCTTTTGCAAACATCTTTTCCACTAGGAAAAATCAACATTCTTTGAATCTTTTGTACCTATCAAGGATTTTTAATTTTACTAACTAGCTAATAATTACGTATTATATCTATTGAAGTGCACAATACACATACATGGTAACACAAGTACATGGTAATAAGAAGGATTTCTCAAAAGAATTTCGGTTTTTTGAGATGCACAAGAATGAGCGTTTGATACGTCATACGATAGACCTTACATCTTCAATCTTCATTCAGACATTAGCTTAATTAATTAAAAATTAATGAACATGATAAGAATACATTTTAACGATTAGATAGTATCGCAAATTTATTATTTGAAGAGAATTTAAAAGTTAATTTTTAGCCGACTTCCAAAAAGAAGGTTATCAATTCGGCGGGTTGTTTCTCTTTTGTTTTGTGACCAAAAATTGGGTGGAAGCAGGCGTTTCTTTGTGGAATTCCATGATAAAATCTTTTGCTAAAATCCGCCAAACCAGGATAAATCTTTATGGAAAAATTCACACTTCTTCTTCTTCTTTATCAACTGATAGACGTCCAGTGCTGGTCTCTTGCATGGACCTCCACAGGCTCGGTCTTGCCCCGCCTGAATCCAGCGGCTCCCTGCGACTCGTTTAAAGTCGTCGGTCCACATAGTGGCGGGTCTGCCAATACTGCGCTTCCCGGTGCGGGGTCGCCACTCCAGTACCTTGCGCCCATTTCCATTTCAGTTTCGCAACTCGCAGAATTCTGTTAGTAACTTTGGTTCTCCTACGGATCTCGCAGTAATACTCTAAGCATAGCTCTCTCCATCGCCCGCTGAGTGATCCTGAGCCTTCATAATATAATAATTGTTACTTTGCAATTATTGCAAAGTTAATTATTTGCAATTGTGCACTGTGCACAATTACCGCACAATTACAATTACAATTAAATAATTAGCACCGTCGGGCTACTGAGGCTTAAAAAATTGTATTATAAAGTGCTCATTTGTCTTTTTCCAGATATGAAATTCTTGTTAATCAACATCTCCTGAAGATTTATCGGAGTGAAACATACGTAGAGTATTCATACCTCCGTATTGGATAGAAGCAAGCATTTCCATAGGAATTGATATTGAAGGAAAAATAAAATTCCTTTACAAAACGAAAAAAAAAACTGTATCCCAAAACGCGTCGCTCGCGCTGTACACCGTTTTTCAAGGTGAAGAAGTAACGCTAGAACAACACAAAACCACACAAACCCACATAGAGTGCATTTCAAACATAGCACTAAAAGTAAATAACCTACTTTCTACATCTACATGCTCTTCCTAGACCTTTTTCATTCAATACGAATAAAATTGCATTAGTAAAAAAACCAACAAATTTTTGATGCCTAGTTTGCGTGTAGGTATTTGTATATGTAGGTACTTCCCTAGACAATTTCATATTCTAAATTGAAACCTGTAAAGCCCCTCGAAACTCAATCAAGGGAGCCTCAAGAGGGTATTGAGATGAGATTGAGGGGATTATGAGATTCTTCGAATACTTAAGTTTGAGACAAAGTTTTAATATCGATTTAGGTACTACACAAGAAAAGAGAATCTTGGGGAATTTTTAGGTAGCTATATAAATGATTAACAAGGTATCTACGAATACAAACTAGATAATAATTTACAATGGCCAATGAAGATAAAATATTGGTATATAAAGCAGAAAAATTGGTGGTTCACTCAGTGTTTTAATAACAACGCAAAATAAACAAGTAAGTATTACACATTGTGCTACTTCAGTTAACCGAAACGGCCGATCAATTGAGAGTTTTGAGAGAAGGTCTGACCTACAGGTAGTAACCGAAGACCGCTATTCTAAACGTCTTATTTCGTCTACGGTCAGACCGATTAAGCTGAGAAATGTAACTGTGCGAAAAGTAAATGTCTATGTCTAATTTTTTTTTAAAGAATATTAGCCAAGCTGAACTTGACTTATATTCTCCTCTCCCCTCCAAATAAGCGAAAAGCTTGTGCTAGGAGTGGGTACGACAATAGTGTAACGGGTGGGGTTCAAACCTGTGACCTTTCAGTTTTCAGTCCACACCTTTAACCAAGGCTTAAAAAATTGTATTATAAAGTGCTCATTTGTCTTTTTCCAGATATGAAATTCTTGTTAATCGCTGCTGCCGTCGTAGCTGTGGCCGTCGCCGGCCCGGCTCGCTTCATGGCCCCTGGAGGCGTCGGACCCGCCCCAATCGACTTTGACAACTCGCCCATCTCCGTTGGACCTGCTATTGTTGACGAATCACCCATCAGTGTTGGACCTGCTATTGTTGACGAATCACCCATCAGTGTTGGACCCGCAATTGTCGACGACTGGGAAGAATCACCCATTTCGGTTGGACCAGCTCTAGTTGAAGAGGAATCTCCGATCTCCGTTGGTCCCGCCATCGTCGATGAAGCCGTTCCCGTTTACAGCTCCCCCCTCGTTCAGGTTATCGTCAATGTCAATTCAGGTTCCGTATCCGGCAACCCAGTCGTTGTAGAGCAACCCGAAATCAAGCCGACCCCAGTTATTGTTGTTGAGCACCCCGAGATCGAGCCTACTCCAGTCATTATTGAAGAAGAAGCAGAGATCCCTGAACCAGTTATTGTAGCTCCCATCGAACTGCCTGAGATCGAACCTACTCCAGTGATTGTCGTCGATGAACTCGAGGTTCCTGCGCCCATCGTCGTCGCCCCCATCGAGGTTGAACCCGTCATCAACTTACCCGACGAACTTAACTAGACAAAAATTAACTTAACTAGAATAACCGTTACTAAACATAAGGAACATACAGCCTTACAAGAAATACATTGTAGATGCACGCTAACTACGAACTTAACGGTGCAACAGAAGAATATCTACGACAGCTTTATGTAAAAACACTCAAATAAATTTTCCTATACTAAAATGTCTAAGTATCAATTAATAACTTAGCCTATTCCTATCGCATTCACCGTGAGGTCAGTCAAAGTCCAGTGGAATATACTTATCTGCTACTGTGTATCCTCTCGAATTCGTATCTCGAACTCTCGAGTATGCTGTGGGATTGTCTAAAAATGATCGCATTAATGTGACGATCGCAATCATCTCTGATTGAGTGAATTTATGGCGCTTTTTAACCTCTCATCTCAAATCAAAATTTCAATCAAAATTTAGCCAACTATAACATTAGGATTTGCTTCTATCCAAGTGGCACTCATATTTCATCATACTATCTAACTCAGTAAAAGTTCCGATTTAAAATTCAAGAGCAGGTAGGGTCATGTGTTCAACAATGAAACACAAAAAATTCAAAGTCTCATGCACCTTTTGTTTTTACAGATAGAAGTCTAATTTTTTATAGGTGTGTAGGTAATTTCATTCGGCATCGGATTTCATTTACAATTTTTTTAATTAATATGTAATCAATCGGCAAAAAATTATAAACTAAAAAATGGGAAATGTTTCATTGTGTCCACACTGGTGTACACAATGAAACACCACAAATTCAACAATGAAACGTTAATAGTATTGTCTCGACTTTTGTGTAATTTATGGAGTAGGTGAATAAAAAAAAATGCTTGAGTTAATAATCACAAAAGGATTTATTTTTAATTAACTTTAATCAGGTTACCAGTACTATTACTGGTATTATAAAAAATTTAATGTTAATAAGATTAATTTGTGAATTTGTAGCCACAAAAACTATTAATTTGCCCGGAAAGTACATGATATTATGTATGTACAATTATACGGTACACAATAAAACAAAATGATACACATTGAAATAGTGTTTCATTGTGTTCACTGTGCAACTGTTTCATTGTGAACTACCTAAGGTTTTTTTACTAATCTCAATTTTTTACCCACTAAATTGTAACACTTTAAGATATTATTTATTGCACATTAATCTACAAAATGTGTGTAATGCTAATTAATCATGAAATTTATGAAATTTTCAACCATACTTTAGTAAAAAATCTATAAAGAATGCTAAAAATACTTACTTTTTGTCGAAAAAAACCAAAAGTGCTCCGCAAACACATCTTCTCGCACGCGGCGTCGATGCAAATTGGGCTAGGGCGGGGGGTTCACGAGAGTGTCCTAACGCAATATAATGCACGAAATGGCAACGCAGAATTTTAGAAATATCACAGTGTTTTATTGTGTACCACTGTTTCATTGTTGGACATCTGACCCTACTTAGGTACCTACTAAATTCTCTTAGTGATAGGTACTCAGTATTTCATGACCACTTTATTCACCTACTTAAATAGCTTAACACCAATAAATTAGATGGTATAAAATGTTCACGTAGAAATTATTATCAATTACTTAAGTAGATAATATCAATACAAACCTATATTTTATCAATATTTACTGTTTTATTACATATCGTAAGATAGACCAGCTCAGCTAATAATTTATTTATTATCGCATGTAAAGCACCAGGAAGTTTGAATATGCAATGAAAAAAGATAATAATCTCTCAAGAGATAATCTCTGAAGGAATAACGAAGGAAAGTACCTACCTACCTACTGTTGATAAGTTAGCGGTTGACGTAAGTTGACAGGTTGGAAGCACTGACCTCTAGGCATGTAGACTTCAATGCCTCTAGGTAGGGATATAAATATGAAGTTGCTGTTTTATACCTATGCAAAAAAAATTAAAGTAATTTTTTTTTATTTCTTTTTATTTCTGCTAATCGAAGTATTTACCCTTCGACAATTCAGCCGGGACGTGCCTTTACGCAGATTTAGTACTGAACATATTCTGCCACTTTCTGCGGTGCGGTGGGGTAATCACGTACAGCACACATTTACCCACTTCCGCACACTCTTGTAAATACTTAATGTCTCTATGAACGCACACTAACTCAAAAGCTGTCATACTAACAAGCTAACACGTACGTTTGTACATGTACTTCGGCAGAGGGGAATGCGTGCGCTTACCACGTCCCGGCTAAATGGTCGAAGTATTTACCCATGCTATCGATGCACATTTGCTAGTGCAGTGGCAATATATCAATGCTCTTCTTGAAGAATTCAGATGGACGACAGACAACAAACTCTTCAAAGGCATTTTGCACTGCCTCTCGGTTATTGAATATTTTCCTTCCAAGAAGTTGTCCGAATTCTAGATAAAGTACAAGTCTGCAGGCGCAAGGTCTAGTGAGTTCGCTGGATGACGGAGATTTTCCATCTCGAACTGGAGCGTGTCGCGCGTAATTGCCGCCCAGCATCAACCATCACAGTTACTATTCATATGTAAATTTTAATTAAAAAGCTGGTAAAAGCTAAACCTCGACTTTTTATCTTTTTGGAAAGGATCCGTGGTCTCTTTGAAATTTGGAGAGGGGTCCATGACTAGAAAATGTTCAAGAAACCCTGGTGTAGAAGAGTACCTACTTACCCAGTTGTTTATAATTTCTATTAACTGCAACTGATACTGTGACCTTATGTTATTGGAATCCGATCTCTGAGATAACCCCAGAGAATAGATAGGAACTCCAGGAAGTGAATACAAAGTCATTGTTGCATTTGTTCGAGTTTCTCTCGTTGTTATTACCACTCTATCTTTTCTAAAAGATGAATTAAGTATGTTAACAAGATTCATATCTTGTTTGCTGAAATGTACCTAGGTAGGTAGGTATATGTATATGACGTTGAGGAGGGCGGAAGGCAGTTCTAGAAAATAGACTTTCCTATCTCTACCTTGCATACGAGGAGTTATAGGTAGACCTGGTAGTTAAGTGTCTACTTAGTTAAGAACTAAGTTAGGTAGGTACCTGTTTTTAATTATTTTACAATACCGGTTTCGTAAAAATTATAATTAGGTAGGTACCTAGTTCCCAAAAATTGCTCAACGGGCTTTAACCTTTCGTTTGCCGCGACTGGCGCAGTGGCGATACCGCTGTATGCCGAGAAATATCGACTGTTGCGCAGCCGCGCAACATACGGTTTTAAAAATCAAATTCCGCCAAGAATATAAAACTTACCTTTTATCTGATTTATGATTTTTAATGACAATGAAATCAAGTTTATATTAGTGCATAATTTAGTGGAATATAATAAGTCGAGTATTTACTACAACTCATTCTTATCTTATGAGACGGGAAAAATTTGTTGGTATATAGAAAAACACAGATAATATAAAAATATTTATTTTAATTTGAGATTTTCTTGTTCTGTTTAAAGTGTAAATGCTTATAGCTTTGCGAGGAACATATATTTCAGCGAATTTTTTATTGCAGTGCTCTATGATTGGAGCTATTTTATATATAAATCGTAAAACCCGTTGAAACGCTAAAATGACCGAACTATTGAATCACTTTTCACCAGATCTATGAACGAAAACGAATGGTTTGACGGCTTGATACGGAATGGTTTGATAACTTCATTCAATAGGAACCTATATATAGGACTTTCGACCTTATTTGTCAGTAAATAACTCAGTATCACGCAAAAAACCGCGTGAAGTCGTTTCAGCGTGGATCCACGTTCCGGCACTATAACGGGATTGCGTGGATCCACGTTTCGGCAAACGAAAGGTTAATATTTATATAATTCCTGCATGCGTCTTTCATAATATTAATTAAGTATATTTATGGTTGATAGGATTTTAATAAGCTGCTTAAATAGAAATCTTGATGCGTACATAAATTACAATAATAAGCAGTAAGTAGGTACGATGAGTTATTTCTAGCAAGGTCATGAATATAATAGCTCAAAATCGGGACTCCCATCTTGGAATTATCTATCCGGATCTACCCACCTATTCAAGTTAAAAACAGCAGAAAATGTAGATACAGTACACTATTCATTTCGATTTCTTCACTTCAAAGTGTCATTTTCCAACCGACAGACGTCCACGACCACTGCTGAAAATACTCCTCACAGTAGCGAACTAAGAGATTGACTCAAAACCTTGACAACTTCTATGTCAAATCCTAGAGTCAGAAAAATAGAAAAGGAAGATTGGAGTTGGAGGCCTCTCAAAAAATTAAACTTTTGTAATATTATGAATATCATTGATTCTGTAAATGCTAAATATTCGTGCTTGCTTAGCTCGGGCACAAATGCCGCCTAGGTAGGTAGGTACCTACTCCTCGATTCGTGCTTGTTCCGTGATGATACATTATTTTTTTATTTATCCACGCTAAGAATGTTCTCTAGAAAACTTGTATGCATTGTTCGCTCTAATTACAGTAGGTACATTTATTTTTTTATTTTTTTTATTCGATGACAAGATAGCCCTTGACTGCGATCTCACCTGATGGTAAGTGACGATGCAGTCTAAGATGGTAGCGGACTAACTTGGAAGGGGTATAGCAGTGTAAATTCAACCCGAACCCCTAAATCGGTTTCTACACGCCATCGTGCCGGAACGCTAAATCGCTTGGCGGCACATCTTTGACGGTAGGGTGGTAACTAGCCACGGCTAAAGCCTCCCACCAGACCAGACCAGAGACAATTTAGAAATTATAAATTCCCAAATTGCCCTCGCCGGGAATCGAACCCGAGACCTCCCAGTTATAAGACCACAGCGCTCACCACTGCGCCAGGGAGGTTGTAAAACATAATATGTTTTATTAAAGCATCGTTTTAGGGTTCCGCAGTAAAACTACAAGGAACTCTTATCGGACAGCCATCTGTTCTTCTGGCCGTCCATCCGTCTGGCCGTCTGTTCACAGAATAGCGCAGAGGATTTTTACCATTTTTTCTATTGTTTGTTCTAAATATAGTATAATTAAAAAACTTCACATTTGCTCTACCAATCGAACTGGTAAGACAAGAAATTCCTAGTTGGCTTTAATTTGGCAAGGTTATACATATTAATTATAATATAAAAAAAGCTTGTAATAAGGAAAATTTAATCGATAAACTCAGCGAATTATTTTTATTCTTGTTTCTAAACAATATTCATCATTGGTACAATGTGTTGTTGATGCATTAGATATCGCAAATATCGGCTGTTTATCATTATCATTTACCTAAGCTCATATTAAAATGAGTCGATAGTCGATACCACCTCGATATAATTTTCCTCAGAGGAAGGTTCATAATCGTATTTTCCGTTTTCGAATACGTTAAAGTATTTCCCGTTTCAATAGGTGTACCGACACACATAATAGTTAAAATTTGATTACAATCATACTTACTGCAAATAGATATTTTCCAACACTGTCGTTAACCTTCCCAAGGTCCTACTTCGGGTTTTTGGCATTCAATGAATGTTCATTCATTCAATATACAAATATGGAATACTCCTAACTACCTACCTACTGAATAACTGATGTTAGGTACGATGGTTCAAAGTTGAACTATGTCAGAAATCAATAAAGCCGTTCTAGACTCACGCCGATAGACGAGAATGAAAGTATGAAGGGTATTTTCGCCTATTTTCACTTTTCAAATCGAAAAAAAATAGGTATTTTTTTTGTGTGTGTCGTCTTATGCGATCTACCACAACACCACGTACAGTGTACACGTAATGGGTCCAACTAGCCAACACTGCGCTTTCCGATGCGTGATCGCCACTCCAGCACCTTGAGACTCGACCGTCGGTTCTTTAAATTATGCCCAACGGTTGAGAAGACTTAAGGAACTTTTTTTTTTTAAAAGAATATGAGCCAAGCTGAAGTTGACTTCTTCTTTCCCCTCCAAGTAAGCGGAAAGCTTGTGCTAGGAGTGGGTACGACATTAGTGCAACGGGTGGGGTTCGAACCTGCGACCTCTCAGTTTTCAGTCCGTACCTTTACCGTTTGACTATTGAGGCTTGAACTCTGACATTACACTGTGTAATGGACGACGGCATAGTTCGGCCGCGCCATTGGTTCGTAAGTCATTCACCTTAAATTAATAGATTAAAATATTTTTTACATAGTGATAGGTAATGTTTTTATAAAGATAAATTTATTAATGAGCAAAATCTTAGACAATTAATCTTTATCATTATAATAATTAATGTTCGATGAAATGATGAAATTATAATGTCATGGAAAAACTGATTTATGCTGACAAGATTTATGTAGACATGCTATGCTCATTTACAACAACACTAAAAATTCTCCAAGTCTTCAATTCTTTTTATCTTATAATACATGTCCAAGTGTTGATAAAATAAAAACAATTCAAATATGTTTTGCAAGTGTATATATTTCTTTCAAATGTTACTTTTTATAAGAATTCCTTATAAAAAGCTTCAGGAATAATAAAAATTACTAACATTTTTGAATTTACAAATTCAATTACAGCTACATAGATAACTAATAATAAAATTATTGCACATTCATTTAATAGTCTGATCAGTGATCACTATTGTAAAGTATAAAAATTGGATGGAATAGAGTTAAAAAATATATAATTCATCCCAATATAACCATAATACATTAAAGTTTATGTAAAGATATAAATTAAATGTTATAAATTAAATATTGTTTCTAAAACAATGCTGCATCCTTTAAGTTCAATAATAATAAAGAAATATACCAATTGTAATTAAGTTACCATTTAAATATTTCTAACTATACAACCAATGTCCTACACCCACACAAAATAAACTAGAATAAATAAATGCTTCATAGTTTCCTATCATATGTACGTCTTCTTTGGTCATCTATTTTCACAAGATAGTATGTACCAGGAAATAATACATCTATAGGTCCTGATGGCTCATATGGGGCTGTGTGATAATTTTCTGTTCTCACTTGCATTAGATCCGAGAATAACTGAGGTTCCACACTTTGCCTTTTGTCTAACATTGCAACACTTTCATGTAAAGAACTGATAAGTTTTTCTAATTTGGAACCAATGCTCATGTCATTACAAATGTTAATGGAATACATTGTTGAGGCTAAGCCAGAACCGTAAGAGAACAGGGCAAACTTCTTTCCGATTAGCTGATCTGCTGATTTACTAACTAAATATGATACAAGTCCTCCATATAAAGATGGAGTGTACATATTCCCAACATTGCGGGCTATATTTAGTGAGGGTTTAGTTTTCTCTTCGAAAAGTGCTTTACTGTATGTCATAAAAGCTTTTTCTACATCTCTATCAAAGTATGTGTCTGCTCTTTGGTAATCTTTGAACTGTGAGAGTCCAGGGAACTGCACCTCTCTTTCCTCTTCAGATGCATTGAGAAAATCATTAAAACTTACTCGAGCCAATGATTTTTGCACAAGCTTACAGTAAGGAGAATGAAACAACATACCGTCTAAATTTAACAGACCTTTGAAATTGGAATCCACTTTCCTCATTTTCTTACAGAATAAATTGTAACAATTATCTAGAGCACTGAGATAGCATTGGATAGATAGTTTTCCATCAACATATGGGAATTCTGAAGCTAAATCTGGCTTGTAAAAGTCATATGCATGGGTCATGTACGATGCACGGACACCACAGTCAAAAACTAAGGGTGCGTCTGGTCCTATTAGCATTGCTACAGCACCCGCTCCTCCTGTAGGCCTTGCAGGACCCTTGCCGTACACTGCAATGTCACCCGCCACTACTATAGCTTTCCTGCCATCCCATGATGATGATTCTACCCAATTTATAGCATTAAATAAAGCAGCCGTACCTCCATAACAAGCGTTTGTGGTGTCAATTCCTTCGATATCCGTCGCGCCTTCCTTTGCAAACAATGTCATGAGAAAAGTTTTAACACTTTTACTTTTGTCTATAATGGTCTCAGTGCCAACCTCTAACCTCCCGATGTCGTGAAGATTTATACTATTCTTCTCGATCAGCCGATGCAGAGCGGTGAGACAGAGAGAGTTTATGTCCTCCCGGTCCGAACAGAAACCCATTTTGCTCTGGCCGAGTCCGATTGTGTACTTTCCCGCGGCCACCTCATCGTATTTTTCCAGTTCCTCTTGGGCGACGTATTGGGATGGGAAATATATTTCCATAGCAAGAATGCCCACGTTCTCGACTCGGCCGCCCATCGTTGAGGTGATGCGTCACGGTTATAACTTTCACGGTCACGGTAAACGCGTTAATCGAGCGAAAGAATGCGTTAACTTTGCGATGAGACTCAGCAACTGTCGCCCGCCGCGTCTTGAACCACACTCGGGCCTCGACAGCGACTTATTCGCCTGATGCCGACGTCAGTCCTTCGCTGCCGGCACGCGATGCTCGTACCATTGACCTACTGCGGAAATAAGTAGGTACTAACCAACTTTCCTATGGTTGGTCTTACCGCTTACGTGACTTGATTAGTTACGTTGTATCGTATTGTTTTTTGTCACACATATATTAATGTGATGCTAAATGAGAATTAAAACATAATACTACTGTTACTTAATTTTGTTTCTTACAGAATTAATTAAAACATGATGAAATTAAAATCTTAGACAAGGCGCGACTTTCGTCTCATAAATGTCATTTTCAATTGCCATTTGCCAATGTGTATGTCAAGTGTCAATTGTCAATTTGTCGAATTGTCACATAGTGATTATAGTGATGTATCTTGATATCCTCATGACCGTTAGCGCTTTCCAATAACATCACAACACTAGTTACGTAATATCATTAGGGCAGACCACAGAACACAGTAGGAGTATACTCCCCATGTTTTCCCCACGTTTTCCCATACTTCAAAGGCTGATGAATGGACAAAAGAAAAAGAAATTAAAACCCAATCAGTAAACTTGCAAAATATGTCTCATATTGTGTCAACTCGAATGTGTCATTTGAAAAGATGATGCAATGTCCAGATGAGTCATGACTCATGAGTATTATGAAGGTATTATCCCATTCCCTGTCCCATGAGACACTATCCAGAATGGAAGCTATCTATGCTAATATAAAAATATGTATATCCTATACATCGCCCAGCGCGGCGCCAATCCCACATGAAAAAGAAACACGCTTAGACAACCACTTGCCGTTAGGAGAAACGAAGACGCGACTAGAATAAAGTTATACCTACTCACTTCTAGCCACTTAATTCATACAGCCGTGAATGAGTTTTTTTGAGTTCTCATGACGTATAAACTTTCACCTGTGGTCGGTAGGTTTCGGCCACGGTAAGCCCAGCCTTTGGTTGCCCCACTTGCAATAACCCGTTCCGAAATTTGACCATCTAACTAACTAATAGTGAATAACTTATTCGCTCATTTGCTGGAAAAATGTTTTATCTCGAAATTGTGACATTAATTTTAACTAGTAGAAAAAAATTACCAAGGATAGAGCATGAGATGATGAGATGACGTGTCTAGCGGGAGGCTTTGACTGTGGCTAGTTAACACCCTACCGTCAAAGACGTGCCGCCAAGCGATTTAGCGTTCCGGCACGATGGCGAGTAGAAACCGATTAGGGGTAGGTATAAGTTGAATGTACCCTGCCATACCCCTTCCAAGTTAGCCCGCTACCATCTCAGACTGCATCGTCACCATTAGTAGATTGCGATCTCACCATCAGGTGAGATCGCAATCTACTAATGAGAAACTATTTTGTCATCGAATAATTAAAAAAAATGAAATTTCCGCGTAAACGTTCTACATTAAAAAGCAATCTCAGCTCAAAGAATACTTTAGGTAAAACATCAACTAAGATTTTGAAAAGTTTACAAACGTTTTTTATTTAAAACATCGGGGATTTTTTTTAAAATAAAACAGCGCAGCAGACCTGCGATTTGGGTCCTTCACTAAATTGTAAACATGTAGATTGTAGAGCTATTGCGACTTGCGACATACTTACCTACATCCTATTAATTATTCGAAGTAGTTGTAAACTGAATAAACAGAATAGAATAAAAGTCAGTCATTAGAGTATTATTTATATTTTTATTAAAGTATGGAAAATTACTCGTATTTATTCTAATTATTATCTATTCTTGCTCTTATTTCACTGTACAAACAATTGTTTTTCTTCTGCTTTTGATTCCTTTGTATTGATTCATTGAGTTTCTTTGGAATGAACTTGAAGTATTTTACACCTATAAAGATAAGTAAGTAAATGTAAGTAAATAAATATAAAGGAGATGATTGTGTTCCATACAAGCTTGGGCCCAACACTGAAAAAGGATGAAACATGCTTTATTTTGAAGATTTAGATGCTTGTTATTTACATCAAAAACTCGTACTTCTGCAGACCTTCGGAGTTTTGTTTATTTCTCGTTTTATATTTGTAGGTTATGTGAAAAAGACGTTCAATATCTTAAGTTCTTTTAAGAAGTATTGTTTAAATACTTTAAATAAATGGAAAAAGTATTACGGGAAGATGTTTGGATGCATGTTTCTTTTACTTTTGTAGTTAGTATTAAATAATATGAAATAATCCACGAAAACAGTTAAAACACCAAAATAATATTCACAAAGCGCAAGACACAATGAGAATGACAAACCGTCTCTCAAGACGTCTTTTTTCAGATCTGGGTTCTAGCATTTTTGTGATAAAAAAATAATATTCATGTTGCACTATTTTTTTTATTATAAATATTTAAAGTATATTTCCCTTGTAAATCAGTATATTTTTTAAAGCAAAATGTTTCATAACAAGTTTTGGTCTATTTCTAGATTACTGATTTTATAAAGATAAACTATTTGGGTAGGTACCAAAAGGCCAGAACCCACACCAGAACCCACAGTTGCATTAGTACTATATTAGTCTGTGGTTAATTAAACTGACATCCATGAAAACGTTCCGTTTCTACCAAAGAAAAAGCATTAGGTTACGTACTTAGTTAAAAAAAATGTTTTGTATGATTTTCCTGAGCTGTACAAAAATAAAAACCATACAATTATGTAAGTAATTTATCGACTTATTTTCTCCATATATTTATATAACTGTGCGAAACCCCAAGTTGGGCCCAATTTAGTACATCTCCTTTTTACTTACTAATATTAGAAATATGAAAGTGTGTTTGTTTGTTGGTTTCTCCTTCAATCACGCCACAATAAAGCAACGGATCGACGTGATTTTTGCATGTGTATAGTTGAGGACCGGGAGAGTGACATAGGCTATTTTTTATCCCGGAAAATCAAAAAGATCCCGCGGATTTTTTTTAAACTAAATCCACGCGAGCGAAGACGCGGGTATCAACTAGTATTTTTTTTATACTAGCTTTTGCCCACGATTACGTCCGCGTGGAGTTATCGTTGGCAAAAGAGAACTCTGTTTTCCTGTTAGTTTGCCTGTGTCACTCTCAGGCTGAAATCTATATACCGCACTCTCCCTCAGCTCAGACTCAAGACAGAGTTAAAACGAGACGGATTTACTTCTTCTTCTTCTTCATTTCCTGGGAATCTTCTCCGCAAGTAGAAGTCGATTCGCCCGTTTTGCGTGGTTCCGCTGGTACGGATTTACTTATGTCAGAACATATTTGAGTCTCGTTTTAACCTCTATCTTAAGTCTGAGTTGAGTCAAAGCACACTCTATTGATCTCAGCATTAGTGGCGTAACTACACCTACTCTGTATGAGGCCCGTGGCAAATTCATCGGATGAAGTCCTCCCTCCCTGAATATAAAGAAGCTACAACCAATAAGATAGTATTTTTCACTTTGAAGTAGGTATGCAAGAAATCAGCTCAATCCGTTGCTGCGTGATTGAAGGACAACCTACACACAAACACACTCTCGCATTTAGAAGAATAGGTACTATACTACTTAGATACCTGATGGATTCACTCTTGTACTAAATTCGCCATCGGGTCCGAAGGAACGATCTTCATCTTCTTTGTACAAATCCTGTAATATAAAAATTTAAATTGAATTTACCTACCTACTTCTACAATAAAATAGGATTAAAAGGATGTTTACACATGCGTACGCATGATGCGTATAAATGTTGTTGTTTTTGTTAATTAAGGTTCTTATTTTAATCATTGGCGGCCCTAATTATTATCTGTGGTGTCAACTCTTTACTCTCTTCCCCTTTGTCTCTTGTTCGCCTCTGTATCGGCCATTATAATGTGAAATACATCCTTCTAATTATTTTCTTGTTTAATTTAAAATTAGTGAATTATAAAATAATCGATCCACCCCTGTGACCAGGATATTAATTATTATTAACAAATGTGACTGGAATCATAAGCAAAAATTCGAATCGATGCTGACAGATGTAACTTCAGCCTATAAATGTAACTGCCTCGTCGGTCTAGTGGTTAGCAAGTTAGCAAGACTGCGGATGACGAGACCCCGGGTTTGATACCCGGGTCGGGCCAAAAAATGTATTGGGGTTTTCGGTCAAGAAATTCTCAGTACTAGCCCGGAGTTACCCCCTGCTTCTGAGAGCACGTAAAGCCGTCGGTCCTGCGCCTGATCTCGTTCCGGACTTGGTCTGGGTGGTGCACTAAGTATTGCCTAAACAAACCCTACTCATTCTGTAAGCAGCAAGTACTAGTGTATTGGCAATGCAAAACAGCCCTGGTAGCATGGGCGCGAGAAATTTTATCCCCGGGAAAAGGATAAAACGCTTATCCCCTCGCTAAGCACAGCGGTGGAAATAACACTCAGTAGGTATATATATACATCGCCTTCTCCTCTGTCGCCATGCTTTAGCATAGGGAAAAGATAATTTTATCCCCTGTCAGTAGATAAAATCGGGGGATAAAACTTTTATCTCCTGCCCATGCTACCAGTGCAGATAAATTGAATTTATCATAATGTACCTGTATCTCATAGGTCTGTGCCGGTATAGCCATGTCTTTGAAAGAAGCTTTGATGACGTAGGGCGTCCCGTCGTCGCGTCTGTTCACAAAGGCCACTGCGTAGGAGCCATCCGAAAGTTCTCTCCTCCATATCTTATTGGTTTCATACAAAAATATACAGTATTAATTTATTAAGCACATAATAGAGTCGAATTAAAAAAAGCGTCCTTTCTTAGCGGATGCTTACGTCATATTTAATAGACATTTGTATGCCCAGCCCGATCCGTTCAGCGGTTAGAACTGTACGTTGATAAATCAGTCAGTCAGTGAGTCAGTCATTTTTCCCTTTTATATATCTAGACGTTTAGAAATCTCCCAGTTACCTAGTCTCATTACAAGTATCTCAGGTGAGATAATTGTTATAAAATATTACCAGTACGTACCACGGTAATTATTATTTTAGTTGGGATTGTCGATATTTCGAGCCAATTGCATAGACCGTGGTCACGACGGGACTGCGGTGTTGGTGTAACAATTATGTCATTTAACCACAAATCAAGTCTTAAATCTCAGGTGAGATTGCAGTCAAGCGTTAGTCTATAGGTACCTAAATTTGTTAAAAAAACCTACCTCACACCGCGATGCATTCCAGACTCTCAGCCCCTGTTTCCCCAGAACATCTTGGTCTATGGCGATAATGTCTCGGTTGAGCAAAATCTCCTTAAACTCGGGCCGGATGGTGGCCAAGTCGACGCTCATGAGCAACGGAGCTGCCAATATTGACCAAACGGCCATTTGCACTTTCGCCTGGTCGACGGATAATCCGAAATTGCCTATTATCAGCTGAAAATTGAAGCAAAGATTTTATTACTGAAAAATGTCGCTATTTTTTTAAAGCATTAAAAATCGACTAAATATAAATTAACGGTAATCTACAATTAATTCTTACAGTTATATTGGTTGGTTTAATTTACTCCACTGCCATTCCCTTTTGAATAAAAATCTAACAGTCCTTTGCTCCTCGGTAGTCGCTTCTAATTCAGGATTTCAGAGTACCATAACAAGTATAGTACTACTACTACTATGCTCTGAAATAAATCTGTCTCGTTTTAACTCGGTCTTGAGTCTGAGCTGAGAGAAAGCGGTCTACAGATATCAGCCTATGTCTAAGTCTGAGCTGAGAGAAAGCGGACCGCTTTCTCTCAGCTCAGACTCAAGACAGAGTTAAAACGAGACAGATTTATTTCAGAGCATATTTATGTCTCATTTTAACCTCAATCGTGAGTCTGAGCTGAGTCAGAACTCAGAGCACGCTCTATAGATCTCAGCATCATACACTCATTAGCGCAACGCGTTACTTGTATGAAAGTTTAATCTAAATTTTTAAAGTCCGCAACTTTAATCGTTCTAACGGATAAAGGTTCAGACTGCAACAGAAAGGTCGTCGCTTCAATTCCCACCCGTGACACTATTGTCGTATCCGCTCCTAATACGAGATTTACATTTATTTGGAGGGTAGAACGAAATATTAGCCTCTAGATTTAACGAGTTGGAATCTTACCATATCTGGGTCATTCCAATTGCCTGGTCCAGCGTATTTGGCAAATATGTCTTGGTGGTCAGCAAACCAGGTCATGATGGTGGTAAGGGAGCTCCAGGAGTCCTCAATGTCATCCCAATTACGCCACAGGTTACAATACTTTGCGATAGAGGCGTAATCCGGCTGCAGGACAAGGTTTTTTAGTGTTCAAAAAACATTGTACTTAATTCAGTTTTCAGTAAATTACCGAATACGTTTAAAGAACTTGTTCAGAACTACCCCCATTAAATCCGCCTTCAAAAGAAACGCATTCAAATCAGTTACATTTTCTTGAATTATTTGAGCGATATTATGACACAGATAGACAGAGATACAGTAGGTAACTAACTTACCTCTTTTTGATAGGCAGGCCAACTGCAAGAGTATACCATAGGGCGACCTGATTCGTTCATCACTTTACCGAAATAGGGATATCCTGTGTGTAGATTAATTGTGTAGATTAATTCATTAAAACAATGGAATACTTCTGCATCGACATAGATACATAGAGACGAACATCAGAATACAAAACTTGTACATTCCGCTACAATGTACCTACAATGTAGTTAATTTAGTGAATAAGTAGTTAGTAGATAACTACTAACTATTTAATAACTAAATCAACTAAGTATATTTTTTTGTTACTTACTTGTATATAGGTAATGTTGGCTTTTCAATTCTAAATTAGGTGCTTAAAAAGTTTTATCGCGTAGGTAGTGCCCCGATTGTACGTCGCCAATGGCCATGCCACTAACAACTACCTAATGCACGGTCGACTGTGCATGTCAGTTGAACAAGGTGGGGTATCACTAATTTGAAGACAATCTTGCTACTGTACAAAGCCATTGATGATATCTAAGTTAAAACTCGCTAGCCATAGTTAGTTAGGTTAGTATTTTACACCTACTTTTTTTTGGGAAAAATTTAAAAACAAATTCTACGCCGCAGAAATCGTGCGGAAGTTCTTACCAGTGTCCATTTTCGATATATCAACGTTACATCCGTCTAGTTTTATATAATCAACGTCCCATTCCACAAAAGTTTGTACGTCAAGCACCTCACGACCGAGCACACCCGGGTAGCCCGCACATGTCTTGGTCCCATAGTCCTCGTACAAGGCGAACTTGAAGCCTTTGCTATGAAGCTGAAAAAACTAATATTTTGAGTATGTGGCCGTCTTTATCTGATCCGATATTGCCACAGAACGCAATGCTGTGCCAATTGTATCCAGTAACTTCCTCGCTCAACAAAGTTCAAGCTATTGCTTGACAGTCAATTGGACTTGTTCATGAGTACCTCTGCATACTCATAAACAAGTCCAATTGAGATCGTTTATTATTTAATTTAAATTAATTTTAGCACAACATATTCTGGTAAGTAAAATACCATGGAAGCGCAGCTGCAGGACTGTCTAAAAATGATTGCATCAATGTAACGATCGCAATGACCTCCGATTTGCTGGTACCCTCCCGCTATTGGTTAAAATGCATTGTTGCAACAAGAACGCCACTTGAGAACAGTGTGTCGATTCACGAAAGAAAAGATCGCAATGGCCTCTGATTGACTGAATTTAGTGCGTTCTTGGTGCATCAATGCATTTTAACTAGAGATAAAACGGATATCCGGTAACTATCCGGTATCCGGCCGGATACCGGATTTCAAATAAATACATACGACATAAAGATTGAAGGCACTTTAATCTTTATTGAGATTGAGATATATAGAGAATCATGAATTTTTAATGAAAGACCAAAAAAATTAACACTTAAACTGCACTAAGTGCAAATTATGGTGAATAGAACCACCAAACAGTAAAGCGCTAATTTCACACATACACGAAAGGATCCGAAATCACCTGAGTCCACCCGATCGCTTCACCCTTGTAACGAGACGATTCGTTACACGAGTGTGAGTGAAGTGATCGGGTATATTTGACTCGACTATGTTCGGCCGGATATTCGGTGGCCGGATATTCGGCTTTAAGGTTGGCCGAATATTCGGTATCCGGTATCCGGCCAAACCACTATCCGTTTCATCTCTAATTTTAACCAATAGCGGGAGGGTACCAGCCAATCAGGGGTCATTGCGATCGTTACACTAATGCAATCATTTTTGAAGAATCGACACACACTCTAACTTACGTAATCAGCAACAGCCTTCATGCCATTCGGGAACCGTTCCCGATCCGGTACAAGTCGACCATTCCTATCGCGCTCTTTCTCCATCCAGCAGTCATCAATTCCTACGTAAATGTATCCAGCATCCAGGTAACCTTCGCTTAGCATTAGATCTGCTGTGCGTTTTATGAGAGCCTCACTACAAATCATTATTAAAATTATAATTGTTTTCATTCCGAATATAATTATTATCCAAAGATTCTTATTTTAATATTATTACAATATATAGAATCTTAAAATAATGAACAATTAATAGATATAAGATTACCTACTCCTAAAATTAAATTCAAAGATTTTATCAAAAATATTACGCCTGCGACTAATATAATCGCAAATTTTATTGGCTACAAGTTTACAACTGTTAATTTATTGTTTAACTGTATTTTAAGGATCTATCATCCCGTCTCATAGAGTCCACTGGTGACCGGGGGCTAGAAGTTACCTCAGTCAACATATGAGTTTGGCCATTCAGCGGGGTAACGCAGTCAGCGTTCTGGGCATTTCCTCGTTCCAGTGATTTAGATGATTTTTTTTTGATATTTAAGTAGTTTTTACTTTTTATTTTTAATATTTAGGACATTGTCTTAATTTAGATTTTAGTTATACAGTATTTCATTTCACATTATGTTATTTCAATAAATAAATTATATACTTACCTATCCTATTATCCTATTAATCCTATTAATATTATAACTGCAAAAGTTTGTTTTTTTTAACTCGGGAAATAAGAGAATTTCCGAGGGAATATAAAACCTCTATCCACGTTTATTCTATATCTAGTATAGAATATACTTGAAATCTACTAAGTAAAGAAAATACTGCGTACTACTACTTCTTTGATCACACTTACCTTATACATTCGTTAGGATATTTCTTGCAATCCGTGATGCATCTGAATCTTTCCCACGTCAACCAGCCCATGGGAGGTGTTAGCGCCAATCCATTTTTAAGGGCCGCAGCGCATGACAATAGGCCCACAAATACTAGTAATATCCGCATCTGTAAATATATCCATTCTTTATTAAATATGTCTCAAAACTTTTACATCGCCGTCGTCGTCGTCAGAACCGATGCGACAGAGCATCATCTCGTGCCGTTTGTATCCAGCTGCTGCTAACGACTTCTTGGGATCGACCGTCCACTTGTAAGGTGATAGCTTCAAAAGCCCAACGGTTATAGGCGCGGAAAAAACTAAAAGGCCAAAGTTAAAGGTTAAACTGAAAGATCGCAGATTCGAGCCCCACCCGTTGCACTATTGTCGTACCCACTCCTAACACAAACTTTCCGCTTATTTGGAGGGGATAGTCAGCTTCAGCTTGACTAATATTTTTTATAAAAAAAAAAAACATGGTTCCAGAAAGAACGCGATAAATTCAGCAATTAGGGAATGTAGCAATGATTGATATAGCTTTTACAGAATCGACCTGCTCTTTTTTCTGATTTTATTCCAAAGAATATTGGAGTATCTATCTCTAAGTAGGTAGGTATATTCTATTATTAAACGACTAGCGTTATACCTTTAGGCATTCAAACTAATATTATCTATCATTAATAGTAAAATAAGTGATAGCGCTAAAGTACTGAACCGATTTTATTTTACGTTTGTCAATAATAGATAGTGCCTGAATTTATCTGAGATCGACAACCTCGCCTCAGATAAATTCTTGTAGATCGAAAAAACTCCGTAATTATTATATTCCTACTAGCTCACTACTCGCGACTTCGTCCACGTGAGGGTAGATTTTTAAAACTTCTGCAGGAACCCTCTACCACCAGTTTTCAGTCGCACCTTTAACCGTTGTGCTATTCAGGCTCAATACCGAAATTATTATAATAATTTAAAAATATTTTTATAGCTTTATAGTGAATATATCTAGATATTTACCTTTTGATTAAAGCAATGGTGTCAGGTCCTCATAAAAATAACCACTGTTTTAAATAAGAAAAGTTTACTAACTCTGTTATGTATTATGCTGTATTACACTGGGTTATCAAAGTAGGTATTTTTATTTTAAAAACCCTATAATAAATTAGGAGGTAGGTAGGTGTTCTAAATTCGGTCGTTAAGCAATTACTGGACGTTAAAAAGTTAAAATTCGTAATAAATACTGTACCTTTATATTTGTTTTGTTTAACTAGAGTGGCCAGCCTTTTTACTCTTTTAGGATATACTGATCAATACCGAGATGTCTTGTGCGAATAAATGAAATACGAACAACGACGTGTGCTTTATAAACAAAGCTATCTCTCTTATATAGTAGAGTTAAAAGATTTAAGATCTTATCGTATGTTAAATCGATACACTATTAGATAAGTTCAGATATCTGGCACGCGAAAAGAGGGTCATCTTGAAAAATCTTGTGCTGACCTAGTTAGTAGATAAGAAAACAGATATAGGTACACCTGAACAAAGAGCTAATCTCAACGCACTCAACTAGGTACGCAGAACTCAGAAGGGCAACAACGCCAACTTCCCAATTTTTTTTTTTTTATTCGAAATAGGCTTGCGCTTGACGACAATCAATACTAAATAGCACTGATGAGGTTGTAGCGCGTTGTAGGTTGTAGGTTGTAGCGCGCTTGCCTAGAAAATGCCTATTCATTCTTGCCTTGAAGGTACTCAAATTATAAGTGGCTGGAAACACGGATGCTGGAAGAGTGTTCCACACCTTAGCGGTTCTTATCAGAAACGTTGAATTGAAGCGTTTCGTTCGAGTAGGTTGAATTTCTATCACATAAGGATGCCAACGCTCACGACTTCTTCGAGAATTTCTTGACAGTAAAACCTTTTTGGCCTGATCCAGAAGTTGAAAACTCGAACCTGATACTTTATGATGTGCAGCCAAATAAGTTATAGCCACTCGAAATTGCGACTGGGGCTGATTCTGTAACTCAGTGCCTATCAAAAAATTAAAGCCACTGACATATATTTTTTATCCATTGAAGGTTTACTATGAAATAGTAAATGACATTGCTCTTCAAACCTTCAATGTATAAAAAATATATGTCAGTTGCTTTCATTTTTTGATATTCACTGAGTTATAGAATCAGCGGGATGAATCACTTCAATGAATGAATGAATAAAAAAAAAACAATTTTTTTAGCCCGCTTTTTTTTCCTTGGACATGGCAACCCAATAAACTAGCACGCAGCGATAAGATGAAATTCTAACTTCTACACAGTTTGAAACTATCTGAACTATCCGTTTTAGTGTAATTAAGTAAGTAGGTAGGTACCTAGTTAAAATATTTGAATATTTATTAATGTACATAAACTGCCTATAGCAGAATTGTTAAAAAGAACTTTATTCCCATTTAGAATTACTTACAATGAGAAATTAACGATGTAAAACAATAATAGGTATCTTATCCATATAGTAAGTACCTATAGCGATTTATTACAAAAAACAAAGGTCAAGTTTGTTTTCTTTTCAGGTTTAGGTCAAAGGTGTAGGTAGACTGTACTTACATGACTCATTATTAATATTCTCGAACTAGGCTGAATCCACTGGGATCCACTTGGATCCAAAATAGTACTTTGGAGGTCCTACTTCCTACGAAATTATGGTTAACTATCTATAACTTCTAAATTATGTAAAAAAACAGACTAAGAAAAATATTTGCCGATAAAAAACCGTTAATTAGATAGATCCGGTATATATGGTATAATACGGTATATGTGTTACGGTAAATGTGACTAATTGAAAATTATTAATAATTACCGAACATTATTAATAATTACCAAGACTGATGAAAAAAATGATATATTATTCACTTTTTTCGGTGATTATTAATAATTTCACCTTACTTATGATAAATGTGATTAATTTCTAAAAATAACATACGTTTGTAGGTAAACCGTCGTAAACTTGTGTTGTTCTTTAGTATAGTTGCCGCTACGGAGAGGGGAGGGGTTCAGGAGAGTGGATTCGGGCAAAACTTCACTAGGTAAGGACAGATGGGACGTGAAAGAGTGTAAGGGGAAAGGAGAAAGGAGTGGAAGGGATTACGATCCTCCATTCTCCCCATTACAGCATTGTAACCTAATTAACACTAAGGATTTCTGGGTGCAAGTATTTCTGAAAGAATCGCACGGCTGGCGGGGGAGGAGGTGTCCCCTATCACAACTGTAAGGATTTTTGGGTGGTAAAAAAAATCATTACCTTAAGCGGAGCTGCGCTTCGCTATTAATCAAATGGGCTACGCCAGAAGACTCGCTCCGTCACCCCTTCATTCAGCTTCACCTACTCCACCTTCGTTTCATTCAGGACCTCCTTCGCAAGCTTCTGGCTTCGCGCTTCATAAAAACACTCTAGAGTTAGGGAAGACAAGACTACGTGGAGTCGACGTTGGCCATTTCGGTTCTGACACACTATTTGACCTATATTTGTTTGTTTGTTTGAATAGAAAAAAATTCAAGACCGCCATCTTGATTTTTTTTTCTATTCATCATTTATTTTTCCATAGAAAATATATGTTAGACTTTGATACCGTTCCTTTTCAAAATTTCTTATTTTTCGTAATTCATACAGAGGACAAAAATTCATTAGGAGGAAACATATTATGGAGAGAGCTGATGATTGAGGATTTTGGAGACGGATGAAGAGCACGGCCAAGGTATTAAAAATAGGAGTGTGCCCAAACGAAAATCACTCGAAACTTCGTCCATTCGGCAGATGTAGCCTTCGTGTTTATGTTTTTTATAATCACCCAGAAAAGCTTGTATCGAGAAATCTTTATTATAGTTAGGTTCGCGACAGCTTTCGTAGTCATTTTTTTCATGACCACAGAAATACTTGCACCCAAAATTTCTTACCGTTGGTGAGGTTACAGGGTGGCTGGCAGGAGGAAGGAGTTAGGCGGGGGTTAGAAAGTGTCTCAGTCCGATTAATTATTGTTTGTTTTATCACTTTTACCAAGTAGTGAATTATTAATATAAACCGATAAAAGTGATGGAAATAGTTTTTATGACATTTACCAAATCATGAAAAAATTATTAATAATTACCGAAAATTATTAATAATTATCACTTTTACCGTAACATATACCTATACCGTATTATACCATAATTATATACCGGTTTACAGGTATCGTAAATATACCTACATAACGGCAGTTATGAGGATATCATATTATCTTCATAATCCTTGAATCGGGCTTGGCTGAATGAAATAAGCAGGAGTAGAAAGTTTAAAAAGAGAACCGTCATAGGATTGGAGGGCGCTGCTGCGCTTATTGCCTTTTTTGTTAAGCTCGCAATACAATAGCGCAATAGTTAAATAGCGTGTTCACTGTTTGGCCACGACGGTTCTCTTTTTGAACAAACTACACAAAATCACGCCTTAGTAAACATAGTAGGTAGGTACCATAAACTATTTATATACGAGTAGGTACCTTCTACATATTTTTTTTATTACGAGATATTATGATATCAGTATGATATTATGCCAACGCTCACGCTCACGACTTTTTGAAGTCGTGAGCAGCGAAGAAATTTTAATATTATTTTAGTATTTTTTAATTTATTTATAGGTAGTTTTAATTTATTTGTTTAAGTTTTATTTTGTTAATAATTAACCTATTTAATAATTAGTATTTATTAATAATAATATTAAATAAGTCAGTGCCTGTCTAGTGTCTAATGCAAGTAGATATTCAGCTCTGTGAAGAAGTTAAATTCATACCTATGTTCACAATATTATATCTTTGACTATTCAACTTTCGATTCAATAAAGAAATAAAACTGCCATAAAGAAAAAAGATAGACCTAAATAGGTAAGTGCAATAAACGCGTTTGTTTAATCAACTAGGTAAAAGTAGTCCAATGTGTTATCACTTATCATAGTGCCTCCATGCTGGTACTAGGTAAGTATAACAATTTTCTACGTGACGTTAGAGCATGCTAGTAGAATACGTAATTTTTAGGGTTCCATATACCAACGGGACCCTATGTCAATCCTTCCGTCCATCTATCTGTCAGCGGGCACGAACCGTAATTCGTAAGATACTTGAAATTTTCTCAGATTGCCCATTTGTATTTTTGTAAAATATAACAACAAATAATAAAAAAATAAAGATAACAAGCAAATTTTTAAAATAGAATAAAAAGCCGACTGTTTTAAACAATATTAACTGAAATAAATGGTCAATCGAAATGAAAATTTATAAAATAAACCTAAAAATGATTTTCATATAGGTACCTCCTATTCAATCCCATTCGCGCTTACTATATCGACGTCGACTATCATTTTTTTCTTTTTCACAATATGGTGTCTAGTGGTCGGCTTAATGAATTTAAATTACTGTAATGTCTTTAATTACACTCGCAGGATTAACAAAAATGGATTGACGAAGAGTAAGAAATTAAAAAGAAATAAAACAGTTAAGAATCATCAAAATCGGCCCACGCGTTTGATCTATAGAGCGCCACAAACATACATACATAAATACACACATAGGCTGATAAACACAGGACCCTCCTTTGTGAAGTATCGGGTAAAAATTAAAGATGGTCTCTATACAAGAAACGTGATTTTTTCGATGTTTTTTGCTCGACCTGTTATGATGATACGGAACTATACAATGGTCAGGTTACCCATTAGCAAAATTGTGCTGAAATCTTAAATCTTAAAAACTACACATGCCAAAAACAAAACTATGCATGCCAAATATATAACAAAAAGAGTAATTCCGAACAGTTTAGCGACCTCATAAGAGAATATTAGATAAATACTTATATTGTCTTACATACCATAACTCCTACACAACAATAAACTATTCCTCAAATCTCAGTACGCGTAGGTTTCAAAGTACTAAGGTAATTTAATTCGAATTTCGAGCCTTGTGGTCAGTTACAAAATTCAAATCGTAGAAAAGTCAAACTAGCGTCGGCGTTCCATTTCACGTTTGACGCTTTGGTAAACGCTTTTATTTTTTTTATGATTCTATCATCGTTTTTGTACCATATTTTACTGTATAAAATAATATAGGACATTATTTATATAATGCGTATTACCTATATATGGACAAATATTTTTCAAGCTTGAATGTAATCATCGCGAGAATGGAATTGAAACGATGCACGAATGAAACGGAATGAATCCCTCTGTCTCAACTCAAACGTAAACAAAACAAAGCTGTGACTGACGAAGTGTGACGTTATTTTGAAAAAGTTCCGAACAAAAAATGTGAGCACAGTAGATTTGGTTATTTAATTTAAATTATTACATGTGTATTGTTATATCAAAGATATTAACTAAAGATAATGTGATATAAAGTGTCGTAATCTAAAAATAAAAGTGATATCGCGGCAGGAAATCCTACAGGAAATGAGAGACAAAAGTGGCAAGCTCGCCGACTTCTAATTTAGTTTCCTTTCGCGAAAACCATGGGCACGACGTATAGAGAGCTTTTTAAATTGTACGATCTTATACAAAACGGGGACTCGAGGTATTTTATATGATTAATGTTTGTTATGTTATGGCTAAGGGAGTTTTCATTTTTAATAAAGTTCTACACATCGTCTCAATATTGCAGATCCGTGGAACGATTTTTCTCTGAAAATAAGATAGAATTAAACGTGATTTTACCTTGTAAAGGTATTGGAGTATTACATTTAGCTGTAGGAATAGAAGACCAAGACAAATCAAAGGAGTGCACAGAAATTATATTAAAGAATGGCGGAGATCCGAATTTAAGGTAGGTAATAAAGGTGTAAATAATTGCTATAAAATTATAATGTATTAATTTTTATTTGAGAGATTAAAATTAGTATGACTTAAACTCACCTGTAATATGCCAAGTTCTATCAAGTTAATTTTTTTGATTATTTAAAAAAAATAATTTAAATATTTATTTCATAACTTTAAAACTACTATTTTATTAATTTTATCTAATAACACCTCCGATTAATTTTTTGTTTAAAATTTAATTTACCGTAATGTTAATTTCAAATGATATTTCTTGTAGCAATGACGATGGCATAACGCCAGTACATATAGCCGCAATATGGGGAAAAGTTGACAATATGAAGCTGCTTATTGGCTGCGGGGGAGACCCATCCAGACTGGACTTTGATGGAATCTCCGCCTTTGACTACGCTGTGCGAGAACAACAGTGGGAGGTATATGACTACCTGCATAATGTTGTTGACCAAAGTGATGACTCCCTGGGATCTCAATGTGCATATACATTAGGTTTAGGTAAGTTCTTTTATTCTGTAACAAAATCGACCTTTGCTGCAATCTCCTGACCTAATAACCTGGTGTTAAGTGTCAATGCAATAGTTTTTTTAAAGGAATTGGCTATCTTGAAATGGGATATGGTAATTTCATTCATAGCCTCATAGTTTCTACCTGGGATTGTACTAAAAAACTAAATTGCTCAGTAACAAGCCAAGGCTGAAGCCTTCCACTGGACCATAACAAAAACAAATTATTAATTCAAAAATAAACTATTGTACACTCAACTGTGCTGAGGGAGAGTTTTAGATTATTTTTAAGTAAAAGTCCACCTGTTAAGTGTTTCCACAGACAGACAGACAGTCTGCCGTCCAAATGAAAGGTATTGTAGTATTACATTTAGCTATAGGAATAGAAGAATGGCGGACAGACTGCCATCTAAAAGCAAAATTGCAGTAAGGATGCAGTTTTTTGTGACAATTTTGTATTAATTAACAGTACATAGTAACTGTCAATCAAGTGATTCTAAGAACCCTAAATTCAAACAAGTTAAAGTAGGAGGCATCAACATTCATGAGTGTAAAGTAATCTACATGTGCCAGGCAGGTGGTTACTTCTTCAACATGCATTTGACCTAATTAGGCATATTAAGTGAATCACAGGTTCTAAATGTCTCAGTAAGTACACAATAACCCTTGTTAACCTATCACTTGCTTCTAGTTAATCTAATAACATTCTCACTTAACTTTTAACCGTTGCTTGTTTAATTCCACTAGAAACTAATCTTTATGTTCTATTTATTATTTTAAAGTACTTTAAAACACTATTTGCATAATATTCTCAGATATTGCATTAAATATTAAATATTTTTTATATTATTCTTTCGCATTGATAATATAATTTTTTATATTATTCTTTCGCATTTGATAATATTTAATTTCATTGTGCAACAATAGTTGCACAATGAAATTAAATAATTCAACACTTTAGGCATTTTCACTTATTCTCAGAAACTTGTTTGGTTCAGTGTACTGATTTATTAAAAATGAAACAGACTTCTTTTCAATAAAAGACTAAAATCAGATATTTAGTAATAAATTAATGAGCTCATTTTGAATCAAGGCCAAGTCAAGGTATTTTATTGTATCTATTTTTCGGTCTTTTAACTTTATTTATTATGCCTAAACACCTATTAACTATTTAAAATATTTTTTTAAAGTATTATTGGTATGTACTTTATGTGAACCAATTAAATTCCATGTACTAGGCTTACATGAATCTGACTGTGGAAATACCATCCCACTCGTGTCGAACTCTGAGGTCGCGTAAAATATGACGAAACTCGATTTCGAATTTAATTTATTACTTGCGTATTAGTGAAAAACTATAGTGGGTGGTAGGTTACAGTCAAAAATCACTATTTGCGACATATCGTGGGCGTAACGGAAATTGGTATTATAAGTTAATGTAGGTAGGTACTTAAAAACTTTTTCAAATGCGGAATCGGCCTACTGCTAGCTCTGCGGAGGCGGACAACTGCCAAAGCGGCGCCGGCGCTTAATTTCCATCTTGCATTTTGATACTAATCGTGGTCGATAAAAACGATTGGGATCCAACTACTTAGGTACAAACGGTTTATTGAAGGAATCTGCTGCCCTACGTAGGCGGGAACTGTTATTTTCTGGCAGACTTAATCCGATATTGCATGAATGTAACGTCACAAAAACGCCGTTGCGACCATTTTATCTTTGTCGTCTTGATCTCAATTCCATCGCCGCCCAGCTCATTCCTCTGAGAATGTGAAGGACTTAGGCCTTATTCTACCATCGCAATGAAAAAACATCACGCAGAACTCTCAGGCGGCAGATTGAGAGAAGTGATTTTCTAAAATCTTATAAGGGTTTATTAGATGATAGGCTCGCTCTCTATCAATTAAACCAGTAATTATTGCAAAAGTATTGATTTAACTTTCCCGTGGTACTCTCTCACAGTAAGTAAACTTCCTCTTACAAGCAAGGTAGGACATACTTGGTAGATATAAAACCACAAACATCCGTTGAAGAAACCCGCTTTCTTGTTTAAGTACCATTGTTCGCAATATTCATTATGAAAGTACCTATAACTACCTATTAGTATACAAAACTCATTTATTTCAAATATTTCAATTTTGACTTATGAAAAGAAAATACGTAAGTTACAAAACAAAACGTGCGCTCTCTCGTTTCCTTTGTTTCTGGTATCCAGGTACCGGGGTATAATAAGTAGTTAGATATACACGTAAATTACACCAGAGCTTTGTACTAAGCTCGTGTATGGGGTACATTGACCGTTCCACACGCAGTGGCATGGCAAGCCCCCGGCTTGAGTGATCTATTTCTTGAGCGTAGTACCTACCCAGTCATTAGGATAGAATGCGATACAACATCAAGAACGCGTTTAGAAATAAACCGTATCATAATGTTATTGATGTATATCACGTGATTGTATTCTTCGAATAATAGACCTACTGTTTTTTTTTTTTAAGAATATTTGCCTTGGTGAAGGAAAATATCGCGAGGAAACCTACGCGTCAGAGTTCCCTATACTATAATGTTCCAAAGGTGTGTCAAATATGCCAATTTGCATTGCTCGCGGAGTTAAGGTCATTCATTCATAAGAATGAATCCAGCAGAAACTTTTCGTTTTGTTTTTCCAGGCTAAAAGAAACCTATGTCACTCTCCAGGTCCTCAACTTAACTCATGCAAAAAATCACGTCGATGCGTTCTCTGCGTGATTGAAGAAAAGACCAACAAAAAACACACTTTCTCAATTCTGATACGCGAAAAACCGTCCCCAATTCTAACCCTTGCCCTTCTAATCTTTAAAAGAACTTATTACAATTCAATTAATATAGTTTATCATCTCCACTAAGATTATATCTACTGTATCTATTTATATGTATCAAAACATCTGCACATTCAAGCTGCACGCCTCCACATGTCGCATATTGCATACAGGTTTTCTGAACTTATACTCGTAAATATACCATATTTCTGCAGGTGCTCAAAAATTAACTCCATGTGTATGGGTTCTTTGCTTCTTTGTAATATTTTGCACCTGCTTACGAAATTGTTCTACTTAATATATGTATGTAACTCGTTATGTGGGAATATGGTTCCCACGTAAAGGAAAGGGTTCCGTAGAATTTTATCAAGACAATCCGTGGCCATGATAAATCAAAGAAATGGCGTATCAAAAAGCGTTAAGATTTTAGACTAATCAACTTTCGAAAAATGAACCACGGAAATGTTTATTGCTATCTATTTCCTCACTACATTTTTTAGGTTTTACACTTTCGAAAACTTTCAAATCGGCACAAAGAACTTACTATATACCTAATACATAAAAATAACTTTAGTTTTCCTTTGTGTTGTCTAGAATATTGACGAAAGATTTATACTTACTTCCTTTTTATTTAATTTTTATAATAAGTAGGCAAATTCTTCCAACATCTTTCCGGATATAATAGACATTTGGAATAAAAAATAATAGAATGTAATCGTTTCCTCTGAATACTTTCGTATAGTAGGTATGTATTGTCCTTTAAATTATTATTATATAAGGTTCGACAATTTTTTATTATTCGATGAAATGATAGCCCTCGTCTGCGATTGCACTTGATGGTAAGTGATGATGCAGTCTAAGATGGTAGCGGGCAGTGTAAATCAAACCCACTACCATGGCCAAAGCAAAACATAAAGTAACCACACCCGAAAGTTGAAACGTTTTCCTACAAGAGGTGCGGTATCTTGAAATCCAGTTTATTAGTCATCACGCTACCAGCTTAGGACTTATGGGTATTGTTTATTGTTACCGAGCGTGAGATAAAACTTATCAAATATTTATCTCACGGCATATAAATCTTTTATTATTAAGACGTTATCATTATCATTGAATTGTAATTCGTCCCCTTATTGCAAAAACCGATTATCTGCACCAAAATTTGAGCGAAAAGTTTTTGAGTTATAAGCATTTGAAACTTTAACGACTTAAAAATTAGTTATAATGATGTCCATTTTTAAACAATAATAATTTTTATAAACAAGAAACTATTCAAGAAATGTTAAGTAGGTTAATAATTGAAAAAAACTTACTATTTTTTCAACAAAAAGAAGAAAATAACCGGTAAGGAGCTCACTTAGTTAGTTTTTCCTGAATGTAGAAAAACTACCAAATTTTCAAATTTACCGTTCTGGTAGCTCTAATGGCATTTTTTATTTAATCACTTGTTTTGAATAGTAATATTCATCAAGACAAAAATCGTTTTAGTTCAACTTTAGCCAGTACAGGTGTAAAATAAATATCTTTAGTTGCTTTTGGCTGAAGGTAAAGTAGATTTCATTTAACTTTGTACGTACTAACTGCAGCGCCCTATGGTTTTACCCGAGGAGTTCCCGTTCCTGTGGGAAATGGGCAAGCCTACATCATTTCTTATAATCTCAGCTATCTTTAAAAAAAAGTTTCGTTGAAATCGGTCCAGCCGTTCTAGAGATTAGCTCATTTAAATTATTTCGTTTTATTATATTAGAATAACTAGCTGTGCCTTGCGGTTTCACCTACATTTGTCCCGTTCCCGTAGGAATTTAGGGAAACACTATAACTGTAAACTTTCCTCTCGAATCACTCTATCTACTGATGAAAACTGAATTAAAATCCGTTGCGTAGTTTAAAAGATCTACGCGTACATAAAGAGGGCCAGACAGCGGGAATCGATTTTGTTTTATACTATGTAAAGATATAAAATTATGTAGATTTACTTAAAAAAAACAAAATACTTTGTCAAAAGCTTTATTTTAAATGAAAAAAAAAACATGGTTTAGTCTTCTAGGCTAGACAGAGAACATGTGTCATCAGTGTCAGAAAGAGTTGCAGCTGGTAATCGATCAACACTATCTTCAGTAGCCAGAGACTGGAACCACCCATGATACTCTTCCGGTATTACACTTTTATTGCAAAGATTAATCAGATCTTTCTTCTTAGCTATGGATATAGGAAGAGGTCCGCTGTACAGTTGTTGTAAGGGAGGAAAGATAACTCCTGAACTGGGTGGTTGCATAGATATTTCATCAACTACTTCTCGTTGCTTACGCTTGTTTCTGGTGGCATAACCATGGTTTGCATAAAGTGAAGGGGTCGTCATAATTTTTCCCAAGTTGTTTTTCATGGGTTTAGTAACATCCAAGATCATAAACTCATTAGACATGTCATAATTATAGTAAATCTTATTGTCTCCTTTCATATACTTCATTCGTTTAATCTTAATCCAGTTCACTTTTTCGCCGTCTGTGTTTCTTTTTCTATTTATTATTACCGTCTCTGCCAGTACCTTCAAATCTTTAAATTCATTGTATTTGAATTCTTTAACATGGTAAGCATTCTTTGTAACTTTCTTACCTTCATGTTTATAAGTTTTTTTAGACCTAGCCCGTTTAAAAACGTTTATCCAGTCAGACATACAATAGATATCACAATTTTTTTTCGACGTTTCTATGGCGCTGTGCATGGAGTCAGCTTCCATGTAGCTGTGACCGGATTCGAGGAACTTGTGTTCTATTATGTCTAGGTGTGTGTCCTGCATCATAATCCACAATAGTATGGCGGCAATGTACTGATTACGGTTTTGCCCGCCACACGTATCTGAGAACAAGCTGACTTGTTTAATATGCTTTGGCACGCATTTCGTTAAATAATAATGTAAAATCGTTCCGATTTCAGCACTACCTTTCTTACCATGCACTTCACTCCAAGCAAAACAGTAGGCTTCATTAGGAAGTGCGTTCTCGTAAATTGTGAGATTATAAATTGTCAATTTTCTCGTATAATAAAGAAGACCTACATCAGTGGTAGGAATTTGTAATATGGCTTGTAAATCAAAAGAAGCTGTTATGAAGTCAGTTTCTTTTTCTGCCCTTCGTTTATCGTTTTGTTTTTCCCGATTACATGTTTCCTTCCTTTGTATATGTTCATCATAATCTTTCTGTAGTTTATCTCTTTCTTCGCTGTCGGCCCGCTTAAATTTGGTACATAAAAGACATTGGTCTTTTTTAGGCATAAAAAAACCTAAATTAAATTCTGTAGAGAAAATCCTTCGATATGTCATTTCTGATACAACTGGTTCGCTACTTTTATTTTTGCATTCTTCTACATAGAGAGCGTACATTTTGCTTAATGTAAGCCTAGCATCTAAATATCTGCGTTTCAACTTCTTTCGCACATAGTGGCTTTCCATGGTAGGAAATGATGCTATGTGCTTTTTAACGGCTTCTACCATCTCAGGCGACGTTTTATTTGGGGGCTCACGACGTCCGCGCGGATCCTGTTCTTTTGAATACTGTCCCAAACTATTGCGGTGCTTTACAGCATCTGCTATCACATACGGTGAAATGCTTAATGTTCTGCAAAAAAAATCTTGGCACACATTTTTTTTCTCTCCCTCAATGATAAAGAAACATTGTTTACTATACTTGCGCTGTGTAGCTCGTGTTCTGTCCAAAAGAATCCTTTTTGTAGGTTTGACTTCAATGAGACTCAATATAAACTGTTTTTTCGAAATGTAGTCTAAGTTCCAGTATTTCCTGCACAATTCTTTACGAATATTTTCGGTTACATAACTGTTACAGTCAAATTTGCACTTGGAACAGTTAATAGGTTTAGGGAGTTTTGGTTCTCGATATTTCGCTTTAGTTACGTATGGAAGGCCTTCAGCTCTACGTTTTTTTGCTAGATTCTTTTTCCAGGTAGCTGGATCTCGTTTATTCCATCTTGCGCGTGGTTGTATAACTTTCCAAGTTAGTTTAAATATATATTCCGTTATTGCTTGGACTACATATTGGGTTTCATTATTATTAGGACATTGTTTTGGCTTGCCAAACAATAATGCTATAGCTTTACTTCGCATTTCTTTAATATTTTCTTTTTTATTTAAATATCTGTCTGGATTTAAAAATTCATCCCATTGTATCAATTCTGAATCCTCAGATTCAGATGTAATAGGACGATCTACATTAGGAGGTAAATACGAAGGGTCCTGATCTGAAAAGTCACCATCAAAGAGAGATTCATCTTCGCTTTCTTCAATTCCTTCGTTTTCCATAGTTTGTTTTGATGAAATGTCAACTGTAATTTAAAAAAAAAAATAAGGTTAATGCTATAAAAAATAAACAGTATTATTGGATAGGATGCTAAATTTAAATTTCAAAGAGCTTGATTTTGGCATCACTATTATTTTTCTGCGAGCGGCCTGAGGACTAAAGTACCAAAGTACCCTTCTAGAGGACTTTAATACAAACTTATAAAAAATACCAGGAATATTATCTTGAATAACTTCAGATAATGTACTAGTTCTTTTTTAGATTTGTTGTGAAATTCTCTTGAAGGCTCAAGAAATAAAGAAGACTTACCAGATTCTGACTCTCCAGCATAATCGCCTACAGGGCCTAGCGGATTCATTTTAGTACCAGCACTATCTCTCTTTCTTTTTTCGAACTGACTCGAGCAAGCAGCATCTGTATACAAATAATTACCTTGAATAAATAAGATTTGTATGTTGGGACTTGGGAGGCAGCTTAGTAGGTAAGAAGTAACGATTTTATTTCAATAGTTATATTGTATTACAAATTTCGAAACCCCCGACCCTAAGGAATTAAAAAATAGGATTCGATATCATAATATTATCTTCGGATTAGCTGACTTGATCATCATTGTAAGTAGCTAAGAACCTTGCCCCTTTCCAGCTTTTTATTTAAAAAAACCGCATCCAAATCAGTCCACCCATTTGGGAGCTACGACGCCACAGACAGACGGACAGATGGCGTCGAAAATAACTATAAAACCGCATCTTTACGTGTCACTTTTTGCGTCGGGGGTTAAAAATAATAGGCATGTATGTACGGTCTGTTCCTGTGACCATACTGGGATCCACACATACCACACACACACCTGTCTGTATGTCTGTTACAGGAAGGGTAAAACCGCGGTGTAAAGCTAGTTTCCTAAAATTATTAAAGTGATTGTAGGTTAGGTACCTACCTTCTACTGTCGTAGAAATTGGCAAATCACACGTCATCAACACTGTCGGTTTCGTTAAATTCGGTTGGGTTAAATACAAATCATAAGCTTGCGATAGTAATTCATCATTACACCAAATAATATTATCATCTGTGAAATAAATTAAACTCGTTAGATATTTCGGCAAAACAATACTTTACATTTTTGTTAGCAAAACTTGTTTGTACCGGCTTTTATAACCTAAAAGATATAAATTATGTGACTTACCTTGGTTTGTTAAGGAACTTTCAAGTGTTTTTTCTTCATCATCTTTAAGGACACTCATTTTATAAAATTTCGCATAGATAACTAATAATACTTTGAATTTTTTTATTCTATAAACAAGAGACAATCACAACGCTCGACAGTCGGCGCACGATTAAGAACCGTGTGTAAAGAGCGCGCGTTGAATGTTACGTGCGCAAGAGAAGGCTATACATGGATAGTCGGTTTTAGCCGAAGCTATTTAAAAAACTTAATGCATGGTCTCACTTGTACCCTATTGAAAGAAAAAAGTAAACACATATAATTGATAGTAACTGAAGATGTTCAAAAACCCTCGTATCCCAGTTATACAGTAAAAGTGAACTTAAGTTATCTAAGTACTTTTTCCTGCAATAACTTTAACAAAATATTGTGTTCATTATTCTGCAAAAAGCAACTAATGTTGTTTGGTTCGTTTTACTGGTAGATACATCAGCAATTTCTAGTATATTAATAAAAGCTGAAACCTGTTAACGCAGGTTAATATGTATTAACAGAATAATATTGACATAATGATAAATCAAGCAACTACATCTGAAAAGTATTAAAATACAATACATTGTTTTTGTGGTATAGATTTATAAATCTAAATTATTTAAATGAGTTTAGTTCTTTTTTTAAGAAGGTAATTAAATCATACCTGTAGGTAGTTGCTTTTAACTCTAGCTATCTCCGTAAAAAAGCGTCGTAGCAGACAATGGGTTTTACCAGCGGCTTCGCCGTGAGCTGAGGAGTCGATTGATATATTTAACCTAATTTTGGTACAAAAATGCAGATAACCGGTTTTTGCAATAAGGGGACGGTATGTAAATATGTTAGTGCAATCTATAAAGAAATGACAATACGAATGAAGCCTTAATAGTCCAACGGTTAAAGGTGCGGACTGAAAACTGAAAGGTCACAGGTTCGAACCCCACTTGTTGCACTATTGTCGTACCCACTCCACTCACAAGCTTTCCGCTTATTTGAAGGGGATTGAAGTATATTATTAGTCAACTTATTACTCATTAACGATTAGAAGTTAAAGTGAATTAACGCTAAGCAGTGTTAAGTTAAGAAATTACTCAATGCGTTATTAACTTAGAAAACGAGTTACTTATTACACTAGAAAAGATATGCCCACTTTAAAAAGTGTTATTTTCACGGAAAACATAGTCATTATGATGCTTGGTTACGACTGCTACTTAAGTATAACGTAGATCGTCGTTCTTTGTACTTAATGCGTAATTATAATGATTTAGGAGAGTAATTACATATATTGTATATGAATATGCTTTCCAGATTTCATGTTTTTTTTAATAAAAAAAGACTTGTGCAATTCGGGGACTGCCGCGGTAAAGCTATTGCATAGCATTTTTTATCAACGCCATCTAGCGATGAGGGGAGTCCCGTGTCAGGTTATTTTCGTTACGGAATTTCTGGATTCAGTCTCCACGCTCAAGGCCCACGATAGAAGCTATGCAATAGCTTAAAAGCTAGCTATTATGTAATTAGAATGGAGCCAGAGATACTTGCTTTGAGCGAGGCTTTGCTAAAAGAAGTCCGCCCATTTATCACCAGAAAACCTATTCTGTAAAAACTGCATTAATCTTTGCTACTGGCCCAATTGAGGTGATTGGCTGAATTTATCGCGTTCTGTCTGCAACAATGCATTTTAACCAATAGCGAGTGAGTATCGGCCAATTAGAGGCGATTGCAATCATCACTTTATATCAATTATTTTTAGAGAATCGCACCACAAATGAGGCAATTAACCTCGGTGAAATGTCTCGTAAGAATTCTTAAACACTCCAGTGCACTCCAGTTTCTAATGCAATCAAATAACGTTAATCTCGATGAGAAGCTTATAGAATACTTATGCGGCTTACAATAAATATTGTATCATTTATTTACAGAAAGAATATTAGTAACGACGGATCAAATGGTGGCCGAATACGAACCGGTCGCAGAAACACAATCAAACAATTCAACTAACAATAGAAAATCTGAAATGATACGCGATTGGTGTGACAAAAACAGTCTAGTTATTAACAAACTATACCCAACTATACTCGGTGAGACGTACCTTCTTGAAAACGAATCCGTTCCTTGGAAAGACGGGGACTTTACCCATAGCTTGGAATATCCAAAGGATTTCAATGAAACTGACGCTGAAAGTTTCAAAACTTGCACATCTAAAAGAGGGACTGAAGTCGAAATAAGTGGAATACGCCCACTAGAGCAAACAATAGAAAAAAGACAATCGATTAAAGAGTTTAAACGAAAAGAGAGCATATATGAGAACTTCTCGCTTCCCGGTTCACCAAACAGTATCATTCACAGGAACTATAAATCCAAAAGCAATTTGAAGAAAGGCAAAGCTTTCACTGACTCAGATTCTTCAGAGTCAAATAAGATGATTATTATAGACAGAAGTTCTTTGCTCACTGAAGAATCTCAAGTCGATTTAGATAAAACGTTACCACCGGTTACCAAAAGTGGTGTGAAGAAATGCAAGGATTCAAAAGATTCTTCGATTTGTTCGGATTTAAATAAACTGACTATTGATAGAAGTTCGTTGATGACTGAGGAATCTAGGGTTGATTTAGACAGAGCACTGGTAGTGGTCCAGAATAGAACAAACGAGTGGTTATCTTCATGCGACTATGATGTTAAGTCAACTAACACAAGAAGGTCGTCAGCTAGTAGCGGAGTCAGTAGTAGCTTTTCTGGGAGCATCATATTGGCGAATGTGGAAGAGGAATATAAGTACGAGGACAAGGAAGAGGATGTGGTTCTGATTGAGAAAAGATTGCTCGTTTCGTCAGTTGTGTAAGTATTAAAAAAATATTTATTAAGGAAAGAAAGAAGGAAACTAAGAAGCGCTCTTTCTTACTTTTGTTTCTATTTTGCCAAGGTAATTCGTTATTCTGTTAAGTTTCCTAACATAGTTATAGCAATCATCTGCCCCTGAGTTTTGACTCGCTAACAACGGCAACAAGTATTTATTAATTTATTTATACCGATAACGATACTTGTGATTTCGCTATCAATATTCACGAAAGAAAAACCTACTCTGATTAAAATTATTCATTAAAAATTTCGCGCGGGGCTTTTGGTGAGATTTAGGTTTTCCTGAAAATATTAGTAGAATAAAAAAGTAAAAAAATACTTGATAAGAAACCAAATACATATTATGTTACACTTATCTGATCATCAGATTAAAAAAAAAATCATTTATTTCGTTTCTTACATATTAATAAATGATTCATGTTGTACAGACCTAGTAAGCATCAAATACCTGTCAGGAGGCCTCGCTCTTCTATAGCAAACAAAAAAGTATATAAGAAGAGTAGCGTGTGTGTGTGCGTGCGTGTGTGCATGTATTGAATGTCTTTACCTTTTTAAATTCTAAATAAAATAAATTGAAGAAGCTTCTCAGTTTCTTCATAGGTTAGTCTTTTCTGTCAAAGTTTTCTTACATTCAAAAAAAGTTTTTTGGTATAATGCTTGTCTTAGGTCTAGACTGTAACCGGCCATACTACTAAAGGAATTTTAATTATACACTCGTTATTATTATTTGCTTAGAACTCTGATGTCGATTATTTTAGGCTTCCCGTGGACGAAGCGACCGAAGCGACGACGCCCGACCAAACAATAATTTCCATGGCGTCGTCACTGCCTTCCTCTATGGAGTACGACGTGAAGTCGCTCAGGTCGGAGCTGATACGGCTCGGGTTCACACCGGGCCCCATACAGGAGCACAACAAGACGCTCTACCTGAAGAAACTGAAGAGTTTGAAGAAGAACCCTATTGTTGTACAGCGGCAAGGCAAGAGTGAGTATTATACTTCTTATTGTTTATCTTCTTTTATCTTTTAAATATATAAAAAGAAAAGGTTCCTGGCTGACTGATCTATAAACGCACTGCTCAAACCACTGGACGGAGCCGAAGGTTTTTTTTTAAAGTATATCTGCGAAGCTGAACTGATATCCTCCTATTCATTCTTAATTTAAAGGTAGCTAAGATGTAATTAGTTGGAAAATTGGAAGCCGTTAAGGCATTCCGAACATGGCAGTGCTTATTAGGAACGAGAAAGCAAAGCGCTTAGTGCGAAACCGTGGGATTGCAACGACTTAGCGGTGCAAATTCACGCGATTAACTATCATTTACATTGAAAAGGTTTAGGCTATAATTAAATAATTTATATTATGGCAAAAATATAATGGGTCACTACAACAGAATAAGAACCAGAAATTGCCATTGCCATTCCAAAGTTTCATTGTTAAGTTCACGGAATTAGAAAATAGGTACAGTTGTAGTTAACGATCACTTTTAACCACGGAAGCAGTCCTTGTTAACCGATTAAAAAAATTCTCAAACGAAAGTGACTTTTCACGTCATTTTTACTATTTACTTTTTTTAACAACCATAATTTTTAAACATTTTTATTTTTGTAAATCGTTCGTTTTCGCGATGATATTTAAGGGATTAAAATTGTACACTGCTATTTCAACTAAATTATTTTATCACGGTTCAGCTTACAGCGTTGAATTGGAAAAGTCGCTTCGAAGCGAGGATTGGCTAAGAAACCCGTCACCCTACATAGAGCTTGAGAGCAAAGCGCGCGCTGACTTCGCGAACCCGGCCAGGAAATGGAGGGAGGGGAACTCGAAAACCTCATTCACATACCTCTTACTGGATCCGAGGTTAACTGACAACCTGCCTGCGAAGTGCTCCAAACAGAAACCCCTGGACTCGTGGGTTACTTTTGTTAACTCCATCTTTTATGTTGGTAAAGGTATGTCCATATCATGTATGTTAGCTAAAGAACATGAATTACTACACTGATAAGTAATTTTTTTTTGTTCTAAACCTTTGTCTAAATCCGATGTCGATAGCTTAATTTTCTATGCCTTACCCAAAACAGTTTGTTGAGAATAGAACAGAAAAGATTTTTATTTAAATAAAGTTTTAACAAAGTTCTTTTAAATTGACAATCAAGAAAATAGATATTTTACATTAATGATTGCAAAAATAACGTTCTAACAGTCTTGAATATAAAATGAAGTTACATAAAGTTTAGCTAGCTAGCTATTAATTTTTAAATTACTTTGGAGCTTTTGTAATCCTAAGTTTATATCCGAACCTCTGAGCTTTTTATTTATGTATTTAGTTATTTATTTATTTAAAGGAAATATACATTTTATATTTACAATATGTAGATTAGATACTGGTGAATCAAAAACCTAATTAGGTTTTTTTTTTATATTTTTTTATATTTATCTTTCTTACGCTTATGTGCGCATCATACTTGAGTGCGATTGGATCGGATTGGGGCTGATTGGTTCTGATCGAGTCAAGTTTGAATTGATCAAATCGGATCAAATTCATTTATCAGTAGATTGTATTTCGTGTTTATAATTTTTTCTATTTTCAGGTAAACGTTCAAGACCATACTCCCATCTGTACCAGGCTCTCACACTGTGGAAGAGGGACTTCAAAACGTCGAGCGACAAAAAAATTCAGCACATCCTAGACATATGGTCGGACAAAGTAGGTGTTATTTGCCTACATGTATTCCAAAACGTTATACCCGCGGAAGCGTTTACCTACGAAGCGGCCATGATCGATGTCATAGGTTTAACCAACTTGAAGAATTTAAAATCTGGCAATTATTACGGCGTGGCGTCGTCTTGGCCGCTCAAAGAGCGCAGGATGCTGGGCTTGCATCTGTTATACAAATCTATGCAAATATTTTTCAACGAAGGCGAAAGGCAACTGCGGCCTGAAGATATAGACTGATATTTATTTTTTGTGACAGTAAAATCGCGAGCAAACAATTTGGACCAGTTAATATTTTTTATAGTATGATCATTTTAGCTATATAGCAACGAAACCGTTTGAGAAACTAAAGCGGAACTGGGTTTTTCTGTTAGAATCAAAATTCTCCTTCAAAAAAGACCACGAGTACTAATTGTATGGATATTTTTTTTTTTGAGATTTTGGAAAGTTACAAATCACAAATGAAACCTTAACAAAGACATACATATTTTACATAAGTAGGGAGTAGAGTGTGAATGTAAGTCTGTCTCTTTCTCATCGTCGAGATCAGGTGGGAAAGAGATAGATTCATAGTCAAATCTGTGAGTTAGAATAGACAATTTGATCATACAAAAAATAGGCTGTGCTAGAACTTAGTGTTGCCGCTATATTTAGTTTGCTACTCACAGGTTTTATAAGTATTCATCATTACAGAAAGAAGTAAAAAAGATTTAAATTTTAAATTGTATTAATTGTATTTTCCACGGTAAGTATTACTGTCGATGTAACTTATAAAAATGGTCATTCTATACACTGATCCTAATTCGTTGCTCGCAAGTTTAAGATGCTTGTCTATCGAGAAAATAAGAGTCCATGTATTAACTACATTCTACGAAGATTTTCGTTTTCAAGGAAGACAGTTCTAAACTTTTTTAAAGCTTTATATTTTTTGTAAAAGTTATTAAAAAGTAAAGAATAACTTTTTTACAAAATATTCCCCATAATATTCTCGATTCATAAACATATTACATTATTTAAACTTTAAATTAAACGATCCAGTTAGTCTGGAGTCTATACAAATAGACCAAATATTTTAGTTCTAATTTTTATAAGTCTTGCCAAAAATAATCCCTGTTTATGTACCTTTATAAACTGCATCCAAAGCTTCGAACTAACGAATAAAGGGTTCTGCGTTCACAACTGTCCAAGTCCAAATAAAGCCTAATATGCATAAATACATACGAGTGGCGCCGAAACGCAGCGTCTTTAAATGATAACAGCTTAAAGTCAGCTTTGTATTCTTTGATATACGGTTGAAATTGGTATAAAAAATTTCAAGTCTGAGTTTTGTTTCGGTCCGATTTATCCCGCCGCTATCTGTCGTCTCAATCAATTTACGCTCTCTGCTAGTGATAGGTCCTTTGCAAGCGCCACAGGACATGATCCTTTGCCTCTAGTATCCAGCGGAGCAAAGGGAATGTATGTGTGCGCTCTCTAAGTGTGATAAAATTAAGCTGAATAAAAACGCGGTGCGGGGAAACGTGACAGGAAGTAACGGCCAACTCGAAGCGAACGTCTAAGCCTCGTCTCTACTTGAGGCTGCTGTGGAAATTGCACTAAATAGTTGCTCTGGCAATTCAAATCTACCACTAGTTCAAAAGAGTAGAGCCGGCAAGAAACCCGGCTGTTGATTTTTAATGTAAAAAAATAAAAATGTTAATTTGGAACAACGCGATCAACTAAGTAGAGACTAGAGGCTTAGATAAGTGAACGCAGAACTGAAACTCTAGGCCCTTGGTTGTGGGTTCGAAGCCGACATAGCCAAAGAAATAACAATTACCTACCTATTCATATTAACATTTACCTTGCTTTTAACGTTTTACAATTTTTCAAATGTATTTTAGACTAATTTTTAATAATGATTTTTATTTTAACATTAACTCGTACTATCAGTATTCTTAATCCCAATGCTATTTAAGTGTAAGATTTATTTATTTTAAACTTCTATGCAATTTTTTTATGTACCAATTTTTACTATAATTTTATTATTAACTTTAATTAAGTTACCAAGCATTTTCTTAATTTACACAAATATTTTGTATTTAAATAAGTTTGTGTTGGGTTCGAACCGAACACTTTATTATTAACATGAAGTATGCGATTATTTTAATATGCTCAATATAATACAAATAAGAACATACTTTTGCTAATTCAAATCAAAACTTATTAACAGCATACGAATACAATTATCGTATTATTTTTAAAAATAAATTATAATTGTTGTTTAATTTTATTGTATACAAATTGTATCCGACTCGAAGGGCCGAAATTAAAATTTAATAAAAAAAGTAGTTATTTACATTAAATTATAAATTGACTATTAAGATGGTATCGCATATTTCAAAACCTAAGGTGTTCGGTTGGAACCGAACAATAAGATCTCAAAATTATTTATAAATTATACATTTTTTAAACTATACTGTAATAAAATTATACCATAACGGTATAAATCTAAAATTGTAGTTTTAAGCCTAACCCACTAAATTGTATCATGTTGTTCCTAGTCAATTTTTATTCGTAAAGCATAATATTGATAGCGATCCTCTATAAACTGTACATTATTTAGGGTTATTAGAAAATAAAACACATATTTTTTAAGAAATAATTTATCTTTATTATTCCTTTTTTTAACCTCTCGAATTCTTTTCTAAGAAATCAAACTTGGCATTACTTACATCGAAAAAATACACAAATGATATATCGATACATTATAGTACAACACTAAGTTGTATACCAAGTCACTGGTACAATATCTATAAAATAATGAAAGCGTAATGAGCAGCGATAACGCGCTTTTAATTAGCGGTACTGACGGGCCATGGGGTTACCTTTGAGGGGGTTTCTATGCTGAATTTTAAAATTTAAAATATGACGGTAAATAAAGACTGCAGACCGCAACGGGCGTGCGGGGTGAGGTATGAGGTGGGAGCGGCTGCCCGCTTTCCCCGCACGTAACGATTACTGCCAGCCTAGGGTCTAACCGGCGCATGCGGGGAATACGGGCCGGAATTCCAATTCTGTCGCATACTAAAGGTACGTTAATACATAATATTATTACCGGATAATAAATATAGGGTTTGGTTATACAAGTGTGGTATTGATTTATAGGACCATAATGAATTTTTTAATTCATTTTTCCTAATCATATCTGATAGAAAATGAAACTAAGATAGGCCTAAGATGAAATGCGTTCATCCAGAACATACCCAGTGTGTCTGGGAACAAATATAGGAGGGCATTCAAAAACGATAACAATACCAAAGTTTTTGGACCTTTGATAATTCAAAGTATAGCTACTAAAAAAAAAAATTTAGAAGTATTTTCGGTAGATGATTGGATAAAATTTTCTAGTCCTTATGAATAAATAAATTACTAAGTATTCATCCCGAAGGTATCTAACAAACAAAAATATGTTTCAATTGAACCCGTCAACAGTAACCTCACTTCACCACGTCTTGATATCGCTGTAAAGTAATCATCAGTCTATTTGTCAATGCACGAGCGCAAAACGAGATCATGTCATCATGTTCTCATTACATTCATACAAAATAGGCTATTTATTCCACCGTACGTTCTAAAAACAAATGTACTACAGAGACAAGTGACGAAAACGGAATTTTGCTAAATAATTATATCCAGATTCATTTAACATATTATTCTTTTTGAAGACCATTTTCGGAATGATCTACAATGGTAGACCTACTTACCTTTAATAGTTGCAAGCTTTTAGTTTATACAAAGTTTTTTTTACTATATCTTTCCCAAAATAATAATTATTTCTTTAATTGTGCTATTGCTACGGCCTTAGACCATGAACAACAGTTTATGGAGAGGACAGACTGGCTACTTGCCATAACGTTCTGCGTTTTTATAGCCTTTGCGATTCTCAGTCGCTATCAAGCATTCGGACAGATATTGAGAATCGCAAAAGGACATAAAATTGCCAAACGCTGTCGCTGAACGTAGCCAGTCTGCCCGCACCCTTTATGTAAAAAGCGACTAAAAGTTTTAGGTAGTTATTGAGTTTAATACATAATGGCCCTAATTGGCGTGAAACTGTAGGGGCAGAATGTAAATTTTAGAAGCTAAGTCTGTTGTAGGACAGAGTTTCTCTACGGTTCTGCTTTTCTTTAATAGCAGCGAAACTATATATAATAACTGCCTGCTCATCGGTCATCGGTCTAGGTACTGGGCACAGGTTTTCCGCTCAGAATGAGAAGGTTTCTGCGGTTAGACCAATAATTGAATAACTTTTATCAAGTCAAATACTACTTACCAAACAACTACCATTTCACGCTACATTCGAAAAATCTCTATTTAGAGGGTAGAATGTCTAATTACCCATTGTCTCTGTAGCAAGTTTCTAAAACGTGCCACAAGTTATACCATTATATAGCTTAGATAGAATTAGCGCAGTTAGCAATTATTACAAAAATAACAGATTTTTCATCAATTTACCATGCTCAAGTAAATTCCATGTTTCAACGTAATCCCCGATTTTTATACATGAACAAAAATGCTACTTTTATACACATTGCCATGATTTTGTACGTCCTATTTTAAACTTTTAGATAGGTACTTACATAGAATCTCTATTGACATTTATAAATTAGAACTTTAGCAGCCCAAGCACAATATATGCGACGTAGCTCGAGTCGATGGAAACGCCAAGAGAAAGCATTCGTTGTGCTTGGGAGCCCGTATGGCGAAAAGATATAATTTTCACTTTACATTCATAATTTTTATAAATACAACGTTCAAAAATATTCCATATCATATCATTCATTTCAGGTGAGAAGACCATCGGTAATTATAATCACACTGCAACCCGTTGGGCGCAGACTCCAGCGTGGTTATAATTCAAGTGTACCATAAAGTATTGGAAAATAAAAAAATATTTTCTTACTATTAAAAATATAACATAGAACTGTAAAACTGATTTGGAAACTTGTAAAAGTCTATAAATTAATTTTCTTCATTACAATATTTACGATTTTTAATACGTGTAATATTTGAATCTTTGAAAAGCTATTTGGTCCTCCCACCTGAGATACATAAAATTTAAGTTCTTTTCACGACGCGGGGCCGATTTGTCGCTAGTTTAAAGCAATGTCTCTCATAACATATTAGATTCAATGATCCAGTCATGAGAATAAAATCAACTAATTCGAACGAACAATAAAATATTATCTAATCAACATCAACTAGCGTCAAATCAATCCTCAATTTTTTTCTTTGTGATTAAAAATAACAACTTGTAGTTATACCCTACTATCAACTTTTAATTAAGGCCAGGGGCTAATCTAACGGGAAAACGCGCGCGAAATATTTTATCTGTTACATTAAAGCCAAATTCCGCTAGGTTTTTTTCATTATATATATTTTGTCCCTAGAATTGAATCGGGATTCTGACAAACGGTCTGCAAGCCGACTGCAAAACTGCAGTTCGGGTGCAGTTGATGATCTATTAAGGACTGAAAACCGAAAGGTGGATGGTTCAAACCCCACCTGTTGCACTATTGTAGAGTTCAACTAATTTGTGCGCGCGGTGATGTATGCGTGAGAGTGTGAGCGAAATATTACAATTTGTTTCGTCTTAGGGCTGTAACTGGCATGCTTTTGTTGACTTCAAAAATATTTAATAAAAATTATGTTTTTTTTTTAGTTTGTCAAAATTCGTCAGTTAAAATTTGAAGTCGGTGAAATAGGCACTTTATGTAACAAATAAACATAGTAAATTGAATGCATATACTTATGCGTAACAGCCTGTACTTCCAACTTCACGTATACAGTCGCGCGCACAAAGCAGTTGAAATATCATACCTATCTTGAAAATGTAAGAAAATATAACTTAAAATCATTGTTCAGAATAGACTAGCAATAAATAGTTGATAGTAGTAGGTACTCAATAGAAAAGTTGTTTATACAGTTCACTGAATAACGAAAAAGGAATCACGATTATAAAATTTTATTAATTTAAAAAATATAAATAAAACATATAGGCCTCACTTCTTACACAGATAACCGGGTAATTTCTGAAACAGGTACACACGTACATAGAGTAACGTTAAAGAACAGTGAATCTCTACATATATTTGCTCCTATGTGTTATAGAGGTATACTACATATGTCGAAAATGCGCTCAATCAAAGTGTCTCTCATCTATACACTTGGTAATTACACTTAAAATACGATAACACTTATGTGCTGGCGCTAGAGCAACGATTAGGGCCCTGATTCTCTATGACATTGAAGTTGGTTAAAGTCTCTACTCATTAAAGTCGTAACCACGCGATCGACGCATTTTATGACGTCAAACTTCACATCTCTTCGAAAGGCCGCAACATATTATATCAAAATATGTTGTTTTATCACTGTCATACAGTTCTCATATTTCTATGAACCATAGAGTATAATTTAAAAATTATAGAGGAATAACCGACCTTAGAGAATCTCTAAGTTCGACGTTATAAATTGCATTTGTAAATTACGATTTGTATGTATGTCTCTCAGTCAGTACACATGGATTTTTCTTTCATATAAAGCAAGAATTGAAATTAAAGTTTTATCAATTAACAATATTTTCTCCTTTTGTTCATTAAATAATTACACAGTAATAGTTTTCATAAAACTTTATGACGTATGTTCAAAGAACAAATAAATTAAATGTACTTGTATAAGTAGATACTTGTAATTAATGTAAAAAATAGCTCAATTGTGTAGGTTCTTCCTAAAAGCATAAACAAAAATAATTATGCCTAGGTAGGTACTTATTTTGATTTCAATAACCGAAATTACTCAAAAAAAATCTAATACGCTATAATCCATGTGCACCTAATTTGATAGGACAAAAATATCGAAATGGAAAACTGACAAAAACAGCAGTCGATCAACATTACGACTGGAAGACAATTTGTTAAAAATCAATATCAAATACAGTCAGAATAGTTTAAAAAGTAAAGAAAAATGTTTACACACATTAAGAAATGCAGCCCTTAACTACGGTGCAGTACGGAAGATTCGGAAACTCTAATCCCTTGTATCTTGAGAATATGAGATTTTATACATTTATCGTTTAAAAGCCAAACATACATACGCACAGCGATATTCAAAACACTCCACGATTCTATAGGTTGCTCTCTACATTATAAATATTCGCTTCTCACTATCATCGACACAGAGTACGATTTGTGCACGCTACACTCATATTAGTCCCGGAGACGGCCTAAACATTACCTACTGTGTCAAAACATGAAGATAATTATTATAGGTTCAACTCAGTTACGCTCAAAGGACGTGTGTGTGCGTGAACTTGTGTATATATTATGTGGCTTTGTGTGGCCACTTTGTTCTGTATATATATTGACACACACAGTCAATGTATCTATTCCTTACGCCTTTTCATACAGCACCCCACGCACAAATGAGTTGAACGTACTTTCCTACGTGCATAGACCAACCACACCATAATAAATATTACGCCCTATCTCAGTGGAACATATAATATTACTTTACATTTTACACAAAAGAGTAGACCTTTTATATTTTGTCTGTAAAATTAAAATTGTTAATGAAAAATATTCTCGTAAGTCGTAACCGATTATACTAATGTAAGCGTTTCACTTTCAGTCATTATATGCATAATAATAATTATGGATCTTTGTTAGTCTACACTAGAAGAAAAGACTTTATAATAATTATTTTCACGCTTTAATTCGATAGGAAATCTGTTCCCCACCCCCCATTCTATATTGTTACAATGATCACATTGACGCCTTTAAAGTTACACTATATTATCTAAATATCAATTAATCTTAACATTAAAACTAGGTACGCTTGATTTTGTTTGTGGAATGCACTTTTTATAAATAAAGATCTTAGTACACACTGAATTCGGTATAATTTTTACGGGGCTTCAAACATCAGTACAATGCCCGGAGGAAGAATGAGAAAGTTCAATTCTTTATATTACAGTTATGATTAACAGGACACTAAAAATAGTAGGGCAATTTACATATAACACTAATATTTACAAAACTAGTTTGTGCTTTCACTAGTAAAATTAAAATTAAAACTTAACGTCGGTGCAATTAGTCCTTCATTTTCCAACAACGTTTACACTTTCACAACATCCATTTTGGGAGTCTGATACCACAACAGTCCAACTAAAACTCAGGTAACTATTAGTTCACATTCTAGAACATTCAAAGCGCACATCACTTTCAAATGGGTCACGCGAGATCACAGTATTTAATTATGGCTACTGGCATAAGCGAAACACTATTGTTTATTGTTTATTTCACTGGCACACTAAGTTTTTTTTGTCGGTTCCGAGTTATTTTATTCATCCAATTCCGATAGAACGAATCGAGAAAGTGACACAAAAGTCACATTTTTAACGATGTGTTGTTAATCGAACTCGTGTTCGATGTAAAGTTAGCGCCGGCTCTTGTATCCGTTTTCTCACTTGGGCGGAGTCGGGAAGGAGTTGACGACTGCTTGTGTACTAGCAAGGACAGCCGCCGCTGGAATCACAATAATCATTATGACAATCTTCTATTAGTCTCTATCTAACTTTCACTTTTACTTTCACTTTCATTCCTTTCCCGAATGACATCTTTCTACAGTGAACGCTTAGTTACACTTGCGCGGTGCTCGGCCGCTTTTCGGCCGAATGCTATCGCGCTCCTGCAACCAATCACATGTTTATATTAGAAGCGACACAGACGTCAGGGGTCAAAGAAAGATGTATCCGAGAAAAAAATAAAAATGACAGGATGGTGATGAAATAAAATGTCAGTTGAAATTAAAATCAAAATGTATGTTATTTATCAGTTATAAGAAAAGCAGCTTGATAGAACATACGTCTTGAGCGCGTTCCATACAACGGAAGTTTCGTAATATTTATTTTGAGGATTAATCAATAAAACTCATTGACATTTTGGAGATCGTTTTAGATAAGTGGGTATCTTTGAAAATACATACTTGTATTTTGACATGGAAACCTCATACTACAGACATACTAATAACTAATAGATATTAGTTATTAATGCATAAACATGAATATTAGTTTTTATAGCGTGTCTTCAAAATTTTATTCACTTTGGTTAATATTCAAATAAGAATTAAATGTAGTCAAAATGTTGTATGCCCATGCTCGGTAGCTTTCAATAAAGATTAAATGACAATAAAATTAAACTTGCAACCAATAAAATGAATGAATTAAAATGGAAGCAATGGTTCGCAGTAATTTTAATGTGGCTTAATAGACTGAGCTTACCAGGATAAGGCGGCGGGTAGAGCGGGTATCCGAGCCCGACGTGCGTGTGATGGTGTGTGTGCACATGTCTCTGCGGGGGCGGCGACCGGGGGGACTCCTTCGGCGGCTCGGGCCTCGGCGGCTTTCCCTGCGGAGACTTCGCGTGCTCTTGCAACTCGTGAATCTTGTGAGGCGCAGAGTGCGGCCCGTAGGCGTACTGCGCTCCGTGGCCGGGCGGTAGGAGTTCCAACTTTGTTGGCGCACCCGGTCTTGATAGATCCTCGGGTGCATGATACCTTGGTACAAAATATCAAAAGTTACGGCACGTTCGAGTCATTCGTCCAACTATGCCCAACAGTGGGCATCTATCGAGATGATGATAATGATGCTCGTGATACTGGGCTGCATACTCGCTTCTTATGCGGCCCCAAACAAAAGGAACCGTTCCGGCATACCTTTTGTTCGAGGCTCCATTAACAAGTTCATTTTTAAAATATGTTTGCTGCTGATTTCTTGAGAGAGAGGTAGAGAAATCGATTTATTTTTCTGTTAATATTTGCGTGAACTTCTATCAAGTGAAATATAAGAAATCTTAAAATATGGAGACAAAAATATAGTCTATTCTTTATGAAAATTTTCATCCTAAAACAGAAAAAAAATGTTATACCTTGGCACGGTCCAACCGCCACCGAAGCTTCCAACGAGCATAGGGCTCAGGGGTGCTCGGTATACGGGGTCGAACGGCAGGGCTCCGTAGTGCGGCGGTTGCATGTACGGCGGTAAGTAATATTGCGAAGTGGGAGGCGGCGGCGGCCCTTGGGTTTCGGTCGTCGGCTTTTGTCCCTCTTGCTTGACCTGGGAAGAAAAGAAACAAAACATTGTAGCGTTTGGAGTCTGTTTTCAATATATTATCGGTCAATTATGAAGCACGATTTCACAAGAAATTGGAGAATAAAATGCGGAAATCAAAGTGTGTCTGACCGTCACTGTCCTTTTCGAATTCGGCGCACAGATAGATATAGAGCACATAGCTCAAAGAACTGTTTGAACGGTGATCTATGTCCAGCCTTGGACTTCAATCAGTGATGACAAGTGACAATGAGCTTGGGGACGAATTTGGTTCTTACAGGATGATGTGTTCGAAAGCAAATAACAGGCTATATACCTTGACTTCCTCCTTAGGCTTATCATCCTTGTCTTTAGGCTTGTGCGCGGGCTGAGGGCGAGGCGGCCCCCCTGGTACCGGAGCTCCCGGTGGTGCTCCTACTGGTTTACCATCCCCGCCTTCCTTACGACGCTGCTCCAAACTCATGTAATATCTGTAACATACCATTTATGGTTCCTTAGTACCGCATTCTTCTAAAGAAACTGGATTGCAGTCGGTTGGCACATGCAATGCAGTCATGTCAAATTTAGTAAAACTGCAATCCAAATTGCAATTTAGCTAAAGATCAATAGCTCAAGGGGCAAGGGGCAGGGCTGAAATCCGAAAAGGTAGTCGGTTCAAACCCCAACACATTGCACTAAACTACATTGTCCACTTGTAAAATATTTACATATATTTATTTAAATATTTACAATTAATTTGAAGAGGAAAGGGTATATTAGTCATTTTAAAATATGGCAAATAATCTAAATTCAAATTTATTTATTTCATGTAAGCCGACTTCAGTTACTCAGTTTATTTCTCTATTTTGAGATAATTCCTGCAACTGCTAAGTTTCTTGCTGGCTCTTCTCAGCAGAATCTGCATTACGAACTGGTGGTAGATTTATGACGTGTCATAAGAGCTACAAGTTGGCCTACATGAAATAAATAAATTTTAATTTGAATGTTCAAAATTATCGACGATTCCTCTCCCAAGCTAACAGCCTCTAATCGAATTACTATAAAATAATGCGTAACTAACAACTTTGTCCAGCACGTCTATCGGTCTATAAAGAACAACTAACCTTCTCAACTCCTCTTCTCTTGCATGCGGAGGTCTCTGGAAGGCGTATGGCCCCATCTGGGCTTTCATTTCTATACTCTCTTTCAGTATCTGATGATTTTCATTCGGTCTACTTGGGTCCTTTCCTTCGGATGGCCTCTGCTGTTTACTCTTATCTAGGGGGCTTGGAGTAGTTTTGGAACGGTCTGACTCCTTGGATTTGTCATCTAGGGGCGGTCCAGGGGGTGGCCCGGATTCCACGTTGTAGGGAAAATTTGGAACGTAGTTGTATGGGTAGAAGTGCGGCGGAAGAACCTTCTGCGGTCCACCATCTGGTTTACCATCCTGCAAAAATTGAAGAGAAATATTAGTCTCGAATTAGAAAGAGATTATCGGCCAGTTTCATTAGAACACTTCTAGAAGTTAGACAATTTTGCGCAGAGTACTTGGAAAAAACCAAGCAGCATAATTTATATCTCCTTGCGACTGGTCCAGCAAAGTTTAAAAGCATTACAGCTAGTACTACAGCAAGTATTTACAAGACGAGAAAGTATTCTCATCTCTTTTAACAGAAAGAAGGTAAATTCCACATGAGAGAATTTCTTCTAACCCAACCACTTTTTCGGAACCTTAAAGTATGAACAATACTGGAACAATACCATTATTACTTGGTTGGTAATACATTATTATTTGATTAGTGGTTTTACCACTCGGATGCTTGAATGTTGAACTTCGTGGCTCTAATATAACGATTATTGTTTACGAGTGTCTTTTCGTGCTACACATACCTTAAGATCGCCTTTAGGATCCCCTTTGGAAAGGTCTTCCTTCCCCTTGTCTGGGGGCGGCGGCACGCTGGTTGGATGGGTGGGCGGCAAGTAGGGCGGCTGGCCGTAGTACTGTAACGAGGAACATAAGTTATAACTTCAGACTCCGGTGGTTTGGTTGTGGTGTTTGGTCCAAGTTATCATTCAAAATTATGGTGGTCTAATGTTTTGGTAAAACGAGCAATAGGAATGTCTTCTTCGACGTTCAATTCAATTCCCAAATAGTAGCTTTAAGTCGTATTAACTGCGCACAGATTGTTTCTTTTCTCATATTTGTGTCCTAAGACATATTTTTGGTAGAAGACAACATCTTCGTCTTCCACTGCGCTGACAATATAGGTAATTCTTTATTTTGGGACACTAAATTCGTTAATCTAAAACGAAAATGATTCACAAACAGAGCTTAAAAGTTTCTTTCGTCCTGTGATCCTTTCCGCAATTGGATGGTGATCTTTCAGTTCCGTAAGCTAGTTTATCCTTAAGCACGTTAGAGGTTCACGTCTATTGCTCCGTATAACATTCATCTAAAACAATGTATTCGAAGAAAATATTTAGTCCTGACTCCAGCTTAGATAAAACACAATTCCGAGGTAATTACCATGTTTACCTGATGATACACTGGGAAGGGTCGATGGCCCGCGTCAGTGTCAGGAGCGCCCTCAGTCGGCGCTGCATCGTCCGATATGTCGGAGTAGGCCGGGGATCGCACGCCAGGGGTAGGGGACCGTCTTGCCCGTCGTTTGCCAGGCGACCCGTCTGGTGGAGATTCCGTGGATTTACGCTCTTCTGATGGCATTAGTGCCGACCGTGGTTTAACCTGGAAAATTAGACACAATCATGCTTCAGAGGTCTTTGAAAACGACAAATGAACTGTAATCATTATACTTGAAATTGATGAAAACTTTTTTAAAAATTTCAGAGGTTAAGTCCTTTTACAAACTAGGGGAAGCAAGGAATGCTTTGGCAGGGACAGTGTCAATATATTTTTTCCGGCTATATAAATACGTTTTCTGGTGAAAGCGCGTCTTACCTTAGCTACCGTATTTTTACATTCCACTGAGATAATACATAATATTATGTTTGATAAAAAGGTTAGTGGACAGCAAAACATACCTTAAACTGCGTTAATTGGGTAGTCGGTTGTAACGCGGGCAATGCTTCAGGCGGTGGGGTACTTGGTGCGGGAGGGGTGACCGGCCGCTCCACTTGCGGTTGAGGCTCCGGTGTTGTCGCGAACTCCTCAAACCTTGGCTGAGGTGGAGATTCCACTACCTCCGGCTTTTCTGGAGATTTTTCAGGAGATTTATCAATCTTTTCCTCCGGCGATTTCGTTGGGGTGGGGGATTTTACGGGAGTCGCCGGCGTGGCAGGTTCAGAAGGAGGTTGCGCCGGCGACGCAGGCTCAACTGTCGGTTCTTCTTGCTCAGAGCTCGAGCCGTCTTTGTCGTCATCATCGGGCGCGCCGTGCGCATGCGACCTGTGGTATTTCAGTCCGTTCGCGTGTTTGTACTTCTTGTTACAATTCGGCTCTGGACATTCGAGTAGGACCGGGTCGGGTGGAGGTGATGAAGGGGTGGGTGGTGGGCGTTTCGCTTTAGGTGTTGGCGGACGTTCTTCCGCGTCCGAATTCCTCTTTCTCTTGGAGTCCGGTTTGGGGGGAGTGAAAGGAGTAGGAGATGGTAATGCTCGTCGCCCTTTAGCGCCTCCGTTGCGCAGTTTACTGTGCACTGAGGAGCGCGTTTCGGTGAAGTTCGTCATGTCCGTGGGAACTGCGCCTCGACCGCGTTTCGCGCGGCCTTTGGGCGTCCGTGAGTCCAACTCTTCCGTTGGGGAGTCACAAAACCTGTAAAGATGATAATTACTTATATTGAATGTGCTACGTTTATATTCACTAATTGGTATACATACCTATATCCAGAGATTGGCATTATCTAAGATACAAGTATCTGAAAGATTACAAGATACAAAATACGTAGTTTCATCTTGTATCTAAAAACATTCTAACTGACTTCCAAAAAGGAGGAGGTTATTTAAAAGTCATTTTGTATTTAAATTTGTTTGGTATCTCAGTATTTTATAGATACTATATCTGCTAAAATACTTTTAATAATAGTTAATCTATGCATTTATTCAAATCACAAAATGTGACTAAAAATAATATTTTTTTTAATCTGAACGCCCCTTTGAAACCAGTCTGGGGCCAAATTAATAGATGGCGTGGCGATTCTTTCTTTCTACAAATGTCATCGGCAGTATCCCGTGAAAATCGGAGGTTTTAAACAATATTGAAGTGGATATAAAAAAGTCCAAAGATGAATCTTATTAGGTACATGTTTTGAGAGGATTCTGATCCCTCTATTGCAAGTGCCGAAAACACAGCGTATACTGGCAACACCAGTGACTTAGAAACTGCAATGTTTGTTACTGACCGAGGCGGCGCCCAGTCATGTCTCGTGCAGTCCAGCAAGGTGCCGACATAGGTCTTCCCCCGCCACGTCACGTTCACCACCAGCACTCCTGGAACGATGGAAGATGACCATGAAATCTCGAATATGTCACAATTAAAATAATTGTTGTTTTGGCTAACTAACATGCAACAATAAATACACAACATGAAATACTATGCCCGTTATGTATATGCCCGTTTTCACCAAAGTTCTCCAACTTTTATAGGCTACCTAAGCTAAATTATGTGAAACTTTCTGTCAATCACAGACACTGAGCAAGAGTTTGTGTTTATGGGCTGCCTACCTTAAGAGTAATAGGAGTACTTAGGGGATGATTTAGATAGGGTTGGTGAAAACGGGCATAAGACTGCTAATCCTTATTAATACGGAATGTGAACGGATGTTTGTTTGTTGATTTGTTGGTTTTTTCTTCAATCACGCGGCAACGGTATACCGTTATAATGGATCGACATGTTTTTTTGCTTATTGTTAATCGGCTTATAGAGAGACATAGGCAGTATACCTTTTAACCGGGAAAAACAGAGTTAAAAGCTGAAAAAGCTAGTAATTAGCTTATAAATACGTAGATTACTTAAGAGCGCAGTATAAGGCACAGAACATTATGTAGGTATATTAGGACTCCATAAAGACAAATAAAAACTTTAAAGCAACTACTGCTTGTCTTAACAGGATAAAGCCACTGAATTGCACGAATAAACCCGGCAATTTAACGGTCACCTGTCGTAATCCCCGCAACGATTCGGTTACAAACTACAAGTATCGAGCTTTAAAATTTGGGTCGACACGGGCGAAATGGATGCAGCCGAGTTATTGGCGAGGCAATCCAATTTGTCACGGGCGCTCATTTGCATACAGCGAGGGGCCGGGCGCGCTAGGAACGTGACTCCAGCTGTATATTTAGAAATGCCCGCGCTCGGGCCCGTACCACCCCGCTTATCACGCTCGCGTGCTTACTTATGCAAATTTAATTAATCAATTTAATCCCCTCTGCGCTAGTATAAAACTTTTCCACACTATTACTTGCTGTTTTACATAAAGTTATACACGAATCGCAATTGTTATGATATTGCAGGTTATTGTGCTAACGTTATACAAAAGGTGGCATAAACGAATACCTGCCTGTATATTATAACATAATCACATTAGTACAATAACTATTTATGCCCGTTTTCACCAACGTTCCCTAACTTTTACGGGCTACCTAAGATAAGTTAGGTGACGGTAGGTGACGCTTTCTATCAATTTCGTTTTCACAAATCTTTATAATTTTAATTTAGGGCTACCTACGTAAACAGACTCCTACTTAGGTAATAATTTAGGTATTATTGGTGAAAACGGTCACACAACTGGTGACAAAGAACCATCTTTATAAAACTAATTACAATTTTACAGATTTCCTTTAGAAAAGTTGTCAGAATCAGTTGAACTTACAAATTTTTTGTGGGTCTTTAAATTTTTAAAAACAATAATAACAATCGATAATAATAAGTTTTGCAGAAGTCAAGTGTAAATCGATCATCTATATAAAAAAAGTTAAAAAAAAAATTACGTCCGCTAAAATTTAACGTGGCTATCTCGTACACAAAAGTTATTCGAGCGTAGAATAAACAAATTTCGATAAAATAAGGGTTTTCTGTACGCGGCAATCCCTTTTTAATCCCAAGAGAGCAATTCTTTTTCGAGACTAGCTCATGAATTGTAAAAGGCTGCCTTTTAAATAATGTGTGAGAGCGCGTGTCACGTATTTTTACAAGGGCGTACAATTCATACTACCATAAAGATACTGACTCTATAATTTCATATTTACTTATATCTTGCCAGCTAGCTGAGCCTCTGATATGATCCACGTTTAAAAGTAGGCATACATAGTCCGTCAATAAGATGCAAGCTATCTTTGACCACGTCAAGAAGAACCAATCTTGACATAATTTCAGTAGTTGAGACTTTAGCCGCGAAAGTATCAGATAAAAAGACCAATTTCGCATCTATGATGTTTGTTCGTAAACGGCTTTTCAGGGCGCCATAACATGCTCAAAGCTTGTGTTTTCAATTTTCAGCAGACTGCAGTGGGCAATTCGGTGATATTATATTTTTTAACTGAAGGCATATTTCTAATACTAAATAGTTTATCTTAAAATTAGAATTTTGACTTTAGATTTTTTTATTCGTACGCCGCAGGTTTACGTAATACACTTTCATATCGTTGATTCATTAACCAACGCACAGTTTTTCTTTCATTACAGATCGGTCAAGGGTTCGTTAACAAAAGACACATTTAACGCTAAACATACATCTAGGTACTTATTAACATCTACGAGTACATCTACACTTCTATAATACAAAGCAATGGATTATGTATTATACTTAAAATAAAATACAGTAAAGTGATCGACGCTATTCCTTAACTCCATGCAATATCATTTGAGGATGAATTGATATGCTATAAAACGTGTTGCTCAACGAAAACTTGGTTCTCAAAGAGCGTTCGCAATAATTTGCAAATTAATTAAAACAACGTTCAATGTTAGAACTGTTAAAACGTTTAGTGCTAATTTCAGCATCGCCAAGTAACATTTAACCGAGGAAAAAAATTCACGGTCTGACAGTTTTTGTATTGAAAATCTGCCAAAGCGTCAATATCATTCGTTGGCGTTCGGCGATGGTAAAATTGTCTCTTAGTTTAAAAAGTTCCTTGTCTAATCTGTTCTTTGAATAAATAGATCAGTGTCAATAACTTTGACGCACTTATTATCGTTATTATATTTAATTACGAATAGGCTTTTCTTGAAATCTAATATTGTGGTTCTATTCGTTGGTACTAGGCTGTGGTACTAGGTAATATAGATTATGCAAACTACACGTTTAGATAGAAGAGGTGAAACTCTGCTCCAAACATATGCTGCAGAGTTTCGACTCTTCTGCACACATGGTGTCCTATATGACTGCACAGTAGATAGATGACGTTCAGCTAGGTCTATGTTGTGGGTCATGAACACATAAAGCATCTCTATAAGCAATTTGCATTATCCGAGCGAGTTATTGTGCCGAATGAATGGACATGAATATGATAGATGAATCCAACTGACAGGGCGATTTAATAATTACCCCCATTTACCTACAATTTATATTATCAATTTGGGCTGCGGTCAGCGAATGAAAGATCATACGTTATATTTACGTTTAATAAATGGTAAATTGTGCAATGGTACAGAAAGCTCTATCAGATAAATGTGGTTGAATAGAGCAGAGTGTAAATCGTGATTGGTTAAATAATGCTTAAGTAAATAGTTACGTACCCATAAAAAAATATGTATTAAGGCGTCACTTGCACAAGAAGAATGTCTCGAATGCGAGCGGTAAGAAATAGTTTGCGATTATTCTATGCGAAACTTTTCCATACAATTTTCACTCGCGATTATACATTAAATTATACATATTACATTATTATTATTAGACTTGCAACGAATATTCGGTTACTATTCGGTATTCGGCCTATTCGGCTGCTTTTATTATATTCGGCCGAATACCGAATATCTATATATTATTCGGCCGAATACCGAATACTTAAATAATATATTTTGTCATAGATAAATAATTGGTAAAATGAAAAATTAAAATCGATTGATTATGTATATATTCATACGAGTATTTTTATTTCCGTTATAATCATTTAAGTAGTCATTGGTGCATAACACAGGTACATAATCATCTTCTGAATTGGAAAAATGGAGGATTCTATGTATTTGAATTATTGTGGTAATCAAAATTTAGAAGGGTAAGGTTCTCATTTCTTTTATAATCATTTATTAAGTAGTCATTGGTACATAAAACAGGTACATAATTTAATCATTTTCTGTATTAAACAAGTTAAGAATTTTTCTATGCATTTGGATAATTTTCATAATCAAAATTTAGAAGGGGAAGGTTATGGTGCAGAAAGACTAACGTTTCTGCATTTTTAGGAAGTAGTTTAATTTTTTTTTTCTCGTAGACCATCCCAACTTCAGAGAAAAGGCGCTCTGAATAAACACTACTTCCTGGCGCCGACAAATATTTTGCTGCAATCTTAATCAAACACGGAAATTCAAATTTCCTCGCTTGCCACCATGTATACGGGTTGTCATGACGTGATATATTACTAATATTTAAGAAAAGATCCATTTCTGTTGAAACTGCATTTTTTTCTGTTGCAATATACTGCGCAGAGCAACAGCGGGCGCGCGGGCGATGAGTACATTAGAACAAAACAAAGGAAAGCGAAATAATCACGTCTAAGTTTTTGGCGCTAAATTCCAGCCGAATACTTTTGCCGAATATTCGGCTATTCGGTCAGGGGCCTCGCCGAATATTCGGTATTCGGTATACTGCCGAATATACTATTCGTTGCAAGTCTAATTATTATACATTATGACAATAAACAAAGCTCGAATATGATTGCCAAAAATTACGCTCGCATTCGAGAAACTCTCCTTGTGTAACTGAGCTGTAAGGACTTGAAAAGTGGCTCAGTGTTTGAAGACCAAAGTCTTGTACAACTGTGTACGTTACCAGTGATGAATTATGGATCCGAAACTTGAGACAATGGTGATGATGAAATATTAGCTATTCGGTTGTACTGATTAATCTAAACTGGCAGCTGATATACCGACTACCGAATGTAGGTAATACATATCTGCAGAGTGATGTGTGAAAAAGTAATTTAAATTATTTCGAAGATTGTGCAAAACCGAGTCAGTACCAGTATCATATCCCAGTATTCTTGTACTGAACTCACAATGTTCGTTCTTTTAATAGGGATTTAAAAACATACTGGGCCTTTGACGAACACTTTTAGTTAAGTTTGAGCGAGTTCGACATCGAAGAGTTCGTCCATCAGGATAATAACATAACATACATCATAACAATACTTTATAAATGAAAATCTCATTTGTTGGCACAAAACTTGAACAAATAAAAACAACAAAATATTCTTGCTTAAAAGTTCCATCATTACCATCGGAGTTACTTTATTCGCTATATTTTAAAAAGGAGCTTAAGTTTCCGAGAGGCAAAGTACTAGGAAAACAGGAATATTAAAAAGTGGGCAGACAGAGCTTCGAAACTCAGGAAATTGTCGGGAGCGCGTCTCGCTTTTATTATTTAGGGGTTGGATTCACCAACTGTTCCATAACTTCCCGGATATGCGCGCTGCTGTAATTTTAGGCTCGATTTTCATACTAAAGCAGTTGCTCTACGAGTATAGTTCTAATTCATGGTAACAATATAAATGTAAGTGTTATTGATATGTAATATAATAAAAAAAAAATTAAAAACAATGGATAAAGTACTTATTTGTTTTTTTTTTGTTTTGTTTGAGTGCGCAAAAACACTATATCTGCTGTAAGTTGCTGAGGAGTTTGGTATCCCGCAGACTACTTGATGCTACAGAATCGGTTCAAGGTTAAAAAGTCTTGGAAATAATCCGAAGTAATAATACACCTAGTTTCAATCGATTACCTTAGCTTTCAAACAGAAAAAATCGCATCAAAATCAATCCATTCGTTAGACAGGTACAAGGGAACATACAGACGCACAGATACACAATATATACATACGTCATACTTATAATACCACTCTTTTTCCGTCGTCGGGGGTTAAGAGTCAAACTTGGAAGCTTTGAAGATCCTAAATTGTCATTCAAACAGAAAAATGGTTTAGCTAGTCATGGAAGACTTGCAAGCGCTTTTTAACTCATTCAATAGGTTTACACCAAGTTTCATTGAGAGGAGTAGACAGACGGGACGGACAAAGTTTAAATGGTATTTACAAAGCAAAGAGACAAGCTTTATACAACCTTCTTTCCAGCCCACAGCCATTAGTGACAGGCGTACAAATCGAAGCGGACATACGCAAACAAAAGGGCCCGGACATCTAATTTAACTTTTCTGTCCCCGGCCGTCCATATTAAACATTTCAAGAGAAATCTACCTCTTTGATACAATTTCCAACTTCATTAAGTCGAATTCAAACATAAAGATAGCATTCCTTACTAAAAAAAAAGTACACGGTAAATAATGTTGGTTTTTATGCTAATATAAGAAAATATAGCTGAGATCACCAATGAACTAGAAAATAAATTTTTGTGAATACTTCAACAGCTAGATGGAATATCTCCTTCAGCTGAACGGAAACCTATACATAATTTTTTCTTGTTTGCTCTTTCTGACACAAATGTATTTCCGTGAAGGAGATGATTTTCTCGCACGGTTTGTCCGTCTACTTACCTACCTTTTGATTACTACCGTATTTATTACCTAGTAGTAGGTAAACGTAAATCTAAGTACTTATATATTATGTAAGTAGTAAGATTACCTACTTCTATTCTAACAGTATAGTTACTATTAATAAGATTAATAAAGCATACAGTGCGATTTTGCACCAGAAAGCGAAGAACTCCCTCCTACACAGCCGGAGGGAGTCGCTGGATACAGACGACGCAAGATCGATAATGATTATTTATAGGAAGATACTGTCATAACATAATTACATAATCCCTATAATAATAATATACAATAATGATTAATTAATTAATCAAAGATACAGTGACAAGTGACAACCTCTATTTTGTGCAGCAGCGTCCACATTGCTCATTTGCTAACTTTTTTGGATGGAGACGGCACTGTGGGATGAAATAAAAAGCAGATCTCTAAACCCAGAACAATACACCATTGTCTGTATAGCCAGTCGATCGATTATAATTTCGATAAGAGAGATAGATTACCACTATCATTACAACTAAAACAGACAGTTTCTTTAAGCCTTCCTTGGACAACCGCCAGGTTCTTTTATTTACCTATGGAACGTTAAGCTAACAACGTGATTTAAAACTCATTACAAACTAATTATTGTAATGTTACGCCTCAAACTAAACATGACTAGTCTAACCATTTATCGTTTTCAATTAACTAACCGGCAAACGGGGGGGATTAAACTAATGTTTCCTGATTGAGATCGCAATGGCCGCCACCAGGAGAGCAGAGCGGTGGAATAGGTTCATTTAGGATGCTAATTACCTCGGTACGTAATCAACTGACTAATGGTTGTGCAGCTCCTGCCTTCGCTCTTAGGTTTTCCTTTTTCGCTCTTTGTGTGATATTTTGTTCCGATAGATTTTCTTTTCACTTTAGAATGCCATTCCAATTTTAGATGATATTTTAGGTATTATTCCAGTATTAATAATAATAAATGTGTAGGGTAGCTAATTGACGCAAAAATTCCACTTAAAAAAATATTTAAAAAAATCTTCTTTAAAATTTTTTAAAAACTTTATTTCCTGTTACAACCTAAACAATTTTTAGTAACTTAATAATTAAAACAGATTTTATTGGATTCAGTTTTCAGATTTATTAATCACACTAATCACATCACATCACACTAATATTATGACACTAATATTATAAAGCCGAAAGTTTGTATGTGTATGTGTGTGTATGTTTGTTACTCCTTCACGCCACAACGAATTAACCGATTTGGCTGAAATTTGGAATAGAGATAGCTCATATCCAGGATTAAAACATAGGCTACATTTTATCCCGGAAAATTACAGTTCCCATGGGAATTGAAAAACCTTGATCCACGCGGACGAAGTCGCGGGCATCGTCTAGTTTCTTAATAAGACCGAAAACTCATAAATAGATAAAAAGACATCGGAACCTAATAATAAAAGCAACCTGTCCGTTTTTTGCTCTTTTTAACGTGAAAACTGTAGACTTTATAACCACCAAAAGACTTTTAATTGCGCAAAAACAAAAAAGCGTTCCGCCTGCCTTTGATATACATAGCTACTAAATTCAAGTCCTTTGACAATAAAACCCAGTAGGTATTTCACAAAGGCTATAAAAGCAAATAATAATAGAATTTTAAACTTTACCGCATTCATTGTTCGCGATCGCACAAAGTTAGCATCCATTTACACCCATTCAACAAAAAGCAAACTTTGCAGTCTTAAAAACTTGCCGGCAAAGTTAATTAAAATTCCCGCCTTACAATCTCGCCACTTTACGGTCCTGATATACGTACATATTATGAGATAAATCACGTTACAAAATCTGGAATTTCACAAAATATACAGCAGTTAACAATTTGGACCCTAATGGCATGGACTCACATACTTGCCACTTTATCATAAATATGCTGAATCACGTTCACGAAAATGTTTCGAGTGTGTGTCGTGTGTGTACATTATTATAATGAAATGTGTCTAGTGCGAACACTTTTATAAATTACATCGTCATAATTCGATAGTCAAGTAAGAAGTGATATAACACCGACTTGAAGGACTAATAAAAAGGATTTACATTTACTAAATGTACACCTTTTTAGTCCAACTATTAATGCTTTCAATTTAAAATAACAAGGCCATATTTCAATTCTTTTTAAATAAGCTTTGCATAACATAACCTACTCCTTTCTGCGCCAACAAACATTATTATCGATGTAACTTTAAAAAGTGGCCGTAATATCTAAACCTAAATGTAGGTACTATCTAGACTAAAAGTACGCCTAAAAATTGAAAGGTCGCAGGTTTGGACCTCAAACGTTGGACTATTGTCGTACCCACTCCTAGCATCCTCCTCTTTTTTAAATATTAGTCAACTTCAGCTTGGTTGATTCTTAAAAAAAAATATAACTCTATGTATGACTAAGTCAAGCTTTCATACTTTACAGAATTTTTAATCAAGAAAAAGCAAACTTATCTTTATTTACAAGTACATAAAAGTAAATTAGATGAAACTCCGTAGTCCGTAGGGGCGAAAGGTGTCCAATTAATTATGATTTGTAGAAAAAGTACTGGTTGTAATTAAAAGCTTTTATTACACAATACAAAAAATATTGGTACTTTTCCACGAAAAATATCTCGACAGTATTCAATTTCCCTAAGCCCGTCCAACGTCAACGAAAATAAATAAATTGGGAGGGCGTGAGCTCTCCCCCTCTGCGAGGATAAATTTGGAGTGCCACCGGGCAGATGTTGATTTATTATTACTTTTTATTGTAATTATATGTAACGCCTGGGGAGACGCATTGTATAACTAATATGTTATACAATGGACACGCGAGTATTGAATTCGCACGAAATACATCACGGTGAAATAATCTGTATTCTATATCACAAAAGGTAACAAAATTGCGTTCGACCAGCTAGCGTATGGTATAAATAGATACCGATTTCTGTAATACAATGTAGTTTTTTGTAGACGGCTGGGTATCATGGACGGATATCAGCGGGATGAGAAATAGGGCTTATCAAAGAATAAATGACTACAACATAAAGGAATATCATGTGCTCAGTTTGGTGTACAATGGATAAATATCAGCCCAGATTATAAATCAAGAAAACGGCGCAAAATGTTCTGCTTACCTATTGTGTCAAAGAATCTAAAATACAAAATCCCGTCAAAAACATTTTCGTGTAAAATGTTGCCATATGACTCGCACTGTCAAAAAGTTATCAGATCTTATGTAGAGCCAAGCTTCTAACTGTATACGCTCTAATTCTACAAGGGCTAACTTCACAAACCCTTAGTCAAAATAATATGTGGCTTAACAAATATTATTTAATAAAAAATAATAAAAACCAAGGTAACAATTAATAAATGGTTACTGGATTTGTATGCTTTAACGACTGTAGTGTACCTATTATGTATAATGTCCCTTCATTAATTAAGGATAAGAGCCAATCAGTCAAAAAAACTTCTCTGCAATATTTATTACGTGCATTTCACGAATTTTCGCGTGCCATAAAAGACAAGTCGTCTGGCCTTGCCGGTTATAATAAATGCTTAAATTATGTAGTTTATATAATTGCTAATTAATTATATTGATAATTATGCTTCTCTCAATATGTACAAGAAAAGTAGGCAATCGCAACATGAAAGTTCATTTTCGTTTAATACTTTAAATTCATGTTACGATTTGTGGTTGGATTATCTTAATTCCTCTTAGATGGCATGGTATTTGGTTGGTTTGCTGATTTTGATAAGGGTTATTTGACGGGCTTAGTACACATTTACACAAGCTTCGAATTTAGTTTAAGTTAGTAGCGGATGATCCTATCTAAATATGGCATTGCATGGTAGATGTATTCAGAATTTAGATTCTGCAAATATGGAAATTAGCCGTTCCTATATTCACAAAATCGAAATACACCTGCCGGGGTGGCGTACATTTATGTTATTTTAAACATATTATGGTCGGCAGTTTAATTAATTAGTTTTATTAATTTTGTATCTCATTTGATCAATCACTGATTAACCTAACAACAAAATATTATTTGTAGCAGTATATTAATAGCAGTTAGATGTAATTTAGGACAAAGCATATAATATTGTAAGTAAAAATTGAGAAAACAATACTTTTAAACAAGCGTTAAAGGCGTATTTATTTTAAACCATACTACAATTTAACAGATTTCTTAATCCCAATATCTAAACTGTCAGTCGTCAAATTAAGCCATGAAACAAACTTGTTTTTTTTTGTGGTACCTACCAGCGCGCTATCTGAAATTTTAAACTTTATGTGCCAATATGTAAACTAGTGGAAAGCATAGAGTTGGCCAAATACAATTATTAGAATGAATGAATTATTTAAATGAATGGATCCTTCATTCATTGATATCAAAGTTGTTGTGGTGATGGTGCGGCGGTCGGTATGTGTGGACTGCGAAGCGGACACAAATATCAGGCGTGCATAAGCGTGCTGGAAGTGTGATGATGCGCTACGGTGCGTTGGGTTCGTGCGCTAGTAACAACTCACCACCTTCCGTTTCGTGCCACACGATGCCCTCCAGCGTGACCGAGGTACCAGGCTCGCAGGGTCCGAGGCAGTCTGGCTCGGTGATCGTTCCCACCGAAGTTCCGACGCATACTTCTGCCGTCTCCTGTTGAAGAAAGTAATCATTTAATTCCTATTCGTAGAAAATGTCAATAAATGCGAAATGATAATAAATGCATGTGTCCATCTGTCAGTCTGCTATTGTTTTAGTTGACTGGTCTAAGGCCTAATGTTTCACGGCCTATAACCAAAAAAATAAATGATACTCGTAATGATTTATTATTTTTATAAAAAAAAATAAGGACTATCACCCGCATACTCGGATTGCATAGATGCAGAAAGCTTTTACGGCGTAGAATGGTAGAACATAATCAAATGAAGCCATTTACATTCAGCGACTGATATGCGAGCAGTACAGCGATATCATCCCCTCTCTTTCACGCACACTGTTAATGACATCGCAAATTATGGAGCATCCCCACTTGAATCCGTAGAGATGTCGACTCACAAAATGTAGCTCTACTATCGGAAAATAAAATTTTATTCGATTCACTGGAAGTTATAATCTTTTCACGTTTCAGTAGCAACTAGTGCGGAGGGGAATGATTCAGTGATGCTTTTACAAACGAAATGTTATTTTAAGTAACTTAACTAAAACCTTTTTAATAGGCTTACTTTAGATAAATATATTTTTTATTTAAAGCCACAACCTGTTTCATTGACAGAAAATGCATAAGTTTTAACAGGTTCTAGCTAAATTGTTTTACTACCACTTATTCATAATACAGGTTGGAATTTTGTGTTAAAACTTATGCGAAACTGATTTTGTAATTTCTATGCAAACTCTTTTTTAAATAACTAGGTATCTATCATTCATTCCTTCATTCAATTCCATCAATTTTAATTGAAGGGTTAATGCCATTTTGTTCACCATACAGTTTCAATACAGGTCTTAAGTTTTTGCGTCTTTCGCATCATGCTTTCCATCCAATAATTACGACCTCAATATTTTTTTACAATTTACAAAACCGGTTATTATTATTATAACAGCACTGCAAATATACTAGGAAAGTATAACGTCATGTAACAAGTAACTCAGGCCATTAACATGCAAAATGCTCTTAATTCGTATGAATAAAGAACAGCTGACAGTTAATCTGAGAAATATTCCGCACAGCGCGTCTAGCTAGACGCGAGCAAATGATATACCATAGCGACCAAGATCGGCAGCTGAATACAAGTAGACATTTTCGGAGTAATGCTTCATAAAAACTCGCTCGCAAATGGCCCATTAACGGTGTATAATACTTTAATGTCTATTTGTGAATCTTAACGTCCAGATGTCTGCGGGTACATGTACTTAGGTGTTATGGATAATTATAATAGATCATCTGAATGTGGAAATTAGTCATAATCACACTTATTTAAAAATAGATAGCTTTGTATATGAACAATAAATAACGTTCAATAAAGCATACTATTATTGACACAATGACAAGAAGGTAATATAATATTAAAGCAAAAGCAAACAGACTATACAAGTCGAATATTAAACCGAAATTATTTGTGCACTATAATATCTCCTGCGCAGATGGCTAACCTTTGAGGAGTTTGGCCGCCGTGACCGGATTCGGTCGGGAAGGCATTTTTTTGTGAAAAATGTATCGTGTAACCAAAAAAAACACAATTTGTAGGAGAGTAACCTTCTTATGATAAATGTATTGTAGCCCACTTATATCATTAGTCCCACCAATGTAATCGCATGTCTGAGCATCTTCAGTGATAGCATCAAATAGTTGATTATCAACGTACCCACGCGTCGAATATAAATAGCGTAAGCGTTGTATTGTTAGACTGAGACAAATGTGCGATCGCCGCCCACTCGACGTCCGTTACAAGAGACATTACTGTGTTTATTTGTACAGTTAAGCCGTATATTAATATATTGACACGCTATCTCTCCATTAAGTCCTTTTTATGTGACTTGCTGAATGTACCAAGTACAGTCAACGTTGTCTTTCGCGCCGTAGGCTGTGCATTTTCAAAAGTCATTTATACCGACAGAATAATGTCTTTTACAAGAAACAACACTGGGTTTATTTATAAACGGGCGTATGATATTTTTTCGTCACGCTATCTCTACATTAAATCCTTTTTAAACGACCTGACAACGTCATATTGTCATTGTGAGAGATAACTGTCTGCCTTTTTAAGTTCTTTGTCTTTGTCTGTGTCTCCTATACTGTGACTATTGTTTCAGCAGTCTGTAATTGAGACAGAATAATGTCCATTACAAGAGACATCACTGTATTTATTTGCACAGATATAGCTCTGCCTGTCCATTACGTCCTTTTTAAACAACTTCCCGACCTTATAAAGTCTCACCGTCATCGTGAGAAAGCACAGGGTATGCTTTTTAAAATTCTATGATAATAATATACACAATCCTTGGTTCTTTATCTTTTACTCTATATTTTCCGTGCCATTACTAGTACGATTTCAGCAGCCTGTTATTTTGTTACAATGGACATTAGTATATTTGTTATACAGAGCCGTATAATATTTTGTCACGCTATTTCTCCAGTTAGTCATTTTCAAGCGACTTGTCGGCTTTACCAATCTCTTTTACCAAGTTCTAAACGGCTATGTCATATCTTCTGTGCCTTGACCTTTGTTGGGCTTCAGCAGTCTGTGATTTTGACACGATAATGTCCGTTACAAGAAACAATGGGTACTATATTTATTTGTACAGTTAAGCCGCAAATTAATATTTCGACACGCCATGTCACCATTAAGTCCTTTATGAGCACCTTGCCGTTATAGAAGTCGACGCAAGGGAGGTATTGTATGAAGCTAAGGGGCGCATGTAAGGCCGACTGTACATCTCAGACACAGCATAAATTCGAATGTTTAAATTACTTTGGAGTTGTTATGTGAACTGATAGTATGATGCCCGTTTTCACTAAGAAGATGATTGCGGCCAAACTCACAGGCTGTCCTTACATCCGGCACTGTTGCGACAGACATGTTCCAGTCCCAGTGCCCGTGAGAAGGATATAGCTTAGAAAATTATATCTGACATTTTGATTTATATTTTTATTTTTATTTACGTTTGACTTGACTGTATATTTATTTATTTTTATTTCATTTGACTGATATTTTTATATTTATCTTTTGATTATAGTTGGTTATTATTACTATGGATGATCATATCTGAAATAAATGAATTTGAATTTGAACTAATCTTTACGGAACACCTGCCCAATTAGTTACACATATCATCAACATCGTGAAGGAACCTGAACGCCTAAGAGTTCTCCACCCCAAACGTTGCACTATTGTTGTACCCACACCTAGCACAAGTTTTCCGCTTATTTGGAGCGGAGAGGAGGATATTAGTCAACTTCAGCTTAGATTTTAAAAAAAAGTTGAAATTGAGTGCTCCGACTCAAGATAGAGGTTAAAACGAGACACAAATATGCTCTGAAATAAATCTGTCTCGCTTTAACTTTGTCTTGAGTCTGAGCTGAGTGAGAGTGCGGTCTATAGATTTCAGCCTAAGTTAACAAGTTAAAAGTCTTAAGTTCATCGTCGCCCTTAGTAACGTTCAATGCTCGCTCCCAGTCGGCAAACAGGGGTCGCCAGCTGCCGTTTTATCTCTTCAAACGAACTTCATGGGAGGAACTCGAAAAAACTTTTCACATTAACATTTCAATAAAACTCAGGCGCTCGCGAATCGCACGCAAACAAAGGCCGGATCAAACAGAACACGCGAGAACAGCGCGTGGCTTGACGGATATTGCACGGCAGGACTCCACATGTCCCTATGGACGTAGATAATTTTAAATTTTAAGAAAAATTAAACCGACTTCAATATATCAAAACAAAGATTTACTGAAAAGGGAAACGTTAAGACAATTTTCCCTATCTCGAAAACTATTGAACCGCTTTTGATGAAATCTATGAATGAATGTTCAAAGTACCTAATGTCTTCTTCTAACGCCTCAATAGGCTAACGGTTAAAGGTGCGGACTGAAAACTGAAACCCCACCCAATGCATTATTGTCGTTTTCGCTTATTTGGAGGGGAGAGGGGAATATAAGTCAAGTTCAGTTTGGCTAATATTCTTTAAAAAAAAAGTGTCCGTTTTGAAATTCAGCCTTAAATCCGGAGGTGCGCCGGTGTCAGAAGACAATAGGGTGGTAAATCAATTCTGGCTTCAGACAGGGACAAAGGAGCGCGTCGAAGCGGGAATGTAATGAGCGGGCTTCGATTAAGACGCCGAAGGGAGTCGTTTGTAGATTTCTCTTTGTGAATAGTGATTGACCGATATCTACAAAGTATCGATACTTCTGCTTGTCTTCTAAGTTTTGTTTCTTATAAGTTAGAACAAAGTTGATCTATTTAAGTATCTCTATTCATAAGAGGAAGCCAACATACTCATAAAATTCGTAAGACATTCGTAAGAGCTCGCCTAAACCGAAAAATAAAGATATTGAAAAAAAGAGCACTATAATAAAGACAATTTAACAAAGACAATCCATTACACTCAACCTTTCAGCTTTCTGTTGTACTTACGATGTGGGTGAGAGAAAATGTAATACTGGATGTACATAAAGGAGCGAGAGAGAAGTGTTTAGGATTGGTTGGTTGAGTAACTATACTGAGAAAGTATTAAGAAAATTACTAATTATTATCGAATCAAATGTAGTTTAATAGTGTTGGAACGTCACTATTTGTGGTTGTCGTGCATCGCAAGAACTAATTTGTAGTCTCGTACGCCTCGACGGTAAAGGAAAGCGCAGCAACACCTACATGTCTAATGACTCGAAACAATGTCTCTTGGGACCGAACGGTGACTCCTGACTCATACATTATCGCCTGGTATCACTGTACTGCAAGTAATCGTGATTTCAGAATATAATATGCGAAGTCACACGGAGCTGTTAACTGCAGTAACGTATGTTTTCCTAGTAACACTTTGTTCAGGATTGGATCATCCGCCGTTTTGTAGTCAAGTCATACTAACCAAGACTTACTAGCTCACCGCCGAGATAATTGCATAGCAATGAAAACACAGTTAAACAGTGCAGCACTGTAAATAATAGCACCTACACAAATTAAGTAAATAAGTACGTTTGTTGCTATGAATTATATTTATTATACCTCCCCTATGTACTCACTATGCCTACTTCACTTGGCCCCTGCAGAACTTGGCAATTGGTTTCAATTTATCACTACGGTTAGTTACCGGTTCAAAATATTGCTCTTGTAAAAAGAAAAAAAAAAAAACAATTAATTTGGTTAATGCCTATTTAGCTATAAGCTGAATTTAGTTAATATTCTCTTCTCAGATCAAGAAGGCTTGGATCGAACCTGCGATCTTTCAGTTTTCAGTCCGCACCATATTACCGTTGCACTATTGATTAAATGAACTAAAATCATGTCGCTTACCAATATACTCAAAGGCGCGATTTCGGTAGTTTAATATATACTTAAATTAACCGGTTTATGCCATACACCAAACGTGTAGCCAATTCCTTCGAATGATATTAAATAGTATCTTAACATGGAGCGCTGATTGACCCTTTCAAAAAACACTTGTATTCCCCATGGAAAATGATCTGAATTTAAAGTTCGATAAACCGATTAAAAATAACAGAATTACTTGAGTTGAGCGAAATAAAATTAGATACGATTTCGCTCGTTAAGTAAGTAACTGGCTCGAATGCAACCGAAACCTTAATCGATGAACCAAACAACCTATAGAAAACAAGAATTTTGACAATTCCAGTGATTGTATTAAAAGTTAAAACAAAAAGATCCTTTCAACAGAGTAACAAAATAACTATACAAGTCATACGTTTATCATTAAAATTATTCAGGCAAATGGCACGTTTCAAAGTGAACGGTTATATCGCGATCGGTTTGCGTGCCAAAGGCAATAAACAGCGGGGCGGGGTTTCGACTCCGAAGCATCTTGTTTGTACGAAATATACACAAGCCACTGGGGTTAAACAATAAATTTTCAACTAAATAGCAGTGAGTTGTGACAAGGATTGTTTGCTCTGGCTAATGGTCTAAACACACTATTTACTTATAGTTTTAGAGACTTCAGAAAGTTTTCTATTTTAATATCCTATGTACTTTTTTACCCTTAACTTTTTCCCTTGGAAAAACGGAGACTAATTGAAATCTTGTAAGAACTTCCACATATCACGGTCTTGCGCAGTTTTAACCTAATGTCTCTCTACAACTCTTGATGTCGTTTGTCTTCCTAGTCTGCCAACTACAGCCAACACTGTGCTATCTAGTTCGAGGTCGCTATTCCACTACTTTGGAACCATAACGTCTAGAGTCTGTTCAAAAAGAGAACCGTCTTGGGATTTGAGGCGCGCTTTGCTTATTTATTTACCTTTTTTGTTTAGCGGGCAATACAATAGCGCGTTATTTCACTGTTTGGCCAAGCGATTCTCTTCTTATACAGACTCAGTTCTAATGAGTCGAAGATGCAGGCATTATTAAATTTTAGTAATTAAAAATAAATAATAATCTACCAGAGAATCATAATAGTAAAAGTTTCAATTGTGAGTTTAATGTTCCGAGTCGGCTTTCTCACGACTTTGGCCTAAAGTACAAAGAAAATTAACATGTAAATGAAAGGCACGGAACGAATCCGAAAGCCTCGCGTGATCGAAATAATAACTGTTTCCCTCGTCAACCTCAAGTCGCGTTTACAAATTTAATTTATTAGTATGATAGAAAGACTTGAGGATTAAGGTTTAGGGTAATGTATCTAGATTAGGTAGTTTTAGGCCCAATTTCAGCAACATTTTTTTTTTAATTCGTTGACAAGATAGGCCTTGACTGCGATCTCACCTGATGCTAAGCGACGATGCAGTCTAAGATGGTATCGGGCTAACTTGGAACGGGTATGGCAGTATAGACTCAATCCATACCCCTAATCTAATCGGTTTTTACACGCCATTATCGTGCCGGAATGCAAAATCGATTGGGGGCACGTCTTTGATAGTAGGGTGGTAGGGTACTAGCCACGGCTAAAGCCTCCCACCAAATCACACCAGAGACAATTTAGAAATTATTAATTCCCAAATTTCCCCCGCCGGGAATCGAACCCGAGACCTCCCAGGTATAAGACCACAGCGCTCACCAGTACGCCAGGGAGGTCGTCAAAATGGAAACTGTCTTACTCGATTCCAAAAATCCTTACTAATATTATAAAAGCAAAAGTGTGTTTCTTGAACCTTCAATCACGCAGCAATGGACCTGATTTTTGCTTTTTGATATCTCATAATAACGTAAGAGTTATAAATTATGTACTTACCTACTCAAACTCACGTCATCATATGCTTAAATTGGTATTCGGTGAATTTTTTCATTCATTGAAATGAAAAGATTAACCCCCTTGTGAATTTTATAAAATTAACATGCCAGAGACTTCGGTGAAACGTTTTTAAAATACTTGAACTCTCATAATAAAATTTTCTTTTGAAAGATTACGTAATTATTAAGCCACTCTACCGTGGCTCGTACATTTTTGTTGAGTTTCATAGCTTTTTCTGAGGTTTTAAAATATTTGTTTTTTAAATTTTAATTCCACCATGCAGCAACAAATTCAGGTTTTGGGTCGACTTTATATCACTAATTCTCGTTTTCACCTACCATACCTTAAATAAATCATCCCATAAGAGTCTCTTTAAGTAGGTAGCCTCTAAATACAATTCACTTATCAAATGTTATATCCACCTTTTAAGGTTCGTGAAAATGACAGAAAACGTCACATAAGTAGTCAGGTAGTAGAAGTTAGGGAACGTTCATCATCATAACGGGTATCATATTCCCAAACCCACATCTCTAAATCTGTGCCCAAACCAATAAAAATCGCAGAAAACACACACACACATTAGAGTAGGTACATATTTAAACCCTCTTTCTTATAAACGATTAATAAATATTCAAGATACTTTTTGTTTTGCTTTTCCATTCAATTTTTCTACCAGGCCTACATAATTAATGATTGGGTTACAAAATCTTTCGCCCCCGCATAGCTCCAGGGTATTACCGGAACCCTCTTCAACGGTGACACTCCCCAACTAATTGGCTCGCTACAATTCGTTTTCATGCACAACTGCTTTAATAACTTCCTTTACGGTATTGCTAGGAAGATTCTTGTTATTTCTGTTAACTTTTGTGTTATTTTGTTTAAACGGATTGGATGAATTCTTCATTTCTTTTTTCTTATTTTTTCTTTGATCTTTTGATTTAATTTAATCATCTTTCGTGAATTCTCCTGAGTTCAATTCAATTGATTTAGATGAAGTTGAACATGTAGTTGAAGTACTGGAAAAAAGAATCTGACTAGCTCAACGGTGGAAGAAATAGGTGCTACCAACTAGTGGGAATGAGCAGATGATTTTCTGTTCTTTAAAAGAATGGCAAATAATATATTAGCGGCCTGCTACACTACCTTCAGGTAAACTTTAACTGACGAATTTGACAGATTGCCCACACAAAATGTCAACTTTATTCATCGGTAAAAGTTTAATTGAAAGTGGTGAAACAGGCCCTTAAAAAGATAGACTAATATGAAAGACCCAGTTGCGAAATTCAAAAACAGAAACACTGCAAACATTGTTTTAACTTCATAGAATTTATACTACAGCTGTGGTAAGTTTCACAAACATTCGCTGTTCGGATTACGTGCATCCAACTGTTCCAAATAATTAATTTACTTTTAAAATTCGCTTTAAAACGGAGCGTTCAGAGCGTATTTGATGTTTTTGTAGCAATTCATTTAGTTTCAAGTTTCCAATGAAAAGCCATTTTAAGATACCGTACGTAACTTGGTTTAAATAACTGGCTGCCTTGCATTTTGGTGTTCCTTTTGGAAAAACTTCAGGAAGTGAATAAATCAAGAGGTTATTATTTTCCTCTTATATCTGGGACTGTGGGTGGTCGAACTCGCTTCGGGATGCAAAAGGAATTTTACGGAAATAGGACATTGACAGATTGGCGTTTAAAGCCAAAAAGTGCTTTATGTGAAAATTCTTTCGAATAATGGGTTTCGCTGATGCCTATTTAGGTTAATGTGCCGAATAAATCCTTATTATTTCCCAACCTTCAAAAATACAAGCTAAGGAAGTAATTATATACATACGAGTATAAACAAGAAAAAGGTAAAGGTACTGTAACTCGACTGTGGAAAATTGGGTAAACATCGGTCATATTCTGTTAGCATAAAATGTAATCGGACCATAATAACGAACGCCTTGTTCATCAAAATCTGCTCAGTAGTTTCAACGCTACAGTTGAACATACCTAAACAGACATACATACATAGACTGCTAAAGTCATAACCCTTCTTTTGACTTTTCCGTTGTCGGGAAAAAAAGCTGATGACGATGAAGTATCTCGTTGGCAGCAAATGCTAGGAATTCATAGCTCTATAGAAGAGCTATAAACATGATATTCCGTAATAAACTAAATAAGGCTCCAACTCTAATAAAGTTCTTTCATAGGTTTACATTTAATAACGCGCGCTATAAAACGAGTTTAAAATAACGATACACACTCATACCCTGCAGTTACAATAAAAAGCAAACTTCACGCTTCGAATGGCGCTTGCATCTGATAAAAGATGTTATCAACAGGCTAATACTGTCGTAACGAGCTATCAGACCGACTTGAGGTAATGACGTAGCTATCACCGGATCTTTAGGATTTTATCGTATTATCATTGCGTTTATTATAACCTTTCTACAATGCTCCTTTAAATAATAGAGTACAATATGTAGGTCGAAATAATTATAGTTTTTAGAAAAAGTTGAATAGTCATCGATAAAAATACTTACTAAAGATTTTCAAACTTGATCATTTGAAGCCATCAAATTCTAAACGGCCATTAAATGTACCTACACTTTACACTTATAAAAAAGTATAAAGTGTAAAACATATTGCGATCTCGAAACGTGAAATTAAATTATTATTGACATTTGACACGCTTTACTACATATTATTTGTTTTGAATTTTCTACCTTAGATCCGTAGATTTTGGATTAGATATTGAATAGATTGGAATTTGGATCTACTATAAATCGGTTGATTATTAGCAATCTTAACTAAGCAATCAATGTTTACTCTGCTTTTATAGGCAACTCACTCATCAAGTAAAAGCAATATGGACTTTGATAAAATGTTTGTGGAAATAATCTATTTTATTTTATTATAATGCCAGTTTCTTAGCCAATTAAATTAAAAGACGACTTTGACTTGAAGATTGGCAGTAGGAATTAACGAACATTTGCTAATTAATCGCAAGCTTTCCATTGTCAAATTGTTATTTTCGCGAACGAGTTGAAAGGCATCATAAAACTGAAAACAATCGCACCCTCGACGGAGGCTCGACAATATTAATTAAAAGTAAAACCTTCCTCGATTGGCTGCTACCCTGGGATTTAAAATAGAAATAACTTTAACGAAATAAAACTTTTTTACTCTAATTAACTTAACTTTACCTACTTATTTTATTTGCATTCATAAAAACAAATACTTCTCTCGTTACCTTGATGTTGGATTATTTTAGCAAATACATGCCAAGTGTCTTAATAAATAATTATGGCAATAATTTTCATTGCAATAATAACATAAAGACCACAGATAAAGACTGTATGGATGCAACGCGCAGTAATGTTCTGAATTTAAGTCTTGCTTAAATGATAAACCATTCACGCAGTTCCATTTCTCTTTACTAGCTTGATATGAGAATTCACTGGAGTTCAGATAATAGTTAATTAGGTAGGTGATAAATAACAATTGTGTGAGAGGTGGCTTTTGCTGATCATTTCCGATGAGGCGTGATGAGACGTCACTATGGAATGCGAGTAGTTGTGGGTGATCGGGAAAAGTCGGCTCGCAGACATTGCGGTAGTGTCATTATTATTGTGATAGATTTAATTGATTAGAGCCTAAATAGTAATTTTATAATAATTAATACTTTGTGAAGTGTTAAGGACGTTGCGGAAGGGGTAAGTCTTAGGCTATTGATAGATTTTACCAATATATTTAGTATCATCTGTGAGCAGGTCAATGAATACTGTTTTGTTTGTCACTAGCCTGAGGAAATGCCCTTTCTGCCACGGGACAAGGACTTGGTATTTAGCTGAGGATTTGCCCTGAGGAAACCTGTAGCTCGCTGGCTAGCTAGCCTTCCTGGGTATGGTAGGGTGCCCGCATTTACACCTAAGCAGAAACCCTCCTGGCGCTCAACAACAAATAAATGAATTAACCAACTTAAGAAAAGCAACCTGTGTTCTTTATTCACAACCAAGAAGACATAACAATGGCGCCCGCGTAAAATGATAATAATACATATGGATTAAAGTGGATAATACTTGGGAAGTGAATTAAAGAGTGCTTAATACTTCATACCTACCTACATTGATTACGAGGTTTAAGGATTTTCGCATTTGTGGTTATTATATGGTTACGGTTGAGAATGGAGTTTAATTAATATTAATGGACTCGTGATCATATTTTTTAAGTAACTTATAAGGGAAGGACATTAAGTGAAAATTAAAAGTTTATTATAAGAATTATCAGGTAGACAATAGTTGTGCATGGAATTAGTACACTAAGTAATTAGCTTATTCTATTTACATGTTGTTAGGTTTTTGGTGTCATTAGTGATTTATAGATATCGATAGTTTTCTGTTGTAGTTTTTTGTTATTACGATTACAAGTAGTTTAGATGATTATATTTTACTTTACTTGAATTTGTGGATCATTTCGTATATATCGGTAAATAAAAATGGATGTCAACTATTTATTAAAAGATGAGCTGGAATTTGAACTTGCGAGTCGAGGGGTATATATTAAGAGTGTTGTACCGGTTATGAAAAACTTGTTAAAAGAGTTAATCATGTCAGAAGAAAAAGGTGATTACTCATATCAAATTAAGGCCCCAAAACAGAGCTTTGAGAATCCTACGGGTGAGTTAGAGGTATGCAAATCCAAGATTAACATTTTGTCAAGTTATATATCAGAGATTTCAGAAAAACCAGATAGGAACTTATTTAGGCGCTTAGTTTCCCGATTATACCACCTTAAAAATAGAATAGACTTTATAGTTCCGGATTCCGATAGGTCCACGGAACTCAGAGAAAATTATAGGATTAAGGTTGATAAGTTATTAGCAGAATTAGAAGAACAGGACGATAAAGCAGAAGAAGAAGGAAATCTTACACTGAGTGATAAACGAGCATTACAAGAGACCTTAGGGGCAGTAGGGGAAAAAATAATAAGAAAATTAGAAAAAACTTCATTATCTGGTGATCACTCGAAGGATGTAAGCAAACATGATGATTGTGATGATGATTATGTTGATAAACATGATAACCTTGAATATAAGCTTCAAACTTCGAAGGTAGCTGCTACTAATATTAAGTCTTGTAAACTCACGCGTTCATCAACTATTATTGAGGAGGATACTCATACTCCTAAACGTAAATTAATTCCAATAAACCAATGGGGGGTGAAATTTTCTGGAAATAATAATAAAGTCAGTGTGAATGCATTTATTGAAAGGGTGAATGAGCTTAAAGATGCAAGAAATGCTTCAGATAGGGACTTATGGCGGTACGCAATCGATTTCTTCGAAGATGACGCACTAATTTGGTATAGAGCTAACAGAGAAAACATTTTTAGTTGGGAGGAATTAACATTGTTACTAAAACAAACGTTTGAACCTCCATGTTATCAGGAAGAATTATTAGATGAAATTAGGTCTAGAACACAAGGAAGAAATGAATCCGCCATAATATACATGTCAATAATGCAAAACATGTTTAACAGGCTACCAGAAAAAATTACAGAACAAAATAAAATAAGGATTATTTTAAAAAATCTCCAGCCTTACTTCCAAAGGGCAGTATGCAGGGACCAGTTCTCATCCATAGCTGATTTAGTAAATGTTTTGAGGGTAATAGAAAGAACGAAAATAAGCTGCGAAAAGTTTCAGGAACCACAATCAAGCAAAAATACTTTAGAACCAGACTTAGCGTATAAATCGGAAGAACTGAAGGAGGCAAAGATCACGAATAGCCATGCTCTGGAAATAAAAGGCAATATAGCAGACGGAGATAAGAAACGCTGCTGGAACTGTAGGGAATTAGGGCATCTGTTTCGTTCTTGCACCATTCCAAAACAACGACTGTTCTGTTATAGGTGTGGTCGGTTTGGAATAACATCAAAAGACTGCTCTTGTAAGGAAAACCAACTAGGGGAGAGCAGCAAGCCTGCCAATTAAGCTTTCCCCTAGAAAGAAATAGCAAAGAATGGCAGGAATGGTTAGGAGTAGTTAGTAAAATGTTCAGAGTGAAGGAAGTAGATAATCTTACGTTGTCTAAAGAGAACGATAACAGATCGTATGTGATGTTGAGTATTCTAGAATTTAAGTGCATGGGTCTTTTAGATTCTGGTGCAAATAAAACGGTGATAAACTCAGAATTTGCAGAGACATTAAGAATGCTAGGGTTAAAATCATACAAAAGCACGACTAGGGACTATATTTCGACTGCGGACGGTACTAATCACACGATATCAGATTTGTTTGATGTTCCGTTTAACTTTGATGGCCAGTCTCACGTAATGTCAGTGCTTGTTATGCCAGGTTTAGTACAGAAAATACTATTGGGAAAGGATTTCTTTGACCTTTTTGGTATAACTTTCCAATTTAAAAGTGATATGGTGTTCAATGATAGTGAAATAAATGCTATTAGTGTGAATACTGGGAACACTCTAGTTTCACAAAACGATTTAAATGAACTTCAACAAGAGGAACTCCTTAAAGTGATTGATGAAATGAAACTTACGATAGGAGTTGGACTAGGTAGAACGCATCTAATTCAGCATAACATCGATACAGGAGACAACAAAGCTATTTATCAAAAACCCTATAATTTCTCGCCAGTCATAAGGCAGCAAATTGAAAAGGAATTAGATGAAATGCTGGATAAGGATGTCGTAGAACCTTCTTTAAGCTCGTGGTGTTCACCCGTTCTCATTGTAAAGAAGCCTAACGGTAGCAATAGGTTATGTTTGGATAGCAGACAACTCAATAAAATCACGAAGAGGGACACCTATCCCTTGCCCCGTGTATCTTCTATTTTAGACAGTCTACGCAATGCTAGGTATTTGAGTACAATAGATCTTAAGTCAGCCTTTTGGCAGTTGCCGTTAGATGAATCCAGTAAGCAGAAAACAGCATTTGCGATACCAGGCAGGGGATTGTTTCAATTTAAGGTCATGCCATTTGGGCTAATCAATGCTTCTCAATCACAGCAAAGACTAATGGATATGTTGTTTCAATCTAAAAATGAAAATGTATGGGCATACTTAGATGACATAGTCGTTTGCTCTTCAACTTTTGAACAGCATATAAATTTACTACGTTGGGTTACAGAAATCCTTAAAAAGGCTAATTTAACTATCAACATGGAGAAATGTCAGTTCGCAAGATCCTCGTTACGGTACTTAGGCTATATTATTGATAGAGATGGATTGAGAACCGACCCCAATAAAGTCAGTGCTATTTTAAACTTTGCGAAGCCGAAGAATATAAGGGAACTTAAGAGGTTTATCGGATTAGCCAGTTGGTATCGTAGATTTGTAAAGAACTTTTCTCAGATCGCGGCTCCATTACACCAGTTAACTAAAACAAAAGGCGTTTCGAAATTTAAGTGGACTGAGGCAGCAGATAAGGCATTTTTACACTTAAAGACACTATTAACCACTACTCCAGTTATGGCATGCCCAGATTATTCGAAGCCATTTTTCATACATTGTGATGCATCCAAAAACGGTATAGGAGCGGTATTGTGTCAGAAAACCGACAACGGTGATCAGGCAATTGCATACTTGAGTCGTAAGTTAAATAATCACGAAATTAAATATTCAACGTCAGAAAGAGAACTCTTGAGTGTGGTATTTGCGATAGAAAAGTTTCGGCCATACATTGACGGGGTTCACTTTACGGTAGTCACAGACCATAGTGCATTACAGTGGTTGCATAAAATGAAAGATCCTCATGGACGCTTAGCTCGATGGGCAATGAAGCTTCAGCAATTTGACTTTGAGGTGGTACATAGGCCAGGATCCTGCAACGTAGTTCCGGATGCTTTATCTCGTTCATTAGAAGTAAATGCTATTAAGATCTTGGATAAACATAAAGATATCTGGTACAAAAATAAAGTGAAAAATGTATTAGCTGGGGGTGATCAGAATCGAAATTGGATGGTTGATAACGGCATACTTTTAAAGTCGGTACCATTAAAGCAGTTCCCGGCCTCCAATCATTGGAAGATATTTGTACCTGAAAGCTTAAGACTAGAAGTATTAAAGGAATGTCATGACTCAACTACCTCAGGGCATCTTGGTATTCGGAAAACTTTTTTTAAAATTAAACAAAATTATTACTGGCCAAACTTACTGCGAAATGTAAAAGATTATGTTAACAAGTGCGAAACTTGTGCCAAAGTCAAGGTATGTCAACAGCCATCATTTGGAAAAATGGGACAGTACAGGGAAGTTTCAGGCCCATGGCAAGTTTTATCGGTAGATTTAATGGGTCCATTTCCCAAAAGTAAAACGTGTAACACTATGTTATTAGTTTTGACATGTTGGTTTAGCAAGTTCACTTTGTTATATCCTTTACGTACGGGAAAGGCAGATAAAATATGTGATATATTAGAGAGTCAATTCTTAATATTCGGTGCGCCTTCCGCCATTATTTGCGATAATGGAAAACAATTCACGTCAGAAGCTTTCAAGGAAATGGCAGGCAGGTTTAACATAAAAATATGGTATACACCAAATTATCATCCACAAAGCAATCCAACGGAAAGGGTCAACAGAGTAATAGGCACCATGATAAGCTCATACATTAAATCAGGCAAACATTTCGAGTGGGATATCCATCTTAGACAATTAGGTCATGCTATTCGAACAGCCATTCACGAGACCACTGGATATACCCCGTCTTACTTATTTTTTGGTAGGGAAACAAGTGTAGCACCGATTAACAATTTAGATAATATAAAGGATATTAAAGACATTCTACCGGTTAGCAATGAACAGTTACTCGTAAGTCAGAATAAAATGCGAGATAAAATTTACAAAGAAGTTCAGAATAGATTAAAGCATTCACATGACAGCAGTAGGAAGTTCTATGATAAAAAACATAGGGTGGCAAATTTTAATGAAGGGGATATTGTTTGGAAAAGAACCAAATACTTATCCAAAGCTTCACAGAAGTTTATGTCCAAATTGGCACCGAAGTTTGAGAAAGCAATAATTACCAAGAAAATTGCAGAAAATGTGTACAGACTAAATAATGCTTTTGGTAAGGATATTGGAGTATGGCACGCTAAAGACTTAAAAACATACTAATAAAAAAATAAAAAAATAAAAAAATTTTTTTTTTTTTAATGAGGGTGGGGAAATTTGATATGAGAATTCACTGGAGTTCAGATAATAGTTAATTAGGTAGGTGATAAATAACAATTGTGTGAGAGGTGGCTTTTGCTGATCATTTCCGATGAGGCGTGATGAGACGTCACTATGGAATGCGAGTAGTTGTGGGTGATCGGGAAAAGTCGGCTCGCAGACATTGCGGTAGTGTCATTATTATTGTGATAGATTTAATTGATTAGAGCCTAAATAGTAATTTTATAATAATTAATACTTTGTGAAGTGTTAAGGACGTTGCGGAAGGGGTAAGTCTTAGGCTATTGATAGATTTTACCAATATATTTAGTATCATCTGTGAGCAGGTCAATGAATACTGTTTTGTTTGTCACTAGCCTGAGGAAATGCCCTTTCTGCCACGGGACAAGGACTTGGTATTTAGCTGAGGATTTGCCCTGAGGAAACCTGTAGCTCGCTGGCTAGCTAGCCTTCCTGGGTATGGTAGGGTGCCCGCATTTACACCTAAGCAGAAACCCTCCTGGCGCTCAACAACAAATAAATGAATTAACCAACTTAAGAAAAGCAACCTGTGTTCTTTATTCACAACCAAGAAGACATAACAAGCTTTTACCCGCGACTTCACTCCCGAAGTCCCGACATCTATTAAAAGTAATCCGAAGTGGTGTAACAATTTTGATTTTTTCAATTTTTTATCACTTTTTTGGGGTTTCCCAGTTTTTTTCTTCTTTTTAAACTACCCCTGTACGACCAAAAAAAATATTATTTGAATCGGTCGAACACAGTAATTGATTTTTACATAATATAATACATATAAAGAAAAAGAAGATTTGAAGAACTTCAAAACTGTTTTCATTAAATTAGCATAAAATTATTTATTCGATTTAAATTAAATATCTCTAAGTAGAAGCTTATTAATGAAGTCGTTATAGATTATTAATTAATTACTTGCTTCGACTGCGTGATTATATAAAATCAATATTTAAATAGGAAAAAATAATAGCTATTTAAAAAGTTTAAGTTTGAAGCTGTGCTGTAGCTCTAAGTTTTGGCGATGTCGTAATTTGACGACTCTATACTTTTACATGAAATCTGTGCGCGGTGCTTCGATTTTCAGGGTTCCGTAATTTATATTGAAAAAAAAAGAACCCATCCAAAAGTGGATCCAAAAATACATCATACACTTCTCACTTCAGCTTTTTTACTTTTAAGGAGGATGTTACGCATTATTCCACTGTCTCTTGGCTCAGAAGATCAAAGAAAATATCTTCAATTTTCTTAGATTCGTTCGATTGCGGTCTCTTCCCAATGGGTAACGAACAGGGTACGCGAGTCGGCAAAACTACTCAACCAACCAACTCAAAAGCTCAATCGCTAATGATGTATATCTATTAAATCAATAATATTGTCATATGTCACTAAACGTTAGTAAGAATTAGTTATTGACGCTATTATGACGAAATAAATAATAAACTACTCGTAAAATGGATATAATTAGCATCTCGAAACACGAGTCAGTCCGTAATGTAAATATTCATGATGCTAACTCATATAAATATTCGTCGAGTCGAGAGAGCCGCGCGTTAATGAAACAACTAACAAGATATGCTGACTCGCTTCACAAAGCTTTTGAATTATTCCAGCCGCGTCTTGAGCGTCTTTGTACTCAGGCTATTATTTCAAATTATTTTTAATTGCGTAAAAGCAGGCGAAAAACACAAGAACAGCACTTTGAGTTAATTACTTTCGCAATAAAGTATTCAAAGAGCTCCTCGAGACGCGGCACCGTGCCTAATACAAATATTAAAACCGTAACCTCTCCGCTTAACAATTCTCGAAAGGAAAATGGACCGTGAAAATCGTAACACAACAATGGCTCGTAATGAAATCTCTTTTTTTACGGGCACGTCGGGCCTGAGCAATTTTAACCTCGTTTTCATTGAAATTCACATTTCATCGGAATAACAAAGGGTTGGGCTCTTACGAAATGTCAATTGTGAGGAGGGTTGGGGACTGGCGATGGCGTCGCTCGATGTTGTCCCGTAATGCGGATTGCGGACGTGTACGGCGACGCTTCACTATTTATGTGGCCCTGGTAGTTAGTCCGCCTCACCGAGCACGGACTGGGTTTCCACTCAGCGTACCACTGTACACTGAACAGACACGCAGTATATGCCAGAGTGCTGAATTATGCATGAGAGCCAACGAATGTTTTAAAAAGTTAACAAGGTTTTCCAAGCTTTTTCTTTGTTCTGCTGTTTTCCCAAGGAAAACAAATTGCCTGTACTCCAACAAACACTAAAAACATGATTCCAGCTACGTGTATTATTAGATGCTGATGTTATGAATTATTAAAGAAATACGCGAGCAAAATATAATTTTATGGAGTACCGAGGCAAATGGCTGCTATAAAAAAAAAACTAATTTGTAGCTTGCAACATATAACACCTACGTCTCGGTGAGATAATTTGATTATAATTTAATTTTTGTTACGGTGGTATTATTATAATTTATAACAATAAGCAATGTAATAAAATAACAAGATATTTATGACTCTACGTCATGAAGCAATAGTGATGTTGAGTGATCATCATCCATGTAATAATGTGCGTTTTACCAAGCTTACAAGATTTTATCTTTAACATTTGTCACAAGAAAGACCATAGTAATCGTAGAATCATCAATTTATAATAATAATATTGCACTTTCTTAAAACATATGATTTAAATCAATATTATTTTCTTTACACATATTTTTTTAGTAGGTAACTTCCCATGGATGAATTGCAAGTAAGCGATATTATAAACGAAGTTTAAATACATTTTAAAGCGGGGCTTAAAGGCCAGGATTAGTAAGACGTTGAGCATCACATTGAAAATTTTATCACGCGCTAATCTCCGTACCAAGGGAACAACAATTAAAGTGTAGTCCAACTTAAGTTGGCTTTTAGTGAGCTCTAAAAGTTGTGGTTACTCCGTGCCACAGGCTCCAGTGGATATCTGGCCGATAACAGGATTACTACATCCTCCCGCCTTGTTACCGGGTAATTCGTACGCAAACTAAGTCTAACCTCCTACATGATACTGCTTGCCTGGTATTTTATCCGCGATTATTCGTGTTTGCTACTTATTTTGATTGTTCTTTTGTTAGTAGTAGCGTCGATATTGAAGAACTTGGCTGACTACCTCGATTTATATCAGTTTTCAGATCGGTTGATATTTTTCGCTTTCTTACAAAATTATCAAGACCCAGTCTTGATAATTTGAAAATTATTTTTAATTTCAATGTCTGTTGTCAAAGAAATAATAACCAATTGTGAATATTATTAGATATAATAGCAAATAAAGTTTGAACAGTTGACGGCAGTCGTGAAACCTTTACGACAGTATAAAATGGTAATGGATTAACTTGATCGCCGCAGTCGGCGTTTAACGAGCGACCTGAGCCAACTTCCTCAATAAAATAATAGTCTTTCTGCCTGGTACCCACGGGCATAAATACGGCTTTTAAAAAATATTAATGATCATGAAACACGAACGCCTCAAAAATAGCGTAGGCGTATCTTCATAATGCGATGCAGAGAAATTATTATACCTGACGGCTGACGTTTATTGTTGGTTCATACAAAAGATTCTTAGCTGAGAGTTTGTAGCTTCTCTTGCTTTAGTGTACGTCGTTTTACATAATGTTTTTTTGTTAACAATGTTATGATGAACTTATTTGATTGTGGCATCAAAACCACCGCAGCCATTAACAATTTTAGTATCACGAAATTGATTGTAAATTACACTAACAATTTCCCAACTGATTGTATCTAAAACCGAAGCCTTGTCGATATTTCATTAACCAATATTATTAATAAAATGTAATTATATTATCAACGAGCAAATTGAGTTGAAGTGTTACATAATAACACAACTAAAACAAAGAACTTAACCATAGAATCCTAGTGGTAAAGATTCGGGCCTTCCCGAGCTTCCCGGTTTTCCCGGTGAGACTGGGGTTCGATTCCCAGACAAATACCTCTTCGGTGTCATGAACGTTGTAAGCAATTAAATATTACTGGGTGAAGGAAACCCTGCATGCCTAAGAGTTATTTTCTAATTACGAGATAGTCTTGCGCTTGACGACAATCGATGATGAAAAGCACTGATGAGGACTAGGTTGGTGCGCGCTTGCCAAGAAAATGCTTATTCACTCTTGCCTTGAAGGTACACAAATTATGTACCTAAACACGTAGCATGAAACCTTCCTGAAACACGAACGCAGGAAGTGCTTTCCACACCTTAGCGGTTCGTTCCAGAAATGTTGAGCTAGAGCGTGCTAGTAGGTTGGATTTCAAACGCGTAAGGGTGCCAACGCTGATGATTTCTCGAAGTTTTGTAGTAGAACTGTGAAGGGGGCACAAGTTGTGAAGTTCCTGACCGCACTCTCCGAAGTATATCCGATAGAAAACACAAATTTTTTTTTCCTCCGAGGATAGAAGACCGATAGACATGCAATATTGCGTCGGTACTGTAGATTGAGCATTTTCGCCTGGGTCACTGACTGATCACCTACAAATTCGGCTTGCGCGGCGATCGACCGCATCTAATGCATCTTATGCAATTCTCCGTATTGTTTTCAAAGGTGCGTAAAATGCACCAATTCGAACTAGGCCGGCGTTGTGAAATATGGCCTAAACCTTTCTCATTCCGAGACCCATGCCAGTTATGGGCCGGCGATGGCTTTAAAATTGCTAATGGCTCTTTTAATAATATACTTATCTACTAAGACTTTCAAATTGAACATCTATCAACTTGTTACAATACAATTAGGAAGCAACTAACTAATTTCCCAAGCTTTCAAACACGGTTGATGTCACGGGCAAGTTAAATATAACTGCGCAAAAAATCTCAGCACAAAGAAGGAATGAAATGAAATAACAGACGAAGGTACGAAATCATACTTATCTTTCGGAGGGTGGAGGATCCTAAGGGTCTAAATTGGCTGGTTGGTTTATGGAAATATGAGTTCGTTTATGGGCGAATGATATTGTAATACGGGCGGGAGTCGGAAACTCTAAATATTATTAGTTTTTTATGCGACGACGTGGTGCCGGCGACACACAACATTGTTTGCTGTTTAATATTTATTTTACGACGCCTCTATCGCGGCATGTTAGCGTTTTACTGATATAGTATTATTTTGTTGCTCGGGATACTTAGGTCTCTGACCGCGACTCTTTAGCAATTTAGATGATATCGTTATCCCTACTTAATATTATAAATGCGAAACTGTGAATGTTTGTCGGTTTTGCCTTCAATCAGCAAGGTATCCACGTGATTTTTTGCAAGCGTATAGTTGAGTTGAGGCCTTGGAAAGTGACAGGCTATAAAATGTAACGTATTACACTCTCCAGGTCTTCAAATATAGTTCTATGCAAAAAATCAAGTCGATCCATAGCTCTGTTGCGGCGTTATTGAAGGACAAAAAAACTAACAAACACAATTTCACATTTATAGTATAGATCTTAGTGAGAATACTCGCACAACAAACATTTTCTTAATGGACAAGGAAACGAGTCATATTTGGTACAATCAAGTCATCATTCATTTTACATTTACATCCACCCATTTGCATTGCCGGCACATTAGTCTCCTCTGTAATGAGAAAGTTAAGGTCACAAATAGTCACAATCCAAACGCTGGCTGAGCGGTGGTTGACAGACTATAAACACCTTTGAGCATATTATGGAAAGTTCTCAGCCGTGCAGGGTTCAGGTGCAGCAGTCTACATCATAAAATTCTTCCATTTTTAGCGTTCCGTACCCGAAAGGTAACCAACGGTACCCGAAAGGTAACCAACGGTACCCGAAAGGTAACCAACGGTACCCTACTACTAAGCTTTCGCTGTCTGTCCGTCTGTCTGTCAGCGGGCTGTATCTCATGATCTGTAATAGGTAGACAGTATAGAAATTTTCAGAGAATGTGTATTTCTGTTGCCGCTATAACAACAACAAATAATGAAAATAAATTAAAAAAACTTAATCTTTTCGGCGTTTTTTTTTTCGAAACCCTTTGTATGTGAGTTTGCGAGTCCGACTGGCATTTAACCGGTTATTACTTATTACAAATTGGGTCAACGCTGTTTACTTGCTGTGAAATTGGCTTCACTGAGGACCTTCAACACTTCAAAAAGCCTTCTCATTTGCTTACTTGGATATTAAAAACTTTTAACATATAAGGGTTCATCGAATTTCAAAGAAATTTATCTTCAAAGAAGCTCACTCAATCGGATATAACAATGCTTATTAAAAGTTGAAAGGTCGTAAAAAGTTATTCTTTTCGTACTAAAAATCTAACATTAAACAAAGCCTCAAGTGTGTTGTGTAAGATAAAAGAGGCACTTATATATAAAAGAGGTGCTTTAATAACAACGCAAGTAAAAGGATAGTATGTGTCTATATTTTTATAACCTTTGAATTGAAGTAGTGCCGTGACAGCGATATTAAAATTGCCTTCCTTTTTCTTGTGTGCTAATAAAACTCTATGTAGACAGGTACAAGTCTTTTGTTAAATATTTTTATTAATTCTTCTCATTCGGGAATTTCGGCAGGCGTCCGGGTAAAGCCGGACACAGCGAGGCTTTTTGGTTGCGTTTGCGGTCAAATTAGACAGTATCCGGCCTGTCCGGCTTTTGTTAGGCTTTTTAAAGAGCATTATTTTTTTACATAAATTGTCATGTGTTGGTTTCCGCTCCGCCCGCCTTCTTGTATCGCTAGCGCAAGGGAGCATTTCATTAGAGTTTAAGAAGATTTTATGGTAAATGATAAAGAAGCCTTGTTTTACTTTTAAAAGAAACTGTCGTGTTATACTAGGACTAATTGAGAGTCCAGCCTTCTTACCTAAAAGTCCGGTTAAGCTGGCTGGTCTGTCCGTCTTTTCGGTTTTAAGACCTGACCCGATGGCGATTATTGTCTTTCCGTGAATATTTTATCTCAAATACGAGTAGACCTTAGAAATATCAATAAAAACAATTTGTCGTCCATAAAAACCGTCGTAAGGCACAAACTTATTAATTATCAGAAACAGAATGGCCTGTCGCAATTAAGAGTCCATTTTACTTCCTCTTAAAATTCACTCCTCGCCTGAGGTTCAAAGGCGAAATAATTAAAGGCGAGGGTAAGAAAATGCAGGGAGATCAAAGAAGGAAAACCTCCCCCTCGGGTAAATAAAGTGTGAGGGACTTTGCTACAACCTACGTCAGTAATCCTTACTACGAGTTTAAATATCTCGACGAACTTGATAGATTTCGGTTATCGAATCTCTACAACCTCAATGTATAAAAGGTTATGAACCATACAGGTGTATGTGCCTAAAACAAGGCTGCTTAGGCTTAAGCTTTATTCACACATCCATAGCTGACCCTGCAATCGAAAAACTTGAGAAATTAAAATCAGTAATTGTGAATTCACAAGGACCTCTGGGACATAACCCTCCCTGGAGCTAAAATTCGCGGCCGTCCAAAAAGCATATGACCTCGTAAGCGTACTCTCGCATCTATGAGAGTCAATAAACTTAAAATCCGATGCACAAGACAGGGCAAAGTGGGCAGAGTATGCCGGAAAACTGAGCGTTAGCCTACCCAGTGGGATAAAGCTCAATTAAAGAACAAGAAGGACCTAGAGATCCTCGTTCTGGATTTAGAAGACGATTTTAGTATGACGTCATTTTGTTTCGATACTCGAAATCAAGCAACGTTGTCGAAATTAGTGAACTCATATTAAGGGTACATAATATCATTCTGATGTACATCTCAGAGCTTGATTAAATATTCCGCCGCCAGTATGCGATTAACTTTGGTTAGTAATTTTGCAAAGCTGTGATTTCGACTAATTAGAACGTTGAACGTGTTCGCTAAGTTGAAATTTATGTTACAGTAACTATTGCAACTAAACTAATGTAGAACTCTGGCACAAATGTTCTTGTAAATACAAAATACAAATGATTCGTACTAATAGGACCTAATTAATTTTAAGTAAATGGGCATAACATGCAACGGACTTAAGGTTTTCGTAACACATTGCATTCTTTCATTGTTGCCTTCATTTCATCCTGCAAAGTATACAAATAAATAAAATTGCCTGTGATTTTGAAATCACTGACTCTCATTAAGCTCAAAGTATTTAGTTTTATAAAACAAAGACGCGTTTTTTAAATGTTAGTCTTTCTGTTTGTATGGGCAAATTCAGATGGACTGATTTCTATGAGACCCAGCGGTTCCGGAAAAACAAAAAGTTCATATATCGGAAGAACCAGAGCATTCATGACTTTGTTCGTGTTTATTATCTAAAAAATGGTTATACAATCAGAAAATACTTCCTCATTTAGTTCGATTTTGTATAAAAAACAAGCAAACTTTATAATTATTATTTCCCATACTCTCACACCCTCGTACAATATAAATACATATAAGGTCAAAGAATTATATAATAAACATAAATAATTATGCAATAATACACACATAAATATATACTAACTACACAAATAAATATTTGTAGCGGGCGGAGGATTACTATTATTAATATGCGTCATATATTTATTAAGTCAATAAACAATTTATGTTAATTAAACAACATTATTCTAATTCCAAACTGAACATTTCCACATAAAATAACAATTAATCCCAACCACGATTAACGGCTTTCCAATCAAAATTCCATTAAATTGTAATTATTCCAATTTCTCACTAATGGGTGCCCTATTTCTATGCACGCACTAACATTATATTCAATGTATAATAATTATAATATTTATTGTATGGATTAGTATGGCTAAGCGAATTATTATAATACTACTCGATTCCCGCGACTTCGTTCGCGTGGATTAAGGTCTTTTAATTCCCACGGGAACTCTCTTATTTTCCGGGATAAAAGGTAGCCTATGTGTTATTCCTCACTATAATAATCTAAATCAGCCAAATCGGTTCAGTCGTTGCGGCGTGATTGAGTAACAAACATCCATACATCCAAACTTTCGCATTTACAACATTAAATATAAAAATAGGAAAATAGGATTTCTCTCAAACAACTTTCAACCTTTGTTTTTTAGATCTTTTGAGAGTACAATACGTCATTCTAATAACTAGTTATAATTAATCTAAAAGTTAATATGTCATTGTATACCTATGAGAGCAACGTCACTCCAGTGACTCAGCTCTTTAAAAGAGAATTAAAAAAAAATACGTCATTGAGGGAATGTTCTCATTCTCATATGTAAAGTCCCTCATATGTACAAATCCCAATCATAGGTGAGACTTATTTCCCACAAACCCTGTATGACGACCGACAGCTAGTCTAGTAGATCCTACTAATATTATAAATGTGAAAGTGTGGATGTTTGGATGTTTGGATGTTTGTTACTCAATCACGCAAAAACGGCTAAACGGATTTGGATGAAATTTGGCATGCATGTAGCCTTTGACATGGAAAAGAACATAAGCTACCTTTTATCCCGATTCCTTAAGTAGTTCCCGAGGGAAAATTGAAAATTGTTTACGAGCTAAGCCGCAGGCAGACAGCTTTGAAATTTGGTATGCATGTAGCCTTTGACATGGAAAAGAACATAGGCTACGTTTTATCCCGATTCCTTACGAAGATCCCGAGGGAAAATGAAAATTATTTAAGAGCTAAGCCGCGGGCAGACAGCTTTGAAATTTGGTATGCATGTCACCTATGCTATGGAAAAGGACATCTACTTTCTATACCGATCTCAGATAGTTCCCGTGGTAAGATATAAAAATTGTTAACGAGCGAAGCTTTAGACCCAATTCTGAAGTCCACGCAGACAAAGTCGCGGACAGAAGCTACTACTACTCTCAAATTTTTTCCGTGGGAAAAGCATAAATAATTGCTGCACACCAATAATTTGTTAATAATTAATAATAATATTATAAACGCGAAAATTTGTATGTTTGTTACTCAGTCACGTCGCAACGTCTGAACCGATTTGGCTTAAATTTGGCACAGAGATAGATTATGGTCTGGAATAGGACATAAGCTACTTTTTATCTCGGGAAATAAGAGTGTTCCCGCGGGAATAAAAAACCTTAATCCACGCGGACGAAGTCGCGGGTATCAGCTAGTACATAATAAATTAAATTGAAGGTATTAGATTAAAAATCTAAGTATAATCAACGAATAACAGCCGTAAACTTACATTATCTCACGATTATAATGGAAGCACCGTATTGTAGAAGATGGCCGCCGAAAAACGTTGACTTACCTGAAAGAAAAAACTGCAATTAAAAGTAATTCCTGTTGTTAATACCTACGAAACATTAATTTAATAAAATTATTTTTCTTGTACAAGAATCAATGAATTGGGCCGAAATAAATTATTCGATAACATGTACGGTGCCATAAAGTTAACAAAGTTAATAACCATTGTTTATCGACCCTAAAAGTTCAAATAATTCGGTAAAAAAATAGCTAGAGTATATTTTGGTTTTTGGTAGAGTTTATAATATATGGTGTTGCGTATTGGTGGTTCGTTGTTCCTAAATTTCTAACAATAGAAAAAAGGGGCAGTGTAGGAACAGCGCGAGGGAAACTTTGTACCACACAAGTTTTTTCTGTTTTGGTGTATTATATAAAAAGTTTAAACTTAAATAAAACGTCATAAATTGAGTTTTACATATCATTTACAAAATTAACATAATATTTACTTACAAGCAAAGTGTGTCATAATATAATCAATTTGTATACATCCTTGACTTTTAGTTCGCACTCTATAATCAATGAATGTTTGCGTTGTTAATTAATTTATAACAGGCACCAATTAGAGCCTATATTGAATTTCGTATGTCTTAATTTGAAAAGTTTTATATAATATTAATATAAAAACCTTAAAACCTTGGTGACTGTATAATTGCTGTATAATGAAAATATAAAAACTTATTGCGTAAGGAATGTAATATTACATAATAATCCGCTGTCCGTCCGTCCGTGTCAGCAGGCTTTATCTCATGAACCGTAATAAGTAGATAGATATTTTGAATTTCACACAACGTGTTGTTCCTGTATTTCTAGTACTGGAAGAACAGCAATGTACCTACAGTATACAGCAGCACATTGTACCGAACAGACTATAGCTATTCGATACGACGATTATAGCGGAAGTTTGTACATCTTATTCCTCTAATATTACGGAAAATCAAAACAAGAAAACTTTTCAGCAATTCATTTGTCCACCATAATTAATATCAGAGACCTCATCGTAAAATTTCATCACGTTCCGGTTGTTCACAAAGACAAATCTCGGACGCGCGCTGCGAACCATCTATTCAAAACAAATTCGCAAAATAAATAGCCTTAATTGTTAAAAATTAACATTCCAATTACGGGAGCGCTTTGCAAGGAATAAAATGGAAATGTAAGACATTTATCAATGTTTATTTACTTTTCTTTACTTAATTTAGAGTAAGTCCATAACTCCTTAGGGCACAAGTTACTTTCACTTCGCAAACGTTGAAATGACACAATAGAAACAATTATTCATTTGTAAAATATCATCACATTTTAATTTAAGCTGCATGCTTTCTAATTAATGCGAAAATTACTATGTTACCATGTATTTCATTGTCTGTGTCTATTTGTTACCTTTTCAAGCCTCAATCAGAACCAATCTTAATGAAACTGGGTTTTGAGAATCAGAGTTAGTTTTTAATGTTTTCCAACGCGTGAGAACCCATGAAAAACTCGCTAAACTACTCTTTAAAATTTCCATAATATTTTACATTTCAATTATTTATTTATTAAGGGTCATATTATAAAACGCAAAGGTGAACACGAATTATGTTTTTAAGTGGTCCGACGTATCGTTAAACTTTATCTTATGTTCGAATTGTTTTAAAAGGCAATTTCGCCATTCTTGGGCACGCGACCACGCATAACAAGTCCGCGAAATGGCCCTTAATTGTTAAAAGTTAATATTTAATCGTGAGGAATGTTGTTGGCGGAATTTAAACGCAAGCTTAAACGATTTACTGCCTCCAATAGTCCATTCTGTAAACATTTAAGTTATTTGTAAGCGAACTGGCAATCCTCCAATTTTTTAGGAATTTATTTAAATGTCACATCCGGGCAATAAAGAATATATTATGGCAATAGAACTAAAACATAGTATTATAAGAACACTAAATGGTTAAAACAGTCACAACATTGTAATTACGGCAGAAGCTTTGTTTGAATTAATATTTTATCTATAACCAAACCTAATCGTGGTTGTCAACCGACCGACTTCCACTGTCGGATCTTTTGTAGGACGCGGTTTTGTATCCATCGATCCCTTATCCTACTCGTCTGATGTCGTTGGTCACCTAGTAAGAGATTTGCCAAGTGCGTTCAACCCCTATACCTGCCTGCTACGGATCTACTCATTTCCTGATATGATCACGGAGAGACTCCGAGCATCTCTCCATCGCCCGCTGAATGCTCTGTGCTTTTCCATGAAAGCCATAGATGGCCATAGTTGTCTCGAAACCGCATGTCATCACTGGCAACTCGCACTAATCGACTCATGAGTCTTCTCTTCCTCTTTATCAATAGACACTGTCAAACAAAGGTCTCTTGCATGGTCTTCCACATGTCTCGGTCTTGCGCCGTTTGTTTCCAGCGGTTCCTTGCGACTCGTCTTATGTCATCAACTCACTAGCGGTCAGCGCGGTGATTCTGGGCTTTTGCCCATGCATGGTACAAATCACCATTCTTTCGCAATCTGATTCTTTCAGTATTCACCAACCATACCTAAATCTCCTAGGAAGGAGTCTTGTAGGTAGCCCCTAAATACAATCTCTTACCAAATGTTTTTATTTCCAACTTTAGGTGTCCCTAAAGGTTCATGAAAACGAAATTGACAGAAAGTGTCACCCTAAACTAACTCAGGTAGCCCGTAAAAGTTAGGGAACGTTGGTGGAAACGGGATTTCAATATTTAATTAAAAGTAAGATAAAATAGCTGGTTAATTTTATTAAATACACAATCCGTCATAGATTTTTCTGAAAGACAAAACCGGCAAACAGACTGGAAACAACTCGTAAGAAGCTCTCGAAACAGCCCTAAACTGTTAAAAATTAACATTTAAATTAGGGGGAGTGCTGTTAGCGGAATTAAAACGAGTTTGGCTCATAAATCGTCCGAACTCCGGAGGGTGGCGAGTGGCGGGAGCTCGTCTCTTTATTGGCTCTGCGACGACATAGCGATAATAAATGAACCAGAAAACTTCTACGACTGCGAAATCTCTTTCACACGGTCTAAAACTTCGCAGCGATTGCCAAACAATTCAAAATGGAAATTGAAAAATAAAATCGGCCAAGTCCGAATCGAACGGGCACAAGAAGGGTTCAATACTATTGCACAAGATTTAACACGAGCTAGTTATTAATTTATTTACTAAGATCGAGTCAAAACAAAAGTTTTGTGTGTGGTGTCTTTAATGTTTAACTTTTTTTATTATTATTATTTGTTGTTATAGCGACACATACTGTGAAAATTTCAAGTGTCTACACCTATTACGTTTCATGATATCCAACTCGTTGACAGACGGACGGATAGCGGAGGCCAACACAAAAATCATCACAGATGAACATTTTTCTTTTGTTACAATGTTGCTTTGCTAACATAATTTTATAAGCCAAAAAGAGCAATCAAGAATGAAGGTTTTTTCTTTTTTCTTCTTTAATTCGATTCCGAATAAATGTAGCTCTTTAATAAATACTCGTATATTATAAAATGAGCCATTAAAAAGACATTCAACCGAAAACTGCGTTTAGCACGACCGTTGTAGAGGTGAAATTCCGATGGGGGCAACGTGGACGGAAGGAAAATCAGCTCAAAAAACACGTCCTTTTTACTCTCAATTTGAAAGAAAGAGACAGAGAGTTATATAGGTTATGAAATGAACTCAGTCGCTTCATGTTACCTCAGCGAAGAAAATGAAATTATGAGCGTGGCGCGTGCAAGGAAAGCGCATGACGAGTCCAATTCGACGGAGAACTGAGAAATAGCTGTGGTCCAAGAGTCTGTTGGTGGAATTGTGAGGTTCTTAAACTTCACAAAGATAACCTTTCATAGATACTTAACGATTGTTTAAAATAAAGTTCTTACTGAGTCAATCAATCCAAGCAAGTAGAGATATTATGGTACACAAGTGTGCGAATAGTGTGTGCAAAGGCATACCTATAATATTATTAGTTCAATGGAGCGGCAAGCGGCAATGCGACAATAGAGATTACGCGTAGGACCAGGAACAAGGGCTTTACGTGCTCTCTGGGACACAGCGATATAACACTTCCAATTTCAAAACTCCAGTCTGCTATTAAGATTATTACTGGACAAAAAATCCAATAAGTAAGTTTCTGGTGCGACCTGGGATTTTATTACCAGTAGGCAATAAGAGTTAGAATTACAATAAAAGGCGAATACTGAGATTTGGAATAACTTCCTAGACTACCTGGCAGATCTACTCAAAATTCAGATATAAAATAAAAATACAAAAAAGGGATGCATGAACGGAGAGTGACGTCACCGCCATTATCACGCGCCACGCGGTTGTCCAAGGGAGATAGCCAGATGCTCCCGCTACTCCACACTCTTTTGCACTGTACATAATATTAATTACTGTCACAAAAAACTTTTTTGTTTTTGCTTATAAAATAATGACCGAAATCAAACAATATGCAACTACCATATTGGAAATTCTCTATAGAAGGGTTACTGTCATAGAGAGCCTAAGCTCAGCTCTTCGCGTGAAACGATAAAGTGAGTTCGGAAATGTTTTCTCTGGGTGTCTGCCTCTGCTCTACAGCAAAACAAATTAAGCTCCCCCCCTTTTTCTCCTCCCCCCACCCAGCTAACACCCTGCTTACGTAATGTGACGTTGCTTTTATATGCGCGATACTAACTTAGAGCTGCATTTTTGAGTTCCTCATTAAAACTAAATAGTCTTCTTCAGAAGTCAGCATTTCATATTCAAAAGAGCTTGCATAAGTCCATTTGAATGAAAGTTTTGGATTTGAATAGCAAAATGTTTTTAGCGATCGTGAATGATTTGGCAATACTCGACTCTGTTATTTTTTTTCCTCAAATAGATTTTATTATAGAGTTAGTTCCCCGGATATTTCCTGAAATAAATAAAATAAATGAATATTAAATATTACATTCATTTTAATGTTACAATACAACTCATAAATTACAAATAATGAAATAACTCTACATTGATGTACTCTCACTTCGAAACAACAATTATAATCGAAATTAATATAAATATGAAAGTTTGGATGTATGTATATTTGTTACTCAATCACGCTGCAACGACTAAACCGATTTAGCTGAAATTTGGCCCAGAAATAGATTATAATCTGGAATAACACTTAACTTTTTATCCCGGAAAATAAGAGAGTTCCCGCGGGACTCCAAAAAACCTCAATCCACGTTTACGAAGTCGCGGGTATCAGCTAGTAATTTCATATATTGACCCATCTTAAATTCTCAACCTGTCTTCATACTAATGTTAGTGCTCATAACTAAATCTCACTACTACCACTGAAGCAACTACATATTATATCATTATCGATATCGAGACATCAGCGTTTCGCAGCATCTCATTACCGTAATCAAATTCAAAGAGGCTTTGATGTACTATCAAAGGAACATAGCTGAATCATTAATAAAGCGATTGCTTATTAATATTGTCCTTTGACACGCGCCGCGCTAATTATACTATAAATTGTTAGCTAATTTGACTGATCATTAATAATGTTAATAACACCTGACATAAAGACGTTATAGCCTAGGCTTTAATGGTTAACCTACACACTGATCTATGAAGCCCTACTGTAAGTTACTGTTCAAGCTTTTGAAGTAAATAACGCCAACGTGACAAAATTAGTGCGTTTAAATATGTATATAGGTATTTTACATATTTCCGTGGTTTTCGTTTTATCTTTCATAGTTCTTATGTCTTTGAGTACCTTTGACTTAGGTACCTTTAAATCAAGAGTGAATAGGCATCTTTTAGGCAAGCGCGCTCCACCTTAAGATTCATCTACACTTACTATCAGGTGAGATTGCAGTCAAGCGCTATATATATTTAAAAAAAATGTTCTTTATCAACTCCATTAACATCACAATCATTTTAAATTTAATATACCTAATTAACTAATTAAACATATACAATTCATGAAAAAAAGTTAGTTAAAAAAGCCAATAGGGCGCTTGAAAAACTAAATATAATTAAATTTAAATGAATTCGTAATTGTAGGGACCGCCGTCGGTAGGTAGGTACTCAAAAGAAATTAGAACTTCAAAGACTATTACGCTAAAAGATGTTGAAACTCCCAAAAGATTCTATTAAAAAAATTTCTTCCAATATTTCACAGATTAAATTTGAAAATACATTCAGGGAATTGGATCTTCCGGACCGTAAGGAACTCTGTTATAAAAACAATGCTATAAGTATGAACCGAAAATCGTATTTTGTCGTCGTAAGCGGTGATACCCTAGTGGTAAACTTCGCGGCCTGCTTGTCGGCAGTGCCGAGTTCGAATTCCATCTAACTTTTCGGAGTTATGTGCATTTTAAACAAGTATATTATCGCGGTGAAGGAAAACATTCTGTGTGAAAGGCGTGTGAAGTGAGCCAATTCGCACATGGCCAATGTGGTGGACTATAGTCTAAGCTTAGGGGCCCCTCTCATTCTAAGAAACGTGCCCAGTATGGGCCGATGGCACTGAGCTCTATAATTAATCTATGATTAACACTGAAGAGTCTGCTGTCCTACATTGGTCCAGATTTGACGGAGTAACATGGCCAAAAATTTGGTCTATGAATGCTAAGACGCCGTCATGCTATCGACATTAAAAAGGAAAGACCATAAAAAATGCGACGCTATTATCGCCATAAAAGCATTATTCCATCGATTACCACCTATAATGTGATATCTACATCAGCTGTAGGTACTTGGCATTAAAAAGTCTTCAAACGGGTTTCCTTTTGCAGGGGATATATTAATTCACAGTATAAATCTCGCTATAAATAACGTTGTGTCCGTTCCAATTGACATTAACAAATGCCACGCAATTAGACGATGAAAACGTATAATAAAGATGACGCGAACGTTAAGTAGAGAAAATAATGTATTAATTTAACTGACTGATTTATTACTATTTATTTGTTATGTGAAGTGAGAATTTACTCAGCAAATGACCGTTTAGAAGAACATTAAACATATTTGTGTCAATTCCAATTAACATACGAATAGCATGAGGAATAAACTGAATAATAGACGTCAGTGAGTTCGAGTATATTACAGTGATTTCATTTAAATAATAATATATTAATTTATTACAATATATTCATATTCTGTGATCTTCTTGCAAGCATTTATTTAATTCAGTAACGATATATAAAGTTACACTAACAACGATATTAACATAAGCGTTATTCTAAAATGAGATGCGGCTTGTCATTGCGGAAAGTTAAATACAAATGATTATTATTAGATTGAAATATGTATTTAAATCTAATTTAACTGTAAACATGAAATAACAAGTCCTAACAGTTCAACTGACTGAAACTCAAATGCCGTCGTCGTTTAATCTACTTCTAATACAAGCTTAACATTTAATTTGGAGGTAAAATTGAATACTAATCATCTAGTCTCAAAATCGTCTCTTAATTCAATGTGAGTTGTGACTTCTGAAAGGACCAGACTTATTAATAAAGGATTAAATCCTCGAAAACACGATAATGCTTGAAAATATCTAAATTTAAATATTGCAATAACAGTTATTAAGTTGAATAGTTGAGGCGTAAAGAAACAAACTGAGATTTAAATATGGATATCGTATGTGAATTTATAGTGTGTACCCGTGTAATTCCGCTCGTAAATCCTATGCCTTTTTAAGTACCAAGCCATGACAAAGATGTAGTAAACATGGGCATAAAGCGAGAAGGTGTGGTGCAACGCGGTGTAAATATTGGAAAACGTTAAGAAAGCTGTCCGTATGCCGGCGTAAGCGGGTCAAGTATACGAGAGGTTTCCGTGTTATATGGTTCCTATTCGTATGTCCTACACTCTATAAATAGCGTGCTTTAAACTAAGTACCTTACATCTATGCTTGCTTTTATTAACGCCTGTCACGAGCGCAGAACGTTGCTATTTTGTAGGCTACGACTAAATTATTTAGTTTGTATTTATCGTGGCGACTTCGCACTGCTAACTTTGCTAAGGGCAGTGTTGCAAAGATGATATTGAACGAGGACAGGGTCTTTTGGATATGTACAATGTACATGGCGGCGTAGGACCATGACATATGAAAGTCCGAACAAGAAACTTACGAGTATGTCCAGTACCTAATGAACGTCTATCGGTTGAATGACGACGATGTCTGTTTGTTTTTGGTTTTTCCTTCAATCACGCAGCAACGTATGAATTTAGCGTGAAGTTGCGGAGAGAAACTTAGGTAGGTACTATAAGCTAAATATAAAGTAGACGTCTCTCACTACAAATATCACCGATTTATTTGCATTTTGAAAAGAAAATATTACCTATTGAATATATTTTCAGTGAGTGATTACGAATTTACAATATTAATTTTAGTAGATACGCTTTAATAAAATCAAAGGAATTTGTAGCCAAACAAATTGGGCGAAACAGTGAATGAATCATTTGAAGTGCGCTCGTGTTTAATAAATTATAATAATTTAATATGTAACGCGTACAAGCTCGCCGCAACACGTATTTTCATAATAGGTGGGGAGCCGGTGTTACTAAAAGTTTACTTACGCTGATTTTCAAATTTTGCATGTACTTAAATTAAAAGCTCATTAAAAACATACCTAAGTAGGTACAAAAAAGTGTGACAGACTTTTATGCCACGATGGCAGTTTCAGATCAATTTTTTCTTAAAATACATAAAATGTGCAATAAAATGGGCCACTTACAATTATTAATTTCCATGTTTGTGCAAAAATACTATTGCTCATCACACTATCACATCACACTTCACATCATCACACTTAATAATATTATAAAGCCGAAAGTTTGTATTTGTATGTGTGTATGTATGTTTGTTACTCCTTCACGCCACAACGAATGAACTGATTTGGCTGAAATTTGAAATGGAGATAGCTCATACCCAGGATTAAAACATAGGCTTCTTTTTATCCCGGAAAATTACAGAGTTCCCATGGGAATTGAAAAACCTTGATCCACGCGGATGAAGTCGCGGGCATAGTCTAGTTAATATAAAAAATACTATTGCCAGGACAAATTCTATCACATTTATATACAAAAATTTAAAATGCATGTAATAGCACTTTTAGTGTCACCACCTCCCGGACTAAATAAAATTGTTTAAAGGTAATAATTAATGTTTATTTTAAAATATATTGAGGGTTAAAATATAATCACGTAGAATGTGGCTCGCGTGCAAAGCGTAATTATTTGCAAAATTAATTAAACCTGTTACTAATAAAAAGCAATGATAAGTATCAATTATTTCGTATTTAAGCGGGCAAACGGGCCTCGTTTATGTTAATATTGCGATCGCGGACCGCAGTTTTGAATGTATTTAACCCTCAGCTACCTATTAATATGCGGTCATTAGGACAACATCAATTGCTTTTGGAAATATAATTTCTTGGTTTACGACTGTTACGCTGATGCTACTTTATGATATTTGCAACATAAACACACAACCATTATTTTTAGCGTATGAATCTTAAAAGCCAACGTAACCGTTGAAAAATTTGCTATCTATTGAAATTACTAAAGAAAACTAAATTGAATAATCAAAGACAGAAATAACAAGTTATATTTTACTTACACAAAGTTATTTACTTACACTATTTCATTTTCACCATCGTCATATAATCTTTAACTGACGAACAAACAATAATAATATAATCTTTATTGAAAGTTATAAACCCAATACCATTGTACAAAAAAAAAACATCGAGTAAATCTTAAATTCTTAATTAAAACAAAATAAATAGAAAATGCCAGTGGCAATAAACGTCAAATATATTTTGTCATGAAACATAAAAATGACATTATTACTCCACATAATGTATTATGTATACTCATTTACATTTGGTTAATAACTTTTAACAATAAACAGTTTTTATATTGACTATCTGTCGAAACGTCAAAGTTAACTTGGCAATGCTCGAATAGGCCCTAAATAATAGATTTGTTACAAACCATTTTCTCGTACCTAAAGATAGAGCTGTGTCCGTATTATACGACAGAGATACAACATAGCCTTTATATTACGAGCTCTGAATGACAAATAGAGTTCACAGAACACCCGAGGGCACTTACAAGCCGTGTAAGTATCATTAAGCCGTTTGTAATAAAGCAAATACGTATTTACAATTTAGGGCTGCCACTGAAAGATATTAAATAAAGACAATAATTTCTTGCCATGTTTTCTCAGCAGAATCTGCTTTTCGAACCGACGCAATGGAAGAATCATCCAGAAGGCACAAAGATAGATAGATGTTTTATTCATCAAAATGTAAATACAATGAGAAGACCCATAAAGAGTTGTAATACTACAGATTAAGGATAGTATATTTATGCGAAACACAGCATGGAACACAGATAAATAATCGATCCTGATATCCTAAAACATTTTACCAGGACTGATTTATTAAATATATTAATTACTTAATAATTTGAAAACTACAACCATTTTGGAAATCATAATCTGCTGAGAAGATTATAACCAGAATTTCAGTAAGTACTTATTTTTTACGAGAAGCAACATTTACGACTAACAATGCAACTATAACAATAATGTTATTTTATCATAATATGGGCTGCTGATCCAAAGTAAACGTTTATCCATCCATGGCAAAATAAGTATGTAGGTACAAGTCTGTCGCAAGTAAAAGAAAGCTTATGTAAGTAAAAATTTGAACTCCAGAATGGCATATCTAGCTTTTATTCCCTACAGTATCTGTTTAACTACGACAATGAACTTAGATGTATGATAAGTAATGTTCTTCGATCGACCTTACGTAAAACACGTAATTCTATAAATAAACGTTTACAAAGAAACGATTTAACTATTAATAGGTGATGTAGCAACAGCTGATTTTATAACAGCTTAAAAAAATAAGTCATCTAGTAAGTAAATATTAGGTACCTATAGAATTGCGTCGATTCCCGAAAGTTTACGAGTTTGGATTCGGTCGTTGTTTTATGAAGAGTTCCACATATTCTTAGTGGAACTTAAAATACAGTTAGTGGAATGTGTGCCCATAAGTGGGTATTGCAGCTTGATAACCCTACTTGAAAACGAAACGAGATTTACATATGGAAATGACTTTCCGTCTTTATTTGGGCGGACGAGTTAAATTCTGCGTCCTTATGCTAATTCGAGAGCCGTCGACGGCTGAATCCCTCCATTTATATACATTAAGCGATATAAATTGATGCCCGATCGAATCTTTAATTAACGGACAAATTGCTTTAATAGATGAGCAAAAAAACTAGAACGGCGATGTAATATAAGCAAAATATAATATCAAGAGCTTTGGACGAGATGTGTAGTAAACCATAATAACGCTTAAATTACAAAACGAAAACAATAAAATCGAAAGAGGGCGAAAAAACGAACTCGAAGCACGCAAACCGAGCTCGTCTCGAAAAAATGGCGACTTCCACGCCACGCGGCTCGCGTCGGGGGAGCACAAAGCCAGCAACACATGCGCGAATAAAAAATAACAGCCGAGTGCACACGAGCAGAGCGTAGCTCAGCCCCGCACTCGGCGAGGCATCCATGCGCGAACCCGAGCGCCTCGTGTACACAACCGCACTCATTACCAATACTTGTGCTGCGGTATCCATTACCGCTGCGGAAAAAGCGCGCAGACCAACGGTGTGTGTAATTGATTAACAGTTTGCCAACACGTCGACCGAGACCCGCCTTCGCCGCTTTAAAACCAATGTCCTCGCGACCGAATCCGGTCACGGCGGCCAACCTCCTCGGAGACTAGCCATCTGCGCTGGAGATAATATAGTCCACGAGTGTGTGCGCAAACACAGGTGCACTCTCTATTCCCTCGCTCTCATAGTCTGATGGACAAAAATCTGATACGCTAACTTCCTAACTCCGCTACTGAGAATTACTTGAGAATCGAACCCGGGACCTCGACATCCACAGTCGAACATGCTAACCACAAGAATTGTCTTTTGATAATACAGGGGCAATTAAAATACATTACTGGCAATAACATTGGAGTTTTCAATTAAAACCTATATTATATCGCTTTGCAATTTCTGTCCGATAAAAATTTGCATTGAATGAAGATTGAATGCGTTCTTTATTAAGAAACTCATTCTACATTTTACATCCCATAATATTCGTGACATTTGTGCTAATGCACGTCAGTCATGTCGTCAGGCCATAATCAATAGCAATATATCAAAGCGATTGTACAGCATACATACGTCGCTCGTCTCTGAGACAAAATGATGTCTAACAACGGGCCCAAAAAACTCATATCATTCAGCGAGCGATGGAGAGAAATAAATGCTTGGAGTTTCTCTACGTGATCCAATCAAATGTGCCGGATTATGTACAAAACATAATATTGTTATTTGAATTTGTTTTTTAAATAAGCAAACGCCGAATTTCTTGGTTTATTTAGGTTGGCAAGGCGTTCCGAACTATGAACCACTCGTTGTGTTAGATTCACTTGATGAATCAAAAGCACTTTGTTGTTGTTGCTTCTCTATGACCCTTTGTACTGCGGATTGGTCCGAAATAATCCCGCCAATGTCAACGTAAATGGAAAAGACAGCGTAAAGTTTGTACGGTTGTGCTTTTTCTTCTGAATTACAATTATACATAGAATTCCCTTTATTTCATTTTGAAGAGACTTTTCCCTTGTTAGACCTAGAAAACTTTGTATTCTATTCTTTCAATGGTTCGGACTAACAATAAACGGAAAGGGCAGTTAGTGACACAAAGTCAGTGACAGAAAAGAAAGTTAGTAACATAAAGTCAACAAAATATGAACAATAACAACAAGTTACAGAGAGCCACTGAATACAAGCGGCACAAGACAGTTTATTGTAACCCTTACAAGCAACTATGTCCAGTAGTGGACATCTGATATGACAACAGCGACCACAAAAGAAGGAAAAAAGGATAATTTATGACAAAGAAATGGTGAGCACCGAGTCGAGCCTTGGCTTCCCACCCGCCTACATAAATAATTCATTCTACAGCGCGCCATTGAGAAAGTGCTTTGTGATCGCCATACTAATTATTGAGAAGTTGAATCGCTAAATATTGCATTACTAGTCTGTATACACTGCACATTTACGAGTATAGCATATTAGCATCACTTTATCTCAGATTCGAGGTCGATATGTGAGGATATTATATGTACTGAGGTTATGCTTGCGCTTGAACATAATATCAAATATCTACTTGCGACGACGTAGTTTAAATTCTCCTATTCTTTGAAACGCTATTCAATCAAACTACCGAACCAACTTATTACAAGTTACTGATTTCCAAATCCGAAAGAGACAACAAATTAGTAAATCAAACGAATGTCTTATTTTTATTACAGCTGAATTTATCAGCCTTTTAGAACCTGAACGTAAATGATGTGTCAGTATTTCCAAGTAATTTACCAAATAAAAACGTCCCTATATAAAATTGAAAATACAAAGAGCACAAAAGAAACGCACGAAGTAATAATGCGTTGAAAAACGTTTACGACTCTCTCAAATATTAAACATATTGTGCTCAATAATAGCGCTCGCCGCGTATATTCTCGCTTGATCGAGCGTGTCGTTGTTTCTGTTAATTAAAGAGTCTTTGTTCACAACGCAAAAAGAATTACTTTTTAATCGATTACTGAATAATAACGGTGCGTTGGTTTTATTCATGTTTTATAAATAACGTCAGTGAACTAAATATTGTTTCAGTCAAGGTACAATCTCTTTTGAACGCGAGAAAAAAATCACATAATCACATAAATTACATAAAGTAAGCAAGCACCACTCATTCCTCAGGATGCAAAGCACCCGTTTGGATTAATTCTTGTAATTTAAAGTCCAATACCAGGAGAATACAAAGCTGAGGAGGTATTCAAAGGACGAAGTTACGCAGACGAGCGCCGTATTATAAGCTTCTTCAAAATTGTTTACATAACTATTTGCAGTTGGCTGCACAGAGCATTAAAGTTTCATTTTCGTATTTGATAATTATGTTAATGACATAAGAGTATATTTTTAAAAGAAGACTATCCTCTCTAGACTCGGCAAATTCTCGAATTTCATAAGTAAGGATGAACAAATCCCGTAAACATAATTCTTCGTACAGTATCACTTTAATAAGTCATCTACGTATACATCGACTTCATCTAAATATATAAAAGGCAAATGTGACTGACTGACTGACTGACTGATTTATCAACGCACAGCTCTAACCACTGGACCGATCGAGCTGAAATTTGGTATACAGGTAGCTGTTAGGACGTAGACATCCGCTAAGAAAGGATTTTGGAAAATTTCAACCCCAAGAGGGTTAAATAGGGGGTTAAAAAATCGAACCTAGCGTGAGCGAAGCCGCGGGTTAAAGCTAGTTCGTTTATAAAACTGATCAATGGTTAAAATAAATATAATCATAACTTTCTATTTTAGGTTTAATAGAAGTGGCACAAAGATAATATCCAGAGGTGACTAATAAAAGTAAATAAGAATGATTACATTAAATAAATGATGAAATGTGAAATACTTAAAAAGTACTCTTTGAATGCATGCCAACAAGTTGAGCAACGAATATCGAAACCGATGCTCTTGTAGAAGACTGTTAAATTGATAGGAACGGGACAAACCGCATAGGGATATGATCAGTTCCCCCGCGTTCTTGACGCTCGTCTGCACAAGTTGGGGTGGAAGGGAGACAAGTACAGCTCCCCAGGGGGTGTGAGCGAGAGGTGGATATTTCATCGACTCCAGCTACAAGATGGCAGACGTTTGTGGTTGATAGTTTATAGTTATTGCGAGGGAGTGCGACGTGTGCCGAGCGGCTTTATCACATTGTTAGCGTTGTTATCCGCGTCCACGGGATTAAGAGGAGATCACACGGCCCTCTACGGCTTCCACTAATAGCTTTTACACCATATCTGATCATGTTTCATTTAATATTAATCCTATTAACGAACCGTACGAACAGCTTTTGAAGTTTGAACATACACAAATACGTACTAACTACGGACTCTCGTACATTTATTTTCACTAGGCACAGATTTAGAGTATCTCTAAATCTGTGTCACTAGGCATATAATTAGACTTATGAGTTCCTTACGTATTTATAGCTGTATGTTTTGTCACTTTAATGTTGCATTTTTTTTGTTTTTCTATGGGTACTCTACTCGTAATTCTATCACATCTATGAAGTCCTAGTAACACTGGATTAGGGAATTGGGATTAGAATCCTCAACTTCTGTTTCTAACCAAACCAGTCAGTCTTCTAAGAAAACTTCGGCCAGGCCTAAATAATTTAATTAAACATTAACTTCGTTTACAAAATACTATTGTAGCTACCGTAAAATATAATTTGAAATGTTTCCAGTTATTACATAAATTCTCATTTAATTTTCTGATAAACATCGTTCGTTGCTTGATACAAAATTCTTTGTGTTCAAAGACATTTGGGTATTATAAAGTTTCAACGTTTTAATTAAAAGCTTAATGGGAATTTATTTTCCTTTCTAGCGACTTCAAAGGGCCGGGAGGTGTCGTTTGATATAATAAATCTAATGTTCAACAGAAGGAATTGCTTTTATTTTTTACTTAAACATTCTTAAACGGTTTTCCAGTTATTATTAGTGTGAATTATTAAAAGTAAGTTCTTATTCCATTATGTACGAATTTTATCTCTTTGCTTATTAATTTAGAATACGAACATTTTGGTATTAAAACTCACTTTTCGTCGTTCGTTTTTATTTTGTGGTCGTTATAATCTCAAAACCATGAATTTCAATTGATCGATATACCTTAATCTCTTATAAGGATTTCAATATTTCTTGATCTCTTTTAGTTAGTTTTAGGAACATACGACTAAGAGTCATAAGTGTCATATAGAGTGAAGTTTCTAGAAATTCTTTAACAATGAAAACCTTAACAAATCCAGTATCGTTTCCTCGAAAACTCGACGCAGCGCAGAACAAAGGAATTGCTAGCACGTGACTCGTAACGTAGCCACCAGTATTGATACAATTTATCAATACTTTCACGCAATCGTGAAAAAGTATCAGGATAAGAATATCACGAGAGAAATATAAGAAAAGCTAACTTAAGCGGAAAAGCAAGAGAATTGTGCAAGCGTGCCACGAAAAGAAATGTTGGATATCTCTATTATTATTATATTTTATAGATACTATAAGTGGTTCGCCACGAACTTGGACCTCGCGTCCTGAAATAATTTCAAGATTTTGATATTAACGACGTCTACCAACACAATTGTAAAGTTTTGATTAAGAAATTAGTGCTTAGTAAAGTAAAAATAACTTTATTCCTAGTGCATAATTATCTTATTGAAGTAATAATTGATTAATTGCAGGATATGCCTAAACATAAACACATAAGCTTCGGCTGATATTATTTTTTATGAATTAAATGATGATTTTCTATAATTATATATTCTTATAGCTGTATTCATTTCAAATGTAAATCAACTAAAAGAAACGAGAGACCGTCAAAGTAATACAAAAGCTTAAAAAGCAAAAAGAATATCTGAAATTGCACTGATGAAAGTAAACTTTGAAAGATGACAATAAGTACAAAACAAACATATTCAACAAAATAAGTTAAAGTAAGTGATAAAGAAAGTAGACTTAAGATTGTATTTTTGACGACATATTCCTTAGCTACTATGACACAAAATACGACATGATAAAAAATTAGAGGAAAAGATAGTGGCGCAAAATCCGAATGAAGTAGAAATGAGTTACATTTATATAGAAAAGTAGATTGTCGAGGCGTGTCCGGAAAGCGGAAGTGAGTCGGTTATTGCTACGATTTATTAGTTTTTGTTAAATAAATGTGAGTGGAGTAAAAGAATAAAATGAAATATAAATGTATAGAGAAATAAGTTATGTCTAAAAATATATTTGCCCCTGTGATTATCACTAATTTTAACGGTAAAACCGCTTTCAAATTATATTACCACGAAATTACATTATTGGCATAGTTTGTTCATATTCTTAAATCTGAAGGTAAACAAGTAGTAGGCACTTTAAATCGTAATAAATCTAAGTCCCAAGGGAAAGAGGGTCTTATTAGGGACATAAATTCTACCCTGACGAAAGTAGCTACTATCTGTTAGTCCACACTGGTCCCACAGCTGGCAAAAACTTCTATTGATAAAAATAAAATTGACTAAAAGTAAGAGAAATTACTTGAGAAAAGGGTTTTTCAAGAGGTTACTCGTACCTTCTTGAATCAAGAGCAATTTCGAATTTCACCTGAAACTTTTATTATGAATTCTAGTGGGAATAAAGTGTGATTTGACTGCCTCAATCTACTTTAGCATGAGGTCAGTTTTTTTTTTCAGTCCGCACCTTTAACCGTTGGGCTATTGAGGCTAAATACAGTGCCTTATTGCAAAAACAGACGTACAAACAGACATATTCCTTGAGAGCAACCTCATTCTACCTCAAGTCGAGGACATTCGACTTAAGACTACTGAAATGGGTACAAAGCTTAAGACAAACGTTAAGAAAACAAGAAATGCAAAAATTCCAAAGTCGTTAAAATAAAAGGAGATCGTCTTTCTGGTGAGAGTATGAACAATAGAAGGAGGTCTGTCGGTTTTGTTATCAAAGACAACAGATTCTTTAGCTTGACACTCGAGGAAAATTGCTTTCCGTTAGGATTCAATTAAAACTTTTATTAATTTGGCGAAGAAGAACAAAGTTTCAGCTTAGAAGTGGTTACGAGTTTAAGCAAAATTTCTCTTATATAATTTCTCAGAAACAAAGCTTCTGATTAAAAATCTCTGCTCTGACGAAAACAGTTAAGTGGATGATACTAAGTAGTTTAAAGTGGAAACTTAAGTAATAACAAGTCGGGATTTATATTAATGAACAATACACTATGCAGGCTATTTTTATCGGTAGGTCTAAGCTGCGGTTAGGCTCATTTAGAACTCATATAGGTGAAGTGGTGTGGCTTCAATAATAAATATTCTTTTTAAAAAAGGAATTAGATTATATGCCTTACCATTTCAAATTCTTATTAAAGAAAAAAGTATATACATATATAGTTATATATTATATAACAGTACGGGTAAACAACGTTGATTCTAGTCGGTAACTGGACTGTGAATTTTGAAGCCCGATTTTGGTCAACCTCGGTTATTTTAACAATAATGTAGAGACTCACTACAAACATAAATGCGAAAGAGTTTGTTTTTTGGTTTGTCTGTCAATCACTCCGCAACAGAGCAACGGATTGAAGTGATTATTTGCATAGGTAAAAGAGTATGTTGACGATCTGGAGAGTTAAAGAGGCTACTTTTCATTTCGGAAAATCAAGGAGTTCGCACGGGATTTTCAAAAACTAAATCCATCCAAAAGATATAATCGTTAAACATAAATGTAGGAACCTCGTAATCCGATTCTCAACAATGAAGAATACGAGAGAGAGATCTTATAACAGTTACAAGCTACAACTTACAAAGTTACATAGCACCACGCGGCGCTATAATTAAATACACACATTACATATAGCCGGTAACATATACGTCGATTACACGCTGATGAAAAGCAATTTAAATTTACGAGTGTTATTCATTACATAAACTATAAAACTTGGCAGTTGTATATTTATTATTTTGTGTAATCAGAAATGTACTGGAGTCTGGGATATTAATGAAGGCGGGAATCTAACCATTCATCGTGCTTCGGGTGTTTGTAGTGTGTTTCTCGTTTAAGTACGAGTAGTAGAACTAGGCTATTGCCCGCGACTTCATTCGCGTTTATTTAGGTTTTACATAAAAATTCTTTTATAGTATGCATATATTAAGATCGTTGATTAGTTAATTTTTCCCACAAAGTATAGCCTTTGTCCTTTACTCCTTTCCCAAGGTCCAATTTGTCTATACCAAGCAAGTGAGAAAGCAGACAGACAGAATTTCGCATTTATTAGTAGGGACGTAGGGACATAGATTTAAGCTGGCGATTTTAGACTTGCCTTTATACGAACTAATAATTTAATTTCAACTTAAATAATTCCATTATTTTAACTGTAAAAATCATTGCTTTACCTACTGTCAAAAACCAGAAAGAAAAAAGACAAGAGCGTTTCTATGTAGAAAAGACCGCCCGCATTTCCTCTTAACTGTAAACCTTTGAGCATTTAAAGCTGTAAACTGACAACATAAGATTTATAAAGAGCAACCGCCGAGTTTCTTGGTGGTTCTTTACGGTTGGAATAGCATTACTAAGTGGTAGATTCACTACTTGACGATTCAAAAGCACTTTGCAAAAGTTTATTTATTGGAATAAAAAACTTTTATGTATATTCTGTTCCATTCTAAGAGCCAGGTGTTACAAAGTTGTAAAGTATATTTCCGTTCTAAAACTTAGTAGTTATGTGAATAGGGTAATCAAAACCGTAGCGAGCCATTAATTAACGGTAGTGGGCGATTAGGATTAGACTGAAGTAGGGCAGGTAATTAGGGGCACATTTGGACGGTGGGGCCCGTGGCCGTAAGCCATGTGCCCTAAATTCATTATGTGATTAAAAGTATTTAGTTAGTTTTTTTCTTTCAAGCATTTATAATTTTTCTTTTTGTTTTAATTTTAATCTTTAAGTCTGTTTCATTTTCATTTTATTGTGTTTTGAAGCTGAATAAATTCTTTATTTGTATCATGTAGGCCAATAAATATAGCACTTATAACAAGTCATGACTCGTAACACTTGCGGTTTGGAAAGAAGGTTTCATAAATCATTATTGATTTTCTATTGATCCATGATCCATCAGTCCTCGAACTTGAAGTCTACGGGTTGGACAAACAACATCGAATGATCTATATGCAGTCGCTGCGAAGCCGCTTGTATGGGTATTATCCAATAATAAAAAAATGAAAAAATGAACATAAAAATTCATAATTCTTTAAAATACAATGAAATGAACGAATGAATGAGTTGCAGATTGGCGCTGTATACAAGTACTTACATTACCGTCGATTGGTTTACAAAAGTAAGAATCTGAAATTACCCAATACGCTATCGTCTATTTACGTGATTCTTCCCAAAAACGAACAATCAAAATACATTAAAACAGTTACAATTCCCAGATCGTTCGTCGGCACAAGACATAAAAAGCAATCGTCATTAGATAACAGCAACAGTAGCTAGCTAGTAGCTACAAAGTGAATTACATCACGGCATCTGTGTTGCAAGTTCTCAGGCGTTCGCTGCTGGTAAATTGCAGTCTTAAAATTTTAAACCGGCATTATAAACGGTTCTCTTTGTTGATACATTGTTGTTTTACTGAAGAGCATAAAACGCGTGAAACGCTGTAAGCAGTTTTATATGCGATACGTCCTCTTTTAGTTTTCTTAGTTATATTTTATGTTATGCTGGTACTTTAGGGTAAGATCTTATAACATTAAACACCCATTATGTATTTATAACCACTAATAAAAGTACTTGATTATTATTAGTAAGAATGGTCGCCAACTATCTATGGGTCTCCTCACAATGGGGTCATTCTGCTATGAAGAGAGCTATTATGCTCTTCCCTGTGGGATTAAATTAGAAGTGAGGGCATTCTATCTACCGTCCTAAAGCTAAATGTTGCTAACTACCAAAAACATATTTCGAGCTATGATCCAAAAAGCGGCAATTTACAAAGAAATGACGCCTTTTGATAACTAATCTTAATCTATAATTATATAAAAAGGCTTGTCCTGACTGACTGACTGACGATCAACGCACAGCCTAAACCACTGAAGTTAGAAACTTGAAATTTTGACAGTAGGTTCCTTTTATGACGTAGGCGAGCACTAAGAAAGGATTTTTCGAAATTCGTCCCCCAAGGGGGTAAAAAGGGGGGTTAAAGTTTGTATGAAACTCCGTCATTTTTCGAGTTATACTCATGAAATTCGGTATTTAGGCTTTAAATTGAAAACAAAAAAGTACGTGTTTCACAGTTTTAAAAATTCTACCCCCTAAGGGGTTAAATAGGGGTTGAATGTTTGTATAATAGTCCTTCGTTCTTCAAGTTATTTTTCAAGTTACGTTTATGAAACTTGATATTTTGGCTCTTGATTAAAAATAAAGAATTACGTATTTTACATTTTTTTTAAATTCTCCCCCCAAGGGGGTAAAAAGGGGGGTTAAAGTTTGTATGAAACTCCGTCATTTTTCAAGCTATACCCATAAAATTCGGTATTTAGGCTTTAAATTGAAAACAAAAAAGTAAGTGTTTCACACTTTTAAAAAATTCTACCCCCTAAGGGGTTAAATAGGGGTTGAATGTTTGTATGATAGTCCTTCGTTCTTCAAGTTATTTTTCAAGTTATGTTTATGAAACTTGATATTTTGGCTCTTGATCAAAAATAAAGAATTACGTATTTTACATATTTCGAAAATTCTCCCCCCAAGGGGGTAAAAAGGGGGGTTAAAGTTTGTATGAAACTCCGTTATTTTTCAAGCTATACCCATAAAATTCGGTACTTAGGCTTTAAATTGAAAACAAAAAAGTAGGTGTTTCACAGTTTTTAAAAATTCTACCCCCTAAGGGATTAAATAGGGGTTGAATGTTTGTATGATAGTCCTTCGTTCTTCAAGTTATTTTTCAAGTTATGTTTATGAAACTTGATATTTTGGCTCTTGATCAAAAATAAAGAATTATACGTATTTTACATTTTTTGAAAATTCTCTCCCCAAGGGGGTAAAAAGGGGAGTTTCAATATTCATAGTTAAGACAGGACAACGTCTGTCGGGTCCGCTAGTTTTATATAAAAATGAATCGCTTAATGTGTTGGTAAGCGCATCACGCGTGAACGGCTGGACCGATTTCGCTAATTTTTTTTTTATTGTGTTTGTTATTGTCAGGAGAAGGTTCTTATGAAAGAAAAAATTAAGAAAATTGCGCGGAAAATTAGAAAATTTAAGAAATATGAACCACCATATTAAATTATTTCTAATGTAACCGCTTTTACAATTCAAACTTTTTTGATGTAACCTTATGGCGTTTGACATAACATTGACAGAATGCGTGCTGCCAATTTCGTCAAAGAGGATGTAAAAAAACTTAAGACAGGACAACGTCTGTCGGGTCCGCTAGTAAACGATATTTTTCATATCGCTAAATCAAAAACTACAGCAGTAAGGAGAATACCGATTAGGTGGACCAATAGAGATTTTTTTTAAGTAAGATAGCATTAAAAAATCGTATTTGACCAAATGTTGTTTAACGACGTTATAATTTGAGGAAGGCAGCATAGTAGAGCTAGAGTTGCCGATATAGCTTATTGTTCATGATTTAAGATGATGTAAGTGGTAATGGAAGTAATTGCTAGTGGTTGGAGGTTCCAAGATGCTCGAATGGCCCCCCTAGGTATAGCGCAGCATTGAAACACCTCCTTTTATGAACGAACGATATCAACCAAGTCACTGGTAGTCGCCTTATAATGTCGACGCAAGAGCGTGGTTCTGTGGAAATCCTTTCAAGAAATCTATGCCCATCGGTGGATGTCAATCGCTTGAGATGGTATTGGTCTAACTATGTCACCTCTCAATAGAAGTATCAAGTAGAAGTATTAATTTAATGTAAATGCCTATATGAGCACTTAGTTTCTTGGATAAGATATTGAAATTATGTTTTCAATGGAAAGCTAAAATACATTTCGGTGAAAAGCTACGTGTATTTTCCTCGCGAGGCAAACAAAATTGATGTTAAAATATTCGTTGCTGGTATATTGAATTTTTAAATGGCTCTCTACTCTACCAATACATTTTTATTTTATCGAGTTTCATAAAATGTTCGAAATACGTAATATCTATTCTAGTACAATTAATATATTTTCTGGAATGTAAGTTTACCTATACAAAGTTATGCGTACATTTCTACAAATATCAAAAATGTGAAAGTGGTTTGTCCTTCAGGCACGTAGCAACTAAGCAACGGATCGACGTGATTTTTAGAATAGGTATAGTTTAGGACCTGGAGAGTGACAGGCAAAACTAAAGATTTGCGTGGAATGTTCAAAATAACTGTTTTCGAAGATACTTATAGAACAACAAAAAATAAATCAAAATCTGATCTCTAATCTGAGTTTCTGCCCAACTTATTTTCAGCATTTAATCCAGTAAAATCCAAGAATACCTATGTCAAAACGCTTGTTGCAAAACGGGTCTAAAATCTCTGCGTATTTGTTAAAAAAATTGCGTTTTTTGTGTAAAATAATGTAATTAATTAATAACAGATAAGTAATTAAATTAACTCTCGTATTTGCAAATTAACTGCAATTACCAGTACAAATTCACATTAAATATCCAATGAAAACATTAACAACGAACGACAATTAATTTAATACCAGAGATATAATCTTGTCTATACGCAGTGTAGATATAATCTGTGAAGCTCGATTAGCTCGGGCTCTCTTATTACTGCTTCAATATAATTTATAGTCCATTGGACCGATAATGAATCGCTACGTATCAAACAGTAAATGCGTGGTAATAATATTGTTTAAACTTTATACAGGTCTGTGAATAATGCTCGTAAATTTTACTTTCATATAATTCTACGCATTGCGCTTCTTTAAAAGATTTTTCTATGTTAATAAATAGAAGGTTCTTGAGCATCTTTCGCTCCTTAAATCTAATTACAGTGTAGGGATTGTTCTTTTTTAATATTTTAACTTTAGAAAAATTACCTCGATCAAAAAACAAACACCTCAAAACACCTCGAATCTAACTTAATACTATAGCTAGAGAGTTTGTGGCCATTTTTAACCGACTTCCAAAAAGGAGGAGGTTATCAATTCGGCCGGTATATTTTTTTTTTTTTTCTATGTATGCCCGCCGATTACTCCGAGGTTTCTTGACCGATTCACGAGATTTTTTTTTTAATCGACAGAAGAAGCTCGCGAAATGGTCCCATAAAATTTTTTACCTTCAACTCCTCAAACCTGATGCTGCAGGGGTATTTCCCCCCTAAATTATGGGACTTTAGGAACCGTCGTTTAGGAATTGGTATGCTTGGCCTAAGGATATACTAGATCATAGAGCTCCAGTTCCTACTCCTCAATCCTGATGCTGTAGGGTACGGTCCACCTAAATTATAGGGATTTAGGAACTGCTAATCATGAATTGTTATTGTATGTAATAAACATATACTACACCATCAAGGTCTAGGTTCTAGCTCCTCAATCCTGATGCTGCAGGGTACTGCCCACTTAAACTATGAGGATTTAGGAACTTTCGCTTACGAATTGATATTGTTAGTGTCAAGCATATTCTACATCATGGAACTCAAGGTCCTAGCTCTTCAATATTGATGCTGCAGGGGTACTGCCTACCTAAACTGTGAGGATTTAGGAACTGTCGTTTAAGAATTGATATTGTTGGTACCGAGCATATACTACATCATAAAGTTCGAGGTTCTAGCTCTTCAATCCTGATGCTGCAGGGTTGGAGGAATTACGAACTGTCGCTTTCGAATTGATATTGTTGGTACCAAGCATGGACTACATCATGGAGCTCCTGGTCCTAGCTCTTTAGAAATTGTGTATTGTTAATAAGCACTGTAGGTACCAAGTATAGACTACATTAGTACCGTAGCGTTGGAGGGAGGGGAGTAAGAGAGCAGGGACAAGCTACACTAAAAAGCTTAAAATAAAAATTCTTTTCAAAAAACCGACTTCAAACGCCACTACAAAGTATAAAAATAATTTTATTTTGTACACGTTTGTTGAAGTCGGGCGGGCTTAACTAGAAACGATGAATTCGATGCGCGACGCTTACCTTATGGTGACATATAAGAGACACGCTTATTGAAATCGGGCGAGCATCGCGTATCGGTTTCATCGTTTCTATTTAAGCCGCCCGACTTCAACAAACGTGTACAAAATAAAATTATTTTTATACTTTGTAGTGGCGTTTGAAGTCGGTTTTTTGAAAAGAATTTTTATGGTGTAAGTATGACACTCATAAAGTTACTATTCCTTACTACAGAATACTAACTTTATGTAGTTAGTCGATTGACGGGTAAATAAAAAGAAATAATTTTTAAATTAAGATTTGAAAAGATAAATTATCTGCTATTAATAGGATAGAAAATTACTTGTCAAAATTGTTAATTTATATTAAGTACTACCTACTCGTAAAATAGAGTTTTTTGCAAGCTGCAACAGAAATTTTAATTAATGTTTTTTAACTTTCAAGTAAAAAATAGTATCTATGTCATATTTTGCGTCAAGTCTTGCTGCATAATCATTCTTGCTCTGAAACTCCAATGTAGAGAAAAAAAATTTAGATGTCATGTATCGGTTTATTGGAACAAGCAAAATATGTACCTACTTAAAGTATATTTATGAGTATGTACATTACATATTAATTATTGCGCTACTTCTGTTGACATTGACTGACATAAATAATGCGCTCAATAGAAAATATTGTACTGCTTTAGTACTACTTCCATGGCTCACTGGAATATCGCAAATACGATATGAGCGAAACTTTTTTGTAAAGTGGAACCTATATTCTTTATCACAAAATATTGAATAAAATTTAGATGTAGGATTATACATTTTAAAAACCTTTTGGAAATAACTCTCTAAAAATGAAAAAGAAAAACTTATCAAAATCGAAAACAGTTTAGAAGAATTTCGCACAAACATTTTGTTTTAAGTACTATTTAGAGATAGGTGAATTTTATTAAACTAGAAACCAAATGTGAATCTCCAACATTATGAAACCATTTTCTGAAAATCGTGTTGTAAGAGTTAGGAAATTGTTTTCGGAAAGGTATTTCATGAAGAAAGACAACGTAAAACGCTTTGAGCGAGAAGATATAAGGTAGATTGTGATGAAACTCTTCTTTTATTTCACGCTTGGATGATATAAAGGGAGAGCAATGAGCATGTAAGATACGACCTCCCCTTCGTTTGAATTAAAAAAAAAAAGTTAACAGTAAACTGTACACCTATTGATATTACTCACAAGTCCTTTAGATCAAAGACTTCGTGTGACAAACCCGATGCTTACCAATTCAGAGCTAAAATCACTAAAACGACTGCGACGCTAAACATTCTCAAGCTAGAAGACGGCAGTTAGTGTCTCGAACGTGTAATCAAAGTGCGGCGAGCGTCCCGCGATCTCCTACCAATTTCCTACAACAATCCAAACATGCAAACATCAATAACCCTTATCCCCTTTGTAATACAGACTCGAATGCATTGAATGTGGAAATGTGGACACAGACGCTCTTAGTGCAGCCGGCCATTCCATCCCTAGAATTGCAGGTTCACATTGTAATTGCAACTCTATTCCTTTCAGGATACAGTCTATAATGCGGGTTTGTAAGGTTGACTGGGCAAATGGCCTTCCCGGCGGGTTCGCCTCCGCTTTTTACGTGTACTTAAGAGTGCGTTTCCGCATATCGGGTGACTTTCGGTACATATTGTGACTAAGTTAAACCAAATAAGATGGAAATAAAAATTGCTACACATAGATTGGTCCTTAATCTCCAAATCTTGGGAGTTGATTTTGTTCAAAATCTCAATTTTTAGTACTATAAAAATTATTTCCCGTCACCTCTTCACACAAAATTCACGATTTTGGGGCGACTTTAGGTACATTTCTTGTATATAATATACCGGTTTTATGTAATTAAAAAATACTATCTGTTAGCAGATATGTTCAACTCAAAATCTTGGAGAGAAAAATATCAAAAATAGTACAAATAATATAAAAAAAAAAATATAGCATCGCGTGTAATTTTTTCACATATTTTGGTTTAAACCGAATCTTAAAATAATGTGCAATAAGGCTTATTTTGATTTTACTCGGTCGCTGGTTTGATTTCATTTCAAAATTCAAAATTCAAATATCAATCAGTCGGCGTTTGACCGCCTTTCTGAGTGGAAGCTGCGCTGGTTGCAAGCAGATGCTGGTATCGAAAAACATCGCTGTACGAACACGAAATAGTTCATAGCAAACCAAATTGATACTTTATATATTTTGAAAAGAAAGGTAAGAAACTAAGTACTAGGTACCTATGGTACCTTCAATATAATAGCATTATTTTATTATTTGATAGAATTTCGAAATTTCTTGTAAAGTTATATTCCCCGAATGTAGTACTGACCTGCATGTATACCTCGAAAACTTCTATTGGAACTCCTAGATCTTTAGAGTTAGTTGTATCGAGTTTGGGCTCGTTTTGTAAGTTATGATGAGATCTTACCACTGGACTTGTTGGAGTGACCTGATGGTATACTTCGAAGACTACTACTGGATCTTCTAGACGGCTACAGCTAGTTATATCGAGTTTGGGCTCGTTTTGTAAGTAATGATGAGATCTTACCACTGGACTTGTTGGAGTGACTTGGTGGTATACCTCGAAGACTTCTATTGGAACTCCTAGATCTTTACAGCTAGTTATATCGAGTTTGGGCTCGTTTTGTAAGTAATGATGATATCTTACCACTGGACTTGTTGGAGTGACTTGGTGGTATACCTCGAAGACTTCTATTGGAACTCCTAGATCTTTAGAGTTAGTTATATCGAGTTTGGGCTCGTTTTGTAAGTTATGATGAGATCTTACCACTGAACTTGTTGGAGTGACCTGATGGTATACTTCGAAGACTACTACTGGATCTTCTAGACGGCTACAGCTAGTTATATCGAGTTTGGGCTCGTTTTGTAAGTAATGATGAGATCTTACCACTGGACTTGTTGGAGTGACTTGGTGGTATACCTCGAAGACTTCTATTGGAACTCCTAGATCTTTACAGCTAGTTATATCGAATTTGGGCTCGTTTTGTAAGTTATGATGAGATCTTACCACTGGATTTGTTGGAGTGACCTGATGGTATACTTCGAAGACTACTACTGGATCTTCTAGACGGCTACAGCTGGTTATATCGAGTTTGGGCTCGTTTTGTAAGTTATGATGAGATCTTACCACTGGACTTGTTGGAGTGACCTGATGGTATACTTCGAAGACTACTACTGGATCTTCTAGACGGCTACAGCTAGTTATATCGAGTTTGGGCTCGTTTTGTAAGTAATGATGAGATCTTACCACTGGACTTGTTGGAGTGACCTGATGGTATACTTCGAAGACTACTACTGGATCTTCTAGACAGCTACAGCTAGTTATATCGAGTTTGGGCTCGTTTTGTAAGTAATGACGAGATCTTACCACTGGACTTGTTGGAGTGACCTGATGGTATACTTCGAAGACTATACTACTGGATCTTCTAGACAGCTACAGCTAGTTATATCGAGTTTGGGCTCGTTTTGTAAGTAATGACGAGATCTTACCACTGGACTTGTTGGAGTGACTTGGTGGTATACCTCGAAGACTTCTATTGGAACTCCTAGATCTTTAGAGTTAGTTATATCGAGTTTGGGCTCGTTTTGTAAGTTATGATGAGATCTTACCACTGAACTTGTTGGAGTGACCTGATGGTATACTTCGAAGACTACTACTGGATCTTCTAGACGGCTACAGCTAGTTATATCGAGTTTGGGCTCGTTTTGTAAGTAATGATGAGATCTTACCACTGGACTTGTTGGAGTGACTTGGTGGTATACCTCGAAGACTTCTATTGGAACTCCTAGATCTTTACAGCTAGTTATATCGAATTTGGGCTCGTTTTGTAAGTTATGATGAGATCTTACCACTGGACTTGTTGGAGTGACCTGATGGTATACTTCGAAGACTACTACTGGATCTTCTAGACGGCTACAGCTGGTTATATCGAGTTTGGGCTCGTTTTGTAAGTTATGATGAGATCTTACCACTGGACTTGTTGGAGTGACCTGATGGTATACTTCGAAGACTACTACTGGATCTTCTAGACGGCTACAGCTAGTTATATCGAGTTTGGGCTCGTTTTGTAAGTAATGATGAGATCTTACCACTGGACTTGTTGGAGTGACTTGGTAGTATACCTCGAAGACTTCTATTGGAACTCCTAGATCTTTACAGCTAGTTATATCGAGTTTGGGCTCGTTTTGTAAGTAATGATGATATCTTACCACTGGACTAGTTGGAGTGACCTGATGGTATACTTCGAAGACTACTACTGGATCTTCTAGACGGCTACAGCTAGTTATAGCGAGTTTGGGCTCGTTTTGTAAGTAATGATGAGATCTTACCACTGGACTTGTTGGAGTGACCTGATGGTATACTTCGAAGACTATACTACTGGATCTTCTAGACAGCTACAGCTAGTTATATCGAGTTTGGGCTCGTTTTGTAAGTTATGATGAGATCTTACCACTGGACTTGTTGGAGTGACCTGATGGTATACTTCGAAGACTACTACTGGATCTTCTAGACGGCTACAGCTGGTTATATCGAGTTTGGGCTCGTTTTGTAAGTTATGATGAGATCTTACCACTGGACTTGTTGGAGTGACTTGATGGTATACTTCGAAGACTACTACTGGATCTTCTAGACGGCTACAGCTAGTTATATCGAGTTTGGGCTCGTTTTGTAAGTAATGATGAGATCTTACAACTGGACTAGTTGGAGTGACCTGATGGTATACTTCGAAGACTACTACTGGATCTTCTAGACGGCTACAGCTAGTTATATCGAGTTTGGGCTCGTTTTGTAAGTTATGATGAGATCTTACCACTGGACTTGTTGGAGTGACCTGATGGTATACTTTGAAGACTACTACTGGATCTTCCAGACGGCTACAGCTAGTTATATCGAGTTTGGGCTCGTTTTGTAAGTAATGATGAGATCTTACCACTGGACTTGTTGGAGTGACTTGGTGGTATACTGCGAAGACTTCTATTGGAACTCCTAGATCTTTACAGCTAGTTATATCGAGTTTGGGCTCGTTTTGTAAGTTAGGATGAGATCTTACCACTGGACTTGTTGGAGTGACCTGATGGTATACTTCGAAGACTACTACTGGATCTTCTAGACAGCTACAGCTAGTTATAGCGAGTTTGGGCTCGTTTTGTAAGTAATGATGAGATCTTACCACTGGACTTGTTGGAGTGACCTGATGGTATACTTCGAAGACTATACTACTGGATCTTCTAGACAGCTACAGCTAGTTATATCGAGTTTGGGCTCGTTTTGTAAGTAATGATGAGATCTTACCACTGGACTTGTTGGAGTGACTTGGTAGTATACCTCGAAGACTTCTATTGGAACTCCTAGATCTTTACAGCTAGTTATATCGAGTTTGGGCTCGTTTTGTAAGTTATGATGAGATCTTACCACTGGACTTGTTGGAGTGACCTGATGGTATACTTCAAAGACTACTACTGGATCTTCTAGACGGCTACAGCTAGTTATATCGAATTTGGGCTCGTTTTGTAAGTAACGATGAGATCTTACCACTGGACTTGTTGGAGTGACTTGGTGGTATACCTCGAAGACTTCTATTGGAACTCCTAGATCTTTACAGCTAGTTATATCGAGTTTGGGCTCGTTTTGTAAGTTATGATGAGATCTTACCACTGGACTTGTTGGAGTGACCTGATGGTATACCTCGAAGAGTTCTATTGGAACTCCTAGATCTTTAGAGTTAGTTGTATTGAGTTTGGGCTCGTTTTGTAAGTTATGATGATTAGATCTAGGAGTTCCAATAGAAGTCTTCGAGGTATACCATCAGGTCACTCCAACAAGTCCAGTGGTAAGATCTCATCATAACTTACAAAACGAGCCCAAATTCGATATAACTAGCTGTAGCCGTCTAGAAGATCCAGTAGTAGTCTTCGAAGTATACCATCAGGTCACTCCAACAAGTCCAGTGGTAAGATCTCATCATTACTTACAAAACGAGCCCAAACTCGATATAACTAGCTATAGCCGTCTAGAAGATCCAGTAGTAGTCTTTGAAGTATACCATCAGGTCACTCCAACAAGTCCAGTGGTAAGATCTCATCATAACTTACAAAACGAGCCCAAACTCGATATAACTAGCTGTAAAGATCTAGGAGTTCCAATAGAAGTCTTCGAGGTATACCACCAAGTCACTCCAACAAGTCCAGTGGTAAGATCTCATCATTACTTACAAAACGAGCCCAAATTCGATATAACTAGCTGTAAAGATCTAGGAGTTCCAATAGAAGTCTTCGAGGTATACCACCAAGTCACTCCAACAAGTCCAGTGGTAATATCTCATCATTACTTACAAAACGAGCCCAAACTCGATATAACTAGCTGTAGCCGTCTAGAAGATCCAGTAGTAGTCTTCGAAGTATACCATCAGGTCACTGTAACAAGTTCAGTGGTAAGATCTCATCATAACTTACAAAACGAGCCCAAACTCGATATAACTAACTCTAAAGATCTAGGAGTTCCAATAGAAGTCTTCGAGGTATACCACCAAGTCACTCCAACAAGTCCAGTGGTAAGATATCATCATTACTTACAAAACGAGCCCAAACTCGATATAACTAGCTGTAAAGATCTAGGAGTTCCAATAGAAGTCTTCGAGGTATACCATCAGGTCACTCCAACAAGTCCAGTGGTAAGATCTCATCATTACTTACAAAACGAGCCCAAACTCGATATAACTAGCTGTAGCTGTCTAGAAGATCCAGTAGTAGTCTTCGAAGTATACCATCAGGTCACTCCAACAAGTCCAGTGGTAAGATCTCATCATTACTTACAAAACGAGCCCAAACTCGATATAACTAGCTGTAGCCGTCTAGAAGATCCAGTAGTAGTCTTTGAAGTATACCATCAGGTCACTCCAACAAGTCCAGTGGTAAGATCTCATCATAACTTACAAAACGAGCCCAAACTCGATATAACTAGCTGTAAATATCTAGGAGTTCCAATAGAAGTCTTCGAGGTATACCACCAAGTCACTCCAACAAGTCCAGTGGTAAGATCTCATCATTACTTACAAAACGAGCCCAAACTCGATATAACTAGCTGTAGCTGTCTAGAAGATCCAGTAGTATAGTCTTCGAAGTATACCATCAGGTCACTCCAACAAGTCCAGTGGTAAGATCTCGTCATTACTTACAAAACGAGCCCAAACTCGATATAACTAGCTGTAGCTGTCTAGAAGATCCAGTAGTAGTCTTTGAAGTATACCATCAGGTCACTCCAACAAGTCCAGTGGTAAGATCTCATCATAACTTACAAAACGAGCCCAAACTCGATATAACTAGCTGTAAATATCTAGGAGTTCCAATAGAAGTCTTCGAGGTATACCACCAAGTCACTCCAACAAGTCCAGTGGTAAGATCTCATCATTACTTACAAAACGAGCCCAAACTCGATATAACTAGCTGTAGCTGTCTAGAAGATCCAGTAGTATAGTCTTCGAAGTATACCATCAGGTCACTCCAACAAGTCCAGTGGTAAGATCTCGTCATTACTTACAAAACGAGCCCAAACTCGATATAACTAGCTGTAGCTGTCTAGAAGATCCAGTAGTATAGTCTTCGAAGTATACCATCAGGTCACTCCAACAAGTCCAGTGGTAAGATCTCGTCATTACTTACAAAACGAGCCCAAACTCGATATAACTAGCTGTAGCTGTCTAGAAGATCCAGTAGTAGTCTTCGAAGTATACCATCAGGTCACTCCAACAAGTCCAGTGGTAAGATCTCATCATTACTTACAAAACGAGCCCAAACTCGATATAACTAGCTGTAGCCGTCTAGAAGATCCAGTAGTAGTCTTCGAAGTATACCATCAGGTCACTCCAACAAGTCCAGTGGTAAGATCTCATCCTAACTTACAAAACGAGCCCAAACTCGATATAACTAGCTGTAAAGATCTAGGAGTTCCAATAGAAGTCTTCGAGGTATACCACCAAGTCACTCCAACAAGTCCAGTGGTAAGATCTCATCATTACTTACAAAACGAGCCCAAACTCGATATAACTAGCTGCAGCCGTCTAGAAGATCCAGAAGTAGTCTTCGAAGTATACCATCAGGTCACTCCAACAAGTCCAGTGGTAAGATCTCATCATAACTTACAAAACGAGCCCAAACTCGATATAACTAGCTGTAAAGATCTAGGAGTTCCAATAGAAGTCTTCGAGGTATACCACCAAGTCACTCCAACAATTCCAGTGGTAAGATCTTATCATTACTTACAAAACGAGCCCAAACTCGATATAACTAGCTGTAGCCGTCTAGAAGATCCAGTAGTAGTCTTTGAAGTATACCATCAGGTCACTCCAACAAGTCCAGTGGTAAGATCTCATCATAACTTACAAAACGAGCCCAAACTCAATACAACTTACTCTAAAGATCTAGGAGTTCCAATAGAAGTTTTCGAGGTATACATGCAGGTCAGTACTACATTCGGGGAATGTAACTTTGCAAGAAATTTCTTCGAAAATCGAAATTCTATCAAATAATAAAATAATGCTATTATATTGAAGGTACCATAGGTACCTAGTACTTAGTTTCTTCTTTTCAAAATATATTATCAATTTGGTTTGCTCAACTTAGACTTAGATTTAGAATTAAACTTAGACTTAGACTAAGTCTGAGTTCAAATCTAAGCCTAAGTCTAACACTAAGACTAAGTCTTAGACTAAGACTAAGTCTAAGTCTTAGTCTTAGTGTTAGACTTAGGCTTAGACTTAAAGAGACTTAGTCTTACTGGCTTAGACTTAGTGGCTTAAAAAAGTCTAAATCGAAGTCTAAGACTAAGACTAAATCTAAGTCTAACTTAGTGTACAGCAAGTCCGGACGAAAATAAAAAATAAAAAAATAAAACATAAACAATTTATATCCAAGTATCAAAACAAGTTAATTCACTCATTTTTAACGCAGCTTGCCCGCGCCTGTGTGTGCGTGTGAACGGTGCATGTGTAGAAGTGCGTTTTTATACCTACTCTTTGCGAAATCCCGTCCTTAAACGCTTGCACACATCCTGTTCTATTGTTATTTGACTAGCCTTTTCAGATTGCTTTTGTTTGCTTTCGTAATAAAACTTTTTTTTAATTTCGATTAAAGTTAGCGCTTCATTGTAATCTACAAGGAGTGCGCTATACATTAGCAGTAATACCTATATTTTAAGTTTCTAACTTACCTCATAATACCTATCTAGACTAAGCTAAGACAGGTCACCGCCATTCTTTGTCAGCCCAATAAATTACCACAACGGGACTTTGTAGGGACTTAAAGATGTCTCGGATCTCGATCTTACGCCACTTGTATCCAGCAGCTCCATGCGGCTTCTTGTCATCTTTACATAAGGAATCTGCCAACACTGCGCTTTTCGATGCTGGCTTTCCAGCACCTAGGCATCGACTTTAGCTATACGACTCGTTGAACTACTTATGTTGGTTATTCTAGTTCTTTTACGGATCTCCTCATTTCTCATTTGATGACATACTGAACCACATGTAGGTCTATTTTGTGCGCACGAGAAATTTTTTCTATCAATTTATTCGTCCCCATCTATGGCCCCCTTAAAAGTCTTCTAAACAATCATGATGACTAAATTATAGTTTCCCAATTCGATCAATCTGGGGGCGACCTTTACAGTTACTGCGGCTTATACAATTAAGTATTCACCGCTGCACTAAAAGTCTAAAGACTATACTTTTTTTCACCACTGCGTCTACATTAGGTCCATCCAAAAACGAAAAGTCCAAAAGAATACGTATAAAATATCTGCTAGCAAGTGGTTGATATCATGTACTAATGACTTGCGTAAATATATCTAAAAATAATTATCTAAAAGATAGCGCATAATCGATTACAATAGTTTCGCATCGTTTCCTTTGACGTGATGACTAAACAATGTTCCGATCGATTTGATAAGTGATAGTCGATAGTGATAAGACACATATAATTTCGTTGAGTTCTTGACATAATATTAAAACTTGGGAATCTTTTCTTCTCAAGTATCTGTCTTTGCGTCGATTTAGGATTTCCAAGGAAAAATGCTATCACAAGATTATATATATATTCGAAAGCGTGTTTTTTTTTTCCTTCAATAACTCGGCAACGATGCAACAAATGTATGTGATAAGTGTATGGGTACATTTAGGGACCTGAAGAGTGAAGGAAAAAACAGGAATCCCGAGGGTTAAAAAAAACTAATTCCAGACAGACGAAGCCGAAGCTAGTACATACCTAGTAAAGAAGTTCAAAGAAATACATATTACACAAACCTAATCTATTTAATTTGGAAAACGATTGGCAATAAAATGTCCGACATCAGTGAATTGGATCTAAGCATTTTCTCTTATATATCTTATCATTGATATAATATTACGTATGGATTTATCGATAAATTATATTGCAAGAAAAGCGGCAACTATTTAAGCTAATCAGCTTATCTCTAAAAACAATATTAGGAGTAAAACAAAATAAACTATAATAAAACAAGGATAAAAGTTAGAAAAACTGTAACCCGACTTCGGAAAATTGGATGTATTTACATCAAATTGATATTGTTTGTAAAAATGTAGCTTATGTCACCCGGGGCATCGTGACGAATCGATAGACACTTCATTCATCAAAATCGGCTCAGTAGTTTTTTCGCTACAGTCGGTGAAACATTCGTAAATCTAAATATATAAAAGGCAAAGATGACTGACTGACTGACTGACTGACTGACTGACTGACTGACTGATCTATCAACGCACAGCTCTAACCACTGGACCGATCGAGCTGAAATTTGGCATACAGGTAGCTGTTAAGACGTAGGCATCCGCTAAGAAAGGATTTTGAAAAATTTCAACCCCAAGAGGCTTAAATAGGGGGTTAAAGTTTGTATGAAAGTCCGTCATTTTTCAAGTTATATCCATGAAACTTTGTATTTAGGCTTTCGAATAAAAATAAAGAAATACGTGTTTCACAGATTTTGAAAAATCCACCCCCAAAGGCATCAAATAGGGGATGAAATATTTTTCATTTTTAAAGTTGTATAAACTTTGTATTTGGGCTTTCAAAATTCAACCCCGAAGGAGGTAAAATAGGAGTTTAAAAAATTTAACCTAACGTGAGCGAAGCCGCGGGTTAAAGCTAGTCTTTAATAAATTTATAAATGCGAAAGTGTGTTTGTTTATTGGTTTGACCTTCCTTTTTGCATGGGTATAGTTTAGGACCTGGATGGAGAGTGACATAGACTATCGAAAAATCAAAATGTTCCCGCGGGATTTTAAAAACTAAATCCAGGCGGACGAAGTCGCGGGCATCGGCTAGTAGGTAGTCACATAAATACATACGAGTACAAACATCATATACTGCTATAATCATATCTTTTGGCTTAGCCGTAGTCGGTTAAAAATACAGCTGCATTTTCGTAATCACCAGACTTGAAATCAGTAAAAAACGCAGTTAAAACGTAGCCGTTTAATTTTTTGCTACATCCGTTCCGGTGAATGGTTCCGTAACGCCATACAAAAAAATCTTTAAGTTCTTTAACACAAGCCTAATTACAATTCTATGACCTATGAAAATTACAAATGCTTAAAAAATGCTTTACGAGTGCCGCATTTTTCAATCATAATTAATGTTACCAAAGGGCTCAATAAATTAAGTTTTTAAACCCCGACAAAAAACAGGGGTGTTATATGTTTGACGTTTACATCTGTGTGTCTGTCTGTTCTCTCGTAGCACCTCAAAAGTAGCATCAGCTCAAGATTATCATGCTTGCAAATATAATCTGTAGAAATCTTACGTCAAATTTTAAATCAATTAAACCCTTTGATCAAGTAGGAAATTAGCTTATGTTCTTCAAACGCCTGCGCAGATCTTCATAAATTATAGCTAAGCATTTCGATCACTATAATCACTAACTTGCAAACTAAAAAAAACCGCATCAAAATCGGTCCATTCGTTAGGGACAGACACATAGATTCACAGATCCATAGACACGTAGATACACAAATACACATCAAACTTTTAACACCCCTCTTTTTCCAGCGCGCGTCGGGGGTTAAAAAGCAATTTTATTAAATGGGTTTAAAGTTGTTATATTCTCTGACATTGTTATGAAGCTCTGTGTCAGGGGAAGCCAATACAAAGGATTCTCGAATGCGAGCTTCCTTCCAGGGCTCGGAGGAAAAAAAATTTTGTGTTTTAGATGGAGACGCCTTGACGTCTAATTTCTTTGCAAAAAAATCTGTCAATTACGGTGCGGGGCGAGGTAGCACACATAAACAATTTCTTACTACAGGTGCATTTTTCAATCACGTCGCTATGCACGCACACGACAAAACTACCAAACACAACCTTAAAGTATACGCACACAACCAAATTCACACACAGGGACGTTCTATCCTTACACGAAACAATCATGTCATTTATGTAAGCAATTTTGGGCTGCGACACTATCGATTATCGACTTTCGATAAATTCTAAATGAATTAATGAATGAATGAAGTTCAACTAATAGTATAAATTAAAATATTGTTAAATCAATTTAGCAATCAATTACTGTTCGTTGGTCTGGCTAAGACTTAAAAAGTTTTTAATGAATTGTATAAGATGAGAATATAAATCTAAATCGAATGTTCTGAATCTAATATATAGGATACTTTTTATCCTAATAAACAATAAGGTTCATCCGCGATAGGGGATGAAAGTTTTTGAAAAATACTATTTTATTCAATTTTGGTGAAGATCTAATAAATATTATCGGAGATAGAGGACATACCTTCTCGCGGATAGTAGCAAGTTACTCTAAACTACGCCACGCGGACGAAGTCACGGAAATCAGCTAGTAAATAAATAAATTTAAGAAATGCCACATACAATTTTGTAGTCGAGTTTATAGTTTTTAAACTTTTATCCATGTTTTATCAATGGATAGTAGACATTTGTTGGAACACTAACTGGTTCTATAAGAAAATTAAAAAATACATGATGTACCTATACCATACACACCGAAAATATCAATATCGATATAATTTCTGCTTCCAGCCCTAATTTTCTTGCAGTGTGACCAACTTCTTTAAAATAAAATCCTAATTTTTGAACAAAAAACTACCTTAAAAATATGTACTGTTAATGATAAGCTTATCCAACTTTATGAATGGGTACAATACCTATTACAATTTAATTTTTCATAAACCGAGGTGGCACGAGGGCATTTAATTGTGGCGATTGAATATTAATAAGGCTTTTTAATCACAAATCTGTGTATGTTTGTAATGATTTTTGCGCATGCAATTATATCGGTTACTTATATTATACTAGCGGCCCGTCCCGTTCGCAAGGGTGGATATTTATTTTTTAAACATTTTGGCATAAACGCACAGTAAATGCAGGACATACTTACCTAAATAATAATATATTTAGCAATAGTGTATCGCTGGCTCCCTTTGGGTATGGGACTTGATGATTGAAAACAAAATGATAACAGAATAAATTACATCAATGAACTCGTAATATCTTTCGAATGGAATGTCCGATTTTAATAAACTAAAAAGTAATTTGCAGGTATTTAAACAGCCTTGCTTGAAAAAACATTTATTTTGGTAAGGATTAAGGCAAAGGTATAAATAACTTGGTCTGATTTTGGTCGGATTTCTATTAAATTTTAAAATGTTAAAAAGTAGTTATAGTGACATAGCTACAATAGTAGCTCAGTTTACTAGTAAGAGTTTACTACAGATAATGATATATTTTTACTATGCAAGACCAACAAAATCTCAGTCATACGACAAGAAAATATTATAAAATGTTAACGAATATTCTACTTAACTCAGTTTTGACGAAATGTGTGACTCGTCCTTTTCAAAATAACCGATTAAATTGTTTGCCTAAAGTTTATAAATTAATATAAACATAAACCCCCAACCTTTCCTATTCGATCGTAATTTTAATTGTATGTAATCAAATCATTATGCAGTTCATGATAAAGGGCTCCAATCGAGTAATAAGTAGATTGGTTAATTTTTTAAAATTTCCCGAAATTATTTCTTGTACGATTCCGTAGCAACATTTTCGGATCAACAGTATTTTTAAGTTTTCTCCTTAAATAGTGCATTAATTGGATAAAAGAATATATCAGGAGAAAAGTAATGTTATCCTTTCATAAACTGGATATTTTTGGTATTTTTTTTAGAAGGAAAATCACTCATAGTCGGCATATTATACCGGAGCTCATCCTCCGCTAACCATACGTTGTTGACAGGCGCGTGACGCGAGTCAAACAGTTTTATATAACGGGTATGACCGCTGGGCATACCCGTCAAATAAAAACTTACAGAGGGGTACGCATCCTATGGCCACTCCAGAGCTTAATCCTCCTAGTTCCAGGGCTTATTACATTTATGAAGAAAAATAATAATAACATGAAAGAGGGTTGGCCTCGTTGAAATAAGAATATCAAACATCAAAAGATGTCTATAATAATATTCTAAGAAGTCTCGCTTTAATATTCTATGAGTTCTCTTTTTATTGAATAAATGTATTTCTAATAAGTTTCTCTTTTATATCGAGAAATGTAGCGTCTAGAATGTATTACAAGCGCACGATAAAGTTGTTCGCATACAAAGTTTCGACATGCAAAGCCGCAAGAGACGCACGCAACGCATTTACCTCAATTATTGAAAACGAAAATGTGCGATTTTCAGTTTTTAGCCGAACACGGCAAAGCCAAATTGAAGCGTTATTATTATTTTAGCAGTCTATGTTTAAATGTATATGACTATTTACGAATGTTCTACCGTAGCGAATAAACTATTGAACCGATTTTGATGAATGAAATGTCAATCGAGTCGTTATTATGATCGTCCGGGTGACATGGGCTACATTTTATATGAATAAAATAAATATAACATCCAGTTTTCCATAGTCGGGTTACAATTTTTAAACTTTTATCTTCGTTTATTGGTCGACATGGCGTCTGGATCATCACTGGTAAGGGAAAGATGGAAGCAAAGTTAAAAACAAAGGCAATTTAATGACGGCTTATTTAACATTGCCACAACCCGTGAAACCGCGAAACAATAGTATGGATAGTTTACGGATTTTCCATCCAAATATGGTTTTATTGCAACAAAAGTGATTATGCGCTGAGTGCGGATATACCTAATGGTTCGTTTCCTAATATGTGACCAGTCTTATATCGATTAATGTAGCATGTAGACGCTACAATATAATTTGATCAAATACAAGCTCGCGATAAATCATGTTTCACTATAATAATATTAATTTTATGAATGAAGCCTAAGATATTAGAATAATACGAGGTGATTTATCGCCGAGAGAGGGAGATTATTCATTCGCCGACGTTATTTAAAACCAGACCATAAATACGGCGTCATTAGGAAGGTGCCTATTATACAAAGCTATTATACAATGATCAGGGTTGCCAAATGTATCCTACGTGTTTAATATTTGCCAACTAAATTCTGTTATGTACATTTCTGTCTCGTGCTTTCGTGCTCTACCTCTTTCTTTGATACTAATGAATAAAGACGTGTTGAAAATGCTCTTTTAACTATAAATTAAATTAATCAAAGCAAATATTCGCTATAAAAACACTAGAAGGGTGTAGAAATGAGTGCCTCGGTTATATCTAAAAAATATACATATAAAAGGAGAAGGTGACTGACTGACTGATTTATCAACGCACAGCTCAAATCACTGGACGGATATGGCTGGGCATACAAATAGCTATTATGACGTAGATATCCGTTCAGAAAGGATTTTTGAAAATTCAACCAAACCGATTCGAACCTAACGTGAGCGAAGCCGCGGGCAAATGCTAGTGGAATATAAAATCGATTGTATCGTTACAGTGTTATTAAAGGACAAACCAACAAACAAACACTTTAAATTTTTAATATTTGTCGATGAAAACGGGTATGAGACTTACAAGTTAAGTAACGATTTGTATGTACAACTGATTATGTGAGAACTTTTCTGCAATAATCTTAAAGCGATAATAAATCGAGACAATCGTTATAAACTACTATGTACCTAAGACTTAATCCGTGTGCCATCGCAGCCCCACCTAAATACAGCCCTTATCTGGAATCTATTACAGTCTATTATGCTAACGGGAAAGGGAAAATCAATTATGCAACTCTATTATCATAGACCTGCCGTTAGTAATGTCCAATGTCCATGTTGAATTTAGACGGTGAATTTAGGCGTTAGTCGCTATTAGTAGCTTTAATATTTAATTTTATTTTACCTTCTCAACATACATATTATGTATCTATTCTATTTATATATATAAATGGATTGCTGTTCGTTTGTCTCGCTAAAACTCGAGAATGGCTGGACCGATTTGGCTAATTTTGATCTCGAAATATCTGTGGAAGGTTTTAACATATAGGTTTTGATAAGGGTGGTCCACCCCAAAATTTTTTTTGGCAAAACAACGTTAATACAATATGTAAATCTCAAGTATCAATTTCATCATAAACAATTTGATTCCTCCATGTAAACCAACGAATTTTGTTGTTTTGACTGATTTTCAATACAATAACTGTGAGGATGTCAAAATCCTACGATCAAAACTTCACTCGGCAATCATAGAATTGACGATTATATTTAAAGTATATTTTAAATCCATTGAATAGAGAACTTAGATTGCGTTAACAAATAAACTACGCATGTATTAAATTAAAATTGCGCCTTATTTATTGGCGGTTTGGAGTTCGGTCGTTTAACTTCCAAATATGGATGAGGAAAAAACAATAGATAAACCATAACCCTATGTAGCGAATTTATAAATTCTAGGAATGTTATTGACTGCGTATACTCATCTGGTAGTAACTATACACTTTGAGATGCAGAACCCGTATCTTTAATCAGTTTCTACATCGAATCGTACGGGTACGGTAAATCGCTATGCGGCACGACTTTGCCGATAGGGTGATATTTAACCCTAAAGCCTCCCACTAGATTAGAGACAATTGGGTATTTTTTTACATATATGTATGTTACCTTAAATTACTTAATAAGGTTTTTAATATTATAACACAATCTAGTTCCGAACTATAGAGCTTTTAAATTTCAGTCAAATACTCAATTTAGAATAGATGTCGAAATTTGCCAATTACCACCACCGAGATTCGAACCCGGAACCTTCTCTTTATAGGTTCAAAACGCTAACCACTGCGTAAGAGGTCGTTAGTAATAAGTTAAATTTTTCCAAGGAATAGGCATTAGGCAACCCTGCGATGCCATTTCGACTCTTTAATGCCGTAGAAACAATAAAATGTCGGCTGTAAACGTGACTTTATCTACACTGGAATGAATCAATCACCCATCAACGACTGCTTTCGGTTTACGGTCTCACGAACCGATGGAATCGTAGATTTTGTTCGTTATTTATTTATTTTCATTTGCTGACGGCTCCACGTACACACTTAAAGCCGGTATTACCAAATTACCGCCGGTATTAGCCGGTAAATCCAACATCTACAGATTTAAAGTCGAGGATGTTATCCAGATATTATGTAGAAAACGTATCAATAATAATAAATATCTGATCGATTTGGAATCATCTGAACTTTTTGTCTTGGCCTGGACTTGGTATGTTATGAAAGGTGTGAATCAGAATTGAAAAAAAATCGCGTTGAAACTTCTTGATTTTGAGGGCGAAAAGTCTACGTCCTTGTTCCGGTCGCAAGCTATCTCTTTGACAATTTTTTTTCAAAATCGGTTCATATAAAGAAACTAAGGACTCGTCTATATTTTGTTTTATGACAAATTGCTTTTAATGTCAACATACATTTAACAAATAAAACAAAAATAGATACCAAAACTTCAGATGATATTCAACCAACACATACCTACTGTAAGCCTTTGTCTTTAAAACATTCAAATATTTACTTTAATTATTAGGATATTTGACACCATGAGTCAATCCATCGAGATAACTCCTCACATTACAGTTTAAGCAACAAAAAATATTAAATACGACGCAAAAATATTTCTCTGTTGAATTTATTTGGACATGAGCACGACTGTTTGGATTGTCGAATACCTACTACACAAACAAATTGCGATCGGGCCTGTTTGCTTTAATTTCGACTGCATTTTTAAAATGCTGACTGTAATCCTCGGGTATATTTTAATCAATTTTTTCGATCGTGTATTTATAAATTGTTATTTCATTTTTAAGCTGGCTAGCGATTTTTCACATTACATATTTTTTTAATTTACTATTTTCAGTTAAGTTAATTAACAACAACAACCAAGCAAAAACTAGATTTTTGTCAGTTGTTACTGTTCTAAGTAATCGAATTTTGTATCCTACTATAAATAAGCGTGTCTTATCTTTGTTTATGAAATAATTTGATTGTTATTATGTTTGTTCCTTGTCTACTAGTAATCCGATTAATTATATTATGTATCTATATTTTTCAGTTTATCTTGATCTCATGAATTCCTAGCTTAAAATAAAAAAGTTTATATTAAACGATTAACCTAACATGCCCACGAAAAATCTCCTAAATTGGATTTTTGTATTCTATTTTGAATTAAAAATTGAGTTAGTTTCTTAAGAATAACAATGTCATACAAACATATGTCGAACAAATATAAAAAAGGATAGTAACTGTTATCCCACTTCAGATACCAAAATATGTTACGGGGCGTGTATACCTAACATATTGGGCAGCTTGTTTGCATAGATTTAGCCTTTATTTTCCCCACGTAAATGGCTTTACGCTACCATCCGTTAGAAACCCATTTTGCTTAAAATAACAGCAGATTTGGCACGAAAAGTTAGCGTAAGCACTAAAGAATGCAGAGACAGAATTCAGTCTTATTATATAAATTTTAGTATTTCTATTAAAAACATTACTATCACAATGTCACGGTTCGTATAAAATCCGATAGAGCAACTTATTGGAGGCGACAGCGCGTTGATAAGGTCAATACCGAGATAAGAAAGGTCTCTGTTATTTAGACTTAAGTCAGTTTAAATATAGCAGCTGCAAATGCAGATAACCATACCATACGAAACAATTTGTTCTGTGTTGATAGGTATAGCGTTAGGCACAGGCTATCGCTAGCAATTAAAATAAATGATGATTACGTTTTTATTACAAGTGTACGTAATTATAAGTACTTATCTATCCACCAAAGTAATTTCTTTTTTTTTACTATTCAGCGATTAAAGTATGTATCTCATTTTCATCATGTGTTGTTCAAAGTCATTATGAGAATTCGTCATTATAAGAACCATTTTTCTTTCTTATATCTTCCAACCATTTGCGTCTAGAAGCATACATATTACATAATACACCAAGAGCACTGCCACACGGGCCACGCCGCGCCGCGCCAAAGAGATGCGGTGAGGGTTGAAAGTTACAATAATATTAGGTACTGCAAGTAGAATGGTATACCTACCACGGCTTTTTCTATTAAGGATGCCGCGATGTGTGGCATCGCGTTTAGGTAAATATATTTTTTTTTTTTTTTATTTGTCCATATCAAAAGCAGGCAGAGTTCGAGACAGCTTTAAATATGAACTTACACGTATCAGCCACTGTGTGGCATACCACTGACAATGCAGCGACACCGCAATACGCCGTGTGGGATTGCTCTATATAATATTTCGTAAAGATTATATCGAGCGTAAAGTTGTGAACAGCGCTTTGTAACGGACTCAGCCATGCGTGAGATACACTGGCTTTGTAAAAGTTACCAACGCAGCCATTGCGATTAGCGATTAATCTATCGAAATCGGATTCTGATCCCATACACTCTTAACTTTAGCGCGTTTAAGATAAAGCAACGATTTCAAACGGAGAAGCAGAAATATAGTGGATTCACATCTCTAAACTAAGCTAAAATGCCAGATCTTAACATTCGTATTGCTGTCTGTTCTGTAGTGCTTCCTGGACAAAAGGATATTACTAAATTTAGACCTGTCAATCTATATTCCATATAGTCAAGTTCAATCAAGTTTGTGACCATAAACAAAATAATTCGCGGCTGAGTTTGAATCGGATGGAAACTACGACGCGATTACAACCCTAGCTTTAATTTAAGTTGCCAAAAAAAATTTGTTAAATTGATTGGCATCCAAAACAATTTATGAAATAAAGTTATCCTATAATATACCTTTTCTATATTTTAAAGATCCGTACTCTGTAGGTATACTTACCATAATAGTCCAAGAATCGATAAGCCTAATAGGTGATTTGTCTGGTTTGATTTATGTTACTATGACTAGGAATACAGCGGTTAGCCGCCACACTGAAATAGCGGTCATTAGCAAGCAGCGAAGAACGCTGTGGACAATAAAGACCGTCATAAAGTTCACACATGTCAACTCGCATTAGGGCTGCCAAGTGCGAACCTTCCGTAAATTACCGCATTTTAGTACTTCGACACACATTACATATCAATACATAAAATTTAACAAAACCCACGTCGAACTACAGTTTACTTAAGTTAGAAATATTTTTAGCATAATTCTGTTAGAAACCTTAGAACTATCAAATACCAAACCACCCTAGAAGTTGTTTTTCCAAGAACATTTCCGAGCTTTTAAACTTTTAGGATACTTTTAGGGTATTATTATGTTTCCCAAAAAGTGTACCTAGTACTAAATAAAACTCTCACCTATTCAGCTGTTCCGCTCTTACCTGAAAAAAAAAGTTTCGTTATTTGTCATTGCAATAATATGAAAGCTCTAATCAATACATCTACACATACCAATAAATAAAAATTCTGTTTCATGCTTGGTAGTGTCAATCCTGAATTTCTAAATCACTAGTTAAACTCATAAGTTTATCTTCGGAAAGACTGAACCTATTTTGTCGGGATTTTTATAGGCAGGTAGAGCAATATACGAGAAGTAACTTAAGCCCCCTTATCCCAACAATAATATACTTAATATGTATTTCTTCATAGAAATAACTTTCTTGGCGGTCACGGAAACATAAGCTACTTTTATTCTAGGAAATTAAAAGAGTTTTGATAAACCTAAATCGCATGGACGAAACCGTGGAAACAATCTAGTCTATAATAAAAGCGAACGTAACTTATATTATGTCTGTCTATTTATTACCTTTTCAGCTCAATTCTGAGAACTGAATCTTAGAACAAAGTTACTTTCTTTGCCAGGAAATCAGAGTTCCGGAAAATTCATGCAAACGAAATCAGGTAGTTTAGGTACTTTAAAAGTAAGCACCCAATAAACACGTCAGACCATACCTACTATAATAAAAGTATAAATAAATTAACATCACATTTTACATTTCACGTTAGACGTGGAATCAAATAACCGGGCGCTTTCACGAACGTGATGCAGCTCGATTTATTTGAACACAGTGTATTCGACTGAAAACTGACGCTGAAATCGATTTCGCTGTATTTGAAGTGAACCTCGGTCCTCGCCCCTGTACCTACCCGTGAATTCGACCGTGAACAATCTAAACTGTAGTGCCGTACAGCTGTACAAATGCGAGCCGATTAATGGAGGTAAATCGGATGGATTTTGGAAATGGTGTCGATTTCTGGCGCACCAATACTATTAGCGCACATTACGAGGAATCGAGAAACGAGTAAGTACTAGAGCTTAAGCTTTAGGACACACTCAAATGCATCTATCATTACACTTCACTAATACAACCAAGGCTTCATGAAATATGTAGAACAACTATCACAAATAAAATCTTTATATTAGGCGTAATATTATAAATGCGGAAATATTTCTTCTTTGATAGTTGTTTTTTTTTATGTTTAGTTTTCGAAGCAACAGATTGACGTGATTTTTAACATGGTTAAAGTTGAGAACTTCGAGAGTGACATAGGCTGCTTTTTATCCCGGAAAAACAAAGAGTTCTCATGGGCTTTTTAAACACCAATATGAGACTTTTCTTGCGATAACTGTAGAGCTAACATGCGCACCACGAGAAAATTTTATCTACACGTTTACTCGTAGTCTATGTGAATCTCTAGAAATTCACGAGTAAAATGTAGACAAAATTTTCTCGTGGCGCGCATCTTAGCTCTACTGGAGTCATTTTCACAGGTAGATAAGGCGAGTCTAATAAAACAAAAGGAGGTGGGTTGATAAGGCAACAAAATCCGCCCCTCATACACTCGAAAAAAAAAGTTCCAGATTTCGACAAATTGTAAATGTATTTATATACTTGAAGATATAAACTTTATTTTAATATAAAGTTTAGGTGATAAAAAAAATAGTAAGTTACAGAAAATATTACCCAAAAAGAGAGTGTTTCTTTTACTTTTCTTACATTTTCATACATTTTAGTCGTTTTTTAAGCTTTGATTTAATATTTTAGAATGAGGCGCTCCATGAACCATGGTAAACGTAACTAACACTCTCTTTTTGGGTAATATTTTCTGTAACTTACTATTTTTTTTATCACCTAAACTTTATATTAAAATAAAGTTTATATCTTCAAGTATATAAATACATTTACAATTTGTCGGAATCTGGAACTTTTTTTTTCGAGTGTATGAGGGGCGGATTTTGGGCCTTATCAACCCACCTCCTTTATTAAAATTTTATGATCATCATCATTTAGACTACAGGCAATGTCAAATATACCGAAAAACAGCCATCCTCTTTCTAGTTACTTCGACAAGTTTTTACTCGCAGCTTCTTTCCCGCCATCTATTAAAAAGTAGATAATCCAAAGTGGCGATTCCTATTATAGAAAACTAACCATTTTGATTTTTTCAGCTGCAAGTCTTTTAGGTTTTCTCTTTTTTTATTTCTAAAACAAAAAAAATCATAACGATCAAGGCATTTTTGACTTTTAGCCAGACTAACGAACAACAATTGATTTTTATATATTAAGTATATAAAAAATAGACGTCCACTGCTTACATAAGTCTCCTATAAAATTATTATCACTTTTACTCCTGATACAGTCGGATATAAAAGTTATGAATTGTTATGTAACAGTGTAAAGCTACATATGAAAAGCTGACGCGGGTAAAATCGATATGGCCTTATTTGGAATAATCCAGCCTCTGTATCCGAGTATTCGAGCGAGAACGATCTAAAACGGAGTGCCGTATAGATATGAGGACATTTGTATTGCAAGAGTGGTTTGTATACGAAACTTTCGTGAGCTGACTTTTGATCGACTATCAGCCTTGTTGTGCAAATAATGATAGTTGGTTAGCTTATACCTACTTCATATGCTTACGTGTTGGTATATTGTACATGAATGCGGAAGCATCTAGAAATCCGCCTATTGAATCCTGCTTTATGTTTAAATGTGCTCTGTGCGGGTAGGTCTGTGAAATGTCAAAGTCAAGACTCTACCACCATTGGTTGGGAAAGCAGATTCTGCTGAGAAGAACCGGAAAGACACTTAGTAGTTTCTCTCATCAAAAACAAAATGCTACAATAAGAGTACCTATTACTTTTTAGCTATTTCAGTGTAGCTAATTAGGCATTATCTTGTGGGCAGCTGACAAAGCATGCTATGCGAATGAGTGCTAGTTTTCCATGTGAGCTAATTTCAGTTCTCTAAAAGTTTATGTTTTACTATTTTTGTATTAGGTGTTTAATTATGTAATAAACGGTTATCTTCAAACTACATACATTTATGTGAATATAAGTACTTACCAAAAAAACAAAATTAAAAAGTATTTTAAGGACCCTATCTCGTTTGGATGCTATGGCAACGACGCCAATCGAAACGTATCAAATTCTATATTGTATTACAACGTACCTAACCCTACCTTACTTGGCGACGGCTTGGCGGCGACGCCACGCCAAGGGTAGCCATGGCAGCGCTGCTGGCGTCGCTGCCATGGCATCCTAATGAGATATGGCTCTTATAGTAAATTAAATTCTAACAAAGTTTTGACGTTTACAAAAGAGTTATTTGATATAATATTTAATCACGGAAAAGGAACATTATTTAATCAAAGTGTATTATAAATAATATAATGCGATTAAAATTACTTTGTTCATATTGCAATAGGAAACAAAAGTACCTACCTTGATCAACTCGTGATTATAATTTACAATCCACTTTACGAATAAATAATATTTAAATACTTATTATGTGCACAGCGAAACAAAAAAATAAAAAAGATCCGCTTTCGCATAATTAACCTATTCACACCGGGCTTATTTAACTCAAATTAATGGGGCTAAAAAAATTATATGAAATCCTGTCACGAAAGCCCCGCAGGTAGGTACTTCTTAGGAAGGGCTTGAAAATAAAAAGTATTCGCGAAATGGAGCGTCGTTTGTGCACACCTTTTGTCACTAGAACCCCTACCGAACACAAATGTCTTTATTAGTGCCAATAATTCATGCGATGGAGAAACCACGGCTTCTAAAAAGAACAGAAAATTATTCATAAAACTCTCGGCACATTATTCTGCCGTCATTTTTTAAGGTTCCGTATCTGAAGGATACCTACCCAACGGGACCCTATTACTAAGCCTCCGCGATGTGTATAGAGATAGAGAGTCAAAATCAGAACGCACCTATAAAATATTTTCAGTATATGAATATCCAGCACACGCATAATTTAGTTACAACAAATATTGTACACTGCAGAATGTATTGTTATTGCATTGTAGCATGTACGGAGAGCGCAGCACATAAAAACAAAACTTTTCTAGAACAAAGAGGGATTTAGATTTATTTCCCGGAACACTAGTTTCGAAACTATTACTGGCGAACAACGAAAGCGTCGATTGACTTTACTGTTTTATTTTAGTGTTTTCGAGACCGCTCAACTTTTTCAAACAAACCCATGGCAGAGTTGTTTATTTATACATATATAAATGCGCACGTTTGTTTACATAAGAAGTTTATTATTTGATTTCAAGTCAACTATTTTAATATGAAAATTACTACGTCTTTTATTCAGCGTGCACTAAAACATTGCACTTGAATGCTCTCTTCAGCGTCACGTGATCGTGCATGAGTTATTATGCTATTTCAATCAACATTTACAACAGACAAACACACTTTGTGCGTGTGTGGTTGGGACTTGGGACACACTCAAGAGCGGCATACCTACGATATCTTTTGATCGCACAAATGAGTGTTTAGTTTTTTTTTTCAAAATTAATTGATGTAATATTTAAAGTTTAAACAAAATAAACATTTGGAATTTATTAAGTTAAAGCTTTGCCTTCGCATCGTATCGTAATCTTTTGCATACATATTTTGTAGTAAACACCCATATTTTGTTCGTATACCACAATAATCAATCAATTAGCCTCTCTCTTTGTTGTCATTGTTATGGTAATTTCTAATGAACTAAATAGAACGGGCACCAGTCACCCAACCCAATCAGAGTTTGCCCGCTCATCTACGTCGAAATTGCGGTTCACTACCAGGGTAGCATCAATGGATAGGCAATCGACTGAGACGGGCAGTCGGGCGGCGGTCTGGCAACGGCGAGGCAATTACTTCGGCGCGTCAACAATGATTTACGTTGATATAATGGCCTTCGCCTACATTGTACAAATGCTTCGCGACGCGACGGATGAAATCTATTCAATTTAATGCGTAAAGGAAAAGTTAAACTGTCATGAACATTGCGAATTATAAGCCCTATAAAGAAATGCTTATTTCACTCCACCCTAACTCCACCAGTGTAATTTTTCTAAAGGGTGTGTTGTTTCATAAAAAGTGTTACATAAAGCAATGATACATTTAAGTAAGGGTGGGAACACGCCAGAGATGCCTCACTGCGATACCTCGCGGACGCGGTTTAGCTCGCTACCTCGATGCCACCTACATTTAAAACAAATGTAAGCAAACAGACGAGCGCGAACATGCTGAGAAACATCGATGTGAACCGCGATGTATCGCAGTGAGGTATCCTTCGGCATGTTCGCGCTCGTCTGTTTGCATATAATATTTGTTTTACATGGAGGTGGCATCGAGGTAGCGAGCTAAACCGCGACCGCGAGGTATCGCAGTGAGGCATCCTTGTCTTGTTCCCACCCTAACTCTGTCATTACTTTAAAATGTTTATTACTTACTTGGTACATATTATTTACTAGCTGATACCCGCGACTTCGTTCGCGTGGATTAAGGTTTTTATTCCCACGGGAACTCTCTTATTTCCCGGAATAAAAAGTCACCTATGTCCTATTCCAGACCATGATCTATCTCTGTACCTTTCAACCAAAACGGTTCAATCGTTGCGACGTGATTGAATAACAAATATACAAACATTTCGCATTTATAATATTAAATAATAGGATTTTATCTAGTGATCACAAAATTTTCTCCCGCTATCTAAAAAATTGCTTTCTTATTTAAAAAAGAACAAAACAGAAACAAGTCTATTAATTCCTTTCAAAAGGACTGGTAACTAAAAAGTCCACGTTAATCCGCACTCGTTGCACTATTGTTGTATCCAGCCCTAACACAAGCTTCCGCTTATTTGGAAGGGAGATGAGAATATTAGTCAAGTTGCTAATACAATCAAATTTTTTTAAATAATAATGAACAAAATGTACGTAAGTTATCAGATGTCTCAAAATAACAGCTAAAATATTGAGAACAGTACAATAAAAGTTAAGCGTTGATTTATGTATTGTTTATCTGCGCCTACGGTAATGCTATACAATTTTCGAACAAGATATAAATCCTTCAGCAAATAATAACGTTCCAATTTCCAAGTACACGGTATTAATATTAACATTCAATGTTAAGAGCAGTTGTATGCTCGTTGGCAGTTTAGCGTTATTTATCGCGACAAGAAAAATAATAATTAACCGCCATTTTTCAATGGTAAACAAGTTTAAATAATTGTCATTTGTCACGTAGCCTGAAAATAATTAATGTACTTAAACGGTTTCAAATAAAAAACTAATTTATTACCTTCCTGCATTTTTAAAAGCTTTTTACAATTGATCTTTATTTGTGAATTACGAGAAGTATGTTTATACTATAAAAGGAAAATGTTAATGGACAATTTGATAAAACTAATATAGACAGATAACAATCAATAGTTTCCTTATAGAATATTTACTATGTTATATGACTAATGTACCCCTATCTCATTCAAATTAATTGACAATAGACCAGCTTTTGAGTCTATTAATTTAACAAAGAAATGAATATTATTTTTTATTAAAAGTTTGCTCGTCACTGCGATTTTCTTGCTAACAATTCGTATACCTACAAGCTAGGCGCAGACTTTGACAGTGATTATTTAGCAAAAACCGATATATCCACTTAGGTTTTTTGCTAAAAGTCAAGTTTTTTTCATCTATAGCCTTCTAAAACAACGTATCTATTAACAATGCCTAAAGATCTATGAAAAGTACCGGTTAAATCAAAACAAATAAAAATAACAAAATGTGATGTATTAGTTATGATAATACTCCTCAATTTTTAACCGACTTCCAAAAAGGAGGAGGTTATCAATTCGGCCGGTATCTTTTTTTTTTTGTTTTGAAGTTTTTGAGACGTACAGCACAGCGTTTACTAATTTGATATTCAGCTAGAGATTATAATATCATAGCATTATAAACAAAAATAACCACTTTTTGTTCCAAAAATAGCGAAAATACTGATCGTTAGCGTGACTTGAATAAATAAAATACTATAGCGATCACCCGTAGTTTACGAGTAGGTTATACTTGAGTCCGGGAAACCTTTTTCATCATGAAAATATATCGATATAAATTAATATAAGTAGGTATAAAGGTATGCAATAGGAATTAAAAATTATGCAAGGAATTAAAATGGAGATTTATTTATTGGACAAAATTAGTTTAGTTATTTTAGATACTGAAGGTATTTGATTATATAACCTTTCTCGTATCCTAGCCGTTACGTTAATAAAGCCCTCTTTTTGAAGCCACTTTTCGTAGTAATTTATAATTATAATATTTATCTTTGAATTTATATTACAAAAACCTTAAATGCATCTAGATGAGATGCCAGCGAGTAATTATCGACATACAAATGCAAAAGAACGAGCATTTTTCAACAATAAACAAACGATACTGGTTATAGCTACCAGGTGCGAAGTCACAGCACATTTTTTTTACCGTAATAGGCTTACGCCTTCTTTATTAAGTTAAAGAATTAAGTTTTTGCTTCACAGGTTTACATAATATAATAGGTTCTAATTGAGCGAGCCGTTCCATTTTTTATTTTTTTATTTCAATTACGACGACTGCCGATAAAAATAAAGTGCTTGTTTTGAATAAATTAAAGAAAATCACTCTTATCACAATATTTTATTCAAATTAAATTAATTTACCTATGTATGTTTGGTGATTTTGCTTCATAACTTCATCAAATCTAAAATTTGATAATTCTTTCTTTATTATTAAACTAGCTTTAACCCGCGGCTTCGCTCACGTTAGGTTCGATTTTTCAAAATCTGTGAAATACGTATTTCTTTATTTTTATTCGAAAGCCTAAATACAAAGTTTCATGGAAATAACTTGAAAAATGACGGACTTTCATACAAACTTTAACCCCCTATTTAACCCTCTTGGGGTTGAAATTTTCCAAAATCCTTTCTTAGCGGATGCCTACGTCCTAACAGCTACCTGTATGCCAAATTTCAGCTCGATCGGTCCAGTAGTTAGAGCTGTGCGTTGATAGATCAGTCAGTCAGTCAGTCAGTCAGTCACCTTTGCCTTTTATATATTTAGATTGTGTACCTACTCTTTAGAAATATTTTCCAAAAAATCTAACTCCACGCGGACGAAGTCGCGGGGAAAAGCTAGTCAAACATAAAAACAGTCCATATTACAAGGAAACGTTATAATATGTTAACAAAAGTTGAGTGAAGCCCTCAGTAAGCTATTATAATAATAAGTACTTGGGTATAGTCATGTTAACAAGACAAACAAGATCAACTCACTTGACCGCGATTCCAGAACTCGGTTTTGTGCGAGCACACAGTATCACAAAAAATGACCATTATTACTATTGTAGTAGAGAATAAATTGCTATGAGCTCTCCCTTTTATTAGTATCATACAAGTATCATAGCAAGAATTCATATACATATTTTGTTTCTTAAGTTAAATCTTTTGATATTAATATCTGAGATTGGGTAGATTGTTCGTTATGGTTTCTTTACTTCAATTTTGAATTTATAATCACTGACGCTCTTACATTTTTAATACAATAAAGAATTCTTACGATCATTTTTATTTCTAAATTCTCTGATCTATCAACGCACAGCTCAAACTATTGAATGGATCGGACTGAAATGGATTCAGACGTTGATAATTTTCATAATTAATTTATATTTTCCTGTATGCTTACATTATTAAGTTATTAATTTAAGTTTTTATTTTGTTATATTTATATTGTAATTTGTCCCGAATAAATAAATGATTTAAAAAAAAAAAAAAAAAATTTATTACAATTATCATATATATTTTTGACTTTGACTTTTGACTTGGAAGACCAGCAAACCTAGCCTAGGCCTACTGGTCTGTACCTACCTAAGTACTGATTGTTCTTTTTAGCCTTCTTTTTTGCATCTTATATAATTATAGACTTCCTTATGCAGTGTTCTTATGTCCTGGGTCCACCTTGTAGAAATTCAACGATCATAGGCCCCGCCCATTACCACTTCAGTCTCGCAAATAGATGAGCTATGTCGGTTACTCTACTCTATTTTACAGATATCATATGATTTCTGATCAGATCTTGCAATGATACTCCTGACGTAGCTGTTTTTAACTTCCACTAAAATAAATTAATATATTCCGATGCTTCAGTTAATGGCTCCAAATATTCTAGATGCTAATTTAGATTCTAATTTCCTACTAAGTCATGGTTCCTAAAGCACACAACGAATTAAAACCAAAAGCCCGTTAAAATACGACGCGAAACAACAATATAAAGTCCAGACGAAGCGTAAAAGCTATCGCATAATATGCGATAACAATTTAAAATTATTGCAGAAACGTACCAGCAGAACACAATTCTTTATTCCCCATTACAAGGATTTATATCGTATTGTTTTATTTTGTCATAGTAGCTGCGAGAGCTCGAGTAATTTATCAATCTTGTTCCGTTCTGCCAATAAAAAACACAAAAGCATTCGAGACCGAGATCTCGCTCCAATGCCAACTTGTACTGAACGAGTTGTGAAGCATGCACTCGGTATTTTCATTAAAGAAGCCGTCTCATTATAGACGTGCTTCGAGTTCGTGGGGCCCTGGTGGCAATTATCGCGGTACGAAACTTTATTCAATTCGTTGTCGCCCGCTGGCTGCGCCGGAGGAAATTATTCCCGCCACGGAATCCGCTTCATTTGCGAGTTGCAACTCCCCGCTTTCTTGCTTTCCCAGTACATATTTCGATATTCTACAAGACTGATACAAATATTTCGTATCAACCTTTTTTCTGTCTTCTAAATTATTATTTCATGTGGCGTCTGGTTTGTCTTTGATCACCTAAGAAAACAGATTCCGTTAGAACAGAAAGGAGCCTGCCTACAAGAAACACTCCTGATTAAAACGCTATGAAATTTTATTATCTTTTATGTATGTTACTGATACCAATTTGCTTCTCATTTGAAAATAAAACTTGAATAAATTCTGGGAAAAATAATACAAACACAATGTGCTATTGAATAAAATAAATTTCCGTCATAAAATATTAGTACAAACCAAAGTGTTAACCACATGGAAACTACAAAGTAAAATGGGACACAGAAAAGAATTTGAAATAATATGTTGCATTCCGACACGAGTCATACAAAATGAAAGAGTTTGGGGGAAAAATAAACTTGCATTTTACGTTGGAAAATGCAACGAGCAGTGTTCTTTTGTTACTCAACGCTCTACGCCTCTCTTTGTTATTTTATATTTTAACTGCGTATGTGCTCGGATTCATCTGTTTCATTCTTTAAAAATCAACACTCTTTATTTTGCATTCTTTGTTTCTACTTTACTTTTTTTATATAAATCTACTCTGCATTGAAACAAACGAATGCGAAATTGTGAATGCTATTCTTGGAACATCATTTAAACGAGTCCATAATAACAAGTACTGTAGCATTAAAGTTAAAGATATTAATATCTGACACAAAAACTGAAATAGATACATAATGAACACGGTGGCTTACACGGCATCTTCGATATTAAACATCCATGTTTTTAATTACACCTTGCATTGGGCAGCAACATAAATAAGCAATTAAGTCGCTTTGCTCAGACATGAATACGCAACCGGTGAGTGGTTTTATTTTGAACATTTATCAGATAACCCGTCAAATTTCGCACTGGCGCAGATAAAAATAAATGAGAATGTACATCTTCACGATATGAAGATTCATTTCAAATCCGTGACGCCATTTAGCCAAACTATAAAAGTTGCTTTGCTCTGATTTCCACGATACATTATTTTATACACAGTTTGCTTATTCATATCCATTTTAAGCATTATATTATTATATTCTGTTACGGTTATTCTGTTACGGTTGTTAACAAAAAAGAAAAGCTGTAAACATAACATTAAAAAATATCCAAGCAGCAATAAATTATACGCGGTCATAATTTTTTTTAATGTTGATTTCAAAGAAAATAGAAATGAGTCGGCTCAGTCCCGGGTTGTGATACAGATTAAACAATAATTAGTAGGTGCTCACGATCGTTGGCAACTGTTGGCAACGAGTCAGATGAGTGAATGAGTGTTTGGATTTAGCCACAGATTAGGTACACTACGCAATTCATCATGAGAACTCGAATTGGTTTCGAGGCTCGCTATGCTAAATATTCCCTCGCCTGTGACGTAGTAAAATATATTTTAAATGGATTCATACTTATAATATTGCAGATTAAGATCTTTATTTCTTTGTTTTTGCAGTGTCTCTTACGTACGCTTTATGCTTGATAATTAAAATTAATAATCAGGTGCAAAAATTGAACTTGTTTGGGTTAATGACGCTCTTTGGTATCAGTAAGGAAGGTACATAAATATAGTATTCCTTACCACCGTAAGAATTGACCTAATAAAGTGACACAAATCACAAAATACAGTGCAACATAACGAAAACAAAATTCACACTCTCCCAAGGTTTGTAAAGGTTTTTATAGAAACATGGTCGCTAGTCGCTACCTATAGACACCTCATCATAAGATATCATAATATTGAAGAGCTATGTTCGAAGTATCCCTGCGGGATCTAATCAGGCATGAGAAAACTGGAGTTACCGACTTAGCTCATCGAATCGCGAAATTGGAATGACAATGGGCGGGGCCAATAGCGTTAAGGACCGGTAGATATTGGGGTCCCAAGGTGCTAGAGTAGGTAGCGACCTCGTATCGGGAAATGCAGCGTTGGAAGACCCCCCAGAAAAAGAAGAATTTAAGGTTATAGTCCAAAAAACTGGCCAAGTGCGGATTGGCAGACGTCATACAACTTTAAGAACTCTCTCTTTTGCAGGCTGGCATGCAGGTTGCCTCATGTCTTCTTCACCGTCAAAGACAAGCCAAAGTCTCCGTAAAGGCTTCCGAAAAGGATGCTGAAGTCTTAACGGGGCATTACGCCAAACACGCTCTCTGCTTACCATAGTTTAACCCAGTAAACAGATATATTTTCAAGAAAAAAAAATTTGTGTAGCTATTTCGATAGTTGAAGTTTATTCAACAACTTTATATATGATACAAGTATAATACTTATTGAGAAAAAAAATTTCAAATATCACTAAGAACTCACTTTTACTAGAAAAACTACTTGTGGAATTCCTAAGAGCGTGAAATGTTCTACTGATATAAACCAGAAAAATAATTTCTTTTTCAAAAGTAAAGGAATCAAAGTATATTCAGCAATTTTTATTTTAGACTTACATCTTTTCATTATTTAATGAAAAATATAATCATAAAACTCTTCTACAAATTAGTATGGGAAGCGTTATAATAGACAGCGCCAGCCCTCCAATTTCATTCCCATTCGGGCTTTCAAGGAGGAAGGACGCTTCTCGGCGCAATTTTTTTTTTCAATTTATTTTACGCGCGAATTTGTATGTCGATAGTGGAATCCGTACAGTGCGTACCGAGGTAGGGTTATCAAAATCGAGGAGGAAGGTTTGTATTTTTATAAAATGTTGACTTTGTTTTTTTCTTAGGTTTTTATGTATTATTATTATACTTACATAATAATATAATATGTAATACCTACCTATACATTTCTAGCGCATAGCGTAGCACCTGTGATGTGTGACGTTGTGATGTAGACGAGGTCCGAGGTTCGATTCTCGGGTCGGGTCACAAAATGTACCTACTTATTGGATTTTTCAGTCAAGAAATGTGCAGTCGGTAGGTACCTAGCTATTAGCCCGCAGTTTGAAAGTTGGCGGTGATCCACCGCCATGCCTCGAAGAACATGTAAAGCCGTCGGTCCTGCGCCTGATCTCTCTCCGGTCGTGTCAGATTTCCGTCCCATCGGGCTATGAGAGTGAGGGAATAGAGAGTACATCTGTGTTTGCGCACACACTTGTACACTATACCTATTATCTCTCGCGCAGAAGGCTAGCCTCTAAGGAAGCCACCATGATTGGATTCGGTCGGAAGGACATTATTAGGTAAGTATTACAAGTATAATTTGCTCAAATGTGTTCACTCTATACCATCAATTTTATACTTTTATTTGATGGTAATGTGACTTGAAAGAGATCAGGCGCAGGACCGACGGATTTATTACCGTACCGTACCGTACCTACCCACCTACCTACCTACCTACCTAAGTACCTACCTGGTGTATACAGGGAGGATATAACCAATAGGTGTATATCACTGATAAAGATCGTACCTACCTACTTAGATTTTTTTTATATGAATAGCGGGCAAACGAGCTGGCGGGTCACCTGATGTAAAGTGATTACCGCCGCCCATGAACACTTGTAGTACCTACCAGAGCTACCAGAGGCACCAATTTCTTTACGAACTGTCATGGTCTACCTACTACCTACCCTGATCTGCCTGGTCTTAGTTTAAACACAGAATACCTAATAGTTTCTACCTAGTTTTAATTCGATTGATTGTATAAGAATTTGATGACATTAGTGTCAAAGTAAAATGAACCTAATTTGTAAAACGTTAAAGTCACAAATTCAGTACAACTGATTTTAATTTGGAACGTATAAGAATGCATACATGAATTTTTTTATTCGATGACAAGATAGCCCTTGACTGCCGTCTCACCTGATGGTAAGTGACGATGCAATCTAAGATGGTAGCGGGTTAACTTGGATGGGGTATTATAGCAGTGTAAATTCAACCCATACCCCTAATCGGTTTCTACACGCCGGAACGCTAAAACGCTTGGCGGCACGTCTTTGACGGTAGGATGGTAACTAGCCACGGTCAAAGGCTCCCACCAGACCAGACCAGAGACGATTTAGAAATTATAAATTCCTAAATTGCCCCCGCCGGGAATCGAACCCGAGACCTCCCAATTATAAGACCATAGACCATAGCATAGTCGGGCGAGCATCGTGTATCGGTTTCATTAAACGTATTTATTTGAACTGGGTTACTTGCACGTGCTCGCTTTATATTATACTTCGCATCTTTCCCGAAGATGATTATTGTTTACAAGCAGCAGATCGCGAGGTTATGCTGGAGAAACAGAATCAGATTTCGAGTTCTATGTCTATCTGTAATTGGCCAAGAAGTTATTAAAATACTAAGCGTTGGAGGGCGATTGCTGTAAGCAAACAAAAACAAGATGTATAAAATAATAATTAAAATGCTATAAGGCCATTTCTACTTCTCAGAATTGAGATTTAACAGCGATAAACCAAATCAGCTGCGCTCTCAAGCGAGTGTTTCGATTTGCAACCCGGAAACTCTTAAACGCACGGGGGGCTCCGCGTCGAGACGCGATTATACTTGCACTAGTATCAGCATCCCCTATGGCGGATACCACAAGCGTCTGAGTCCGCGCCATGCGAGTGGGACGGGACACTTTAGCGTTCGACCCTACGCGCAAACTCCAAAGGTCCTTTGTCACAGGTACAAAAAACAGAAAAATGTTTTGACCTATCGCTGGCAGACTGCAGTATTTTCATCATGACTGGGAATGATAAAATCACTTTGGATTATAAAAATTTTACCCTTATAACCTATAAAAATTAAAAGGTTAAAAAATTCCATTTCATAGTTCTAGAACATCAAACAATTAATAAATCTAAAATAGATCGTATTCTCTCAAAATCAGTGAATGCATTACGGAATTGTTATATTCAGGTTATATTTTGATTTTCCTTCTGGGTAAATTCATCACACAAATCTTTACAGTCCCTAAACCCTTGGTTTATGAAATTTAAAAGATTTTAATAATCTATGCCATTCACTTGAAAATTGATACGGCATTAATGTTGATCTATAAAATTTGCTTCATGGCCACTTTAGACAAAAAATGCATATTTTTTACTACCAGTGGCTACAAGTGATAGAATCTTCGATTTACATGAAGCAATCGACTGTATTCTACCCTCCTCAAGCTATAACGCCGTTAACCAACATTTGACCAAATACGATTTTTTTGTTTTTTATGCTATCTTACTTAAAAAATTCTCTATCAATCCATCTAATTGGCATTCTCTTTACTGCTGTAGTTTTTGATATAGCAATTTGAAAAACGCAATTTCTTAATAAATTGCAGCTTTTTGGATCATAGATCGAAATACGGTTTTGGTCGTTAACAACACTAGCTTTATTATTAACTGTATGAATTTAAAGTTTGATTGTTTTTCGGTTGTACTTTACTATCTCTTATGTATATTACAAAAGATAAAGTTATTGAAACCTTTCCTCCGTCTTCAAGTTCGTTAGGTCACTTATCAATAATTCTTTTTTGACGATTTCTTGTGTATTGGAAATTTTTTACGCATAATGTAAAAACAATAATTTTACCAGTATTATTTTATTCAAAGATTCATAATGTATACAAATAAGGTTTTTTAACTAATTAAGAAAATAAAAAAAGTCAAACTTGGCCCACAGAAAAGATATTTATTTGTGGGTTTTAAATTTAAAAAGAAAAAATGGATAAGTACAACGTAACGTAAGAATGCGTACCCTTGAACTATCCAATACTGAACAATGTACCTACCATCAGAAAACTAGCTAGTTATGTTGGTTTGCTGACGCTAGACAGCCCAGTGACTATGGATGGGTTGTTTATAAAAGGAGAATTTTTTGGCACTCAACTATTTTGACAATTATAACAAATAATATATAATATATATGACTCTTTCCGAACGTTTAACAGATGATTTCGTATGGCGGAAGGACTGGAAGGATTATATTGATTCTGCAGGTTCCTCATTTTAAGACTTTTCCCTAGTAGAATAATTCACAAAATACATATATCGCCTTCTTCTCGTCTCACCTTGCTTGTAGCCTTTAAAGTCTCAGTCATGCATCATGACGAAGTAATTGCAATATCTTATGAGGAATAAACAGCTATTGCCTATATCAATAAAATGGGCGCTATATTCTCGCATCAAGCGATTTAGCGTTCCGGCACGATGGCGTGTAGAAACCGATAAGGGGTATGGGTTGAATTTACACTGCTATACCCCTTCCAAGTTAGCCCGCTACCATCTTAGACTGCATCGTCACTTACCATCAGGTGAGATCGCAGTCAAGGGCTACCTTGTCATCGAATAAAAAAAAAAAAAAATCTTTCAAATAAATTTGGGTGCCTTCAAATCAAGAGTGAAAAGGTTCTGGGCAGGCGCGTTCCATCTTAGGCTGCATCTTCACTTACCATCATCGCAGCCAAGTGTTAAAATAAAAAAAAATACCAACACAATCGCACGTAACATATGGCAATGGTGTGAAGAATCCAATTTATACTTTTATTGCGTCAGTCCAATACGAACCTAATCTCAGATTTTGAATCTCGTCAAACGGTTAATATAAACACTGAATAGATTACGCGTTTCGTCAGATACAGGAATTTTTTGATACACCTGATTTGGATTTATTTACCAATAATCAAAATTATGAATGTCAGAGATACGCTGCATGGAAATTAAGCTTAGTCTGAAATTATTGATGCATTCAACTTAAATTTTTATGTTTTTTTTTTACAGATAAATCTAATTGCTACGCCACATTAAATGTGTCAAGGCAGAGGGCTTTGTCGTACTGCTATATTGGCACATTTAGCCTTGTGCCCGGTACAGATCAACCTGCGGGTTTCGAAACCACCTAACCTATATTAAAATCCTACTTATCTGCTCTTTCAAAGAGCATCGTCCTTTCCATGTTAATCTAACCCTAGTGGCAGGGAAATTATTAGACAGTCACTACTGAGGCGCGATGTCTCGAATGCATTGCTAGACATAGTAATGGTTTCATTCTTAGTACGATTAAGTCATGGTTGTTTTATGCAAGAACAAAGGTTTAAATTATTGTGGTTCTAATATTATATTTTTATTTCAGGAAAACAGTTATCAGTTCGCGCTATCTTTTTATCTGGCCAAATAAGCGAAATCTCTGGTCATAATACTACGGTATAAAGGTCTTTAAAGGTGTCTTGATTTCCTAATCTAGTATCTATTAATGTATCTACAGAATAATTTCCCTAATGAATTAATCTCTCTAAAAGACTTGTCTTTAAACACATTAACTCTTTAAAAAGAATGCATGCATCCTTAGCCTTATAAATATTCAAAACATTTCCTTTTGAATCGGAAAATATTCGTATTAAAATAATATAAATTATTTATATAAGATTTTAGAAAGGCTCAAAACCAAATAGTTTTTAACCGTTCATTGTTTTGCCATATACTTATTAAAGAAAATTTTAAAGTGTATCCAGTTCTCCCTTAAAACATTTTGAGATAAAACCTATTCCTTGCATCAGTAGGAAGGTTGTCTTTTGTCAGTTAAAAAAAAAATCTCCAATTTTATCTCATTGTGTTAAATCAATTCTGGATATGTGGCATTAATTACGTATAACATTAAACGGTGCCCCTAACACGTGACATGCGTCGAAGTTAACTGACCGCAAGGCAGGTGTTTCTAAAAGCAGCAAGTTAGTCTGAATCCTCATTTAATATATTTTAAAGTACTATTACAGTAGTACAATAAAACTTCTAAAAATCAGGTAAAACTGAATTCTTCGATACTTAATTTCAAAGTAAAATTATTATTCAACAAATAACTAATTTCTACCTTAATACAAGAATAATGTAGATGTTATTTAATGACTTATAGTTTGGTATGTAAATTATTTCTGTCGATTAATTTGTCAAGTATCAACGAACAAGAAATAATTTATGTAATGTTGTTGCATTTTTTCAATGCTCTAAACATCTGCTTGTAAACAATAATCATCTTCGGGAAAGATGCGAAGTATAATTAAGAATCAAACGAACTTACCTTGTGAAGTTTGATATCTAATTATACGAGTGTCTTGACCGAAGATGATTACAAACCCACCCACCCTAATTTTTTCAAAATCCCTCGACCTATCGAAAAAATACGGCTCTAAAGAATGACACTAAGCGGGATTTCAAGCGGCCGGATGGTGTGTTTGGTGGGAGGTTAGTAATACTCAGTGGAAGTAAATAAGAAACTTTTTTATCATAATAAAATTTAAAAATAATAATAAAATTATATATTTTATATATATTAAATAGCTCTAAATGTGTGATAAGGACAGCATAATCTCGCGATCTGCTGCTTGTAAACAATAATCATCTTCGGTCAAGACACTCGTATAATTAGATATCAAACTTCACAAGGTAAGTTCGTTTGATTCTTAATTATTTCTGTCGATTAATTTGTCAAGTATCAACGAACAAGAAATAATTTATGTAATGTTGTTGCATTTTTTCGATGCTCTAACCATCTGCTTGTAAACAATAATCATCTTCGGGAAATATGCGAAGTATAATTAAGAATCAGTAGGTACCTACAATAAATACTTTAAATTATTATTTGTATAAGTATGTCATTTAATTTTAAAAGTGTATCTACAAATCTTAGTTTTAATTTATTAGGTGCTTGTTTCATTTACCGAGCATACCTGGACATGAGTAAAAACAGATAAAATGCCCACCATTTGAACAAATAAACTTGTATCGTCGTACCTACCTACCGACTCAGACTAACTTTTGTGTTTTATAAATTCCCGTGATTTCGTCCGCGATTTATTTTATGCTTATCATTATCATAACATTGTCACAATAATACTCCGATGTTGCAGGATCTAAGTCTAATCAGAATCTTAAAATATCCACTGTATCTATTACAATGAATTCAGAAGAGTCATTTTTGCATTAACCTTTGGTAGGTACCTACCTATATTACAGACACAAAGATAAATTTCTAAAAAGTCAGAGATGCGTGACCGGGATCGAACCCGCGACCTCCCGAATACCCCTAGGTAGTCTCCTAAGACTGCAGTCCTAAACATGGCTATCACAGCTTTACTAGCTAGTATACTTGTTTCATTACTATAGTATAAAAAGGAGCCTATGTAACTCTCCCGGTCCTCAACTATACCCATGTAAAAAATCACGTCGATCCGTTCGTTGCTTTGTTGTGGCGTGATTGAAGGACAAACCAACAAACAAACACACTTTCGCATTTATAATATTAGTAGGATATTTAGGATTTAGTTTTAATTTTTATTATTAAAAACATATGTTTATTTATTGTTATCATTATATATTTATTGTTTTTCAGTAGGTGGTTAAAATAAACTTTCGAAAACTTCAGTTTAGGTAGTTCACCTAGTTTTTCCAAACTTCGGAAAATGATAATAGTTTTATTATTTGTCAAGTCCCTGGTTTTGTACGAGTTCAATGCCCACTGTTCCTGCATATAGTGTGAGCGAGAAGGAGCGAGCGCGCCGAAAAATTCTGTGCTGGCGCAAATATACCTAAAATCGACAACGAGCCGCGCCGTAATGAACCCTTAACCACTAGAGTGTGGTACCATCGCTAATTCAAAATACTGTCCAGAAAAACAAATCTCATAATTTATTTTTACACTAAGATCGAGTGCGCGTGTCAACACAGTACTCCGTATATTTTGGACGTTCGCATCTTGATTATGTGTATTTTAGTTTCAGATAAAGTGGTCCCAGGGCTTCGGGCGTAATAACTTTTGCTTCCGAAATAGACGGCGGCATTGCGTGGGAGAAGCATCAAAATATTACAGTAAACATTCCGAATTAGCGGCAGATTAACGGGCTTTTCAGTGGAATAACGCCTGATAAATGTTCACCTCGCTTAGTTTATTACGGACATTATTTTATTCGTGGAGCGGAATAATAAATATATTTCCTAACAAATTCAAACAATAGAATCCGTTTCAGATTGGGATTTATTTGATTTAGTAGCAAAGCTGATGCCCGCGACTTAGATTTAGGTTTTAAAAATTCCGAAGTAAACTATGATTTTCCGAGATAAAAAATATCCAATGCGAATCTCTAGAATACAAGCCATTCCGGTAGGTACCTTTAAAGACCATCAATTTACCGATTCAAGCCGTAAAAAGGTAGGTAATAAATAAACTAAAATACACTTTGTTAAATTACGCGTTTATCATATTAAAGTAATCCATAATATGCGGATTCAAAAGTGCTTTACTTTACCTACTAGGATACATAGATTCCTTTACAAAATCAAGTACGAATACATATTATAGATAAGTAGTGACTCTACTATCAAGGCATCTAGTAAAATTTTACCTTTTTTTAATTTTTTTATACTTTATAATTCAACCGTCTATTACTTACGTATTGTTGAAAAGAGTTTCGAAACTGTAGTATTAACTAATAAGAACTTAGAACATAATTAAGTACAATCTGATAGCGGTACGTTAGGGCACCTAGGACGCTCCTTGCTAAAGATAATAATGTTTTTTGTCGCACGCTGCTTTCTAAAACACTTCGCAATGATGACGAATAATAAATAAAGAAGGCCGAACTCAAATCCGTTGTCATATTGTATCTCGAAACACCAGGGCTCTCATACATTTACACACGCTCGTGCACATGATAAAATACCTACTAAACCCGGTCGTTTCCGCCTCGCTGCCGGGGTTGATAATATAAATTATATTCCCCATCTCGCATAGATAAAAGACCTCGTAAAACTCTAATACTGTTATTACGTGTTTGGAATACAATTATTGAAATCAAAATGAATTTTGCATTACAAAAGCAAGTAAGTAGGCGAAATCATGAATTATTTATTAGACGATACAACTTTTTTATTAATGTTTGCCGCGAAAAAGCAATAGGTACCTATATCATATACACAATTTTTTCCTTATAGCATTAGGTAGAAATTAATTAGGAAAATATTTCAAGTGATAAAAAATTTATTTGTTCTGGTATTATTATTGGTTCTTTCTTTAAATAAGAATGTAAGTAAAAAAAAATTAAGAATGTTTTGGCAATTCTGCAATTCCCTTATTAGAACTTGTGTAGGGGCCTAGCATTAGTCTAGGATAAAAATTTTAGTTCTTTGGATGGACCAGCTGTGATATTCTTTAAAATTAATTGCATCAGTGTAACGATCGCAATGACCTCTGAATGGCTGGTACTCTTCCACTATTGGTTAAAATGCGTTGATGCAGCAACAAATAATAAGCCATATTCAGCCAATCAAAGGTCATTGCGGTCGCTATTCTGATGCAATCAATTTTACAGAATACCATCATGGATCTGCAAATGGATCTCTCCGAGCACCGAGCCGAGGATCCACGCTGTCTAGTTCCTACTAGGGGAACAGAGCCCGACCGAAAGTGGCCATAATATGAGCATACATTCGGTGTGGCATACAGACGCTTACTCTGAATCGATACGGGGGGCCGCCACCCTACAAATGTGGGGATGAATTTAAATTATTCACAGCGGGTATAACTGCGTACCGCCGTCTTTAACAAACAAATTACGTATGCGCGCCTAATAACGCGATACACCCGGCTCCTAGATCCGAGAATGCCCGAGATGCCAAGCATTCAATTATAACTTAGTATAAATGACGTGGGTCTGCCGTACATGCTACTGATATCTGCGCGCCTTGTTCCCGTTCCATTAATTAAAAGTTTACGTTACTATGAATTTTTATCAAACCCGAATATAATAAATAGTATAATGGTTGACATGCAGATGCAAAATAAAAATAAAGTACTTGGAATAAATAATTACTAGTTAATCTACTCTGGTAATAAAACAAAAAATTCATTGACATTCAAATATTTTAAATACACACGTTTGTAAAAGGATAAAGCGTTCCAACATTAAAGTATTCGATAATGGCCACTGGCTAACAAAAAAGTTAATGCGGTAATTTTATGTTAATTTATACTGATATTCACTTTTAATTAAAATATTCTTACCTAGCGAACATATCTTTTCTTTAATTAAAATCTAATAAAATAGTTAATTACATACATAATACTTGTCATAACATTTTTAAGAAGAAAATTGAAGCAGAAGGTACTAATGATGATTACTTAATACTCAACTCTCAATTTTTTGAGTAAAAAATGTAAAAAGCGAATAAATAAATAACGAAACGAACATTCCTGTTGCGCTTAACTTCGGCACAAAGTTAGAAAAGTAGGGAGAGAGGAGGCGACCAAAACATGAAAAGAGATTGAATATCGATTGTCGAGTCGACAGCAATCGGAGAGATTTCTCACTGCTATTATTATATACCAGCTAAATCCTACTTGAACTGACGACGGTTTTTGTTCGCATTTCTTTTTTCAGAGCAAAATATGTCGATGATTTTATTTAGAGAGTTTAATTTATACCTTAATTTTATACCTCTCTCTGCATCGTATTCCTCATTGATGAAGGTCGAATCGTATTTCAATTAACCACATAATCATATTTTTAGAATGTTTTCATTACTCATACACGGAAAGTAGGTCTGAAGTTGCCTGAGAAGCGGGTTGAAAGTAATACTTTTCAGCCCTAGGGAGAATCGTTTTCAACTGACAGCTGTCAAATAATTAAAAAAAACTAGTTGTCACATTTTTATTGGAATTCAAATGAAACACGACATACCCGAGTGCATCCATAGACAAGAAGAAAGATAGACTTTATTCATAAAGTAAAGACAACTGATTCATAGACTGATGTAAAATAAAGTTCACTCAATTTTCTTTAGCTAATTTCTATTTTTATTTTGACTTTCCTTATATTCGTAATGAAAAGCACAGTGTTTACCTCGGGATAAAGACTTATTTAGTCCCTCGAACTATAGGCCCCCTCGCTACGCTCGGGCGCCAAACCCCGTCTTGGGACTAAATAAGTTACTTTCATCCCTAAGGTAACAATGTACTATTTTATTTCTCTAAGTTTACAAACATAGAAAACGGTTATAAAATAATCCAAAATTGGCTCAGAGATTAAGGGAATTTCATCTAAAACACCGAGGGTGACCAGGAGAACACAAGCGCGAGCGTCCCTTCGTGGCAATTTATGTCATTGCCCCGCACAGGACTGGACACAGGCGATACGGGGCCCTCATGTGTAATTGTTAGTGGGACCGCAGGATATTGGGGAATTATACGAGCGGTGATTGATTAAGCGGCGATAACGAAAATGGCCGCCGATATTGCAGGCGATGAAGAATTGGAGGGGTGATAGCACACGCCGGTAATCAAATGGAATTGATTCATTAATCAACCTAAACCGTCTATTAAAAGGAAGAATGACAAGCAAAATTATAAAAAAGACAAATCTATACGATCGTTCTCTAATGGCCTAGTCGTTAGCGAGATAGAACATGTAGCTAACTACAGTTTCCACACGAATTGATCGAATAAGAAGGCGTTTTGCTGTGGTTCTATGATAACTAATAATATTTTGGTAACTTAGAACAAACTTGTGCACGTCCTTTAAATATTTATGTTTGTCGTTTTGTTCTAAATAGAATAAATAAATAAATACATCAACTTACGGTCAAATAAATAATATAGATGATAAGAAACAAAGAAGAAGTTACTCAATGAAAAATTAAATAATTATGAACTATACGTACTACGATGCACTTTTAGTTAGAAGTGTAACTTTAAACAGAAGAAAAAGTTGGAAAGCGCATCCTCCAATCGAAATAGAAAATAAAGACTAAATAGATTTTAAAGAGAAAGCGTAGTCTAAGAGTAACCTACCGCGCCAACAATACAAACACGGATTAATCCGCAAGATCAACAAATAAATTTTAATCCGACCAAACAGCATTCTCGCATTTCCGGCGGCAAAAACTCAACTCGACACATGGGCGAGAAAAAACTAAAGTTATTATCTCAAGTCGAACCGAACAGAACCCATTAGTAAACAACACGGACACAAAAGAGGGCAAAATAGCGGCTTATACAAAAAAAGGTAACAAAAAATCGCCTTTTGATCCCGAGCTCCCCTATCCTGCATCTGTGAAGGTTTTATTAGTCTGCTGACTAGTCGGGCAAACGATTTGTTGATTTTGTGTAATACTTTGTCGGGTTTATTTTAGTTCAAAATCTCTCCCTTTCGCATCTGGTGTTAATATTGTGAGCATAATGCCGAGTTGCTGACGACGCATAAAGATATTTGTAAATTACTTTACTACTCGACTCGTTCTTTGTACGAACTTGGTTTTAATTAAAATATCTTGTTACTCGGAAACTCGTACAAATTATTATATTATTATGATGAATGCTTTCCGCATCACATCAAAGGCATTTAATGAAATAGACTGAATACCCACGTTTGAAATATATCGCAATGATATAACGAGAACTCCCCAACCCAACAACCCAACCATTAACTCGCTTTTACAACCTCAAGTAGTTTTATTCATTTTGTAACTCGTACCGCAAATTAAACTGCTCGCTCGGAGCTAAAGCCGAAGTTCTGAAAGCGTTAACTAGAAATAACATTGGTGTTTATATATTTGGTGAGCGTTTACCGCGACAAATCTGTCCCGAGAAACTTTCCGTTCTAACAAAGAAGCGACCAGGTACACGCCAGCTGCGGATTACAGCTTCCACCAACAAAACCACAAACCCGTCGCTCGATCAGTCCATCGCTAACAAACCCAACTCAACTCACAGCCCGATGAAATCCGAGCACACCGAATAACGTCCAACTTAAATGGGTTTATGACAACTGAGACTCCAGAATTTATTGTTGAAAGCCCAATGAAACCTGTTACCTTCTCTACAACAGATCTTAAAAGCTTAATTCGTAATTATTTTCGAATTGTTAAGTAGCCATCTCGCTCTTGTAAGTAATAATGTATTTGTACGATCGCGAACCGTTAACCGTGTACCTAACTGTAAACTTGATGAATATCGACGTCGACACGAAAGGAGTTACTTGGCTACAGTCGACGCAATTAATTTTGAATCAATTTGCTGTGCGGTGCGGAATTTATTATCATTTCAATTGTTCATGACATAATAAACGAGTAGCCACAAGCGGCTAACAAACTGTGCAGTAGGTACTGTAGCTGTTATAACGTGAAGCGGAAATAATAATGGCGTTTGTTTAGAGCACAGGCTGTCGACGCCGCGGGCTTTGCCCGACCTCACATCCTAATTACGCCAATAATAATTACCCGCTCAGTAGTCGACTCGACAGCTGCCGCTATCTCCTTACGCCTTCTGCTTGCCTGCTCGCACAAGAATACTATTAAATAATTAATTAACATTATGATACCACATAATCTCGTTCCACATTTCTTCTAGTAGATAGATACGATCAACCAGATATGAAAAACAACTTATATTCTAGGTACGAATAAAAAATCCTCTCATTATACTAGAGTTCATCAGAATTTAATATCTGTTAGATACGAAGGATGGAATAACGAACTCCATGCTTATTTATCTTGAGCTTATCAGTTCGTTGCAAACGAGCGCGGGAACAATTATAATTTATTGAAAATCATTCATGTAATAACTGTAGTGATTCGTTCCGCAATCTCTATCTGCGGGCTAACCTGTCCCGCGAGGCGATTTATTTTATCACATCAATCAATTACATCGAGAATTCGATATTAAAATTTTAATTCGCAACAGAGATCGCGGGTCTTTTCGGCCGGGGCAATAACGTTTTTGTAAAATGAATGATGATACGCCCGGGGCAGGTAACGCGATACGTCCGTTGTGGGATATAAATAAAGTCGTTGAAGCGAAAAATTCATCAGAATTTATCACTCACGCTGGCGTTGCTTTGTGCAAATAACATCCCGTCTGCAGCTCTAATAATACTTACAGCCAGGCGTGTTTCTTTTGGACTCGTTCGCCAATACAAAAGTAATCAAATATTAATATTATATATTCTTTATAGTTCCCATTTCAATTGACTGGCACAAATAGAACATCAAATGAATCACGTTTTCGAAGCGACAAAGTACAGAAATTTCATTCCGTTCGCTGAGAAATATTTATAAGAATATCTCGACTCTAAAGGACAGATGCTAAACGTATTAATTTAATGCACACGAGCCCGGTAACCAGTTAGCAGTCGGTTCAGTGAGAACACTGATCAAGCTGTAATCAGCATGTAAATTTATTCGGAGCGATCAATTTAATCGAGTGTGGTATAGTAGTTATATTAACCTCGATGTGAGACACGGAGAAGTTAAACTGCTTTTTTAGTTTGATAGAAATCTTATTAATTTGCTGAGTCAAAATCGTAATGCAATCGCTGCAACGTTAATTATTATAACGTCTATAAATAATAATTAATGCTTAATAGATTAAACGCCAGCAAGCAAAGGTTTTGATTAGCGGCAATCACTACTTAAAGTTTAAGACTTTAAGTAGTGATTGCCGCTAATCAAATTAATTAAATTAATGTTTAAACGTAACGAATAATTTATGAAAGAAACTCCGACCAAAAAAAGTCTTTACCTTTTTTGTTACCTGCCTTTTATTTTTATTTTATAAAACAACAAACAAAGACTGAATTTGGATACTCATAATATTATCACAGATTTTATTTTTACGTCGCGACACTAAAAGAGTTCTTAAAATACTCGCGTCAATATCAATCTCATCAAAGATAATAAACAAACCGGTTCGATAAAAAAACAAGTTGTAAATTTAAATAAAGAAGATTATTATAAAGCAAAAAATAGTACTGACAGGGGTCGCACCCTATTTGTTGATGCGATTGAATAGCACAATGGTGATGTTCGATAAAAAAACTTCAACTATAGAGGTAATAACAGTATAATACGAACTCTAGCTATTTTAACGATCAATATGACGTTATTTTTTTTATGTCTCGGGAATGTTTTAGACTCACAGAGTAGTAAAGATCAATTAAATATTGAAATGTTTTTCAGTAGTCTACAGGTAACATTAGGTAACGACATTTGTCGTTAAGTTGTAGATGGACCTCAAGATTTTCATTCTACGCAATTATGACCGCGTAGAAAACATTTCAGTTCTGTATACTTTCAATTTTTTTCTATGTAGATACTCTATTTTCAATACACCGATAGATGTCGAGCACAATAGTATTGGCTTCTCTTCTTCGATAAGTACTTCAAATGCAAACGAATTTATACTTGGATAAGAATTTAATGAGAATAGAAAGAAGTATTATTGGCTTTTTATGTTATGATTTAATTTTCTATGCCTTTCTATCCTTTACTACTATTCATATTTAATGATTTATTAGTTACTTTGGTAATGTTATTCGTTATTGATGTTATTTGGTGTGTTTACACCGAATAACATCAATAACGAACCTCGGTTTTAGTACCCGATAACAGAAAATTGTTAAGTAAATGTTGAAATTACATTTGTAATTGTAATTAAGACGTGTACAGAAAGGCTCTAGTACAATTAGATAAGCGACTGGCATTATGTCAGAGTCAATACCACTTGAGGTGAGTTTTAAATCGACATCGGCTTTAATTATCATGTCGCTGAACTTTCAGTGTTAGGAAAAGGTAAATTGATACCCGGAGCACTTTTGGATTATTTAAGTCTACCACAGAACACTGACTTACATTGTAGCCGACGCTCATTAGATTTTGGATTTATTTCCGACTCAAAGCATGGTTTCCAGGGAGTCGTCGATTATGTAGAGACACATAAAACGTTATACATATTTTTAAATAGCGCATATATGTACATATTTTTTAATAATCATAGCGCTGGCACATTTATCGGCAGACTCTTTCGACGTAGAATAGACATACCTCTGTTGACAAGCAGAAGTATTCGGTCTTATTGCGGATAAGGAGATTGCGGTACCTTAAATTACCTGTATCATTACAGGCTTTACACTTTACCACGACCCTGAGCTTCGTTTGTAGACTTTATCTTGTCAACTGTCATTAAGTTGTTTTCTTAATTTTCACGATCTTTTATTTCAACGTGAGTGACACGGGTTGACAAGAGTAGATCGGGTCGGTCTGGCTTTGATTCTTTGATCACAATTTTTAGAAGACCATAATTAACTAGCTTTAAACTACAACAACAAGCGCCGTGGATTTACGTTTCTAAAAATCCTGTAGGAAGCATTTATTTCCGCTATATAAAAAGTACACTGCCCTTTTTCAATAGAGCGTGCTACGAGATCTGTCGACATGTCGCATGCTAACCTGGCAGGACGCAAAATAGGTACCCACTGTCAAAGAATATACATACCTATTTTTTATCTATGCCACTGTAGAGTAGTTGAGACATCATTAAGAATTAAATAATCCAACAGACACATTTCGATTTAAAATATTAGCATTGATATTCGGTCGTCTGGTATGAGCCTTAGAAAACGTTAAATTGATTCCCGCAGCACTTTGGGCGACTTTAGAAATTTTTAGAGCCCTTGACAGTGATTAATGAGTTGAATTTCGGAAACTGTGTGCTCCGCGCTCCCCTCGGATGATGCCAAGAAATGCTAAGGGAGACGAGTGACGACCCTTCGGCGTTCAAAGTTTCACGCGTTGCTGTTGAGTGTTGAGCAATTTAGTTGTCATGAAATATAGCGGTTACGATGTAATGTGTGAGACCGCTGTGAGATAATCCGTGAATTGAACACATGCTTAATCGATTAATGAATTATTAAGCTATTGCATAGCTTCTATCGCGGGCCAGCGTGGAGACCGAATCCAGAAATTCCGTAACGAAAATAGCCTGACATGGGACTCCTTTACGGTGATGGCGCATTTTTTATCAACGCCATCTAGTGGTGAGCCGCTAGACGGCGTTGATAAAAAATGCTATTCAATAGCTTTACCGCGGCAGTCCCCGAGTGCCACACGTCTTTTTTTTATTATATCATGTCGATTTGGGTAGTTTTAATAAAGAAAAAATGAAAGTATTTTAGGAAAAGATTTCCAATTCTTGCAGTATTTTTCCGTACGAGAATAATAAAAATAAATAAATAATGAAATGAGGTTTATACCTCATAATAAACAAATCGCACAGCCACCTCTGCGCCTAATTATGCGATTGCTCAAGCTGATGTCTCTGTAATTCGATGTGGTTAGCCGCGGTGACCGCGTCTCGGCGCGCAAACTGCACAATGCCATGTCACGTTTTTGATTAATGACGTGTGCGTTGCACATCGGCTTGTACCTACGTTGACATAACATCACTTACCTAGTACTTACCATACATACAATACTTAGTGAAAACCGAGCACTCACAATGATGGAATTCACAGTATTCACACTAATATTAAAAAGGCGAAACTTTGTATATGTGTGTATGTGTGTGTGTATGTTTGTTACTCCTTCACACCACAACGAATGAATCGATTTGTCTGAAATTTGGAATGGAAATAGCTCATAGCCAGGTTTAATACATTTTATCCCGGAAAATTGAAGAGTTCTCGTGGGAATCAATTACCTTAATCCACGCGGACGAAATCGCAGGCATCGTCTAGTTCACGCTCAAAATATCGTGCCTCCCTAATAATAAGGTTACAGTCGAATAGACAGACGGACGGACGGACAGACGGACGGACGGACAGACGGACAGCGGAGGCTTAATATTAATAGGCCCGTTGGTTATCCTTCGGAAACAGAACTCGAAAAAGCTTGAAAGACATTATACTCTCAGAGAGATCTCTCTCGAATCCTCGAATTTCTCTACGTAATCAGATCAATGAAGATCAGAAATGAATGCGGAGCTCAGGGGATTGTCGCAACGTTGGAATCCCAAGGGGAAGCTACTGGTATGGAGACCTCACATCGAAAAGCGCAATTTGGATGTACAAATAAGCGAACAGACGACATCAAACGAGTCGCAGGAATCTCTGGACACATAGACACGACACTAGACCAAGGTCTGTGACATTCAAAGGATATCTTAATCCTACTAAATAGCTGCGAAAGTTTGGATGTATGGATGGATGTGTGTTACTCAATCATTCCGCAACGACTGAAACGATTTGGCTGGGCACAGGGATAGATTATAGTCGAGAATAACGCACAGACGACTATTTATCCCGGAAAATAAGAGTTCCCGCGGGAGTTAAAAAGCCTCAATCCACACGAACGAAGTCGCGGGCATCAGCTAGTTAATAATATATCAGTTATTGACAGCGATGAAGCTTTCTACAATTCAACTAAAGTTGACTGTGTTTGACAAACTACTATTTACTACTAGCGTTTTAAAAACCGCGAGAACCCTTTCCTTCTCGAGTAAAAGGCTTTCTATTTCTTTATTTCTTTCTGTTTAAGGTCTTTCTCCAGGTCCTCAACTATGCCCGTGCAAAAACCACTTCGATCTATTGCTTTGTGATTGAATCACAATCCAACGAAATAGGTACGCTTTCGCATTAATAATATCGGTAGGGATTAAAATATCGACTAATTGAGCACAAATCAGCGGTAATAGTACCTATAGATTGCGAGATTAGTAGCCCCGACCGTAATCGCATTAATTAGTAAAGAGAGTGCCGAGGTAGGGGGGTAGAGGGAAGAGACTAGGGGAGGAGAGGTACATTGTTTTAGTTGAAATTCGCCGAAACATTAGAGTGTGGTGTTGGCGGACGTTTCAGGAGGCGATCAGTCTTATGTGGTCTTATGTCAAAGAATACGAGTAAGTACAAACAATTTACCTACTAAGTATTTATTCTTCTTTTAATCTTTCACTTAAACTAAACACTTGTTAAATTTTATCGAAGTAAAATAAAAAAAATATCAATTACATCTCGACCACAGATGTATGTATAAGTAAAACTAAAATATACAACTTAATCGGCAGATTTGTTAGTTCATACAACTGTGGTTCAAGAACTGAGAGAAGTAACACTTGCGTAATGTATTTTGCAAGGTTTGTGTGGTATTGAGTGGGGCGCCTGTTTCTACCAAGCACGTTTACAATACGTCCCTACCCTACTCCCTATAGAAAAACAGGTGATAAATACTTATAGGGCCGATAGGTAAGTACATATTATATGTGAAGTTAAACTTTTCCTTTCAACAGAGTTTTCATCATTAGTATTTCAAGCCCATCATTTACAATTTAGCACAATTAGCGTCCGGCGAAATAGTGCAATAGTATAGATTGGGAGATAAGTAGCCTCGACCGCAATCGCATTAATTTGTAAAGAGAGAGCCGAGGTAGGGGGGTTGAGGGAAGGTAGGGAGTGATTTAATGAACCGCCGCGGCGGACGACAGCGTGGATTACACCCCACAGTTTGCACTCAATCAAGCTGGCAAACACCCCTAAGCTCCGGCAATTAAATACACGAAACAATCAGATACAAGTACGATAAGAGCTATCGGACAATTAGCGATTATTGTAATGGATTGGATTCCTTTGAGTACTTAACTGATAAACCTACAGTAAAATTAGAGGCTATCACTGATTTGTAATGTTGAACAAATAGTCGCATCCCGCCTTCATACGGCGATGTAAGCTAATTCTTTCTGCAGAAAAGATTATGTGAACTTATTTAACATACCAGAAAAACCTTCTTCCTGAAATCAGCAGAATCTGCATTCCGAACCGGTGGTAGAGTCATGACGTGTCATAAGAATTACAAGTTGGCCTACATGAAATAAATAATTTTGAAATTTGAATTTTTTTTTTTGAAAAAAGTATTCTTGATTATGGAAAATTAAATTTTACCGACGTTTTGGTAAATATTCTTGTTTATGGAAAATTAAATTTTACCGAGGTATAAAGACGTTTTGGCAAATTTTCAATATAAAAACTGTCAGAACGTCTTTATTTCTCCGTTAAACGCAACTCGGTGAGGGCGATATTGGCACTCAGAAGTTTAGAATTTAGAAGTAAATTCACACTAAATTCACATATAAAAGTAGATTGCGAATTTAATTTCGACTATTTAGAGAGGGATTAAGTTCTGGCAATTGATACTGCTGCGTAGGGCGTATAAGTTGGATTTCAACTTTTCAATTAAATAATAATAAAACAAAAATTGAACATCTGTTGATGTTAACAGGTATAGAATCTGTCAAAATATGAATTGATAATGGGTAAAACTTAGAACTGTTCAATAAAACTATCATTTGGAGTGAATCAAACAGTGCGAGTTTACAGCTCTTAAACATGGTCCCTAAGTAAATGTTTGATAAGAAAACTTGAGCCATAGTGGCAATTAGAGAACAGAACGGAGGCATTGGGCGGAGTAGATAGTCCGAAGAATCTTCCGAAGAAACCATAAGACGTAGGGGACCCAAGATACTGGAAGGACGACCCTACACTGCAAAGTGCAGGGTGGACAGAGGACGATGTAAAATTACTTGTCAAGTAATCCTATGTCGCCAGACTTACCACTAGGAGATCAGATATCAAGCGAAACGTACGTTGTGTAGACGCATGACAAGAAACTTGCTGTGTGTTCTGTCGACGTAGAAGAAGAATTGAAAGGAGATCTAATAAAAAACAAATATTGTGTTTCTCTTGCAGAGGGTCACTGTCATAAGGATTTGCTAACAAACAATAAACTGAGTCACAATCGGGCGCGTCGCGAATCTAGTTCAAGGATGCAATATCGTGCTGAACAAATAAATATGAGATTGATATTCCTGGCTGTTGAAAATTATCTCTTACAAATAAATGATATGATGACAGTTCTATTTGTGGTAGATCGCACGTGTGATTATTTTGGGATGTCCACGGTTTGAATACCTACTGAAAACCTTTCAGACATAAGCTACGATCGATATATAATATGGTCTCTGAAGTATTAAAATTATGTATTTAGGAAACCGACGACTATTTAACTAATTTGGAAGGTATTAAATGACGCCTAATACTAAATACTGGTAGTCACAATGCGACAACCACACCCAGGAAGCGGCCTAGTTAGATTTGTTAACTTAATACGAGTATCAGTGATATTAAACTGTTGATTGATTACAAGCAAAATGTCAGGTGTTATATTGTACCTATGTACATATTTAGTATTATTAGGTATTTTGTGTTACATACGAAAAAATTAAGCCAGATTTAGTTTCTACGTAATTAAAAGTAGCTGCACGCTGGAAGAGAAAAAGACATTAATGTCATCGTACCTAGGTAGCGATGACTCTTCTTAACTAAATAATATCCAAGTAGTACCATGTAGGTATTTCTCGATTGAATGCTGCAGAGGAAGTAAGCATATAATATGTAAGTTCTTCTACTACACTGGCCTAATGGCACATTCATAAGTCTACTCATGCCTTCCAGTCGCCAATCGGCTTTTTCGAAGGCTTGTAGATCTTCCTCGATCTAAACAAAACTAAAGACTTGCAACAGAACGCTTTACATCAAGAAAGCTTACCTTGGTTTCAGTTTTCTGTTTCTTGGTCGGGGGTTGAGCTGAATTGTGTTCTTGCCGCGAGTCGTCGGGCTCGGGCTTCGTGGGCGGAGGCGGCGCCGGTGCCGGGGGCGGCGGAGGTGCGGGCACAGGCGCCGCGGGCGTCGGCGCGGGCGGCGTCGTGGGTTTCGCATCGAGGCGCGGCGCGGCGGGTCGCGGCTCAGGCTTGGGGAGCGCGGACGCCGCATGCGGCGTGTGGGTCGTGTGGGTCGCGTGGGGCGCGTGAGGCGCGTGGGGTGCGTGGGGCGCATGAGGCGCGTGAGGCGCGTGAGGCGCGTGAGGCGCGTGCGGCGCGTGGGGCGCATGAGTCGCGTGGGTCGGATGGGTCGGATGGGCCGGGTGAGGCGCGTGAGGCGCGTGCGTCGCGTGGGTCGCGAGCGGCGCGTGCGGCGGTGGCGCGGGCGCGGGCTGCAGCGGCGCAGACTGCGGCGGCGCGGGCGGGCCGGGCGCGTTGGGCGGCGGCGGCACGCGCGCCACGCCGTTAACGTCGTGCGGCGCGTGCGGGTGGTGGTGCTTGTCGCGCGCCTTGTCGCGGCGGTGGCCGCCGGAGCCGCGCTTGGCGGCGGCGGGCGGTGTGGCCTGCGGCTTGGGCTCGCCGTTCACCTCGTTGGACTTGACGATCTCGTGCTTGGCCTCAGAGCTCTTGGTGCCGGGCTTGGTGCGCTTGATCTTCATCTTGAGCGCGGTGCGCTGCGCGTCGGGCTCGGCGCGCGCCGCCATGCCGCCCGCCTCGGCCGTCTTCTCTATGTCGGCATCGAGGTCTATGATGAGGTCGCCGATGCCGATGTCCCACTCGTTGTCATCGTACTCGAAGTTGGCGGGGTGCGCGTGGGGCGCGGGGCGAGCTCCGCCGGCCGGCGCGCCCTCCCTCATTGGCGCCGCCATGCGCGCCGGCAGACCGCGCCCGCCCCCCGCAGCCCCGCGCACACACACACCATTGTAGCCCTGCAACAACGCACACACACAATTACTATACACCGCAAATACGCAACTACCCACCAGAACAAATACTAAGCTTTAGTTATTGTTCTAGACATCAATAAGCTGTGCAGGTTATCTTCAAGCAAGAGTTTACTGCACCAAAACTAAATTGCAGTTGTCACGCAAGTCTTAATCTCTCAAGCTCAAATTTAAAGTATTTGGTAGAATGTAACAAATGTTTGTGGCCTGCTTTGCCTAACCCAGAGATTACACGCTACTTTTGTAGCGTGTAATCTCATAAAAATTAAAATAGCTCCATAAAACCCCAAATTAATACAACCATTTGAATTTATTCCTTTATAGGAATTCCATATCTTTCGAAGTTATAACCGATTCGAAGTGGCAATAATCATAAAATACTCATAAAACCTCGTAGATAAGCCCGCTCAACTTAACTCATAGCGTAGAATAATCCTACGTGTGTAGGTACTTACCTACTAAACAAAGCGATAATTCATTGTTCGATAGTTATTTACTTCTACAAGGCTTCTTATAATATACGTAATAGAAAACAAAATGTTCATCATAAGGAAATTCATTTAATATACTTAGTAAGTACATTCTATTAATTTCACGGAGATCGTCGTTTCAATCGATTTAAAAAACTCTTTTTCACCTCTCTAGCTCAAAAGGGGCGCCTTTGCTGCCCAAAACCAGTGAGCAAAAGTCGTTTTTGCTCACTCAGTGAGAAAAAGTGTTTTGAATATAGAACGCATTGGATTGGCGTTTCTTCAACTCATCGTCTCAAGAAACGTTCAGAAATTTTGTATCTAATATTGCATACCCCATACATTTTATTTCGACAAAATTTTTTAACTCTCTATTTTATTATTTAAACTACTTATTAACTTTTTTTAAATGTGTTTTAGACTTTATAATTCTGTAACACAACATGAAACATAAAAGAAAATTAAAATTAATTAATTAATATATTTTATTTTATGAATGACACAATTCCGAACGCAGACAAAAGAGTAATATAAAATGGCGGCAAAAAAAAAAAATTAACTCTATTCTATATCTTAATTAGGTAGTAATTTCTTAGTAAGTAGTTATTTGTTGTAAGAATTTTAAAATAACAAAATGAGTGAATCTAGTGATAATATAACACCTTCAGAATTAAAAGAATTAGTGTCTAACGCTGAATTAAACTTTCTTCCGGAAAAGTCTCGTGAAAAATATTTGAAAGCCTATGAATTATTTAATGATTGGAGACTTTCTAAGGGTGCGAAGTCCTGTTCAGAGACTGTGATTTTATCATAATATTTCATGGAATTGTCTAAAACAAGGCAACCATCTACATTACGGAGTATTTACTCCATGTTAAAAGTTACAATCAAATCGAAATGCGACGTTCACATTGAAACTTATCCTAAACTTATTGCATTTTTGAAAAGACAGTCGGAGGGGCACAAATCTAAAAAATCTAAAGTTTTCACCGCTTATGATATTGAAAAGTTTTTAAATAAAGAAACCTAATTTTTTAAATTTTAAAATATCCTTTATGTTTTAATAAATATTTTTCTTACATCTTGTATTTTTTCGCTATTGAGGTGAAAAGTTGTATGTATCACACGATAGCAAAGTTTTTGCTTCTTGTGCCTTTGAATCCCTCACTACTCTCAGGATTCTAACTTAGAATCCTTCGCTCGCTCGGGATTCAAACTAGGCACTCGCAACAAAAATGAACTTTGCTATCTTGTTGAACAAATAACTATTTTACTGCAGTGGAAAAAGTTTTTCGACATTTTTAGACAATCTTAAAACTGATATCTGTCTCGTTCTAACTCTGTCTTGAGTCTGAGTAGAATGAGAGTGCGATTTACTACTTACTACTTTATGCCCGGGACTTCGTTCGCGTGGACTGAGGTTTTTTATTCCCGCGGGAACTCTCTCACTTTCCGGGATAAAAAGTAGCCTATATGTTATTCCAGACTATGAACTACTTCTGAGCCAAATTTTAGCAGAATGGGTTCAGTCGTTGCGACGTGATTGAGTTACAAACATCCACACTTTCACATTTATAATATTATTATATTATATAATATTATATTATATTATATTATATAGTAGGATTTCAATCTCAGTTATATTATAAACGGATAAAACCTATAAACAATGGCCTATTAACGAACCTGCCCCGATTTAATGTTCTGTCAACATATTTAGCTATTACGATACGAATAACGAGTTTACTCTTATCATTGATTTTATCGATATTTCGCTAGACGTTATCGTCGTTAAGTCGATAAAACCACTTATTCAATTTGCGAACCAAGGAAAGTGAGCATCATTGTAAAATCCAAATATTTCTCTGAAAGTATTACCTTTTTTTTTGGTATAATATATACAAATGTTTAGCAGAATACAGGTTGATGTAAAAGTTTTTCTTACAAAATTATCCGTTGAAAGTAAACTTCAAAATTTTAAGGTATATGGAAGATAAATGAAATTGGTTGATGTTCATTGCTTTATCCAAATAATAATCTTTTTCATAAATAACTGATCAAACTCCAATTAAATCATGGTTCTTTTTTTACAGAATTGCTAAATTATTATTATTTATCTTTTGTTTTTATTTACTAGTTGCTCCAGTGACGCGTGTTGTCTGATGTCGTCGGTCCACCTAGTGGGGGACCATACGCCACCACACGATTAAAGAAACCGAATCTTTACTCATGTGGTCGCCACTCCAGCACCTTGTTATACCTAAGCTATGCTTTTATGGGTAATATCTATTAGATTAGACGAGTTTTGATACAAACAATGTCGTTACGATCTCAAAAAAGCTTTCTGGAAACGCCAATATTTTTAATAGGCCATAATACGGGAGGTCATTTGATGCAATAACGGCACTGCTACATATCCCAAAGGCCTGAGAACTTTGGATAGCTTACCTTAATATAAGATTTTAACTTTTTCGGTTTCATCATAAATCTAAATAGGAATAAAAAAAGGTGACTGACTGACTGATTGATCTATCAACGCACAGCTCAATGCACTGGACGGATCGGACTGTTTGACATACAGATAGATATTTGTAACGTACGGATCTGCTAAGAAAGGGCTTTTGAAAATTCAATCCCTAACGGGAAAAATCTTAACGTGAGCGAAGCCGCGGGCAAAAGTTAGTATTCAATACGACGATCATAGGATTATTTATACATACGAGCCACTGAAGGCACTTAATTAAGCAATTAATCGATGCGCGATGTGACCGCATTAAAAACAGACATAAACATCAAACATGAGTTTCTTAGAACTGCTGGTCAACGCGGCAACCAGCAATTACTTTCTGAACCTATTAAAGTTGTTAATGTAAATCTATGAGGCAAGGTACCTACTGAATCCCACTGTCCTACTAATAGTATAAATGCGAAAGTTTGGATGTATGGATGGATGTTTGTTACTCAATCACGCCGCAACAACTGAACGGATTTGGCTGTTTGGACGATCCGTCCAGTGATTTGAGCTGTGCGTTAATAGATCAGTCAGTCATTCAGTCACTGCTTCCTTTTGTATGTTTAGATGATGAACTATATTTGTACAGCTATACAAACTGATGAAGTACGTCAATTATCTTCATAATTCGACCTAATTCATTAAGTCGACGTAATTAATACTCTACAGTTAAAAATATTACACAAACATTCGAGTACCTAAACGGACAAGTAGATACATAAAACAAAATGGTATGATTAAAGGAAGTAGATACTTTGTCTCGTGCAACTTTGTCGGCTCGCTTGTAAGTGAGCTACCGATGGTAATTAAGCAATTAATCGAAGCACGACGTGACCACACTTTACAACTGACATTAACATGAGTTTCTCGGAACCCGTCTCGCAAGTACATATTCACAAGGCGGCAACTTATAATTACTATCTGAATCTATTAATGCTTGATTATCTTTGAGATAACAGATAAATAAATACAGGTATTAGATATACTTTAAACGAACTAACTCCGAGAGCAGGTATTGAGTATGTAAGTCTCGTAAGTAAAATAATAGCCCAGGGTTGGGATTATCGTCGCTTAAACTTTTAAACGATATTTCCGTGAATATACGAATATTTCTTTGCTTTGCTAACAAAGAGGTTTCGCTGTCGACATTACCTACCAGCCGATTTAGGCATATTACAAAACTGGAAGATAAAATACTGAAAATGTGAACTCTAAAATAATGTTACATGATTAGAAAATGATATAAGTGGAGCAAAATGATAACACTTCGGCAACCTAGAAGGTAAACGCAGAAAAGGGCAGAAGAGAATGAGAGGTCTTTGCCAGAGGCTAAACGGACAAGAAATATGTGCTAACTGATAATGTTCTTTAAATTATAGTGTAAATTCTGGTGTCTGAATTAAAAGGTTTATAAATTAATGTTAAATCTTTTCTAAAAATAAGTAAAATTAGCTTGTGTTGATTATGACAAAACATAGTTCCCATTTAGACATTGTAAAGAAACCAGACAGACATATTATATATATGTATTATTATTTAAATCTCTAACACCTAACAGCTAAGTGATTACTATAAATAATGACACTTAGCTCTAACTAACTAATCCTTTATGAAGGTAAAAAATGGCTATAGTTAGTAAACACAGCTGACAGACGCGACACGCTAATGGTATGAATTAATCAGGCATTAGATGATACTCGTAATAACATCACACCACGTTTTAAAAGTATGGCCAATACTCCGTCAGATGTATCAATGAGCGTGAGAAATATTTTCTGCTGTTGGCGCTTTATATTTTTGCGTAAAAAGAAATAAGTAGATAAATTTGCGTGAATCGATTTAATTTTTATAATAAGATAACGATTACAATGATATTTTTGACAGACTTCAAAAAGAGGGAGGTTCTCAATTCGTCGGAATTTTTATGTATATTCCGCGATTACTCAAAGACGCCTGGACCGATTTGGAAAATTCTTCTTTTGTTTGAAAGGGTATACTTTCCAGGTGATCCGATGGTCATCAGGTCAGGATTTGATGATGGGATCCTGGAGAAATCGAGGGAACTCTTCAAATTTCATAACCATTCCCTAATGCAAAGACAATTTATGAATCGCTGTTATAGCTATGTTGTTAGAAGAATAATCTCAGTTGGAGCCACAAATCTCTCTCTCAAATAGCAAAATAAAGCATAATATTCAGCCATTATTCATTTCGACTGCTTAAATAACGCTAGATTGAATGCAAAATTCAAAGAAAGAGCCGCGGATAAATCGCAGCTGAATCCATTATGCTCGGGCCGTATGTTTGTCAATAGGCCGGCTGATTGGGAGCTCCTCGACGCGCTGCGAGCCTGGTACCTACCAGTGATTTACGGGCAAGCCGCGCTCTTGGCGCTTTGCCCGAGCATCGAACCCGCCTGCACTTTACGAGAAAAATTGCTTTTGACGCAGAAATGTAATGCGCCTACTTCGGGGATTCTCGGATATTAAGTTTAGCAAAGATGAATTTTTCATTATTCACTGGAAAATTTTCTTCATTGAGGGCATTTCCAAGAAGTTTCTTATCAGAAAGTTCTATTTTTGATCTAGATTTGATCCGCAATTTAGTTTCAGCAAAAGAAATACGCAGTAGATTCAAAACACCTTTTTCGTTTATGCTCTATAAAATTATAATTATGAGTTTTAATTCACTGGAAAATTTACACTTCAAGAATTTCCTTCTCCATACCAACTAATTTATTGGTTACTTTGTAGTATATAAATCCCAAAAATTTGAGTTTCGGGTTTAGAGACGATACATTTCTCAATCCTCGGCTTGACGAATTACAAAAAAAAAATGTGGAATTTAAATGAACACGATAATATTCATTCTATCATTTTATCTGCTCGTAGAATTAACAGTAGGGTATTAACATTTAGGCAGCATTTTATAACACCTCCATCAATAAACCTTATAGAAGTCATCAAGTAAATTGCCACTAAAAAGTTAATCTAGTCTCGCAACAACATGCTATGTAAGCGAGCGATAATAGATGTCGGTTGATTATCTCACGTTCACGTTCTTATAATGACGTTACTTACTATCAACAACGAAATTGTGCCGCGAGCAAATTGCTGCTCTTTAAAGGCCATAATGAGCCGGTATAATAACACTTATTAGCTGGTTAAATATACCGAACGGTAAAATGCTATTACACCTATTAAAGGGTTATCGCATATATAAAAGCGACCTGTTACCTATATTAAAATTTCTTGTAACAATTATTATTATTGCGGTCGGTCGCGATCAGTCATCTCCATTAAACACAATAGTACTATATGATTTGATAGGAGAGTCGCTTAGGTGAATGGATGAATGAAGTGAATGTTAAGATCACGACGTGTCAAAAGCATTGAAAATAAATGCAAATGGGTTAGAAATTAGACCTAACTTCGCGATTTTTTTTGTCGAAAAAACATTATTTTGTTTCAATTCAATATCGTCCCTTGGAAATATAATGTAATTTTTGCCTGTTTTTTTCTAAGATAGTTAAAACTTGATCTACTGCTGTAAAAATCAAATATACATCTGAAGATTTACCATTGCACGCGCTCATAAGTTTCCAACTCCAGTGGTTTAGGCTTAGTACTGAACAATTTGTTGATTACGGCGCGTGCTATTCGTGCGGCGCGTGTGAATTGTTGTTACATATGCGATCACCAAAAAAATTTCTTTCGAATCGCGTGCAATTCGTTATAAATGTTTATCAATTAAGGAATTGTTAGCAATTCGCACATATAAAAGGAAATATGCATGAAATCAAAACTTAGTTTTCCGGTTGAATTCATAAATTGCCTTGAATATATTTTACGCAATCATTGATTTACGAATTTACTACTACTAGATTCGTAAATCGATGTTCCTAATCTATTTATATCATAAATGAACGCTTTCATGTATGTTTGTAAATGCATATTTTTTTAAATTTGTAATTTGAAATAATTTGAATTAAGTTCTATTTCAAATTAAATTATATTATAGTATCAACTAATATTCAATTGAATCAACTCATTCAATTTGTACTATCTACAACGTAGTCATTAAAAGTAAACTAAGTACTTGATTTTAGATTTTATCAGTCGAAACAATTTATATAGTCTATGAAATATAGAGAATTTTTACTTATACTTTTTAAATTTTTGCGCAGAGAATAGCATTTAGCCTTTGTGTTTGTCACTATACTACGATGTGGCATAACTTGTACAGAAAAATATAATGATTTATCATTTATAATTAAATCATAATATTTTCATTAAAACCCATTTTAACATAACTTCTTGAAAAAGTCTTTTTGTTAAAGTCAGTACTTTCTTATTCTTCATAACTTTCGTTCGAGTAAGTATTAAATATTTATCTAACAAAGATATTTCAAAGTATTTTTCCTTTAGGTACCAAATAATGAATACAGATTAGTTTTGCGGTTTACAAAAGAGGTTAATGCCGTTCGCATCATCAATCTGTGGCTTTATACAAGGCTCGCTTGTGTTCACACAGAGCATCTCTCAGCTAAAAGCATTAAGAATGTTAAGATTCATTACGTCTTATCTAATCAATCTTACTTAACTTTAAGAATATATCAATATCAGTAAGTTGTAAGTTCAACGTATCTTACGTTAAATAAACGAAAAAAAATACATTTGAGGACAAAATATACCAGGAGTACATAACATATTATTATCATGCTAGGTACATTAATTAATTTAAATAAGATTATGATTATCGTTTTTATAGCCAAATATCATGGTAGGGGGCATAGTGAAGCGCGGTAGCAAACGGACAATAATTATTTTATGACAAGCCGACAAATAATTAAACGAATCAATAAATCAAAACTGGTTAATTTAAATATAAATAATGAGGAAGTTATACAGTAGTGATATCCTAGAGGTTAGTACTGCGGTCACCTTTTCGGTGAGTACCTACCAAGACATTCAGTAACTTGCGTAGGTACCTTTCTTAGACGTCATCAATTTATTCAAAAGCGATCGCCCGAATCGTCTCTCTGATTCCAACTTTTTGTCCCGTAATTTCGCTCCGTGATTGCGCTGAACTAAAGTTGCCTCTTCACTAATCCGTAATGGATTCTGACCCTCTTGATGTTTCAAAATAAACAAAGGACACTCGATGCTTTGTTAACAAAAAGATCCTTTAACTGTGTTGTTATGTACGGATAAAGTAAGCCAATAATGCGTGTGCTTTCATATTTTTTGTTTCTTGTTATTATGAGCGCTAACAATCATATTCTTTTACTTATTTATTTAGTGACAAATATTGAAAGAACTCTCAGATCATAGGTAGGTACTCAATAAAATGTAGGAGTCTTTGATTACATTATTTATATTATATCATTTGATATCATATTTTATTTCTTATAGAAAATAGAAAATTGTCTCATTTCTAAAGGTTACACTACAGATCATAGGTACTCAATAAAATCTAGGAATTCTTTGATTACATTATTTATATTGTACCATTTGATATCACATTTTATTACTTATAGAAAATTTACTCATTTCTAAAGGTTCTTTGTGATCAATTTTTTTACTATTACTTTTCTAGATATATTTTATTTTCTTATTGAAGTTAGCTTCAATTTTCTTTTGTCTACTGTGTTTACTTTACACTTAGCTAGCACATAACTTAGTATTTATATACTTATTTATACAAAGATCCCTTTTGATTCATTGTTAATTTATTATTGTGAATGATATAAATTAAATAAAACTATATCACACGTAAGACGGAAAGATTCAAACATACACACACCCCCTTGGGCTATTATATTCAATTAGTAAACTCTTCAACATTTCAACATAGCTTTGATTTTGCCTTTCATGTCTGTAAACGAAGCAGGTACCTACGCAAAAAATGTATCGTTCTGTAGGTACATATTTGGAAAGCGAACAAAAGATGTTCCTTATAAAACCTTGAAAGTAGTTACCTACGAGTACTTCATTCACTTATTTTCATAATACATATTATGAATGTACTTATAATAATATGTCCTTAACATATTTCCCTTTTTTATCTCTGTCGAACGTTACATTTTTTATAGCACTGTCTCTGTCATCGCGTTGGATCCTATTCGGAGAGTGGAGGTAAATGGAAGTCGTAGAAAATACTTAACATGGATAGCAAACAGATTGAGTTTCGTTATTAGTAAACTTTAGTGGCTTAAATTGTTTTTCTTTTTTCGAGAATAACAGATGCTGACATAAAAATCATTAAAGAAAGGGCATTTCATTTATTAATTTCATTTAAAAGTACGTAGTTAAAAAAGTCTAAAAGTTTCAAACTTTCAAAAACTCGTAGTAAAACTCGATGATACATTTCGTCGACTTACTTTCTGAACCTGAAAACCCCGCGGACTGAAAACTGAAAGGTCGCAGGTTCGAGCTCCACCGGTTGCACTATTGTCGTACCCACTCCTAACACAAGCTTTTCGCTTATTTGGAGGGGAGAGAAGAATATAGGCCAAGTTCAGCTTGGCTGATATTCTTTTTTATAAAAAAAAAAATATGGATTAGCATGTCGTCATGTCGTCAAGCATGCAGATTTTCTCACGATGTTTTTCTTCGCCATTAAGACAAGGTGTTCGTCGAAACAAGTTCATGATTCCCACTCTAGTTATGAAAAAACCTATTTCTATGTATGCAAGTTAGATATAGGCAAGATATAGGGCTGAGTTGTTAGGACCACCTCCTTGAACACTTCTTATACGGCTGAACAGATTTTCATCAAACATAACTGTGCGGATCGATTACACATCGAAAAAAATCGGATTCCAATCGATTATGCTAAAAGCGACAACACTGTTACTGTACTAAGGTAGGTACATACAAACCTAAATCATACAAAAACAAATTCATTTCTTTTCAGCTGTGTAAATGTTATGATGCCATGATGAACATGAAATAACCGGTCACATACAAGTTGGACTCGCAATTCGCATACGAAGGGTTCTGTACCAAAAAACGCTGAAAAAAACACGTTTCTAGTAGGATTCCTTTAATTTTTAATTTATTTTTATTATTTTGTTGTCATAGCGATAGCGGCAACAGAAATACAAATTCTCTGAAATATTACGGGGATCATGAGTTACAACCGTCCCGCTAACAGACGGACGGACGGACGGACGGACGGACGGACGGACGGACGGACGGACGGACGGACGAAGGAGGCTTGGTAATATCCTTAATCCTTGGGCTACGGAACCAAAAAAACTTACAAACTTTATTTGCGGTTCAAAAACATATCGTGCCAACATTGTTACATTTAAATGAATATCTACAATATGAATGAAAAAAATCACGTCAGCCCGTAGGTCTGTTGCAGCATGATTGAAAGACAAACCAACAAACAAACACATTCGCATTGCGTTAAGGTTCACAATGTAGGCAGCAGGCAGATAATAATATGTTCCTGGACCGCAAATTAAGTTGGCAATTTTTTCCATCTCATTTGAAATAAATTTTAATGGACAGTTCATGTTTCTCAGAAATACCCCCATATCCTTAGTAGGAACCAAGAAGGTAACTTCTTGGTAGGAAGGAACCTACTGATTCTTGTTTCGTCATACTTCGTGTGTGGTCGAAGGAATCGACAAATGCCTTTTTACGATACTCGTATCAAGCTTTATGAATCACGTTTCCAAACGATTATCTAAATTCTTTAAGTGTTACGGAGCTATCAGATAAACAATTTGATTGTACTCAGTACTCACAGCGAAAGCGATAGGCAACATAAGGTTGCGAATATTTGCGATAAGGTAAATCTACATAACCGTTAAGCCTTATGTAAATAGGCGTATGTACGCAGGTATTATAATATAGCATAAACAAGCCATTGCCAAACAGAAATAAACGAATAACTAAACATATTAAGTAACATTTGTGCAGTGTACCTACTATTGTACATATGCGTACTCGACATGCATGCATAAATACGCAATAACATTAGGTGCTCTAAAGTTGTAGTTACAAAAAATATGTTCTCAGATCTCACCGTTCCCAACTGGATCTATCGGTGACCGGCGATGGCAATCCCAAACAAACACAATCCATACAGCACTGTATAGCACTATAGTTAACACTATCACTGCAGAAGTCGCACCATCAAATGCACCATCACTTCAACACCATGCGATCCTTGCACCAAACGGAACGTCCCGGCACCTACGAAGAAATAAAACTGATCAAACACACTGGGACACTAAGTTAAAACATGTCAAAAGACACACAAGTGTAGGCGCGAATAAGGTATGGATCGACAGCAAACGCGCGTTACGAGTGCACGCTACTCGAATACTGAGCGTAGCGGAGCGGCGAGCGGCGGAGCGGACTCGAACACGCTCCGTTCCATGGCTCCACCGCTCCATAGTCCATGCTGCCCGAGTCCCCGCGGCTACGATCATTTCACGCTTCACTAAGTGGAAGAGTAAAGTGTAAAATTACACGCAAGTAATGTCCAACTAGCCAATCAGTAACGTTTCTTTTATTTTAAACTAGATGATGCCCGCGACTTCGCGTGGGTTTTTTTAATTCGGGATTTTCCGGAATAAAAAGTCACCTATCCAAGTCCTCAACTATAATAAATAAATAATAATAAATAGCCATTTATTCCCAAATTAAATAGTCAATTACATTATTTAGCCAATTAATTTATACATCATGTTCATTTTATGTCATATTTGTCGTAACATGATTTTTTACCCATGCGAAAAATCACGTCGATCCGTATCTCTGTTCTGGCATGATTGAAGGACAAACCAACAAATCAACAAACACACTTTCGCACGTCTTTCGCATTTATAATAAAGGATTCACCTTGACGATTATATTTATATCAGTCACGGCTAGGCAATTTCAAGTGTGCCTGTTTTTAAATATTATTCATTTAATATTATCAATGTTATCATTAATCATATACCTACTTAGCAGTATAAGGTCAAATTAAATAATAGTATAGCAGATAGATGACGCCCACCACAGAAAAAGTTTCTCCATACAAACTTTACAAGAAGTTTACCATTACTTTATTTATTTTTAACTGAAATCCTAAATACCAATTTTCACGTTTAAAACTTTTATAAAACTTGATAAATCAATCAATATAAATAATGAATTTCTAAAGAAACTGTAATACCGTTTATCTAAATGGCTAGATCTTAAGTTTAAACTCCAATCACATAGACATAACTTAAAAATAACGGAGTTTTATACAAATTTTCAACCCTCCCTATTAACCAGAACAAAAAATGGAATGAAGCGACATAAGTACATTTTTTAAAACTTCTTAAAAGAAGTTATTTTAAGACAAGAGAATTTTGCAAATTCTGTTGTCTTTTTGAACGCGTTTTTTTTCCCCTAGAGGCCTATCCATATAAATACATCGATCGTCAACACATTCAGGGCGCGTTTCCTGAGAAATGCGGGTTCGAATTCCGCCAGCCTCGGAATTTTTGAAATGTTCTTAATTTATACGGATATTTCCTTTAAGTGTAACACTTTAATAAAAATTAAAAAAAATTGGTGTTATAAGAATATAAAGCACACTCGGAGTGTAAGTTTTGCTTGTACAAAAATTAATAACAGAAAAAGAAACACTATTCCGCTTGAAACGTGTGCAACATGGCGAACACGGAACGGCACGGGGAGAAGGGGCACAGTGGGAACACGGCTTCCAAAATTATTATACATACATTTATGCATGAAGGGATAACAAAATGTTACACTGCTGTTGTACCTTCCTGATTGAAGCGGATTTATTCATAGCGTAACGTTATACGGGACGTGGTCGATTGATAATAATTATAAAGCGTTCAAGTAATTGGACTCGGGAATGGCGGCCGCATGCCTGTTCACAAGCGTGCGGTGGATGGCGATAAAACACGTTTTTTTTTTCATTCGATGTGTGCATGCGTTCAAGAAAACATGTGAGATAATAAAAAAAGTTATGCTCGAACGTTCGACTCGTAAAGTTTATTTGTGTAATACATTTCTTAAACAAACGGATAATTACTAAGCGCTTTAGATATATACGTGGTTATAGTGGTTCATTTTTCAATCATTGGATACGATAATATTTATTTATAACGAGTTCATTCCATTCGTTATGGAAATTCATCCGTCTCTAATGATTATTTATTATTAGGTACATATTTATTTCAATTTATTTCTAGATAGAAATAATAAAAACTACAGCAGCAATTAAGAAGAATTATTATTTTCCATGTTTCAAGTTCCTACTGTTTTGTTCAGTATAAATTAATATTCATGTATAAATAAATGAAACATTTAATTAAAAGTAATTTGAAATAATAAATTCTGAATATTAATACATACCTACTTACTTGATTATAATTATAGTATTTTTCTTTATAAATTGCATTTCAATGTCACTACAATTTTATTACCATCCCATATATTATTATATTTTATTTACTATTATAATATTTTATAGGCAGGTAGGTATTTAAATGTACATTTAATGTCCCATTGTCTTGAGATGATTGATGAGTTAATTTTATTATATATCATCTTAACAGACAATAAATTATAGACTTACCAAGTCGAGAAGTATCGATTAAATATTTCCAGGAATTACGTACAAAATTTATAATGGTTAAACTAACAAGTAGGTAAGTTTATTGAAGATTTCCCGCAACGTCCGGTCAACTTGTTATATTAGGTATTATTGCAGAATTATAATAATTCAATAAAATACAGGAGAATGTCAACTAAAAATAACGTTCAACTGGTGAAGCATCTACTGGGAGACTATGAAAATGCAGAAATATTTTTTATTCGCAGAAGAAGAAAAAATATTCAGTGTAACAAAAAGTTATCGTTATAAACATACAAGCTGCGGGTTGAAATATAACAGGGATCTTTAATCCTAATGCAGCAGTGTAGGTATGTACCTCATCATAAAGTATGTATATGTAAATAGCAGTACTAAGTTACAATTAATAAGAGGGAGAGTAATAAGAGGGAAGTAACTGCTCATAAAGAGGATTGTTACCAGCAAATACTTCAGATCAAATATTTTTTATTTGCAGAAGAAGAAAAAATATTCAGTGTAACAAAAAGTTATTGTTATAAACATACAAGCTGCGGGTTGAAATACAATAGGGATCCTTAATCCTAATGCATCAGTGTAGGTATTTACCTCATCATAAAGTATGCTATATATATGCTATGTAAATAACAGTACTATGCTACAAATAGCAGTACTAAGTTACAATTAATAGCAGTAATAAGAGGGAAGTAACTGCTCATAAAGAGGCTTGTTACCAGCAAATACTTCAGATCAATCAAAAGATACGAACAAACACTTGAAGTGCTTGAAACTCTAAAACACGGAATGGATTGTTTTCTTTAAAGATAAACTAACACTAAAGTGGCAGATTAGATAGTATCATAGAAAAATAACGTTTTCCTTATCGCAAAAGCAATTTATCCTCCAAAGCTGTTTGCCATTTCCCTTTGATAAAATACGAGAAGAGATTTTAACTATGTACTGAGATATTTGAGAGGCGCGCAATTTTCCTCGATAGGCAAGGGTTGCTGTATTTTGTAGGGATTAATACTCCATTTCCTGAGACCCCGTCGGAATATTTTTATTAGAGGTTACTCTTTAGGTGTAAAACTAGGAATACAAAAGAAGTTTTTTTTTTCGAATATCTTATATGAATTTATTCTACGTGACATTGTTAAATTAATTAGTAAAAAAAGGTGAATCCTAAAGGTGATCCACCTTTAATTACAATTGATCATAAATTTTAAATACTGCTACTAATAGACCTTATCGAATTTATAAACACCTAGTGACGTAAAAATATACTTAATTAATATATTTACAGCATAAATTATAATTACATATATCGAGCATTTTTAATTTGTATTCAAGGTTGATGGTCTAATTCACCATGGCAAAGTAAAGAAGTACGTCTTTACTCGTTGGAGAAAGTTAACTTTGGGATGGTGGTAGGCTCTAAAAAAAGTATGGAATTCGTCGAGAAGAACGATAAATGTAATGTTAATTAAACCATGGAAGTAAATTGAATTTTTAATGAGATGCATTATAATACAATAAGTAACTGTGTGGAAAGAGCTCTAAACTGACATAATCATCGATGTGAGGATACCGAATATGGTTATATGTCATGTTTCAGGAAATAAATCGGGAAGAACGACAACCCTAGATATATCCGCGATCCGATTCGCATTGTAGGGGAGATATTTCTTATATTCTTTTGTTACGATCTCTGCGGTCGGCTCTTTGTTATGATGAGTTATAGAATAGCTGTCTAAATAACAAAACTAAAGCATTACTCTAGAAAAGAGACCCATAAAGTAGCATTATTTGGTATTTGTGTGATTTAAAAGAAATAATTCTGAGCTAACCATGTAATAACTAGTCATATCGGCGAAGAATAATAAGCAGGAATTGAAGAAAGTTCTGATGATGAAGAAAAGAAAGAAAAAGATTTTCTGATCATCAATTTCGAACAATACTCCGTATTTATATTTGGGCTCCAATATTGTTCGGAGTTGACAAGCACTTTCCGATGAAACACATTTTCAATAACAAGTAAAAGATGAAAAATGGCTGTCATAATAATTTTATACCTACTAATATAACGTTCGTTACAGTTGACCATAAAAATTGAAACAAGCTGAATTGAATTAAACTTTTGAAGGTAGGTAGGTATACATAGGTATAAGCTCAACGGGCAAGGTATAAATACATCAACTAGAAAACTACTATTCCAATCCTTAATCATGTTTAACATGGCAAATATTCTTTATTAAAACAACGCATGTTAATTATAACCGTAGCCATAATGTATTTTTAATACATAATTTAACATAATGTAATTTGACATAATATACTAAAAATACATAATTGTCAGCTGTTTTAAATACCAGGAAAAGTAATCAGACATAGGCCTACTTTTAAATCCATATTAGTAAACATACACAGATAGTCACTATAGATATTAGTTTCTTCAGCAATAAGTGGCAGCACGTACAAACGTACGAGTACTTACCAAGAGTTTCAAGTTGACTCATAAAGACGTAAGTCATAAATCGCAAGTACAATTTCCTCGTGCATTCAGATGTACCGTTCGCCATTGTATTAATGTGACGGTTGTAATGTTATGAATGCATTGTACTCGTAACGTTACATCGCTTTCTAAATCTAACCTGTCGACTGTGATAATGTTGGTACTTGGAAGTGGGTTGTAGAAAAATACAGACATTAAGTGGAAGCGCAGGGAAATGTACGGAAATCGTTTGTGTACTTGAGACTTGAGCACGTTTACGTTTTGAAGTGGAAATATACTTTTTGAGAAATATCGTTTACTAAGCTCAGTCGAGCATCCCGTCGCGAAGTCAGAGCCATAGATAGAGTTCTGAGTTCGCTTTATTTTGATAGTTTCTGCGATGTGTTTAACTGCTTTTATGAGAGTAGAAAATACGTACGTACCTAAATCATCGCAAAGATTATTATCATTACCTTGAACTCGCCTGTGGGCTTTTATGCAGTTATAAAATGACTCCTTAAAGCAAAACAGAACCAGGCTTAGCATTAGACCAGGGTATCATAAAATAATATTCAAAGGTTTGTAGTCCAAAGTGTTGCACAGTTAATCACCAGAGCGACAGCAATTTGTAGCCGATAACCACAACTGCAACACGACACTACACACTCGATCGGCCCACTCCCTCTAAAGTGATTGATGGCGCGGTGTCAATTTCACGTTATCGTTGACACCCTGGTCCCACGGCTGTTACGATGAGATTGTTGCATAAATATTTTAGTGAATATCTTATAACCATTATCATGTTGTCTTGGAAATAAGTGAACAGTTATTCGTTCTTCTTTGTTCTCTTTGTTATCTTACTTCTTCTAGTGTGGTTTTGTTTATTTTAAGCATCGATCTCAAGCTATCCATAGATCTCTCACAATTTATTGTCAGATTCTAAGCTAAAGAAGGGTTGTGTGAATCAGAATATCATGTGTGTACGTTGGTGTGTTAATGTGTGAGTGTAGGATGATTGTAAGCGTGAGCTCATTAAATAAATAGTTTAATTTTGATTTTAAATAAGCGGTTCTGGTATCAACAAGTTATGAGCTTTTCTTGTTCTATCATATTTTATTGTGCATTTAAAAGCTTATGTTTAAACAGGTTTGCATTTTATTGAGGTAATGAACTGTTTATTGCTATTTATGAATCGAGATTCGCTTTCGATAAGATCAAGTTCGCATGATAAATGCGATAGGTTCGTGAAACGAGCAGCAACGCTTGGGATAATCGACTCAATCGACAAAAGCAACAGGTATAATATGAGCGCTTACGTCTCACTTTAATGATATGTTTGATGCTAATTAATTTCAACCTCACTTAGCGCCTTAATGCATGCAACCATCTTAATAGATATTTCTATTTCGATTCTTAGATTGTAATCGCGTAGGTAGTTTGTTGTGGTCTGTTAGGTTAGAGCAATGCTCTCGGGCATTAATTATTATGTACTATGTACAAGCTCTTGGTTAGTTTGTACAATGTCCTTACTGTTATTTATTTGGTCAACAATAGCTGCAGTATCAATTTCATGATCGGGTCACGTAGTGTCTCGGATACCGACAAATAGCGTAAGGCGACTTTATCCCTTCATAACAAGGACTAGGGATTTATATTATTTATGTTAACTGGTTCTGAGACGAAATCTCTTCAAAGGTCTATTTGCGCAGTGGTGAGGGCTATGTTAAACGGTGTTTTATATGGAAGATCACGGGTTCGATTCCATTCACCACTAAATGAGATCTAAGTAACTGTTTACTTCTCATGGAATAAAAAAATTGCAAGTACAAAAAAGTGTAATATTCAGGGTTAAATATATCTTAGCAGCTCATTAATGTTTTTCTCTGGGATAATTATTTATCAATAGTGCAATAATTATACCTATAATTGCTAGTATTTATTTCTCTACAAGTTGTTCCTATTATGATATCGTTAGTTCCACTTAACCGAACGCATATTATGGCGTAACCCACAAAGCTTTTTCATTTAAGGTAAATAATAACTGTGCGTTGGAAAGGTTTATAAGAGCAGTAACGCACGAGGGTACGGAGGGTAGGCACGCAGAATGCACGCATTATGGTAGAGACACATTTGCAAAACTCACCCCATGGAATTTCAAGCGCCGACTCAATTCAAATATGTTTTTTTTAATTACTTATGTGGGTCATAATACCAACACTAAACTAAAACTTAGTATAATATACGTAAATTCTATCCAAATCCTTGTAATCAAAACAATATAAAATAAAGCCAACATCCAAATCGTTGTTTCTCCAGGTATTGATTGTGATTATATATTTCTGTGGCCCTAGTGTAACGTTTCAAAAGGGATGGAAACTCCACCCTATTCCCGTTCATACTAAATCAAATTGACGCACATTTAACGTAACTTGAAAGTTAGATACAGTAAACCCTCTCTCTTTATCAATCTGGTCATCCAAAAATACTTTGCTTTAATTCAACATGTGATGCGTGGGATGTGCAATTGTGTACTGTTCTTTTCGTCGAATTTCCGTACACAGCATCCAACTACGCAGGAGATATTATTGCATAAGTGTGCGCGCAAAAACAGATACAGCACTCTCTAATGACTATCATAGTCCAATGGGACGGTCTGCAAATTGCAATTCGACACGACCGAAGAGAGATCAGACGCAGGTCCAACGGTTTTAAGTGCTCCCCGAGGCAGAAGGGTATATCGACGCCAACTTTTGGTAAGAACTCCGGACTGCTACTGAGAATTTATTCACAACAACTTTTTTACAATATTTTTTTGGCTTGTGTTGACTAGGAGCTCATGATGCGTAGCCAATTAGGCCAGCCACTGCGCCAACGAGGCACGGGGTGTGTTACTAGTGTGTTTCTACCTATGGGTTTGAAACGCCTATGAGAGTGGCAAAGCCTGAGGGTCACAGAAAGCCGCGCGTTATTGTACTGTTGAAATGGTTTGGAGCGTTAACAATTCGTCACACGCTTCGCTCGACATTATTATAACTAACTGTTACTTCAGAGGCCTATACAATTGAGAAATAAGTGTAAGAAACATTTTAATATATTAATTCTACGCTTCTGTAACTATAGGTTGGTGATAATATATAACTGAGAATCCGCTTGACCACGGTTCACCCTACAAATACTTTATAAGTATGTCCATCCATTTGCCTGAATCATAAAATCAAAGTCTAGACCGTAGATCGCTTCTTTTTTTTATTATATTCGGATTGGCCTTAAGAACTGCGTGAATCCATGCTCACTAGTCACTACTCACTGATCACGAATATATTGGAGTCTGCGTGAACTGTTTAAATATTCCGGCGTAGATATACAATTTTTTTTGTCCGTGTGTACTATTAATAGCGCAAAGAAGAAAACCTGACATAGAATAAAAACAGAATATGTAATTTTAAATCCATACGCATATTAACAAATGCATGAAAGCCAATAACGGAATGTCAACTTCATTCAAAAAATAAAAACCTTTGCAAATAGCGCACTAGAGTAAAAAATAATTGCAATTATTAAGCGTCACCTGCTGTATACGATGTATATTAATGTTGCCCCAGTCTCCCCACGTGAGCGTAGCAGCGGGACTTTTTAACTTGGGCTTAGAATATGGCGTATTATTGTGTGTGTGTGAATTTATGTAGTAACTAGTGAGTGTACATTTTAATGGTACCACGTTTTATTATTCTCCTCTATCACGACCGCTGAGCTAGCCAATAGCCATGTAAACATATTTTATTCCGTAAAAATGGTATATATTACGTAGATACTATAAAAAATATACCGAGTGCGGGTTGGACACGCACACGAAGGGATCCGTACCATGCATCGTACAAAAAACACCAGCCATTAAAGTTTATTGTATAAACTTTTGTTTTGCTCGATCTCTCTCTTTAGTTTTTAACTTCATATTTTCTTTTAATTTGTTCATCAATCAATCAAACAAAATGTTGTATCATGGCGGCAATAGAAACACACATGTGAAAATTTCAAGTATCTACCTATTCATGAGATACAGCCCGCTGACAGATGGGTGGACAACGGAGGAGGCAGTAATGAGGTCCCGCTGGCACTTTTTGGGTACGGAAACCTAAAAAATATCTATTTTAAATGATAATAAATGGCAAGAATTATAATTTTAATTTTTTATTAGTTTGTATATTAATATAGTTATGGTATAATTCTACACTCAACCCATTGTACATAATTTGCGCGGAAAAGTGAAACTTAAAATTGATAAGTCGTCGCCCCAGTTCAACAAGGTTCTATCTAGCATTTTGTCAATTTTCGAGGTTTTTGGTTACGCTGGTAGAATATTTTTTTGTGCTTCTTTCTGTAAAAAAATCTTTCAAAAATTCTCATTCTGTAATGAGATATTATCAAAACAACGAAGTTCTATCTGCATTTTGCCTGATTTTGAGAGTCACAAGGTTCTAAGTGAAAATTGTATGGCAAATAGAACTTTGTTTTCCAATTATGGGCAATAACTTGTAGTGGCCATATTAATTAAATTTTAAAGTAAACATTATTTATATGTATAAAAATTGAAATTTAATGTCTGGCCAAGCTATACGAAAAATAACTGCGCAAAAGTACTTGATATTAACAAAATTATTAATATAATATAATTAAAAATTTCGTTATTTTTGTGTCACGATTTATTTGTTTACGAATTTTTACCCCAATCTTACTATTTAAAGGGCCAATGAGTAAAAATGCTTTTAAAATAGGGCTACTCCAATATTCTTAAAGCATTAAAAAATAAATCAGCCATATTGTTTCGCCAGACGAAGATGTTAAATATGCGCGTCAGTTTTGAAAAAATACAATAATCAAGATTTAATGAGGTTAGAATTATATTTTATTACTATTACACCATATTTGTTAACGGGTATTCATAGTGTAATTAAAAGTATTCATCAGCGTCTAATTATAGTAAATTACCAAATTATAAGCTAAAATTAAATAAAATATGTGTTACATTTGTGTTATTGTAACACATATTTTTGTGTTACGTATCACATAAAATCTGTAAAGCCTCATTAATAATGGTAATAAAACTGAATTGATGAAAATAATAATGTATTTATGTGTGATTCTAAGTACAGCAAAAACTCCTTATTCGCGCTTCCTTCATTCGCGTTTTCACTATTTGCGGACAAAAAAAATGTAACCCAATTCCTATATTCATGGCTAAAAATTTCTTTATTCGCGGATCTAATCGATACATCGGAACATACATATTAATAAAAAGGATTCCAATAGTTATCTAACCCAATATCCTCTGTAAACGCGTCGTCAAATGGATTAATAAAAAGTAAAATAGACTTTATTACAAATTGTTAAAAGAAATCGTCGCTGTATTGGTTCGGCCCTTGACAGAAGCCGCCTTCGCCGCGGTTGGTGTTGAAGGAGCTTTTAAAAACTGCCAAACAAGAAAAAATTACAAAATTCTTTAAACCATTGCCTAAGCCTAAAGATAATAATTAATAAATATGGTCAAAAACTTCAATTAATTTTTTTTTCTTCATATTCACATTCGTAAAAATTCTAATCAATTTTATAAAATATCTGACATTATTAATTACCATTTTGAAACAAACTTTACGCAAAAAATGTGCTTTTTTTGGGTTACATTTGCGTAATGACAACACAAAATGTTGTTGTGTTACTTTTGTGATATAATTGACTATTTTGGTGGTCTTGCCCACTTATTTAAACCCTGCTTTTTATTTCTAGTTATACAATTCAGTCGTATTCATACAAAAAATATTAATAATTGGGGTTCTATGTGAAAGAACTGATTTTGAAGCGAGAATTTTGGATGTAACAAGGTTCTAACTGTTTTGAAAATATGATAACAAAACTATATTATTACATAATTAAAATGAAATAAGGAAGTTTAACATATTTTAAATACGGTAAAACTAAAATTGTAATGCAATTGTTTATCATTAGAGAAATACAAATTTTTAAACCTTTGATTAGCCATTCCCAAAACCTGTCGTTGATGCACTTAGAACCCTGTTGAACTGGGGCGACGAAGTATACCCAGAAGAAATGCATAAAAACCAAGCTTAGAGTTTTTAATCTTAACAATGATTAACAAAACAATGTCCTATGCAATATTTTAATATCAATATGGCTTATCAAAAATGTATAAAGTATAATTAATCTTACCTATAAACAGTTCTTTTTAAGTACGTAAGTAGGTATATAATTTAGAAAAAGTTATTATTAACCTTCACCTTTTGGCTGGTAGATACCCTAATAACATAATATTTGACTTAATAATACATATAATGGAATAGGTCCTCGAACATTGCCATAAAGCAGCATTTCGAAAGTATAACAACCTAATTTGTTATTCATGTAACATTGCAATATTTCCCGTCCCTATCCGCATCGCATTTTGTGAACTCGGTAAAAATTCAGAACCCTTGTAACCTTTCCGATCTTATTTGAAAATACCTTCCTCTGATCTTTCCTTTGATACAATGCTTATACTTCCATAGTTCCATGCCGTTCGTTCCGTCTCGTCGGAATTGAAAATAGAATGAATACATTCGAAATATGATTTTGAATAATTAAAACTATACCTACCCACGTAAAATGGCTAGGTAGTTGTCTGTATACATTTTTTATACCACAGATAGGGGGAAGTCCCGTAACGCCGGACGGCACCTAGTACCGGACACTCGTACTATCTCGGCGACTAAGCAAGCGAGCGATTCAAAAACGAGTTAGAGGGGTGCAGGGGGATGTAGCAAAACTGAGTCACGGGACCCGGTTTGCCCGTGACGCGCGCGACAACAGTGGGAGTAGTTGGTTGCTGTTTTTGGCGGGACGACACTGCGTTACGTAAGATTCAGGTGAGTGATACAGGTAAGTATCTGTTATTAGTTGATTACTATATTTGTTTTTAATAAAGTAGTGTTTATTGTTGTTAGTAATCAATAAAAGTTTTTGAGAATTTTGATAATGGGTTTGATATGGAATATATATTGTGACCATTCTCTGTCCCTTAGTACCGGACACAAAGTAGTCCCTTAGCGCCGGACAGTGAATGAGTTATTATTTCTCCTCAGTATGTATACTTTTCTTAATAAATGTTATTCGATTTTCAGATGATAGAAGTACAGAATAACATTGAAATGGATCAGAAGAAAAAGAAAGGAAAATGGGACCAATTCTCGTCCCTTAGTACCAGACACAAAGTAGTCCCTTAGCGCCGGACAGTGAATGTGCTATTATTTCTTGTCAGTAAGTATGTATACTTTTCTTAATAAATGTTATTCGATTTTCGAGGATAGAAGTACAGAATAACATTGAAATAGAAACGAAGAAAAAGAAAGGAAAATGGGACCAAACAAGTTTACAGGGGTTTGCTAGGGGTTCCAAGTGAAGTCTGTCCGAGACTAGGGAATTCCAGAGACTGCGTTTTTTTCACCAAAGTTTAGTTTATGTTTTTGAATATATTTATGCAGAAGTTGCATTTTTGATAATTGATATTGATTTTATGTTTTGTTGACTAATATAAGACGTAAATAAAGTAATATTTTTCTAAACAGATTTTTTATTTTTCATAAAAACCTTAAGTGTCCGCCACTAGGGGACTTCCCCCTACCTACACAAAAAAAGATTTAAAAGATAAATAAATTATGAAAAACAGAGAAGTTGCTTTTAGAATAAAATAAATATCTATTTCTCGTTTGTTAACTTTGTTAATCTAAGGTCGAGTTACACCGTGTAACACTGTGTAACATTTAACTTAAGTACATGTAAGTTACACATCAGGCGATTAAAGTTAAATGTTACATATTATGTACTTATTCATAAAATAATATGAAGATTGATTGATCATTTCGAATAATTGCAACCGGTAAGCCTCATACAAGTTACTACATATGTACGTTTAATTTATTGAGTATTATGTAAAACATTATGTATTATGTACCTACCTTATTTTTTGGAGATAATAAGAATATTATTAATCATAAGTTATTTACTAAATAACGAAAAGTCCATGAATAAAATAACTTTCAGAAACATACAAGGCGAAGAATCAACAAAATAAATAGTAACGTAAACACTGCATGTTAACTAAGCTATCATGATGTCACTCCGTCTTAAATGTTTAGTCTACGTAAATATCTAAGAACCGTGGTGTTGAATTCAAATTAGATAAAAATTAAATCAATCTTGTCTCGTGTAAGCAAACATCGCTCGATCGCGCTTTGGAAATCATCTGATAAAATAGTTTATTATAAACAACCAATGCGCCCACGCGTTTCAAACCCAGCGGCGAACGACATCATTTAGCATAAGAAGTACTTCTCTTTATTTTTATGTTCGCCTGGTATCAAGTTAATAGATGTGATGGCGGCGCGGTGATAACACGCAATCAATCACACACATACATAAATAAATAAATAAATGATAAATTACTAAGTAAATTATTTTTCTATCTTGTCTGAGAATAAATATACCTATTCACTTTTAGTTAACTTTGCCGTTTCACTATGTCCAGAGATAGAGAGATTTCCACTTTACAAACGATTCCCTTTATTATATCAGATGTTCGAAGCACAAAGCTGCGCAATAAACCAATGGAGATAATAATCCTAAACTATATGGCTTACCATAAATTTTATACTAGTATGTAAAATGTGCTGAATTTTAACACAAAAGAATCTAAAAGAAATTAATTACATGTACCTACTTACAATTTACATACATATTTGAATTTACTCAAACAATTTACAACTACTCACAAATATCAGGATTGATCATAAATTGGGTAGGTAAGTATTATTGAAATCCTCAACACTTATTCTGATTTATACTTATTTTGATTTATGTCGCTTATCAACTTACAATAATCTATACAAGCTCCAAAGATTTCTTCTCCTTACCATATGTACATACTTGAATTAATCAAATAAACCAAAAGAATTTAATATGCAGGTTACCATTAATGGCTCAATATTTTAATTTCAGTGCGAGACTTTCATTAATTAAATTGACGCCAACGTTTATATAAGATGAGAATTTAAGAGGCTTAAGGATGAGGCAATATAAAGATCGGTAATTACCTAAGTTGAGTCGCTCATTGTGAGTCCATCAAACGTCAACCGCAATAAGAAAGAAATAATTGCAGCGGGCTCTATCACAGCACGTTCGACGCTCGAACCTCGAACAAAAGCAATTTGTGTCCGCACGAAGTGGCTTTGTACGTGCGCGTAGCGTCGTAGGTGTTTATTAGTGGCGATAGATTGTGTAGTACATGTTATAACAGTGACGGACCAGGACAGCATGTAGTCGGACCTACTCGACCTACGAGTCACGACCCTCTGAGGTCAGTCCGTATCGCTTCGCTAATCTTGAATTCTCTGCACTCGCCAGTTCGCTTCACTGTACATACTACAGATGTTCCTGCCTTGATAACTTCTAATTAATTAATAGGCTTTTGAGTTTCCACAATACGATACATTAGATAGATACATCCAATTCACAAAAGTCTCAAAGATAAGGGGAACAAATTTCGTTTAGGTCGTAATGCATGCCCGAAAAGTTGGAAACAAAGTAACATTTGGCGGAAATCCAACGTCACTTACACAGTGGTTTTACTGCGCTTGTATGACCAAATTAAGCTGCTATAAATAATTCCCGGATGAACTGTTTAAAGTCTTTCAGAAATTATACGCTGTAAAAAGCAATATTTAATGTCTAACTAAAGTAAATTAGTTTCAGTCAAATTAAATTATTTCTTCGAAACTTGTCGACTTGTCTTAACAATGTTGGCGTTGATCCAAACCGAGCTCATCACAATCACGCAACACGCAAACGTCATTTAGCGACAAATTTTCTTTGTGTTATAAAATATCACGACTATTTACGAAATACTGGGCAATAAATTATTATAAGCGTTATGGAAACCATACTTCATACTTTATGGTATAAAGTCTTATAAAGTAGAAAGTTGTTACTAAGATAGCGCTGCATATTTTAACATATTTTTTTATTGTCATTTAGCAGTCGTAGAGACAAACAATAGAGATAGGGACAGAGTAGTTTACGGTAGTTTTGATAAATATCCTTTCGACGCTTTTCCATTATTTGGAGGGAGACAAATGTCCCGTCGGTGGCTCGGCGCGGCACACGACATTCCCTCATTAAAATATCCCCAAGCGGCTGTCGCCCCCACTCGAGTGTTTCGATACGGACGATACGATAATCGATTTTATTGCCAATCGCTATAAAATAAACGATAACTGAACACGCGTTTGTTTTATTTCTGTCGCACATTCCAGCTAGCGTATCAATCACGGTATTATTTCAACACAAGATTATAAAGATATAGCGGAATGAATAATAGATGTAATTTGTTGGCTCCGTGCACGAGCGGTGTCACGAGAACCTATCTGCGTGGATATTGGTATGTATTTATTTGTTAACATACAATATATCAAAATGACAAGGATGACGATATACTTAATATTTTACTTAATTTAGACATTGTAAAACTTTTAAATGGCTTTTTGGGTCAATAGGCCAACATTAACATGAAAAAATGATTATTCATAAAGTTTAACGACGTTTTTCATTACCTACTCGTGATGGAGTTATAATATTTTCCTGTTCGTTTCATTAAAAAGTTACAATGATAAAATGTTAATTATAATAAGAAGAAAGAAGATTAAACTACAATAAGGTCTAATAACTAGATAATATTAACTGTCCAAGTGCCAATTTCACCATCATCGAGTAACGTTTGACTGATGTATTTTGTCGTTTTGACGAGTATTCAACACAAAAACTCAGCGGTTAAGATTTTGGCTTCTCAGCTCTCAGTAAAAAGTAGGTAAGTACCTGTTTAAAATCGAATAAGGACAATTCTGTAAATAATACATCACAATAAATATTTTACTCAAGTGCAAAAACACTGTTCATGATCGACTAACCAAATCGGCTGAATAATAATATGGATACTATGTAGTAGAATGAAATTGGTTTGCAAAAAGAAAGATTCAGTAACAACGGATAAGCTTCTTGGATACGAATAACGATTGTCAATAACATTTAATGACATTAATTGTTAATTATAAAATAATATAATCATTTTGGGTTTTTCAAACCCAATTTAGTAAATTGATGATTAAATTACTAGCATAATCGTTGAGAAAAATTTGTTAGAATTTTTAAAACGTAAGTAGTACTCACATCATAATTATCTATCACGAGATAGCCATTGTTAAAGAATTTGCAACTACCTCACAGTTGAATTGTAGGCAAGCACCGAGCACGCCGTTTTAATGTACCCGTTTAATAATGCAGCAGCTGAAACCCAGCCGTGTCCCGTGTAAATTTGCTTTGAATCTGCCGCGTCGCGCCCATTTATGATAAAAATACGCGCCAGTGCTTATGAAAGCTCAAACCAAATTGATCTCTATAGTAACTTCTATATCAAAAGCAGTATATTCTACTGCTTTGGGAATTTCAGTGACATTATTTTGTTACAATTTTTAACTAAGGACGATATTTTCTCTTCAAGATGTCAACGTAACTTTAAAGTTAAAGATTTTTATGTTTTTTGGTGGAAACAATTATAATATAATACCTTTTAACGGTAACTTAACTTTAACCATCTGATGTGTAACTGGCCCTTAGTAATTATAGTACCTACTCTTTTTATATTAACATTAAATAAACTTTCTAGTTTAATTCTTTACCTTTATCGTATACCAATTACCGTCACTACCTATTAACGCATAGGCTACATTTTATCCCAGAAAAATAAAAAGTTCCCGCGGGAATTTGAAAAACCTTAATCCACGCGAACGAAGTCGCGGGCTTAATCTAGTTAACAGTATATTTATTAGTGATCGTTAAAAGAAGATTAATACGACCAAGCACGAAGCCTGGTACCTAATCGAGTAAGTAGTTCATTTAAATTAAATCGAGGCCGTAATTAGCTTGTTAGTCATGTTACACACGGGGGCCCAATGAGTGCGCAAACGTTGTACGTATCTGCTGCCAATATTGTTACGTGTTCGTTACTAATTTGCAAACAAGCCATTATGGGGGCTGCAGTCAAAAGCGGCAATAGAATTAAAATACTATTACGGCAATACAAAGTTGATTGAGTCAGCAGAGGGAACGCGGTCGGCCGACCGGGCGTTGTGTGCCGGCACGGCACGGCAGTCGCTTGCTCCGTTCATGTAATTTGATTTGGAGTGGCGCGGGGAGGGGACCGGGATCGATAAAAGCGCGGGGGAACGCGGCAACGGGGGACGGGGGACAACCACCGGGCGCGTGTTGTCATGGCAACCGTACTCCGTAGCTACCCTCGCCTCCAGATTCCGTCCCAGTAAATCAAACAAAGGATATCGTTTCAAGACTTCGCGGTTCCCGTTTGGGTGACAATTGTTATCGGGGAAATCGTATAGTGCGATAACAATAACTTGGATTACGTCCCGCAGATCTTGATTAATTGAACAACTGCCTTTGTCTAATTGCGTTACGTGTAATTTACTTAGCTTAGTTTTAGTGGAAATTGTATATTCGTTAATCATAATATGACTTACGATTAATGAATGATATACTTAGCTAAATCTACATTGTATACTTACCTACCTAATCATTATCCTTAATATCCTAACTAATATACTATCCTTACTAATATTATAAATGCGAAAGTGTTTGTTTGTTGGTTTGTCCTTCAATCACGCCGCAACGGAGCAATGAATCGACGTAATTTTTTGCATGGATATAGTTGAGGACCTGGAGAATGACATAGGCAATTTTTTATCACGGAAAATCAAAAACTCCACGGGATTTTAAAAACTAAATCCACGCGGACGAAATCGCGGTCATCAGCTAGTAAACAACTATAACAAATCATGGACATTGGACATGGACATGCCTCTGCTGGATTTCGAAACGAAGACCACCTATTAAGAACTACGGCGCTAACTACTACGCGGGAGAGGTCGAGAATTGAGATTGTTTTTTACTTGATTTAGTACGGTCTATCTATTACTTTATCCTTTTGGATAACTTCCTAAGTAATGGGCCTTATCTTCTTGAGTAAGATACTGCTATTAGGAAACTAGGAAATAAAATAAGTATTACGATGAGTATTTACGTTTACCTTCGTTATGTTGTTTATCTGGTGTTAATTTCTGTGAAGATTCCATCAGTTTTTGATGAACGATCTTTTTTTTTTCTTTATGCTAGCATTTTCGCCAATAAACATTTTATGATGAGGATGAGAAACACATTACTTATAATTAAAACTGGGGTGATTATATGTACATAGGGTGACTTCGCCGGTTACGCGACCAGGGTCAGTTACGCGACCACTAACAGGACCTACGGCATTAAAACGAAAATAATAAGAATTCTATTCTTCTTTTCCAAATGAAATTCACTTAAGTAAAGAGGGGGATAGACCTATTAGTTCGACTGTTCCGTAGAACAAAGTCTCAAGTGCTAAATTCATAACTTGAGATTTGAGCCTTGCATATGTGAGTTTTAAGGCCCAAATTTCAAGTTGTGAATTTAGCAGATGAAACTTTGTTCTACGGAACGGTCGAGTTTTACCTACAATAGTTGGCAGCTTTGTGTTTACCCGAAAGCAAACAAATCTTGTTCAATCCGCCGCTCATACTTTCGGCGCGTACACGTTCCCAAAACAACGAAAAAAATAGTGCGTAAGTGATGCGTTCGAGGTAAGTAGATCGTGATGTATTTATTTGAGTCAATTTTTTAATGTTCTATTAAGTGGATATATATCTATGTTTTACGTTATTTGTACATTTATTACATGTAATATACAAAATCAGGTAAAAAAATTGAATGGTCGCTAACTGAAATTGGAATTAGCCAATAACTTCAGTTGGCGACCACCTGGCCGCCAATAGACATTTAGAAAGAAAAACATTTATTTTTATTTTTTATAGACTACAAATCTAATTCGGAATTTAATCACTTTCAATTTAACTTGTTTATTTTTATCCGTGTATCTTTTAGTTTACGACCACCAAATTATTATTATAAAACATCTTAAAATGTATGGGTATCAAGTGGTCGCCAACTAAAAATGAGCAAATTAATATGTGGGTTTACGACCATTTGCAATCACTACTTATAATCTTATCTGTTTTTTGCATAATGTAGGTGTTTAATATATAATATTTTCATTACAGATGTCCTCCACAACCCGTATTAGAAAATAACACCGGCTTATTCCCAAAGAGATCTGGAATGTGCTTTAAAAATATAAGAGAAGGAGGACACGGTATTAGAAAGAAATATAAAATGTATAACATCCCGAGATCTGATGATCTGATGATTTGATTCTAAACTTTTGTAATTGTTGTTTAAAGTGATATTTTTAATTTTGTACTTGTGTAGGAAAATGTATTATACTTGCTAAGATTCATTTAAGCTTAAGCTTGAATATTAAAGTGTACCTTTGATCTCATGAAAAAAAGTGTTTTAATAATTTATTAAATGTATGAATAATAAAGCATGAATAATAATTATTTTTTAAACATTAACACGTTCATATTTTTTATTTTTAATTAATCAAATTTAGTTTTCCCTAGCAAATCGAGAGGTCGCCAACTAGATAAGGGGGCAGTCGTCAACTAGCAAAAGTGGTCGCCAACTAGCATTTCACATAGTTTTTAAGATTTATTCAATTTAAAATGTTTTCACAACTGTAATTCTTATTTTTTTACTTTTAAATATAACTTGACAATATCTAGGACCCCGTCATATAACTTTAATACATGTGCTATGGGTGCAACATACTTAAATATTGACGTAAAGTTGAATATCCCGCTAATCGGTCGCCAACCGGCGAAATCACCCTATTACATTCAGTGACTGTAATACGTTTGAGAAACATAAATAAGCCAAGTGACAAGGAGATGTCAAATAACTTTGGATTGACCATAGATAAATTACATAATAGAGATTGATCAGACATCACTGAGAATTGACTACTTCCTAATTCCATGCACTGACTTCTACGATAGGAGGATACTTACACTAAATTTAGGTAGAACAGTGATAGTCTGGTTAGGACTGCGGTATCGCGGGTTCTATCCCGGGTTTCCATCTCTGACTTTCAGAAATATGGCAATCAAATAACATCGTGAGAAAACCTGCTAGCCTACACCTGAAAGTGAATTCCGGGCCGTAAGGAATTTTTCATGTAAGTGACCCCGTCCTTATTGAAAATGACCTTTTAATAACACTCCAATAAGACCTTGTGTTTAGATTTGAAATACAAGAAGAACATAACTTGTACGGAATAACCAATAGTGGAAAATGTGTTTTCGTTCCTAGCCTTTCTCCCAGTATATTTATGCTATATCTTTAGATCTACGCCTGTACAAAATATTCACTCCCTCTCTCTCAAGAATCAATGCCTCGGTATATTTTGAATGTTAATTTAGGCAAAATAACTCAGTGGTTTCAGTGTAAATCAATTATTGACGAGACTGTCGCAAAGGAGCGTAATATTAGCGGAATATGTCGGTGAAATTACAGACACAAAGGCCTGCGCGCTCCTTTGCCGATGTGGTTCAGTGAACACTGAACAGCTTCGCTCGTACTAAGCCCATCTATTGCGCACACAGATTGAATATTAAACAACTGATTAGATGGGTAAGTAGTATTAGCTGTGGTAGTGTACAGTCAACAGTGTAGTGCTTGTTAATAGAAAGGACATACATAGAAAAACATATAGGAAAATAGGTACGTTTGAGGGTTTCAAGTTGCAAGTCCTGAAGATCATGAAGTCCTGGTAGTTGGTAAAATAAGTGTACTCTCCACACTTTAATCAAGCGACAAAATAAGAGGGGTTTATAAAATATACCACAGATACAGTGTAAATTAAAAATGTAAGACGACATTTTAGGAGGGGTTTCAACCCCAACATTACAAGTAAAACAAGATATACAAGACCTATATAATAACCAGTATTACCACATCAATACGTCTTGTGTCCACTTGGTCGTACAGACAGCCCGAATCGTGACGGTATAATTTCACAGTTGAAGCAATAACAACTGCTGGACACAATATTATTTAATGGATTAGTCTATTTATGCTGTTTCTCTTGCTTTATAATAAATTTCAAATGTGTTTCTAAAACTTTCAAGGTATTTTATTTATCATTTTTAACCTTGATTTAGACTTGCTTGGTAAAATCAATGCTTAATTTTATTATGTGCGTGCTTTTTTTTTCCGGCGTTTTTTGTACGGATCCCTTCGTATGCTAATCCCACTCGCATTTGAACGGCTATTTTCGATATCTTTTAGCATGTTTTCTTGTTTCATTTTATTTTTTACACCTAAAGGAGTTCGTGTATAAATTACTGTAAGCACCATTCACATATTTTGGAGTTTGGACTATAGGATAGGTGCAAAGTGACGGGTAAATTAAGATAAGAAAAGGTGATAAATATTACAATAATGTTAAACATAAAAACAAAAAGTTTTGATAATTTATTATATTTTTATTCGTAAGCGACCTTTCCGCCTCAGGTCGGCTGATTAATTTAATTATAAGGTAATGCCAATTTATAATGCAAATATTGAGTTTCCTCGATCGTATCGGCGTTTGTTATTTAATTGGCGAACTATTGAGAATTATAAAATTATAAATTTAAGGCACTAGGTACTTCTCTTACCTACTCATTTATCGGACCTTGGAAATTGGTTTGTTACATTATGTTATGAATATTACAAAATATTTTTACCCAAGTACTAAAATTTTAGCACACTGTGTGTATTTTTTTCTTTTTTGGAGGTATGTTTTAGGTTATTTAAATATGTCCCACCGTTATTTCTAAACTTCTAAGCCGATTTTGATGAATGAGGTGTCAATTGATTCCGGGCAACATAGGCTACATTTCATACGAACAAATCAATATTATGACGGATGTTACATCCAAGTTTCCGTAGTCAGGTTAATACTCGTTAGCAAAGCAACGATGATAGCATTGCTTGTTGCGAGATCCATGACATACATTGTATATTATGACGTAATAGTAATTATACGAGTACGTACCACGGCGATTGTATTTGTTGGAATTGTCGATATTTCGATCCAGTTGCATGGACCGTGGTCACGACGGGACTGTGGTGTTGCAAGACGTCAAGTTGAAGCTATCATGGGTAGAATCTATCTGCCAGCTTCTTCAGCTATGACAGCTTCAACTTCACGTCTCGCAACACCGCAATTCCATCGTGACCACGGTCCATGCAACTGTACCAAATTATCGAGAATTCTAACAAAAACAATCACCGTGGTATGTACTGGTATAATTCTATTACAATTATGACATAATAGCTACTCTAGACTGAGTCGAACTATTTAAATAATTCTAGTCAGTATGTATAATTGTATTGTATTTTGAAAGTAAAATAATATATATAACTTAGGTGCACCGTGTAATGAAGTCGTTAGTTAAACAGAGGTTATACTAACGAGTTAATTACTAGTTATAAATTCTTTTTTGTGTTTGCTTTTTAAGGCTGATATTTTTAGCTGAGAAATAAATTCAATATAAGTAGGTACAAATACTGAATTGGTTGCGCAGTCTATAATTATGTATGAAGTACATATTTGTCGTTTCAGAAAATCGTCTCTACTTTACACGATTTATTTCAAGATGGTTATTATGTTTAATGTCGTATTAATTTATTTAGTCAAACAACATTTCAAAAGCACATTGTAAAAGTCTATTAGCATATTATTAGTATATCGCCGTCCCTGAAAGCTAAATCTCCCGGCCATCCAAGAAAACGCTGGCTAGACCTTGTAGGCGCCGATATGAGAGCCAATAAATTAAGCAAATCGGATGCACAAGAGCGGGCAAAGTGGGCAAAAGCATGCCGGAAAGTGGAGCCCACCTAGTGGGACAACGTTAAGTCGAAGAAGAAGGATAGTAAAAGTCTATTTATTCTATTAATTAGTAGTCAGTGTTAAAATAGCCGAAAATTTACACGCGGCATGCATAAAATGCTCGAAGATAAAATATGAATAGCTAGTAAGTAGTAACCTGTTTTGAATATTTCTCGCTTGATGTCAAAATAATAACAACGCAAGTAGCGAATCGCGATTCACGACTGGGTGTCTTGAGTCTTCAATCAATACGAGAATAGCCAGTTTATTTCTGAACCGTTATTGCCTTGTTAAACTGTAAGTACCGCTTTGCATTACGTCAATTGAGTCGCGTCTTTTATATGGAATTGAGGTTTTGGAGCGACGGTAGCCAGTTGCCAATTAAGTGAAACGTTTTTTAATTACATTTACAAGGCAGTTTATTTGTAAAGATTTCTAATATGTATATCTTTTGCAAGGAGTATCTCTATTATCTAATTCTTAGGTACATACTATGCAGCTTGTTCGAGTAATTGATTAAGAAGAGACTTTTAGAGTAGTTTAAGTAAAGCATATTTAGTAAGTAACTTAGCTATTTAAATACTTACTGCTATTTGATAAAAATCATCTCCAACTAAAAATGTCTAAATGTCACGCGGATGAAACCGAGGAATATCCTCCAAGATGAAAATGTCCTCTACAGTTTAATTTCTTTAGCAAAACTTTAATTATAATTTAACACAGATTTTCTAATTAACTCGTTTTTATAGTAATTAAATCACTTATCCCAATCCTAATTTATTTGAGATGTTATTAATTAAGAACTGGATAAGAAGAATGTTATATGGAAAATTTAGAGCGAAACTAAGTTTTTACAGATAAAAATATCGGTTAACTTTTAGTCTTTCATTGAAAATCAATGAAAAATGACTTAATTATTAAATGTCCATTCAGCTGTTCCTCTATGAGTATTTGGTTGTACCTACGAACAATGAACATTTTAATTTCAAGTAAAGACGTAATGAATGCGCCTCGTCTCAACTATATCATGTACAAGTACCGAGCCGGCCTGAGGCTTAACACGGCACAATTGAATAGGCTCATTTAAATCGCCTAGACCGACGGATAAATAGACATGAAAGGGCGGACGATGATGCTAATACAGTGAACTTAACCTGGCCGCCGGCACCTTGCAGAGTCCCGCCAAACTGGTTCTACCGACCTTCGCTCCGTCTCGCTTCTACGCATTCATGCTCCCCTGGTCCATCTGATCACAACGTTCGATTGATTTCTATATGATCGGAATGTGTTCGAAATCAGCCAATAAATAAAACCTCCTCCTCAATTTATTTACCCTCCTTTACCTCACCTTTAGTTAACCGCAGAAATACGCAGGATTTGTTAAACCACACCGCTATCATAGTCAACTCTTAACATATACACAATAAATAACGGGCAAATAAATGAGTTATGAGTAACTATTTAGGTAAATAGAGTCCATAAAGTTACAAATTGTTATTTGCTTCGTTAAAATCTAAATGAGGTTATGAATGCGCATAATAAATAACAAGCATTGAGCTTCGTTAGCAATATCCTAAATTGGTTTTAATATTATCAAAGATACATAAATAATTTCAGGCTTGCAAAAAAAAAAGTCGAAGTCGATATTTTTTTGATCGTTAAACTTACATAATAAATTAATAATACTGACTAATGAGTAAATATAATGAGGACTGACTTACATTAATAGCGCAAATTAAATACCACAGTGGGTATTTACTTAAAATATGTAACTCCTACTATTCATTCGACCGCTATACTTTTGCGAATACATACTTTTCAACCATTGAAATTAAGTACCTACATTAAGAATTAAGTATGATCTCTATCATTAAGTTCAATACGTGTACAATGTGAAGGTATGTTATTATGAACAGAATACAGCGTTTAATAGCGATAGGTGTTTTCTGTTGTCTGGCACGTTTGATGGTTTAATATCACGACATAAGGCTTGTAAAACGGATCACAAACACTAACACAATGTTTGAACTTTCATGTTTCATGTTACACCCTGTTTGAGAACTATTTCTAAGCAAAATATGGAAACAAAAGTTTTCATACCCCTACTGTGTAACCATTGTTTCTTTTTAGCTTAAATGAAATCGAATTATCATACTGCGAGTATGGCATAAACCTACTTGATATCGAAAGTAGAGCTCCACGTTTTCTGCATCACCAATCAAAGATACAATATTAACTTATACGTACCTATTGTTATTCTTTTAAAAACACGTAAAATGTTACGCTTCATGCACCATTCATTCCACGAAGTGCTTACATGAAAAAAAAAATCATGGACCAAAACGGATAGATATCGTAACTTATAGACAGGTAAGTAAAATTGAAAGGTGATAAATATAAATTAATATACATTACACTAGATGATATTTTTTATATTTAGCTTTTATTTTTGATATTTACATTTTTGTTTTAAATAGTGACGCTACATCAGCAGTTTATGCATATAATACGAAAGCCTCATCTTTACTTTTTCAAATGAATAGAGTCTTGAATGTATTTTTATTAGTATGACTATCGTATTCTTCACAAATATTTCTAGTATCTACATCGGTCTGGAAACGATCGCAGCCGATTTATATCCGCATTGTATGCGATAAGTGGGCGTATTATCGGTCGATCTTGCCCTAAGCCCTTACTGGCCGCGCTGCTCTGAAATGGACTCTTTACGTAAAGTACAGGCAAGTACAAAACAAAAACAAATACAAGTATCTACTGGTACACCGTATTAAGAAGAATAAAATAGCCTGACTTAGAATGACTAAATTGTTTTATTCTAGAAACTGTTAACGTTCAACGAAGCTCTTAAAAGATAATAAGTTATTTTTTACGTATAATACAAACAAGTGCAAACCAAAAATAAATTCAAATATGTACTGGAAGCTTCGATCACAGAAACAAAAAAAGACTGGAGCACCGAATTAAGAAAAATAAAAAGCCTGACTTTAAAAATGCCAAAATTGCTTCAATCTAGAAACGTATAAGGTTAAAGTGAATGTTAAGAAATTCGGAAGAAAAATCTCTTTTGGTCATAGTTTGAGAGGCAACAAATTGTAAACCCATCTAGGAAAATTTGCCAAAGAAAAGGCCACCTGAGACTGAGATCACCAATTAAAACAACTCTGACACATTAATAACATTATCAAAAGTGGTCATAGCACGACATTGGAAAGCTGAAAATCAGCCCGCTTTGCATGCATGTTTGTGCGTATGATTCAGTGTACGTGTACACCTATTCTGATTAGCGTCATGGACAACACAGTAATTTTCCGTTAGTTATTAACCAGCGACACCATTACAGAATAAATGTGTAGTGTCTATCACAAACCGTCAATGGTAGTCAATCTGTGATAGATTCAACTACAGGTTCGGAAAGAAAATGGCACTACAAGAAAAACAAAATAAATATAACGCAAGGATAATGAAATGTCTTGCAATAAATCGCAAATGTCACGGCGAATAAAACTGTCTTTTGAAGAAGACAATTCGTACGGTAATGAGTCCCCGTTGGAAATGGGAGGGCCCTCAATGAAGGTAATCGCGTGAACGCCGTAATTGGCCCCAAATCAAGTCAGATAGAGTATAGCTTGGGGCCACGCTGCGAGTGAATATTAGTTGTTATTGCGTCAGCGATCACAATATGGATAAACTTAAGCCAACTAAAGCTCATTTTAGTTGAGACCTCAATCGACACCGTCTTAGTTTAGATCGCTTTTAATCGAAACGTGTCGAAATGTTTTGAACAATAGAGTAGATGCCGTGTTTGATTTTGATCATTATGATAGTAGTATAGAAAGCCGGTTTCAGCTCACTCCCAGCCTAGGCCAAAAAAAAAAAGTGCGGCCAGGCCAAAAAAATAAAAAAAGTGTGCCCACCCCCCAAAAAAAGTGCGCCTAGGTCAAAAAAAAAAAGTGTGCCTAGGCCAAAAAATAGTGCAGCCAGGGAAAAAAAAATGGGTCAGGGCGATCCGAAAAAAAAGAGGCCCGCCGCAGGCGAAAAATTTTTGGCTAAAATTCCAATAAGACAAATTCCAATTGGAATTCCAATCATTGGAATTCCAATTGAAGAGTTTAGTATTTCCACTTCCTAATAGATGGCGCTGCTTGTCAAGGCATAAAATGGTACGCTACTGTAAGATAGATGGTGTAATGGGGCGACTTAAAATGACACGCTACTACAAGGTAGATGGCGTTGAGTGTTTTAAGTGTGATATATTTTCCGTCCTATTTCGTGTTGGATTTTCCGTTCCCATTGGTTATGAGAGTGAGAGAATGTAGAGTGCACCAGTGTTTGTGTACACACTTGTGCACTATAATACCTCCTGTGGTTAAACTTGTATCACTACCAGACAACACTTATTGATATCGCATAGAACCTAAAAGCCCGGCCTACGGCCGGGCAGCGGAACTTTTATGTTTTAACCTAACCTAACCTAGCTAGTAAATTAGGTTAGCCTAATTGCTCGAAGTGCTCCAGGCACCCACTAATGTTTGTTACACAAGAAATTCATTCCAAAGAATCGAACCTGTCAGTTAAACAGAGCGAGCGCACTAACCACTGTACCAAGGAGGTCCCATACCTGCTTGCTTTGAACAAAAGTGAAAAGACCCTTTTCCTTTCGTCGCATTCCTACGTTTTTTTTAACCGAATTCAAAATAAAAAAGGTTACTTATGCACTTTATGTTTGCAAAATACGAATTAAAAGTCAATTAAACGTTTAAAAAAATCGAATAATAACTTCTCTCTCATTATTGATGTTCTTTTGAATGAGAAAATATAATTCTATATTGATTAATCATTTATAGATTTAAATATGATTATGCACTAATTAATGTTTGTTACACAAGAAATGCATTTCAAAAAATTGAACCTAGGACTTCTCAGTTAATATAAAACCATAACACTCACCACTGCGCCCTTATAGGTCTTCATGCGCTTTCTACCTGGTAGGACAATAGACCCTTGCATTCCAACGTTTTTGTGTTTTTGATGTTTTTTGAATGAGAAAATAGAATTCTATATTGATCAATCATTTATAGATTTAAATATGATTATGCACTCGCTAATGTTTGTTCCACAAGAAATTCATTTCAAAGAATCGAATCCAAAACCTATAAACACACGTACGTGCTACTCATTTTTAGGTAATTTTGAAAAGGTCGTCTACCTGTTAACGAACAAGAGACCTTTTCCATCCCCGAAGCATTTCTTAAGTTTTTGCGCTTTTAACCGAATTCAAAATAAAGATTATTCTGTATTTATGTAACTCGTACGTTAAGTCGTATGTAAGTACAAATTCAAAGTCAAATTAAGAGTTTCAAAAAATCGAATAACAACTTCTGAATTAATAAATGAGTGAATATGAAAAACGGTAAACTTGAAAATACTTTGAGTAACTAGCTATTGAAAACGATTAGTATAATATGTAATTCTTAAGCGATGTCTCAGCTCTCACAAGGTTCTCATCATAGGAATTAGGGTATAGTGATTCTCTGTTATTATTATTGATGTTTTTTTAATTTAGGTATATTAACCTAATTAACCTGAATCTGTTGATGGTGTATTTAGATGACATCTTCGACACGTACGAACTTGGTTGATTTTTTGTACTCTTTTTTTCATTCCCATTATCTTTGGGTAGGATATAGATACAAAAAATGATTGCCTGCAGATTGCCGTATATTACACAAAAAATAGATGGCATCTTCGACACGTACGAACTTGGTTGATTTTTTGTACTCTTTTTCATCTTTGTTAGGATATGGATACAAAAAAATTATATTGCCTACAGATGCAAGGGATCAAGACATGTTAATTCATGTCTAAAACATGTGTGTATAAAAAGGGTCCATTCTAATTTTCTATCATAAGTTTACCTTGTGTCAGCTCGTGAGTATCTCAGTTTTAAATATAAAGTCTTAAATATTATCTACTAATTACCAGTCTAGGAATATTGTGTCGTGAATCTACATATTTCCGTTCATTATGGTGAGTGCGTAATTATACTTGTTATTATTTAAATTATATTTGTAGCTAACATATCGATTCGTTATTAGTGGGCTACTTTTTTAAATTTTATATATATAATTAGTTTATTACAGTAATTACATTACAGTGTAATATTATAAAGGCTAAAGTTTGTATGTATATGTTTGTTACTCCTTCACGCCACAAGAAATGAACCGAATTGGTTGAAATTTGGAATGAGGGCAGCTCACATCTAGGATTAAAACATAGGCTACATTTTATCACGGAAAATTAAAGATTCCCTACGAGAATTAAAAAAACCTTAATCTACGCGGACATCATCTAGTGTAATTCTATAAATTGAATAATCTCCTTTTTATTTCAGGACTCGGAAAATGAAATCAGTTATAAGAATTATTATTATCCACTCAATGTGTCAGATGATCAAGATGCAAGTGATTGTATGACAAATAATAAAAAGACTGCTTCAAAAAGGGTCAAAACAATGGAACAAAATAATATAGATGTGTTTTTTGAACATCCAAAGAAAAAGAAGAGGGCAACTACTTCTTCATCTGTGGCTCAGGCGATTGATGGAGGTCTGTCGTATATCTCATCGAATGATGCTGACAGTACAAACGCAAGTCATCTCATCAAAATAGATGTCTATGACATGAAGAATCTGAAAGGGGTTTCACCTCTTGAATACTGGAAATATGCAGATTTACGATTAAAGTACTATGTGAATTCAGACGCTGATAAATTTTATCTCAGCACTCGAGATATTATTTACAACATAACAAAGCAGATCGCAGGAAGACATGATTGTAAAAAATATTTTGTCGAGAGAGATAACAAGCAATAACAATAGCTATAAATTATTCCATCCCAAAAAATAAAACTATTTAAAAGATAGCATCGTTGCCTGCAAATCAAGACCCATGTCACTTAACGTAAATAAATTTTTAAAATAATGTGCAGTCTCCCTACTATTTGTCTGTGAATAAAGACGAAACAAATTATAAAAGAGTGCTGTTCTAACACAATCAAGTCATATTCCATCTCGCTATCCACAACAATGTTGTGTCAACTGTGTGCTTTTAACGACTCTGTTTACAATGAAGAATTGGTTGAAAATTGTGAAGAAGCAGAATTGAACGCCGAGTTAGTTAACATATGCATGGAAGCCGACCGAAATCAAGTTTATTCGTGAGTATTTTTTATTCATCATTTTTTCCATGAACAGTATTTATTTTAATCTATTATATTTCAAACGATTCATCGAGGCTTGGGTGCACGACTATAAATTTTTACTAATCTAACAGCTACCATCAACCTGATCAGTTCAAACTTGTTCAAACATAACGCTGATGGGGAGGGGCTATTTACGTATAAATACTCGGTTAAGACGTTAGCTACACTCATTCAGAGAGAAGTTGTGATAGAAAAATATTAATAATGGAAGCTTTTTCCAATGATGAAATAAGTGTATTTTCTAAATCATTTGTGTTAAATAAGATGCATAGATACATACGGTTGTGGTATATCTCTGATAGACTCCCTAGATGGATGTTAGATGACCCAGAGATTAAACCGTTTTATACACCATGTAGTGGTCATCGTACTTCAATTTTTCCTCATTCTGATGAAATTGACGGTGTATTTCCTATGAAAGCATATTGTAATATGTGTGTTACAAATGGTAAATTTTATTTAAATAAAGATTAGTGTAACTGTGTAGTGTATTTTAAAGAAAATATGTTTTATTATATCTATTTTTATTTTTCAGTTCAAAGCAAACTGGAGCCGGAGTGAAAAGAAAAGCTACTACAGTCACAAACTCTACGAGTAAGCAACCATGTTCTCAAGAACCTTCTACATCTAAGGGGCCATTGAATACAACAAGACTAACGGGGGAAGAATCGTCCTTACCTGTAAGTTCTACAAAATATCATAGTGTCGAGTGTTCTTACTGTAAAATAAATGTGAATCAAAAGTACTATTCTAACCACCTTAGAAGCAAAAAACATATAAATAACGTACTTCTTAATAGCTCGGTTCAAAACTTAACCAATGTGCAATTAATAGAAAATGCCTTCGGTCGACGAATAGCAACATACAGGATTTCCAATAATAATTCGCAATTTCAGACACCTGAAGCTTTTCTTGATTCAATTAAAAATTCTTTTCATGACTTGCTTCATACGCTTTTAAAAGAGCATACTTTAATTAAAGTTAACTTAATTTTAAACGGAGATTTTATTCAAGCAACAAAAAACTTAGAAACTTCCTTTGACTTTCAAACGTGTAACTATACATTCTGTTTAGGTGATGAAATTAACATCATTTACTCGGATTTATTAACTGAAACTTCGAGTAAAGTTTGTAATTTTGAAAAGAAAGATAGTGGTTGGAGTCTTAAAAAAATTAATTATGTGGATTTAAATATAAATAAATTAAACCCGTTAAAAGGGAACTCTTATATAGATTTACCCATAGATATTAAACATAAACTTGCTATTATTAATGTTAAAAATAATGACAATAAATGTTTTCAATGGGCTATACTTTCCGCTTTGTATCCTGTTCAAAAAAATGCCGACAGAGTGACTTCATATATATCGAAACAAAACTCTTTAGATTTTTCAAATATTCCATTTCCAGTACAATTAAAAGATATCAACAAATTTGAAACCTTAAATAATATTAGTATAAATGTTTTTGGACTTGAACATGACACAAAAAGCAATTCTACGAAGATTATTGGTCCTCTCTATTTCACAAAATGTCGAAAGCAGAAACACATAAATTTATTATACGTAAATAATGGTTCTAATGGTCATTATTGTTATATAAAGAATCTTTCTAGGCTAGTTGGTCGACAATTAACCAAACATATCCATGCTGTATTTATTTGTGATGGTTGCTTACTATATTTTCAATCAGATATTAAATTGAAATCCCATCAAGAGTTTGATTGTAATCATATTAGAACTGATTTGCCCGATATCACACAAGCTAAACTAACATTTAATAAATATGAAAGAAAGCTCAAATTGCCTTTTGTTGTTTACGCAGATTTTGAAGCATTTTTAAGTCCTATACAAGGTTGTGATAATGATCCAACTACCTCATACACAGCAAATTTTCAAAAACATGAAGTATATAGCTTTGGATACTACATCAAATGTACATTTAATAATAGTCTATCAGTATATAAAACTTATACAGGTACCGACTGTGCCAAAGTGTTTATGGAGACTTTAAATGATGATATAAAACGAATTTATGATGAGCATTTAATTGAAGTTAATCCACTGCCTCTAACAATAAATGACAACGAAAAATTATCTAGGGCATCCACATGTCATATATGTGAAAAAGAACTGAAATCGGATTACGAAATAGCATATAATAAATACACCGGAGTTTTAGTAGGTGTCTGTCACAAAAGCTGTAGTAAAAAGTTAGAAATTCCTCAATTTATACCGATAATTTTACATAACCTTAGTAACTATGATGCACATTTCATTGTGCACGCATTGAATTTCTCAGAAGGTGGGATAAATGTCATACCCCAAAATAAAGAACGATATATTTCATTTTCAAAAAAGATAAAAATCATGGACAAACAAATTGAATTGAGGTTTATTGATTCTTTTAAATTTTTATCTAGTAGTCTAGAATCCTTAACAAATAATTTAAATGATAAAGACTTCATCGAATTGCGAAGAAATTTTCAAAGTGAAAAAGATATTTATTATTTAAAACGTAAGGGTGTATACCCATACGAATGTATGACATCTTTTGACTCCTTAAAGTTAACGTCACTCCCAACACAGGATCAATTTTTCAGTACACTTACAAACAGTACTGTTTCAAATGAGGATTACAAACATGCTAGAGATGTTTGGAATCATTTTAAATGTCGTAATATGACTGATTACTCTGATTTATACCTCAAAACGGATGTGTTACTTTTAGCAGATATATTTGAAAATTTTAGAAATGTATGTATTAAAACTTATGATTTAGATCCTGCGCAATATTATACTGCACCAGGTCTTAGTTGGGATGCAATGTTAAAGTACACACAAATAACGTTAGATTTACTAACAGATTTTGAAAAAATTGCATTCGTGAAATCAGGTATACGCGGCGGTGTTTCACAGTGCAGTAACCGTTATGCGCAAGCTAATAATAAGCACATGGCAAATTTTAATCAGAAAATCCAATCATCTTATCTCACATACTTAGACGCTAATAATTTATATGGTTGGGCTATGTCTCAACACCTTCCAACGGGGGGTTTTGAATGGGTAAGTTGTGAAACTAATTTCAACATACCAATTGATTCTGATGTGGGTTATATTCTAGAAGTAGATTTAGAATACCCTGAAGCTTTACATGACTTACATACCGATTTTCCTCTTTGCCCAGAGAATATACTTGTTGGAGGGAGTAAAACTATAAAATTAGTTCCAAATCTATTTGATAAAACTAAGTATGTGATTCATTATAGAAATCTTGTACAGTGTCTAGAAATGGGCTTAAAACTAAAAAAAATTCATAGGATTTTAAAATTTAATCAAAGTCCTTGGTTACAAAAATATATTGATTTAAATACACAGTTGCGTACATCTGCACAATCTGATTTTGAAAAAGATTTCTATAAGTTAATGAATAATTCAATATTCGGAAAAACAATGGAGAACATTGAAAAACGTGTTGATGTTAAACTATGTACACATTGGGAAGATAAGGGAAAATCTGTCGGTGTTCAAAAACTTATTGCGAGACCTGAATTTCATAGTGTCTCAATATTTTCGGAAAATTTGGTTGCTATACAATTGAAAAAAACTAAATTACTTTACAATAAACCTATTTACTTAGGATTTTGTATTTTAGATATTTCTAAAACGCTTATGTATGATTTCCATTATAAGTATATGAAAAAGAAATATGGCTCAAATTGTAAAATGTTATATACTGACACTGACAGCTTCATATATCAGATTTTTACTGATAACTTTTATGATGATATTAAACCTGACTTAAATAAATACTTTGATACTTCGGATTATCCCCGTAATAATAGTTTTGATATTCCCCGGATAAATAAAAAAAAAATTGGTTATTTTAAGGATGAAAATAATGGTAACATTATGACTGAATTTGTTGGTTTGAGATCAAAAGTGTATGCTTTTAATGCACATAATAAATTCATTGCTAAGGCAAAAGGTGTAAACAAATCGGTTACCAAAAACTTCAAAATGCAGAATTATAAAACAGTTTTATTTGAACAAAAAAATGAACTATGTATGTGAGATGTATAGATTCAAATCGATAAAGCATATAATATTTACTCAAAAAACGAATAAAATATCATTATCACATTCAGATACAAAACGGTTTTTAGTTAATAACTCTACCAACACTTTAGCTTGGGGTCATTACAAAATAAAGTCGTTTAATAATGATTAGCATTAAGAATCATTGATGATATTTTTAAAGTAATTATAAGAATGGATTGTACCCTTAAGTTATAAATTGTATAGAAAATTAAATTTTATAAATAAATGTAATACTTAAATCGATGTTGTGTCACTTTATTCCCCATTTCTTTATCTAATTTAACTAAAGCTACACGTATTTTGAACATGTATCATTTTCTCCATCCATTTACTGCTATAGTTGCAGGACCGAGTGGATGTGGTAAATCACACTTCGTGACAAATTTCTTGAAACACTGTAATCATATATGTAATACACGATTTGATCAAGTTTTATGGTGTTACGATGAAATGCAGCCTCTATATAATCTAGAAAATGTTACTTACATTCAAGGAATTCCTGAAATGAGTATGTTTGATGGAAAACATCCTCAATTAATTATACTTGATGATCTCATGAGGGAGTCAGATGGTCGTGTCGTTGATATTTTTACTAAAGGTAGTCATCACAGAAATTTAAGTGTTTTTTATATCACACAAAATCTTTTTCATCAAGGGAAAGGCCAACGAGATATTTCTCTGAATACAAGTTACATAATTTACTTTAAAAATCCCAGAGATCGAACCCAAATCCGTCATTTAGCACGTCAAGTATTTCCAGAGAATTCAAAGTTTGTTGAAGAGGCTTATAGAGATGCCACTACTGAGCCCCATGGTTATCTAATGATTGATTTAAAGCAAAATACAAATGATTCATGTCGTTTTAAAACTAAGATAGATAGTAACTCTAATAATTGTGTGGTATACATCCCTAAAAAGGGGTTTAAATATGGTTTACATCACTCAGTTCTTGTCAGTAACAAATAATGGTTGAAGGAAGCAGCACGCTAGATTCAAAAAAGTTAAGGTGTGCATTACAAACATTTAAACCAAAATATCGTAAAATTTTACTTCGCTCTCTTAAGAAAGAAGAAATTAATCGTGTTTGTGAGTATATCAAAGAAATATTTAAAGAAAATACCCCCAATAAAGAGACAAGAGAATCTTCTGTAAAACTGAATTGCTTCTTTTCTACAAAGTTAATATAAATATGTATTCAGATTCATTCTAAAATAATGTCTGCACGAGTTAAAGCACACAAAAATTTACTAAAGGCTTTACACACACTTCAGCCAAAATTCCGTACAGCCTTATTAAAAGCTTGTAAGGACGAGGAAATCAATTGTATTTGTGAGTGTATTTTCAATATACTAAATGGTAAACTACCTTTGAAGGATTGTGAGAAGGCCAAGTTAAAAAAACACAAAACTATTCTGAGAAAATTAATAAAGAAAGGTCGAAATAAATCACGAAAACGTATTATCATTCAGAAAGGGGGAGCATTTCTACCTATTATTTTGGGAGCTGTTTTAAGTGGACTGTTTAATTTAATATAAAAAATGGAACACGCAAAAAAAATGGTCCTTATTGAACCAGAGGTTATTGAAAGGTTAAAATCAAGAAATATTGCACCTGACGATTCTTTATCAAGATTAGATAAAGAAATGCAAAAAATACTGAAAAGTAAACTGGATGATCGCGAAAAATGGTCACTGTACACGCAAATTTTACAAAGATATCTCCATATAACTGAAGGAGAGAGAAAACCAATTAAATTACCAGTGACTGTGGAGGACGATCGAAACTATGACAATATCAGTATATTTAAAAAGGAAATGAAAGACAATGATTCAACAGTTTATGAGGAATCAGAGGATGATAAGCACGTACGGGGGCTACCAATTGATATTTTATATTCCTCTACTTATATAAACAAATTAATACCAAAAACGTATAGGAAAAAAGCTGATATATTATTAAATGCTCTGCTAAATAATAAAGAAAAAATTAGCTGGAAAAAGGATGGATCTATAGTCGTAGATAATGAAGTTGTAGATGGTAGTAATATAGTGGATCTAGTGAATTATACCCTAAGACCATTAAAACGCTCCAAACCTAATGGATGGGAAATATTTATCCAAACTATAAAAGATATAGGGGTTCCCTTAATATGTATTGGTAATCCTCAAGCTTCTGAAAATATTAGTAACATTTCTCCAAAATTCAGAGAACATAGTTCTCCAACTGATGATAAAAGTCCAAAAACTTCATCATACAGACTAAGGAAAAAACAAGACATTTGGGAAAGATGGAATCCATATTAGACATAAACGATATTTATTATGATGTATCTAATCCTGCTGGTTACGGAAGCGCAGAGAAATTAAAAAGAGCATTAAAAGGTAAAATGAATAGAAAGCAAGTGAAAGAATGGTTGCAAGCTCAGGAAACTTATACTTTACATAAGCCTGTGCATCGCAAATTCCCCCGGAATAAATATATATTATCTAATCTTAATGAACTTTGGCAAGCAGATTTAAGTGATATGCGTACTTATTCTCAATATAATGAAGGTTTTAATTATATTCTTTGTGTTATTGATGTTTTTAGTAAATACGCTTTCGCTAGAGCACTAAAAAAGAAAAATTCTGAAAGCATAAAGCAAGCATTTGAAAGCATATTTACTGAAGCTAATACAACTCCCACCCACTTACAATCAGATAAAGGTACTGAATTTGTATCAAAAGATGTTAGACAGTACTTTAAAAGTAAAAATGTAAATTATTACACAACCAACAACCCAGATATTAAAGCAAGTATAGTTGAGAGATTTCAAAGGACATTAAAAACTAAAATGTGGCGTTATTTTACACATAAAAATACCTATACTTATATTAACATTTTACAAGATTTACTCTATTCTTATAATCATAGTTTTCATTCAAGCATAAAAATGTGTCCGTTTGAAGTTAATTTTAATAACATCATGACAGTTTGGAATAATTTATATGGAAATATATACAATAAAATCAGTGCTAAACAACAGTCTAAGTTTTCAATTGGAGATCATGTAAGGATAACAAAATATAAGCACATTTTTCAAAAAGGATATGAGACAAATTGGAGTGATGAAATATTTATTATAACTGGTATAAAAAATAGCATGTCTAGAGTAGTCTACACACTTAAAGATCTACAAAGTGAACCTATTGTTGGTACTTTTTATGAGAATGAACTACAAAAAGTTACATATAACCCCACCACTCAATATAAAATTGATAAAATACTACGGTCTCGCTACTCAGGTAACAGAAAAGAAGTACTTGTCAAGTGGAAAGGTTATCCTGACAAATTTAACAGTTGGATTTTAGAATCCAGTCTTAAACAGATAGGATGATGGAAGACAATTTTTATTTAACTTTACTTAGTAATAGTTCAATGGAATACTTCCCGGAAAACACGACGACCACGTTCTCAACAAAATTACCAAAATCGCTTATTTTGGAAGGTGAATGGCACGTTGGAGTTGTAGAATTTCAATATCCTTGCACTATGTATACGGTTAGAGACTATGAAAATGTTATTTATACATCAAAGTGGATTACAATACCCGATGAAGATATAAACTCTTTAGTGCACTATAGAAACCGTATTCCTGCCATGAACTATGATAGCATTGAACATATTGTAGCTGAATTAAATAAAAATACAGATGCTGGAATAATGTTTAACTATGATGAAATAAAGAAGCAAGTATCAGTATTATGTGCGAATAACGCAATTGATGTACTTAAGTTGTCAACCAAATTATATTTACAACTTGGTTTTGAACCAAATACAAATCTAATTCAAAATAATATCGGAACATATCCTTATAATTTAAAATTAGGATTACCATCTCAATTGTTCATTTATTGTGATATAATAGAACCACAGATTGTTGGTGATGTTATGGCCCCTCTTCTCAGAATAGCACCACTAGATCCTACAGTCTATGTATACGGGGCAAATAAAATGCATATTTTTTCACCGCCTCATTACGTACCTGTCATGCGTAGAGAGTTCGATGTGATAGAAATAGATATAAGAACGAGTACAGGTCGAAAAGTACCATTCCAGTTTGGGACAACGTGTATTAAAGTACATTTTAAGAGAATCAAGTGAATACACATATTTCAAATGCCGTGCCCGTATTTACATTATTATTCTCATCAAGCTGGTACAGGTGTAGGTGCAATTTATAAAGGTGCACCTTATCAGCGAGGTCACGGTATTGGTAGTTTTTTGGGCGGACTATTCAGATCTGTTCTTCCACTTTTGAAAAGTGGTGCAAAAGTTGTGGGTAAAGAAGCTTTGAATGCTGGTGTGGGTCTACTGTCTGATATGTTAAATGTGCAACCAATGGATGAATCTATCAGGTCACGTTTAAAAACAGCAACTTCGAATTTAAAAGAAAAAGCTGACAAAAAAATTGATTCAATAATGAGAGGATCAGGATATAAAATTAGACGACAAAAACGGAAACGTATCACTCCTAAAAACACTCTCAAACGGAGCGGTACTAAGAAAATTAAACAAAGTAATATTCAGGATATTTTTCATAAAATTTAAAATTAAAAAATGTCATTTTTACATCATCACTCCTGTGAATGCGTAAAATCTGAGTTGGATTTGTTTGCTCTACCATCGACTCAAACTAGTATTGAAGGAGGTCAGTGGATCCATTACAACCCCATTTCATCATTGACCGATGATGGACCCATTGAGTTTTTAGTACCAGGAAATGGAGATGATTATATTGATTTATCTCATACCCTACTTCACATAAAAGCTAAAATTCAGAATACTGATGCAACTAACATTGCGGCGACGTCAAATGTTGCTCCAGTTAATAATTGGCTGCATTCGCTTTTTAGTCAGGTTGATATATATTTAAATCAAAAACTCGTATCACCACCAAACAACACTTATGGGTATCGTGCTTACATCGAGACTTTGCTTAACTATGGTACAGCTGCTAAGAAATCTCATCTTACTTGTGGGCTTTGGTATAAAGATACAGCCTCAAAAATGGATTCATGTGATGCTTCAAATCAGGGATATGCAAAAAGAGAAGAATTAGCAAAGGAAAGTCAAATTATTGAAATGATTGGACACATACACGCTGATATTTTTAATCAAGATAAGTTTTTAATCAACGGTGTTGAAATGCGTCTAAAACTAGTACGTTCTAAAGATACTTTTAATCTTATGTGTTCAATGGCAGATAGTAAATTCAAAGTGCATATATCTAGTGCTAGCCTTATAATGCGCAAAGTTCGGATCAATCCGAGTGTATTAATTGCACATGAGAAAGTATTAGCTACTACAACTGCAAAATATCCTATCACTCGTGCTGAAGTTAAAGTCTTAACGATCCCATCGGGCATCCAAGGAAAAATGCTTGATAATGTATTTTTAGGACAAATTCCCAAAAGATGTATTATTGGTTTCGTAGGAAACTCAGCTTTCAATGGAACTTTAAATACTAATCCTTTTAATTTTGGTAATCACGGTCTTAATCTGTTCGGTTTATATGTTGATGGTCAATCTATACCATCAAAAACATTAACACCCTCTTTTGATGATAATATGTTCACAAGTGCATATCATACTTTATTCTCTGGAACAGGAATTCATTTTTTGAATGAAGGGAATGATGTCTCTAAGGAGGAGTATAATAATGGATATTGTCTGCTTGCCTTTGATTTAACTCCTGATTTATCTGCTAATTCAAACTCCCACTGGAATCTCATAAAACGAGGTAGTGTAAGATTTGAAGTTCGATTTGAAAGAGCTCTAACTACAACTCTTAATTGTATTGTATACGCAGAGTTTGATAACGTAATTGAAATTAATAAAAATCGAGATGTTAATTTAGACTACAATAGTTAAAAATTTAATATAAAAATGGAGATATTCAATTTTTAAGTCATTTGTTAATCACTCATTGTATCAAGAAGATTATCTTATTTGTAAGTCTTATTTGCTCTAAATTTATTTCAATTTTAGTTTCAATGAATACCGCAGAGATTGGAAAATATTTAAAAATAATCGATCCCAATATTCAATTCAATGTTTTTGCAGCAAATAAGATACCGATATATTTAACACCACCAGCTTATTTAATTTCCAATTTAGATCCAGATACAAAACCTGGATCTCATTGGGTAGCAATATATGTGGATACTAATGGTGTCGGTGAATATTTTGATTCGTTTGGTCGAAAACCAACGGATTATCATGAAATGTTCCTAAAAACCAACTGTAAGAAGTGGACCCATAATAACAAAGTACTTCAGAACTATTTAAGTTCATTTTGTGGAATGTATTGTTTAGTTTATATATATTTTAAATATAACAACATCTCAATGTCACAATTCCTTAATATATTTACTGATAATACTTTGTATAATGATCAACTTTTACAATGTATGTTTACAACTTTATTTATAAGGAGATGAAATAAAAAATATTGTTTTGAATAATTATAGTTTTATTTATATACAAATCTTAAATAACATTTTTTTACTAAAAATAAACATAAGACTACCTAAATACTAACTAACTATAACTTAAGGGTACGCTGTGATGAAAACGAATGATCTTGCTCAGAGTCTTCATCATCAGTTGTTGGTCCTCCTCGTATTCCGAATAATGCATCTTCGATTGGAATGAAGTCAACTGGACTGTAAAGGCTCGGACTAGGGCTTAGGCAGGCAAAATGATCCCCATCTTGTGAATCCTCACACAACTCCATATCTTCAAAATTCAGTTCCGCTTCTGCTTCTTCACATAGCGAAACCATTTCTGTATCGTAAATGGTCTCGGTCAGTTCACACAGTTGAGAAGGTTGAGACGACATCGTATACTCGTAGTTGAACGTAGTGAGATGGAATATGAAGTTCACCTCTCAAGGCAAAACACTTTTATACTTTGTTCTGTTGTCGAAGAGTGGGGGACTCGGTTAACTAATTCAACAAAACCTCCAGGTATAGGGAGACTGCACATTATTTTAAAAATGTGACATGGGTCTTGATTTGCAGGTAACGATGCTATCTTTTAAATAGTTTTATTTTTTGGGATGGAATAATTTATAGCTATTGTTATTGCTTGTTATCTCTCTCGACAAAATATTTTTTACAATCATGTCTTCCTGCGATCTGCTTTGTTATGTTGTAAATAATATCTCGAGTGCTGAGATAAAATTTATCAGCGTCTGAATTCACATAGTACTTTAATCGTAAATCTGCATATTTCCAGTATTCAAGAGGTGAAACCCCTTTCAGATTCTTCATGTCATAGACATCTATTTTGATGAGATGACTTGCGTTTGTACTGTCAGCATCATTCGATGAGATATACGACAGACCTCCATCAATCGCCTGAGCCACAGATGAAGAAGTAGTTGCCCTCTTCTTTTTCTTTGGATGTTCAAAAAACACATCTATATTATTTTGTTCCATTGTTTTGACCCTTTTTGAAGCAGTCTTTTTATTATTTGTCATACAATCACTTGCATCTTGATCATCTGACACATTGAGTGGATAATAATAATTCTTATAACTGATTTCATTTTCCGAGTCCTGAAATAAAAAGGAGATTATTCAATTTATAGAATTACACTAGATGATGTCCGCGTAGATTAAGGTTTTTTTAATTCTCGTAGGGAATCTTTAATTTTCCGTGATAAAATGTAGCCTATGTTTTAATCCTAGATGTGAGCTGCCCTCATTCCAAATTTCAACCAATTCGGTTCATTTCTTGTGGCGTGAAGGAGTAACAAACATATACATACAAACTTTAGCCTTTATAATATTACACTGTAATGTAATTACTGTAATAAACTAATTATATATATAAAATTTAAAAAAGTAGCCCACTAATAACGAATCGATATGTTAGCTACAAATATAATTTAAATAATAACAAGTATAATTACGCACTCACCATAATGAACGGAAATATGTAGATTCACGACACAATATTCCTAGACTGGTAATTAGTAGATAATATTTAAGACTTTATATTTAAAACTGAGATACTCACGAGCTGACACAAGGTAAACTTATGATAGAAAATTAGAATGGACCCTTTTTATACACACATGTTTTAGACATGAATTAACATGTCTTGATCCCTTGCATCTGTAGGCAATATAATTTTTTTGTATCCATATCCTAACAAAGATGAAAAAGAGTACAAAAAATCAACCAAGTTCGTACGTGTCGAAGATGCCATCTATTTTTTGTGTAATATACGGCAATCTGCAGGCAATCATTTTTTGTATCTATATCCTACCCAAAGATAATGGGAATGAAAAAAAGAGTACAAAAAATCAACCAAGTTCGTACGTGTCGAAGATGTCATCTAAATACACCATCAACAGATTCAGGTTAATTAGGTTAATATACCTAAATTAAAAAAACATCAATAATAATAACAGAGAATCACTATACCCTAATTCCTATGATGAGAACCTTGTGAGAGCTGAGACATCGCTTAAGAATTACATATTATACTAATCGTTTTCAATAGCTAGTTACTCAAAGTATTTTCAAGTTTACCGTTTTTCATATTCACTCATTTATTAATTCAGAAGTTGTTATTCGATTTTTTGAAACTCTTAATTTGACTTTGAATTTGTACTTACATACGACTTAACGTACGAGTTACATAAATACAGAATAATCTTTATTTTGAATTCGGTTAAAAGCGCAAAAACTTAAGAAATGCTTCGGGGATGGAAAAGGTCTCTTGTTCGTTAACAGGTAGACGACCTTTTCAAAATTACCTAAAAATGAGTAGCACGTACGTGTGTTTATAGGTTTTGGATTCGATTCTTTGAAATGAATTTCTTGTGGAACAAACATTAGCGAGTGCATAATCATATTTAAATCTATAAATGATTGATCAATATAGAATTCTATTTTCTCATTCAAAAAACATCAAAAACACAAAAACGTTGGAATGCAAGGGTCTATTGTCCTACCAGGTAGAAAGCGCATGAAGACCTATAAGGGCGCAGTGGTGAGTGTTATGGTTTTATATTAACTGAGAAGTCCTAGGTTCAATTTTTTGAAATGCATTTCTTGTGTAACAAACATTAATTAGTGCATAATCATATTTAAATCTATAAATGATTAATCAATATAGAATTATATTTTCTCATTCAAAAGAACATCAATAATGAGAGAGAAGTTATTATTCGATTTTTTTAAACGTTTAATTGACTTTTAATTCGTATTTTGCAAACATAAAGTGCATAAGTAACCTTTTTTATTTTGAATTCGGTTAAAAAAAACGTAGGAATGCGACGAAAGGAAAAGGGTCTTTTCACTTTTGTTCAAAGCAAGCAGGTATGGGACCTCCTTGGTACAGTGGTTAGTGCGCTCGCTCTGTTTAACTGACAGGTTCGATTCTTTGGAATGAATTTCTTGTGTAACAAACATTAGTGGGTGCCTGGAGCACTTCGAGCAATTAGGCTAACCTAATTTACTAGCTAGGTTAGGTTAGGTTAAAACATAAAAGTTCCGCTGCCCGGCCGTAGGCCGGGCTTTTAGGTTCTATGCGATATCAATAAGTGTTGTCTGGTAGTGATACAAGTTTAACCACAGGAGGTATTATAGTGCACAAGTGTGTACACAAACACTGGTGCACTCTACATTCTCTCACTCTCATAACCAATGGGAACGGAAAATCCAACACGAAATAGGACGGAAAATATATCACACTTAAAACACTCAACGCCATCTACCTTGTAGTAGCGTGTCATTTTAAGTCGCCCCATTACACCATCTATCTTACAGTAGCGTACCATTTTATGCCTTGACAAGCAGCGCCATCTATTAGGAAGTGGAAATACTAAACTCTTCAATTGGAATTCCAATGATTGGAATTCCAATTGGAATTTGTCTTATTGGAATTTTAGCCAAAAATTTTTCGCCTGTGGCGGGCCTCTTTTTTTTCGGATCGCCCTGACCCATTTTTTTTTCCCTGGCTGCACTATTTTTTGGCCTAGGCACACTTTTTTTTTTTGACCTAGGCGCACTTTTTTTGGGGGGTGGGCACACTTTTTTTATTTTTTTGGCCTGGCCGCACTTTTTTTTTTTGGCCTAGGCTGGGAGTGAGCTGAAACCGGCTTTCTATACTACTTATGATTCTTCTTGGCTAGCCCTTTATTTCGTCCATTGACCTCCAGTGTTATGCTAGTCTCATTCAAGTCTTCCCATCGTCTTGATGATATCGTTGGCCCAGCTTGTCTTCTGTTGTAAGTTTGCACGGGGACATAGGACCAATACGTAGAGGCAACCTTATTTTTTGTGATCGAAGTTTACACCATAATTATTACTTTACAGTGAAGACAATTAGTTGTAAAGAAAATTTAATGACGCTATGAGGTGGGCGTGTCGTAAGAAAATTTCCGAAAAAAACCACAATCTAATTGTTTGAAAAATAGCATCATATTGGTCCCATTGCATTTCTTAACAGAAAAATCCAAAAAATTTTATGGCGCGACCCGGGAATCGAATCCGGGACTTCGTCATCTGCACCGGGAATTGCTAACCACTAGACCAAACGAGGCAGTCCTATTAGTAGGTATAAAGACAAACTGAAGACGGTTTTCTTGAATCCTATTTGCCAGTAAAATAATCTCGACAATCAAGATAAAAGACAAAGAACTTTATCCCTCATCGTTTATTTAGAGGAATATAAAATTTTCTGCGTCTGTTTTGCGACGTTTGCATTAAAGATAAAACCGTCTTTTGGGAGAGACCATTCTTACGTTAACGAGAGTGGTTTCATTTAAATGTAAAGACTCGTGAATGGAGACGGCAATCGCGTGAATGCTGTAATTAGCCCTAATCGAGGGAATCGTGTGCTATCTATACCTACTTAACTATAATTGGATGATTTCTGTAAATCCTTATTAATATTATAAATTTACAAAAGTGTTTTCTTGTTGATTGGTCCTTCAATTACGCCGCAACAAAGCAACGGATCGACGTGATTTGTACGGGTATACTTGAGGACCGAGAGAGTGAGAGTTCCCGCGGGATTAAAAAACTAAATCCACGCAAGCGAAGCCGCGGGCACCAATTAGTTGAACATATTTTGAAAATCGTAATAAGCCCTCTTATTATCTTACTAAGCTAATCGTATTAAAAGGGAGCTAAATATCCATATATAAATTATATACACGATACCTCATACATGTGCTATGTGTTCTGAATGTTGAATAATTTTGTTTATCTTTGGCCCTGAAGAGTGACATAGGCTACCTTTTATATCGGAAAAACAAAGGGTTCCAGAGGGATTTTAAAAACTTTTGGACTCCACGCGGACGAAATTGCTGGCAAAAGTTAGTAATAGTATATATAAAATATATATGCTAGTAGTATATGTTAAACACCTGTCAAACTGTTTTATATGTAATCTTCATCCTTCAAACGACTAGACAGATAAAAGATAATAGTAAACTATAAAGTAAATAACTGTTACCCACTGCAACAACTTACTAAGACTTAAAGATTCATCTCAATGCGTTACACTAATGCCTGAGAAAGCCAGAGATAGGGGAACAAATGAGAGAGCTCTTATCTACGCATTCATCATCAACTTATGGACGTCCACTGCTGGACATAAGTCTCTTGCATGGACCTCCACAGACCTCGGTCTTGTGCCGCCTGAATCCAGCGACTCCCTGCGACTCGTTTGATGTCGTCGGTCCACCGGGTGGGGGGTCTGCCAACACTGCGCTTCCCGGTGCGGGGTCGCCACTCCAGCACCTTGGGACCCCAACGACCATCAGCTCTTCGAACTATGTGCCCCGCCCATTTCCACTTCAGTTTCGCGACTCGCTGAGCTATGTCGGTGACTTTGGTTCTCCTACGGATCTCCTCATTTCTGATTTGACGTAGGTTCGACGACTTCCAGCCTCCCGAACAAGCCGGATTCCGAAAAGGCTTTAGCACCATAGACCACATTCATACGCTGCGGCAGGTTATACAGAAGACAGAAGAGTATAACAGGCCACTTTGCTTAGCGTTTGTGGACTATGAGAAAGCCTTCGATTCGGTGGAAACTTGGGCTGTGTTGAGGTCTCTGCAGAGATGCCGTATCGACTATCGGTACATTCAAGTGTTGAAGTGCTTGTACGAAAACGCCACTATGTCAGTACGTATACAGGACCAGACTACAAGGCCAATTCAATTGCAGCGTGGAGTGCGACAGGGAGACGTTATCTCCCCGAAGCTCTTTACCGCTGCGTTGGAGGACGTCTTTAAGCTTCTGGATTGGAACGGACTTGGCATCAACATAAACGGCGAGTACATCACTCACCTTCGATTTGCCGACGACATAGTCATTATGGCAGAGACTCTCGGAGACCTCAATACAATGCTCAATGACCTCAGCAGGGTTTCTCAACAGGTGGGCCTTAAAATGAACATGAGCAAGACGAAGATCATGTCTAATGCTCATGCTTCGCTCCACCCAGTAATTGTTGAGAACACTGCACTCGAAATTGTAGACGAGTATATATACCTGGGACACACAGTCCAGCTAGGTAGGTCCAATTTCGAGAAAGAGATCAACCGCCGAATCCAACTCGGCTGGGCAGCATTCGGGAAGCTCAGAGATGTCTTCTCGTCCAAAATTCCTCAGTGCCTGAAGACTAAAGTCTTCGAACAGTGCGTGTTGCCAGTGATGACGTATGGATCCGAAACATGGTCGCTAACTATGGGCCTCATAAGAAGGCTCAGGATCACTCAGCGGGCGATGGAGAGAGCTATGCTCGGAGTATCCCTGCGAGATCTACGCATTACGAACAGTGATTTACGAGGCTACCACACATGGCAGACATATACCGGTTTCGAGTCGCAGACTAATGACTAACTAAAGATTTTTCTGGAGAAACGGCTTGGTGTCGAATAAAACCTAGTGTAATGTCAGTTTTTTTTTTCACAATACGAAAAATGTTTAAAAACTGTAACCCGACTACGGAAAATTGGATATAACATCCGTCATATTGATTTTGTAAGTTTAAAATGTAGCCTATGTCACCCGCACCATAATAACGAGTCGATTGACACCTCATTCATCAAAATCGGCTCAGTAGTTTAGACGCTACGATGCAACATACGTAAATAGACAGACTACTAAAATCATAACCCTTCCTTTTGAGTTTGCCAAAGCTGAGTAAAAATAGCGAACAAACGAACAGGAGGGTTGATAAGTGATTATCGCCGCCTATGAACATTTGGAACACCAGAGGCACCGGCTTTCAGAAAGTTGACCCGCCCCTTGAATAACCCCATGTTGAAGTCCAGTGGGAACACCGTCGAATATACTTATTTTATTGTTTTTACTTGGATATTAGCCATTCCGTTTATAAAAGAAATGTACTTGAAGCTCCATTGTGTCGAGGCGGCGTCATTCCAAATCGATTTGTTGAACCAAACCGTCCATCACTAACGCAAACCTGCTTGTGAAATAAATGTGAAGTGAGTGTTGAACGGAACGCGTGAGTTGAGCACCGTTGCATAAAATATAAAGGTAGTCGCTCACTTATCAACCCGACGCCCGACCAGCACCGGCACAGTGCACAGTGGAGCGGTTGAGATTTCTTATATGCACTCACTTATTAGCTCTTAAGCCACATGAGATAGCCTCGATCTCAAGTCTATATGCGACGAAGAGTGAACATCTCGTGACCACCCGAACCCGTTGCTAACCCGCTTGCCATGCGTTGCTCACTTCGCCAAAATTCTGCCCAATCGCAAGTTGTTCAATCGACCTTTGACAATAACTACCCAATAACATGAACCTATTTATAGGTTCATGCCCAAGTCCACTTATTCGTTGATACGCAATGTTCTAAACTGCCATGCGGTATCCACCACCACGTGACCTTAACGAGGGCCACCTGTCGACAAGTGGACACCGGGTGAAGTGGCGGTGCTAGTTGAGTGCCGGGTTGATAAGTGAGCGTTGATCTTACATGTTCCAACGTGCGAGTAAACAAGATTCGTCTGAGCTGATAAATGTCATGTGAAATGCTCGTACACCGAACTCCAATGCGAACGATAAATTGCCACTGACAAATAACGTGTAGCTGAAGATGATGACAATATTAAGTAGGTTAGTAGCGTAACAGACAAACATACAATTTTTGTGAGTGTAAATTAATACATTTTTTCTTAATTTATAACATTTTAGTACCGTAGTAAAACTAAATTCCTAAGTCCTTGAAACTATTACGTTAGCAACTAGCTACGACCATCTAAAAATAACGACTACAGCGACTAATTTAACAATGTAGGTAATATACTATTCGATTTTAGAAAATCTTGGTATATTTAAAAAAATTTGGTAGGCAGTGTTTGGAAATCCTTAGTGGGTATTTCTAGTCAAGTTATTAAAGTTGACTAGAAATACCAGCAAAAATTGGGTATTAACCTAAACTGACCCGAATAAAGTCACAGATAACGGCTAGTAGCTGATAAACCTTAATACCAAAGTTTAAGTGCCATTAGATTTAATTGGAACCTCATAATAAATGCAAAATACCTACATCCTTGATACGGTTATTGGGCACGGCTAAATTGGGCAGCATATTGACGGACCTTCTGAGAATATTGATTGTGGCTGTCAAATCAATTTCAAAGACAAGATAGACGATTAGGGCTTATAAATTAAACATTAAAACGGGTTGGTAACGTGTACTTAAAATATTGCTACAAGCTTTTTTTTCAGGTGAAGTAGGTCTGCGTCCCTTAAACTTTTTAACACCTAGCTAATGCCGTAAGTTTATCTACGTGAAAGGATCGATTGAATCCCGTGTTTAGTCTCTATTTTCCTGGGATACTTTTAATCCCAGTATATCCTATCAGTTTCGAGCGTCCAAACTATCAATTTGACCGTCAATATGGATTAACCGTGAACTTGAGAAATTTTCGCATTTATAATTAAGTAAAAATTGATAATATGGGTAATAATAATTTGGAAATAATAGTTGAAATACATATTTAGTTCTAGCCTAACAATAAATATGCTGGGCGAGAACTAAATATGTATTTTGTGTTTTTTTTAATACAATACAGTAACGGTACCAGTTATGGACAGTAGGTATAAGGTTGAAAAGTCACTATTTTAATAACAAATAAATAAATTTTTATGCAATTGTAACGAAGCTTGCTGAAAAAGATGTAAAAACTTTATTTATTTCTTTCTATAAGGGCTAAACTGAGTCTCATAAATTAACTTGTAAAGCCATTATAATTGTGTCAGGCACAAGGATGGATAACAATCACTGGGACAGTCCTAGGCTGGTACGCATACCTTGCTGCAATGGGTAATTACAAGGTAATTACTTTTACGCTAAATAAAGTCAAGTAGAGCAAAATAAAACCAAAAACCATCCAGGCAATCCGCTTTCCTTTGTTAATAAGAAAAGACCTTATCTAAATTGATTGTGTTTATCTCATTATTCATCATCATCATCAGTTTGAATCTACTTGTCATATATCAAACCATGTTTCATGCTTAAATAAATCCGTGTACACAGGTAAGTTGTTTGCTTTAAACACTTGAGGACAATTATTAAGCAATCAATAAACGTATGACTAACCAGATAAACAATACTGTTTGTTCAGACTTAAATCAACGCGTGAAGCCACTAAAGTTATTTAACGATTCAACAATTACCATAACAGAACAGAAAGTACATAATAATGTCGCTGCCAGAAACGTCTCATTGAAAATTTGAAGTTGCCCGTGGGCTGTGATTAAATGGAGCCCCATTACATTAGCATAGCGTTTAGTTGGAGAACACGTCTCGGAGTCGAGTATTGAATGCGCCGCGCCGCGGGCAGACGGCAAATTGCTAGTGGGCGGCGCGGCGTGATCCCGCGACCCCTCGGATAAATATTCCATCTATCGCGCTCGTATGCCTCCCACCAACGAAACGTTTCAATGTCGACAAACTTAATAAACAGCACAAAAGCCATACAGCAAAACAAAAAGCAAAAAATACTAGAAAAGAGAGTCTTTGACTCGATATTAAAATTAATCCACCCGGAAAACAGAAGGATATGAAAATTCCAACAAAAGAGACAAAATTCAAAAGGAATCGGACGAGATGAAGAAGCAAAAAAAAAAAGAAAGTTAAAACGTTGTAAAAGAAAAGAGTGTGCTCTCACTGTTCGAGCGCTCGACGGCCGGCGAGTAAGAAGTACCAGGCGCGCATACCGCGAGTGGAGTGTTCAATTAAACTGCGTAAGATCTAATCAAGTGTGATTTTAATAGAGTGCTTGCTGATCAAGCGAGCGGGGGCTCGGGAACTGTCCGAAGTAGGTACAGATAACGGCACGGCACGAGATGTTAACGAATTTTGTATAATATCTCGATCAAATCTCGCCGAGCACCGTTATAAGATTGACATCAACAATCATTGTTGATGAGTTGATCGAATTATACTACGCTGCAAAAAAAAACATTATAATATTGAATTGATAGTATAATTTTATTAATACTTTTCATAGGACGAAATTAATTAATCCATCAATTTATACTCGTAAATTGTTACTGCCAGTATAAAATAGGACTCGATCACACTTACACCAACTGCAGATAGATAAAAATACTAAAGAACTACTGCCACTAAACTACAGAAAATCTTACATTTACGTACGTTTTTAAAGGAATTGTGTTCGTAGTTAAATTAAAAACGCGGACAATACCGAAACTACGTTTTTGCAGTATTAAAGTAATTTGTACCTACTTCAAGTTTCTTGAAAGCTATTAGAAAATCGTAAGTGTTAAATTATTGTAACTCACCGAAAATATGAAAGCAAACACTTTAAAATAGCTTGTTGGTTAACGCTGATTTTAAACACCTTAAACATGACATAAGGTCGTAATTCTTAGGTAAGTGGAAATATCTATGGCCAAAGCAAAGTGTGTTTATGTCAGTTGAGATTTGAAAGGTTGCGTTGCGACGTCAGTAAAAAAGTTACATGGACAATGAAAGATATAGGGAACATTGACTTCTATTGAATGTTTGATTTTACGCTGGACTTGCTATTGACGAAGCAACGATGAAACACTTTGATTCCCATCATTTTGGCGCGGATTGCTACTAATGCTGTGATCTATGGAGCGTGCCATCTATAAAACGATACACAAATATGCTCTGACATAAATCTGTCTCCTTTTAACTCTGTCTTGAGTCTAAGCAGCGTGAGAGTGCAGTCTATAGATTTCAGGCTAAGAGTGAGTGTGAAAGATCTCAGAAGTAAGTAATTTGAAATGTGGTGACCGAATGTGTGGTCCAGTGCATTTGTGACAAAAACTAAAAACTGAAAGGTCAACGTTTCGATTCCCATCCGTTGCTCTATTGTGCACATTGCACATAAGCTTTGAGCACAAATACAGTGTATAATGTATAACGTATAATGTACGTGTATATCGATTGCGCGGACCGCCTGCGGCGAGTCCCCCGCGGTGCATCGCCGAAAAACTAAACGAATACGACGTGCTGCCGCAGCGATCAGTGTCATCAATGTCACTGCACCAACGCGTGTGATACCTAATATAATCAATACTTAATTGGTAGTTAGGTACAATATTATGACTAACGCCCTGTTATTTTCTTCAATCTATCGATAAATAATCTGTCATTAAGTTATGGACATATTTAGCGAACAAGTTTTTCTTAGTCAAAAAGTCCGTACAGTTGTTATCAAATAACATGGTTCCTTTATACTTTTCTTTACATGAATCTAAATTATACTTCTCTAGAATACTATAAACTCTTAGTAAGTATTTGTAAATCTCGATAAACTATAGCATCATTCATTTCAGCTTGTAAACTTGTATTATCTTTAAATTCTTCGCTTGCTCGGTTTTCAAACTTAGGACTCTCAATTAACTTTGCTCTCTTGTGTAAAATGTATTACCATTAGCAAAGTATGCATACTAAATGTTTGTATAGGTAAGTACTTAGTATAAATTGCAAAAAAAACGCGTCTAGACGCAGAATCATTACCTATTCAAAATTTGACACTATAAAGTCTCTACTTGCCAATTTAAATTTAAACAAATCTAAAAACTAAACAATTGATTTAAGATAACACGCGATTGGCCATTTATTCCAATCTGATCGCATTAAACATATTATAGACTTTATTACCTATTCTATTTTAACAAACCCTTTCCAATAGATAGAACACATTTGTTATATTATATTTGTACAATTATTTAGCCGGTTTATTATTGTGCGGGACGATTAAAACTTTCGTGAAAATAGTGTAATGTGTATGAAAAACAATGAAAACTCTTAATAGATAGCAGTGCGTGTATAGTGAATAGAACATAAGTTTTAAATACTTATTTTTTAATAGATAATTGTAAGATCATACTTTATTGTAATAGTAAATAAGCACGATGTATGAAAGAGCACGCTGCGGCCCCTCTCTTCTAAATAAAAGAATAATAAAAGTTTGCGTGAAAGAGAAAGGCGCGGCTACGCTCTTCAGAATATGTAATAATAATAGCGAATTTGTAATTGGTTTAAACAACGCTCTCTGATTGGCCGGCGAAATGCGCCAATCAGAGGGCCTACATTTTCGAGGCATTTTTTGTATAAATATCGAGCCAAAATCGTATGCCGACACAGTTCTCACCGGCAAGCGGTAGCGGCTCATAGCTACCTAATAAAGAAGAAGAAATCTTCAGAGGAGTTTTTCTGCTACACCCGACCAACCCAGCATAGGGAATGTACAGAAGCGTACATTGAATGGTCCTTCGAGCCGGATACGTCGGGAAAGCGGGAAATTCGAAGAAAATTCGTCGGGTCAGCGAGGATGCCAGTCACACGGCAGGAACTCAAGAGCCGTAAGGAGGAGGCTCCGACTACCTCCGAGGGGACCGATACCAGCGGGGGGACCGGGGAGACGACTACAGGTACCGGTACCACCGGGACCACCGGGACCACCGGGACCTCGGGTACCGGGACCACCGGGACCACCGGGACCACCGGGACCTCGGGTACCGGGGCCACGGGTACATCCGGAGCATCGACACGCTCCGCCGTGGCATCCTCTGCTACAGTGAAACAGAAGGCTACCGCTACCGCCGCCGCTACCGCCGCCGCTGCCGCTACCGCTGCCACTACTGTCACCGCCAGCTCCGCACGCTCCACTACGCCCGCCACCGCCACCGCATCGACGCTGCCAGCCGACGCGACACGGCCGACCCCTCCCGCGGCCAGGGAGGGACCTGCTACAGTACAGGGGCGTAGTCAGGATGCAGACACGTCTACAGTCAGGAAGAGAACTGTCAACCCTCAAGAGCCGACGCAACTACAGGTTCCCCGCCCCTCCAGCAAGAAGGGGGGTGGTGGATCGACGCACAGCAGAGCGAAGGTTCACAGACTAGCGAAAGCTAGAGAAGAAATGCTACGTCTGCAGGTCGAGCTAGCCGCCGCCCGCATCGCCGCCATGGAAACCGAAGATACAGATGAAGATATAGAAGACGACGGTGCCTTCGACCCCTCCGGAGCCGAAGTCAACGAACGAGTAGACAACTGGTTGGAGACGCAACCCCCACGCCCCGTGCTGGCGATCGCCGACGTGCCGCACTACCCTACAGAAGAGCCGGTGGTCAACAACGCGGGACAACAGAAACAACTACTCCAGTCACCGGCGGGAGCACAACCTGGCCTAGCAGACCTAGCTGAAGCAATCACGCGCGCCGTCAAAGCAGCGCAGCGACCGAAATTCATCGAGTTACCTACGTTTGGAGGATCACATCAAGAGTGGCTTCCGTTCCGCGCCGCATACTACGAAACGGAGAAGATGTTCACTACAGTGGAGAATACTAACCGCCTAAGAAGAAACCTGAAGGGAAAAGCAAAGGAAGCAGTAGAGGGGCTGCTCATCACCAGCGCGCACCCTACAGAAGTCATGAAGACCTTGGAGTCAAGATTTGGAAGACCAGAGTCAATAGCCATGATGGAAATGGAATCGCTTCGTGGACTGCCGCGCCTCACCGAGTCACCGCGCGACATCTGCATCTTCTCGACGAAGGTCTCCAACATAGTAGCAACATTGAAGACTCTAAGCTGCATGAACTACATGTACAACCCTGAAGTTTCAAAGGCGATAGTGGACAAGCTCACACCGACGCTGCGCTACAGATACTACGACTTCGCAGCAACACAGCCGAAGGAGGATCCAGACCTACTGAAGATGGAGAAGTTCCTCAAGAGAGAAGCGGAGCTGTGCGGACCATACGCGCTTCCTGAACAGGTGGCGCCACATGTACCAGCCACTCAACAGAAGAAACCACAGAAGATCCACAACGTAACAGAGAAGACTTACACACCCAAGTGTCCCGTATGCGAGGAAGAGCATACTTCACCGGAGTGTGAACAGTTCAAGAACCTGGATTCAAATGGAAGATGGGACGTAGCCAAGTCCAAACGCCTATGCTTCCGATGTCTTCGCTACAGAAACAGAACACACAGCTGCCGGGCTAAGGTGTGCGGCATTAACAGCTGCAAGTACTACCACCACAAGATGCTGCACCACACCAAGGCTCCGGAGAAGAAAGAAGACAAGGAAGCTACAGAAGTAATCAACTCCGCGTGGACTATTAACAAGAAGCAGTCGTATCTGAAGATTATTCCGGTTCAAGTTGAAGGGCCCAAAGGAGCGCTCAACACTTTCGCCTTGATGGACGACGGGTCAACAGTAACATTGATCGACAACAGCGTAGCCGAATGCATCGGAGCAACAGGACCTGTCGACCCTCTGAAGATAGAAACCATCAACGACTTGAGGACTTCGGAGTCAGCTTCAAGAAGAGTGAACATCAAGCTCAGAGGTCTCAACAATCGTGAAGAGCAAGCACAAGCAAGAACAGTGAAGAATCTGCAAGTTTCATCACAACGGGTGACAAGAGAGATGGTGGAGACGTGCAAACACCTAGCCGACATCCGCCATCATCTAACATATGCAGACGTGAAGCCAAGGGTACTGATTGGGCAGGACAACTGGCATCTTCTGCTGACAACAGAGGTGAGAAGAGGCGACAGCAATCAACCGGTGGCCTCTCTCACACCGCTGGGGTGGGTGCTACATGGCAGCCTGACACGCGCCGTCGGCCGCAGCATCGACTTCGTGTCCCACGTCACAGAAGAAACAGAAGACAACTTGGACAGCCTCGTCAAGCAGTACTTCGAGATGGACGCGCTCTGCATACAGCCTAAGAAACCGAAAACAGATCCAGAGGAACGAGCACTTCGAATCCTGGAGAAGACCACCACGAAAACAGAAGATGGAAGATATGAAACAGGACTTCTCTGGCGCAAAGAAGATGTCAAGTTCCCCAATAACTACGAGAACTCACTGAAGCGACTCTTCAACATCGAAAAGAAGATTGATCGAGACCCGAAGTTGAAGCAGAAGTATACAGAACAGATGGAAGCTCTCATCACGAAAGGATACGCTGAACCCGCTCCGAAACAGAAGACTACAGATAAGACGTGGTACCTACCACACTTCGCAGTGGTGAACCCGATGAAGCCCGAGAAGCTCCGAGTGGTGCACGATGCAGCAGCGAAGACAAAGGGGGTAGCACTCAACGACATGCTACTCAAAGGACCTGATCTTCTACAGTCACTACCTGGCGTCGTCATGCGGTTCCGGCAACACGAGATAGCGGTCACAGCAGACATCAAGGAAATGTTTATGCAAGTGAAGCTGCGAGCCGAAGACAGAGATGCACTCCGCTACCTGTGGCGCGGAGACCGACGAGACGCCCAGCCACCTGAAGAATATAGAATGACTTCGTTGATCTTCGGCGCATCAAGTTCTCCGTCTACAGCGATCTACATCAAGAACCTGAACGCCAAACAGCATGAAGATACTCACCCTGAAGCCGCAGCTGCCATCGTACAGAAGCACTACGTCGACGACTACCTGGACAGCTTCAGAAGCCTTGAAGACGCAGAACGCATCACCAAGTCAGTGCGTGAAGTGCACTTAAAAGCCAGCTTTGAACTGAAACAGTGGAAATCGAATTCACCACAGCTACTAGAAGCGCTCGGTGAAAGCGAACAGATAGAAGACATGGAGCTCTACAAGCCAGAAGAGAAGACAGAACGAGTGCTGGGAGTAATCTGGAAGCTCAACACAGACGAGCTCACCTTCAACCTCAACCTAGCTCGCATCGCGCCAACGCTCACCGACGGGAAGACACCTACGAAGAGAGAAGCGCTGAGAGTGGTCATGTCACTATTCGACCCACTCGGTTTCGCGTCGCCTGTCACCATAAGGGCGAAACAGCTGCTGCAAGAAGTATGGCGAAGAGGAACATCATGGGATGACGAGCTGGACAAAGACCTGGCTGAGCAATGGCAAGACTGGATGGCTCACCTGAAGAACCTCAGCAACGTGACGATCCCGAGAAGATATCTCCAATACAGCGACGCCACTTCGATACAGCTACACGTGTTCACCGACGCCAGCGAAGCGGCTTACTCAGCAGTCGTCTTCTGGAGAACAGTGGATCCAAATGGAGAAGTTAACCTATCTCTCATCATGGCCAAAGCGAAGGTTGCACCGCTGAAGTTGACGTCGATTCCGAGGTTGGAGCTACAGGCGGCAGTCATGGGAACTAGACTCGCCGAAACAGTCATTGAAGAGCACGAAAGGAAGCCAGACTGCAAGGTCTTCTGGACAGACAGCAAGACGGCACTCACTTGGATACGTACTGGAGCGCGCTCATACAAACCATACGTAGCGCATCGCCTGGCTGCAATAGAAGAGGCCTCCAAAGTCACCGAGTGGCGCTGGGTTCCAACCAAGCTGAACGTGGCGGACGACGCGACACGAGACGTTCCAGCATCGTTCGACAAGAATCACCGCTGGTACAAGGGACCTGACTTCCTCTACCAAACAGAAGATCAATGGCCTGTCGAAGTCACCTCAACAGAGAAAGAAGAAGCTTCCGGTGAAGAGAAGGTTCATCACGTCACGTCCAACAGAACAAAACAGAAGCTCGCAGAAGCGCTACCTGAACCATCACGCTTCTCGAGCTGGGACAGACTTCGGTATACCACAGCCCGAGTTCTACAGTTCATCCAACTCTGTAGAGCTAACAAAGAAAGTGTCAACTATAAAAGAACGCGAAAGAACGCAGAAAAGGATCCGAGCTGGAGGAAAACAAACAAGCCTGCGAAGAAACAACAGCCAATAGTAAAGAAAATAACATCGCCGAGCAGAATGTTTCTCCCAGTCACCGCCGAACAGCTCAGAAGAGCCGAAGAGCTTCTGATGCGCGCGTCCCAAGAAGATTCTTTCGCAGAAGAAATAGAAGACTTAAAAAACAACAAGACACTCAACAAGGAGAGTCGACTACATCAGCTGAGCGTCGAATATATCAGCGATGCAGTGAAACTTAGAAGCCGCATTCAAGCGACAACAGACGTAACAGAAGACTTCAAGAGCCCCATGGTACTCGACGGAGATCATCCAACAGTCAAGCTCTGGGTGAAGGCCGTACATCAGCAGCTACATCACGCCGGGGTCGAAGCTACAGTCAACGAGTGCAGACAACAGTATTGGGTGCTACGCTTGCGTCCGGTCACAAGAATGATAATAAAAAGATGCCTGTTCTGCAGAATGAAGACACAGAAGCCTCCATACCCCAGGACTGGTGACCTGCCAGGGTGTCGCTTAGCTCACCACAAGCGACCCTTCACCTTCACTGGGATCGACTACTTCGGACCTCTCTCAGTCACCGTCGGCCGGACACGACAGAAGAGATACGTGGCCATCTTCACCTGTCTCACCATGAGAGCCATACACCTGGAAATAGCAGGCTCACTCAGCACGGATTCAGCAGTGATGGCGCTAAGAAGGATGATGGCACGCCGTGGTTGTCCGTCCGAGATCTGGTCCGACAATGGCACGAACCTAAAGGCAGCAGACAAGGAGCTTCGACAGGCCATGGACAGCGCAACAGCAGCGGAGGCAGCAAAAAAGACGATCTCTTGGCGCTTCATACCGCCAGGAGCTCCATTCATGGGCGGAGCTTGGGAGCGAATGGTTCGCTCCGTGAAGACTGCACTCACGGCTACGCTTCACGAACGTCACCCTACAGAAGAAGTCCTCTCTACTCTGCTAGCCGAGGCAGAGTACACCGTCAACAGCAGACCGCTGACACACGTCTCAGTCAGCCCCGAAGATCCAGAAGCACTGACACCCAATCACTTCTTATTGGGTGGCCCGGGACGTGTACCGCTGCCAGGTACATTCGACGAGCAGGATGCTGTCTCCAGATCCACTTGGCGAGCCGCGCAGAGGTTGGCCGACGTATTCTGGACGCGCTGGGTAAAGGAGTACCTGCCGGAACTCCAACACCGGCGGGAGCCCCACGGACGAGGACCAGCGATCCAGATCGGCGACCTCGTGCAAGTCGTCGACGCCAACCTGCCACGCAACGTGTGGATCCGAGGCAGAGTCATCGCCACGTACCCGGGACCAGACGACGTCGTGCGAGCGGTGGACATCCAGACCAAGGGAGGAGTGCTGCGACGGCCGGTGAGGAAGCTGGTGATCCTGCCCCTGTCTACAAACGACGCGCCCGCACCGACCAGTGATGCGACACGGTCGCACGGCGGGAGAGATGTGCGGGACGATTAAAACTTTCGTGAAAATAGTGTAATGTGTATGAAAAACAATGAAAACTCTTAATAGATAGCAGTGCGTGTATAGTGAATAGAACATAAGTTTTAAATACTTATTTTTTAATAGATAATTGTAAGATCATACTTTATTGTAATAGTAAATAAGCACGATGTATGAAAGAGCACGCTGCGGCCCCTCTCTTCTAAATAAAAGAATAATAAAAGTTTGCGTGAAAGAGAAAGGCGCGGCTACGCTCTTCAGAATATGTAATAATAATAGCGAATTTGTAATTGGTTTAAACAACGCTCTCTGATTGGCCGGCGAAATGCGCCAATCAGAGGGCCTACATTTTCGAGGCATTTTTTGTATAAATATCGAGCCAAAATCGTATGCCGACACAGTTCTCACCGGCAAGCGGTAGCGGCTCATAGCTACCTAATAAAGAAGAAGAAATCTTCAGAGGAGTTTTTCTGCTACACCCGACCAACCCAGCATAGGGAATGTACAGAAGCGTACAATTATCGATCTGTATCACGTTAATCGGTCCAATTTGTTCGGTATTGTAATGTCGTACATTGCAAGCGAACTGCAAATAGTGTAGAAAGTTCAATTGGCGCCCGGGGCTAGTCCGTGGCGGTACTTAATCAATTTCATAGTTTAAATGCAGCGAACGGCGAACGCCGCGCCGAGAACGACTGCCATCATGATCAACCAGTAACCACTGACCTCTATATTTCTTTTTTTATTAACACTGCTGCTGCTGTGATTTCTTTTTTGGACCTACTCGATTGACGCCATTACTGATTTGATTGTGTCTCTGGAACTAATAAGTAGGTAACTTTGCACCGACCGGTGAGAGGTCGGTGCGCCATTTGCAATATTATTAGTTCCAGAGACACTCGTATATCAAAAGTAGCGCTTCAAATTGATCCATAAATTAGGCTGACATTTGTATAGAGACAGCAAGTCCTGTCTTAATCATAGATTAAATATAGAGGTCAGTCTACAATCTATTTTGCTTAACTGTCTTAAACGGCAGGTAACTAACTACGAAATTTATGAGCTATGCCTTGAAATATTAACTACTAGATGATGCCCGCGACTTCGTACACGTGGATAAAGGTTTTTAAAATTCCCGCGGGAAATTTCGCCTTTATAATATAAGTGTGATGATCTCTCAATGAATTTATTTTCATAATGCAAGGTGGTACTACTCGGTCCGCAAAACTGCACGAATGCAAAGTAAGCGAGAGAGTAATTTTGTCGAGAGTCAAGAAAAGCGTCGCAAAGAATCCCGCTGTCAAGGTGAAACTCTTAAAGACGTTCGCAGCTAGCTCTTGAATTTGTTCCTTGACTGAATTTAAATACGTGCCCGGGAATAGTTTTTCAATGAAGAAAATCTTGTTAACGAATGAAAGTATATTACCTATGTACATCATTGAACCCTACTAACATTATAAATGCATAAAGGATGTATGTATGGATGGATGATTTTTACTCAATCACGCCGCAAAGACTAAACCGAGGGAATGATAAACGTACTGGCTCTTAATTCGGTAAAAAATTATCTTAATGTAGGACAATGTTAATGAGACAAATCGTTTTTATTTCATTGGAATCTCGAATGTACAAATAAGGCATGCTCAGAGACCCAAGGGCTAATGTATGTAAAATGAAATTATCATATTATGACTTGGTGTACTTATAATTAGACATTATTTATAGTTTTTAGTAAGTACATAGTACATACATGTACTTAGTAAACCTGAATTCCGTTTAAAATGTGTTTTATGGAGTATAGAATTTAGATTATGCTAAATATTATCTTAGAATTTAGATTAATAACTAAGTAGATAACTTTATAGTTACAATAATGCTCTGCCAGCTATTAATGAAATCTTACAGGAAATACCTTTCTTATCATATCTCCAAAAGGCTTTACCCTAAATGGGTAAAGAATAATAGAGACAAAAAAGCAGGTAAAGAATTCTGTTGGTAGAGTAGATAAAACCTGGAATAATAACCAGATGTCTTGAAGCTACATCTATTCTCTGACTAAGGAGGTTATCAATAATATCAATACAAGACTTATGAAGGTATTTACCGACTTCGAATAATAAAATTATTATTTTCTCTAGTAGAATAGAAAATACCTAATTCTTATGGCCTAAGGACATTATGTAAGAGAGAAAACGTCATTTTTCACATTAAAAAAAGAGGCTAAAAATCAGAAAAGTGCTCTGTTTTATGAATGTTGAGTCTTTTGTAGAACTCATTACTAAACTGTATAAGAGTCATCATCTGTTTTGTGTATGTAATCAATAATAATCTCTTAATTATTTCAAGTTCGTGAATAAATTTTGTTCTATAGAGAATAAATTATAAATCTAAACCCAGATAATATAGGTACCTACCTACGAGTACCTACGTAGTAGATTACATTTTAATGGTAGGTATATAAATTTGTTTATGCACACATCATCATATTATAATGCCGTGTAACAAATAACAACTGAAACATAACTTTCGTAGATTCTAAAGCATACATTTTCAGATTGGAAATCTGTAGTTAACTGACGTACAACAAGTCCATTTTCACATGAGTCAAACCGAGGACAAAAGTTAGTGTGTAAAAGTTAGACTACAAGTTTCCCATTCTGGTTTTGATATTGTATTACTTTTATACAGTATTTTTTTATGATGATAGGAGCCGGTGGTCATCAAACTTAACTCGTTCGTGCAGTTTTTATCTCTTGTCGAGATTTTTTACGACTTACGTTTTTGGAAATGTCAATGATCTTAAATTGGAACTTTTATAGCTAGAAACTTACGTACATAAATATAATAGGTAAAGATGAATAATAGCCACTGCAAAAACAAAAGTTTTTAGTATTTTGATCGAAATAGTTTTGTTTTTATGTACCTACCTACTGCATGCCGTCAGAAATGAAGATATTTATTTTCCTTAACTAATATAGAGTTCGTAACCTTTTTATAAGTAAACGATAACCAGATTTTAAAATACTTACTTAATTAAGACTCTAATTTAAGTTGTCACTTTTTAAGTTATCAAAAAAATTGCCTCGACCACAGACTAAAGAGATAGTACCATTCATCATTCATCCAACGGAGGCAGAGCATTCGTGCGGGGTAACGGGTGCGACTCGCGGAAAGAAATGTCCGGATAATACGAATGAGCAGTATAAACTTTGATTAATTATTTTTTATTAGACTTGTGTCTGTTACCCGGTCAACTACCTAGGGCTGACGTATTTTTATAAATGGTTTAGCTTTCGAGATTTCTTTGGTTTATACGAAAATGATATACACCATTATTCAAAGATATCCGTCGTATATCTTTTATAGGTAGTTTTTTTTATTATTAGAAAAAATTGATATAGGATTATGAAAGTTTTTTGGGATGATTGGGAATAATTGATGTAAGTAAGCATGTGGTGTACGAAATATTACGGCCATCCACCACGTAATATTACGGCTGAGCCATAATAAACAGAAAATTATCAAAGTCATGCTGAGATGAACTAACTTATTGTTAGTGTCGAATATAGAAATAGCCACTACTTCTTACTCTATGATATTATAGCCCACGTTATTCGAAGGCGGTGCTTTTAAAAGTTGACACTTATAATTATTTAAATTAGGTCGTAAAATTAATAAGGTATCTATTACGGGGACGCACAGTGTGAGTTAAGTGTCACATTACATAGTGTGGGATCAAAGGTACCGAACTTGCTTAGTACCTGTAGTAGGTGACTATAACATGTGAATAGTTCCTACCAATTCAAAATAAGCTCTATTTAAATGGACTTACAGACTTTATTGCATCGTTAAGTTCGTTTAATACGAGTAAATCTAACCACTGCTGATCTATAAAAATAAACCGGTAGGCATGAAACTCTATAGGAAGTAGGTTTAACGTATAATTATAATATGTACTCGTACTATGATTGAGCAGGTTATTTCCGTTTAAAATAATAGAAACAAAAAAGATACGATCCTATTAATATTATAGATGCGAAAGTTTGGATTGATGGATGGACGATTGTTACTCAATCACGCCGTAAAGACTGATCCGATTTAGCTGTTTGGCACAGAGATAGATTATAGTCTGGAATAACATATAGGCTACAGAGTTTCCCGCGAGAATTAAAAACCTTAATCCACGCAAACGAAGTCGCGGGCATCAACTAATAATATTATAATTAAATTCATTTTTTATTGATAGGTACACTTCTGTGTTGTTGTAGTTGGTCCTAATAAGTATCGCAGTTAAGATCAATGATAGGTGGACACCTAGTGGGGAGTCTTGCAAGTTGCAACACTGTGCTTCCCTCTCCAGCACCTTGGGACCTCAATGGCCATCAGTTCTTTCAACTGTGTCCCGGCCATTTCCACTTCAGTTTCACGACTCTCTGGGCTGAGTGAACAACTTCAGTTCTACGAATCTGCTCATATTCGATTCGATCTTGCTGGGATACTTCGAGTAGGTATAGCTCTCAATTAAATAAGTATTTGTTTAAAACCACGCAGAATCAATGCACACGAAACTCCTTACTGTTGGTTAGGTTAGAGAGTGGCAGGAATGAGGAGTTGGGCAGGGGTTAGAGAGGTTCTTAGTTCGTTTATTCTTTGTTATTACTTACCTATATCGAAGCCAGCCGTGAATTATTAAAAATAACCCGCAAATGATGAAATTCGTAGTTTTTATCACACTTACCAAATCACGATGTAATTAGGTATTATTAATAAGTATAAGATTTTATTATTAATAAAAGTACCACATTTATCGTAACATAAACATGGAATATTATGATTAAACTTCATAGATAGGATACCAATTTATATGTAAAACATTACCCACCCACGTAACTTGTGGCCATTCAGATTGCTGTCAATGACATAATGAGATTAACATGACCTGTATACTTACGCGCCCCGCTAATGAGTTTAGTAATGAGTGATGCCACAGGGCGCAGTGGCACGGAGATTTCGTCATACAACTGTGGTACCTACCACAATGTGGCTTCACAGCTTTACTTTGTTTGACAAAATAACTACCGCACTTAAAGATGTTGCATTACTTTCGAGTACGCCAAGCACTTTATTCATAGATAGACCATTTGCTTTTTACCCGACTGCGGAAGGAGTGTAATGTTTTTCGATCATACCTATGTATGCTATTGATATCATCGAAATAGGTATAAGTACATATTTTTTATCGATGATTGATGTCTAGAAGGGTAGATATAAAATTGAAATGGAGAACAATTGAATTGGATTATTCAGTAGATGTTTTACCCATATTCGAGGTTTTCTTTGTTTTGTGTATAATGTGTTTCTCTCAAGTTCCAACTAAGCGAAAAGTTTATATCTACCTACCTACTATGAGTAGAGACAACAATAAAAGTGTTAAAGCTGATGGATTTTGAACCGACGATCTTTTGGTTGCCCGACCTTTTCCTGACCCTTGAGCCAAGGATTGGATAAAGATAGATCATAAATAACCATAGAGTAGAAAAAGAGTTTGGAGCTTTTAATTTGAGCTCTAATTGATTGCATTTAGGGTTCATTTTACCTTGACACTAATGTGATCGAATACGAATACGATCGATCAAATTAAATATTATACTAGCCCTACTGATCTTGATCTGATAGTAAATAATGCAATTATAATATTACCAATATCTAAATAAATAATTATCTTTGCTCTGCTGTAGAAGAGGTAGGTAGTTACAACAATGGTTAATGAAAGGGGAGAGACGCTATAGTAAAATTATTTTATGTTTGTGAAGGTTTTAGTATGTTAGGTAAGTTAGAGCGTGCGTAGTTTTGATTTGTGTGCCGTGAGTACGACCTTGTGTGTGATATATTTTTACGTAGATATTCGACACCTAGTTATCGCGTAATTATACAAATGTAATTAGATATCTATAAAGAACAGTTTTTACTACCGACTGATGAAGAAATACATATAGGTAGTTATGTGACTTTAAATTATTAAGTAGGTACTTAGTTTAGTAGGTAGTTCCCTAATTCGTTTTATTATATTAAGTCATTAATATGCAAACAAAAATTAGTTTAGCTGGAATGCTTTTAGCTACCTCCTTATAAGAAACAAAGGCGGTTTTTTGTTCGTTTTACACGTCGAACACGGCAATTAAATCTATATTTATGCCATTTACGTCGGGCGGCTCTCGACTGCCGAGCTTCGCCTTATCGGCTCCCTTGTCGTCTAAATGGGAAGGCAAACAACCAAACAACCCACCGCTTGTTGACACGGCGCGATTCGTTCGACCGCTTTATAAATATTTCGAGCGACGGCCAGCAGGCAGCACTGCCATTATCCCATTAGGGAAGGCATTACTCACTCTCGATGTGAAGCTATTAGCCCGATGCTCGCTGCACATCGCTCACGGCTTATTCACTAGTATCGCCTTTAGCGTAACAACTATAAGTTAAATTACAAACTAATAAAAAGGTATGACTGAAATAAAATCTATAATAGCTTTTGAAGAGCGGTGCATTGCCTCCCCGCCCTCCCCTGCTCGCTAGGCCCACATGCACCGGTTGCGTGCGACGGCTCCTCTTCGCTTGGAGGCGGCCCATTTTACACCAATATACAAAGAGCGCTCACCTCAAGCTGCACTGGTCTGCAGTCTAAACGCCGCCAAAACAATCCACGGCTTTGTTTCAATGTGCGATCGATACCGACCGACCCTCTGCACGATAAAAGCAAAGCAAATTACTTTTAATCACAATCCGGAGAATCCAACATATAAACGACACGGCCGACTCGTTTCACAATATTAGTCGCTTCAAACTTCACATACACACGTACAGTACACCGCACTATCGACGGCCGATCCTTGGGGCCATGTAATCAAAGCCATAGTAGGTATAAACAAATAACACTGGTGATTTCACGGTGGAAACACTAGTTTAGCGTATTGTATCGCACGTCAGCGCCGCGTCGAGTCGGCGGACGACCGCGGAACTTGCATGAAGGGAGCAACGCTACGTGTCCCCCGGTTGCGCGGCCCCGCGTTTGCGAGCGAGACGACGAATACAGCGAACGCGACGTCGAAAAGGGATGAGAGAAGTTTTACGACCGGCACAAAAATGGAAGGGCGCATACTCATTGTTACCGGTGTATTCTCCTGTCGAAGATTTTTCTCCAAATAAAAATTGTAGCACACTAAACACTTATTTTCTCATGTCTTTCCGCCACGTCCATTCATTTAATACTTCAGATTTGAATCATTAGAATACTCGAGGCTATTGACCTTCATTATATCGGAGTTGTACTCGCGTGTAAACCTAAGATTTAATAATATTCATCATCTCAGCACATGGCCATGATTGATAAAGTTCCTTTTTAACCGACTTCCAAAAAAGGAGGTTATCAATTCATCGGGATCTTTTTTTTATGTATTGTTCCTCTTAAGTAACTCGAAGACACCTGGACCGATTTGGAATTTTTTTTCTTTGATCTGATGATGGGGTCCTGGAGAATTTGAGGGAACTCATTGAGTAGGTAGGTACCTACTTTAGTACATAATAATTCAATGAGGGAACTCTTCTTTAATAGCCACAATTAATTGATATAGGTAGGTACCTACTTTGTAGTGGCGTTTGAAGTCGGTTTTGTAAAAAGAATTTTTACGATTATAACTTGTTATAAGCATACAATCCATATCTATCTATTTAAAACATATAAAAGGAAAAGGTGACTGACTGACTGACTAGTTTATTAACGCCCAACCCAAAGCACAGGACGGATCGTGCTATTTGGCATAGGTACCTACCTACAGAGTACAGTTAGGTATTAGGACGTCGGCATTCGCTAAGGGTGAAATCATATCTGTGCGCATCGATTCGCATTTTGTCGACATAAAAGTGCCAGATTCGACTCGCACTTTGCCTGTTTTAATTTAATTCTTATCTCGGATTTATTTACGATACTGTTGAACCGATTTTGAACGGATTTTCATAAATAAGATGATACAAGGAAAAACTAAAGCTGTTATAATCTCGGAAATAATAAGGTCCCTTCGTAAATATAGTTAAATGTTTGATAATAATGGTCTTAAGCTTAACGCGGTATTAAACTTGCCTTCTGGAAACGTATATAATTAGGCTACTTTTTATCCCGGAAAGTCTGAGTTCTCACAGGATTTTTAAAATCGTAAATACGCGGGCACCATCTATAATAAAATAAATAAAAAAAACAACCTGTGTGTATTTACATTTATTCTCCTTTTTATTTGCTGATTGACCACTCTAGTAATGAATTATACAAATAATTGAAATAATAATTATGCTCCGAGATGCCGCCAATAATATACATAGTCGAACATTTTGAAATAAACGGACAATACTGGCTACGAGTATAAAAAAGGTGGTCACACATTTGATCGCGGCGCACACATTGAATTGTGTTCAAAGCCAATTTGGCGTGACGAAGAATGCGGCCATGCGACAGTAGAAATGTAATTAAAAAGGTAATTAATTAATCAAACAAATAAATAGAGAATGAATAGCGTGCGGCGCGATCAAATGTGCAATCAGATTATATGAATTGAGAAGATTAGGAACAATTATTTGCTATTCCCATTTTTCATTTTTTTTTTTACACCTTGTCTTCTATCCACCCTTTTCGGGTCTAAACGTTAAAATGCTAGGAAAAAAGTAGATGTGTACTTAAAAGATAAATAAAGATTTAACAAAGTTTATTGTAATATTATACTTATCTTCAAAGTAATTTTCATTTTCGTTGGAAAAAAGTAAGCAAACTTTATGACTTTGTTCCTTACCACCTCTTTAGATCGGTACTTATAAATAATCGCAGAAGGACAAGCATTGATTGCTCTTCGACTACAGAAAAGCGTCTCCAAAACATGAAGTTTGTTATTGGATTTTCCTGAGTTTATTCCTACACTTATTCATCGTTATTCTAAATTAAATTATTCTTTAGTGCTATTTGGAAATGTCGCAATGCAATGAAATTACCTAACAAGTACCTATTATACAATCACACAACATATTCTGATTCATCCTAATAAATAAATTAGAGAATAGTCTCCCTTAAATTACAAGGTAAAAATTACAAAACGTCCGAGACTGACTTTTTCACACACTAATATAAAAACTTTCATTCATTATAAGACCTTACAAACTCTATTTAAAAAAATGCTTAATTTATTAAACTAAAGAAAATTAAAATCACGGCTTAGGTTTGCAATATTCTTTTACTTAATTAAAATTCAAGATGCCTTTCCTAGATTAAGATAATAATCCATATCTTAGTTCCCATGTACAATTGTTCGGTATATCTGTTATCGGACTTGTATTAAAATGGTATTAAACTTAGGAACTCTATAAATGTAATGTAGAGTTCTTAGATAATAAATAAAATTAATGTATACAATACCGAGTCAATAAGGAATTAAGTTTGATTAATTGTCAGTTTCTTTAAAAATGTCGAATTAAAAGCCGGTACAAGCGATTTCAATGTTATAACTTATAACAATACAACACACATACTTACTTACCCTATGAAATGAGTGCAGATTTCTTTTTTTATCATTTAAACGAGGGAATATGTCCCATGCGTTGCAGACATATACACCCTAACAAACATTGTTAGGATATATCCTGAAAATGCTTATTTCTTAAATTAATGCTGCGAACATTATACTTATTTATTATAATAGAAATATAAGAAATATTTAAATTAAGGCGTCTTTAGAAATCAAACCTGATTCTAAGAAAATAGTCTGTTTTCAAATATCTAAAATTTCATCATATCTTTTAATATGCCTGAAGTTAACTTTTAATAAATTACTATTTAAAGTTTAAAAAAAGTCGTAAAATGGTTTTAAAATGTGAGAGGAGAGGATTTTTAATTTCCTATTAACACAACACAGCAATTAGAATTATTTTTATTTATTCGATATTTACAATATTTAGACAAAATATAAATAACTGAAATGACCAAAATCACTGTAAATTTTCAGGCTGGATTAAATTAGAGCAGAATGGTCCAACCAAGCAGGTTGGACCTTCCTTTTTGCGTAGCTACGTCCAAATATACATTTTTCAAAATAATGTACCATGGCTCTAAAATCGATTAGGTTTCCTATTCTGAACAAAATATTTTCAGGTTTTTTACTAACGAAAAATATTATTAATTTTTTCAGTTGTCACAGCTTATTCAGTATTACGTTTTTACGTCACACAGACACACACACACTCTAACACGGCACGCACGCACGCATAACGCAAGCACACACGCACGCACAGTTTGTAGCGGATTGCGCACTGGAAGCGAGCCGAACGCAACGCCTTTTATTTTGGTAACCTCAACAGCCCAACGGTAGCTGAAAACTGTTATGCCGAACGGTTCAATCCCCACACGTCGTACTATTGCTGCAGATTGCAGCACCCACTCCTACCACAAGGTTTATACTTATTTGGGGAGGGCAGAAGAGAATATTTGTCAAGTTCAAAAAAAATTTACCGTGGCGTAGAAGTTGATATCCACATTCCTGCGGTGCATTTGATCCGATCAATGCGTGCTACCTGCCGGTAGACAGAAAAAACTTTATTGTTGCTAAGGAGGGAGGGCATACACTCAAATGTAGACACAACATATTTTTTTAAATAACTTTATTTTATCGATGAAAAGATAGCCTTTGACTGCAATCTCACTTAAGATCTAAGATCTAATGTTAAGATTATAGAGAATGCTGACTTAGCTCAGACATAAGAGTTAAAACGAGACACAAATATGCTCTCACATAAATCTGTCTTGTTTTTACTGTCTTGAGTCTAAGCAGAATGAAAGTGCGGTCTATAGATTTCAGCCTAAGATGGTCGCGGGCTAACTTGGAAATGGTGTGGCAGTGAAAATAAACTCCTAAAAACATCGGATGACTTTTACCGACTGATCGGCGAAAGTATCCATTTGAAAATGGTACCCACATGGTAACTGAAGATTACGTTGGGAGCCCAAAGTGCTGAAGTGGCGAACTCGAATCGGATTGCAGTATTGGTAGATTTGTAGAATCTCCTCGAACAGGACACCTACTGCTTCAGTGGGTACAGCTTTCAGTATCTGCAGTTATGTGGCTACTCCACATTCAAGCTAGCACAGCGATGGTACTAGATACTAGCACGCTAAAGTCGACCTACTAGAGTAAAACAGAGTGATTACATTCTCTTGGTACTAGAGTCCGCGCCACCAAACAAGTCCCGCGGCAATTGGGTATTTAACTGTCGTCAAAATGTTGATATTTATTAATTAATTATTTATAATCAAAAATGTAACAAGTAAGAATAACATTTGTAAAAACAGAAAATAAATCTGTCAAAAAAACAAATTTTAAGCTGTTTTATTGACTCTTTCTAAAGCGAGTGCGTGTATAGAGCTACTAACTTGTGACGTCACACGCCAATAGCTCTCTCTCTCTGTCTAAGAGGTTACTTTAAAGCTCTATACTTTCGAGACTAGTTAGATATTAAAAAAAGAAAAAATGGCATTGTGTTCATTTAAAGCTTTATTTTAAATAATATAAAAATATCAGTCGCATTCCCAATAGAACTATGTAATACTTTTTACATACAATGACTGCATAAATATGCGACTACTAGCGCCATTTCTACAAGACTTCTTTCATGGTGCGGATTCTAGTATGACATCAAACGAGACACAGGGAGCCGAGGACTTCTAGCTATTGTGACGTCATTCACGTTTTTACTACCGAAAATATCATTGCGTTCGGCTGTAGTTTGGGATAAGCTTAGAGCGACCCGTCTTTTGGGTGGGGCGCTTAGGGCTGCAGAAGTGGTACTTCCGGATACGAGGGTTCCTGTTCGTCTTCAGAAGAATGGCCGCTGGTGTAGGAGGGGCGACCACTCTTCTCCCTCAGTCAGTACCTGGGTAAGAGAATCACTTTACAGTACTCGCCAAACTTTATGGCCGCTGTCAACATAGCCGCGGAACAAAAATTTCAGGTAACTCGCTAACTTGGATTGGTGTAGCAATGGAAATTAAACCTATACCCAATAATCGGTTTCCATCGTATCAGAACGCTTAAAAGTTGCAGGTAATAGCTAGTTAGAGGGTGCACGTTCGCTTTTCTGTATTGAAAAATAGTATGAGTAGCAGAAGCGAAGATTCAGTGAACCAAAGGACTTGAGAGATGCCTTAAATTATCAAATTGTGTGATTCCTTGATGACCCTTTCACAATGTCGCTACAACCTATTTTTCCATTCACCCATGTCAACTGACTTATTGAACTGTACTATTATGTATTGTTCATAAGAAGGCTCAGGATCACTCAGTGGGCGATGGACAGAGCTATGCTCGGAGTATCCCTGCGAGATCAAATCAGAAATGAGGAGATCCGTAGGAGAACCAAAGTCACCGACATAGCGCTGCGAGTCGCGAAACTGAAGTGGAAATGGACGGGGCACATAGTTCAAAGAGCTGATGGTTGATGGGGTCCCAAGGTGCTGGAGTGGCGACCAAGCACCGGGAAGCGCAGTGTTGGCAGACCGCTCACTAGGTGGACCGACGACATCAAGCGAGTCGCAGGGAGCCGCAGGATTCAGGCGGCGCAAGACCGAGGCCTGTGAAGGTCCATGCAAGAGACTTATGTCCAGTAGTGGACGACTGACGAAGAAGAAGAAGAAGAAGAAAAAGAAGATTATGTATTCTGTCTAGGCCCGTGTTAAGCCCCAGGCCGCCTCACCTCCGGTACGAGTCGTGCGTGTCGCGGTCCGCGTCAGCGTAGGGCGCCCAGTGTGACGACACGGGCTCGTTGTCCTCCCGATCCGTGTTGTTGCTCGTGCCTACAACAAACAAACAAGATTGTGAGGAAATGCGGGCGGCCGTTTATCCATATCGATTCGACCAATTGATCTATCTGTGCCATGCCATGTCCCTATAATTTGATTTTTTCAATTAAAATGATGAAAACCTTTCAAAAATTGCAAGAATGGTTTAATTTGATTAGACAAGGTTGCCTGTCTGTCGGTGTTCTACAGGATATATTTCGGAGAGTGTGCCCAAGAACTATTCGATTTAGTTCCTCCATCACCATTCTACCACCGAACCGCAAAACATCGTACGAATCTGCACCGCTACGTGGTCGAAATTCCACGATGCCGCACCAAGCCTTTCGCTTCCTCGTTCCTAATACGCCCCGCAAAAATTTGGAATGCCCTTCCGGCTTCCGTTTTTCAAACTAACTATAATGTGTGTCTTTAAATCAAGAGTGAATAGGCATCTTCTAGACAAGCGCGTACCATCTTAGGCTGCATCTTCACTTACCATCAGGTGAGATCGCAGTCAAGCGCTAGTCTATACAACGTGTATTGAAACTCCGAAATAATACTGAAGGAGGTGAATGTGCTCATGAAACTGAACAACTTTCCCCAAGGAACATAGGTCGAAATATGAAAAAAAAAAATTTTTACCTCCCATAGTAAATCAATCAGCTAATCGTCAATTTTGTATGGGAGGTCCACATTTTATTTTCACATTTCGACCTATGTTCCTTGGGGAAAGTTCTTCAGTTTCATGAGCACATTCACCTGCTTCAGTATTATTTAGGAGTTTCAATACACGTTGTATATTAAAAAAAATGACATTCCATAAAAAAATTTGAAGAAAAGAAAGAAAGAATGATTCGCTTACAGTGTTCACTGGTGGAGCGCGGCGAGGAGGGCTCGTGCGCGGCGTGCGCGGGCGCGTGCGAGGGCTGCGGGGACGCGGGCGCGGGCGGGGACGGGCTGTCCAGCGAGATGACCGCGCCGCCGCCCGGCGACCGGTAGCCGCTCGACGACACCGCCTCCGCTGCAACAGTATATATGTATAATAATAATAATAATATAGCCTTTTATTTACTGAAAAATTATATTTACAAAAACTATAGCTAATCCTATCTTTATCCTATTTTACACTTAACATTTTTCCTTATTCTGTACTAACAATAACTTTTTTTTTCAGCTGCAACAGTACAACAGTACACCTCTTCATATATCGCTCAAATGTGTTTGAGCGAAGCAACGGCTGGATCATGCGTCATGCTCGTGAACGGGTGCCACCAACGGGAATGGGTCTGCTTTCTATCTACTCGTCTTAACATGCATTGGATTGTATTTGTATTGGACTTAGGAAACTTCATTGTAGAAGCACTGTAATACATACATAGTTTTGAAAAGAGCAACCGCCGAGTTTCTTGCTGGCTCTTCTCGGCAGGAAAGGCATTCCGAACCAGTGGTAGATTCATCGACGATTCAAAAGCACTTGTAAAAGTTTATTTGAATAAAAAATATTTCTATTTCTATTTCTTTCGGTATAATCCGCCAAACTAGAAAAAATCTGTATGGTACAACGCACGTGCCACTAGCGCTAACCTCTGCTAACTATGAGCTAGTACCGAGTATTTTTCTATTTTTCCTCTGATCCGGGTATCGAACCCAGGACCTAATCATCTGCAGTTACATAAGACCAATGAACCAGTTAATACTCGCAGTTAGTATATCATAGTTTTACTATCAGCGGTTCTCGGTGCGTCACTCACCATTAGAAGAGTTGTAGTTGTCCTCCGACTTAGCGGGTATGTCCACATCCGGCGGCGTGCTCTTGGGCTGCACGACCTTCCTCTTGAGAGGCAGCTCGTCCTCCGAGTCGGACGTGAGGTCCACCAGCGTCTCCACCGCTTTGGGTGTTCTGCCGTCACCCACTGCCGCTCGTTTTGCTGCACCATTGCCGTCTACTGGTATCACTTCTGTTGAGACAATAGTTATTTATTTAACAAGATGGCAAAGTTCATTTTTGTTGCGAGTGTTTCCCTCACTCTCATAGTCCGACGAGACGGAAATACGAAACGATCGGAGAGAGATCAGGCGCAGGACTGACGGCTTTATGTCCTCTTTGAGGCACTTTCTAACTTCCGAACACGGGGCTAGTATTGAGAATTGACGGAAACTCCATTACATATATCGGTCCGACCCGGGGTCTCGTCAACTGCAGTCAGATCGGCTGCCCCATTTCAAAACCTAGTAAGTGTGATTGACAAAATTTTATAGGGGCCAAAAAAACATGTTTTGTAGCCATCTACAAAATTGCTTAGCGAAGTAATAAATATATCCAATAAAAGCTTTCAAAGTAGTTTATTTACGAAACATTAATTTACCAACAGATACTGAAGAGTTCAGAGTTCAGAAGGGCTACCACAAATATGTTTTTTGGTCTTGAAATGGGGCAGCCGAGATGCTAACCACTAGGTGACTAGGCCAACATAGCAGTTAGGAGGCAAGATAACGTGAGCGCGTAGTACGTACCCAGGTCGTCAGATATGAGCGTGACGGGCTCGGCCGCGGGTTGGGGTTGCGGAGCTCTCGCGGGCGGCACGTGCGCGGACCAGCTGCCGTCCGCGTGCAGCTGGATCTCGTTGCACTCGCTCGCCAGCCGCGGCGACGTCAGCACCTCTTGGAAATACCTGACCACACAAAATAATCCTCTTATACCTAAAGAAATAAATAAGAGATAAAAGGGAAAAGCCTAGTTTTGGCCCAAAAACACACAATACACATATACTTTTATTGAAAAAATACGACATTATCATCAATTTTTTTTTTTTTTTTATAAATAGGGGTAAGTGTTAATTTATCCAAAGAGGGATTTTAGTTCAATCCACAAAGACGCGTTCCAATATTTTTTTGAGGAAGTGAAACCGGGCTGTGGCGGTGTGGCGAAAATAGCTGTGCTTGTCGACTCGACTATTAGAAGTTCAATTCTTTACGTTTAGATTTTATATGGTTTTTAATGATCAGGTGGGCAACTGTAATAGTAGTCACACAAAATGAGCAGAACATCATCTACTTGCGGAAACGAATCCCAGGAAGATGAAGAGAAGAAAATGATTTAACCAATTGAGTCTCCAGCCCGGCTAACATGCGTGCCACGACAAAATTTTGTCAACATGTTTACTCGTGAATTTCTAGAGATTCACGAGTAGACTTGTAGACAAAATTTTCTCGTGGCACGTATGTTAGCCCTATCGATGTGCTGATATAATAATAATATTCTTTATTTATAGCATCTGAGCCTCATTTTGTTAGTAAACAATCTTGTACTTATAACTAATGTTAGTAACTTAAAGTATGATATGCTTCGATCACAGAAGAAAAAATAAGGATTCAGTACTTCATACTTCAACAATTATTCAAATGCATCATTGTTCTTGACTTATGTTATCGTGACACATGCTGTCCCGACTCCCGGCTCAAAACTACGGATAGCGGCTTTTTAATTTTATGATTATTTTATTAAATATTTTTTATTGCATTTCATGACTATGTAAATCTTATGCGTTCTGACACGTATTTCACGTTTATGTTCATTTTATAGTCTCCTAATGCCATTAAAAATTTAACTTCAAAATTTTCAATAATTAATGTAATTCAATAATGCGCATTAAAATTTAAGCAAGTGTACTTAAAAATTAAACACATTATTTACAACTTTGCAATTCAACACCGCATTATATCCATCCAAAGTTTTTACTTATAATATTCAGTATTATAGCACTATATTATTTTTAGTATATTAAAATAAAGGAAAAAAAGAAATATTTTTTATTTTACACTAATCCAACTAAAAATAGAACATCAAATAAAAAGCATAATAAGAATAATTTGATGGTCTCCAACCCGGATCTTTCGTAAAAAGTACAGCATTAATCCACTTTCTAGCCTTTCTGCAGATTGTGCAGGAATAATAACTATTGAATACTTAGATCTATTATTATTTTCGTCCTCGTCACAATGCGGTTAACAACGAAAAAAATATATAATCAAAAAATTTCAAAAAATCAATTTATTAATATTTAGGGTTCTGGTATTATATTATCGACTTTATTGTTGCATCTCAAACTGTTCACTTATCTAAAAGAAGACTTTGCAAATCGCTTTCAAGGATGAGTATTTATTAATTCTAAAGAAGCCGTCTCCACTTTTATCAACCAGATTCAACGTATGACATAAATGATCTTACTGAGTAAGTGCACTCGGTGGTTACACAAATCGGACTAACATGCGGTATCCATTTATTTTTCTATGATCGAAGATGATATGTTACTGCAACGCTCACCCGTCCACCACCAGCGAGTCGTAGGGCGCCGGTCGGTCGCAGACGGGACACAGCCAAGTGGGTTTGCGCTCGTTCATCTGCAGGAACAGCGACGCGTCGAAGCACTGCAGGTGCGGACACGCGGCCGGCCGGCACGGACACGACATCCGCATCTTGCCCAGCGGACACATCAGGGACACTCGCAGGGACGTGGTTGCGATCTCGCTGTCGTAGTCTTCGGATAACTTTTCTTTAACTGCAAATAAAAAGGTGCTGTAGGGGACTGAATTCCCAAATGGATCAACAAGCAATCCTTACTAATTTATAAATACGAAAGCGTGTTTGTTTGTTGGTTTGTCCTTCAATAACGCGACAACAGAGGTATGTGATTTTTTGCCCATGCAAACCAGCCAGGTCAGCTCTCCAGGTCTTTCAAGACCTGTGACATAGGCTACTTCTTACCCCGGAAATCAAAGAGTTCCCGCGGGTTTTTAAAAACTAAATCGAAGCGGACATCAGCTAGTTTTTGATATGTCGCCTGCGTGCGAGCACTGAAAATCGAGTCGGTCCTGTAGAGCTAGATTGCTCATTTAGTATTTTCATATGTTTTTTGTCTTTATTGCAAAGGAATAGCATATCTTTTTTTTTTTTTTCAAAGCACTCACGACAAAGACGTGTATTTCGCTTGTATAATTTTCACTAGAGGATATGAGGCAATAGAAAACAACTTACTCAACGATCTAGTGTAGTCCGGATTCTTAGTTCCCTTAGATTTTAATCTGACCAAAAGTTCAGCTGAAGTTAATTTCTTAACCATAAACACGCTGAGGACGTATGCTCTCGTGAAGTCCGCCGCCCACGTCACGTGTATCGTGTTAGCGACAGTCGGTGACAGTTTAACTAGCGACGAGATGTTCACAGGCCGGGGAGGTCGCTTTGGCTCAGGGGTTGGTTTATTTGTTGGTATGGGATTCTGGAAAAGAAAGTGTCTTTATTACCTACCCCCATTTTTTTCTTATTGGTCACACAAACATAAATTACAAAACTATAAAATTGTGCGCCTGTTTTCCGAAGTAGTTAAAACTGTATCTCGGAAAACAGATTGACATATAATACTATGGACCTTGGGTGTAATGCAAAATTCACGAAAAAAGTGACCCGAGAAAACCTATATATACGAGTATACATGTGTATTTTTATAAACAAACTAATACAAAAACAAGTAATTTATGTCTTAGACCATTATTATACAGCCTAATTTTGCTTGCAATAATTTGCTTTCATTTGCTCACGCGGGAGCCCGAGCGTGCCTGAGCTAAATGCGATCAATTTGATAAAAATATTGTACTCCCTCTGTCTTATACGCGCGTAGCATGTTAGAAAAGGACAGATAGATGCTTTTTGTCTGATGACAAAGACTGAAGTGCGATTGTATACCTTTTCGCGTTTTCTTTCGGCTCGGACAATTTTAAGCGCTCCCGAAGTCCATATATATATTATATGTCAATGCCTACCCCTCTACATTTGTACCCTGTTACATTAGAATAGATAAACGGCTTGAGATTGAGTACTCAGCTATTGAGATAATCTATAGATGATTGATACACAATGTGACGATTGCAAACATCTCTGATTGGCTGAATATATGGTGTTCTTGCTGCATCGACGCATTTTAACCAATGAGTGTTTAGTAACATATAAATGATTTCAATATGATAATTAACTATTCAGCCTGAAACTATTTACTGTTGTACTTTCAAAATAGCTCGAAATTATCAAGCAAATATAATGGTAAATTGCAAAACTTAAATAAGCTTGTTCAGTTTTGATATTTCCAATGCAATTTTAATTTCTATATTTAACTGGAAAGCATAAAGCAGTGTACAGAATATTACTCACTGGTAATGGACACATCTTATTATTAACTTTAACATTAACGCTAGGTGGGAAGTAGTCTTCTTGTTCGCATGAGGTCTCCAGCAGACAGAACCGTAACTGTGCCTGTAACAAACAAAAATAGTCTCACAGAAAGAAAAAAAATCTAAAAATATTTTTATACACTTGATACTTTAGTAAAATCAGTACAAAGGATTCACATAAATCCCTATAAATATCATAAATGCAACAGAGCTACGCACCGACGTCATCGTATTTGCATACCCAGGTCAACTATACTTACCTTTGCAAAAAATTACCTCAACCTACCTTTATGGCAGAAGTTAGTTTTTATATCGAAAAAACAAACAATACAAAATCATGAAGTAAAAATTCTAGTATGGAAAGTGCGTACCTAGACATGTGACGTCATTCATCACAATCGTCATTTAGGCCTATAACTCTTTTGACCCATATCAAAGATCAGTGTTACATTAATGCAGTTTTATCAATACTTGTAATATTTTGATGTATTTTTTAAATGTACCTATCATTATTTATTTGCCATACCCTTATAGGGCTCATATGTATATGTTACCTATATATTTGAAATCTAAATATATAAAAGGAAAAGGTGACTGACTGACTGACTGATCTATCAACGCACAGCTCTAACCACTGGACCGATCGAGCTGAAATTTGGCATACAGATAGCTATTAGGACGTAGGCATCCGCTAAGAAAGAATTTTTCAAAATTCAACCCCGAAGGTAAAATAGAGGTTTAAAAAATCGAACCTAACGTGAGCGAAGCCGCGGGTTAAAGCTAGTGCAAAATAAAGAACTATGAACTATCTTTTTGTATGATAATAAATCTTATACATCTTTAAAAAAAAAAAGGATACCTGCACAACATAGTCGAGCTTGTTGCTGGCGCCGACGATGTCCTTGCCGGACGCGATCTCGGTGGCCTGCTGCGGCGTGAGGTGGAAGATGAAGGTGCCCTCCTGCATTCGGCCAGCCTGCATCGGCATCATCGTCGACGGCTTCATCAGCTCCGCGAGCACGTCGTAGAAAGGCAGCCTGAGTGTGGACAATGGACATACTTCATATTTAAAAGTCGTATATTCAATCTATCTGCAAACTGTCGTTAGGTTACCTGGCAAGTGTTCGAAAAAGTCCTAATGATTTAAAAGATTGCGTGAAAATACCACACAACGTGAGCATATTATGTATCTAAATATATAAAAGGAAAAGGTGACTGACTGACTGATCTATCAACGCACAGCTATAACCACCAGACGGATCGGGCTGAAATTTGGCATAGCTATTATGACGTAGGCATCCGCTAAGAAAGGACGTTTGAAAATTCAACCTCTATGGGGGTAAAACAGGGGTTTGAAAATCGAAATAAACGTGAGCGAAGTCGCGGGCAAAAGCTAGTTACATATTATATAACGGACACACATCTCCGATTCTCGGAGTTTTTCGTTTTAAACAAATATCAGTTGCTATAATGGTGAAAGCAATCATCATGAAGAAAAATGACCGAACCAAAGGTGTGTGAAGACTCCCAATCTCTATGTTAAACTATGGCTATAGTTCTCATCACAAGGAGCCCTGCGCCCAATAGTGTGCCAGTAATGGGATGAAAGGGGTCCATCAGTTTAGGGAAGCCAGTTGCCTCCAAGCTGGTCTAATTAAAGTGACCTCGCTCAGATTGGTACACTTCTCAGCACTATACACTCGAAAAAATTTAGTGACAAGGAGCTAAAACAAAGTACTCACTTTTTGAACTTAACGTCGGGGTGCACGGGGAAGGGCGGCAGAGGCGCGGTGGGCGACGGCGACGGCATGGGCGCGAGCGTGGCGCCGCCGCCGCCGCTGTAGCTGTGGTACATCCCGCTGCCGTACATCGGGTTCTGCCGAGCCTGCGCGGTGCACACATTTTAACTGCCCCTTGTACACACAGTAGCGTACACAGGATGTACGAAAGGGTAGGCAGATGATATAAAATGGAAAAAATCTCAAGTACGAGTTATAAGAAACTTATGGGTAAGCAGTGTACAAATTATAAAAAGCCTACCCTTAAGTATTTATAATTCGTACTGGAGATTTTGTCTATTTTATATCATCTATCTGCTTAATGCCTACCCTGTAAGCACACCACTGTGTACACACCAAGGTGAGGTATCCAAAGGCAAAGCGGAGTTGAGTTTGGAGGACAGAAGCGCAGCATACATAGCCAGTCGTATTCACTAAAGTGACTAAAGAAGGGTTGACTTGTCTATACGTACAAAATTTTAAGAAAGCAAGACGACCACAAAATACACACAGCAAACCACCACACACATATCTACGTCTCTGCTGTGCTAGGCCCAAAGAAGTGAGAAGGCTCTTTCTTCTTAGCTGTTATCACTGTAGTTAAACAGAGAGATGTGGTAATAACGATTTCCTATTACTAACTTAATTTAAATAATAATAACGATTTCCTATGACTAACCTAAACTGGTTTAATTACATAAATGTAGATTGCATGCATAATAAACCACAGTGACAATATATCTCACCGTAACTGGCATGTTCTGTGACCTCGAGTCTTGAGGGTTGGGGTTGTACCCGCTGACTGCGGGGTGCTGGTACATGTTGCGCGAGTTCGGGATCGCGGGGGCCAGGGGGTCATTGCCTTGCGACCCGCCTGATGGCAGCGCCTGGCTGTTCCTAGTGCCCAAAAAGGTTTGAAAATTTATAAAAAATACATGAACCGTAGTTCCCTCAAAGCACACCTGGCGGACGATTGGGCTGCCCGTAAAATAGTAGTATGATCAGCGCATCTTAGTATGAACATGCTCACCAATAAGGGTCTGGATGGATTTGTCACTAGTCTGGTATATGTATATCTATGTATTTCTAATTTTCTTCACTTTTCGTCGAGGGATGCATTACAACCGGTAATAGTCGACATGCTTGCCGTTTATAAAGATGCAACGAGTGGCTAGACGTGACGGGAATACAATATTTTCAAAAAACATGTTAATAACTGTGTAATTCTAGAACTTAAAAGCCATACTATGATGTGCTGAGAAGACATGTACTTAAACAGTCTTTCATAGTGTTGCCAATTCAATAGCACTCAATCTGAAAACTAAAATATACTGACCCGCCTATCTTTTTACAATGTTCGCCGCAGAAAAGGACAGCATTAGATTTCGACCTGTCAATATGACATGCACACAGTGGCGTGCCGTAGGGTTCAAAGATAGGCAAGCCAGGCGCTTCCGTCTCCTTGTAGGTAGGTACTTATGTTGTCTTGGCGAGCTCAACAAAGCTCACAGAAGGCATACTACTACTAGATAAAATTAAGACATGTCACAAAAGGCATACCTAGCTACCCAATATGGCTTTGAAAAATGTCTAAAAGTGTGCTGCTTTATAAAAGTATCGAAACCAACTTAGTTACTTATATTAAAAACAAATCTACACTACTATTATAAAGAGGAAAGATTTGTATTTTTGTGTGTATATTTGTAATGAATAAACTCAAAAAGTACTGGACTAATTTGGCTGAAATTTAAAATAGAGATAGACAAACATAGGCTACTTTTTATCCCGAAAAAAATTATAGTTCCCGTGGGACTCCAAAAAAAACCTCAGTCTACGCGTCCGAAGTCGCGGATATCAGCTAGTTATTTATATTTCAAATCAAAACGTATATCTTTCTGCAAAAATGATTTTATTACATCGGATTAAATGTCGCTGAACCTTTTGGTTCACGTGGTAAAAACCTTAATAAAACTAATACGTTAATCTATCATAGATTTGTCTTATTTTGATTGATAAATTTACCTTATTTCTGCCACACACATTTGCAAACACTTTAAATCGTCATAAGGAACAATATTAATTATATTTGAACTAATTTTATACAAAAAATCACAAATAATATACTTAATTTCAATTCAATAACGAGTTTCGTCACCATACAAGACGCAAACTAAATAATAATTATTAATTTTGAACTTATAATTCGATCCGAAAGAAAGTCTCATGACAGTGCAATTTAAATTTCTATAATAGAGTAATTCCCGGGGACTTCTTAACTTAGACGGTTAGTCAAAGCCGGCTTACAAATTCAATACAAAACGATATACAATTCTCTTACTATTTATAGGTATATACAGCAGAATATGCATATGTTAGAGCAGTGTGACCCAAAGCCCCTGTTCTCTCTCTCTCACACTCGCGACTAATAGTCGGACGTGATCGGCGTTACTCGGTCGGGCTCGGTCGGCTAGAAGGTCACTATCTCCGCGATACATCGATGCGTTGACGCGCGAAATTCAAATACGTAATTTAACTTGATTGATTAATTTTGGTGAGTGAAATTATTAATAATCTGCCTAATACAGAATTGATATTAGGCAAGCCGGGCTTTTGGGCTTGTATGGAGGGTTCGCCACTGCATGCACAATTGCATATAATTCTGCAACGCTCATCCATACTTACAATTCGCCAATACACCAACACCACAAGCTCCTATACTCATCATGCATTGACATTCTTATAATGTCACATTGCATTCATCGCGCGCGCTTCTCAAAATATAATTGTTTACAGGCGCAGCTTGACACCTTATGTTAGCTTCACTCACAAAATAAGTAATATTGTTCCAAAGTAAGGAGTGAAACTACTAAGCTCAAAGCATAAACCACGCCTGTTAGCATATAATAGAGCTATAATGACATTTTATCATTGAATTTTTTGGATGTTCTTTCAAAAATTTAGAGCTAATTCTACTATTGCCAAGTAAGATTTAAATAAGGAATAAATTGGTTGCGCTGACAGTTTTTGTATTGAATATCTGCCAAAACATCAAATTTTTTCCTTGGGTAAATATTACTGGCCAAACCTTGAACCAACGATAAAATGTCAAGGTGATTTCTTATTCTTAGGGTCATGCTGAAGAGCTAGGCCAAACGCGTGAGAAGTGACGACAAGACACTTGCCTAGAGGTGGTGCTCTTTTGCGACCGTGGCCTGATGTCATAGGCCTTTAGACGCGCGTCTCCATTTTCGGCGGGGGCACTCTGGGCAGCGTTTCCTACCCTCGCTGAAGACCGTGTTTTAACCATTGTTGACAACCCAATGTCTCATGTCAACTGAAATTTAGGAGTCCGAAAACGGACAGAAATGACCATTACTTTCAACCCGGTGAGATTCACTGGAAAATTTCTTCGACACAGCGAGACGCAGGAAGTCGCGCCTCCTTATTTCTCTTACAACACGTGGAGTTTAAGAGGACTGGGGAGCAAGAGAACATCTGCAATCGAATAATTACCCGCTTAGTCTACAATGGTTAAAACATGTCTTACAGCTTTTTACTAGACAAACCACGAGAGTCCAAAATGGAGATTTAGAGACAATGCTGGCGGTCCCATTGATATTATTACAAATCAATTATTCCACTGCAGCTGTAGAGCTTGCTAAGGAGAAAAATTGTATTAATGAATTCAGAAGCTGACAAAATCAGAAGAAGTACGGGGGTGACAGGAGTAGTAAGAGAAATAAGTTGGATATCCTGTCGAGGAAATTTTCCAGGTCTTTTCATTCACATGTTATTTACTAATTTACAAAGTTAACAGTTTCAAAATCTACAGGGGAGTAGGACCACCAAAAACAATTTGCCAAACTATAAAAATTACTCTGCAAGATCTTTTAAATGAGGTAGCTAAGTACTTGCTTTAAAAATTACAGCTAATCAGGCAAATCTAGGTTCTATTGATGATATGCAGCATGGTTAAACATTATTTAAATTGTTAATATTACAGAAAAATAAAAGTGATAAATACAAAAGAATTTGGTCAACATAGTAGTACAAGCTAAGAACAAAAACAAATAAAGAAATTTGTTTCAAATTCTGTTTATGATTAAAACAATTTATCACTTTTATTTTTGCTACCTTAAATTAAAATGTAATGTATCTAAGTCTAGATTTATCCTAAATTAATGAAGTTTTCTGTCCTTAAATACTACATAAAAGTAATTACATAAGTTAATAAAGTAATTACATATGACCAAAGTGTCCATTAATGAACAATGGGAGTTAATGCCTGAACTTAGCAGGTTTGCTAAATGCCATGCATTAATGTTTGCTTAAGACACTACTTGTATTGAATATAAGAGCCCTAAATCATGTGCATTAATGGACTTTTATCACAAAGATTTTATCCTATTTTAAAGCTTGTGTGATTTAAAGCAGCACTTTAGTAATACTTATCCACGTAAAAATTGATTACTCAAATCAGACAAGCATTGTTTAAGTAAAAGTTTAGTGTATGCTCTAAAATTAATTTAAGGAAGGAGAATTTAATCTTTAAGAGGGTGAATAAAGTAAAATTTTTGAATTTCTTTGATTTAATAAATATGGAAAACAATTTAAATATTCCATGCGACTAGCATTAATTTAATTATTATTTAAACAATTTTAATTTATGACATTATATCGTAAACTACATATTGTAACACTTGTTTTGAAAAAAAAAAAGCAACTGCTGAGTTTTTTACTGGCTGTAATCTAGAAACTGCTTTTCAAACCACTGGTAAAGCCTTGGCCTGTCCTAAAAGCCACGAGTTGCCCTACATGAAATTAATGATTTTAAATTAAGTAAGGCTAAACCATAATATCCATTTCAAAAATTATTAACTTGTGTAAAAGTATACTGAGTTAGGTGGGGTCATTTAAATTGTGTAAAACAATATATTTGTAAAGTAACAATACAAACAAGTTAAATTAATTAATCCAGATAGAAATAAAGCACTGGAAACATTACATTTGGAAACAATTCAAGTTTGTATTCAAAGTGCTCCATGCTTTGAGGATTTGAATAAACCGGCGTCAAATATCTTTAAAATTATAGAAATATAATACTTTAATACGTTTCACTCAGACCAAATTATATTGTTATTCACAAACAAATCGAAAGAACTGTTTGAAATAAAACTACAAAATTTATAACAATATGGGTGTCAGTAGAAATATTTGAATTTACTCACCATGATATTGCGTTCCCGTAATCGTAATATAGATTACGATTACTCATATTAAATATATTATCAAAACTTAAAAATAATACTTAGATTCACCAATTTATATTATTTACGAACGTCTATCACAAAACGCCATAACTTGACGCTTGTTGGTCAACCTACGTCCGCCACATTGGTTTGGATTGATCATAGACAAAGTCAGACATGTTTTCGACACTTAGAACATTTAAACCGTTTAAAATTTGAATCAAATAGATATTCTTTGTTTAAATGGTGATTTTAATAATTAATTATCCGAATAAAACGTTTAAATTATGTAAAGCAAAGCAATATGCTCTAATAAAGCTTTATTTTATCTAAATTTTGTGTCTTATACAAAAGAACCATAAATTAAAGACATTACGTCACTTCCTTTTCCGCATCGTTAGGGTTGAACAAAATTTTTCATTTTATTTAAAAAAATATTTGGTGCCATTTGGATTTATTTGGGTAAACAGTGGAATAAGTTTATGAAATAAGTATAGGTATTCATATTTTATCAAACATCAAATTCTAGGGGCTTATTTAAACTCATGTACAAAATACATAATACAGGTACAGAAGATACACTTCGCAAAATCTAGCGACTTTTGCTATCGCACAATAAAGTTCACCTAAAAGTTACTTTTTTTCATCGCGTAAGTTTTACCACTACGCATTACGTTAGCCCATTTTCCAACAAATATCGTCACATTTCAGACAATTCTCACAAAACCAAATTATACACCTATACCTCCCTCATGAATCACCCTATCTATTGGTGAAAACTGCATGAAAATCCGTTCAGTAGTTTTGAGTTTATCGTGAACAGACAGGCAGACAGACGCGGAGGGGGACTTTCTTTTATAATATGTAGTGTTCGCTATAATGTTCGTTTTATTTAAACCTTCTTTTAAAGAGGCCCTTGGGACTCATCACTTTCATCTATTTTCTAATTGTACAAACTAACGCTCTTTGAAATCTGCTACAGCTAAATGTGATTTATATTAATAAGCACGACTACTCGTGGTCAAAGTCCGTGTTCCCTTCTGAAGTCCCGGGTTATTTTACCCGTGGTCCCTGCGAAAAATTCAATGCTGCCGAATCAAAGTGATGTAATATATTGTATTAAACTTAGTACTGTCTTTTTATGATTAGGCTGGAAGGATTGTACTACTTTAAGGTTATACTCTGTCTCTTTTTATTATGAGTGTACGTGGTTGCAGATTCTATTACACACTTTTTCTTACAAAGTCAACGTTGTCTGGGTCTGGCCATGGAGGAAGGAAATACCTATAGGTATTTCCTTTGATTATATTCTCTTGGGGTATTTCCCACATTTCCTACCTACCATGGACTGAGTACTCATCGATTTTTTTTTATACGATATATAAAACCACAAAACGATGCTTTTCGAAAAATAGTGGGGCTTTGGGCACACAAATTAAAACGATATACCCTTGCACAATGCACATAATAATATGAAATGCTATATTTAAAATGTAAAACATAAAAAAATTGTAATGTTTCTAAACGTAGTTCTTTAAAACGGAACCGGAAATCATAGTTGTGATTGTAATAGGGTTGCCAAAAGCTTATTTTTTATTTTTGCCTTTTTATCAAAAAATCGTAGTTAGGCAGATTAGGTATAGAAAAGGCAGTTCTGGCTTCGACGCTTTTTTTTAGTAATCTGGTAATTAAAACTTTAAAAAATAATGAGTTAATCTTAATATTTTATTTAACAAGTATGAGTATTATGAGTACACCACATGGACCACAAAGGAGCAGCGTGTATACCGCGGCTGAGTAGACGTGATCGATGAACATCTAATCGAGCGTGCACAGGACGCGTGGCGCCTTCTGCGCGATCTGACCACAGCCTCTCCGCTAATGCTGCGGCTCGGGGCCATATCCGCGAATCCAGGCCTCCTGCGCTCAGCAACGACGACCACACTGTCGCTTCCCCTCCCTCTAAACAACCGATCGCCTTGTGACCCCAAGGCCTATGCTCGTAAACTCGTTGCCACGAGTTGTACGGTACGCCACCAGAATCTTCATACCAAGCACCAAAACCACTGTTCAAATCCCACGCGTCTTCATGTGATAACACTGTTCTCACTCCGCTTACATACTTCTGCGACCACGCAACGCCTCTTGCCTGAATGCCCAGCTTATGGACGTAAGGTTTTAAATCTAATTTAATACGTTCTGAAAAATGTGTTGACCATAATATTACTAGAGACGGTAATTTTCCATTAACGGATTCTAATCTTTTTAAAATGTTCAGAGTAAAATTCACCCAAAGATTTGCTGGAGCTGATTCTTTAAAATGTTCAGCCCAACACTGATCAGAGATATCATCTCCACCGAGATGGAAAATGTCATCTACACCTGTAAGTTCAATGATGTCAGAATATATGCGTGCTATAAGATCATATACGAGTGGATTAAGAGGGTTGATTTGGCCACACGGAGGTTCTTTACAATACGCACTCCACGACTCGGCCTGAATACAATGAGCCAATTCTTGGAGACCAAACATAGGGCCCCAAGCCCATGCACTCCCTACGTGGGAGGGTAGATCGACTTCTAGGAGTACTCGAATACCACGGAGTCGAGCACGTCGTGCGATTGCGCGTATTACCTCCGGCGTATACACTGCTCCCTGTCCATACGCTCCGAATTGTGTCAGCTGAGGGACACTGCTCAGTTGCAAAGAAAATGCTTGAGAGTCCGTTGCGTGCCAGTGAAACGTATTAAGCTTCGAAGCCGCCATGGCATCAATAGTTCGCATTATTTCATTCACTGGGAAGAAATTACGAGCAGTGTCCAACATTAGACCGCGGTAACGAAATCGTGGAGCGTCATTCACATTTGCAGCTTCCAATATTAGTAAAGTTCCTGCATAAGGGTCTAGCCAAATTAATTGTGTTAAAGTTTCTAGTGCATGCCGCGCTCCGCAAAAGGAGTTCGAAGAGATATCCACAAGCAAAGAACTTCCAGCTCCACTCTTTGGTCGAAGCCACAGTCGATAGCTCTCGTCTGTGTCGAGACGCATTCTAGGATCTGGACTGCCACTTTCATTGATCGCTACACGGACGGTGACAGCACGCCACTCCTCAGAGGCTCTAGCGTTATTTTCTATCCTTAGCAAATCTTCACGGAATAGCTCGTAAGCTTCACGAAAAAGGTCTCGAACAGGTCTTGATGGAAATGACAAAAGTTGTAGGTGAAATAGATCTGACCGAACAGGCACTGCTGTGGTGGCCAGGCTGACCGCTCCTGTGGGTTGCGGCCAAAGGTGCATCGAGGCGCACAACATGTTACACGTCTCTAGTGATTGCAGTTTACCTGATATTATTGCTTTTAAAGGAACACATTTGTCGTTCATGCACTCCCATGTCCATAATGGATGCTTATGGCTGTAACAAAACAGATACGTTTAAACCTCTCCTTTATAAATAACCATAAATATACATAAAATATAAGGTAAACATTAGTTAATTTTTATATAATTACTAGTAGAAACTAATAAACATTTAAGTAAGTACCTACCTAAGTTAATTAATTTTCAGGATACACGCAGGCATGCAGGCAGATGCAGGCATGTAGATTAGAAGGATTCTTTGAGAGGAGACCTGCGCTCAGTAGTGAGCCGTTCATGGTTTGCTGATGATGACAATGTTATTGATGATGATGATGATAACGTATACTTACAGTGAGATATGTTTACAGAGTGGTATCACATTGAATAAAAGCCAAAGCAATATGGTCCTAATATGTAAAGTCATTTAGAGAAGTAGATATTTAAATAAGTCATAAGTAAAAAATATTTTATATCACGCGAATGAGGCGCTTACTCAATTAACTTTCTATAATAACTATATAACGCCATATTTGATATTTCGTATAATATAATATGCAAAATGATTTTGATATTCATGATGTATTCATGGCATGGCACCTGTATTATCTATGCATGGCACCAAGAGAATATAATCACGGAGTGATTACATTCTCTTGGATAATCACTGGCATAGATAATACACTATAGATCACTGGCATGGCCACGGCATGGCATTGCTTGATTGATTTGTCAATTAACAAGCGATTGACAATGACGAAAGATAGTTTGATAAGTAGGTACACTACACTTAAGTTTTAAGTAGGTATATAAAATTACACAAAATAAAACTTTTTATTTTGCAAAAACCTTAAGAAATAAATATTCAAATCAATTAGGTAGATATTTTATTAGTTAGTTGATTCTCCAAAAAAATAATCGATTTCGGGTAAAACATATACCAAAATATACCCATATACAATTACAATATGAGATTATTTTAGGGGCGGACCAACAAATTCCTGAAAAGCCGGCAGCGCATTGATTGTGCCTCATCTCTGGTGCTACAAGTGTTCATGGGCGGCGGTAATCACCTACTCGTTCGATCGCTATTCATATAAAAAAATATATATATACTTATATATGTAGATATCAACAAAAACTACGAAGGAAATATCATTGAGTAAGTAATTATTTATTTATTCAATCCGTCTAATCATATGGAATCATCATTTGGGGAATGCAAGGAGAGAATTCTTACATAAATAAGGTATGCACAAAGTGCAACACCAAGAATTGCGCAGGAAAGTCCAAACACAAGCACGATCAGGTTTTTAATCAAATAAAAATGATATTTGCCGTAATTATTGGGATACAAAAGGCAGAGTTCCATGAGAGCAGGAAACACCAAGGCGACCAATGTCGTACAGAGATTTCCGACGAATGCAACAAATGCTCCTTGGATCGGCACCATGTAACATATAAAAACTGTAACAGAAGTATATATAATGAGTATGATATGTTCGAAATAAACAACATAATGAGCCGTACCTATAGCCATACTGTTAATATATAGGTATACAATTAAATGGCAGTCGTAAAATTACGTAGATATGGCAAATGGCAATTCCACTTTCAATTATAATTTGCGGCCGGCTTACTGAGTCGATGCTATAGGTAAGACAACATACATGAAGTTAGAACGAAGGTAGGTCTTGCCACGTGTTCAATTATCCGCAAAATTTTAGGCGACAGGGTCTCCCTCTGGTTTCTCAAAATTTCCAATACGATCTGTATAGCTGGATAGCACTGTATCGGATAAGCAAACGCAACTGCCACTAAATATAAACCGATTGCTAACATCGCTGAGCTAGAACAAAACAAAACAGGTAGGTATGATGTCTAATAAAAAAAAGTTTTTTTTCATCGATCATATAGCTTTTAAAAGTTTGACAAAATTCAAATACAATATATAGAGAGCGATAGTATGGGCTCGCCAGTTTCAGGAAGGTCTTTCTCCGCTACTCTAGCGCTTCGTACAAATCTAATTACTTGGGCTTTTACGTAGCGCTAGTACCACTTTTGACTATCACTTTCAAAACTATACCAAAAACAGTGGATATCACAGACTTAGAAATTTTTCGCTACGGTGGATATAATCTTCATTTAAAATTATAAGTAAGTTTACTTCATTTTTTATCTTACTCGTCATCAAAAGGAAGTGATCTCAAAACGTTTTCCTCCATAGTCCCAAAAGACCAATACCCCAACATTCCAAATAATGTGAGGAAGATTGTTGTTGCAATCATGCAGATGTTAAGCACACCGTATCGTTTTGTCAATACCCTGGGGTCCTTCAGAGCTCTATCAAGAGAGAGTACCTGAAAGTAATAGAACTCAAGTTGGTAAACATACTTTGGTAAACTTTTACAAAATGATTTCGAATCGTCAAATAGAATTCGAAGAACCAATAAGAAACTCGGCGATTACTCCAGTGTATTACTTAACTTTATGGGTTATTAGGTTATTATATAATACATATACAGCTTATAAAAGTGATAATACTTCAATGGGTACATGATTTTAATGTAGCTAAATGAGATATGAAGAGAGAGAAGAGATAATTTTTATTACCACGGCAAGACAACTGAGATTGAACAAGCAAGTGCCAATGACGAAGTAGAGTGCAATGGAGTCAGTAGTGGCGTATATCACTTTACCCTGAGGCTGGAGCAACTCGTGGTAAGTTACCAACGTCAAGCCGATAATGTTCAGGAAATTACCTGAAAGTATTTACAAATAGCTGGTGCCGGCGATTTCGTACGCGCGGATTACGGATTTTTGATTCCCGCGAGAAATCTTAAATTGGTGATGATTAAAAAGGATAAAACGTAGTCTATATGTTAATTGCGTTGTTCCAGAATATAATCTATCCCAGTGCCAAAATTCAGCACCATCGGTGCAGTCAGTAACAAACATTCGTCCATACATCCAAACTTTCGCATTTATAATACTTAGTAAAATTTAGTACGATTTACAGGTACACAGCTATGCAAGCGTAGTCGTATAGCCAACGATTTATGATATCTTCTTAGCTCAGTAATACAGTTCCTAAGATAAACTCTATGCGACCTTCTTGCGAAATCGTTATCGTCGCGTTATTTTTAAGGGAAATATTGGTTTATAACTAAGAATATAGGCTTAAAGCCTGTTTTGAGAATAAATGTATTTTTACCAAACATTGATATGTAACTGACAATTTTCAGAGTCTTCATAAAATATTCAAGGAAAAGGTAAGGGAATAATAAAGCCGCAATCGCAGGCTTTGATGTTTGCCAATCCATAATCTGGAAAATAAAAAATATCTGCTACTACAACGAATATTCCAAACGTGTCGTACGTTTGGAACACTTGTTCTCAGATTTATTTTTAGTTTTTCGTAAAAAGGGATTCGCAAAACATATTTTCTAATGGAACTCACATCTCTCAAGCTGTCTGTAGTGAATATGACGAACACAGTGCAAATGCTCAGCTGGCTCAAGATCATGAACGTGGCCACTATTGTTCTGTAAATCCGTAGATTAGTTAGGTACATTAATTTAATGATAAACGATGATTTTTACATATTTTTTTAAAAGTTTCAGCGAAGTTTGGCTAAAGCCCTTACTGCTATTACTAAAATTATTCGAGACATGATTCACAGTCAACTTACGGAGCGTAGTCACCAAGTTTATGACAAAAATCTGGTCCATGTAACAGAGCTAACCGAAAACCGTATCTGTACGGTATGTGAGAAATTTTGAGCTGTCTGCTTATTTCGTTTAAACACCATAACTGAAACAAAAGAGCCGTGGGTAAATGGATAATCTGCGGAAGAATATTAACAGGAGGATGAATGACTAATAGACGCACACATTATTACGTTTAGGTAATAGGTAGGCACGTATTCATAAACCAATTGATTTAGAGAATTGATGCCCGTTTTTACCAAGATTCGCTTTGGGACTATTTAAGCCAAGTGGCAATCTTCACATCTACATTTAGTTTTAGAGAAAACCTAAAGGTGAAAATGACAACAGGTAAATAGGTACCTGTCTCAAATGTCGAGGTTGCATTTGGAAGTAAGTGCCTTCGTTAAGAGACTCCCAGAGAGATGTTTTACGCATGCTTGGTGAAACGGGAATAAGGCTCTCAAGGGGTGAACAGATTACAGATATACCACCACCACCTCGCGGTGGTTTAAAGTTAAGTAAATCCACAGCTTGTCTTCTAAGGATATCTTTATAGGATTTAATTACGAAAAGAAATTTTCTTCATCACCCGCTCATTACTAGCTAATAGCTATACCTATTACCTATGATTACTTAAGAAATACGATTACCAAAGTATGATGCATGTGCATAATAAGAAGTCCCAAAGACATAGTCATTATAGGGCCGAGTATAATACCAGCTTGACTGACAGCCAATGGAAGACCTAACGTTCCCGCTCCGAATATTGTTCGTAGGAGATTAAAATTGGCCATCCAAAGCCTGGAACAAATTATTATTTTATCATTAGCGATCGACCGATCTGGATCTTCTGCCGCATGTATGCTAGCTGCCAGCTGCCAACGGCTCGCTTGAGATCGTACGTCCATCTACATAGGGACTTCCAACGCTACGCTACACGTTGATCACCATGATTTTTGCCATTCCAGCACCTTGAGACACCAACAACCATCGGGTGAGCTATGGAACTCGCCTATATTGCCACTTCTTCTTTGACACAATTAAGTACCTATACCTACCTACCTTACTCAAGCTCAATGATAGTTGTTTTTCTTTGATTACTTACTTGATAGGTTGTGCAGGATCTCTATGCTCTGCAGGATCATAGTCACCTAAAGGCGGTGTTTCTGATGGTAGACGAGCATATCTGACGTCAATAAGTGAGGCCCGGTTGTGGGCAGGTATTGAGACATGGCTGACTGCTTCGAATGCGGCCCTGTATTAAAACTTTTTAGTTATTTATATTAAACTAGCTGACGCCCGCGACTTTGTCTGCGTGGATTTAGGTTCTAATCCCATGGGAACTCTTTGATTTTCAGGGATAAAAAGTAGCCTATGTCACGTTCCAGGTCCTCAATTACACCCATGCTAAAAATCACGTCGATCTGTATCTCTGTTGAAGCGTGATTGATGGACAAACCAACAAACAGCCAACAAACAAACGCACTTTCGCATTTATAATATTAGAAAGGATAGTGAATATAATAGGGATCTTTTTCATATTACGAAGATAGGAATTTTTACGCAGCGAATGAATATGTTTTTACGCGATTGAATACCTACTTTATATTTGTATAGTAGGAGGACTTACATTAATTAGAGCATGTCAGGGGTTCTCACATTGAATATTGACAAGATCCTTGGCATCGCTGAATTTAAAATTATAAATACCTACGTTAAACGTAAAATGAAATAATGGTAAATAGTTATTATATTATTATTATTATTATAATAAAGAAGATTGATTATATTCTCTTGGTAATGTTTCCGTACAATAAAATCTGCGCTAGATATGAATCTGTCACAAATCTGTGAATCAAATATTACAAAAGAGTTCACATTTTGTCTGGAATAATTCCGCTTGAAAAGTAACTGTGTCTATCACAGACCAAGAATAATAAGAATATCTATGCCAGTCTATGCCTAGTCTACGCTTCATATGCAATTTGACAGTTAATCTACATTGTCTATAGTAATAAATGACAGTGTGAATGACAGTAAATGACAGAAGACAGCAGTGAGCCAGGCCCGTGACAGCTTTAGTTCCTTGCCATTCGCTAAGCGCTAGTGTCGCAACTAGCAGCCATATTGTTTCCAGCGGCTCCTGCGCCATCTTGCGCCTGTTTATTTTGTTCTGTGTTGGTTCTCTCCGTGTGAAGAAGTGCGCCGGATTATTTTGTTTTCTCCTCGGTTTTTGCCTTGAGTCGAGATCCTGAATAATCCACCTGCCTCCTTGCCACCAGTGACTGTTACAGAACGCTATACCATGCCGAAATTGCGAAAGTGTTGTGTTGTTGGTTGCAATGCCAACAACGAGACTCATCGCCTTTTTAGCTTGCCAAAGGACGATAAATTACGCGAGTTGTGGTTATCTCACTTGATTCCTGTCAATGTTGAGCTCAGTGGTTTGTCGAAGGCACAATTGTTGAACAGACATGTGTGCCAACAGCACTTCGATAGACACCAGTTCGATGGTATGGGAAACCGGCTTGCGCATGGTTATCCCTGTTTGTTCACAGAAAAGGAAATACTTCACGGAATTCCTTTAAGTTCCTTAGGTAAGTTGATTTCAATTATTTAAGCACTTATTCACTAATGTAATTTTCACTTCATGCCTGCATGCTATGATAATACAATAGATAAATAAAGATTTAGACTTATTATGTACTTCTCTGTGTCATAGTTGTAATATACATATAATGCTGTCTCAAATTTACAAAACAACTACATTGACTCACTCTCTTTTGCTAAATAAACTCTTGGGCAAAGGAATTTACTAGAGGTGAAACTTCTATCTGGCAAACTTGCCGAATATCAGGTATCTGGCTAAACTGCTATCCATTTCATCTCTAGAATTTACACACAACAAAAATTCCTTTGTTATCAATATTAAATATTAAAAACAAATTCTAGCTATACATAGTTATACAAATTAATTTGAATTCCAAGACACTACTGGTACAGGCCAATGCAAACTTTATGCCTTCATGGAAGTTAGCGGTTCGTGCCGGTAAGTATTCCTCCCATTTCCTGCCGATTGACTGATACCTAATATTGAGTTCTGCGCATCGAAACACATGAATTTCCATGAAGACAGTTTGTTTTGGACTGTAATAGGTTTTATCTTTGAACTGTTACATGTCTCCCTGTTCTAAACATAAGTATTCATAGCATGTGGATAAATTGTGTAAAATTATTTTCCAGCTGAACATGATTTGAGTGATCACAACTATGCGTTACAACCAACCTTCTTAGAAGATTCAACGGTTTCCACGCAAAGTACAAGAATAAATGGTGAGTTGGTACAAAATGATCTGCCCTATGTTCTAGTAACTTTTTCTTTCTTCTCTGCTAACACTGTTTTAATTATGAGTATTAGTGAGACTATATTGTATGTATATGTATATTTCAGAAAAATAATTGATTGATTTTATCTAACTTACAGCTGAAGACTTCAAGAGTGAGCATGATTATGCTCTACTATGTGATATGGCAGGATCTACTGGGGCCTCAACTAGTTCGAAAATTGATGGTAAGTTAAAACAAAGTCTGGCTAATGATTTATGATGGTAAACAATCTCTTACAGTCTTCTTTACATTCTTTACTTTATGTTTTTAGGTGAATGTACTACTGCATCTGACTCGCAAAAACCAGAAATCATGGAAATTGTTCCCAATCAGCCCATATCAACAGAACCCATTTCAACAGAACCAGGTAATTTTTTGTGATTTTTTCAACTCCCAGCAATTTTTCAAAGCTATATTCATATGGTATATAAGAGAATATGTTGATGAATGGCACATAATGGGACATGACAGTTTAAATTTTTAACTTTAATTTTAGGTATCATTGATACTGTTACTATAAATTTTATAGTATAAAATAAAAACCAGACAAGTCATTGTGGATTGGTTCATTAAGGCATATCACAGGTAGCTGTGTTGCAGAATATTATTTAAAAAAGCGTAAGCATTCTATTTGTTACATGCCTGTACTTTTTAATCTTAGACTCGCATCAATTTTAATGTGTACCAATCCTGTCATATCAGAAATCCATATAGGTTTTTGCAAATAATTTCTTGTATATTTAGATAACTTAATAATATTTCTGCTATTTTCAGACTTGATTTGCGGTGTGGAGCAAACACAACGTAAAAAAGCACCAAAAAGACATTTTGTTAAAAGAGGAGGTACAGTACTCTTTCTTTAACAAATACATTAAGAATTTGTTTCAAAATTACAAAATTGTATATATTTTCTTGTACATTAAATATATTTTTAAAATTTTGATCAGATTAAGCTATAATATTGGTATTGAACCCAAAACTATTTTTTGTCTGTCTGTCTGTCTGCGCATTACGCAAAACCCACTGAACGGATTTGAATATAATTTGGTATACTTACAGCTGATACTCAGGGTTTACATTTAGGCTCTTTTTTATCCAGAAAAACAAAAGAGTTTCTTCGGGATTTTTACTCCATACATCCATCAAATGTTAACTGATTTTCCTTTTATTGGACAGGTTGTTACATCAGTTTAGTCTATGCCTTTCGTGAAGATCTAGTGAATTCTCACTATTTCTTAATTCTGATCTATTTCATTACATAGATGGTTATAAAGCACTATGCAACAACCCATACATTGACGCGGGTGAACCGCGGGGCACAGCTAGTTGCTTACTAAAGTAGTGTCTTATGGTATATTTATGGTAAATTGATAATACATATATCTAAATAATATTATTCTTTTACAGCCAACCTAACAACCAAGTGTAGGTGCTTTATAAAAAAAATGAAAGTAATGACTATCAAAGAAAAAGAGAAGTCATTTTCTGAAAGATATGATGGTGCTAAAAAGCTAAGTCAGAGCCAATTTTTTATTAAAAATTTTAGCAAAATGAGTCATCAAGCACAAGATTTTATTCTTATGCAGTTGAAAATGGCAGATAAAAAGAAAAAAGCCATGCGATATACCACTAATGAAAAGGTTTTGTCATTGTCGCTAATGAAGGAAAGCCCCAAAGGATATAGGATATTACGAAAAATATTTAACTTGCCTACTAAAAGGACCCTAAACCGCCTTGCTGAAAATATAAATTTTGATGTGGGTATAAATGATAATATTTTTAAAATATTAAAGAACAAAGCTCAAAAATGGGATACAAAGAAAAAATTATGTTCCATCTTGTTCGATGAAGTGGCACTCACACCTCATCTCACATATGTTGAGTCAAAAGATGAAATAAGAGGCTTTAAAGACTTCGGAAATGATAGAGAATTTAAATTTTGTGATCATGCCCTGGTCTTCATGTTGAAAGGAGTCTGCTCAAACTGGAGACAACCTATTTCTTTTTATTTTTGTGAGGGTACTACTGCTGCTGCTACAGTAGTACGGATTTTGAAAGAAGTGGTCACTAAAGTGTTTGAGTCCGACTTGATACCTGTTGCTATTGTATGTGACCAGGGTACAACATTTAGATCAGCCATAAATATGTTAAAGAAAGAAACAGAACGCAAAAATAATTTGAATGGGGAACCTAATGGTAAGTAGATCCTATCCCTAATTTATTGCATACTAGGTTTTGACTGTGGAACTGTGGATTTTTCCTGGATAAAAGTAGTCTATGTATTAATCCATTAACCTTTCTCCAGTCAAAAGGGAAACACCCAAAGAGGTTTTGACCAAAGTACTTTCATAGACTAAATCAATTATGGGCAATTAGGATAGACATCATAGATAAAGAAACAGGTACTATTTTGTACACAGAACTCAGAGAAACTTTTGTCAATCATGCATAATTAATGACATCATATTACAATAAAACAAATATAGTTTTCTGTATTTTATTTGTTTCTATTTTTATAAACAACTAGAATATCTTCTAGGAATTTGGCTGAGTAAAACTAATAAGTAACAGCAATATTTTAGTGAATAAATTAGTCTTTTTTTAAAAGTTAATCACATTAATGGACGAACCTTGGCAAATATTGGGCAGTTCCCTTTCAGCCCTATCATTAAGTAATTGTGCCATACAGGAGTAAGAAACATAAACTTTCACATTTATAGTATTTAAATGTTCATTATTAATCACATTTATATTATTCAAATGTTCATTATTAAACTAAATATATTTTTGTTTACAGATGGAACTGTTGAGATATCAGGTCAACAATTAAGTGTGGTGTACGATCCACCACATTTACTTAAGGGCCTAAGAAACAATTTTTTAACCAAAGATTTGATATTTAAAGGCAAGGTTGCCACTTGGAGTGATATATTGACAGTTTTTAATGCAGATTGTCAATTAGGCCACACTCGAATGAACAGAAAATTAACAGAACACCATGTTTATTCTGAAAAAATAAAAAAGATGAAAGTAAGTGTGGCTGCCCAAGCTCTGAGTGAAACAACCAGTGCAATGCTCAAATACACTGCGTTATTTAGTAAGTTCTAACATTGCTTTCAATATTATACAATATCTTTATGATACTAACTTTCTGTGCATCTCTTAACAAATGTTTGTATTATTTCAGAAACTACAATGGAGGGTGAAAGCGTCAGCGCGACAATGGCTACGACTGGAGAAGCTGTAGAATTCATAGACAGATTATTTGATAGCGTCAACGGATCGCGAAGGGACACTGTGAAAGGAAAACTACGAGGGCCAATAAAGCCAAACTCAAAACAATTTAATTTTTGGCAAGAAGCCAAGGTCATATTAAAAGACATTCAATTTATTGATAAAAATAGTCAGAGGGCGCAAAAAAATAACAAAACCTATAAGGTCCGAGTTCCTTCTCTTGATGGATGGATTACAACTATAGAAAGTTTTCAAAGGTTATCTAAATTATTATTTGAAAAATATAATATTAAATATTTTTATCCTAGAAATATTAATCAGGATCCCTTGGAAAACTTTTTTGGCAGAATCAGAGCACACAATTATAGAAATGTAAATCCTGATGCAAATACATTTGTTAATTCTTTTAAATCATTATTAATGTCCAATGTTATGGGTCCTCACTCAATATACGCAAATTGTGAAGATGATGAAGGAGACACAGTCGTTGATTTTTTGAAACTTGTTACAAACAATCATCAGATGACACTAGATGAAGATAAAGAAAATGTTCCACCCATAACATTGGATCACAAAAATGGGGCAAGCAGCATCAACAAATCAATAAATGCTGCAAATGAAAGATTACGTGTGCACTCTTCTGCATATACTGCTGGATATATATGCAGGAGAATCACAAAAAAATTTAATTGTGAAGCATGCTCTGATACATATGTCAATAAAGAAAGGGATCTATTTCATACATGGATTGAACAAAGAGAATATAAACTTTTGAAAACTAGTAAGTTAACATATCCATCCAAGAGGTTTTTGATTTTGTACAGGGATATCTCGGGCCTTATACATGATTATTTAAATAAGTACGCCTTCAAGCATAACATTAAAAAACTTATAAAAATTGAAATGTCTGAAAAATATGATTTAAATTGGTTGGGGTGTACACATCACAGCAAAATGGTGAAAGAGTGGTTCAATAATTTAATTTTACGCCTTCATATTCATAATTGGTGCAATATAATAAACAAAATTTTGAAAGGAGGTGTGCAAGAAAACCTGGTCAATCAAATGTGTTTACCCCAAAAAATTGCTTACGATAAATTTAAAGCGTATAGATTAAGTAGAAAAAAATATAAAAATTAAATTTGACTTGTGTTTGATTTGTAGTTTTATTTTAAAACCTAATAACTGCCAAGTAAAATAAGAAAATTGATGAGGTATCCTATTTCAACGTTTTTAATGGGACATCACTATGCTATCGATATCGGCATATTTTTATTATGGGATGATCCCAACACTTCATGCGATACTAGCGCTTTGCGAATGCCTCGGAACTAAACGTCAACTTGTGCACTGTCCTATCTGTCTCCGACTAGTATATAGTGATCTGTGGCAGTGAGCGAAAAAGCGAGTGACGGTAATTGAAGCGGAATTATTGCATTTTGTAAAACACTCATATGTGCAATTATTGTTCAACTCTGATTAATTTCGGGAAGTATGATGTCAACGACAGAAGGAGAACTGGATGTCGAGGTGTCCCATGAACTTGAAGATGGCGAGGTGAGTCCGTTAACTTTGACAATACTACTTACTGCTAAAACTTTCATAAAAAGTGATTTTACTTAACTATTGCTTTATATGCAGTTATTTACCGTATATAAACACAATATTGCTTATATTTGTACAGTTTGAAACGTAAAAACAGCGTTTTTCGCACCATAAAAGGCAATCAACAAAGTGCAATGACTTCTGTTATAGTTAGAAGATTCTGACGTAGAAGAGGGAACGTACATTCCCTTGACGCGTCCAGACACCTTCAACCCGCCGTCTTTAGTGAACATGCAGATACAGGATGAGCAGAGCGACGAAGATACGGGACTAGAGACGTCAGGGTCTGAATCGGACGATGAACCGCGTCGACGCCCGAAGCGCACTAAATTAAGGCCGAAACGTCCACAGCCACAAGCGCAGCCGGACAAAAAGGACAAATATAATGTTTGGTGTAAAGCATTGCAGGTAAATAACTTGGATTGTATTTGTGAATAAACTTCAGTGCAAATAGGTCATAGAAGCAAAAATTCTATTTGGTTATTAAAACAAGTATACAATATGGAGAAAAAATTAAACAAGAACAAAACATCAGTGATATAAATTATATACACATTTATGTCTATTACAGATAACTTATTTATTACACAACATCAAAATAATAAGCAAGAGTAGTAGTAGAAAGATTAACAATAGAAAATTTCTGTGCAATAACATGCTGAGTGTTATTGTGAAACCAATTTTAAATAGAACTTTGGCTTAAATTGCAGTGGAAAAGTAGAACATTGCCAACATTTCAAGAGACGTAAAAGTGTATAAAATTTATAATTACTGTGCTAGTTTTTCTGTCTATTTGTTAGTGCACTTAAGATAAATGAATCAGTTAAACTTTTAAGACTAAGCAACATTGATCCAAGTGGGAATAACTGGGTAGATAAAGGTTCTTCTATGGTTTCCTCTATGTCTTGGAGAACATGATAAGCTTTTGGTTCTGGTAATCTCCACAAAACCTCTGTGCTTGAGATATTATGCATAAGTGTAGGTACAATCTTATTCCCTTACACTCATAGTTTGATGGAACAGAAATATGATACAATAGACAAGTGCGACATCAAATGCAGGACCAACAGCTTTTCATTCTCGTGAGGAATATGATGTGGACAATAATTCATACTTGCTTTGTACTAATTTAAGACTTGTGTTATTACATTTAACTTATAATTTTTTATAGGAAGACCTCCTTACAGAAGACATGGTAAGCTGTGATGTAACAAAGAAAAGTAGATATGGTGTTGAATCTTATGATTACACTATTAAGTACAGGCTAGATGATGACTATGCTTCTAAGAAAATATTTACAAATAGTCACCCACAAAAACAAAACCCCTATAAAACTAATAAGAGGAGTTATTCTGACAGATCTAATAAAAAGTTTAGGCAAGGAAAAAGGCTCAATAGTGAACATCCCCTGGAAGAAAAGCAGATGCCAAGAGTTTTGGCAGACTTAGTTGTAACATCGGATCAACCCACAGAACTTGTCGCTCATGATATCGCTGAGAAGTTGTCTGAAGAAAAGAAAGAACTGCTTGGTAGGTTTGCTATCGTACTTCTTACTAATATTATAAATGTGAAAGTGTGTTTGTTTAATTGTTTATTAAAGGTCAGATTTAGTAGAGGTTTATTGAATTGTTGGTTTGTCCTTCAATCACAAACAGACTGTGTGTTGTCTTAGTTTAACTTACAAATTTTACACATGACAAGATTTAGATGTTGGAAAGGCTGATTCGCTATGATATTGTGCTATGCAAGTTCACAAAAAAAAAACCCCACTCAGCCTGAACCTCAAAATCAAAAACATATAAACTTTGTCACTTTCAATAGGTTTTACATGCCTAAAACATAACCTTTATTAATTTTCAGCTAGGATAGTACAAGTAACTGGATCAAGTAAAGCTATAGAAATCTTCAAAGAAACACAGAGAATTGAAGCAGATGGTGGAATGCTTGTTATGGTAAGAACAACTGGTCTACTTTTTAAGCCAAAAAATAGTCTCTGCAAACAGAGGGACAGAAGGACGGACTTCGCGAAACTATAAGGGTTCCTTGTAGTTTTACTAAGGAACCCAAAAAACCTAACAATTTTTTTGCACTGAGACTCCATGGCCATTCATGGTATCTACAGCCTACAGATCAATTTATATGTAACTTTCTTTGAGAGTTATACTTGCTTTGTTTATATTATTTCTGTTGTTGTTGTGTTGCAGAATGGCACACGCAGGCGTACCCCAGGCGGTATTTTCTTCTTCCTATTAAAGCGCGACGATGAAGTCTCGCAAGTAATGATTAACGATATATTCAATGAGGACCGCAGAGAGAACGCACGTAAGATTAAGAAAACGCGAACAAGGAACCGCCAGAAGGTCATGGAGCAGCTGAAACAGAGCCTCACAGGTGATTCTTATTAACTGCTGAACTAAGATCAAAGATGTAACACACAACAAGCTTGCAGGATCTTCACAGGAAATGTGATCATGTAAACCCAAAAAGGAAAAAAAATATTTACCCATCTTAATACTGTAATTTATACAACTTAAGTTCCTCATACAGAAGTTTGCAGTAAAAGTATTTAAAAATTCGCTTTTTTTGTCTGTATCCTGTTAATTTGGTTGTGAATGATGGCAGAAAAAAATTAAAAGTAAAGTTGGCATAGCTATATTATGTTTTAATAGAATCACTATCATTGCCTTGCAAGTGCACCCCAGCTTTACACTTAGCTGTAATTTTTATAAGGTGTCCGTAAGTAATGAATCATGGAACTGAGGCAACACCTTTGTTTAATATTATACTTACTTTTTTATCAGATTCTGAGCTGCCGTCGCTGCTATCGCGGAGCGAGGCAACAGTACAGTCTGAGCACGGCTCCAACCCGCCACCGTCGCCGGCGACCGACGCGCGTGATGGCTCCAGCGACACCGATGCACAGTCGCACGCGGAGTTGCCGCCCTCCCCGCCGCGCCCGCGCTCCCCCCTGCCCTCCCCTCCAGACCGAACCGAGACGCGGCACGTGCAGAACTACGATGATGACGATTTCTTAGAAGTTATGTGCAACGAAGACATGGAGTTGTTCTGAATACACGAATTATCCCCAGTGCTGTGTGCCTCTTCATTTTAGAGCCAAGTGATAATGTACGGCCCCTGCGTCTGAGTGCCCATGTGCTACTACTATTTTCTGTGGATGTGTGTGGACTTTGGAATACTACATATTGTCACTTAAGTTCTTACATGTAAGTCAAATAGAAAACTTAAGAGAGTAAAGAATATTATGTGTTAGATCTATGGTAATTTTTTTACAAAAAAATATGGCAGTGTTAGAACTTAAGTGTTGATATAGTATAGTACATGACAAGGAGGGAATGCAAGCGACATGTGAGACATGATTACGCTATTAATGCATGTTCTCATATTTGCGTATATGTCAATTGAGTCATTTATTATGAAAAAAATTCTAATCATTATTTATTATAGCATTGGTTGCATAATTTTTGCCTTCTATCAGGACCATGCCTGAGGTATGTTAGTCTGCCTCTGCGCCCATGTGATCCATTCGACTGGATAATATGTCGTATGCACTCCTTCATTGTCATGAACATTTGAATGAAGTTATATTCATTATGAATATGAATTATGATGGTATGAAGTAATCCTGAGCGGATACTGAATGTTATCTTATGATGATATACTTTCGTGTATTTACATATAGAGTGAAGAGTGAAGGAATCCTGTTTCCATTCATTATGACTGTTGTTTATATTATATTTTATTTTTAAGTCACGTCTCTTATATTATGATAACTTAATAATAGGTTTGTCAGAATAGTTAATCAGTTTTAAACTATTCAAGTCTTTGCCTACTTTCAATATATTGTAATTGGCCTATCCACAGTCTCTCTTATAATAGGCACTAATGTTGTCCGATTAACAGAGGTGATTGTACAGTAGTAAAAGTGATGGTAGCCTAGTCATTAAGGCTTTGACCTCCTTTTTGGGGGATCTGGTGTTCAAATCCTAGGCAAACCTTTAACTTTCGAAGTTATGTATGTTTTAAGATGAAGTTCACTTGCTTTAACATTGAAGGAAAACATTGTATTAAGGGTTGCTCTTGACTGTATTTTTTTTAGCATGCACCATACTAAGTCTGTTGTTCCAATTTTGAGTAAATTACAATCAGGATATGAAAATGTTTGTGTTGCTTTTGTGCGATCATCTTAACTAATTGTAGATTTGTTCTCATAATGTAACTGTAATAACCTGAACTATTCTTTTTTTGTTATTAGCTATAATAAGTATTGTATTATATAAAAAACATGCAGATTTTTCTTTTTGGCTAATTTGAATACATAAGGTGGATGAATATTAGACAAACCAAAATACCATTAATGTCACTTAAATGTAATTTAAAATAATCTCTTATTGTAGAAATATTACACATAAAATGTTCCTACAATATTGCGCTAATACAATGTTCAAATATAAATTTACACTATTTTTATACAACAGCCCACTTCAGTCTACTGTTTGTACAAATATTTGGGCATTATTTTATCTCCACTTAAAAAAATTATCTTTAGTAGGAGCACCCACTTAGTGGGGTGGAGCCGAGGCACAGTTTTTGACCACAAACCAAAGTTAACTTTATAGAGGCAATAGGGATGGTGAAACAAAGCAGACACCTCCTTGTTTTGTTTATATGTAACCATATTTCAGAGTAAATAATGCTGGTATATTATAAATCTTTGAGCCCGTGTAACATGTCACTTTGGAAGTAATCATCTATTTTTAAAGAGATCTGACAAACTACTAAGACATTATTTTCTAGAGTATGTTTCTAGAGCAGAACTGATTGAGAAGACTTCTCTGAGACACTGCACTTCTGCTCCATTTATGTGTTGGGCCTTGTGCTACTTTTTCAGCAGGGATGCGTGAAACCAACCAATAAGATCCTTTCATTTTCATAGCTTAACTATAAAAATGAAGCACAGATCATATTAAATGATCTATGTAGCACTCCAAGCATCCTTCCACGTCAGTTGGCCCAAACTTGTGCTATATTATGTAACTGTAGAATGTAGACAATAATAGTACTGCTTTTTTTAAGTTTGATGTCTATTATTTTGTCAGTTTCTATTGGGGCTGTAATTACTTTTTTTACTAAGACAAAATATTTAGTTGTGTGAATATAAGAACTTGTACAATTCTCCCAATCTATTATAGAGCAGTTTAATAAAGTTTTGTAAAAATATTATTTTAAGTGTTCTTTTGTCTTTCATAATATCTATGTGATCCATTTTGTTTGTAAAAATAAAACACTGATAGAATATTATCACAGATTTATTAGATAATGATAGAATAAAACAACAGAATAATGCATATTTATGGATAAACTTAATTAGTTGGTGGGAAATTGGATTCTAGGTCCATTTGCATTATGATTCAATGTGCATTATGTATGATTCAGATTAGACGGAGTACATCAAACTGCAGCAAGTGCAAGAAAAAATCAAGATTTTAGAGTTACTCTTACTTAACGTAACTTAAGCTACTCTACTTGAGTAGCTTAAGTTACTCTTGAGTAACTTAAGCTACTCAAGAGTAACTTAAGCTAGACCTTGGTTTGATATTAATAATGCATTTATGAACTAGTGGTTAGAATAATTGCAGTCGCCTATTTAGGGGTCTTATACTTTTTTTATATTACTATTCAGCTATCACCTTTAAAATAGCTTCTACTGGCCACATAATTTGCATAAAAATATTGTAAGTACAGAAAAAAATGTCTTTAACTCAGAAATAATACATTATAACAACAAGCACAACAAATCATCCATACAATATCTTTGGATCTTGGTTTGATTTATGACTTATTACTTAACAGTACTTATTTAGACTTTGTGTTATCTATGGGAAGTCCAACATCTGAAAAAAATAAATTGATATTTAAGCTTTGGAGAGTCATAGACCAAGCAATTGAATTATTAAAAAAAAAAAAACAAATCAACCTCAATTTGTTATAATTATGTATAGATAAACACTACTGTTTACAAAATAACTGATCACAAGCAAATAATACAATGCTTATTTTTACTTATATCGGGAGGCCGTCATTAGAAGTGTTTGTTTACTTGCTTACCAGTTCATTGGTTTCTCATAATGTTCAAAATAAAGTTAGGAATTTGGTATCAAACAAAAGGCCTCATAAGTCATAACTTACATTTTGAAAATATATGACAATAATTCCTCAAAAAATAAAAATAGAGATAAATCTATCAATTTTGGTATCAAAGAACCATTGTATACTTATATTCTGAATATATATATAATTTGTACATGAAAATATTATACTTATGAGTAGGCATGCTCTATGAAGAAACAAGTAAAAAATAAAATATCAATGAAACTCTTAGTTACCAGTTGTGGAAGACATTTCTCTACATGCTCGAAGTCAACTTTGTTGCACCCTTCCAGTAAAGCCTGGCTCGAGGCGCGCAAGCAGGTCTCGGTGACCAAACACTTGGCCACCTCCACCACCAGTGTGAGTGCATCATTGTCCAACTTTGTTTTATTGTCTTGAAATGAACCATTTAGTAGCTCTTTTATGATATCCTGGTAGAACAAAATAGGTGCTTTTAATAATAAAATTATATTTTAAGTTCAAATTACTAAAATTGGCCTAGTGGTTAAGACTTCAGCTTCCTTTTTGGGGAGTCTGGGGGTTTGATCGTGGGCACGCATCTGTGACTTGGAAGTTAGGTGCGTTTTAAGCAAATATCAAATTGAAATATATCTCCCTTATAACGATAGTGAATAGTGATAGTTCAAGGCTGTTAGCATAAAGTTGAATTATTTTTTCTCTAGCAGTATAAATTTTGTCCTTCAATCATGCATGGATAGACGTGATTTTTTGTGTAAGTATATAGTTGAGCACTTGGATCTAGGGCTACCTGGCTACCTACCTTTGATTGGAATTCTTTGCTACCTACTTTATATCCTGTCCCGGAAAAAAGGATTCCTGCGGCATTTTTAAAAACCTAACTCCACGCATAATAATATGTAGCTAGGTGTTCGCGGTCAAAAGCTTGTTTTAAATAAAACTCACCTGTTTAATAGAACTTTGAACTTCAGATGTTACTGATGCAGGATCTATGTTATCATCATCGACTTCAATGCTATGGCGAGCCATGTTACAGTAGTGTTACAGTCAAACTGAAAACAATGTCGTTAGCAAAACGGCTAATTATAAATTATTACAATAGTTATTTTTCTTCTTTCTTAAGAGTTTTGATTATTAAATTCATAAATTCAAAAAAATTCAGGCCACCACCACGAATAACACAGATTAAAAACGTGAAACGTCACCACAGACCCAAAGAGTACCTATCCAAGAGAATGTAATCACTCCGTGGTAGGTACCTATCGTAGACTGTCTTCTCTCTCTACGGTACCTATACAGCAGGGTCCCTTATCTCCTATAGAAGAGTTTTCATACATGAACTTTCAATGTGTGAGTGCTAAACGATACCATTATTTAACAATAAGAGATTTAATGTAATTAACCTGGTCACACTGCTGTTCCGCCGTCCGCGGCCATGTTTATTGTTTGCTGTTGAGCTGTGGAAGTGAGAGCTGACATTTTGTTTGTTGTGGTTATTTTCATTAATTTTCATAATAAATTCAATTTCTGTGTAAATATTTTAGGAAAAAATTAAATACAGCTTAGCAAAATAAAATAATAATATAATATTTCTGTGTCGATTCAGAAGAAAAGAACAAAATATAAAATTAACCATAGCTTTTCGCAGGGGTTTTTTAACTTGTGATTAACGAAAGGACGTTTATAACAATATGCAGGCAGCAGGACGTTTTTATATGATAAGTATTTGGGCTTTTTTCCACTAGCACGACACGGCACGGTACCGGCGCTAGCAACGGGAAAGCAAATGTATGAAGCCGGTGCCATTGCCGTTGCCGTCTAGTGGTAAAACGCCCTTTCGTGTATTATAATACTTTTTCTTTCTAATGTATTAGAATGTGTGACAAACTTTAATGTAGAAAATGTGCCAAGTGTGGCAGAACACGTGCTGAAGATCTGGAGGTGACCTATCATAGGTTTCCAAAACCAGGAACCACTAATTTTTCAAAGTAAGTGTACGCTCTTTCAGTTTAATTTGTATGTTGGTCCCACAGCTGGATTTGTGTTGTTATTTACTGTACTGTACCTACTAAATATTTTTGTAATAATGTTACCCAACCCATTTTCGAGCCACTACTGCTCACAGATTTCTGACCAGAATGAGAAGTTCTTAGGTCAACATCTGGCCAGTCCTAGTGTGGGTTGGCAGACTTCACACACTTGACAACATTATAGAGAAATCTTAGGCATCAAGGTTTCCTCACAATTGTTTCCTGTACCGTTTACACAAGCAATATTTAATTGTTTGAAATGCACATGGGTACCTAGTACTAAGTAGGCATCAAGATAAGAATGTTTGCATGATGTAACTTGGGTTTTTTTTAATGAATAGCAGACAAATGAGCAGGCGGATCACCTGATGTTAAGTGATTACCACCACCCCTGAACACCTGTAGTGCCAGAGGCACCACCAATGTATTGCCAGCTTTTCAGGAATTTATTGGTCCACCCCTTGAATAACCCCATATTGTAATTAAGGGGGAACACAGTTGAAGGTAGATGATTCCAAAATTTGGTAGTATGTGGAAAAAAAATCTCTAGGCACCCAGGATTATTATTAAATTCTTTTGTGTTCTGTTCAGGGCTCATGCTTGGGGCAAATATTGTAAGCCAAATGAAAGCTGGACTGCAGAATCAAAATAGCTACTAATTTACTTTTAAACTAGAGTTACCATAATATGTGGACATTACTATTATTATTAGAATATTTTTTTTTGTCCAATAGGACAATCATGGAGAAAGTGAGATGCATGCTACAAGACGCCGGGCTTTATGAGCGGTTCTGGGCAGAAGCCGCGCAGACAGCGGTGTATATTAAGAACAGGACCCCTACAAAAGCTGTAATGGGTATAACGCCAGAGGAAAAATGGACAGGAAAAAAGGTAGATATTAGTCATTTCAGAATATTTGGATGCATATGCATTAGTTCCTTTGAGAAAGAAATTAGATGCAAAGAGTAGAAAGTATATTTTTGTTGGATACTGTGAGGAAAGCAAGGGCTATAGATTAATAGACCCAGAGTGCCCAACAACATGCATTAAAGCAAGAGATGACACATTTTTTGAAAATAAATTTATTTCAAATTGTAATAATAATATGTCACATGATGATATAGGTACAACTGTGTCACCCAGTACTGTCACATATGACAATACTGACAGTATGTTACAACAACCAGACAATCTCATCTCTGAGTCAGAGTCATTCAACCGTGACCAGCGTAAAATTGAGTCTGTTGAGAATAGTCTATCTGATGACATATTAACTAAGTCAAAACAGAGAAGGCGAGAAATTTTTGAGTTGAGTGACGCTGATGAGAGAGCACCCAGAAGTCCAAGCACAGATAACGTCTCGGATGAAACTTACATTCCAGGCACATCATCAGGCAGCTCCACAGACACAGACACTGCCAGCTTCGGCAGCGTCATCGACATGGACGAGTATGGCTACATGGCCTGCATGCTGAGCTGCAGCAGTGATAAACCGATGACGGTGCGAGAAGCTATGAATAGCCGGGATGCAGATAAGTGGCGTACTGCGATGCAAGATGAGTATAACTCGTTTATTAAAAATAATTGTTGGACTTTAGTGGACCCAAAGGAGGGGCAAAAGCCTGTAAAATGCAAATGGATTTTTAAAATAAAACGGGATCTTAATGGAACAATAATGAGACACAAAGCATGTTTGGTTGCTAAAGGGTGTTCACAAAAATATGGTATAGACTACCAAGAAACATTTGCTCCTGTAGTTCGCTACTCGACAATTAGAATGCTACTAGCCAGCTGAATAAGCTGAATAATAACCAGTAAGATGTGAAAACTGCCTTTTTGAGGGGTGAACTTAGAGAAAATGTTATAATGGAGCAACCAGAAGGATTTGTTATAAAGGGAAAGGAAAATAAAGTATTTCAATTAAACAAATCCATCTATGGTTTAAAACAAGCTGCAAAATGTTGGTATGAGAAAATAAATAGTGTACTAACTGAAAAGATGTCCTTCAAGAAGTCTTCAGTAGAACCGTGTGTATATTTTCGTTCTCAAAATGGGAAACTCAGTATAATTACTGTATATGTTGATGATATATTAATATTTACATCTTCACTTAAAGATAAGAAGGAAATTAAGGAACAGTTAATGAATGAATTTGAGATAACTGATCTTGGTGCAGTTCATGAATTTTTAGGTATGACAATTTGTAGAAATAAAGGTATTATAACCTTTAATCAATCTAACTACATAAATAAAATATTAAAAAGATTTAAGATGGAGGATTGCAAGCCAATCGGAACTCCAATGGAGACTGGCCTTAAACTTAATAAGTCAACCCTTCAAAACTTAATTACTTTTTTTTGTTTTAGCCACTGCACAATGGAGTAACGTCAAGTCATTTTATGAACTTGATAAAAGTAATCAAAACTTCTTATTTGCCCCTGTACTGCCATCATCATATGCATCCAAATGTTAAACAGCAGATGAGAGTGAAGCTTGCAGCACAAGGTGCTAGTTATTTTGTCAGAGCTGGTATATTAGCGAAAACTACCTCAAGTGAGTTCATTTATTAAATTAAAATTATGCTACTACTGGCTATATATGGTAAAACTAGGCAAGCAAAATGAGTGACAAACAATGGAAACAACCAGTTATATATATAGCAGATCTTACTTGAGCTACTAATTTACTTTTAAACTAGAATAACCATATGTGGACATTACTGTCTGTATATATATGAAACTGTCATATTTGTCAAAAGTAACTTGAATTTATTTCAAAATCGTAACAGCAAAAGGCATGTAATTGAACTGCGTCCGCCACCCAGTCGCTGTGCACATTTTTCTAAAAGTTTCTTCTGCACTGGGCCCCTATTATATAACCATTTGCCTAGACATATTATAGAAACACAGGAAATACCACTTTTTAAAAAAAGGCTAAAAAAGTTTTTGATAGACAAGACATATTATAAAACCAGTGATTACCTTATGGAAAAATTTTAATTATGAACTTTTTGACATTTAATAAGAAATTTTATATTAGACATTTAAATAATATTGCAATGTAAACACAAATTCTATAACTTAAATAAATTAATAATAATGTATTGTAATAAATTAATAGTAATATAATGAAATGTATAATGTATATGTAATAAATTAATAGTAATGTAATGAAATAGATTTTAAGCTAACTTTTAATGTTGCATGCTGTATTTAAGCAGAGTTTGGTTGCCCATTTATTTTATTTGTAACACCTGTATATTACCCAAATTCGCAATAAAGAAATTGATTAAAGATTAAAGATTACTATTATTATTAGTATATCTTTTTAAACTTAATTACTTTTTTTGTTTTAGCCACTGCACAATGGAGTAACGTCAAGTCATTTTATGAACTTGATAAAAGTAATCAAAACTTCTTATTTGCCCCTGTACTGCCATCATCATTTGCATCCAAATGTTAAACAGCAGATGAGAGTGAAGCTTGCAGCACAAGGTGCTAGTTATTTTGTCAGAGCTGGTATATTAGCGAAAACTACCTCAAGTGAGTTCATTTATTAAATTAAAATTATGCTACTACTGGCTATAAATGGTAAAACTAGGCAAGCAAAATGAGTGACAAACAATGGAAACAACCAGTTACATATAAAGCAGATCTTACTTGAGCTACTAAATTACTTTTAAACTAGAATAACCATATGTGGACATTGCATTACTTTTTTTTGTGAAAACATTGCAATCTAATGATGCTTTATACTTTGCTTAAAATATCCTTTTTGTTATCAGATGACCTTCCAATCGAAGCCTGTGCGACAGCAACCTCGACTCAAAAATTTGATGAACTGTTTGATGCAGTCAATGCAGAGAGTCCAGACCTATGTAGAGGGAAAAATATTCCACAAACCGGACTGCACGAAGCGAGCCACTGCACGATCGTCTCTGCGATTCTACAGACTGTTAGCTCTTGGCGAAATAATACACCCAGCATCAGTAAGCTTCAATAATTAAGTTATTGATTTGTGTTATATAAGTACCTAAAAATGTGAATGAATAAAAGCCATAATATGTTCATGTGGTGTAATCATTTGATATCATCTTATTTCCAAGCTATTTTAGTATCATCTACCCAAATGCTATTTTGGCTTGCTTAATAATTTCTATAAACATCTTATAGAGCTTACTGAGGTATCTGTATTGTATGCATTTAGGTAAATATAGGACAGATTCTCCAAGTTCCTTGTATGATTATAATATGAACTTGGAGAAGCTGTACTTAATTTATACAGATCCCTCAGTAAGCTTTATAAGATGTTTATAGAAATTATTTTGCAAGGAAAAAAATCTGGCATTTTGAAAATTCCCGCTCAAATTTTGTTTGCTGCATTTTGAAATTCCCGCTCAAATTTTGTTTGCGGAGTACAACGCAATGGCGCTAGTGTATACATGTGTTTGCACTCTTTTATTGGAGACTTACTATTCTTCTCGTTAGAGTATTATGTTCCTTGCTATACAGGTTGTCCCTGGATAAAGTGCAACCCCGAAAGGGGGTGAAACTAGACCATAAATTATCGACAAAAAAAATTCCAAAAAAATTATTTTACTTTTTATTAGCGAATTAAGATTTTTATTTGTTATGTAAGAAAAAAAACGATTTTTTCAAAATTAGTGGGTCGATTGCTTTGAAATAAAAAAAAATATTATACCACGTACTTGGCGGTAAGGATTAAATACCTAACTATAAATTAATAAATAGTAGGTATAGATACCTACCTACTCTCTACCGTTTAATTTTACTACTTACTACCTAACGTTAGTTCACCGTTTAGCCGTGGTTGAGGTTTAGCCACGGTTCTTTTTGAATAGACTCTAATAGATTAATTATAGAGGTCAGTGAGTACAGCTGACATTTGACAATGACATTGACATTTTACTTTGAAATGCCCATTCGATTTTCAGGAAAGAAAATGTAAAATTATCAGTAAAATTCAACTGTTTCTATTAAATAATTTCTGTGTTTAAACAATCTGTCAATTTAAGGTTAATATTCAGTTCCTAATATACAACTACCTATAATAAAATACTGTGATAGTACCTTCTAATTTTATTGTGTCCTCTGGATTTGTTTACGTAATTGCTCTAACCTCATATTTATGAAAGAGTAGCTTAAATTCATTATTTATTTTGTACACAGACAATGTCGATCTCACCTTTTCTGCGAAACCCATTCACTGACCTGACGGGTGGGTTAGTGTCCCATCAGATGCTGGGATCATGCCAGAAGCATGAGATCCGTTTCATGGACTGCCTGGAGGCCTATGGTCTTGATCGCGGCAAGGTGAAGTGTGCGGAGCTGTTTGATGACTTCCATGAGTGTCAAACCAAGACTAAGCAGTTCAAGAGATTTATAGTGGGTATAATTTTATTTATTTGTAATATACCTACAGTTAGAGCTCAATTGCAGTCTGATGGTGAAGAAAATATCTATAAAAGAGCCAGTCTGAACAAAAATATTTAAAGTTCTACTAATAATAATTAAATGACAGCCATCACTTAGCCAACTAGAATCAGTCAACGAACAGTGAAAGTTTCATCTCAGCCGAAAAAAAAAAAAACTAGAATCAATTCAGTGTTCCTAGGCAAGTTGGTCTGTTTAAAAAATCTCAAAGAGTCGATGCCATTTGCCATTGATGATGGGTGAATGTAAATCTCTAATACTGATAAGAAGTGTCATTATTCCGTTCTGTACAAATGAGTTTTGATTCTAATTTAATTAAGATTGTTAAGTAATTAAACTTTATTAAAATTATTGAAGTCATAATCTAGAATCTAGATAAAAATCTTGGATCTGTAGTTTGTCACACTGCAAAAAATATGTAGTTTAAAGATTTGTATCTAACTTTTTAGATGGCACTCACCATAACCTATTTCGTTAACAGGTTTATACTTTTAATTTTCATAATTTTTTTTTTCAATTTTTGTAATAATTATTTATTAATCAATCCATTCATTTTTGTCATCTAAAGGTTGGTAAAGAAGAAGAAAGGTTCTGAACTTATTATCTAAAACAAAAGATGCCTAACTAAAGTTCATAATTGTCTACATACTTTTTTGTCTCCAAATTGCTATGCCAGACTGTAGGTACTTGTCAAATCTTGGAAAATCAATAATTTATAGTTGTTTTGTCAGTTAACCTATTAAATAAAAAACAACTTTCTGTAAAATAAAATCTTTGTTCCAGGCTATGAGAAAAGAAAGGGACAGGCAGATTGCAGAAGGAAAACTTAAGGGAGATGCAAAATATTTGAGCCCCAGAGTAGACAGTTTCTAAATCATGTGAATTATACGTTTATAAAATTTATTTCAGTAATATAGTCTCTAAATTTATTCTAATGACTTTTCTTTTTAATCAAGAAGAGTGATATTTCCAAATAAAATAACTTTTAAAAAGTACCTACATGCAGACAAATCCTTATCTTCACAAATATTATAAATGCGAAAGTGTGTTTGTTTGTTGATTTGTCCTTCAATCAGGCCGTAATAAAGCATCGGATCGACGTAATTTTTTGCATAGTTGAGGACCGGAAGAGTGAAAGGCTACTTTTTATCCCAGAAAATTAAGGAGTTCGTGGGGGATTTTTAAAAACCAAATCGAGGCGAGTGAAGCTTACTAGCTACGAATGAGTAATAATAATTAATTGTATTCTTGTTGATATAATATGACATAGGTGGCTAGTGAGTTATTCTAAGAAAATCATTTTTTAAATATTATTGCTCTTAGCAATTTTACACAGAATATTTGCTGCAATTCTTGTAATTCATAATTCTCATTATGATATCATTAACTATGGCATGTGGACTGTACAGCCATTATTCATCAATTTTAAGTTGTTTGGCTTTTATGAGGGAGTTGATGAACCCACAAACTCAGACATACATCCTGTATGTCCAGTAAAACGTCACGATCCCGTCGAGACATTAGCTCTTCTATAACCTCTCGACGCCGGGACATAATACATTCTGTATAGACTTGCAACGAATAGTATATTCGGCAGTATACCGAATACCGAATATTCGGCGAGGCCCCTGACCGAATAGCCGAATATTAGGCAAAAGTATTCGGCTGGATTTTAGCGCCAAGAACTTGTACAGACGTGATTGTTTCGCGTTCCTTTGTTTTGTTCTAATGTACTCATCGCCCGCGCGCCCGCTGTTGCTCTTGTAATAGTGTGAAATTTAACAAATAAACAATTAAATAATTACGAACGTACCTTAATAATAAAAAAATCGATTCTGGCCTTTAAAAAAAATCACCTATATGGACATACTTCGAGGATGATGTAAATGATAATATATAATAATAATCAATCGATTTTAATTTTTCATTTTACCAATTATTTCTCTATGACAAAATGTATTATTTAAGTATTCGGTATTCGGCCGAATAATATGTAGATATTCGGTATTCGGCCGAATATAATAAAAGCAGCCGAATAGGCCGAATACCGAATAGTAACCGAATATTCGTTGCAAGTCTAATTCTGTATAATAACTCCTAAACACTGCCTTCCTGGCTAAAATTCGGAATGGAGATAGCTCATACCCATAGTTGAGGACCGGAAGAGTGAAAGGCTTACATTTTATCCCGGAAAATTAAAAAGTTCCCACGGAAATTAAAAATACCTTAATCCACGCGAAGGAAGTTGCGGGCATCGTCTAGTTTATAATAATAATACTGGCACATGAAAATGCCAAAAAGAAAATGAAAAGAAAAGACACTTTCCTTATTTCGTTGTCAAGTTGGTGACAAAACCTAAAAATTTATATTTGGCCTTCGAGCATTATTTGCCCCAAGAGAATACAAGAGAATATAATCACTCCGTATTTGCCCTTAGACTTAGGTCATAATTGGATAAAAAATATGGGTGAACTTTCACCGCTATTCCGAAATATTTTCACGGACATCACGGGCGGTATAGTGGACCACCAGCAGATGGGCAGGTGCGCGCGTCAGGAATTGGCGTTTAGAGATTGTATGGAAGGCTACGGCTGGGATCGCGGGCTCATCCGATGTAAGCATCTGTTGGAAGATTTCCAGGAGTGCCAAACTAATAGGAAGCAATATCTGCGTTTTATTGTAAGCATAACGAAGATTGTTCACTAAATTTAACTTTTAGCTCTCCGTATTTTCTGTTAAAAAAAATAGACGTGAAAGAATTATTTCGATACGTCAAGTAAGAGTTATTAGTAGTCATTAGTCAAGGTAGTTTCCGAAATATTGAATTTTAAAACGAGCGCTGGCGACTAATGCGAGTGAACACAATTCACCTTTATCTTCTTTATTATTGCCTCGTTGGTCTAGTGGTTAGCATGTTCCCAGGAATCGATTCCCGGGTCAGGCCAAAAAATGTATTGAGTTTTTCTGTCAAAGAAATTCTCAATACTTACTACCTATCCCGAAGTTCTCTCACCCCCGTTCGTCGGAGCGCCCTTAAAGCCGCCGATCTTGCGCCTGATCTCTCTGCGGCCTATCGGATTTCCATCCCATCGAACAATGAGAGAAAGGAAATAGAAAGTGACCTTGTATTGCGCACACATTTGTGCACTATAATATCTTCACCATTGTGACCCGCGACATTTAGTCTGAAAAACATTAATTCACCTACCTTCAATTAGGGGATACCCAAGGTAATAAGTAGCGAGTCGAAAACCTTTGTAAGGAAAATAAAAATATTTTTTGGCAGGCAATGCGTAGAGAGCGTGACAGAAAAATAGCGTGTGGAGAGCTGAGCAAAGACAAAGCATATGTGTCACCAAGAATGGATAGCTACTAACAGCAATGTGTTAGTCTCTATAAATTCTCATTTAAAAATTAAATTAATTTTAATAATTTACTTTTTTTTTTGCAATAATATAATAATATTAAACCTACCTAGTAAGGATTAACAATCCTAACAAAGACTAATTCTAACATAACGAGATATTAACTATACCTACTTATTTGAATTCCCCGAGAGTTTTTATGAATACCAATTGGCGTAGAGCGAAAAATTCATGAAAATTAAAATGGCTTTGTGGTACGTACTCGTATTATATCACAAGAATGTTTTTTTTTATGATGTAAATTAAATTAATATGTAGGTAGATAGATAAAATGAAGCTGTAACGTCGATCCATAGCTAGGTTTTTAGTGCGAATACAGCTTGAGACGCAGAGGCGTAACTATGCCGTTTGAGGCCCGTGGCAAATTCATCGGATGGGGCCCTCCCTTCCCCAATATAAAGAAGTTCAACCAAGGAGATAGCATTTTTTTATTTTATAATAAATCACTACGTGAAGTAGGTACATACAAACGCATTTATAATTACTTGATTTTCTAATAACCTTTAATTCAGAGCGCATTGAACTGTATGTCACAATTTTTGTATTAGTATCAAACAAAGATTAAAATTCCTTTTTTCTGGCTTTTTGTTCAGCAAAAGTGTTAGAATAGAATAGAATTCTGTTAATGACATATTAACCAAAAATGTCATTTTCGCGAGCGAAGCGAGCTCGAAATTTTTTATAATTGCTTTACGGCACTTAGTAGTCTATTTTTGGCCCCTACAATAGCAACGTAAAAGCAACATTTTCGCGAGCAAAGCGAGCGCGAAATTTTTATGATTGCATTACGGCACTTTGTAATCCATACTTGGCACCTACAATAGAAAAGTAAAAGCGACATTTTAGCGAGCGAAGCGAGCGCGAAATTTTTTATAATTGCATTACGGCACTTAGTAGTCCATTTTTGGCATCTGCAATAGAAATGTAAAAGCGACATTTTTGCGAGCGAACCGAGTGCGAAATTTTTTATTATTGCATTACGGCACTTAGTAGTCTATACTTGGCACCTACAATAGAAAAGTAAAAGTGACATTTTCGCGAGCGAAGCGAGCGCTAAAATTTTTATGATTCCTTTACGGCACTTAGTAGTCCATACTTGGGCACTTACGAGTACAATAGAAACTTAAAAGTGACATTTTGGAGAGAGAAGCGCGTGCCAAATTTTTTACGATTGCATTACGGCACTTAGTAGTCCATACTTGGCACCAACAACGTTTTTTATTTTGCACTACGCCATTTAGTCCTGTATTTTTGGCGCTTGAGACCCTGCGCTTATATGCGCCGCACATCCGACGTCGTAGTTAAAGTCGGCCCTCGTAGCAACTATTTAGTCATTGTTATTGGGGTACCTATATTCGGTAATTAATTAGATATTTTATAAAATTTTAAAATATAATATGTTTATAAACTTAATGACATTTAGGTACCTATACAAATACATATATGTATCTTTTTAATTTCTGTAAGACATAAATAAAAATTTTGTCCCCAAATTTACTGCCCCTAAAATCTGCTGCCCTGGGCTCCAGTCAACTCAGCCCAAAGAATTTCGTTTATATCAATTTTAATTTTGAAATTAAAATTGATATAAACTTGATTGATTGATTTGGCTAGCCGTAGTCACAGGAATGGCTATAAATCTTAGGATCGTCTTGTGCTTCTGGCCTTCTCTGACCGGGGCCCCTTCCGGCTGGGGCCCGTGGCATTTTGCCGTCATGCCACCCTATAGTTACGCCTCTGTTGAGACGGGAAAACGGCAGCGTTTCCGTTACTAAAGTAGCAAAAAACAATACCTAGTCTAAGTTAATGAAATGCTAAGACTTTATCAAACTATCGCGGCAGATTCTCTGCTTAGTGATATGTCTTTAATTAAACATTAACTTTGTAGGTGTACGAGCTCCCTAGGAGTCGGTAGAAGGTTTGAACTATGCCAAGTATGTAGCGAGCGCCCGTCGCCGTCCGATATCAGTTTTTTTGCGCACAAGTCACGGTCGGTCGAAGGCGTTTTTGCGCGGAATTTTGGCGCCAAACTATTGACAATAATAATTAATTCTTACATGCTATATAATGGACAATATTATTTTAATTTCGATAACTTTTTTGCTCACGCCGATTTCTTAAGGTTACTGCGTGATTCGAGTGTATTATTGGGAGGAACTGTCCATAGCGGTCGTTTTATTATACAGACGTTTTATTTATGAGGGGCGACTGAATAATGATTAATATTTATAAATAGACTCGGAGTACATAGGTAGACAAATCATAAATTTCAAAGAAAATATTTTTTAAATTCACAATTAAGTATACCTACTTACTTGTATTCGTTATATTTTAAAACATGACGATAGTCATGTAATCTCAAACTACTAATTGAGATTAAATACTGTATAAACTATTTAACTTATTTTGTAATGCATCTTTATGTATTGAAGTAGGTTTTCTTTAAAAATTAAGTTGGATACAACTTAGCGACTGCTGTTAGTCAGATATTGCCGCCCTTAGTTTGGGGCCAAGGGACTTACGATAACAACACCGGAGACAGAATCAGATCCGGAATTCCGGATGTATTTGACCGGCTCCTCAGTCTAACGACATCTTATTTATTAATACCGATAAAAGTTTTAGGAATTTTTGTTAAAAAGCCGACCGCCTTTGCAAAGGCGACTACAAACTATTTTTTTGTACAGTATACGTTACATACCTACCTACCTAAGTAATAAATTAATAATATATCCGAAACACATTATCCGATGCAGGCGAGTTAAAATATAAATACCTACATTTTTAAATAAGATCAGCAGTCGACTACTTATCTATCTTCTATCTTTTTCTTCTATACGTAGGTATCTACTTATAAAAAGACTTGTGCTGACTGACTGACTAATCTACGTGAAGTGCGCTGAACTGGCACTAAATAAAGCCAAAAAGCTAAAACAACAACAACAAGGTTTTCCATAAATTTTAGCCCCAAGGGGGGTAAAAGAATGTATGTCCTTCATTTTTCAAGTTATAGGTATATCCATGTTTAGGCTTTCGATTCTTTGACGAGTATGATTGCGGCCTTTTTATCCAGGAAAAGGCGGGGGCAAAAGCTAGTATAAGAATAAAAATTGAAGTAGGTAGGTAAGTAAATAATTAATTTGAAGGACATTTTAACATTTTGGCAATAACTTATGTTTTGCTCGGATGAATTCTTGTTTGTCTTCTATCATTATTGGTTGATCGGTCGATATAATAATAATAATGAAATAGATGTCGAGACTAACATTTAACAATTTAGTCGTGTGGGTTATTGACCGGCCTTTGCTGATGAAATACGAGCGAAGGTTATATCAAATCGTGCCCAGGTACCTGACGAAATCGAGCGGTGCCCTCTGGCAGAAAAAAAATAATAAAAAAATTGGTGTGAATGTATATTACACGGAAACTGATCAAAGGTTCTCGACCTTCTCGAATTTTTAGACTGATTAATTTAAAAGCTATCGTCCTTTTATTGTCGGAGGACAAAGATCTCCCAGGATGTCAACCCCCTCTTCTACTATATTTCGAATCATAACGGCGGCGCGATCATCGATTGGTCGACATTTGGAAAATATTATATTATACTAACAGATACTATTTTTGGATATTATTTTATTCTTTAGATATTATTTTATACTTTAGACTAGCTTTTGCCCCCGCGACTTCGTCCGCGTGGAATTAGATTCCAATTTTTCCTGAATTTTCTTTGCTATAAACCTCACGGAGCCCGAGAACTTTCCAGCGAATGCAAAACCGTGGAAATCGGTTCGTGCGTTCTGGAGTTATAGCGTCAGGAAGGAAAACCCGACTTATTTTTATATAGTAGATATTATTTTCTACTAACAGAAATAAGAGCGAAGTTTAGTTTTAGTAAGAGCATTACAGATTTTTGCTTCCCGCGGGAACTCTTTAATTTTTCGGGATAAAATGTAGCCCATATGTATCCTGGACATGAGCTATCTTCATTCCCAATTTCAGCCAAATCGGTTTATTCCTTATGACGTGTAGGAGTAGCAAACATCCATCCATTCATCCACCCATACATCCATCCTCACAAACTTACGCATTTATATTATTAGTAGGATTTTTTTAAACAATTTTTTAACCTGAACAATTACTCATGTATGTGGCCCGTAAGTGCCAGTTTGATTGACAGACCAACTTATTTTAGTACGTTAATAAATAATTGTCTACTTTACTTGCAATTTCTAGAAATTGCTTTTTTCAGTTCTTGAGGTTACTAGTACCTAATTGAGGGTACTAGTGGTTCTTTTCGGAAAATACCACGATACCACGTTTGGCGTCCAGCTAACACGAAGTAGGCAGGTGACTTTTAAGAAACGAAGGTTTTTTGTACTATCAATATGAATTTTATTCTGGCGGTCGAATCAATCTTTCAGTGTCCCCGTACAACACGATAAATAAATAATTCATGCGTGGCCGTTTTTGACTGGGAAATGAATCTACCATATTATCCGACACTGTTGTAGGAATTATCATTATATCTGTTGTTGTGTTGTTCCTGTGTTTCTTCTATTCTGGAAAAACGACGACGTACGGCGCGGGAGGCGCGTCATACAGATTTTTTCTGGTTTGACGGATCACGAATGGATTGACAACTCATTCATCAAAATCGGCTCAGTACTTCAGTAGGTAGTTTATTTTCGAAAATTCGTAAATAGTCACATATACATACATACATTGCCAATCTGATATGAATATTATTAATATATGGCTCGAATTTTTTCTCTTACGCTGTTGTCAGTAGAGGGTATCTACTCATTACTGTAGCTTGTACGTCGCGTCGCGTCGCGTCGCGTCGTCAGTATTACCATGAGCGCACACGCCTGTATTATTGTAGTGTTAGCCTCATGTTAAAAATTGATTACGAAATATTGAAATAGTAAAGATATACAACTTTAATGTATTGAAGGTAGGGTCATATATAAATTGATCTTTTATTATTGGAAGGTAGTTTGATAAAAACATTGTTGCTGTGCAGGTGTAGGCACTCGTCTGGCGCCGGACTGGCGCCGGCCGTCGCGTCGGGTATAAATAGGCGGGTTAGACGTTGCGAATTCAGTCGGAGTCGTCGCACGCGCCGAGCCGAGCAGACGTCTCCACCTGTAACGCTATGCACGGACCGCTACCGAAACTTCGAGTGTCTGAAACGTTTATTCTCCAAACGTTCCCGGACATCGGCCCGTACTGCACAGTCGCGATCGCGGTCGCGACCTCGCGGTACGGTGGGGAAAATTTTTCCCCCTGTACGAGCGCCCGGCCTACCGAATAGGCTGACGGTCGCACGTCGGCGCATGCTCACCGCCGAGCATGGACCAGGACCCGGGTCCTGAGGGCCAGCGAGGCCCGCCTGCCTCCGCCGCTCTCAGCGGCGCACGCGTCCGTTCGCGCTCCACATCATCCGATGCGCGCCGTGAACGACAGCGTCACGCTGAAGAGAGAGAGGGACCACCGCGCGAGAGCGAGAGGCGAGATACACCCCTCCGCACACCGCGCCCGCCCCCCGCAGCGATACCTCACCCCGCACGCCCCGGCCCCGCCACCCGCGAGGCCCCGGCACCCCGCCTCACCTCTACGGAGGTAAGAATGGACGGCACCCCGCACCGCATCGCGCGGCCACCGCTCGCGGTCAGCTCAGCGCCCGCGGTTGCGCCAGCTAGCGCGCCGGTAACCCCGAGCCAACCGACACCGGGGACCCACCATGCGCCTGCAGAAACGCTGTCTGTCCCCCATCCTGCGACGCGACCGTCCAGATCCCCCAAATCAGACTTAGAGTCTGATTTTATTATCGTGTCCCGCCTTGTCCAGGCTGGCGCGATATCGGAGGATCTTGCTAGGGCTGTCGCAGTGAGCCTGAACGACAGGCAGCGCTTCCTAGATGAACAAGGCGTGAAGACGCCCACAGAAGAGGAAATGGAGGCCACACGGCGGTTCGCCGCCATGACCCCCATCCCGGAAGCGCCACCACAGACGCTCAAACGACAAAGAACGTCAACCGAGCTGAGGTCAGAGGCGAAACTACCTCGCACTACGGACCCCACAGCAATCCTCCCACAGCGGGACCGTGATCCTCGCCTCCGAGCCCGCACTACCACCACCCCTCGAGTGGTCCCTATGGATTCCGAAGAGTGCAGTACTTCGCAGGGTGACGCACCTACCACCGCGGCCAACCAACAACCGCCGCGCTCCACCACCTTCGCAGATGCCGCAAGGACACCTGGGGCGGCCTCATCTGGCCATAACACCGGCCAGGGACCGTCGCACCCCCAACCTGGACCATCCAACCCCTCCACGGGTAAGCCAACCCCAAGATACCCGCCACTGATAGTCGAATCCTTGCCGAACTGGTCCTATCATCTCAAGCAGCTGAGGGACAAACTGGGTAGGACCCCCAATGCTAGACCGTTCGGCAAAGGAATAAAATTCAGTCCAAACGAGGAGACAGAATACCGCACGATCCAAAGATACCTCTCGGACCTGGAGAAGACTGAAAGAATCTCCTGGTTCTCCTACTCACTGCCCCAAGAGAGGAGCCTCAAAGTGGCCATCCGCGGCGTCCCAGTCGACACGGAGCCGCAGGAGATAGAAGAAGAACTCCGCAGCCTCGGCTTTGAGCCGGAACTTGTGCGCCCAATCAAGGCGCGCAAGGGCCGCCCAGGCTGCATATACTTCGCTATATTAAAGAGAACACCAGAACTAATCCCGGCCATTTATGAGGTGGCAGAGCTCCTGTGCATGCCCGGCGTGCGCATCGAAGCCTGGCGGGGAAAAAAGGGACCAGCGCAGTGCCACCGGTGCCAGCAATTTAGGCACTCCAGCCATAATTGCCACCGGAGGCAAGCCTGCGTGCGCTGTGGTGGGGAACACAGCGCCCACGAATGTCCCCGTCCCCGTGAAGAACCCGCTACGTGTGCGAACTGTGGGGGTCCGCACCCAGCAAACTTGACCTCCTGCCCAGTGTTCCGTCGCGAAGCACGCAACAAACGCGCGGGCACTGTGGCAACCACAACGGGCAGAACCGAAACCGATCCTAAAGCAAGAGCCAGGCCTCAAACACACACAGAGGACGCTGCACCCGTGCAACCAAGCGGCTCCAATATTCGAACTCCCGCCAACGACCCTACTCCCAGAACTGACGGCACCAAAAAGAGGAAAAAACCACGGAGCAAGAAACCTAAACGGCAGAATGCCCCAACCGCCACCACTGCCCCGCCTCCCACTGCCTCTAAAGAGCAGAATGAGGCGAAAACGAAGCCAAAACAACACCACCAACAACCAGGCACATCGACCCAACAAGCGTCAGACGGACGAATGGCAATCATTGAATCCGCCATTCAAGTCCTGTCCGACGTGCTTCAAGCCTTGCGTGCGGGCGATGACCCCGCAGTTGTTGTTCTCAGAGGGATGAGCGATCTCCTTAACCTTCGATAATCCCCTGAGAACAATATACTGGAACGCCCACGGATTACGTAACAAGGTCAAGCTACTGCGATCTCTCCTCGCCGAGCACGACGTAGACTTGGCCCTAATCAGTGAAACCCTACTGATTCCGACCATCAACATCCATTTTCCCGGATACTTCACTTACCGGCTGGATGATCCAAATGCCTCAACTCAAGCCAAACGTGGACTGGCAGTGCTTGTGCGCCGCCGGATCGTCCACCAGACACTCCCGTTGCAATCTTCCAACACTCTTCAAGCTCTCGGAGTGGAACTTCTGATTGGCAACATCCCGCACAGGATATACAGCATCTACCGGCCCCCTACAGAGCGCCTGGTACCCGCAGAAATCCACCAGCTTCTGAATACAAGCGTCCCAACAATACTCGCCGGGGACTGGAACGCTAAAAACCCAGCCTGGAACTCCAGCACGACGAGCTACGTCGGCAGGCGCCTACTCCAAGAAGCGGACAACATGGGATACGACATAATCGGCCCAGAAGTACCCACGTACTACCCATTTAGTACAAACCACTCACCAGATGTCCTCGACATAGTAGTCTCAAAGGGCCTCCAGCGACAACCAACGCTGGAGGTACTCTGCGACCAACTGGGCTCCGACCACCTCCCCGTTATCGCCATATTCCGACCAGACCTGAGACGAATACCACAAACCGTCCCCAGGAACACCATCAACTGGCGGACCTTTGAGGAACGGATGAACAGAGACACGCCCAACAGACCAATCACACAGCCGGAAGACGTCGAGGCCCTCGCCAAGGACTTGTCCTCCAGCATCCAAGACGCCATGGCTCACGCCACCACAGAACATGTGCAGTCATCAAAGCCACCACTCCCTCATCGAGTCAAACTGCTCATAGAGGAAAAGCGGAAGACCAGACGCCGCTGGCAGATCACGCGATGCCCAACCCTCAAGACTCGGCTGAACCAGCTCGTCAGCAGGATTAAGAGCGAGCTCGACTCCATAGCCACAGAGGACTGGGACCAGCGCATCGAAGCCGCTCAAGAAAGCATGCCATCACTGCACAAGCTGTGCAGACAGGTCGCAGGCACACCAGAGCCCATACGCCCGCTATACCATGAAGATGGGAACCTGAGGTACCGGGCTGCCGACCGCGCAGAAATACTGGCTGCGCACCTGGAGCGCCAGTTTTCACCGCACACGGCCCAAGATGTCGCACACACTGTGAAAGTCACCTCACACCTTGAAGAATACTTCGCCGCTCCTGTGCCGGCCGAAGTAGATCCCATATTCTTCTCCCCGGGGATGGTCCAGCGAGCCATCGCGAGAACCAAGCCCAGAAAGGCCCCAGGCGCTGACGGCATCACCAACGCCGCACTCCGCCACCTTCCACGCCCCACTATCGCAGCAGTGACCCGCCTGTACAACGGCATCCTGCGTACAGGCCACTATCCCAGTGACTGGAAGCTAGGCCTGGTGATAATGCTGCCAAAACCGGGGAAGAACGTATTGAAGCCGGAGAGTTACCGGCCAATAACCCTCCTTCCGACCATGTCCAAAGTGTTCGAGGCGCTACTCCTGCAAAAACTGGTGCCTCACTTGAAGCCTCGGCCGGAACAATTTGGTTTCCGAGCCGATCACAGCACCACCCAGCAACTTGCAAGAGTCTTGCACCTCGTCACGGCGGCCGTGAATAAGAAGGAGAAAGCAGCGGCGGTTTTCCTGGACATGGAGAAGGCGTTTGACCGAGTATGGCATCCAGGTCTGCTGTACAAGATCGCGCAGACGTCAACGCCCCTCCAGATCTCCAAGATCCTAAGATCCTTCCTCCAGGACAGGAGATTCCGTGTGAGAGTCGATAAAGAGCTCTCCACCACCCGGCCCATACTAGCAGGTGTACCCCAAGGCAGCTGCCTCTCACCGGTGCTGTACACCTGCTACACTGACGACATCCCCTGCCCGGCAGACACAACGCTGGCGCTCTACGCTGATGACGCGGCGTACATAGCGACGTCGCTGAATTACGCGCACGCGGCGAAAAAGCTCCAGAGAGTTTTAGATACCATCCCGGACTGGCTGCGGACCTGGAGATTGAGCGCAAATGCCAAGAAGACTCAGGCGATACTTTTTGGCCCTCGTCAACAGACCGCACCTCCACAACTCTCGCTCGACGGAGTGCCCATCGAATGGTGCAGCAAGGTGAAATACCTTGGTGTCACCATCGATGGCAACCTCACCATGCAGTACCACGTCAAGGAGATCGTCGGCAAGACCCGCGCGGCGATGTATGCCCTTCGACCGGTGCTGAAGTCCCGACTCCCACTACGCACCAAAGTGGGGGTGTATAAGACCTACATACGCCCCCACCTCACGTACGCCGCACCAGCGTGGTTTGCGCTAGTGTGCGAGTCGAGGAAGAAGACCTTACGCGCCCAGCAGTCCAGAGCTCTACGACTGCTCGCGAACGCCCCTCGTTTCGTGAGGAACTCTACCATCTCGAGGGACCTCCGAATCGAGAGTCTGGACGCTTTCATCACCGGTCTCAGCTCCAAGATGTTCGCGAAAGCGGACGTCTCGGAGCTCCTTCACATCAGGGACATCGCCCCCTGGCACGCCAGACCGCCGGACCGAAAAGCCTACCCGCGCGATCTCCTTCCGAGCGCGCGAGAAAAACCCGGGCCAGCGGGATCCCGGTCGGATGCAAGCCTATAGACCACACAAGAGGAATTAAAACAGCCGCCTAGCGGCTCTCCAAGGACCGCAGCGTTTTAACGCTGCGCGGAGGACCCCATCCGCAGGGGGCTCATACGCCCCGAACGGATTTCCCCATTTCCCGTGAGGGAAATGCGCGAAGACAAAGCAACGCGAATTCAGTCTCTTCCAGAGACTCATACGGCTATTGGATGCTCTCGCGTCTAGGTCGTTGTGTTTGATTAAGGGATTGCGATAGCAATCGCGCCCTAATCGAATAAATATTGTCGGAGGTTAGGATTAGTGTAATCGATTAAATTGTATTTTTGATAATTACCCACACGTGCAGATGGTGGTTTTGTCTGATGTGTTGTGGTTAATTGATTAGATGTGAGGACAGGGGCCGTTATAAAGGGGCGGTTGGAGACGGCTTTAGGTAGGGTTTCAGCGTTTTAAGAGATCAGATCTCTTAAGGCGTGATTAGGTTTAGGACTTGATGATTCCCACTTCTGGACACTGTGTGTGTGTAGTTTGTGTTGCTTCTTTTAGTAGTAGTACCGTATAGAAAGAACCTATATCTACCTAGAGCTTATTGGCAACCACATGGGCAATAAACAAATCGAACAGGGTACTTCCAGACGAATTATCTCTTCATTAAAGATTAAAAAAAATATATAAAAAATCAGGGTACATACGTAGATTTATCTATTGTTGGATGTAAATTAAATTGATGTCTGCTTTTGGAATATTTCAAGTTATTCCTTAGGTCGACCGTGTTCGAGGATTGATATTAGAATTTCAATGTATTGTTTTGTGAATACTATTGCCCCCGTCCGTTCAGACAGCGTATACGAGAGAAATAATATTCATTTCAAAATAAGAAGTGTGGATTAAAAAAAGTCTGTTAAAAAACATGCTTTTAGGATCATCAGACCCTGAATATCTTCTACTTGTCAAGACGAATCAAACGATCCCAAAATCGTTGGGGTTACGTTGTTTTATTACAGAGATCCCGATACCGCCTTCCGGCTCCATCACATCCTGGATAACATCTAGGACCAGAGTATTTTTAAGACGAACCAAACTTCATAGGGTTACGTCATTTTATTACAGAGTCGCTAAAGCCATCTTCCAGCGCCATCATCATCCATATGTAACAATAATACCTAATGCATTGTCGTCCGATTTACATATACCTACTTACATGCAAAAGTTTTACCTCAATTGGAAACCGGGAAGTTGTTCTAATTCAGCTTGCAAGATTTGACCTAAACATACCATCCTACGTATATTGCAAATTAATATATATTTTTTTAAATATATAGACTAGCACCTGATGGTAAGTACAAGTAAAACTTGTAAAAATTGATAGGTACTACCTAGTGTCCGTAACTCCGTAGGCCCGTAGGCAGGTAGGTACCTATTTTCACAGATTTAGAGTACCTACTCGTATTTTTATCCTAACGTAAAAATAGGGGTTTTATAACTTCTTCATCTGACTGTTTGTTTGTGTGCCTGTTTGTAACATCGTAAGTTTGGCCTGTGTAGCTGTGTGTCTGTATGTTCCCTCGTAGCTCCCTAACGAATAGACCGATATAATAACTAATCGTAGCTCCCTAACGAATAGACCGATGTTGATGTGGTTTTGTTCTGTTTGAAAGCTAACGTGATCGAGATGGATCAAAACCACAATTTATGAAGATCTGTTCTGTGTTTGAAGATCATCAGCATTCAGCTCCTTTATTACTTCATTAAAGGGTCTTACTTTTAACTGGAGCGATTGATTTGAAATTTGGTGTAATGTTTTTTCGGGTTATTTCCGAGGCATGGCAATCTTGAGCTGATGCTGCAGCATCAAGTAGTCTGCGGGATACCCAACTCCTCAGCAACTTACAGCATATATAGTGTGTTTGGGCCCATTAGTATGGTCTCAATGAATAGATGTTAGATAGAATATGATCGTGGATCGAGGACAAGTATTTGGTGATGGAGCAGAAAACTGGGTAACAGGAGATCAGGTGTATCGTACACAGTCTACCCTAAATTCACATGTTGAGGGTATGTTTTTTTATAATTTTCAATTTACACTTGTTTTCTTTCGCGACGGGAGTCTAGATGGATTTTGAAAAAGTTCTTTTCATTACTCATACACGGAAAGTAGGTCTGAAGTTGCCTGAGAAGCGGGTTGAAAGTAATACTTTTCAGCCCTAGGGAGAATCGTTTTCAACTGACAGCTGTCAAATAATTAAAAAAAACTAGTTGTCACATTTTTATTGGAATTCAAATGAAACACGACATACCCGAGTGCATCCATAGACAAGAAGAAAGATAGACTTTATTCATAAAGTAAAGACAACTGATTCATAGACATTCATAGACAATCATAGACAATACTTCACTCAATTTTCTTTAGCTAATTTCTATTTTTATTTTGACTTTCCTTATATTCGTAATGAAAAGCACAGTGTTTACCTCGGGATAAAGACTTATTTAGTCCCTCGAACTATAGGCCCCCTCGCTACGCTCGGGCGCCAAACCCCGTCTCGGGACTAAATAAGTTACTTTCATCCCTAAGGTAACAATGTACTATTTCAAATTGAAATGCCGATCGAAAATTATTTAATTTATATAGGCCAGCTTGTGGCTATTAGTCTAGGCAAGTCTTTACCACCGGTGGAAATTAGATTTTACTGAGAAGAGCTGGTAAGAAACTCAGCAGTTGCTCTTTCCACCTCTTACAAGTACTTACCTACAATAAAGCCTGTATTTTTTATTTGAAGGATCCCCAAACTATCTAAAATCCAAAATAAATGATCATCTTAAATAAATGATCAAAAAATGGTGGTGTCGTGTGGTGCGGGTTGTTACGTTACCTCAAATATGGTTGAGCGAAGCAATGGCTGGATCATGCGTCGTGCTCGTGAACGGGTGCCACCAACGGGAATGGGTCTGCTTTGTCTTCCCATGTTGACATGTGTTAGATTATATGTATTGTATTTTTGAAGCTTCACTGTGGAAGCACTGTATACTTAGCTTAGTTTTGTTGCTTATTGTAAAATTAGTTTATTTTATTTTTTGAAAAGAGCAACTGCTGACTTTCTTGCCGGTTCTTCTCAGCAGAATCTGCATTCCGAACCGGTGGTAGATTTATGACGTGTCATAAGTGCTACAAGGTAGCCTACATGAAATAAATAAATTTTGAATTTGAATTTGAATTGTGACAAATTGAGGAAAAAGCTTAAAGTGGGATAACAGTTAACCGTGTTTCGGTAAAAAGTTTCTTGTTTACCTTTTATTTACCGTTTGAATACGTTTAAAATAGTAGGCCAGTAAACACTCTTTAGGTTGTTTTTAAAAAAGGGTAGGTACCCGTAGATACCTATATCTAATGTTGGAATTAGGATAGCGGGGAATCGCTTTGATTTTCTTCGATTAAAAGGTATTCTTTGTTTACGCCTAAACTAAGAGACGGTTTTGAGAGAATCCATCCCTAACAGGGTGAAATGGGGGTTGGCAGGTTATACGAATGTAAGAGACAAGAAAATCGGAAAAATTCTATAAGTTATTTTAGAAAATCATCTCTTGAGGGTGATAAAATAGCTGGGGACGAAATTTAAAAAAATAAAGAGTGATCGCGGTTTTTACTAGAGATAGGCCTTTTACAGCGGGAAAATCTTATTATGGTTCCACTGGAAATCAAAAATTCTACGCGGACAAAGTTGCGGGCGACCGCTAGTTTGTTAAATCTCTCAAGTCTCAGCAATCTATTTTTGGAACCGGCGCGGTGATAGAATCTTTACTAATAATTGTCATAAGAGCTACAGCTTGAGTTGGCCTACATTAAAATAAACAAGTAAAGAATTTGAATTTGTACCCTAGAGGGGTCAGAATTTTCAAATTATTATGAGGTTTTATTTTTAAAAAAAATCCGAAAATAACGAAAAAATCGCGCAATCGCGTGTTTCAAATCGTGGGTTGTTTATTCTCTTAGTTATCTCTAATCTACATATCTGACACGTAAGGTTATGCACTTTTAATAATTTCACAATAATATTTTTAATGACCGATTTTGTTTACTACATAATAAATACATAAAATTAAGCTATTAGCAGCAAAAACACAGTATTATTTTTCAATGAATCACCATTCAGCATTCTTCACGTGAAATATGATAATCCATATTATGTTATTGAACAGGATTGTAATGCGTAAACAGACGTGATTAATTTGAACATATTTTTTTTTGGATTAATTGCGTACAGTAGCGAATAGCGATTGTTTTTAAAAAATCGGGCGGTGGAACGCGCCTGCCCGTAAGTTCAGTGCAAATTGTGTGGCCAATAAGAACGTGCGCTACTTCTACATATCACGTGTCTAAAAGTTTTCCGAGCGCAACTGAAAATTTTCTCGAGTCGACTTGTTAATTAATATAGCATTAAGTATAAATATAACGAATAATGCTTGAGACAATTATTGAAGATTAATTGACATAAAAATATAAACAAAATATATTAATTAAATTACTTATATGAAAATTAAGATAATCGTTAGAGTGAAAATGGGTAAAAACACTATTTTACTATTACTTCTTATATTACGGACAACAGTAAAAGCGATGGGCGATGAAGAATTATTGAAAGAGATAAAGGCGACTTTGGAACAGAGGAAAGACCTAGCGGAATCCGTATGCAGAGATTTAATTGCAAATACTGAGGTAAGTTTAATGTAACTACAATACTTAAACATCTTTCTGCAGGACAATTTAAAAGATTTTCGTACATATTTTTTTTAGTTTTTAATTAGTTTTGTTTACTAACTTACAACTATTTAATCAGAACACCTTAATTTATTATCATCAATTTATCTTAACACTAGCTGATACCCGCAACTTCGTTCGCGTGGATTGAGGTTTTTTTGGAGTCTCGCGGGAACTTTCGTATTTTCTGGGATAAAAAGCCAAGACCAAGTTTTATTCCAGACTATAATCTATCTCTGTGCCAAATTTCAACCAAATCGGTTCAGTCGTTGCGACGTGATTGAGTACTAACAAACATCCATACACCCAAACTTTTGCATTTATAATATACTAGCTGATGCCCGCGACTTCGTTCGCGTGGATTAAGGTTTTTGATGCCGCGGGAACTCTTTAATTTCCCGGGATTAATCGTTGCGACGTGATTGAATTACAAACATACAATTTTCGTATTTATAATATTAATTAATATGATTAATAGGATAATAGGATAGGATTATAATAGGATAGAAGAAAAAGATAGAAAAAGATTAACAAGTCTTTTATAGATAAGGTTTTTATACTATATCTACATATCATGTCCATTGCTGAACGGAGGTCTTTTGTGCTACGTTATACAATATCCTACTAATATTAATGTGTTTGTTGATTTTTTTCTTCAAACACGTCGCAACAGAGTTACGGATCGATGTGATATTTTGTATAGGTATTTTCCAATAATAATTGAGAGTGACATAAGCTTTTAATTCCAAAAAACAAAGGTTCCCTGGGGGAATTGAAAAACTTATTTCCACGCGGACGAAGCCGCGGGCAGAAGCTAGTCCTATACTTTTTTCAAACTACTCACTTCTTGCAAGAAGCACGTGTGGAAATTGTTAATAGGCATCGAGTTTTTCAGGCGAACATGATATTTAAACAGTTATTCGATACTGTAAGCTAAACGAAAAGAAATTGTTTTAACAATGAGATTTAATGATGACCAAAAAATTGTGAGCTTGAGTGAGACACACAATGGGAGCTAATCAGACTTTGAATCACGCCGTCAGCCATACTGTATATCTAAGCTTGTCCGCGTGGTGTAAGATTTTTTTAAAGTGGCCTAATCTCCAGGTCCTCAACTAGTTACATCCATGAATAAATCAGCTCAATGAATGATTGCTTCTTTTTTGCGTGATTGAAGAACAAACCAAAACAATCGGAAAATTAAAAATACCCCGTCAAAGTGCGCACTGAGGGTTCCGTATCAAGTTTTCGCCTGGCTCGAAAACAAATCTTTTTGTTTAGGACTGCATAACTAATTTTATTTGCAAAGATATATTACCTACTGATTTCTAGGAAACAGTACCTACTTCATGTGAACTAGTAGGTAGCTTAGCTACACTTAATCTCTTTTAGAAATAAGAAATGGAAGCCAAATCAAAACAGAGTTTAATTTGAATTAGTCAGATATAATTAATTAATTACACATTATTAAATTAAAAGCCTCAACGGCGTAACGGTTCAAGGCCCGGATTGAAAACCGAAAGGTCGCTATTTCAAACTATCTGTGACAAGATTTATGTATTGGGTTCTTTTAAAAAATCCATATATTTACTTACTATGAAGATGGTTTAACCTTACGAAGTCATAGCGAAAAATTTGTATATCTAAGGCTAAATGAAGTAAAGATAGAAGACCATATACTTGACGGAGTATTGATTGAGATCCGGATAAGGATGGATTTTGATATTTTCGATACAATGCCATCAGTTTTGTTAAGGAATCCTAAAATAAGTTGGAATTCATCAAAATAACAAAATACATAAACAGAAACCGAATTTAGTAAATCGAATATTAATCAAACCTCTGTGTGAAGATTTCCTTATTAGAGCTAAAGGTTTTGAGGTCACTGCCCGCTATGATAGATAGAGGTTGCGTTCTTTGTGCTATGATAATGCAGATTACTTCCTTGTAACAAATAAAATAGACAAAAAACATATTATTTATTTACCTGCTCCAACGAGCCTTTATTGCAGTAAACAACTCAGGTACAACTTATTTACAAGACTAATTTATTAAAAATAAGCCGAAGTTCGTATAAAAAATTACCATATTTGATTTTTTATATTTTTCAGCTGTTTTTTTGGGGTTGCCCTTGCCCTATTTTTTCGAACTACTCCTGTATTCGAGGGAACAAAACAAAAAAAAAATTCAACCCGGTAAAACGTTTTTTGAGTTTATGGAACAGTAATTATTAACAGCTATTGATTGAAAGTTTACTTGAATAAATAAATAAAAAAACTTTGCTATTCTATTCTATTCCATGGAAATTTTTGGTCCACTGCGTCTACAAGAGCTAGGCTAGGCTCGTTCAACTATTGCAGCATAGGTATATTTCAGTATTCCGAACACCTGATCTCCATTCATGGGAAATCGAAAACTCTTAACGGAGTATTTTAGTGTGAATGTTTGGTAAACAGCCAATAAACTGTAGCAATGAGTCAATTTTGATTTCTGCGCACAATGCTACGAGTAAACGTGCCGTTTTCTAGCGCGTAAACAATATGAGTAGGTAACTTTGTGTAAGCCCTTGACCTCTCATCTGTAATAACATAGAATCTTTAGTAACCCCCAGAAATTTTAAATTTTTTAACACATATAGAGCTAGAATAGAGATTGTTAGTGTAATGCAAATCTAATAACTTTTTGACAAAATTATTAGACAACAATATGTTGTCTCTACCTTTTTCTCTCCTTTATCAACCAATATACGTCCACTGATGGACTAAAGGTCCTTTGGTCCGTGTGGTCCGTGTAACTTACATGCTACTTTTAATTAGGTATTAAATTTATATATTGTGTTAATTGCACGGACTTAGTTATTTCTAGATATTACGAGTCTTATCAAGTTAGAACTTTCTATGCGTAGGTAAACCTGACAATTAAAATTTGTCTGGTGGGAGGCTTTGGCCGTGGCTAGTTACCATCCTACTGTCAAAGTCGTGCCGCCAAGCGATTTAGCGTGCGGGTACGATGGCGTGTAGAAACCGATTAGGGGTATGGGTTGAATTTACACTGCTATACCCCTTCCAAGTTAGCCCGCTATCATCTTAGACTGCATCGTCACTTACCATCAGGTGAGATCGCAATCAAGGGCTGTCTTGTCATTGAATCAAAAAAAAAAAACAAAAGGTACTGGTGTCAAATAATTTGTAGTTTTCCCAAAAATTAATCAAATTGTGTCACAGATTTTCACACAGTGAACGGGTAGTAGTTACATAGCTGTTTAGTTACCTACCTTAATTTATAAAGGTACCGAAGTACCTCATTTTAAAACTAAGGAACGATTTTATTTGTTTTCAGAATTCAAAAATTAACACGCAAGTGAAGGAGGACCGTAAAATGTGTCAAAATAATTTTTTAAGTGAGTATTATTGCAACATAATAAAATAAGTAACTATTGTTATTCTTTAAGTAAAAAAGAAAAATCAGCATTTCCTTCTTAAGTTTATTCTACTTACAGTATTTGAGTACATATTAAGTTTATCCGCAGCGTTGCTCCGTTGCTACGTGACTGAAGGACAAACCAAGAAATACTTTCGGATTTATAATATTAGCAAAGTAGCGTTATCAACTTCAATAGAACTGGATCTGAACTGAAATTTGACAGTCCAAACGTATTAATGTATATTTTTTTTGTAATTTAAGGTCACAACCACATTTCTGAGAAACCACCAAAGGTAACAATTACTCAGCGAACAAACTACAAAGTTTCGTTTACAGTGACGCCTTCGAGACATTTACAAATTGTGGCGTTGGTCAACGAATATGACAAAAATGAAAAAGTAAGTACGAGTATGTAGATTGTAGATAGGTAATAATAGATATCAATTGGTGATCAGATATTGACCAATTGTATTATGTACTAGCTGTTGCGCGCGACTTCGTCCGCGTCAATTTCTGTTATTATGATCGCGATTAAGAAGCTTTTAAAAGAATATATTTTAAATATGCATAATTTTCCCCGTTTTTGCAACATTTTTCACTGATGCTTCGTTCCTATTGGTCACAGCGTGATGTTACATAGCCTAAATCCTTCCTCGATAAATGGACTATCCAACACAAAAAGACTTTTTCAATTCGAACCAGTAGTTCCTGAGATTAGCGCGTTCAAACAAACAAACTCTTCAGCTTTATAATATTAGTATAGATTCTGAAACGAACCGTTAAGGTGTGGAACCCACTTCCAGCGTCTCTGTTTAACGGACAACGGAGCGAGCCTATGAGAGTTCCGTCTTTTTTTTTTCGGGAACCCTAAAAATCATAAAAAAGTAAATTTACACAAATATCTCTTTCAGATATATTACAGCCTTGTCAAAAACAATGAAAAGCCCAACGCAATATACCCCGATTCTGAACAGAACTACACTTTCTGGTCGGCTGCACTGAGCCCTACTGGCACTGGCTTTCGCTCGCAGTGGAGACGAGGACCGAATTTGCAGTCATGGGAATCTATTCAGCACGTTGAGAAGCTATATGATATTCAGTTTAATTTTTTAATGGACTCGTATAAAAAGGATTCGTATTATATTGATGGCCAATTCTGGTGGAATACTAGTGATTGTAAGTTAACATAAAGCATAATAATTATTCAAGTTAAAAATTAACACTGTATTAAAAAGTGGAGTGTTATAAGTTTGACGTTTGTATCTGTGTATTTGTTTGTGGGTGTATCTATGTGTCTGTCTGATTTTGATGCGGGTTTCTCTGTTTGATAGCTAACGCGATCGAGGTGGATCTTAGCTATAATTTGTCCAGATTTGCTCAGGCGTTTAAAGATTTTCTACTTAATTAAAGGTTTTAAAATTAATTTAAGGACATGTATTCGTCTAGTTGTAAAATCCTGTGATCCCGAGACATCCCTGAAGATTTTTAAATAAAATAACCTTATTTTCAGCTACAGATTCAATTTTCGACGTAACAAATAATTGCAACAAAGAAACCCAAGGGAATATGTACAACAGACAAATCGGAGTAAGTAACACACATAATATACCTACATAATGTCTCATAGTTGTATTTTCTCGTATGGTGTTTCATATGTTAGAAACTAAATAAATATCTTTTAGCCAGGCTCAAATTGCACCGTCATATTGCCAAGTTTGCCATTAAACGACACGTGCACGATACGAGTGAAGGGAAACTACGGCATGACTATTCTGAAGTACCACACGCCTGCTTGTGAAAATGTGTCCCTCTGTGAGCCGCGTAAGTACCCGGTTATACTTATAGCATTACGTAAGAAGAAGTCTGGATCACCATTGAAGCGAAGGTTTTGCGCAGAGGTACTTTATTGCGCGGGAAGCAGAAATTTAATAAGGCGGGAGACAGGCACTCTTCTGTAGCGTCTACAGAAGAGTGCCTGAACTATACATGCATAAAACCTACATAATCATTATGTGAAGAACTCATCTTCTAACCTGGTGAGTTGAGCGAGTTTATGTAGTTTAAAGGGACGTTAAAAATCAAGATATGACGTACGAAATTAGAGTGTTATATAACTTATATGTGTGTCGCAGAGAGTCGCTGGATAAAGATGGCACAAGACCGAAGCTTGTGGATGTCAATATAAGGGGACCTGTGGAGTGTCTATCGGTTGATAATGAAGAAGATTGTCAATAAACGAGACAAAACTTTACAACCGGTGCTAGCCTAAATTCCTTCGCGGAACTTTAGGATTTAGATTCAGAACTCAATGTTTTTGTTCTTAGCGCCAGAAATCCCTCAGAATGTTTCTACGGAAATATCTAAGGAGGAGAATTCTAATCAGTCATGGTCGGTGATAGTGCTGTGGGGAAAGCCGCGTCGCGCACCACACAACTACAACGTCACTTTACGTGCGGACTCCGTGCATAATCTTGTTGTTCCGGGGGTAAGTTTGAAACACTCTTACTTATAGTTCTTGCAATTCTTTGCAAGTGAGCTTTACTTGTGAACCTATGTGGGAGTGGTCTTGCGCGAACATGCTCCTGCTCACACTTATACAGATAAGATACACACACAACCATGAGCCACGCGTTCTCGTGAATTGTAAGATCTATACTAAATACTCGAATCTGCTAAGGTTTCTTCACTCAGGCAGTTAATACTAATTACCACTATACTAAGGCAGACAGAGGAGGAGTTAAAGGAGGCACAAATATGTCTGACTTGTTTTAACTCCATCTTGAATTTGAGCAGAGTGAGAGTATGGTATATAGATGCTTATACTGAGATCTACATAGAGCGTGCTCTGACTCAGCTCAGCCTTAAGCTAGAGTTAAAACGAGACACAAAATATAGTCTGACATAAATCTGTCTCGTTTTAACTCTGTCTTGAGTCTGAGCAGAGTGAGAGTGCAGTCTATAGATAGCCTTAGAGTAAGAGAGAACCTTTTATTCTGGACAAGTGCTTAAATATAAGAGCAATATAATGTAGTGGGATGGTCAAACACATAAGCACTACGGTGTTTCAATTACTTGATATCACTTTAGAATTAAAGAAAAGTACCTATATATTTTGGATGCGCAAAATACTGGATGTATCCTCCTGCACTAGCTCTTTTTACCTAAAACCAACTGTTTTATTTAAAAAGAGCGATAATACCCAAATCATTTCATTATTTTTGTAAGTAAAAAAATGTGAACTAAAATTAATTATAACTTGATTTACACACAGAACATAACAGAGGTGAAGTTCGAAAACGTAACAGGCAAAGGGTTGTACAACGTCTCGGTAGTCGCGCAAATTCCTGGAAAATATCCTGCAGTTGCCAACGTAAGAAGGTCATTCCCGGGTAAATATTATACTTGCATAATCTTATTATACACACGACACACTTATTACACGAGGTTCCTAGACAGCGTCACTTCGACGAACACAATCAGCAGCAATCGGTTTCTACACGCCATCGTGCCGGAACGCGAAATCGCTTGGCGGCACGTCTTTGACGGTAGGGTGGTAACTAGCCACGGCCAAAGCCTCCCACCAGACCAGACCAGAGACAATTAAGAAATTATAAATTCTCAAATTGCCCCCGTCGCGAATCAAACCCGAGATCTCCCAGTTATAAGACCACGGCGCTCACCATTGCGCCAGAGAGGTCGTCAAAAAGATTCATTCCACATATCCATAGGATTGGTGATACAATAATAGCCAGTATAAATACTCGTGTAGTTAGTTATACCCGCAAACCACAAGTTTTTCAATATTTCTTATCAACGAAAAGATGGAAGCTAAGATAAACAAAAGAGGGTAAATCAGTAGGTATCAGGTTTATTCATTTTCATTTTCATTTTCATTGATTGCAGTTCGGGAAACCACGCCAGGGTCGAATGGTCTGATGATGGGCGCATCGTGGGCGGTAGCGCTGCTTACAATGAGCGCACTGCTCATGTTCATACTGTACGTGCGCAGGAGACTGGCCGCTAGGCGGTGTTCTAAGATATATTTTCCGGTAAGTCTAGGACCATACCTATGAAGACACTTAACTTCTAAGTTCCATCGGTTTTCATATACGAGTACAATTCAATTTTTACTAGCAAGAGACGTTTGACTCGTTGAACTATTAAATAAGACAAACAATACACTACAACAATTAACAAAATACAATAGAACAAAATTTTGACGGAAAAATGATTTTATTGACCACTTTTTATGAATTCGGCAAGCATACAATATTATCTATTCTCGCTACGAGTACCTAGAAACTACTTGAAAGTTCATCTTAATTAACAGGGTGTCCTGGAGAAAATTTCGGAAGATAATGACAAAGACGCAGGCGTCCTCGAATCTGGTTCGGAAGACCAATGGGAAATTCGTCCTGAACGTTTGCTCCTGCATGAGATTATAGGAGAAGGTGCCTTTGGCGTCGTGCGGAGAGGGACCTTGGCGCCTGCTAGCAAGAATGTAGCTGTTAAAATGCTAAAAGGTTTGTGAACGTATTTTTTTTAGATCACTCCCTGTAAATATCTCACATCCTCGCGGCTACTCTCACTTTCTGCAAAATTCGGTCGACTATTCATAATGTGGCATGTACCTAGTATGTATGAATTTAAAATAATAAAAGATATCATCCAAACCATTGGCACTTGACTAAGGAATTATTGTCTCAAAAATTGACAAATTTCAATTTTATTTATTGCAAATATTTTAAAGTAAATACCCTATCTAATAATCAGGCCATAGCCAACCATTTCAGAATGAAGCTCCATGCAAGTAACCAGTAGGTATTGGAATAAATCATAGTAGATGCTTGTCTAACCTCATTAGATTTCCCATCCCTGGAGGAGATCCGCTCGTTTCGTGCGGAAATGGAGCTGATGAAGAGCGTCGGAGCTCACCCGCACGTGGTGAGCCTGGTGGGGTGCTGCAGCGGACGGCGACCGCTCATCGTGGCAGAGTACTGCAGTCGGGGCGACCTCTTGACCTACCTCAGGTACCTAGTACTGCTCGATGTACAGTACTGATGTAACGTCGAGTGCTTATGGCTTTGGAGAATGTGCCCTGGAACTTTACAACCAAGTTCTTCTTTCACCGTTCTACTGTAGCACTGCGAGAAGATATGAATATTCTTATTTATACTGACAAAATAATTATGGACAGAATCGACCATAAGGACGGAATAGATAGACATGAAAAGTTCACTCATTACGACTCACTCATACTCAAATTAATTTTTGTCGGTCTAAGCAGATCCACCGTACTTAAGAGTAGTGGAAAAGTACGAACTTTGAGAAACTGTTTTAATATTCTTTTATAAAAATATTTGTACCTACTATAATAATAGGTAAGTACCTTGTTGAAAATGGACGTGGAAAAAATTACGCAACTTTATTTATGGCCAAAAACCAAGACATCCAGAGATTGCGAAAGCAACGCAATACCAGAAATAACTTGGACATACAAAGTTATTTTTTCGGCCTTACCCCATTCACAATGGAGGCATGAATAGTTTTGACTGGAAATAAAACTGACAATTTTTCTACGTTCATTTTGAACATGTTATCTATAGATTAAAACAAAACTGATTATCTTCAGATGCTCTTGGGATGTGATGCTGTCAAGGCGCAATGCCAAATATTACAACAACAACAAAGAAGTCACCAACTACCGCATCGACCTGTTCAAAAACAAACCGGACTCGAGGTTTGTTGCGAACCGCCTCTACGAGGTGGAAGGAATTTGTGACACGGAGCTAACATTGCTCGACTTGCTTTCCTTCTGTCGACAAATTGCCATGGGCATGGAGTTCCTGGCTTCGAACCGCGTAGTCCATAGGTGAGTTATTAAAAACGAAGTAGATCGCAGAGATCGGCAACCTCTAAGTAAAGATTCTTATGCATCATATTATTGACCTTAAGTTACGCTTAAAGTGTACACATGTTACTTAAGTGCAGGTGTAACCTGTAGGTCACACACATACCTACATTAAAATACAAGTAATATACAATTGTCTTGAGTAAAGTAAAGTAGTCTATTAATCTTCTTATCGATCGATATACGTCCACATACATTATCATTACTTATGTCAGATAGTCCATTAATGCATAACGTGGTATTAATGGACTACTTAAGTCAGAAATCAGAATATCGTGTCGTCGAATAAAAAAACATCGTACCCACTTAATGTACTTTTCTATTTCTTTATAGGGACCTTGCAGCTAGAAATATATTAGTAACTGCAGATAGAACATTAAAAATAGCTGATTTTGGTCTCTCGCGAGACGTGTATCAAGAAAACCAGTATAAACAGAAGAGCAACGGCAAGATGCCGGTAAAATGGATGGCTTTGGAATCTTTAACACATAGAATTTATACGACACAGACAGACGTGTAAGTGGTTTTCTTATCATTTGTTAATGGGATTATAAAATCTGATTATTTAAAAAAAATTGCTACATTCTGATAATCGCAATCAGCTCTGATTGGTCGACACTCTCTCTCTATTGCCTTAAAAGCATTGATGCTTCAAGAACGTCATAAATTCAGCCAATCACTACAATGGAAACTGTACTTCAATGATTGGAGTAGCATTTCACAATCGACTAGCCGTTAAAATAAAATATAAATAATTGTCGCGCTCGTTGATGTCTTTTGTATGAGTAATTTTATATTAATTCTCGTAGCATTAAAATACCTATGTCATTTTTGTGGTATTATAATTTATTATGGCATGTAATTAAACGAGCTTCTATTTAATACCATTATTGGCTTCTAAATTACTAAGTCAGCTTCAACTAGTGAGCCTCTAAAAAATATAATTTTAGCATCTATATTTATAACTTAGCTTCAAACCGTGAACTCCTAAAATACTTAAATATTAGCATCAAATAATACACCAAATCTTCAACCAAATTTTTAATTTTTTTTTTTTGTGAGAAAAATGAAATAAAAAAATGTTTCTAACTAAATAAAAAAACGTTTTTTTTTGATAAAATGAAATTAAAAAAATGATTGTTTTTAAATTTAACTCAAGATAAATACCTACACATAACATTATAACATTTTTGAAAAAAAAATCAAATTTTTTTTCAACTTTTTTTTAGTTTTAGGTAGGTTTACGATCCCAACAGAACCTAAGTGCCCGGCCTTCGGCCGGGCACCTGAATATTCATGTATAACCCTAACCTAACCTATCTTTAGTTTAAAGAAAAAATTATACAAAAATAAAATTGCAATACTAACACACTAACAACAGAACAACAAAAAAAAAACAAATGCATGTTTTGAATGGCGCTCTCTGATTGGTGCAAATAGCCATAACCAACGACATCGTGCAAATTGCCAGTCGCATCCGTCTCACTCGCACCAACGAAATCGTGCAAATGGCCAGTCGTATCCATCTCACTCGCACCAAATCGTGCAGTGGCAGTGGACAATAATAAAAATAGTGGCTCTTTATTTGATGCTTTCTTTGGAATATTTTGTGGCCATTGTGAAGAAGCCGAGTTAGTATATTAGAAGCTTCATCATTTTCCCGTTGCTGAGTTATTAAATTAGAAGCTAGGTTTTGATGCCAAAAAATAAATTTTGTTGGTTGACTTATTATATTCCATTTATTATTGATTACAGTTGTTTTTTTTTCTAGAAACGTCTTTTCAATTTAAAATATTTCATTAGTGATGAATTAAAAATGAGTTGTATGTTTATATAAAAATATATTATGCACTTAATTAATATTTTATATGTATTTAGTTCGTCGATCTCCATTTTAGTTTCGTAATGTTATCTTATTTATACCTATCTCGAGTGACGTAAGGTGCCGTCGCCTATCACCGAATAGGAAAAGTGACTGCTTCTCTTTACGTCATTGATTCATTCTCCTCAACCCATCGCCGGCCCACTACTGGGCTTATTCTTCTCTCGAATGAGAAGGGTGCTAGCCATAGTTGACCATGTTGGCCAAGTTGACGAATTGGCAGACTTTATACACTTTATGGAGAACCCTCAGGGATACAGGTTTCCTCATGAATTCTTCTTCACCGTTAAAAGCATTTACGCATTTTTTTATATGAATATAGCGGGCAAACGAGCAGGCGGGTCACCTGATGTTAGTGATTATCGCCGCCTATGAACATTTGTAGCACCAGAGACACTACCAATGTGTTGCCGGTTTTTCAGAAATTTGTTGGTCCGTCCCTTGAATGTTGTACTTAACTGGGAATACCGTCGAAGTGAGCTGGTTCAATAGTTTGGTGGTACGTGGAAAAAAGATCTGGAACAGCGGTTGGTCGATGTGGTCCAGGCACCCAGGTGGAGGGTGAAATTGCATTTGGTGGCGTGCGGTGCTGATTTAGAAGACAGAGGGTGGAATAAGGCATCCTCCGACGAAGTTTTAATGTCAGTTAAGCTGCATGTACATTTTATTGAAATTGAGATTTATTTGTTGTTAGATGGTCGTTCGGCGTGGTGATGTGGGAGGTGGTGTCGGTGGGCGGAGCGCCCTACGCCGGCGTGAGCGCCGCGCGACTACCGCGCTTGCTGGCCGCGGGATACCGAATGCCAAGACCACAAAACTGTAGTGCGGCACTGTGAGTAACTCTTCACCATCATACCATCCTGGTATTTAATCATGATCTGCTGGGTAATCTAAACCAACGACAGTGTAGTTGGTACAATTCATAAAGATACACCACGCACTCTTGTCCCAATCGCTTTCAATGCAAGTGTGTACCTTTAGGTAGATGTTCTTTTTTCATTCAAATAAACTAAGATTCTAACATACTGTACTTTATACAGATACCAATTAATGCTGGCGTGCTGGAACGCCAGGCCACGCTCCCGACCTACGTTCTCGGAGCTGCACGCCACGCTGGACGAGCTGCTGTGTGCGAGCGCCGACCACTACCTGTCTCTGACGCAGCCCGATGACGTCAGCACCGACGTGCCGCTTAGCCGATACGTGCGGAATTTGATGAGGTACACTGTACTTAAATAATTGTCCTAACTTTCAATTAAGACGACAACCTCGGGCGTGACAGGAGGGTGTGTGACTCTGCTCAGGCTAAAGACAAAGTTAAAACGAGAGATTTACATCAAGACATATTTGCTGCAACAAAGTTTGCATTTGAGGGATATGTCAATTTTATCCCAAAAAAGTAGTGATTATAATGACAACTATTGATTTTAAAAAAATCGCCATGTCATCCATAAAAAGTATTATAGATGAAATGGCAATTTTACATTTCACATTAGGTAGTTGAAAAGTACTTATAGAAGACTTTAATATAAAATTTTCAAAAACTAAGCGCTAGGCCCTCAATTGAAAACTTTAGACACATTTTTTGAAAAATCTGAATTTTTGAGACAAAACAGTGTTAGGTACTTACAGCAAATGAGTGATTTTTATGTCACGTTCGAGCCAAATCAAAACACGCTCTCCTACACCTAGCCTAAAATATGAGAACTTCTTAGCTAAATAGGTAAACTACCTTCAAAAGGAATTTCTCCTAAAAATGTTGCAGTGTTTTAGCCAGAATTGTATCTAATTCGCAGAGGCAAGTGGCGGAATGGCAAGATGTACGAGCGGCCGCTCACGACGCCCACGAACCACTACACCGCTCAGCCCTCGACCCTCATACAGACTTGACTGAATCCATGGATCAATCATCGCCGCTATCTGACAAACGCAGTGTCGTTTGTGGTTGCATTGTACTTTGAAGCAAGAGTGATATTACGCAATTATTTTATATTTAGATAATATAAACTCCTATGATCTCAAATACGAAATGGTGATTTTGTAAAGGTACAGTAAAGGCAGATTTTCATTGATCCAATACAATGACAGTCGACAGCGTTGTGTAAAATATGTGTAGTCGCTTGCATGATACAAGCCGTGTAAACATTTTCGGCGTTGGATCGATATGAAAGAATAACAACTATCAAGCCAGACATAAAGCGTTTGCTGGCGACTGTGTCAGTAACTGGAGATCAGTACAAATCCCAATGATCGTACCTGTTTTAGAATTTAGATGAAATCTTTTTAGCGATCTAGCGTATTTTCTTTGCGATTGAGAAATAGGCCCTCAAATGTGGAAATAAACTTGTAAATATTACTCAAAAATAAAGATTGGAATAAATATTTGCAATTTTGTTAAATTAAAATATTATCGTGATATTGGTGCGGACTGATAGACAACGCACAGCTTAATCCGGTGTATGGAACTAGAGATTTTAAAAGAGGAAATATCCCTAGAGTTTAGTAACCTATTGAGAGAATAACTTACCTTAGGAAGGACTTTTTTGAAATTAAAACCCTAAGGGTCACCCCCTTACACCCCCTTAAAGGGGTGGTAACGTAGTTAACCTTAGTCAACGTGAACGCGTAGGCCGCTAGTTATTATAAATATAGTGGGAAAGGCTAATTAAATAAAAAACCGTATTATAATATGAATTCCATATATTACTTTACATTACACATGTATAGCTTACTGCTAAATATAAAAATATTAAACATTCAGTTTCTCCGTAACATCACATGTTGCCATCGCATTTTAAACATTCCATTCAATCGCACGTGTGTATCCAGCTCTATAATTGAGTATGACCATAGATCAATATTTCTTTAATCGGCAAAGATTAAAAATTATAAAAAAATATGTAGGTGTAGTTCTTTCAACTCATGAAGGCGCGTGGCTCAAGGTTATGTGTGTGTCATATTTGTATAAGTGTGAGCGAGAACTTGCTAGCGCCTGACCGCTCCCACCTAGGCTCCTAACAGGCACGCACACTTACGCAATGTGCATGTACACGACGTAACCACAAGTAAAGCGCCCGTAACTTCGTGAGATAAATGTACTATAGCTAGCAAACTTTTTCTTTTTTTTTTTTTAATTATTTATTTACGGCCTGGATTCCAGTCCTTTGAGGCCTAACTTTTTTCGGTCTATTCTTTAGCACAGACGTACGACAGACTTACATTCGGTCTAAGTTTATCATGAATAAAAAACCATTAAAACTTGTAACAGATTCTAGTACACAGTGCCTCGAGTGTTGGTTATTGTAATCTCTACGCATATCTATAACAACTTTGCCAATATAAGAAAATATTATATAGCAAGCTTAAACTAAGAAAGGAAACTTTATGCAACCAGGTACACACGATGGGTATGACCGCAGCAATTTTTTTAATCATATCATTAAAACAATTAGGACGTACTGTGAGCAACAGAAAAATTGCTTGATACGTTTACACACTTCTTTTTGTCATTATATATTTAACGCATTTGTCTTACAGCGGTTATGCACTTGTCTGATCTGTATAAAAAAAGGATGTATCGAAAAAATTTCGTTCGGTATTAAATACTACCAGTTTCTGATCGGAACCCGAAAGAATACGGTACATTTCAGACCCTATATTCCAGTATCTCCTTTATGTTTATGGAATTTAAAAAAGAAGAGACAAAAAGAGACTTATTTTATCCAATGGCGTCATGTTCCATAGAATACCCGTATTTTCTCAGATTAGTTCAGACTTTCAGACCAGTATAGAAGGAGAGTTTATTTTGGTGCTCTCGAGATTTTCGAAAATATTTAAATGTTTGTTTGTCCACGAAAGTGCGTTGCTTTGCATTTATAAGAAACTAGCTTTAACCCGCGGCTTCGCTCACGTTAGGTTCGATTTTTTAAACCCCTATTTAACCCTCTTGGGGTTGAAATTTTAAAAAATTCTTTCTTAGCGGATGCCTACGTCCTAATAGCTACCTGTATGCCAAATTTCAGCTCGATCGGCCCAGTGGTTAGAGCTGTGCGTTGATAGATCAGTCAGTCAGTCAGTCAGTCAGTCAGTCAGTCACCTTTGCCTTTTATATATTTAGATTCGGGCGGCGACATATACATGTGATAATTCACATGTAAATATGCACTTGAGCAACAAATTCTGTTGCCAAACACGCTTGATTAGAGCCGAATCGTACCTACTTAACCGATCGTACACTAAATTTAAATCACCAAATTTTTCCATGACTCAAGACAAGTGCTATAATTCGACTCGCAGTGTAAACGCAGCCTATACTTTTCATTTACTTATCACTATGATATGACTAACAAATACAACATTAATATTAATTTTAATATAATAGTAATATCACACTAATATTCGTACGAGACAAACTTTCATACAATCCATTACAAATATTGAATTTAGGCGAACGCTAAACCGAGCCTTAAAATTAGTTAAGTTTATATTGTAGTAGGATTACTTTTGTTTTTAGTATCATAATAATTTCTTTGAAAATTAGTTTAAAAATTGACATGACAAAAATGCCGACGATTTCAGTCTAAGGAATAAAAGGAATAATATAAAAAGCCTGGCAAGAACTCTATCTCGATTTGAAAATTACAATGATGCGACCGCTTTGTAAGTAGATCGCATTTTTGAAGAAATAAAATAATAATAATTATGAAAAAGTAGAAACAAATGAAAACTATTTAATTACAGTTTTTTCGTTGGAGCAACATGAGGATGATAGGTCAATAAAACGCAAATTATTTTGTACCATATAGTCGCAAACATAAGGTTCAATTTCGCACTATTAAAATATAAGGAGACTATTCTTTTTGAGAAAATCTATTTTCGTCATTTGAACCTTATCATTGCAATAATATAGGACAAAATAAGTTACGTTCTATTGACGCGCTACCCGCACCATGCTACGATGAAAAAACAGTATTTATATTTTCTCTTCAAAATACCGCTTTCAAACTTGATCCGTGTTATCGGCCACCATAGTAATAAAACAATATACTCTGAGCATTTAATACTTTATATCTTTTATAAACGATTTATATTATAATTTTTGGTGATTAAAACATAAGTACAATATAAAAATCGCAACTTTTTCTATGATATGGTGTGTGATGATAATTATTAAAAATAAATATAATATAGATACATAAATCTTTTGCATCTACATACTCTTTATATTTTTTTCCGAATATAATAAAATTAATAGAAGAAATATATTTTGCAAAGTGTCGTGTTTTCGTGCCAATTCAGATGAATATTGTAAATAATAAAAAACATTTATGTATTAAACAAGAATGTTCACAATCTATCTTAGAGTAATTTTATCCTGTTCTGACGGGAATATCCAAATGAACAGGTCTGTATAGTACACGATACAGTATATATACGACATAGTACATGGTTTAGGTTAGGTTGTGATCATCTGAATTGGTACCCAATTTGCTACTAAAGACTTTGTGTAAAGACCTAATGTATTTGCATAAAACCGTGATACCAAAGAAATGCCTGACGCAATGTTCTAACCTGTCAAAAAAATGAACACGCTTTGCTTCTCTCTGTGCACTGGTACATGTGATTTTTTTTTACAAAAAAGAATATTAGGCAAGCTGAAGTTGAATAATATCCTCCCATCCCCTCAAAATAAGCGGAAAGCTTGTGCTAGGAGTGGGTACGACAATAGTGCAACTGGTGGGATTCGAACCTACGACCATTCAGTTTTCAGTTTAACCTTTAACCGTTGCACTATTAACCTTTAACTGTTGCGTTGAATTAACACGAAATTTAACATTTGACATCACTGGCGAAACAGTCTGTGCTTAGTTGGCACGGCTAAAAGCCACAATTAGGACATTTGACATTTTAACGATATTTTTGACAGATCACTAGCCCTAAAATTCCAAAAACTCCGACACTGCAATACATAATAATGGCATAGTATGACAACAAAATAATAATAAAGCATCATGCATGAGTTTACATTAAAAATTCGTATTATATTAATTTAGAATGTTATGTATAGTAAAGTTATCGCGAATGGGCAGTTTCAAGTTTTTTTTTTTTTTCAATGAAACAGTAGATTGTAGTATATTACATTCTTATATTACATAATAAACACCAAAATTACATTAGCGTTACGGTAAATATTTTATTTTGCAGGAAAATTTCGAGCACTTATGGCATATTTTCTTAGAAACGAAAAAGAAAATATTATACAATATTTATATTTTTGATTTGATTTTATAAGCATTAAAAGACCAACATTTTAAAAGTAACGTATCGTAATTTACACTTCATTACAAAACGCTAGATTCTTCCATAGTATGACAGTGCCTATTTATATTGATATAGAAACATTATTAACAAAGAAGACAAAATGCTCCCTATAGCTAAATCACGGTTAAAATCATTCGAATGTTTTTTCGTAATAAACTTGTTTTAGTGAGTGAGTTATGTTGAAACGTATAATACATACTATCAGTCGAATTCTCTAAATCCGTTTGTAGTTTTGGAAGGAATGTCAAGAAAATGATAAATAAATGGGCTCTGCAACATCTCATATCGATCGTACCAAACTTTATGGCCGGTCGAAACTTAGCTACGGGTTCCGCAAAGACTAGATACATTCTCCAGTATGTCTCGGGGGAAATCCGCATTTTAACGAGTACAGCTTGGCAAAATTTAGAAACGAAACGAATTCTTTTCTTTAATCAAAACTCTGTACCTACTAAATTGTCAAGGGTCATTTTTGAGTGTCAGTGTTCTGTCATCAATTAATATTTTGGAATACATTTTTTTTTAAATTTACATTCAATTGTCTAAATATTAACAAAACTATCTGTAGTTGTACTTCGAATTTACCCGAGAGGAGATTTTCGGGTTGCCACATTTTGAATTGTCACTCTTTGGGTTGCTAGATAATATAAATTATCGATAGTGGCGCCCCTATTTTATTCTATTCTTTTTTGGCAAGATCGTAAGTTTCGACTTTGGAACCGAGAAGATTCAGGAGTCAAGACCAATCCAAGTTTGGTAAGAGCGAAAGTATATGGAAGTAATCAAGAACATGAGATCTCTGTGCTGGTGAGCGGTACACTCGTCTCGGCGGAGAGTGAGTGAGGGGAGCTCGGTGAGAGAGAGTGAGTCGGTCAGTCGAGCGGCGGCGGGTGAGCCGGCGGGGCGGACGGCGGCGCGGACAGGTAGCCCGCGGTCTGCGGCGCCGCTGCGTAAAATATAAACTGTTATAGTTCATTCCTACACAGCGTCAAGTGAGGGATAATATCCTAGTGAATAGGACTGTGAGAGGTCGCGAGTTTGATCCCCTTTGATTTTTCAGAGTTAATGCGTTTAAGCAATTAAATATCATGCTTATATGGTGAAGGAAAACATCGTGAGGGAACCTGCACGCCTTAGAGTTCGCCATAATGTTCTCAAATGTGTATGAAGTTTGCCAATATTCTCATTGGGGCAGCGTGGTGGAGGCCTTTAACTCTTCTCTGAAACTTACGCTCAGCGGTCGTTTATGGATTGCCGATAATGACACAGCTCTTCACTGGTGAAGACGAGATCCCCGATTTCTAACGTCACCCAGGAAGATCCGGAGAGTAAAAAAAAAGTCTACCTTTTATCTCGGAAAACAGATATATTCCGCGGTATTTTTGAAAACCTAACCCCACCCGGGACTTCATATCCCGGGCAAAAATCAGTTTTATAATATTCCCGCATCGGGAAGCGCAGTGCTGGCAGACAACCCACCAAGTGGACCACCGAAGTCAGACGAGTCGCAGGGAGCCGCTGGATAGAGGTGGCGCAAAACCGAAGCATGGGAAAGTCCAAAAGATAATATGTGTAGCAACTCACCAGCAATGGAATGGTGTTGGGGCGCGGATATGAACAGGTCGTGGCGCTGCGCGGAGTACTGCTCCCACACGGGCGAGCGCGCCAGCAGCGCGCGCACGCGCTCGGCGTGCGCGCCGCCGCGGCACATGGCCTTGAGCGCGCCCACCACGCGCGCCGCCGCGCTGCCCTCCACGCCGCGCGCCTCCAGCACCGACAGCAGCTCGCTCACCAGCTCCGACTCCAGTGCCTGTTACCAACGGAACACTACATGAAGCGCGCTTCAACCTAACCTCATCAGAGTTCTCACTCATTCATTTTATTCAAGCGCAAGTTTTGTACCTAATTAAACAAAAAGTACAAATAATCTTATTTGAACTTATCAATGACGTGCTACATGTATTACGATATTGAGCCCGAAAATATCAGTCGAAGAAACTTTGAATGTTCTAAATAAGTACTGAACATCTGAAAGAACTTGAAGACTTACGTTCCAATAAATGCGTACCTGAAGCACAAGTTTGTCAGTGTTGACGGTGCTGTTGAATATGGAGCAGAGCGCGTCACACGCCGAACCCACAACTTCGCGACACGTCTTCACCGCGGTTTTCAGGCCCGACATCACGTCTGTCTGACTGAGCGCCATTACACATGCCTGATTTCACAAAAAAAAAATCAATTCAATAAAAAAAGTCAATATAATTAGTACGAGTAAGTTAGCTCAAATCTGGATCCCGTAGATTATAATATTTGTAATGCCGGGCATTGACGATCAGTTTTTCGCGTCAGTAAATCCTGAGTATCATTGTTGTATTTACAACAATGATACTCTCTGTTACCTGTGTCTGCGCCAGCGCAGCTAGTACAGGCACTGCATGTTTGGGGCACGCGGGTAACAAGCGAGCGAGACGGGGCAGCTCCCCGAGCTGCGCGCACGCTTCACACAGCGCGGGCCGCGCGCGCAGCAACGCCGCCAACGCACGCGCGCACGTGTCCCCTCTGCTGCCCTGCACACGTATTAATTTATTCTTTTCTTTTTCTTCTTAAATATATAAATGGAAAAGGTGACTTCCGACTGCTCTATTTGACAGGTTACATCTCTGGACGGTATGGGCTGAAATTTGGCATACAGATAGCTATTATGACGTAAGAAAGGATTTTTGAAAATTAAACTCCTAAATAGGAGTTTGAAAAGTCTTGAGTTCGTTTTTTCAAATTTTTGTATTTACTTATACAATTCTACGTATTAGCTTAGACGTAACTCGTGGTAAACATCCAGCTATAATAAGATTTGCAGATCGTAGATATATAATTAATAAATCAATTAAGAAAACTGTGCAATCCAATCATCAGCAGTTCAACGATTGCACGAGCCGTCATTTTGAGATACAATTACTGTGTTGGCACAAGCTCGATTTCTCAACACAAAACCGGCATTGAATTGACATAACAGGCACAGGAAATAAATAATTTTGGATTTTGAATTTGGAATCCCGCATTGCTTACCTCGGAAGAGTCTTTGTGTAATGATGCAAGCGTCTCGGTGAGGAGTTCCTGTAGGAATCGCTTGGGGCTCCGCAAGCTCCAGGTCGGGTTTTGCAGGAACAGTTTGAGGTACACGCCGCCTACGACCACTTCGCCGGCCGGCGCCCACGCTTCTTCGCCCGTCTCCGTCGCGTCGCGGTCTTCGAATAATACTGATGGGTCTCGGATTTGGTTCGTATAATGCCTAGCAATACCAGAAAATGTTTCAATTAGTCTTCTACAAACTAATTTTGATACTGTACGGTCTATGTCGAAACCGTAAAATTCGCCCAGTAATGTGAGCGCGATGCGATGTTATGTGCACTGAAGTATGATTAAATGAAAAGCGTATTTATAATAAAGCGTGAATGATGACTGGGCGTATTGTACGGTTTTGACATAGACCGTACAGATACACTAGCACCAAGTTTTTGAGTTTAACCTGAATAATTCGGCGTTAATCTAGCAAGTGAAGGAAGTGCTTTTATCTTAACAATACACTCTTCACCCGTACACCATTAGACTAACCTTCCTATGTCACACCCAAAACATAATGGTAGACATAGGGCACACCGTGTATATTATAAATAGTATTCTATGGGCTCACCTGTCCCGCGACGTTATGACACAGACACGACGCCAAGGACCGACCGGTCCAATCCAGTGTTCCACCTGCCCCAGTTGGAGGCGGCGTTGAGACCACTGAAATGGGCCATCGCCCCGAGTTACCCCGAGACCCGTGAGGGTCTACGAGGAGGAACCCAGACTCACCTGTCTCGCAACTGCGCCAGGTTGGCCCGCACGCGCGCTCTGAGCTCGTCGCCCCAAACTAGTTCGGGATGTTCGTGCGCCGCGTCGAAGGTGTGCAGCGCGCCCGCCGCGCCCGCCTCCCGCATCGCTTCGGCGAACACACTCGGCACGTACCGCGATATCGTCAGACGGACCTGTGCAATACACGGGAACTAGGCTCTCAGGAAATAGAAATAGATTTTTTTTTTATTCAAATAAACTTTTACAAGTACTTTTGAATCGCCAATGAATCTACCACTGGTTCGGAATGCCTTTCCTGCCGAGAAGAGCCAGCAAGAAACTCGGTTCATTTTACTACATCATACTCTACGTAGTTTCAGCCTCGAGTTTTCTAGTATTTATGAATAAACCCTAAACCGTAATATTAAAACTATATCAAAAGTTTTTTAGTTTAGAAGAACTGAGTACAAAAACAGACTTTTTTATACTATTTGTAAAAGATACCCGAAATTTCAATGATAAATGTAATACTGTGAGTTTGTTGTCATTCTTTCATTGACAGAAGATATTTCTTTTTACCTTGGAAAATCAATATCAGCTAGTATCATATAATACAAATAAAAATAAGTAACGCAACGCGACTAAGCTTTTAGAGACTCAAGGTAGTCTAAATATATAAAAGGCAAAGGTGACTGACTGACTGACTGACTGACTGACTGACTGACTGATCTATCAACGCACAGCTCTAACCACTGGACCGATCGAGCTGAAATTTGGCATACAGGTAGCTGTTAGGGCGTAGGCATCCGCTAAGAAAGGATTTTGGAAAATTTCAACCCCAAGAGGGTTAAATAGGGGGTTAAAAAATCGAACCTAACGTGAGCGAAGCCGCGGGTTAAAGCTAGTACAATATAATATAGAAGGTATATAAGTATAATGTTACCTTTGGTCCATGTAATTTGTCAGCCATCATACGAGCTAGCAGGTCCACTGCCATCTCCCTTATTTCCGGTATTTTACAATTGCAGAATAAATCTAATAAGTATATCACAGCACCTGCAATGAAGCAGCTCATTGAATAACTCAATTGCACATTATTTTTCATGGAGTCCATACAAACGTAGTTTTGATTTAATTAAAAACCTGTAATGTGTCTGATATATTTGAAAGTTCGCAAATAAATATAATGGAGTGAAATGCAAAAAATCTCTAGCGTCATTTTTTTTTTCTTTTAAACACAGGCTCTGTATGATCAAAGTAAATGCATTTTTAGCATGCCTTAAAATCGCTTCAAAGTTTATTCGTGATCTCTTTCACAGCAATGGGCGAGGTAGATATAGAAGCTCTTAAGGCCGTTTGGAAGGCTTTCTATATCGTAATTGTACTCCCTGAATCGAAAACAAGTACATTTTACATACCTTTTTTTTATTCAATGACAAGATAACCCTTAACTGCGATCTCACCTGATGGTAAGTGACGATGCAATCTAAGATGGTAGCGGGCTAACTTGGAACGGGTATGGCAGTGCCTAATCGGTTTCTTTGGCGGTAAGGTGGTAACTAGCCACAGCCAAAACCTTCCATCAGACATGGTCTTGTGAAATGATTGCCACAGAGTGACAGAACACGATCTTGTGCCGCCTGCATCCAACGGCTGCCAGATCGCCTAAGATCATCTGTCCGCCTAATGGGGGTCTATCAACCACAGAAAAGGAGGTAGAAGTGTTAAAGCCTCCCACCAGACTACCATTACCTAACCTACCTATTTTACTTACCTTTAGCTAAGGCCTCTCGCACAAGCGGCGTGGCGGTGAGCAGCGCGGAGAGCGCGTTCAGCGCGTCGGGGCGCGCGGGCGCCAGCAGCGGCAGCAGGTGTCCCAGCAGCGCGCCGGCCGCCACGTCCTCCACGCACTCCCGACTGCGCGCCGCGGCGCCCACCACCGCCACCGCCGCTTCCGAAGCCTGAGGCAACGCTCGGGCGGACATCAGACCGAATATTAGACCGAAGTGTCCGATGCACTGGATTTCTACACCTGACAATAAAATACGAGTATCTATGTTCAGTTTTTTTTTTTTTTTAAGTGCCGAGCCGAAGTTGACTAATATCCTTCTATCCGCTCCAAATAAGCGGTAAAACTTGTGCTAGGAGTGAATACGACAATATTGCAATGGATGGGGTTCGAACCTGCAACCTTTACACCTTTAACCGTTGGGCTATTGAGGCTTCAATATGACAAATATTAGGGCCTATTTCACTAGTAACGTTTAAAAACCAAGGAATAAAGAGCTGACATTTGTATCAAAATGTCAAACTTTTGAAAATGTGTCACAATGTCAAACCTATTCATAGGTTACAATTTAAACCCTATACCAGTACACTCTTGCTAGACTCGTAACAAGAAAAAGTTTAATTACTTTGGAGCTAAGTTTTGTAAACTTAAGTATGTTTTTTTAATTCGATCACTAGACAGCCCTTGAAAGCGATCTCACCTGGCAACGAAATGACGATTCAGTCCGAGGCTGAGAACGTTCTATAGAATGTGCTCTGACTTGGCTCAGAGTTTAAGCTCAGCTCAAATTTTTAACACTGTCTTAACTTGTAAATCATTAATCATAATAAAATAAGTTAAATTGGTGACTTCACCTGGATTTTTTATAATACAATTGGCAAGAGCGTTTAAAGCCAACGTGATGTGTTCAGCTTTCTCCTCCACAACGTCAGCTTGGGTCTCCTCTTGAATAAACTTGAGCAGATCCAAAACGAATTGTTGGGGATTCTGGAAACAATATTTTTTTATTTATATACAAATTATAGAGCGGCTTATAGCCTAGTTGTTAAGACTTCTACCTCCTTTTCGGTGGTTGGTAAACCCCCACTAGGTGAATAGACGATCTTAGGCGATCTGGCAGCCATTGGATGCAGGCGGCTCAGCCCCCCGATTCAGACCCTTCCGATAACTTATTTGTCGATCGATTCGGTTTGTTAACATATATTTCGCTCGCTCTGAATCCACACGACAAAAAGAGATCGATATCTAACCGTATCGACACGGTATGTTATCGAACAGGTCTGAATCGCCCTGCAGGGTCGTGTTCTATCACTCTGTGGCAATCATTTCACAAGGCCTATGTCTGGTAGAAGGCTTTGGCCGTGGCTATTTACCACCCTACCGTTAAAGACGTGATGAAAAGCGATTTAGCGTTCCGGCACGATTGCGTGTAGAAGCCGATTAAGGGTATGAGTACACTACCATACCCCTTCCAAGTTAGCCCGCTACCATCTTAGACTGCACCGTCACTTACCATCGGGTGAGATTGCAGTCAAGGAATACCTTGTGATCGAAAAAACAAATCTCCAGCAGAGGAAGTCTATCGGTTGAAATGATCATGATGATAATGATGATGATAATGATTATGTATTATATTGTATTTTTTTATTTCCTCGATTCTGACTTACAAAAGCGCTTTCGTATGTCAAAAATATTACATAAATTAAATAAAAAAAGAATCACACAAAAGTACAAAATCTATCATGTACAACATAATAAAAAAAAATTAGGTACTAGGATGATGAATCATACCTCAATAGGGAAGTCCGGCTGTTCATTGTAAATGTCCAAATAGACTCCACCGACAGACAGCAGCCCCTCGTGCGCGGAGTACTGCAACAGCGGGACCAGCGGCTCGTCTTCGCCCACGGGCCGAGTGCGGAGCGCCTCTTGTAATTCTGCGCGCGTGCTGTTGTCCCATACCAGGTACGGCGTTTTCCAATTTGATGTTAGGGTTTTGAGGAGCTGCCAAGTTTTTATATTATTTAATCATAGTGCGAAAAACCAATGGTCGTTGGAGTCCCATAGTAACGAAAAGCGCAATGTTGGCAGACTCCACACTAGGTGAACCGGCGACACGAGACGAGTCGTAGGGAACCGCTGAATGTAGGCTTCGCAAAAACGAAACAAGGGAGGGAGTCCATGCAAGAGACCGATCTCCAGATGTGGACATCTATTCTAGCGATCGAATAATTACTATAGATAAAATTTCAAAGTCCCCGTTCAGCTTGAGCTACAAACATTACAAATGTAAAAAGCTCCTATCGCAAATATTTATTAAGCGGTAATTGTTAAAAAGACAGCTAACTTTCCACAAATAAAGTTATTTTTTACTGAAACAAATAGGTATAACGTTCTTTTTAGAAAAAATTTTTAGAAGTTATTCATTTTACGCGGCAACAAATTGACCAATATTTGACAATCAAAGTGACGTCTGTCATAATTCTATGACAGACGTCACAATACAAAACGACACAGACTAGTTCCTACTAATTTCATAGAATTCACCCTACCTCATGTGTATCGGAGCTGTCCAGCTTCTCGCACAGATGTGGTGTGAGCAAAGCGTGTAACGCCTGACGCACATTTTCGTCCACTTCGCTGGCCTCCTCGTGCGGCCCATACAATGCCGCCAACGCCGCCACGCATCGCGTCGCCAGGCGGTTTGCTACTTCCTAAACAAATACTGACAGCATTAGCGGTGATAAACTAGTGGTTAAAATGTCGGCCTCCTTTTCGGGGTCCACGGTTTGATTCCAGGTAAGCATCTCTGACATATAGAAACTATGTGCGTTTAAGCAATTAAATATCACCTGCTTTAACGGTGAAGGAAAACATCGTGAGGAAACCTGCACTACAGGAGACTATGATTGGACCAAGATGAGTGAGAAATTACTGAACAAACATTAAACAAAAAATAAAATACTTCTTTAATCTAAATTGGAACTGCCATAATTTCATTTCAAATTACATTTCCATAACTTAAATATGAATGAAAATTCAAGTCAATAAACGCTATAGATTGTCCAATTCTTTATTTTCTTTTTGGCAGATCAAGAAATTTTGACTTTAGTGACGCCTTCACACGTTACCGATTCGATTTGAAGTAATAATCGATTTTATTTAAGAAGAACTTTCAATCGATTTAATGAAATACTTTTTACTTTTGATTTAACGTACTTATATTTTATTATATATTTTTAATCACTTAGATAAATTAATTTGACATATGTTTGCGGTACAGACAAACAGAAAAAAATAATAAGTTGATTTGGGTTCTTTATCGATAATAATAATAATTAAGGTTTTCTTTCAAAATATGTTTAACTAGCGACCTGCCCCGACTTCGTCTGGGTTGAAATATTAAATATTTGTTTTTACGGGGCTGCGATCGCACAGAGCTTCTTATAGGAAACGATTGTTAATAAGATCACCACAGGAACCACAGGAATCTTCCGCGCCGATACCTGCCACCGTGCCCCGCCGCACCGGCTGGCACCATTTTATTATTTTATCACGCGGAAATATTCATTTTCTGATAACTCCGATATTAATTTAAATTGTATAGTGTATATAAATCAGATCAAGTTATTTATACCTTTGCCTTAATCCTTACCTAAATAAATGATTTCTCAAGCAAGGCAGTTTAAATACCTGTAAATTACTTTTTAGTTTATTAAAATCGGACATTCCATTCGAAACATATTACGAGTTTAATAAAATTGCTCAGTGAAATGTTTTTAAAAATTACGCGTTGATGTCAGTTGTCCTGCATTTACTGTACGTTTATGCCAAAATGTTTAAAAAATAAATGTCCAGCCGTGCGAAGCCAGGACGAGCCGCTAGTATTTAATAATTTTACTTGTTTCATTTGTATACCCAATTACGTAGCTAGTTTGTTAAATAAATAAGTAGGTAGGTATGTGATTTTCCAAGTATATTTGCTCATAACTCTTGATTTAAACTTGGTTTAGACGTTATCAACCACGCGTTTTGAAGTTAACTCACTTCACTAACGCGTGCATAGTTACATTTTAAGGCAGCCGTCAAAAAATAAATAAATGAAAAGAAAAATTTCTTTACTCTTGGTTTGAACTTAAATACCAAGATTTCAACTTAATTCCTTGCAAATATTCAATATTGGAGTCATAGTTACTATTTTTATTTCCTTTTTTTATTAAATTTACAGAAACAATACTTACACAAAGTCAAATTATTTTTATCATAATCGTGAATGATTTATCGTCTTTCAAGAACTGTGTTATACTCTGTGGTTGTTTGTTATGCACAGGGCACTTCACTAAACGTCAATAAAGTACGACATTATTTTAGTACATTATTCCGAAAACAAAAAGCGGTAATTTATAGGCGTAGGGTATTTGGCAGATGACAAAAAGAAAATAAAGGCTTGGACAACGTATAATAGACTGTTTTATTTATACTCCAAATGTCCAAACACAGTAATGCTCTAATGCTTTGAAATAAGTTTAAGATTTGAACATTAAATAGGCAAATTAAAATAGTTACTGTTTAAGAACATTTGCCGAGAAACAAAGGCTTTCAGTAGTACAGTATTATGTAAGTTTAAAAGTAATGTAAAAGATAACTAAAACCTCCTAAAGACCTGCATATTTTTGTTTCAGTGGCCTGTCTTTAAAAGGATGAATTTGTATATTTATAGCTATTTAGTCAGTGGAGAGATAATTTTAAAGGTAAGGTCCACATGCCTGTTTGTTATCTCCCTCGTTGGGCACGCCGGACTCGGCGAGCGTGTAGTCGTACCGCAGCACTGCGGGCAGGAGAGCGTGCAGCGCGTGCGCGCGGGCGAAGCGCGCCCGGCACTGCGGGTCCGCGGACAGCGCCGCCACCGCCTCCGCGCCCGCGCACGCCGTCTCACCTAGCTCCTGCACAAATAAGAATTCGGTATTTCACTTAATTTTTTTTATATTCAACGTGTATTGAAACTCCGAAATAATACTGAAGGAGGTGAATGTGCTCATGAAACTGAACAACTTTTCCCAAGGAACCTAGGTCGAAATATGAAAAAAAAATTTTTACCTCCCATAGTACTCAGCTGATCGTCAATTTTGTATGGGAGGTCCACATTTTTTTTTTCACATTTCGACCTATGTTCCTTGGGGAAAGTTGTTCAGTTTCATGAGCACATTCACCTCCTTCAGTATTATTTCGGAGTTTCAATACACGTTGTATATGTACTTAAAATAAAGTTTTTTAATATTAAAACTTAATGACATTTTTGTTTTTTTAATATTTTAACTAGTCCCGAAAATATAGAGCTTTAAATTATCCTGTTAGACAGAGAGAGCGCTACTGACATGTGGTGTCACAAATTCAGTAGCTCCATACACTGTCCATACAAAATATTGTTTTAGAAAGTAGGTATAGTACGTACCGGTCGCCTCAGCAGCGGTACGATGTCGGCGCAGAGTTGCGGCAGCTGCGACGCTGCAGCGCGACACGACGGGAAGCGCGCCGCGACTGCGAAGCATCGCGCGCAGTGCATGCATACGGCGGCCGCTGTGCTGCCCTCTTTGCTGCCGCCCAATACTGACACGCAGCGTGACAGTGCTTCTTGCAACACCTGACAAGGTAATTATTTTTAACGGCTATTATAGAGCTAACTCATTGGTGTGACTTTCAATCAATTCTTCATAGAAAATATGAATATAGAAATAAAGTAAGAGTATGAATTAAATATTAAATTATTTCAAAACATCCAATACAGTTCGTTAATTTCGTTACTATTATTATACTTATTGCACCACAAAAGACAAGATTAAAAAAAGATTCATCCAAATCGGTTTAGAAATCACGGAAATATCAATATACATAGGTAGACAACACAATTCATTCTCCACATTTTTCAAAAGTTGGTTAAAAAGTAGCCTATGTTACTCGCGATGATATCAGCTATCTACCAATGAAAGTTCCATCAAAAGAGGTCCAGCCGTTCCCGAGATTAGCGGCAACAAACAGACAATTTAATTTTAATAGATGTAACACTACCATTCGTAATGTCGCAAGTTAAAATAGATGGCGCTAGCTGTAGGTTGGCACGTGTTACGACATTGACGTGCGTTGCATAAGACGCTGCTATGGAAATGTTTTTCAATCTAGATTCTAGACACTTGAAATTCATTTATTTGTATAGATAGATATAGATTCTGCCAGAGTACAACAGTAAAAATATTTTCGACCAATAAACGCTTGTATGCCATGTGTGGAGTCTAACGGTCTCCACAGAGATCTTACTGCTGCTGGCTGGTTTATTGACTGGCCACTTTTATCTTCGGTATTCGAAGACGTTCAAACTTAGAACGTTATTTAAATATTGTTTGGAATTGTAAGTTAATAATGAATAACGACGCATGTCCACATGCGTCTGTATTCATTATTCTTTTATCCACCGCCCGAGCATGTGGTGTCTAGAGTATATTCTAAGCTTCCGTCCACGCAGGACATCCTCAACGCATGTCCAAGCAGTTTACCAAAGTTTTACTATGTTATTTGCTGTAATTACTGGATAAATACAAGTGCAACTATTGTGACACGATTTTCATTTAAATAGGGCTCTATTTTCCCCTATACATGTAGTGTTACTGTGATATAATATTTAAAAAAATTTCAATCGATTTGGATCATTACTCATAACGTACCTCGAGGCCGCGTTCTCGACACAGCTCCTCAGCGTTGAGCGCGGAGCACGCGAGCGTGGCGTGCGCGAGCTCGCACGCAGCGGGCAGCAGCGCGGTGTCGCGCGCGAACAACGACTCCGCTTCTGCCTCGAGGCGCGCCGTGCGGAGCAGCGCGCCATACCCAGCGTACTTGTACGGAGATAACACTAGGGAATATAAAAACTGTTATACGAATCCTTAAGCTTACGTTTGAGTCGATTTCTTATTTACCAATCGACTTTGCCCGCGGGTTCGGTCACGTTGAGTTCGATTTTTCAAACCCTAAGTTTACCCCTCCGGGGCTGAATCTATTAAATCTTTCTTAGCGGACGCCTAATTTATAACAGCTATCTGTGTGCCTTTCAGCCCGATATGTCCAGCAATTTGAACTGTGACAGTTCTCTATAATGTTGTCAAAGGAGTGTGAAGTCTGTCAATCCAACGTGCAGCGTGGTGAAAGATTAAACTCTTCTCATAAAAAAATCGAAGAGGAGGCCCGTAGACAATAGTGAGCCGGCAATGGGAAATGATGATGGGTGTTGCTATTAATTATCAAATGTATTTGATGTCTAAATAATTGAATTGGTAGATTTGCCATTGCATAAATTTAAACAGTTTGTAAAGTGTGTAGACATTTAATAAGTAGAAGTTATTGCACAGTTAATGAGTTCTTTAATGACAAAGTTGCTTGGCACCAATCTGCTTTGCATCAGCTGCCCACAAGATAGATAAGCTACATATTGTAACATTTTTTGTTTTGAAAAGAGCAACTGCTGAGTTTCTTGCCGGCTCTTCTCAGCAGAATCAGCATTCCGAACCGGTGGTAGATTCTCGACTTGTCATAAGAGCCACAAGTTGACCTACATGAAATAAATAATTTTGAGTAACTATACCTTCAGAATATCGTTGGAACAATATAGTTTGTGTTCGTAGTATGAGCAAGATGTTGTTCGTGTTGGGCCCGTCGCCGGTCCATACGTTTCTACTGCACAAGAACTCGTACGCCTGGTTCACGGACTCGAAACGATCCTGAAAAGACAATTATATAAACCAAAGAATTCAAAATAGTAACAAAGATAAAAGGAAGTAACTAAGATTTAAATTGTATGCTGTGATCGATTCCGTCTTCCATGACTTAAATATTTATAAAAGCACTAGCGAACCTGATAGATGATGTCCTGTTCGAACGTAAAAAGAAGCTGGAACCCTGCGGCATTACCACCTATCGGGGCCGATCGAAATCTAAACCATCCAGGGACCCAATCAAACACACAAAATTTCATCAAAATCGGTTCAGCGGTTTAGGATGAACACATGTACACTTGCCCGTAGTGCAATCTGGTCAACACCTTCAGGGCGCGAGTCCCGAGCAATGTGGGTTCGAACCCAACCGGCGGCCTTGGAATTTTTGATATATATTTAAAAATTATGATATAACTAGATAATTCCCTCAACTTCATTCGCGGGATTAAGGTTTTTTATACCCGCGGGAACTCTCTTATTTCACGGGATAAAAAGTAGCTTATGTGCTATTCCAGACTATAATCTGTCTCTGTGCTTTTCAGCCAAATCGGTTCAGTCGTTGCGACGTGATTGAGTAAAAAACATCCATACATCCAAACTTTCGCATTTATTATATAATAGGATTATTATTTGTTAATAATTGTGTTTTCTCAGAAAAAATGCTTTTACTTTAAAATGTTTTTTTTTTTTTTTCATAATAAATATTATTTTTTTCTGTTGATTCTGAGTACCAAAGTGGTGCTCAGTACAATTACAATCTAGCCTAACTTAGTTGACTAATTAGTAATTTTAATTTAACCTAAACTTCTAAATTACTATCTTATATACTAAGAGATTGTCCAATGACGCATCTTAGTCTTTCTTTGTCTTTAGATACACTTTGTTCATGTGTTCTTTTAGGCAGCACTTTCACTACACTATCACTATAATACACTATACACCAACTCAAATGGTTTTGTCCGTTTTAATCTCCTCACTAGCTCCGTTACGTCAAGCAGCTGGATTGCCTCAACGTTCATAATAAATATGAAATTAAATAACGATTGAAACAGACTACTACCCTATTAAGTACAAAAAAAAGTTGTCGAGGAGCTAAGGAAATATCACTGACCCGTCCCTCCGGGTTCTTGTCGGGATGGAACTGCTGCGCCAGGCGGTAGTAGGCCTTGCGCACGGCCGCCTCGTCGTGCTGGCCCGGCTCCAGCCCCAGCGCGACGTAGGCCTGCTCCGCCGTCATGGACGAGGGCTTCTTGTCCACCTCGCGACGCCACGCCTCCAGCACGTCCTTCAGAAGACCTACCTGAACATGCGTAATCGCATTATAAAAAATATATTTATTTATTGGTTTGCCAACAAGAATTACAAAAAATTATACTATAGTTTGATTTTTAATTCGGTGGAATTCTGACACTTGTCATTTTATAAATCGAGCGAGTTATTTGTATGAAAAACAGTATTACCACCTGTAGTTCGATGTTACCCCAAACTATCTGTCAGGCATTTGTCATAAATATCTATGTGCGGCGATTAATATTTATATTCTAAGTTTAAAGGACATCATCCATTTTGGGCTTAATCTGAAAGTGCCGGCCAAAAAAAAATTTTGCTGTATTTCGTTAGAACTTGTCCCCCTAAACATTTTTTATTATGACATCCAAGCTGTAGAACCATTGACCTTGGTTTTATTTAAGTTTAAAAATCTGTATTTTTTCCTACCAAATGACATGTTTCTAATAATAATAATAAAAACTGGAGTGCCCAGCAGTTTGTCCTACCTCTCAGAAGCCGAGCCCGGCTGACCTCATCGCCTTTTGGCGAAGAGTGTGGTCAAGAGAGATGGAAGATGAGAGATGGATGGATGGATGCTTGAGGAGGGCTCTTGGATTGCGGCGGTAGAGGAAGCATGTGCTTCAATATAGCCGATGAACCCAGTCGCCATCTCTCCAGAGGATGTACTTGGTGCGGTGCGCCGGGCCGTGAACTGGGAAAGTCCTGGATCCGATGGACTGCATCACTTCTGGTTTTTCGTTCTGCCATGCTATCTGGCTAAACAATTCCAAGAAGCTCTCGAGCAAAGGGCACTCCCGAGCCTTTTCATCACCGGAATCACTCATTTAGCTCCAAAGTCCACCGATGCCACTGACAAGTACCGTCCCATCACATATCTTACTAGCATCTATAAGACATTGACATCCGTTTTGAGCCTTAAGATTTCCCGTTATGTAGGCGAGAATAGTATAATGTCTGGGGCTCAGAACGGATGTCGGTACAATAGTCGTGGTACTAAAAAGCACCTTCTCATCGACTTCGTCGCGAGCCAACTGGTCAAACTAACTTGCCGGAATTTCCCCACAGCCTGGATTAACAATGCATGAAGGCATCTGACTCGGTGCCCCATTCATGGATCTTGAGGGTCCTTGAGCTGTACAAAGTCGATAGTACAGTTCGCAACTTCCTCGGAGAGTGTATGGGGCAATGGAGCACGATCGTTTGTCTTCATGATGAGTGGTTGACAGCTGCCGATGATCGGATAAGGATACGGCGGGGTATCTTCCAGGGCGATTATCTGAGTCAACTATCGTTTTGTCTCTCTTAATGAGCCTCATGTGGAAAAAGAAGCGTCCGTGCAATGGTTGCGTTTCGTTGACCTCTTTAGGGAAACCGAAGGTACAAGATCAGGTAGTTTAGACGCGGAACTACCGAAAGTACATCCTAAAGGATGGCACTATCAACATTTGTTGAGCTTGTCGCCATCCCAGTGAGTTACTCAGGCATTTGCAATCGGGATTTTCGGCTCTTGCTAACACTAAGTATTTCCACAGGCACAACCAAGCAGCCAAAATCCTTAACCAAGAGCTTGAAGCTCTGAAGTACGGTTTCCTGGATGAAAGACTAAAAGTACACACCGGTGCCAAAACTTAAGCGTGATGGGGTACGGCTCTACTGGGACCGATCACGGGCAGGATGATTCTGGTTAATAAGCTTGATATCGTGCTGATGGATCGGGCACAGTCGAGGGTGTTTTTAGTGGCAATCACCATCGAACATGGCGAAAACCTCGTGAGAGTGGAGACAGAAAAAAACGAAAGTATCTAGATCTGGCTCACGAGGTTTCCGGCATGTGGCAAGTGGAGTCCACTGAAACCATCCCAATCATCATTTCTGCAAATGGGTTGATCCCAGTCAGCCTTAATCACCATCTGAGATGGTGTTTCATCCATTCCACCATCTGGGGTTCCGTGGTAGGTCCAGCCAAGATGTACAGTGTGGTCAGGATCGGATAGGTAGCACTTAACAAAACTCCAAAAAAGTAAAAAAATTGCCTTAGAAACTCTTCATATATTCGAAAAAATACAGATTTTTAAACTAAAATAAAACCAAGGTCAATGGTTCTACAGCTTTGGTGTCATAATAAAAAATGTTTAGGGGGACAAGTTCTAACGAAATATGGCAAAATTTTTTTTTGGCCGGCACTTTCAGATTTAGCCCAAAAATGTATGAATCATGGAGGATCTCCTTTGCTATCTTTTTTGTGGGATTTTTTAAATCTCTGGTAACATTAAGATACCTCAGAACGCCACGCAATTAAAAATCAGACTTTACATCTATAGAAACATTTCAGGTACCCAATTACAGGCGAACCGACATGCGTATAAGCAAAAGTGCAAATGCGGGTTTGTCAGTTAACAATTAAAGGTTAATTTACTGTCTACAATTGAACTATGAGAAGCATATGAGGCTATGATGCGGTTAAAATATATTGATACAATAATCTTTTATACTGCTGCAAAGAGAGTGGAGTGTATATCGATAATGACATTAGAGTTTTATATTATTTTTGATATTCTTCAGAAATACATGATTTGACTATAAAATATATATTTGTAAGCAGGTGAATTTTACTTTTACAGGTAACTATTAAAAAAAAGTAATAACTACCGGGTCCGGTATAGGCCAGTCGGGGAACTTCTGCGTGTCGCACAGATGCCGCAGGTAGAACATATTGCAGAACAGCTCATTGCGCAGCTGCGGGTAGAGCACTGCGGGGATGGCGAGGTAGGGGTACCGCGCGGCGATGTGCGCGCGCAGCCGCGGCGTGAACTCCCCGATGTGTGCCGACACCTTCATTATTAACATGCGCCTGAAAAAAAACACTCATTTCGCTCATTTGCGACAAGGGTGATATAATTCAAAATTCACCAATTTTAGTGTCGAAACTTTATACTTTTTGCCATAAAAACAACAAGAGCGAGAGAGATTGTGACTTAATGCTCTGTCGCTTTGTTAGCCGCTGTGTTGTTTCGAGACCGCAGCATTCACAAAACATTACTCTCTAACGAGAGAATTCTCTCAACGTCCATTTTGAATTATGTCACCCTTGTCGCAAATGAGCGATTTGACGCCCTGCACTGAGAGACTGCACTTTTGGCTGGTGGAAGGCTTTGGCCGTGGCTAGTTACCACCCTACCGTCAAAGACGTGCCGCCAAGCGATTCAGCGTTTCGGCACGAAGGCGTGTACAAACCGATTAGGGGTATGGGTTGAATCTACACAGCGATACCCCTTCCAAGTTAGCCCGCTACCATCTTAGATGCATCGTCACTTACCGGTGAGATCCCAGTCAATGACTATCTTGACATCGAATAAAAGAAAAAACAGAGTATATTCCACCTTTCCACATTAATGTATGCAGAGTTTACTTTTAATTAAAATCAGAATAATTTTTAAGAAAATTATCAAACTGATTTATCGCTATTATTGCCTTAAATAAAATTTTCATATAAAAGAAGTTTCATATACCTCATTTCAGAGTTCCATATCGCCTCAGGCGTGTCCCACTCCCCGAGGAAGATCTGCGCGAATTTATCCGAGCCGTGATTTTCCAAATAGCACACCATAGCTTCTGGCAGCAGCTGGCCCAGTATCGACCTCTGCATTATATCCGAACTTGACTGCAAAAATTAAATTATTTAGACTAAAATCTATAGAACGTGTTCTTTTTCTGCTCTGACTGAAGATAGAGTTTTCTCCTGTTAAAAAAGAGGAAGCTATAAGATTAAGTGCCAATTTAGTGCCTAAAATGACGTTCTAGATGCATCAATACATTTTAACCAATAGCGATAGTGGAGATGCAACTGAGAAGCACTTTAACTTATTAGATAGTATTTAGTTATATGACTGAAAAGCGGTCCTGTTGAGAATTATGTTGAGATCTAGAGCGTATTCTGACTTAGCTCGGACTTAAGATAGAGTTAAAACGAGACACAAATATTCTCTGACATAAATCTGTCCCGTTTATAGATTTCAGCCTTAGACACATCACTTTTCTTTTTAAGAATATAATCCAAGCTTAACTTGACTTATATTCTCCTCTCCTTTTCAAATAAACGAAAAACTTGTGCTAGGAGTGGGTACGACATTAGTGCAACGCGTGGGGCTAGAACCTGCGACCTTTCAATTTTCAGTCCGCACCTTTAAATATTGGGCTATTGACGTGTATCTTATGTTCGACCTGCACCTACCTGATCAGCTCTAAAGGCCTGGGTCATATGCGTGAGCCTTAAAAACCTCGCTATAGGTAACAGGTTCGATCCCGTGTACAACAGCATGAAGTAGAAGACGCCGGTCAAATATAATTTGGAGATTTCCGGGTTGTCTTGCATCACTTCGTATAGTAACGTCGCCACCTGAAAACGATTTCTTCAATTGATACTTTTGCGATGAAATTATACAAAATTGTAATGAAAATAAAATAAAGTACGGCCAACGACATTTTTAACCGATTTCCAAAAAAGGAGGAGGTTCTCAATTCGTCAGATTTTTTTTTTTTATGTATGTTCCCCGATTACTCGAAGACGCCTAAACTGATTTGGAAAATTGTTTTTTGTTTGAAAGGGTATACTTTCGGTGGCCCCATTGTCATCAGGTAAGGATCTGATGATAAGATCCTGGAGAAATCGAGGGAACTCCTCAAGTTTTATAGGCACAATTGATATACTTTGTTGTAGCGTTTGAAGTCGGTTTTGTAAAAAGAATTTTTACGTTTACATTATATAGTGAGTCAAATGTCTTATCCTTTTGAAAACGTTGCGTTAATGCCTTAGTATATGCACGAGTGGTCCCGTATATTATATATTATGCTAATTAGCGCCTACAATTTGTCTGTTTTATTCATGACATGACGAAAAACATAACGTTATAAACCGCAAATCAGTCCATCGGTTTGAGTGATGCGATGTCTCACACAGACAGACAAAGTCATTAAGCTTAAAACGGCCAAACCTCCTTCTAAGTTAGGCCGCTACCATCTTAGAGTACATCTTCACTTGCCATCAGGTAAGATTTCAGTCATGAGCTATCTTGTTATCGAATTAAAAAAAAAAGGATTAAACGATTACATGGCCTGACAAAGAAAAATAGGAACAAAATAAATTATTAATGAAAATATGACTAAAAATTGCTGGCCTTTATTTTAAATTCGTTGGCCGTACTTTGCTCATCAATTTATGCATGGTTACCTTTTCAACAAGTATAGGATCGAACGTCAATAGTAATTGCACTACGTGAGCTAGGCAAGCCGGTTCAGAAAGCATTCTCTTAACTCGGGGCAAAGGTCTTATTATTGCGTCCTCTTCATCTCTAAGGAAAAAAGAATTGTTGATGAAGATACAAAAATCGTCCGATACAATTCTTCAAAATCATCATCAACAAAAATCACGAAACTAGTACTCAATTAAGACAAGTTTAAACTTTATCCGCAGTAACACTGCTGTAGTACGACGTCGCAAGTTGGTAAGGCGTATAGTTAGTTAGTAAAAATTCCCATCTTGTCTCTTGGACTAATTGGGTATTTCACTAAATTTTTTTTATATGCTTAAAATAAAGTTTTTTTTAATATTAAAACGTAATGTCATTTTTGTTTTTTTAATATCTTAACTAGTCCCGAAAATATAGAGCATTAAAGTATCCTGTTAGACAGAGAGAGCGCTACTGACATATGGCGTCACAAGTTCAGTAGCCCCATACACTTTCCATACAAAATATCGTTTTAAAAGAGACGGATACAGTCGCAGTAAAACAGCTTATAACTTATTTGTTTTTTGACCGATTTATTTTGTTTTTACAAATTTAATTTTTCATGTTACATTTTCGATTGTAATTAATGAATATCCACATTTCGAGAACAGTAAAATATCCAATTGTAAAAAATAAATAGATGGAGTCCATGTTTGATTGATTGAGGCGATGTATTTAATGTGAACCCCGCCGTCGGGCTCGACCGCTTGCCCGGCTGGCGGCGAAGGCTCGTTCTTGGCACACTGTGTACACACCTGCTGGGGTAGTAGCGCGCGCAAGCCACGAGCAGGTCCAGTATGGTGGCGGCGAGCTCGGTCTCGGTGAGCGCGGGCGCGCCGCGAGCCACCAGGCTCCAGCGCAGCTGCGGGATGCCGCCCAGCGCGCGCCACCCCTCCATGCTGTTAGCCCAGCACTTTGTTTTGTTGTTTATTTCCCCGCTTTTGTACAGCTCTTTCAGCTAAAATTGATTTTAAAATACACAATCGATGGTAGGTATCGTAACTGCAACCGATGTCCTAAATAACGCTTCTAGGTGTTGTAGTTACAACCGGTACCTAAGTAAAGCATTATATCTATTATCTACAGTAAACCTAAAATTTTTTTTAAGTGAAAAAACTGAAAACAGTTTGTTCAAAAGCAGGAAACCTGAATATGTATTTAACAACAATAATAATGTACAGAACAATAAACACTATAAATATGTACCATCTATTACTATTTCACTTTTCTGTTAATTTGACTGGACAGACTGACGCAGCGTTAAAAAATCATATCAATATTTAAAGATTTAGGGAAAAATCTATTTTGAAAAAAAAAAAAAAAAACTTCGGGCCTTGTGGGTCTGAGTTATAGAGCATATCATAAGTTTTATTGGATTGAAAAACTGACCTGCTGAAAGCTGACAGGCCCTTTCCTCTGAACCTTGTCCCCAGTTTCAACATTGTAGTACCACTCGCGGTCGCCGTCGCCCGTCTGCGCCGCCCCTTCTATGACGTTCGTCTGCGTCGGCACCATCGCTCGCGATGTGTGCAAATGCGCCAGTGTCATAAGATCCACGAGTATTCTATGTAAGCATTAGACTAGCATAGAATAGAATACAATAGAATTTTTTTTTTTTCAAATAAACTATCTAGCATCTAGAATCCTGTTCCAAGTTCCAACCGAGATGAATATGTATGTTTATGTATCCAAAAATAATAATCCATTGAAAAATAAACTTGGAAAAGTCTTTTTGTAGTTTTTTTTTACAACTTAATTCTGTAACCACAAAGGGGGGGGAAGTTATTTATAGAAGTAAAACGTTATCGTAAAAAAAGTAAAAGAAGTGTTCTCTATATCTATTCCAAATATTATAAATATTAACTTTACGTACCTTATACCATTCCATTCTAATATTTCGCTAACATTTTTCCTGTGTAAAATTAATTTGGCTAAAAACTGTACTAATCTGTCCCTTTCCATTTTGTCGCATGTCTGAAAATAATATTATATTTATTAATATATTATATATGTAAATAAACACATAAATATTTTATTTTAAACTAGCTTTGTCCCACTACTTCGTCCGCGTAGTTTGTGAATTGAGAAGTTTCGCTCTCTATGTCATAAATTTACATAAAAATCTTTGGGTAACAATGGAAAAAAGATGAGAAATATTTTCCAAATTGAGAACCTCCACCTTTTAAGTACATACTAATTTGAAGAGATAAGAACTTACTCTATCTAACATCTGTACAATGTATTTTGTATCGGCAAAAGGTCCAATGTCTTCGTAATATCGGCCATACACTATAGTCATCGCCTGTAGACACATGCATTTCATTTCAACTTTCGGCGTAGACAGGAATCTGTGATATAAGTCGTTGAAGAATTCATACCTGAAAATAGAATAGAGACAAACATGTCATTAGAATAAAATAAACAGGAATAAAAGATGAATAAAACAAGAATAAACCTGTAAACATAATAATGTAGAGAAGATGTGAGTGATATTAGCTTGAGATGGAAAACCGCATTTAAAGATATGTTAAAGTTGACCTATAATCCTTCTCTGAGATCTGCACTCAGGCTAAGACGGCACTCTCACTTAACTCAGACTCAAGACAGAGTTAAAACGAGACAGATTTATGTCAGAGCATATTTAGCCTCTATCTTAAGTCTGAGCTGAGACAGAGCACGCTCTATAAATCTCAGTATAAGTATAGTCTTATGGTTTGGTGATGATGATAAGTCATTTGTAACTTTTTTTAAATACTTGTGTCTAGGAATTAGTTTTTTTTATTATTAGGAGTCACCATTTTTGTTTTTTCGTATGATTGATCTTTATATATTAATTTTATAGTCTTAAGTTCTCTGTAAGTGAGCAGATTGTTCTTTGAGAATAAATTCTTTAAACCTAAAGGCTTACGATTTGCGAATGGGGCTGTCATCATTGTCCTTCTGTTCGAGGAGTATCCGCAAGTAGTAGTCTCCGATCTTGACCTCGTTCTGCAGGCACTGGTAGTGCACCTCGAGCTCGGCGTGGTTCCACGAGGTCAGCGCGCCGCCCGCTACCTCTCGGTCCATTGCGAACGCACGCAACTCGTTCTCGAGAGCGTTGCGTAATTCCTCTCGAGTCTATGATAAAAACATGCAGTCAAAAGTGAAAGACATTTTGTCATTAAGCATCTTTCAAATTAACCGTTTATTGTCTAAAGATGATTGCTACAGAATGACGATCGTAATCATCTCTGATTAACCAACTTTGTTGGCTGTAACGCATTGTTGCAGCACGATGAAGTCTCAATCGCCCAACGGTTAAAAGTGCGGACTGAAAACTGAAAGGTCGTAATTTCGAATCCCACCCGTTGCTCTATTGTCGCACCCACTCCTAGCACAAGCTTTCCGCTTATTTGGAGGGGATAGGAGGATATGAGTCAACTTCAGCTTGGCTAATATTCTTTTTTTTTTAATCAGTTGACATGGGTACATAGAAAAAAAAGATACCGGCAGAATTGATAACCTCCTCCTTTTTGAAAGTCGGTTAAAATTATGTTGTAGCAACATTATGGAAGGGTCATCGATGAATCAAACAGTTTGATAATTTACATAAAAATAAATTTGATTTTAATTAAAAATGAGTTATGCATATTTTAATGTGGAAAGGTGGAATGAATGGAAAAAAGTAACCCATGTAAATAAACAGACTATACTGCAATTGAGACTGCAGCAATGATTGATGCAACTGTCAAAAATTAGTATTAGAGTACAACATTAAATGAATGGCATAAAAGTAGTAATGAATTATGTGGAACAGTCATTAAAATGTACACTTACAGTATGATTCCAAATAAGGTTAGGCAGCGCGTGATCCCTGTGAAACTGGTAGTAGAACATGGGCCAGTTGGCAGTGGACTTGACCCGCTCCCTGCGCCTGCGCAACACGACAGGGCGGTCGCGTACCTCCTTCCGCGCGTCCGTGCCTCGGGTGCGTTGCGCCCAGTGCTGCAGGGCCAGCGACGCGTAGTGCTGCAAGCATTACACTGGGTTAGTGCCCACTTGGGCATAAAACTGGCAGGTGAGGAGGACGACGATTTCTGCCATATGTGACGATACCTAGGCGAGCCAATCCTCGAGACAGCGAGGGGGTCTAAGGCTGAAATATATCGCAGGTTTGCGAGAATATCGACGTAACTCAAAATTCCATCAAACTGAACTAAGTATGCCAAACGCTCATAAATCTTTGATATTTTGTAGTTGTTAAGGTGATATTTGTCTAAGTAAAATCAGAACCAAAATTTTGTACTAGAGGGCGTTGTATACTTTTGCCTCGCGCTCGCCGCCTTGTACGGTTAAATAGATATACTATAAAAGGTGTATCCATACGAGTTGGAGAGCTCAGCTGCCGTCGCGAGCAGACGTGTGCTCCGGCGCTCGGGCCCCTACGAAGTTTCGGTACATTGCGACTGCCTTGCCGAAACCACTGCGTCCAACGGTGGTGTTTGGAGTAACACGACACCCCCTCCGATCGCGGCTCCCGGTCTGCCACCAGCGGCAAGCCCCGGGGACCAGGTCGGTGGGGTGCTGGCGTGCCAGCACCTCTGTTTGGGCCGCGCAAAGGCAGCGACGCCCCGCGTTTTACCAGTTTTAACATTTTAACCCCCCCCCCGTTTACCGCGTCTCCGCGTTCCGCGTTCCGCGTCGAGGCGGTAACCATGCCTCCGCCAAACCCGCCCCCGCAACCGCAACGTCGCGCGACTCGCCCGCGCCCACTGCGCCGCCGGGTGTACGTCCGCTCAGACAGATCCAACTTGGAAGCCGGCCTGGACCATATGATAGCGACCGGCCAGGTGACCCGCGCTGCCACCATCACCGCTACCGACTCCGAAGCGGGGTCTTCGACGGGAGCCGGCGAAGAAATGTTCGCCGCGAGCCCGCTGGCGCTGTCGCCGGCCCCGTCCGTTGAATCCGTGCGTCCGTCCAGACGCCGACCGGTACCTGCTGCCGCTCCCACGCCTGCGGTCCGCACGACGGCGCCCGCTGCGTCGAGGCGTGTTACGCCTCCGCCGCGCGCCCCGCGCTACCCCGCCCCGCAGCTGCCCATCGCTGTGGGACGATTCCCTTCTCCGCCACAAGGGAGAACAAAACCGACGTCGGCTGCTACTCCCCTCAGCATGCCGACGCTGTCACCGGGCTCCCCGATGGAGACCGCCACCAGCCCATCCTACGCAGACATGGCTGCGATTAGGAGATCGCCGCTGGCAGGCACCTCTCGTGCCGCCACCGCGCAGCCATCCGTCGCCTCCGCCGCCGCATCCGCCGCCGCATCCACCGCCGCATCCGCCGCTGCCCCCGCGGCTGCACCCGCCACCGCGCCTGCCGCAACGACCACCACCGCTCCTGCCGCCACCCCGGCAACCAAGACGACAAGCCGCTACCCGCCGCTGATCGTCGAGGTGCTGCCGGACTGGCCGCAGCACTTCCGGGAGCTCAAAAAGCTCATCGGGCACACCCCAAACGGACGCCCCTTTGGCAAAGGCGTCCGTTTCATCCCCAAGACGGACCAGGAGTTCCGTACCATCCAGCGGTACCTCACGCAGCTGGAGAGCAGTACTGGAATCTCCTGGTTCTGCTACTCGCTGCCCGCTGAGCGCAGCGTGAAAGTAGCGATCCGCGGCCTGCCGGCCAACACCGAGCCGGCACTCGTCGAGGCGGAGCTGCGCGAGCTCGGGTACGTCCCGGAGCACGTGCGGGCGATTCCCGCTCGCCCGGGTAGACCGGGCTGCCTGATGTTCGCGCAGCTGCAACGGACGGCGAACCTCATCCCGGGCATTTACGAAGTGCGCGAGCTTCTTTGTATGCCCGGGATCATCATCGAGGCATGGCGCGGCAGGAGGGGCCCCGCGCAGTGCCACCGATGCCAACAATTCCGGCACTCGTCGGTTAACTGCCACCGGCCCGTGGCCTGTGTCCGGTGTGGTGAAAACCACCCGGCCCGGGAGTGTCAGCGCCCAAAAGAAGACCCGCCGACGTGTGCCAACTGCAGTGGCGCGCATACGGCGAACAATGCAAACTGCCCGGTATTCCGCAAGGAATCTCGCAACCGCCGGGCAGGCACCACCGCGCGCACCACTGCAACAGCGCGCGCGCGCTCCACCTCCGCCACCGCAACCGAGGCCGACGCACCCGGCTCGCTCATGGCTGCCGCCAACCAGCCGCAGCAGCCGGGCAAACGCCGACGGAAGCGCGGCAAGCGCGCTCAAGCTCGCCGTACCGCGCCACCCACTGCACAACCTGCCGCACCGCCCACCACGCCATCCGCTGCACAGCCTGCCGCGCCACCAGCCGCACCACAGCCCGCCCAGCGCAGACAAGCGTCCAAACCCACCGTGGTCGCCGCCCCCGAGAGGGGGACGAAGGCGAAGCGTGTGACGATACTGGACCCTAGACTGACCAAGGTCATCAGCACACTCAACCAGGTGCTGATGGCCATCCAGGATCAGCGCGACCCAGTACCGCTGATCCTGGCTTGTATCACGGAGCTCTGTACCAATGGCTGAGCTCCGCATCACCTTCTGGAACGCCGACGGGCTTTCCTCGCAAAAAGCCCGTCTCCTGAAGACTGTGCTCTCTCAGCGTCAAGTGGACATCGGCCTGATCAGCGAGACTCACCTCAGACCAGTAGACAAGTTGAAGATCTCCGGATACTTTGTCTACCGGGAGGACCACACCTCGCCGATCGGGACTGCTTATAGGGGATTAGCAGTCCTGGTCCGTCGGAATATCATCCACCAACTGCTGCCAGTACCACAACTGCAGACGTCGTACGCCTTAGGCGTGGAGATCTGCATCGACCGCCAGCCCACCCGTGTGTTCGCCTTCTACAAGCCGCCGCTAAATCGGCTCGCAGTGGCTGATGTCCGCTCTCTGCTGGACTCGCCGCTGCCCACGATTATTGCTGGCGACTTCAACGCGAAACACACGGCGTGGAACTCCAACATCGTGAGTCCGGATGGCAGACGCCTCCTGGACGACGCAGACCGCCACGGCTACGAAGTGCTCGGACCAGAAGCCCCGACGCACTATCCGTACTGTGCAGCCTACACACCGGACGTCATCGACATAGCCGTCACCCGCGGCCTGTCCGCTGCGCCGTCGCTTGACGTCCTGGATGACCACCTCATCTCCGACCACCAACCAGTCCTCTTGACGCTGAAGACAACCCCGATGATGACATCGCTGCCTTCTCCGAAGCATCGCCAGGACTGGCGAGTCTTCGCCGATCATATGGCTGAACACTCGCCGTCCTTTAGAGTAGAGAGCCCCGCAGACGTTGACCGACTCGCCACGGACCTCAGCGCTGTAATGTCCACCGCGCTTCGAGAGTCCAGACTCGACGCTGCATCTACTCGCAGACTACCCCAGCTCCCTGCCTACTTACTAGCGATGCTAGACGAGAAGAGGAAGCTGCGAAGGCAATGGCAAAACCTGCGGTGCCCGACCATGAAGACGCGGCTGAACGCTCTGGCTACCAGGATCTCTGACGCACTGGAGACAGTAGCAGTCGAATCTTGGCACTCCGCCATTGAGCGAGCCGGCGACGACTGGTCCGGCATGCATCGCCTCTGCCGCCTACTCTCCAAGAAACCGACTCCGATTAGACCCCTACTGGCCGGTGACGGAACCCCCCGCTACCGAGCCGAGGATCGAGCGGAGATCTTTGCGGACCACTTGGAGACGCAGTTTACACCGAATCCGACCGCTGATGTGCAGCACGTAGAGACCATCGAGCGACATCTGAAGACTTACTTCGAATCGCCGATAGCGCCGACAGAAGACCCCGTCGTGTTCTCCCCTGGACAAGTCCACAGGATGATTCGACGAACTAAACTGCGCAAAGCGCCCGGCCCCGATCGAGTCACTAACGAAGCCCTGCGTCACCTACCCCCGCGAGCAATCGCGACGCTGACGCGACTCTTCAACGGAATCCTCCGCACCGGGCACTTCCCATCATCGTGGAAGCTCGGCCGAGTCATCCTGCTTCCTAAACAAGGCAAGAACATCATGCTGCCTGGGAGCTATCGCCCCATCACTCTCCTGTCGACCACCTCGAAAGTCTTCGAGAAGCTCCTTCTGCTGCACATCACGCCCCACCTTCAGCCACGCGACGAACAGTTCGGCTTCCGCGCCGAACACTCCACCACTCTGCAAGTGGCGAGAGTACTGCACCACCTCGCTGCCGCCTACAACAAGCGAGAGCAGTCAGTTGCAGTATTCCTCGATATGGAAAAGGCGTTCGATCGCGTCTGGCACGCCGGACTCATCTACAAGCTGTCCACGTCTACTACTCCCCGCCGAGTAGTTAAGACCGTGGCCAGCTTCCTGCAAGACAGACGCTTCCAAGTGGCGGTTGAAGACGTCTTGTCCACGGAGCGCCCCATCCGAGCCGGTGTGCCCCAGGGAAGCTGCCTGTCGCCCGTCTGCTACGGCAGATACACGGACGACATCCCAGTCGCCGACGGCGCCATGCTAGCGCTGTATGCCGACGACGCGGCGTTCATCACCACCTCGCTGAATGCCCCGCATGCAGCGCTGAAGATGCAGCGAGCACTGGATGCACTTCCCACATGGCTGAAGGACTGGAGACTCAAGGTCAACGTGGCGAAGACTCAGGCGATTTCCATCGGGCGGGCGCGTCTAAGGCCGCCCCCGGTGTCGCTCATGGGAGAGACGGTCGAGTGGTCCCCGCAGGCCAAATACCTCGGAGTGACCATCGACTCGAAACTCTCAATGCGACCCCATGTCAAGAACGTGGTCGCGCAGTCACGCGCAGCAAGGAACATCCTCCGGCCTGTGCTGGCGTCCCATCTGCCTCTCCGTACGAAGCTGTCCGTCTACAAGACGTACGTTCGCACGCGACTCACATACGCGGCTCCCGCGTGGTTCGCGCTGACAGGCGAGACGAGCCGCAAGTCACTGCGAGCGCAGCAGTCGCTGACGCTCCGCACCATCACCGGAGCACCACGCTTCGTACGGAACCAGGTCATCTCCAGAGACCTGCGCATGGAGAGCCTGGACGACCACGTTCATCGCCTGAGCTCCTCTATGTTCGCGCGCGCCGACGGAGCGCGATCCCAACACCTGCGTGGCATCGCGCCATACCACCGGCGCCCGCCGGACGCAAGAGGACTACCACGAGACCTAGTCTCCTAGGACACGACTGCTTCCTCGCCGCTGGCTGATGGGCGCTCGCCGGTACACTACCGGTGGGCTCGACCTCGCTGAGCGGCGGGCGTAAGCCCATCCAGGACATACCACCCTGCTGCAGGTCGCTGATCGCCCGCGACTTTACGCGGGCTCGATCGCACGGCAGCAGGACATCACCGGACAAGACTCCCGGACACGACATCACGGACCAACCGGTCCCACCCAGTGCCCCGCCTGTAGTTGCAGGCGGCGTCGCTACCACTGAAAGGGGCCATTGCCCCGAACAGTTACCCCGAGGCCCGTGAGGGCCTACGAGGAAGAACCCGGACGACATACGAGTTCCAGCCGTGTGTATTATTTTGTCCGCCACCGGAACATGTGATATAGTGAGTGAACAGTAGTGAATAGAAATTACAACACCGACATCAGTAAAGTCAAATCCTAAGTTCTCGCAAACCAGCGATGTGTATTAATGGAAAAATGGTAGTCTGGCAACGGCAAAGTAATGGCAACCTAGCAATAAACTAACGAGAACACTACTAATGGTACTAGCAATAAAATTTAATTTGTAATTATAAAAGAATTGGTACCATTTTGATACTTAGGCTCGAAATATACTGTTCAGATTCCACCCCAGATAGGTTCCAAGTCGCTTCCTGTTAATACCGGATTACTAAATATTAAGAATCTCAGACATAGGTAAAGACACACAAGAGAAAACAAAAATATACATAACTTAAAACTACACATGAAAAGGTGTCCTCTACGGGAGAGGGGAGACTCACTACTTTTAACAGCAGCGATCGGCCGGCGTTTTTATTTCTTTCTACGTCTGCATCGCGTTATTGAACGCTGATTTCTGCGTTTTTTGTGTGCCTATGTTAGTGTTAAACGCCATAAAAACGCCCTCTTCCTTAATGCTAACAGGACAATCTCTACCATGCAATCTTCTGTCAGAGAAAATTCTTTTGTATTGCCAATTTTTCCTTTTTTTTTTTTTTTTGAGTATACCTCAATATGTTTCTCGACGTATTTGACCTGTCGCTCGATCGCCTCCCAGTGCGGCGCGCGCGGTCGGTTGGCCGCTTGCGCTTGTGCCAGCTGCAGGTTGTCGCGCTCCTCGATTCGCTCCGCTTCCAACGCCGCCGCCGGTGGCGCCTCTACTGACTCCAAAAACGCTAATAGTCCTGATGGCTAAAAAAAGAAACTCGTAACCAAACAAGCCTTTTAAGCGTCAATAGCCCAACGGTTAAAGGTGCGGACTGAAAACTGAAAGGTCGCAGGTTCGAGCCTCACCCGATGCACTGTTGACGTACCCACTTCTAGCACAAGCTTTTCGCTTATTTGGAGGGGAGAGAAGAATATAAGTCAAGTTCAGCTTTATATTCTTTATAAAAAAACAGTGATTTTATAATTTTGTGTGAGTTCTCAGTAGTAAACTTGGTATTTATCAGCCGATAAAGGTATCTACTATCTATCCAGCAGCTTCTGTATCTAAAGTTCTAATACTTACCAAATCGGAACGTCTGATGTATGTCGGGGAAAGTCTGCTAAAACTGTACTGTACGGGGTAACCACTACATTACGAATTGCACCAATGTGTAGTAGATAAGTTGACCAAGGTACAGTAAAAAGAAAATCTGACAAAAAAAACCCATATTCAGTACCAACCTAAAACAGACTCTGACTACCTTGTCGGAGGAAAAAAGGGAGGAATACATAAAAAAAAAACACTACATTAAACCTTTTTTTTTTATATGAATAGCGGGCAAAAGAGCGGGTCACCTGATGTAAAGTGATCACCGCCGCCCATGAACACTTGTAGTACCAGAGGCACCACCAATGCGTTGCTGGCTTTTCAGGAACTTATTGGTTCGCCCCTTGAATAACCCCATATTGTAATTAATTGGGAACACTGTCGAAGGGAGATGATTCCACATTTTAACTTACCATAATTCTTTTCAGCAGATCGTTAGCGGGTCCGTGTTCCACCAGCCACAGCGCGACGAGGTGCCTCGCCAAGTGCCGCCGCTGCATCCTGGCGGGCGCCGCGGTCGTGTATAGGGCGTGGAGCAAGTGCCTCGGCAAGGCCGCCTCGGCCAGAGCGAGGGCTTGCACTTTGGCGCCCACGCCGCCGCTTCCCTCCTCCACCAGCGCTCGAGCCACCAGACCCGCGCCTTTTACTATTGCGGCTGATGGATGCTGAGGGGAAAAAAAGGTACTTACTGAGAAATAATCACATCACATTACACTTCACACTAATATTATAAAGCCGAAAGTTTGTATGTGTATGTGTGTGTGTGTGTACATACACACACACATACACCCACACACACATGTGTGTGGGTGTGTGTGTGTGTGTGTGTGTGTGTGTGTGTGTGTGTGTGTGTGTGTGTGTGTGTGTGTGTGTGTGTGTGTGTGTTGTTACTCCTTTACGCCACAACGAATGAACAGATTTGGCTGGAATTTGAAATGGAGATAGCTCATACCCAGGATTAATACATAGGCTACATTTTATCCCGGAAAATTACAGAGTTCCCATGGGAATTGAAAAACCTTGATCCACGCGGACGAAGTCGCGGGCATCGTCTAGTAGATTATATCCCTCATACAATAGTACAAAGACGTAATTGCAAAAAAACTCGAAATAAAGTAAGACACAATTATAAGGGACAGGCATATTCATATACATGTTATGTAGGATTATAATCATACCTCAAACAGTTTAAAGATGATACGCCCTCGACTAGCCACCATTTCCAGCAGCTGGTCGAACTGTTTCCCGTCGGTGGTTTCGCTGTAGGGCACGCACAGCGCGAATGTGAGGAAATCCAACATGGCGGCCACCACTAGCGCCCCGCTGCCCGCTGTCTGCGACAAGGAAATAGGTTCATTTACATTATTCCTTTCCTGGGTCCCATGTTCAAAATAAAACGTGTGAATAACTAACACAAATATAATATTCTTCACGTTTTGCGTCAAAAATCTATTACTAACTTTATAGTGTCAGATGATTATCCATAATATCATACCAACAATTCATTCAAATATCGGGATCCTCAAAATTCAGTATCCATAGAGCACAAAGTAACGATATGGTTGAAAGATAAAAATAGTATACCTAATGGACAAAATAAAATACATGCACAATTTAAACTCAGCTAACCAGATCGTGAAAACAAAATGAAATTTACGCAAAAGAACCTTTTACGGAAGAGGGTTTAAACAAAATCGAAATATTTAGTCTATGGTTGGCCATAGACGAAATAGCCCACCCGTGCGAAGCCTGGGCGGGTCAGTAAATTATAGGTTATCAATTATAGTACTCACAACGTGTGTGGCCCACATGGACAGCAAGCCTTCAAGGAATGTCTGAGAGGCAAGCATACTGGCTTTGTTCAGTTGTTCCTGCCGCAAATCAGGCTCCGCGTGCATCGGCTGCAGCAACGCACACAGGGCGTCCAACGCCGCGTGTGAGCACGCACTGCACTCGCGCCTCAACGCACCCACCACAGCACTTCCCATCCATTCTCGGAAACTGTGTACACCCAAAAGTTTAAAATATTTATTTTTATTCAGATTATATACGCATTCAATCAGGACTTGGTTGATAATAATGTATTGCAAGGTATTATAAGGTGTTGGATTATATGTATTGCATTTTTGAAGCTTCACTGTGGAAGCACTGTATACATAGCTTAGTTTGGTTACTTATTGTAAAATTATTTTATTTTTTGAAAAGAGCAACTGCTAAGTTTCTTGCCCGTTCTTCTCAGCAGAATCTGCATTCCGAACCGGTGGTAGATTTATGACGTGTTATAAGTGCTACAAGGTAGCCTACATGAAATAAATAAATTTTGAATTGAATTTGAATTAATCTATCCCCGTTTCGATTAAAGCAACGCACACTAATCAAGGCCTGGGGACTGATTCTGTAACTCAGTGCCTACCAAATAATTAAAGCCACTGACATATATTTTTTTATCCATTGAAGGTTTACTATTAAATAGTAAATGACATTTCTCTTCAAACCTTCAATGAATAAAAAATATAATGTCAGTAGCTTTCATTTTTGATATGCACTGAGTTACAGAATCAGGCCCTAAATTGCATTAATCTATCCCCATTTTGTCAAGTTACCTACATTTGTATCCGTAAAAATACCGCACATAGTGCGTCCAACGCTACGTATGACGCACTACACTCCCACCTCAAAGCACAAACTACCGCACCGCTTATTTTTCTCGAAACATTTCACCTACATTGGTTACAACTTAAAGTGGCGAAAAGAGATATTATACGAGAATATATCTTACAACATTACCCAGAGAGAGCAGTAAAGGCGGCGAATCCCACTTTGCTCGCGCAAAGACGCCGCAGTGCGTGGAACTGCGCCTCTAACTCCCGCAGCGGCAGATTGGAACCAGATGGACAGCTGCTCATGATAGCAGTTAGGGCCCCCGTAATCAACTTCTCCTTGTTCTCCGCGAATAGACGCTGGAAAATGGACGCTATGTCTAGATGCATTTAACGTTGCTTTTTGAGTAATGAGTTTGGATTGGGGTCGTTGTTTTTTTAATGAAAATGGGTTAAACTAAAAGACATATCATATCACTATAAAACAATGTAGTTTAATAATAGTGTAATACCCAACAAATAAACAAAATGTTCATAAAATTTGGAATTGAAAGAGTTTTTTTTTTTTTAAGAATTATTGCATAACTTTGCGGAGGCTCGACATATTAATTGGACCCAAAAATTATGAACTAATAAAGAAGCTCCACACATGAAACACTTTGCAAACATTTCGATGGGGCTCCTAAGCGAGTTATATTATTAACATCTTCATATTTATATATTTACAAATACATTGCATTAAAGATTTTGCACTAAGTCTCATTGCGTCTTATCTCAGCAACCGAGTCCAAAGAGTATGTGTCAATGATGTAAAATCATCCGGATCAGCCTCAGTAATGGGTGTACCCCAGGGTTCTATTCTAGGTCCATTCATGTTTTTGGTCTACATAAATGATTTACCACATTTTGTCCAAAATACTTGCGATATTGTACTATTTGCTGATGATACGTCTTTAATTTTTAAAGTCGATAGGATGAAAGACAATTTTGACGATGTAAATAATGCATTATCTCAAGTTTCTGAATGGTTTACGGCAAATAATCTCCTTTTAAATGCTAAAAAAACAAAGTGTGTTGAGTTTTTATTACCTAACACGAGAACTGTCAGTAAAAATTTAAAGATAAATAATGAACCTTTGAAAACTGAGGACTCCACAGTGTTTTTGGGGTTAACCCTGGATTCAAAGCTACAATGGGGCACCCATATAGCAACGCTTGCTGGCAAACTTAGCTCTGCTGCTTACGCTGTTAGGAAGATTCGACAGTTGACTGACATAGAAACTGCAAAAATTGTTTATTTTGCATATTTCCATAGTATTATGTCATACGGAATCTTACTATGGGGTAAGGCAGCCGATATTGGAAAAATTTTTGTTTTGCAGAAAAGGGCAATCCGCGCAATCTATAATTTGAGGCCGCGGGATTCCCTTCGAGAAAGATTTAAAGAGATAGGCATTCTTACAGTAGCTTCACAATATATTTATAACAACATAATATTTGTCAGACAAAACATTTTGAGTTACAAAAAAAAGAGTGATTTGTCCGATAGACCAAGTAGAAATCCAAATAGGCTCATGTTTCCTGGGCTGCGCCTCAAGAGGGTCCAAAAGACATTTGTGAGAATGGGCGTGACGTTTTACAATAAAATTCCACAGTCAATCTTAGACTTGCCTCTACACAAGTTTAAGAAATCAATTAAATCTGCTCTCATGAAAAAAGCATATTATACAATTGAAGACTATGTAAATGATAAAAAAGCGTGGATATAATTCGCTCCAGTGATTCATAAGACAGTAATAACTATCCTGTGTAACATGATTTTATTGTATTCTGTTCCACGGTGTTTCCACTTTATTTGTCTCAGTCATGTCTTAAAATGAGTAGTTTAATATTAGTATTCAATTCGATGCCTTAACATGGGTAGCCTAAGTATGTCATGCTCTCTTTAAAGTTTCTGTGGTGGTGTCGTGTGGTGCGGGTTGTTACGTTCCCTCAAATATGGTTGAGCGAAGCAATGGCTGGATCATGCGTCATGCTCGTGAACGGGTGCCACCAACGGGAATGGGTCTGCTTTTGCCTGCCTGTGTTAACATGTATTGAATTGTATTTATTTGTATTTGTATTGTATTTATTTTTACTTGTATTGTACTCAGGAAAATTCATCGTGGAAGCACTGAATACATAGCATAGTTTCAATAACAATTGTAAGATTTTTATTTTTTTTTTGAAAAGAGCAACCGCCGAGTTTCTTACTGGCTCTTCTCGGCAGGAAAGGCATTCCGAACCAGTGGTAGATTCATTGACCATTCAAAAGTGCTTGTAAAAGTTTATTTGAATAAAAAATATTTCTATTTCTATTTCTATTTCTATATAGAATGTTTATACACAGAGAAACTTGAAGTTATTTACATTACAACCAAAAAAAAATATTCTCCTGCGATATTACGTAATATATCGAAGTTAATGGTAAATAGTTGTTTTAATTGAGAACTATGCCATGAAGAACCCATATTTTACAAAAGTGACATTATAACGTTACTTCTAAGTGGCGTTATCCCAAGGTGTGGTGAATGTAAAAACAGAGCCGGCCTTAGCAAAATGTTAAATAGATATGCAACTAATTAGATTTATTTTTTATGCAAATCAAAGAATAATAATCCTATCAAGGCACCGCGAACTAACAATGGAACAAGTGAAAAATCTACTACAAAAGTCCAAAGCGCGCAACTCCGCGTTTTTCCGGGAAGAAGGAAAAACCGATTTCCCCATGTCTGATAAGTCGTTATTGACAGTTAGTTAATATTAGTCAAAATAAAGGCATTAATACAGCTATTTCGGGAATTAGGCAGATATTAAAAATTATTGGTATCAATTCTTTTAAAACGTCTTTTCTTAATTTAATGAAACTATGGCCAGTTCTGTTTATTCTCTATTTTTGACATTTCCAGTGGCTATGGAAAATCAATGGAAACCAATAGAAAATTACTATGAAATGTCAAACCCGCACTTCATCATAAAAAATGCGGTTTTGACAGTTCTCAGTTGTCAAGTTATAGCCAATGAGATATCTCTATATAGATTAGTCCTACTGGTGTCGCAAAAAAGGCAAGGGACAGAAAATAATAAACATTATAGGGACTTACAAGATCCCACGTAAGAAACAGCAACAACAGGGGACGAGCCTACAAGGCAACAACATAATATTAACATGCCCAAGTATTACATTACGTTAATGAGAAAGCTATGAAGTACGATTCATTGAAATGAAATTGAATGAATTTGGAATTAAAAACTTAAATAAGAAATGGGATTTAAAAAATACAAATCGATGATTCAAAATGTTGAATATAATATGTATCTATAGCGTGTTCTGTTGAATGTAGGTATCTATTAGCAAATTCGGTGTGTCCGTCTTTCCTCTTTGGAGATCGTTCACACTTTTTAAAAAATATATCTTATCATACCGTTTGTTAACGTAGTTTAGGAGTAAGAAAGTTTAAAAAAATACATCAACTTAAAGCAATTTCGATAATATTTTTAATATGTAAGGAAACTTTCACATGTGACAATAGGAAAATCAACAAATGATTTTTAGTTGATCGAATTGCTGGCGCGTCGCGTATGTTTTTATATTTCAGAGACAAACGCAAGTGCGAAAGAAAAAACATGCAAATTATATTTTCAGTTGTTAATATTATGAAAGTGATATTGTTAGTAGTACAGTATATGATGTAGCCGACTTTGTGTGTGATCAGTGGGGTTAGTATAAGATTTAACACGATTTATGGTATTCATATACATTAGCGTCAAAGTAAAATGAACCTTAAAAGTATTGACTTAAAGTCACAAATTCAGTACAACCGATTATAGTTTGGAGCGTATCCGTATACGTAAAAGTATAAGAATGCATTCACGAAATTTAGCTCTAATTCAATGTGGTTATGGTTCATTTTACTTTGACGCTAATGTCATATATACAAATACGATCAATCGAATTAAATCTTATACTAACTCCACTATAGTGTTGAAAAAAAAGTATTTATAGCTTGCTGATATAAAAAAAGGGACTGAAGCAATCACATGTGAGATCTCGAATGATTGTGAGGAAAGTTCCTTGGCAGAATATTACAAATGTTAATTTGAATGAAAACTGTGCACTTTGACAAAAAATACAGAACTTACATCTTGACTGACGGAATAAATGAGGCCGCTGTAGCCGACATTGGCGTTGAACCGCTCGATCACTTCTGCTCTGGACAACACTTTTGCTCCGGCTTGCACTGGGTTTTGGAATAATCTGCCACCAAAACAAATTTTTCATCTACTCTGAGAAGTCGTATAAAGCGTCACAATTCACAAGTAAATCGACATTCTCTATAATCGAACCAAAATGGAAAATGATGCCTGTAGTAATTGACTACTCTCTAGAGTGAGAGACTGCATATTTTAGACTGCAAAATTGGGTGTAGCTGACATAACAGCTTAGCAACTGTCTTTAGGTTTTTTTAATCACACCACCCTAAGTGATTGGACTTCATCGACAACATGGGGCAGAGGGTGGGAAGAGAGGTTGCGTCGAGCGCATACTGTCCACTAGAGACGCAAGCAGAGTAGCCGCAGTAATACATAAGTTTTTGTACTGCAAGTGGTTGGATTGTCTCCTTGTAGACAATGTAATTCAGGAGGACGACAAGGGCACCAGCGACGCCAGTAGTACATAATATATCATACCGCAAATGGGTGGACTCGGCCTCCTTGTAGGCAATGTGGTTCAAGGGGACGACAAGCACACGTAGTAGATAATATGTCATACCGCTAGTGGTTGGACTCGGCCTCCTTGTAGGCAATGTGGTTCAAGGGGACGACAAGCGCACGTAGTAGATAATATATCATACCGCAAGTGGTTGGACTCGGTCTCCTCGTCGACGGGGTGGTGCAAGGGGCCGAGGCGGTACCCGCGCGGCGTGCGCGACGAGCGCACGTGCACGTCGCGCTGCCCGGCCGAGCGCACGCCGTCCACCAGCGACGCCAGTAGAGCATCCCTGCATACACATTCATAGAAAATGATGCCTAATTCAATTGAACAAATTGCTTTGGTGTAAAATTAGGGTTTAATCCATCTGCCACCCCATTCTTGCACCTGTTGCATCTGCCCCGCAACTTTCCTTCGTGCCCCAAGTGACCACTTGGGGGCAATGTTGTGGGGCAATTGCAACGGGTGCAACAGAACAGACCTACCTTTCACCAGCTAAATATGTGCGGGTCTGACCATTAAGGTACTCAATGGAGAACTTCTGCGGATGATCCGGGTCGCGGACCAGCGCGAACACGTCGCACAGCGGCCGCAAGCACACTACCTGAAGTAAACAAAATTCAAACATTTTGTTTAATTGGTTCCTCATCTCAAGACTCAGGGTCGAGAACCACTATCAGCTTGCTTATTAAGGCTTGGCAGAATTCTCAATGCAAGTGATTATTTGAAAATTGTTATTATCTGTCTAGTCTAACAGCACTTCGTACTCACTTTTTGATAAAACTTTGGTGCACTTTGTAGTGCACCACAATATTAATTTATCCTTTTACTACAGCTTTTGCAATTTGCATAGTGTTGAAGTTTATTAATAAAGCTAGATACAAAAGAGTAACTTACTGAATATGTCTGTGGATCTCTCTCCAATATACAAGTGTCGGAGAGACAAAGTGTGCGGCGCATCGGTTCCATATGTCGTGCTGGATTCACTTTGTGCACCATGAACTCACTCAAGGATGTCTGGTGTTGATCTCCACTGCAATGAAACACTTCCAATGTATTTATTTTGTAACCCCCCAACAATAAGTGTAATAATTTAGTAGACTTGTAATGGCCCACATTGGATTTCTTTTTTATATTTAATGACAAGATAGTCCTTGACTGCGATCTCACCTGATGGTAAGTGACGATGCAGTCTAAGATGGTAGCTCTAAATTGGAAAGGCCATACCCCTAATCGGTTTCTACACGCCATTGTGCCAGAGCGCTAAATCGCTTGGCGGCACGTCTCTGATGGTTTGGTAGTAACTAACCACGACCAAAGCCTCCCACCAGATGATGCAGCCTAACTATCCACTAGGTGCACCAACACCATAAGATGAATAACAGGGAGATGGTGGAATACAGGTGGCGTAAGACTGAGGCATGTGGAAGGTTTGCAAGAGACCTTTAGCTGTTTGGCACAGAGATAGATTACAGACTGGAATAGCACATAGGCTACTATTTATCCCCGAAAATAGGAGTGTTCCCGCGGGAATCCAACCTCAACGCGAACAAAGTCGCGGGCATCACCTAGTTTTACATAATCTAGAAATGGAAAATAGACAACAATTAAGATAGACTCAATTAGAACTCAATTAAAACTACTATAATAATGTGTAATGTTAGCCTGAACAAATTTTCAAGGTAGACATTTCTGTTCTGTTTCTAAAAAGTCTGTTGCTCTATTTAATTAAGAGTAGGACCACAATCATATTATTATAATTTATTATGATTTACATTGGAAATACAACTGATAACCTGAGTTGAAGGTCATGTGAATCATGTTAATAAATAATTCATCTGGTTTGCACTAATGAAACAACAAGCGAAATTATAAAAATACAGCAATGTTTTATTCAGGTTAATTAACACTAATTTGTGTGTAAATAAACATCCTTTGTCAATACTAAAAGTGCTGCCCAAACTATTTTAGTTAATGTAATACAGAGTGTATTGCTATGAAATAAGCCTTTTAAGCGTTTTCTTCTATGAAAAGGTACTTTTTGTCCCTAATTCTTATTTGTTATAGAAATATTTCTGGCACATCCATACATTTGAATTTACACATTTTAAAGCTTGTATTTGGGTCTATGAATATAACAGCTAATTCAGACAGATCAAAATAACTGTTTATTCTTTATTCTAAGAAAAGAAACTTATCACCCAAATCTATTATAGTCTTCTAAATACGTAAAAGGAAAAGGTGACTGACACACTGACTGACTGATCTATCAATGCACAGCTCAAACCACTGGATGTATCAGGCTGAATTTTGGCATATAGATAGCTATTATGACATATGCATCCATTAAGAAAGAATTTTTGAAAATTCAACCCCTAAGGGGATAAAACAGCAGTTTGAAAAATCGTACTTAATCAATATAATATAGAATATGTATCATTAAAAAAATTATCCATACCTGTACTTGCCAAATCTTTGATTGTGATAGTCATCCAGAGTTATTGTTGCAGATAACACTTTAATACTGATGTTTAAGCTTAAACTGGCCATTTCTAGCATCTTATTTATGATTATTTGGTGATCCATAGAATTAGAGAACAGATGCAAGCGGCTGTAGCCCCCTACAGCCAAGACAAAGCCTCCCGGTATATCCCTGACTTGAAGGATGCCTTGTATATCACTGTAGGGGTAGCTGGCTAGCAGAGTGTGTGTCGAGGGATCAAGTTGTTCTAGAGAACAAGGCCCCACTTCAAGTACTATGGGCAGTCTCGTACCACTCCAATGGTGCTTATATGAGTGGTATCTCTGCAAAGAATGTACAATTACCATAAGAACTGCAACACTAAAAATAAAAACACTCCCAGTCTTCCTACAAAATATTTAAATTTAACTCATGATTAAAGGTTTTGATACAGTTTTTGTAATATAAATCTGTCACGATTCAGGCCTTGAACAATTGAAGATGTTAAAATATGTTAATATTAGCTGATGCCCATGACTATTCATTCATGAATTAGTTTTTAAAATCCCGCAGGAACTCTTTTATTTTTCAGGATAAAAAAATAGCCTATGTCACTCTCCTGGTTCTCAACTATACCCATGCAAAAAATCACGTCGTTCCGTATCTCTGTTGCAGCGTTATTGAAAGACAAACCAACAAACAAACACACACACTTTCGCATTTATAATATTAGTAAGGTCCCAAAATAGTTTTCATTAGGGACAGTAGAAACCAATTTAGGAATAACAATTACATCCAATAAAATTGGAACACCACAGATGCTGGTGCAGTTTTATATAGGCATGACAAATGATTTTAGTTGCAAGAACATAATCATTGTTTTTTTTCTAATATGGGTATACAGGAATAAATAGAATAAAGCAGAATATTATTTTATACACTAGACAAATGAACTTGATGGAATGGATGGATGGAATATAATAATTTTATTAATGATCATGTTAGGAAAAGGGGGGGTTGCATACTTATTCAAATAAAGCCCTTTAGAATCTACATGGTTTTTCAGTACTTTATCTTCTAAATTCTAGAAAAATTCCAAATTACAAATCAAAAACACAATCTATTAACTTTATTATGGGTTCAACTTTTCCACAATATTTATTATTTTTGTATATAATGGACATTACAAATTAAGTAAATGTAAATAATTCACACTCACATAAATATCCTTAGGTTTCTCAGCAAACAAATGCCTGTACTTAAAAGCCTCAGTTATAATAAGACATTTGTGTTCCGAAGAAAACTTCATTGTATCCACTTTCTTATCCTTCTTCATGACAAGGGTAAAGTCATAATTATTAGATGGATTAGAATGCTTGGCTGAAGCTAAAGTTACAACATCGGAATACTGCCATTTGTTGGTCACCTCCAAACGGTCAGGGTTGTAGGTTGTGATTCCATGAGTCCCGATTGAGAAGACTCTTTTGTACCTTCCTTTCCAGGAGTGTTTTGTGACAAGGAATGTGGCCACATCTTGATTGTCTTTTAATGGCATCATCTTATCATTGCCTGTGAAAGAAAGTTAGCTATTTCCTGTTTGTTGGTACAATATATAGATATTATATATAAGATAGCATAGCAATGCTATCTTACTTCCGACTTGGAATTATTTTATAACAATCTTTTTAAAACAATATGAAGAATAATACACCTAAAAATAATCCTCCTGACCAAATCCAGCCATTGGAGCCAATCAACACTGAGATTAGTCATCTGGGCAGGAGATATTATAATGTACAAGTGTGCGAACACACTGGTGCATTCTCTATTTGCTCACTCTCATAATCTGATAGAACAGAAATCATACACAACCATTGGGAAATCAGATGTGGACCAACTGAGATATAAAGAGCCGAGCCAACTGCATATTGTCATGTAACATTTAATACTGTAAATGAAAAATAGCCACTGGACAGGCACTGGTGACAGCTGGATTGGGAGAATCATTTGCAGTACTACTTTCATCTTATTTCCTTCAATTTAGGTATATACTGGTTTTTTAATCATATTTTATACATACCACCTTTTATCACATATTATTACATTTGAATGTAAACTATCATTGGAATTTATGAGATGTAAAAAATATACCTGGATAGGGTACATATGTTTTATTACAAGATAATTAGTTATATTATAATATAATCGACTAGAAAACGCCTAGAAATACCTTAGAGCAAATGAAATGGCTTTAATTGATCAACAACTCGTCATCATCATGCTCATATGCTGTAATATCATGATATAAACCGATTTTGCGAATACGTATCCTCCCCTTTGCAGTGAGAACATAAATTTACGAGACGAAAACTAAATAGGGGAAAAAACTAACTAAGCACCGTGCAAATTATACAGGTTGAAGAGCTACTTACAATTTTTAGACGGATGAATAAAATTTAATAATTCATCTAATATTCGATAGGATTAACATAGTATACAAAACATTCACAAAATACGATTGAAGAGTTACAACAATGATTGAGCTTAAACGTCAAAAATGGTTCAAACTTCAAACTAAAGGTTTGCACCAAAGACTAACTGTAACTGTATTAATACTTGGTTTGCACCGGAGGAGCAGTGATCACCGGAGAATCACCGGTGATTATCCGGTGAAAGTATTTGAATAAAAGTAAAAGCAAAAATAAAAATTCGGAATTCTAGTGTTGTTAGTATAGTAGGCACAAAACGATAGTAGGTCTAGGTACCTAGTTCTGAGTCCCGAGCAAAGCGACAGAACACAAACATATAAGCTCTTATATGTTTGTGCGACAGAATCACAAATTAACTTCCTACCGACCTGCCTAGATCCACGAGGAACGAAGCACTAAATGAACGATGTACGCAGATGTGCCTTTACGCAGATTTAGTACTGAATATATTCTGCCACTTTTTGCGGTGAGGTGGGGTAAACACGTACAGCACACATTTACTCACTTCCGCACACTCTTGTAAATACTTAATGTCTCTATGAACACACACTAACTCAAAAGCTGTCACACTTACAAGCTGAACCGTACGTTGTACATGTACTTCGGCAGAGGGGAATGCGTGCGCGTACCACGTCCCGGGCTAAATGGTCGAAGACTATAACTGTCTGATTCATTATTTCGCGCAAGTGATTATTGTATCTACTTGAAAAACAATAAAAAGTATTAATATTTTTTAAATACCATATCCATTTAAAAATGACAAGTAGATAGGTATAACCTTTAGGTCGAATGCAGTCGAATGTTTTCACACTCTACTAAGCTTTGGCCATAATTTTTGATTCAACCACCAAGATGCGGCCCTGTGCTTTGTATATGTGTGCGTAGGTATTGTTTACGTATGTGAGAAATTACCACGGCACGGTACCTATTTTTGTCATTATGTTTAGTCTGTTATGTCTGTGGTGCCAACCAAGATGCAACCGTAACCAAGTGTCAACTGTCAACCTGTGTCAAAACAACACATCGTAACTGACGTCAACTTTATATGTCATATATTTTTTAGTGTCGGTGTCAGTCCGTAGTTTTATGGTTTTTTTAGGTTATTTTATAGGGTTCGTTGACTGTTGTTACTTGTCCAAGACTTTCATCATCTTCATTATTTATTGAAAAGACAATCTACTTAATCTTGCATATAGGTACTACAAAATGGTTCTTGACCTAGACTTGTTCCGCGCGGACAAAGATGGTGATCCAGACAAAATTCGCGAAAATCAACGCAAACGTTTCAAAGACGTTGGTTTAGTGGACACTGTAGTTGAACAGGATACCTTATGGAGAAAACTACGCCACGACGCTGACAATTTGAACAAACTTAAAAATGTGTGCAGCAAAGAGATTGGTCTCAAGATGAAGAGTAAAGAACCGGTTGGTCCAGAGGATGAGGCAGTGCCTCAGGAAGTTTGTGATAATCTTATTACCCTTACCGGAGAGCAATTACGGCCCCTCACCGTCAATCAAATTAAGAAGGTAACTTTAGATTATCCTAAAACCTATCAGGATAATTGTAAGCCTTTTATTTTAAGTTGAACTCAAAATTTTGCAAACCATATGGCAAAAATAGTCAAGTTAACTACGTTGGTAAAGCAGGCCGCTTTTGCAATTTGCTGATTAGTGGGGTGTGCTAGTATGAGCTTGCAGTTGCTAGTTGAGCTTCAATCTGTATGCCTGAATTAACAATTATTTTCACATGCTTGTCACAATAAATTAGTCTAGTTTGATTGCCAAAGTCAATCACCCATGCTTCATCTGCACAGTTAAGTGAAATTCACTGTTATGTCATAACTAGGTCACATATCTCTCAAATAATTAATGTCTTTATTATTAAAAAACTTAACTTTATAATATTGATTTGTTTACCTAGGTCAGAATACTAATAGATGATGCAATCACAAAGAATGAGCAAGCTCTTGTGACAGCAGAAAAAGCCCGTTCTGCAGCTCTCCGCGAAGTGGGAAACCACTTGCATGAGTCAGTACCAGTGGATGATGATGAAGACCACAATGGTATTGAGAGGACCTATGGGGACTGCACTGTGAGGCAAAAGTACTCACACGTTGATCTCATTTGTATGATTGATGGTAAGTGCCTGGACAGTCAGACTGCATTTCGACTGTGGGCTGCACTCTATCTAACAACCATTACAAAAATTACCAAGGTCTATTAAGTCTGGAGCTTTTATAATTTCTTTTAATTTTTTATGCATTCCTATTGATATTATAAATGCCAGTGTGTTTTGTTCACCATTCACACTGCAACATATGCTATGGATCAGTGTAATTTTATGCATAGTTTGGGACCTAGAGAGTGACATAGGACCTAAGTTGTGGGCCAAAGCTAGTGTTATAGTTCTTGCAATTCACGAGTGTGCATTAGCTTTACTTGTGGTTTTGTTGTGTACATGCACATTGCATAAGAGTGTGTGCCTGTCGGAGCTTACAGCAAGCTCACACTTATATAGATACGACACGTATAACCATAAACCACACGCTTGTGAATTGGAGGAACTATATTATATTTTTATTTGGTAAAGTCTAAGTCTGCATTGTTTTTCTACCATTTCTAAAATCTGCAGGGGCACACCCTATGCAATACTTACCATGCTTTTCATTAACAGATGTTTCATTTCAGGTATGGATGGTGAGAGGGGTGCTGCTGTGGCTGGTGGTAGAGGTTATTATCTCAAAGGGCCAGCAGTATTCCTGGAACAGGCCTTGGTACAGCTCTCTCTTAGGATACTCTTGAAAAAGGGGTATACCCCACTTTACACACCTTTCTTTATGAGGAAAGAGGTAAATAGATAATTATCTTCATACTTATAAAACTTTAGTTATCAATAAAATATTAATAAGGTAATAAGAGCTTTTTATATATAGAGTGTTATAGAGTACCTTTATGGTATTGATTTTATAAACTCCACTCTCAAGTTGATTAAAACTTCATTAGTACAGCTAAATCCTCAGCTCCTGTTGATGGCAAATTCCTTATTTGAGTAATGAAGCTTCATTTGTGCAAGTGTAACTGCATGTTTTTTTTTTTATTTTCTGAAGAGAGAACTGCAGTTGTGAGAAGGTTATTTTTTAAGATTAGTTAATTACTCATTAAATATAATTTAACAATATATTACTCATATGCTTACACCATGTATGTCTCTAAATTCCTAGAGATAAGGACAATTTAGACAATATAATTTGGTTAGAAAAACAAGTTTCCTTGCCTTCTAGTGGGATTGGCTATAAAGGTAGATATTGCTGTAAGCTTTTGCATTTCTTTGACATTATTTTTAATGAAAATGGCTATTCAGAATGTTAAGAATTTTTTTAGGACAATAAATGAAGGTATACAAATATAATAAATAAATATTTTTATTTAACTTAAACAGATATTCTAGTCTAATTGTTTTCTACATTTCTCTAATTCTAGTTTAACTACTTCTAAGCGTGTTTTGCTTCTTTCTTCTTCTAAATGTGCTGCCCTTTGATTAGCTTCTGATGCCTTTTTACTAGCTTCTGCTGCCTCCAACTATAAAAATATATAAATGATGTACAATATAATCATTTCGTAATATAAGAATACAGAGAATTAAAGATCATTGTGGACAATAGCACTAGAATTATGACAATAAGTCATTAGCACTTGTGGTTAACTTTATTTTTACAAAAATTTGTATATTAGTAGTAATAGTCATGCAACTTATAGTGACAAATAAGGTTTTTGATATTTGAAAGGGTTCTTCACCTGTGTTTTTAATATTTGAATTTCAATTTTGTTCTTTGCTTTTAAATGTTTAATCCGTATAACTGCCTCGCGTCGTGTGTAGTCTGGTAGTTTGTGGTTTGGTTCAACCGGAAGTGAATGTGGTATTGAATCTACATACAAATGAGTAGTATTCTGTGGTATACGTGAACCACTCTGCTGTGTAGATATACCGCTATCTAAAAAATTATTAATACGTTTAATAAAATGCAGATCTATTTAGTATGTGTAATAGACAAGCATAAAACGAATTAACAAAAAAAATATTTTTAGTTAAATGGGTATTTTAGTCAATCAAACTAAATTAATTGCCTTTAGGAAGAAGAAGATTAATTTAAAAAAACTATTTGACTAATACAATCATGATATTCAAAGAATTAAAATTACCAGAAAAAGATTTCCAATTACTCCAATAGGGTAGTTACTCCATTAGTAGTAGGACTCAAGAAAATATTATTGTCTACACATTTACTCATAAAAGATATGAGTAAATGGATAAACAAAATTCTCCTACTGGTCTCTTGAAATTGCACCAGTTTTAACAGAATACTAGAAAAATTCTTATAAAATATAAAATCATAGAGCCCTACACAATTTCAAACCATGATTAATCAAATGTTAGTAAATTAAAGTACCAACCTTTCTCCTCTGTTAGATAATGTTGATTATGTAAAGGTAAATCACTTGAGGCAGGAGATGTTTGACTGTAGCCATTTAAAGTAGTGTCATTGCTGTCAAAAGAATAGTTCACCTCATATTTTATACCAGGAGCAGCCTTGAAATTAAAGAAAAAGCTGACATTAGTGAATATGCAGATATCGGCTAAAAAAAATTAATCTTGCACTTTTACTAATATTATAAAAGTGTGTATCTGTTGGTTAGTCCTTCACACTTCCACAAGAGCTATAGATCGTCATGATTTTTTGCATGGACATACCTAGTTGAGCATGAGTAATAATAGGCCTAGATATATCCAGAAAAATCAGAGCTTCCATGGGATCTATGAAAACTAAATCTACACAGCTATTACAGAATAAATAAATTATTTTTGACCTCTGGTACTGTGGTCTTAAATTGGAAGCTCACAGGTTTGGTTCACAATGGGGAAAGTTTAGAAATTTATAATTTCTGCAATGTCTCTGGTCGGTGGAAGACCTTGGCTGTGACTAGATACCACCCTAGTGTCAGAAATGTGCAGCCAATTCAGCATTCCTGCATGATGGCCAGTAAAAACCAATTGGTGGTATAGGTTTAATTAAAACTGCCACTTATTCACCACTGCATTGTCACTTACCATCAGGTGAGATCACAGGCAAAAGCTATCTTGTCATGAATAAAAAAAAATTACCTCTTCTACAATTGGTACTATAGTTCCCTGTTTAGGTGATTGTGGAGAATCTGGAGGACCATCACCACCAGATCTGAATGAATTGCTTCGTTCTGTTGCTCTCTCTTTACGGGTTACTGCCTTCATGTTATCCCATGCTCTCTTTAAAGTAATAGTATCACGCTGTAAAAAAAATTGTTGGTAGATTTACGTCTCACAGTATATCTGTGAAGTAGAATATCAACACAGTTATTTCATTTTCTTCTCCTCAAATAACTCCTAGATCTGATTCCCTATAACCAAAAACTTTTTTTAAGTCCCTATGCTAAGTTTTTTAATGTCTACTAATCTCAAAAACTACTGTTAGATTTTCATTCAACTTTCACACTTAGATAGCCTGTTTCTGCAAATACATTTAGGTGTATTGTTTTCAAAATTATTGTAAATTCAATACTATGTTTCATTGCAACATATACCTACCCACTAAAAGAACCTTATTAGCTCAAGCATATCAGAAACAGTGAAAACCAGATGAAAACCTTGTAGCTTTTAAGACAACCACACAAACAGACAAACTCGACAAAAGATTTACTAAGGAATATATTATACATACCCTATGTACGTGGGAACGAAAATTGAATTCCTCGGTTATTTTAAACCACGCCGCTTTTTTCTTTACAACAGACTTTCCGTCCGTCAACTTGGATTCTATGATAGGCCTCTTCTTAATTAACTCTGCTAGTAAAGCCTTTTCATCGGGGGTAAAATTAGCTACTCTTTTGCGTGGTATTCTCGATAACTGATCCTAAAAATAAGTATTTATGAATGAAAACTGTATATGGTTGCAAATATTCGAGGCGCCTTTGGTTCGGTTGTTAATACTCACCATAATTTACTGAGTTTTATAAGAAATCAAACAATATTTTCACTTTTTTCACAATAATAAAAATGCAAACAAGCAAACTAAACTAACAACAACATTAGCAAACTAAATGTCAGTTTGACATTAACTAATATTCGTAGACAGAGAAGGCAATAATATTACACTAGAGATGGGCAAATGGGAATGATTACCTACGTCGAATGATCACTCGAATAGCTGGTTATTCGAGTTATTTAACTTCAAAGTGTTAATAAACTCTATTCGAATAATTTAAGAATTCGAATCGTTTATGAGAGATGAGATGGATGTGGCCACAATGTAGGTACCTAATTAAAGTAAATCATAAGCAATATCGCTATATCTAATATTATCATAAACTCGGTTTTATTTGAATGACGTGTCAATCGTCATTCGAATACTAAATGTGACAAGACCATGGATTATTAGTTTTATCATAACAAAATTTATAGTTCGATTTCTTACTCGCTGTATTACTCATTAATTCGCACTCATCGATGTTTGCACTGGACACTGCCGCACACAGTTAATGAGTCATTAATCAATTATAATTAAATGAGAGTTCCTTTAGCTGTACTAATGAAGCCTAAACTGGCCTTGAGAGTGGATTATACTAAGGAGCCACTAAGAAATTATTTAGCAACGCCCAATTAGGGCTGCCCGATGTGGGTGGGACTTAGCTGGATTTTCCATTTAATATCATATTGTTTGGTCCAACTTTCCGAATTTACGCAAGATTTCCTGGTAAAATTAAACCTAATCGCCGCCACAAATAGATTCCAAATTACCTACTACAGGCTTTTGAATTTTTCTACGTGTCAAGACATCTTTAATTTTTCCATTGTTCTTTTATTCTTATGGTGATTAATAGCGATTTTACTGGCTATTACTCCAGCCATAAATCCTAATTGTCGAGCTATTTTAAATACCTATACTTAATGATTTTGATCTTTCAATATGGTGACCCCAGTGGCGAACCCTCCATACAAGCCCAAAAGCCCGGCTTGCCTAATATCAATCCTGTATTAGGCAGATTATTAATAATTTTAATTTCACTCACTAAAATTAATGGATCGATTTAAATTACGTATTTAAATTTCGCGCGTCACCGCGTTATTCGAACTATCGGATATAACCACAGGATATAACGGACTACGGAGATAGTGACCTTGAAGTGAGTCGACCGAACCACGCAACGCAAGCCGCGAGTGTGAGAGGGAGGACCGTGGCTTTGGGTCACACCGCTCTAACCCGCCTGTAACCTATGCAAATTGCGATCTATATAAATATAAATCGTATATCTCGCATTGGGAAGATTGAAAGCTGGCTTGCTTATAAACCGTCTAAGTTAAGAAGTCCCCGGGAATTACTAATTATATATACTGTCATGAGACTTTCTTTCGGGTCGGATTATTTAGTTATTGTCGTATCGTGACGTGTCGTTATTGAATTGAAATTACATTATTTGTGTTTTTTTGTATAAAATGAGTTCAGATAAAAGTAATATCGTTCCATGTGACGATTTAAAGTGTGTGCAAATGTTTATTGGGAAAAACAAGGTAAATTTAAGAAACTTAACTTTTGAACGAAAAAAATATCTTATAAATTCTCCAAAACCTACTCCAGACTTGTGTATTTCACAAATTAGTAAAGGTCATAACAGACAATTTAACAGATCCGTGTACAAAACGAAATGGATAGTTGGTTGCTCACATACTAATAAATTATATTGTTGGTGTTGCATATTTTTTTCTAAGGAAACTAACGTTTGGAATATGAATGGCTATGATGATTTAAATAATTTATCTGGTGCTATAAATAAAAAGACATCAAAATTCCCAAAATCATTTGAGTTCCGTTATTTCATTTTGTAATTTTGGAAAACAACGCATCGAAACTTCTTTGTTTTATAAAGCAAACGGCTTTTTTCAAAGCCACAGTAGGTATGGCATTGCTGACATGTTTTAATTCTGTCTAGTAGTAGTATGCCTTCTGTGTGCTTTGTGAAGCTCGCCAAGACAACATAAGTAAAAGAAGACGGAAACGCCTGGCTTGCCTATGTTTGAACCCTACGGCACGCCACTGGGTGACCCTAGTTCTCTGTTATGATGTTGGCAATGGCAATTTTCAATATTTTAACTTTTTAAGTAATTACCTAAATATATCTACTTTTCTATGGGTTAAAGATAAGCTTTGTAGATGAGTAGGTAGGTATACACTCTGTTATTAGTGGAGTAGATATTTATTTCAGATGTTAATGTTATTTTAATCCAATGTGTTCTAATTAGGTAGGACTTATTATTTATTCGCGAAAGAAATTAAGTATGACTCTTTCTTCACTCATGAAATCATTATTATGTTAAGGTAATGCAAGAAGTAGCTCAACTAGCTCAGTTTGATGAGGAACTGTACAAAGTGGTGGGGAAGGGGTCCGAGAACAAGGGAGACACCATTGTGGAGGAGAAGTACCTCATCGCCACCTCCGAACAACCCATCGCTGCTTACCACAGGGACGAGTGGATCCCTGAGGCTTCCTTGCCTATAAAGTTCGTATCATCATCATCATCTGAACCATTAACCTATTTCCACTGCTGGATATAAATCTCTTGAAATGATCGCCACGGAACACGATCATGTTATGACCGCCGCCTTATCGTATGCGACATTTTTACCTAAATATCGTTTGTAATAAAAACTCAATTTAGGTAAAAATGTCGCTTATCTTAGTCGGTGGTCATTTCTCGATGTATCGCCGGCATCCATCTAATGGAGGGCTCGTAAAAAAGGTTAAATTAGTTAAGGATGCGAACGGAGCCATACGGAGCCGATCGGACCCGTTCGCATCCGTACAGAGAATTACACTTATACGGATTTGAGGTGCACAAAATGCGAAAGCCGAATCGATGCGTACGCGACTCCATACAAAATAGCACTTTTATATGGACAAAATGCGATGCGCACACATGTGATTTCAGTCTAAATCGCATATCAGCATGTCGGTAAAATAATAACTAGCCACGGCCGAAGCCTCGCATCAAGCCAAACCAGCAATAGTCAAGAAAGTGAATCCTAATAATATTTTTTTGTTTGTTATTTAGGTATGCAGGTCTGTCAACTTGTTTCCGGCAAGAAGTTGGATCACATGGTCGAGATACTCGCGGCATCTTTAGAGTGCATCAGTTTGAAAAGGTTAGCATACTAAAATAAAAAGAATAGTCTGTAAATCTTATAAATACTAAAATATAATCTTATAAACTATTTAAAACCCTCACAAGCGGCTCGGGTCTAATTTGGGCCTCGACGTTTTTCAATGTTGTTTTTAAATAAATACATTTGCAATACAAATACAAGTACCTAATAATTTTCGAAACAGTAAAATATTATTATCAGTAAGTATAACCAGTACTTAAGTACCTACTGCTTAGCTTACTATAATTTTATTTCAGTACTAGCTGATACCCGCGACTTCATTCGCGTGGATTGAGGTTTTTCTGTTCCCGCTGAAACTCTTTAATTTTCAGAAATAAAAAGCTTATGTCCTATACCAGACCATAATCTGTCTCTACAGCCGTTGCGACGTTATTGAGTAAAAAACATACAAACTTTCGCATTTATAATATTAATAGGATAGGATAGGATTAGTTTTGTGTATCATAAATGGTGTTTTTTTTTCAAGGTAGAACAATTTGTTCTGACGTCGCCTCATGACAACGCATCCTGGATTATGATGGAAGAGATGATCTCCAATGCTGAGGAGTTCTGTCAGATACTCGGCATCCCATACCGCGTCGTGAACATCGTGTCTGGCGCGCTCAACCACGCCGCTGCCAAGAAGTTGGACCTTGAGGCGTGGTTCCCAGGGTCCGGCGCCTTTAGAGAGCTGGTGTCATGCAGCAACTGTCTCGAATACCAAGCGCGAAGGCTATTAGTCAGGTAAGAAGTCATTCTGTCATATACTTGGCTTAAAACTTACATGTTGTCCAACGAAACAAAAACAATTTTTTACCGCACTTGTGCGTAAATCATTACTACCCAAAGCATATATCTCCGCTAATATTTAAATTCACTGTGTGACCTAATCCGGTACTTATGTAACGCTTATCCGTGTAAAATTGTATAAATTGGTCACTCGAAGTATGAAAAGGTCATAAAGTTGTAAAATAGTGTTCAATACACGGGATTTACCAAACGTGATTCAAATACGTATCGTAATGTACTAATTTATTTATCGATCTTGCGCGACAAAATTAGTTTTGACAGTGCAATTAAACCCATTTTATGAGCAAATTGAAAAAGTAGGTATATTATTTTACAGGTATGGGCAAACCAAGAAAATGAACGCAGCTACAGAGTATGTACACATGTTGAACGCAACAATGTGCGCCACCACGCGCGTCATCTGCGCGCTGCTCGAGGTGCACCAAGCGGAGGACGGCATCAAGGTAATAAAATGAACGCAGCTACACAGTATGTACTATATACCGGTTGAAATTTTAATGGTTGTACTCCCTGAAAGAGGTGGATGTGCTCATGAAACTGAACAACTTTCCCCAGGGAACATAGGTCAAAATATGAAAAAAAAAAAATTGGACCCTCCATACAAACTTGACGATCAGCTGATTGATTTACTATGGGAGGTCCAAATTTTTTTTTCATATTTCGACCTATGTTCCTTGGGGAAAGTTGTTCAGTTTCATGAGCACATTCACCTCTTTCAGGGAGTACAACCAATGAAATTTCACCGTGTATATGCTTGAACGCAATTTTCTTATTTCGCATGGTTAATTTGATTGAGATTGTTCCATACATGTGCACCTACATCATAATTGACAGGAATACCCTACATCATATTTCAAATTAAATTGATAGGTCTAAATCTAGCTTTAACATGTGTAAACCTTTTTCACAGGTGCCAGCAGTTCTGAAAGATTGGATGCCGGAGCAGTATCAAGAACTCATTCCATTCGTGAAGCCAGCGCCCATCGACGTCGAAGCCGCCGCCGCCGGCAAGAAAGGAAAAAATAAGAACGAGAAAAAATAGTATCTATTGCTACACTTGTGATAACATTGCGTTTGTCTCAATCGCTGCTGTCTTAATTTGATATTTGTATGAAACAAATAAGTAGGTATAGTATTTGTAAATCAATATTCCTCTATAGTCCAATGGTTTATGAACTATTGTGGGATAGTACTAATTGGTTACCTATTAGTCATTAACCATTTCTGGTGTGACACAGTTAAGTTAAATTGACATTGAAATAGAACATATAAAACTTGCTTATTGCACACCTTCGGCTTTGAATTCTGTGTGTACTATTACTCAGAAGGATGTAATCGTGAATAATTAAAAAATAATAATACAAAAATGTTATGTTATCACATTCCATTATGAGTCTCAGATAATCGGAATTAATGCATTAATTATTGCAAATATGTTTTACAATTTGGCAATGGGATATTGAAAACAAAATGTCACATTCATTTTCCGCAAAGGCATTTAACTTATTTCCATGCTAAGCTTTTAAAGTTTCTAAATATTTATTACATTAAATGATTGACTTATCATAAGTTTTTGTTTTATTTTTCGTATAGGTTTATTAACAGTTATGGATTATGATTTATAACAAAACACCATTACATTTTATAAGATTTATTGTGACAAAAAGTTACACATAGGTATGCAAACTTAATCTAAATACCATATCCTCGAGACGGGATACAATAATTAATTATAATATGATTATTACTCAGGAGTTTTTATACAGAAATAGATGAACGCGGAAACATTTAAACTCGTGATTCAACGCGATGCTATAGTACAAGTCTCTAGTCAAATGAACATTAAAACACCCAGCTCATGAACGTTATACTTAAAACACCCAGCCCAACTCTTGAGTAAGAAAATTCTACGTAAGGCATGGGATCGCGTCGTGTTTTAAATGTCTCCACCCAAGTTGGGTGACCCAACTGATCAAATGGATCTACTATTGCAGCTGTTCGTGTGACGAAAGTTGAAACTGTGGTATAAATTGTCAAAGGTACTAATGCTGCTGCTTCAAGATGCAGACAAACTCTATTGTTGTGATTGGCGTGTCATAATCCAACAGGAGGCGATAACTCGTACACCAATGCCCTGGTGGATCTATAAAAATAAAATGGAGGTTGAAAAATTCTTGAAGTAGTTATCCCTGGGGTGATGGTAAAAGGTTTTTTTGGGTTGCGTACCCGAAGGGTAACCAACGGGACCCTTTTGCTAAGCTTCCGCTGTCCGTCAGTCCATCCGTCTGTCAGCGGGATTTATCTCATGATCCGTAATAGGTAGCAAGTTGGAACTTTCAGAGAATGCGTATATCTGTTGTTGCTATAACAACAAATAATAAAAATAAAAATTAAAGTGGGCTCCCCCCTACTAGAAACGTGTTTTTTTGGCGTTTTTGGTACGGAATCCTTCGTGTGCGAGTGCGACTGGCATTCGATCGGTAATTATATTTTTGTATGACTATGGAGTCTGGTCTACGTACTGTCACTTTGAATAAATGGTTTAAAAAATATTGCTATCGATTAAGTTACTAGTTCTGATAATCTTTTTTCAGCTTTACTATTAACAAAAAATTACGTAGATTTAAGTCGTACCATTAAAAGAAAATTGCAATTAACGTAAAACACGTGCAAACACATACATACAACAGAATACGTTTTCTATCTGAGTAAGTCGCACACACATCACAACACAGAGTACACTTTGCATCTTCATACTGTGCATTGAAGTTTTAGCAATGACTACATTTTCAACTTTCATGATACACCCGATTATACATAAAAGTAACTTTATCAAAGTAGTGTATGGTACGAATATAAACAATTAAATTCTAAATACATAGGTAGGCTAGTTATTTTATATTACTGTACAATAAAAAAAATTTAAAGTCTCCATTCGATGGATGATACATTGGTCATAATTGGTAGGTAATAAGCAAAATAAGAATATTAGTAATAAATATTAAAATTATAAAAGACAATTAATTAATTCAAACAATTATACATACTCATAAAATTAGTTTCATTTATTGTCAAATCTTAAATCTCAATTTACATAATAAGTAGATATATGAAGAGTTTTATTTGAAAAGCTTTTGCATGCGACTTCCTACATGTGGAGTTAGATTTTAAAAATCCTAGAGGAACAGTCTGTCCTTCTGGGATACAACACAGAGTAGCATATGTTACTCTCCAAGTACTCAACTATATACATGTAAAAATCACTTCAATCCGTCGCCCCGTTGCTGCGTGATTGAAGGACAAACCAACAAACACTTACATTTATAATATTTGTAAGGATAATATTTGATTTAAATAGAAGAAGCAGTGCCTGCACTAAATCCCTGTATTGTATAAAACTGATGTCATATTTGGTTTTCACTTCTATATAAATCACTCTTACAAAAAGCTCCCAAAACTTATTTTTTGCTTATGAACTCAGTGAAGTATACATTACTAATTAAAAATACAGGGATACACACAAATATTCATATAATGTGCTTGGTATAAATACATATAAATCATAAAACCACTGGTAAAAAATCAGTTGCAAATGCTTTATAGACTGTATATTTTCTGAATTCTGAATTAGTCACTTAAAATCTTATTTGTATAATTTTAAGTAATTGAATGAAATAAAATTAAATACATTGATAAAATAACTGTAACAGAACTATAATTAACAATTCATAGCTAGTAACATAATCTTAAATGATTTTTTAGTAACTAGCTTTTGCCCCCAACCCTAAAAAGTAGCCTATATCACATTCCAGGTCCCCATGCAAAAAATTACATTGATTTCTAGCTGTGTGATTAAAGATCCAACTTTTGCCTGTGACTTTGTCCTTGTGAAGTTAGGTTTTAAAAATCATATAGTGACCTTAGGACAAACCATCAAACAAACACACAAACAATGTATTAAGAAGATGGATAGAATGTAATAAATAAGATACATATACCTACCTTGCCTGGCGTCATTTGTGGTAATAACTTATTTAGCAAACTGTCCTGAAGAAAAACAACAAGACTTGAGGAAGGGAGAGGGCAGGCTGACTTCTTTTAGTGGCAGTTATCGTCGTTTTTATTTATTTTAGTCGCTGTTCGCTTCACTGGGCACAGATGCAAAGTGCAAACACCAATTATTGCAGTGAGTTGCATTTTGTAGCTGCGGCGGCCCGCGTATTTTAGATGACGCGTTAATTAACGCCGATCGCTGCCGCTAAAAGATGCCAGTCTGGGCTCTCCCTAAAAGCAGCCAGGCATCAACATAAATAGTGATGTTGAACACTTAATCAGTACTTACATAATATTACAGTATACACAACATTTTTTTAATATCAGCATTAACATACTGAGCCTAATATTTCAGTTATATTTATTTGATAACAGGTTATGACTCATTTTACTGTCACCATTTTCAAATGTTAATAGGCCTAGTTTTAGTGCCTCCTATTTGCATTTTCAACTTCATTATGTTTTCAATATTATTATTAGTACATTTTGTGAGTAAAGTTAATGGGAGGTTTCAAGCTATGGCTACTAGCATTTGAAATTGGTAATATCAGTGCTAGTAGGCTCTAACACGCCAGTTGGGCCTTTTGACGACATTTATGCATTAAAGCCCTTAAAGTGAATTGTCGCCGAGCCAATGTCCGTACTTGCTTCAAAAATGTGTCCAAATCAATGATCTCTTTACGTAAAGCCTCACCCATGTAGTAGATAGCATCTTCCAAGGTTGCTTCCTCTGCAAAGGCATTCAAAAGCTGAGAATAAAGTGGAGCAGTGGTAACAACTGCCTCATCCACATCTACACTCTCTTGTTCACCCAAGTGTTCCACAGCAGACTGCAGTTCCTTCTCTTTTTCTTGTAGTATTGTCACATTTTTATCAAGTTCACTCCTCTCTCTTTGCAGCCTGTTTAAAATATCTTCCAATCTTGATTTTCCTTCACGAAGCTCCTGTTGGGTGCGACGTAATGTCTCAAGCTCTGCTTGTGATTGTTGGGACTGCTCTTTTAGTCTCCTTCTAAGTTTATCCTCAACCGCAGATAACAATGAAGCTTTGATATGCTCCTCAGTAATCGTTCCCCCAGCTACGTCAGTAGCTAGTGCTGCAGGAGGATATGGTGTAGTATTAGGGGGAGAGAATGGTGGCCCATTAGAGTTGCCTACACCAGGATATGGAGTGCCGTAGTTTGGGTAAGGCAAGTTAGATGTTGTAGGATATGGAGTTACTGATGGGTAACCAGGCTGTGAAGGGCTCACAGTAGGAAATGGGTATCCAGATGGTTGTGGCATGAAAGAATTCACCGGATATGGCGCTCGAGTTTCGTTTCGCGGTTTAGAAAATACTGGTGGCAGTTCACCGAATGCTGTGATCATACATTGCACGAGAGTCTGCAGAGTGGATCCATTTGGTTTCCACTCATGTAGGTATGGTAGATACACTTTGCCATTGCTGTCGACATACCTGGAAACCTTTAGGGACATATCAGGTGTTGGTTTTACGAAACACAACGGCGCATGCTGCGGATGTGTATCCATCAACCAGATGCATATGGGTATGTTATAAAATGAGCCTTTGTAGTTCACCGGTATGGTGCCTTCTAGATTGAGCAAGTCTTTTCGAACTCCATTATTGAACACAAAGGCTTCTAAACGATAAGTCAAACTCCGATATACTTGAATCAAATTAATCACCTCTCGTGATGTAATGTCTCGATGCTTATATTTTGAGAGATACACTTTTAAAACAGCCTCGTCGTTTGCCATGATGATAGTCACATACACAAAGAACTTGAATAATACGACGAAAATGCTACAATTAAGATAAAATTAAACAAGACAACAAGGCATTGGTACGAATCCAATCAATTTTTATCACAGACAGATTTTTATTTTTGACAATAGAGTATAGACTAGTGACTACAAATGACAAAATTATGATATTCACAGATACAAAAGCTTCCAAAAATAACAAAAATAGTGCTGTACGCTCCTGGTATGGCGATTATTCGCTGGTACCTACTCGTAGACAGAGAAGGCAATAGACCAAGGTACTGTGTAACCGCGACTGAAATAGAGATAACATGACGTAACGATGACGTCACATGACAAGTTCGAGTTTAATGTTGCCACAATAACTGCACTCCCCTAGTACCCCAAATTAGATGGAAAATTCTTCCCAGGATTTTTAAATAAAACGACAAAACAGATGCTGAACTGTTTTATTTTTTAAATAACATACCTACACATATAAGGTTGTCTGGGAGAGACATACCTATTAGGGTAAGCTCCTATTTTTTTACATATATCTTAATATTGTGTGCAATAAAGAATTTATTATTCTTTATTGCACACAATATTAACTTCAACCACCACTTAAAAGTATAAAATAATTTTAGTTTGTACACGTAAGTCGGTTTTTTAAAAATATTTTTTTTTATACTAAAGTTTTTTAATGTAGTTTCATAGGACCAATTCACTAGATAATTATTTGCTCCTTAAAAAAAATATTGAAATGCCGAATAGAAATTTAGCATATGTGAGTCACTTTGAAAAAAGATGTATGTAACACAAAGGAAAATTTTTTTTCGTTACTAGTAAGAATGTTACACAAAATAATTTTTAATGAACAGTTAAAATTTTCCTTCGATCGAGTAATGCTATTGAATTAAAAGCAACAAAAATTGTATATTTAGTCATCAAAATCATCATTAATGAAATTAACAGTATATTCCTTTTTTCAGGCAGTCGTATAAAACTGCAACTCTTCATAGTTTAAGTTAATAATTATTTAAAAAAACATTAAAAGTCTGCCTCTAGCTATTTAAAAATGGCTTTAAAAATTAAGAACTTTGTAAATAAAATAATTCTTAAGATCGCCAACAGTTCTCGACTGGTCGTTGGACATTCGAACGAAACTTCAGGATGATTCAAAACAGTAACCGACACTATCTAACTGAATACACTTTAATCATCGCCGACATATATTATATTCTAGTATCCATCATCTTTCTTTTCTTTTCTCATAATATTCATTTCTTCCATCACGACTTTATTTTGTTTCAACAAAAATTAAAAAAAAAAATGAAAAAGTAGCCAAAGTAACCCGCCGTTACGGTATGTCAGAGGACATTACTAAAAAAACCTATCTCCGTGCCAAATTTCAGCCATATCGGTTTAGTGTGGCGTATTGAGTAACAAACATCCATATGTTTGTTACTCAATCACGCCACACTAAACCGATATGGCTGAAATTTGGATGTATGTATGGATGGCCATACATACATTCAAACTTTCACATTTATAATATAAGTAGGATAGGGAAAATCGGGACATTGTATAGGTACCTAAAGCTGGCAACACACATAGGTACTAAATTTTTCTTATTAACTGTCAGTTTGTTTCGCACAAAAGTGTGTCGACCTTGAAAAAACTGGTTACACGATGAGGGACAAAAAATTGGGTAGCTGCGTCTCTGTTTATCACATTAATAACTTTATTTCTGCTCTCTTTTTAGTGTGAGTGAGAAAGAAATCGTCACTGGCTCTATGTCTTCTCTCTCTACGGGTATTGCATTAGGTAATTTTGGAAATGACATTGACAAATTGACAACAATGAGCGATCATTAAGTGCGTAATACACATGCTAGTTACTCGCACAAAAACATGCCAGTTACAAGCAAAGCAAAACTGAGCTACTCGCATCGAGCCAGTAAAAGCATGCGAGCAGATCGCAAGCCGTTTGATTTTTTCCCCTTGAGGGGAAGTGAGGAATTTTTGTGCTTGTTTTTGTCGTTTTTTGCCTAATATAATTGCGAGTTGTATTGTAACACTATTTATTTCTTCATAAATATTCATTTTGTGAACTTCAACTTGCACGTCACTGGCAAGGTACGAAACTTTTTAGAAACTGGCATACCTGCATACCATTCACAAGCATGTATATTACGCGCTGACATTCTGTCAGTACCCAGGTACTAAATATCGATAAGATGTATCTATCGATACATTACCTACATCCTTACCTTTGACAATTCTTTCTTCTTTACATAGGTTGGTAGTAATGTTTTTCTTTTATGAAGTTGGCTAAAATAAGTATTATAGCCTTACTCTTATATGTTTGTGATTATAGCGTTCTCGAAATTTTTTTCTTTGAAGTTCCGCCTCTTAAAACGTAGTGATTACATCGGATTACATTCTCTCCATATTAGTAATATCAGAAAAAATTAAAGTGCAATGCTCAGCATATACTGCCGGCTTCATTTGTCGTCGTATGACAAAAAAAAAATCAATTGTAAGACTTGTTTAAAAACTTACACAAGCAACTTTACGGATGATAAAATTTATTCACAGGGAACAGGAAATACAAACTGTTAAAAAATAATAATTTAGCATATCCTAGCGAACATTTTGTAATTTTGTACAGGGATGCGAGTACGTATTATACATAATTATCTAAATGAGAATGGGCATAAAAAAAATATTGGCACAAATTTAAAAGCTGCTTTAAACACTCGTTTGAGGTTTTTCTGGTTGGGGTGTTGTTCCACCCATATAGAATTATTAAAAAACATATTTTTAAAACATATAACTAATAAGATTACATGTGCACAATTGGTGCAATATCTTAAATAAAATCTTAAAAGGGGACATAGAAGAAAAATACATATCAAAAATGGCTGATATTCAAGAGATAGCATTATGTTAAGTATAAATGTTTTGAATTAAGGAAAAAAGTTTTAAATAAATAATAAGTGTAAAATGTATCTTGTTTGATTTTTTATTTTAAAAATTTAAGAAATTCCTACATTATTTGGTTATCGATAGAAGTACATCACTAAAGTATCGATAATGACTAAATGAGTTATCGACTCGGGTAAGCCCTATACTGTCAATTCAGCTGCAAAGCTACAGCAGCGCCAAAACGAAACAATTGGAAACTAGATGGAAAAAGTTACTGTCGCATCTGTTACGTAGTAACTAATACCTAATCTGTGATTCTCTTGGGTTTACGCCAAAGAGTAAATATAGATAGGTTTACGCCCAACTCAACCATAAACAACGTAGACAGAGAAGGCAATAGACCAAGGTACTGTGTAACCGCGACTGAAATAGAGATAACATGACCTAACGATGACGTCACATGACAAGTTTGAGTTTAATGTTGCCACAATAACTGCACTCCCCTGTTACCCCAAATTAGATGGAAAATTCTTCCCAGGATTTTTAAATAAAACGACAAAACAGATGCTGAATTGTTTTATTTTTTAAATAACATACCTACACATATAAGGTTGTCTGGGAGAGATATACCTATTAGGGTAAGCTTCTATTTTTTACATATATCTTAATATTGTGTGCAATAAAGAATAATAATATTAAAATAAGTATTTTTAAAAAACCGACTTCAACCACCACTTAAAAGAATGAAATAAACCGACTTCAACCGCAATACGTGTACAAACTAAAATTATAATTTTAGTTTGTACACGTATTGCGGTTGAAGTCGGTTTTTTAAAAATATTTTTTTTATATTAAAGTTTTTTAGTGTAGTTTCATAGGACAAATTCACTAGATAATTTTTTGCTCCTTAAAAAAAATATTGAAATGCCGAATAGAAATTTAGCATATGTGAGTCATTTTGAAAAAATATGCATGTAACACAAAGGAATATTTTTTTTCGTTTCACAAGTTACTAGTAAGAATGTTACACAAAATAATTTGTAAAGAACAGTTTATGATTTTCCTTCGATCGAGTAATGCTATTGAATTAAAAGCAACAAAAATTGTATATTTAGTCATCAAAATCATCATGAATGAAATTAACAGTATATTCCTTTTTTCAGGCAGTCGTATAAAACTGCAACTCTTCAAAGTTTCAGTTAATAATTATTAAAAAAAAAACATAAAAAGTCTGCCTCTAGCTATTTAAAAATGGCTTTAAAAATTAAGAACTTTGCAAATAAAATAATTCTTAAGATCGCTAACAGTTCTCGACTGGTCGTTGGACATTCGAACGAAAGTTCAGGATAATTCAGAACAGTAACCGACACTATCTAACTGAATACACTTTAATCATCGCCGACATATATTATGTAGTATCCATCATCTTTCTTTTCTTTTCTCATAATATTCATTTCTTCCATCACGACCTTATTTTGTTTCAACAAAAATTTAAAAAAAAAATTGAAAATGTAGCCAAAGTAACCCGCCGTTACGGTATGTCAGAGGACATTACTAAAAAAACCTATCTCCGTGCCAAATTTCAGCCATATCGGTTTAGTATGGCGTGATTGAGTAACAAACATCCATCCATACATATATCCAAACTTTCACATTTATAATATTAGTAGGATAGGGAAAATCGGGACATTGTATAGGTACCTAAAGCTGGCAACACACATAGGTACTAAATTTTTCTTATAACTGTCAGTTTGTTTCGCACAAAAGTGTGCCGACCTTGAAAAAAACTGGTTACACGATGAGGGACAAAAAATTGGGTAGCTGCGTCTCTGTTTATCACATTAGTAACTTTATTTCTGCTCTCTTTTTAGTGTGAGTGAGAAAGAAATCGTCACTGGCTCTATGTCTTCTCTCTCTACGTACCTACTAAACTCTAAACTATTTAAACGATTACTACTAACTACTACGATTGTCGATATTTCGATCCAATTGCATGTGAGCAATTGGATCGAAATATCGACAATCCCAACTAAAATAATTACCGTGGTACGTACTCGTAGTAGTTATAACAATTATGTCAGTAAACCACGAATCAAGTCTAAAATCTTTAATACTAACTATGATGAACTAGAAAAAGCTAGTTTCCACATTAATGTGCCTTTCACACTCAGCTTTATTTAGCAGGAGAAATAATATTTTCTTTGATAAACATACCTTCCTTTAAAAACACCAATAAAACAGTTTTTATACATATTTTGGGTTACTATAGATTATACTTATACAGATTTTTAGACAATGCAGTATAGATTTTTAAGTTTGAGATAATATATGGCAACACTCAACACTGCATATTTCTTTTTCCTTTGGACGAGCTGTCACGCTGTCACGTCTAAGGAACGTTTGCATTGAGTTTATCAATTAAAATCCAAAGTAATCTCTTTCGATCGTCTTTATTATTGTGATTTCACGTTACACTAGTATAAAACAATGCCACCTAAATTTGATCCAAACGAAATTAAAATCGGTAAGCGTGTGCTAAGTGTTTAAAATAAAACTTTATTTTTGGTTTCTAATTCTTGTTTTACCTAAATCTTTGTGCTATTCCAGTTAACTTGAGATGTGTCGGCGGAGAAGTGGGTGCCACATCATCTTTAGCTCCTAAAATCGGTCCCCTTGGTCTGGTGAGTACGATTTTTGCAGAAATATTTATTGATAACCTATAACCTATAAAATCTTGCGTGACATTTTAAGGTTATCAATTATTTTCAAAAAAGTAGTTTGTACCCTATTTATATTTAATAGTGATTTTTTTACTAATTGTAAAGGCAGGGTCGAAAGTGAATAATGCTACGTCCTGTTCAATAGGATAGCACTATACTAATTTAGTTAAAAGGTTGTACAATAGAATTAGTCACATTGGCTGTAATGTGTTACACTTGAATGTGATGTATGATCCTGGGGGGTGCCTCCCTACCAGGCGCGTCCTTCCGGGTGGCGGATGGAAGGAACCCGTGACTCAGGATATGTTTCCCTGTCACGGCTACTCCGAATGCCCAATAAGGAGTCGCGGACCAGGCTATGTTGATTAGTAATATTGCTAACTTCGGTATGTATGTGAATAAAAATTCAATAGTAGCTTATGCTGATTTGAGTGTGTATACATATTATGTATACTGTAATTAAGGCAAACCTTGACTTACACTCAATTTAAAATTATTATCTTCGAGTACTTAGTTTATTTTTACATTGATATAGGTTTGGTTTTGTTGCAGCACATCCAAATTGACTAATGTTCTATTTTGGGCTGAAATCTTTAGATCACACTTTCACTCTGTCCAAACTCAAGAAAGAACAAGTTTAAAAAGACAGGTTTATGTCAGGACTCATTTGTCATATTTTAATGCAAAAAGTGAACAGTGTGAGTGCAATCTATAGATCTCAGCCTTAGAGTCTAGATAGATAAACTGAAAATCTTCTGTACTAAAACTCAACACTTGCCCTGATTCTGCCCATTTGTTGCCATGCAGTTTTCACCTCCAAACTGCATTCTGTGCAGTCAATATTATCTTTGTCTATCTAGACTCTTATACTTCCATTCCTTCCTATGTATAACTTAAATCATTAAGATTAAGATTTATAAACAAAGAGTTCATAACTGAAAAAAAGTTTTATTAATTCAATGTTTACCTATGCTACAGTCCCCCAAAAAAGTGGGTGATGACATCGCCAAGGCCACAAGCGACTGGAAGGGGCTGAAGATCACAGTGCAGCTAATTGTGCAGAACAGACAGGCCCAGATCTCTGTTGTACCGTCTGCAGCCGCCCTAATCATAAGAGCTTTGAAGGAACCTCCACGTGACCGCAAGAAGCAGAAAAACAGTAAGTTGTGGTCATTTCATGCTTCAGTTAAAAATAATTTAATTAATCAGTCTCTCCATTACAATATGACCCCATTGTTTTGCTTTTCTCTGCACTTTAGTCTGGTTTTCTTTTCACACTAATCATAGATGTATAAGTAGTATGTATGCATGATATCCTGTATAAAGTTGACCACTACTACAAAAACAATTCTCAGTGTTACTATACTTATGCTATTAATCTCTGTTCAATATTATGAGTGAATCAATTTGTAGCTTTTTCTTTTGCAGTTAGTTTCTTTATGTAGTATATGGCACAAGTCCTAAATTATATGAAGTCCTAATTTAGAATGTATGAAAGTTCATTTCTTTAAACTTACTTGACTCACTTACATTTCCCTTATTCTGAGATCTATAGAGTGTGCTCTGACTTAGCTCTGATAGAGTTCAAACAAGACAAATGGATGGCCCAGTTCAAGAGGTTCATATGTCCAGTTTTCTGTTTTTGAAAAAAAGACCAGTTCAAGAAAAATGGATTTAAGGACTTTTTGAACCATCCAAATATGCTTTGACATAAATCTGTCTCAATTTAAGAGTCTGAGCAGAGTGAGAGTGTGGTCTAAAGATTTGAATTTTCAGTCCTATTACCCCTAAGTCTAAAGTTTGCATTAGTAGTAGGTACCACAATAGTGCAATGGAAGGTGAGCCCTGACTACAGCTATCTACTTTGTTCCCTTTACTTTAACAATTCTTTTTTTATTTTTCAGTCAAGCACAGTGGTAACATCACAATGGAGGATGTAATTAGCATTGCTAAGACCATGAGGCCCCGCTCCATGGCCAGGTATCTCTCTGGCACAGTTAAGGAGATCCTTGGAACTGCACAGTCTGTTGGCTGCACTGTCGACAGCAGACCACCACACGACATCATTGCAGACATAAACAGTGGTGCAGTGACTATTGATGAATAAACTTTGTAGAGCTTCATAATCAACTGTTGTTTTATTCTTTACCCACATGTAGTAAACAATTTATTATAACGATAAAAGAATATTGATGACTATCAATTAGTGTGAGAAGTATCCAAAATATTTACATAGGTAACAAGGCCTTCACGAGAGGTTATCCTAGTGTGATGACCAAAGACTAAAGGTAGCCCCGTAGACAGAGAAGGCATTAAGACGAAGGTACTGTGTAACCGCAACTGAGATTGAGATAACATGACGTAACGATGACGTCACATGACAAGTTTGAGTTTAATGTTGCCACAATAACTGCACTCCCCTGTTACCCCAAATTAGATGGAAATTTCTTCCCAGGATTTTTAAATAAAACGACAAAACAGATGCTGAATTGTTTTATTTTTTAAATAACATACCTACACATATAAGGTTGTCTGGGAGAGACATACCTATTAGGGTAAGCTTCTATTTTTTACATATATCTTAATATTGTGTGCAATAAAGAATTCTTAGCGATCAGAATTGGGATAGGCCTATGCTCACTACTAGCCTTGATAACGTCACACACAGCCGTTAGTTTTTGTATTTTCACGTTCGAGCGAATAACTTTTACTGAATACAATATTGTGAAATCAGACTCTGGATATGTTTACAATCTCGTTTAATAATTAGCTTGTCCAGTTATTAATTCACATCACTTAGAATTACAACGCAACATCAGTTACATATTTAGGTTAGGTCCACAATTTTGCATTTACCCACACGTGCCACAGAACATTACTTCGCACCGACCATCGCCATGATAGTGTAGACCGGCTGGCGCCATAAGTCCGCTCCCCGCGCCGCGAGCCATCGCTCGTAGCGACATCTATTTCCTTCAGCGCGTAACATCGGCCATCCTGAAAAGTGAATACCAGCAGGTATTCACACACAGGCATTAGTGGAGAATAAGATTTTCAGATGCAGAGCTAAATTGACTGAACCAGATCGGACTGAAGTAGGTTTTTAACTTTCTAGAAGATCTATTATATCCTGTGCATCTACACTGTCCTTATCAGAACCAGTTGCCATAATTTACTGAACTTCGATTGCAGACACCAGCAGCAACCACCGCCACAATATTCTACAACCTTCCATTTTTTTTACACCACGAAGTTAGATCGACCATTCGGTAGAACCCGCGTCCTTTCGCACAGCCCTGCTTACATGCACACTGCGGTGTCGGCACTGTACACCTCAACACACCTTGAGCACTATGTATACCCATTGGCCTGCGAGCGAACAACAGTCAACGCTAATGTGTCCACAGTGACACAACTGTACTCTCCCAACCAAACATATAACAACTGCATACATATATATGCCACAGTGAGCAAGCTAGTATACCTCTTATTAAGCACTCAGCCACCCAACACTATCCCAAAAGCACTTCCACCGGTGCCTGTCCCGGCACAAGGCTCGACACCTGGCGCGCAGAGCAAAAAGGAAACCGACGAGTGTTTTCATCTATAAGTAGCGTCGTTGCCAATACATGGTCCCAGCTGGCATCACAATAACCTAATGAGTTCTAGGGCCTTTAAGTAAGAGCCGAGGCCATGGCATCGGAAATTTGGAATTACATCAAATCCAGAACCTCTTAGAGAAGATGAAACTAAGAGAGCAAAAGCAATCTCAGCTTTGAGATATATGCAGGATAGTGGCAAACTCCAGGGGCCTCAACTATTTGACCAAAATTGCTGATAAGATGATGAAACAGCAGGTACTACTCATCTAGTCTCAGAACTAAAATCGACACCCAATACTTCTACGAAGTAATCCAATAGTAACTCTCCTAATATGATAGCGGAAATCACCAAATTTGGTGATAGAATGCGTAGGAATCAAACCATGCAACTGGGAGGAGAACTGGAGGAAAAGAAGCGGAAACTGAATATGGCCACAGGGCCGGAAGTTGTGGCTCTTCAACAAATTACTACTGTAGCTACCTATTCACTACAATGCTGGTCGTCGCCTTAAACTACCTAAGCTTTTCGGATGTGAGTTAAAACTTAAGTTCTTCTGGTGTGAACGTATCAGTGATTTCACTGTCCAGCAAATATTTTACTAAGGGACTATAATTACTTGCTGCAAACGAATCGGAGATCAATACTTAAGGTGTCAAATGTATCAGTGTGCTTAATCTACGATTTCGGATGGGACTTTATCGTTGCAGATGTAAGGCAACCAATGTTTGGTGCACACTTTTAAGTTACTTGGACTTTAGTTAACACTAAGGCACATGAGATAACGAATCAGTTAACAAAATATCTTAAGGCGGTAGAGCACGCATAACAGAGACGAGCCAAATTTCGGTTAAAGCAGTTGATAGTATTTACCCATATTAAGGTCAAGGTATCCGGAACTTAAAACAATATCACTTAAGGAGGTTCTTATAATATTTTCAACAACAACATAGGAACAAACAGTTCTTCGGGTGCGACCCCTACTTCCGGATAGGTACAGTAAACTTAAGATAGAATTTAAAATCAGGTGTGATCTTAATAGCCTCCGTTGCTAGGATAATTAGGTAGTAGTCCTGTGCTAAGTCTAAACTAGTGTTTACCAGTTAATTTCTCAACTTATCATCACCAATGCTTGGCAAAAGGAACCTGTTCTTGACTGTTAAGACATTCAAAGCTCAGTACTCCACACACAATCTACTATCAACATTTTTCTTTGACTAAAAACCGTTTATGCTGATCAGCTACGTTCTACAGTCCGCTCTAGTAGAGTCAATTAAAATAAAACATTATTAAGTTATACACATAATATGAACACATCATAATTTCGTAAATCAGAATATAATTTAACCATATCCTTCGTAAAAGATGAACCAGAGTCAAAAGACATATTTTTGTGAATCAGAATCGGATTTTCTCATGCACATAAACAAATAAAATTGTAATTTTTATTTTCTCTATCAGGGACCCCAATCATCAATTTTCAGATCGACAGACCTGCGGAAGTCTGTAAGACCCTTTTGTCAAGCAGAAAATGAGCTGATGATATTTAACGCCTGTACAGATCGTCACTTTTGAAAATCCAAAAACCATCCTAATCCCGTCAGCTTTCAAACAGAAAGGAACCGCATCAAAATCGGTACATTCATTTGGGAGCGATGATGTCACAGATATACAGATATACAGACACATATGTCAAACCCATAACACTCGTATTTTCGTATGAGGGTTAAAAATTAGAATCAGAATAGAACAGAAGTCGGAACAGACTCTTCTTGGGTTCAGAATCAGAACATCATACTCAAATCAAACAGATTAAACAGAATGAACAGATTTAACAGATAAAACAGATAAATAGATAAAAGAAATAATACAGATAAAAGAGATAATAAAGACAGTACAGATAGTACAGATAATACAGATAATACAGTTAATAGAGATAAAGCAGTTACAGTAGATAGCACAGATTTAACGGATAAAACTGATAAAACTGATTAAAGATATAATACAGATAGTACAGATAATACAGTTAGTACACATAACATAACTAACATTTTTATACATACATATATATATATAGATATAGATAGATGGTACAGATAGTACAGATAATACAGTTAATAGAGATAAAGCAGTTACAGCAGATAACACAGATTAAACGGATAAAACTGATAAAAGATATAATACAGATAGTACAGATAAGACAGAACGTACAGAACGCACAGAACGCACAGAACGCACAGAACGTACAGAACGTACAGAACGTGCAGAACGCGCAGAACGCGCAGAACGTACAGAACGTACAGGACAGGACGTACAGGATGGACAGGACGGACAGAACGGGCAGATTGGATAAAACGGATTAAACGGATAAATAGGAAAACAAGTTAAACAGTTAATCAAGTAAAACGGATAAAACGGGTGAAACAGGTAAAATGGATAAAACAGATAAACAGATGATATGGGTAAAACGCATAAAACATAAACAGGTGAAACGGATAAAACGGATAACCGGATAAAACGGGTTAAACGGATAAACGGATAAAACAGGTGAACCGAGTAAACGGATAAAACATAAACAGGTGAAATGGGTAAAACTAATAAAACGGATAACGGATAAAACAGGTAAAACGGATTTAACGGATAAACCAGGTGAAATGGGTAAATAGATAAAACGCATAAAATAAATAAACAGGGGAAACGGTAAAACGGATAAAACATAAAACAGGGGAAATGGGTAAAACGGATAAGACGGATAAAACTGGTAAAACGCATTAAACGGATAAATGGATGAAACAGGTGAAACGGATAAAACGGGCAAAACAAATAAACAGGTGAAACGATAAGACGGATAAAACATAAAACAGGTGAAATAAGTAAAACGGATAAGACGGATAAAAGGATAAAACAGGTAAAACGCATTAAACGGATAAATGGATGAAACAGGTGAAACGGGTAAACGGATAAAACGGGCAAACGGATAAAACGGGTAAATGGATAAAACGGGTAAAACAAATAAACAGGTGAAACGGTAAAACGGATAAAACATAAAACAGGTGAAATGGGTAAAACAGATAAACGGATAAAACATAAAACATGTGACATGGGTAAAACGGATAAAACAGATAAAACGAGTAAATGGATAAAACGGGTAAACGGATAAAACGGGTAAAACAGGTAAAACGGATAAAACAAATAAACAAGTGAAACGGGTAAAATGGTTAAACGGATAAAACATAAAACAGGTGAAATCGATAAAACGGATAAACGGATAAAACAAAACAGGTGAAATGGGTAAACGGATAAAACGGGTAAAACGGATAAAACAAATAAACAGGTGAAACGGGTAAAACGGATAAACGGATTAAACAGATTAAGAAATTAAATGGACAGAACAGATCAGACAGGAAACAGAACAGATCGGACAGAAAACAGAACAGATCAGATCAGACAGAAAACAGATGGTTAAAACCAACAGACAGATAAATAAAAATAACAACTACGCACCTCAGTAATAACTGTGTCGGAAGTCGATTTATCATCATCATCTTCGACCCTTATCTCGTCGTGCATTGGTTAACAGGGTAAAGCAAGGCTAAAGCACGTGTAATAAATTCGCCTTTCTGCCAAAATACATCTTCATCATGATCAGCTGCATTCTCTACGATATTCAGTCCCACAAACTTGATTCTTGTAGTAAAATCTATACGTCCAAGTATAAACTCAATTTGCACTTAGTCTCAGACAAGTCAGTTTCATGAAAAGCATCTTCTATAACATCGCAGACTTCTGGGTAGCAACTATTGAGTATCCCTTCGAGTAGATTACACCCTGTAGGTATCTATAACCATCAGCTGGAAGTTTCATTCTACAGCGGCTCGTTTTTTATTGTAAAACGCTTAGCAACCGCTAACGTCACTGCTTTAACACCTCTCGAGTCGTCTCAATGAAAATCTAGTTTCACGCAACTTTGTCGAGATCCTTAAAAGACATCCTCTTCAACTCTTACAAAATCGCGTTCACCATACAAAAGTTTTATCGATAGCGACATTGACTGATTCCACATGAAATGTGCTGGCACTTGTCAGGGAAGCCGGAGTTAATCAGCATTTCTTAGTAGCCGCATGAACGCATTGTCTTTCACTACACTGATCTCTCTATATTTGGGTCCAATTTTCGTCGTAAATACCACTTCTGAATGTGAAATCAGACTCTGGATATGTTTACAATCTCGTTTAATAATTAGCTTGTCCAGTTATTAATTCACATCACTTAGAATTACAACGCAACATCAGTTACATATTTAGGTTAGGTCCACAATTTTGCATTTACCCACACGTGCCACAGAACATTACTTCGCACCGACCATCGCCATGATAGTGTAGACCGGCTGGCGCCATAAGTCCGCTCCCCGCGCCGCGAGCCATCGCTCGTAGCGACATCTATTTCCTTCAGCGCGTAACAATATTCTTGTTAAACGAGTCCTTAACTTGTTTAGGTAAACGAGTGTGTGCTAATTTGTTTTACTTCAAGAGAATAATAATATTTAAAAAAAATATTTTTTAAAAACCGACATCAACCACCACTTAAAAGTATAAAATAATTTTAGTTTGTACACGTATTGCGGTTGAAGTCGGTTTTTTTAAAAATATTTTTTTTATATTAAAGTTTTTAGTGTAGTTTCATAGGACCAAAGCACTAGATAATTTTTTGCTCCTTAAAAAAAATATTGAAATGCCGAATAGAAATTTAGCATATGTGAGTCATTTTGAAAAAATATGCATGTAACACAAAGGAATATTTTTTTTCGTTACACAAGTTACTAGTAAGAATGTTAAACAAAATAATTTGTAAAGAACAGTTTATAATTTTCCTTCGATCGAGTAATGCTATTGAATTAAAAGCAACAAAAATTGTATATTAAATCAAAATCATCATGAATGAAATTAACAGTATATTCCTTTTTTCAGGCAGTCGTATAAAACTGCAACTCTTCATAGTTTAAGTTAATAATTATTAAAAAAAAAAAACATAAAAAGTCTGCCTCTAGCTATTTAAAAATGGCTTTAAAAATTAAGAACTTTGCAAATAAAATAATTCTTAAGATCGCTAACAGTTCTCAACTGGTCGTTGGACATTCGAACGAAACTTCAGGATAATTCAGAACAGTAACCGACACTATCTAACTGAATACACTTTAATCACCGCCGACATATATTATGTAGTATCCATCATCTTTCTTTTCTTTTCTCATAATATTCATTTCTTCCATCACGACCTTATTTTGTTTCAACAAAAATTTAAAAAAAAATTGAAAAAGTAGCCAAAGTAACCCGCCGTTACGGTATGTCAGAGGACATTACTAAAAAAAACCTATCTCCGTGCCAAATTTCAGCCATATCGGTTTAGTGTGACGTGATTGAGTAACAAACATCCATCCATACATACATCCAAACTTTCACATTTATAAGATTAGTAGGATGGGGACATTGTATAGGTACCTAAAGCTGGCAACACACATAGATACTAAATTTTTCTTATAACTGTCAGTTTGTTTCGCACAAAAGTGTGGCGACCTTGAAAAAAACTGGTTACACGATGAGGGACAAAAAATTGGTCACTGCGTCTCTGTTTATCACATTAATAACTTTATTTCTGCTCTCTTTTTAGTGTGAGTGAGAAAGAAATCGTCACTGGGTCTATGTCTTCTCTGTCTACGGGTAGCCCATTTACACGACACCGCTCCCACACAACCAAAGTATGAGCATTCAAATATGGACTTAATATCGTGCTCTGGACTCTGGAGGTGCACTTTATAGTAACAACACTAAATAGAAAACGCCAAGCTGCTTGCTCGTCTTAATTTCGGTATAGCTGTATCTCTTTGTTCGTGGTCTCTGTTGTAATTACACTCTGCTGGTCATTTTAGACTTTTATAGTCTGTTTTTTAATCCCGGAGACAAAAATAACGTTTCATGTGTTGCCTGTTTTTTAGTGCTCTTTAACAGTGATGTGATGCAATCGATACTTACCCATAAATATTTTTAGGTATTCTTGTAAGTTACGTGATACCACAAAATGTATTGAAAATAAATCCAATTCAAATGAAACAAGTGTGGGCTGATTATCCTTTTATGAGTTTTTCATACAATTGATAAATAGTAGTAAATTAACCATTTTAAGTATTTGACATTCTATTTAAAAAAACTTAATATTGAAAACTAAACTAAACTTATATTTCGTGAAATATAAATCCAAATGGCGAATCTTTTATAAAATATCACGCATGCATGCATCTCTTATAAAATAAGGGATAACAATGAAATAGTAAATCATGAGGGCGCAAATGTATCGAATGCGAACAACGAAACAAAATGGCGTCGTAATTCGTGATTAGAGATTAGGTATTAGCTGTTACGTCGTAACGTGACGTAATCGTTATCTATTGTTTTAAAATTCTTCCAGCAAATTTCTTTCGGCAAAGAGATAGAGTAGATAGACATATCGTTATTACTAAGGTGATTTTTTTTTGTATTTTTGTAACTAATAATCCTTTAATTAGTTTATCAAATTATGTGACTAGGGCGACTTTTTAATTTCATAATTAAATATTTCGTATGTTACATATTTATTCTACTCATCATTATTTTTTATCGATTTTAATCTGAACCGGAATCTTGAGGACAACACTATTCTATTATTTCTAAGTTTGACATTTCTAGCTGTCATTTTGGTCTCTCGGATTAAAAAATAGACTACAGACCGTAGACAGAGAAGGCAATAGACCAAGGTACTGTGTAACCGCGACTGAAATAGAGATAACATGACGTAACGATGACGTCACATGACAAGTTCGAGTTTAATGTTGCCACAATAACTGCACTCCCCTAGTACCCCAAATTAGATGGAAAATTCTTCCCAGGATTTTTAAATAAAACGACAAAACAGATGCTGAACTGTTTTATTTTTTAAATAACATACCTACACATATAAGGTTGTCTGGGAGAGACATACCTATTAGGGTAAGCTTCTATTTTTTACATATATCTTAATATTGTGTGCAATAAAGAATTTATTATTCTTTATTGCACACAATATTAACTTCAACCACCACTTAAAAGTATAAAATAATTTTAGTTTGTACACGTAAGTCGGTTTTTTAAAAATATTTTTTTTTATACTAAAGTTTTTTAATGTACTTTCATAGGACCAATTCACTAGATAATTATTTGCTCCTTAAAAAAAATATTGAAATGCCGAATAGAAATTTAGCATATGTGAGTCACTTTGAAAAAAGATGTATGTAACACAAAGGAAAATTTTTTTTCGTTACTAGTAAGAATGTTACACAAAATAATTTGTAATGAACAGTTAAAATTTTCCTTCGATCGAGTAATGCTATTGAATTAAAAGCAACAAAAATTGTATATTTAGTCATCAAAATCATCATTAATGAAATTAACAGTATATTCCTTTTTTCAGGCAGTCGTATAAAACTGCAACTCTTCATAGTTTAAGTTAATAATTATTTAAAAAAAACATTAAAAGTCTGCCTCTAGCTATTTAAAAATGGCTTTAAAAATTAAGAACTTTGTAAATAAAATAATTCTTAAGATCGCCAACAGTTCTCGACTGGTTGTTGGACATTCGAACGAAACTTCAGGATGATTCAGAACAGTAACCGACACTATCTAACTGAATACACTTTAATCATCGCCGACATATATTATATTCTAGTATCCATCATCTTTCTTTTCTTTTCTCATAATATTCATTTCTTCCATCACGACTTTATTTTGTTTCAACAAAAATTAAAAAAAAAATTGAAAAAGTAGCCAAAGTAACCCGCCGTTACGGTATGTCAGAGGACATTACTAAAAAAAACCTATCTCCGTGCCAAATTTCAGCCATATCGGTTTAGTGTGGCGTATTGAGTAACAAACATCCATATGTTTGTTACTCAATCACGCCACACTAAACCGATATGGCTGAAATTTGGATGTATGTATGGATGGCCCTACATACATTCAAACTTTCACATTTATAATATAAGTAGGATAGGGAAAATCGGGACATTGTATAGGTACCTAAAGCTGGCAACACACATAGATACTAAATTTTCTTATTAACGGTCAGTTTGTTGGGCACAAAAGTGTGTCGACCTTGAAAAAAACTGGTTACACGATGAGGGACAAAAAATTGGGTAGCTGCGTCTCTGTTTATCACATTAATAACTTTATTTCTGCTCTCTTTTTAGTGTGAGTGAGAAAGAAATCGTCACTGGCTCTATGTCTTCTCTCTCTACGCTACAGACTCATTGTTATTCTATGCTTTATGGAATGGATGGAGATAGGAAGTACCTACTTCTTTAACTCTATGAATCCCTAACTCAAAATCCAAAGACAATTAAAAACTTGGCTCTAGCCGTAGACAGAGAAGGCAACTCTCTCTACGGCTCTAGCTGTCAACTCTGCTCCCTCCAAGCAGAAATGTCAAAATGGCGTCAACGGCGGACGCTTGGTATATTTCTTTACTTGGTTTAGCGGAACATTTCCGTACATCAAATCCTCCTGACATAAAAAGTTGTATTCAGTGCCTTCAAGCCGTATTTAATTTCAAACCACCACCGAGGGTCGAGGCCAGAACACATTTACAACTCGGAAATATCCTTTTGACACACACCAAAAACATCGACTTGGCGAGAACGCACTTGGAACAGAGTGTAAGTTTTTTTGTTATTTTATTACTTATTTAGTGAGCTTGGAGACTTGTTACGTTATGTGTTGACCTAATTGGTTGATGTAATTGTTTTTCTAAATCGGTTAATGTCGGTGAGAAACACAAATAGGATGTAAACAGTATTATTGAAGTGGGTCATGTAGTGTTTTCGTTGCAGTGGTGCTTGTCCCAGACCATCAACGGGTTCGATGATGTCAAGTTCGAAGCGGCGAGCGTGCTGGCGGAGCTGTTCGAGCAGCAAGGCCAGCCAACTCACTCCAAACCTATATTGCGGAAGGCTATTGAACTATCACAACACAGTGTTTATTGGCACTGCAGGCTTATATTCCAACTAGCAGTGAGTATTATAAATTATTCACACTTAATTTATATAAATTAAACTATACCATTATCATTATAACCTTAATACCCTGGTTGGTCTACTTATTTGGCTGCAACGCATGAGTTTTAGGGTTGGAGTCCTTGGTTGAGTTGTTTTTTTCTGTTGTGGTGTGAAGGAGTAACAAACACACCCACATACAAACTTTCACCTTCAATTAGTGTGATGTGATTTAAACAGGCAATTTTCTTAATGAATCTATTAGAAACACCAAATGTTGTTAAGCTTTCTTTTTAAATTTACATTCCATTCAAACCAAATAAATAATTGAATCAATATTTTAACACAAAAAAAAAAAGATGAATTGAACAAGAATTGAACAATGTACTTAATTATTTTGTTGATTAGATTAACTATAATAATGTAATTTAAGAACTCATTAATTCATGTGTTTATTACAGAGTAATAAGTTTGATTCATAGAGTAATGAATTTTTCTTTTTAGCAAATCCATGCAACAGAGCGGGAATATGAAGTGGCAAGCAGTCTCCTAGGAGTAGGGGTTGATTATGCACAGATTTCCAATGCAGCATACACAAGAGTACTGTTCTTACTCAGTAGAGTTATGGTAAGTGAGCAAATTTTATCTCAATTATACAAGGAAAGCTAATCCAAAATATACAAGAAATATTTGTCTAAATTATACAAGGAATAGTTATGTAAATAATACAAGGAATTCTTATCAAAATTATTGAAAGGATGGTTATCTGAATTGTTATTTAAATCAAAACTAAAAATGACTAGCAACCAATTGAGATTAAAAATAAAAAAAATATTAATCTCTGAAAGGTACAAACTACATATATAAAGCTGTGTATTAGTAGATCTATTTCAATTTATATTTTTTGTCTATTCAACCACATAAGTTTCAAGTATATTTATTAAAGTCATATACACAATTATTTAAAAAAATATATTTTCATAAAGTGTAAAATATGAAAATGGCCTCCTTTTACATGGCTCATTTATAAAAATCTGTAAAATAAAGTTCAAAATTTTTCTGAAATTCTTCATTTCAGATAACTATGTACATTGAATTTACTTATTCTGATAAAACATTTTGGTTATAAGAACAGCATTTTATCATCAATTTATTACATAAATATTCATAAAAGAAAAATTTACATTTTGTATTCATTCATAAGGAAAATTATGGTAATTGATGTTGAGAAACCAGTGACAATGTTGATTACTCACATTCAAGGCAGTCTAGAATCTACTAACAATCCTTTTGATACAATTAACTTGAATGAATAATTTTTTTTTAATTAATTGCTTTACACTTAAGACATAATATTATAATGTGGCCAGTTATAAAGTGCACAAACGAAAGAACATTTGAATTTATCGTAAAAAAATAAAAAAATCTGAAAATATTTTTCGTTTTTTTTTATTTCTCATTATGCTCCTTAAGTCATTAAATGATACTAGATTCGAATTTATCGTAAAAAAAACTGAAACTGTCCAGGTCTTCAACTATACCCATGCAAAAAATCATGTTGATTTGTTGCTCTGTTGCTGCATGATTGAAGAATAAACCAACAGACCAGTAAACACACTTTCGCATATTTGTAGTATTTAATAGGGATCTTAAGCACTAATAGACATGTACCATTATCTGTGTGGTTGACTGTCAATAATTTTTCTGATGCATTGGCAGACGCAAATAAATGATCAGCTTAAAAGTAATTTTTGTGGCTTGTTTCAGTTACTATTAATAGACAAGAAAATCCAAGAAGTGTTACCACTACTGAACCAGGCAGGACATCTTGTGGAGACTTGGGCCGGCAGTCCACACCAAAAAGAATACCTCAAAGTGTTCTATTTTGTCCTCCAGGTACTTTATATCCTTTGAATGTTGAACATAAAATTTTTTATTACACAATATGTAATTAAATGACAATATAATAAATGTAGTTTTAGACATGTCATCTCTAAAGGTTGCATTGTTCTTTTATACAATCTTACGATATATTGTAATTTATCAAATTAATATTATTTTTGAGTGAATCTGTCATCTAGGGCCTGTATCAGTCGTCAAGTAAACTTTCTCACGTTATTTATTGGTTTGATGTTTTGACAAATTGCCAGTAAAAAACTGTTACTTATCTTATCAACTTTATTCATCTTTCAAATGCTCTTTGACAATTTTGAGTTTAGTTACCCATGGTACTACCAGTCAGCATGGGTTCTTAGTAAAATAACCGACTTTTGGGACATTAACTGAAAGCGTTACAACTAGAGCCTTAGATTTTTCCATTTATAAGGAATGTTTACACAGTACGTCATTTCTCTATAACTTTCTGTGAGCTTGTTGTACAATACTGCGTAATCAGTCTATGAATGGCTTCCTAAAAACGGCTTATCATCACAAGGTTGACTATTGCGTCCTAAGCTTTATAGTTCAATGTAGCACCCTTATCTGAAGATCAAGGAAAAAGGAATCAAAAAGGTTTTTATTCCTGCATGTATGCATTTACAAAATTTTAATTATTATTTAGGTATGCCACTACTTGATGGCGGGGCAGGTGAAGAGTGTGAAGCCCTGTCTGAAGCAACTACAGCAGAGCATCCAGACCATCATGGCACCCACGTGGCCAGATGATGATGGTTAGTAGCTTGAAGGCTTGAAATTCCAAGAATAAATTATTTTTCTTTATCAACCGACAGACATCACTTCTGCATAAAGGTCTCTTAACTTCTACGGTCAGTCTTGTGCCGCCTGTATCTAGCAGTTCTCTGCGTCTTAAAATTTTAAGAGAAATCTTAAAATGGACTCCCACTTCAGTTCTTTAAAAAATGTCTTCAAAAACTTCTCCATTCTCCATTTATGTTTGATACATTATTGTGTGGTAACATGTAGCGGTGTGCGGCGGCGCGGGCGCGGCGTGCGCGGGCGAGTCGTTCGTGTGGCTGTCGCGCCAGCAGCTGTACGTGCTGGTGTACCTGGTGACGGTGATGCACTCCGCGCAGGCCGGCTACATGGACAAGGCTCACAAGTACACCGAGAAGGCGCTCGCGCAGATCGACAAGCTCACCTGTGAGTATCACGCGCACACACCCCTTCACACCTTTGTACACCTGTATGATGCATCTGTATTGATATGCATATGTAGATTGATACTTCTTTTTTTTTTTTTTTTTAATAAAGAATATTAGCCAAGCTGAACTTGACTTATATTCTCCTCTCCCCTCCAAATAAGCGGAAAGCTTGTGCTAGGAGTGGGTACGACAATAGTGCAACGGGTGGGATTCGAACCTGCGACCTTTCAGATTTGAGTCCGCACCTTTAACCGTTGGGCTATTGAGGCTTAATTAATTGAAATTCAGACAACCACACAATTTACTAAAGTATATTATGCAATTGCATTGAGACGACAATACAACTGCAATCTTGCAGTATGCTGTTATGTACTTAGATTACACAGTCGCTCGCGAGGTGCGATGCAGTAGTCTTCAATTTTGACATAAACTACTATGTTGCCAGCGAGTGAGGAAGTCGGCGAGGTGGCGGGCAGCAGCTCCGGCGCGAGCGGCGCGCGAGGGGGCGCCGCGCTCGCGTGGAGGCTGCGCATGGCGCTGCTGGAGCACGCGGCGCTGTGCCGGCTGGTCGCGGGCGGGAAGGCGCACGCGCTGCACGAGATCGCGCGCGCCGCGCATCTGCTCTCCACGGCGCCTAACGGTACGTGTGTGGGTGACAGACACATACATACTACACTTACATACACATTACATAATTAAAAAATCCATACGACATAATTATAAATGAAAGCCGTCCGATAATGCAAGACGCCTCGCGGCCGGTTACAATGCGAACAAGGAAGATCCCGTTAGGCGCGCGCGCACCGCATGTCGCCCGCTCGAACTGCGAGACGCGCGCCGAACCAGTCACGATCCGACGCTCGAACGTTAGGCCCGCGTCACTTGCATGCACAACTGACCACTCGCGAGTTATAGCATTGTATCATAGCTTGTAGCCCATTCGCAATAGTGTAGTTAGTATGCCATTGTAGTTATTTCTTACTTCTTACTTCTTTACTTCATCTTTTCTTCTCTTTTCTTTACCTAACCCCTCACGTGTGACAAGCTTAATTTAGACTGCCATACTAAATCCCTGTCATGTTAGACCGCCTTACACTGCAACATTACGGTCAGTGAGATAGTAGTTGAAGGTTATCTTGTCAAAAAAAAAAGTACCCCACAAGCTAAAGTGTTGTCAATGGCCTGCGATTGTTGCAGCGCACACGGCGGCGGCGCACACGCCGCAGCTGCACTGCCTGCTGGGGCTGTACGCGATGTCGATGAACTGCATGGAAGCCGCCGAGGCGCAGTTCCACACTGCCATACATGTGAGTACCTCCAATGGAGAAGTGTTGATATTGTAATATTACTAGATGATGCCCGCGACTTCGTCTGCGTGAACTAAGGTTTTTTGATTCCCGCAGAAACCCTTTAATTTTCCGGGATAAAATGTGGCCCATGTGTTAATCTAGGGTATAATCTATCTCTATTCCAAATTTCAGCCAAATCCGTCCAGTAGTTTTTGCGTGAAAGAGTAACAAACATACACATTTACACATACAAACTTTCGCCTTTATAATATTATAAAAAGTGTGATAGTGTGATAATATTAGTGTGATGTCACTAGATTCTGTTAAAAAAGAGAGAGAGCAGCTGTGCTTAAACGTCAAGTGTACAGATAAATAATGTGGCCATGTTTTATAACATACCACCACTCATTCCAGAAAAGTAAAAAGATTATATTTTAAACATAAAAGTTATAATTTTTTGGTTACAGATGTCACAAGAAAGAGACCTATGGATGTTTGCGAAACTGAATCTGGCTATTGTTTACTTACGGGGAAGGAGAGACAATGACCTAGCACAACTAATGGAACAGGTATATCTTATACCACTATACCTTCTCTATTCATGAAGTCAGTTGACTTACCGGGTTACTTATTTGCATTTATTTTAATGTGTTTAGTTTATCTAATCTAAATATATAAAAGAAATAGGTGACTGATTGACTGACTGACTGATCTATGAATATATTATTATAAAAAACGAAGTAATACTTACTATTTTTGTCTTTCTGTACTTTTCTTATAATTTGTTAATGTTTGCATTTGAAGGAATTAACAGTGTTGTTATTTTTGTATGCAAAAAATTTTGCTGAGTTAGTGCTTTGTTATTGATAATTATGAGTAGGTTACCTAGCTATATATATTAGTGAGTTCTATTTTGTAAATGTGTTTCAATAAAGAATCCTTTATCTACTATTCAGGTGAGGCCCGAAGCTTTGCCTGCATATGCACATGGACTTAGAGCTGCTTCGTACTATGTTTTGGGTCTACAAGCCTTTTTCCAAGCGCGATATAACGAAGCCAAGTGAGTTCTCATTAATCTGCTTATATTTATATACTAATCCTTACTGGTGACGTAAAGAATATTCGCATTCGCAAAAATTCGCGTATTATTTGACATTTGCGCACACACACACATACACACACACACACACATATCTACATAAACGACGGAGGAAGAGCAGGTTTCCCGGGATACAGGTTATCTATAACTTAAATCGGGACTCCTGATACATTTGTAACTGACTTTATTTTATAAATAAATTTTCATTTCATTTCATTTCATTTTCATTTCATTTCATTTGCATTCGTGCATCACATCACTAGTAAATACGAATTTTCGCAGTTGCATTCAGGAATATTCGCATGTTATTTGACATTCGTATCCGCGAATGTAAGAGTTAAGTATTCGTATTCGCATTTGTATTTGCGCATGTGAAAAATCCAACATTTGTTACGTCACTAATCCTTACTATAATTATTATAAATGTGAAAGTGTGTTTATTTGTCCTTTAACCACGCAGCGACATGCATGGGCATAGTTGATGACTGGGAGAAGACATAGGGTATCAAAGAAAACAGAGTTCCCGCGGGATTTTCGAAACCTAATTCCATGTGGTTGAAGTTGCGGGCAAGTTTTGCATCTGCACCTACACATCACTAACATAATATGCAGTCATTGAAAAAGTCATCCAAACTTTGACATATGCCTCTCGCACGTCATATTTCTAAAAAAATAAATATTTCAGGAGGTACCTCCGAGAGACGTTAAAAATGGCCAATGCAGAGGATCTCAACCGTCTAACGTCGTGCTCGCTGGTGCTGCTGGGGCACATCTTCCTGTCCATCAACAACTCGCGAGAGAGTATGAACATGGTGACGCCCGCCATGCAGCTGGCGAGCAAGATACCCGACGTGCATGTCCAACTGTGGGCAAGCGCTATACTGAAAGGTGGGCATTTTCTAGAACACATGCTCTTTATAAAGCGCTTGAATAGTGGCCTAGCATCGGTTATATGCATTCATGAATGAGGATATGAGGATCAAGAGATTCCTGAAAACTACAACACATTGGCGTTGGATCTGTTGCTTTAAATGTCAAGGGCAGTAATCACTGAACATCAGGGACATTCTATCTCAGTAGCTGTTATTTAGTTGCTTAATAAAACTGTCAAACACGTATTAATATACGCCATTTGAAAGCAAGCAAAGATTGAAGCATTGCTTTCAACTGGCCACTGGAAATTTAGAGAATAGCCCCGCAGGTTACCCCTTTTGCTGTCTGTTCTCTATTTATATAGTTACATACTTATAAAAAAAAATTCAATCATTATTCATCATCATTCATCTTTATTGTTAAACTGTTGTAAACTTGTTACCCAGATCTGTACCGGCTAGCGGGCGATACGGAGCGCGAGAACGAAGCATACCAGATGCACTGCAACTTCTCGCAAGCCCTCCTCAAGGATCACTTCCAGGCGACGCAGATGCCTGAACACGCGCTCGTGCACTGGACGAGCGGCGACCCGCCCGCGCTGCCCGCGCCCCCGGGGTCTACGCACCCCTCCTAAGCAGATACACGCGCTTTATGACACTAGGGTGATAACGAGCGCTTTAAGACACCAGTGTGACAATACATGTGTAGCAACATTTGTGCGACAATACGTTATTACTGCGGTAACGAGCGTCTTACGACATGCGATGATACTTGTGCGGCAAAATTCGCGTTAATACACTTGTGTAACAGTACGCGACACTAGTGCGATAACGAGCGACTTACTAGTACAACCATACATGTGAAACAACACTAGTGTGACAAAACCTGCGTTATGACACCAGTGCATTAAATCACGTGTTACGAAACTAGTGCAACAATATACGAGTGCAGTGAAAATCCACAGTGAACAGTGTAAATGCTATGTATAAATGGGGAAATAGGCATTCTGGTATAGATACAGACTCCAAAAAGACAGTGAATAATTAATTATAATGGTAATGTATCTGCTGCTAATAAGCTGGCTAATCCACAGTTAACAGAGTACATATTTAAGCGATGCATCCACTGGGCCTAGAGCTTTGCACCGGAGCGGAATTTCGAGCACCGGGTCACAAAAAGAATGTCAAATCACCCGTGATTTGACATTCTCTGGAGATTCACCGGAGATCTCCGGTGAATCTCTCTCTATGGTACGAAATAGGATCCTATATACAGGGTTAAATAAAAAATACCAGAAAGCTCTCGGCACGTAATTGTTATCATTAAAACTAACAACTTTTGTTCTACGACTTTTCAAAATTCCGCATTAATTTTTTTCATACAAAAAAATTAATAAATTATGTTATTTCTCTAAAGTGACATTACTCTGTGAGACTCGAGACCAAGACACGTGCGTGTGGTTCGTGCGGCGTTGCTGATGCTACAGAGTAGTTACAAGGAGAGAATCTATGTAAAATATTGAATATCAAATATTTCAAAAAATATCGAGTTAAAAAAAAGTCGTAGAACAAAAGTTTTTAGTTTTAATGATAACAATTACGTGCCGAGAGCTTTCTGGTATTTTTTATTTAACCCTGTATAGGTACCTACCTAGTAGGTATAGTGTAATATGGGCCTTATGATCTAATAATCACCAGTGATACACCTGTGTTTCTCCGGTGTTTTCAATTGATTACTTTTTTTCACTGCTCCGGTGCAAACCATTAACTGGGCAACAAATGCCATCCTATATACTGCTCTAAATGTACTAAGTAGTTCATCATGTTGAGACATGCTTAACAATGTGCTTCATCCGGCAATTTTGGGCAGCATTGTCACACATATTGAGCATTGTCTTTGCCCCTTTATTGTTGCTTCTTGAAAAAATGACTTTGGAATAAATTTTAATAAAGGCAACCACCCTTATGGCTCAATTATATGAGAGTTTCTCGAATGCATTTGTGTTTGAGCATTGCTTAACTGTTATGAGTTTTTGTCATAATCGATACTAATATTATAAATGTGCAAGTGTGTTTGTTTGCTGGTTTGTTCTTTAATCACGCCGCAACAAAGCAATAGATCGACGTGATTTTTTGCATGGGTATACAGGGTAGACATTAAACGGGTAGATGATATTAAATGCAGAAAATCTCCAGTACGAGTTATAAAAACTTAAGGGTAGGCTTTTTATAATTTGTACAATGTTCCATTTTATATCATCTGCCTACCCTCTTGTACATCCTGTGCACGCCACTGGGTATAGTTGAGGACCAGGAGAGTGACATAGGCTTTTTATCCCGGAAAATCAAAGAGTTCCCACGGGAACTAAATCCACGCGAACGAAGCCGCGGGCATCAACTAGTGTATAATAATGTAATGTTTAATTGTATGCAAAAATTTATGGAAAGTTTTCGTAAAGGATGGTCGCATACTATTTCTTGCCGCTCGCATTAGAGAAACTTTTTGTGTAACTTACGCCAAAAAATTAGATTATAAATATGTATTGATGTATTCGCGTAATTTCGGAAAAAAGACCTCTAAAACCAGGGTTTTAAAAAATTTGCTTTCTGGCACTAACGCCAGAAAAAGCTCTGAATTAAAAAAAAAATACGACAGTAGAAGAACTTTTGTAAAATTTTTACTAATAATCGAATATTTTAATTGCGCTAAGCCTGAAATTAATGTGGATTTCCGCTGAATTCTTTGGACTGATATATTATAGTGTAAAATTGTACATACTTGTCGGATACGGACTTGAGAAAGAACAAAGATGTCTCATATTTATTACTTTAATTAATTAGTAATTTGTTAGCATGAGAATTAGTTGAATGTGGCTGATTGATTAATTTTAAATTATATTGTGATTTATAAACACGTTTCAATGGATGGATCTAGGTGAATTCTGCAGGAGTAAGAAACAAGGTTAAAAACACATTGACGAAGATATTTTGTAAACTATTCAATCAATATCAATTTTTAATAATTTATTTAGATTCTATATTGTGTTTAGGCTTCTATTTTAGTTTGTTTAATTTCCTGTACAATAAAAATGACAATAATCTGTATAATTAAAAATAAGCAGCCTTGATTGCGGACTGGCCATCAACAGAGATAATACCAAGATGATGATAGTAGATTGCTTAAATAAAAACAGAATAGAAATTCAAAGCATTGCCAAGTGTGAGTTGGTGGTGGTGGGCTCCCGCAATGAGAAAAAATTCAAACTCAAAAAACTATTGTTGCATCATCATAGACGCGGCCACGATCACTCTGACAAGATTGACCGATTGAAAAGAAAAATGACAAATGAAACTTTGGTATAGTACGTTTATCTCACGAAGTCACGGGCGCTTTACTTGTGGTTACGTCGTGTACATGCTCATTGCGTAAGTGTGCGTGCCTGTTCAGAGAGGTGGGAGCGGTCAGGCGCGACCAAGCTCTTGCTCACACTTATACAGATACGACACACACACAACCATGAGCCACGCGCCGTCGTGAATTACAAGAACTACTAAAATGTTAAATACTTCTAATAATTAGTTTTGTAAATAATGATCAATTTGTTAAAGATGCTGTAAATATTATATATTATTTAAAAATTTCCCCAACCTTACTTACGCAGAATTGTTTTTGAGGTCGTCACAATGCTGTTATGTTAATTTCCATTCTTATATTATTTTTATACTTATATTGTAGCATAGGGAACTATGTTTGTTAGGATCCGTTCATTGATACGCTCCTACATTGGACCTCATAATATATACTTGTCATTAGGGACAAGGTTTGTAAATTAAACAAATATTAATCTGTAAACAATTTCTTAATTTACAAATTCTTTGTAAAACAGTGTGATGCGACCTTAAGGAACGGGTACATTTTGCTGTTGTTAAATATGTAAATAAAAGTTTAATTTTATTGTAAATAATAAAATTATAAAATATATGTTTTTTGGTATACTACTGCCTTCTTATTTAAACAATTTAAAGCAATTTAGTAATGGTAATCTGGAGTTTTATATTCCTGAGTTCCAAGTTCCAACTTTCACCTGATGCATCTAGCGTCCTGTTGTTATTTTCTCAAAACGCAGCCATACGGATTTCCCAATAGGTACACAGTACTACTTGGGCAGTAGGTAGGTACTTGCTATCAATTAAAGTCGCAACTATATTCGCTGCAGAAGGAGATTTCCCCTCCAGAGGGTATTGAGTAATGCCTCGGGTCTGGTCCAAGATTGTTTTTCCGGTAGAAGGTGTCGCGCAGGATAGCGCAGCGGCCGCGGTTCACGTCGCGCGCGCGCAGGCGGGAGTGCTTCTGTTGCCACCCGTAGTCCCAGTTCGTCGATAAACGGAAAAAGAACCTATCAAATAAGTACGCGTTGGATTTTTGCAGATATTCGCCATTTCTTTTAGAACAGACTCGGTCTAATTAGCTAGCTAGGTTGAGGTCGCAGGTTCGAACCCCACCGTTGCACCCATCCTTGTCGTACCCACTCCTAGCAGGAAGCTTTTCGTTTATTTGGCCCTCCATCATCATATCATATGATAGGAGGATGTTATTCAGCTTGGCTAAACTTCTAGCTACGGTCAAAGCCTCCCACAAGACCAGACCAGAGTCAATTCAAAAATTATAAATGCCCAAATTGGCCCCGCCGAGAATCGAACCACAGACCTCTAAGTTATAAGACCACAGCGCCAGCGAAGTATTCAAAGTCAAGGTTTCGCTTCTTAACAGTTATCTACTAAAAATTCTCAAAACGCTTCATTGAGCTCGAGAGGATTTACTATTTTCCCGGGTATAAAATCTGCAATCGTTACCGATCTGATACCGACTATTAAAGGCCTACCTACTTGTCTTCAGGCGACTTCTTGTATCTCGCTTTAAGATACTGTTCTGCAGCACCCTTTTCAGTAGACCCGTACAGCAGGTTCAACACTTCGGGCTCTATCGGCTTCATGAGGCTGTCGTCATCGCGGGTTTCTATGTCATGCGGCGGCACGATAATAGGTTTCTCGACAGGCTCTTCGTAAATCTGACATAAGATCTAGCTGTCATCACACCATCGATAGGTAGGTAAAGTACCTAAGGTATATTGTAAGTTTCTAATACTTAGTTATACAAGTTGGAAAGCGAACGGTTGTTAGGACTGGGCACTTGTGCCCAAGGACCGATCTACACCGGAATGGCAGATTTGGGGGTGGATATTTGGAGACGGGGAAGAAGTTTGAGAGGTTACTCAGCTTACCTGTGTCAGAATTTTCATAACGTATTGCTAATATAAACCTCATAATCATTTCAACTGATAGACGTACACTGCTGAGTGCTGAACATAGGGAAAGGATTGCCACAGCACATGTTCTTGTACCGCCTGTATCAATTTTAATATTATTAAAAATTTCCGTCTACCCGCAATAGTTCCTGAGCAACAGCGATCGTGGCATCAATATCCCTCGCTTGCTTCTCTTTAGCGGCTAAAAGAGCCGGCATCAAGTTCTGCTGATACCACGCGCGATCGCGGCGGGCTGTTCGGCTCCATGCATCCGCGTAGAAGGCGTGAGACATTATTTTATAATAACTGCCTATGAATATAAAACAACTGTAAATTTTGTCTCTAATCTTATGAATCTTTAGCGAATATTGAAACTATTGTATTGGCATCAATTTTGACCAAGGAATTATAGTTACTACTGATTTTGACTTTACAAATATGTCTGTCCCCCAAGAGAGAGAGGTAGGTATATACTTTGTATAATCACTTTGTTTTGGCCTTACTCTTATAATATGTTTGGGTGAATATTCAGTTTGGACGATATTTGCGCATTTTTTTAGGAACAAGCATAATTTCATTTTTTTTAATATTTGATAGTATTATAATGTTTGGTGCTATTTCATTAAATACACAAGTGAAAGGCACGTATATATTTCAAATATTCAAAGAGTTATTGCCACTAGAAATTTATGTCAAGCTACGGTAATGAACCCTGTATACGGTAATGAATTTTTATGTATACTTTTGGCAGAATTTCTTATGAATTCTCTATTTGAATAAACTTGTACGAATAAAAGCAAGTGCCCAGCCGTGCACAGGGAATTGGTAATTCACTCGTCGACCGAGAACCTTGTTGGGCCCGTCACTGCTTGGAGTAAGATCGTTTCAAATAACAAAATATCAAGCAGTTCTTCCATAACTTAATAGACTCCCTCTATATTGGACCTCTTCCTTACCACTCACCCTACCGGCTACCAGGTAACAGTCGATGCTCCCCTAGGAACATTTAACCCCTGCCTAGTACAGACTTCCGTGCCACTTCCATCCTCTGTTCGCACGCGTAATACCGGTAGCCTCATATCCGTGGGCACAGCTTTGTTTTTCAACAAACGACCTTAACACCTGTGCTGAAGCAGTTGCTGATGCCATACTCCAAGGTATGGACTGCTATATTCCAAACTCCCTCATACCTTTTGGGAAGCGCGCGCAGAAATGGTTCAACGGGATCTGTAATAAGGCTGCTATACTTAAACAAAACTCCTACCAGTCCTGGCTCTCTGCACATTGCACCAATGATCCCAATGCTGCAAATGTTAAGAAAATCTTTAACATTGCGTCCAGAGCCTACAAAAATGCCATTGCCAGGGCAAAATTTGAGCACATCGACAGAATTGGGCAGAGACTAGTCTCACTGCCTTCTGGTTCCCGTGCTTTCTGATTTCTGTTGAAAGCCATGTAAGGCAACTTCTGTCGTTCCTCGTTTCAACCTTTAAGCAAACCGGATGATACACTGGCCTACACTGCCAAAGAGAAAGCCGAAATTCTGGGCACTCTCTTTGCTGCCAACTCTACGCTTGATGATGGTGGGAAAACACCGCTGACCATCCCGCGGTGTCAAAACTCCTTGCGTGATATACGGGGTACATTGGGGATATATTGACAGTAAGGGGGAAGCCCTAGCGGTCAGCCTCGACATCGCTAAAGCCTTTGATCGGGTTTGGCATAGGGCTTGGCTATCGAAGCTGCTATCTTACGGACTTCCTGCGAAGCTGTGCCATTGGGTCGCTAGCTTTCTTCATGGGCGCAGCATCAAGGTCGCTGTCGACGGTTTTTGCTCTCAACCTAAGCCCATCAATGCTGGCATTCCACAGGGCTCAGTGCTATCGCCTACTTTGTTCATTCTGCATATCAATGATATGTTGCATAACAGCAGCATATATTGTTATGCGGATGACAGTACTTCTGATGCCCTTTACAAAGGCCATGCACATTTCTCTCGCGCAGTGCTGGAGGAGAATAGAGCCAAACTTGTGTCGGACATTGAGACTTCTCTCTAGAAAGTGTCCGTATGGGGTTCACAAAATCTTGTTCAATTTAACCCTTCAAAAACACAAGTTTGTGCGTTTACCGCAAAAAAGGCCCCTTTTACCACGCCTTTTCTCTTTCAGAACACTTCCCTTACTCCTACCAACAGCATTGGGATTCAAAAGAGGGCACTTCGGCTTGTGGACAATCCCAAATTAACCTACTCGCTGGAAAGCTTGGAACACCGCAGATGTAAGCTCGCTTTGTGTGCTCTATCGGCTATATAACGGGGAGCCCTCTAACTTCTACAACCGCACCGCACGCCACCGAACGCAATTTCACCCCCACCACCTGGGTGCCTGGAGCACTTCGACCATCAGGTGCTCCAGATCTTTTTTTCCATGTACTACCAAATTGTAGAATCATCTCCCTTCGAAAGTATTCCTGTATATAATGTAGTTTCAGTAAAAATCATCAAATGAACTTCAAAAAGGTTACGGTAAACGACGGTAATGAAGGACACGGTAATGACAAATATGCACTTTTAATTTATTATTAATTTTTCTATAAGCAGTATATGCTATCTAATCATTTAAAAATTAAACTAGACGAGAACTTGATGTATTGTTATCGCAATAAAATTCCAATTTTAAATATTTATCAAAATATAAGCGGACTGGTAATGAAACATAAACTGTGACAAAACATTATAATACACTTTCAGTTGTAATTTTTTGCGCGAGTTCGTGCGTACGTCTTCCTTCTGCTACGTTTTCCGGTCGACTGAGGTCTGAGGTGCGGGACGCCGAGAGCTCACTATGTAGCGGCAAGATTTTGTCACGTAAAAACATGTTTCCCGTGATGATTCCGGAGGGTTCCGGTAATGAACTTTGCATCGTGACAAAACTTTAAAAACATATTTGCCCATATATTTCTTTGTAAACTAAATTTTAAATTATGAAGAAGTAATAAAAAATTATTTATTTATTCGACACAGTAGCCAAATTAACATTATTTTTGTGCTAGGTTTACTAAATATTATTAAATATATAATATCTAGTAGTGAAACAGGTGCCGGTAATGAATTTTAATGTTATTTTCACTAAAAATCTAAGTGATTTACATAGAAATTTCAATAAACACACCATGTGCACGATAAAGTATGTAGGTGTGCATGATAAACGTATATTAAATGGAGTCTAAACTTAAGTTTCAATTTTTTATTCACTGAAATACGTAATTTTCATTACTTTGAATATTCACCCGTTTGTGGTAGGTATATAATCAAGTGATTATAGTATACCGTATTTACTATACATATTTAGAGATAATCCAAGATAAAAGTGTGTGAGGCTTGTAGGGTAGATACCTACATAATTTAAAGTGCGAGGTTATGTAGGTACTACCCGTTCACTGCAAGTTGACCGCTACCTCATGTCGCGCTTCCCCTCACCGCACTGATAGTAAACTATGGGCCCATTTCACCAACGTAAAATAAGTCTAAAGCTCGCTGCATACGTAACGTGCACGGGACGTGGACGGGACGTGGCCCGGACGTGGTTAGTAAACACGGACGGGAATTTTTAATGCATACGCAACGTGGCAATAACTCAGAACTAACGTGCTAGTGATGTGAACAAGGAAAGATGGATTTTTCTAAGATTGTAGCGAGCTAACTTGGAAAGGGTATAGCAGTGTAAATACAACCCATACCCCTAATCGGTTTTTACACGCCATCGTGTCAAAACGTTAAATCGCTTGGCGGCACGTCTTTGACGGTAGGGTGGTAACTAGCCACGGCCAAAGCCTCCCACCAGGCCAGACCAGAGACAATTTAGAAATTATAAATTCCTAAATTGCCCCCGCCGGGAATCGAACCCGAGACCTCTCAGTTATAAGACCACAGCGCTCACCACTGCGCCAGGGAGGTCGTCAAAGGTTGATACTATATACCTATTGATTTGAGCATAAAAAGTTCAACTGTAATTATTATTACATATTAAAATATAAGTAGAGATACCAATGCAATAAATTAATAAAATAAATCTGACCGTTTTCAGTGAGTGATAGTTCGACTGCAATTTTACGCCACAGATAATTTTTATATTTGGTGTCTAAATACTTTCAATGATCGTACACACTCAATTAGTTTTTCCATTCGTCCATTTTTGCTTCGTAGGTAAATACACAAACATCACTACTTAGCTCTCCGGAGCGAACGGGGCGACTGTGCATACGCAGCGGAATCACGCACGGGACGGGGCACGTACGGGACGGGACGTGCTAAACATCGTCGCCGACGATATTTTTCCCGTTCCGCGCGTGGCACGTTCCCGTCCCGTCCGTGCTCCGTGACGTATGCACAGTCGCTTACATTTTCTATGAAACGATGTTTCCAAAACTCCACGTCCCGTCCCGTCCACGTCCCGTCCCGTCCCGTGCACGTTATGTATGCAGCGGCCTTTATTCGAGCTTAAAGATATTTTGGTAGATTTTCAATACAAAAACTGTAAAGACGGCCCAATTTATTCTTAAGCGTTACTCAAAGTTGGTGAAATCGGCACTAAATCGTTAATGTACCTACCTATAAGGCAAAATAGTTTATTAAAACCCCCAATTAAGTAAAGTTACCTTAAAATAGAGATAAAATTAATACTTTAGAAGAAAAAGAGGTTCATCACTCCACTAAAACACATTAAGAACTTTCTATAAGTACTTTTATTACATTACGAAATAATTAATAAATTACATAATAACTAAAACAATAAACTTAAATAAAGACAGATCCATCGGCAGGACCGAGATGATGTATGCCGATGAGGAGCGCATCTACCAAAGTCCACACTCCGAGCCCTCCAAAGCTAAACAGTTTTCCGATCCCCTCCTGCCAATGTCCGAGGTAAAACCTATCGGCGCCGAAACCGCCGAGGGTAAGCGCTAATATTAGTGCTGTGCCCCATCGTGTGCCAGATGTCCACGAGCAACGTACTTTTTTGAGAAACTTTCGCTTCCCCAAGCATATGACATCATCTGACACAGTGCAGTTCGTTCTGAAAAAATATAATAATTAATAAATAATTTTCTGGCGGGAGGCTTTGGCCGTGGCTAGTTACCACGCTACAGTCAAAGACGTGCCGCCAAGCGATTTAGCGTTCCGGCACGATGGCGTGTAGAAACTGATTAGGTTGAATTTACACTGCTATACCCCTTCCAAGTTAGCCCGCTACTACCATTTTAGACTGCATCGTCACTTACCATCAGGTGAGATCGCAGTCAAGGGCTATCTTGTCAGTTGTCATCGAATAAAAGAAAAAGTAGTTATATATTCGATCATGGGTCAGAAGTTAAACTTTTTTGATGTTAATGTTGACACACTTATTTAACTATTTTATGAAAAACCTATTTAGGGTTCTGTAGTAAAACTACAAGGAACCTTTATAGTTTCACCAAGTCGGTCCGTCTGTACGCAGCATAGCGTAGAGACTATTGATGCTAAACAGCTGTTTTTATTTGGCAAGGTTTTGCATATTAATTACGGCGACAACATTGAACTTACAATAAAATTTTGAAAAAAAAAAACAAACTACTAAACAGGTACTTTCAAACTTACAAATAATACTTTGTGGGTGAAGCCAAGGAGTTGCAGTTAGCTTTCTGTTCACATCGGTGCTCCCATTTCTCAGTTTGGTAGCAGAAACGACACATTGCTGTTCTGTTGAATGTTTTCAAGCCCTGAAAATATAAAAATTTAAGTTAATTATGACAGTTTCATACCTGATCTATTGAGACAATTGACCATAACTTTAGCGTAGCTTAGGTATGGGTTGGCAACTGTGGTTGAATTGCCAGCCCATAGAGTGAAGGAATTAAGTACAACTGTGTTTTGCAGTTTAATATCTATAGTGTAAGAAACCATAATAATTCCAAACTAATAAAATTCTAAAATACCAAGAAAACTGTCTCTCTTATCATGGTACTAATGATACCATGTAACTCCTCATGATGGTATCATGATTGTGATTAATGGAAAGGGTCACAACCCTGAGTAAAGAGGAATACAGAACAGAGGAAATGAGCAAAACTGTTGTTATACTAGCAGGAAAAACCACTTGCATTACAAACCACATTTGAATTCACCAAGTGTAATTTGTGACCCCTCTTACAGGCAATACAAGGATAGTTCAGTATAGAGCATTTAGGCATTTTATCTGGCTTCACAGGGCATTAATTCTTGATAGTTTTTTTTGAAAAGAGCAATGCAACAAAGATAATTATTAGTAGACCAAAAACTACTTACATTACAAACCACATTGGAATTCACCCTACAAGTGTAATTTGTGTCTCCACCATACACGCAGTCCCAACCCCTGTCACAGGCAATGCAAGGATAGTTCAGGGTGGAACACTCAGATGTGTTGCCTGGCTTAACGGGGCAGTTCTTCAGGTCTTCATTGCTTTTGAAGTTCACTATATTGTTGTTTGTGTCATCTTTTACCTTGCTCTGTTTGCTGTGAATATCCATGTCATTTTTTGCTGCAAGACATTATTTAAATAATAATGGCATGGAAGTTTATATCCTCCTTGACAAAACCTTAGGATTAGGTACAAGTGTTAATAAAAAAATTGAATCAGTTCCCCTCATGTGGAATCTTTGGGTCTTTAAATGATCATCTTTTATAATTTCCCACTAGTAGTCAAAATCAATCTACGAGAATTTAAAGACTAGGATTCATAGAGCTTATTTACTAACACCACCTTCCTGCTAAATCATAAGACCCTGGTTACTGTTTATAAGTCAACAACATAGTAAGATCAAATCAATGATCCCAAAAATGATACATTAGATGATAATTTGATCTGCATTTAATTCTTGAATGAAATTTCGAGACAGACAAACTGTTTGTTGCAGCACTATTGAAGCATAATCTGCATTGCAGGTATTGACAGACTTTATAGTCCATACTAAAAGAATTGCCCACCATGAGTAATTTTGTAATTGGCTTCCACTACAGACTAGCTTTTGAGACAGGGTCTCAAAAGCAGCAACCTTAGCAGAATACATTTTAGTGTTATCCCTATAAGTTTTGACTATTTAGGTGTTATAAATATACCTTACTTACCCAGGTCGGTCATATGAATTGTATTGAAAATCACTAACAGAATTAGAACTAAAGAATCCTTGACAGCTATTCTAAGTGGTAAAAATCTACACATTTTGTTGCACACTTAGAAAATTGAGAACATCACCACGTTTTAACTAATAATAAGTTTTAAATATGCAATTACAGAAATCATATTAATAAGTATTGTTTTGAAAATATTTTTGTTTAAATTGAATTGTTTTTTTATTAAATGACAATTATTGACATTGACAATTAATATCAGTCCAAGAGAATATAATCACTAACGTTTCTGTCAGTCATAGGCATAGAGAGTAAAAACACAAAGGTAAAAAAAAAAAAAAAAAAGATACCGGCCGAATTGATCACAAATTGATAACCTCCTCCTTTTTGGAAGTCGGTTAAAAACAAAAAGAGAACTACGAGCGTAGACAGAGCTGTCTACGACTACAAGCTATTATAAGTACCTAATTAAATGCTCTAAGGTACCTAATTAGTCTCAAAAAAAAAATGTTAAAACTTTTATTTATTAAAAAATTATTAAAGTTACATAATTAGGTACCTACCTACATATTAATTTTTATTATTGGCATCAAATTAATGCAGACTACCTTTCACTTTCGCAGCACACTCAGATAAATTATCCAAGATTCCTTTCTAGTTTAGGCTTAGCGCAGTTGATGATAGCCTGGTCTGTGATGATAGCGTAGAGAGAGAAGACATAGAGCCAGTGACGATTTCTTTCTCACTCACACTAAAAAGAGAGCAGAAATAAAGTTATTAATGTGATAAACAGAGACGCAGCTACCCAATTTTTTGTCCCTCATCGTGTAACCAGTTTTTTTCAAGGTCGACACACTTTTGTGCCCAACAAACTGACAGTTAATAAGAAAATTTAGTATCTATGTGTGTTGCCAGCTTTAGGTACCTATACAATGTCCCGATTTTCCCTATCCTACTTATATTATAAATGTGAAAGTTTGAATGTATGTAGGGCCATCCATACATACATCCAAATTTCAGCCATATCGGTTTAGTGTGGCGTGATTGAGTAACAAACATATGGATGTTTGTTACTCAATACGCCACACTAAACCGATATGGCTGAAATTTGGCACGGAGATAGGTTTTTTTTAGTAATGTCCTCTGACATACCGTAACGGCGGGTTACTTTGGCTACTTTTTCAATTTTTTTTTTAATTTTTGTTGAAACAAAATAAAGTCGTGATGGAAGAAATGAATATTATGAGAAAAGAAAAGAAAGATGATGGATACTAGAATATAATATATGTCGGCGATGATTAAAGTGTATTCAGTTAGATAGTGTCGGTTACTGTTCTGAATCATCCTGAAGTTTCGTTCGAATGTCCAACAACCAGTCGAGAACTGTTGGCGATCTTAAGAATTATTTTATTTACAAAGTTCTTAATTTTTAAAGCCATTTTTAAATAGCTAGAGGCAGACTTTTAATGTTTTTTTTAAATAATTATTAACTTAAACTATGAAGAGTTGCAGTTTTATACGACTGCCTGAAAAAAGGAATATACTGTTAATTTCATTAATGATGATTTTGATGACTAAATATACAATTTTTGTTGCTTTTAATTCAATAGCATTACTCGATCGAAGGAAAATTTTAACTGTTCATTACAAATTATTTTGTGTAACATTCTTACTAGTAACGAAAAAAAATTTTCCTTTGTGTTACATACATCTTTTTTCAAAGTGACTCACATATGCTAAATTTCTATTCGGCATTTCAATATTTTTTTTAAGGAGCAAATAATTATCTAGTGAATTGGTCCTATGAAAGTACATTAAAAAACTTTAGTATAAAAAAAAATATTTTTAAAAAACCGACTTACGTGTACAAACTAAAATTATTTTATACTTTTAAGTGGTGGTTGAAGTTAATATTGTGTGCAATAAAGAATAATAAATTCTTTATTGCACACAATATTAAGATATATGTAAAAAATAGAAGCTTACCCTAATAGGTATGTCTCTCCCAGACAACCTTATATGTGTAGGTATGTTATTTAAAAAATAAAACAGTTCAGCATCTGTTTTGTCGTTTTATTTAAAAATCCTGGGAAGAATTTTCCATCTAATTTGGGGTACTAGGGGAGTGCAGTTATTGTGGCAACATTAAACTCGAACTTGTCATGTGACGTCATCGTTACGTCATGTTATCTCTATTTCAGTCGCGGTTACACAGTACCTTGGTCTATTGCCTTCTCTGTCTACGGATGATAGCATTAAAAATATTATTGTTACCTCCATTTTGTAATATTACCAGCACTAATAAATTATTTTTTAATTAAGTTACAAGCATAAAATAAACTGATCAAATCATCTTTTAAATCATATTTTAATTCAACTTTATAAGATTAAGTACCTACATCAAATTATTATTTATTAAATCACAATATAATCACAACACATAAATCACAATATATGCACAGCACGACATCACTAATATCAACTCTTCAACAAATATCCTTAATTAATCAAATATATTTGGCGAATTTGAAACGTCTCTAGTGCGAGTATTATTGTCGGAAAATTGTTTGCTGTCTCCATTTTCCCTGGATATCTCTGTAATAGTGGAAAGGTCAGGTATAGCGCATGCTATGGGAAAGATTTGCTCCAGTCTAGCACCGAGCCCAATCGCTTCCAAATTTTTGTAATTGGGACAATTTGTATTAGAAGATTCGTCCTCTGAAAAAAGGTACCAATTTGAGTTACGGGCCGGTTGTTCGGGAATTTCGACAGATAGATCCTCTGTTATAACACTGTTGCGCGAAGATGACGTTCCAATAGATGTGGCCGAGCTGTTAACCTGCCTAGGTTCTACAAAATCAAATTCTGTAAAAGAAAATTAATATTCAAAGTAAAGGAAAGCTGATATTACATTTACGAACAAATCATCTTGAAAATGGTATTGCAACGTTACTTTCCAATTGTTATCGTATTAGGGCTAGCGCACACCGGTGGACAGGACGGCAAAGGATTTTATATTTATCATTTAATATATTATACTGATGCTATCGATATAAGCATTATGGGCGTGTTCCCAGGTAGGCATATTTCAATGTTTTGGTACTGCAAAGAAAAATCCGTTGCGGTGCTCCGAGGTCGATCATTCGGATTGGATAAGTATAAAATATTAATTGATATGATTAAAATCATGCTTTTTTAGACCTTTTTCGTACTTAATATCGGCTTAAAAGTACAAAAACTCCGTCGAAGTCCGTCTATTAAATGTTACCTATACGAGAAAGTTTTGGGAGTTTTTATTAGGTTTATCTTAACTATTGTGGAACTACATATTAAAATTTTAAAGCAATAAAATGTGAAAGTACCTTTTACCACATCAGTACCATCTTGAGCATCACTGCTGAATATTTCTTGCTTATCAAACATGTCTCCTACTGTGTGTTGACTTACAATGATGTCAGACTTAGCAGTATTCGAGTCCAGCGATATAATGGATTGATCCGGATTGTCCAAAATTTGAACACTGTCTCCCATACATTCATGCGCGTTTAGACAAGTATCTGAATGGTTATGAATGAGTTCCACACTATCATCTGAAGCCTGTAATATGATTTCAGTTTCTGTTTCATTTATGCCGCTATCTGAGAAATTAGTTTTCTGTTTATTAAAATTATCCTGGGACTTCGACTTTGGTTTAGTAATTTTTACTTTAATTATATCTTTCTTTTTCTGTCCTCTAGTAGGTTTTACTGTAAGTTGCGCCCGTTCAGTTTCGGTGGGAGTGATCGTTTCATTGCAATCGTGTTCAGAAATAATTATAGTAGGAGGACAGGACTGCCGCCCAAACCGAGAGCACGATTCTATATGTTCTTCTACGATACATGGCTCGGTATTTGTTAGTTTTTGTTTGCGTGTACTTTGACGTTTACGAGGCGTGGAACTGCGTTTTCTAGCCTTTTTGGGGCCAGGAGGTTTACCTTTTACGTCTTCATCTTTTTTTCCATTGTCAATAATATCCTTAACCTTATGTACTTTCTTAGCGCTCTCTAATTGTAAATTTTTAAGATTAACATTTAAAGTTTCAGTTAGAGATGGATCTTGTATGTTAACTGTATTTATTTTATTTAGTAACGACTCAGATATTGCCGCATCAGTTTTGGAAATGCTCATTTTGTAATGGTAGGCTTTTCCATCTTGGTGGCTTTTCTCAATACCACACTCCTGTTCCATTAAAGGCATGGTTACGTCCTCATTCAGTGTCATCAATTCATTCAACGTAATTTGCTCTTCTTGCCTATCTTCAAAAAGGTAATCATCAAGTTCCATACTACTAAATAAATCCATATGACTTTTACTGATAGATATGTTTTCAACTACAGACAAAACTGGAGATGTGGGCAAAGACACGTTGCTTGAATTCTCATCCATATTAGTTTGTAGTAACTCTGAGACATTTTCTTTATTATTTAAATCAATATTGCCTTCTGCAGCAATTTCATTGTTAGCTTGCATATTTACGTCAAAATCTTTCGAAGCAGGACTAGTCTCTACTATTTTCCCCAATTTTGAGACGTTTTTGGTACGTTTTGGATCTTTATTCATTAACAATCTATAGGACTCCGATCTGTATATCTCAGATGTTATGGTAGAATTTTGGAAGGTCATTGCCTTTAAACGGGGACTCTGGTATGAGTTGCTGGAATCGCTGGTCATCTCAGGGTAGCGGGTTCTCTGTCGGTTACGCGTTGTGTAGCGCTTTCTATATGTCCTGAATGATAAACTTGTTTTTCTCCTTTTTTTATTAACACATAATCTCGAAGGACTAATATCAGAGTCTTGGTATCCCTGCATGCTATCTATGGAGTCGAGGAATACGTTTTCAGCCGAGAACAGGTCCGTTGTTCTATTGTGAATAAAAAAAAAAGATATAGCGATTGAAAATGCGTGCAACAAAATGCAGAAGCTAAAGTGCAAGTGATGCTAGCCAGACAAGCGCTGTGCACGAATGATGGAAGCAGGGTTCACGACATATACACATAAATAAATACTAAAATAAATAAATAGACATAGTGATAAAACTGTTCAGTTATGGTGTAACTTTTTCCCGCGGCTTCACTCGCGTTAAGTTCGATTTTTCAAACCCCATAGGGGTTGATTTTCAAAAATCCTTTTATATTATAACTTCGTCATAACAGCTATCTGTACGCCAAATTTCAGGCCGATAAGACCAGTGAGTTGAGCTGTGCGTTGATAGATCAGTCAGTCCTTTTGTATTTTTAGATAAATGAATATGTAAATATGGGTACAAAACACAATTGCCTACCCTTGCAATATTTAGAAATATTTAGAAATACATAGTTATAATTAGTTACCTTTATATTTGTTATTTGTGATATAATTTTAATTTGTTTTAGTAATTTCTAATTTTATTAATATAGTGTGAAATTAATGTATAATCTTAAGGTTTATGTGTCTACTGTCTATAAATAAAAAACGTTTGATAATTTGTAATATTTATTTACTACTTATACTGCTCCCATACACTCAATGGAATAGTACGTCTTAGTAATCTTATATTAGCTCCTTTAACTTCTGCATTAAGACAATTAAAACTAAAATTTCGTACAAAGAATCAAGAGAAAGTGATATTGAGGAACCATATAAAATATTAAAAAAACATTTTACACTGAGCTAATTCATAAATAGTTAACTTTAACAGTTTTGAACGTTTTTACAAGAAATCAGTTATTCAGATGGTTGTAAAGGTCCAAATGAATAAAAAAAAGTCAAATGTGAATTAGTAGAATCCAAAATTTTAAACAAAATTACTTATTGTATAATTTTGATTGTTAAATACTTTAAAAAAATTTACAAGATAATCTTTATTATTTCCTTGAATTAATTAGCTTTTAAGAAAGTCTAACTTAAGGTCTCTAATATTATGTGCATGCAAAAAGGTTTTTAATGCTCAATTCAGTCAAAAAAAATTATATATAGTCAAGAGAGATTAGTGTAGAAAATAGTTTGAAATTTCTTAAAATATAAAAATTTTGGGTTCTTTGTATATTTTTTAAGTTATGATCTAATGTTAAACCTAGATAGAGCAACTGAACCGGTTGATTTATTAAGGCTCTATAAGGCCTATTGTTTTTTGTAAAAATGTTCTAAATTGATTGATTGGCTGTGATTCGCCGCAGCGAACATAGTTAAAGGGACTTTTTTTAATCTGTAAATTTTCTTTGGATTAGAAATTGTTTACAACAGAATTGTTTTCAAAAATAAAAATACAGCGGCAGTAATTTTTTGTAGTGTAAAATCTGCCCAACAAGTAAAATTAAAATTATAAGAAGATAAAGAGGAGAGTTTATAAAAGTGAAAATAAAATAAATTTGATTTAAGATAAATTTTATTTTGTCATTGTAGCAATATAATGAAATGTTAAAAAAACAATAGAATAGCATTATTTCATTAAACTATTTTTTTTTAATTAGCGAAAATTCACTACATAATTTAAATTGTACATTTCTGGAAATTCAACCGATTCATTTGCTTGCATTAAAATACTTGACATCAGAATATGAAATCTAAACCCTGACCGCACATTACGTGGTGCGGGGCAAACGCGAAAAAATGCACGATTGTATATTATATACATTATTGTTCATTCGATTCGCAAAACATATTATAACACAAATTTCATATTTCTCAACATGAAAATTGCGATACAACTAAGAAAAGAAATGATAACATTTTGCAAATTGCATAATATAAAACAAATACGTTTTAAAACATATAGTAACATGATTACAAAATCCGAATAATTTATTAAATTAACTTAAAGCAGCAGCTCCATTCTTAGATTTGAAATTTTTGTTCGTCACAATTTTTGGTATAAAAAAATAGACTAGATTTTAGGCCTATTCCTTAATGTAATAATAAAATTAATAGGGAAAGCTACCGATAGATGCGCGTGCGACCCGCTTCCTGTAATGTGAGATCAGCTTAACCTTACATGATAATATTCTGGCAATTCACAAGGGTGCGTGAGCTTTACTTGTGGTTACGTCGTGTACATGCACATTGTGTAAGTGTGCGTGCCTGTCAAGAGACACACACACGACCATAAGCAACGCGCCGTCGTGAATTGCAAGAGCATTTATACAAAATAAAATCTACTCACTACCTTTTAGTTTTTCTTTGACTCGTATTTTTCGCCGCCGCGTTTGTTTTTGATCTGTTTGTATATGATTTCCTGTTGGCGGGCGGCGGCGGGGAGGGGAACTTGTATCGGATTTCATCGTCCTGGTCGGGATGATTAGCTTGTTTTGTGTCACCGATTATCTTTTCTTGAGACTTTCTCGACGCAGTCTTCCTCGTTTTTACTATTGTACTTTGGTTCACTTCGACTGTTTCTGGAATGAATCATAACATCATTGAATTAGAGTTCGTGCACGCATTTTTATACATTTACTTATACGTGGGCTCCGAATTAAAATAGGTTGAACTGAATTTGTGTCTTTAAATCAATACGTTTAAAGTTCATTTTACTTTGACGCTAATGTCATCGAATTCTTATACGATCAATCGAATTTAAACTTAGACATAGCATACAAAAAAAAGATACCAGCCGAATTGATAACCTCCTTTTTGGAATTAAGTTAAAAATAGCCCCAAGGCTATTATTTTATCCCGGAAAATTAAAGAATTATACGTAGGAATCAAAAACCCTTAGACCACGCGGACTATGTAGCGGGTAAGTCGGTAAGTTGTTTTAAAAAAATGTCTCAGAGTAACCTGCGAGTAACTTTCTTGGCGTCCTAGTTCTGCGAGTGGTTACTGCAGTATTATCTTGCCCTTCTGCTGCTTGTTGGGTTTTCTCAGCGGATTCTTTTTGTTCACTTACTTCGACGTCGAGTTTGGCAATCTTCGCTGGAGCTGGCGGCACGGCGGGCGAAGTTTTTCTCGGCCTACCTTTGCTGAAATCGATAACAATCTATTTTTTAAATTGTACTTTTTTTGTACAAAAATGGAAAATAAAAATATTAAATTCAAAAAATAAAACCTATAATAAAATTAAATTTAAAAAAAAGGGAAAAAATAAATCCTACTTAAACAGTCGGGACGCACTAAAAATCTAGATCGGTTCAAATCTTTCCAATAATGGGTCCTGACTGTTTTTGATTTTTTAAATTTAATATTTTTTTCTTTTTCACTTGATTTTGATTACCGTAATGTCTTAGTGCCACTCCCAAGATAAACGAACGATTGACGTAAGAATCATCAAAATCGGCCCACGCGTTTGGTCTCCAGAGCGCCACATGCATACATACATACATAGACTGATAAACACATTACCCTCATGTTGTTAAAACCAAGTCAATAGCGGATAGTCAAGTCAGTTACCGTTTCGTGACGTTATTCTGTGTCTGCGGAATCGTTTTTGAAGCATTCGCCTCTTGTTCGTGATACCTCTCGATTTCTTGCGCGATTTCTTTCTCCCTTTGGTTAACTTTTTCTACCACATCTGAAAAGATTATGTAAATAACAATTTTTTTTTATTTTTTTAAAAAGGATATTAGCCAACTTGAAGTTGACTAATAAATATTCTCCTATTCCCTCCAAATAAGCGGAAAGCTTGTGTTAGGAGTGGGTACGACAAAAGTGCAACGGGTGGGATTCGAACCTGCGACCTTACAGTTTTCAGTCCGCACCTTTAACCGTTGGGCTATTGAGGCTTCAATTTGGATCGATGGTGGTATCCATTTCGTATAATAATGATAATTTTCTCCTGACGGAGTTGCTGATATGTTGCTCAATCTTAACCGAGACTAGGCAATAACGAAAGTGTGCTATATTCCCTCACTCTCGTAGTCCTATGCGACGTTAAGCCGACACGTCTGCTCTCAGAGCCAAGAAGGTTGTAGCAGAAATGCGAAAGTGTGTTTGTTTGTTGGTTTGTCCTAAAATCACGTAGCAACGGAGCAATGGTTCGACCTTATCTTTGCATGGATGCATTGAGGATCTGGAATGATGTATGCTTTTTATCCCGGAAGAACAAACGGTTTCTGAGGCATTTTTAATACCATGCGGCCGAAATCGCAGGCAAAAGCTAGTCGGTTGATAAAGAAGAAGGTTAATGAGGGTATATTTTCCGCTTTCCACTATGTGCTCTACATATCAGCTACATGCGGCACAAGTCCGAGACATGTGAAAGTCTATTTAAAAGACCTATGTTAAGTGACGCACATCGGTTGATAAAGAAAAAAAGTAGTACCCTCAATAGGTGTAGATTTTCCGTTTTCCACTATGTGCTCTAGAAAGTACATACATAAACTCACAAGATGGACCGACGACATCATGCTGGTTACATGCGGCGCAAGGTCGAGACACGTGAAAGTCTATCTAAGAGACCTATGTCCAGTGACGTATATCGGTTGATAAAGCAGAAGACATACCCTCAATAGGGGTAGATATTCCGCTTTCCACTGTTTGCTCTGGCGCTAGAGAGTCTGTCTTGACGCTAGCACTACTGGGTGTTACAGGATCCGGTTCTTTCTGGAACAGCTGAGCCACGTGCGCGAGGACCGGGCTGATCTGTGGCCAGTGCCCTTCTAATTGCACCTCCTATGAAAAAAAAAAATTTATCAGCCGCCCCAAAATTCATAGACAAGGAAACCCAACATCGAAACTTATAATCTGTTGTTTTTTTTTTTCAGTCATCTTAAACGGTAAACAAGTTTTTTCTCCTCAAATTGGTATGGTTATATAGGTAGTTGATTTTGCATATATGGAGTTAATTGTAATATTTTGTGTGTACCGATGGGGCTGACATAAAGGTCACCTTTAAAAAAAAGTTTATTAAAAGTTTATTAGAGTAGTTTAAAAAACAATACATAATTATTTTTACCTCATTATTTTTGATAAATTTAATTTTGACAGTCTTCTCTTCTGAGATTGGGTTTGGCTGTGGAGCTTTCACAGGCAAGATTTGTGCTAAAATGAAAAATATACAGAAACCACTGTACAGTGGGGTTAGTATAAGATTTAATACGATTGATGGTGTTCATATTCGATGACATTAGCGTCAAAGCAAAATGAACCTCAGCCGCATTGATTTAAAGTCACAAATTCATTACAACCGATTATATTTTGGAGCGTATTCGTACACGTAAACGTATAAGAATGCATGCACGAAATTGAGCTCTCATTCAATGCTGTGATGGTTCATTTCACTGTGACGCTAACGTCATCGAATACGAATCGAATTAAATCTCTAAATACTAACTCTACAGTAGCCTAAGCACGAACATTTATCGCCAGGAAAAAAAAATTGTATGAAAATGACAGGAGCGCTCCTGTCATTTTCATACATTGGCGTTAACTTCACGTTTACTATAATTCGAAAGTTAACATGTTCGTGCTTAGGCTACTGATAATTTTACAATAAGCTCCCGATACTTTTGCATTGCAATTTGCAATATCTCTGTTACTGCGAATTTTAAACTTTTGTAATTGAGATTTGATTTCTTAGATTTTTTCGATATTTAGGTATCTCTATAATTAGGAATTTGTAGTTCTATAGCCTGTATAAGACAGTTTATCAGGTTTGGTTAAATAGTCAGCGCGCAACTCGTTAGCCGCGACTTAGGTGTGGGCAGGGCTAAAGGGGGGAATTAGCAGTCGTAAGTAATGATAACTTGAAAGTAAACAATAATAAAAACCAAAATCACAACAAACGCGGAACTTTTTTCATATCTGTCATTTTATATTAATAACTTTATAAAAATGCAATATGGGAATAAAATCTTAATAATTAAAAAAATAATAATTGAAAGCATAAACTCCCTTCCCGCACACACCTGAGGCGCGGCCAACGAGTTGCGCGCGAACTAGAGTTGTGACATGCTTGTTTACAAATATTCGATAACTACCCTCTACTCTCCCTTGTATAAATAAAAAACTGTCATTTAAAACTTGGCTGTTTGGGAAACTGGGTAAATGAAAAGCCTCTTTAAGTGATAAGAAATCCTAGGTCCCTTGAGATGCAAGATTACAGGTTACACTGTAAAAAGTTTACCTGGAACGCTCTTTGTTGACTCGGGTAGAGGAGTGTCCTCTCTTAAGGCGAGTGCGTTATTGTTTCTGGAAAGTAAAAATATGATAAAATAACGTCCATTCAACTGATTCCGGCCATCGGCGCGGATGATATTATAATGCACAAGTGTGTGCGCAAACATAGGTGCATTTTCTATTCCCTCACTCTCATAGTCCGATGAGACGGAAATCCGACACGACCGGAGATTAAGCTACACGTGCTCTCTGGAGCACGGGGGTGACGCACCGCCACCATGCTAACGCCGGGTTAGTAGTTTTTTTTTTTTGACAGAAAAATCTAATACATTTTTGGCCCGACCCAGGAATCAAACCTAGACATCCGCAATCGATCATACTAACCACTAGACTAAGAAGGCAGTTATGATGAAAAACATGATGTATTATCGCACTTACAGCGAGAAATAATGACTAGTATAGTCACTCTCCATAAAAAAATGTGTTTGCCGAGTGTGGTGATGACGTCATTTCAATTTTCACTAATGGAAATGTCACGAGGACTATAAATTATTTATAACACATATGAAATACTTACTGCACGGTGGTTGGTAAAAGTGGTGGAACTCGACTGCTTTCCCCTTGTTGCTCGTTGTCTTTGCCCCGATTTAGCAACCTGCATAATTAAACAGTGTTTCTTTTTTTTAAGCTATTGCATAGCTTCTATCGCGGGCCAGCGTGGAGACCGAATCCAGAAATTCCGTAACGAAAATAACCTGACACGGGACTCCTCTACGGTGAGCCGCTAGATGGCGTTGATAAAAAATGCTATTAGTATAGGATCCCGCTATACAACGACCTTCACCGAGATGCTTATTTAATGAGACGTATTTTTTATGTTATTAAATATGCCAATAAATATATCCTATATGGGTTGCCTAACAAATTTCAGTCCAGAGTATTTTTAATTAATAATTTAAAAAAAAAAATTTTTTAAACATTGCACCGGTGTGATTATTAAATAAATTTGATACCAATCGAAAGTTTGAAGCGCATAGAATATGCAAACGTTAGGTTGCCTATTTTTTTCCGGTCACAACCACGGGTTGCCAGGTGTAAACAGGTAAATCTATACCTACTAGCATTTTGCAACGGTCTGATTATTGAATCAAACTAAGATAAAATGAAAGATTATTTCATAAGGAACACGGTGGTATAGGGTTGCCTGCGAAAAATCAGTCCCGAATTACGGTTGTCGAATTTTAAATAATAAAATATCGCTGCGAGTGAATGTGTGTGAGAGAGAGGTCCCAGACCAACCATCCCATGCGGTAGAAAAGGACGCAGCGTAGCAGCTGTTTAAAGTTCGCCCATTTAAAGAAGGAGAGTGCGCATGCTATTTGTGCTTGGAAATGAGTTGGAGTCGAAGCCTTTTATTTTTTTTAAAAAGTGCTCGCTGTCTTCTTTTGCAGAGTAATTCTTCAAAAAAAAATGCGATGTCTCGCATCATTCACACTGGTACAGTTCCTGATACCATACATACTAGACGTAAATTCTTGCACAGTCTTCATTTTTTCATCAATGAAAATATCAGCAGCATCTGTTAATGACGCAAAAACTGTTTGATATTTTTCATTTTTTGAAAATAGCTGAAAAGGTTTTACTTTCCCTTTGTTGTAAAATGCTGCCGTGTAATTTTTACACGACTTTAAACAGCTGCTACGCTGCGTCCTTTTCTACCGCATGGGATGGTTGGTCTGGGACCTCTCTATCACACACATTCACTCGCAGCGATATTTTATTATTATTTAAAATTCGACAACCGTAATTCGGGACTGATTTTTCGCAGGCAACCCTATACCACCGTGTTCCTTATGAAATAATCTTTCATTTTATCTTAGTTTGATTCAATAATCAGACCGTTGCAAAATGCTAGTAGGTATAGATTTACCTGTTTACACCTGGCAACCCGTGGTTGTGACCGGAAAAAAATAGGCAACCTAACGTTTGCATATTCTATGCGCTTCAAACTTTCGATTGGTATCAAATTTATTTAATAATCACACCGGTGCAATGTTAAAAAAAATTTTTTTTTTAAATTATTAATTAAAAATACTCTGGACTGAAATTTGTTAGGCAACCCATATAGGATATATTTATTGGCATATTTAATAACATAAAAAATACGTCTCATTAAATAAGCATCTCGGTGAAGGTCGTTGTATAGCGGGATCTTAGACTATATGCAATAGCTTTACCGCGGCAGTCCCCGAGTGCCACACGTCTTTTTTTTACAGAATATTAGCCAAGCTGAAGTTGACTAATATCCTCCTATCCCCTCCAAATAAGCGGAAAGCTTGTGCTAGGAGTGGGTACGACAATAGTGCAACGGGTGAGATTCGAACCTGCGACCATTCAGTTTTCAGTCCGCACCTTTAACCGTTGGGCTATTGAAGCTTGTATTTATTTTCTAAATGACTTTTATATTTATAAATAAATCAATATAAAATTACAATGCTTTGTCTCCGTTTTGCTATTTAATTCAGCCAGCTTTAATTTGTTATTTTTGGAATAATAATAATTATTAAATATTTTAATTTTAATATACTCTTAATATTGTGTAACGATAAACTTAAATTTAAAAATAAACTATGTACTTCGTTAATTCAGCAGTCTTTTTACTTTCTTCTACATATTTCAGTTTCCAATACGACTCATCTGGATCCACATCATCTGAAAACAATAAACTCTATATAATTTGTAGGCAAATCTTAAGTCCTGGAAAGTGAGCAACTGAATCGTGACGTCATGTTGCAATAGCACTCTCTTTTTCTATCAGGAAACTTAAAATCGATATTTTCGAGATTTCAATTGGACGCAGATACGCAATAACGATTCAACCCACAAACCTTTGCCAAATTAAATACATACATAATGTAAAAGAATAAAGTTGACTTTTCAATTGATATGTTGTGTGGGTTGACTCATTATTGTGTATCTGCGTTCATATAAGATATTAAAAAAAGGAAAATGACATTGTATTCTAATATTAAAAATCTTTATTTTAAGTATATAGAAAAAATTATCAAAATTGTCCTGACCCTGAATATCTGTTTTTATTTGGAGATGGACATAGAACACTTTTTATCCCAGAAATTCCATCCCTGAAAGGGTGAATTTAAAAAGCTTCATTTACGCAGACTTATGTGGTATAGTATGTTCGTTCATATGATAATAAGACTTACCCTCAGGAAAATAATTGACATAGTTTTTGATGTTTTTTCCATCTTTAACCAGAGGGTATATTTTATTGTTATACATAACAAACAATCCACCTTCCTCCTCTAGTGATAATATTGGAGCTGATCTGGGCTTCCTGCATCGAAAAAAAAACCAGATTTTTATTATTGTAAACTTTAAAATATGGTAATCATTTGTAAAATTGGTTTTTCGTTAATGGATGAATTTGTGCCCGTGTTTTTAACTTTACGTAACTTAATTTTGAGGAAATAAAGTTCAAATGTAAAAAGACTTCGCTTTTTTATCCATTGCCTTCAAAAATTCGTCATACATTTTCAAATATTTTTTTTCTTGAGACTTAAGAATGTGACGTAACCACACACATTATTTTTCAGTATTAATTTAAAAAAGTTATACAATTACACTCACAATCAATTAATTAATTTTAATTGATTGTGAATATATTTATTAATAAAAAAATCAATTAATTACAAAGATACCAATGTGAAATATAAAAATATTTTAATTATTTTTTAAAACAAAAGCATTCCGAAAACTGTCTAACGTATCGCTAGTCGGTTTTGGGAAAGATATCCATAGTTGCTAATTTATATTTGGAGAGAGAGAGACACTATACAACGTGTAATGAAACTCTGAAATAATACTGAACGAGGTGAACGTGCTCATGAAAATGAACAACTTTCCCCAAGGAACCTCCCCAAGGAAATTTTACCTCCCATAGAAAATCAATAAGCTGATCGTCAATTTTGTATGGGAGGGTCCACATTTTGTTTCACATTTCGACCTATGTTCCTTGGGGAAAGTTGTTCAGTTTCATGAGCACATTCACCTCCTTCAGTATTATTTCGGAGTTTCATTACACGTTGTACATATATGCCACTTACAAGTACTTCCTAGTGTGTCGTCCCTTTCTGGCGCTGCGGCGTGGTGGCGACGACACGAACTCTGAGCCAGTGTCCGACGTCCAGTCACTCGATGCGGAGCTCATGTTGTCGTATTTGCTGTGGCTAAAAGCATGAATTATAAAAAAACTAGCGGACGCCCGCGACTTCGTCCGCGTCTTCAATTCTCATTCGACATTTCCTAAATCCCCACAGTTTAGGTGGGCAGAACCCCTGCAGCATCAGGATTGAGAAGTTGGGTCCTGGAATTCAACGATGATGTAGTCTTTACTTGGTACCTAATATAACTATTCATAATCGGCTGTTCCTAAATCCCCACAGTTTAGGAGGGCAGTACCCCTGCAGCATCAGGATTGAAGAGTTGGAACCCGAAATTTTTATGGGAGCATCTTGCAAAGTTTTTGTTTCAATTTAAAAAAGATTCACGCAAATCGGTTCGGAGATATCGATACAGAGATAGAAAACGCTACTCCTTCTCCTCCTTCTTCGAAAGTCGGTTAAAAAAGTAGCCTATACTATGCCCGATAATATCACCTATCTACCATCGGTCCAGCCGTTTCCGAGATTAGCGGCAACAAACAGACAGACAGACAAAAATTTTAAAAATTGTTTTTTTGTTATAAGTACCGTATTTACTTTAGTATGCGGTTAGTAAAAAGCTGTTCTTTTGATATTACAAACAGACACTTCAATTTTATTTATTTGTATAGATGTATAGATTATATATAACTAGCTGATGCCTGCGACTTCGTACGCGTGGACTGAGGTTAATTCCTGTGGGAACTCTCTTATTTTCCGGGTTAAAAAGTAGCCTATGTGTTGTCGTGAATTTCGAAAAAACTTACCGTTTATGCGAGTGAGATATAGTGCGTTTGCGGCGATCGGTCCCCCTTGTCTGTCTTCTACTCGCTGCACCTGTAAAGATAACAGGAAAACATTTAGAAACACGACCACGGAAAATTGAATTTTACATCAGTCATATATGTTTTCTTTTTCAGTCATATTGTTTTTGTATAAATTGTAACCGACATAGTTCGTCACCCGGACCATAATGAATAATGAAAAAAATCTGCTTCGTTGTTTAGGTGGTTTGGTGGATACGTAAATAGACATATACATACATAGACTTGTAACATCATAACCCTCTGAATCAATATGTCAACCATAATCGAAAACACAATAATATTTGAATTACGAACACTTGAAAGCCATACAAGAGAAAAAAATTACAGTATTATATGAATAACTAGCTTTTACCCGCGAAGATAGGTTTTTAAATCCCGCGGGAACCTTCTGTTCTTCCAGGATAAAATGTAGCCTATGTCACTTTTGCAAATCCTCAATTATGCCCATGCAAAAAATCACGCAGATCCGTTGTTCTGGAAGGACAGAAGGACAAAACCACACACTTTCGCATAATAAATATTTAAATGCGAAAATGTGTTTCTTGTTGGTTTATACTTCAATCAAGCATCAACAGAGCAACGGATTTACATGATTTTTTGCATATGAGTGACTGAATTGGGTACTTTTTCTCCCGGACAAACAAAGGGTTCCCGCGGGATTTAAAACCTAACTCCAAGCGGACGAAGTGTCGCGGGCAAATGCTAGTTTTTTATATTAGGGATTTATGTCAAATCAATACGTAACCATAAACTGAAAGCACATTAGAAGAATTGCGAACCCTAAAAAGCCATACAAGAGAAATAATGCCCGTTATTATGCATGAATAATGATAATTAATATTAATGGATCCAACCCACAAAAAAATGAAATAGAAAAGTTTAACTCTAAAACAATTATTATGTATGTATTCAATTTTACAAAAATTTTGTGAATTGGATTCTTTTTACCGTGATTGTGTGATAGGTTAAAAAATCAAGAAGATGAACATGACTAATATTTTTCTTTTCCCTCCATATAATATCAGGGGTGATTCAAGTTATAAGAAAAAACAATTTTTTTTTAAAGAATATTAGCCAAGCTGAAGTTGACTAATATCCTTCTATCCCCTTCAAATAAGCGGAAAGCTTGTGTTAGGAGTGGGTACGACAACAGTGCAACGGGTAGGATTCGAACATGCGACCTTTCAATTTTGACTCAGCACCTTTAACTGTTGGGCTATTGAGGCTTCTTGATTTCGAATTCCAGAGACCAAACAGCATTCGATGTCTTTGATAAGGCAAAGCATTTTAGGAGGAACAAGACAATGATTTTGTTAGAGTTATTCGAGGTTTAGAAAAAAGATTAGATTAATTGTGTTAATTTGTTAGGAATTACATATGTTGAAAAATAACTTTGTTTTACATACTTGGTACCATTACATTTGGATCACCCCTGGTACTTATAAATAAAATGAGTTTAGTTTATTCAATAAATAATATACCTGATAAGACTCAAAGACAATTTAACAGCACATTCCTTTATTGAGTTTTCATATTAGTTTTTATTAGAAACATTTGCCCACAATATGACCACCTAAAAAATTTACTCACCACTTGCAAATCCAAACATATGAGCTAAAGCGTTATCTCTTTGTTGCCTCTCCGACCGGTCCTTGCCTCTTTTTACTTCATTATCACTTTCTGCCACAGAATCGGAATACGATCTTAACATGATAACGTCGTTTTCATCATCCCGAACGCATGCTTGACCGGCAGTAGAGCTTGGTTTGTCATATTTCTTATTTTTATCATCTGTCTTATCATTGTTATCAATTTTCTTCATATTTTTATTGTCTATGCTCTCAATTTTTTCATTTGACTTCAGACTAATATTAATTTTTTTCTTATTTTTGAATCCTGCGTTTTTATCCTCTATATTCTCATTTATTCTTTCCACGCTCTTATTTTTGATGTCACTTTTCTTATTCTTATCAGGTGTTTCCTCAACTTTATCACTGCTTTTTTCATTTTCAGTAGGTCTTTTCTTATTTGTAACGCCTGTCTTGTCTTTTCTATCTACGCTCTTCTCATTATCTGACTTTTCCTTTTTATCGTTTTTTTTCGCTTTTTTGTCTTTTATATCCTCATTTTTCTTATTTTTGTCTACGTTGTCATCTTCCATGTTGCTTGTATCAGAATCAATGTATTTTTCCGTCGAAAACTGTTCTGCATACAAGCTAACATTTTTTAAACAGGGATTTTCCATTTCTGTAGTATTTTTCATAATAGTATCTTGTGAATTCTCAGCAGCTTCTTTTTGTCTAGGCGATTTTTCAAAATTTTCTTTATTTACATTTGAAGATGTTTTGTTACATTTTGCTAAAGTTTGGTTTACAGTAGATATCTTTGATTTTATAAAAATGTTCCCATTGGTTGGAACAGACTTTTCGGAATCTGATATAGATTTCAGTTTAGATAAGATTCTTTTTTTTGTCTTCGGTTCCGCATCTTGTGAACTAGCTCTTTTTCTACTGTTTTCTACATTTGTTTTTTTGTTCAAACGTAAAGATGAACGTTTTTCTGGCAATTTCTTTAAATTTTGTTCAAAAGCTTCTTGATTTCCAGGTAAGAATGTATCAGTAATGCTGACAGAATTATTCTGGGTTATTTCGGATGAACTTTTTATCTTATCACCCTCAGCATTTTTGACCTCAGAGCTATTTTTTTCATTAGTTGTATTATTAGTCTGACTTAACAAAGTCGAGTTTTGATTTGTAATTTCTAATTCTTGACCATTCGACGTTACTGCATCTTCATTTTTATCAGGCAATAATGGACGATCATCATCTGTAGGTTTTGTTTGTTTAGGTTCCTCTCGCACGTCATTACCCTCTGAATCAGAAATCTCAATGGTAACGTTATCTTCGATGTTTTCGTTTTTTCTGTCAGTTACCTCTTCTGGTTCAACTATTTGCATTTTAGGTTCTCCTTCTTCATCGTCTGTCACAAAATCGTCAATTACACTCTGCAGCATCGGTGTAAGTGGTTCCGAATAAGTTATAAGTTCCCTCATAGTTTTTGTTGGTTGTTTTTCTTTTTCCTCTTCAGCTTCATTGGTTGGTGATTGCAGATCTTTTCTTATTTCCTCAGCTGTTTCGTAACAGTTTTCTAGCACAAGCGTTTCTGTGGATGCTCTGAGATTTGACAGTTTATGTTCCTCACCTGCAATTTTATCTTCTATCTCATTACTATTCCCGGGCTTTTCTGTTACTTGTTCTTTGACACCTGTAATTAGTTATAAAAGATTTAAGTATATTATAAAAAATTTAACTTTCTAAGCTAGTCTAAATACATGCTGGAAATTACAATTTAAATGACTCCTTGTACGCCTATGACGAATTAATCCCTTTTAAGAAAAAACAAACATAATATAGGAAAAAAAAGATTAATTAAAACAATTGACAGCTTTTTATTAAACATGAACCTTAATCTAAATTAAAATGTAGTACATACATACAAACATACATATACATGTAAATTGTAACTTTGCTTTTTTGATTGCTCAAATCAAGTGCTACCTTAGAAATTAATTACTACTTTTACTTAACTAATATTATAAAGAGAAAAGATTTCATAGTGTGTTTGTTTGTAATGGAAAAATTCAAAAAATACTTAAGGTGAATGATTTTAAAAAGTCACTTATAGAATTACAGCATTACACATTATCAGTGAGTAACATAGGCTAAATATTTTTCTCAAAAAATTAAGAGATAACCCAAGGAATTAAAGTCTAAAAAAAAAAGATGATGTATAATATTTTAATATTAATAATGAATGAAAATTAATTAAAACAAATCTTAATTTACCATTTCTATCTGTATCTGGACTAGTAGAACGTATTTGTAGCCTGTTTTTTAGTCTTTTTTCTATGTCTTGTCTGGAAACAAGAGAATGAAAAGCAATTACATACAATAATTATCATAATATAAAATAAATTTATTGCTAAGAGAATAATTAAGTAACAAGAACTTGCACTTGAACTTGAATTTTTCACAAAAACACATACAATTTTCTTGAAGGTTAATATTAGAGTATTTTTAAATTGTCTATAATCTATAATAAATTCTTAAGATTTTAAATGATATGACTTACTCTTGTCGGAAACTAGCTATCTGGGTGACAGATAACTTGTAATAGGGATTGTGAATATCAGGCAGTATCCTTTTTAAGAATGTCTCCTTCAAACTCTGCCATGTTCTGGTTGTAACCTATAATGAAGTAACAATATATTGTATCATATGAATAACACTTAAAGTGAAGTAGTGTTTAAAGTGATTGTTAATGTGCAATGCAAGCTATATGCAACAACAACATAATATGGAACACTTTGTCTCCACAATTTTTTTATTAGGTGGCAAGATGGCCCTTGACCAAGATCTTATCTGATGGTATGTGTATTAAAAGATGTTAGCATGGTAATGCTCCAATGTTCTTGTTTTAAGGATCCATTGATTAAGACTGATTGATACAAAGAATTGACTGAAACTAGGAATAGTACGAAGTATGATTGTCATGACCAGTGGCGTGCACAGGATGTACTACAGGGTAGGCAGATGATACAAAATCAGTGCGAATTATAAAAAACTTAAGGGTAGGTATTGTACAAATTATAAAAAGCCTACCCTTAAGTTTTTATAACTCGTACTGGCGATTTTCTCTATTTTATATCATTTATGAAATGGAGATATATATAGTGTGCATGCCACTGGTCATGACTCTTAGATTTTTAATGCAACAACTGAGAAGCTTTTATACTGAGGACCTTGTTTAGGTACCATGTTGTAACTTTAAACTAAACAGCTGGAACATTATGCAAAAATGTCTCCATCAGTTTAGTAAAAAGTGTTTTAAACAATAACTTGTATATACAACACATTGTCAATGTGCATTGCTGCTGTCTTGCAATATGTCCACAACCTTAGATTAAGTGCACTTCAGGATAAGTAGGAAAGCTTATCATACCATATCCAAGTATGTTTATTACTATTTTACTTGTTACACAATTTATCTAATAAACACAGTTCAAAAATAAATACATGCATTTTGACATGAACATATTATTACTACTTGATTATGAGTTCAGGTAACAGTTCTTTAACTAATAATTATAATACTTTACAGTATGTTTTGGTTGCCAAATCAGTGAAATGAAAATAACTAATTTATTTTCATTTTATTCATTGACTAAATGCACCAAATGTTTTGGTTTTCAGAGGCAGACATAGGAAACCATTTGATGTAGCCTATGTGAGTGTCCAGGTTTTGAACTATATGCATACAAATATCATGTTTTATCATCAAACACTCTTTTTCATTTAAGATATTTCTAGCTAACACCTGCAACCTCAATCCACGCATACAAAATGCGTGGATTGAGGAACTCTGTGCCAAATTACAGCCATTTGGCTTTGGATTTAGCACAGAGTAGTTGTTGCAGTGTGATTGTGTAACAAACATCCATACATGCATCCAAACTTTTGCATTTATAATATTAATAGGATTAATAAGGATTGACTGACTGTCATTCTGTTACCATAAATATTAAAATTCAATAAAATTCACATTTATTTATTTCAAGAGACTCCTTCTAGAGCACCGGTTCAAAAAGTGATTCTGCTGTGAAGAGCTTTCATATATGTCCAAGATGTACAATCTAAGAAGCAGTTCTTAGGCACTCTCCCTTAAACTACTTCTTATAAGTAGCTTCTCATTTAAGTAAACTAGACAAGGAATACTTTTACTTATTTGTAACATGTTTCATTCATGGTATTTAATGCTTTACTTACATTGGAACTGGCTAAATCCATCCACATCTTTCTCCCTTTAATTTCATTATATGCTCTGTGTTCAGTCAAGTACTCCACAATAGCTTTCATTTCCTTCATAGTATATGCTTTCCTGTAATAAAACAACACCTCTTCAAATCCCTTAACCAATTGTTTAAAAAAGTTGACACAATGTGGAACAAATTGCCACAAAAATAGATCAAGTCAAAACAAATTACATATAATTTATTATTAAAGTTAAATAATTGGCTGTTGTATCAGCAAAAGCTGCCTCTGTATTATAAATTCTAGCTGATGTTCATAACTTTGTTGACATGAGTCTAATAGGATTTTAAAAATCTAGTTAGATTTTAAAAAATCCATTAGACTTTTTGATTTTCTGGAATTAAGAGAAGCTTATCACTCCACTCCAGGAGTGATCTACTCATCTACTCCTTGTATAATACCCTGCCTGCTAGTAAAAGTCCTGTTGAAATTGGTTCAGCCGTTCCGAAGCTGTTCTACATTTAGGGAAATCGTCCACTCTGAGGCCAAACTAAATGTTGACAGGGAAATATAAGGTGTGATTACAATGTAACTGTAATTGTCAGTGACATTATAAAAAGAAATGTTTGCCTAGATGCTTATACACTCTTACCCACAGTATGCTGTTGCATCTCATCTCAATATTTCTAGTTTTTGTATAAATGCTCAACCCCATAAGAATGAAATAAGGTAAGTAAACTAAATGTGACTTGGGTGCAACATAATTCTTACTTGAATTGTGGGTAAATGGTTACGTACTGTAACCCCCCGCCCAAATTATAAAAAGATTGAATAACTATGTCAAAACTCATATTTCAAAGTACGTTCAGTAAAAATTCCTAGGTGGATAAGATTACTATATAATTTGGTTTATTCAACGATAGTCAACAATCAACACAATAAAGCATAAAAACTTACCCCGCCATTTTAGAGGGCTATCGAGTGCCGCGTAAACCATAGAGAAGGATGTATATATAGACTAACGATATTTTTTTTTTTGTCACTTTTTAATCTTTGAAACAAATATAACTCATCGTTTTATCTCACATGAATATTGTTAGTTGCATTTAACCTATATCTATTCGATTTTAATTAGGGAATAATAAATACGATAAAAATAATTAAAGTTGCCACAAAAGCCCCCACACCACAGAAAGCCACTGCCACAGACTACAGTATTAATACTCAGGTCTCAGATCAAAGACTATATTAATACCACAGATTTAAAAGATAGCAGATGCCACTGCTATAAATCTCAGATCAGTTCTATGCGTAGAGAGAGAAGACATAGAGCCAGTGACGATTTCTTTCTCACTCACACTAAAAAGAGAGCAGAAATAAAGTTACTAATGTGATAAACAGAGACGCAGCTACCCAATTTTTTGTCCCTCATCGTGTAACCAGTTTTTTTCAAGGTCGCCACACTTTTGTGCAAAACAAACTGACAGTTATAAGAAAAATTTAGTATCTATGTGTGTTGCCAGCTTTAGGTACCTATACAATGTCCCGATTTTCCCTATCCTACTAATATTATAAATGTGAAAATTTGGATGTATGGATGGATGTTTGTTACTCAATCAGGCCACACTAAACCGATATGGTTAAAATTTGGCACGGAGATAGGTTTTTTTAGTAATGTCCTCTGACATACCGTAACGGCGGGTTACTTTGGCTACTTTTACAATTTTTTTTTTTAATTTTTGTTGAAACAAAATAAGGTCGTGATGGAAGAAATGAATATTTTGAGAAAAGAAAAGAAAGATGATGGATACTACATTATATATGTCGGCGATGATTAAAGTGTATTCAGTAAGATAGTGTCGGTTACTGTTCTGAATTATCCTGAAGTTTCGTTCGAATGTCCAACGACCAGTCGAGAACTGTTAGCGATCTTAAGAATTATTTTATTTGCAAAGTTCTTAATTTTTAAAGCCATTTTTAAATAGCTAGAGGCAGACTTTTTATGTATTTTTTAATAATTATTAACTTAAACTATGAAGAGTTGCAATTTTATACGACTGCCTGAAAAAAGGAATATACTGTTAATTTCATTCATGATGATTTTGATGACTAAATATACAATTTTTGTTGCTTTTAATTCAATAGCATTACTCGATTGAAGGAAAATTATAAACTGTTCCATACAAATTATTTTGTGTAACATTCTTACTAGTAACTTGTGTAACGAAAAAAAATATTCCTTTGTGTTACAAGCATCTTTTTTCAAAATGACTCACATATGCTAAATTTCTATTCGGCATTTCAATATTTTTTTTAAGGATCAAAAAATTATCTAGTGAATTGGTCCTATGAAACTACACTAAAAAACTTTAATATAAAAAAATATTTTTAAAAATCCGACTTCAACCGCAATACGTGTTATACAAACTAAAATTATTTTATACTTTTAAGTGGTGGTTGAAGTCGGTTATTTAAAAATACTTTTTTAATATTATTATTCTTTATTGTACACAATATTAAGATATATGTAAAAAATAGAAGCTTACCCTAATATCTCTCCCAGACAACCTTATATGTGTAGGTATGTTATTTAAAAAATAAAACAATTTAGCATCTGTTTTGTCGTTTTATTTAAAAATCCTGGGAAGAATTTTCCATCTAATTTGGGGTAACAGGGGAGTGCAGTTATTGTGGCAACATTAAACTCAAACTTGTCATGTGACGTCATCGTTACGTCATGTTATCTCTATTTCAGTCGCGGTTACACAGTACCTTCGTCTATTGCCTTCTCTGTCTACGGTTCTATGCCACAGACCAGAAAAGATAATCTGTACTATCTATATCTAGCGTAGACAGAGAAGGCAATAGACGAAGGTACTGTGTAACCGCGACTGAAATAGAGATAACATGACGTAACGATGACGTCACATGACAAGTTTGAGTTTAATGTTGCCACAATAACTGCACTCCCCTGTTACCCCAAATTAGATGGAAAATTCTTCCCAGGATTTTTAAATAAAACGACAAAACAGATGCTGAACTGTTTTATTTTTTAAATAACATACCTACACATATAAGGTTGTTTGGGAGAGACATACCTGTTAGGGTAAGCTTCTATTTTTTACATAATATATCTTAATATTGTGTGCAATAAAGAATTTATTATTCTTTATTGCACACAATATTAACTTCAACCACCACTTAAAAGTATAAAATAATTTTAGTTTGTACACGTAAGTCGGTTTTTTAAAAATATTTTTTTTATATTAAAGTTTTTTAATGTAGTTTCATAGGACCAATTCACTAGATAATTATTTGCTCCTTAAAAAAAATATTGAAATGCCGAATAGAAATTTAGCATATGTGAGTCATTTTGAAAAAAGATGTATGTAACACAAAGGAAAATTTTTTTTCGTTACTAGTAAGAATGTTACACAAAATAATTTGTAAAGAACAGTTAAAATTTTCCTTCGATCGAGTAATGCTATTGAATTAAAAGCAACAAAAATTATATATTTAGTCATCAAAATCATCATTAATGAAATTAACAGTATATTCTTTTTTTCAGACAGTCGTATAAAACTGCAACTCTTCATAGTTTAAGTTAATAATTATTAAAAAAAAACATAAAAAGTCTGCCTCTAGCTATTTAAAAATGGCTTTAAAAATTAAGAACTTTGCAAATAAAATAATTCTTAAGATCGCCAACAGTTCTCGACTGGTCATTGGACATTCGAACGAAACTTCAGCATGATTCAGAACAGTAACCGACACTATCTATCTGAATACACTTTAATCATCGCCGACATATATTATATCCTAGTATCCATCTTTCTTTTCTTTTCTCATAATATTCATTTCTTCCATCACGACCTTATTTTGTTTCAACAAAAATTAAAAAAAAAATTGAAAAAGTAGCCAAAGTAACCCGCCGTTACGGTATGTCAGAGGACATTACTAAAAAAACCTATCTCCGTGCCAAATTTCAGCCATATCGGTTTAGTGTGGCGTGATTGAGTAACAAACATATGGATGTTTCTTACTCAATCACGCCACACTAAACCGATATGGCTGAAATTTGGATGTATGTATGGATGGCCGTACATACATTCAAACTTTCACATTTATAATATTAGTAGGATAGGGAAAATCGGGACATTGTATAGGTACCTAAAGCTGGCAACACACATAGATACTAAATTTTCTTATTAACTGTCAGTTTGTTTCGCACAAAAGTGTGTCGACCTTGAAAAAAACTGGTTACACGATGAGGGACAAAAAATTGGGTAGCTGCGTCTCTGTTTATCACATTAATAACTTTATTTCTGCTCTCTTTTTAGTGTGAGTGAGAAAGAAATCGTCACTGGGTCTATGTCTTTCTCTGTCTACGATATCTAGGTACCTAACCTACCTAATCTGTGGCCACTGCAAAACTGCTGTCAGCTAGGGATGGCGATTCGAGATCGATTAATCGAAGAATCGATATTTCGGGCAAAATAAATCGATTTTTGAAATCGATATGCAACACTGAATCGATATTTCACCCTAGAGAATCGAATTTCGATTTTTTTCTTTTCACGAGATGGCTGTGTCTAGTTTCCTGACTTCGCCTCTCTTTAATAAATAAAAAAAAGTTACGGTTGTAGTCTTTGTATCTGTGGTATGTTTGTTGATATTGTGTCATTCATTGCTATATATTACTTATATGTGGTTTATGCCTTTCAGAAAAAAAATCGATTTTTTAGATCTCGATTTTTTTATGAATCGATTCATCAAGTTACGATTTAAAATTCGTTTTTTTTTTCGGAAAGAATCTTCATCGCTACTGTCAGCGCCGCCAAAGAACCATAAAAAAATATAGTATATTCAATGTTTCCAACAAGACATACAAAAATTGCTAAACCGCTGTTAAATTTTTTGCAAAATGATGATAAATGCTTTAAAATTATGCTGAAAATTATGCTGATATTTTTCAATGCCATATGAAACATCATTTAATTTTAAATGTTTATTTATAATCAAAAATTAACTTTTATTTTATGATTTAATTGACTGTGTGTATAATCTACTACTACTATTACTATCTTGGTCCTCGTCAGCAGCTGACGTGCATAAAGACGTAGAAGTTCCAATTATACTCGTGCTACGTCCTCGAATTAGTAACGTCATGATATTATTTAACACAATGTAGTACCGCATAGGTTTCACCACTTCACCACTGTAGTTTAGAGTTTTTTTTTTTATATTACCCTCTCTACTGGACTACCTTTACTCGCCTCACGGCCGCCGCTCCGCCGCTCTTCATTCGCATTTTAGTGCTCAACCACTTCACTTGCTCAGTATTTCGCACGTGGTAAATTTATAACGTAACTATAACTATAATTATGCCGAAACGTGCAAATGTAAGTAGTTTGGAATTTATAGTGAAAAAAGTTAAGAAAACTAGAAAAGGAAGTGTGACGGTCACGACGTAGAAAACGTGACGGTCCCGCGTTGAGTTCTTCATCATCATCGAGCCAATCAACGGATTCATCGTCAGATTCGTCGAGGCCGGCCACGCCACAAGGGATTGGTGATGGTAGGTTCCTACCTCCCTTCAATTTTAATGATAAAAGGAAAAACTTACGAATGTATCAGAACTGTCTGCGGGACTTTTTCGCCACATTCGTTCTAGTTTAAACCTTTAAATGATACGCTGTGATCTAACAAAAATGCATCAGAATATTCTCTGGGAATATTTCGCCGCATTTGAACTTTATAATGCATCAGAGTAGTCTGTGGGACTATTTCGCCGCATTTGAACTTTATAATGCATCAGAGTAGTCTGTGGGACTATTTCGCCGCATTTGAACGTTAACGGCTGTGAGAAGGCCTTGTTTGTTACAAATTGCATCAGAGTAGTCGTTAGGACTATCTTGCCGCATTTGTAGACCACAATTGTATCGCGTTATGTACTATACCTTGTTTTGGGTGAGGAACCCACCTCGATCCCTAGGGATCAGGATGATACAATCCCTCTTGAACTATCAGATAACGTATCGGGAGAACCGATCGCATCGAGTGTTCATAATGAAGAAGCGGCTGTTAACACCGAAATCCTTGATATTTTGGGTGCAGACCCGTCAATAGTTGTCGAATATGGGTCTGACATTAATAAGAAAGTCGCATCAAGATTTACCCATGTAGCAACATGCGGTTTAAACAAGGATGTTCGCAAGCAACTTTTGACGATAGTCTTAGTTCCGGGGAACTGTATAAATATAGCTGCACCACAGCTTAATGCCGAGGTTAAGACCAGGATCCCTGATCAGGTCATCAAAAGGGACAAGGCCATTGAAGCACGTCAGAAGCAGATAGCAGCCGGTATTTCCTCGCTCGGGAAAATAATATCGGATCAGCTATGTGCTACCGAAAAGAACAACGATTTGATCAGAGATCTTATGGAAGTTAGTCGAATCTTTTGCGACATTCAACATTCCGAGTCGGAAGCGCGTCGTAACTTCGCACTTTATTCGGTTAAAAGCGAATTAAAGGACCAGTTATCTGCTACCAAGATTGACAAATTCTTATTCGGCAGCAACTTGTCGGAGACCATTAAAACAGCAAAGGCTGTTTCGAAATCTAGCTCGGACTTAAAACCCGGAATTCCCAAGAAACCTAAAGCTTCAACATCAGCTTCAACATCAAGCAAGAATTTAAACTGGAAGGCGAGGGCCGCGACTCGCAGGCGGCTGACGGGCCCGCCGCCGCGTCACCAGCCGCCTGCCCAACAGAACGTGCCGCCTCGCGGGAACTCGTCGCGAGGCTACACGCAGTGGCCCAAGCAGACTCGCCACCAGTAGACCCGGTACGTTACGCTGGGCGCCTTGCCCAGTTTTATAAGCAATGGTCTTTGATTACCCGCGACTGTACCATTTTGTCCTGGATAGACGGTTATCAAATAAAATTTGATAGACCGGTCCATCAAACTTGCCTACCCGTACTAAATAGTTTTACGGATGCAGAGGAACATAATGTCATAGAAACTCTTAAGAATCTGTTAACAATCGGGGATATTTCTGAATGTGAAGCATGTCTTGGACAATTTGTATCACGCGTGTTCTTAGTACCGAAACCAAATGGCAAGATGAGATTCATCTTAAATTTAAAAAGTCTTAATAAATTTATTAATACACAACACTTCAAGTTAGAGGACATTCGTACTGTCCTTAAACTTATATCCAAAGAGTCATATATTGCAAATATAGATTTGAAGGATGCATATTTGTTTTTGTTTATTAAGATTCATCCAAACTCACGTGAATATCTTCGTTTTGTAATTGACGATAAGATGGATGAGTTTAATGTCCTGCCATTCGGTCTCTGTACGGCGCCATTTATCGTTACCAAACTGATGAAGTCAGTTGTAATGTTATTATGTTCATGTGGTTTTATATCATCTATATACTTGGATGATCTATGCTTAATTGGTTACACTTACCAAGACTGTATGTAAAATATTGAGGCCACTCAAAATTTACTAAGGGCGTTGGGCTTCATTATTAATGGGGAAAAAAGTAACATGATACCTTCAAAGTCTTGCAATTATTTGGGTTATAATATAGACACCCATAAACTCACAAAAAAAAAACGAGCCCGATTAAAATCAGAACTCCAAACCATCATGACAGCTACAAACAATTAGAACGCTGTAAGTTTCTTAACTTACAGCGTACCTGCGACGATTATGAAGCACTTATGACAGTGCACAATCGTTACTTCCAGAGTTAATTTGGTGGCTGAATGCTATTGACCATTCAGTTCACAGAATCAGGAGTGACAGCTGTATTAGAGATATTCTCTGTCGCCTCAAAATTGGGGTTGGGGCCTGCGATGGGGCAGCCTGTGATGGTCAAACCGCTTGTGGTCGCTAGTCTTATAGTGAGGGGCTACTACATATCAATCAACTCGAACTTTTAGCTGCGTACTTTGCACTAAAAATATTTGCAAAACCTTTTTACAACTGTCAAATATTGCTTAGGATTGACAACACTACTGCAGTGAGCTATATTAACCACATGGGTGGCGTTAAATACCCTCACTTTAACGAGGTCACTAAAGACATATGGCAGTGGTGTGGGTCTCGGAAGATTATTGTAGTAGCTTCCTATATTAGGTCGTCAGATAATGTAATTGCTGATCGGAAATCTCGTCAATCACATCCTGACGTTGAATGGGAGTTAACGAACGCTGGCTATTAAAAATTGATGGAAAAATTTCCAGCCCCCAAAAATAGATTTATTTGCTACCCGAATAAATACTATATGTGAAAAATTTGTCTCATGGCATAGGGACCCTGATGCCTTCGCAATCGACGCTTTCACATTACACTGGTCCCGATATTTATTTTATGCATTTCCACCTTGCGCTGTTATACTTAAGGCCTTACGGAAAATGATAGCAGATAAAGCTGAAGGTATAATCGTTGTACCTTATTGGCCCACTCAACCATGGTACCCACTATTTATGCGCCTGCTCAAGTCCGACTTAGTAAAGTTAAATTTTAACGATGTTGTAATATCTTGTTCCAGCAGTCACAATATCCGAACCAACATTATCTTGGTTGCAGGGACCTTATCCGGACTGCATTGCTACAGCAATGTAAGCCAATCTCTGCCTTAGAAATAATGATGGCTTCAAGGTCATCTAACACTAAAGCAGTATAATGTTTGCCTCAAACGTTGGTATACTTTTCGTATGGAGAATTGTGTAAGCATTTACGAACCATCAATTCATCATTGAGTTCCTCACTAAGATATTTAATAATGGTGGTCAGTATGGAACTGTCAATAGTTACAGAGCTGCTCTCTCCCTAATTGTTCGAAATATTTCAGACGACGATAGAATTACAAGATTTTGTAAAGGCGTTTACAGGCTAAGACCACCACTACTTAGGTATAATAGTATGTGGGATACAAATACTGTTTTAAATCATTTAGGTTCTTTGTTTCCTAATGAAAGTCTGACTCTAGAACAACTTTCAAAGAAAAGCACAACTTTACTTGCTTTTGTGACAGCACATAGAGTGCAAACACTATCTAAAATTAAAACTGATCAAATAACTATTTCAAATGATCAAATAATTATAAAAATTACGGAATTGATTAAAACGTCCAAAGTGGGTACAAAACAACCTATTTTGTTCTTGCCTTTTTTCAAGGAACACCCAGGAATATGCCCTAAAAAAAAAAAAAATGCTTATTGTATGCATGGACAGAACCTAGACCTTACGGAAGTCTGACCTACTATTTGTAAGCATACGAAAACCTCACAATTGTGTTTCGTCTCAAACGCTAAGCCGGTGGATTAAGTCCACCTTGAAAGATAGCGGAATTGATGTCTCCGTGTTTTCCTCCCACAGCACCCGGCACGCCTCAACATCTTTGGCGTTTAAGCTTGGGGTCAATTTAGATATAATAAGACAAACCGCTGGGTGGAGCGGTAGTTCCGCTACCTTTGCCAAGCTTTACAGCAGGCCGATAGTCAATGATGAGGGTAACTCGGCCTTAACTAGAACATTATGTTCACTTTGATTAAAATTATTCACATTTATATAATGTTCTACTTTTTGATGATTACTCTTTGTACCTAATACTTTTTTGTTACCGTAATATTATTACGTATTTGATTCTTTCATCATTATTGTAATTTTATTGCGACGTTCCCTCCACGTACTCTCAACATCTACATTGTGTTAAATAATATCATGACGTTACTAATTCGAGGACGTAGCACGAGTATAATTAATGATTAAACGAACTTACCTGTACGTGAAGTTCTATCATAATTATACGAAGTGCTACGTCCGAAGAATTAGTAAGACCCGCCCGCCCTGGTAACCCAGAATGTTACGGAAACATCGCAATCATCTAAACTAAATGAAGAGCGGCGGAGCGGCGGCCGTGAGGCGAGTAAAGGTAGTCCAGTAGAGAGGGTAATATAAAAAAAAAAACTCTAAACTACAGTGGTGAAGTGGTGAAACCTATGCGGTACTACATTGTGTTAAATAATATCATGACGTTACTAATTCTTCGGACGTAGCACTTCGTATAATTATGATAGAACTTCACGTACAGGTAAGTTCGTTTAATCATTAATTATCAAGTATGTAACGCTCCTTGTACCTATAGAGCACAACTATAGAGAGCAGCACGTTATCCGGAACTGTTAAGAATTGCAGCAGCATAAGCTTTTACCGACAAACGGTTGCGAAAGGTTGCGAAGCTTGGTTTTGACCACGTTTTGACTACATTCTTTTGGCTGAAAATTAAAAACGCCACTTGAAGAGACAAGAGTGCCAATATAATGACATAGAAATACCTACCCACAGGCCACAGTACATACCATAAAAAGTAAGTACCTAAGTAGGTAGGTACTCTGTGCGATAACGGCTAATCGGTAATTCGGTAAAATAGTGCTGGCCTATACTCGGAATTATAATTAGATTCCAGGGGCCCAAGTCTGCTATTGCAATTGTAGTTACATTACAATTACATTGCCTATCAATGACATCCCAATTGCTACTTTTAGCAATTTGACTTGGGGCCCAGGGGTTCAATTGTCTATCAATGACATGACAATTGCTAAAAATAACAATTGTCATGTCATTGATAGACAATGTAACTACAATTGCAATAGCAGACTTGGGCCCCTGATATGTTAAATGACAATATCACAGATACATTTATAATAAATGTTACAGAAAGCGACAGCGATAGAAAGCGATGACGGCGACGATTTATAAAATAAAATATTACGATAATATATATTCTATTTCTTTTATTTCTCATGTTTCTTCATGATCACATTTTTTTATTTATTTCACACACAATTATTAAAGACTAGCTTTAACCCGCGGCTTCGCTCACGTTAGGTTCGATTTTTTAACCCCCTATTTAACCCTCTTGGGGTTGAAATTTTCCAAAATCCTTTCTTAGCGGAAGTCTTCGACCTAACAGCTACCTGTATGCCAAATTTCAGCTCGATCGGTCCAGTGGTTAGAACTGTGCGTTGATAGATCAGTCAGTCAGTCAGTCAGTCAGTCAGTCAGTCAGTCACCTTTGCCTTTTATATATTTAGAAAACTCTTAGATCCTTAATAAAATTAATCGTCATAACGAAATTATCCGTTCAGAAATATTTAATTTCCTGATATACTTAGTTTCTATTAAAGTAGTAGTTGTTTAGATATACTACTATAAACGAGAGGAATCGATCCGGAAATATTCCATTTCCGTATCGAATAATTTCGCAACGTCACTATTTAGTACTTGTCATAACGTTGCAACACTGAAATTGTCAAATCTGGAATCGAATTAAAATTCCGACTATAATTAAAATCGCTATAAAGAAGGTGGGTAACTTTAGAATCATATTGTACTACACGTCCACCTCAAGTTGGCCGCTACCTCACTCTGAGCTTCCCCGCACCACACCCTCAAGTCGGACCCGCTTAGTAGGGATGGCGATTCTTACCGAAAAAGATCGATTTGAATCATACCTTGAATAATCGATTCATAAAAAGATCGAGGTCTAAAAGATCGCTTTCCAAAAAATCGATCTTTTCAAGTTGCATTTAAAATGTAAATATAAATCTATGTTATGAAAAACAAGATACCATAATAAACGATCACTTTGTAGTAAAATCAGGGATTTTTTTAGCTCAGGGAATTCGATAATCACAATTATTTTTTCAACACACTTGCTCATAAAGTGGCTACGTGCCTAATTGCGGTGAACTTGGGTGGAACCGCAATTAGGCACGGAATGACACCTATAACCAAACTGCGACTTTTTCATTACTATTAAACTAGGCAAAGCCATCTCGTGAATAGAAAAAATCGAATTTCGATTCTCTAGGGTGAAATATCGATTCACTGAATCGATCCAGTGTTGCATATCGATTTATTTGGCCCCAAAAATCGATTCTTCGATTAATCGATCTCGAATCTTAGTACAGATAGCAACGTACCGCTTGCGATTATCACTACCAAATATTTTCAGTTTTGTTATTGTAATACCGCGTCCGCATGCTTGTGGCAAACGGCAAACGCCAAACCTCTACAAACGTTTGCCTTGAATTTGGGAATCATCCGCACGCTTGCGAGGGCGTTTGTATGTTCTGAACAGGCAAGCATGACGGACGTCGAACTTGTGTCGGCTTTATTATTTGGCTTAAGTTATTTTTACAAATGTTTTAAGCTCAGTATCGATCAATAATCCTACTAAAATGAAATATGGATGGATAGATGGATGTTTGTTACTCTTTCAGCCACAACTAATGAACCGATTTGAATGAAATGTGGAATAGCGATAGCTCATACCTACATTTTAGCCCGGAAAATTAAGGACTTTCCGCGGGAATTAAAAAACCTTAATCCGCGAGGACGAAGTCGCGGACATCATCTAGTTGATAGTAAAGCGTCCCCTAATTAAAATTTTCAAAACATATTTCATGTGCACAATTTGTCCAGTTACAGTTTTAGTATAATATTATAGATTAGTAGTAGTAGCTAGTAGTATGTTCGAAAACACTTGGTACCTACCAAGTTTATTTATTTGAATAAAAAATATTCTACTCTATTCTAGTATGTACCTACTCAATAGATATTTTGTTTTTTTTTTCTTTATCAACCGATAGACGTCCACTGCTGGACTGTTTATTGCATGGACTTCCTCAGGCTTCGGTCTTGCGCCACCTGTACCCAGTGGCTCCCTGAGGGTCGCCTGATGGTGTCGGTCCACCTATTACCATACCATTATATACCATTTTCCGGTGCGAAGTCGCCACTTATTATTATTAATATATAAAACTAATTAGTTAATTAAATTATATAAACAAATCGTCTTCAAAAGCCTTCAGTCGACCAGTCATTCATTTTACGTTTTTACCCACTCACAAAATGAAGATTTCTAAAGGTGCGATACGTAAATCGTAATATAATGACACGTCTGATCACCGCCAGTGCACAAACGAGACTGAGTGCGCGCAAACGTGTGGACGGAGAGGCAAGCGCTTGCGGCAAATTCCCTTTGGTTTGGGCTCAAAAGACCGACACTCGATGGATCGGCCACAAACGCTTGCAAGCCTAGGCAAACCATGGCAAACGCTCTATCCGCACGTTTGCGTTTGTGAAGGTTTGCCGAGGTTTGCCAAGCGTGCGGATGCAGCTTTACGTTTTGAATTATTGTGTTCATTTTATTTATATTAGTCATTTATTTTGGTTTGGTTACAATAATTAATAGAGTATCGTCTTCTACGATGAGTAAAAAATGAAAAAACTTGCATAGTATTAATTAATTTAATTGATGACTTATAAAATTAGATGGAAAGGGATGGAAATATTATTTTAGTAATAATATATTATAGAAAAAGCCTTGAATTAAAAAATTACCCATCTGAAAATACAGTAAAAGCATTATTCCCACACTTTATACCTATATCATAGCACAAAACCATCAACGTCAGATAGCGTTTAAAACAGCATGTAAAACTGTTCACTAACATTTATGAATAACTAAATTTACAAAACTAAAAATATACCACTGCTGTTATAGAGTAACGCACGTGTAATGAACCTGTTTCTACTGAATTAACAATTTCAACTCAGAAAATTAGAAATAATTGCTGGGCGTAGAAGAGACAGCCTCAACTAATAATAAATGCAAATGAAAAACTATTTAAGACCATTTTTCTAATATGAATAAAATAAAGACTTAAAAATAAAAATCCTTAATAAATTAACAGTAATAATAATTTGACTTAATTAGTTTTGACTTTGAGATCTTCCTGTTTTCCTGCCCATAACAGGGCTACCTCCCATTTGTCTCAATAAACCCCTCAGTCCACGGGCCTCCCTTACACCTCCTTCATACTGTTCTGAAGGTATAGCGGAAAAATCGTCGACCAATGGTAGTGGTCCACTAAGTCTTTCTGAGTACTGAGCTAAGCGTGATTGGTGGCAAATTGGCGATGTCTTTTCTGAGGCAGACTGTGGCTGAAAAATAATAATAATTATAAGATACAATGGAGAACACTTGTGTTAAAATCTTATGCTTTTTTAACAAACCATTATGTATATATTTGGCTTGTTCGCTTTAGGACAGATTCGCTTTACAACAGATTCGCTTTACGGCAGATTCGCTTTACGGCAAAAATTGTACAGGTCGAGATAAAATATGGTCTCCACTCCAAGGAAAACTTTCCTTTATATAATTATTATTGACCGAGCGAAGCGAGGTCTCCGAGTCTACTTGAGTGAATTTGCACTTGTCCGTCATTTGAATTTTTTCTTTAAACTAAAGTTAGGTTAGGTTAGGGTTATACATGAATATTCAGGTGACCGGCCGAAGGCCGGGCATTTAGGTTCTGTTGGGATCGTAAACCTACCTAAAGCTTACAAAAAAAAAGTAAGTAAAAAAAAAATTGAATTTTTTTTTGATGCTAATATTAGGTACATTTTGATGATAGAACAATATAGGATGTGTTATAAATTATAATTATTGATGCTTCACTAAATTTTAAAGGTGCCGAGTTATGAAATTAGAAGCTTATATTCAAAATATATAGTGGCTAAAATAGTATTTTTAGAGGCTTATTGGTTGTGGCTGACTTAGTAATTTAGAGGCCAATAATGGTATTAAATAGAAGCTTGTTTAATTACATGCCAATTATAAATTATAATTAAAAGTTAAAACTATCTTTAGGGAATTATAGGATACCGCGAGTTCTCAGTTCGGGGCGAACCACTAGTTATATATTGTAATAATTAACTTTTAACATTAGACGTAATAAAAAATAATAATAGTTGACGCAAAACTGTTTTAACATGACTTGACCGATAGTAAATACAGCGCCATCTATTAGCATTAATATATTAACTTGTTTAATGTATTATTAATTTTAAACAAAAATCTATCTATATATATTCGAGTTCACTGTACTTCTGCCGTAAAGCGAATCTGCCGTAAAGCGAATCTGCCGTAAAGCGAATCTGTCGTAAAGCGAATCTGTCCTAAAGCGAACAAGCGATATATTTCATATTATTAGTACACGTCATTTGAATGTTAAGTTATGGTAAAAAAAATTGAAATGAGTACGAGGGGTCTTGATTTTTTTTTATTGGATGACAACCTGATGGTAAGTAACAATGCAGTCTAAAATGGTAGCAGACTAATTTGGGAGGGGTTAATGGCAGTGTACATACAACCCAAATCCCTGATTACTAAAACAAAGACTTTGTGACAACCTTTGAGCCTGTGAAGGTTTAGTTCATGAGGATTCTAGCAGGGGATATTTTTCCTATTTGTGAAAGTGCATAATATCCTCTTATTATTCCCATTATCACAAACATCTGATAGTTATCATCATTCAACCTAGGAATTGAAAATACACTCTGAATTGAGTCATATGAAACCACCACATAAATACCCCAAAAGACCCTTACTATTTAGTAATTGATGGAAAGAGGCCCTGATCCACAGCAAGGAGGAAAGCTGTAGAGAGTGGGACAATAAGTATGTTAAATGTTTTTCTTACTTTTCCCTTTAGTGTAGTTATTTCATCCTGCAGTCTTTTCACTAAAGCTGCATCACTCTCATAACTGGTGAGGGTGGGTTGTGGCATACATTGGAATACAGTAGCCAAGAGATTGTGAAGTGACACCAAAACGCTGTCCTGCCAGGCCCGTGTGAAGTACAGACTGAATGATGGATTTTCTTCAGGCTTTTGCACATAAGGCAGCACTGTAAGAGAATGTCAAAATTTATGTCTAGACAAACAATTTGAACTGCATACCTATTGCAAAATGATTATGGATGCAGTTGACTTAGCTGCATCTAAACTGCTGACTGACTAAGGTTGCTGGAATGCATTAAGGAAAAACTTTTCAGAGAAACTTTTGTGGGCATGCTCATTGGTTCCACCTCATTCGCTATGATGTTAATATGAGGATGTTGGAATCTACTTTATGTTTTGTCAAAAATTCCTTACTTACTAAACCAGTCTCTCCATTCACTCTGCCCCTGCAATTCTGGCAACATCTTTGAAAGAAATTCTGCTACCTTTTCATTTCTGACACCACCTGCACTCTGTGCTGCTGTTATGAGATATAATTTGTACAGACTGTATTCTATTTTACGTACAGCTGGAAAAGAATGAAATTTAAAAATAAGAAAAGTTCATCTAATATGATTATGGATAGCCTTGATTTGACTGCTTATAAGTGGTACAATAATATGAAGGTTACCTACATACCAGGTTGTACATGAATTTCTAATTTCGAGAATACTAAAGTATCAAGGTGTGACCAGTATTCTTTGAGTCCGTTCAAGTCGGATACATTTATACAATGCACAATTTGTTCCACAATTTTATCAACTCTGAATCCTTTGTCCTTATCCGATTTCAAGTCATTATCGAATGCTTTTACTGTACTGGTGAAACCTCTATATAGCAAATACTCTCTCACTAATTCATCAACGAGTTGAATGTGGGCCATATTAAATAGGTACACTCACAGATTACTATAGATGGCACACTAATTTCTTATTTCGAATAGGTACCTAGTCACATATTTTGATACGTAATCAACCTAACCGAAATCCGAATAACTAAACAATAAAATAAAATATTTCTGTGCCTAATATAAAAAACATGTAGGCCACAGATTAGGTATTAGTTATGTAGGCTATTTACTTTATAATTTTTTTAAATGTCATTGAATGTCATGTCCACAATACCAACCTATCACAGATTACTATATAGATACTCCAATAGGTAGGTTATCACTTATCACCATAATCACTTCGTGTAGATACCTACTTACCTATTCTAAGTCAACAGTCCATACCACGTCCATACCTACGTGAGATAAGTAGGTACCTATTACGTGAGGCCCATAGGCCGTATAATACCTCCACAAACATATAAGAGTAAGCAGACCTAACATAATTTTCACAACTACATCTAAACGAATAAATAATATCTTCGCTTGCTTCTCTCCAACAAAAAATATATGATTCTATCTCTTTTACTTCTGTTGTTGCAACACTTACGCACTCATAGACATAATTGAGCTTGAGGCAATTCGTAAGCTACAAATAAGAGAAGTATGGTGGAATATGTCAATTTGTCAAAAACAACAACATAACCTGCGAGTTGTTTATTCTTTTAAATTTGCTTTAAAATCGAGTCTAAAGAATCAAAAATTCTGAAATAAAATGGTGAAGTGTTGTGCACCTCTGTGTGGCAATTCTCCGTATAGGAAAACACCTGCAATTACTTTTCATCGGTAAGTTTTGATGTGCTATAGACTCGTAATTTGGTTATATGCTTACTCGGCATTTTAGAAGCAGTCCCTAATTATTATATACGCAAAACTCGTAGACAGTTATAGTAATTTTGGTTCTAGTATATTCCTGTTGCAATATTTATCAATTAATTAATATCAGGATCTTGTTTGTCGTTTCATATACTTGTACAATTTGACAGGGCCGTATTCAGGCGCAAGTTTTGTTTAGTGGGTATATTTTGATTAAATAATTAGTCTGTTTTTGCCTGCCTGTTTTAAGATGTATTGGATTGTATTAATTTTTATTTGTATTGTATTGGACTTAGGAAAATTAATCGTGGAAGCAATACATAGCATAGTTTCATTAAATATTGTAAAATTTTTACTTTTTTTTGAAAAGAGCGACCGCCGAGTTTCTTGCTGGCTCTTCTCGGCGGGAAAGGCATTCCGAACCAGTGGTAGATTCATTGACGATTCAAAAGTGCTTGTGAAAGTTTATTTGAAATAAAATATTTCTATTTCTATAAAAGTAAGGATAAATTATAAAATTAAATCATTTTTTAGCTTTCCAAAGGATGAAAATATAAAAAATGCCTGGTTGATGCAGACGAATAAAAAAAATTGGCAGCACAAAACATCGAGTGTGCTATGTTCTGAACATTTTGAAGCACATTTAGTGGATTGCAGTGGTTTTCGTACCGTCCTTACTTCTAATGCAATCCCAATGATTTTTGATTCATCATTACAAGTAAGTTTCTAGTTGTTCTTATATTTAGGTACCAACCCAAAACATCTTGCCATTTAAACGTAAATATTGACAGCTATACCCATATATATATATAGCTGTGTACCTATTTGTATTACCTATTAAATTGTTAATACTAGACAACTGATAATTTATTACTCTTGTTTTCAGCATATGTCTACATCATCAGTAAAAGGTCCAGTAGAAAGAAAAGCTGCTGGAGATCAAGTTTTGATGGACTTGCAAAATTTACAGCCTAGTAATACTATTAATAAAGAGTATAGAGTAATACTATTCCTTATTACGTTATTGAAAAGACTGAGACATATGGTTTATTTTGTTATTTTTATAAGTTTAAAATGTGTAATACTATTCTAATAAGGTTATTGAAATGAGTGATACAGGCTGAATAGAATGTAAGAGTTAATTAAACTACTGTTGATGTTATCGTATTGTCAATGTTTGTATTTCTAAAAGATATTAGAGAAAAAGTTGCTTTTTGATTTTGTTTTATTTATCTAATAGATATATCTTTTGGGTAGATTTTGTAAATCATGTTTTGTTTTGATTTTATTAAATATTATTTTGTAACATTATTACTTGTTTGATTACAAAACCGCGAAACTTAGCACATTAGAATCCATTTTCATAATTAAGAATTAATTTATAGAATTAAGTTTACAGAATGTAAAATAAGGGTTTAACCTACAATTTGATGGCAACTTTCCGTAGTTTCCATATTATTTCAAATTACAGATATTAAATACTCTCCAGTCCCTTCAACCTCGCTGAACCTCGCTTTTCGAAGTCCGGCTCTGTTTACTGTCAATGTGTGCGTGAGATTTGTATGTAGGCGTAATTGGAACGCCAATTTTTTCTTATGTTAGGTCTGCTTACTCTTATATGTTTGTGAATACCTCGGAGGAAAAAAAATTTTGTGTTTTAGATGGAGACGCCTTGACGTCTAATTTCTTTGCAAAAAAATCTGTCAATTACGGTGCGGGGCGAGGTAGCACACATAAACAATTTCTTACTACAGGTGCATTTTTCAATCACGTCGCTATGCACGCACACGACAAAACTACCAAACACAACCTTAAAGTATACGCACACAACCAAATTCACACACAGGGACGTTCTATCCTTACACGAAACAATCATGTCATTTATGTAAGCAATTTTGGGCTGCGACACTATCGATTATCGACTTTCGATAAGTTCTAAATGAATTAATGAATTAATGAAGTTCAACTTATAGTATAAATTAAAATATTGTTAAATCAATTTAGCAATCAATTACTGTTCGTTGGTCTGGCTAAGACTTAAAAAGTTTTTAATGAATTGTATAAAATGAGAATATAAATCTAAATCGAATGTTCTGAATCTAATATATAGGATACTTTTTATCCTAATAAACAATAAGGTTCATCCACGATAGGGGATGAAAGTTTTTGAAAAATACTATTTTATTCAATTTTGGTGAAGATCTAATAAATATTATCGGAGATAGAGGACATACCTTCTCGCGGATAGTAGCAAGTTACTCTAAACTACGCCACGCGGACGAAGTCACGGAAATCAGCTAGTAAATAAATAAATTTAAGAAATGCCACATACAATTTTGTAGTCGAGTTTATAGTTTTTAAACTTTTATCCATGTTTTATCAATGGATAGTAGACATTTGTTGGAACACTAACTGGTTCTATAAGAAAATTAAAAAATACATGATGTACCTATACCATACACATCGAAAATATCAATATCGATATAATTTCTGCTTCCAGCCCTAATTTTCTTGCAGTGTGACCAACTTCTTTAAAATAAAATCCTCATTTTTGAACAAAAAACTACCTTAAAAATACTGTTTATGATAAGCTTATCCAACTTTATGAATGGGTACAATACCTATTACAATTTAATTTTTCATAAACCGAGGTAGCACGAGGGCATTTAATTGTGGCGATTGAATATTAATAAGGCTTTTTAATCACAAATCTGTGTATGTTTGTAATGATTTTTGCGCATGCAATTATATCGGTTACTTATATTATACTAGCGGCCCGTCCCGGCTTCGCAAGGGTGGATATTTATTTTTTAAACATTTTGGCATAAACGCACAGTAAATGCAGGACATACTTACCTAAATAATAATATATTTAGCAATAGTGTATCGCTGGCTCCCTTTGGGTATAGGAATTGATGATTGAAAACAAAATGATAACAGAATAAATTACATCAATGAACTCGTAATATCTTTCGAATGGAATGTCCGATTTTAATAAACTAAAAAGTAACTTGCAGGTATTTAAACAGCCTTGCTTGAAAAAACATTTATTTTGGTAAGGATTAAGGCAAAGGTATAAATAACTTGGTCTGATTTTGGTCGGATTTCCATTAAATTTTAAAATGTTAAAAAGTAGTTATAGTGACATAGCTACAATAGTAGCTCAGTTTACTACAGATAATGATATATTTTTACTATGCAAGACCAACAAAATCTCAGTCACACGACAAGAAAATATTATAAAATGTTAACGAATATTCTACTTAACTCAGTTTTGACGAAATGTGTGACTCGTCCTTTTCAAAATAACCGATTAAATTGTTTGCCTAAAGTTTATAAATTAATATAAACATAAACCCCCAACCTTTCCTATTCGATCGTAATTTTAATTGTATGTAATCAAATCATTATGCAGTTCATGATAAAGGGCTCCAATCGAGTAATAAGTAGATTGGTTAATTTTTTAAAATTTCCCGAAATTATTTCTTGTACGATTCCGTAGCAACATTTTCGGATCAACAGTATTTTTAAGTTTTCTCCTTAAATAGTGCATTAATTGGATAAAAGAATATATCAGGAGAAAAGTAATGTTATCCTTTCATAAACTGGATATTTTTGGTATTTTTTTTAGAAGGAAAATCACTCATAGTCGGCATATTATACCGGAGCTCATCCTCCGCTAACCATACGTTGTTGACAGGCGCGTGACGCGAGTCAAACAGTTTTATATAACGAGTATGACCGCTGGGCATACCCGTCAAATAAAAACTTACAGAGGGGTACGCATCCTATGGCCACTCCAGAGCTTAATCCTCCTAGTATAATACGTAATCAGTAACGATGCCAATTGCCAGTGCTCGATGCCGGCATCCGATGCGGGCATCGAGTAGGTACTGGCATGGTTGTTCAAAAACGACCATCTCTAACTGGCACGTGAGTTAGGTACTGGCAGAAGCAGAACCTCGATACCTACACACGCGAGTAGCTCGTTCTTGCTTGTTACCTACTGGCATGTTTTTGTGCGAGTAACAAGCATGTGTATCACCACTGTATCACGCACTGTAGTAGTCAAACCTCATCCTACCACGTAGACAGAGAAGGCAATAGACCAAGGTACTGTGTAACCGCGACTGAAATAGAGATAACATGACGTAACGATGACGTCACATGACAAGTTCGAGTTTAATGTTGCCACAATAACTGCACTCCCCTAGTACCCCAAATTAGATGGAAAATTCTTCCCAGGATTTTTAAATAAAACGACAAAACAGATGCTGAACTGTTTTATTTTTTAAATAACATACCTACACATATAAGGTTGTCTGGGAGAGACATACCTATTAGGGTAAGCTTCTATTTTTGACATATATCTTAATATTGTGTGCAATAAAGAATTTATTATTCTTTATTGCACACAATATTAACTTCAACCACCACTTAAAAGTATAAAATAATTTTAGTTTGTACACGTAAGTCGGTTTTTTAAAAATATTTTTTTTATACTAAAGTTTTTTAATGCAGTTTCATAGGACCAATTCACTAGATAATTATTTGCTCCTTAAAAAAAATATTGAAATGCCGAATAGAAATTTAGCATATGTGAGTCACTTTGAAAAAAGATGTATGTAACACCAAGGAAAATTTTTTTTCGTTACTAGTAAGAATGTTACACAAAATAATTTTTAATGAACAGTTAAAATTTTCCTTCGATCGAGTAATGCTATTGAATTAAAAGCAACAAAAATTGTATATTTAGTCATCAAAATCATCATTAATGAAATTAACAGTATATTCCTTTTTTCAGGCAGTCGTATAAAACTGCAACTCTTCATAGTTTAAGTTAATAATTATTTAAAAAAAACATTAAAAGTCTGCCTCTAGCTATTTAAAAATGGCTTTAAAAATTAAGAACTTTGTAAATAAAATAATTCTTAAGATCGCCAACAGTTCTCGACTGGTCGTTGGACATTCGAACGAAACTTCAGGATGATTCAGAACAGAAACCGACACTATCTAACTGAATACACTTTAATCATCGCCGACATATATTATATTCTAGTATCCATCATCTTTCTTTTCTTTTCTCATAATATTCATTTCTTCCATCACGACTTTATTTTGTTTCAACAAAAATTAAAAAAAAAATTGAAAAAGTAGCCAAAGTAACCCGTCGTTACGGTATGTCAGAGGACATTACTAAAAAAACCTATCTCCGTGCCAAATTTCAGCCATATCGGTTTAGTGTGGCGTATTGAGTAACAAACATCCATATGTTTGTTACTCAATCACGCCACACTAAACCGATATGGCTGAAATTTGGATGTATGTATGGATGGCCATACGTACATTCAAACTTTCACATTTATAATATAAGTAGGATAGGGAAAATCGGGACATTGTATAGGTACCTAAAGCTGGCAACACACATAGATACTAAATTTTCTTATTAACTGTCAGTTTGTTTCGCACAAAAGTGTGTCGACCTTGAAAAAAACTGGTTACACGATGAGGGACAAAAAATTGGGTAGCTGCGTCTCTGTTTATCACATTAATAACTTTATTTCTGCTCTCTTTTTAGTGTGAGTGAGAAAGAAATCGTCACTGACTCTATGTCTTCTCTCTCTACGTCCTACCATTTTTTTAAGGTAGGTACCTATTTATACTACCAACATATTAAAAAAAAATTAAAATTGAATTGAATGTCAATGTTAATGTCAATAACTCAAGATTGTCACTTGTCAAAGTCAATCTAAATAATTTCCAATCAGCTGCAGTCGATTAATATTGGCGAAAAATCTTTTATTAACTAAAAATTCGCTAAAATGTGTATTAAATGGCGTGTAGGTTGAATTGTTTAATAATAAAACGTGCACGGTAGTAGTGTCGGGGGGCGGTCTGTGTGGATGGCGGGCACGAAGAGCGAGCGGGTCGAGTGACCACGGGCGCGGCTCACCAGGGCCCCCGCTAGGGCTGGAGGCATGCGGCGGCATGGCGGAGGCTGCGGGCACGTCGCGTGGCCTCCGCGTCTACAAGATCGTGGTGCTCGGCGACGGGGGCGTCGGCAAGTCCGCTGTCACCCTCCAGTTCGTTAGCCATAGCTTCTTGGACTACCACGACCCTACTATCGGTATATATTATAAATTTATTAATCTATTTCTACTTTTATAATTCTTAAGCACGAATTCTTAACTTACTATACTATATACTACTTCCAAGGTTGTAATGGGTGTTTAATGGGGTATTTGTTGTTAATACAGCTAGAATGTTTATGGTGTAGCAGCCATATGGAACTGTCTTTTCACCATTTAGTTATTACTAACTAACAATCTCCAGTTTTTTATAGATATTTTATGAAAGTGGAATTCTTTTCTGGGTTACATACAATGCCTCGGACAGATATACTTTAGTAAAATATCATCATGCGTGAAGTGAAGGTGATAAAAATTATGCTAATGTTTCTTGAAAATACCTGGCAATGATTATATGTGTCTGTCTTTTCAGAGGACTCATACCAGCAACAGGCAGTGATTGATGGGGAGCCAGCACTACTGGATATCTTGGATACAGCTGGACAGGTATTTAAATAAAACATATGCCAAAATACAATTGCTAATCTCTGATCAACTTTAATGCAAAATTATGTATGCATTAAAGCTGATTAAGGATTGATGATATCAGTGCAAACATTTTGGTCACATTTAAAAAAGTATGTAAAACTTTATTACAATAATCAACTTATAAATATCTTGATAAAATGTTTAGGTAACAATTAACTAAAAATAACACTGTTTACTGAATGTTAAATGAACTTGTATTGATTGAAGTAAGTACTGTTGTAACTCATGAATTGTAATCATTTAAGATTACTAACAAAAGGTTTTTACTAAGGGTTTATAATGCTCTTTGTATTTTGTATTAATGGATTGTTAGCCAATGAAAATATAATATTACTAGCTTTTTCCTGCGACTTCGCTCACGTTAAGTTCGATTTTTCAAACCCCTATTTTATCCCTTTAGGGGTTGAATTTTTAAAAATCCTTTCTTAGCGGATACCTATGTTATAATAGCTATCTACATACAAAATTTCAGCCTGATCCCCCCCCAGTGGTTTGAACTGTGCGTTGATAGATCAGTCAGTCACCTTTGCCTTTTATATATTTAGATTTATGATAGACATTCAATGTAGGTACGTCGTTGTGTATGTATATGCATAGTTATTTTATTAGTTTCTGTATTGATGTGGATTGCTAATGGTGTATGGAAAACCACAAAAGAGTTTTTATAAATAACTAGATGACGCCCGCAACTTCTTTCACATGGATTAAGGAATTTTATTCCCGCGGGAACTCTCTTATTTCTCGGGTTAAAAAGTAGCCTATGTGTTATTGTAGACTATAATCTATCTCTGTACCAAAGTTCAGCCAAATCGGTTCAGTTTTTGCGACGTGATTGAGTAACAAACTTCCATACATCCAAACTTTAAACTTACAAACTTTCGTGTTTATAATATTAGTAGGATAGGGTAATGATAATTGACAATGTTTGTCGCTGTTGATGATCAGGTGGAGTTCACAGCAATGAGGGAGCAGTACATGCGCTGCGGCGAGGGCTTCATGTTGTGCTACTCGGTGACGGACCGGCGCTCGTTCCGCGCGGCCGCCGAGTACAAGCGCTTGCTGGCGCAGGCTCGGCCCAGCGAGCGCCTGCCGCTCGTGCTGGTGGGAAACAAGCTCGACCTGGCGCCAAGATTCAGACAGGTGAGGATTTGGAAATTGTGCGCAATGCATCCTACTAATATTAAACAAAATGCAGTAGTAACATCGTTTCAGCTGACCAATGTGTCAAATTTTTGGAATGGGTATAGTTGAGGACTTGAAGAGTAATATAGGCTACTTTTTATCAAATGAAACTACTTTACTTAACTAAAATATGATTCTAATTAAAGTACTTTACCATAAGTGGCAAAAAAGTACTTTATTTTACTTACAGAGATGTGGGTTCGAACACCGGCGGTTCGGCAATTTTAGACAATTATTATATATTTATTCATTTATTCATAGGTAACAAGTGAGGAAGGCGCAGCGCTTGCAACACAGCTGGGGTGTCCGTTCTTCGAGACGTCGGCTGCGCTGCGGCACTTCGTCGACGACGCCTTCCACGGGCTTGTGCGCGAGATACGCCGCCTCGAGCGACAGAGACAGGTGATAAAGCTGTCTCACTATACTCGCTAGTTGCCAGGCCTTAAAATCGAAAAGCTGGACAGACCCCACCAGTTTAGTTGAATATTTGGGCAAAAAGATAGGACACCCTTAATTTTTTAGTCTTAGTATAAATGCGACACGACAAATTTTTTTACAAGTAAAATGAGACTTTTATCATTTACCATAAAATCTTCTTAAATTCTAATGAAAAAATAATAAAAAAAGAGTGGCGGGGCAGCGGAGGCGCGGAGAGAACAGTGCTATTTTGCTTGTTTACGCTAGCGATACAAGGTGTGACGGGCGGAGTGGAAACAGATGATAAAATAATGGAAAATAAATTGGTCACAATTAAAAATTAAAAAAACCTAACATAAGCGGGACAGGCCGGGTATCGTCTAATTTGGCAGCACACGCATCCGAAATTCCTGACTGTGTCCAGCTTTATATGGACGCCGGGCAACGCTAACTGTGACACAGGATTTAAAAAAAATTATTGTGATGTCGTTTTTGAGTTTTCTTGGGGTGCTTGCTGATTATTATGATAAACGTCAACCTTTCTCAAAATCCAAATGGAGAAGTTTCATGATGTTGTTAGTGATGGTAAAAAGAGCTGTTATTCTTTTTGAATTTTTAGGCATCAATCCTAGGCAGCGCAACGTCTGGAGGTGGCGGCCGTCGACGCTGGAGACGCCTTCGGAGCATCTTCGCGCTAGTCTTCCGCCGCAAGCGCCGCCACACGCCCTGAACACAGGTCTCTATGCCCCTCACTATAAAGCCTTTATTCGTTTAAATATCTGACCAGTTACACATTTCAGTTGAACAAAAAGTGTCTTAGTCACTTTTCGAATTTTATTGTACTTGCACAAAAATGGTCTTTATTTCTTTACGGTTAAAATTTATATTCGTGGAACAATTGAAGCTTATTAATGTGACTATTCCAATTTGCTTAGGGTGAGTTGCTCATCAGACAATTAAAGCAAGGTTACTTAATCTGAACTACTGGAGTATGAATACTGCAGTCTTTTAGTGAGCAAGTTTAACTTTAACTGCCTGACGTGCAACTAACTGGCCCTTAGTGTACCTAACATTTTTTTTTCAAATTATAATTATAAACATAAAACTAGTTCGGTGAACTGAAATGTTTATGGTCAGACTTTCGACTCCACTACCTCATGTTGATGCTTATTATTATAAGTTATTGTTATTGTGTTATCTACCTATTTTAGTCATGTAACTAATGTACCTTAACTTATTTATTAATAAATTAAAATATTCCATTATTATTGTATTAACCAATAATATGAAGAATAACAATCTAATAAATCGTCTTTTTGTAGTATGCTTAGTACGAGTTTTTTATACTTTTCGAAAACGAAATTCAATGTTCATCTAAGTGAAAGTCTTTTAAAATAAAAATCGGTTGCACAGAATGTAAGACTTTGAAACAAAACTCTTGGTTTACTGTTATATTGTAATATATACGAAAACCATTAAAAACTCATTCTAAGACTACTGAAAATAAATGTGTTCTACCTCTCTTGTAATTAAATTATATAGTTTAAATACGTTCCTGAATAAAAAAGCCATACCTAGATGTTAAACAACATGATACAAAATACTCTGTTTGTAGCTCTACTTATCTAAATTCCAATGGCTGCCTATTTAAAACTGGCCTCAGGGAATGGATGTCTTCCGCAATGGAATCCATAAAAAGCAATAATATACCTAAATAAATATTAAATTTTTGCTGTTTTATGTGTCATAGCATTTCGATATTTCAGTATTTAGATTGTATATTTACAAAGTGCGTATTTGTGTCATTTAAGTGGTCTAGAACAACCTTAATACAAAACAGATACATAATTAATATTTTGGAGCCGATTATTTAATTTACTACAGTTATTAGGTACTCATTCCGCATTTTACGACTGTGATATTTAGGAGGCAACTGCAAATAAGTCCTTTGTGGTAATGAACAACAGTTATACGGAATAGTTCTTCTAAAGGAGACGCTCCATTTTGGGTTTACTCTTGTACCCTGTACAGTTAAAAGCGAAGAATACAAAAAGATCAATAAAAATAAAATCAATTAGAAAATTATAACAAATAAATTGCTAAAATAAAAATGTTATTTCAAGTTTTTCTGTACTGCTTGCAACACTTACAAGATGGCTACCTTTCAGCCTTTCAGAAGTCAGTAGACGCGGTTCTACGTCAAATGTCATTTCTGAGTTATCTGACAAGTGACGTGTCATGTGATATTGTTTGTTTATTCCGATTTCCGAGCTTTGTCGTGGTGTTGTGACCTCGTGAATGCGTTTCTTGTGTTTCTTGTGGATTTTCTTTGGCGATTTGGAGTTTTTATTTGTACTTTGGATCTTTTGCTACTTGTTTGACTCGGCTTTCGTTCACGGAATTCAAGATTTGCGGATCAATGACCTCATGATATTTTGACAGCTAACGTCAGAAAGATGAATCCGCCCGGCATGATTACTTATGTTATGTTGCGTCACGTGGAGAAAATAAATAATATTACCACTGAAATAAAGATGAGTTCGTGGATTTGATCAGTCAAAAATGGTTTAATATTTTATAAGTAGTACAAAGACTAGACCCACACTCCATACTATTCTGGACCGTCTCCTTTTCAATCGTACTGTCATTGTCTATCGTCTATGCCGCACCATACTACACTGTACAGAGTATAAGCTTGGTAATATTAGAGCGTCTTTCAAAACTTAAGAATTACATTACTAGATCACTTATATTGTCGCCAATATGTTTATTTTTCAGTAGCAAAGTAGGAATTAAATGTTCTTTCCCGAATCCTGTAGAAGAGAAGTTTTACATAGAAATTTAAATTTAATTGATGGAATTGTGAACGTGGAATAGGGTTGCCTATTCATCAAAATAGGTGTTTAATACCGGTATAAAATTCCGTAGTGCTGCACATTTCAAAAGTTTTGATTGCAGTTACTATTGTAGGTATGTGCAAGTTTGATATAACGAGTTAATAAATAATTATGACTAAATTGATGGCAACCCTGAAAAGATTGCATTAGATTGTAACGAACCCATTAGATTTTCCATTATTTCTAGATGAGATTTTAAAGTGAAATTATAAGGCAAAACTTAAAAACTCGTTCAATTTGTAATAATAATTTGGGCCTAAAACTTTTTATCCATATTGTTTAGAATCAACAGCGAAACATTAAGTGTTCAATATTAATAGAGTTCACTAATAGAACATTTAGAGCCGATTCCAGCAACGTAAAATAAGTTTAATCGGAGCGTTTTGTTAATTTGGCAGATTTTCAATACAAAAACTGTCAGAATGCCCAATTTATTCCTCGGTTAAGCGTCACTCGACGTTGACGAAATCGGCACTTAATGTGTTTAAAACTAAACCTTCATCATGTTTAGAATAACAATGTTTAGAATTAAAAAAACAATTGCATATTATTATTAGGGCAGACCGGAGTATTGAGTGGGAAAATAAATTCGTTATTTTAATCTCAATAAGATTTACACTTGAATACCTATAATTGGAAATTACAAACATACCTTCTTTTAAAAATTGCATCGATCCGCCTGTTATGTATCCTTCTAAAGATTTGCGATAAATCGGTCTACATATATTATGTAGTATCATTTTTGAGGAATCGAAAAAAGCTCTCCTATTTCTCCTTCCTACCTATTATTATTTATTTTATTTAGATTCAAACCTGAAGTACAATTTAAGTAATATTAATAAATATAGCGTGTCCTTTATAATCTGTGTGACAGAGACAGCAATAATTATGAATTGAAAAAAAAGTATATTTATATGACAATTTATTTGTACGTGTGATGTTAGTATTGTGAGCAGACGTATTGATATTTTTATTGTAATATTAGGTCGATACGCACAAATTTTAGAGTAGTGGTTATTGTGACTTTAAGGACATACCTATCTTGGGTAAGGATTTGTTGTCTCAAGATGGATGTCCAGCTGAGAGATTCTCTACAAATAATTGCTAATAATTTTAACACATTTGTTTGCAGCAGACCAGTTATGGAATTATCCAAAAACGATTGCTGCAGATTGACGATCGCCTCTGATTAGCTGATACTATCTTGCTATTGGTTAAAATACATTGATGCAGCAAGAACGCCATAAATTTTGCCAATTAGAGGTAATTGCGATCGTCACGCTGTAGAAATCATTTTCAGACGATTTCACATTTGGCATAGCTACTCTTAAAACGTGTCAAAAACTGCATGCCCAGTCCGAACATTCTTAACACAACAAATCCTATTCGGAATGCGGCATTCTATACAGTTGGGTTTACCTACAATACCATGGTGTCAAACTAGAGTATTGATTGATGGAAGTATTCATAAGTACCTAATATGAGCTTCACGGCATTCGACGCCGCACTACGCCCGTTACAAGGGCGCAGTTTTCTTAATGTAAATCAATTGCTTGTCCTGTCCAATATCACATATTTCATGTAAAAATCACGGGTTACAGTATGACACGTTGGTATTTTTGTTCGGTTTTTGCCATTCATACCAGTGAAGTTAGTATAAGATTTAATTCGATTGATCGTATTCGTATTCGATGACATTTGCGTCAAAGTAAAATGAAAATAACAGTATTGAATTAGCGCTCAATTTCGTGCATGCATTCTTATACGTTTTACGTATACGGATAAGCTCCAAATTAAAATTATTTGTACTGAATTTGTGATTTTAATTCAATACAGCTAAGGTTCATATTACTTTGACGCTAATGTAATCGAATACGAATACTATCAATCGAATTAAATCTTGTACTAACCCTACTGTGTCGTTTTGTCACTTTGTGCGACTGAGACAGACGACGAATGGACGATGATCTACAACACCAAAACCAAACGATGTGTGATATTGACTACCGGATACAGAACTAACAAACTTTTTACAACATGATGTCTACGCGAATAACATGGCCTGGAAATAAAATATTGCTTTACATTAAGAAAAAAATAATAATTTAATTATACATATTTATTATCCATGTTCGTAAAGGCAATTTATATTTCAGTTATTTTTGTAAAAAAATATTGTTCCTTATAAAAAACTAGCAAGTGTCAAAATACTCTTATGATAGTAGTTTATTGTAATTCGCGCGGGTTCAGAATGAGATGAGAATGCGACCTTTTAGAATTGAGACACACCCTGCCATGTATCGCCAGCAAACTGAGAAAGCAATAAATATCTTAATAGTAATAATAAGTAGTATCGCTATCAGATTTATATAACACTTAATTTTGCACCATCTACCCTCACATTACATATTGCATTTGTTCAACACATTCTGAAAGCGCGCGGATAATACTGAAAACCCTGGAAATGTCACTTTTCTCTTCTTTATGATTAAAGATAAATGTTCCAAAAATGAATTTTGGCACTTGCCAAATTTTTATCCAATAATAATTCATAAGAAACAAAAAGTGTTCATAATATGTAAAATAAAATCCGATATTATTTCTACTTAATATAATCTGTAAACCGCCTGAGTTATGGACCGTGTAAATGCCATATTTGAAAAAAAAAATCCATAGATTTTACAATTATTGTTAGTGGAATTCACCAATAGGCATCTAGTCATTATTAGTTTAGGTAGGATTTTTCTAGTAGTGATATTTGACTAATAAAAGAGGTCTGAATATAAAATGAAGATTTACATAAACGCGATAATAATGGTTTTTTCTCAAACATGCATGGAAATATTGTCATTATTTTCGAAAAAAGAACACGCGAAGTATCGAATTGTCGGACAAAGAAAATCAAATCCATTGCAAGAGCGTTTTTTGAATTTGGAACATTACAACGCTCCGCGAAACAGTTGTTTCGCGGAGCGTTTTTTTTTTTTAAATATTGCAGGAGCTTTGTAATGTAATGCCGTTTCATACAACAGTATGAAATGGCGTGCTGGGGTTACTAAATACTCCTTGATCGGATCTCTTTTGTCATTCTTGGCATACCATAGTCTCTTTGCTTAGTACAAATTGCGTTTACGTGGCTGTATAGCCATAAATGCGTTTGCCTGTCGGCACAGATAATAAAAAAAAAAAATTGGCGGTAAAGCTGAAAATTCGTCTTGATTTGTTATTTACATACCTACTTAATAAATATAAATTTAATAATAATCAAAATGAGTTCCAACGGTTCAGAGAGTGAAATGGAGATTGATTGTACCTACTCCACCAGATTTAAACCAAAATGGCGGATGGATTTGGATGTATAATATAAAAAGTGTTTTATTTCCCTGCATTCTTTTGAGAAAAGCACTATATATGCCTCGGCGGGAAATGGCAATTGCCTGTCTCGTATTTAGTGAAGTCCTCGCCTACGGCTCGGCCTTCAAACTCATACTCGACCTGCAATTGCCTACTTCCCTGCCTTTGCAATAATGTACTATTAATTCAAAATTTTCTCGTGCCGATTTTCACCAGTTTATCACTTAAACAATTTCTTAAGTAAGAATCCCTTAGTCCGTCACGTAAATCTAGATATCATCCGCAACGTTTAGGTATCCCTTAAACTTTGGTGTTAATTAAAATTTCGGTAATTGGGCTCAGATGTTCGCAATTTAGGAGTAGTCTAAGTCGACGAAAATGGGTGTAAACATATTCTGTACATTCCCTAAAAAAAAACTATTTAACTCGGTCTTAAGGTGGAACGATTTCCATACTAATTAATGTTGCAAAGCCTTAGAGGTCATTTTACATTGAAAAAATCGGACAGCGTTTTTTGATTTAAAAAATTAAATTCCAGTTAAATCAATTAGTAAAAGTGAAAAACCCAAGTTTTTCTCCGCACCCATCAAGCCTAAATTAGTATAGAAATATTATATTATATTTTTTAATTATTTCTTTATATTTTATTAAAGATCTATTTTACTAGTCAAATAAGTTAAGTAAAGGGTATTTAGTGCAAATAGATTATCACAAAGGAACCAATCCTCGTTGTTTCATGAATGTTTTATAGTATTATTCTGTTGCCGTTATGAATCAATTATTTATTATCGGTTCTTTAAGAATGTATAATGTACCGGTTTTGTTAAAAATGTATAATGTTAATTTATAAAAGTTTAAAATATCGTATAAGTACAGTATTTTTGTTAACATTTCTTATTAAGTATATTTATTGTTTTTAAAATAATTTGCTAATCATAATATTATACTTCATTTATGTACACATAAAAATTCAGTATATCAGATTACTAATTTGCAAATTATACAGAAAATAATAGTAATTTGTATTTTTTTTTTGTTATTTTATGTTCTATTATTAAGTTTATTAAAAAAGATTTTAACCAGTAACGATTAAGACGAACGCATTTAAAGGTTACGCTTTGAAACGTTTGATATAGTATTAAATTAGTATATCCCATAGAAAATTAGAGTACCTTTGTGAATGTAGTGGTTTTAACGATAAAAAAGTTAATCGTGTTTTACTTATCAGTTGTATTATTATGTTATAGTTCTTGCAATTCACGAGGGCGAGGATTTACTTGCGGTTACGTCGTGTACATACACATTGCGTAAGTGTGCATGCCTGTCAGGAGCCTAGGTGGGAGGAGTCAGGCACGTGCAAGCTCTCGCTCCCACTTATATAGATAGGACACACACAAATATGAGCCGCGTACCCTCGTGAAGTGAAAGAACTAAGTATAATAAAGATGTAAATTTCGTTCTCGTAATATTTTTCTAATAAAAAAAGGTTTAGTAGGTTTAATTTTGTTATTTGTAATTATTTATAACACCAAAATAATACCAAGTACCTTTTCATAATTGTATAAATCGTATAAGCGCAAAAGTCTAAGTAACAACAAACAAAATAATTAGTTCTATTTTTACGCATTAATAAAAAGCTGTGATAAAAAGCACGACATAGATTATATCTGTTGTCTGTGCGGGACCTAATGAGCGCCATAGACAAGAAATATAATATAATATCCATTATATTGCGGACTCGTAGTCACATCAGCGTGGTTCATTATTTTTTTATCTTGTGGAATAGATCTTTGCACTTTTACGGTATAATATACTCGTAATATCTATTGTAAGCGGATATGTAAGCAATGTGTAGTGGTTTTGTTGAATAAATGTCTTGTTTAAAAGCGTTGAAATTTGTTTTATTTTACTTGTACTATAAATACATAAAGGGTCACTGGTAACATGCGTCTCGATCCCTATAAGAGGATGTAAGGGGGGTTCATATTATGCTAATCAATGATCTCTAATTTATACCCTTATATACCCGGTTTCGAGTCGTTTTTGCCTCTTTATTACATTCGAAATTTTCTTAGATGGAAAATATTTGGAGATTGTATCGATTGAGATTGTAGCAATGATTGATGGCAATCGACTTTTCCATCCTATAGATAGATCGACCAGCAGGTCAATCTATCTATAGGTTAAGGCCAAATTAAACGGTCCATTTTTCGAGATTTTTGCTTTCATTTCGGCTTCCCCGATGAGTTACCCACATTTCACCGTTCACAGGTGATTATGCCTCCGCGACGGAAGGTTCATTTGTACTCGTATCGTGCATCGTTCGTGGCAAAAATGAACGATGAACAGTGCACCGTCTAATTTGGCCCTTAGTCTGTAAGATCTGTAAGATTTAATTTGATTGATCGTATTTGTATTTGATGCCATTAGCATCAAACTAAATTGAACTATAACTAATATATTGAGAGCTTAATTTCGTGTAAGCATTGTTATACGTTTATGTATACGGATACGCCCCAAATTAAAATCGGTTGCACTGTATTTGTGATTTTAAATCGATTGAGTTAAGAGGTTCATTTTACTTTGACGCTAATGTCATCAAATACTACTAATCCTACAGCACAGTAAACAGTGGGGTGAGTAGGTATAAGATTTAACACGATTGATCGTATTCGAAGAGCTGATGGTTGATGGGGTCCCAAGGTGCTGTAGTGGCGACCCCGCACCGGGAAGCGGAGTTTGGCAGACCGCCCACTAGGTGGATCGACGACATCAAACGAGTCGCAGGGAGTCGCTGGATTCAGGCGGCGCAAGACCGAGGTCTGCGGAGGTCCATGCAAGAGACTTATGTCCAGCAGTGGACGTCTATAAGCTGAAGAAGAAGAAGATCGTATTCGTATACTATGACATTGGCGTCAAAGCCGTCCGGCACGATGGCGTGTAGAAACCGATTAGGGGTATGGGTTGAATTTACACTGCTATACCCCTTCCAAGTTAGCCCGCTACCATCTTAGACTGCATCGTCACTTACCATCAGGTGAGATCGCAGTCAAGGGCTATCTTGTCATAGAAAAAAAAAAAAAAGAAAGTAAAATGAACCATAATACCATTGACTTTGAGCTCAATTTCGTGCATGCGTTCTTATACTTTTACGTGTACGATCCAAACTACGGATACGCTCCAAACTAAAATCGGTTTTACTAAGTTTGTGATTTTAAATTAATATCGTAAGGTTCATTCTACTTTGACGCTTATGTCATAGTATACGAATACGATCAATAATTAATTGTGTTAAATATTATACTAGCCCCACAGATGACCAGTATGGAAACTCGACCCGATTGTAGAAATAAATACCCACGCCCCATTATGTTATTATGTACTTCTTATAATGTTATAACGCCAGGCTTTTATATTCTTCGCTATAGGTATTCAGCTATTATACGGCGGACAATATACGGTGTTATGTCAAGTGTGCGTTATGTCTGCCATTATCCCCATAATATTTCGCACTAACAATACAGATCATAAACTTGCAGTTAATGGATGACAGCCGGCATCTCAAAGCTTTGCGGCCAACTATCCAAGCAAAGATAACACACAGCCAGATTAGTACCTATCTATACGCCGCTACACAAACTATAAAATGTAAGTAATTAAGGTAATTCTTTTATGAATGAAGTGTTTGCTTCCAAATGATTTTGCATATTTTATCCATGAAAATAGTATGTAAACAGTAGGTATGCAAGTTTATCTTGTGTAAAAATCGCTAGCAAACCAATTGCACCTCCTTCTGTCATGTTGCTAAATGTTTCAGCAAACAAAGATTTCATTTTAATACAGGATTAGGAACTTACGAAACTTATTCATTAATCCGTAGAAATGAAGCTATTGATATGCGGTAAAGGGCTCTCCAATTTTGTGAGTAAGTAGATCAAATAAAAGTTATGAGACATGAGCCAATAACATGTTATTTTATCCAATTGATTATTTATGTATTACCTTGTACATATTTTATACGTACTATGTCGGCGAAAATGAAATATATATTATGTAAGCACGTGTAGATAATACGTTTGCATAATATATGTAGTAGGCTTCGATCATAGAAAAATAAGGTAGTAGGTAGGTAGGCTACCTAATATTTTCTTCGCTGATGTTTTAGGGTCGCTTTCTATAACAGGTTTGCAAAATGTCCTCCCAATTTAATTTCAGCTAAGGAACCCAATCCTATGACTAGCCGACTTCGCGGGAGATATTATTGTGCATAAGTGTGTGCGCATAATGAATCGGACTCTCTATTCTGTACCTACTCACACTCTGAATGAGATGAGAAAGAAATGAGAGGAAATGGTAAACATTCTTTTTTATATCGATGAAGAAATTGAACTGAATTTCAGTAGCTTTAATATTAATTTAATTTCGGCTCTATACAAAGTACTCCGCTATTCCGGTCTTAACTCTAAATCCATTCTGATTACGACTTTACGAGTACCGCTTTGGTCTTTACTGGAAGAGGTCACATTGAGACTTGAATTAGGACAAGGGGATCTCGTCCTAAGCCTTGAATCCTTAGATCTGAATAGATTATATTGATCAGCTGAAAGTATATAAAGGAAAGGAAGGTATTAGAAATGAAACCATCCCAGATACTTTTACATAAGCACTTTAATAAAACATAGAACACGCTGATAGAACATACTTACGAACATCGGTAGCCATTAATTAGTCACATGAATAATATTAATGACAGACCACGCCCAACAATTAACATGTATCAAACCAGTGTTGCAACAGAATAAAGAACTAGACCTATTACAACAGCTAATCCATTTTCAATTTTCTTTTATTTATTAAGCTCACTCTTATATTCAAAACTGAAAGTTTGAAATTCCCGTAACTTAAGTAATAGGAATTTGCAAAAGTAAACACGTAAGGAAAACGATCTAAGGTCATCTATATTTTAGTTTAAATTTTAAATAATCATTTTATTCTGCAGTCCCCACCTGTCAAGCCTATGTTGCGAATGCGTGCTACCAGTATGTTTTTGGGTGTTGCAAAAGTAGAGTTGTAGTAAAGGTGGCTTCATACTTAACTGCGAGCATGACAAGCCTGTATGGAAAATCATTTTGTACAAGCACGCTTGAGCGTCTGTGGGATTCTTCATTCAGACTTGTCATGCTCGCAGTTACATAATATATGGGTCGATGCCCCGGATGATGGATGGACCCACCGGCTTCTCCCATCAGTGGGGTCTATTTTTTTTATTCGATGACAAGATAGCCCTCGACTGCGATCTCACCTGATGGTAAGTGACGATGCAGTCTAAGATGGTAGCGGGCTAACTTGGAAGGGGTATAGCAGTGTAAATTCAACCCATACCCTAATCGGTTTCTACACGCCATCGTGCCGGAACGCTAAATCGCTTGGCGGCACGTCTTTGACGGTAGGGTGGTAACTAGCCACGGCCAAAGCCTTCCACCAGACCAGACCAGAGACAATTTAGAAATTATAAATTCCTAAATTGCCCCCGTCGGGAATCGAACCCGAGACCTCCCAGTTATAAGACCACAGCGCTCACCACTGCGCCAGGGAGGTCGTCGAAAGGTTCGTCTATGGGGAATTCGTATATCCCCGTTGACCCACTGCGTCATGGTAGGAATTAAAGTAGGTAGCCACCTCAATCGTAGAGGTTCCATTTTTGTCGACTGCAATTAGACATTTCAATGTTCTAAAATACGATAAAAATATATTTAGCGTATGTAGCTACGTTATCGGTTTTAGCCTTATTTCACTCGACTGTAATATTTCAGACATTTCAACTTTCTTGCCCATAAAGCGTCAGTTTTCAAAATATATTCAAGTTATAATGGGTCCGAGAGACCATTAATTTGATGATCTCTCATCAAGGGTTAATGGCGGGGAATGGCGGGAAAAGCGTCAGCCGTCGACCGACCTGTTGCGTCACCCCCTTTCTAGCCCTACCAAGTTTGATCATCCCGCCTGATCTCGGCGTCAGTACAATAAACGCCTTCTAGGATATCGCACGCTTTTCCGACCCGCTTTTGCGAGAGAAATATCGCGGCTTTGAAAACGTATGATTAAAATTAAAAAAGAGGTTGTTTAGTGGTGAACATCTTCAGCTTTTGAAATAAAATAGGCGAACTTTTATGTAAGAACTAAGCAAAGGTTTACACGGCTTTAAGAACGTGTGAATGAAAACACAAACAACATATTTTACCTAAAATAGCTTTTAATAAATAGTTTTAAAAATTATAGAGTGAATTTTGAATCAAAAATCAGTAAAAATTTTAATTTTTTAATAGGTAAAAAGTCATCCTCGATTGTTATAAATGATAAATATTTTCCAATTAAGTAAATAAATAATCCTAAGTGCTAGATTAATTATTTTCGTGATCGAAATAGGTATTTTCTTAGAGAAAGCTTTACAAAACTTTATTTTACAGGACTTCTTAACTTAACACTTTGAGTGCTCCAATCAGAGGGTGCAAACTTTTCGGCTCATATACAGTTAAAAATGCTTTTAGTAAAGCTATCACGTCTCGTGTTTATAACGCGATTATTGTATGTTTGCATTTGTAAACGCACTGTGTATAAAGTGGGGGTACTTATGGCCTCTCGGTTGGACTCACCGTTTGATTTAGAGCGCTGTGGCCCAGCTGTGGACCTGGCTTTGGACAAGGTGAACGAGAAGTTCCTCGCTCATCACAATGTCGAACTGCAAAAGGTTCAGGGCAGGTAAGTTTGTAGGAGATTTAAGCTTCTCATTAAATGTGCGTAGTCAAGATGAAGAATGCTTATTATAATTATGTTACATATAATTATTGTACGTACGTCAAACTTAGTCAGGAGGCATATAAGCAGCAATAAGGCTAATCCATAAACTTGTTGCTCAGCGTGCTAAGGAGAGAGCTATATGTTCGGAATTTCTTTGAAGGATAAAGTTGAAAACGAAGTAATTCGCCAAAGAACTATATAAAGTAACTGACATAGCTCTCAAGGGTAGCACGTCGAACAGGCAGTTCGTTTCTGAAACGAATGCTAAAGAGAGAGAATGCTCTTCCGGCATCCGTTTTTCCTGCCACGTAGGTACCTATAACTTGACTATGAATTTTCAAAGTAAGAGTGAATATAGGCGTCTTGCAGATAAGTAGATACGCTCCAACGTAGACATCATCCGTGCTTTCCATTATTGTCTTCGGACGCTTTTTTTATAAAAAAAAGTTAAAAATAATTAAAACAAAAAAAACTAATTTCACTACAATTGGTAGGTAGGTACTTATTTGATCTCAAGACTTCAATAACGCATCGTTATCAGTACCATACCATGGCGCCAAAGAGGCACCATAGAGGATCATAAATACATATTATTATAAAGATTATAATATCCAAATCCATTACTATGATTATGATACCCGATAGTTTTGTGTAAGCATGTGTAAGCAATGTTTGCATATCATACGTCAAGTTTCTTCAGTATAATTTACGAAGACGGAAATATGGAAATACGGTTTGAGAGATTACTTACGAGTATCACCTTAACTTATATAATATTTATACTAAAACCACAGAATACCTAATAGTACCTGAAAGTACAGAAGATTCAATCCGCAAAATGATTTAAATAAATAGCGACTCTTGTTCCCATACAGTAAAGTGCGATTCAGGTTGACACAGCGCTACTTACCTATCTTCTTATTCACCTAGACTTTTCTCTCTTTCTATCACGGAACTCTTATCTCTTCGCACTCTCTGAATTTAGGCCCTTGGAAGAGGTACGCCATGTACTTGTAGCTCCGCAATTCACTGCGGAGTGCGCCAGGCCTGTTAAAACTTAGAAAGTCAATAATGAACATGAAGTCAGTAATCATGTTCTGTGAGGATCCTTGCAAGATGCAAGCAGTGGACGTGTATTGGTTGAGACGAATACTAAGTTAAGAAGAAATCTTTTTTTTTATTCAAACCTTTATTTTATTCTTAAAGGTATCCTCTATATTACCTCCATCGGTACACACAAATTAAAATAAACAACATTACCAAATCTAACACAATAACTATACTAATTTGAGAGACTCACTTACAGATCTGTATACTTTAATAGCCGAATTGCTCAAAGGTTTACTAAAAATTATCACTTACCATCAGGTGAAATCGCAGTCAAGGACTATCTTGTCAACGAATAATAAAAATAATAGAGTTAAAAGCACCAGTATTCATAAAATTTTATCTAGTCCATAGTGTTTCTCTCAAATTGAGGAACCAATCTTGAAATTTCATCTTAGTATATCGTCTTTACGAGGGAAATATCTGTAGAAATACCCTACTTGGGACTTATTTATTATCTCGGCCTTATCCTTTACATAAAAAATCTAATAGAAAACTGTAAGTATCTATTTAGGTACGTAAATGTCTGTTACACACTATAATGAAGCCTATGAATTCTTTAATTAAAGTCGCAAACACTATCATGGAAATACTCTGTATATATCAAACCATTTATATAGACAGAGTTTTTCTTTTGACGATACGGTGATAGTTTAGTTGTTGTATTAAGATTAGGCCTCTTTTTTGTAGGGTTTCACTCCCATGCACGAGTACGTATGTACCCACGACTTAGCCTGGAAATACACGTCAGGTTTTTTCATCCGATTGTCTGATCCGGTAGCCTGATCAGGCTACCGGAAGGCGTTGTAGCCATTACTTTGTATGAACAGTCAATACACGTCCGATCCGGTGGCCGGATCGGACGTCCGAGTCGGAAACGGGCGCGAGGCGTTTCCGATTTTACTGTCGGTCCGATTGTCTGAAGGCGCGGTCTACATACTTCTAGTATGAGACAAAATAGACATCCGGTTACTCCTTCCGATTTTGCCAGTCAGGGTTCCCAACTTAGGGCTTTTAGCCCCAAATTTAGGGCGGAATTTTGCTTATTGGGATTTTTTAGGGCCCAAAAAATCTAGCGCTGACACTGTGTGGACGCATCGTTGTGGTTCGAATAATGGGCGAAAATTATGAAAAAAAATAAAAATAAAATAATAAAATAAAATAATTCATAATAATAAAATAATTATTATTATTATGAATTATGGATGTTTTAAATAGAAATGACTCTCAGTAAGTCTTGTCAAATTGATTGGATGAATCCAAAATAGCGACGTTTTTTCTTCTTTCTCTTTCCTCTCTTTAAAATTTCTGTGGTGGTGTCGTGTGGTGCGGGTTGTTACGTTCCCTCAAATATGGTTGAGCGAAGCAATGGCTGAATCCTGCGTCATGCTCGTGAACGGGTGCCACCAACGGGAATGGGTCTGCTTTTGCCTGCCTGTCTTAACATGCATTGGATTGTTTTGCATTTTTGAAACTTTATTGTGGAAACACTGTATACATAGCATAGTTTTGTTACCTATTGTAAAAAAATATTTTTTTGAAAAGAGCGACCGCCGAGTTTATTGCTGGCTCTTGGCAGGAACGGCATTCCGAACCAGTGGTAGATTCATTGACGATTCAAAAGTACTTGTAAAAGTTTATTTGAATAAAAAATATTTCTATTTCTATGAACTCGTCATCCATCTTCTTTTCTTCTGCTTTGCTCCAAACGCTAGCACTCGGGATGATAGCTCGGGAACGACTGAGTTCAGAAAAAGCCTGACGGAAAAATCGGATGTGTATCGAGTAAATACGATCCGGTTGCCTGATCAGGCAATCGGAAACAAAATCGGACGTCTATTGCCAGGCTTAAGCAATTAAATGTCACTTCTTTAATGTTGTAGAAAAAATATAGCGTGGGAATCTGCAAAAGGTTTTTCCTTTCCGAGATTTTTCCAAAATGTTCTCAACAAACTTTAAAACTAAATCAGTAAGGGGTTCAGATATGTCATTGATTAGAAAGGTTCTGCATCAGTCAATCAAAATTTCCATGTTAATAATAAGTTTGAATTTAATGTTATCCGCTTTCCGATGCGTTAGGAACCTGTGTTAGAATCTTACTTGTAATTTAGCCTACTTATGATATATATTTTTTTAATCACCACCACACAATATGTATCTTCTATACATAGGTATAGAATTAAATTGCTGTTCGTTAGTCTGGCTTAAATTCATTAACAGCTTGACCGATTTGAGTAATTTGTTATTTTGTTCACTCTAATATTGTTTGAAAACAAAAAAAAACCCACAAGAGCCACTGAAAAATCGAAAAAATTGTATTACTTTTAATAGACGGTGGGAGCGAAGCCGCGGGTAAAAGCTAGTATAAATTTAGGTACAATGCTACACGGCACGATAGCGTCGTACCGCGCCCTATAGCATCGTCCTGTGGCAAACCTGACGGCAAAACTAAAGGGCCCCTTGGTTAAAAATAGCCTATTGTTTTCATATTTTACTTTGTTTTCACAAGCCATAGCAAGCCATATAAAGGAAAAGCATTTTTACACGTTTTGATAAGAAATGACACCTTGTGCGAGTCAACGGCAAGCATAAAATGTTCTATAAAAGATTTTTACTTGTTATTCGAGTCACGGTAACACTTGCTCTATCTTTAAAGACACGTTTTATTGTTTGAGAAATAGCGGAGACAGCAGAGAATTTTGCTCATAAAATTGAAAGGTTCAAAGTACTACCTAAATCAAATTTTCTTCAAAGGAATGGTATTTTCAATGGAAAATTCCAAATTGCATTGACACAAACGGCTATTGACGGTTTTTTATTTTAATAAAAAATAGATAATGCTAAAAGGGCGACCGTAGTTTCAATCTCCATTCCACAGACTGCTGTCTCACCTGTTGGAAAGTGGTAATGCCTGGGCCAGTGCTACACCTGCATGTGCACCTGCACTATAATCTCCCGCGCAAATTGTAGCCGGATTCAGTTAGGAGGTCAGGAGGACATTATTATTTCTTACTAGATGATACCCGCGACTTCGTCCGTGTGGATTAACGTTTTTTTGCTTCCCGCGTGTGTTAATTATTCTAGATGTGAGTTATCTTCACTCCAAATTTCAGTCAAATCGGTTTATTTGTTGTGGCGTGAAGGAGTAACAAACACACACACACACACATACACACACACACACACACAACCACACACAAACATACAAACTTTCGCCTTTATAATATTAGTGTGATTTTGCCAGTTACCCGTCTTGCTCGGGAGCGATCGCCCCGGGTCTGGCGGCGGACATGCACTTCAAGGACGACGTGATCGCCTTCGTGGGCCCCGCCTGCGCCTTCGCGCTGGAGCCCGTCGCGCGCCTCGCCGCCTACTGGAACACCCCCATCATCACAGGCATGGGGGATCAGGTATTTTTTTTTTTTAATTTTTTAATCAAAGCAGGAAAAAGTTAGAGTTATTTTGCTATAATCCGCCAACAGATAAAATCTGTATGGTCATACATGCAGTTAAAATCTAAGCACCGCTTACCTTCCCGACCAAGCAAACAAGCCAAGTTCCCAAGCAAGCAATGCCACCACCACTCACATGCACCACCACACAAGACTTTTTCACTACTGTCGACGTTTCGCCCCGACACCGGAGCTAAATAACTCTAACCTTTTCTTACTAATCATGAACTTCCGCAAAGTAACGCCTGATTCTATCCAATTTTTAATCATAGTTACAGTCTCAATAATAATAGCCTCAATAGCCCAACGGTTAAAGGTGCGGACTGAAAACTGGTCGCAGGTTCGAATCCCACAATTCGTTGCACTATTGTCGTACCCGCTCCTAGCACAAGATTTTTACTTATTTGGAGGGGAGAGGAGGATATTAGTCAACTTTAGCTTGGCTATTATTCTTAGTTTAAAAAAAAATTATAGTCCTAGTCTACGATCTCACCTGATGTTAAGTGACGATGCAGTTTAAGATGGTACTGGGCTAAGTTGGAAGCGGTATGGCTGTGTAGTGTAGTATTTCTGCACGCCATCGTACTGGAAAATCACTTGGCGGCACGTCTTCGACGTTAGGGTGGTAACTAGTCACGGCCCACCATATCAGACCAGAGTCAATTATTCAGAAATTATAAATTCCCGAATTGCTGGAATTGAAAGTCGTGGCTATTTAGAATGTACTGGCCAGACATCAAAAGATTTAAAAGCTAATAAACTCAAAAATTGGATGCACAAGATCGAGCAAAGTAGGCTTGAGTACAATAGAAAGTGGACTACACAGAAAAAGAACACGATTTTTAAATCCTCTTTCAACTCAGCTTTATAGCGACCGTTGTCTTACGAAAAATACAAAACTAAGGATAGCTCTACTAATCGAAAGTTATAATTAAAAACGAGCTTAACCGATCATTCTTATCACAACTTTGAGCAGTAGGTTTCAATCTTCATAGAATAGTTTGATGAACAAAGTAATCGATTAGAAAACTCTATTAAAACTACATAGTGATAGAAAACTCCATTAAAAAACTTAGTAAAAGGATGATAGGTTCGTGCAGAATACTGGAAATTTTATTATTATTTTATCAAAGTTGGAAGTGGTGATGAAATGTTATTATTTTGTGTTATTTTTTTTGGGATCATATCATTCATAGATTCATGTAGTAGTGGTATTCGTAGTGGGTGCGTAATTGCGTAGCTTCTTTACACATCGTAGCATCGTAGCACAACGTCGTAGCACATCTACACAAATTGTGCTACGGCTTGGCTACTGTAATGATCGAAGACTAATGTATTGTGTATAGGAGAACAGTAACTCCATTCAAATAAAATATCAAACACGTCGATTCATTGCTCTACTGCGTGATTGAAGGACAAACCAACAAACAAATACACTTTCGTATTTATAGTATTAGTAAGGAATTGAAGGTGTACACACTAGATCAAGAGACCTACCGGTCTTGTAAGCAGTTAATAAAATATTAGAAACTTCTTTTTATGATCCTTGATGTAGGTACTTAGTTAATTATTAATTTCCCTCGGGCGCACAAGTTTTATTATGTTAAAGCTTAGGCCGTTGTAAAATTGCTCTATAATTATTTATTAATGAGTTGAAGGGTATGGAGGTGTTCTCAAACTTCGTAATACGTACAGTTAGTTCTAGGGGAAAACACTGCTCTTGGGGGAACAGAATAAGAATAAGAATTTATTTGCCAGAATGTGGTACAAATATTCGGTCTTAAAACTATTTTGTCCTGACACATTCAACTTTTAGTAGTGTGCAAATTATAAGTTCCGTACAACATCCTACTACTATTATTTAAATGCGAAAGTTTGGATGGATGTATGGATGGATGGATGTTTGTTACTCAATCACGCCGCAATGACTGAACAGATTTGGCTTAAGTTCGGCACAGAGATAGACTATAGTCTGGAATAGCACATAGGCTACCTTTTATCCCGGAAAATAAGAGAATTTCCGCGGGACTCGAAAAAACCTCAATCCACGCGTACGAAGTCGCGGGTATCAGCTAGTTAATAATAATATAACATTAAAACTGGCACACACCCTTGCAATTTAGCTCGCTACCGTCTTGGACTGCATATTCACTTACCATCAGATGAGATAGCTGACAAGGGCTATCATCGAATAAATAAAGAAATTACTATGCGTGTTTCTAACAGTTTTGCTAATTGGACCCCAAGGTTCACATCTTAATGCTGATGAGTACAATGCTCGTGATTGCCTTCATTAATTACGTCACGACGGAGAAAATGGGTGGGTACTTAAAGGTCAATACTAATGACACATTATTACTTTAGGGCAATGCGAAACGGCGCGTTGCGGCGCTAAAATGTGTTTATTATTTTTGATTGTATGCAAGACGATTGTGCGCTGAGTGATAACAAATTATATCACACTAGTTGATACCCGCGACTTCGTTCGAGTGGATTAAGTTTTTTTATTCCCGCGGGAAATAGCCTATGCGCTATTTCAGACTATAATCTATATCTCTAAGCCAAGTTTCAGCCAATTGGTTCAGTCGTTGCGACGTGATTGAGTAACAAACATACAAACTTTCGCATTTATAATATTATTAATAGGATTAATAGGATGACGCTCTCGCCCCGCACCCCGCAGACTATCAGGAGGGTCGCGCTTCGGTTGTATACTTATAGCGCACAGTATGGCTTTGTATCGTGGATTTTTTTGTGTAGATACATACGTAAAATAGTTATCTATTTTATTCCATAAAATTCTTTTAAACAGCTCAAAATGTAACAGATCAGTAGGCTACGAACAAAACAAGTTATTCACCAGTAAAACAATCGGAGGTGTTTTCCCGCACCATTACACTCCAATCCAATCTCATTTCCCTTCAATGCCAAGTTCATTGGGACAACATTTCTCAGCTTTCACTCTGATTTGTTTGTACCCTTGACCACGGACAAATGAGCGGGGAAAGTTCACTCTGGGGAACTTTGCAATTCTTGCTGGAACGATACTTTCTAAAGTGCTCTACCTACATTTTAAAGTGGAACGTATCATTGTTTTTATTGAGGGCAACTAAATGCTTTTTGCAATCTAGTCATTTAGAAGCCTCGGTAGCGCATTGGTGACAGTGCACACTTGGATGATAGACAGTTCAAATCTCGCGCACACCATATTGTTACGCCTACACACAAGCACAAGCTTAAGGTTCCCAGACCAAAGAAGCAAAGATGTGTTCGGTGGCCCAATGACATTATTGGTCCGCCGAACACATTCTTGCTTCTTTCACACATCTTGCTTCATTGCTTCTTAAACACATCTCGAATTGGTAGATTTTACACACTTCTGAGAACTTTATGGAGAACTTTAAGGCTTGTAGGTTTCTTCACGATGTTTTCCTTCACCATTAAAGCCACCATATTTATAATTTTTTTTTAATTCAAATTCATTTATTTCAGATATGATCATAAAATAAAGAATTTCAGCCAAGCTGAAGTTGATTAATACCCTCCTATCCCTTCCATATAAGCAGAAAGCTTGTGCTAGGGATGGGTATGATATTAGTGCAACGGGTGGGATTCGAACTCCTTTCAGTTTTCAGTACGCACTATAGCCTCAATTAAGTAATTGAGGCTTCTAGTCTTGAAATCCGCATTAACCGAAAAGTCAGAGATGCGTGCCAGAGATCGAAGTCTAGATTCCCATCACGGAGCCCGAAATTTTAACCATTAGGCTATTTTCTATCATTTTTTCAATTTATTAGCCTCCATCGGAGGGGGAACTGGCAGCTCCGGCAAGCGTCGTCAGTCGCATGCACAGGTTGAGAAATTTGCGAAAGGGCACTCGGGTGAGTAACTACTATTTTTATTATTAATGTATAGTTTAATAACGGTAGTAAGGTAATATTAGGTTTATGGGTTATTAATAACGGTAGTTAGTTAATATTCTGTTTATGGTTATTAATAACGGTAGTAAGTAGATAATACTATGTTTATAGTTTAATATGGTTCTTTGAAAGCAGTGCAACTGTTACCTGTGACCTTAGTTGAAAACGGGGCGGTTGATGGAACTTTCATGAAAATGAATGAACCTTGATGAAGATAAGTTTTGTATTGATATACATAATTATGGGTAAAAGGACTACATGTAATTATATCTGAGGAATGAAGCGACGAAATATAACATAATACATTAAAGTATTAAATTAATAGGAATTTTATATTAAGACTAAAGTAAACCGTATAATATTTTTCCCTAGGTATAAATGTAATAAGTAAATTGTGGTCTTATTTATACTTGCGCATTATGTACGGTAAGAATAGGTAAATCTTTAATTAAGTTAAAAAATATTTGTTGGTAGTGTATGTTATTATGTACTATACTATGTAAAGGTCACCCTCGCATTTCACCTGACCCTAATGCCAGAAAACGAAGACTGAACTTGTGACTGAACGTGTTGAATAAAATGAAAGATGGTCACGACTTTGACAACAATTTCTCACGGTTATGTACCTAACGACTTACGGCTTACGTGGACTGCATGCCGCGTGAAACATTTCTTGGCGTTCATCATGATAAGCCGGGGATAATTTAATTGAACCGGAGATATGATCTTTGTCTTGATTATAACTTTGTCTGTACAGCCGCAAACTTTATTCAACGATAAGGGCAAGTACCCTACTTTGACGCGGATGTCCTACTGCCAGTGCCGACTACCTCGCGTCTTCACTAGTGTCTTTGAACGCTTTGGGTGGTCCCACGTCGCATTGCTGTTAGACAAGTCGGATTTATTTTCACTTACTGTTGGTAAGGATTTACACTAATTTTTTTTTATGTAATTATATTTGCCACGGCCATGAGATTCAACGCTCAAAGAGAATTACCTCTGCGTCAGGGTCCGCGCTGAGGCAAAAATTAATCACACTATCACATCACACTAGTCACACTAGTCACACTAGTAGTATTATAAAGCCGAAAGTTTGTATGTGTATGTGTGTGTGTGTGTGTGTATGTGTGTATGTTTGTTACTCCTTCACGCCACAACGAATGAACCGATTTGGCTGAAATTTGAAATGGAGATAGCTCATACCCAGAATTAAAACATAGGCTACATTTTATCCGGGAAAATTTCAGAGTTCCCATGGGAATTGAAAAACCTTGATCCACGCGGACAAAGTCGCGGGCATCGTCTAGTATCATTATAATCAGCCAATAAGCATCCCTGTTGGACATCCTCTTTTAGGAGTAGATAGCGCAAACGTGGGCTATCCTATTACACAGTACCTTTATTTGTGTTACTAGACGCTGGTTTGTAGCACTGAGCGAATACACTTTGAGCGATGAACCTCGTGGGCCTCGGGTTAGAGCTAAAATTACTTAAGCATTCTTACTTTAATCTACCAGAGAAAATTATCGTATCAATTTATATATTATGGAAAATGATGGTACCTCATTAACAGGGAAAAGTCTAGAATGGGGTCTAAGAAAGGAAGGTGTGTTGAAAGCGGTCCGGGAACTCGACGGCAACGAGAGGGAGTCATGCGAAGCACTTCTTAAGGACGTCAGCATGTATGCAAGAGGTAGGCAATCCTTCCTCTCCTACTAATATTACTAACAAACCATCCATCCATCCATCCATCCATAGATCCAAACTTTCGCATTTATAATAATCATCATCGTCGTCATGTTCAGACCTCTTTTGTCACAGGCTTTATCTCAAAAACGGCAAGCTGCTCGGTGCAAGACCAAAGCCTGTGAACAGATAACAGAACGCACAACTTTGAGTACCTACACTAACTTTTGCCCGCGATTTCATCTTCGTGGAGTTCGGTTTCTTTAAATCTTTTTTCCAGGATAAAAATATGATACCTTCAGATCCTCAATTATACCTATAACAAAATGTATCGGAAAAAACGCGTCGATCCGTTGCTCCGTTGCTGCATGATTGAAGGACAAACCAACAAACAAACTTACGTTCGCAGTTATATGAGTACAGATAGTAACGGCTAGTTTGTAGTACCTACCTATCTATATACTCGTAGCTCTGTCTGAGAAGTAATCTAGAGACTTCCAAGCAAAGTTCAAAGTCAGTGCGCTCAGTGATTCGGCTCTAATTTGAAACGCGCCAATGTGTTTGACGTTAATAACTTTCATTCTATACCAGATACCCCCGTCAAATTATTGTTCATTGTGAAAATAGAGTTATTGTTTTAGTGTACGGTACATATTAAATATTTACTCTCGTATATAGAGTCATGACTGGTCCTAAGAGCCACAAGTTACTAACAAGTAATTTTTAATTTGATTTTTCCCGCACTGCCGTCTTGTCGAGTATTGTATCCTTATTTTTTTTCTGCAGTTGTAATACTAAGTGTGCGTGGGTCTCTCGTGCGAGAGTTCCTGCTCGCCGCTCATTCCCTGGGCATGACACGTGGAGACTGGGCGTTCCTGGACGTGGAAATATTCCAGGTTTGTTTTTTTTTTTCTAAAAAGGCTGCGGAAACATAAGCCTGATTACTATCCTTCAAAATACCACCGCGCATTGAAGCCAACGCTTCATGTTTTAATTTGAGAATTAGGTATTTATGTCGTACTACTTTATTCATAGGTAAAATTATTATGAAACTCGCTTAAACTCGCGACTTCATGCAATCGAGGTTTACGTCCTATGGGAACTCTTTTATAGTGCGAGATAAAGAGTATACCCGAAATTATGCCTAAGGATACGAGTTATATTTTTGCCAAATATTACAATCGGTTTCCATAATAATTTAGGCATGAAAATGTAACAGACAGAGTTCCTTCCATATTTATAACAATGATGAATAAATATTTTGAAAATAACAATCATAATTTTACTTGACTGGACATTAGCACTTTAGCCTTTCTGTTATTCAAAATTGTTCAAATTATTAATGAACGAGTCTCTGACTACTTTCAGTCCTTATACAATAACAAGAGACGCGTTTGCATTTCTGTTTTATGTGATTATTATTAGATTATTGTCTAATATCCATTAACTGAATTCAATTGAGTTCTTTATTACACACACATAGTCTCCCCTCCAAAAGGCAAAAAAGGAGCTTCCATCGAGATTACTAGCTTCAGAGTTTATTTTCACGGACCCTTTTTCAGTTAGTTTTTATACTGGGAATGCTTATCTTGTACATAGAAGATTGAATTTACATTTTTTTTAATAATGCTGCCAATAATGCTAAGCTGAACTTTACTAATATTGTCCTCTTCCCCCCAAATATACGGAAAACTTATGTTAGGAGTGGGTACGACAATAGTGCAACGGGTGGAGATTGAATCATGTTTTCAATCCGCACGTTTAACCATAAGCTTACTGTTTCGTCAGCTCAGTAATACCAAATATAAGTATCTGAGTTCAACTAGTTTCTCCTGCGTCTAAATCCTTTACAGAGTTGAACTACTGGGAAAAAGTCTCACTATATAGTTCAACGGTTGAACTAATTAGTTGTATACTAGTACGAATGAGCCAAGGTTAAGGCCATTCGGGTTTTGTGTTGATTGAAGATTTTGTGTTAGGGTGGTTACTGGGGAGAGACTGGTTGGGCGGCAGGCGACGAGCGTGATGCGGCTGCGAGGGCGGCTTACGAAGCGCTGTTGAGAGTGTCCCTCAAACTGCCAACTGGCGATCGCTTCGACGAGTTCGCGGACACTGTACGGACACGTGCCAAGTTGCATTACAACTACACGTTCTCGGATGGAGAAGAGGTGAGAAGACGAGCTCAGAGATTGATATAAAAATTTTTGAGCCCGTGTAACTTTTGAATTACACATTTTTACAGATATCTGACAAGCCAGAATCAATTTACTTCTGAACCACCATTATCCTTGTTTTTTGTAGTGCAATAAAGTGCAGTAGGTATAACTATAACCATTAACCACACACACACACACATAATATAATAGCTTTTAGAGTTTGTCTTCACAATTTTACTGACTTGTATTTGACTTGACGGATTGTACGCGCATTTGTAACTCGCAAACACTAGTGTTGAAGGTGGGGTGGTAACTAGTCACGGCAAAAGCTTCTTACCAGATCTTACCAGAGACATTTCAGAAATTAAAAATTTCGAAATGTCCCCGCCGGGAATCGAACCCACTCCCCACAAGACCTCCCACTTAAACCCGTAGACCTTAACACTGCGTCAGGGAAATCGTCATTTAGTGTTTTGAGATATAAACATAGCAAACAATATTCGAGCACCAAGTAAGGTGGTGATAGAGATTGTATCATTAACAGGTGAATTTTTTCATCGGTGCTTTCTACGACGGAGTGTATTTGTTGGGCATGGCGCTAAACGAGACTTTGACCGAAGGCGGTGACATCAGGAATGGACGAAACATCACCAGTCGAATGTGGGGACGAGATTTTCATGGTAACTATTATACCTAATGTTTTACTGAATATTTAAGTTTAGTTTGGTATTTAATGTTATTTTGTACAATGAAACTTGTATAATGTTATTTTGTAAGGTATAACTGGCCACGTGCGTATTGATTCCGTTGGTGATCGAGATGCCGACTACGCCATCTTTGATTTGGATCCCGTTACTGGCAAGTTTGAGGTAAGATGATGTTAAAAATACTAATGTTAGAGCGACTGCAGACATATAATTTCAAGTTGACTATCATATAACTAATGACGATGAGTGAGAGGTGAGTAGGTATGATGAGTAGTCATCAGAAATAAAAAAACAAAATTACTGAGCAAGTGTGCTAGTTAGCTTTTGCTCGCAAATTCATTTGTGCGGAGTTGGGTTTTTAAAAATTCCGCGAGAAGCCTTTGTTATTCCCGGATAAAAAGTAGCTTATATTAGCACTTTAAGTCCGCAACTAGATCCATGTAAAAACCATACTTTCGCATATCTACTAGGTATATATAAAAATAAGTCGGGTTTTCCTTCCTGACGCTATAACTCCAGAACGCACGAACCGATTTCCACGGTTTTGCATTCGTTGGAAAGGTCTCGGGCTCCGTGAGGTTTATAGCAAAGAAAATTCAGGAAACTGTGCGGATTTAGGAACGCGGACGAAGTCGCGGGCGTCCGCTAGTTTAATATAAAGTATGGACTTTTTCAATTACATTAAGCAGGTCAGTATTTGTGTATGCATAGAATTTGTTTTCCTTTTTAAAAAAGAACATCAGCTAGGACTGATGTTCTCCTCTCCCCTCCAAATAAGTGAGAACTTGTGTTAGGATTGGGTACGAAAATGCAACGTGCGGGGATCGAACCTGCAACCTTTAAGTTTTCAGTCCGCACCTGTAACCGTTGGGCTATGGAGGCTTCAAAATTTACACATAGGTAAATTTTTCCCTAGGTTGTGGCTTTTTACCATGGACTGAACAGCAGTTATAAGCCCGTCGCCGGGAAAGCCATTCACTGGCCGGGCGGTAAACGCGGGCCGCCCCCGGATAAACCACGATGCGGTTTCCTTGGAACGGACCCCATGTGTCAAGGAGGTAATTTTTTCTTAAAGAATAACAACCAAGCTGAACTTTTTTTTTCCGTTATTTGTTTAGGGGCTTTTATACTTTAGCACATGTCAGCCCCATTATAATCTTACTACACTAATATATACAAATTCAAAATCATTACCGATAACGCAAAAATCAATCACAGGAAAAAAAAACAATATTGTGGTTATAATCAAATCAAATCAGCCTTATGGATTCAAACAGAATTATAGCAACGTTGGATGCTGGACGAGCGAGTATATTTAAAATCATACCCACAAGGTCTACAATTTCTTCTCGCCCCGACTGAAATCGGACATATTCCATCAACAGGTGATGAACATCCTCTATTAACTCACCTCTCTGTGGCATACACCGCATACATGACTCACAGAAAGGTGAGTCAAAAATTCAAGCTGAACTTATCAGTCCCTTTAACCGTTGGGTTATTGAAGCTCTATTTTTAATTACAATTATTTTCCTATTCCTTCTTTAGTAATTTTTACACATTTCGATAAGGTTATAATAGTTTAGCCATGTAAATACATACGTCTGTCTCCTTTACTATGACACTCAGTTAAATTAAAAACAAAGAGCAAGTATGGCTCACTTTGTTAAATTAATAACGAGTGTATACCACGTGTAAACGTAGGTACCACCTGCTCGTATTAAATTTCAATGCATTTTGTTTCTAACGTGCTGGAATTATGTACTTAAATTAATTATTAGTAGGTATACAAACTACACATATAAATAATAGTTGTAAACAATAAAATCGTATCGCTTCATATGTGAACTACTGACTAATATACCGAGGTACCTAACTACTTACTATTCAAAATAAGCTTAATATTTTTCATTATAATTCTCCTCTAATTTACTATTAATATTTAGTTCTTAACTTAATCTTTAAAAATTATTATCTACCTTGAAAACTGATAAAAAACTTATAATTGCGAAATCACTTAGAATTTCAAAGATTTCGTACACCATTATGAAACAGAAAACTGTAGAGTGGAATGGTTTGTGTGTAAATTGAAATTTATCGTTTCACGCTGCCCAGAGGCGCAAGCCGTTTTGATATATTGCTTTATTGGGCTGGCGGTTTTCCTCACCTTGGCTGTGACGGCCGGATGCGTAGCCTACAAGTAAGTTTTTACGAACATTACGTACCAATATGTACGTACTAACGTATTATTTATCTACTAAAATTTACATAAAGAGAGTAAGGAGATCCGTGTCCCTAGAAAGTCTACACTATATTTTTCCGCAAAAGGATTTCAAAGATTTCAACTTGTACAACAAGCCGATGGGTGTATTTTGACCGGATTTTGACCTTATTTTGACCGATACCCGCTTGATACCCGAGATCTTTAGAATATATAGTTATATTACAGCTATAAAATTATAAATGCGAAACTGTCTGTAGTACATCTGCTGCCCTGGTAAAGTTCCGACCGCTGAACTAGACAACATTTTGGCACTAAAGTAGACGTGTCCTGTAGGGCTAACGTGCGGGTCACGAGAATTTTTTTTCTATACATTTACTCGTTAATCTCTTTAGAGATTTATATAGAGATTACGAGTAAACTTGTAGACAAGACTCCTCATTGCATTTCATCAGGCATGACTTTCGTCAAGCGAGAGGCTGTCTTGCAATAATAATAGTTAGATGTTAATATAATTAGTTTTTCTAACGATGCGCCAGGCAAGTACGTATCGAGGCAGAGCTAAACAACACCGCGTGGCGCGTCCGGCCCGAGGAGGTGCTGGTGGAGGTGGGCACCGGCCTTGGCACCAGCCCCGCGCTGCATAGCATCAATGAAGTGCTGAAGGTGGGTACCACCTGCATAGAGGCGGATGAAACATCAACGCACGTGCTTTTGCCGTCCACTGACGTGGCGGAGAAACGCAAGATCTACTTGGGATCCCTAGCCTAACCTCAAGCAATCCTCAGGAAGCATAGGCTTTTGGAGCTGGATGGATTGGATGGAGCCTGAAATACGATTTGTTGTACTCGTTGATATATAATGTTTGTAGTCAATAGGGCATAGCCCAACAACATCGCTCAGCATTTATTTGTATGGATACCTTCAGAATAAGCTACACTAAAATCTATTTTTCCCTAGCTGTTTTGTTGTTTTGGTCAATCGTAAAATCCGTAACACAATTACGCGAAGATCATGCTAAACCTTCTGGTCTAATGTTTGCCTAGTAGTTTTGAACTCTTCAATACTTAGCCTTCCAGAGATTTCTTCACAATATTTCCAGCAAAGAGAAACTATTTTTAAAACATATTACGCATTATAAAATGTAAAGGAAAATGTAAGAAAACGACGTATAAACGGTAAATCTCTTAAATATGCAGATTGCAGTTGCATAGGTTAGCATACTCGTGCCACGAAAATGTCTTGAGAAAAATGATATATGTATGTATGCAAATTCAATCTCAGGTTGGACTTGGATATGTTGATTGTGATGGAAGATGTTGACATTTAGCCCTCAATTACCTCTACCTCTATTGAATTCAGTAATTTTTCAACAATAATAAATACAAATTTAGATCAAAAGAAACGAAATCCCTCAAAAATGCTCGTTAAACTTTACAAAGCCCGACAATAGCCAATGTGTTGTTAATTCTTTTCGGTGTTATTATTTAGGGCGTTAATCAACGTAATTGGAATTGGATCGAATATCTACGTCGTAAACAGTTTTTATAGTCCTTTCCCTTTCAGTCAGACTGACTTCTATGAACGGCGATCAAAAATAACGCTTTTATATTGCGGTTTTTTACAGGTATTTAGTATTTAAACTTTATTGCACACAAGAAAGAAAATTCAATACAACTTAAAACTACGCATGCAAAGGCGGCTTATTGCTGCAGAGCAATCTCTACCAGCCAACCATCATCATATTAATTAATTATTGAGGAAAAAATTTATCGAGTTCTAACTTTTTGCGTAGTAAACCTCCTTTATTTCCATTTATAGATTCTACTAAGAAACCTTAAAATAGTTAGGTGTTCTTTGATCATCGTTAAATAGGTATAATCAACTATTAGCTAATTGCTAGCAGCTAGCTGTTACCTACCATTTTTTATCCGACTACGGAAAGACAACGGGACGGGAATTTTTGTTAAGGTCGATCAAAAGACACCAAAAAATAGCCTCCCATACAAGAAACGTGATTTTTTGGGTTTCTTTATTTTTTATTTTTATTATAATATGTTATTATAGCGGTAATAGATATACACATTCTGTGAAAATTTCAAGTATCTACCTATTACGGTTCATGAGATATGGCCCGGTAACAGATAGACGGACGGACGGACGTACGGACAGCGGAGGCTTAGAAAAGCAGGCTTCCTCTTGCGCTATTTAAACGTTTGTTTGTTGGTCAGTTGTCATTGGGCTGGAGCGCTCGAAGCTCCAGCTCGCTGGGTACGCCGGTTCCTCTGTCTCCCTTCACGGTGGGCCTCTACAAAGGCAACCGCGTCGCCGTCAAGAAGATACACAGGAAGAAGTTGGACTTGAACAAAAAGCTACTTTGGGAGATAAAACAGGTAAGTATTTTAAAGTTTTTCCTAACCAAAGTTAGGAAAACTGTGTATAATAAATCATCGAGTCTATTATTTAGTTGGTGTGTGAGGTTTTGATTTTTTTGAAAATCAAAGAGATCCCGCGGGATTCGAAAATTCGGGGTATATCCCCGCGAACGAAGTCACGGGCATCTGCTGTAATGAACTAGATGATGCCCACGTCCATGCCCTTCGTCTTCGTTTTTGATCTCCGCGGGAACTCTTTAATTTTCCGGGGAAAATGTAGCCCATGTGCCACATACAACACATACAACACATACAAACTTTCGCCTTTGTGATAATAATTTATTGTTGTAGGCTCGAAACGTCTCCCACGAGAACACAGCGCGTTTCATCGGCGCTTGTGTCGACTGTCCTCTCATGTTCATCCTGACGGAGTACTGCCCCAAAGGTTCGCTGAAGGATGTGCTCGCCAACGAAGAGCTGCAATTGGACTGGAACTTCAGGACGTCGCTAGTCCATGATATTGTACAGGTAGGAGATAGGTTACATTAGGAAATCGCCGCAATTCCCAAAGGGTTCTGTTCTTGGGAATTGCTTCCGCTAGAAGGTGATATCTGTCGTTTTGCGTAGCAATAAATAGGTTAGATTACGTTAGGAAAATAGTTAAATTCATTAGGAAATCGCCGCACACACCAAAGGATTTTTATCCCCGCAAGTATTTTTTTTTTGTTAATATGGACAACCAACAGGTTATAATAAATTAAAATTGAAACTGAAAAAAATACATGTTAAATAAGTTATGATGCAGTAATGTAGACCTACTTACTGGTTGCCACAACATGCTTAAAGTTTAAAACTACTAGAAGAGAATATCAAGTAGGCAATATCTACCCGTTTTGCGTAGCAATCGACAGGTTAGGTTAAGTTAGGAAATCGTCGCACATCTCAAAGGATTCTTCTCCATTAGAATTGTCTCCGCAAGTAGACGATATTGATGATATTTAACAACACTTACCTAGTACCTACCTACGTAGTTATTTTCCAATTTCTAGCAAAATCTAAACGATGCGGGCTACGTACCTACTATTAAAACAAACCTTTTTGCATTTGTCTGTAGTGTTGTTTGTATCCACTTTCTTTAAAAATGTTTAATGGATCATAAAGCTTTTATTGCATTAAAGCGTTGTTTGCTTAGGTAATTTTTTATGTCTTCTAGATATGCGCTGAATATCATTGAATAAAGAATTTGCATGTAAAATGTGTAGCGAAATGTATCTTAGGATTTTATAGCTGGTAGGTATACCTACCTATTATTGTCATAATGAACATGCCAGTTTTCCAATGGTTAACTTATAGGTAGATATACCTACCTATCAACTTTAGGGTTTCTCCCCTGAAATGAATATCTATTAGGTAGTTTACGAATTAAATGCTAAGCGATATTATTATCGTGGAGGTATATATTTTGTTCGAATAAGTGTCCGTAACAAGTATTATAGAGTGTACTTTGACTTTAATCAGATCTTAATTTCGAGTTTCGTCAGGTCATACTGTCTCATTTTAATTCGAAAGTGAAGTTTGAGCAAAGTCAAAGTTCGTTCTACAGTTCTTAGGCTGTAATCTATAGACCGCACTCTCACTCAGCTCAGACTCAAGACAGAGTTAAAACGAGAGATTTATATCAAAGCATATTTGTGTCTCGTTTCAACTCTATCTTAAGGGCACGATCTTCGGCCGCAGTAATTTGCAAGCAATTGAAGTGAGGTGCACGAGCCACTTTGTTATAAAAAAAGTAAAACATTTTGATAAAAAAAAATAAACTTTTTAGAGAAAAATTAACGGTAAAATATTGTTCTAAAAGCTTTTGCCTATTTTTTGTCATTTTTATTTTTAGTGTAACTTTGATATACTATACATACAACCTGAACGCAATTGAAAACTACACTGTTTTCGGAAAATTATTTCATCGAGTGAAGTTCAAAATATGGACTTTTGAACGGTAAAATAAATTAGAACGTGAATTAATCTACAACATATATTTTTAACCAATCAAAACAAAGAATATTTGATTGTTTACTATTGAATCAAAAACAGGCTGTTTTCGGAGATCCTGCCGTTAAGTCTGAGTTAAGTCAGAGCACGCTTTATAGGTCTCTGCATCAGCATTGGACTTTGCACAATGCTGATAACACATATACTCGTAAGCTTAATACTTGTCCGATAAAAGTTGTGACATATTAAGCTTTCCATGGCCGTTGCAAGGACTTAAGACTTGGACTAAACACAAACTAGGTAACTCAAGTATGAAACAGTTCTAGCTAAGTTGCTATGAAGTGTTTTAAGTAAGGATTAATAAGTCTTCAAAGTCACAATAGTTTTAGCTTAAGCTATTATGAGGTCGTGTACACTACCCAGTATAAATATTACACATCGTGACAATCGGCCAATAGAATTATGTAATTTTGCGAAAGTAATATTCCCGATTCTCTTGATTTTTAAGGTTACGATCGTCGTCTAAAGGAATTTCTAAAGGAAGGAGGAAGGTTTAGTTATGAGCTTGGAGTATATAACCAACGTTATGAGGCCCTTTTATCGAAATCACAGTTAGCAACTTGAATTTTATTTATATGCGCAGATTATTCTATTTCTAAAGAACTTTATGATCATTATCTTTCTAGTCGAGAGGGCTTAATCCTGAGCTGCTATTTTTACACTAACTAGTTAGTTAGGTAACATTCGTAGGCATTTCTTAATGAATGAAACAAATAATTACTGAACGCTAGCGAAGCGTGAATTGGGGGATTTGTGGTGGATTTCAGCGGCTATACTACTTTATCTCTCCCAACCGTGACCTTTGTGGTAATCCTTTGCGAATCAACCGCAGCTCTGGGAGCCATTATTATTATCTTAATATTTAGGATGAATTAGCCTTTTCTCCGCAATCTCGTCTATGTGTAGTTAGGATCTACATTTTCCCGGGATAAAAAGTATCCTATGGTCATCCTCCAGGTCTTAAACTATACCCAAACAAAACATTAATTGATTCGTTGCACCGTAGCTTTATGATTGAAGGACAAACCAACACACAAACAAAACATATTTTCACGTTTATGGGATGTATTAGTATGATGTACCTGTGTAGTAGTTTTGTGTTCCTTTTATAAACACCTGGGGAAACGAAGATGGCGCGAACGGCGAGTTTTTCTTTGCCATACAGATTTTAGGGTTCCGTAGCCAAATGGCAAAAAACGGAACCCTTATGGATTCGTCATGTCTGTCTGTCTGTCTGTCCGTCCGTATGTCACAGCCACTTTTTTCTGTTAGAAACTATACTGCTGAAACTTGGTAAGTAGATGTATTCTATGAACCGCATTTAGTTTTTCACACAAAAATAGTTTTAACTTATTATGTTACTTGCTGCTACAGAACCCTTCATGGGCGAGTCCGACTCGCACTTGGCCGCCTTTTTTCTTTCTTGGCAGATTAGAGCAAAAGAATTTATTTTTCCTTGAATGTCGTAGAATTCCGCAAAGTAACGCCTGCTCTGATCCAATAGTACCTACCTATTATGTATAGATTAAGAATTGGTAGTCGCTACGCCGATCCTCGTAGCGACTACAAATTTTATCTATGAGTAGTATAATATGATTACTGTTAAAAATAACTTTATTTAGGAATAATTTCAAAAATATTTAAGCCTTAAGGATTGAAAAGGTAAGGTATTTTTACTTGGCATTTTTGCCAAAATTTATAGCTAAACCTAAGCGAGCAGGGAAGAAAAATCCTTTTCAATTTATACAACACCATAATCGATCTAAGTTTTCCGTTCCTTAGGGTATGTGCTATCTACATAGCGGACTGGGTGCGCACGGAAAGCTGCGTTCTTCAAACTGTCTCATCGATGGACGCTTCGTGCTGAAAATATCCGACTACGGCCTGAACACTCTGTGCACGCCCACCGACTTGATTAAAGACGATGCCTTCTATTTCAGTAATTATTTTAACTGTGTTTATTATCGTTCTTTAGACTCTTTGGTTTAATCTGGGCCGTCTAAATATTTTGAGAGATACGGTTTCCTGTCCTGATTTAGTTAGCTAACTGAAATTGTTTTCCAAAATTACTGGAATTCTCAAGGCAATCACGTTGGTATTGAAATTTTTGGAGATCAAAAACCTTAGTAGGTAATAATAATATAGTATCGGTCCAATTTCTATTTGCTAAAGTTTGCTTTGCTCTTGAAGCACTGCTCTCTTCGATCACAGATTTTTTCTTCTGTGATCGAAGACTGCTCTATCAAAACTAGATTCGGAAAGGACTTCCAATGTTGACAATCTTGATGAAATTTATTTTTTGTACGTGTAAGCATTACATTCGAATAAGTAAAATTTCGTTCTAATTAGGACTAGTCTGAAATTTACCAAGCCCAATAATAATTAATCTTTTGTGTAGGTATCCAAGATGCTGGTAGCATGGCCCCTTTTGATGACCAAACTATTTCCTTGGCCATGGTAGCTGTCAGCTCTTGGATGCACGTAACAATGTGCAATAAATAGGTTATCTTCCTCTATAGAACTTCTGTGGACTGCTCCAGAGTTGGTGGCAGGGAGTGTTTACCCTGGTGTGGTGGCGTCACTTAAGGGCGATGTGTATAGTTTCGGCATAATTCTCGAGGAGATTGTCTTGCGCGCTGGACCATTCCATCATTATACGCCTGCGATGACGCATAAAGGTAAGATCTTTATTATTTGCGTCAGGATCTTTTAAGAATGGTTGATATATATTTAGATTGTATAAGATTGTGTAAAGGAAAAGTACCTACGCAGGTTTTTTTTATTGGCCATGCCGAATTTGACAGATATTCCTCTGTGCGTTCAGAGTTAGTTTATCTATGTCTTAGTTAACGTTCTTTTTAATGTCACATATCTTGCTCAATATTTTTTTAAAGAATATTAAGCCAAGGTGAACTTGACTTAAATTATACATATTCTCCGAGCCCCTCAAAATAAGCAGAAAGCTTGTGATAGCGCGGCGGCAAAGATAAATTTAAATTACTTAAGTTACCTGAAAATGCTCATTTACTATAATATACCTATTATAATAAAGCTAAAAGCTTCGAGCATTTATGATAATTATCATAAATGCTCGAAGCTTTTAGGTATAAAACCAACCAAAATTTGACCCAAAAATTTTAACTTCATTTATCGTTAGTGTTAGCAAAATGCTAATCATTTTCGGAATGCCAATTTCGTACGTGCACACTTTATGATTCAACTCGGTGAAAAGTAAATAAAAATGGGTTTTTAGCCGTTAAATTTAGCTTTAGAATAAGTAAAAAAAGTTCTTGCTTTCTTTTAAGAAATCGTCTCCCGTGTTTGTGCACGAGAGTCCCCCCCATTCCGCCCAGTTGTGGGACTGGGCGAAGTGGGATCGGCGGGCGGCGCGGCGGCTGAGTTACTAGAGCTGGCCGCGAGATGCTGGGCTGACTCACCTGATGATAGACCCTCGTTTGACACCATTAACGCTAACTATATTAAGTAAGAATAGAAGTAGTCCATACTAATTAGTAATGTAAAAGTTGACTGATTAATTTTACATTACATTTATTAAAGCTATAGCTTTTGCACGCGACTTCGTCCGCGTGGAGTTAGGTTTTAAAAAAGATTCACGCGAATTGGTTTAGAAATCACGGAGATATCGATATAGGTACATAGGTAGAAAGACACAACGTCTTCTCCTTTTTCGAAAGATAGAGGATTTCGTTTTTTTTTTTTTGTTATAATTACCGTATTTACATTCATATTATGCATTTAGTAAAAAGCTGTTATTTTGATAGTACAAACAGATACTTCAATTTTATTGAATTATATAGAGTAGATATAGATAACAATAGTACTATTGCAGAGGTTACTGCGACAATTTAATGGACGATTTGTTGCGGCGCATGGAGCAGTACGCGAACAACCTCGAGTCACTCGTAGAAGAGAAGACGGAACAACTCTCTTTAGAGAAGAAGCGATCAGAGGAGTTGTTGTACCAAGTTTTACCAAGGTAAACAAGCTTGCGAACGATAATGATGATAACATAATGCTGTTTAATTAAATGATTCATCATCATCTCTATAAGTAAGTATATAGGTAGGTACTCTGCTTTGTTTACTTGTTGTTTGTTGTAGCCTACACTAGCCGCGCCACTGCTATTTTTCATATTCGCCCTCAGGGCCGATTTTAACAACGTAAAATAAGTGTTATCCGAACGTGATATTTTGGTAGATTTTCAATACAAAACCATGTCCTAAGTCTCTGTCAAAACGTTTTAGAACGCCCAATTTATTCCTCAGTTTAGCGTCATTCGACATTGGTGAAATCGGCACTAAACAATATTTCATTCATTCATTTAAGATTCATTCAAGATTCATCTTAGCTTCAATTACAGGCCCGTCGCTCAGCAGCTGATGGCAGGTGAAGTAGTCCAGCCAGAAAGCTTCGAATGTGTCACAGTATACTTCAGCGACATCGTTGGCTTCACTGAACTCTGCGCGGCGTCCACTCCCATGCAGGTCGTTGACCTTCTCAACGACCTGTACAGTACATTTGACAGGATCATCGGATTCTATGACGTGTATAAGGTAAATTCAAGAGGTGAAACTGAAACTGCCTGAAAATTATTGTCGTTCCCACTCTTAACTCAAGGTTTATGCTTATTTGGAGAGGGTAATATTCATATATATAGGGGGTCATGTTTAGCATGTCAATATTTATAAAATATTTTTTTTTTAAATATGTAAAAAATATGGTATTTTTGATTAAAAAAAAATGCACGTAGAAAGTAAATTTTATGCCACTATAAAATGAGGAGATCCGTAGGAGAACCAAATGTACCGACAAAGTTGACAGTGTTGAAGTTGACAGTGAGTTGCGAAGCTAAAGTGGAAAATGACGAAGCACATGGTTCGAAGAGCTGATAGTCGTTGGGGTCCCAAGGTGCTGGAGAGGCGAGCCCACACTGTAAGTGAAGTGTTGGCAAATCCACTGGGTGGACCGACGAAATCAGACGAGTCGCAGGGGGCCGATGACAGGCAGCACAAGAACGAGACCTGTGAAATTCCACACACAAAACTTTTGTCCAGCAGTGAACATCTATCGGTTGATAAAGAAGAAGAAGAGTGGCCTATGGCGGAGGGCAAAATACTAGTTGGGGTCATTGAATCAGCGAAGTAAGTATAACCTAAAGAAATATTCATTTGAATGCACTTTGATCCAAGGTGGAGACTATTGGAGACGCATACATGGTAGTATCAGGGTTGCCAGAACGAAACGGTGATTTGCATGCCAAGGAGATATGCCTGATGGCACTGGCTGTAGTGGAGGCAGTACGGACCTTTGTAGTCCGGCATCGACCAGCACATCGACTTGAGGTTAGTATAAAACATGTACTCCTATAGAATTACAGCTACACCGGTTATTACGTGCACACCGGTTATTACGGATTAGTGCAATAGAGTTTTAATGTTTTGGGATCATGGACCCTGGAGTTAGTTAATGAGAAATTTATTTCATTTTGACAATTTACTCAGTAGTAATGAGAGACCTAATTGGCTCGTCTTCGTTTCTACTCGGGAACAGGTCCGCGTGGGGGTACACTCAGGTCCAGTATGCGCTGGAGTGGTTGGAGTGAAGATGCCACACTACTGTCTATTTGGCGACACTGTCAACACTGCTAGCAGGATGGAATCTACTGGACAACGTAAGCTTGATGAGTAACTATACATAAATATAATCTAGTGTAAATTCTGTGGGAGAATATTTTTTAAAAAGAGCACAAGTCACCCTTGATGAAAAAACCAAGGGAGACAACCTCACGCGTCGACGAATGATAACCAAGTGCTCTGCGAGCGGCAGGCAGTCAGATACGCTCGCTTTTATAGCATTCTCTGCGGGTAGGTTTCTTATTTCCATCAAAATTTTAATTTTTTATTCACAAAAGTGATCCCCTAAGAAAGAGTCAATCCCTTTAGTACGAGATGTACCTATATAAAAAGTAAAAGGTACAATAGAAATAACAATTGAATTTCTTTATCTACGTTTTTGATCGTTTCGGGGAGCCACATGTTTCCGAGAATTCATTATGTTGTAAAAGCTTTATAAGTTATGAATAGATAGGCAAGCGGACTGGCAGTTTGTGGGTATCGAGTTTCCTTGCGATAAGTGAGCGACAAACTTTAGCTTTTATTTAGATTTTTTTTCTAGCTTTAAGGATTCACCTAAGCGAGAACACGCGAATTCTTCTCGACCAGTGGGGTACCTTCGTAGTGGAGCGACGTGGAGAAGTGGAGCTCAAAGGGCGCGGTCGCATGCTCACGCACTGGCTGCTACACTGCTCGGAGCCTGAACCCCGACTCCTGGCGCAGAGTCCTCAACCACCGCCCCAATACCCGATACTGTTCCCCGCGTTGCCGCAAGCCGCTATGGCCATACATACTCCGTATTTAGTAGTTGAACCGCCGACCATAGCTGCGTAAACGATTTCATTTTTAACAGACTTCCAAAAACGGAGGAGGATCTCAATTTTTACCCGACTGCGCGATTGACTATTTTTTTTTTCATTTCATTTCATTTATTTGCATTCATGTATCTACTTACATGTCAAATACATTTCATCCTTCATGTGACTTCTTTAGTGTTTATTTACGCAGTCGGGTTTATGATTTTTAAGTTTAATTTTTTATTCTATGTATGAACCTTCATATATAGAACCCACTGCCCACCGATCTTATTCAAATGTACTAGGTACTTATTCTAGCAAGATAATTGATACTGTAACTGAAAAGACCACATCTGTAGTTCGCGTGGTAATTATCGTATCCTATTATAATAATCCTGCTAATGTGTAGATGTGGAGCGTGTTATATTTGTTGATTTGTCCTCTAATCACGCAGCATATCACGTATCAACATAATTTTTTGCATGGATATCTATAGTTGAGGGTGGTTTGGGTCTGAGGACCTGGAGAATGACATAGCTACTTTTAACCCGATAAAACGGGAGGTTCCTAAACTCCAAGCGGACGAAGTCATGGGCAAAAGCTAGTAATAAATAAATGAAACACGTAGTAAATGTTTTATATACTTATTAAAACTTCCATATGAATGCCCGTTATGATGAGATTGGTCCTAGACGCTGAAAGTCGTGCGAAGTTATTTAAATAGATATTAAAATCGGTGTTGATTAAAATTTTTCTTTATATTTAACAAGAACGATATTATCGTTGATTGAAAACAATTTAGTCGAGTTAATTTCTCCCTCAATGTGCGTAATCCTAGTGCTCCGCTTAAAGCTGCGTTAATTAAAAATCTAACGACACTGTTTGTGCTTCGAAATAAGAGACCTAGTTAGATCCAACGATAAAATTTACATTTAACAGCCTGCGAGCATGAATGCTATCAATTAATCTTTAGAAACTAATGTTTATTAATCAGGGAACGGAAGTACGTAGTAGTTATATTTAGGGCGTGATTAATCACACTTAATATTATAAAGGCGAAAGTTTGTATGTGTGTGCGTGTGAGTTTGTTTGTTACTCCTTCGCGGCACAACGAATAAACCGATTTTGCTGAAATTAGGAATGGAGACAGTTCATACCCAGGATTGACACATGGGCTGCAATCAAAAAATCTTAATCCACGCGGACGAATTCGCGGGCATTATCTAGTTGATTAATAAACGTTATTTTTTAAAGATTAATCCTATTGTAGTCTAGCATTCTAGTCTAATAATGAGCATAATTGATTAGTATGAATAGTACTTAAGATCATTCTATTTTTGTATAGGCACACTTTATTATTCTACGATATTCTAACAATCAAAAATTGAAATGGCTATTTTTGTATTAAACAGTGCTGTAACTATTAGAAACACTATCCAGATTCATTAAACGCTAAAGAAATCTATTTTTAATGTTTACAATGTCTATACAAAGTATAATAAAATTATTTATTTTGTCAATTACTTTCAAGAATTATATTTAAGGTATTTTTAAGTAGATGAATATAAAGTTAAATATACTATTTATGATTATAATGTGATTTTATTTTACTACTTCTAAAAAGGGGATGAATAGCAAACTGTGTGAGAAAATCTACTTCAATGATTCCTTTCTTCGTGATACCTACTGAACTACTCATCGCCATTTATTCGAAAAAGGGTTCATTTGTTTTGTTTTAAATTTTACTATCTCCATTATAAAAACAAGAGTAGACAACACGTATCCAAGCAATAGACACAGCATACAACTGGATATTTGATCAATTGTTAAGGGACTACACTCAGTCGTTTTCAATTTTTTGGTTACGGACCCTTTCAACATATCCTTGTCTATAAGACCGCTTTCTATGAGACGTATCAGCCACACTGATAAGGGTCTCTTAAATGTAGAGTTCTTCTTCATCCAAATCACTAACGGGACGGTCATGATTGAATCGGGCAGTACGTAACCGCATTCATTGTCATTTATTCCCTGCGACATACAGTACGCGAATACGTATTCCAGAGGTATGGCAAATATGAACTTTTTCTTTCCTTCTAGTACATCACGGAACAGATCCTCGAATTCACTTTCGGGCACTACAACGAAATTATCCCTTATGTAAGGGTCGTAGTCAAAATGGTCTAGAACACCTGCCCTGCCACCAAATGTATAGCCTTCACTGACAGCCTCTTTTAAGTTGCGAAATTTCACAACGGCCACCTCAGATTTTAATGCCCCGATGAGAACACTTTGGTAGGCACTCCTTACAACGAACGTGAACCATATCCAAAGCGATAATATATAGAAGTCTCTAAAACGTTTCGGCTCTACCCGTATCGGCTGTCCCATCAACACAGCCCAAATCCTGATCACAACTCCGTGTAATTTATCTGCGTTTTTAAAATTTCGATAGCAAAAGCTTTTCACGCATCCCGTTTTCATTATAAACGGTATTGATTTGACAATAAAAATAACAAATAAAAGTACAAGCCATAAGTATCCATTCAGCGGTGACAGAAGTCGCAACCACAGCGGTTCAGGTCGGAGAGGCGGCGCCAGCCACGCCAAACTTATACGAAAATATGGTATCGAGTAGCCCAAAACTCCCTCTCTTTCTAACCCTGGCGAAATACTACACATCGAAATATTTGAAGCTCCCGTCAATACATCCTCCAAAGTACTAGACCAGTTTTTATTGCCATCGGAATCTATACTTAGATAATCTCTCGTCGATATTATTGGTGTGAAATTGATTGCACTTCTAAACAATCTTACTATTGCTTTCTTTATAATTTCTAACGGGACTCTCTGCTCTGTTGATGGATGATACAGTTTATTAGTTGATATATAAAGAGGACAACCTTGCATGTTACCCATTTTGTCCGGAAATAGATTCTTTTGAAGAATTCCCTTATCGTCCCAAAACCCAATGAGACTGGGCTCTAAGTTCTGACAACTTAACGGATTTTTGTATGGGAAGTAAGTATACAGGGCTATTTTATCGTTTTTATTAGACACAATAATTACAACGTTAGTGGCGTAGTAACTCCAAAGAAAGCGGTTAATACGTTCCAGTCTATGTGGATAAGACAGAATGACGATCACATAATATGCCCCACTCTGGAGGAACGTTCTCCCTTTCAAGTCTGGTTTCAGCTTTCCCAAAATTCTTATCAAAGAAAAGTATGACTTTATTATGAGAACAACTTGTTCCGTTTGAAATCCGTCTCGTTTCTCCATAATCACTGTTCCTCCGAACGATCGAATGAATTTGCTCACTATAGCATCTTCAACATCATTTGATACTATGGCAGTTTGTATTCTGAAATTAAAGTATTGATTTGAGATTTCAATTGCAGTTTCTATTATGCGATCGTGTTTTGTGTTTTCCTCATCTTCATAAATTAGCTGCGTGTTTATGGAATTAACAGTTACGAAGTATATGAAGAGTTTAAAATTAAGAGAAACCATATTGGCCTATAAAATCATAATTTCAACTGTTCTACGATCGGTAAAGTTAAAACAATTGTAATAGACATCATGATTTAAACCCTAACATGACATGCATTAGGCCAGCTTATTAATCAACCTTTGTTTTCGAAATAGCTTTTTTTGTAGAAATATACTTTTCGTTTTAAAGTTAATGGATGCTAGCGACAGTTTTGCGTAATTTGTAATCGGTTTTCCTGCCGATTAAAGCTGTAGATAAGAAAATTGAACTGAAGAAAGAAATTTTTACCTGCAGTGAAATAAATAAACCGACATCGCATTGAAATGAAACCGTAAAAAATCAAGACTTAAGTCGTAAGTACGCTAGGAGGATTAAGCCCCAAAATTTTTTTTCCTCCGAGTAAGTACGTCAATTACGGAGACAGCTAAGAGAAAATAGACTATACCATATAATGTTTATTTATTTATTAATCTTAAGAGTTTATGTATTTGAAAGTTATTCTGGACTAGACGATGCCCGCGACTTCGTCCGGGTGGATGAAGGTTTTTTTAATTCCCGTAGGGAATTTTCCGGTATAAAATGTAGCCTATGTTTTAATCCTGGATATGAGCTGCCTCCATTCCTGGCGAATTGACGACTACTTGCGGAAACGATTCCGCAAGTACGTCAAGAAGCACTACAATGGGATAAGTGAAAAGATGAAAACGAGACGAGACTTTTACTCATCAATAAGATCTACTCAATATAAGTCAGATGACTGAGTTAAAATTGATAAAAACAAGGCCCAATATTTATACGACGAAAACCTCAATATAATCGCCTCAACATTTTTCCTTTAAGAAAACATAAATTTTCCTTTTCAAATGAGAAATCAAAACCTTTTAAAGAAATGGAATTTCTTTATTTAAAGGCAAATTACGAATTTAAGGGTAAATTCCTGAATTACATCAAGTAACTTTTTGTTAGATTTATCTTTTCCCTCAATTCATAATATGTTACCGGAGAGTTGCCATTTTTGAGAGTTATTTCTAGAGTGCCATATAACAGTGTTGTTCGGCAAATTGGTTAAAATAAGACATTTTATCTACAGTTATGTTGAGTAAAAACAAGAATAAATAAAAAATTGTGGACCTCACGGTACTCCCAACAGACAACTGAATTCTTCTTTGAACACTAAATTATAATCTTTCAATCAAAAATTGGTAAGAATTCCTTAGATCAGGAATAAAACAGCGATTCGTCGCAATCGTGGTGCACAGGTTACCAAGAGAAAGAGATTATACGATGACTTCCTCGCTACCATACACGCGACGCTCCGCTAGAGGGCCTGACAGTGCCACTCTTGATACAGACGCACCGTTAGATATAAAGTTTTACTTGAAACTGCTTATCACATTGATTATTATGTCCACATCTTTGCAATCGTTAGATGGTGATTTTTTGATACCGAGGTTGGCTCCTCTTTGGTCTATTATAAACTCAATGTAGGTAGGTAGTTACCAAGCAACGCGCAGCCCGGAATTACATAAACAAACGACTTCCCATGCCACTCGCCATGTTATTGCATTTAATATGGCTTTGTATTCTTTCTTATGAATTCCGTATTTAATAGATATAGGTATTTCGTGAGTGAATTTTTTCCGGATTTAGATATTATCTATTCAATGTTAACGTACATATAATATTAGGTATAGGTACTACACATGAAAATATTACCGTCCTGTTCAGTAGTGTTAACTGTTAAGTATGCTTTAATCATAATGGTGCAAAGTAGTTAGAAAATAAAACATCCCTACTAATATTATAAATGCGAAAGTGTGTTTGTTGGTTTGTTGGTTTGTTGGTTTGTTGGTTTGTTGGTTTGTCCTTCAATCACGCAGCAACAGAGCAACGGCTTGCTGTGATTTTTTGCATAGGGGTAATTTACGGGCCGGAGAGTGACATAGGCTACTTTTTATCCCGAAAAATCAAAGAGTTCCCGCGGGAATTAAAAAACTAAATCCACGCGGACGAAGTCGCGGGCATCAGCTAGTAAACAATAAAACAAACATATAGAGGACGTGCATAAGGACAACTTATCTCTAAGGAAGATATTTCTTTCAGAAGCCCTCGAATGTGAGAACAGTGAGAAAATACAGAGGTAGGTTATAAACAAGTATGTATATAAATTATAATATAATGAAAAATATGTAAGGAAATAGTAAGACAAAGCGGAACACAAGAACATCTTGATTTTTACATAATTTTCAACCATTTAAGTAGCTACTACCAACTTATGTTTGGAGAATCATTTGAAAGATAGATTGAAACTTATATAATAGACCACAATAAGGAAGAATGGAAGAATGCAAGAGAAACATGATAAAGTAAAATGAATATCATCCATTGTGTATGCTTAAGTTCAACAGCGAAAATTATATCGATAAAATCATAGAAGAAAATCTAGGAGTGCCTGTATCAAACTTTTGAAGAACTTGTGAAGTGTCGAAGTTTTCAAACAATGTTGTTAGTGTTGTTGTTGCTCAGTAGTGCGAACAGTTATAGATTGCCCGGCAGCTGTGAGCCTGGCCACTTCTACGAGCCAAGCTTGATGGATTGTCTGGCTTGCGCTGCTAATGCGTCATTAGTCACATCTGCGGATGGTAAGATCATTAATTACTATTATTATTGTAAGAGGTTCATTATTCTTCCTTCAATTAAGAACTAAAAGCCAAAAACCGTCAGTCCAAGATTTACGTAGTAAAACTTTAAATGAGGTAAGAGATCTTAACGGCAGGATCTCCGAAAACAGCCTGTTTTTGATTCAATAGTAAACAATCAAATATTTTTTATTTTGAAAGGTTAAAAATATATGTTGTAGTTTAATACACGTTCTAAATTATTTTACCGTTCAAAAGTCCACATTTTGAACTTCACTCGATCAAATAATATTCCGAAAACAGTGTAGTTTTTAATTGTTTTTCAGGTTGTATTTATAGTATATCAAAGTTAAACTAAAAAAAAAATGTCAAAAAAATAGGCAAAAGCTTTTAGAAGAATATTTTACCGTTAATTTTTCTCTAAAAAGTTTCCTTTTTTTTTATCATGACTGTTTTACTTTTTTTATAACAAAGTGGCTCGCGCACCTCACTTCAATTACTTGCAAGTTCCTGCGGCCGAAGATCGTGCCCTTAACCAAATACTTTTGCATTTTACCTACTCACAAACGTATAGTAATAGGTACTTTTCAAAGGTAGCTTTTGCCTCAGATCTCTTGCCAGAATTGTAGAATTGTGAGTTGACTGGTGAGACCTCATTGTTTCCATCCTCACTACACATACATGGGTTGTTGGTTTGTCCTTCAATCACCCAGCAATGGAATAAGGAATCGACGTATCTTTTTCCTGGGTGTAGTTAAGGACATGGAGAGTGATGCCTTTTTTCTCAGAAAAGCAGAAATTTTCTAGGGACTTTAAAAAAATCTAACAGCTACGCAAACGAAGTAATGGGCAAAAACTAGTTTAATAATAAAGCAAAGGTGGGATTGTGTACTAGTACCTACCTCGCTGTTGCTCATTCAGAATTGAAATAAATTAGCACAGCAAAATATTACACATCACAGCTGCACTAAGAAAACCAAGTGGAATAAAAGTACGAGTAATATAGAGAAGAGAAGAGTACGAATTAAGAAGTACTCCGAATTAAGATTTTTAAATTGTCTTCTAAGGTTTTGGTTGTTCCTGCGAAGAACATAGCGTTCGAGTGGGAATAATGCGTTGCAGACCTTGCAATATCACTGAGGTAGTTACATCTGATGGAATGTCTTGTGTTCCACGACGATGTCAAAGTTCTGTTGGGAGGATTTCTTGTAGAAAATGTCCTCGAGATTACATATCAGGTAAGGACCCAGACCACGAGTATGCGAGCATGACCATGCCACGACTGTTGTTAAAGTTTATTTAAATAAAATTTTATTCTATTCTATTCTATGACTTTTTTGTCATATTTCCTTTTTGCTCTAATTTGGTATCAACTTTAGTAACTTAGTAAGTATATAAACAATAAGGTAATGTTAGGCAAAGTAATCATGATCACGGTTAAAAAAAAAGAACCTGTTTCATGACAAACTAAAAGAGAAAGGCTATAAAAAAAGAAGGCCGTGTTGAGCTATATAAAGTCTCCGATAACCATGTCGGAGGATTATCAGCAGAACACACAAAAAAAATTAGTAAAGTGCGTCCATATCTTTTTCTTTCGCCAATTATATTAGAAAGAAATGTATTAATACGTAAATAATTATTCGTCTAGTAACTCAAAATTTTGACGGATCTCCAATGAAAGAAGTCCAGTGCATAAAATGCTCACGAGGGTATAAAGCTGTCGGGAACCGATGCGAGCGGTGCGAAGCTTGCTCGTGCAACAAAAACGAGATTGCGGTTAAAGGGAACTGTATACCGAAGAAGTATGTGGTTGATCGACCGAAGTATACAGTGAACCATTTACACCCAGATGAACTGTTGGAGATTGTGAAGCTGGAATATTTGTGTACGGTGAGTGAACTACAAAGATCCTAATTCTTTGTACAAAAATGTGACAAAGATAGATTACTTAATTATCCGATTAAAACTTAAAAGATCAAGATTTTGATGGCAGTATTTGGATTTTTCTAAGTTTACAGCTTACCAAAAGTCGCTTACGATACGATACTCTAAAACCACCTCGTAAGTGGGTTGTGTATGTGGTTTATTTTTACCACCCCGTTCAGCTCGTCCTGGGGGAACTCTCCAATATAAAGCTTAAGCTACAACCAATTTAACTTAGCGTTATATATAGCGGTAAAGGTATAATATTGGCCAGTCCATAATGTACTCTGTGGGCTGCGCTGTAATAACAACAAAGTACACATACCTAGCTTAGTTGAAATCGTTGGGCTTTACCCAAAGATTAACTTACCCTAACCCACAGTTTGGTAAGCTCATTAGTTTAAAGTTAAAACACGTTAATAGGCATATACGGATGTATATTTTAATAATAATATTTTGTTTCAGCAACAAAATATAAGAGCGTGTCGGGCTCTAGCAAGTTCGTGTGTTCGAAACTTTTATGCCCCAGAACTTCCAGGGCCTTGCAGGCTTTGGATAAAACCTAAATTGATTAATTTTAAAGGTATTTTATCAAGTTTTTCAAAATAATATTGAGATAAAAATGATAAACTAATTACAAAAAACACCGCATGCATAGTGATAGGTATTTAAATTAATAGATATATGTAAGAAGGATAATTAAAAAAAAAGAAAAACAAGAAAAGCTTTAGTACCTAATGTTGTAAAGTATGGTTTTGTAATGTTTTTCTAAACATAATATGACATTCTCCCTATATAATGTTTTTATTTTGATAACAATATTTTTGTGTATTCATTTAGTACTTTCAGTTTTTATTGTTGTAGGTCTTCCTTTACTTACGATTGATAGCACGAAATATAAGACGGAATTTTCTTTGGAGCGAGGTCAAGTGAGTATAACGAGCAATTAAACCGCTCACGGTGGTTAACTGAGCCATTAACTTATACCCAAAATATTTTATGGCGATCATTACGGTTTTCCGATATTATTAAGTAAGTATGATGAGCCCTTAAAATAGTTAGTAATCACATCGAAATTAGACCTATGTCTAATACGCATACCTACCTATGTAGGTATGCGCAGTCTTGTGACATGTGATTGTGGAATCCAGTTTTCTACTCCATCATTAGATCCCCCTTCTTGATCCTCGATTATCATAATAGGTATATCTAACAACTACTCATTTAGACCATTCTAATGAGCCCAGACATACTAGGTATATCTGCTGTACCTAAGTTGCTCAGGAGTTAGATATTCCGCAGACTACTTGATGCTGCAGCATCACGTCAAGGTTGCCATGCTTTGGAAATAATCCAAAGTACACAAATCTATCGCACCAGTGAAACGGTGCAATATAATATCTACTACGTATTTGGAAAGTCTTTGTTGAGATTGGCAGCCTTGAACAAAATTCGGTCAGAGCATAATGTCATTCGTGTTTATTTTCTAGGATACGCTAAATATTGTAATGGGAAAACACACGTTTAACGGAGGCTTTCAAATAATAACTGATCCAATCCATGCTCCGAGAACATGTCTTCCTCCGATCGAGATTAGAGTTGGCGAGCATTTATCGTAAGTGTTATTTTTAATTGATCGGAAGATAACCCGTGACTGCGATCTCACCGGATGGTGACGATGGGTGAAAATGTGACAGACATATTTTCGCATTTATCAGGACACGCGGTAGCGTGTCAAGCCAAGTTCGAGCTAAAAGAAAGGAACTGGCGACGCGCCCATGTGTATATTACAGGAATCACAGGAACCATTTAGAGCCACTTTTACCCCCTAATACTTTCACGGAACAAACTCGGGTCTTAAACTTGCGCGGAGAAATGGTTCCAACTGCACGTAGATAGTAGATACCTACGAGTAGGTATAAGCTTTTTGAGGGAATTGATCTAAATATTGATACAATCAACCGAATTTTATCTATCAAAATACATCAATAAGTTACAATATAAAATAATCCCCGGTGTATTTCGTATCGCTATAATTACTTTTTGTCCAGTTTCATACATCTCTAAGCTACGACATATATGGCGTAGCGCTTCAGGCGTAGACAGTAGTTATAATAATCTACGATTTATTTCTCCCGTGAGATGGGAGGCCTGTGTCTCGCACTCAATTATCCTCCGGGATTTATGTGATTTTCACACTGATGCCTACCATAAACATACGACGTAATAACACGTTTATGGTGCCAACCCACGATGGTCGTGAAATTAACTATGTTTTAAGTCCATTAGCTCAAGTAAACTCGAGTTTTCATACACTTGTTTTTTCAATTTACCTATACACTATACAACTACTATTTAAATATAATGGGGTGACATGGGGGTGACAGGTGTCTAAGTTTAAGATTGGATGTTATCTCAAAGGATGTTATTGACTGATACAATCCAAACAATAGAGCGAAGTTCTCTGTTTGAACTCGGGACCCTTGTTTTTCCATTTTATTTTAGGTTTAATACTCAAACATTTTCTTTTCTCACAGCAAAGACATGTCCAACCTCATTACGTCTCACCTATTTTGTATTTGTAAAGTTTGACAATTGTTTCAAACATAACTACAATAAAATTATAATGGAATGCATAGTGATTATATTATGTTTTACATGTACTCAAAGCTTTGAGTATATAAACAAAGGTACACAGTCAGTTACTGCCAGCTAATTTTTTTTGTGAGCACATACTGTAGCAATAAGTAAACGCTTTTCCATTTAATAATCATCCACTTAATTAAGTAATTATGTAAATACCCGTAAGCTATTTGAGTATTTAAAATTCTGTTTGCTGTTTAGACCGTTTATTGGTTTTTGCCGTGAAGTAGATTTTAAAGCTAACCTTTGCCTGCATTAAAAAAAAGAACAAAAAAAACTTCGTTTTGTAAATACGAAAATGAGTTACAAATCTATCGTCGGTCAAATTCATTAGTGAAACATTTCAAAAATCGGTTTTTTTTTTTCATTTTATTTCAGACGCAGTTGTGTATATAATATTACAGAACTACCCTTTTCTGAGTACACGAACACATTTGAGTTGTACCTTTTAGCCGAAAAAAAATTAACTCCTCTGTCTATTTCATTACAAAAGCCGAATGGTTATTACGTTAAGGTAAGGCCATCAAAGGGCAAGTTTATATCTTAAGTAAAGATGTTAGTGTAGTAAAGTTTATCTTTTCTATAAATCTTAATAGCTTATACAAAAACGAGGTTATTATGTTTGCTTTATATTTCGCAATAAAATTTCCTCTAACAAGAAAACTAATAGCTTTAATAAAGTAGCTATTTTAAATTTTTTCTGCCAAATGAAGTCACGTCTATGCGAAATTTATATGTACCAACTCTAACGATTTTTATTATAAGATTTTTTTAGTTTTACATACTGGTTCTGTCCGTTAAATCAGCTCTTACGAACTATATTTAGATTTAATCCAAGACGATTAAAACAATTAGAACATATTTGATATAATATTTGTTGGAAGAAAAATTTGTGATTTTTATTTGTATTTTCATATTTTTCAGAAACACGTGTGGTCTACTAGCAACTTCAGAAAATTTTTCTTTATAAACAAATATCTATCTACTATCACAAACACAACGAACACAGTTTACTTGCGGACTCTACATTTACTTTTGACGTAATATATTTTTTCAAAATGTTGCTTTCTCCACCTCTAATATTTTTTAAATATTATTTCGATTTTATGAAAATTGATTCAGGAGTTTTGTAAATTAAAAAAAAAAACAATTTAAAATGTTTCCTTTAAAATACTTTTCGATAAATTTTTGAAGATATTTGAATATTCATTTCAGTAACAATTCAGTTTAAGTAGCAAGTAAATAATTGTAATCTACTTAACTAAATAAATACTTTTTAATTATTTTTTTGTGTTACATTAATTATTCTAGTGTAAAGCGAGATAAATCCAAAGTAGGTTATCTTCAGTTGCGGTTGACCGTAGACGCTCAGTACGCTACGCCGGATTCTGATATGGTGACAACATTGTTAATAGTTGGACACGACATGCCCAACGCTGGTGTGCTTCAAGGGTTACAAGTAAGTTTTATGATGACGTCGTTTTTAAAATCACTCGGGAACTCATCGACAGATTGTACAGAGCGATTGAATATATAGCATCCAGGCGCAAATACTGTTCCGATAACTCGTCCCATTTATATGTTTGATGCTAAATATTACGTTAGGGAGACTAGGTACATACGATCAAGTTTGCCGTCAAGTTTGCATGGTGCTTAGGGATTCGAAAAAAGGATCGATACCTGAGTCGTATCGATACTTTTGGTTCGATACCTAGGAAAGCTTCCGAAAGCTGTACCACTCCATCGAAAGTAATAACGCTACTTCAGAAAGAAAATAGTATAGACTATCACTAGATCAGGTATCGATTCTTTTTTCGAATCCCTAAGCATCATGCAAGCTTGACGCAAACTTGATCGTATGTGGTCTCCCTAACGTAATATTTAGCACCAAATGTATAAATGGGACGAGTCATGGGAACAGTATTTGCGCCTGGATCCTATATTCAATCTCTCTGTACAATCTGTCGATGAGTTCCCTTACGCCTTACCTATAAATTATATGGACTTTGGAGCTCATTGTTGGTTAAGAACTATCTTTTATCTTATTCCAAATGAAAAATAATGCTGTTATGTATTTTAGATATGGGGAGGAGTTCTAGGAGCACTCATGGTTCTCTATAGTTTGGTTCAATATCGCGGTGTGATAAGAAGGGGTGGGTCTTACATTGCCATAGTGCCTATAATAGCCAGCGCTGTTGCTGATGCTCTACATTTTGTAAGTATATACATATTTTAAATGAAACATTATTTTTAAGTTACGAGTATCTAGACTAGCACTTGAAGCGATGACATGCGTGTCTAGAAGATATCTGTTCACTTTTGATTTAAAGGGATGCAAGTTATAGTTAGTTGAAATACAGATCCGGAAGGAGCAAATGGCGTGCGTAACCGTTTAAGGATACATAAAGAAAAAAGAAATAGTTTTTTATTTTTAAATACTTAAGGCCACAAAAACCGTTACTTTGGTGGCAAGAACTTTTTATTATTTGACCCTTAAGGTACCTTACTTTGTGATGAAAGTTCATATATAAATTACTGTTTTTGTAGAGTACCTTAAGCCCTTCATTCGTTTTACGATGGAAAAAACTTTCAATGGTATTTTTACTATAACCACTTGATCTACTTGAGTGGATCTCGTGAGAAATTGTATATATTATTTTCCTAGGCGTTAGTTCTATCAACGCTTCACGCGTTAGCATCTGAAGCCGGTACCCTGGGACTGACGTTACCCTTATCAAAAGCAGAAGAACAAATAACTGAAGCCTTGACCTACGCTTGCGTTTTATTGAAGGTACACATCCACACTTGTTGCGAAAATTAAAATGGCCCTAGAATGAGTATCAATAAATTTTGAGGAGGTCTTTGAAAAAAGCTGGAAGTTTGAAATGTAGAGAGAGGGATTTGCACTTTGCAGTCGTGTTTTGTTCGCGATAGGTAGTGCATATCAGTCGATTATGCTAGTTAAGCAACGTTGACCAAAATCGGTACTCGATGCTCATATTGGGGGTCTGAATTTGCTAATTTCTTTTCCCCCTTGCCTCGGAGAGCAAGCTAAGCCGGCAGTTCCGGGTTTTCACTAATCTTCTCGGAATCTTGTCGGATTCCTATACTCTGTCGAAAAGTATGCGGAAGGATTTGGAATCCCACTCTATTATTATCCTAAAGAAGTTCCGACCATAATAGAAATTAATTTTAATCTTGTATTAACTTTAATTTTGATGCTTTTGTGATGTTAAGTAGGTAATGATTTATTTTCAGTGCTTCAAAATTATCTGGATAAACTGGATGCAATGCCGTTATGACATATTCTTTCTGGATTGGTCCAAATATAACCCAAATATCGAAGGTAGGTGGAGTATAAATCTATGATCATCTAAAATCATACCCAATCTATAATAAAATTATAGATTCTAGATATTTTATGTACGGCAAATAATTTTATTTTATTTTAGAGACACAAACTAAGGACAACTCAAACCAGTGGAAAACAGATATGTTAACCAGAGAATGGATGTCATTGCAGACACAACGAAGGGTTTCGCCTGGTTACACAATTACAATAACTTTATTAGTTTTACACGTAAGTACTCGTAATACTTATGTCATCATCAGCAATCCTTAAATGACTCACTATTGAGCCCTGGTCTCCTCACAGAGAAAGGCTTCACTGGCCCAATGTAAATTGGTAAATAATTCAATATGGCGGCTGGTGGTCGCCATATTGAATTTTGATTATTGCCATGTCCGTAGTGAAGTGACACTCGCAACATTAATACAAATCAATTGACGTGAGAATCATTAAAATCAGCCCAATTGTTTGGTCTTCAGAGCACCACAAACATAGACTGACAAACACATTACCCTCCTTTCCGTTGTGCAGTCGGGTAAAATTATGCGTCCCCGAGATTGAGTCCGTTACACCAGTGGCCTTTTATTAATATTTAATTTTTCACTTGTTTCCAGATTCTGTCACCATGGCAGTCTACTATACCAAAAAGCCAAGGGTACAAATGGTCGATAGCAGTTACTACTTGGTGGTGCTCCTATACAGCTCTTCTTTGTACCCGGTTCTTGATTGATAAATTGGTTGAGCCACATTGGATTAGGCTGATCAAGGTTTGCACCGACCTTGAAATGTCACTGTTGGTCTTTGAAGAGGAGTTTTATGCGCATTATGTAAATGGACGGTTAGTTCTTGGTTTTATGAAATTGAACAAGTGTAAATAGTAATTAACAAGTGTAGGTTAATTAAAAATTTGAAACACCACTGACATGACCTGAGTAGGTACGATATACCCGATGTTCTGTTACCCAGTTTCCTGCTCCATCATTACATCCTTAGCTCCTCATCTACCTGTCACCTACTCGTTGAGAGCATTATTATGAGACCAAACACACTACATTTGCTGCAAGTTGCTGAGGGGCTACCCGCAGACTACTTGATGCTGCAGCATCAGGTCCAGGTTGCGTGTCCTGGAAATAATCCGAAGTAACCGTACCTATACCAAATTTCATATCAATCGCAACTATGAAAGTTTGGAAGACCCTTTAATCAGGTAGTAAATGAGCTAATAACCTTCAAATGTCTGAACAGATCCTCAGACAACTAAGAACCATTTCGGTTATGCCAACTTTCAGAGAGAGAAAACCACATCAAAATCGGTCTACTCGTTGGCCTCTTCAGTAGATCTAGTAGATTCTAGTTTTAAAAAAAATACTTTAGGTATTAATCTTGTCGATTATAAGACCATAAGTTATATGAATAGTGGTTTTCACCCCATATCTTTTTTTCAGTAACGAAGACTCAATGGATCTAATGGCGATGACGAACCCCATATCATCCTGTCGTGTTATATGCGCACCTCAACTAAGGCACGAGAAATATCTATTTATTTTTATTCTTATTATTATTATATGCGAAAGTTTGGATGTATGGATAAATGGATGTTTGTTACTCAATCACGCCGCAACGACTGAACCGATTTGCCTGCATAGATATAGATTATAGTCTGGAATAACACAGGCTACTTTTTATCCTGGAAAATAAAGAGTTCAGAGAAAACCCACAATCCACGCGAACGAAGTTGCGGGCATCAGCTAGTATAAAATAAAATAAAATTTAAATCCCTTGGTAACTATTTATTTTCCGGACTACAAGCATACATAGAGATACCACTATTTTACCAGAGGGTAAACTTTAAAAATAGTTAAAAGCCACACAAAGTATCAGACAGACGGAGAGATAGACAGATATATACAGACATATTTTCGTGGAATAATAGTAGTATGGCTGATGGAACAATTTATTTTTCAGGACTGTCTATAACAAGATCGCAACAACAGGTTCGTTAGTATGAATTTTCCTGACTCAATATACCGCCTGGTAAAGAAAGATAGTCTTTGCTAATTTAGGCTTGATACAAATTTTTAAAAACTACCCTTATTTTAAGAAATTAGTTACCACTAATTCGGAAATACTATCAAAATTGAAGAATAATAACCTATAACGATTTTCAGGCGTTCTAACGGACGGCGATTCAAATTGTAAACTCATGAATCAATTTCTGGCTGCATTTTTCGAGAGAGTAAGTTAACAACGTGCGTTAACACATCAGATAAAATTATTACCTATTTAAGATTTCCTAATAATAAACTATATACAATACCTATATTATTTTGAAGGCGACCAATCAGGCAAAAAATATTACTGACGAAAATAAAAACGGATTTCTTAAAAATCTTTCTAACAATACGAAATTCATCTCTGAAATTTTCGCCTCACTGACCACTTTCAATATAGATAACGCCCCTATAAAATATTTTATCAACCTTTGTTCGAGCTACAGTATTTCAACAAGATCATAAATGATACCTATCATATCTATTATTTATCTACCTATTGATTTTTTCTAGGCTTTAGATGGTTTGAGTTGGGTTGCTAGTGAAAGGACAATAATGGAAAAGTTGTTTGATGTGGAATTCGTTGCAAGAGAGGGTGGCAACACCAGCGTTCTGTTGTACGACGCTAACCTCACAACTCCTTCGTGCTTTGCTGTGACGTGGTATGTAAATTTTAAGTTGATCATTTTAATTTTCGAATCAATATTTTTGGATAGTTTTAACTGTGAACACTAGGCTTTTACTGCAGTGTACCTCTATATATATACAGCACAGAATTTATAATAAGTACTTAGTACAGGTACAGAAGATTCACTTCGCAAAATCATTTAAATAAATTGCGAGTCTTGCTAACTCCCTTTTGTTGCCTCTCTTTCTATCGCGTAACTCTTATCCCTTCAGACTACGAGTATGTTAGCCCATTGAATTGGCGCAACGGGCCGGGACTACGCTGGGTACTTATGGCTTTATATCTTACTCATATTGTGATAATAGTATCTACCTGAACATTTTTTTATTTTAGGTGGGGTGAAGAGTGGAAGCTAGCAACATTTGACATTATGTTGTTCGGTTGTATATTAATAGCCACAGATCACACACTTTTAGCAGCTCTCATTACATTGATAGTTTGGAAGGTAAAATAAAGATTTTTATTAAGAGTGTCCAACTGTCTAAGAGTGGGCTGCTATCCACAAATAACCCCTTGTCTAGGGCAAGGAAAGGGTGGGCCCATCGCTAGGCAGAGATTTGTAGATCTCACTCTACTTTGACTCAAAACGTGAAAAATTTATATCCTCTGACATAAATCCCTCACGCTTTACCTCTGTCTTGAGTCTGCGCCAAGTGAATGCGATCTTAGACTGAGTACGGACTGCATTTGAACTGCACGCCGATTTTTATCCAAAATGGCAGTTTGCAGTTCCATTGCAGTTCATAAAACTGCATCGTAACTGCAGACGATTGGTTAGTCCGCATACAAATCGCAGACTTGCACTTTTTCTAGTAGTGTAGATGTGGTTTAAATTTACATTTTACTTAGTTAAATAAATAGACTTAAAATTTTATGTGGCCATTATAAATTTTTTTAATAAGTCCCTACCTAACGTATTGTTTTCAATTTCTTCAGGTAATTAAATTCACACGAATGTGCGCTGGAAAATGGAATGTTCAGAGGAAAACTAATTTAATGAATTAATACGAGGCTGGATTATATATGAATTTAACGACGACTGCTATTAGGATATAGGAAATTACAATGTTCAGTTAAAGAAACTCAGGATTATGAAATGATTGTTAATATTTTAGCTTCAATTATTTTAGTTAACGTAGTCAGTGGAAGTCGTGAAGATGTGACTCATAAAATAATAAACGTTGATGATGATCTAGATGGTGGTGAAGTTTTTGACGCCAGTGAATATTTTAAACCAATTACAATAGAAACAACTAAAGCACCGCGACCTGAAATGGCAGGACCATTATATAATTTCGTCGTGAATATTTGCGATGTGGTATTAGAAGATTTCTCAAACTCCAGAATACCAACATATCTGAATATTTTACGCAGAAGTCTCAAAGGATTGGGTTCAGGATATTTAATGAAGAAAATGGTCAAAAGGTTTGCGAAAAGATTGTATCAACTAAGTCAGTATAGAGGTGAACTTATAAAACCACAAGTCAAACATTTTTTAAAAGTTATAGAAGAGCCTATGCCCAAGAAAAAAGAATTATTTGAATCATTAAATAATATCTACACTACAGGAGAAGATATAAAAATGGATGTATATATTTACCGTTTAAAACGCTACGGTCGGAAAGAAAAGCGACTTATAAGTGAATTTACTAGAAAAATATTTAGGAAGGTAATATTTGATACAATAAGAAAGCAAAAGGACGGTATTAAGCGACATTCAATTAAAATTTACACTATCTTTAATCGAATATTATAATAAGAGTAACAAAGTAATAATTTAAATAAGCAAAATGATCATCAGTGAGTGGGCACAATCATAAAAAAAGTGCTAGAAAGAAATAGAAAGCTAAAGAAGGAGTGAAATTGCTAATGCTTTTAATATGAATAATGTTTTAGTACTGAAAACTTATTGCGGTCTTATCTACCGTGAAATTGGAATTAACTTCATTATAAGAGAAAACTTCAAGTTAGATAACTGCAGCAAAATTAATAAAAATGATTGAATCCCTGAAGTGTAATGGTGTACTTTTTCTTTTAATAATGTTAGAACTATGTTGTAGCATAAGTACTTCAGGAATAATTGATACCAACCATCCAAACGAACCCTTAATAATTCCGCCATTAATAAAAAAAACTAATTTGAGATCGGGAGGAATTTTTGTAAGATTTATTCGTAATCTATTGGAATTGCTTACTACAACATTTCCTGAAAAGAAGCTTCCGAAATATTGTCGAATTCTGAGCCGATATATAAATCAATTGGACTATAGGCACGCTAAAAAGCTAGCTAAGCATTTGCGGCATATGTCTAGAATGTATAGAGATGAATTGAAGGACGAGCTAACATCTTATAAACAGCAACTTGACACGAAACGACAGCATCAGACGAATTTCCTAGACGCCATGGACCAGATATTCACTCTACAAGAACACATACGATTTGAGGATTATATTTATGAACTGAAAAATTATGGCACCGATGATATATTATTCATTGATAAAGAAACAGAAAAGTTAGTGAACGATGTTATTATGAAGAGCATAATGAGACAAAGTTCTAGAGATCGTTCCGAATTACAGAAGAAACTAAAAGAAGCTATTAAGGAATTTAAGGATTGGAATGTGAAATAAACTTGTATGAATAATATTTACATTCAAAATCAAAATTTTTTATTTCACGTAAGTCAACCTGTGGCTTCTGACAAGTCAAGAACTCAAGACTACCACCGCGAAGACCGCGTCGCGGTTTGAAACGCGCTACCTAAGTAGATTAAGAAAGGACGAAATGCTGAAAAATTACTTATCGAACGCGGATTCCAATCTAATTTTTCGGAGATAATACGTCCAAGTTCTTCGGTAGATAGAGGTCAACCTTTTGATACGTCTATTTACACAAGGCACAAATTGAAACTCAATATGATGATGCAGTTTCTGCTTTCAAAATACCTAGGAAATATAAAGCAAGTTTCTGGTATTCCCCGAGTATAAACTGATATTATTAATTAGACTCAGTGCACGCCACGTATTACATGTTCACTTCAAGTTGGCCGCAACCTCGCGTCGCGCTTCCTCGTACCGCACTAAAGTACCAACAGTACATACCAACGTACCGCTCGCGATTGTCACTACCAAATCTTTTCAAAGCTTTATTATTTTCTTGTCAACGGTACGGTATAACGTCATTTTGTAACGGTCGACGACGGCCAACTTGAAATGAACATTTAGTACACATGGTGCACGAGAAAAAATTGTACTTACGCCTTTAATTAAAAATTAAGACCACAAAACGCTTGACTTTTACATAATATGTACTTATTTTTTTTTATTCATAGCAAGGTAAATGGCAAGATACTTAATATAGATAATTATAATCAAAGAATTCTAATACAGAAAGACGGCTCTGCCTGATCTTAACATTTTTTTTATTTGCACAAAACGTACAAACTTTATTTACCTAATGGAACTTTTGCCCGTGACTTCGTCCGCGTGGAGATAGGATTTTTTTAAATTCTGCAGGCAACTTTTGTTTTTCCTAGCAAAATCACGTTGATTCGTGGTGGTACCTACTCGAGTGTAGCATAGGGCTAGCATAATATGCTGTGAAAATTACACCACACAGAACTATGTTTAATATTTAATTAAACAATGTAAACGTTAATTATTTCTTTCATTTATTTAGGTAGCTGTAAATCATAGTATCTCTACACTATGCTCTACACTCTACAGAGTAAAGAGTTATTAATATTTTGTGCTTTATCTGTGGGTTTATCACGTTTTCCAAAATTCCAAAGTTACCGACCTATATTGCAATTATTACCATGGAGGTACTTTTGCATTAGGTACCTACCTGTGGTACCTACATCCTGATTCCATTGCAATCACTAAAATAAAAACCGAAGAATCGTAAATTATACACGGAAATTATACAGTCATAGACAAATTAAAATATAGCAACACTGACGCGACAAGAGACAGAACAAATGAAATACGGCAACGTCACGCACAGCCAGGGTTGCCGGGATGGGTATTTTTTACCAGATTTCGGGTAATTTAGGTTTGTTTTTATTTTATTATTTTAAGTGGGTTGTTGGTGTAACGATGAATGTCAGGTTATTATTCTCTTCACTTGTGACTCGGAACACAGACTTGGAAATTTTATAAAAAACCCTAGTGATTTCTGGGTTTTCTGGGCCTAATTCCATCTAAGTGTTTTGTTAAATGGTTGGGTCGTGAAAATTAATAAACAGAGTTACTTCCATTATTTTGGCATTAAAATTCCAAAGAAATAAAACTGAAGTAAAATGCCAAAGTAACGAAATACTTATTTTATTTTTTTATAAAAAACAAAATCAAAACGCATAATTTCTGATGATTCTGTTTCGGAACTTTCTTGTTCGACAGCCGGCAACACTGGGAACAACCGACTCATGTATTAGGAAAGGCGAGAGTGATTTACACATTCGGCATTGCAAATAATTTATTAAAATTTAAGAATTTTAACTTTATTTAGTGTTTAAAATGGCAGATAATAAAAGGTGAGAGTTTAACCATGGAAATCTTTGATAAAATAAAAGTGTTTTACGTGTTTTATGAATGAAATACTGTAATATCATGGAAACCAATATTCGAAATTTGGCTTGTCATCATGTCTAACATTTGTGCAAGATGATTTTTATGATAATTTTGAACAAATTTATGAGAAAATCGAGTCTTTTTACTTAGAAAAGCAATTGAAAATGGAGTAGTAATTCGTTTTCTACGAAATTATGGTTTTGACTGTGTAATGCGAACACCGGGCGTTAATAGTTTTATGATTTATTTTGCGTAGCCCTGATGATCTTTCCACCGCTATCCTACGTCGCAAGGACAGGCCCAATCGTCTGATCGTTGAGGAAGCCGTGAGCGATGACAATTCGGTGGTTGCTTTATCACAGGTTAGTGACTTAGTTCTTTGTCTTTTTTCCGTTACTTAGGTTTCCTGCACTGTACTTATAAGAAAATTATTGTAAGCATTTAGTTATAAAAAACTTAATTTGCCGACAAATGTTGTAGGTACTTATTTATTTTTGCTATGTCAACTTACATTTCATTAAACTACATTAACCTCTCCAATCTTGTAGAAAATATGATATATGACATCAGCGTCTAATATAAATAGTAATAGATTTACCTGCCTATATTAGTGTTAAGTCGGTGCACAATCACTAATAAACTAAATAAAATTGTCAAAATATACCTTGTTGAAACTGGTACCATTGTGTATAGAACCATTAATTTAGCTCAGTTCAGTTCTTTATCCTCTTTAAAATGATTCCTGCAGAAAAGACTGCATTAGACAGCAAATGAATAATCATCTTTTAGACAAACATATCCCATCTTAGGCCACATCGATTTCCATCAGATGCTATTGTGGTCAAACATGGGTGGTGTGTATAAAAAAATTGCATAAAATTAAAATCTATCACTTCAGGGAGTTTTGAAAGATATGTGTATAAAAACAAAACATACAATTATTAAACACAGCCAATACATTTAACTACATCGTAAATAGGGGTACAGTAAAAAAATTATTGTAACATCTCCACGCACCATGCATCAGACCCTACACATTACTTTAATATTGTATGAAATTGTGTGATCAGAGAACTTATAAGAAGACTACAGTTTGCCTGCAGCTTCAAAATTCAATATTAATTTATTTCATGTAGGCTAACTTGTAGCTCTTATGACACGTCATAAATCTACCACCGGTTCGGTCACCTCATTATCTTCGCTCATGTTAGGTTAATTCTCATGCAAATTTCAAAGCCTTATTCTACCTCCTTGGGGATGGAATCTTCCTTCCTTAGCTATATATCAGTCAGTCAGTCTTATATATGTTATATATTTAGATTCCTGTAACCTTGTTTCCAATGAACACATTCCTTCCAACTTAAAAGTGGTTATTAAAGCACCTAGCACTTTGAAACATACTGCTAGAACCATCTTTGTGTGTTTTTTGTGTTTGAGTTTAATTGAAGGTTTCTGAATAAATATAAATTATTAAATAAATACCAAAAAATTGCAGAGCCAACTAGGATTTAATTCAAATCTCTTGGAAATGGTGCCTGAGCGTGTTGACTTTACACTAGTTTGGACCATTTACACCATTATGGTTCAATTGAACATAATGCTGATTTTGGTGTATACTAAAATCTTGCATAAGTCGATAGAAAATAAGATATGTATCACAAATTCTCTTTCTAATTTGAATAGTGAATAGAATCAACTTTAAACATCCATATTGTGCCATCCTGCATTTATAAATATAAGTACAATATTTTGAGGTGATAAAAAAAAGCTGATAAAATACTAGGTACACAACATGAAGCATTTTTATAAACATGCAACATAGTATGTGATAAATTAGGTTATGTTAAGCCTATTTGTACAATAAAGAACAAAATGCACGACATTCATTAATAAATTCCAATTCAAATTAAAAATTAATTTATTTCATGTAGGCTAACTTGTAGCTCCTATGACACGTCGTAAATGTACCACCATTTCGGAATGCAGATTCTGCTGAATATTACAAATAGATACAGTAGAACCTCAATAAGTCGAACCTTGATAAGTTGAAAACCTCCAAAACTCGAAAAAAGATTTGTCTCCTTCCCGTCAAGCCTAAAAACATTGATTACTCAAAATCTCAACCCTCAAAGTTGCAATAATCAGTAAATCCTACTAACCATTTCATGACATATTTTCCCTCAACTCAAAAAAATAAACTTGACCTCTGTATCTCGAATGTAGCAATGTTTAATTGTTACCACCTCCATAACTCGATCATTTGAAACTAATTACCCAGTTCGAAGAAAAAAGTGACCAACTAAGAATTTGCTGACAAAGTATTGTTTTTTAGCAAAACAATATAAGAGTATACCACCTCTAATAACTCATTTATTACCAATTCTATCAAAATTGATAAAGGAATTTATGGCTTAACTAGTACTTTTTTTTCTTTTTTTTTTATTGTTATTGCTTTCTCATGAACTTTAGCGAAGCAAGTCTTTTGATGTCAATTGCTAGAATGAATCTAAACTCTACAATTCGAATTATATTGTATTGCCTTACAAAATCCGCCTAAGTCAAAGTCCTTTATAAATCGAAAACTCGAATTTTTTGGCGTCTTCCTTCAGATTTGACTTACAGAGGTTCTACTGTATAACAAAACAGGCATAAAAATGCTTTACGTTAATGTGTACATGGTGAAGTTTGATGTATCAATAAAATTAGTTGTAATAAAATGATTTGTGGTGGTTCAGCAAAGTACAATACCTAATCTCGTAAGTTTTGCTTAGATTGCGTACCTACTATCTCACTGCTATGGTTGTAAGACGCTGTGCCACCCAATGTACATAACAACCTGATTATATTATTTTTCTTATAACTGACCCACTTTTGTGGACTTTGGATTAGGGTCTTTTTATTTGCAATTACATATATGGGTAGTTCTACGATAAGAGGTAACTTGTGCGGCAATCAGTTTAAAATAAAAATTTTACTTTATATGTTGTTATTTTTTGCAATGAAACACATCACCTAAATGTACTTTATTAAATAACATCACGACTCAATGCCTAATTAAAGTATATTTTTCTGAAATTCCTTATAAAGCCTAAAAATGTCTCTAACCTGGCCTGTCCCTCTGTCGTTTTCAGTTTAATTTGAAACGATACATATTTTTTTTGTATCAGTTATTAAACTAAAGTATGTTAAACACAAATTTCAATAAATGTATTTAAGTATTGTTAAGGAAAAATAGAAAAATATTTATTTATTTGCAATATATTTTACACTTTACTTTTGTCCCACTGTTTTTGGGTATCTACTCTAGAAAATTTCATTCCGCTACTACAAACACTAATATAAAACGGCCATATTCCAAAAATTGCTCAAAATCATCTACGGACGTGAAGTTAGTAATGCAAAACACGTGAGCCGTTAAGAGCGCCGTCATTTGTTAGTTGTTGCGACCGTTGATTCGAAGTAGTCGTTTCGCGAGGTCATTGTGTCTCTCACCTGGCAAGTCATAAAAGTTATATTATTCATTCAATTTATTTGCATTTACTGGTCTAATTTAATAATGATGGACTAGTGAAAGTGTGATACATAATGTACCGAAAAACTTCTTATGTCAATTAAAATAATACAATTTATCATGAAAACGTCTCTCACCTGCCATATTTCACCTGGCAAGATAAATGTCAGGAGAGAAACTTGTTGACCAGGGGAGATAAGGTTAGTGCAAACAAACAAAGTCAATAAAGTCAACAAAGTCAACAAAGACAAAAAGTCAAAAAAAGTCAAAAAAGTAAAAAAAAAGTCAAAAAAAGTCAAAAAGTCAAAAACCGTCAAAAATGTCAAAAAAGTCTTTTTTGACTTTTTTTGAATTTTTTGAATTTTTTGACTTTTTTGATTTTTTTGATTTTTTTGATTTTTTAATAAAATATGCATAAAGTGACTTGCCCTTACTGAACAGATAAATAAATAGGACAAAAATCGTAATATAAGTGTTTAATGAAAAAACAGCGACTTTTCTCCGTAGCCGTATTCTCTATGGACTTAGGACCTCTTATCGTAGAATCACCCATATACAGTTTTATTTGAGACAATCTTGTTAACAAATGATATAAATGTTAGACATTAAAGTAGGTCTGGTGGGAGACTTTGGGCGTGGCTAGTTTATTCATTCATTCATTCATTTGCATTCATGTATCCACTTACATGTCTAAATATTAGATTTTATTTATATTAGATAAACATTTCATTTTACATGTTTAATTGTGAGTTAGATTATATTATGAAGCCCCATCAGGGCGTTGCCACTACTGTCAAAGACGTGCCGCCAAGCGATTTAGCATTCCAGCACGATGGTGTGTAGAAACCAATTAGGCATATGGGTTCAATATACACTGCCATACTCCTTCCAAGTTAGCCCGCTACCATCTTAGACTGCATCGTCACTTCCCATCAGGTGAGATCCTTGGCCTTATTGCTAAAAAGTGATCTAGTCCAGGCAACCAGCATTAAAAAAAAGATTAGAATTAAAACGAAAATCAGACCAGGGTTTACATTTATTTAGATAATAAGAAAGGGTAGCTATCGTGTTCCCGTAGTAAGCGACTCTGTTAGATCCCTAGAGTTCTCTATGCAGAATTACACACAATGTATGTTGTCATACAGGCTAAAATGGAGCAGCTACAGCTGTTCCGCGGGGACACGGTCCTGTTGAAGGGAAAGCGTCGCAAGGAGACCGTCTGCATCGTGCTCTCAGATGACAACTGCCCCGACGAGAAGATCCGCATGAACCGCGTGGTGAGGAACAACCTCCGCGTGCGACTTTCCGACGTGGTGTCCATCGCACCCTGCCCGTCGGTCAAGTACGGGAAGCGAGTTCACATCTTGCCTATCGATGATTCAGTTGAAGGTTTGACTGGGTAAGTTTACAAAATGTTAACTTGTTATCTTTTAAGTCTATAAAAATGATGGTGAATATATCTGTCGGCATTTTGGTGTTATTTTTTGGTTATGATATTGGGATTAATTAATGCATTAGTGTAAAAATATTTCAAATCTGTCAAGAAATGTTGGAGACATAAATCATCAAACTATATTAAGGTGGAATGGTGAAATTCCTGTGATGTCATGTTTTCATATTCTAGACTGCAGCAATAATATAATTAGTGTGCAATTATTTTAATTTAAATCTACAAAAGTACATACTTCTTTATGTTGTATAGATTGCCTGGCAGATACCACTCTTAATGATAAGGTCACCTTTTTTGTAAGATATTTCACGTACCACAATAACTCTGTAATTATGTAAGCAACAAAGTTGTTGAAATAAATAAAATAAACGCATCCATCTAGTGTGGCTACGTATCCTCTAAAAATGGAATGTTTGTGTCATACAGCAACCTGTTCGAGGTATACCTGAAGCCGTACTTCATGGAAGCCTACCGGCCCATCCACCGCGACGACACGTTCATGGTGCGCGGCGGCATGCGCGCCGTGGAGTTCAAGGTTGTGGAGACGGACCCCGCGCCCTACTGCATCGTCGCGCCCGACACGGTCATTCACTGCGAGGGCGACCCCATCAAACGCGAGGTAAGCGGCACTTAGCGACCTTGCTAAATATTTGCAGCTAACATTGTCCTTTACTACATTTGTACCTTATGACACTAGTCTAGTACTAGTGAAAACGTGAATCATTTTTGCAGTCTATGACTGAAAAAAAAATTTATATTTATACTAGTTAGCATAAGGTTACAATAATATCACTATGCCTATTTTAAGGACTAACTTGACTAGACTATAAATTCAAACTAATATACCGCTCATTTGCGACAAGGGTGACATAATTCAAAATCGACGATGAGAGAGTAATGTTTTGTGGATGCTGCAGTCTCGAAGTAACACAGCGGCCAACAAAGCGACAGAGCATTAAGTCACAATCTCTCTCGCTCTTATTTTTTATGCTAAGCGTAATGTTGTTTTTATAGCAAAAAGTATAAATTTTCGACATTAAAATTGATGAATTTTGAATTATGTCACCCTTGTCTTAAATGAGCGATACATCCTAACTTTAAATTATTCCACTCAATGTTGGATAAAGGAAGAGGAGGAGGCTCTCAACGCGGTGGGGTACGATGACATCGGCGGCTGCCGCAAGCAGCTCGCGCAGATCAAGGAGATGGTGGAGTTGCCACTCCGTCATCCGTCGCTGTTCAAGGCCATCGGTGTGAAACCACCGCGCGGCATCCTCATGTACGGGCCGCCGGGGACAGGGAAAACTCTCATTGCACGCGCCGTTGCTAACGAGACAGGTATGGCGACTTAACCCATATATGCCCAGGGGGTCGTTAATGGCCCGAAGGTACTTGATCACTTCAAATGCATCCTGATTGCAACTTAATATTAATTCTAATTAAAGCACTATTTTTTGATACAGTAAAGAACTACTTTGAAGCACAGTACAATAAAATTACTATTCTTAAATTATTTCAAGTGAAAAATAGTAGCACAAAATCGTGTAAGTTTTTTTCTGAAAAAATTTGGTGACTACGTGCATATAAATGTATATATTCTGTGTGTTTTATGTTTTTTTATCATCAAAATTATTGTTATAGTAAATTGAATATGTGTTTTAAAGATATAGGTATAATTTTCACTGAGGGGCTACATTTTTCGTACTCAAATTAATGGAAACTTTTCACGGGGTCGATAACGACCCCGTGGGCATATATGCTGCTTTAAATTCTTATTTTTACTCTAACGGTCCCGGCATGTGCTCTCCATTTTTGAAATAGTTGAAGCCCTGGAGAAATTGGATAACGAGGAACAGGTCCAGGGCATCGATGTAAACATTGATCCCCCTTGCAGAGGTACGATATCAGACTGTGATTAGGATGAAAAGGATGAAAGTGTGAAAATATAAATCGATTTCACCTATCTCAATAATTATTTACTTCAGCCGAAATGTTAGTCATACAACGAGAAGGTAATGATGACAATAAAGCCACCAATAAGGCTTTAGTCAATTATTCTCGTAGTTTTCCAGTCTATTATTCTCGTAATTCTCAAATCTCTGAACCCCTTTCTACACAACACAATGTTCTATTCCATTGAATTGTCGAAGAATCTTATACTTTCATTGCTAATTCTGAGGACTATTCTTCCTCGAGGGAGCACTCTGCTAGGGCCAACAGTGATTTAGGTGCTCTTTTCTACAAGAACTGGGAAAAATCGCAACATGAGGCTACGGAAATGCATAAAACGAGCTTGCAAAAAGCTTGCAAAGATAAGATTTGCGCCATTCACTGGAATGAAGCAGCTTAGTTACACTGTTGTTCAGTGCAATTGGCGTATATCCCGTCCAAAAGGCTCGTCGATATTCTGATACTGGGAAACATATTGATAGTCAAACTTTGTACATCAATACAATCAATGTGGGAGGAGTAGATAGACTTGATTCTCATTTTGGAGTTTATCAAATTGACATTAGAGGTAAGAAGTGGTATATTTTGATGTAGTTAGTTCACTTCGATGTGTTGACAACAAAAAAAGTATGTGGAAGAGTGTTGACACTTCAATGCTTCCCAGATTATTGGAAGCAAACGTAGATATAATGGAATTTTAGCTATAGCAATTTCAACCTATTCTTCTATATATTTATATCGAAAACTCAACCTGAGCCATACCAGCAACTGAAAACAAGGCGGTACCTTATTTCTGTTTTAAAACTTTACATTTACTCAATAGTTGGATCAGAAGACGTGTGCTGTCTAAAAACATAATAGTCAAAATGTGTCGCAAGTTAATGTCAATATGTATTACAGATGCTTTAAAGATTACCTTACCCACCTAATTCTACTACGTAATGGTTCCTGTCTCAATGTCTACCCCAATAATCAAGACTAATAAGCGAATAAAGTTTTTATATTCATGATTCCTCCCCCATACTAGTGTAAGACCTTATCTGCCCATGGGGTCGTTTTCGACCCCCTGAAAAAAACCCACTTTCAGATCTGAAAACTACTAATTGCTATTGTAGCCCTTATTTATGGTCATTAATAAACAACATATGTGAAAATTATAAAAATCGGCGTCAAAAAAAGTTCTGGGCATATATGGGTTAACTTTCAAGTTACACACTAGATGGCGTTGCACAGAGATCAATCGCGCTAGAGAGGTTGTGACTTTTATAATTAATTAATTCTTTTACAATCCATCAAATTAAAACTATGCAGGTTCCAATATCTATTAATAAATTATAGTTTATGATAGTAGTTTAGTGTTGATAGTAGGGGTGCTGGAAGTGCTGCAAAGTAAAAAAGTATAGTGGCGGTTTTAAAATTTAAGATCTTATTTTATAACATTATATCGGAATATTAGGAATTGCTAAAAAATAATGATAATTCTAAACAAAATATCGATATGTTTTTCAACAAGGATAATAATAATAATAATCAATAGTAATTGCTGCTATAAATTAATCTTATAAATCGACCGTTCCGTAAAACAAAGTCTCATCTGCTAAATTCATAACTTGAGATTTAAGCTTTACAGACTTGACTTTTAAGGCTCAAATTTCAAGTTGTAAATTTAGCAGATGAGACTATTTTACGGAACGGTCGAAATTATTATAATTTTTATAAGAACACTCATGTGAAAAAAAAGTTTAGTTCCATTAATCAGTATTACCTTGTACACAGGCGCATTTTTCTTCCTGATCAACGGTCCGGAGATCATGTCGAAGTTGGCCGGCGAGTCGGAGTCCAACTTGCGCAAGGCTTTCGAGGAGGCTGACAAGAACTCGCCCGCCATCATCTTCATAGACGAGTTGGACGCTATAGCTCCCAAACGTGAGAAGACGCACGGAGAAGTCGAACGTCGTATCGTTTCGCAGCTGCTCACTCTTATGGATGGTAAGAAACTAAAGCTTTAGGCTAAGTTCACTTTCAACTTGCGTTAGAAGTAAGCGCTAACTACTCAGTTGTATTGTGTGGATACTTGTACTTAGTAGAGAGCCATTGATTTTTTAATTGATGACGAGATAGTCCTGCGATCTCACCTGATGGTGTCGATGCAGTCTAAGATGGTAGCGAGATATCTTGGAAAGGGCATACCACTAATCGGTTTCTACACGCCATCGTGCCGGAACGCTTAAAATTGGAGGCACGTCTTTGACGGTAGGGTGGTAACTAACCACCTCCCACCAGAGCCTTCCATCAGACCAGACCAGAGACAATTCAGAAATTATAAATTCCCAAATTGCCCCCGTCGGGACTCGAACTCGAGACCTCCCAGTTATAAGACCACAGCGCTTATCACTGCGCCAGGGAGGTCGTCAAAACTTTTCTTCAACACTTGCAACGAAAAATAGCGCTGTACATAGCAAAGCTGGAGTGTGCACTGGGGTAGGATAGCCGCATGTCCTTTAGATGTGCCACGGTCACCTCTGGAGCAGAGCATGTGAAGTCTTGAATGTAGCCTAAAGTGTTGAGCGTGGATGTTTCGTTTGCTACTGGTTGGCATACCTGGAATTTGAGAATTTACTACTACTTATGAATATTTTTATCCATTTCAATCAATATTTATCCTCATCCACAGGTATGAAGAAGTCCTCCCACGTGATAGTAATGGCGGCCACCAACCGGCCGAATTCTATTGACGCGGCCTTGCGTCGCTTCGGGCGGTTCGACCGTGAGATCGACATCGGTATTCCCGATGCCACCGGACGTCTTGAGATCCTGCGTATCCATACCAAGAACATGAAGCTCGGGGACGATGTTGATTTGGAACAGGTATGAGATAGTCTGGGGAAAAAAATCCCCCCTATCCATTTTGTCGTACCTTCTAGCACAAGGTTGACACTTGGTTGGAAGGGAAAGGGAAGGTGGGAAGTCATGTACAGCATGGCTAATATACTTTAAAGAGAAATACATTTACTCCATACTTTCACGAGCTTGTGTATATGATTTGAAGAAGGTATTAATATTTTGCGTTTGTACAAAATTTTCTTCTTTTTAAAAAATAAAATCAACAAGCAGCAACTAGGTGCAACAGTTAGAGTTATTAACAATTAACAATAGACCAAAAAGAGGAAAAATTCAAAGGTTCAGGAGGTTGTCAATCCGTGGGAATCTTTTTTTATGTATGTTCCCTGATTTCTCAAAAACGCCTGGACCAATTTGAAAAATTCCTAAAACTTCCCAGGTGGTCCCATGTGCATCAAATCAAGATCTGATGATAGGATCCTGGAGAAATTGAGGGAACTCTTCAAATGTTATAGGCACTGGATATATATTGTAGAGGTGTTTGATTATTTACATATATCTTCAGATTGCAGCGGAGTCTCACGGTCACGTAGGCGCGGATCTTGCGTCTTTGTGCTCGGAGGCCGCTCTTCAACAAATTCGCGAGAAGATGGACCTTATTGACCTGGAGGATGATCAAATTGATGCCGAAGTTCTCAACTCACTTGCTGTCTCCATGGACAACTTCCGCGTAAGTTCTCCTTAGCTTTATATATTATATATCATTGTCACATTAAATAGGTTATTTTAGCACATTTTCAATACATATTCTATAAACTTTCTATTAGACCTCAGAACTTTCACCGGAATATTGCAGTCGATAATAATATTGAAGTGGAAATTCTAGTATTAATTTTCTGTTTCATAATAGAGTTGTCCATAACTTAAGCACTCTAAATACAAAATTATTTATTATCAATTAATTAGGGGGTATGGGTTGAATCTACAACTGCCATACCCGTTCCAAGTTAGCCCGCTACCATCTTAGACTGCATCATAACTTACATTAGGTGAGATTGCAGTCAAGGACTATCTTGTCAGCAAATTAAAAAAAATATGTAGGCTAAATTGTGGCTCTTATTTGTTGAGAATCTACCACATGCACAGAATCTTGAATGATCATTAAATTATGTTACGTTTAGGGTGTAACTAATTTCAAAAGTTGTATCACGAGTTTGAATTTGCTTCTACTGTTCAAGAATTCAAACAGGTAGGCTTTTAACAAGCTTTTGTTCTATTCAGTACGCGATGACAAAGTCCTCGCCGTCGGCTCTCCGCGAGACAGTCGTGGAAGTGCCCAACGTGTCGTGGACGGACATCGGCGGTCTGCAGAACGTGAAGCGGGAACTGCAGGAGCTGGTGCAGTACCCCGTGGAGCATCCCGACAAGTTCCTCAAGTTCGGAATGCAACCCTCCCGCGGGGTGCTCTTCTACGGACCTCCTGGTTGCGGTGAGTTTCTTTTTTTTTTTTTTATTTTATTTTATTTATTGCGTGATTGTGTGTTACAGTTAAGATGTTACAGATATGTCATTAGTCTAGGTACATGTCACAATCTACCATTCTTGGCGTGCAATGTTAACAATAATAAAATTTAGTCAAAACAAATTGTGATAAATGATTAAATGATTAAATTAAGAATAAAATAACAAGCTAAATGTCACAGGAAAAGAGTCAGTTTCTTCAGTCAGTTTCTTCAGTCTTGCCTATTCATTTCTGATCTGGTTTGGGCCTATTCCTCTACAAACCTATTAATATTATACTATTAACTATTATTATGGATGTATGGATGTTTGTTACTCAATCTCGTCACAACCACTGAACCGACTTGGATTATAGTCTGGAATAACACATAGGCTATTTTTTATCCCAGAAAATAAGAGTTCCCGCGGGAACTTAAAACCTCAATCCGCGCGAACGAAGTCGCGGGAATCGTCTAGTATTGCATTAATTAGGCCAATTCTCCAATCTGGTTTGAATTTTGTCTATTCATTTAGAATCTGGCTTAACTTGTGCCTACTTTTTTCAAATAATCTTCAAAGGGCTGGCTAACGCAAATCGACAAAATCTAGCTAGGACAGCCAGTTTTTCTCCTAATAATATAAGTGTTTTGCAATTATTGTTATTAGTGAAATAAATATGATGATTATTATTATTATTATAATTTGGTGTGAATAATGCGAGAGATGGAGCGAGACTATATACTAAAGATAGATTTAAGTGTGTTTTGAATAAATAAATAAATATATGTAATGATAACGTTAAATATTTATTTAGCTATACATAGTAAATTTCACTTACACAGGCAAAACACTCTTGGCCAAAGCCATTGCCAACGAGTGCCAAGCGAACTTTATTTCCGTGAAGGGACCAGAACTGCTCACCATGTGGTTTGGTGAATCTGAAGCCAACGTGCGAGACATCTTTGATAAGGTAAACTGTTTATCTTATTCTGCTGTGCAATAATTTGTGAAAATATAGTATAATACCAACTGAAATGACAGGTCTAAGAAACGATCTACCCTTTTTACAATATTTGTGTTGTGTTTTACAAAGGCATTCAGACCTATCAGTGCCATATAAAAAAGGTTGATTTGATTATTATTATATATCTCAATAAGCAAAAAGCTTAAAAGCCTGGAACATATAGCGCTTTAAAGACTGGAACATTGTAAAGTGTTGTCAATTAAAATACATGTTGATCTATTTCTTCATCATTTATTAATAGATTACAAAAATTTTGTAATATCTATAAATGCGTCTTTGAGCTACAGGCATTAATAAATAGTAATTGTTGAGTAGACAACTCTTCATGTAATGTGACTTCAGCAATTTAATATATATATAGATAGGCTCAATAGCTCAACAGCAATAGGAGCAAGGAGGAGACTTCTGCCATCCTAAAGCTAAAATGGTACCCAAAATCCAAAAAGCGGGTATGTATGAAGAAATGACGCCGTTTGATAACTAATATACATCGTTTTAAATGTTTAGAAGAGAAATAAAATCTCTTGAAGAGATTTTTTTAGAAAATATCATATTTGGCAAGTGTTGAATAGAATAGAATAGATTTTTTTTTTAGAATTTTTTTTATTCAAATAAACTTTTACAAGTGCTTTTGGATCGTCGATGAATCTACCTACTTCTACTGTTCGGAATGCCCTTCCTGCCGAGAAGAGCCAGCATTAAACTCGGCGTTGCTCTTTTCAAAAAACGACGTTGGCTAACGACGTTAAAGCTAGAGGAGGGCAGACTTACATGTGTAGATTGTTTATAATGCACTTCCCATAGGCCCGATCGGCGTCCCCGTGCGTGTTGTTCTTCGACGAGTTGGACTCGATCGCGAAGTCCCGCGGCGGGTCGGTGTCGGACGCGGGCGGCGCGGCCGACCGGGTCATCAACCAGATCCTCACCGAGATGGACGGCATGGGCGCTAAGAAGAACGTCTTTATCATTGGTGAGGCAAATCAATTCTAAATTATTATATCATGTACACTTACTGGCTCCTATGTATTATAAGTCATGACTAATTATAAAAAAAATATGTTAGAAGCATGTGCTCCCAGTTGTATGCCTCATGTTCGCTCGCTTCATATCGTATCGGCTGGCACACGTCAGTGCATGGGTAGAGGCATGAACTAGCATGTATTGCTTTGGCAGTTTACATTATGCAACTTGAAACAGTGTATAATAAAAAATAAAAAAAAAAGAATCCTCGTGAAACAAAACAAACAATATAGACAATCACACATACAAATTACATCTTGTATATCATTAGCAGATATGATAAATTAATGAAGCAGTAATACTTACTAACGCAGTATGTAAAGAAAAACTGAAGGAAAACATTGTGAGCAGACCTGCACACCTAAAAACTTTCCATAATGTTCTCAAAGGTTTGAAGTCTACCAATGTGTATTGAGCCAGCCCATAACCCGTCTATGACAGACCTGCGGTCAGTAGTGCCCTAGCTGCTACTGCTATTGCTGATGATGATGATGAATAAACGCGATCGTATCCTCAGGCGCGACGAACCGGCCCGACATCATCGACCCGGCGATCCTGCGGCCGGGGCGGCTGGACCAGCTGATCTACATCCCGCTGCCCGACGAGAAGTCGCGCGAGGCCATCCTGCGCGCCAACCTGCGCAAGTCGCCCATCGCGAAGGACGTCGACCTCACTTACATCGCTAAGGTGACACACTACTTCCGTCCAATGCTAAATTCAAATTCAAAATTTATTTATTTCCTGTAGGCCAACAACAAGCCTAACGTTCGATTAAAGAACGAAAGTAATATTATTTTTATAGCAAAAAGTATAAATGTTCGACACTAAAATTGGTGAATTTAGAGTTATGTCACCCTTGTCGCAAATGAGCGAAATGTAAAATGAAAGTGTATTTGGTCAGGTGACGCAAGGCTTCAGCGGCGCGGACCTGACGGAGATCTGCCAGCGCGCGTGCAAGCTCGCCATCCGGCAGGCCATCGAGGCGGAGATACACCGCGAGCGCGCGCGCCAGCAGCAGCAGCCCGCCGCTGTTATGGACGTGAGTTCACTTTTAGACAATAAAATGTGTAATATCTTCTTTCTTTGTTTGTTGTTGCTGGGAAAGATTTTGGGACTTCCACATTTGCCGCTTAAATCCAGAGGCTTAGGGTAAAAACATGCCAAAGATGATGAAGATGCCTCACTGTACCGCGATGTATCGCAGTGAGGTATCCTTCGACATGTTCGTGCTCGTCTGTTTGCATACATTTGTTTTAAATGGAGGTGACATCGAGGTAACGAGCTAAACCACGACCGCGAGGTAACGCAGTGAGGCATCTTTGGCATGTTTTTACCCTTACTGTGCTGTTTTTCATGTTGTTTAGTTATACCACAATAAAATGCAATTCAGGTTGACACAGCGCTACTTACCTACCATCTTATTCACCTAGACTCTTCGTTTCTGTGATCGAGGCCTAGACTTTTCTCTTTTTCTATTACGTAACTTCCCTTTACACTCTGAGTTTAGAAGGTACGCTATGTACTTGTAGCTCTGCAATTTACTGCGGAGTGCGCCAGCCCTGACTAAGCAACGGCATCCATAATATAAGTGGACTATGTCCTAAACTTTACTCATTTATGAGGAGACTGCTTATTAATGGCTCAGTGATGTAGTGGTAGAGATGAATTGAATGTATTGGTTGTTCAGATGGACGAGGAGGACCCCGTGCCTGAGATCAGCCGCGCGCACTTCGAGGAGGCGATGAAGTTCGCGCGGCGCTCCGTGTCCGACAACGACATCCGCAAGTACGAGATGTTCGCGCAGACGCTGCAGCAGAGCCGAGGATTTGGCACCAACTTCAGGTCATTATACCCTTTTTTTTGTTAACAAGGGAGAAATCTTAAGATACCCAACCTCCGGGAGGAGAAGTCGGGTTATGTAGGATTTTTATCTACTAAAATCCCCTCGGTGGCCACCCTCAGCGCATATTGGAGGGCTCCGGGATCTAAGAACACGTACCGGTGCCTTCCTTGCACGACGCGTTTGGGCTCATCTCAGGTCATTATATTAAGCGTTAATTGCCTCGTTGCTCTAGTGGCTAGCATGTTTATAGCAGGACCTGGATTCGTTTTCCCAAGTCGGGCCAACAGATGTATTGGGTTTTTCTGTCAAGAAATTCTCAGTAATAGCCCAGAGTTAGGAAGTTGATAGCGTGCTACCCCCGTGCCTCGAAGAGCACGTAAAGCTGTCGCCTGTCGGTTCTGTGTCTGATCTCTCTGGTTGTAGCGAATTTTCCGTCCCATCGGACTCTGAGAGAGAGTGCTTGAGGGGGGAGTTATTAGAGTAAGGTGTTTAAAAATGGAATGCTTCTTAGCGATAAGGCCACCTAATGTACTTTATTTTTTTTTTTTAATTTTTAAGTTCTGATATGTTGTTTCCTTATTTAGTGTACAATCCTATTAATAATATTATAAATGTGAAAGTGTGGATGTTTGTTATTCAATCACGTAAAAACGGCTGAACGGATTTGGATGAAATTTTGCACAGAACTACATTATAGTCTGGAATAACACAGGCTACTTTTTATCCCGGAAAATAAGACAGATCCTGCGGAAATCAAAAACCTCAATCCACGCGAACGAAGTCGCGGGCATCAACTAGTAAAGAATATTTTTATTTAATCCCTACTAATATTATAAATGCGAAAGTGTGTTTGTTGGTTTGTTGGTTTGTCCTTCAATCACGCAGCAACAGCAACGGCTTGCTGTGATTTTTTGCATAGGGGTAATTTACGGGCCGGAGAGTGACATAGGCTACTTTTTATCCCGAAAAATCAAAGAGTTCCCGCGGGAATTAAAAAACTAAATCCACGCGGACGAAGTCGCGGGCATCAGCTAGTTTTAAATGTATTTCATGGATAAGATCGCCTATTGTACTCTATTTTTATTTAATTTTAAGTGATATGTTGTTTCCTTATCTAGTGTACAATAAAGAATATTTTTATTTAATTTTCAATGTATTTCATTACAGATTCCCAACGTCAGGGGCGGCGTCAGGCGGCACGGGCACGTCGGGTGGGGACCAACCCACCTTCCAAGAGGAGGGCGGCGACGACGACCTCTACAGTTAAGTGCCGTGTGCGTCAAACCCCCCTCCGGCAGCAATCAGTGAACGCACCGGACGCTCTGCAGTCGTAGAACTGACGTTATCACATAAGAATTATCTTATAAATATACTTTTAGGAGTACGTTTTGGGGCCGGTACGTAAAATACGTTGCATTTTATTTTTCAACAGTTACATATACTTTTTTGCCGTGTTATCCTCTATCCCATTTTCATTACTTAATGTTCTCTTTTATATTGATATACTTATATTTTGTAACGACGTGTGTAATTTAAAATGCTTAAAATACAGTTTCCATATTTTCATACAATTCATTAATGTCATGAATATTGAGCGCGGCTCGCATACGTGGGACTAAAAAAATTTGTAAAAAGCCATCTTTTCATCAAATATTTTTAGTTATTAACTTTTACATCATTTAGCAATGAAGTGAAATAATAAAACCTAAAAATAAGTGCCGCGCGGTGGGTCGCGCTGTTCGGAACAATTTTTTTGCTCGTTTTGTGAGCATATCACTCATCTATCAGGTAGAAATCATTGTTCAAATGTTACAATCCCATTTAAATCGTTGTAGGGGGGAGGTAAACTATATATCAAATGATCCCTCGGCCGAAAATTAATTTTGAGCAATTGATAGTTTTATATTTTGCAGCAAAAACTGGATAGTGACTGAACATTCCAATAATAAGTATTTATAAAAAGACAATCTTAAAAAACTAAAACTAGCAATTTCAATATAATATGTATATATTTCTGTCCTGGGTAGCCTCAAAAACTATTTTAAAAAAAAGCGATGAATTGAGAACCTCCTATTTTTCTTCGGTTAAAAACTCATTTTCGGTGGTATTAGGAGTTATTTGACAGAGTATCCCCTCTACAATGTTTGAAGTGAAATCATTATAATTTAATAAATTATCACCTCACGAAATTACCCATTGATTTGTGTACGTATTTTACGGACTTACCCCATGACAAATGAATTATTATGGCTGTTTTGGAAAAGGTATTGCGTGCACGAACACAGTTTCGAAAATTATTTCATAGACAATAGAACAGACGGGCCAGTCTGACTGGCGTCGCAACTCCGAATGTAAATGTATTTATTTTATAATTCAATCATTATAATTTGATTCGCTTATGTTTTGTTGTGTTTGGAAGCGCCCGCGCGGCCGGGCCGTATGATCCTATGATATGTAACTGTTACCTGTAATTGTCAGACCGTGTGAGTAGGCGACGTTGGCATGTGCCGACATTACACAATATCGCAGTAATTTTTATTGAATAAAAAGATTTTTATAGTCCAATAATGCTGTTTTATTTTATTTATCCTTTCTAACTTTAATTGAAATGATTTAAAGTGACATCTGATACGGACGCATTTACGCAATAAAGAGTCAACCCACACAACTTAGCAATTGAAAAGTAACTTTATTCCTTTACATTACGTATGTATTTAATTTGATAAACGTTTGTGGGTAGAATCGTTATCGCATATCTGCGTCCATTTATGAAATCCTTACCAATACTACAAATGCGAAAGTGTGTTTGTTAGACCTTCAATCACGCAGAAATTGATCAATTTTCATATTTTGCGAGGGCTTCCTTCTATTTATAACTGAAAAACAGTGTTCCCGCGGGATAGTAAGAACCTAACTACGCGGAATGAAGTCGCGAGCTAGTATCTAAAGTAAAAAAGAATTATCAAATTCGGTTTAGATTTGACGAAGTTATGGAGCAAAATCACCAAAAACTTTCATCCCATATTGCGGATAAACCTTATTTTTATATCAGGATAAAAAGTATCCCGGAGTATCAGTTACCACTATACCAAATTTCATTCAAATCCGTTCAGTAGTTTTCGCGTGATGTGCGCACAGACAAACAGACAAAAAATTAAAAAAAATTGGTGTGGGCTCAGTATGGATAATAAAGCATCCTCCGATTAGTATAGATATATCCGGTCAAATGATAGATCCACGAGTTCATAGTTTGAGCTGACATTTGACAAGTATTTGCTGCATTTCCTCATTGGGCTACATACCCCGTGTGTGTCTATGATACGGGAAAGAAAGGTACATTTTTAAGCTATTGCATAGCTTCTATTGCGGGCCTTGAGCGTGGAGACCGAATCCAGAAATTCCGTAACGAAAATAACCTGACACGGGACTCGTCTCACCGCTAGATGGCGTTGATAAAAAATGCTATGCAATAGCTTTACTGCGGCTGTCTCCGAGTGCCACACGTCTTTTTTTTTTCTTAAAAAAAATATCAGTTAAGCTGATTTCAGCTTAACTCAGCTGACTAATATACTTTTATCCCCTCCAAATAAGGTGAAAGCTTGAGCAAGGTGTGGGTACGACAATAGTCCAACTGGTGGAGTTCAAAGCTACGACCTTTCAGTTTTCAGTACGCACCTTTAACCGTTAGGCCATTGAGGCTTATTATTGTCGTTTCTGGTTGTGTAGCTATTGAAAACTAGTTTTTGACCGGTTGATCCATGTAAACCTCGCTGGCCATTTTATTAATAAAAAATTCAAATTTTTATTCCACTTCTTATGCCACTTTTACTTAGTTATTTTAAGGTAAATAAACATCTTTTTCAATTAATCAGTAACTCTACATAGCAATTTTTGATTATTACCTATATCTATTTAACATGATAAAAATCAGGATGATAGTATTCTTTCACCAGCTTATTATTATTATTTTTTTTTGCGTGAAAACGTTTCCGTGGATCATCAGGTATTATTTAACCTTAATAACAACCCATACCCCTAATCGGTTTCTACATGCGAACGCTAAATCCTAAATCCCTTGGCGGCACGTCTTTGACGGTGGTAGGTAACTAGCTACGGCTAAAGCATTTTTTTTTTATTGAAGGCTAAAGCCTCCCCCACCAGTTATTATAAACTTTATATAAGTAACTTATTATTATATTCTTTTTTACACCATAGACCGACTGTAAACAAACCTTCAAACCATAGTTAATTTTGACATTTGATTTGAATTTAAGAAACTTTTATATTTATCTTTTATAAAGCACGTAGTGATTACATACTCAGTGTTATAAAGCAGCGAAGAACCCGCGATCATCTATTACTATGTCCAAATTAAGTGAAAATTATTATCTTAGAAAACATTACTTCAAAGTGGAGCAAGTCCCAACTCAAACCGTTATGAAAGAGAGAATGACACAACCTCTCGCGAACGTTTACTTTAAATCTATGACTCCAAAACTGAAAGTACTTGCTGGCCTCGAACCACCTATGAAAGGAGGCGGAAGTGACTGGTTCGTACCACCGGAAGAGTTACTAAAGGGAAGGGCTGTGATGAAACCCATAAAAAAGGAATATATAAAAAAATTGGGGTTCAGCGGCATTGACCACTTTGGAGATAAGATCGTTCGTGATCATCATAAGGCAATGGAAGAAGAAAAACGCAGACTTCTCCTGGAAAGCGACTTGAATTGGAAGGCAACCATAGAAGCCAGTTGCAGCCGGCAATGGGATGAAACTTCGAGAGAACAAGCTAAAGAAAACACAGCTAAGATTCAGCAGGCTTTCCACGAATTCAGCACATTGTATACCAAATCAATAACCAATATAGAGAGTTTGCTATTTGATGCTGCTATAAAAGAGATTAAGCGCGTAGAAGAGGAAGAATTTACCAGATTGTCCGCACAATATGCAGAACTTCTCAAACAACAAGCGACTATGTTATATGACAGGTACACTATTAGACTTCTAAAAGAAAAAGCTAAACAAAAAGACTTATTTATTTCCCATGTCGAAAAGGCTCGAACGGAATTAGGCAATAAACTTCACGATATTAATGTAGAGAAACTTCTTGCTATAGAAAGGTTGCGCGCTTTCTTAGAATGCCAGAATTTAGCGTGTCAAGTATATGTAGCTCTAAAGGAGCGAGAAGAGTGCAAAAAGGAAATTGACCAGTCCAAACATGAACATAAAAAAACTGTTAAAATGTTATCTGAGCGAATTCAAATGCAAGATTTTGAAATTCGACTCGCAAAAGAGAAGGAAGTGCAAAGACAAAATTTTATAAGGATGTGGCAAAAAAAGATTTGCTGTGTGGTAAAAAAATTTCAACTATTTGTGAAATATTGTTTGAATACCTTGCCGGAACAAGCAGATTTTTTTATAAATATGGAAAAATTAATGCTTTTGCAACTTAGCGAAGCTATGGAAAATCCAAGTGTTGAAAGTATTTTTGTGCCAGAGGAACCCACTTTTCATACTCCTGTACCCAAGCCTCATCCATTTTTTCTCTTTTGTGATAAAGGTTATAAACCACAATTAGATCAAGATCTGTGTCCAAAGCATTGCACATCTAGTGCATCACAGTTCCCAGTTATTGTCATTAATAAGCACTATATATATGCAGCTTGCGATAACTTCGAAAGTTTTAGTAACAAAGTTAAATTATTTCTTGATGGTCATCGTGGAGATGATGATGATCTCGCTGATGATCATGACTACAAATTTGACATCCCCGTCAAATGTACGTCATTTGATCAGCTACTGCAACTGAAATTAGAAAGTTCTTTAATGCAAGTATTACAAAATGAACTTTCAATAATCGACAACGTTAATTTGCAACGTGCACGTGAACCAGCCTATTCTTTAGAAAGCCCAACAAAGAAAACTACTCCGATTCCACCTAAAGAAGAAACAACTGAAGAAATACCGACGACAACAAGGGATTATGGTCAAGAAATAAAATCCAGAAACGAAGAATTAGAACACGAACGTGAACCTAAATGGGATAGTTATCTGGAGTATATAATCCCCAAACGATGCAAGTGTGCTAAAAAAGCTAAGAAACATTTAGAAGAACACCTACCGATCTATATGCGAACTATGTCTATATTTGATGAGCCTAATTTACCTCATTATAAAACTTGCACCATTAATACAATAAAAAAATTAGTAAAGAATGCGCAAAAAAGACCATCTACCCCACCTGCGCCCGTGAAAGCTGAATCTAAAACAAGAGATATAGGTACGCAATACTCTGACCAAGAATTTGATTTTATGTGTACTTGCTTTTCGGATGACGAGGTAGAAAAAATATTTAAACTATTTTCCCAAGATGCCGATACTAAATTTAATGTTATGGACGGTGCCCTCAGTCCTACAGACCTTCAAAAAAGTGACAGTTCCTTCGCACATGACAGAGCACATTCTTTAAGACGCTTGATGGAAGTCGCACCAGAATTAGAAGAAATATTCACGAAAAAAGATTGCAATTTTTAGGAAATTCTTTAAAATAGAATAATAATTAGTTTGAACAAAAAAATCATTAAAAGATGCCAAATAAAAATATAAATGTATTATATAAAAATATAAAGCATCGGGAGCACCTGTAACATCTACAAAATTTCAGGGTTGGGATCAGAGTGAAAAACACGAATAGATAAAAATATTCACTTTAATTTATATAAAATTATAAATACCACTTTAACTGTAAAATTTAAATTCATTCAACCTATAACTATGTCACTTCATTGACTGCCATTTGTTGTAAAAGGTTCATAACATGGCAAAATCTTTCTTTGATTTCTGTTGTTGTCCGATGAGGCAACAACTCTCTTATCCTAATAAACACTTGCTCAGAACCAGGTTCTCCTTTTAAAACTTCTAACATTGTTTTATCTTCATCCCTTGTCCAGTTTCTATTTTCGACTTTCGCTTCTTTGAGTTGCTTAAGTTTTAATTCATTAATATCTACTTTGTTTTGCTTACCTTTTAGTTCATAATCTTTCTTAACACACGAATTTTTGTTAATGCTTTCTTTTTTCTTATGTGTTACTTCCTCTTTTTTGTTTTGTTTACTTTTCTGATGTTTTGATTTAACTTTAGCATTATTTATTGGAATTGTAATACAATCTTTTTTAGTATTATCATTGACGTCTTTGGCACTTTTTGTGGGTGATTTAAGTTGTTTTCTTGTTCTCTTCTGGGGTATTTTACATGTATTTTTATTATTTCTTTTGGGTGATGCACGTTCAGAATCTGATTCAGGCGGTGAAAGGCAATGATCGGGAGCGAGTCTTCTGGCGTGAGATCTATACGGTTCTTTACTGTATGGATAGGTGACACAAGCTGTGCGTAAAAGTCTTCCATGTTGAAGAAATACTCGACCGTGTAAGTACTGTAAAGAAAATGATTTGACATTTTTATCTTGTTTATTAATGAAAATATACTGAGGCTAGTTTGGTTGCAAATACAAATCCTTTAAAACGTAGCAGTAGCAACATTCGCTTTCACAGGAAAAAAATAGCACTAATTTGAGACCTGAAAATCTGGATTGTTTCCATAAAATTTTGCGCTTACCTCTGAATCTAGGACTTTGGCGTCCGCTTTCTTCGTATTGTCTTTGTCTTCAAATTCCCACACGTCATAACCTTTATCACATTCCAGGAAACTGTCTACTAGAACATCTGCGCCCGTGTCATATACACTGTAAACAATATTATCATCTAAAGCAGGTTTTTAAACTATTTCAGATAGCTTCTTCCATATACCCATAATATAGTTGTGTTTAACGAAATATTTCTAGAGGCTCACAAGACCGCAAGTCTTTATATGGCTCTTATTAAATTATAATTTGGAGGTGTGGCCGATTTCTTCAAAGGAATTCTATCAGTAAAGGCTTGAATCCCATCAGTCCCATAATTTTTGATATAAAAAAATAATTAAACTATCTATGACACACAAACACACAGACACACAAGTCAAACTAATGACACCTGTCTTTTTGAAAAACTGACAATTTTAGTGCTCGTACACAGCTCAACGAAATGCTCTTACCTGTCTGGTGGTCGCTCGTCAGGGAATAGAGTCTTGAACATTTGCGTGAGGCGCGGGTTCGACCTGAGATGCGGCAAGACCCTCGACTTCATATCTGTACTGTTATCACTGTTGATGCCAGTTGTTATTGCGCGAATCACTTTCCTGAGCACTGTTGGTTTGCGACTCAATGTTGACTGCAAAATAATTTATATCTTTAGGCTATCATCAGCAACTCACTACTCAGCTCTGCTCTCGTGCTGAGATATATAGAGCGAGCTCTGACTCAGCTCAGACCCAAGATAGAGGTCAAAACGAGGCACAAATATGCTCTGAGAAAAATCTGACTCATTTTATCTTGATTATGAAATAAATATATTATTATTATTTTAATTGTCTTGAGTCTGAGCTGAGTGAGAGTGTGGTCTATAGATTTTAGCCTAAGGGAAGATTTATAGGCTATAATTCACAATGCGGGCTCAAAGCCAAATTAGTAGATTTCAAACACCATCAAGAACATTATGGAGAATTCTAAGATGTGCAGGATTCTTCACGATGGCAAGGATGACAGATGAAGCATGTAATATCTTGAATAGCTTAAATGTATGTAACTAAAATATTATTCGCTGTGCAAAATCATAAGCTAAACAGTAATAACATATATACAACTGTTGGAAATGTTAAAGTTATATATTATAATGTCACAACAACACATATTATTCAATACATACAACTTACTTGTAATAGTTCTATAAAAACAGTCATCTGCGAAAGCATAAAATGGTCCATGAATCTACCAACGGAAGCTGCTTGACAGGGCTTAAGAAATAAGAGGAACTCTTCCACAATATCGTTGTGCTCTGCACCAAACAGTTGTTCAATTTTCTTATATAAGCCTACCGGTGTCTCCTTCGATGGGTCAAAGGCTCTCAAAATCTCTCTGAATTGTACAAACTTATTTTTTGGATCTGTTAAGTGTGTTGCAAATCTTGACTGTATCTTTGTATAATAAGCCCTAACGAATGCTGAAACAAAACAATTCATAAAAATCCTGTCTCTTTAAGCTCTATTACTCTGGTTCGACAGTTGATCATGAAGTAGCCAATCTTAATGATGAAATAGAAATAGAAATATTTTTTATTCAAATAAGCTTTTACAAGCACTTTTGAATTGTCAATGAATCTACCACTGATTCGGAATGCCTTTCCTGCCGAGAAGAGCCAGCAAGAAACTCGGCGGTTGCTCTTTTCAAAAAAATAAAATTTTTACAATCGTTAATGAAACTATACTATGTATACAGTGCTTCCACAATGAAGTTTCCTAAGTTCAATACAAATACAAATAAATACAATCCAATGCATGTTAAGACGAGCAGACAGAAAGCAGACCCATTCCCATTGGTGGCACCCGTTCACCAGCATGACGCATGATGACTAACCAACTACACAGGAGATATTATAGTGCTCAAGTATATGTGGAAAAACAGGTACACTCACTATTCCCTCAACCTCATAGTAGTAGATGGATCAGGTTTAAAGCTTTTCATGCCCTTAGGGGCAAAGTTACACCCAAAAGAATTTCTTATCTGAAAACCCCAATAGCTTTTTTGTGATTATGTGGGACTTGAACCCAGGATCCTCAAGATCAGCAGCTACAACTAGACCAACAAGGTCCACTTTTATTATGCTATACATATATTCATAGAAGATTTCATTATTCCGCAAAACAATTACAGTTTATTACTGTTATTTCTATGTATGATAATCATTACAAAGAAAGTTTGAACCAATAGAAAGTATGCTCTACTTTTGAAGTATTTCTAAAATTTTAGTGTGTAAGTGTAGTTTTGGTTTAGTATAAAAATTACATATAACCTATATTATTATAATCTACCTAGATTTATCAATAAGTTATTGGTAAAAGATATATTTTAGTAGATGTTTAACAGCAGTGCAAAGTACAGAAACACAAAATCCATTGCATTTAAAGGTCACTGTTGAATAAATTAAAATAATAATTTGTGTAAGGAATTATTATTTGTTAGATTTTGCTTAAATTATAGGTGATTTGGCTAACTCTAGGCTCATTCATAATGTCATAGACATATTTAATATGCAACTAAAATACTTCGTTATTATTAGGTACCTGTTTCCTTGAGGTTCTCATCACTTTTAGAATCTGATTGCTCTTCTTTTTTATTTATATTTGTTTTATTATTTGCTTCATTTGGTTTTTCGTTTCGTGGTTTATTTTCTATCGTCGATAAAGGATCCTTAAACAAAATAAACCTTATAAATACGATTAACAACGACAAGAAAGATGGCAGACATTGCAACGCAAAAGTACGCCTAATTGAAGGCTATTTATTTCATAAGTTTTAGAGAAAATTCAACACTTTAAATCGTCTAAAACAAGCGAAGTACTACTAAACATAGAAAAACTATCGAAGTATTTGAATTAAACTACAAGAAAGTTACATAAAATAACATTACTCTGACTCACCTCTGATTGAGCGATAGTGTTTGTTTGAATATTATGGTTTAAATAACTTGTGCTGGGCACTATTTTGTTCCCAAATGCATCTTGGCTATCCCTAGTAAATAAAATTGGCATAGAAGGCAGCATTTGGTTGATTTATTAACCGCTCTTGGAAATATCAAAACAAAACAATAGATACACAGCGAATTGCGACTTCTCACAAACACTTCCCACCAATTTTAAAACACTCAAAGTTTTAACATAATTAGGTTAAGAACAAGCAGATTACATTTAAAATAGTTTAAAATATGATACATCGTTGATATAAAAAAAAATCTAAACATTTAATAGTGCACAACGCATAGAAAATATTTTTGTTTGATTGACAACACAACATCAACGACGCGGCGCGGGCGGGAAGAAAACGAAAAGGGAAAAGTTCTTGAGTGATGAGTTGACTCGGATCGGATGTTATCTTATAAACCATTATAATTATATTCTTTAATACCGGATTTTAGTAATTTTAATAAACTATTAATTATGTTTTATTTTAAATTGCAAAATATAATATTAATTTAATTAAACTATTTAATAAAGTTTATTTAATAATAAAAGGTAGAGCGATAGAGCGCGAGTTTTAAAGTTTTCGATTTCCGAATTTGAGCTGTTGACTCTATGGGTAGGTAGGTACCTAACTTTGTGCTGTTTAAATATAGGTACCTAGTATTGAGTTGAACTGTTGAGGTAATATTGAGGAAAGTAGTTATTAACTCAACTTACAACCAGTGTTGAGGTAACAAGCCAGAGATAGGTAGGTACCTAAGTAAATCGCGGTAAAAAAAATTATTTCGCGGACTATATCTCGCGGTTATAGATGCATAACAATGAACACAATATTTGAATTTTTAATGTATCTTACAATAAAATCTTAATATTTGTTGGTTTCTTTACATCTAAGATATGTGCTTACAGTGTTTACTTATAATAAAACGAAATTTTACTTACAACTTTTATACATTTTTACTTACAACTACCTTCATAAATCGATGGGCAGGACATGTACAGTGCATTGACGTAGAGCCCCGAAAAAGTTGCTAAACATCAACCGGTGGACAGATGAAGTAGAAGAGGATAATATTAGGAATTTGATGGATTGGATAGAGGTTGCTTCAAACCGCCTCTGCTGGAGAAGTTTTATTAACTAATGCCTTGCAGTTTCACCAACGTTCTCTTATCTTTTATGGGCTAAGTAGTTACCTAAGCGAAGTTAGGTGACGCTTTCTACCAATTTCGTTTTCACAAAGTTTTAGGAAAAACCTATAGATGAAAATGACATTGGTTAGATAAGGGATTGGGTAAAGGATATTTAGGGGCTATATCTACTTACGTAAAAAAGATACCTCCTGCTGAGAGGATGATTTAGGTAGGCATGGTTGGTGAAAATATAAACCCAAGTAGAGAAAAATACTTTAAATAGAGTAAGTAGAGCAAACAGAGTTAGAGTTTTTTAAGAATATAGCTGATGTTGACTTATATCCTCCTCCATATAAGCGGAAAGCTTGTGCTAGGAGTGGGTACGACAATAGCGCAACGGGTGGGGTTCGAACCTGCGACCTTTTAGTTTTCAGTCGCACCGTTAACATTTAAAAATTTACAATTTAAATCCATTAAAAGGGAATTAATTCAGTACCTTAGTAGAGATTATTAATTTAACGCCTACCGCCTACGGTTTTACGAAATTCGAATTTAAGGGTCGGATACCGTTAACAAATCTACTACAAATTGTAGTATCATTCTAAAGTAATAACACAGTTTGGGTAGGTAGGAGGATATTTAAATTTTATTGTTTTGTTTACCGTTGTCTAGTAACCAAATCGATTTTTCGTATTTTACTTCGTGTCATCGAACGACGACATAACGTATTGTCTCTTGCATTCTCACACAAAACAATGAAAACCTTAATTTTTTATATGAAACTGAATATACTTAATACTTCTTTGAATTAGTTAATTTAAATGTTATTGTTCTTTAACGCTTATTTTTTAAATTATTTATAATAATTATTAAGTAGGTGTTACAATGGCATCTATATTCCCAGCGGGGTTAAGGAACGCGGTAAGTGTGATGAGCTTTTGTGTAGCCAAATTTTTATAAAAGCTGGTAGAGTTAATAATAATGCTTAGTACAATTTTCGTTTTAGAGCTGAAATGGCTCAAAACCCAATAAAAGCGCGGTGTGTTAGTGTTTTAAACTACGATTTGGTTTTAAAGTATTTGTAGATACGTTCCATAATTCAGGGTTTAACTAATCCATCATACAATACTCTACAACCACGTATTTATATCGATCTTGTTTTCGAAAGTACCTAGTAAATGATTTCAAATTCACATTCTATTTTATTAGGTATGACAATTATTGATAAAAATAACTACTTAACTAATTTTCATCAAAAGTAATTACAATTTAAAGCATTTTTATTTCATTTCAGCATTTCCATCTGAAATTTTTTAAGCCCTTCTTTACTATTCTAGGCCTTCGTGAATATTCGTAGGTACCTACACTATTGATTCAATGTTCTCATAAAGCTAAGTTTTAATAATTGCCTTTATATATATTTAATAGCCATCAGTGATACGAGTATCTCTACAAATTTGTAAGTAACAACAAATTCAGTAAGAACTCTACTTAATGTATGATTTCCGGATTTTATTAGCCTTGGTAAAAGGAAACTATAATTAGGTATCTTTTCCGCTATACCTATGTAACATTTTAGTTTGAATTCGAAAGCAATCTTACTAACTCGTATATTGAGCTGAAAACAAAGTAATATTTGGGTCGTGTTCTAAATAATCACATCATGGGTGACAAAGTTACGGACAAAAGTGGTTACGATAAAACAGACTATGGTACCAAAGAAGTGAATACTGATGAATTTGTATTGAGTAATCAAGATACCGCTACGGCAATATGTGAAGCAGTAACTATTTTACAGTTTATTATTTATTATTTACTATATCTATCTCATCTTGTATCTATATTGTACAGAGGGATTTGAGTTCTCGATCATTTGAGACATTTTCGTCACCGTCCTCTAAAGTAGGTAATAGCCGTTCACAGATGGACATAGGTTGTAAGGATCGCCACAGAATACGATCCTGTGCCGCTCGTTTCCAGCGACTCCCTCGGGATCGTATGTTCAGTTTTCTAGCGTTGGGTTCCACAGTGCAGCATCACCGTTAGAGCACTTTGGAACCCCAACGCGTATCGCTTCTTTGAATCATGTGCCCCTATACACTTTCGCTTCGCGACACGATGAACTAGGTAGGTATGTCGGTAACTCTGATTCTTCTACAAGGTTCGATTTTCTCATTGTTAAAATCATTAAGTAGGTAAGTATGTCCTGTTAAAGTAAATAAGTAGAGTTCAGATGGTCGATGGTACAGTTTCAGCTGTGGTGATTGGCTGAATTTATGGCATTCTTACTGTTATACTTAAGCCAATAGAGAGTGTAGGCCAATCAGAGGTGATTGCAATCGCAACTGGTCACATTGTATCTGACAATCCCAAGGCCAAGACAAGCAATTCATAGCGATTTGTAGAATTAAGTAGGAGACAGATTATTAAAAAAAATTGCACCTTAAGACGGATAATGTTTTCTAGAAATTCTTTCACATGAAAATAGGGCGTCATAGATAGAGGTAGGCACATATTATTATTTCGAGAAGTTTTATGGGCGTTATTTTTTCCAGGTCAAAGGCCTCGACGCTAACCGATATGCCACGAAAAAGACTGTGGCCCAGGGCATGCTGGATATTGCACTTCTCACTTCGAATGCCTCACAGCTGAAGTACGTTCTGCAAGTTGGTCCTAAGCATGAGTTCTATATGCTGCTACTGGTGCTTATATCAGTCTCGATTATTTTACAGGTAAATTATATAAGTTGTAATATCTCTCTTTTCTCTCTTTTTCTCACTTTCTCTCTTATTCTGTGTGGTACTACCCATTGCTAAGGACCGTGACATATTTGTATCACCATGTAATGCACTACCGTTACGTGTTTAATAGAAAAGGATGTATGAAAGTGGTAAGGAAAATTCTTGGGATCATATTATTATACCCATAGTTTTTTTGTGCCAATTATTTCATAACAACTAATACTAATATAGTATCATTTTATTTATCTATCCATTAATGGCTATAAAACTGACTCCCGTGGAAATTTCACGGTGAAAGTACCACGGGAGTCAATTACAGCCTGACCACCAATTTTGATTTAGTATTTAGTATGTAGTAGAGTTTCATAGTATGTACTAATCCTTTTATAAAATTATGGAATTCACGTACCTAGTGTTAACTGGGAACGCAATGGGTAAATATAAGAGATTCTAGGTGGCGATGGGACTGGTGCTTCTATCACTGAACTTGCTCCGCGACTGCAAGTTCCATGAGCCTCGGCATCGAACCTCCTCGCTTAACATAAACTACGGAACTACCGCCACCGCGTTTTTAGTCACAGTGCTAAATATTCTAGTTTCGGCATTTGATTCTTCACTAGCTAGATATATTGAACTTGATTAGGTAGGAATTACATGTACCATTTTTGTATAATGGTTCGAACTAAATGGTAAACTTAAAAATGTGATCATAAGGATTATGAATCAGTTGCACGAAATATTAGGACATTCCGTGCAACACATTTTATCTGTATGTAATTAAATTACTAAAGCTAAGCTTCATTAAAACATTGATTAACTTTTTCCGTTGATGTCTATTGACACTTGATTTAAGATACCTACGGCCACTTACTTATAGTATGTTTGTAGGATATAGAACTTAAGCTTATCTAAAATTGACATAGTTAGGTAAGTAGAAATCTAAAATTTAGTTAAGTCAAAGTTTTGTGCGTATTGTTTTAGCTTCTCGTTGGCTTACTGTTCGTAGCGATTGGAGGATTGGACCTAAATGACGACGCAGACCAGCCCTCCGCGGTCGTACTCAACGACATCATAGTTATATTCATATTCGTTATATCTGTTACGAACATTGTGATATCTGCTTTTGGAATTGAATATTCAAATAATCCATTGGTATTAGAACGTTTAAGTTACATCAATGCGGAATATTTAAGAAAAGCCAATGCTACTGCAAGTTAAAAAAAAAAAGGCTTTCAATTAGAATTTTTGGGAAAGCTAAAGTTTGATATTATCTAGTGGATAAGGTTTGAACGAACATTATTAAAATATTACGTTAAATAACCTTCTTGTTAAAGCAGGCGAGCGCGGGAATCCTGGCCTTAGTTATATCGGCTATGGATGGAGAAAATAATAGCAAGCAGAAGAAAATTGCTGATTGGCTTTACCACATTTCCGTGGGATTGATGACAGGTGTAGTGTTCTGTGACGTCATCAAAATGACCTTCGGCCTTGACCCTGCACTTTCTGTGCAAGATTCTTTAGACAATGGCTCTTTAACTATTTTCAATCAATAAAATTCAAAAATAGAAGACCGCAAAAGAGTTTTTGTTCTATCGAATTGAAAATATTTCGGCAATAGCTCTTTGATTGTTTTTAATAATATAGGTATAATATGAAAATGTTACTAAATTAATAACGTGGCGTGTACCTACCTATACCTACTTATCAGCTTAAGAAGTTATGACTTGTAAGTATTATAGTGATAGTAGGTAGTTTTAGAACTAAAAGTATTATAATATTAGTTATTATGTTTATAAAAATATTATACTTATAAACATTTTATAATAATGTGCTGGGGTGAATATGATAATAAGTACTCGCGTCCACAATAATCTATGTCGGCTACCTTGCTTCCTTCACTAACTAGATAGGTTCTAATTTTTTCTTCGTGCACAGTAATTTTTTTATTCGTTTTTGGAATGCATGTATTTTTGTTTCATTTTAATTTTTTTGAATTTTGTTTTTTTTTTTCTCCTAGGTAATTTCAGCTGTATCTGCCATAATCCTCGGTTTCATTTTCGATATAAATCATCAGCCTCATCACCGCTCTGCAGAAATATTAAATAATTTGTCTTTAATGTTTAAACTAATTAGTACCATCGTCAATATTATTTTATCAATTTTCTATTCAATATCATTTGATACTAATTCTCTTTGAGATTTGTTTTATTTGTGAGCCAGTATGTTATGTACCTAGCCCCAATTTAATTATTTTTATTTTTTTAAATTTTGTATTGTTACGTTATGTTTATTTGTAAATATTTTTCTTTTTATTAGAAGGCATTACAGAAATCTCACTTATTTGTAAAAAAAATTACTTAATCAAAATAGGTTAAGAATAGGGTACCTTGCTTCCTGCACTAACTAGATATGTATAACCTATTTTTTTTTTTCGTGTACAGTAATTTTTTTATTCATTTTCGTTTGCATTGTAGAAGCCCGAATTGTTGTAAGTACCTACTTGTGAACTTTAACTTTTGTATTGGTAAGAATTAAAAAATAATAAATTGTACTATTGAAAAGTGAAAGGAATGTTTTATTTAATATCAAAACGTATACAATTCTCGAATTTGATATAATGTATCGAGAAATGAAAATAATAATTTTTTTCAAATTTAGCGCTTAGGTCTTCTTCAAGTAGTGTGTCAATGTTGGTTCTTCCTTTTCCGCCTTTTCCAACCCTTTTCCGGTTTAGAAAGTTACTGTGGTCTCTGTCGACTCTCGATGTCTGTGGTCAATTGTCATTGTGATTGTCATCATAGAGTGTCAAGACTAAAGTCATGGAAATAGGACTAAAGAGTGGGTACCTACTCATAAAATTATGGTTTAAGTGTGAAAGAGATCACCATCAAAAGCATCTATTACCAAAATGAATGAGTGAAGCGAAAATATATAATATGCTAGAATATTTTGTCCTATTCAGCGTGTGCGACATTTCTGCCAGCCATCATACTGTTACCGTTGGTAAACACAATAGTATTTTGGGCTGTTATAACTTATAACTGTAATAATTAAGCGCGTAATACACATGCTAGTAGATGACATACCAAGTGCTGGTAAGCTGGCATGCCAGGTACTAGTAGAATGTCAGCGCGTGATATACATGCTAATGAATGGTATGTCGGTTTCTAAACTTCTACGTTCCATGTACGTAACGTTTCTAAAAGTTCACAAAATGAATATTTATGAAGAAAGTGTTACAATACAACTCGCAATTATATTAGGCAAAAAACAACAAAAACAAGCACAAAAATTAAAAAGATTTTGGCAGATAGTTGGTAGATGGCGTTACGATTTGTTTCACGTACTTGTATCAGGGGAAATTTCCCTCAAGGGGAAAAATTCAAACGGCTTGCGATCTACTCGTATGCTTTGTAATGGCACGTGAGTTACTGGCACAACCTCGATACACATGCGAGTAGCTCGGTTTTGCTTGTAACTGGCATGCTTTTGTGCGAGTAACTAGCATGTGTATCACGCACTTTATTCTCGGTTTTGTGGTTTTTTCACGGGTATACACAGTTGCAGATTCTAGTACATACTTGTTCTATGGTCATTGGGATCATTTTGGAGGGTTAAAATGACTTTCAATAGGTACCTAGGTAGTTACCTAGGTACCTATTCAAAGTCATCTGTCATCAAATCATCTGTCATGTAATCTGTCAAGTGTCATACTAATTTGTTGAGGTTAGCTGAAGTTAGCGCATTCCATTCATAATAATATTAATTTGTCATTTTTTGTGTTGTGTAGTATAGGTAGTGACTAAATGTGGGTACAATTTTAACTTACAAGGAAAAACAAGGTTGATAATACTTGATTTGAATCATAAAATTCCCACGAATTACCTACCGGTTATTTCCATTTTACATCTCCAACCTTCGCGGTTTTGTTGTCATTTGTGTCACCGCTGATAAAAAGTGAGAGTGAAGGCTCGCACTAGGCTGCTTTGCTGCGCACAGTAACTTATCTTACGCCGCTTAGTTGTCTGTGTACTGCGGATCAATTAAGTCGCGAAAATGGCCAGCGGTAGAATCGTCGTGTACGGTGGACGTGGAGCTCTAGGGGCTGCTTGCGTGAACCACTTTAAGAAAGCGAATTATTGGGTCGCCAGTGTCGATCTCAACCCGAATGACAGTGCGGACGTCAACATAATGGTACCTAAAGATGCTTCGTGGGTCCAGCAAGAGGAATACGTCGTGACCGAACTCGGTGCGGCGTTACAAGGCCAGAAAGTGAATGCTGTTATTTGCGTGGCGGGTGGTTGGGCTGGCGGCAACGCGGCTAAGGATTTAAGTAAGCAGGCGGAACTGATGTGGCGTCAATCAGTTTGGAGTTCAACCATAGCTGCAACTGTGGCTGCTAAGTACCTCAGCCCTGGCGGCCTCGTCGCGCTAACAGGTGCTAAAGCAGCTCTAGAGGGCACACCAGGAATGATTGGCTATGGTCTCGCTAAAGGTGCTGTACACCAATTAACAAAATCTTTAGGCGCTAAAGACTCAGGGTTGCCAGAAAATTCCCTTGCTGTTGCAATCTTACCTGTGACCTTGGACACCGAAATGAACAGGAAGTGGATGCCAAAGGCTGATTTTGGTTCTTGGACACCCCTTAGCTTTGTTGCAGAGCTGTTTGCTAAATGGATGAAGGGAGAAGAAAGGCCCCCAAGTGGAAGTCTTGTTGCACTTGTTACTAAGGACAATGTTACTGAATTGATTGTTCAGTAATTTAAATAAATAGACCAGCATTTGGTATACAATATTACAAATGTCTAAAATATCATTTTTATAACCCATCTATTGAAGACTCAAAAGGTATAAACTGATCAGTCCTGTTTGTGCTTTCTCCAATTTTTGCAAAACTGGCAAAGTAAATTGTGCTGTATACCCATATTTTAATTAGTGCAGTGTGTGTTCTACTATATTAAAACATAAAGATTGATGTAATGTTATAAATGTTTGAATCAGCCATAAAAATTAGCTATTGTTATTAGTTCTTGATAATATATTTATTTATTACTATAAAAAGGTTACAAGTTTTATATTTCTGGTAGTTGCTTCCAATCATCATTGTACTGTATACTTAGTTATTATCTCATTTATCAAAGGTTATGAATGTTATGATGTTGTGTAATTTATCTTGAATTTTAATTAGTAAGATATCTACTGAAAAAAATTATATTATTTTTATAAGTTTAATTTATAAGTGATATGAGCTTTTGATGTCTTTTTACTTAATTTAATGTATGCAACATTAATAAAAAATACAAGGGAACAATCTCAAATTATATAGAAATATTTAAGTAGGTACCTACTACATTTTAAAGGTACTGCATAATATTATATTAAATAAATGTATAACTTTTTAAGTACCTAGCTCAAAGTAAGGATTTATGGAGAACAATAAAATTGGTGTCATATACTATTATGCTTAAAGCATTATAAAGTCTTATTTTATTTTACAATTTAACCATCTCAAAATCTGTAAACAGTGTAGTTCTTTATACCGAAAAATTGAGAATGCTTCGATTTTTCGGTATAAAGAACTAAGAGGAATCTTGCAAGGTGCAGTTACCTACCTTTGATTCCATTAAATTGATTTTTATGTAGCTTTCATCCAAGAGAATATAATCACTTTGTGCTTTCTTAAAAAAATTCTTCTACATTAGATCTATCTTTCCTTAACTGTCCAAAAAGGTTAAAAAATTATCAAAGCAAACATATCGGAGAAACGCGTGATCGACAAACTTGGCCGGGAGTTTAAGATTTTTACTTGTATCACTATCACGATTTCGTTGTCGGTGCGGTAAGTATAACTAGATACGTCTCATGCGCTGTGCTTAGCAGGTCCAACCACTTGCTTTTTATGACAGGTAAGGAAAAATAGATTGTGCCTAGATGGACGGACGAACTCAAGCAAGTGATTGCGCCAGTAGCCACTACCAACACTGCCTTTTCCAGTTCATTGACCCGTTTTTTGTCATGCAAACCTTCAGTCATTAGTGTCGTGACTGATGAGTAAAGGTCGTCGCTCACTTATTCAGGCGGCACCCGGCCAGCATCGCCTCTTCGCTCGGCGTCCACTCGTCGATGTAGTGTTGGGTATGACACGATTTGAAAATGAGTTTTGTAAGAATAGGCTCTTTTTTGTACTGGCGCAGTATAGTGAGCCGGACATCGGGTGTCACAGATCGATTCATTAGAACTGAAGCGATGCATGACTTAGGTATTTGGTGGCAACTTACACCTTATATTGTACCGACCTTGTTTAGTTTGGCAGGCATTCGCAACTTTATAAATTTTTAAACACCTGATTTGAATTTAAAATCCAATAATACCAAAAGGTTAAGGAACAATTCGAATTATTCACGTCAGTAGAGTGTAGATAGGACATCGATATATTATAATATGTAGTACTTATTGTGGGCCGGCGAGTGGACGTCAATGGGTTTTACCAAAAAGATACCAAGTAGTAAGGAATCCTGTTTATGATTTTATATCTATCACTGACGTTTTACCATGCAAAATCTACCGGCATAGTACCTATAACGGAGACACTTGCATTATTCATTAATTATTACGCAACTGTTAGGTATTTGAGCGTTCACTTTTCGTAACAATAACACGCAGGTAGATATGCACATTTACAATGAAAGTGAAATAACTGGATTCTTTTTTACGGTTTGATAGTACAGTAAAAGCTCCTTATTCGCGCTTCCTTTATTCGCGTTTTCACTATTCGCGGATTAAAAAAATGCGACCCAATTCCTATATTCGCGGCTAGATTTCTCTATTCGCGGATCTAATCGGTACATCGGTACATACATAAAAAGGATTCCAATAGGTATCAAGCCCAATATCCTTTGTAAACGCGTCGTCAAATGGACTAATATTTGAAAAATCTCAGTGAAGGTTTAAGAATGGCATATGAGCATTGTGATTTTTTTATGAAAACTGATCTGTCTATAGAACAAAGCCTTATTTTTAAGAGGCAAATTGCTAATGCCACTGCTGAATATCAGTCTGAATTGTAGGAGCTTTTAATAAAAAGCGTCAAGCAAGAAAAAATTACAAAATTCTTAAAACCATTGCCTAAACCTGAAAATAATAATTAATCAAATATGGTCAAAAACTAAAATTTTTTTTTTTTTTTTTTATATATGTTTTTTATTTTGTCACCTAGGAACGTATCCCCTATAATCCCATACAAATTACCATTCCATATTCACGGTTTCTGTATTCGCGGCATATTTACGGAACGTATCCCCCGCGAATAAAGAGCTTTTACTGTAGATAAGTACTCACCAGCTTTCACTTTTCAGTTCAATAAGTAGAACTCATACAAGTTTTTGTCTTTTGTGTCATCACTTATCGTATACATATATAATAGGTATAGTATGTGTTATTTAATTTAATATAACGATTACAGCAGTATTCACAAGCATAAATACAACCAAATATCTAGGTATAACCAGTGGCGTAGCGTGCCTTGTCGGGGCCCCGTATAAAAATTTTTTTGGAGGCCCTTATATGGAGGTAAAGATTTTTCACAAAAGAAAAAAAAAAGGAATTGCTTTATAGAATTTTGTCATTTGTAAAATAAAATAAATTAGAAAGTTTTTATTCTTTTTCCTTACACACTTTGGGGGCCCCCGTGGCCCGGGGGCCCCGTATAATTGATACGGCAAATACGGCGGTAGCTACGCCCCTGGGTATAACACCAGTCATACTTCTTAGCGCCTGCTATTATCATAAATTATTATCATTATCATGTAAAAAAGACAATGCTGCGTTATTATTTGAAGGCGTTATTTTCTTGATTTACAAGTTTATTGTTGCTGCCTTGTTACATTCATAGAGGAAAAAGAAATGTTGATTTGGCAACGACTGAATGTCTTATTTAATTTTTTACGCCTTCACCACTTTAAAAATACTTCATACTTACTTGTAGTTAATGTACCAGGGTCACTTTAAGAGACCTCTACCAGTGGTAGAGGTCTCTTAAAGAGATTTATCTCTTAGATAGGTGTTTCCTTGTCCACCACATCGATGTATGGCAGTAGTGAGTAGGTATTAATTAGCAATACAAGGTTTATGAGTCTGGCTGACGAAAAGTTAGTGTATAAGTACGTAGTGCCGAGGTAGAGTATATACCTACGAGACTTATGATCACTACGTTTTAGTTTTAGTAGAAAGGTAAATTAAATAGCACAGGTTTACGAAAACTGATGGGCACTAGAGCCACTAGATAGGTAGTACCTAGATAGGCGCATAGGGTGTAAGTAAAACAATCTGAATAAAACCAACAAAATAAATAAAAAAATATTATATTTACTGAGTCACTGCCTTTTCAATTTAGATTTAAATATCCTAATTGAGTGGAGCATCTCAATTCGTATTAGTTTTGAATACGAATTGATCTTTACAAATAATAATTTAACGTTAAATCATCTATGTACGTATGTATACTTATATCTACTGCTATTACTAAATACATAATTATTATTTTACACAATAATAATATATAATATATAAGTGCGGGTTTTGGTCACATGTGCAATAATAGACCAAAGTTAAATATAACGTATTACGTAATGTATTACCAACTATTTTGAACAACGATAAAAGTCTGTAGGTCTGTACTCATTGGTAAGTAACTTAATTTGTATTACATAGTCCGTCCCAAATAAGAAAGTTGATATTAAATATATAGGTATTTTATAAGAAAAAAGTAAAATCTAGGAGGAAGTACTAACTTAGGTACCTATTGCAATATAAATGCTGATCCATATAAATAAGGGAAAATAATTATTATTTATTCGTAAGAAGATATTAATATATATGGTACTATTATACATATTATACTAACCTACCACAACAGCTCCGAGGCCAGCTCAGTACCGGCTTGAGGAAATTTCTACAAGAGACCAATGTCTAGCAATGTAGACGTAAACGACTATTTTTTTTTCTCAGTTTCTCTGAATGATGACGACGGTCAATTTAACTTTTAGTTAATTATAGTGTGATGTCGGAGCAGCTACGATTTTAGAAATAAGAGACATTCTATAGAGGTGCAGCTTCTAGTCTTAGGAATAATAATCTCGTATGTTTTACAAAACGTGAAAAATTGTAAAGAAAAAACGCTTACTTATAACTTAACGGATAAAAATTAAGTAGGACTACTATTCATTTGTATGAAATCAGGAATTTTTCTTGACAAGTTAATAAGACAAAGTTGCCGACAAAAATAAGATCTAACAATTTTAATTACAAAAAACCTAAATTTGTAGATATACTTACCTACCTAGTTATCCCCATAATAAACCTTAAAGTGCACTGGCAATTTATGTCACAGCATCATGCATAATAATATAAGCTATCAACAATAATAATTATTTTAATTTGCAGTATTACAATAGTTTCTAATTTTTTTTGTTAGATACTTTTTATCTATAAAATATTACTTATCAACAGTTCGGACCAAGTACCTACCCTTCACTTTACTCCATTAACTTCGCAATAGTTTTCAAATGGTGCCCGTCAGCCCTTGTGAACTAAGTTACTTTGCCCCACTCGTGTGGTAATGTAACTTAGCTCACAAGTTAGCAAGTACCTACTGACGGGCGCAGAGGTCGCGTCTCCCGCAACTTCATTCAAAAACTATAACAATGATTACCTACTTGAAACTAGGAAAATATATTCGCTGAAATTAAATTGAATTATAGTATATTTTTAAGTCAATACAACTAAGTACATGGTTGTAAGTTGTACCTAGTCTTTTGGTATTATTCTAAAACTGTGTTACGCTAAGCTTGTACCATAGCACCTACCTATTGGTTTACGAGCCATTATTAATAATTATTTTATTGATTTTTACCACTTTTAAAAATGTTTTAAAAAACGTAGCATGATACAAGTTCGCATTGCGAAATATACTATTGGCGCTATTTAGAATCCTCGCCTGCGCCTCTATCACTTTCCGCACTTAACTACTTAAATCATAAACAAATATTAATAATTCTATGAAAAATCTGTTAGCACTTAACCACCTTACATCTGATAGTAGGTACTTCCAGTAAGGCCTGAATTATTCCACTAGCTGTAATGTGCTATAACTCAACATCAGGATAGTGGCTTAATTCTGGCAGCAGACCTAACCATCACGATATCCTAACATCAGAGCCGGATTAACCTAAAGGCGAAGTAGGCAAGTGCAAAGGGTAGGCAGAACAAGCACTCGAAGGCTTACGAATCAGTCGCAAGAAACGTTATTTATTTATACACGGTGAAATTTTATTCCCCGTAAACCCTGAAGGAGGTGAATGTGCTCATGAAACTGAACAACTTTCCCCAAGGAACATAAGTGGAAATATGTAAAAAAAAATTGGACCTCCCATAGTAAATCAATCAGCTAATCGTCAATTTTGTATGGAGGGTCCAATTTTTTTTTCATATTCACCTCCTTCAGGTTTTGCGGGGAATAAAATTTCACCGTGTATAATCTATTTTTTCTTACCTGTCCGAAAAGGTAAATAAATGGTAAAAACTTTTCGGAGGAACGCGTAACCCACGTAAGTAGTCGGGCGCTTACGACGTTCTTATGTTTTTTTTCATTGTAGTGCGAAAAGAATGTCATTATGCGCTATGCTTAGCGCGTCACTTACGCCTTCCTGCGAGAAATCACTTGTTTACCTTTTAAGAAAGCTGAGGAAAAATAGATTTTTTCATGTTTCTTTTTTTCTTCTCTTCGTCTTTGCGGAGTATGTAATTCTTACAACTAGTACTATTTAGTATACTGAGCTAAGAGGCTCATTATTACGGTGGTTCGAGAAAAAAATATTTTTTTTACAAAATTCCTCACGAGTTATTTGAACTTGATGATTGAATAGAGAATTTGTCTCGTTATGAGATTTAAATAATTTGAAAATCTGTATTGAACAGGGTGACGCACTCATACTTTACCAGCGTCTTGATCTGAATAAATGTATGGAATCCACTCTTGAGTTGTTTATTTACAGATTGGTGCCCTATTCTTTATTCATTAGGTATTGTCTTAAGAGTCATTCATAACATGAAGGTCGGTGGTGCAGAAAAAAACAGCGTACCTACAACAATAAAATTTTGGTTAAGTATAAATACTTAAATAGAATTTCCAGAAAGAAGTTAAACGTCGAATGGAACTCGGTTGGGCAAGGTTCGGGAAGGTTGCCAATTATAGTGATATAGGTACGTTACTGAGACCCAATGGTCGTTAACTATTGGCCTCATATGAAAGCTCAGGGTTACTCAGAGCTAAGCTCGGTGTTTTTCTAGAGTTCAAATCAGAAATGTGGAAATCCGTAGAAAAACCTGAGTTTATCGACATAATATTATAGCTCAAAGAGTGAAGCTGAAATGGCAATGGATAAGGTCCCAAGGTTATGGAAATGGCGACTCCCCGATGGATAGATGACATCATATGAATCGTTATCAGTTGACGAAGAAGAGAAGAAAAAAAGAAGGCGAAGTTTCAAAAAGGTAGAAAAAAGGGCTGTGGCCCCAAGGCATTTAAAATTACTCAAGTAATTTGAAATATTTAATAATCAAGAATTTATTCTGAAAAATTTATTCATCGAAATAATTTTGCTATCTAATGAATAACTTCAATTCAATCATTAATCAAAGTTTTTTTAAAATAGTAATACCAAAAAAATAAAGCTAAAATTGCACAGATGCAAGCTGCGCAAAGCCTCAGGCGTATAAAAGTCCTTACAAGAGACTCTATGTCCATGTGGACATAGAGTCTCTTGTGGACGTCTATTAGTTCTAAAGAAGAGAAGAAGAAATATGTTTAAGTAAGATAGAAAAGTAACCCCAAGACATGCATTGCCTAGGAGCCTCTACATGGCTTAATCCGGCCCCGCTTCCAATTAAAACAAAAAAAAAAAGTGTTTTCTTTTAAAATGTTATCATCCTACCACAGCTCTAACCGTGTTCTTAAGGATGTCTGTAACGAGTTCTGTTGTTCTGATAATCTTGATGCCTATTTGGTCGATGAGCGTTATGGCGGTGGTGTACACCACTGTTGGGATCTCGTTGGTCGGCCGCAGCGTGTAATGGGTTGGTATCGTGTCCGCTCCGACGCTCGCCCAAGAGACGGGTGTTGGCCTGAAAAACAAATTGAATGCAGGTAAGTACTCGTTTCTACAAGTGGGTAAAAAGAGACGGTCCACTTTGGATTTACTCTTGTACCCCTTATACCCCTATACAGTGAAAAGCGAAAAATAAAAATAGTCAATGACCTTATGATATTTTGACAGCTAACGTCAGAAACATGAATCCGCCCGCCCGCCATGATTACTTAGGTATGTTATGTTGCGTTACGTGGAGAAAATAAATAATATTACCACTGAAATAAAGATGAGTTCGTTGATTTGATCAATCAAAAATGGTTTAATATTTTATTTTATTACTAGTACAAAGACCAGATACACACTCCATACAATTCTGGACCCCTTTTTCACCGGGACTCTGTTCGAGACATGCTCTTGCCAGCATACAAATCAATTAATATTCTTCATAGGTATCTTAAATTGGTAGTATTTCAAGTTTTAGATACCTATAGCTAAGTAGTTGTAATATTCGATCTAACAATTAAAACCATCACAATATGGTTTTCCTAGAATAAAATTAATTTTGGAAATACCTGTTCATCGTCTTAGATATAAGCACGTAAATAATGATTTTGTGGTTTTGAATTGAATTTTTGCGATTAGTTCTGCATGGTGAATGGTTAATAATAATAATTAATCAAGGTTAAGACTGACATACAAGTCGTTCAAGTTAAAATTATGTAATTATTTGTAACTAAGTCGTTAGTTGTTTTTTGTTCTTTAGGTGTTTCTTCACATTTGGATAATCCCGACTTAGGTTCGAGAAGTATCCGAGTTAAAAGCTTTTTCATGTAGCATAGAGCAGAGAAATATGATATGAGAGTTCTATTTATAAATAAAAGTAGCTACCTAGACATGAGTAACTAATGTTATTTCTTTCGACTGCGAGGCGGCGGGCAATTCTAACAAAGACTAGCCGATTACGGAGGAAATATTATAGTGCATTAGTATTTGCGCCCACTAGAGGTTCCTTGTCCTCATAGTCCGATGGGCAATCCAATACACAACCGAAGAGATCAGGCGCAGGACTTTACCCGCTCTCCGAGACTTGGGGGGCTAGTACTGACAAGTGACAAGTTCTCAATAGAAAAAAAAAAGCAAAACAAAAACCAAGCTAATTTTCGCCCGACCCGGGAATCAAACCCGGGACCTCGTATTTATGCTAACCAATGGCCCAACGAAGCAGTAAATAAGGCATCCGCATTCCGCATTCAAGTTCGTTTAGAGCTTGTTCTCAGGTATGTAAGTTATAAATAGGGCCTGCAGGGTATAAACAGGGCCTCTGGTAATGAATTTTAGTTATGTAGTCCGCCACGAAATGTAGCGAAACCAATGAAGATCCAGGGACGCCTTATCTGTTGTTTAACAGAAGCGAATCTGTCTGTTGTAACACAGAGGTTTGACTATGAATCTCTTTCCCATGATTTCTGCGATGTCGCTAGCACACCTCCGCCGTGGGAAAGTAAGTGACTATGAATTGTCAAAACAACCTGGGTGCTCGGAGCTCTTCGACCATCCGTTGCTCCAGATATTTTTTTTCCACTTTTTTCCAAATTGTGGAATCATCTTCCGTCGACAGTGGGGTTTATTCAAGGGGCGAACCAATAAGTTCCTGAAAAACCGGTAACGCATGGTGGTGCCTCTGGTACTACAAGTGTTCATGGGCGGCGGTAATCACTTTACATCAGGTGACCCGCCAGCTCTTTTGCCCGCTATTCATATTTAAAAAAAAACAGTAGGCACTTCATAGTCAACAGAAGCTTTGTCTATTTTTTGCAGTTAAATTAGTTTACACGAGATAAGAGTTTTGACTGGAAAAACCTGGGAAAAACACATATGTAACGCCACTAAAGAAGGTTCACTTCAAAAATATGTAAGAGCAATTAATCAAGCCGTAAAAAGTGACACCGATGGCTATAGGTACTACATAAATAAAATATATTGTAAAAAATACTCCACGAGTGTATGAGTAGGTAGAAAAAAATATCGATCGCCATTGTTTTCCTTGATGATGAGATTGAGATGGTTGCATTTTAAAGTGTTTTCCCACACATCAGTTATATCTAATTCTAACATGATAACATAAAATTCTCTAACATAAGTTACGCTTTGTTACAATTTATTACTCGATAGGTAGTTACGCTTAATAAATATCAGTAAAGAGTTTTTAACATGTGTAAAATTTTGTTACTCATAGCGCAGTTAGAATGTCAATTTTTTTACAACATACATAATAAAATTCAAAAAAGATTGTAAACATTTTATCGCTTTGCAATATTTTTTTAATAAATAAGCTTTTATCCGCGACTTCAAACGTGACGTGGATACGTTGGGTTGGAATCTCGCGGTATCCCGCAGGATTTTTAAAAATTAATTTACATTACAGAAAATGTCATGAAATTAAGTCTATCTGCTTTTGTTATGAAAAAGTTTTGTTACGGCGACATTGACGGAAAAACCAACAAGCAAAGACACTTTTGCATATTTTATAATTATTATAATATTAATTGGATTAATCGGATGTTATCTAACAAATGTTACTATTGTTACTGTAATTTATAACTGATGTGTAAGCACCTCTATTAGTCTGGCTAGTTGTAGCGCTAGGCGCTCAGTAGGTATACCATTATTATCTACATAAGGTCATAGTTAATCACATAATTATGGTCGTGGAAAGCTGTAGTACGAGTAGAGAAGCCATAAAAATAAATAATTAATCTGCGAAATACTTAATTAATTTTTTTACTTGGCATGTTTTTATTATAACTGTTCATAAATGTAGGTAAGTATAACTGTTTATAAATGTTTAAACTAGGTATATTAAAATCAGGTGTGCATAGTTAGTAGTTAATTAATTATAATTGAAATAATTCACAGTCGATATTAATGCGCATCGCGGAAAAGTGAGATATTTATGTATGCAGGAAATGATATGGTGTTTTATGGATGGAATATATTATGCTCATCATAAAAATTTATTAAATTGAATTCCTAAGTTGTTGCACACATTTTATGAATGCTGTATCGATGTATCTACTTTACCTACATCTATTATAGTTACCCAACTAGCAAATAAGCAATATAAGCAGCCACTGTACCGCTTAATTGCTGTATAATGTGTTTAAGGGAGTTAGTATGAACTAACTCCTTTAAACAGCTATTTTCCAGAAATTAAAAAAGTAAAAGTACAGTCCCTGCTCATACACCTAGGTAGTAGGATGAAATTGTTTTATGAACGATGGCTTTTAAGGGCAGACAATACATTCCTGCCTTCACGAAATAGACCTACTTCCAACTACCTACTAGTAAGACTTATTTACCTATAAGTAAGATGATTCGGTACCATTATTTCTGCGTAGTATCATAATATATCTGTATGCAAGTATGTATGTAATTACTGTATACAAATTATCGTTAATTATACCAATTACTGTATCCGAAGCGATTACCTAACAAATGTCTACAAGAGGATAATTTTATGCTGTATGGAATCTTACTTTAGAATATATAACGCATTCCTTCATCAGAAACAACTGAGCTATTTATGCATGTATTTTTTAACGATTTCCTGATTATCGTGAAACTTGAAATGATTTGTTTTACGTCAGGGTAAGGAGGTCAAGCTTATAGTATAAGTCGTATAGGTACGCAAAACAAAGTCCCTACATAAGCTTCGGATTCTTCGGCAAATACTTTGCGGATGATTGTGTATGCTAGTTGACTCTGGCGTGTAAAAAGAAAAACAAATTAGTGGTATAGGTTGAATTTACACTTTCAGTTCGCACCATCTTAGACTGCATCGTCACTTACCAGCAGGTGAGATCGCAGTCTAGGACTATCTTGTCATTGAATTAAAAAAAAAATTTGGGTAGTGTTCGTGTGAAGTGTAAACTCTCTGTTTTAATAGACACTAAATTATTGCTCACGGCATAGAGAAAAGAATATCATTTTATCTATGCTCACGGTCAGCCGCAAACTGAGAGCCTATTGTGAATACGCTCAAGTTTTTCATCGAATCAAAAATTATAGTTGTCAGAATCCTTTTTGTAATAGATAATTACCTACTTTGTATTTAGAGAAACTTTTAAAAAAGATTAATTATGACAAATGATTTTATTTTCGTAATTAAGCAAATTGAAGGGAGTTTTTAAGAACCTTGGTTCGGTTCGGTAGTAGCACAGGTATTATGAAATGTGTATTTTTGCGGTCATTGAAACGGTAATAAACCTTTAATAATGGACCAAAGTACAATATATCATTAGTGTTAATGTGGTTAAGACTAATGATTTTGGGAATAAACAATTATGTATAGCTTTATAGGTAAGGCAATTTCGTTAATTTTGTACTTATGTCGTTTTCATTCACAAAACCTCTTAAACTGAAAGTATATTGATACGAGGTTCTATATTCCGCAGAAAGCTCTCGTATCTCACGTTTCAATATTGAAAATACGTAGGTACATAATATAACGGCAAACAAAAGTAACGCAACTGAATTAACTAAAAAAAATTTTAAAACGAGGAGTTTACTTTACTAGGATTTATCATCGTTATCGCGATATGCAAACTGTACCAACCAATCGTACCAACTCACATATACATAATATTATATTATTATCTGTACACTAACCCCATTGACTTAACTGAAAACTGAAATTTTTTTCTCTTTAAACTTATAGCTTGTAGGAGAAGTACCTGTACACAATCATTTATAGCCGCGACTTCTTTGTTTTAAATGAACTGGCGACTTGAATGAATTCATGATCAGTGATCATGAATCACAAGTGTGCTTCAATTGTTTCTCTTAGTGTAAAGACGTAACATAATTTTTCTGAAAATTAAAATTGAGCATTTGGGCGGCGAGAAGTGGGAACACGTCAGATTAGAAAAATTCTCCCGCATGCATATGCTTAGAGTACTCTAGTTCCTCTATGTTATCTCGAAATCTATTAATAATAATATAATAATAATAATAATGCTTTTTATTTCAGGTCAGGGACCCATAAAAACACAATACAATAATAAAATAAATTACAATTATCCAAATGTATAAATTTAAAATTTAAAATAAATATGCTAAAATAGTAAAAAGTTAAACGTCATTCATAATTAATTCTAAGGGTCTGATCTACACAGATCTGGACATGATCCGAGTAAATTAATTTTTTTTAAAGTTAACATAATTAAGTAAAAACAAAGGTCAGTTTTTCTAAACGTGAGCTTAAACACCACTTTTTTGCCCGAAGCGGAAACGTATATTTTTATTACGTTCCAGTTTCTTGGAATAATGGTTGCTGCTAAGTATGCTTAGTAAATGTATAAAAAATACTTACCTAAAATGTAAAGGTTGTATATTTTGATAGGTTTAAATGTAGGGTAAGTACCAATCATAATACATATATCTAACGTTTTCTGCAGGAAAGGACAGTTATGCCCGTTTTCACCAATCCTAACTCAATCATCCCTTAAGTAGGAGTAAATGCACTGTCTTACCCAATGTTATTTCTTTCCCGAGATGTTCCCTAAAAGTTCGTGAAAATGAAATTAACAGAAAGCGTCACCTAACTTTTGAACGTTAGTGAAAACTGGCATTGATCTCTTTATATCTAAGTCACTTTTTTATTTATTGAATTCTATTCTTTTATAAAATGGTTGTACAAAGAAATAAATTCTGGAAAATGAAAGATTTCCCACGTCTATTTAAAAAATTTAGGGCGGCTAGTCGCAAAACGTTTCTTTTTCGCAGTTCTCTAAGTCTAATGCTGAAATCAATAGAGCGTGCTCTGACTTAGTTTAGACTTAAAATACAGGTTAAATCGAGATACAAATATGCTCTGACATAAATCTGTCATGTTTTAATTCTGAGCTTTGACTGATTCTTGAGCCTGAGCTGAATGAGAGTGCAATCTATAGATTTCAGCCTTAGTCGCGGGCAGTAGCTAGAAAAAAAAATTGAGTTAAAAATTCAGTACCTTGGTGCTATCGGAGCCCTCATCGTGGTAGGTCTTTCCATCTTCGGAGTGGTAGCTACCGTGGGGCGCGGGGTGGTCACCACGGACGACGAACTGTCGACCATCATGTCTTCGTCACCAAACCTGAAATAAGAGTCAGATATCGTTTTAATGTTAAAATCCATTTAGAGGAAGTTTCTCCCTTTTTATAGATAATACATTACATAGTATCGAAAACGCTGGAAGTTTTTACGTGTAGGTGTAGTCCTTTAAGGAGATGTTATAATTTGAAGACGCAAAAATTCAATTTAAATAAGCTCTGATTTAACAGTTTTAATAACGTAAATCAAGGTCTAAGTTTTCGTTTTAAAAGCTCAACCTATTTAAAACAAGGCAACTATAATAATATGTTATTGCAATTCAAGACGGTGTCGTATCTATATAAGTGTGAGCGAGAGTTTGCTCGCGTCTGACCGCTCCCACCTAGGCTCCTGACAGGCGCGCACACTTATACAATGCGCATATTGTACACGACGTAACCACAAGTAAAGCTCACACGTTCTCGTGAATTGCAGGAAGTAACTGTTATAGATTAAGTATACCTAATATTTTTGAATAAAAACATAAAATCAGTAGCGGAACGACATTCGAGTTCCACTTATGAATCTTATTCATAACAACAATCAACAACAAAAACTTCAATAAATTCGTTTCTCTAGAATTAATGTTTATAGTCTACGATTTTTCGAATTCCTCGAGAGTCGTTGATTTAAATTGATTTTTAATATCATTCTTACACCGCAACTTGTTTGACATTGAATAAATAATTTTGTGAAAGTCTTAAGTAAACACTATAACAATAATATTAAAATTCTCGGGATTGAATTTATTTGTCAAATACCTGTACATATACCTACGCAACGATAAAATACATTACAGCCATTAAGTAACATCTTTCTCTATCGATGCACGCAATCCACGTGGGAATGTGTTGCAGAAATGCATTGTTACTGTGCTATTTACTAACATTACCAAGATTTAGCGTCTGACGTGGATAAAGTCCTGAGGTTTTTGCCAAAAAATTAAATACTTTCCTCGCACCTAATTTCACTCCTGTCACCGATGGTTGCCTGGTAGAGATCACTCTGTTAGCAATAAGGTCGCCTATGCATGCGTAGTTTTAAGATGTATTCAATTTTGTTTCTTTCTTGTGTGCAATGAAGTTTTTATCTATATATCTACTTATTTTTCACATAAGCCACTATGACTGGTTATCCTCACAAGATAGACGGACTGTCTCAAGCGAGTTGCTGGGAGCGGCTGGATACAAGCGGCACATGAATGTTTTCTGTAGCATTATTTAATTTTTTTATACCGTATACAAAGATCATAGATAAAGATCTTAATTACATTTTCAAAATATCTGAAAAATTTCTTTGCATAATATAAATAATAGATAAAAATTAATAAAAGCTCAGTAAGTAGGTACTCGTATACCATAGGTTGAAGTCATTTTTAAATGAAAAAAGAAAGACGTTATAAGTTTGACATATATCTGTGTATCTGTCCGTTCCCTCATAGCTCCCTAACGAATAGACCGATTTTCGGGGTTTGTCGAGGGTTTTTTAAATTTTCAAGTTACACTTGTTTTAATCCGATCATTAACTCATGGTTGCCCTAATATTGAATATATTATACAAAATCGCGAGAACTATTGATATATTTTGTAAGTTTTTAAACCTATTGCATCTCGCTTACCTTGAACAGCTAACTGGGTTTCGGTAATCTTTTGATTTATATGATTTAACTTTTTCGTACTATCGTATCTGAGTACATACCTATCAAAAACACTGTATTTAGGTAAGGTCATTGAACTATAAGGCTTAGAACAGAAGTTCCTGATAAAGTTCCGCTCCAAACGTAGACAAAACAACCAATGAATATGTGAGTGCCAACTGCCATGTTATTTATTTTCTGTACTGGTACTGATAATTTCGTTTTGGAAGGTTATTGTGAAGAATTATGACACCCTTTCACAGCACAGTATGCCATCCTTAATAATCCTTACTGATATTATAAATGCGAAAGTGTGTTTGTTTGTTGGTTTGTCCTTCAATCACGTCTCAATAAAGCAACGGCTCAACGTGATTTTTTTTGCACGGGTATAGTTGAGGACTGGGAGAGTGACATAGACTATTTATAGGGATTTTAGAAACTAAATCCACGCGAGCGAAGCCGCGGGCATCAACTAGTTTTTTAATAATTTTCTGTGAGCTAGTTGTACTAATGTGACGATACTGCGTAGTCAGCCTTTAAAGGCTTACTAAAAATGGCTTATCATCGCATCGACTAATAACGCTTTTAAGCGTTATTGTTCGATAGATAAATTGTTTTTTTAATAGTTCATAGACTGTGTTCATAGACTATAATTGTATCCTTTAATTTATTTCAGGCAGACAGTCATCGTGTTCTCGTCGATATAATTAACCAAAAAAGGAGGTTCTCAATTCGTCGCATATATTTTTTTTTACTATAGTACTGAGTCGTACTTTTAAATACAATCTGATAGAATTTTTTTATTCTCTAAAGACCTGAGTCATTTGACATTTCAATGACTGTTTTGTTCCGGAACTTCTTAGCAAAAGATTATGTAGATAATCCTATTATGTAGATTACTGCTAGAGTTAAGTTAATCGTTCTGTTAATGCCATTTACTTCTAGTATTTGTGTATAATAGATTGAATAGATCTCGAAAACATGTTCTGCACTGCATGACGTATTTTGGAGAAAAACATCAAAATTTTTCATTATTAAAGTGTTTTATAAACTGTGTTTATTTAAATAAATTTAAGTGTTTTGACTTTTTTAAATTGATTTAACAACAGGTTAACAATTTAATACATATTTAAATATTTTTCTTGTATTGATTTTGAAATCTTCAATGTGTAGGTATCATTTTAACCGTAGAGGGGATGGTGGCTTAAATTCCTACCGTATTTTATCTTCTCTACAATGCTTTTAACTGAAATATAGGTATAATAGGGATGTTAACAGTAATCACAAATTAATGTTTAAGTACTGTTTCTAGTTTTATGATAGTTTTTAATGTTAGAATATCGAAAATCACATTTTTGTAATTTAATATAACTTAATAAATTTATTAAAAATGATTTTAAATGCTATATTTATCATCTGATGTCACGTGACTGCAAACGCCAAGAAGAGCTTGTGACGTCACTAATCGCGAAACAAACTGACGACTGTATGTATGCCATGAATCGCGACCAATGTTTGTTTGACGAATGACGCCATGACAGTCACGTGACAGTTGTGGAGTGTTTTAGCGGGAACATACAAAATTACTCTATTTTTGTATATTTTCTCATCGAAAATACTAATATTTTTAAATAAAATATTTTTTTTTTTTAATGGTAAACAAGAGTCAATCTTCAAAATAAAAGCAATTCCGAAAAATTGTTAACATCCCTATTATGAATATAATGTGGTAACGTCTAGATACATAACAAATGAATTGTCGATATAAACCAGTTTATAGAATTGTGTTTTAAGGCGGTACGCGTCGAACGATTTACGAATTTATACACGCACGCGGTTTTCAACGATTAACGTCGTATACGTCAATTTGAATAACTGACGTAATAGCTGCCCATCTTATGTTTTTGAATAATAGTTTTACGACATAATCTTCATAATTGAGAAATCCGTAAATAATTTTCTACTTCTGTTAAGAAAACCCATGTTATTTCCAAACATAGACGAACAAAATATGATTACCAACCGTCCCGGAAAGGCCGATGTCGTTCTGATATCACCTGTGATATGAATGTAATACTGAATTTATGACGTTCATGCTGCACTAATGCATTTTAACTAATAGCGAGAGAGTTACAGACAATCACAGGTGATTGCGATGGCCACACTGATTCAATCATTTTTCGACAGTCCCATAGTTGATTCAGGGAATTTGATGCGAGAGATCTTTGGGGGGGGATTCATGCTACTCTCAAAGTCAAGGGTAACTTTTTTAGGAATCCTGAAATATTTTTTTTTATGTCTGTTCTCCGATTACCTACTCAAAGACGCCTGGACCGATTTGGAAATTTTTTTTTGTTTGAAAGGGTCTACTTCCCAGGTGGTCCCATTGTCATCACATCGGGATCTGATGATGGGATCCTGGAGAAATCGAGAGAACTCATTAGATTTTATAGACACAATTGATATACTTTGTAGTGGCGTTTGAAGTCAGTTTTGTAAAAAGAATTTTATATTATATATTTTTGTTAAAATTGTTAAATGGAGTGCGAAGGATAAAAGTACAATCTATATCCGAAGTTTAGTAGAAAGTCAAAGTACAAGGTTTTGAATTTTTTAACATAATAATATTGTTTTTCATGGAATAAATAAGTTCGAAGGTTATTAAGGTTAATAGTTATTGTGTTGTCTATAAAATATAAGCTACACTCGATTAAATTGCTGCCGCTAAAAGCTGCCATAAACTGTATTAGGTAATTCTTTAAGATGATACTGTTGCCTAATAATACCAGGTTGTCTTTGATAGATGGGCAAAGGCCGAATTATTTATTCAGTAAAAGTATCATAGACAAGGACGAGCGTGTAGACAAGCAGATTAGAGGTCAACTGGTTATTTCTCTTTGTTGTTAGGGTTATCAAAAAATTATACTCATAATATTAACTACCTGATGCCCGCGACTTCATCCGAGTGGATTTAGTTTTTAAAATCCCACTGGAACTCTTTGATTTTCCGGGATAAAAAGTAGCCTGTCACTCTCCAGGTCCTCAACTATACCCATGCAAAAAATCACGTTGATCCGTAGCTCTGTTGCAGCGTTATTGAAGGACAAACCAACAAACAAACGCACTTTCGCATTTATATATTAGTAGGATAGAATAGGATAGGATTGATAGTCTACTACTCTCTACCTTCAGGCCGATTATGTAAAAGCGGCATCAGTCAATGCTACAGTCTCAATTGTAAGGATTGGCTGAATTTATCGCGTTCTTTCTGCAACAATGCGTTTAAGCCAATAGTGAGTGAGGCGATTGCAATCGTCACACTGTAGCATTCACGATTAGAGAATTGCACTTCTTCATCAACTGATGGACGTCCACTGCTGGACATAGGTCTCTTGCATGGACCTCCACAGGCTTTGGTCGGAGAACCAAAGTCACCGACATAGCTCAGCGAGTTGCGAAACTGCGTTGGAAATGGGTGGAGCACATAGTTCGCAGAGCTGATGGTCGATGGGGTCCCAAGGTGCTAGAGTAGCGACCTTGTACCGGGAAGCGTAGTGTTGGCAGACCCCCCACTAGGTGGACCGACGACTTCAAACGAGTCGCAGGGAGCCGTTGGATTCAGGCGCAAGACCGAAGAGAATTGCACATCCGATTTTAAATAAAACTGGCTTTTTCCTAACTTCACGCGGACGTAGTCTCTGCACGCTAACCTTAAAAACTAGTAAATAAACAAATAAAATAAAACACTAAAACTGAAAATAGACAAAGTCCCTGACACAACTCAGAGGACGCTGGCTTCTCCTAAATTGGAAATTTAAAAAAAAAAAAACCTTAAAAACTACCGAAGGGATTTTCATTCGGTTTTCACCAATAGATGCGTGATTCTGGGTTTTTTTTTAAATAATCTACTATTGTGGTAATAGGTTTCCTAGCGTACAGTGCATTAGAGTTAAAAGGAAAAATCGTATTGTAGAATTGTTTTTAAAATAGACCTAGAAAAAGCAATATATGGATACTATGAGCATAAGCGAAGCAGAAGCGAGTCGCTAAATTTTAGGGTTAGTGAGTGTTACTAGGCGTCCATCCGTCCGTCAGCAGGCTTTACGTATGAATTACATGAATAAGATAGATGAAGATATATTAAAAATTTCTAAAAGTGTCAAATCTTATACGATTTCACGGAACACTTCGTGAGCGGGTTTGGCTCGCACTTTGCCAGTTTTTTACTAATATGTCTACTATTATGATATCATTTTATTAGAACTAAACCTTGAACTATACCGATGGAGATTTTTGATACAATACCCATCAACACGTTATGCTAAAACTGTCAAATTAAATGTATATTGAATTTAACATTTTGAGTTATATCTTTTATCTTGAGTACAGGTTTATTAATCTCAACAACCTTCATACCGTTCGAGTATCGACACTCTTTAGCCTCATTGTAAAATGGATCTTAAAACCCTTTTTTAAGGCTTAAGTTCATCTATCCACATATCCAGCGCATGTACGCAAAAAGAATCGGTAGTTTTCTGCTCTGACGTTTTTTGTTTCGAAGCTCGAAATCTATGATCGATGTCTAAACTTGTACTAAAGGCGTTCATAGCATCTGATGTTGATAGGTGTTGAGTTTATTATGCCATAAATATATTACTATGTACAATAGATAGGCATATTTTTAATATTAAAGAGAAATATAAATAAACACAAAGACCACTTTCGTTCATTGAACAAAAAAATATAGTCTGAACGGTAGCATCAAAGCTAATGTAGAGTAAAAAATCTGAACTTGACTTATATTCCTCCTGCCCCCCTCAAAAAAGCGGAAAGCTACCAACTTACTACAATAGAACCTCTGAAAAGAGACGCCAAAAAATTCGAGTTCTAGAGTTTTCAGCCTAATTAGTAATTAGATAAGCGCTAGTTAGGTAGGTATGTCCAAAAATTCATAGAATTACAATTCACAATGGACTAGGACCTAGTCCATTGTGAATTGTATTTCTTTACCTAGTCACAAGGTAGATATTTTTTGATCCAAGATCGAGATATAATTGTTATTTATTTAATTAAATACCTAAATAATTATTGTTTAAAAATTGTACCACCTTTGTTTGTATCTATGGGAATCAAGCTATAGTTTTCTAAGACTGACATTTCAATGTAGCTACTGGCAATCCATCGATGTATTTGGATAGGCCTCTAGAGGAAAAAAACGCGCTCGAAAAGACAACAGATTCTCTTATCTTAAAAAAACTTAAAAAAAGTTAAAAAAAGTACTCATGTTCCCCATTCCATTTTTTGTTCTGGTTAATAGGGAGTGGTTACTCCTCGAACGTGATTTGTTGACACTCGCGTCAAAGCGAACCGCGGGGAACGCGCGGTTTTCATTGAAGTAATATTCAAGCACATTCTCGTTGACGCAATTATATGGGACAGGCATATCCATATACATACATCGATGCTACAGTTCTAGAGCGGATGTTTTTTTGCTACATTTTGATGTCAACTGCTTAAAAGTAACGGGTGCCTCACTTATACATAACATTAAATAAATGATCGGTCATTTCTCGTTTATTCCCGATCTAAAGATGTTATTATGAGTAAGTCAATTGTAAATGACTAGTCATTAAAGAGATCTTGAGTCGAGTTCATTGCTCGAAATCGTATGCTTATATTACTAGATAAATTATTTAAATTTTGTCCCGGTGAGTTAAAAAAAAATTTATGAATAGAAATTGGTTATTATGCAGGTTTTTTATAATTAATTTTTTGCTTTTATACCTACACATTAACACTTAACAGCTGTAATTAGAATTTTGATAAATAGATAATATAAGCGTAAAAATTCTTTTTACAAAACCGACTTCAAACGCCACTACAAAGTACCTATACCAATTGTGCTTATAAAATTTGAAGATTTTTCTCGATTTCTCCAGGATCCCATCATCAGATCCTGACCTGATGACAATGGGACCACTTGGGAAGTATATCCTTCCAAACAAAAAAAGAATTTTCCAAATCGGTCCGCGTCTTTGAGTAATCGGGGAACATACCTACATAAAAAATAAAAAAAAAGATTTTGACGAATTGAGATCTCCTCCTTTTTTGAAGTCGGCTGAAAATAGCTAGTAACAAAATAGGTATATATTACTCCTTAGCCTTACTAATGGCTTAAATGGCAAGCAATGCCACCACCACTCACATGCACCACCACACAAGACTTTAATATTACTCTCGACGCATGTTTCGCCCCACACACAGACACACACATACATACACATACAGATTATTTCTGTTGGCGGATTATAACAAAATAACTCTAACCTTTTCTTGCTAATCATGAACTTCCGCAAAGTAACGCCTGATTCTATCCTAATAATAAGACTAGCATTTGCCCCCGCGACTTCGTCCGCGTGGAATTAGATTTTGGGGTGGAATTTTCAAAAACTGTGACACACGTACTTTTTTATTTATTTTTAACTGAAAGCTCAAATACCAACTTTTATGGAAGCAGCTTGAAAAATGACGGAGTTTCATATAAAATTCCATCCCCTATTTAAGCCCCTTTGGGGTGGAATTTCCAATAATCCTTTCTTAGTGTGCGCCTACGTCATAAAAGGAACCAACTGTAAAAATTTCAAGTTTCTAACTTCAGTTTAGGCTGTGCGTTGATATCTCAGTCAGTCAGTCAGTCAGTCAGGACTTTGAATTTTATATATATAGATAAGAAGCAAACTGTATGTAACTCACCTATTGAACAGTACAGGTGTTGGTGGCGTGGAGGTCGGCACTGGTGTCTCGGCTGGTGCAGGAGGCGGCACCGTTCCGAGTGGTATCGGCTGTGGCGGTTCCGGTGGTGATATCTCGTTACCTGTTGAAATAACGAATATTTTTTACCGACTTCAAAAAAAAGAAAAGAGGTTATCAATTTGACATGTACCTACGAGCACATATGTATGTAATAGAGATGCGCCGAGTCTTCGTTTAATTAATGGCAAATAATGTAAAAAAAACGTAAAAATTCTTTTTACTAAACCGACTTCAAACGCAACTACAAAGTATATCTATTGTACCTATAAAATTTGAACATTTCCCTCGATTTCTCCGAGATCCCATCATCAGATCCTGACCTAATGACTATGGGACTACCTGGAAAATATACCCTTTCAAACAAAAAAGAATTTTCCAAATCGATCCAAGCGTCTTCGAGTAATTGGGGAACATACATAAAAAATAAAAAAAAATAAAAGATTCCGACGAATTGAGCACCTCCTCCTTTTTTGAAGTCGGTTAAAAGCCTTTGGACACAGCCTTTGCAATACATTCTAAATAGGTAGATATCTTGTGAACTTGAATACTGCAGTCTCACACAAAACAAGTTCGCTTACCTAACCATTCGTGCCTATTTTTAGAAAGACGTGGGATGCAAGTAACTAAGCTATAAGCCGCAGGCGAAACTAATCAAACTATCTATGACTCTATGAGTGTCTGAAGTGTATTAATAACCGTATCTAATCTAAAATCTACAGATTAATGGCCGAAAATTTTATACAGATATGTAGTAAAGCGCTTCAATAATATAATTAATCAGTAGGTATACCTACGTAGGTATTGAGATTGCAATCTGTTGTTAAGTGTTATTGACCCACCCTGAATCTAACTAGCTGATGTCTACGATGGTGGAGCTATTAATGGTAACAGCAAAAAAATTGTGCCTTTTCGTGTTTTATAAGGAACATTTTTTTACTTCTGTAAAGTTCCAATGTGTTTTCTTTATTCAAATGCTGAAAAGATTAATACTCGTATTATATATTATTATCTTTGTATATTACGTTCTAAAAACGGAAATTAACGGAAATCTAACCGGAATTTTTGTAGCAGGTATGCAGTATACTTACTACTAGTAATATAATAAGACGTTTTATACATGTCAATACTTTAATTGCTACGAATATATTATGGAATAAAAGGGAAATTAACGCAAACTTAACAACAGTTTTTATAGCAGGTATGCAGTAAGTATACCTATTACTAGTACTAGAATAATACAATTGTAAAACGTATAATACAATAATAAATTATTGTCAATACTTTAATTGCGACAGACCCACTGTTGACAAAAAATACTGCCTATTTATATCCCTTTATACAATGGAATGTGTTATAATTATATATACGTCGTATCGGTTTGTTTATGTAACTACTGCGTATACCAGGTTTATATGTGTGAGAAACATAGTAGATAGGTATAGTATACATATTAATAATAATAGTAATGTATAGACCAGACTAGTAAAAAACATTGAACCGGCCAAGTGTGAGTCAGACGGGTTCATCGAGGATTCAATACCTCATCACGAAACGTATACAATATACATACAGTTTGGGACCGTATAAATAATTTTGTTTTATAAAGGATTAATTTATTAGTGACAAGCTTTTGCCCGACCCAATTCCATTTTTCAATCCCCCATTTTACTCCCTAAGGGGTTGAATTTAAAAAAAATCTAATATTTTAAACGCTACATACATTTTATACAAACAAAATCAATAAGACGATGTTACAGTCGGGTTAGTTTTTAGGGTTTTGTACCCGAAAAGTAACCAACGGGACCCTAACTAAACCTCCGCAGTCCTGCCGTTCGTCCGTCTGTCTGTGAGGGGGCTGTATCTCATGAACCGTAATAGGTTGATATAATAGGTTGATACTTCAAATTTTCACAGAATGTGTATATCTATTGCCGCTATAACAATAAATAATAAAAATAAAATAAATAATAGAGGGGGTCCCCATACAAAAAACGTGATTTTTTCGGCATTTTTTGCTAGATCTTAACAATTACTGTTTCGATTGTACGGAACCCTTCATGAGCGAGTCCAACTCGCACTTGGCCGTTTTTTTATTAAACTTTTATCCTTGTTGATGTGATCTACGCGTAGATCAGAATGCGATAGGTATAACCAACAGGTCTGTATTACTTTTTGCCTTTATTTTTTATTCGCATATTTAAATGGCACATAAACTGTTTAGAAACGTTTATCGATTGTTTTGCTATGGGAAAACCTCAGAGAAAAAATCATCTCACAAGCGTTCGCTGACATACTTAATTGTGTTAGCAACATAAGGTGTGATGGGTAGGTATTTTGTGGTTGCAACCGCAAATTAGATACATGTGGTTTTTATAAAAATACTTACTTAAATATTATATAACTTGTCGTTGTTATGCAAGTATAGATAAATTCTTTTTGTATCGTAGAGTTCCGAGTTATTTTCTTGTGGACGTTCCTTCAGAAGAGACGCTGAAAGCTATGTCCGTATGCAGGGCGGCTCTAGCCTATGTAGCGCCCGTGTGCAATCAATATCTTGGCGCCCTCTAGTAGACGTGCGGCCAAAATGGAATACTTACAATACAAGAATACCGTTTGACTTACAGTTATATTTTCACCAGTGAAAGGAAATTCAGGTGCAAAAAATCAATTTTAAATGATGTCGGAAAGCAAGTAAGTGCGGCTCGGCGCGGCGCTCCCTAAAACCCTGCGCCCGTGTGCGTTGCACACTCTGCACCATAGGTAAAGCCGGCACTGTCCGTATGCACTAAGCAGATAGGTACGAGTGTCTCGGCAACGAATACGCAATATTTCAAATGGCGCACCGATCCCTATAATTAGTCTATGATTTGATTGTAGCTGTTGTATGATTTCACAGATAAATTACTGAGGTTGGTGCGCCATTTGCAATATTATTGGTTCCAGTGACACTCACACCGCGCCAATCAAGTAGGTCCAAAAAAGATATCATAGCAGTCCAGTTCCATTGTTCATCATAAATTAAAGATACAGGTCAATGAATTCAAATTTAAAAAAAAAAGAAGTGTTAATTAGTCTACTCACCATTTCCAGCGATGGTGTTGAACTGCTCACGCGCGAGGTACACCTCGAAGTACCGCGTGAAGTCGCCCGTGGGGTCCCACCTCGACGACAGCTTGGCCCACTCGTTGGGGAACTCATTCTTGAGCCTTCTGATTATTTTTACAGCTATTTTCTTCTGGCGTTCCGTACATCTTACGCATTTCGTTCTTAACGCTTCTGGCAGGAGCTCTGTAACAAAATATTTTTATTTATTCATAATATTAGCTCGACGTCATGCTCGTGGACGGGTGCCACCAACGGGAATGGGTCTGCTTTATGTCTACCATGCATTGGATTGTATATAGGACTTAGGAAACTTCATTGTTTTATTACCTATTTTAAAAAGTTTTTTTTTTTGAAAAGAGCAAACGCCGAGTTTATTGCTGGCTCTTCTCAGGAAGGGCATTCCGAATCAGTGGTAGATTCATCGACGATTCAAAAGCACTTGTAAAAGTTTACTTGAATAAAAAATATTTCTATTCTATTCTATTCACTTGCGATTTTTATCTAAAACTCATAATATAACCAGCTGATGCCAGCGACTTCGTACGCCCAGATTAAAGTTTTTAGATTCCCGTGGGAAGTCTATAATTTTCTGGGGAAAAATATAGCTTCTGTGTTAATCGCATGTACGAGTTTGGCTTCATTCTCAAAGACTGCGAGTTAGGATTTATGTGTCGGTTAAAGTAATAACGTTAAAAAGAATCCAGTATAATTCAATGATACAAAAAATATTTTCTAAATACATAATATGTATAAAATAATAACAAAAAACTTTGTTTAAATACTTAAATAAGTGTCTATCAATCATTTTTGAGGAGCCGTTTACCTTTAAAAATGTAATTATATTAATTTAGAGATCGGGTCTTCGAGAAAATAATGTTTTAATAAGATAAAATAAAAATAGAAGCTGTCTCTTGGTATTTTGAAACAAACATATTTATATGTTATTTAAATACGGAGATCTGGAATATTCCAAGTGGACTGGTTTTTGTTGCGATTTATTTTTTAATTACTTAAAGATAACTTGAGAGCTCTTCAGTGCAAAAACATAAAGAAGAAGCTAATAATAACTTGAACTTCGCAGAATGTGGAAACAGTATTATACACACTTGCCGATTCGATTATCCTATCTTGGATGTCAATAATATATCGGATACTTGGCTGGATCAATAAATAAAAATTTAAAAGTTGTTTGAGAGAAAGTATGTATCTCAAAATTCGCTACTAGGAAAAACTTACTTTAGAATCAGTTAAAAAAAATATTAATAGAATATTGGAACTTATTTCCAGGATCTACAGAAGTGTAAATTTAAGTGTCAAGTGCTAAGCAACTTCACCAAAGTAAGTAACTGCCAAGTAACTTCAATTATTGCGAAGAGAAATCCAGTTTCAGAAGAGACCATAATATCGATAGCACGTGAAAAACGATGCACTGAATTGAGAACCTACTGCGTTTTTTTAAGACGAATAAATGATTCGAGCAGAAATCCGAAATTAGTGATTGAAATGAAATCAATACTATTCTTAATCTAGTAACACGGCTACTTTCTTGCTAATGCAATAGTACTCCGTAGTATTAGGGTAACATATAGGGTAAGGTATTATAATGTTTCTTTCAGTTGAGGAGTGAGAATAATTTCTGTTAAAAGAAGAAGCAAATGATAATGATATTGTGATGTAATACGATTCTATCAGTAATCAGTATCGGATCGTATGGTGTCTAGAGGCTCTAAAAAGTGGAAAAAAAGAATTTGAATTACTTTCGCAAAGGGCAACATGTACGAGTAAACTAGTCTGTTAAAGGTTCCATAACCTTCAAGGTCAAAGAACATCTTGAAGTTCACTTAGGTAAGTGTAGAAACTAGTTTTTTCTTATCTCCGGATAACGATTAAAATTTCTTAAACCGCAGAGAAGCCCCAATGTACTTGGTTCATTCATGACCAAGTAATATAATAGTAGTAAGTAGTTTTAACTTAGTCTTCTTCTCAGTTGTTTCGCTCTTAACAGAGAGGTCTTGGTCGTCACTTAGGTGTTGTGGCACGCTTCACTATACGCCTCCACTCCTCCAAAGATCATCTTAACACTACTACTACTACTATAAATAAATAGTAATAATTAATTGAACGAAGAAACTACGATAGTTCGCCGATTTTAGTTTAATCTTACGTGGATAGCGACTAGTAGCGACACCTAGCGATGGTATAAGCCTATTTCAATTTTTATAAAGGAGCTAGAGTTCTTGGTCTGTATATTCTTTGCTAATAGCTGCCTTACTCGTGTATTCATGTAAGTCAGCTCTCACTTAGTCTGTCCACCTCATGGGCGGATTGCCACGTGCCTTTTTTTTATTCGATAGATATAGCCCTTGAAAGCGATCTCACCTGATGATAAGTGACGATGCAGTCTAAGATGGTAATAGACTAATTTGGAAGGTGTATAGCATTGTGGATTTAACCCGAACCCCTAATCTGTTTCTACGCGCCATCGTGACGGAACGCTAAATTGCTTGATGTCTTTGACGGTAGGGTGGTAACTAGCCACGGCTAAAGCCTCCCAGACCAAACCAATTGAACCCGAGACCTCCCAGTTATAAGACCACAGCGCTCATCATTGCACCAGGGAGGTCGTAAATGCTCTTGTGCCTTCCACCTTTCCTTAGACCACTTGACATTCAATCGAGACATCATCACGTCTTGATATGTGACCAAAAGAAAGTGAGAATGAAAGCCTGCAAACTGGAAGGCAGACGCGGCTTGATACCAGTTCTTCAAGAATGGATTCATTCTCAACATTCTTCTCCAGCACCACGTCTCGAGAGCGTCTATTCTCTCTTCTCACTTTCTCGGAGGGTCCACGTTTCCGTCGACCTTGCACTATTGCTTAAGTTTATCTTGGTTATAAAGTTTAATTAGTCTGATAGTTGATATCCACTGTTATTAATAGCTCTACAGATCAATAAATTAAATCATTATTTACTTACATACGTGTCTGTTGTATATAAACATGTGTATACATATAAATGGGCTATTAATTAGATAACCAATAAAACACACGGCTAGATATAATTATAGTGAGTAGGTATATATTAAGTTGCCACGTGCGCTTGTGCTTGACATTTGTAACTTGATTCAAGCTAATTAGGGTGTGAAGACGCAAAGTTGAAGCTATGCGCTGCATCTGTTCCAAATCCGAGAAAATGTTGATCCGAGAAAAGTCGTATCGAATCGGATGCAGGTACGTAATCCTAATAATAACACTAATAAACACATTTTATAAATGTTTCCTTTCGCGATAACGAAAACAATATTCGTCACGCGTTTTTATTATTCTTAGGGCGTCGTTGATACCAAAATAATGGAGTAGGCCACTGCGGCAAAGAATTTTAATAATTTCCTGGTTATTCGGGTGTTTGGAATCGTCCATTAACTCCCCTTACGCGCTAAGAATTCTTTATCACGCCATTATTATAGGTAAGTATAGGTCGACCATTTTTATAAAACTATTTTTTTTTTGAGTTTTTCACCAGCTGGCACGCCATCCCTATCGATACATACATTAGCTACTGAACTTAATTAACAATAAACTTATTTAACTTAATACTAACTTAACTACGAAGATATCCGACAGTCACTGATGGCAAGATTTTTATTAGTTACAACGAGGTGTTTGCGCGGAAGTAATTTTCGTGAGAAGTTGCGAAAGACAAGATGAATGGTTTATAAATAAGGTTATAAATACAAATTAAAACGACATAGAGGAGAGGCGTCAGGCGTGAGAAAATGCTATCATTCTAAAGAAAATCATTGTTAAGTGTCGAGGCCCATTGTGCATGGCTTTCATGGCTATCCATGAGAATGTTTGACGAAACAATACAATATTTAGTATATTATTATAGATACCGACGCTCAGCTTGGCTCGGAGTATCACTTCCAGATCAAATCAGAAATGAGGAGATCTGTAGGAGAATCAAAGTTCCTGACATAGCTCAGCGAGTCGCGAAGCTGAAGTGCAAATTACTTATTGAATTTGTGTTAAAATTAACATTAAAGTGTCAATATTTCATGAATGTATATATTCAGCCAATAAACATTGCATTTCTTATGATAAAATAGCTGCTAGATCTTGGATTCGATACTCTATGACGGTTTTTGAAAGTACTTCGAGTCCCCACGCTCACTTTTACTTACATTCAAGTATTTAAATATAGAAAAACCCATTTTCAATCAGTTCTTGGGAGTAGATTTAGGCTTTTAATACTAAAACCAATATTAATTTATTGAAACTCTTTTATATAATTAGTGGGTAATAAGGAAATAACTGTACTCGTAAAATTAAAGAATGGTTTTGAAAATGGCGTCGCTTCTGTTCACCTCTCACTCGCACACTGTCGCTATCTATACTCACACTCGCCGGTACGGACAACAACAATAAACTGATAAAATGACCGTCTTTATTTATTTATTTATTGGTAATCAACAGCGTGTACAACATAATTTTACAAGATTATTTTAATCACAACACACTAATATTATAAAGGTGAAAGTTTGTACGTGTATGTGTGTGTGTATATGTGTGTGTATGTGTGTATGTTTGTTACTCCTTTGCGCCACAACGCATGAACCGATTTGGCTGAAATTTGGAATGGAGATAGCTCATTCCCAGGATTAAAACATATGCTACTTTTTATCCCGGAAAATTAAAGAGTTCCCGCGGGAATCAAAAAACCTTTATCCGCGCGGACGAAGTCGCGGGCATCATCTAGTTCTTAAATAAAACCAAAAATGATTACATTATTTGAATTAAAAAATATATATAACGTTTATATTATTTACTAGTATATTATAATTTATTGATTATTAGCAGATTATCGCTCGCTATAGATCCCGTGTATGCTGACAGTACCGGCATAATGAGCCGCCATTTCTAAAACCATTCTTTAATTTTACGGATAGTACAATAGGTATCCAATACAATATACAGTTATACGTTTAACATATTATGTTGGAAAATTCTATATTGGATCCAAACTGGTTCTTTTTTTGCATTGATGTATTTTTGGGTTAAAAATCCAAATATCTTTCCGCCATGCTATTAAATTGAAATAAATACCGTAATGCTTACTATATTATATTTTATTTAAACGGTTTAGTTGTTGCTCCATAGTGCAGTTATGTCTGTTATTTTAAATGTACTAAAGAACCTTCGACAATATTTTAAATTATAATATTATTAAACACTGTTTCTGAATTTTATATTTTTCTAGGCATTTTATTTGAAAATAAGTTTTAAAATTTTATATTTTAAACTTGTACCTCAGTCCTTAATTATCATCAGAGCCACAGGCTAGCCCACATGAAATAAATATTTTTTTAAATTATAATTTTTTAAATAATATTATTAGCCTTGCTGAAGTGACTAATATTCTTCTCTCTCCTCCAAATAAGTGAGAATATTGTGTTGCTTGTGTTACGAGTGGCTACGACAGTAGTGCAATCGATGGGAATCGAACTGTCGACCTATTTGTACATAGTATATATGTATGTTTTCAGTCCGCACATTTAACCGATGGGTTACGGAGACATTTATAGCATAAAAAGTTGTTTTCACTTAACTACAACATATTTCAAAGGACGGCCCAACGAAAAGCCGGCAACGCATTGATGATGCTTCTGGTGGCACGAATATTTATGAGCGGAGGTAATCACTTAACATTAGGTGACCCGCCTGCTCCTCTGCTCGCTACATATAAATAAAAAAAAATATAAAACCACTGTGACGGTTTAACACTTGTAATTTACCGCAATACCTAAAGCTGACGTATATAACAGGTACCTACTTCCGTATATTATTATGTTCGTTAAATTAACATCCATGATATCATTTTAACACAATCATTTCATTACAACAATAACAATATATCACGACGCGGTGCGTACCTACCTATATCATTTGATGTTCTTTTTTTTATACGTTGATAAGATAGTCCTTGACTGCGATCTCACCTAATGGTAAGTGATGATGCATTCTATGATGGTAGCGGGCTAACTTGAAACGAGTATGGCAGTGTAGATTCAACCCATACCCCCTAATTGGTTTTTACACGCCATCGTGCCGGAACGATAAATCGCTTGGCGGTACGTCTTTGACGGTAGGGTGGTAACTAGCCACGGCTAAAGCCTCCCATCTGAACAGACCAGAGACAATTTAGAAATTATAAATTCCCAAATTGTCCCCGCCAGGAATCGAACCCGAGACCTCCCAGTTATAAGACCACAGCGTTCACCACTGCGCCAGGGAAGTCTTCGTTTCAATATTACCTATATGTATTATGTTACAATAAATATATTATAATATTGTTTTTAAATATTTTACCGGTTCATAGTTAATATAAACAGATACCGCAATATTTGGATTAATGTATAAATTAAAAAAGTTGTGTCTGATTACATTAATTTATTCTTGCTCATTCATTAGGTGGTATATGTATACAAAATACATAAGTTAAGTTACTAGTTTTGCCGACGAGTTCGTCCACGTGGAAAAGGTAGCCTATGTCATTCTCCTAGTCTTCACAACTCCAAATCACGTCGATCCGTTGCTCATTGCTAGGACAAAACAACAAACAAACACGCTTTCGAACTTATAATATTGGTAAGGATGTATGTATAATTTTTTTATACGACTGCCTGAAATATTGTTTTCAAGGTTTATGTATATATGTATGTATGTGAGTTTGTATATTCCACCATAACTTCTATACGCCTGAACCGATTTTGATGAATGAGGTATCGTTAAAATCTATAGCTTATTTCGGATGACATAGGCTAGTAAAGTTAAAAAAATTGATGGGGTGACCATGGTCCCGCATTAAAGACTAAAACTGAAAAAAAAATCAAATCGAAAAAGTATACAATCATCATCTACAAAATGATGAGTAGATTCCAAAAATATATGACACTATAATTCAATATCCAGTGATTCACAAAAAAATTTTAACTTTTTAGTTCGTTTTTCGGCTGGACAGTCGTGTTTTTAAATTTTTTTTAATTTTATTGCTTGTTTGATAAGGAACAGTGTTGTGATAGATTTTATATTGCGTATTAAAACCTGTTCATGTGCGGTCTACTGGCTGCTGTGTGAATAATTTTATATTACGAAATATACAAGGCTTTTGTACATTTTAATATAATATTTATAATATTTTACGAACAACGACTTTGTCGGCATGGAGTTAGGTTTTAAAAATCTCGCGGAGACAATTTGCTTTTCCGATATTTAAAATAAGCCAATGTTACTCTCGTGAATCGTGATTCAAGGACAAAAAAATCTTTCGCATTTATAGTACTAGTAGGAATGATTTGGGGGAGAAAGAGATTTTCGAATTTTGGAAGCTTTCTTTTACATTAAAAAAACCATTTTACATAACATGAAGTGAGCCCGTTGAAGTCTAAAGTATGCCCAAAAAGCTTAAAGCAGTATCAGTTACGGTGCGATTGTCAATTAATTAAAAAAAAGTTAATCACCTCTCATTGGTTGGTACTGCCTCACTATTGGTTAACATGCATTGATTTTTTTTTTATTTTTTTTTTATTTTACGAAAATCAACAGCGATTAAGAACAATATCAAACTTAAGAGCCAGTGACAATTGTATAGCTAATTATAGATTTTCTCAAAATTAACTACAGAAAAAGATATATTTTGTGAGAGTGAGTAAAATAATAACAAAAAAAAAATATTGCCATGAGCTTGGAAAATAATTTAAGTAGAAAGTGAGTAAGTCAATGAGTCAGTATGTGTGCGAATGCGTGTGTGTGTGTATATGTGTGATCGTGTGTTTGTGCGTGTATGTGTGGATGGCTATTTGCTGTTTATGCAGCAAAAATGCCATATATTTACCCAATCAGAGGCGATTACGATCGTCATACAATAGTAATCATTTTTAGAAAATCTCATGGTAGAGTTCACCGAACTCTAGCGTAAGTGGCCCAAATTCCGGTGACCTCAACAAACGGCAAAGGCGGGGTAAACAATGAGATGAATGTCGTAGGATGAATGGTACTTAGGTATAGTATATGCGACGTGACACGGTGCGACCTCTGAGCAAATATACTCTTTGCAGTTTACTCATCACTTATCAGTTACGCCCGTTAAGCTTAGTAAACATGTTTACCTGAGAGAATGTGGAAAATTTTGAAGAGGGGCTTGAAACTGAAGCCTTTATTGTGAGGTGTTTTTTATATAGGCAAGCCGAATTAAAATTTGCTAACAGTAGGTAATTAAGTCGGTTTACGCTTCATATTTTAGTTACTTCGACGTATTTTGGTTTCAAATTACTCGTAAAGCTTGGGTTCGGGATGGGTATGTCAATAGTATAATGAGTGGGAAATTGAAACGTCGACTTTTTGATTTTTCCGTAATTTTCCTGAAATGTTTCCGGAAATGGATGATAGTTCCAGTTTACCACACTCCTAAGTGTAGTGCAAGTACATTTCTCTAGAAGGTAGAGGATTAATATTACAAACTTTCAATTTTTATCAAGCACCGACTCATAATTTCCCGCCCGCTCTCAACTTATATTGTATGTGCAGTGATTCATTACTTATGAAGCGTAACTGGATTTTGTACTAGTATGCCACTTTGTATTTGCAATTTCTTCTCTATCTATAAATAATATGAAACAAAGTCGCCAACCGTGTCTGTCTGTTAATACGCTTAGTTCTTCTGAACCACCGATAATGTAGCTTAAGCTTTAGATAGCGCTTTTATTTCATGCCACTATCCCCTTGACTGCAATCTCGCCTGATGAAAAATGACGATGCAGTTTAAGATCCCATACCTACTCTTAATCTGTTTCTCTCCATCGTACCGGAACGCTTAATCGCTATGTGGTGGTAGGATGTTACCCAGCTACGACCAAAGACTCCCACCAGATCAGACCAGAGATAATTTAGAAATTATTAACTCCCAAAAATGTTGAGAGACGCTGTGATGTTGTAGAGAAACTTTGGTCTAACCAGTTAAGAGAAACAGTTGGCACGGCTTTCTGCAGTACCTTCCACACGGTCTCCAGACAGAAATGGCGAAACATCGTGAAGGAAGTGTTATATCGAGGGCGCCACGATCCTCACAGCCGAGGAATCGACGCGAGAACCTGCCCTCCCGGGAATCGAATCCAAGACTACAGCGCTAACCACTGCGCCAGGTGGACCATTGTCGACGTCAATTAAACTAAATTGGGTCACTTATGCAGTAACGTAAACTTAATATTGATTGCAAGCCAATCGTATGTGCAAGGTTATTTACGGGTAACCGCAAACACGCGAGCAAAACCACAACCTGTAGCCAGGTATAAGGTATACTCATCAACAAATATCTATACATATAAAGTATTATGTTAGAAAATATACGCTCCAAACACTTAAAGTGTCGTTGCTATGCGTCAACATCAACAAAGAGTTTAGAGTATTCAAAACAATGAATAGCCTTGTTTGTTTCCTGGTTTGTTGGTTTGGGTTTCAATCACGCAGCAACAGACCAACGCATCGATTTGACCTTTTACATAGTTATAGTTGAAGACTTGGTGAGTGACATAGGTTTTTATCCTAGAAAAACAAAGGGTTCCCCTCCAATACATTCTGTATATACTGAGATACAGCTCATAAACTTACTTCAGGATTCCCGATACTATTGCAAACGGACGCACATTTTAGCAGTAAATCGTTTTCCTTTAGACACGAAGAAAATTTCTAACGTCTCGGATAAGAGTATCATAATATTTACGTCTGAATCATTCCATGTTTACCTGATAGTGAGAACTTATAAGAGATTTTTGTTTATATGCATTTAAAATGTCTTAGTTACAGATGCGTTTGAGTAATTTCCATATATAAACATGTTAGATTATTAAGTAAATTCTTTAAAATATTTTCACTGTGTTAGAAAATCTATACTCTCCAAACACTTAAAGTGTTGTTGATATACGTCAACAAAGAGTTTAAAGTAGGTATTCAAAAACGATGAACAACCTAATCATATTTATTTAAACGTTAGAATTTTGATGATATCTCTACACACTTGACCAGTGACCACCCACGAATTATATTTAAGAAACTGAGCGTCAAATTGATCCGCGATCTACGAGTGAAACTGTTTTTTTTTTTGACAGATTTCTCACACAAAAATTGTCATAACCTTAAAATTATTAGCGAATGAAAATCTTAATACAATCAGAGGTCGAAAAAATAACTCAGACCAAGTACTAAAATATTCAATTTAATTTCATATTTATATGCAAAAACTACCGTCCCCAAATTAAAACTCAAAAATTAAAAAAAATACATAGTTATGCATTCGCTTTGTTTAGACATAGTTGAATAGCTGTTTTAAAATTATGAAGTTACAGAAAAAGTTATGGCTTACGTAATAATAAAAGCCGAAGTTACATTTTTGCGTGAGGGTAACCATTTTCCTATACCTATAGTAAAATCTGAAAAATTGTATAATTTAGAGCCTAACTAAAGATTATTTAAAAATTATTAACAAAAAACCATTAGAAAAATAACAAAAAAACATTACTACTTTGCGAATAAATTATTATTATTAAATACTAATGACAATAACTATAGATAAGTTTCTTGAACAACTCTAAGATAATTAAAATCCACTTATCATAGAATTGACGACAACTGTACCTACTTACAATAACTAGTTTTAATTAACGTCGCTAATTATAATTTACTACAATACTATCTAGTGTTACGAATGTATAATATATTATCTATACCTACGTTCTCAAATATTACACAAAAAAGTAGAATTACAAACATTTAGCGTAATACTTAGTGGTAGTAATACTGCGTACGTAAGTGTATTAGTACTAAGCTAATAACTTGTTAATAACAAACATAGTACTTAATCCTACGATTATTATAAATGAAAAAATTTGGATGTATGGATGGATGGTTGGATGGATCAAGGACTGAACCGATTTGGCTGTTTGGCATAGATATAGAGTTTGGAATAACACATAGGCTACTTTTTATCGCGGAAAATGAAAGAATTCCCGCGGAAATTGAAAACCTTAATCCAAGCTCACGAAGGCATGATCTTGTAAATAATAATACTTATAATTACCATTACTCAATTTCAGCAAACAAACGTGTTTTGGTCTTCAAATTTTTTTACGATTTTTTAACATTGACTGTCAGATAAGATCTTGTTCTGGCGAGAACATGATAGCGCTGATAGTAGGTAGGTATGTAGTTTTAATAATGTATGTGCTAAAGCAGGAAACTGTGCTATAATTAAAAACCTGCGCAGTAACAAGCCGGCCATATAGGATGGCTTCAAGCACAGATAAAAATCGTAACAGTTTTGTATCAGATTACAGCTTCCAATTCTTGCGTTTGAAATAAAATTTAATAGATCGGACTAACTTACCTAGTGACGTCCGATCCCCAATTGTGTGAAGTGATCTCGTCCTCACTTTTATACCAAGTAGTATGCACCTTGCACTACTGCGCTGTCACAATCTTTAAATGTAAGACCATTGATAAAGTAAAAAACATAGCACCCTAGTCTATCCTTGTATAGTCTGTGGCTCGCGGCGGCGCCCGCCACGCTTGCCTGTCACCTGTCAATGTCATTATTTCAAAGAATACTAGACACAACTTTCACTGGGGTGACTTTAAAGTTTAAACGCCTGAAGGATTTCGAAGGCAAATGACGGGTAGGGTTGGGACTAAGTGAGGACGAGATCACTTCACACAATTGGGGATCGGACGTCACTAGGTAAGTTAGTCCGATCTATTAAATTGTGTTCCGTGATCTCGTCCTCACTTTTATACCAAGTAGATGTTCAAAGAAGAAAGTTGTGTTGGTAAATCAAGTGTTATTTATTTTACAAAATCAACAGAGTTATTTATTTTACAAAATCAACAGTGTGATTTATTTTACAAAATAAATAATTATTTCACGAACTCAACAGTGTTATTCATTTCACAAAATCAAGTGTTATTTACTTAACAAAACCAACAGTGTTATTTATTTCACATAGATAATATGTGAAATAAATATTCACTCTCATTCACTCATCATTATTGTTATTACTATTATTATTTACAGAGCACACAGCTTCAGCAAAACTATCAACGTCGTTGACAATGGGTCTGTTATAAAAGTGAGCAAAAGTAGATGAATTGTTGGACCAACCTGCTGTCTTTCTAATGATTTATATATTAACCCCTACCAAATTGGCTTTAGAAGTAGATGCATGTCTGATGCTATGTGCTGTGAACTTAGTGACATCCACACCACTATCACATAAAGTTTGTTTAATCCATCTGCCTATCGAGGCAGAAGAGGCAGCATGGTAAGGCTTCCTTGTTGTGAGAATGAGAGTTTTACAATTTTGTCTGAGATCTTTAGTTGCATAAAGATAATATACCAGAGTGGTAGCAGGACATATACTGACATTATCTATAAAGAATGGCAAGATTAGGTTCGGGTGAGGTCTATTGGGACCCAATGTTTTGATAAGGGCTGGAATCCTGATATTAATATTGTCCTCATTAATGCTTATATTGTCTAAGCATATTAGAGACAATGTTTGGAATCTATGTGCTGTGACAGGAGCCAGCAGAGTTACTAACTTCTTAGTTAGTAGCTCCAAGTTAAGAGACTCATTGGGAAATAAGTTTGATAAATAGTTTAAGACGATACTAGAATTCCAGACATTCTCATATTTAGGCTTTTTTGGTCTTAATCTATAAATTCCTCTAAAAAATCTGGTCATTCTTTCATCACTATCTAGTTAAGGTCCTAAAATCAGAGATATTGCTGACCTTAAGCCGTTGAGTGAACTATATGACAAACTTTCATAAAATTAATTAGTTAAAAAGGAGATAACTGTGGGTACAGAGTCTGAAAGAGGATCCTTCTTCTAACTCTCACAGTAAAGGAGCCATTGACTGAGGGCACATACATATTGTTCCCTCGTCTAGCGGATGTGGACTCCAGCACTGGTAACATTGCTCTGAAAAAAAAAAAAGGCTTCAAAAAAAAAAGGAATGGCATATCCTTTGAGCCACCTATGTATAGTTGAGTTAGAAGTAATGCTAGCCCAGCGGTCAGTAAAATATTTTAATCCGCCAGTTTGTACCTCAATCAGCGGCGATGTTGATCCAGGTGCCGTGGATGCCGGCGCCTCTGCGGAGACCGCCTCGCTCGACTCGTGGCTGGCTTCGCAGATCGGTGTGCTGGTTGCCTGAGCTTCTGTTTCTGCCCACTCGGACGTGGCAACTGCAATCGTTGTGGGCCCCGATAGCTGAAATGGCTGCCACTAGGACTGACTGCCGGTCGGAAATAGGTTTTCCACAATTAATTCCGCTTTCATTCATAGCCGCAGCAACTTCTGCATTCAATTTCGGTGGCACTAATAGGCCACAATTTTTAGGCGGGTCATATTTCTCGATGAGGCTGGATTTAGTGTCTTCTGTGAGGCCATTCTGTAGAATCGCCATCCACCGTTGTTTGAGACCCTCGTGCAACTCGATTCCATTGCTGACTTTGGAAGCACCTTCTAATCCTAAAAGTCCCTCAATGTCGGCTGGCAAGGACGGTGTGGCTACTTCTCCAGACACTGCGACCTCTCCTGAAGGCGCCGGCTCTTCAATATGTCCCCCCTCCGTTTCTTCAACAAGATCGTCGCTGTTATCAGTAGATGGGGGTGATGGCGAGGATGACAGGTAGCGACGGCTCTTACGGCGTTCACTTCTAGCGCGGCTAGGCCGGTTTGTACGGGGAGAACGGCTCCTTGACCTACTGTCGCTAGAAGATTCCTCATCACCTAAAAATAATTCGGCTATTTTACGATTCGGACTGTTATGCATGAGGAAATTCTACGGCTAACCTCTCGTGAAAGCTCCAAGAAAAAACAGTCAACGCCCTCTTTGCGTAAATAGTATGTACGTCTCGTAAAGTGAGCACATGTATTTACTACCGGCTAACCTCTCGTGAAAGCTCATACGTAGTATTACTCAGTTTACGAAAGTATGGTCATTAAACGTTCTCATGGTTAACCTCTCGTGAAAACTCTAGAGACTTGACCAGATTTCGACATGATATTAGCAAAAAATAAGATTTTTTAACTTACACGTGTTACTTTCGCGCCGACTTCGTTTATACAACAACTTTCCAAGCTTTTCCAATCTTCTATCCAAATCATCTCTAGATTTTCGTTTCCGCTTACCCATATTTCAATTCAAGCTAAAAAAATAACTATAAAACCACAAGAAAAAGATAAAATTTAAATTTAAAAAGGGAACAGACGTGAACAGCGCAACGCACAAAAAAGCACAATGACATTGACAGGTGACAGGCAAGCGTGGCGGGCGCCGCCGCGAGCCACAGACTATACAAGGATAGACTAGGGTGCTATGTTTTTTACTTTATCAATGGTCTTACATTTAAAGATTGTGACAGCGCAGTAGTGCAAGGTGCATACTACTTGGTATAAAAGTGAGGACGAGATCACGGAACACAATCTATATCCCCGATCGTCTCAAATATCATTCATATCCACACTAATGATTATGATAAATGCCAATGTGACAACAAAAAAAACTCTTTGGCGCCAAAACAGCTAAGTAAATAGATTAAAAAAAAAATGATTATCAGCTTACATCCTGAGGAATACTATCGGAATAAATATATAAAAGGAAAACATGATCTATAAATGCATAGCTCAAACCACTGGACGGATGGGGCTGTGTGGCATACAGATACTATGTTTATGACGTAGGCATCCGCTAAAAGGATTTTTGAAAATACACCCCCTAAAGGGTAAAATAGGGGTTTGAAAAATCGAACTTAACGTGAGCAAAGCCGCGGACAAAATCTAGTGTATAATAAAATTCCTACAATCATCAGGAAATCTATAATAAACATTTCCTAGCAATTCAATAGATACATTTCCTAAACTTCAATCGGAATTATGTTTAATTTGGAATGTTTGAAGGTTGGAACAGGGTAAATGGTGTGTGACTGTGCTCTTAAATGGGCTACGCCAGAAACTCGCGAATGAGGTCCTGAATGAAGAAAGCTGGTGATCTCTGTATTAAAACGAAGGCGCTTTACGAAACACTGCAGGGATAGGACAGTTAAGAATCTGTTTAGACTCGGAATTCACACGTCCCTTTAGGAAATGTATACATTGCTCATGTACCTTTGACAACTAATTGATATATTTCCTGAATTAGTCGGAATCGTATACATTTCATTCATTTTACACACATTTCCGGTGACATAATTATACACAACAACTTTAAAATTGTTGGTTGTCGACTTGTACCAAATTATTGATGGACAATGATTCCATTAGGTATATTTGCGAACTAGCGACCCGCCCCGAATTCGTACGGGTAGTAGAGCATATCATGCTTACATGTATTTTCTGTCGTAGGGTCGCATTAGCTTGTTGTCGATGTGAGACGCTTGAATTTATTTTTGCGCGCTTTCACTTTTTTTTTGCGATAACTACTAAGATATTAATTTAAAATTTAGTATATGGTGTAAAGAATGAAGCGAATCATATTATACAATATCGATCGAACTTCACTTGAGAAGTTTGTTTCATCACATGTTAAGTATGGTAGTCTTGAGAATACCTGATACCTCGTGTACACGGTTAAGGCAAAAGTCTAAATGATTAATAACTTAAAACTCGAGACTGCTTGAACTTTGAAAAAAAATTAGCATTAGCAGCCCGGTCTGGCCGTGTATAACCAGTCTTTTTATTGCAGTAAAGATGTTAATGTCTGTAATTATAATTTTTGTACATTATGATACGAATCGAACGAATAGGTACAGCTTAGAATCATTTCCTGACTGCATCAGTTTTTTGCCTTGATCTCATGAAATATTAAAGATCATGATAAATTAAAAGATAATGCTAATGCTTTGAAATCCAAATCCAAATGCATTATAAAAACCGGCCAAGTGCGAGTTGGACTCGCATTCGAAGGATTTTTAAGGTCGAGCAAAAACGCTGAAAAAATCACGTTTCTTGTATGGGGACTCCCTTTTCACGAATCTGTAACGCCTGTTATAACTATCTATTAGACTATCACTGCTCAAAACACTATTATATTCAGCATAAATTGTGGTAATTGATTTCGTGAGCGTCAGAATGGCTGGACCATGAGAGATTTTGGAAGTTTGAGCAATCACAAGAATTAGTATCTATGTGCTACTATTGTGATATCGGTAAGACTCCGTTGACTATCGGCAAGACTCGGCTGGCTATCGGCAAGACTCGACTGGCTATCGGCAAGACTCCGCTGGCTCGACAACCTAGAGAGAATGGGAGAGGATCGTGCTGTGAGAAGAGTATTATATACCTATAGCTTATTTAGGTAGCGACCTGCAGTATTGCGATGAAAAGTGAAATTAATGTTCCAGAAATCTGAATTCTAGTTTTTTATTAACCGTGCGGGCGTTGTTTACATTTTCACTGGGGACCCGCTAGGTGACTCAGATAACGCAAGGTCGGGCAAACTCACGTGTCCATGCGTCCCGCTTTGAGCCGGATAGTCCCGCATTCTGAGCTATGTGTCCTGCTGACCTCCTCTCTCTCCGGTGTAGACACCGTGCTCCTCATTACTGAAGGTCGCTTTAATTTGTGTGGCAATGACGCGGCACTCGTCGTCTCTCACGCACACACAGTCACTGTCTCTATACAAACTTTAAGCACACATGGCGCCGCGAGCCAAGATGAGTTGCAGTATCTAGTGCAGTTCTGATCTGATCGGACCAACGCATGAGGCTACGTTCTCTTGGCCTTTTCCCGTGACCAGTAGCTTTTCTAGGTTTCCAGGGTTACGACGGGCAATGTGTCAATATTTTTTTTTAAATTTCGCTGGCGTCCCGCTCTGAGGGAAAAAATTAATGGTCACTTTACGCAAAGAGCGTTAAGTATTCTGTGCGCGGTTCGTCGATAAGTCGATACGATTCATAGGAAAACTTTCTAAGAAATAATCTTAGTCATTATATAACTGTAACGTACCATACTACGAACAATGAAAATATTACGAAGCGAACCATAATCCTAACCCTAACACATATCCCGAATCAAATCACGCGCTTTATTGCAAGAACATCAGTATTTATTTATTTTTATAACAGGAATTCAATATTTTTTTTAAAGAATATTCTTAAAAAAAATATTGAGCCAAGCTGAAGTTGACTAATATCCTTCTATCTCCTCCAAATAAGCGGAAAGCTTGTGTTAGGAGTGGGTACGACAATAGTGCAACGGGTGGGGTCCGAACCTGCGACCTTTTAGTTTTCAGTCCTTACCCTAGGTTACATTTTTTCGCATGGGTTGTTGAGAACCTGGAAAATGACATGGGCTACTTTTTATCCGGGAAAATATAGTTATAAAAGTTTCCACGGGATTTTTATAACTATACCCACCTGGACGAAATCACGGGCCTCACTAGTTTATAATATTATCTGCGAAAAAAAAATTGCGTGAATTTTTTTCGCGCGATAAAAAGATCTGTAGTTTGATATACCTACGCTTTTTTTAAATCGCAAGTGCGAGATCTCTGACAATAAAGGACGGAATTGGTCAAATTATGTGCAAGTTGTGCAACAAACCAATTAATCTCCTAGCTTGACGAAAAGTTTAGTAATAAAAAGACAAAAAAGGTGTATCGTTTGACCACGACAACGTTGTGAAAAAGATTCGGATCGAAACCTTGACCCACATGATGTTTACTTAGAAATTAATATTAGTAGAAAGCCAAAAATCCCAAATAGCACAATACTTCCTTTGCTTACAATACTTCTAATTTCTGTAAATATAAAATGAAAATATTAATTCAGATTTTAATGAAGCTATTTTTGATTAATGTGTGCAAATTGCTGAAAAACTAATAAAATTGATTGTATTTTGTCTTTGCAGGTTATAGTTCTAATTTCCGCAACTATAAAATGAAAATATTAATTCAGGTTTTAGCATATAAATGAAGCTATTTTTGATTAAGGCCCATGTGCATAGGTGGAAGTCGACCTATGCACATGGGCCTTTTTTCTTTTTGATTATTCTTGAAATATATACATTTTTTTTAATTTAATTTGTTTTATCATTTCTTTAGGGCTTTCTGTATTCGCAATATTCATGTCAGGCAAATGTGTGCAGATTGCTGTAAAACTATACTTAATTATAATAAGAAATAACATGAAATATAACTATACTTAATTATAATAAGAATTATAATAGAATATGTATTTGACTTGCTTTATTTGCAATCTGCATAAAAATACTTCATGTATGGTAATTATTTTTATTTCTATTTGTTCCAGAATGTTCTGACATAAATTAATGCAATAAATAAAATACAATGCAACATTTATATTTTTAGCTCCCGACGCAAAAAAGTTTGACGCGTGTATTTAAGTGTCTGTTTGTTCCCTCGTAGCTCCCTAAAAAATAGACCGATTTCGATGTGGTTTTTTCTGTTTGAAAGCTAGCGTGATTGAGATGGTTCCTAACTATTCATGAAGATCTATTAGGCGTTTGAAGTTTATCAACTCTTTACCTACTTTATCAAAGGTGACAATTAGGTACGTTAAATACGTTGCAAAATAGGTATCAATAGTAGTTAAAAGAGATTAATGAACAGCAACAACTCAAGGTTGGAAGACACCATGCGTGACATTGTAACGTTCTCGGAACTTAGTCACTAAAGTTGTGCATAACAAAGTAAAATAATTATACTTATTGTGGTAGGTTGCGTCTTAAGAGCGCATGTAATGATAAATCTTCAGATGCAGATTTGATTTACACAGCAGTAGACCAAGTTTCAACCATTCGAAAAAAACAGGCAAAAATTAAATTTGAGCCTCAATAGCCCAACGGTTACAGGTGCGAACCGATAACTTAAAGGTTGCAGGTTCGATCCCCACCCGTTGCACTATTGTCGTAACCTCTCCTAACACAAGTTTTCATTTATTTGGAGGGAAGAGGAGAACATCAGTCAAGTTCATCTAGGCTGATATTCTTTTTTAATAAAAAAAAACCCTCCGAAAAGGAAGTCGAAGTTTAGGCAATAGGTCATTAGGCAGTTAAGCACTGATTCTGAGATCTATAGAGCCAGAGCCTGCTTTGACTCAGCTCGGAGAGTTAAAACGAGACGCAAATATGCTCTGAAATGCCAGATTAATGAATCTGTCTCGTATTAATGCTGTCTTGAGTCTGAGAGCACGGTCTGTAGATTTAAGCCTGGGTGTTTCTCTGAGAACCCTTTAGCCTGTAGGTAGGTGCTTTAGCTATATTTTTTTTGTATAACCTTATGATACGCAATAAAAATCGCAGACACACTTTCTTCTCCGCTCATTATCACCTCATTATTCAGATGTTTTAGCATTAAACAAATTTTATGTTAATTAATTAACTGTAATCATATGCTTAATTGCTGTTTTTGTGAAAGTTTCTAAAACTATAACGTTAAATTTATAGAGATAGATACATGTATACAAATCATCTCTGTTAGTAATCAATAATCTATATTAGTATAAGATGTACTGTTTGTAACACTAAGCAAGAATAAATGTATTTTCTTTCTTTCTATTCTACCCTGACTCGAAGAAACTCAAGTTATAGATAGTCCTAAAAATGGAAGCGAAAGGGCATTCCAAATAGCGGTGCATATTCCTAATATGCAATATGCACCGCTACGAAGAAGCAAAGAGCTTAGTGCACGACCGTGGGATACGTAACGTAACAGATTCCATGCGATGCCTTGTAGTCGTTCAATAGAACTAAGGACGACGACCTCCCTTTCGCAGTGGTGAGCGCTGTGGTCTTATAACTGGGAGGTCTCAGGTACGATTCCCGGCGGGGGCAATTTCGAAATTTACAATTTCTGAATTATCTCTGGTCTGGTCTAATGGGGGGCTTTGGCCGTGGCTAGTTACCTACCACCCTACCGTCAAAGACGTGCTGCCCAACGATTTAGCATTCCGACACGATGGTGTGTGATAACCGATTGAATGTACACTGTCACACCTCTTCCAAGTTAGCCCGCTACCATCTTAGACTGCATCGTTACTTCCCATCAGGTAAGATAACAGTCAAGTCATTTTGTCAACCAAAAAAAAATAGGAATTTCGTAGTCGCCTTGCAACTGCGTCTTAGATTAAACAAAAATCTAAAAATCTCTGAATTAATTTGAATGGATATTAGATAATATTATTACCTATGTTTTTTTATTGGAATCAAAGCGGGTTTTCCGAATAATTACTGAAATAACAATTTAAAAAAATGTGTACCTATCTACGACTTGCGGTCTGACATTTACTATGATTAGAATAATTAAGAAACATGTTTCTTCAATACTATGGATAACTTCAATGAAATTAAATGCTTCGATATGCTTAGAACCTGTTCCAGTTAAAGAGCGTGGAAGGTTCAACGTCTCACCAGACGCCAAATATATAATGGGATTCAAATAACAAATAGAATGGGAAGCCGCCATTTTCTGTTTCTATCTCACTCAGTGTAAGCCGCATATGAGCAGGACATAAATATAAAATGGCTGTTTGACAGTCCTATTCTCATTTGAAGCGCATTATAAGCTCAGTCAGTATAATTTTATTATGTTATTGCTCGCTAAATATATGGAGATTTTAATTTATGGCCTCATAATACTCAGCCAAGCCAGAGATTTAGAAAAATGATGGGAGAGTGTCGGGTTGTAAAAAACGCGTACTCGGGTCGTCAGATAAGAAAATGCTGTGTTCGAAGCGTGCAAATAACTGCAATTTCTCAAGAGACCCGATTGGCATGAAGCGGCACAGAAATATTTCTTTTTTTATTGGATGACAAGATAGATCTTGATTGCGATCTTACCTGGTGGTAAGTGACGATGGTAGCGGGCTTCCTTGGAAGGGGTATGGCAGTGTACATTCAATCCATACCTACCTCTATTTTGTTTTACACGCCATCGTACCGGAACGCTAAATCGCTTGGCGGCACGTCTTTGACGCTTGGGTGGTGACTAGTTACGGCCAAAGCCTCCCACCAGACCAGTCCAGAGACAATTTATAAATTCCCAAATTGCCCTACCTGGGAATCGAATCTGAGAAAGAACAGAAGAGGCAAAGGGGCAGCTAATAATATTGAAGGCCAAGATCCTCTTTCAGTCACTCAGCCAGTGGAGTCACTACATAGTATAAAACAAAGTTGCTTTCTCTGTTGCTATGTACGCTTAAATTTTTAAAACTACGCAACGGATTTTGATGCGGTTTTTTTTAATAGATAGAGTGATTGAAGAGGAAGGTTTACATGTATAATAACATCAATTAACAGTGAATGACATAGGTTATATATTTTATACCCGTGCGAAGTCGGAGCGGGCCGCTAGTAAGTTTATAAAAGTCAGAAACTCAATGTTACTCTTTAAATAAATCCAAGAGCAAATCCATAAAGACGTTCTAATTAATATAACACTCTTCGGAAGCTAATAATAATTAAAATAAAACTTTGATCTTCGTCCTTGCTATATTGAAATTTTGCACTTTGAATGTGAATGCATCGTTATGTAATAATTGCATGGTCAATTCGAATACAAATCATTATTAATTTTACAAAGTAGTCTAGAACATTTTGTTGAAGGATTTTTCTATATCGAGACTATCGTCTTGCTTACCAACATAATAAACAATATTGATTAGGAGTGATCTAACTTTAAAATTGCGCAAGCCATTGCACGTGCTTAGTCAACTTATAGTTCCTTAAACTCACGACGACGGCGCGTGGCTCATGGTTGTGTGCGTGTCGTATCTATAAGTGTGAGCGAGAGCTTGCTCGCGCTTGACCGCTCCCACCTAGGCTCCTAACACGCACGCACACTACGCATGTGCATGTACACGACCTGAACACAAGTAAAGCTCACGCGCCCTCGTGAATTGCAAGAACTATACGACAATTTGGCTAGAGACAATGCATTCAACTAAGATATCAGAGAAAGAATGATAAATTTTGTGAATCGGTACGATGCCGGAAATCGATTAGAGGTTATTAAAACTATGGATATCGCTTTCACGTTAGAACGCTTCCGTCTTCGCTTGCATTGTCAATTCGTCACTTGGTTAGATAACAATGAGGGCCATCTCGTCATCGAATTTTGTATAGGTATCGTCAATCACGGAATCTTTGCCATAATTTTTAAGAAAAAACGTAATAAATCGAAAAAAAAAAAGCATTTAGGATTAAGCTATGATTTTTAATCGATGACTCCAGTACTTCTCTTTGGCTTTAAAAAATCCCTGCGACATTTATCTGTAAAGTCACAAAGTAGCACCATAAGCATGGTACAGGTAAATAAGCCACAAAAATGGCATCTTTACCTTTACAGTATTTCTTTAAAATTGGTAAAGATACCATTCCGCTTTACTTTCTGAAAGTGATTTTTCTTAGTACTAGTCTAGATGCCTTAGTTGACGGCACCTACTACTACTTAGTTGTTTTGAATAATCCTTACTATCCTTACGGTAGATTCATCGGCAGTGCACATTTCTCCCTTCAACCATCAATGGACTCCATAAGCAAGGATGACAAGCACTCAGGTGGTGAGGGTGAAATTGTATTCGGTTTGTTCGGTTATAGAAGAAAGAGAGTGGAATAAGGTTAAATTTTACGACATGTTCAATAACCTATCGTTTGTTATCAACAGGGTCTACCACAAATGCTTAAAGTTGTTTTAAGGTCGTCATTGTATGAAATGTCAGTGGTAGACCTCCTGGTGAGTGGTGAGATCGCAGTCAAACAAACGAAATCACAAAAATAAACATATAACATAAATTTTAAAAAGGCCGACAGGTCTTCGTTTTCGAAATTCTTTTTGCTTGGTAACAAATAAATAGAGAATTTCAATTTTTATTAAAATCCTACAAATCCGACTAATATTATAAATGCGCAAGTTCATGAGGATACATGTATGGATGGATGGATGGATGGATGGATGGATGGATGGATGGATGGATTGGATGGATGGATGGATGTTTGTTACTCCGTCACGCCACAATGATTGAACTGATTTGACTGAAATTTGGAATGAAGATGGCTCATATCCAGGATTAACATATAGGCTACATTTTATCCCCGAAAATTAAAGAGTTCGCGCGAGAATTACAAAATCTTAGTCCACGCAGACAAAGTCGCGGACACCAACTAGTTTTTAATAAATATGCAGGATAAATGTATGGTTCGATATTTATTTTTTTAATTTTAAAAAGATATACAAAATCTTCTAACCGCAGTTTAGCATAGATTGCCTAATTAAACTTTATCTTACGATACAACTGCTAATTTTCCTTGTATCTAAATTTTTAACACCTCTATTGCCTATAAGATATATTATTATATACCTACTTCGGATTTGATTTATTGTAACGTCGGGCTTTCAATAAATAAAAATTCGCTTCACGACTTCGTAAATGTAAGCTTATTTATTTTATAGACTTAAAACAAATTGTAAACCACAAAGCCTACCTCGTAAATTATAAAATTAATGGTAAAAAACCAGATTGAATTTTACTACAAAGTTTGGAAGTTATAAGGGAACATACAGACAAACTTGGTTGTATTCGAGAAGAGGAAGCGCCAGAGACTGAGACTGAAATCTATAGACCGCACTCTCACTCTGCTCAGTCTCAAGACAAATAAAACGAGACAGATTTATGTCGGAACATGTTTTTTTTATTCGATGACAAGATAGCCCTTGACTGCGATCTCACCTGATGGTAAGTGACGATGCAGTCTAAGATGGTAGCGGGCTAACTTGGAAGGGGTATAGCAGTGTAAATTCAAACCATACTCCTAATCGATTTCTACACGCCATCGTGCCGGAATGCTAAATCGCTTGGCGGCACGTCTTTGACGGTAGGGTGGTAACTAGCTACGGCCAAAGCCTCCCACCAGACAAAACAGTTTGTGCCTCGTTTTAAGTCTTATCTTGAGTCTGAGCTAAGTCAGAGCACGCTCTATACATCTCAGCATTAGAGCATGAAGGCCGGAGATGAACTTGCAACCAACGTACAAAATATTTTCAAAACTTATGTACTACAACTTAGGGAAGTATACGTTTTTAATGTTTAAGATTTTATTAAACAATTATAATTTACTAACCACGTTCTAGTAAACTATAGTAACGAATATTTATGCAAAACCAAAACTCTCATCCAAATTCACATCGAATAAATTATCGCATCCAAAACCGTTGCTAGGAGGGGTTGAATTTTGTAAAATTTAAAAATGAAAATTTTCCAAAAAATTAATTGCAATAGCGCTCTCTTTTTCTAACAGGAAACTTTAAAGTTCTATATTTTCGATTTATTTAAGATATTAAAAAAAGAAAAATGATGTTGCATATACTATTAAAAACCTTTATTTTAAGTATTATATATAAAAAAATTGTCAAATACCTAATTTTTCGTGATGCACATTGTGCCTACGTAAAATTCATTTAACACATCATATATGAAATTATGTTATAAGTACATACAATTACAACAGCAATAATAATAATTCCATAAATGTCTGTATCTATACCTAATATAGTAACAAAATACATAAACCACTTATTAGCAATTTAAACCTTCATGGTTGTAATTGAAATGGTTCGTTAGATTTGATTTCAATCGTATGGCAAATTAAATAAAGCTGAGTTCAGATCGTTTTGGCTAAAAGACTCTGCGCCTCGGCGCCACAAAACTCCGTTGTTGGATCTAGCGTTTAGAAATAATTAGTATGACAAAAAAACTTTTAACTCACTTTTCAGCGCTTTTCCTTCAGGTGTGCACCTCTGTCCATTAATTAAACAGTCCACATAGTTCCTCACTAGTCGCTTGCTATTGAAAACCGCATCCACATCTAAATAGTCATATCTCGAGTCGTATTTGGGCAAATTCCGCATCGATTCAATGTCCTGTCCCACCACTGTCAACACACATACGCAGCACAACACTATTAACTTCATTTTTCTAAAGTATAAAAACCTTATTGGTCAATAAAAAATATATTCTTAGTAAAAAAAAATGAACTGTCAAATGCTGTTGTTCACATATCTCGCGATTTAATTTTCGCGCCGTCTCACGACTCCATACGAATACGTGCGCGCGCGTTGATTCTCTATATTGTTATGTTGTACCGAGTTCGCTTTGCCGGTATATGAAAGGTTGAATGCCTCGGATAACTTGCGTCCTGAAATTAGACAGGTTCCATTCAAGGGCTTGTTTAGTTACTCTGTAGAATAATTGCAAAGTTCGGTCTATTTTATAGATCCTAGAGTCTAGACTGTACATGCAAAAGTTAGCACTGCAAAAAAAACAGTCAAGGAGTCGAAGCTATTGAACTTCTAACAATTCAAATCCCACATCAGAGTTAGCTTAAATCTTATGCCAATCATTGCTTCAGTTTTGGACATCTTTATAGTTAAATATTACCAGCTTTTGCCCGCGGCTTCGCTCACGTTAAGTTCGATTTTTCAAACCCCTATTTTACTCTCTTAGGGGTTGAATTTTCATAAATCCTTTCTTAGCGGATGCCTACGTCATAATAGCTATCTGTATGGCAAATTTCAACCCGATCCGTCCAGTGTTTTGAGCTGTGCGTTGATAGATCAGTCAGTCAGTCACCTTTTCCTTTTATATATTTAGAATAGATTATAGTTTTTCATTTCTTGTTTTACTTAAAACTAATTAGTTAGAAATTAATTATAGTCCTTTTACAATGGTTGGCCTACCACATTTATTTACACTGTGAAGGGTTAGTGCTCGTTCGTATGCTTAGTTTTGTATTTATTGTACACATAATTTATCGGTGTTTTGCTTTTGTATACTATAGCTTTTATCTGGCTCTCAGACCATATGCTTTAGTATATCATTAGATTCAAAACCGGACTCCCAAGACAAGTTTTTAACAGTTTTATAGTTGTTGGACTCTAAAGGGCCATCAAACTTTATTTTTAGTTCACAAATCTACTATTTATTATATGTATGCCCTAAGGTCCTAAAGGATACGTTGGTATCCATCGACCATTTGAAACAGATCTTTATAAAAAAAACCTGTGTGCAGAAGAATCAGCGAAAGCAGAAATAGTTTATAGTCTGAAAAAAAAAAAAAATAACACATAGACTATTTTTTATCCCGGAAAATAAACGAGTTTCCACGGTAATTAAAAATCATAGTCCACGCAAACGAAGTCGCGGGCATCAGCTAGTTATGTTATTTAAATGAACATTGCAAGCTCCTCAGGAATAAGACACACTACAGATCTCTTGTTAGTTAATTTGTGATGCGCATCAGTGATTATAATTAATTACGGAAGCACTTCGGAATACAATAAAATAATAAATTGCTCGATTAATTAAGGATAATGCTGATTCAGGGAGGAGTCAATATGTTAAAATAGATACGTATATGTATAAACATTTTTCTTAGAATATTTACCCATGGAACTTCCCAGTCATTATGGATTTCTTATAAAATAATTTGAATAATTATGAATGATTCTTAAATTCGGCTTAGGATGATTTGATTTTGAATTTAATTAATTACTTTACACAGAGTTGTAGCCTGAGATAGAGCGGTGGGGGTATCGACTTTTAATCCTTTTTTTAATAAGAAAATCCCCGAATAATGAACCACTACTTGACTCCTAAATAACGTTATTTTATTGTTAGGTTATAGAAAATCTGAAACACGTACATATAAAATATTTTCATTTTGAGAATCTGTGTATTTCTTTTTCAAAATAAAATATGAAAACTCATAAAGTTACTACGTAACGCAAGTTAGTTGGTAAGTACTTTTGATAACTCATTGATAGCGCAAAATACTCTACGAGCGTGGAACTGTGTGCTCACTGATAAGGCACCGTCTGCCGACGTAGAAAGTTAGAAAATATGTCGAGTAAGTAAAGAATAGTATATTTATTATTTTTTGGGATAAAATGTAGAATATTTTAAAAGTTATTGCAATCGATTAGGTTGCTGATTTTGAATAAACTAGGAATTTTCAGCTTTCTTAAAAAAAATATCATATAGGTACAAAGTAAATGTAAAAACCCAATACTCAATCTTTAAGGAGTGCTCAAATATTTAAATAAATAATAGTAGCATTTTAGTATTAGGACGTTAAAGAGATCATTTTACTTACCTATACACTATATATTTAGATCATATTACTTGCCTATACGTTTATAACATGAAAATGTTATTTATTAAAAGATTTCTTGACAACCCCATTAAATAAGCGTGTCAGAAGAGCGATCATACGCTAGTCACGGATTAAATTATGTATGTCGAGATAACAAAGATGACTCGATATAATTATTAAATCTCCGTCAGTATGTGTACAAGTCTTTAATCAAACGTGCATGTATGTGTGCGTATGTGAATAGAGGCAGCTCTATTGTGTGGGAGCAGCCATACGGAACTCTAAGCATTAAGCCGACGATTGTGATAGAGTAGAAGAGTGGGAAAAAGCTATAATAAACACAAATCATTGACAAGCTATATTAATTTTTATGATGTAGGGTATACAATTTCGTATAAATACATGATTATATACCTACTTTAAAACTGCGTACTTATTTTAGCAAATACTTAGGTATATGCTATGATTTTCATTTTTAACTCATAAACTCATAATGAATATACACTATACTTTCCGTCAAATTTCCTTCTTTCTGTTTTAATTTAAAATTAAGGTAATTTATTTTAAATTTTTAAGTTATTAAATATACCAAAGAATCGTCAAGTAAATCGACCGCTGGTTCTACGGGTACCAATAAGTTAATCTTTCAATTTTACGTATAATATATTTTACATCATGACGTTAATATAATGATTGCACTTAGTCTAGCCAACAAAACATTACTCATTCACCATACAATTGCCGTAAAGCAATCTTATCGAATTGATGTATTTGCAATACCCGTCTATGGCTACGAGATAACCATCCTCAAAGCATGTTTAAACAGTTTTGCAAACGTAAAAGAAAATAAAACAACAACAAAGCGTTAGCTGGTAAAGTAAACATTTTACTTTATGAAAGGTGGACTTTTATGAGACCTACTAGCTGATGCCCGCGACTTCCCGGGATAAAAAGTAGCCTAGATCATTTTCCAGGTCTTCAAGTATACCCATGCAAAAAATTAGGTAGGTACGTCGATCCGTACCTTTGTCACAGCGGGATTGAAGGACAACCCAACAAACCAACAAACAAACATACTTTCGCATTTATATATTAGTAAGGATAAGGATATCCAGTAGTGGACGTCTTTTGGTTGATAAAAAAGTATAAGAATCTTATTGTTTTCTACTTACATATATCTACTTAACATTATAAATGCGAAAGTGTGTTTGTTTGTTTCTTTGTCCTCCAATTACATATCAACGCGGCAACGGTGCAAGTGCAACAGATCGCCGTAATTTTTTGTATGGGCTTTGATGACTTGAAAATTAACATAGGTTAATTTAAGAATAAAAAAGAAATAATAATTAGAGAAAGCTTTTTATCCCGCAAAAACAAAGGGGTTTTTTTTTTCAGGAAAACCTAACAAAGTCGTGGGCAAAAGCTAGTACTATTAATAACTTGTATGTTAAAAAATTCTAAAAACGGGAGTACAAAATAAAAGAGAAATGCATAAATTTATTTGATATAACAATTAAGAATAAACAATATCTATCTCCTGTATGTACATATTGTAGTCAAACAAATAAAGGAATTTGAATTGAAAAAAAAAAAATTTATAGCCTGAATAAATATCAATCGAAAAGGGACTCCCTTCACGTTACGTCTCTGTTAAACTTAAAATAATAATTAACTTAGCAAGGTTCAAATTATTTATTTTCGGCGATAAGAAATACCTACCTAACTCGACGTATTTTGATTATAATAAATTAAAATGATAATATTACTGCGAACAGTTCGACCTATGACATATTAGTCAAAACAGATATCTAGAAGTGTATCGTTTGGAATAGTGTGATAAAATTTCTGAGTAAGACAAAATGCGGAAAACTATAACGGATAAATTAATTTTGTAATCAAAATAACTGGAAACATAACCTCCCACGCAGCGCAATGGTGAGAACTCTGGTCTTATAAATGGCTCAAGACCTATGGGTTCGACTTCCAGAAGGGGTAATTTGGGAATTTATGATTTCTGTATACTTTGTGTTCTGGCTTTAACCCTAATTACCACCTATCGTCAAAAACGTGCCGCCAAGAGATTTAGTGTAGCGATGGCGTGTAGAAACCGTATGGGTTTAATTTAGACTGGCATACCTACCCCAAGTTAGCCCGCTACCATCTTAGACTGCAATGTCACTAACCAATTTATATTGCTGTCAATCAATTGTCATCGATAAATGACAGCTCTAATCTAAGCTAAGCTTTCGCCGAAAAGTTCGTATTTTAAAGCTATAATGTAAAAAAAATTAATGTCTAAAATAACGGTAGAGACATTGTAGTCATGCCGATTTACTGAAATCAAGTGGTGACAGAAAAGTTAGACGGACAATATCGCCTACATATGAGTGCAATATGTAAAATGTAGCACTGTATACATAGCATAGTTTCATTAACGATTGTAAAAATTTTTTTTTTTTTAAAAGAGCAACCGCCGTGTTTCTTGCTGGCTCTTCTCGGCTCACCAGCAGTGGTAGATTCATTGACAATTCAAAAGTGCTTGTAAAAGTTTATTTGAATAAAAAATATTTCTATTTCTATTTCTAATGGTTTCTTTGCCACTTAGGTTTGGGAACTTTAAAAATCTTCACTGCCTATATTTTGCAACGTCCTGTATTACACGATTTCTAAAGAAATTTATCTTGATAGTTTCATACGCGATGGGCTCATAAATAGGTTAAGTGCTTTTTAATGTATTCATTCTCGATTGTGATGTTTAGAAGTACCTAATTCTGACATAACAGAGACTGATATTTTCCCATCATTTTCCTGTTATCGCAATTGAAAATCGTTGTACCCATAATAATTGTAATTTGGTGTAACAACACAATTTCAATTTCAGTAGTTTTGGTAGCTTTTTTTTCAATTGCATCATAGTTTTTATAAATGGATAATTAAATTGTTTAAAGGCCTGTCCAAATAGTCAAGTTGTCAAATAAAATGAGACAACAAAAATATTTATAGGCTGTTGTATGACCACTGACGCCACAGGGGGCGACCACCGACCACTACTGCATAATATAAATATTTCACTAGGTATTTACGTAATAATAATAAAAAAGAAATAATATATTGTTATGGACGCTCACTGATCTTTAAGTTTAATCTATGATTAACACCGGTTTTACTGACCAATTTGAAGCGCCACTTTTGACATACGAGTGTCTCTGGAACTAATAATATTGCAAATGGCGCACCGACCTCTATTTTTAATTTTAATCTATGATTTCAAATGAAACCATAGTCGGTTAAAGTTATTTGGCGATGGTAAAATGGGCCATTAATTCAATTTAATATTAATCAAAAGAGACTATGTATTCCAAGAGTAATTCTATTCGATAATGAAAAAAATTAATAAAAAATTTATTCGTAGGTTAAGGTCATCTTTTTGAATTAAATAAAATACAAGAGTGATTTATAGTGTTATGAGTAGCAATTTGATCTTAGAAATACGAGAAAAATATTATGCAGAATTTAGTGACCTCTGAATTAATATTTCGTGCATTGTAAGACCTCAAAAGCATCTAGAACGGATTTTTTTTTTCATACCTGACGGTAATTTTCGAGTATTATAACGTTAATATTTCTAAACAAAGAACTTGTCTCGAACAACCTTCTAGCTGCTTCATCAGCAACCCATCAATGAGTCTCTACTGAGCACAGATCTCCTGTGAGAGTAGGGTTATAGGCTCTGAGCTCTAAAATTAGTGTATTGTGTAAAATTATGATTAATTAACCTGACCTTGATTCTGCTACGCTGCCCTCGTAATTGAAAACACAGTAACTTAAAGGTAACTTCTATTTAACTTACTGTGTTTTCAATTACTAGAGCAGTACGGATCTTCTCATTTCTGATTTGATCTCGCAGGGAAGCGCGGTGTTGGCAGACCCCCTACACGTCGTGGACCGACGACATCAAACGAGTCGCAGCGAGCCGCTGGATTCAGGCGGCGCAAGACCGAGGCCTGTGGAAGTCCATGCAAGAAACCTATGTCCAGCAGTGGGCGTTTATCGGTTGATGCAGAAGAAGATTAACATTAGAGGGGCTGCTGTTCAATTTGGTTTTGGATCTACTTGATTGACGCTATTCTGGACTTGATTTTGGGGCTGTAAGCACTAAGTAGATTACAGTATCTATGGAACGAATAGTTGATATTGCAAATGGCGCACCGACCTCTATAAATAATTTAATTAGTCTATGATTTTCATTATTGTATTTGTATGATTTCATAAATTAATTATAGAGGTCGGTGCGCGATTTGCAATATTTTTAGTTCCAGAGGTTAGGACATGCAGGTGTCTTCGCGAAGTTTTCTTCACCGTTAAAGCAATTGATATTTTTCAGAGAAAATTCAGAAATTCGTGCCTGGATGGAGACCTGGACCGCTGTAAAGTCTTACCAGGCCATCATCACTGCTAGTTGATGATTTCTTTTTTATATTTAAATACATAGTTGATCTTTGTTTCCATTATAAAGTATTTCGGTGCTTTTTCATAACCGGATTGTGGTCACTGAAAAGTAGCCCTAGTGCCGTCAACCGGACTAATAATTACTGCTACTAGATAATTTAAATAATATAGGTATAAATTTTATTTTAATGCTTTGCGAAATGTTAAAACACTAATGATACTTTCGCTAATTTGACCTTCCGGCGGCAGTTATCTCGTAACATTTTATCGGCTCTACATTCTATTAATTATCCGATCACTTGTCAGAGATAGCAAGACGTAGGTATAGTTGTACTTTACATACATATGTAATCCTTTTTAATTTTATATACTGTACCTATTATGCGATACGAACGTATCGAGTTCGAGAAGGATAGGGAGAACGAAGTTATAGTTCGTTTTTTGAAAATCGTTAATTTTTTTAAAAAAGAATATCAGCCAAGCTGAACTTGCATCATATTCTCCTCTCCCCTCCAATAAGCGGAAAGTTTGTGTTGAGAGTGGGTAAAGTTTGTGAGGATGGATGGATGTTTGTTACTCCTTCACACCACAACTAATGAACCGATTTGGCTGAAGCTCACACATAGGCTACATTTTATCCCGGAAAATTAAAGAGTTCCCGCAGGAATTAAAAAACCACGAGGACGAATTCGCGGACATCATCTAGTTAAGTATAAAATTTTAATTGAACTAAAAAAGTCAAAATAGGTTGATATTTTTTAACATTCGTTGTTGGTAATTTCTGTCATAAAAGTTAGAACAGTGTAAAATAGCGAAGCGAAACATTAGATAACGTTGTTAGGTACGTATTACACACAAACATATTATAAGTTACAGCTGTTACGAAATCTGCCGCGTCAGAAATTCGGTAGGTACATTATGTCTGCGGTATTGCCGGAAACCACTAATTCGATATGAACCTGATTTTGTTCGCCTGTCAAACGGGAAATTGATGCTAAGTAGCGGGTCAATCAAAGGTTAATAATAGTTAAGAGGTAACCTTTAACAGTTATTCATAAAATAAAACACAGGTGTTTTTCTTAACAAATAAGGGGCGTCTACGACGAGCATGTAAAAAATGTAGTTTTTTTTACTATTTGTTATGAAAAAATTTAGTTTTTTAGGGTTCCGTAATAAATTAAGGATTCTTTATTTAGTTTCATTTGAACATTTGTCAGGTTTTTATTAAGCAAAGAATTATATGTACAGTACGTATCAGCTGCAGAATTGAATATTGTTTTTTTTAAGAAAACATAGTGCCAATCAAAAATGAAAATATTCAGTGACGTTTACACATTAGCGAAACATTAATTCGCTGAGGCTGACTTTTAAAGCCCCTTAATAACTTACAATTGCTTACAAGTACAACATAGCAGTATCATCTTCTGTACTTATGTTTCATCTTTATGTTTGTTCTATCTGTATCTTTGTTTCTTACAATTCTAGATTTAAGTTCATGGTCAAAAGTTTTTCTACTGGCTTGACTACGGAACCCTACGTAATTTGTGTTTTGACTCGCACTTGATCAGTTATTTGTACGTCACGTGAAGTGGTTGTAGACATGAAGATTATCAGCTGTCAATCGCCCATTTTCTTATCGAGACAGAATAAAAAATGCTATGTGCCAGTTATACGCTGTATAAACGATTTTTTTGTAAGTACATACATAGGTACTTAGTTCACGGTAAAAAAGTCATAATAATCTCAACCATAGACCACCACCGCTGGACATAATATGTCTCTTAAAAGGGTCGTCACAGAGCACGATCTTGTGCCGCTTGTATTCAACGGCTGTCAACGACACGTTTAAGATTTTATCCGTTCACTTGATGCTCGGCCTGCTTACCTTCGACCTTCTTTTCGGGAGGTCCAAGGTTTGATCTCAGATTCGACTTTTCAAATAAAGTAGCTGATGCCAAACAGCCAAATCGGTTCAGTCGTTGCAGTATGATTGAGTAAAAAAACATTCATCCATCCATACATACATTCAAATTTTCGCATTTATAATATTAATTGGATTCAAATTAGCTGTAACATCTGTTTCCTAAAATAAACAGAAGTTACGCGTACCTACAGCCTGTATAGAACTTTGCTGTAAAGTTATACAACATGTATTGAAACTCCGAAATAATACTGAAGGAGGTGAATGTGCTCATGAAACTGAACAACTTTCCCCAACGAAAATAGTTCGAAATATGAAAAATTTTTACCTCCCATAGTAAATCAATCAGCTGATCGTCAATTTTGTATGGGAGGTCCACATTTCTTTTTCACATTTCGACCTATGTTCCTTGGGGAAAGTTGTTCAGTTTCATGAGCACATTCACCTCCTTCAGTATTATTGCGGAGTTTCATTACACGTTGTATAATAGGAATACAATCCTTCATGGCACGCGGGATCATAAACCACATCAGTGACGTCAGTCATTAGGGTTGCGCATCCTTTCAAATGAGATATCGATAAATATAACATCATTGTTCACGGTATAAACAGATCTTCTGCAGATGGTCCATTCCGGAGTGATGACGTTGTAATTGCCGGCGCATTAACATTTTAGCAAGGTTAATCGCTCCGATGTTTCCTTGTTTAGACTTTTGTTATTCCATCATAGTCGGCTGGTGTAGCTAGCAGTTGTAGAAAATTACGATGATATTATTATATTATTACTAGTTGATGCCCGTGACTTAGCTCGCTTGGATTTAGTTTTTAAAATCGCACGGGAACTCTTTGATTTTCCGGGATAAAAAGTAGCCCATGTCATTCTCCCGGTCCTCAACTATAGGGCGAAAAATCACGTTGATCCGTTGTATTGTTGCGGCGTGATTGGAGAGCAAACCAACAAACAAACACACTTTCGCATTTCGGTATAATATTAGTAAGGATTGTTTACTTTGTGCTTGCTTGGCACGTGCATTTTTATCGTCACCAGCAACCCATCATGGACTTACCTACTACTAAGTGCAGTAGGATTAGTATAAGATCCTCTCAGAGAAGAGCTATTCCACCATGTTGGCCGAACGCAAATTCAAAGACTTCGCACACCTTTGAAAACATGGAGAACTCTCAGGCTTGCAAGTTTCCTCACAATGTTATTCACGGTTCAGTATGCGATATCTATGCACATATTGTACATACATATATCACATAACTCCGAAAAGCCCGGCATCGAACCTGCGGTCCCCCGAACAAGAGACTGCAGTTCCAACCTGCTCTACTATTTTTGTACTAAACCACGAGAAATGTTTAGTCGATTTTTCGATCCATTTATATGAACCGTAGTTACTTTACAACGACGGGACTCAACCAAACATTATATTATGTCGTTAAACCACCAAATAAGTCTAACAATTATAGTTTATAAAGACTTTTCCCCTTTTCCCTCCGACAAAATGTAAGCATAGCAACAAATACACTTTACTTACATCGATGAATCTTACTAAATAGCAGAGCAAATAAAGTTTTAACATAGGTTCAATAAAAGTCACATAGGTTGTTGACAAAAACACTTCGCACATGCAAATATAATACGATATTAAAGTTCTTACAATTCCGCGTATAACCAACTCTTTCCAAAATGTTGTGCCGTTAACATTTAATAATTATTAATTTTTTTTTACTCCGCGTATAATAATCTCAAGACTATTGTTTGTAACCGCGATTAAAAAATAACTGTCTTGCAAGCCACCGCAAAGGGAAAATTGTCATCTTCAGCATCTACTATTTCATAACCTTATGGCTGCATTTTATAAAGACAAATGTAATTAATCTCAATCATAGTTTTCCTACTAAGGGCCGACTTGACGTAAAATAAGTTTTATCCGTGCGTGATATTTTGGCAGATTTTTAGTACAAAAACTGTCAGAACGCAGACATTAATCTAATACTCCACTCATTCGTTAACTGTAACATGTAGATACGAGTATTATCTTTCGATTGTCTAGAATGTTACATTGCAGATATTAGGTAAGTATAATACATAATTAGCGTTTTCCTATATTTTTTACTGTACAACAAACTCGTGCAAATACTTAGAAAAAAAAGACGTGTGGCACTCGGGGACTGCCGCGGTAAAGCAATTGCATAGCATTTTATGCGCCATCTAGCGGCTCACCGTAGAGGAGTCCCGTGTCAGGTTATTTTCGTTACGGAATTTCTGGATTCGATCTCTACGCTGGCCCACGATAGAAGCTATGCAATAGCTTAAAAATAAATAAAAGAAGAAGCAGAAATACCCAATTGAAAGCATACAGACTTGCGATCACGTAGATAGTAGATACATGAATCTAAAGTAGATTTTACTATCAATTACAAATAAAAAGATGCGGACGTATCGACTAGTACTATACACCACTCGCATTCTAATAGAGTAGGTATCAAGGTGAATCTAGTATGCTCTTCTAAAGTATGCTGTATGTCAGTAAAATTGTGTCATTCATAAGTTCCACTCATTAGTCACGTGGCCTACGTGATACCTACTACTGTAGGATGGTTATAGTACTAGGAGAATTATTGAGGATGGTCTCAAGTTTTCTCATGCTTCAATACCAAAATATTATTTTAATTTTTTTTTTAAATATTTTTAGCAAGCAAAGGAGTAGGCGGGTCACTTGGTGATTACCGCTGCCCGGGAACATTTGAAGCACCTGAGGCACCACCAACGCGTTGCCAGCTTTTCAGGAATTTGTACGTCCACCCGGCGCGGCGCCCCTTGAATAATCCCATGTTGTAATTTATTAGTAACACCCTCGTAAGAAGTTCTAAAAAAGTCATATTTTTTTACAACCTTGGCATCACGAATTGGATTTTTCTTATCTGAAATTGAATTTTATGTGAAAAAGTAAATGTAATAAATGTTAATGATAGGACTCTCTTTAGACACTTAGAACATACATACTTAAATATGTATATGGTAATGTAATGTGATAATGAAGCTGTTTATGAATTTTTACGAGTTCCTCGAGAGAAAGCTGTAGAGAAAGCTAACAAGGACGTTTCTCTTACATACTTACTTAATATCATTATTCAGATGAAAGTAAAACTATTAGGGTCAGGGGTCTAGATAGTAATCGGGGACAGATGTACTTTCATCAACATAATTTAGGTACTCATAATCTCTACTCAGGTACGCGGAGAGCATTGAATGAACCTGATTTTATTCTTTAATGTTCTTTCTTTTTGCCTTTTCTTTTTTTTTGTGTTTCATCTAGTTAGTGTAAGTGGGACTTAGGCCGTTCTAATCAGACAAATCAGAAAAATACATAAGTAGGTATGTTTACGGTTTAGTTGTCGTGTTCTAGGATAACTTACGCTATTTACGCTAACTTTAGCTTTTATTTCAAGGTTTCTTATTTTATTTTATTTTTATTATTTTATTTAAGCTCATATGCTTGTTAAGTATCATCATTCTTTCAATAAAATATTATTTTCCTGATCACAATATTGTGCGTTATGGTTATATGAAATAAAGCGATGTTACACGAACTTTCCAGAAAAAAAATATGCTTTTATGTTGATGCAAAGCAATTATTCAATATTATAAAGATGTTTTAATATCCCAGCTGGTTTTATATTGTTTATGGTATTGTGTTTTATTTGATTAATAAAGACTTTAATTTTGTTGGTAAGTATATCTTTTAAGCTATTGCATAGCTTCTATCGCGGGCCAGCGTGGAGACCGAATTCAGAAATTCCATAACGAAAATAACCTGACACGGGACTCCTCTACGGTGAGCCGCTAGATGGCGTTGATAAAAAATGCTATGCAATAGCTTTACCGCGGCAGTCCCCGAGTGCCACACGTCTTTTTTTTAAGTAAGGATGAGAATCTTTTAGGTAGGTGCTTATATTCAAGCCAAAGATTCAAGCTGATAGAGATAATGCGTGAGTTTACTGATTCACTTATGCATTATGCACAATGTCTAAACTAAATTGACAGATAATATAAAGGTTTTGATATCAGTGGTACTTTTTTGAAATATCCGAATCGGTATACGTATTATTGTAGGCAAAATCCCGTATCGGGGCATCCCACGTATAATGTAAGCGGGAAATTATTTATTAACGCCCAGACTGTGAACTAATAAAAATTAACACCTATGTTCATTATTAGGTAAAAGTTTTTATACCAAATTGATTTATTTTACCCGGGAAAACACGCCAATTAAGGATATTTTTGTTTTTTTTTTTTATTCTCGTACGCTATCATCATCATACCTAATATCATGCATCTATTATTTGGTATCTGAGGTAACACATTGGTTTTTCCTTTGCTTTGAGCATAATTGATTTTATCTTATACGAAATTTTACGACCTGGCGAGTGGTGAGTGCTGTTGTACCGACCAAACCAGAGACAATTCGGAAATTATAAATTCCCAAATTTTCCCGCCGGGAATCGAATCCGAGACTTCCCAGTTACCATACTACAGACAACAGCGCTCATCACTGCGCTAGAGCAGCCGTCAAACTATAAAATATGGTGCTTGCTTCGCTTGCAATTCAATAGTGCTTAACCTGCAGAATAATATTTACCTACTTACTTCTAAAAAATATCATACTGTAAATCTTCACTGTAGTTAATTTCACAAGATGCGTGGAAAATTGTTCTCTTTAAAAGATGATATTTAAGATAACCAAATAGCTTGAGAAATAAAAACATTTAACTATTGCACAGTATGCAAGGCCTCTATGAACATTTAATGCAACATTTTTGAGGATGTTTTGTTTGTTACGCCGTCCCAAGGGGCACAGCTTTCAAAGGATTTGTGCAATCTTCTAAGGATAAAATTCTGAATTGCGCGTAATGGTGCTTAACCAGGTACAATTTACAATTACATAAATCTGAATTCACAGTATAAGTTTTTGCAATTCACGAGGGCGCGTGGCTCATGTTAGTGTGTGTCTATATTAATGGGAGCGAGAGCTTTCTCGCGCCTGATCGCTCCCACCTAGGCTCTTGATAGGCACACACACGCAATGTGCATGATGTACACGACGTAACCACAAGTAAAGCTCACGCGCCCTCGTGAATTGCAAGAACTAGTATGTACAGCGAGCAAACGAGCAGGCGGGTCACCTGATGTTAAGTGATTACCGCCATGAATATTTTTAGCACCGGAGGCACCACCGTTTCATTGCCAACTTTTCAGGAATTTCTTGGCCAGACCCCTTGAATAACACCATAACCCCATGTCGTAGTTAATTTCTTTCTTATTGTAAGTTTCAAACATAAAAAACCGCATCAAAATCAGTCCATTCGTTATGGAACTACGAGGAAACAGACAGACACATAGATACATAGATACAAAGATACATAGACACACTGATACACACGCCAAACACATAACACCCCTCTTTTTCTGGGGTTTAAAAACAACGAAAAGTTGATCGTTGAAATTTAATGTATGATCGATTCAAAAGATGCTTGGAAATTGTTAAGTCGAATTTAATGTTGTTACAAATCGGGAAAGATGTTTGAAAATATATTTTCCTTTTATCTTATAAACAACCTAATGGGAACCTAAAGGCGAAAGTTCGCGGTCCGTACACAAATAACAGTAATAAATTAATTTCATTTGTATTTTATAATATCATAAATGGCACAGGTGAAGTAGCAGGTATTTGCTAGTAGATTGTAAATTAACCTGATGTTTACTTAACTGACAAGCCCACCAACTGGTGTTAATATTTAGCACCATCGAAGATATTATTGCTTTATGAAAGGCAATTGCATGACGTTTATAAAGTGTTTATTAGGCTGTCAACCGTTTTAGCGTTCCGTAACAGTTTTTTTATTTGACGTCATCGGTTTACTTAATATTTTTGAAATAGTTCTGGGTAAGAGACGTGTAAATTTTACTCGGGTTCTTAATCTTTATGACATTTATGACAAATAATAATTATTTATCGTTATAGCTTTCTGACATTATACTTGATGACATCACGTCATAATGATTGGGTGATATAATTAAAATAATATTTGTACCCATGTTCGTGAAAATAAAACATCTTTTATCTTTATCATTTTATCTTTTACTTAACGTAAACTGTGCAGGTAGGTACTCGTATATGTGGAGACTGAGAAATGACAATGTGACACTTTCTCAAAAATTAAAAAGTATTCTTACTTAAGTTAAATTGAAAGTTACATTACAAGCATTAAGATTAACTTTTGCATGAATTGTTTGTCGTTAGTTTATTTCTAGATCATGTGTTTTTCACCAAACTAATTATCCAACAAAAAAATAAAAGTTACACATACGGCTGTACTGTGTATCTCCCATTAGGTAAGTATTCCAAATAATTGGCTATGTATTAGTAAAAATTAACCACTAGGTAGGTAGGGGGTGCAATGGAATGTTTATAGGTAATCTAATCACTAGTAGGTAGTGGGTGCAATGGAGCTAATAAAATAACTTAAATAACACTTACCTAATTACATGGCCCTTTATATAGGTACCTACAGATCCTACAGAACTTAATAATAAAGCTGCATATTTTTGAACGACACCAAAAACACAGTCATTCTCGTTTCGACCTGTAGATAATTTATTAGGTCTCGCTTATGTAAAAAAAACCAATGGAAACTACGGCACCCTCAATTTGAGCGTCCACCGCAGGCTTCTCCGTGACTTCATCACTTAACATATTTATAGGTAACTTTCGTTGAAACTTGAATTACAAAATTTAATGTAACCTTTAATATTACTTTGTATGTAATGCATTTTATTTATTGTTATAATAAAGTATTATCGATGCAGACAAATTTTAAAAACATATTTGACAATTGCATGAAATACTACCGTAATGCCGTACCGTATTGTGAATTTCCTTTGTTAAACGAATTAAAAAAAGAGGATTTAAGTAAATACGATTTTATAAGGTGGTGTCATGGAACCTTTGCAAGTCTGCTTACATAATCCATAATTCATAATTATTTATATCATGTACCTGTGGTTCTTGTGAAGACTCTAGGAGTACATAGGATCGGTATAGAATACATACTTGTGCTACTTGTATCCAATAGCTGCCAGCTACTCGCTTGAGAGAGACTTCGCCATAGTAGGTGCCTACCTATCTGGCAACTTTTCCAATTGGGTTTCTTAAAAATCCCGCAGAAACCCTTCCCTGTTTTTGATTTTCCGGGATAAAAATAATATGTATCAATCCTCTAGATCTTTAACTATATTTTCCGGATGGAAAATAACAAACCAACAAACAAATATCCTTATGCATAGGTATATAATATTAGTAAGGATTTTACAACATTTTAAGTTGTCGTAAATTTTAATCCTTGGTAAGTAAATTCCTTGTGTGCGAGAGGCGAGAGCAATCAACTTTGTCCCCTATTTTGGCTCAAACCCAACTGCAAAATGGTTAGGAAAATATTTGCATTGGAACGAAGCTAAATGCGAAAGTTTGTGAGGATGATTGGATGTTTATTAAACCTTCATGCCATAACGAATGACCGATAATATTAATTAGTCAGATTTTAACAAAAACAAAGAAAAGAACAAAAATAAAACCGGAGACATTTATTAAAAAATACTGCTTCAATTAATTTCAGGCATTCTTTCACGCTTTTACAGCCTCCAAAGCTTGTATGCCAATTCGCTCGGCCAGCAGTTTGGCGGAATCTATCTGTGACTCTGGATAGACGATGGTACCTCTTGCGTTGGTGATCTTAGCGTTCTTCCTTTCCTTGTCTCCTGGTGCTAACACAGGCAGAGATGGGTCAACCTAGAAATTAATGGTATTAGTTAAATTGAACAGTGTATTAAAAGTTCTGTGTAATGCGCCATGGTACACAAAAAATTCCGAAGTACATGAGTATACTGAAATCCCAACTGTGAAACAAGAAATAGAGAGCCACCTTGACGCCTACAAGCAGAGGCTAGAGCGTCATAAAAACAGCCTAGCCGTCCAACTCCTGGATGCTAGTGGCAACACGTTTCGCCTTAAAAGGGCCACACTGGCTAACATAGCATAAATCATAATGTGCTCTACTATCATGGGATGTCACGTCAATGGATGTGCAAAGCCTAAAGTTCGATTAGAGAGCCCCCAGATCTGCTCATAGTTCACGGACTGATCGCAGATAGAACAGAGAGGATAAAAAAAAAAAAAAAGTTAAATTGAACTAATGGTATTAATAAGATTGCGTTAATCGCTAATTAAATGGGTCTCATAAGAAGTCTCAGAGAGAGCTATGCTCGGAGTATCCATACGAAATCAAATCAGAAATGAGGAGATCCGTAGGAGAACCAAAGTCACCGCAGCTATGTAGCTCAGCAGACACCCCACTAAGTAGACCGAGCGACGGCATCTAATGAGTCGCTGGATTCAGGCACAAGACTGTAGCCTGTGGAAGTCCATGCAACAGACCTTTGTCCAATAGTAGAAGTTTATCGGTTTATAAAGAAGAAGAAGTAAAATTGAAGGATGTATGGCTTTATGACGACAGCGCATATCAAACGACAACGCTGGGTATGCAACTTTGACCCCAGTCGGTAAGTGAATGGGTGATGTTGGGTTCCCAATTTCGCCTTCAACATGTTACGCTGATGCCGTTGGTCTTGGTTATTATATCTGATAAAATAAGCAATTAAACCTAAGAGCCGAAATCACGTTCTATATTTGAGTTGTATGCGGAAGAATCAATCTCAATAATAATAAAAAAATAGGCACTGTTGATTATTTTATAGGTATTATAACTTTGCTCAGGCAGTTACCTCCAATTATTCTCCTAGCAAAGCCAATTAAAACATTTAAAATTGGTCACGTTTGCATTGTAGTCAATCGATAAGGATGTGAAAAAATATTTTTGATTGAACATCATTGATATATTAATCCACTTGAACGAGAGCCAAAAGAAAGTTGTCACCCATTGTTCTATTGTAAATACCGTTTGAAGTAACAGGATGTGGCATTATTTTGACCCACTTTTACAACATAAAGCATTATTTTCATTACTGTCGCCTGTACTCTTATCACCTTCACGGCCTCATGAATAAAGTATTAAGTACACCTAAGCGTTAAGATGTGCATTAAGAATAAGTTTGCATAAAAGACATGAATTATGAAGAGTGTGGACTAATATTATTAACTTGTATGCCTAATAACGTAAGTTGTAGAGATCATATTCTACGCGTTTTATTTATATAAAATCGATCGCTGGTGGATGGACTGAAAAATTCTCTTAATGATTCTCCGAAGACTAGCTCTACGTCTGACAGCCCATGGTCCTCCTTTCATACTCTCCTCCTACTACTTAAGAGTACTAATTGCAATTCCTCGGACCACTTGCTAGTCACACATGATCGCTGCCGCCTATGCTAACGATGCAATTCGTTCATTGAGCAAATAAACAGCTACGAATTACTGACCTAGGCAAAGAGGTTTCGTTGGTGCGAAACCAGCGTGGTGAATACATTGTGTATTAACTTACAGGCTCCAGGTTTCTCCAGTGTTGCAAGCAATCAGCTATTCTCTCTCCGAAGCCAGGAGCGAAGCAATCTGGGTCGACGGCAACGAAGCACTGCCCTAGGTTAGGAGGCTCGGTCTGAGTGTGAGACCACTGTGGTACATTGTGAGTAGCTCGGGAACCTGCGCAAAGTATGAAAAGAACGATTTGATTAATTATAATAGTTTCTTTATGAACTTTCCAAAAATAAATCAATGTTTTCAAAGCAAACGCAATTTTTATTACAGCTTGGCATTTTCTAATAAATAATTAATGAACAATAGCAAAGATATATATTGTATTTCAAAAATTAATTACCGGAATGACGATTTTATTACCAGAAGAAGTTATGCCTTATAGGTAGGTATGGGTAGAATCAGATGAAAGTCTGTTAACAATCCGTCACATATAGAATCTTACCAGAGAGTCCACTGCAGAAAACTTCTACCATAGCACTGAGACAGTATCCTTTGTATCCGCTAGTCTTCTCAAATCCGCCCAAAGGTAAAAGGTGGCCTGTTTCAACCGCCTGCGAAAATATAATAGCAAAATTATTGTAACATGCAATTGATAATAAAAACTTTTAGGAGACTGATAAATATTTAATTAAAGCAAATTAAAATTACTCTGTATGTAGTAAATAGAATGAAATATACGTATATTTTATCGTTCCATAACTAATTTAAATAATATCTTACCAATTTAGGGTCTGTGGTGGGTTTGCAATCGGGGTCCAACGCCCATCCTTCGGGTAAAGGCTCACCTTTACGTAATTGCATCTCAACCTGACAAAATATAAATAACTTTTAGACTTAAGGTAGACTACCCTTTTTATATAAATAAGGTACAAGCGCGAAGGCGGGCCATAGTGGTCTATGAACATTTGTAGCACAAAATTTAATAAAATAGAACATGCACATTGCACATTCCCATCGCCGGGGCACCGGCGGCGGCGGCTCTCAGATTGTAAGGTCTTCGGCTATTATAAGCCCGCCACCCGGCCACGTGCAGATTGGCAGACTTAGCAGGCTTAATATCCATTTACCTACATAGTACTACAATGTTTACAATACCTTGCCCATAGCAGCAGTGGTGGTCGCTAAGTCAACCACAATGGAATCTCCCCCTGTGGCTGGTGCAGCCATCGAAATTGGATTGGTTCCACAGGCTCTCTGAAAAAGAAAAAAAAATCCATCGATAAACAAGTTTTAATAAACCAGCGAATAAACCGTGTGTGGTTTCGGCTGGAGTTTTGAGCCGTGATATTAGTAGTATCTTTGTGGTATCTTCATTGTAATTTTTGTTTTGTTTGGTGTCTTTTCCTTTTTCTACTTTATCAACCGATAGACGTCCACTATTGGACAAAGTTCTCTTGCATGGACTTCCACAATCCTCGGTCTTGCGCCACCTGGTATCTATCAGCTCCCTGCGACTCGTCTGATGTCGTCGGTCTACCAATACTGCGCTTCCCGGTGCTGCAGTGGCGAACTTGCACCGGGAAGCGCAGTGGTTTTTGGTATAAAATTCCAACCTCATATTCACTTACCTGTCTAGATCTCGTGGGAACCATGATTGGAGCGGAGTTCGTAAACGACATGCCAATAAGACCCTCCTTCTCAGCCTTCAGCGCCCAATAACCTGCCATGCCGTAGTGGTTGCAACCTAAACATATACTTATGCATTATTCCTCATTTGCTGCAAAAAATCTTCAAACAATAATAGCGATTTTAACTAAAAGTTAGATAAAATCGCTATTACTTACTAGTCTAAGTATAAAATCTAAAACTGTAGCTTTTGAAAATTTGGACACAATTTTTTGAAAGATCGAGATTTTTGAGACAAAACAGTGTTCCCGTAATCGATATGATTCAATAGAAGTAAGTACGTACCCGAAAAAGACTACCCTCATGGTTTTCCGAGATAGGTATTCAATAAATCTCTCACTAACTCTAAGTTAAGCCTAAGTTTATAGTTTTTCCATCTGAATAAATTATAAACACACCTTGTATAAAGGCTTTTGTACTTTTACAATATTTGGCGTTTTCTTACAAAATAATTTCTTAACTAGAGCAATATCGACAAGCAACAGGTAGGTGTGCCTTTAAAACATAATAATGTACTTAATTGAAATTCCTAAATACACAGTTGAAATCAGACCTTGAGCTTCCAAATTGACATATTTTCATTTCAAGATTTCACAAGATTCCAAAGAAGAAGTTTTGTAACTGCGTAAATATAGGTAGGTACCTACTTACCTATTTAAAAATTTCTAATGACAAAATTGCTAGCAAATGGCTTGTATTTAAGCTGTCCATCACATATTATCTAATGATTTGTAACATTCATATACCTAGCTTATATTCTATAGGTAAGTACAGCCTTTTAAAAAGAGCAACTGCTGACTTCAGTCTAAAACTAAACTTACATAGATATTACCAATGATATTAGAAGTCATTGGATATTACTGTATAGTGTAAAGAAATATATGAGCACCTACGCTACTTACATTTTACAGTAGTAATACAAACGAGTATGCTACTAACGTTTAACAGTAGTAATACATACGAGTAGGTACGCTACTTACGTTTAACAGCAACCCAACCGACTCCACACTGCTTGGCTTTCTTGATAGCTAAATCCATGCAGAAGTTGCCAACTGTGGCACCCAGGCCGTTGCAACCGTCCACCCAGGCGGTCGCGACTGTTTCCTTCAAAATAACCGGTTCTGCGAGAGGGTTGCACGCCCCTGACTTCATATCATTTATGTATAGCTCTGGAAGAAAATTGATTGATCGTTTATTTCAACGTTTTCCATTTCTAATCATGATTTAAGATAACCTGAGTCTTCTTTAGTATTTTGTGTGTCTCGAAAATTCTTAATGTAATATCCACAATATTGTCACGTAACTTCGAAGACTCGTGAGCTTTGGCACTTTTACGTGTTGTAATCATCATGAAAGAAGGCATTTTCTAGGCAAGCGTGCTCCAGCCTAGACCTCACCAGTCATTAATCCATCATTAATTGTCTTCAAGCAAGCCTATCTCGTAATAAAACAACGTCTCCTCAGATATTACGAATTATCTTTCCGAACATAATCAATTGATACTACCTTCATTGTACTGTATGTTACCACGCCTTCGTATATTATACCAAGAAGTTCAGAACCTTAGAAAATGATCATAGAAAGAAAATAGATATACGAAAAGTTTGTAATATGACTAGGGCGGCTGTACCCAGTAGCAATAGAGCAGTAGCAATAGCAGATGGGTTGAGATGAATAAAATGAATGAAATGACTGACATGAAAGAATGACTGTAATGTATGAAATGTACCTACCTATAGTCCGCGCGCGAGCTCCGAGGAATCGGGGGCTGACAAAGAGGGCGGGTGTACACCGCGCCCGATCGTCCCACCTCACCCCGCACCCTCCCAGTACTAGTGTCGACCTTGACGCAAGTACTGGGATGGTGCGGGGTGAGGTGCGACGGTCAGGCGCCGTACACACCCGCCCTCTTCGTCAGTCCCCGATTCCTCGGATATCGCGCGCGGACTATAGTTACGACGAAATGAACGAAATAGATGAAATGAATGAATAGGACTCACCCAGTCTATTCATGCCGTGGCTGTAATGGCCGACGATGTCTGCGTGGAGAAGCAAATCGGCTTGTGCCTTTGCCTCTGCGAGCGGCGCGCCTCCAATCAACAGACTCTCCTCCATGAATCTCTGAGCTTCCTCCACACGAACTTCGGGCATGGCTGCTGAGTTCTAATACTGCTTATTAATGCTATCTGTGAAAAGCCAATATTTTTGTGTCAATCTGAAACCTACTGAACCCTCAATAGTCCAACAGTTAACGTGCGGACTGAAAACTGAAAGGTCGTAGGTTCGAACGTCGTCTTGCGCTATTGTCGTAGATACTCATTCTTTTCCGCTTATTTGGAGGGGAGAGGAGGATATTAGTCAATTTCAGTAATGGGGAGGCCTTTCGGCCGAATGTTTGTCTCAGCGTAATGGTCACATTGCGTTGTCGCTTAGATTTTGTGTGGCCAAGTCAATGTCACTCTCACGGACCTTAAGTAGAGACCCTTGTTAAAAGTCAAGTTGATCCTTTGCATTATCACATTTTTTTATGTTTTAGTAGAGCTGGTCGCTACCATATACCATAGGGTTTCATCTTTTTATTTATACCATGGGTGGCCAAACGGTCGATCGCGATCGACCGGTCAATCGCGGCTATTAGTCGAGTTAATCGCGGCATGACTTTGCAAATCTAGCGGAAAATGCTCAGGCATTATTAGTAACTAACTAGTTACTTAGAATTCAATTATGTTTTCCCTTTTAATCAAATAAAAAATACTAGATAAGTAACCTATATATAGTATGTTTCATTTAGCTATGCCCTATATGATAATTTCATTTATCAAGAAGTATGAAATTCGTAGATCTCACAGGGTTTCGTCAGTAAATACTTAGTAGATCTTAACTCTAATCAAGTTGTCCACCCCTGATCTATGCAGCAATTGTTATTGTTAGAGTTTATAAGTATATTGTCCACCACACTACAAATTGAACTAAACCCTTTAAGTATGTGCAAATCCGAATCTTGGTCGGTTTTATTTTCAGGTAAGTTCACCAACTTACCAATCAATCCAATATAATTGTCAAGGACAGATACACGAGCACAACACTACAACCTTATTTGCGTCCACAGTTTGCAACCAATATCGATCAATGCCAATGACAGACAAAAATGCTTTCGCGGTTAGGTTCTTTATATACAGCCGTTTAGTACGTTTAGTTATCTACAGGTTGCTCCCGTTCTATCTAATCATAAATTAATCTTAACAATGCAATGCGATAACGATGCCATATTTACTAATTTGTTCTAGGATCACTCCACATAACTAGGTAGTGAAACATTAATTATGTAAATGCGATTTTAATTTTTTTTAATTGCTTGTAAGCTGCTTTCACCCGAACATTAATAGTCTATAATCTTTTAAGCCTCAATAGCCCAACGGTTAAAGGTGTGGAAGAAAAACTGAAAGGTCGCAGGTTCGCGCCCCACCCGTTGCAATGTTGTCGTACCGACTCCTAGCACAAGCTTTTCGCTTATTTCGAGGGGAGAGGAGAATATAAGTCAAGTTCAGCTTGGCTAATAAAAAAATCTACACAAATAAATATAAATATTATAATATATTTATATTACATAAATAATTGGTTTTATGAAATTGTAATTAATTGACTCTATTTACACTAAATCTTAAGGTACGGGACGGTATGGCAGTGTATATTCAACCCATACCCTAATCTGTTTCTACACACCATCGTACCGGAATGCTAAATCGCTTGGCGGCACGTCTTTGACGGTAGGATGGTAACTAGCTACGGCCAAAGCCTCCCACCAGACAAGAAAAAAAAAGACGTGTGGCACTCGAGGACTGCCGCGGTAAAGCTATTGCATAGCATTTTTTATCAACGCCATCTAGCGGCGAGAGGAGTCCCGTGTCAGGTTATTTTCGTTACGGAATTTCTGGATTCGGTCTCCACGCTCAAGGCTCGCGATAGAAGCTATGCAATAGCTTAAAAACCAAAATTTGATACAGAATTAGCTTAGTTCGCTTCAAAACGAAATCGTTGGCATCAGCTAATATTTGCTGGAAAAATAATTTATCCTCCCTTATTCTGATTTAACATCAATCACAGTAATCATTATCGCACAGTTTTTTGCGTGGATCGATCGTGTTTTTCACGCTAGAGTTCGCTTTTATTGCTATAATTACCTGATATTCACGGTTTAAAGACATTTCTAAGCTCGTTCACAATAAGGTGATTGAACTAATACCTAAATACGTAAAATCAATATATAAAAGGCAAAGGTGACTGACTGACTGACTGACTGACTGATCTATCAACGCACAGCTCTAACCACTGGACCGATCGAGCTGAAATTTGGCATACAGGTAGCTAGGTGGTTAGGACGTAGACATCCGCTAAGAAAGAATTTTGGAAAATTTCAACCCCGAAGGAGGTAAAATAGGAGTTTAAAAAATCGAACCTAACGTGAGCGAAGCCGCGGGTTAAAGCTAGTGTTTTGATAAAATGCTTGAGAGGTGGAAGTGTCGAGATAATGTAGGATACCTTAGAGTATCGTGATGTGTGGCACAATTTTTAAATAAATTCTTTTTCTTTCTTTCTAAATCTTACAATAAGCGGAAACAGCACCAAATCACCCAAAGTATCCATGCTATATTATAGTGACGACCTCCCTGGCGCAGTGGTGAGCGCTGTGGTCTTATAACTGGGAGGTCTCGGGTTCGATTTGGGAATTTATAATAGCTAGTTTAATATAAATATTATCGCCATCGTCTCAACCCTGCACCGGCACACTAACTGGGCACAGGACTCTTTTCTGAATGAGTAAGTCTAGGCCATAATCCACCACGCTGGGCCAAGTGTCCATTAACCGACGTCACACACTTTTGAGAATATTGTAGAGCACTCTCAGGCATACAGTTTACTTCGAACTTACAAGTTTATAATACTTACCTCAAACTCAAAAACCTATAGGTTGGATCCCCAAGGCATAAAACAAGTTCAAAGGACAATCTTTCTACAATAAGGTTACTGGCTTAATATAACTTTTTTTTTTTAAATATTTTATTGTTACTCGCGGCGGTAAAAAGCTTTTTGTAAGACGAACCCACTCTAAAATTAAAAGAATTTCCGAAATGCGAATAACCAAAACAAATTCAAGCATCAATTATTACAACAAAAATTAATAAAATATAAAATATACTACTTACATAAAAACGACTAACATAGCGCGAAAAATAAAGATAAACTGTTGAATTATTACTCTTACTAACAATGTTATGAGCATGATAAACTGAATATTATGTAAAAAAAGCTATTATTATTATTACTTTAGTATAGGTAGTCACGAGTCACGATATACCGACTCATATAATACATAATAGCTGCTCGTTTATTTCGCTGATAGGTAATATAATAACAACGCTAGATAGATACGTGATAGGTCATTCACCTCACCTCTCGGTACGAGAAGGATTTCGGCCATAGACCCCCACGCTGACCAAGTGCAAAGTGTCCATCACTGTTCTACCACAGAACTTCGGGAAATCGTGAGCAATGGTACCCTTATATTTTCTAGGCAAACGCGCTCCAACCTAATAGACCATTTCCATCTTTGATTGTCGTCAAGTGTGAGCCTATCTCGAAAGATTTGCAAACCTCACACTCGTTTGAGATCATTATGGAGAATTCTCAGCCATTCAGGTTTCCTCACTCCTTTACCATTAAGGCATGAACATACTCGTAGTTTTCAGTCTGAAAAGTCAGACGCGGTCAGGATCGAACCCCAAAACTATCGAAACGGAGGTCGAAATTCCAACCACTAGGATATTACCGTTTTGATAGTCCCATCAAGCGTGATGGTTAATACTCTATTTCACTTATTACATTTATTAAGAGACGGCAGATAATAATGGTTTCAATCATTAGTAGGTAGGTATAGGTACCTAATAATAGTTTAATATCAGTGGTGGGTATCATTATAATTAATGATGTTTATGAATGTATGAATGAATACAATTTATTGTACATGAAATAACAAAAATTATACAGAAAAACATTAATACAAGCAATTAGGTTTCGCTGATCATAATAAAATGTAAAATTTCTAGGGCAAATGAACTTTGAATGAGCGAATAATTGATATCTGACAGTTTTTACGTTGGCGATCGGCACTAAATAGATTTTTTCGTAAATGTCCCAAGAGTGTGCCCAAGAACTATTCGATTTAGTTCCTCCATCACCATTCTATCACCGAACCGCGAGACATCGCACGAATCTGCACCGCTACGTGGTCGAAATTCCACGATGCCGCACTAAGCGCTTCGCTTCCTCGTTCCTAATACGCACCGTAAAAATTTGGAATGCCCTTCCGGCTTCCGTTTTTCCAACTAACTATAATGTGGGTGTCTTTAAATCAAGAGTGAATAGGCATCTTCTAGGCAAGCGCGTACCATCTTAGGCTGCATCTTCACTTATCATCAGATGAGATCACAGTTTAGCTCTAGTCTATATATTAAAAAAAAAAAAATGTCACTGAAGGGAAACATGAGGAAACTTGCATGCTTGAAAGTTCGCGAAGTTGAGTGAAATGTGCCAATCCGCACTTGGCTAGCGTGGTGGGTTATGGCCTAACCCCTCTTCATTCCGAGAGATGATCTGTGCCCAGTACTGATCCAGAAACGGTTTGAAATGAAATTATACTTATTATTCTTAGTGCCTATTTCACTAACGTCGAGTGACGTTTAAGGGCTTTGGGCATTCTGACAGTTTCTGGTATTGAAAATCAATATCTACGGACGTTAGGTACCTATTCAAAGTTAAGACTGTCGCCATATGTTCATTATCGCTTATAATTACTATGTAGGTATACAAACATGATAGCGATGGTAATTAAACTTGCTGATGTAAATTATTCGCACAAATAAAGATGTTTGATAACAATGTTATCGGGATAAATATAAACATACTTACTATGTTGTTCAACGAATTGTTGATATTGCCCGCATATCAGATGTTTATAAAAATTTGGAACTTTCCAATCGACCCCTCGCTGCGAATTATCGATTTTTATCAAATCGCTGAATATCGCAATAAACTACTTCTTCTTTATTCACCGATAGAGGTCCACAGCTGGATATAAGTCTCTTGCATGGATTTCCACAAGTCTCGGTCTTGCGCCGCCTGAATCCAACGGCTCCCTGCGACTCGTTTGATGTCGTCGGTTCACCTAGTCGGGGGTCTGTCAGTACTGCTCTTCCCGGTGCGGGTTCACCACTCCAGCACCTTGGGACCCCATCGACCATCAGCTCATCGAGCGATATGCCCCGCCCATTTCCGTTTCAGTTTCACGACTTGCTGAATTATGTAGGTGAGTTTGGTTCTCCTACAGATCATCTCATTTCTGATTTGATCTTGCTGGGATACTCCGAGCGTAGCTCTCTCCAAAGCCCGCTGAGTGAGACGTCTATCATTTACATAAAGCAGAAAAAGAACGAAGCTATTCTTCAATCTAAATGAGGACTAAAATCCTTTAATGGCTTACTTACTACTTCAGATTCTTCCTCTCGTTTTTCTGTTCTACTTTCCGCTCATTAATGTCGTTAATTTATTACTAAAGAAATACCTGTTTCGCGATCTTTTTCTTGTAGGTTTTGTTTTCCTTTTTGACTCACCTTGACTTTGTTACTCTGCCATGTTATTAGATATATTAATGTCACAATAATGTGCTTCGTATTCTTAACGAGTTAAGGTTGGCACTTGGTGCAATGTTCAGGATCCACATTCAGTCGGCGACATTGGGTGCCGTGTGATAGACGCGCTAACGATTACGCGATTTATCTCTTTTGTTTATTTTGGTGTTTTAATTCTAGCGTTTATTACTTCAAAGAAGTTTTACATTATATCAGACGATTTACTCGAAATTGACTCTTATTTCTTTATTATTATAACCTCTATAAAGTGTAAGTACCTGACATTGGTTTGAATTAATTATTATTATTATTTTTTTCCTTATGCGGCGGGTGCGGCGTTTATATAAATTATCTACTTTATCCCTACATAACCTTTACATTTGACGTTTTGTATTGGGAACGTCAACACAGTGGTCATTTCATGGTCATTTAAATTAGATTTAAATCGTCAATTCGACCGTGAGCATTGCGAAAAAGTAACAAGTGAATGACTCTACAAACGGGTTCAATATCTAGTTCCTTTTTTATGTCTACTTACGTCCTCGAATGAAAATAAAATGCATTTTCATCTTTTCTTATCTTCATAGAACTTTTAAACTCACTTCATTTCGTTCATTCAATCATTTATTTTTGGATGGATGGATAAATAAAAGGGACTTTTATAACGGTACGAGATCAGGTACAGGTACCTTATTATATTTGAGGTAAACATTGTAATTTACACCGAAGTACTAAATAATTAAAATACAGTGATAAGTAAAATGATAACGCACTAAAGGCTCATTAGATAAAGCCAAAATAAAAACCTTTTAATATACTCATAAGAGCCGAAAGAATTCATAAGTAAAAAAATTCTATCGGATAACCGTTAGAATTTTTTTAGGTGCTATTTTCTTCTTTCCTTTCCATCACGATTTTCGATAATTATTATTAATATTCAAGATAATTGAAGTCCCATACATAATCTAATCGAAAAAGTGTAAGTACGAGAAAATAAACTTCGTCAAACTTGTTTAAACTTTAATACGTACTCACAAAAATGTTTTAACCATTTTTACAATTTTTATAAGTATGGGTACCTGCTCGCAATAGGCTTTTCCACTGAAAATTGAATCGTAATTGAGAATTTCTGATTTCCAATGAAATCATTACAAATATTTTCATTCAGTTGCCTTGTTATAAAGTTTTAGGTAGGTACGTATTTTTACATGATAGAGCAAATATTGTGAAATAAGAAATAAAAAGGAACGACGAAAATGTGATTCGAAACGCGAAGTCAAATTTTGTGTCCATTGATTGTCCTTTGATTTTAGGAACAGGATGCGAGAGATCTCTAAAAATGATTGCATCAGTATAACGAGCGCAATGATCTCTGATTGGCTGATACTCTCCCGCTATTGGTTAAAATGCATTGATGCAGCAAGAACGCCATAAATTCAGCCAATCAGAGCCATTGCGATCTTCACACTGATGCAATCATTTTTAGAGAATCTACACGGTGGAGCTTCATATTTTCGATTTTTTTTGGTATTTCAGGCTTTAAGCAATGGCTAGAGTAGCAACTACGGAGGCTCTGCGCTTCATGACGGACTGTCTCAAAGCTGTCGGCACCTCAGCTAAAGCCGCGCAGCAGCAGGCCGAGTTGCTCATCGAAGCTGACCGCGTGGGTCATCCTAGTCATGGACTAAATAGATTAGGTAGGTAACTATATGTCCGTATCTCATGACGGACTGTCTCAAAAAGCAATAGGTAGAGTAGCAAGTAGCAACAACAGAAGCTCTGCGCTTTATGACGGACTGTCTCAAAAAGCAATAGGTAGAGTAGCAAGTAGCAACTACAGAAGCTCTGCGCTTTATGACGGACTGTCTAAAAGCTGTCGGCACCTCAGCTAAAGCCGCGCAGCAGCAGGCCGAGTTGCTCATTGAAACTGACCGCGTGGGCCATCCTAGTCATGGACTAAATAGATTAGGTAGGTGTGTCCGTATCTCATGACGGACTGTCTCAAATTTAAGCAATAGGTAGAGTAGCAAGTAGCAACTACAGAAGCTCTGCGCTTTATGACGGACTGTCTAAAAGCTGTCGGCACCTCAGCTAAAGCCGCGCAGCAGCAGGCCGAAATGCTCATCGAAGCTGACCGCGTGGGCCATCCTAGTCATTACTTAGGACTTAATAGATTAGGTAGGTGTGTCCGTATCTCATGACGGACTGTCTCTTTAAGCAATAGCTAGAGTAGCAACTAAAGAGGCTCTGCGCTTCATGACGGACTATCTCAAAGCTGTCGACACCTCAGCTAAAGCCGCGCAGCAGCAGGCCGAGTTACTCATCGAAGCTGACCGCGTAGGTCATCCTAGTCATGGACTTAATAGATTAGGTAGGTGTGTCCGTATCTCATGACGGACTGTCTCAAAGCAATGGGTACATCGGCTAAAGTTGTATAGCAACAGACTGTTGCTTATCAGAGTTGACCGCGTGGGTCATCCTAGTCATGGATTTAATAGATTAGGTAGGTATGTCTTATTCTTGTAGTACCTAGGGCTTTCAGTACTTTGTACGCTGTTGCACAGACCAAAGATCGAGTACTTTTCCCATACCATTGTCGCAGGTTTTAAGTCAAGATGTTCTTCTCTGATCAGATGGTCTTCGGTCAGCTATTTTCCCTTGAATAATGAGCTGCAGGAGCTTCAAAGTGAAGTATATTCTTACTAATATTATAAATGCGAAACTGTATTTGTTTGTTAGTTTGTCCTTCAATCACGCCGTAACAAAGCAACGGATTGACGCGATTTTACGCATGAGTATAGTTGTAAGTTGAGGACCGCGAGACTGATAAACATGCTACTTTATATGCCGGAAAATCAGAGAGTTCCCGCGAGAATAAAAAAATCTCAATCCACGCGTAGGTACGAAGTCGCGGGCATCAGTTTATATGATGATAATGATTTTATCGTTGGTTTTCTCTTTTCAGAATTCTACATTAACGACATAATAAGCGGCAACTGTAAACCCAACGACCAGCCTGTGATACTGAAGGAGAACGCCTCGACGGCGTGGGTGGATGCCAACAACGTGCTGGGAGCAACAGTTAGCCATTTCGCCATGGACATCGCCATCAAGAAAGCTAAGACCACCGGCGTTGGATGGGTCACTGTAAAAGGTAAAGCTCTCGCGAACTATGTTTTAACCGCATAGACGCTGTGCAGTGCCGGCTTTACCTATGGTGCAGGGTGTGCAACACACACGGGCGCCGAGTTGTAGATGGCGCCGCGCCGAGCCGCGCTTGCTTGCTTGCCGACATCATTTAAAATTGCACCATTTTTTGCACCAGAATATCCTTACACTGGTGAAAATATAAGTAAGTCAAACGGTATTCTTGTATTGTAAGTATTCCATTTTCGCCGCGCGTCTACTAGAGGGCGCTAAGATACTTATTGCACACGGGCGCTACATGAGCTAGAGCCGCCTCTGACGCTGTGTTTAGGGTTTGCCAGCGGGAAGCGAAGGGTGCCAACGGGATCCTATTACTAAGTTGTCTGTCCGTCCGTCTGTGTGTCAGCGGGCTGTATCTCATAAACCGTAGATACTTGAAATTTTCACAAGACGTATATAATATGCCTCTATAATAAACAAATAATAACTAGTGGTTCGCCCCGAACTGAGACCTCGCGATATCCCATAATTCCCAAAAGTTTTAATTATATATTGTAATAATTAACTTTTAACATTAGACGCAATAAAAAAAATAATAGTTGACATAAAACTGTTTTATTGACACAGCGCTTTCTATTAGCATTATAGAGAACCTATTAGCTTCACAATAATGCTAATAGATGACGCATTAAAATTAAATAATTTCGTTTCTTTATAACATTTATCTAATTTTAGTATTTGTTGTTCAAGTACAGGATATAACTGAATTTTCAACCAAGTTTCACGTTCTAATATTCAGTAATTCAGAAGTTATAGGGCTCTGACAGACATTTAGACGGACACACTTCTCTGTCTAGTAGGCAAGCGCCCTAGTTGACTCAGAGAACTCGCTTCGCTCGTTCAAAAATAAAATGAAATAAAAAAATAAAGGATACAAGACCGTGATTTTTTCGGCGTTTTTTGCTCGACCTTAACAATCGCTGTTACGATGGTACGGAACGATGATATACCTACGAGTGTCTCTGGAACTAATAAAATTGCAAATAGCGCACCGTCCTCCACAATTAATCTATGAAGTCATACAACAACAACGAAATAATAAATTAATTATAGAGGTCTGTGCGCCATTTGCAAAATTACCTATTAGTTCCAGAGACACTTGTATAGCTGTTTAGTGCTTACAGCGTCAAAATGGCGTCAATCAAGTAGCAATTCCAGTGTTAATCATAGATTAAATATAGAGGTCAGTGCTCCGAAGTAATAAGTCATGTGCTCCGTCTATTGCCACTTCAGCTTCGCAACTCAATGAGATTTGTCAAGGCTTTATTGATAACTGTGATACGAAGTAGGTTGTTCATGATTAATTTTATTTTTTATCAACGAGATAGAACTAGAAGTTACGTCATTTGACGACGAAATATCGCGCGTCGCCACCGTCGCGCTCCGGAAAGTTGCCTGCCTGCATGGAAGTAGGACATTACAATGAGTGATTTTCTGCAATTTGCTCATTAAGTATTTGAATGATACTTATTTACTAATGCTATAAATGACAAAGCCATTATCAAAATGAATAGTAAAGTAACTTGTTAGTAGCAATTTAGAGTTTATAGAATATGATTTATTTTAAAGTATTAACAGTTAACACCCACCTGTAAATTGACTGTTATCATTAAATTCTTAAATCCTATTAATGACGACCTCCCTGGCGCAGTGGTGAGCGCGAAAGTGAGCGCTGTAGTCTTATAGCTGGGAGGTTTCGGATTCCATTCCCGGCGGGGGCAATGTGGGAATTTCTGAATCGTCTCTGGTCTGGTCTGGTCGGAGGCTTTGGCTGTGGCTAGTTACCACCCTACCGTCAAAAACGTGCCGCCAAGCGATTTAGCGTTCCAGCACGATGGCGTGTAGAAACAGTTTAAGGGTACCTACCTATGGATTGAACTCTGCCATACCCCTTCCAAGTTACTCTACCATCTTAGACTGTATCGCCACTAACCATCAGGTGAGATCGCAGTAAAGGGCTATCTTTTCATTGAATAATTTCAGTAGTAAGCCGTTAATGGGTTGCCGATGATGAAACTTCATTTCAGGTTCAAACCACAACGGCATGGCAGGTTACTGGGCGAAGAAGGCTGCTAACGAAGGTTTAATAGGAATGGCGTTTACCAACACCTCACCACTTCTTGCGCCTACGAGAAGTAGAAAGGTAATTACAAGCCTACAACGCTTCAAACATTTACTTTGAACTTTTTTAATTTTTTTAATTTTTCCTATTACTAGCTTTTACCCCCGGCCTCGCTAAGTAATCCTATACAAAATTATGAATTTTGATATATATTCGATTTTTCAACTGTTCTTATGGGGTTTTCCTATTTTTTTTAACCACTCCTGTATTAAGGCAAACAAACAAAAAAAAAAATTCAAATCGGTCCGTTTTTGAGTTTTAACCTGACTAACGCTATAAAAAATCAACAGTAATTGATTTCTCTAGGATCCCGTCATCAGATCCTGACCTGATGACAATGGGATCACGTGGGGAGTATATCGTTTCAAACAAAAAAAGAATCTTCTAAATCGGTCCAGGCTTCTTCGAGTAGGTAATCGGGGAACATACATAAAAAATAAAAAAAAGATTCCGACGAATTGAGAACCTCCTCCTTTTTTGGAAGTCGGTTAAAAATACCTATATCAAAATATGAATTTAACTTATCAAAAATTTTTTTTAGGCTGCTTTAGGGACAAACCCTTTGTCTGTAGTGGCGCCGGCTGCGGATGGAGAAACATTCTATTTGGACATGGCGACGACTGCTGTGGCTGTAGGCAAGGTACAGGGAAAATGGTTATTAGGTATATCCTCCCGAGCGAATTTGCGAATTTGACCATGGCGGCCAATCTCCATTATAGAGATTAGCCACCTGTGCGCAATATATTAGGTATAATGTCCAAGTGTGCGCAAACACAGGTGCACTCTCATTCCCTCACTCTCACAATCCGATCGGATGGAAATCCGACACGACCGCAGAGAGATCAGGACAGACGGGTTTACGTGCTCCCTAAGGCACGTAGGTGACACACCACAAACTCCGAGCTAGTTATAACATACAACTAACATAATGTATGGACCTAAAGTCTGAATTACAGAATTATTTATTTATTTATATACTTAGAACTTTTGTAAAGAACAACCTAATACATTTTTTGGCCCTGAAAAAACTGAAACTCGACTAAATCGACGGAAAATTGGATTTAATATTCGTCTTATTGATTTTGTTCGTATAAAAATATGTAGCCTTTGTCACCCGGACCATCATAATGAATCGATTGACAGCTCATTCATCAAAATCGGCTCAGTAGTTTATTCACTACGATGTAACATTCGTAAGTGGTCACATACATACATACGTAAATACATAGACTAGTAAAATCATAAACCTTTCTTTTAGCTTTGCTCTAGTCGGGAAAAAATTCAATTTAATTCGTTTCGCCAGCTTAGCGATGCCAATTCATTAAGAGGTTCAGGTAACAGATAAGAGACATACAAGATTTTTATTTAGAAATATGGACATTAAGACATAAGATGTAAAATTGATCTATTTCAGATAGAAATGCAGATGCGCAAAGGAGAACCCATACCTACTGGCTGGGCGCAGGACCCCAGTGGAAACCAAACAAATGACGCCGAACTCGTACGTATTTTTCTCCCTTTAGTTATAGCTTGAAACAAAACATCGCGTAAAAACCGATTAGGATCATGGTTCTAATAGTTCTACGAGTCTACCTATCTTGAATAGAAGTATGATTTTGGCTTTACTTTCCGGACTTTCATAGATTTTTTTTAAGCTATTGCATAGCTTCTATCGCGGGCCTAGAGCGTGGAGACCGAATCCAGAAATTCCGTAACGAAAATAACCTCCTCTCACCTCCTCCTCTCACCGCTAGATGGCGTTGACAAAAAATGCTATGCAATAGCTTTACCGCGGCAGTCCCCGAGTGCCACACGTCTTTTTTATTATTATTATTTACCTATGTTTAGCGTAATTTGAGACGCATAGGTGATCTTGAGGGCAGGAGGCAATGGAAACTTCAGCTGGCACTTCAGTATCAATTCTGGACACTTTTAGAATATTTTTAAGAGCAAGTTAAAAATTTATTTCCAAGTTTCTACCAAATAATAGAATTAATTAGCCCATTATGTTACTATTCCAGGCGTTCCAAACAGGTTGTCTAATGCCGCTGGGTGGTGGTGAAGAAACCTCTGGCTACAAGGGATATGGCTTGGCAGCTATGGTAGAGCTATTTTGTGGGATCTCGTCAGGTTAGATTACTATATCTAATCCATTTTTCTAGCTATTTAGATTTAGCTATTAAGTCCGCTAGTCCTTACTAAAATCTTTACAATTGCAAAAGTGTATTGCCGTAACGGATCGACATCAATTTTTTGCTTGGTTCTTGGTTCTGGTGATCTTAGAGACCTACCTTTTATGCCGGAAAACAAGTTTCCGTGGGATTTTCAAAAACCGAGTACGCGAACGAAGGCGCAGGCAAAAATAGTTCGCAGCTTCAATTCAAAAGTACTACAAATTAAAAAAAAATGACGTGTGGTACTCGGGGACTGCCGCAGTAAAGCTATTGCATAGCATTTTTTATCAACGCCATCTAGCGGTGAGAGGAGTCCCGTGTCAGGTTATTTTAGTTATGGAATTTTTGGATTCGGTCTCCACGCTCAAGGCCCGCGATAGAAGCTATCCAATAGCTTAAAGAAATTGTAGAAAATTTCAACAATTTCTAACATGCATTATTTGGTATAAAAAATAAGAAAGCAGTAGACAAAAATAATTTATTTTTATTTTATTAGCTCTTCTGTAAAAAAAGTGCAATTTTTGTTTATGGTAGTTTTGAATTAAAGCAGCGATTTGTATTCATAATAAGAGACTGATGGTCCATATGTATATACGTCTGTTATTGCGATTTCAATTTTTTTTCTATAAAGAGTATTAGCCAAGCTGAACTTAACTTATATTCTTCTCCTCTCCAAATAAGCGAAAAGCTTGCGCTACTAGTGGGTACGACAATAGTGCAATGGGTGGAGTTCGAACCTTTTTTGTTTCTACCAATTACCACCAATGTTTATCTTTATTTTGTCAATCGCAGGTGCGAACTACGGTCACCACATACGTTCGTGGTCTCACCAAGGAACAGGCGGTCCGGCAAACTTGGGTCACTGCTTCATCGCCGTGGATCCCGAGAACTTCGCGCCCGGCTTCGGGGATCGCCTAACTGATTGTATCAGGCACTGGAGGGAGTTAGAACCGGTTGGTATAAGAAAGAAAGAAAATACTTTATTTGTATGGCACAAGGTAACCTGCAAGAGAAAATAAGAAAAGAGATACTCAAAATTGGCTTTTGCACTCATCATCATCATTTAAGCCTACGAACGTCCACTGCTGAACATAGGCCTCTCCCAAACAGCGCCACCACACCCGGCCCTCAGCCCTTCTCATCCAGCCGCTTCCCGCCACTCTCTTTATGTCATCGGTCCATCTTGCTGGAGGGCGCCCCACACTACGCTTGCTTGTTTGCCGTCTCCACTCCAGGACTTTCCGGCTCCAGCGGCCATCGCTCCTGCGACAACTTCAGTCGCACTGCCTCTTCAGCTTACTGATGGTTCGGGCTATGTGAGTGACCCTGGTTCTCCTACGGATCTCTTCATTGCGAATTTTATCCTTACATAGCCCTCTCCATAGCATAATATCACAAAAGCAACAAGCAATTAAAAGACATTAAAAACCCGTCTACTTAAATATCAGTTGCTTTAACATTAAAGGAACATATTTTCGTGAGGAAGCCAGAAAGCCTGAGCAATCTCCATTTTGTTCTCAAAGGTATGTGAAGTCTGCCAATTTGCATTGAGCCAGAGTGGTGGACTGTGGCCTATAAAATAAATATTCTGGGAGGAGACCTGTGGTCAGTAGTGAGCAGTTCATGTGTTGCTGATGGTGATAGTAATGATGACTTATTCCTATTGCAGTCGGACGACAGTCTACCCGTGCTGGCGCCAGGCGATAAAGAGAAGAAAGCAGCTCAACTGACTGACTCGCTCGGAACGGTCGCTTACGTGGAACAACAGTTGCGATCCAGCGAAGCGCTTGCGAAAAAGTTGCAAGTCAAACCCATGGAAATTATGAACTGATTCAATTTTAATTTAGAATTAAATGTATTTCGTAAGTGACAAGAGTTATTTTTCCTAAATTTTTTTTTTTACTGTGATGCTGTGCACCAAAGTGGTACTCAGTACACAATTACAATCTAGCCTAACAAGAGCCTAACTTAATTAATTAATTAGTAAATATAATTCAACCTAACTTATAAATTGATAAAGAATGTCAAAATCACGAAAATAGCGACGAAAACTTCCAACGCTGAGTGGCTCAGATTAAGTAATACAAGTAAGTAGATAACAAATTAAAAAACGGCAAGGACCAATAAGGATGATTTAATTTTAGTCAAAATTATCCAAAATTATCCTAAATTGTGGGGACGAATTGTTTGTTAATGGATGTTGATAAAAAAATAAAAAGAATTGTTTGTTTTATGTCTGAATGTTTTTAATTTTCCTCTTCGTGTTTTTCTTTCACTCTATTAAGAAAATTGCTTTCTATTTGGAAAATAATCACCTAAGCACTTATCGTTTCCACTTTACATAATTACCTATGTATACTTATACTCTATCCACCGAGTCAAGTTAATATAGCGCTCTCTCTGTCACGTAATCCCATACAAATGACAGAGACAAAAAAAGTCAGTGGGCGTAAACCATTCTGAATGTACGTACACACTGCGCTACTCTTAAATAAAAAATAGCTTTCTTCCCACGACTACACTTGCCTTTGTAATATAATAAGTAGGTGAAAAATTGGGCTAGTAGAAGTTTCTTAAAATAAATAAAAAAAAGCTTTTATTAAATTAATGTATTTAATGTGAAGGAAAAAAAACAAGAGTAATAAAATATTTACATCATTTATTTTCATTATAATTTACGTAATTATTATAATTCAAAAAAACTCCCGACACAAAAATAATCTCTAAAAAGTAAAAACCCCTCTCTTTTTGCGTCGGGGGTTAAAAATATATTAATTACTATCCGACGACGTATCACTGCTATCGTTTTCTACATTTATTATGAAGTTGTCAGTCATTATTTCTACATTCCTATCCATTGCGTTCATTTTTGGCTCTATTATTTCTTGTACATGTTTTATACAATTTTGCCACTTTTGGGCATTAATATTTTGAATCGCGTTATTCAAAAGGTTTCTTAATTCCGCCATTTTGTAAGTTGTGTTTTCAGCGGCAACTTTACCTTTAACTTGAGCCCAAATTAATTCTATGGGATTTAACTCGCAGTGATACGGCGGAAGTCTTAAAACAGTTTTATTTTTAGCTTTTGCCATTTCATCTACAGCACGTGCTTCGTATCGCTTTTTGTGTTGCTTAACTATGTTCAACAGTTCTCTTTTAAGTGAATCCTCATCAAACGTAATATTTTTTCTTTTAACCAGTCGATAATTTCTTGTCTCTCAGAGTCCAATACACAAGCCAAGTCACAATGAATGCACCAACAGTCCAAAGTACACGCCAGGTCACGGAACAATAACAATAAAATATGAGCGCGTCTGCACAGTACGGGTACCACGATCAGACTAAAATATACACGTAGTCTGTACAATGCATTAACGGTTATCGCTGACCAATCACAAACAAGTCTATGTTTTCCGTATTAACTTGACTCGGTGGATAGAGTATACCTTTGTTTACTTGGTATATTATTTTTTTAATATAATATACCTACGAGTACATAATATTATAATATTAGGCAAACTTAAATCAACTATTATTCTCCTTTCGCCTTTAAATATCGAACCGTCGACTTTTCAGTTTTCAGTATATAATTATGTAATATGTACCTAAAATGAAAATTTATTTTCTGCACATTTCTCAATGCTTCGCAATCTTTGAGTTCGCAATTCGTCAGGTGAATCTAAAATAGACGTGTAACGTGACGTAATATACTTATTACGCACACGTAGGGCGAGTAGCTGCTGAAATTAGCATCGATACAAGATGAAGGTAATTAGGAATCCTATACTACCTTAAAGATTAGTCTTCATTGGAACCTGAAGAGTGAAGAGGCAAAGCTACGTTTTTTCTTACAATCCCTAATAAGACCTTTCAGCCACATCTTTAATGTTGCCAATCAGCGCCTGCTTTACCTATAGTGCAGGGTGTGCAAAGCTCACACGCGCAGGGTTTTAGGGGGCGCCGCGCCGCGCTTTGCTTGCTTCCCGACATCATTTAAAATTGCACCATTTTTTGCACCTGAATTTCCTTTCACTGATTTTTCAAACGGTATTCTTGTATTGTAAGTATTCCATTTTGACCGCACGTCTACTAGAGAGCGCCAAGATATTGATTTCACACGGGCGCTACATGGGCTAGAGCCGCCTCTGTTGCCAATGTTGGGCCTTAAGATTTTGAGTGAAGGTAGCCAAAGGTGTCAGTCGTAGTCGATGACACAGCCTTCTAGCATTTGAATTTGAATGACATTTGTACCATATCCATGCAGCAACAACCAGCATGGACCAAGTGATTTAGATTTCGGAAAGATAAGGATGCCATGTTGTTACCAATTAGGTAAAAAAATCTGCCATACGTCTTCAAGATTCATTGCGGAAACACTGTATACGTATAGCATAGTTTTGTTACCTATTGTAAAAAAAAATATTTTTTTTGTAAAGAGCAACTGCAGAGTTTCTTGCCGGCTCTTCTCAGCAGAATCTGCATTCCGAACCGGTGGTAGATTTATGACGTGTCATAAGAGCGACAAGTTGGCCTACATGAAATAAATAAATTTTGATTTTGACTAGGTAAACTTCATCGATGCAGGTTACGAGAATAAAAAAATATTCTGTCCATAGTAGGTACTTAACGGTTATTACTTATTAGCATCGCCATGACAGCTTAATTAGAGCGGCGCGGGCGTGACAGTAGTTCTCCGAGATAAACGAGATAAGGTATAATATGCTTTTACCGTTTTAATGTCGATGGGTAGAGCTATTAAAATACAATAACAGAAAATGTAAGTACCTACACAATAAAAGAGACCGGAGCGGCTGTGGACAAGGGACGAAACTAGAAAAGCTATTAGAAAAGTAAAGACAATCCTACTAATATTATAAATGCGAAAGTTTGGATGGATGGATGGATGGATGGATGGATGTTTGTTATTGTTACCCAATCACGCCGCAACGACTGAACCGATTTGGCTGTTTGGCATAGATATCCATAAATCATAGTCTGGAATACCTAACACATAGGATAGGTACTATTTATCACAGCTTTTTATCCCGGAAAATAACAGTTCTAAAAACCCCAATCCACGCGAACGAAGTGGCGGGCATCAGCTAGTGTGAAGATAAAAACAATCCCGATTGGCTCTTATCCTACTCACTTTCAAGGGAAGCTGGAAGAAATTTCTTTTTTTAGAGATAAGCTTCACCTATGTCTACTTCTTCTAATATATGTTGTCTTGTTATTTTTATTTATACTATTATAATTTATACTTTTATACTATTATAATAAAGAGAGAGCGCGAATTTTGTGAGTTTGTATGTATGTCCGGAGCAAACTTTGGAACCACCGCACCGCACCTATCACAATAATTCTTTTACCATTTCAAAAGTACATTATTCCAGATGGTTATAGGCTATAATTATGTTAATAAATGTATTATGGCTAGATATTATGTGCAAATTTGTTAAAGAAGTCGGAAATTTTTTTGACTCTTAAACGTTTTCAAGACGTGCGCTGGCTATTTAGTTTATACTGTTATTGGATGAAAATGATGTATGGGTGAATTGTTCCTCTTAAAGAGTTCTAAAAAAAAGTCCGCGATAGCATATGTCTATATTCTAAGGATAACTTACAGTAACCATTTCTATCTTGCAAATTATGATTAAAAATAATGAATTATTTTCGAAGCTTCTTTAACCGATGTGATGTCAATCTATATCTAAATAAATATGTTTATTATCGTAAGTATTTAATTTAGAACATATTTGCCCTTTACACTATACAATTTAAATAAATATCTTAGGAGTTATCGGAAAATTAATATTTCCGCGCGACAAAATAATAAAATGGTGCCGGCTGGCGCGTCGGGGCACGGTGGCGGGTATTGGTGCGGGATATTCGTGTGATTCCCGTGGTGATCTTATTGACAATCGTCTCCTATAAGAAGCTCACAAGAACAAATATTTAATTTTCAACCCGGACGAAGTCGGCGCGGGCTTCTAGTATGTACTTAAAACTAGTGGTTCGCCCCGAACTGAGACCTCGCGATATCCCATAATTCCCAAAAGTTTTAATTATATATTGTAATAATTAACTTTTAACATTAGACGCAATAAAAAAAAAATAGTTGACATAAAACTGTTTTACTGACACAGCGCCATCTATTAGCATTATAGTGAAGCTATTAGCTTCACAATAAGGCTAATAGATGGCGCATTAAAATTAAATAATTTCGTTTCTTTATAACATTTATCTAATTTTAGTATTTGTTGTTCAAGTACAGGATATAACTGAATTTTCAACCAAGTTTCACGTTCTAATATTCAGTAATTCAGAAGTTATAGGGCTCTGACAGACATTTGTACGGACACACTTCTCTGTCTAGTAGGCAAGCGCCCTAGTTGACTCAGAGAACTCGCTTCGCTCGTTCAAATAAATAAATATCCTATACCTAGGTACTTATTTATGCTTATTTATGCTTTATAGTAAAACAAATAGAGTAGGTAGGTAATAATTTCGGGATCTTCCAATTTGATTTGAGACCTTCCATTTGATTCTAAATTCAATTCTGATTTAACTCTTTTTTTTCTTATTTCTTAACTAGCTGTCCCCTCGCGACTTCGTCCGCGTGGAATTAGGTTCTTTGAAAATCCCGTGCGGACTCCTGATTTTGTCCGAATAAAAGTAACCTATAACACACTGTCTGCAACCATACCCATCAAAGAATCACGTAGATCCGTTGCTCGATATTAACTTGAAAAATTATGGATTTTCATACAAACATTCAACCCCCATTTAACCCCTTTGGGAGTAGAATTTTTGAAAACCGTGAAACACGTCCTTTTTTATTTTTAACTGAAAGCCCAAATACCGAATTTCATGGGTATAACTTGAAAAATGACGGACTTTCATACAAACTTTAACCCCCCCCATTTAACTCCCTTTGGGGGAGAATTTTCGAAAAATGTAAAATACGTAATTCTTTATTTTTGATCAAGAGCCAAAATATCAAGTTTCATAAACATAACTTGAAAAATAACTTGAAGAACGAAGGACTATCATACAAACATTCAACCCCTATTTAACCCCTTAGGGGGTAGAATTTTTTAAAAGTGTGAAACACTTTTTTGTTTTCAATTTAAAGCCTAAATACCGAATTTTATGGGTATAGCTTGAAAAATGACGGAGTTTCATACAAACTTTAACCCCCCTTTTTACCCCCTTGGGGGGAGAAATTAAAAAAAATGTAAAATACGTAATTCTTTATTTTTAATCAAGAGCCAAAATATCAAGTTTCATAAACGTAACTTGAAAAATAACTTGAAGAACGAAGGACTATTATACAAACATTCAACCCCTATTTAACCCCTTAGGGGGTAGAATTTTTAAAAACTGTGAAACACGTACTTTTTTGTTTTCAATTTAAAGCCTAAATACCGAATTTCATGAGTATAACTCGAAAAATGACGGAGTTTCATACAAACTTTAACCCCCCTTTTTACCCCCTTGGGGGGCGAATTTCGAAAAATCCTTTCTTAGTGCTCGCCTACGTCATAAAAGGAACCTACTGTCAAAATTTCAAGTTTCTAACTTCAGTGGTTTAGGCTGTGCGTTGATCGTCAGTCAGTCAGTCAGTCAGTCAGTCAGTCAGGACAAGCCTTTTTATATAATTATAGATTATGACCTTTATTATGACTAATATTACGCCATAATGAATAATTTGTGACGTCATAAAACCATCATAAAACAGTCGGAGCCACTGAACAAAAACTGTTTTTCTTCTGTTCTCGGAACGCTATGAACATCTTTTTTAAAGTCGAAAAAGAAGGTATCTGTTGAGGAGTCCAGGATAATTAATATTAAGTGGCTCATAGCATGTTAAATATTATAATTTATGTATTTAATTATTTATCTTTTGGTTTAGGCTCGCTAGCTGGGCTTGCTTATTTATTATTTCTTTACATTGTATCATTTAGTTGCCTGTCGGCGCTTTAGCAGAGCTGTCGCTGCCGTTATTACAGTTAAAGTCTATTTATTAACGCAGTGATAAGAAAATTGAAATCTCAAAGATCTGAAATCGATTGAACTCAAAAATATGTTATCTATGTTATCTGCTATGGTTATCTGTGACCATCTAGCAGCTGCTGTCAGAATGGGAGTTTGACTTTGATTTAGTTAACTGTCTGTGGTAGCTGCCTAGATTTTTTTCGTTGACGATCGAGAAATCGCAACAGTCTGAATATAAAATAATAATAGTGCCTGGCGGATTAATTCTTAAAGTAGGTAGATATCTAAAGTGTGTGATTAAAAGAGAACAAAACGTAAAAATAATCCAAATTGTTTTGTTTTGTAATGAGGTTAGTTGGATTGTCAAAATCTCGAATTGTCAATTCGATTTCGATGTTTTGAATATTGCAATTCCAATTTTAAAAATAAATCCTGTGTTAAAATATATAATCGACACAAATGAATAGAAACTTGAAGTGAAACTAAAACGCAGGAACTGCGATTTGATAAAAAACGTTCGGTGTTTGTTTTGTTATATTATGTTACAATCTGAAATCATTATACAGTAGTTTTTTTTGTTGTGTGATTAATAATTTAGATAAAGTGAACTCAGTTCGAAGGCCTGTTTTTGTAATAGTTTTGTGAATTTTGTCTGCCCGGATAAATTGAGGGACAGGAAGTAAAATATACTTAGAGGTAAGTGAAAGTGCCCCTACATATTTATTACGTATATTTTAGTATTTTAAAGTTATTATAACTTGTTTACCTACTAATCACTTCCTTATATTTCCAGATCTATCCAATTCCCAAAATCTTTTAGGAAGAAACCTTGTAGAAGAAAGTTTACGGAAGATTACTTTAAGTGACCTATTCATTTATATGTACTTCTGAAGATGAAGATAATTAAAGTTACCTAAACAATTTTCCTTTCCACACAACATCAATTCCTAATTTGTGATCCTCTATCCTCCAGAATTATAAAGTTTATTTTTGGTAGTATTGTGAATACAAACTCGTAAATCAATGCACAGTGGGGCGATCCTTAGACCTCACATTTTGTCATGGGAATATATTTGTATGCAAAGTTCCACTAAGGCAGAAAACGTTACATATATGAAGAGTTTTGTGTATATTATCTTCAAATGTAACTAAATCACCAGGTTTTAAAATATTGCTGTCCTTTTTCAATATGTATTCTGTAGAAAGGGATAGAATTATTTTAGTTTTGAGAACTCATCTAAATCAAGCTTATATAACTAGTTAGCTAGTTTTAATCTTATAACAAGATTGATTTGTCCTGATCAATCCGCTTGATTTAAATGAATCTAAAAGTAATTGTGCACGGTAGTTGATTAATTATTATTATCTATCTTACTTATCTATATCCTGTCCGAGGTTGAAGTAAATTACATACAATATAATAATATTATAAAATAAAACGATTCTTATTCTAAAAACTGATTTTACAATGGAATTAGTAGCAATTGTCACTAAACACTTAACAATTTGCAGAATGAGTTTAGTTAAAGTAGTTAATTGAAAAACAGCTTTTAAAAGGTTAAAAATCATGTTTTTCTGGGATAAAAAGTACCTCTGTCATTCTCCAGCTCCTCGTCCACTACTGTAAAAATCATGTTGATCTGTTGCTATTGATTGAAGGAAACCAACACGCTTTCTTGGTTTATTTAGTTGATGTGGTGTGGATTTAGTTTTTAACATAAAGCGGGAACCATTTGATTTTCTGGAATAAAAAGTAGCCTATGCCACTCTCCAGGTCCTCAACTATACCCCATGCAAAAACTCATATCGATCTGTAGCTCTGTTGCAGCATTATTGCAGGACAAACAAACACACTTTCGCATTTATAATATTAGTAAGGATTTGTATGCCACATAGTCACAATCACCTCTGTCCTGTACTCTGTCACAATTGGTTAAAATGCATTGATGTAGCAAGTATGTCATTATAGCCAAACAGAGGTGATTGCAAGCATAACACAGACAATCAATTGTTTCAAAGATTTAAGCTGGTATAAATAGACAAAAGATTGACATGTGATTGGGTTCGTTTCCTGGGAATTTTTTCCGCAAGTAGGCGTCGATTCGCTCGTTTTGCGTGGATGTGATTGGGTTATGCAATAGTTCAAATAAATATAAGCTTATTAGTTGATGCAGAATAGTCACTAGATGATGCACGTGTTTGTCTGTGTGGATTAAGGTGTTGTCGAATCCAGCGGAAGCTCTTATTTTCCAGGATAAATTCTAGCCTATGTGCTATTCTGTTGTTTAAACTATTACATCGTGAATTTCATCTAAATCCCACCAGTAGTTTTTATGTGAAAGAGTAACAATTATCCATCCATCCTCACAAAATTTCGCATCCTTACCAATATCCTTACTAATATTTTTATTACTATTACTATAATATTATAAATGTGAGTGTGTTTGTTTATTGGTTTGTCCTTCAATCACGCCACAACAAAGTAACGGATCAACGTGATTTTTTGCATGGGTATAGTTGAGGACTGGGAAAATGACATAGGCTACTTTTTATCCCGGTTTTTTTTAAATACTAATGCCACGCGAGCGAAGCTGCGTGCATTTACTACTTTACAATATTAGTTGGATAGGATTAAGATTATGATTAGAAAAAATCTTTAAGTAAACATTTGCAAACTAGGGCTCGATTTTCTAAAAATACTTGATAGCAGTTCACACTCAAGTAAGGTCAACCGGGGCTAATGCGCCACAATACTTTGAACGACATTTTTATCTGATTATAACAAACATATTCTATCTCATCATAAGATTTAACTTATAACACAAGTTAGGAAATGTTATCTTATTTCATATTTTAATACCATTTAATGACATTTTGAATAACTTCTATGTGTAAATGACGTTTTTATGAAATCTGGGATTTTTAGACGCAATAACCCTCGGTGGGGCGAAAGCGTCTTTCACCGGTATAACGCAATTGGACGAGCTGATAGTAATTGAAATCGAGGTAAATGGAACAGTACCAGTGATATAGTTTATCATTATCTTGTATCTTAAATTCTAAGCTTAGTTTAGGGTTATTAGTGTGAAACAAATTTTTGGGGCTATGGCGTCTTGTTGTACTTGTTTCTTGTAGTCGCATTCACCCCATCGTAGATTTCAGGGGAGCTAAACTTTTTTCCATTTGGTGCGCGTATTTAATTATTAAGAATGGAATCAAATCACAACTAAGAAATAACGAATAATTTATTGGAACAAAAGAGTCTAACGTAACATCTATCTTGTCTAACAATCATTACAAATAATGACAAAATATAAAGTGTACCACAAAATGCGCGAATCTTTTATTTAGTTAAACTTCTCTTTATTCCAACTTTAATTAACCTCGTAACATGTTTAACAACATTAACATTGATATTAAGTACATGTAAATAATCAATTAATCAGTCTTTTTACAATATTAAATTGGTAGGACTTATTTTCCCTCGTTCATTGCGTTAAGGGTGACGCTGGTGCAAACGAACCATATAAAACAGACACGAATTCTCAACACTGTAGATTTAGATTGTGTAGTATAGCGATCAACATTTTATAAAAATAATACAATTTAAGTAGGTACATATTTTGCATTATTCCTGCATTAAAATATATAAATAGATTTACTACTTTAATCCTAAAATCAAAAAGTTTAGGACCTCTGACAATGGGGCTATTGCGTTACAATAGACGCAATCACCCCATCAGGATGGACGCAATAGCCCCAAAGCAAAAAACATAAGTTAAAATTTAAAATTGCAATTTGACTACAAATCTTAAGGTAATTACATGAAATAATTAAAACAACATGTATTGCAATAAAACAGCAAAAGTACTTACAGTTAAGAAGCATAGATATTCTCAAAGAACTGAGATTTATGCCGATTTAAATTCACGTGCTGGCGCACAAGAAGAATCCAAACGAAATGACAGATTTAAGTTGGCGGATTATTTACAGAAAATAGCTCTGTCACGCCATCTATTGATCAAATTTTGTAGTTTTAGTGCCAAAGACGTAAAAAAGATGGCGTGAGTAGTTCTAAAATACGCATTTCGTATGGTAATTGAAAAAGACGCCTAAGCCCCATAGACGAAATAGCCCCGGTTGACCTTATAAGATATTATCAAGACAACGAACTTGAAAGCGTGGGATATTCTCAAGTAGAAATCAGTGGAAATGATGACGCCATGTTACGATATAGGCCTATGAAGTCAAGGTTCAACTGTGTGTTTATGTAACTAAATTTTCGAAAACAGTTCGCAGATGGCTATGATATGAGCACGATCTAGTACCTAATATAACTATCTTACTAAGTTAATCTAGTGAAATAAATATACGAGGTTATGACACCCTCTTAAGATAACGCGTATAATTCGATTCTAACTTCTGACCATTGACCTCTACATTTTAATCTATGATTAACACTGGACTTGCTGTCCCTATACAAATGAAAGCATAATTATGGATTATTTGAAGCACCACATTCGACTTACGAGTGTCTCTGGAACTAATAATATGCAGAAGTCTTCGTCTTTTGTATTTAAGGGGAAATAATGATGTTAAAAATATATCGCACTCTGCACGCCACTTCGACTTGCGGTTCGTAACTGCCATGGCGTTGATAAAAAATGCTATGCAATGCGGCTCACCGCTAGATGGCGTTGGTAAAAAATGCGCCATCTAGCGGCTCACCGTAGAGGAGTCCCGTGTCAGGTTATTTTCGTTACGGAATTTCTGGATTCGGTCTCCACGCTGGCCCGCGATAGAATCTATGCAATAGCTTAAAAAAGCAGTTTTTATTGATGCTTTTTCATCGATACTGAATAGGTATCGAGTAAAAGTATCTCTCAACTCTATCTTATCGATTCACCACTATTTGCTGTCCGCGAGTTATGATACCAATGACCGGTGTAGTGGTTAGAGACAAACAAAAATGACTGATAGGCGATAAACTATTGTATTGTATGTAGAGTTCTTTCAATTCACGACGCGACGGCGCTTGAGCTTTACTTGTGGTTACGTCGTGTACATGCACATTGCGTAAGCTCTCGCTCCCACTTATATAGATACAAGTTGATACAACACACACACAACCATAAGCCACGCGCCCTCGTGAATTGCAAGAACTATAGGTACATGCTTGCTGAACTATGCCTATATGCTATAAGGAAATGAGGGCAAGATAAATAGCGCAAGCTATCTAATAAACAGATTGGCTGAACTCCAAACTTGATATACGCTGATATAGGCATGGCAGAGATTACAGATTAGAAAAATAACCGGTCAAATGCGAGTCGGAATCGCATACGAAGGGTTCCGTACCAAAAGCGGCAACAGAAATACACATTCTCTGAAAATTTCAACTGTTTACCTATTGCGGCTCATGAGATACAGCTCATTCGCTGACAGACAGACGGCCGGACAGCGGAGGCTTAGTGATAGGCCCCCGTTGCTTTCCATTCAGGTATGGAACCTTAAAAAAACTACCTTTAAGAGTGAATAGGCATCTTCTATAGGTAAGTGCGTTTATCAGTGCTTTCCATCATTGATTTTCGTCAAGCTCAAGCCTATTTCGCAAAAAAAAAAAACAAAAGCAAAGAGCAAATTATAGGTCTACTAGAACGGGAATGCTGCCCTAGCCATATCACAAACGTGTCGTATCTATTCTATTTCCATGATCGCTAAAGCAGGGGCTCCCAAAGGTTTTTTATCACACGTCCCGTCCTTTCAGTAAGGTGAGCATGAGCAGGAAACATTTTATCCACGGGGAAAGGATAAAATGTTTATCCCCTCACTCAGTTTTATCCACCCATGGAGCATGGGCAAAACGGTGGAAATAATATCCACAGTGGATATACTTATAGGAATATACTTCTCCTTCCCCCTTTCGCCATGCTTTAGCATAAGAAGTTAATTTTTTCAGTGAGTATAATATAAACGTAAAAATTCTTTGTACGAATCCGACTTCAAACACCACTAAAAAGTATACCAATTGTGCCTATAAAATTTGAAGAGTTCCCTCGATTTGTACAGGATCCCATCATTAGATCCTGACCTGATGACAATGGGACCACCTGGAAACTATACCCTTTCAAACAAAAGAAGAACTTTCCAAATCGGTCCAAGCGTCTACGAGTAATCGGGGAACATACATAAAAACAAGATTCCGACGAATTAAGAACCTCCTCCTTTTTTGGAAGTGGTTTAAAAATCTGGTATAAAAGTTTTGTCCATGCTCAACCTGCAGAAGGATAAAAAACCTTTGGGCACCCGTGCTCTACAGCCTACAGCGTTAGCGATCATGGAAAGAGAATAGATACGACCCGCTTGTACCTAATACGGCTAGGGCGGCAGTACAGTTTGTGCAATAGTGGATTCTTGCGCATACAATCGGTTTATGTTTTTTCTGAACGTAACCTATGTATTTCAATAAGCACAGTGAACCGTATCGCACCGTTCGATTCGTTCGTTGAGCAACATCAACAAATAGATGGCGTGTGAAGCAGGAAGTCAATCGATTCACGAGTTCACGGATATAGTCAAAATACTGGAGTCTATTTTTAACTACTTTTTTGTCACAAAAACGAAATAGTAATAGGCAATAGTTAGTTGAAATGTTCCCAAAGAAAACCAGTTTTTTTTTCCATAAAGAATATTAGCCAAGCTGAACTTGACTTGAGCCTATTTTACCCCCTTAAGGGTTGAATTTTCAAAAATCCTTTCTTAGCAGATGCCTACGTCTTAATAAGTTAATAGGTATCTGTATGCCAAATTCAACCCGATCCGTTCAGTGAAAAGTGATTTGAGCTATGCGTTGATAGGTCAGGCAGTTTGTCAGTCAGTCTGTCGGCCATCTTTTTCTTTTTTATATACTTATTCAGATTAGTAAGGATGTTATAATAAAGCCTTTCAAGTAATATACTACACATGACCTAATTACCCACATAACGATGCCCCATTTCGGTCCCCTTTTGCAAGCATCACAATATTTACAACTATTCCCCTGTCGATAGCATTGTAGGTACTTAGTTCAGTATGTAGTAGCCTACTAAAATACTTACTTACACAAAGACAATTTCGTTGGTCAGTTGCGTGAAAGGCTAAACCTACACACACGCATTTCTACTTAAATATTAATTATTAGTAGGTATGGCTATTTCATAAATGTAAACAATTTCTTTATTTTGTTTGTTGCGTGCTGCAAATACAATTCCATACAAATATGTTATGTAGAAATATTCTCGTTAGCGCTCCACATACCATATTTGCGATAAGAAAAATAATTAGTCCTGTTATACGGCTCGTCAATAGCGGAAAAGTTTATTATATTTACTGGCCTTTTCTGTGATTCAAAACTTAACTTACCTAATAATATAAATGCGAGTGTTTGTTTGTTGTTTTGTACTTCAATCACGCTGCAACAGAGCTACGGATTGACGTAAAAGTTTGCAAGGGTAAAGATGAGGAAAAACAAAGAGTTCCCGCGGGATTTTAAAAACTAAGTCCACGCGGCCGAAATCGCGAGTAACAGCTAGTGTGTTTATAAACCGATTTATGTGTAAAAAAATGTGGAAAAGATTTTTGGACTTCACAAAATGGCCTAGTTATTTCTTGAAGAAGGACCTAGGTATATGTCTTTTAAAAATCTATATTAGACGGTCCTTCTCTCTTTGACTCCACGCGTATTTAGTTTCAACATTTAAAAGGATAAAAACAATGAGGAGTTGAAGATAAAAAAAATTTATGGGCCCATTTCGCAAGCTTCCTATATTGATTAAAAAAGCGAATTGATCCTAAAATCCCGGAGAAATCGGTGCACATACATACCTACACAGAAAATAGAAAAAAGATACCGGCTGAATTGAGACCCTCTTCTTCTTTTTTTGGAAGTCGATTAAAATCAGTATAATCGGACTTAAGTCGTGGGCAAGAGCCAGTTCAACATAACTAATCCAATTCTATTATTGGTTATTTGAAATTGTATGGTGATTTACGTTTGAATCACTGCGTTTAGCATCCCAGCGCATTGTTAGTAAATGGGTTTATTACGTAATAGCCGTATTCCCACGTTAAATCTAAAAATAATATTTATTATGGTATCCGCACAATAGGCTATTGTCCAATAAATGTGTTGAGTTAAATTAATCGTAGTTATTTCTTACCCAAATGAATTGTAGAGGTTTCTGAAACGTCACTAGGAAATAAAATATCGGGAGATAACTTGAGAGCTCTCCATGATGTTCTCAATAGTGTGTCTTCTTCAACCGATAGGTATCCACTGCTGGACAAAGGTCTATTGGATGGACTTCCACAAGCCTCGGTTTTGCGCCGTCTGAATCCAGCGGCTCCCAACTCCTTGCGATTCGTTTGATGTCGTCGGTCCACTTAGTAGGAGGGTTGCCACTCGAGCCTCCTTCACCTTGGGACCCCAACCCAACGACGCTCTTCGAACTATGTACCCCGCACCTTTCTACTTCAGTTTCGCGACTCGCTGAGCTAGTTCTCCTACGGATCTCTAAAAAAGAAACCACTCGAGTACCTTCAAGGCAAGAGTGAATAAGATTGTCGTCAAGCGCAAGCCCATTTAGGATTAAAAAAAAACTATAGTTACCAATTAAGGTGACCTGACAATGTGACTTTCTCGTAACCTGCGGATTACCTCAACGATCCGGAACGATGCCGTTGGCTCATTATGCCCCCTACACCTATGCGACGGCATTGTGCCCCCCACGTGCAGATGTAATTATAATATCCTCCCGACCGAATCCAGCCACTGCGGCTAAGCTCCACAGAGATTAGCCATCTGCACAGGAGATCATTTCCATAGTGCAAAAACACTGGGGCACAGCTTTTTCCCTCACTGTCATAGTCCGGTTGGACGGAAACCCGACACGATCTTACAGATATCAGGCGCAGTACCGATGGCTTAAGAACGTATATGCAAAAAGACATCATCATCATCAATTCCGTAGATTTGGAGATAAAAGACCAATATATAGTAATTTTAGGCTATTGCATAGCTTCTATCGCGGGCCAGCGTGGAGACCGAATCCAGAAATTCCGTAACGAAAATAACCTGACACGGGACTCTTCTACGGTGAGCCGCTAGATGGCGCATTCTTTATCAACGCCATCTAGCGGTGCTCACCGCTAGATGGCGTTGATAAAAAATGCTATGCAATAGCTTTACCGCGGCAGTCCCCGAGTGCCACACGTCTTTTTTTATTTCCATTTTATTTGGTTCAGTCCACAATATGTTCCGAAAACCACCCGATATCCGGAAACATTCTTAACGTGCTCTCCGAGGCACGGTAGTGACACACCACCTGTTTCCTAACTCCGACCCAGGACCAAACGTATAACGTAAGCATCCCATAAGAAAGATTTTTGAAAAAATTCACCCCTTAAGGGGGTAAAATAGGGGGTTGAAAAAACTAACCTAACGCGAACGAAGCCGCGGGAAAAAGCTTTTTATTATAATATTTTACTACTGTTTTGAAACAATGGAAGAGAATCATGTAAGTAATGATAAACTATATTATTAGGTAATCTGTGCTAGAACGCCGGAAATGAGAATATTATGTTAGATACGATGACAATCAAGTACTTACCGTTGTTATGTTTTTATACAGATTAATGGATATTATAATTGATTGATGTTACGTATTAGTAACATTTCGCCCACTGTTGAGCACAGGTCCCACTCAGATTGAGAAGCGAATAGGGAATAGGGAATTGCACACTCCACACACATTTGAGTACATAGTACGCTTCAATTTAATTTTTCTGATACGAACGGTTAACGTATGGAACCATTATGGAACGCACTTCCAGCGTCCTACCTAGACCTATCAATGCTTATCCCATAATAAAAAATAATTAAAAAAACATGGAGAACTTGCTAGGCGTGCAGATCTCGCCATGTTTTCCAGCAAATAAATCCGAAAAGATGAGATGGCCTGGAATTCGACCTAGGACCCCCAGAAGAGGAGACTGAAGTCTTAAACCTTTGGTCTCCGAAGTGCAGTTGGTCTAGTGCTTAGCATGTTTGACTGCGACTGGCGAGGTCGATTCGATTCCTGGGCCAGGCCAAAAATGGGCCAAAAATGTCAAGAGATTCTCAATACTAACTAGTAACCCGAAGTTAGAAGTTTTTTTTTAAAGAATATTTCCTGAATTCTCCTCTCCCCTCCAAATAAGCGGAAAGCTTGTGTTAGGAGTGGGTACGACAATAGTGCAACGGGTGGGATTCGAACCTGCGACCTTACAGTTTTCAGTTCACACTTTCAATCGTTGGGCTATTGAGGCTTCTAAAGTTGGCAGTGTGTCACCCCCATGCCTCATGTTTCTGTCCCACCGGACTATGGAAGTGAGAAAATAGAAAGTGCCGACCGAAAGTGCAGCGAGGGAATAGAAAGAGTGCGCTTGCGCATACACAAGTGGACTTACTGGACATAATCTCCTGTGTAATTATAATAAATAAAAGATCAATGGTTATGAACGTATTGAAGTGAGCGTGAATTGTTTTAGGTATTTTAGACGGCGGGATTTTCAAAATTCAGAAAATATTTCTCGCGCATCAATGCGTCTAGTGTAGGTAATTAGGTATAGAACTGTTCACTCTAATCCGATAATTTTGAAAAACAAGACTTGGTTTAGTGGTACGTATAGATTGTACCTATATATTATGTACCAACTTACTTGATCTTTATGGCTTGTTTAGTAATGCCGTTATTATTATTATACCATGTATTATTAAGACCATAAAAACGTGGTGATAGCTACGACAGAATCGTGACAATGGATTTTATATTGAACTAGCTTTTTCCCGCCGCTTCGCTCTCGTTAAGTTCGATTTTTCAATCTCCTATTTTACCCCCTTAGGGGTTTAATTTCAATTCTTACTTAGCGGATGCCCTTTTGTATATAGCTATAGCTGTTTGCCACTTTCAGCCCAATCCGTCTAGCAGTTAGAGCTGTGCGTTGATAGATCAGTCAGTCAGTTACCTTTGCCTTTTAGAAAAACTAAAAAATACAATATAACTTAAAAGAAAAAAAAGGAACGAACAAAGAAAGACGTTAAAAGATAAAATGTTCGTGCTTAGGCTACAGCGCTGTTATTCATACCAGTCCCTCATAGAAAGTTGTGATTGTCCCTTAGCGGTTGCCAGTGAAAACGAGCATTACCAACTAAGTAAATGTATACTACATACGTAGGGTGATTTCGCCGGTTGGCGACCGATTAGCGGGATATTCAACTTTACGTCAATATTTAAGTATGTTGCACCCATAGCACATGTATTAAAGTTATATGACGGGGTCCTAGATATTGTCAAGTTATATTTAAAAGTAAAAAAATAAGAATTACAGTTGTGAAAACATTTTAAATTGAATAAATCTTAAAAACTATGTGAAATGCTAGTTGGCGACCACTTTTGCTAGTTGACGACTGCCCCCTTATCTAGTTGGCGACCTCTCGATTTGCTAGGGAAAACTAAATTTGATTAATTAAAAATAAAAAATATGAACGTGTTAATGTTTAAAAAATAATTATTATTCATGCTTTATTATTCATACATTTAATAAATTATTAAAACACATTTTTTCATGAGATCAAAGGTATACTTTAATATTCAAGCTTAAGCTTAAATGAATCTTAGCAAGCATCTTAGCATACATTTTCCTACACAAGTACAAAATTAAAAATATCACTTTAAACAACAATTACAAAAGTTTAGAATCAAATCATCAGATCATCAAATCTCGGGATGTTATACATTTTACATTTTTTTCTAATACCGTGTCCTCCTTCTCTTATATTTTTAAAGCATCTCTTTGGGAATAAGCCGGTGTTATTTTCTAATACGGTTTGTGGAGGACATCTGTAATGAAAATTTTATATATATTAAACACCTACATTATGCAAAAAACAGATAAGATTATAAGTAGTGATTGCAAATGGTCGTAAACCCACATATTAATTTGCTCATTTTTAGTTGGCGACCACTTGATACCCATACATTTTAAGATGTTTTATAATAATAATTTGGTGGTCGTAAACTAAAAGATACACGGATAAAAATAAACAAATTAAATTGAAAGTGATTAAATTCCGAATTAGATTTGTAGTCTATAAAAAATAAAAATAAATGTTTTTCTTTCTAAATGTCTATTGGCGGCCAGGTGGTCGCCAACTGAAGTTATTGGATAATTCCAATTTCAGTTAGCGACCATTCAATTTTTTGACCTGATTTTGTATATTACATGTAATAAATGTACAAATAACGTAAAACATATATATATCCACTTAATAGAACATTAAAAAATTGACTCAAATAAATACATCACGATCTACTTACCTTGAACGCTTCACTTACTCACTATCTTTTTCGTTGTTTTGGGAACGTGTACGCGCCGAAAGTATGAGCGGCGGATTGAACTAAGATTTGTTTGCTTTCGGGTAAACACAAAGCTGCCAACTATTGTAGGTAAAAATAATAGGTCTATCCCCCTCTTTACTTAAGTGAATTTCATTTGGAAAAGAAGAATAGAATTCTTATTATTTTCGTTTTAATGCCGTAGGACCTGTTAGTGGTCGGCTAACTGACCCCGGTCGCGTAACCCCCGAAACCACCCTACTAAAGTCTAAGTACCGGTAAAGGTACGGTTAATTTCATCGGTATCCTGCATGTATCCTGCATATGTATATCTTGCATGCATGCCGCCAACGGGAATGGGTCTGCTTTGACTGCCCATCTTGAAATGCATTGGATTGGTGTACCTACGTATGCATTTTTGCATTTTTGAAGCTTTATTGTGGAAGCACTGTATACATAGCATAGCTCTGTAAAAAAAAAAATTTTTTTTTGAAAAGAGCAACTGCTGAGTTTCTTACCGGCTCTTCTCAGCAGAATCTACATTCCGAACTGGTGGTAGATTTATGACGTGTCACAAGAGCTACAAGTTAGCCTACATGAAATAAATTAATTTTGAATTTGAATTTGTATGGATCATAAAGATAAAGTAATACGAAGAATGTTGACGGTATGGATGTCTCAGGTCTCGAACTAAGGTCGGACGAAGTAATTACATCATTAACACAGTAATTACTATCAATTGGGAGCCGAGCTGAGTGGCTTTTAATTGGGCACGTTACGTTACGTTGATAAGATCACGACACACTTGTTTACGAGCCAATACAGCACCATTTATCAAGAAAAGAACAGGTATAGTTCTTTTCTTGTCAATTTTAAGATAAGTTTGTCAAAAATTGACAACTTTTTACAAATAGGTGAAATGAGCTCCTTTGCTTTTAAAGCAATGACCGATACGAGAATACACATAAGAAGAAAAAAGTTAAATATCCTCATAACCTTATTATGCCTACTAATATGTATACGGGCATGGTAACTGCGTTTTGTTGAAGGTTTTCTAAGAACTTAATGAAATATGTATTTTTTTTATTAAATAAATAGAGCAATTATCCAAACGATCAGACAAACTTAATTTTATATCCTTCTAGATGACACCCGCGACTTCGTCCGCGTAGATTAAAGTTTTTTAAATTTCTTCTTATTTTCCGGGATAAAAAGTAGCCTATGTGTTATTCCAGACTATATATATATCCGGGCTTAAAAAAGGCCATTCTGTCCAAACCAAAAATTTTTGCAAAATTAATCGAAAAATTGGTTTTTCGCTCTGTTTTTTTTTAACGTTATGGCACAAGCATTCATTGTAAAGTGATTTTACATACTGCGCCATCTGTCTGCGACTTATTTACTTACTAGGTACAGTACAGGAACTGTGATGTTTTGTTGCGATAGGAACTTCACCCTGGCCGTGGTTCTAGGGACTTGTTGACGTTCTCGGGAACGAAGTTTAAGCTCGTTTCGCTAGATGGCTCTGATGAAATCATAAAATCATGAAACTCAAATCTTACCGTTACCATTTCTTTTTTTTTTATAAAAGAAACCGTACAAAGTCTTTGGTAAAATTTTTAAATGGACTATGCCAAAAAACTCGTACCTTCATTCAGTTTCACCTACTCAATTTTTGTATCGCTGTATCGCTGCAAGTACCGAAGCTAACCGACGTAGAATAGCAGAGTGCTTTCCGGTGCGCCTCAACTTTTTCTGATTCTGTCACTATAAAACTAGTCTAAATCCAGGAGCATATTTAGTCAAAATTTATATTAATTAATACAATATCTGGACGCGAAAATACGAGAAAGTAATTAAAATTTGATGAACAAATAGGTACTCTACTTTAATATCGCCATCAAATCCGTGATCCCGTTGGAGTTTAAATTACCATTGTTTATTAATTAATTTTGTAGAATTATTACTACTTGAAACTTTTTGGGTGTCGCATCATTATAATTAAGTATTTAATTAAAAGGGGTTTTCGAATTTACTTTCTAGAAATCAGTTGCGTTCATTTTTTAGTGTCTTTAGTAGAATATACCAAGTGTTATAGTTCCAGATTATGGATAATTGACATTCAGGGCTCGGGATAAATTAAGACGCTGCCGTGTTGGTGGCGTAGACAAGAAAAAGGATTTTATTATCAAACCATAGACAATTAGATATAGCATAGTGCATAATTTAAGCCTCTTACATATTTTGCAACACCAGGTATCCAAACCCAAGTGTACTCTTTCACCTCCAAAAACCATAGCTATAAATTAATTAATTAAGAATAAAGGAAAGGAATAAAACGCAAAAACGCAAAATAGATTAACGTTTTTTAGAAATCTGTGGGAAATCTTTCCCAAGAAATAACTAAGCCCTTTTGTAAATTCCAAAAATTTTTTTCTCGTTTTTTAACACCTGAAGCGGTTTAATAAACATTTTTATGTTTCACAACGTAGCCCTTCCCCACATTAATGGCTTACAGCACATTACAGAGATATTTTTTTTTATAAAGTGCTGTAATAATTCTTAAATTAATACCGCAAACGTGCCATATGCATCTACCATGAAATTAAAAAAGGTTATTTAATATTTTTTTAATATTTTTTTACCTAATTATAGAGAACACGCCCAAATATAAATTAACTTTGTAAGACCTTTAGTACAGGCAATTTTACACTTATTTGACAGCGGACGAGCTTTTTTGTTCTAAGTAAAGTACTGTACGTATGGACCTACTATGTTTATGGTTTCAATACCGATATTTGTGATGGAACGAGTCTTCTGGCGTAGCCCATTTAAAAACTTGCTTTTTAAAAACCTCACTCCATGTGTACGAAGTCGGGCAAAGTATGGGCAAAAGTTAGTAAAAAATAATACTTTTCTGCTGTATTCATAAAACCAAACTTTTAATTTCACACGACACTAATTCACTCATTTTCGGATAGAAATATTTGTCTGTTTTAAATTTAATAAAGTTGTCGTGCAATTTTCAGTCTAAACTCAAAGGGTAGCCAAAAACTGTGGTTGGTGCAAAACTGAAATGGTGGAATTGCTTCAAAGTTAATATTCGCCTGACATGTTTGTTAATGAGATTCGTTGGTGGACATTGTTTCGCGATATAGAAATTTAACTGCAAACGTTTTCAAACAAATAATATTGGAGCTAATTCAGTTGTACACAATATCAAATCAGCTAAATTGACTAATATTAAATGATACCTCTATGTGCAATTTTCCGTTGAAAAGGTTATTTCAACCGTGACTGATAGGTTTTTTCTCATATATAGTAAATATATCGTAATATCCGGTCCACTTATAGACACGGTCGCCAAATAGAAAAAAAAAAAGATACCGGCCGAATTGATAACCTCCTCCTTTTTGGAAGTCGGTTAAAAATGTGAAGGGTTTAGGGCACAATCCAGCAATAGAAAATGGATAAAAAATTCGCACTTGGCCTGCCAAGTGCGAATTTTTTATCCATTTTCTATTTAGGGTGACCCACCCAATTGCTTAGCACTGCACCAGTTTATTCGCACTTTAGCAAAAAAGATTAAAATATAAGTTTCTGATTGTAGTTTTTAAATTTTCAGATTAAAAAATATTTAGGGGAATTCATATTTTTCACAATCGAAACCTTTCTAATCTGGAAAGTTTTAAAATGACGTCAGTATTGTAGTTGAAAGATTGTTCTGGAGTTCCTGAAGTTTTCGGTCATTTTGACTGATCGACTTACCCGTCAGTACTCAGCAGTTAATCCCGTATGTGCTAATAAAATTGGGGACTGGGTCATTTTTCAATTGTATTTCAAATTCTTGTTGATTTAAGAAAAAAATCCTTAAAAAGTACTTTAATTATACATATTATTAAACAAGTAACCTTATGAGCACAATTATTTAAATAATTTGGTTAGATTTTAATTTAAAAAACATATTTGAAATTGGATAAACTCTTAAAGTGCTAATAATTGGGTCGGTCACCCTACTTACCAATTTATTTAGTACAACCTTGAGTATAAAAAAGAAGATTGTTTATGAATAAAAATTGTCGTGAATATACTAACACTATTAAAATGGAACTGACATTTTCCGAAGTAGGCAGTCTAGAATCTAGAATAGAATAGAGTATGAAGGCTTTCGACCTTGACTGAATTTTCATTGTTAACTTGATCACAGCAAGGCACTCCGCACGGTGCCATTTTATTGAACTTCTAATATGAAGTGGAAATGTCACGGACATAGAAGTACTAGCTGATGCCCGCGACTTCGTTCGTGTGGATTTAGTTTTTAAAATCCGGAAACTCTTTGATTTTCAACTCTTTGATTGAAAAAGCAGCCTTTTTCTTTCAGAAAATCTTTGATTTTCCGGGATAAAAAGTAGCCTCTGTCACTCTCCAGGTCCTCAACTATACCCATGCAAAAAATCACGTCGATCCGTAGCTCTGTTGCAGCGGGATTGAAGGACAAACCAACAAACAAACACACTTTCGCATTTATAATATTAGTAAGGATGTACCTACCTTCTCCAAAAACTTAACTTAAGTGTCTAAATTATTCTACTAATATTAAAAATTAAAATGCAAAAGTTTGGATGTATGGATGCATGTATAGATGTTTGTTACTCAATCACGCCGCAGCGACTGAACCCATTTGGCTGAAAGGCAAAGGCACACATCCATAGGTTGGTTTGAGATCATGCCCTCTGACACAGGGTTGTTCATTTCAAAAATAAAATCGCATCACACTAATATTATAAAGGTGAAAGTTTATGTGTGTGTGTCTGTGTATATTTGTTACTCCTTCACGTCAAAACGAATGAACCGATTTGGCCATTTGGAATGGAAGTAGCTCATAGAGTCGTACCCAAGATTAACAAATAAGCTACATTTTAACGCGAAATATTAAAGTTCCCGCGGGACTTAAAAAATCTTTATCCACACTGATGAATTCGCGGGCATTATCTAGTAAAAAAAAATCTTTTTCACGTGGTAAATGCATTGACATAATAATACTTGTCAATGGGTAAATGTAATGAATTCCTGTAAGGGTTCAAACCAAACTATGAAGTAAATTAAACAATTTAGCGGGATTCGAGAATATTGGAGCACTTCGTTGGTACGTTCGTCGGCCTTCGGGCTTGTATTAAATACTGAGACGTTCCCAACTAACTTTCTGCGTCATGATTATTCAAATAAGACCCAAACTTATGTATGTTAAATTACTCTACCGATGAATTATTATTATCAAGCGAATAAAAAAGACTTCTAAAAAATATACATACGGTTTACTTTTACTAGTAAATTAAGTTGAAGTGTCTATAAAGGTCTTTATGATTTCGAAATATCTGCCACTTATTGTGACCGTCATTAAATTATTTAGGTAATTTAATTGCATCGATGAAATCCAAAGTAGACAAAAGAGGTCTATCAAATCATTAATTTGCAGAGAAATTATAAATGAAAAAAAGACGCGTGGGACTCGGGAACTGCCGCGGTAAAGCTATTGCATAGCATTTTTTATCAACGCCATCTAGCGGCTCACCACTAGATGGCGTTGATAAAAAATGCGCCATCTAGCGGCTCACCGTAGAGGAGTCCCGTGTCAGGTTATTTTCGTTACGGAATTTCTGGATTCGGTCTCCACGCTGGCCCGCGATGGAAGCTATGTAATAGCTTAAAATTTTCCTTATACCCTACAAGCCTACAAGCCTATGTAAAGTTATCCGTCAGACAGACGGATGGAAATTCACCCATTTAAACTTGGAGACTTCACGTCGTCAGTCAATTAATTGGATTGCTAATGTGTGCAATCTCCTGGTAGATAGGTACCTACCTAATTAGTAGTAATCAGTAATAACTAATTACAGACAGGAAGGAGTGAATTTGCGTCGCTATCTCAACCGCGCGAAAGTTTACACGATTAATTAACTTATGACTAGACTGAAAGTAATATTATGAGGTTCAGATGGTAATTTTACTGAATACCTGTTAGTATTATATGTATATTGGTATCGTGCATTGTTCATTGCATAAATGAAAGTTGCACCGTCTAATTTGGACTTAACGGTTATTAAGGTGCGGGCTGATAACTGTAAGGTCGAAGGTTCAATCCCCACCCGTTGCACTGTTGTCGTATCGGATACTAGTCACGTTCAGCATGTCTAATATAAATTTTTTGAAGTAACTTGAAATAATTTTGTACCTTGCATACGAAAAATGATAAAGTTTTAATTTCCGGAACGATGTTAAGTTTAAATTAAATGAGAAAGAACTTTTAATAAAGTTTGGCAACGGACGAGCGCAAAAGTACGTCGATATTTATTACGTAAGTATATTATTTTAAAGTTTTACGTAAGTATATTACTTTATAGTTAAATATTTAAAAAAAATTGAAAGAAAGAAAGGTGCAACTAGACGTTGAAATTACGTTTATCTAATTACCTTAAACAGAGGAGATAACCTAGTCGATGAGACTTCAGTCACCTTTTCAGGGATCCAACCCCTTGATTCTGTAACTCAGTGCCTATCAAAAAATGAAAGTCACTTACATATATTTTTTATCCATTGAAGGTTTACTATGAAATAGTAAATGACATTTCTCTTCAAACCTTCAATAGAAAAAAAAATGCCTATCGTCGTTGATAGACACTGAGTTACAGAATCAGGGGGCAGAGTTCGAATCCCAAGCAGGCAGAACCTCTAACTTTTAGGAGTTATATGCCTTCAAGCAATTAAATATCACTTGCCTATTGAACTAATCTAGATTGAACAAGATAGGAACTAGTCTTGGCGTTCTGTCCATAGTCAATTTTAAACCTGCTTTTAAACAAGTTTGGTTGCTTACCAACGACGCAAAAACATTGGCTCTCCAGCAACTCTTCCGGAAGTCCTCGCTGACCTGCCCCCTGATTCTGTAACTGAGTGCCTATCAACGACGATAAACATTTTTTATCCATTGAAGGTTTGAAGAGAAATGTCATTTACTATTTCATAGTAAACCTTCAATGGATAAGAAATATGTGTCAGTGGCTTTCATTTTGTGAAAGGTGCTGATTTACAGAATCAGGGGGCTGGGTGGCCTGCTCGGATTCTGTAGTGAGCTCGGCTGGTTGGAGTCATCCGGCGGGGAGCAGTACCAGCGGAATCACGCATAACGGGAGGTCACCACTTAGATCCAGAAATAATTCTCAAGTAGAAGAGCAGAAACAAGTTGTTTGCCAACTTACTTCACAAAAAAACTGCCAAAATTATACTTGCTCTCAGTCTGTAATGACTTAAGTCTACAGTTAGGAAGCCTGCGACATTATATTCAAGTTAAGAAAATTAAAATATGACTGCATTCGAGTTTTTCCCTTTGTATTTAGAGCACGTGGCCTATTAAGAGGGAACGCAATCGTTAACAAGTTTATGGTCTATAAAAATGTCGTTAAATGGTTTTCATTATATTTCGTACTACAGAGTTATTCGACACGTCACATATTCTAAACCAAAGTTACTCGACAAAGAAAATAGAAGCGCCCGATATTTTTATGTTCATAATTTATACTAACTAATTCAAGAAAATAAACTTGGGGTCACTTTGCGTGTGCGTTATGCACAAATGTCAAATAATTTAAAGTAAAGAACTCATAGTGAGTGAAAGGATGGATATTTAGGATTGCTTTTACTGACTAATAAACTTGGCACGTAATCAGAAATCGATGGCCCCTACGTAAATCATCGAAACTGAAAAATGACGTAATTTTTTCATTACCTTAATTGGCTTCCATTATTATGCTATAAATATAGTATAATAGAACCAATTAACCTGATGAAAAAAACTACGTAGGGGCCGTCGGACGTCGTTTGGAGCTTTGGTACTTTGCGCTACTTTAGATTGAGTTAAGGACTTGTCACTGGTTACCTTTTAATCCAGGAAACCTAACTCCACACGAATGAAGTCAAAAGCAAAAGCTAGTCGATTAACCTCAGATTGAGTTAAACGTAAATCTACCTCTTCATCCGTCATTTTATTTACGCAAACGTCATAAACCCACTTATTGCAATCGGCGCTTAATATCCGGCGCGCTGATCGCAAATATGGCTGCTCAAATATAATAAAATATGCCGTCTTCACCCACTCCCGACTTGATTGCCGGGGACGGGTTCTGTTTGTGTTATCTAGTTGCTGACATTATTAGTTAGTTAGCTTTGAAGGTATTTCGAGTTTTTAGCAGCCATCATAATCATCATTAATGGCAAAAAAGGTATTACTAGTTTTCTAGGGAGTATACAAATAATAATTAGCTTATAGTGTGCAAAACTTTTTACTCACTGACGTCTATAGGTATCTATGATTAACACTGGATTTGCTGACCCTATACAAATGACAGCTTAAATATGGATCAATTTGAAACGCCACATTGGACATACGAGTGTCTTTGAGTGAGTGTTTTTTTTTCAAAAGCACTTGTAAAAGTTTATTTGATTAAAAAATATTTATATTATTCTATTCTTGGAACTAATAAAATTGTAAATGGCGCACCGACCTCTGCAATTATCTATGAAATCGTACAACAGCAACAATGAAATTATAAATTAATTATAGAGGTCGGTGCGCCATTTACAATAATACCTATTAGTTCCAGAGTAATCCAGAGACACTAGTATCTGCTTAATGTTTACATCGCTAAAATGACGTCAATAAAATCCAAATTGCCGTCAATTAAGTAGGCCAAAAAAAGAAATTTCAGCAGCAAGTCCAGTGTTAATCATAGATTAAATATAGAGGTCAGTGGTGTTACTAGATTCCTAGCAACGACGAAATAGGGTACGAAGAATAATAAAGTATTAACCGATCTATGATAAATCCTCCATTTCAATCAGTTGTATAGAAATTCAAAGGTTTCTGTTCGCACTGAACGAGCTCATCTGCACCCTATCTGCCGTTCTTATTGAGGCGGCGGTGCAATATTTACCAAAGACTGTTCATTCCGTATTACATGTTACTATAGCGTAAAATAAAACCGGCCAAGTGTGAGTCGGACTAGCACACCGAGAGCTTCGTAAATCGTAACATGGATGGAAACTTTTTTTTTCTTTTTTTGCACAAAATTGTTTAATTTATCAGTGTAAGAGGAATTTCCAACTTGTCTTTTTGAGACCGCAAATAAAAAGGAACGTTCGACCGTTATTTTAGGAACTTGGGGTATTTCGCGTCGACCTTTGTTCGTTCGTTCTCTAAGTACTGTAGGTTACGGAACCGGGGTAGTTGCTGAGACATCTATTAACTTTATGTACACGGGGACTTCGAAGTACAAGATTTTATTGTCTCGTGTCGTTGATAGCTCGACTTAAGTTTGCGAACTATGCTGCATTTTTACTTGCTTTCTTTCATCATCTTCTTTGCTCTTTCCTCATCTATACATATAAAATTCAAAGTCCTGGACTGTCTGACTGACTGACTGAGATATCAACGCACAACCTAAACTACTGAAGTTAGAAACTTGAAATTTTTAGTTGGTTCCTTTTATGACATAGGCGCACACTAAGGGAGGATTTTTAAAAATTCAACCCCTAAGGGGGCAAAATAGGGGTTTGAAAAATCGAACTTAACATGAGCAAAGCCGCGAGCAAAAGCTAGTCTTTTATATATGTACAAGAAAATATTTTTCAGATTGTCCTATAAAAAAAATACAATTAATATGTATCAGTCATTTACCTTTTCACCACGTAAACTATGAACAACTTGTTCGATTGTGAAAAACCTGCATCAATCATTGCTGTAGTCTCCGTTGTGGCGTTCGGTTGAATTTATGGTATTCTTGCTGTAACAAACGGGGTATTATAAGTTTGACGTTCTGTGTGTGTGTGTGTGTATCTGCTGTGGCATCGTAGCAGCCGAACGGAGGAACAGATTTTGATTTTTTGTTTGAAAGGTGAATTAGTCGGGAGTGTTCTTAGCTATGTTTGCTGAAAATCGGTCCAAGATGGCAGCCGCCACAAAATGGCGGATTACATATTTTTATTTTAAAGATTACTGACTAGCGATTAGGATGTTATAACATGTCGGGAGTGTTTTAAATATTTAATTTACACTTGTAAGACATTTTATCTGCCATTACAATACATCGCAAAATGAAAATTAAATGTCGCAAAAACCTATATCATTACTATTGAACGAAGTCTTGTGCAGACAATATGTCTGTAATTGCAACTATTTAAACACTACCGCAGTTGTTTTTAATAATAATATATTATGTACTGCAAAATAAATATTACTATTATAACAACTGCGTCGCACACAATTACTACTTTTTTGTAATACACAAAGTTTGCCAGAATTACGTAGGTAGACTTAGATGCATAGGGTAAAGATGCCGAATATGAGATACCATTTACATATTCGGCCATAAAAAATAAGTTATTGCCCTAATGACTATGAAAATTACTTATATTCGATAAGTATTTAATGAAGTTTATCCTTGAAAGACCGTTTAGTGCTAGGTTTTATAGATTTTTTGTTATATCAGATAATATTAGAAAAGTCAGAAATTACGTCTCAGGGAAATGGTCTCCTATTATGAGATACCAAGGGTTTTTAATATGAGATAGTATAGATTTAGAGAAAAAGAAAAGAAATCAATTCAAAAAAACTTTTTATTGGCGATATTTATTAATCTACAACATCGTACTACTAAATAAAAAGGTTTTAGTAACAACTTAATAATATATTATCATGTGCTTGTGCCAAGTGCTTGATGTTCTTCAGATGTAGATGTAACCCTTAAAATCGTTAGTCCAACTTTACAATATTTTTCAATTTTTGCTTCTAAATAGTCAGAAAAAGCTGTAGGTCTTCCCATGAACCTTGACAAATACTTCTGCATTAGCATCTTTTTTGACATAACGTTCTAGGATACTCTTAGGAACATCGAAAGTTTTGACGCTATTAGGTAACATATTTGTTTGCTTCGCACTGCACTCACGGCCCGTATTATGGCATCGTGGTCCTAGGGCTTCTTTGATCTAGAAAAAGAGGTTTTTAAATAGTCGTATTTCTATACATCCTAATATGAGATATCTCATTTAAGGAGCCCCCACGTGTCTCATATTAGGAAAACACCCAAATTTAAAAACTAGGCTGTCTATTATTTCTTGACGAAGAAAATACAACTAAACTGCAAATGCATTGTAAAATTAATCATATAACTGATAAAATGACTGTAAATTTAAATCATTTAGTGTGACTATAAAGTTGTAACATACCTCGTTAATATTTGGTGTCAAAAATCGGGTTTTGTGGTTTCGTAAAAATCCGCACGTACACAACCTGACTTCGCCTCGAACTGGGAAGCACCAACACATGTTTAAGTCTGTTGCCACGTGACTTCTGGTGACACTATCGCCAAATAGCTGCGGCGATTAGTTTCGCCAAAACCTAACTATCTCATATTTGGCAACCATCTCATATTCGGCATCCTTACCCTACGTGTTTATATTTATTTAGTTTTTCTTTATTTAACTATTTCTTGTCTTTTTAATAAATATTTTATTTTATTTAAAACTAACTGATGCCCGCGACTTCGTCCGCGTGGATTTAGTTTTTAAAATCCCGCGGGAAATCTTTGATTTTCCGGGATAAAAATAGTCTATGTCACTCTCCAGTTCCTCAACTATACCCATGCAAAAAATCACGTCGATCCGTAGCTCTATTGAAGCATTATTGACGGACAAACAAACAAATAAATACATTTTCGCATTTATATATTAGTAAGGATAAGGATATATAAAAAAAAGATGACTGACTGACTGACTGATCACTCAAGAAGATCTATGAAATCTGACATACAGATAGCTATTATAGTAGGCATCCGCTAAGATAGAATTTAGGAAAGTTCAGCCGGTAAGGGGATAAAATAGGGGTTTGAAAAATCGAACTGAACGTGTGCGAAGCCGCGGGCCAAAGCTAGTATATTACAATACTAGCTTTAACCCGCGGCTTCGCTCACGTTAGGTTCGATTTTTTTAACCCCTATTTTACCTCCGGAGTTGAAATTTTCAAAAATTCTTTCTTAGCGGATGCCTATGCCCTAATAGCTACCTGTATGCCAAATTTCAGCTCGATCGGCCTAGTGGTTAGAGCTGTTTGTTGATAGATCAGTCAGTCAGTCACCTTTGCCTTTTATATATTTAGATAAGTTGTAGTGAACTTGGAGTGATTTATTTATATGCGTCTTGTTTTGTTTCAGATCGTATCGATGTGAACTAAGGCGTAATGTGACACGTATGAGATAGTAAGTATCCTTTACTTTACCGCCATCATAACTGCGAACATTGTCGTTTCAAAGCCTTCCTTCACTTCAGGAAATCGTGATCTGCGTCGGAATGAACCTTCATTATAAGTACTTACATGATATAGTTACTTTATTTCCCAGGATGGAAGGTTTTACATTTATAAGCTTTTGAGGATTTAAAAAAAATATATACGCCGACGAATTGAGAACCTCCTTTTTTTTGTCGGTTAAAAATAGGTACTCTTAAGAGCCTATTTTCACCATCACCTAGAGAATTTTAAAAGCGACGGATTTTGACGTTTTGATAGATTGCCAATACTAAAATTGTTAAACCGTGAACTTTACTTGTTGGCTAAAGTTTACTTGGCGATGATGACATAGGCATTTTCATTATAAACATTAGAAGATGAAAATTTTAAATTTTCTTCTCTTTAAGAAGAAATCAGTACGCTATTGATCTAGGAACAGCAGTCACCGAGATATTTTGAATATACAAAAATCTACGAAGTTTTTAGGCCACTGTCAATAATCCCGAAGGAAATTTTGTTTTTCCATGCTGGCCTCAATATACACACGTTAGAGAAAAAATCTTTCGCGTTGAGTAAATTTTTCATGGTATAACATCCTTTTTCATGCCTTATTCCGCTGGATCTATGCCTCTCTCATCGAGAGTTACATTTTTGTTCCGTTTTCCGTAGAGACCCTGGAGCCATATGGCTATTTAGTATGGAAATCCAGCCCGTATTTTGAGTATCATTTTTTGGGACATGGAGGCTTTAGAATTTTCTATAGATCGGTACTTAGATGTTCACAGGGATTTGTGAAAAAAATATGTAATCCGCCATTTTGTGGCGGCGGCCATCTTCGACCGTTTTTCATAAAATATAGCTAAAAACACTTCCGACTAATTCACCTTTCAAATAAAAAAAAATTAAAATCGGGTCATCCGTTTGGCTGCTACGATGCCACAGACACACAGACACAGACATGTCGAGGGTTAAAAAAGAATATGTATCTAGCAAACTATGAGATTGGCTGACATTAGAGATCCGAATGTGGTCGTTTCGTTTCTTCTGCATCTTGAAAAGTCCGATTTCACCATTCACTTTATAAGCTAAGTTTAATAAAGCCAAGTTTTGCTAAATTCAAATATGTATAGAGTTGATCTCGGTTTATATCAAACCGATATCACTAGCTCTATATTGATTAAATATACAATTGATCTCGATTTAAATCAAACCGATGTCAGTAGTTCTTAGGTAATATGTATTGATCAAATATACAAATTGTATATTTAACCTCGGTTTAATCAAACCTATTTCACTAGCTCTATATTGATAGCGTTTAGTAAAATGAAGGTTGTACAATGTACATAAAATGTTGTCACGACTCACGATCGTAGACAACTGAACTGCGTTTACCTTTCATTGCGTTTAGTTACCATTGATGAAATGCAATCTACAGTCCTAAACTCAGTCAAACCCGTAAACCGAGTTTAGTTTGAATTAATACTCAAAGGTTTCAATGGTGAAATCGGCCCTAAGCCATCAGTCCCGGTTATTATCACTAAAATCTGATAATAATCGTAAAAGATAACAGTCGGAACTCGTAATCTAAGCGGAAGGATCTGGAGAGATAGTCGTACTATGAAAACCTCTACCATTATATTGTGATAGTAGAAAAGGGGTCACTCTATCAGCAGAGTACGACGTAATAAAATAAATATTTGTTGCAATCAATTTATCCAATTGATGCAATTCAATTAATTGAAACATTTAGTTGTGTTTATTGTATTTTTTGTAATTGGCTAAGACGATAATTAGCATTTTATTTCACCGCTGATGGGCAGTTGGACCGTGGCTTTGGTGTAAAATAAACACACTCAGGGCGCGATTCCCGATCCCCGTGGGGCCCCGCAATTTTTAATAATTCGACCGTCCCGTAGAATAAAGTCTCATCTGCTAAATTCATAACTTCAGATTTGAGCCTTGCAGACGTGACTTGTAAGGCTCAAATTTCAAGTTGTGAATTTAGCAGATGAGACTTTGTTCTACGGAGGGGTCGATATACATATTTGGAAAATTGAGTATTTTACTGTTTTTGTAGTATGGAGCTAATGAATCGTGACGTCATGTTACAATAATGCTCTCTCTTGCTAACAGGAAACGTAAAAGCTCTATATTTTGGAGAGTAGTCGAGATATTAAAAAAAGAAAAATGCCATTCTGTTGTAATATTAAAAACCTTTAGTTTAAATACTTATATAAAAAAATTGTTACTCAATTCAAGAATCTATTAACTTCTTGATGTTGGTTAAAGATTCAGACAAAATTAAATATTCCAAGCTACATGCCAGCTCAATGTTCCGTAGAGTAAACAGTGTTCACAAACAATTATTTATCATATCAATCAATTAGCTAACTGCCGATCAATCATTTATCCTGATCGGCTGATCGCAGTGCTTTACCCAAATATCAGCATGTTAACTGAAACAAGCATGTTCTACATTTAATATAATTTAGCAATAACTTTGTTAATAAGGCAAATAAGTAAGTTCGGAACTTTCTGAAAGCCAAAGCTTGTTTGAGAAAATGAACCTCAAAAATGAACGAATAACTTTTTGGTCGTGTCAAGTTACAATTTATGGTATGAACTAATTTTAAATCTGCAATAAATGTATGTTGATTTTAGCATACAATGTAGGATTAGTTGCAGTAGGGTTGCCACTCATCCTATCCTATTATAATATGTAATATTATAAATGCGAAAGTTTGGATGTATGTTTGTTACTCAATCACGCCGCAACGCCTAAACCGATTTAGCTGAAATTTGGCACATAAATAGATTATAGACTGGAATAGCACGTAGGCTACTTTTTATCCCGGAAAATAAGAGAGTTCCCGCGGGAATCCAAAAAACCTCAATCCACGCGAACGACGTCGCGGGCATCATCTAGTAATTAATATTTTTAATCATCGACGGGCAAAGAGGGGAGTTATAAGGTTTGACTTGTATATCTGTATACGTGTCTGTCTTTAACTATGTATTGTCTGTTCCCTCGTAGCTCCCTAACGAATGAACCGATTTTGATGCGGTTTTCACTTCGAAAGCTGACGTAATCGAGATGGATCTTAGCTATAATTTATGAAGATCTGCTCAGGCGTTTGAAGATCATCATTTCCTAATTTTTACATACATTGTTGCGATTGATTTAAAAATTGTTGCACTGTTACTTTGGATTATTTCCAAGGTACGGTAACCTTGAGCTGATGCTGCGACATTAATTGTTCTATGGATACCTAACTCCTCAGCAATTTATAGCAAATATAGCGTGTTTGGGCTCATTAGAATGGTCAACAAATAAAATTATTTAAATATGCTGAGAACTATGTAATTTATCGGACCAAAAACAAATGTGGTAACCCTAATCCACGATCATATTTCACGGGCCACAGTAAATTGACAGTAATGCGGTGTTAGTCTGCATTCGACAAATATTAATGAAATTTCACAAAACCACGTCGCCGCGGTTTGAAATCCAGACAAAATATTCAATAGAAATTACCTAAACTCTATGTAAATATCACGTTATTCTAGCTGTGTATGCAATGAGGTTAGACATAGATTACCTGAATCCTATTTCCAATTTCCGTTTCCTACTATTATTATAAATGCGAAATTTTGGATGTATGGATGTTTGTTACTCAACCACTGAACCGATTGGGCTGTTTGGCACAGAGATAGAATATATTCTGGAATAACACATTATTCACATATATGTGAAATCCACGTGTTAGAAGTCGCGGGCGTCAGCTAGTTGGTCATAAGCCCTTAGGTTCTTACAGACTTAATAATAAATAATAAATCATTTATTTCAGGTAACTAAGACTAACTTTTGTTGCGTACATGGTATTTACACTAAAAATACACCTATTGGAAGACCATATGTATTATCCATTATCGCACGCTTAGTATTAAAGCTTTATTAAAGTGACCGAATTAAAAAAAAACTGTTTTTGGCCAAGTGCGGATTGGCACCTGGAGAATATTATGGAAACCTTACAGGTGTGAAACGTTTTGCATTTACTACTTCAGCTGTTTATTTCGACAAAATAAAATCACAAGAAGTTACATGTAGAGTTTAAGTTTTCATTTAAAAGAAAGAATTAAGTAGTCATTTAATTTAATTAAAAATGTATTCGTTTTTTTGTGATTTGCCAAAAAACTTTTTTTTTAATTCGGTCGCTTTAATTGAGGAGCGTCGGAACAAAAACCGATAAATCACTTCAGATTTTTTTTTTTCTTGGAAATTGAAAAAGTCTATAATTTAAAGATGAACAATAGTTATTAATATATTGGTGTTGGCAGCACTATTTCGAAACCTAAATGCGTAGACAGAGAAGGCAACCTAAATGTCACAGTAGTGAGTTCGGTATCTGTTGAGATAAAAAAAAAACAAAAAAAAAGTCAAAATGTGATTTATCGGTTTGTGTTCCGACGCTCCTCAATTCTAAGCGTGCGTTATGTACCTACCTTGTACCTACCTTAGCTAAGGTACTCATAACAAAATTAATAATTTCATCCATAAATTTTAATTTGAAAAATGTATTATTGGTCCCAAAGAGGCCACGAACAATGGGCTTGGAGCACACTCAAACTCCATCCGAGGCTAAGCATCGAGGGCATTGTGAAGCAGCAAGTAGCAACTTTTGTACCACCGTAGCCCCGTAGCCATGTGCGCGTATAACAAAGGTTACGAAAATGTAAAAGCTAAGTACCTGAAGGTTAGGTTAAGTAAAGCGCATCGCTCACCGCGAGTCGAAGAAGCTAGCGAGATTACTGATTAGTAGGACTGAGTTCTGAGTTTCACTCAAAAAACATGTCGTTTGCATGCGTCTAATTTTTTAGGGTTTTTATAACAATGAAAGAAAAGAAAGAAATGTTTATTTTATAAATTGTCCCACACATCACCTAATAGGTATACCTAAGGTTACCTAGATTAGGTTGTTCCGGCGCCTCCACCACTTGAGCATTAAAGACAAAAGGCGTTAAGCAGAAGAAGCGCCAGAATAACTAATTCATGTGTGGCACAGCACAACCCGGAAAAAGGTCCCAACTCAGCAAAATGCTGTATGCTTTGTACCTACTAGTTGATGTCCGCGTGGATTGAGATTTTTAATTCCCGCGGCAACTCTCTTATTTCCTGGTATAAAAAACAGCCTATGTGCTATTCCAGACTATAATCTATCTTTGTGCCAAACAACCAAGTCAGACAGACGGACGGACAGCGTAGGCTTAGTAATAGGGTTCCGTTGGTTACCCTTCGGGTACGGAACCCTAAAAATGGATCCTGGGGCATACCACCAACGTTTAATAAAGTATTATTATTTCAATATTATGATTAAATACTTTAAGGTCGTCATGGTAAGAAATGTCAATAATATCGAATACTCTTGAATTTCATTGTATAATATTCACACATCAATCCTGGTAAAATGTAAGCTCGATTTTCTATATTACATCACATTGTACCTGCATTTTGGTGAATAAACAATCTATCTAGGTATCTATTTACTTACTACATTTAGCGTTGATGGTGTAGGTCTCCTGAATATTCGAAATCAGAAACTACAGATGGGAGTGAGGAAATACCAAGATACCTCACTAGTCAGCTCAAAGCACTCTCTAATACCTCCTTCCAATTGATTACGGATCCATCCAATTAGAATCTCTAAACTGCGCGGAGTGTGTTCATTTGCTCAGTCAATACTGCAACATGCCAAGCATTCAATCCAAAGCTATTTTATTAATTATGTATCAGCGGGATTTAGGTTTTCTCAAAGTCCCACGACGCGACGGGAAGTCTTTACACAAACATATAAGAGTCTTTAACATTACGGGATGTAAAAACTCTTTTCAAAATACTGTTTTCAAACACTTGTACCAAACGTTAAGATAATCTTGGTTTATGCATATTTAAATCTGGCATACTTGTTGTTTAGAAATCTTAGTTTTCCTGAAAACCCTGAGTCATAAAAAGTAAGTTAAATATTCGATTTTACAATTCTTACTCTTTAATGCCAATTTAAATCGCTCACTTCGCGGACTGAAGTTTTCGCAAAGTCTTTTCGGAGGTTGGGGTCATTTGCTATATGTTCAAGGGATAACAGTTGCTTACCCATACCGGCGGACAGAAACTGACTCTTCTCAGCAGAATCTGCTTTCCAAACCGGTGGTTTGGAAAAAAGCTTGAATAAAAGCTACAATGTTGACCTACATGGAATAAATAATTGTGAATTTAAATTTAAGGGCCCCTTTAAGCTCCGTACACATCTACAAACATTGTACGTAACAAACACGTACCAGCACAGAGGTAGAAATATTATTCCACACATATCTATGAACGTATTCACATCTAGGAAACGCAAGCGTAGCATGCGTGTTATGTTAGTGCCTTTGTGGGCGTCTGGCGATGTCTACCCGATTAGTATGAATGTGTTAACGTACCTACACCAGCAGTATAAAATAATGAAAAATTAATCGAATTAGTTAGAGATTATAAGTTTCTCTATAATTTGAGCTATTTCAGTGATTTGAGTTTGTCAGTGTCTGTCGGCCATCGGCACGTGGTTATGAATACTATTGCGTTTTCTGTGTCTGCCACGTCGCATGCTGGACACGCTATGTGCTGGGTGCTGGTAGATGTGAACGGAGCTTAAATGGTCGGGGGTTTTCTTGTTTACGTTGCCTAATATGCGACAGCACAATTCAATTTCAATATCAATTGGAATAAATACTCAATTCATGAAAAGTGTCAAAATAACTTTATTTGTACGTTCGTCCCCATATAATTGAATAGACCCAAATAAATTGAAATGGCCATTCGCATCCGGTTGGTGTAGACAAGTTTTTATTTGGCTTTAAAAACAGATTTCCGATAAACCGCCGCAAGCGAGCGTGGTTTATAACGTGAAAGAATTGGCTTTGATGGATGATAAAACCGCTGACTGGCTGCGCTGAACTTATAGTGTCAGAGCTGGGGGGCAATTTCGAGGAAATGCTTGATAAAGGCTCAAGTGCACTAAACAAGAAACTGAAACTTTGCGTTACTTAACGTACGCTTCGAAGCCGACTCTACTTAACATTGGTTTTCATTTAGTAGCATTTGAATACAAAACCTTAAACATCAATGCCTTCGTTTAGTATCGGCCGCTGGATCATTTGTGCCATATAGGATGACAGTTCGCACCACGGTTTAGCACCACCGAGTAACTTCAGTTAATCAGCAACAAAATTTCGATTTTATTAATCAATTACCAAGTCGTTTATAGTCAAAGTTACGTGCTTTTTACATTCCCTTAGCAGTAGGTACTGTTCCTGATATTGTACTCACATCTACTGCCGTCGGCGAAATGTTTAGTCCAGCCTTAAGTGTTAACACAAAGATTTCACTTTTATTACATGCACTAAATTTATTGCCATGGTAGGTATTTAGCCTTATCACGGGCAACATTTCAAACTTTCAGTTATAAAGCACGTTTTCAAAACTTCCCATTCGTTCTTCAGCTATTCTCGCCTATAACTGAGCTCGAGCACATTAGTTGATCAAACGATTGGAAACTTCTAATAGGAAAATGTAAAACTATTTCCGTTGATCTGTTTTGTTTTCTGCGAACTCTACCGTATAAAGTATTAACCTTTTCGTTTAAAAGATAGGTTATTTTTAGAATTGAATGCGTTTTATTTATAGCGCCCGTTTCGTTTATCTATGACTTTACCAGCTGTACTGTAGCTTACCTAACCTAACCTAACAAAACCATTAAGCTGCAGTTAACTTAGTTGAACTAAGTTAAATAATATAATTATAACATTTGCGACTGTACAAGCTTTTTTCCGTGACATTGGAAAGATTTGAACCGATCTAGATTCTAATGGGTCCCAACTGTTTAAGTAGGACTGATAAACACATTACCCTTCTTTGCCACAATTGGGTAATAAACTAAAATATAGTCAAACCATGTAGGACTATACCAACCTACAAAAAATGTTGGTATTTATATAACCCAGGTTAGACAAATATGCCGAAAATATCTATTTCAAAGGCGACTACAAACTCGCCTTGAGAATATAATATGAGCTTAGCTTAGCTAAGAAAGCTCTTGAAAGTAAGTTCGAGAATAAGAAAAGGGAAAGAACCGTATGCTTGAGGCGTTAAATGGGGCAGTTCTGTGGGAGCGTTATGAATATAAACTACGTTCCTACGAACTAAGTAGGCGCTGAATAGTTATTAAATAGTTTCGAACTAAACAAGTCGGGATCTCTTTTGCACCACCGTTTTAGCGCGAAGGACTAGGTTTTATATCTGCCTGTATTTATTTTACTACTAGCTGATGCCCGCGACTTCGTCCGCGTGGATTTAGTTTTTAAAAATCCCTGGGGATTAGGAACCCATTGTTTTTCCGGAATAAAAATACCTTATGTCACCCTCCAGGTCCTCAACTATACCCATGCTGTGCATCAATGCTGTCTCCGGTGTCGATTCTGATGTGACTTGCTTTCTTCGCGTATTTCTGTTCATAGTATGACTTGACAAATCCAATAGGTAATTGTAGCGGATACGAAGAACAGACATTCGCTAAAAAAGCAACAGTAACACCAGAATCTACCGGAGACGTCGTCGAATTTTTGAATTTTGAAATACAATAAATTAAGTTCTCACCAACATTTCTCACAACTTTACGGGCTACCTAAGCTAAGTTAGGTGACGCTTTCGGTCAATTCGTTTTCATGAACCTTTAAGGGACTCCTGGGTAAAAATAACATTGGGTAAGGGATGTATTTAGGGGGATACCTACTTAAAAAGACTGCTACTCAGGGGATGATTTAAGTATGATTGATAACTAGTTTAAAAGGCGCTAAAACGGTGCACTAAAGAGTTCCCGTATATAAGAAATGAAACGGTGAAAAAACATCCTATTTATCAAAATATTACATAGCTTAAAAAAAAAGGTAACATCCTTCTAGTGACTGAATTAATCTGATGCAGAACCTTAACCTTATTATATTTGTAAAAGATACATTTCTATAAGAAAGAAAATGAAAGATAAAATTGTAGGTACGTAAGGTACGCCTTAGTCAAAAGAGGGAAGCATGCTTATAGCTTTAAGTGTTCCAAGCTCTCTTGTTATGAGAGTCTTTATATTATAAGTACTAGGAATAAATTGGATTCTTGTAGCAGGTGTGTTTGCAACTGACACTTTTATACCTTTTTTAGCTACCGGTTTTAGATTTTTCATCACTAGCAAGGATTTTCATGAAAGAAAACTCATGTGTTTAATATTTATTTATTTTAAGTGTATTTTTAAACTTCCTCATTACATACTATGTTGTGCGATTAATTTGGATAAAACTAATTGTAACCACATAAACCAAAGTAAAATACTTATTATTCATCATAAGAGTGTTTTCAGAGATATCCGTATATTTCGTCCGGTTATCCATTCCGGATTAGCCTGCATAAGTGCTCCATGCTCACATTGCATTGTTTTTTTTTTTTTCAGAATATAAAAGGAAAAGGAGATTGACTGACTGACCGACTGACTGATCTATCAAAGCACAGCTCTCTAATCACTGGACGGATCGGGCTGTTGTATGCCAACAGATAGTTATTATGACGTAGGTATCCGTTAAGAAAGGGCTTTTGGAAATTCAATCCCCAAGGGGGTAAAATAGGGGTTTGAAAAATCGAAATTATACATTATAAATTAGCTTAGACTGTAAAAACAAAATTAATACAGTGTGCCACAGACCACAGTGTGTGATTAGACCTTCGATCACAGAAAAAAAAAAGAAAGTAAGTGGTGGGGTGCAAATCCGTGAACTTTACGAAAGCCTTATATCTCTGAAAAGGCTCTTACTCTATGTAAGAAACAAGAATATTGATACAAAATAGTCTTGATACAAAACTTTAATCGTCTTATTTTAAATCGTCTTATCTTTAACGGGCCAGCATATTTCACTAGTCTACTATTATTCGTACACAATTATTAATGTTGAAATATAATGCCTATTACATTTATATTGACCGTTACGGTGCTTCGCCCACGTCCAACAATCGGCCACCAATTGTTGGAAAAAAAAATGAAACATACAGATTACAATATCGAAACGCACACTTCCTACAAAGAGTCTGTCAAAATTACACATAGAATCTATGGGTAAATTGGCGAAATTATCGGCCCTACCTACCTTCGAACCTACAAAAAGTCTGACGTGGGCGGATGGCTTACATCGTCACGAAATTCCAAAGGGTAGAGCTAGACGGCCTGTTTAATAACAGAAACTTAAGTTAATGCGTATCAGCATACTTTTTAAATTGGTATCTATTTTAAAAACAAGGGCCACGCACCGCTTCGGTGCTTCTTTTTTAATTATACTAATTTCAACCTTACTTTTATATGAATACAGTTGAGTTTCATTTAAAAAGCCGCCGCGCTCCTACTCTACACGTTCTGCGTTCTCCTTAAGTTTAGGCCATAGTTCATCCTAATCAATGTTTTGGTTATTAGTATTACTTATTAGTCTTAACCTAGTCATAAGATATTTACTTCATTACAAAGGCCATTTATATAAATACATAGGTACATAGATTAGTTTCTCCTAAGGATTTGGTTTCTAAAATAATCCTAATGACACTTAAGCTCATACATACAATGCGTATTTACATTTAGTCATTAGACTCAAGCTTGTCGGGAGAACAGAAATGGTATGACGCTCAAAAGCATATTATTGGTATATTTAACCTATTAATCATAGATTAAATATAGAGGTCAGTGTCTACTCACTGGACTTACTGCTCTGATTTCTTTTTTGGACCTAGGGTGACCGACCCAATTATTAGCACTTTAAGAGTTTATCCAATTTCAAATATGTTTTTTAAATTAAAATCTAACCAAATTCTTTAAATAATTGTGTTCATAAGGTTACTTGTTTAATAATATATATAATTAAAGAACTTTTTAAGGATTTTTTTCTTAAATCAACAAGAATTTGAAATAAAATTGAAAAATGACCCAGTCCCCAATTATTAGCACATACGGGATTAACTACTGGTAAGTATTGACTGGTAAGTCGACCAGTCAAAATGGCCGAAAACTTCAGGAACTCCAGAACAATATCTTTCAACTACAATACTGACGTCATTTTAAAACTTTCCAGATTAGAAAGGTTTCGATTGTGAAAAATATGAATTAACCTAAATAATTTTTAATCCGAAAATTTAAAAACTACAATCAGAAACTTATATTTTAATCTTTTTTGCTAAAGTGCCAATAAACTGGTGCAGTGCTAGCAATTGGGTTGGTCACCCTACTTGACTGACGCCATTTTGGCGCTGTAAGCACTAAGCAGATAGATACGAGTGTCTATGGAAATAATAGGTAATATTGCAAATAGCGCACCAACATCTTTAATCTATGATTTCATAGATTAAAATATATAGAGGTCGGTGCGCCATTTGCAATATTATTAGTTCTAGAGACAAACGTATGAAATGATTATGAAGAGTAGTACCCAGACAATAATATGAGTGATGGCAAGTTAAATCGGTCAATGAAGTTAGAATGTATTCTTTATTTATCGAAAATTATGAATATTGCTTTTAAAAGTTTTGATGATTTGATATTATTGTATTGCATATTAATATTCTTAATACTTATTATTGGCGCTAATTCAGTTGGACACAAATGCAAACTGAAATGTTGAAATTCATTTTCAAAATAGCTCTTTTTTTAGAACCACAGAGTATCTACCTACATCTTAAAGGATTTTCGGGCAAAAAGTTTTTTCTGCCGTAATGGTTGTTATTAGTGTGAAATGTGACCTCGTACTTAGGGGTCGTATACTTTGAACCGATTTTTTGTTTCGGTCCATGGTTCGAGCTGTTTGTTGTGTGTGTGTGGTTTACTATTAAATATTTCTGTACAACCGAATTAGCAATGTTATCATATACCCGCATACTTAAATTATCAAATTGCCTAATACATCTATGGTTATTGCATTATAATTTGGTGTCACGTAGAAGTACTGCGGCCTCGTAGGATGGTAGACCACTGTCTACCCTCGACGTCTTGCATTTCGTACAGGGTTCTGTTACCACCTCCTGTAAAATGAACAGAAATAATAACAACTCGCGACAAATTCCACGTCCAATCGTTGTGTACATAATAGGTAGGATGATAGTAACCAAGAATCAATGAAATTATGAATTTTTCTCATAAAATAGGATACATGGGTTACAAAAACGTATTTATTTTTCTGTTTTGAGTGAGATTGGTATTTGTTTTGATAAAATAAAACCAAAAAAAAAGACGTGTGGCACTCGGGGACTGCCGCGGTAAAGCTATTGCATAGCATTTTTTATCAACGCCATCTAGCGTTGAGAGGAGTCCCGTGTCAGGTTATTTCCGTTACGGAATTTCTGGATACGGTCTCCACGCTCAAGGCATGCGATAGAAGCTATGCAATAGCTTAATACAACAATCCGCCATATTGGATTGGACACCAATCAGAGCGACCGTCACATCTATCTTCAAACTTGACAAACTACTAAGGGAAAACATAGAAGTGACGTTACGAACGACGCCATGACACCGTCGAGCGTTTTTATCTACCAAACCTTTTTTTGCTGAAATAAGATAGTTTTTCGAAAAAGTAAATACTTCCGAACACTATCCGATAGTTTTTTAAATCGGTCACCATGCTTATTGTTAAACATGTTTAATTGCCTTACTGTTGTTATGTTTGCATTTATGCATTTAGCATTACATTTAAAACAGTCAGTTTACTTTATTTTGTTAATAAAAATTAAAAGCCAAACTCCCATTTTTTGGGTTTTTTTTAAACGGGTTGGATCAATTTGACTGTTGGAGGATTTGTCAACTACAACTTTTGATTTCTGGAAAACTAGAGTTAGTAATGCAGTAACGAAAAATAAAACTCAATGAGTTGCTTTACATTAAAATATGAATCATTCGGCATTCGTATATTTTCATAAAAATCATTTTAATTAAAATAACGAAAATTAATTGCTTCCTCAAAGTTATTTTAATTAATAGTTGAATTCATCCAATTTATATTGCGCAATAATATCTTATACCTCTTATACTTGCTTTTGAGCGCATTTTATGTAATTGTTTCAATGTTCTTTTGAAAAGACAATCATAAAAAAAGTAAATAAAGTTATATTATAAGAAGTTAAATTTATTTAAGTAAACCAAACAGCGTATTATCAAATCCAGACACCATTAATGCGAAACACGAAATTTTTACCATAATTTTCTTTTCGGACGTTGGGACTCATTAAGAAAAGATTTCTTCAATTCAACCCTAAGGGGGTGAAATAGAGGTTGCCATTTTTTAAGAAATTCCGTTATTTTGCCAGTAACATAAAGAATATTAGGTATTTCGGCTAAAAATGAAGAAAGACATATTTTAGGATTTTCGAAAATTTCACCCCAAAGGGGGTTAAGTTGGGAATTACACGGGACATCAAGTAGTGAGCTACGCTACTACCAGGGTCCGTGGAGGGACAGGTTTTAGTGGCTGCAAGCCACACATAACCCCTCCTTTTCCCCTGACGGACGGAGGGGTACGGTAGGGATTTCCTGACTATAAAAAAAAGTAGTGAGCTTTTCAATCCGGGATATTAATTATTATTTATCCAATATAAACGTAATAATTTAATCTTGACTTACTTCCAAAATGCTGTAATCTTTATGCGTAATATCCTCAATGACAGTGTCATACGCCGGAGGTGGACCAGGCAGATCCTCTTGGTGTGGTTGCTGAAAAAGACAATTGAAAATTAAAAACCGCGAACTTCCAATATCGTCTACGCAAGGCTTAGTCCACATCTGGGCATAGATCTCTCGAATGAGAAGGTTTTAGACCACAGTTTACGCTCGCCAAGTGCGGAATCACAAACTTCTTCACACACATTTTTGAGAACACTAAAAAACTCTCAGGCGTGCAGATTTCCTGACTTTTTTTTTAAAATAGACTGACTAGCGCTTGGCTGTGATCACACCTGATAGTAAGTGAAGATGTAGCCTAAGATGGAACGCGCTTGCCTAGAAAATGCCTATTATTGATTTGAAGGTACCCAAATTGTAGTTACAGGGAAGAATGAATATTTTCCTTCGCCGTTGAAGCATGTTATATTTAATTGGTTAAACGCACATAACTCCAAAAAAGATTAAAGGTGAGAAGGTGATTTAAATCCTTGTTACAAGCAAAAGTAGGCATAACACGAAAACCGACCGATTTAGGAAGGTTGTTACTGCTAAATTCCTGGTTTTGAGTAATGTTATTTGTATATTTTTTCAGATGTTCCCGTATATATGTAAAGAAAACGAACCCCGACTTTACTAATAGTAATGGTAAGTAATAAAGTGAGAATTTCAAAATTCTTGAAATCCTTGATGGATTTCAAGAATTATAATTGAAGAAGACAATTTTAACATTTCAGTGTGACGTCACGCTCCCATTTTTCCGGCCTTACAAAACTTTTTTAATTAAAGAAATAATTTAATATTTCTTGTTGTTTATCATTCTACGAGTACTTATATTTTAACTTTAATTCATTAAAAAAATAATACATAAAATAGAATGTAAGTAATATTATTGATAAAATGTGTTGAGTATATCAGATTATTATGGAGATACTGCAACATAATTGCAAACTTAATGGACAGCGCAGTCGGTTTACAGTTGGGATGCAGTTATGTCAACTGCAATAGAATTGCATTAAAACTGCCATTTTGGAATCTGTGCACAGTTCAAAAGCAGTGCGTCTGTCTAGACACTTCGTTTTACTGTGGGCCATATATTTTTTTTTTTTCAAACTCGACGTTAGTGCTAGATGAAAGAGCAAAACCAATATGACCGAAGTCCGTGAGTATTTTTAGAGTACTGAACGAGTTCAAAGGAAGAGCAGATTCAATCTGCAAGCCTCTTGTCTCTACGTCATTGGAATTCGTTAACGTAGACTACAAGAATTTCACTAAAAATTTTGTCAATTATATTTTGTAATTTAGCTTAGTTTACTAGGTACCTACACTATATTTCTCTTTATCTTACTAATATTATGAATGCGAAAGTGTGTTTGTTTGTTTGTTGGTTAGTTGGTTTGTCCTTCAATCGCGCTACAACAGAGCTACGGATCGAAGTGATTTTTTTTTAAACTAAACCCATCACCTGCCCACTACTTGGTAGTTATATGTTCTAAATTGCTCAATTTCAATCCAACAAGCATGTTCTTAACTTAATTAATACTAGCTTTTGCCTGCGGCTTCGCTAACGTTATGTTCGATTTTTTAAACCACTATTTTACCCCCTTAGGAGTATCCGTCCAGTAGTTTGAGCTGTGCGTTGATAGATCAGTCAGTCAGTCACCTTTTCCTTTTATATCACACTATCACATCACATCTCATCTCACTTAATATTATAAAGCCGATAGTTTGTGTGTGTGTGTGTGTGTGTGTGTGTGTGTGTGTGTGTGTGTGTGTGTGTGTGTGTGTGTCTTCACGCCACAACGAATGAACCGATTTAGCTGAAATTTGGAATGGAGATAGCTCATCCCAGGATTAAAACATAGGCTACATTTTATCCCGGAAAATTACAGAGTTCATTGTTCATAGAACACATACATTGGAATTGAAAAACCTTGATCCACGCGGACGAAGCCGCGGGCATCGTCTAGTATTTAATCCTTAACATTAAAATTTAATGTTAAGGATTGTTCATTGAAAACGCCAAGTTTACATTCTGGATACTACCTAACAGAATGTTCATCATAAAACATTCAACATTCTCTGGAGTCGATATAAACATTCTATATTATTATTGTTCTGGGAAATCTCTAGAACCTTACGAAGGTATATGAAATTTTGATAAGCAATAACCGTTCCCTAGATGTTTGTTAGGGAATTAGGGATGATCAGGTATAGTAGTTATGGCTTCGGATGAAAATACGTTGTTAATGGAAAGTCATAATGCCTGTGTACTGTGTAATTTACTATTGTGTAGGGACTCAATGATACAGGTTCTCTAAGGCCACAATTTTTTTTAACCGACTTTCAAAAAAAGAGGAGGTTCTCAATTTTGTTGGAATCTTTTTTTTAATGTTTTAAGTAGGGTGAGGGTTTTAATAACAATCCATTAATGTTTAAAGTAGCATTTCCAGTGATATCCATTGCGTATTTGCGCAGAATCCTAGCGAATACATAGTATTTAGAAACAGCAATAGAATTAATGTAAGTAACATGTTATATGATAAATATTTTCCATAAATGCATTTTATGTCGCCATCTGAGACAGTGTTGCGAGTGGAAAATAGAATCACTCTCCTAGTTCTCAACTATAGTACCTTATACCCATGCAAAAAAAACATACTTGCTTGATTGAAGAACAAATCAACAAACAAACATTGGATAGAATCAGGCGTTACTTTGCGGAAGTTCATGATTAGCAAGAAAAGGTTAGAGTTATTTTGCTATAATCCGCCAACAGAAAAAATCTGTATGGTCAAACATGCAGTTAAAAGCCAAGCACCGCTTCCCTTCCCTTGTCATTTTTGCTTGGTTTGGAAGGTAAGCGGTGCTTAGCTTTTAACTACATGTTTGACCATACAGATTTTTTCTTTTGGCGGATTATAGCAAAATAACTGTAACCTTTTCTCGCTAACAAACAAACTCTTTAGCATTTATAAGATTAGTGGGAATACTTATATTAATTAAAAATTTGCTGATTGACTTTCGGTTTCGGAAGATTATGCACGGATTTAATTGGACCTAGACGTCGACCATTTTGTGTCCCCACGTCTCTACATTTAGAGCGAAGCAAACCCAATTAGTAGCGTTTTAAGTTGGATTATTGGGCAAAAGAATAATGGAGCGTTTGAAAAAGGAAATTCATTACAGCACAGTTCTACTTAGTTCGAATTTAAGCCTCAATAGCCCAACGGTTAAAGGTGCAGACTGAAAACTGAAAGGTCGCAGGTTCGAGCCCCACCCGTCGCACTATTGTCGTGCCCACTCCTAGCACAAGCATTTCGCTTATTTTGGAGGGGAGAAGGGAATATAAGTCAAGTTCAGCTTGGCTAATATTCTTTAAAAAAAAAATTGCTGCGAATTTAAAAATAAGATGTGAAGGGAAAATAAATCTGGACACAGTCCGCCTCATGCACCGAGGGTTCTTCTTCTCCATTCTCAACCGATAAAGTCCTTACAAGCGTGTGATCGAAGCCAAGCACTAATCTATTTATTTAAGAAAAAGCGTCCTTGTTCATTATTATCAACTCACTGTACCATGAAGTAATTATTTTACGTGTATAATTAATTTTTTTTTTGACGGTAACTTCATATGATTTCGCCCATTTCGGCACCTTTTGCAATGCAAGAGAAATATTCGCTTAAAAATCGGGTTAAGCTTCTTTAAATTATAGTATGTAAGTAAAGTCGAAATCACAAATTCATGTATATCTGTAGTCTTCAATAAAGCCCAATGGACCTAATGCATCCGCGATAGCTAAGCGACTATCTAGGACTAAAGCGTGAAACATACACAACGTGACACGGCAGCGTTTGCGACGGAAACTGCACGCGTGATCACACTGAATACGTGAAATGAAGTACATTTTAACTAGCTCATTACTGCGACTTCGTCCGCGTAGATGTCATATTTTGAAAATCCGCGTGAACTTCTTGGTTTTCCGAAATAAAAGTAGGTAATGTCACTCTCCAGGTCCTGAACTATACATAAGTCAATCCGCAGCTCCGCTCATGCTTTATTAGAGAACAAGCGTAAGGACGAACTAAGAATTATGAAAAGACGATTTTGTCACGCTGAAATCTTGTTGGCTGTCGTCAGGTATCAGAATTAACGATTGTGATTGGCTGACAACTATTGTTTACATGTTTTTTGACGCCAGATTTCAATCAATCAGATGTAATCAATATTTTGTAATTTTGAATATAATGCGCTTAATGTCGAACGGAAACCGATTTCATCAACATAAAATAAGTCTCATCCGAGCGTGAGATTTTGGCAACTTTTCAATTCAAAAACTGTCAAAATATCTTTGTCCTACCCCGCAGCAAGTGGGCCATGTTCATTTTATTATTTTTGATGATGTTATAATACTTATGTATATTATGTATTTTTGTAAATATTTTTAAAAATAATATAATGTGGGGAAAAAAATGATAGACAAATAAAAATATTAATTTTATGGGTGTCCCGCTTTTTGTGTGTCTCAGGCCCAATTCAGTATTCCTAACTAAACCCTAAGACGGCTAAACTATCAAGACTGCGCAAGTGTGCCCAACTTTGTTAGTCATGGTTAGCCAGGGTTCTAAGCAGAGCCTTGTTACCAAGTTCCATTGGACCGATATGGAAACTCTTACGTTTGGAAATCTATACTAATTTCAGTTTATTGCGAAATACCTCGCAACTTGTCTTCAATAATTAAATCAAAGTTACTATTGGCAGCTACTGGCTAATGCACACGACTTCGTCCGATTAGATTAAGGTCTTAATTCCTTGGAAACCTTAGTAAGGATATATAGGATATAAAGATACTAGTAAGTTTAGTAATATTGTTTGAGTATAACACGCTACTTATACACTCGAGATGCGTTTTTACGACACCGCGTCAAAAAGATTTTCATACACATATGTTCATACAATATAATGTCAAAGTGAATTTCAGGAACCCAAAAGCCAGACATTCTCTACATCAAATACATTTTTGTCACAGCGATATGACGTTGCCGAGTCAAATTTTTGCCGACATCTTGGAAACGTGTAGTCTCTAATCTCAAAGGAATATCCCGAATTCTTGGTTTCCATATAATATTGTAACCTATGATATTGTATATATGTATAAAAGAGGTACGCTAGTATCTTATAAGCGTGCGGTAGGTAAATGAAGCGCGTAATGCCAGATTTTTGAGATAATTTGTCATATTATTTGACAATGAAGGACTGTTTTTTGAGATAATTTGTCATATTATTTGACAATGAAGGACTGTATTATACTCTTCGTCGTTCGGCACAATTTTTTCGCTTGTTTTATGAGTATATAACTCATCCCAATTGTAACTAGGTGTTTCTCGGGCCTTGATGGATGATGAAAATTTCTCTTTTATTGCTTTATGATACTCGGATATGGTAGATGGGCGGAGAATATGGCTCGAAGAAGCGATGGGCATTGGGGACCCAAGGTGCTGGGAAAAAATAATAATATGCATGGCGACAGGGGAAAGGAGAATATGTTTCTATAAGTATATCCACTCAAATTCAAAATTTATTTATTTCATGTAGGCTACCTTGTAGCTCTTATGACACGTCATAAATCTACCACCGGTTCGGAATGCAGATTCTGCTGAGAAGAATCGGAAAGAAACTCAGCAGTTGCTCTTTTCAAAAAATAAAATAATTTTACAATAAGTAACCAAACTAAGCTATGTATACAGTGCTTCCACAGTGAAGCTACAAAAATGCAATAGGTACATATAATACAACACATGTCAACATGGGAAGACAAAGCAGACCCATTCCCGTTGGTGGATATTATTTCCACCGTTTTGTCCATGCGAGGGGATAAACATTTTATCTTTTCCTCGTATGGATAATATCTCGCCTGTACATGCTCACCCTGCTGGGACTATTCCAAGGTTCTCAAATAAAATTTACCACTACATTTCTACAATTACTCTACGCCTTTTTATAAAGCAACTTTAAAGTAAACTTGAAAGGATTTTCTCCTTTGGCCTACATTTCAGCGTTAGACTTAACAGCTAAATGACTCGACACTTAAGACTAACCCGAACAATTAGATCTCACTTAGCTTGAGCGGGGCCGGAAAATCCTTTGTGCAAAGCGGGGCGGGGCTTTTTGTTTTTCCTTCTTTTGTGTTCTTAGAAAATGTGACCATCGTTGTTGGGAGTATAAGGCGCTTTGGTTTTTTTAGGTTTCTTCGGAATCGTTATATTGTGCCTAGTACGTTTACGAAGATGTATTTATTGGAACGAAGTTCCTTATCGCGCGTTGTGAAAGGGGGCTAGACGGAAAAAATTCTTACGAAAAGTTGTCACGACACTTTTTGCTATAGTTCTCTCTCATGTTTCTCTGTCCGTCTCTCTCTCTCTTATAGAAAGCAAGCCAGATATTTTCATTTCTATTTCGCATTGAACTTCGTTCCATCCGGGTGTCCCTTGACACCTCTCAAGTTTTTTTTTTACAAATATCGGAGGGTTATTGTAAAAACAGTGATATTATAATTTCACTAGTAGTATAATTGCACGTACTTTTTTCATTCGCCCCCATTTCATACAGTAGGTTATATACTCAAAGTACAGTTGGTAACAAGAGACAATCTTATAGATAGGTAAACCACTATAAGCGCGACCCTCCTGATGGTCTGCGGGGCGCGCGGCGGGTGATGCAGTCGGCTATACACGATGCGACGTAATTACCGTCTTAAGATCAACTACATCTTATGATATTTTTTTTAATGAAATACATTTATTCTATTAGAAATAAATGTGAGTCGAATTTTATATTCTGATGCAGTTATCTCATAATGAGCAAGCTAAAATAAAATAAACAGTGGTATTTATTATTTTTTATTTATTGATATCATACATAATTGTAAGTAGACAATAGAAAAATATATATTAACATTAATCTGAACTTTCTGCATCACTTTTAATATGATGATGCCTATGATGTATCTTGCGATTGTTCAATAATAATAAAATAACGTGTGGCACAGTTGCTAGGAAAATATAACGCGCAGACCAGCTTTTACGTCGGTCACTGCCGGCGGTCAGTGGCAGACTACCTCATTGGTTGAGCGTGCTCCTGCCCCACGCCGCACAGACCATCTGAAGGGTCACTCACAGTGGTTTATCTATAGTTACGTTATAATTTTACTGGGTGGTTACTGCTTGGTTAGCTCTGAATAAGCTAATATCTGCACGGCACTGATTGCATGGCGCAACACTCATTCCGCAGGCATCAACTAATAACTCGGGCAGTGAGTCCGATCGGAATGTCTGTTTGGAGGTCAATTTCACTTGTCACGGTCTCCGGGGGGCGGCCGCCAGCCGAGCCTTGAAGATGAATCGCCCTAATCGCTTTTGCTAACTAACGTTTCAGTATAATTTGTTGTACGGAAACTAAGGGCTGATTACAAGATGTGGCACTCGGGGACTGTCGCGGTAAAGCTATTACATAGCATTTTTTATCAACGCCATCTAGCGGTGAGAGGAGTCCCGTGTCAGGTTATTTTCGTTACGGAATTTCTGGATTCGGTCTCCACGCTCAAGACCCGCGATAGAAGCTATGCAATAGCTTAATAATAATCGTTATTATAAAGTATAAACTCTTATTGAAGCCCCTACTAGCATTCGAACATGACACAGTAAAGAAGTTACATTATTTTTTAACCGACTACGCGACTTCCAGAAAAGGAGGAGGTTCTCAATTCGTCGAAATCTTTTTTTTTATGCATGTTCCCCGATTACTCGAAGACGCCTGGACCGATTTGGAAAATTATTTTTTTGTTTGAAAGGGTATATTTCTCAGGTGGTCCCATTGTCATCAGGTCAGGATTTGATGGTGGGCTGCTGGAGAAATCGAGGTAACTCTTCAAATTTTATGGGCACAATTGATATACTTTGTAGTGGCGTTTGAAGTTGGTTTTGTAAAAAGAATATCTGTATAAGACATTATTTTATGATACTTCGAGTAAAAGAGCTTTGCAAATTAAATGTGCCTAAACAATGGCATGATAATATGATGATCATTAGACATTGAAATTAGAAACAATATGGGGCGGAAAACCAACTAATAAGGCTTGTAACCGCAACCGCACTGATGGGAATTTGAGGTGAATTGATTCCTGCTTCACCAAACTGTACCTACTATATTATGTACTTCATTGTAAAGTTCATTGTATAAGTTCTTGCAATTCACGAGGGCGCGTGAACTTTACTTGTGGTTACATCGTGTACATGCACATTGCGTAAGTGTGCGTGCCAGTAAGGAGTCTAGGTGGGAGCGGTCAGGCGCGAGCAAGCTCTCGCTCACACTTATACAGATACGACTGACACACAACCATGAGCCACGAGCCCTCGTGAAATTAAAGAACTATAGTACCTATACCTACTGATATCTAAAATAAACTACAAACTGACAAGTCTGAGTCTGGTCTGGTCTGTGGAATAGGACAGCACTAGATTTAGACCATTCAATTTGGTTTAGTTTAGAAATTTTGTACTAAAGAATTAGCCACAATATCATGCTAAACCCGCATATTAAATTTAACTCACGATATCAAATGCGAAAAGTTTTATTTACAAACATGAGCGACCTAATAAAGTTTGCTTTTATAACTATACTTATGATTCTTTAATTTGGTTTTAAATTGGCCTCATCTACCCCTCAAGCGTCCTAATGCAACAAAACTGAATTATGAAAGAGACATTATGTGTGGTATGAGTATAAATTATGCTTTAATAGGGTGTGGGGTTTTTGCTCTCGTGTTCATAATAGATGCAGATAACTGGAGGTAAATGGGCGAATTAGCACTTGTTTTTCTGTATTTCTGAGTGTCGATCAGAGCCTTAAAATTCCTGAATTTATAACATAATTATTTTAGTTCATTAGTTTTTGAATTGAAGGGCCGCCAATTGAAGCAAATGGGGGACAAATAAATGTTAAAAAATTGACCATTTGTTTTCAAAAATGGCTTAATATATAAAGAAGAAATTTATGGAAATTCATAAAGATAGATAAGACTCATAAGATCATTAATCATCCGTAACAATATTGCTAACCTATGCAAACTCAAGCGAGATTTCTTGAGACGTGCTGACGTAGGAGGCAAGTGGAAATGAAATGACGCAGAAAGCTAACGACAGTTTACTGTGACAGGAACCTCCACTTCCTGCGGATGTTGCGGCAGCTAACATTGTTTCAGAGTTTTCTTACATCTAAGGCTTCCATCCATCGTTTTTTGCAAATGCAGTTTATAAATAGAGTTTGATAGATGGCTTCCTATTGAATAGTCAACCATACTGTCATTAATTAAAAAGAAAGATGAAGAAATTAAACTTATTACCAGAAAAAATCGGAGGATTTGTTACGTTGTCGATACGAAAACGGCTAAAACCTTTGTCGAAATTAAAGTAATCCAATTATTTATGATACTTAATAATAAATAAAGGTTGTAAATTACCCTTATTTATTTAAGATTTAAGAACAATTTATATAGGTGCCCGTGATAACTGGGTGTATACACTGGTTTATAATTATTTGGAATGTTTTACCGTGAAAATTAACCGAAAAGTTTGTCTTAAATGTCATCAGCAGCGAGTGTTGGCGGTTAACCGTATCCAGTATTGTTATGAAAAATTTTAAATTCTTTTCGAACCTACTATTGGAACAATAATAAGCACTGCTGTAAAAACGCGCCTGAATTTATACATTTAATTGAAATAAACTTTAAATAGCTTAATTTAAATATCAATATAAAGACAAAATAAAGAATCCGCGACAAGAATAGCGATTCGTTAACGCGAAATCAGATTTGCCCGTTTACTTAATTCAACTGTTACTGTTCCGCTCTTCACAAACATCTACAGAATGCAATTCGCTCACTCTCTTCTCTCTTTGTTTTGTTTAACACTTAAAACTGACTGCAGTGTTTGAGATACCTACACTGAGCAAACAACGGATTAATATAAAAATGTTCTTTTGAAGAAAACAGCAGGTTTTCTAGAAAACATACGCGATGTTAGGGCGCTTTTCATTTGTATGTTGTGTTTGTTTGTGCGCTTCAATAAACTATTATAATTATGAGCATAAACAACGCACGCAGGGCTTTACATGCTATGGAAAAGGCTCTTTTTTTTTCAAAGCATCCAATCTCAAAGTTAAAAATTCCGTACCTATGTATATATTAGCTGATACCCGCGACTTCGTCCGCGTGGATTTTGTTTTTAAAATCTCGCGGGAACTCTTTGATTTTTCGAGATAAAAAGTCTATGCCACTCTCCAGGTCCTCAACTATACCCCATGCAAAAAATCACGTCGATTCGTAGCTCTGTTGCAGCGTTATTGAAGGATAAACCAACAACACACTTTCGCATTTATAATATTAGTAAGAAATACATTTCATATAGGTCAACGAGAGGCCAACCTGTGGCTCTTATGACACGTCAAAACTCTATCACCTGTTCAGAACGCAGATTCAGATTCCTTTTGGCTTCGTTATAGTCGGGTAAAAAGACTTTATTTTCCACAGCATCGAATCTCAAATAATCGAATCTCATAGTTAGAGATTCCGTACCTTCATAATTATGTATGTTACGAGCTGGCACATACAAGTCACTTGATCATAGTAGAAACCCGAATCCCTCCCACTTATAAGACGTCATAGACCAAACTACCTGGGGCCCAAGTCTGCTATTGCAATTGTAGTTCAATTGTCTATCAATGACATCCCAATTGCTACTTTTAGCAATTTTGGTAGTCTACTAATTCAATGGCGTCACAATTGTTTTCCGATGGTTTGCCACTGACACATCTAGCTTTGAATCTAGCTTAAATAAACGTTTTTAATATGTAGTTTTTTTGAAACTCATTTCGGCAAACGCTTTTTAAGCTAATGCCAATACCGAGGTATAATTGAATTACAATCTAATTATAAGAAATCGAACGAGCATTGTGAATTTAGTAGACTACGAAATTTTGGATCAATGACAATTGAATGGTAATTGTATTGCGGTTCAATGACAATGACATGTAAAATAGCAGACTTGGGGCCCTGAACGTGTGTACGTTCCTGAACGTTCGCTTATAAGTGTCGTAGTTGTACACTAACTCACCTGCGTCAGCCGGGTGTCCGCGCTCACGGTGTAGACCCTGCAGTCCGCGACGGCTTCCGGCTTGTGGCCAGGGGTCGAGCGTCGCCAGCACGCGGCGCACACCGCCACCAGGACTCCGCAAAGCGTTGCGCTGCGGAACGAAAACTAAATTATATAATAATAATTATTATGTCCCCCCGACTGGATCCCGCCACGTATATTTTTGAAGCCAGAGACATGAAAATCAACATTTAAGTTATCTAAATACATGTATATAAAAGGCAAAGGTGACTGACTGACTGATCTATATTGATAGATCCGCTGGACGGATCGGGCTGAAACTTGGCATACAGATAGCTATTATGATGAACGCATCCGCTAAGAAAGGCTTTTTGAAAATTCAGCCCCCAAGTGGATAAAATAGGGGTTGGAAAAATCGAACTTAACGTAAGCGAAGCCGCGGGATAAAGCTAGTTTAAATAATAAAGTCGTCTAATAAGTGATTTTAGGATATCAACTCTTGAGGGAAGTAAAATTGGGGACGAAATTTTCAAAAATAAAAAATCCATGTGAGCTGCGATTGAGGTTTTTGCTAGCGGTAGTACTTTGTCGATAGAAAATCAGAAATTCTAAGCGGACGAAGTCACGGGCGACCGCTAGTATTCATATATTAACTTCACCTTTTTACCACCGCATTGCATGAAATCAGGGGGCTTTCATCCCTAAATGGTTGTTGATATCCCATCTACGCGCACGAAACGCATTAAGTCTTCATTTATCATTCTGTAGGGTCTGAATGCTCTTCCAAGATCTTTGTTTCCTGATACGTACAATATGTGTATCTTTAAAACAAGAGTCAATAGACATCTTCTAGGCAAATGCGTTTCATTTTAGGCAACATCATCACTTTACAAATGTATGAAAGTGGTAAAGCGTGCGACTATAATGTATAAAAAAAAGGAAAAAAATGGCTATTTTTTAATAAAATAGGGGCCTCGGTTCCCGATGGGGACACTTTAGGAGTTCTTAATTTCGAAATTGATTGAATTCTTTACCGTTAGGTACTATTAGGTATTCTGTGGTATAGCGTAATTAAATCAGTGGATTTGTTTCAAGCTTCGATCCCAGGCCATGATTTGAGAAGAACGAATGAAATGAACGTGTTCTAATGTCCATTATACCATAACATTGATCCGTTCTAATCTAGATCATTATGCGACGCAGTAACCCCGATAACTCGCGGAAGTAGTCCGTAACGCACGAATTATACAGTCGTTTACGCTAAGTGTCACACCTTGAATCTTAACGTCTCTATTTAGGGTAGCGTTGGGTAGGTGTGTATACTTAGGGGAAGGTGGGGTAGGCTTTATGATAGAGATGTAGGCTGGTACTAGATTAGATTCAAGTATTCATACGAAATGGCTTCCGGATAGATACATAGATAAAGAAGAGCCTTAACAGCGCAACGGTTAATGGCGTGGACTGAAAGGTTACGTGTTCAATCCACCCGTTGCAGTATTGTTAGGAGTGTGGCTTTTTGGCACAAGCCTTACGCTTATTTGGTGGGAAGAGGGGATAATTCGTCCTATTTAGGGGCGATGACCAGTGAACCTACCGGCTTCTCTCGCCAGTGAGTCCACGAGGAATTCTTATTTCCCCGTAGACGCACTGCCTTTAACATCGCAAAATTTATTAAAAAAAAAAAAAGTATCCAATATAATATTTTGGAAGTTACCCGAAGTAGACATCCGAACAAAAACCGAACCGAAAAGCAGCAAGAAAAAACCTAATTTGCCGAGCCAAATGCATATTACATATTTTGTTGTTAAAATATTCCATAATTTATTTTTATCCTTCCAAGCGAACCCTCGAAACCTATTAACAAACCACGTATACAAACTCCCATTTTCAGAAAACTTTTGTCCGAAAAACTAGGTACTTTGCGTATCCACTGTGGACTGAAATGAGCCAGTTAGCCCCAACTGCGCCCGCAATTTCCGAAGCGAGGCCAATTTTTAAAGAAGCTTAATCGACCAAGTACCCGCTCCAGCGAATGTGAAAGATGCACGCATACTTACCCATCTGGTAGCGAATTATTGTGCTTACGCAACCATAAACCTACGAACTCTGGGAATACGTAGGTATAGTTAAGTCAAAAAATTCAGATTATTTTTGAAGAGATTGTCCCATAGGAGTATAATGTTGAGATGTATAGAGCGTGTCTTGATTCACCTCGACTTAAGATAAAGTTAAAACGAGATATGCTCTGACATAAATCTGTCTCGTTTTAACTCTGTCTTGAGTCTGAGTTGAGCGGTCTATTGATTTGAGATTTGATTGATTTGAGTACAATCAAAAAACCTTAATTTATCAATCAATTAGCTACTAATATTAAATGTCAATGGGTAATTCCCTGGCAAGCTTCGACGTCAAAAGAAATAGGATTGCCAGAGAAATAGTATCTCGTTAAATGTCAAAGAAATAGCTATATTTTTGTATCTTTATAAAAGTGGCTTCACCCGAAAAATAATTTAAGTACAATCCTGTCGTCTCGCGACCACCCATTGATATTCATCTTTGCGAAAGGTCATGACTTAAAGCGGCTAATACCTATTCGGGGCCCTTGACCTTTTCACTTTTTGGGGATGTCAGTAAAGTGGTCTTGAACTGTTGATCTTATTGCGAATTTTGTTCGGAAAATACGAGCAAATAAGCTTATTCTATTACTAAATTAGTTTATAGAACGTAATAGCGGTTTAAGTATTCATTAATAAGTAACTTAAATATAACTAGGAAAAATAAGTAGATTAAAAAAAAAAACAAGAAAAAATACGTAGGCCATTTTTCCTTGTTTTTTTTTTTTTGCCAGGCGGTTAAAGATACGTTTTGAGTTGCCCACCATAACACTACGATATTGTGTAATATGTTAGTAGAAATCATTGCCATAAGCCAATTTCAAAAAGTTAGGGTTTATAAGTTACCAAAAATAGTTTAAGTTAAAATAGTAAATAGTAAAAAAAACCGTGACTTATTCAACTTAAAAAAAGTATTTTTTGGTGGTAAAATTTAACTTTAATTTCCAGATAAGCGATCCAACTTGGTACTGAATCGACGAAAGGAAAAAGAGAATCTCAGGCTAAATTAACTTTAGACTAGGATAATTGGCTAAAAGTCCGAACACAGAGTTCATAGTTTTTCAAACATTGTAACATTTGGCAAGGCTATTCTCATTACACTAGGGCCGGGTGCAAGTGTTACGGAATAACATTTTTAACGAAGGCATTTCAGATTGAAGCAAAATTGGAGGATTTTTTGTTTCAAGTTGGCGCTTTATTTAATAGCCTTTGACAATACACAACGGAAAAATCTATACGTTTATCCTGTTCTAACAATGTAGAGATCCGTAGCAGAATCTGTGAAACCGACATAGCTGAACGCGTTGCGACGCTGAAATTGCAATGAGTGGTACACGTAGTTCAAAGTACAAGACGTTGGCGTCCCAAGTAGCTGGAATGACGACGTCACACTTAGAGCACAAAGAGCAGTATTTACCAAAACCAATAATAATTAATCTATGCAGCCCATAGTTAGCGACCATGTTTCGAATCCATAAGTCATCACTGACAACACGCGACCATGTTTCGATCCGGTCATCACTGGCATCACGCACTCTTTGAACTGTTAGACTAACTCTACAGTTCTCTCCTTAAAATCGTACTTAAGTATTTACGAATTTTTACCATTAAAATCTAATCATAATAATTTATGTTTCACAAGCATAAGTCGTATCTCAGTTCCATTAAAATTTATATTTTCGAGTCATACGCGCAATAACTCAGTTATTGCTGGCACACACGCTTTTATAGCGATTTTATAAGCATCATAAGTTTCTAGTAAAAGTTTATTTTTCCTTTATATCAAATAAACGTTCACTCGAACTAATTTCAATGGAATTAAGTACCTAAATCAATTATCTTACACTGAAACTAACACTGAACGCGCTGTTCTACCAAAGTGTAGTGCCGTGAATAAATACCCTACAATTCATTATGTTTCACAAGGAAAGCTCATAAAGGTAGTATTGCTCACTATAGTAGTGAGGAATATCTTTACGAGTAAGAAAGAAAGAGGATTTTCTTTAAATAATAATGATTATTTACTTGAATAGAAAGAGGCATAGTCAGCATTGTTTCTGCAATTTTTATTTAAAAACAGTAATAGATATTTTGATGTGATGAGTGATGACTTTCAGTCCTACAAAAAATATTTATTCGTTAGGAATTGTTAGGAATTTGGTGAACGGAAATGAGGCTTTGATCAACGTAGCGTTTGTCGAGAGCGAGACAAGCGCCGCGAAATCTTCGTATTAAACGCTGCGATCTAAGGATTAGCCGTTACAACTCTTACTACATCATCAACTGATCGTCCACAGCTGAATAAAGAACTTTTGTTCATATTTCCAGGTCTTGTATCTTCAACAAGTCTCGGTCTTGCACCGCCTGCATCCTTGCGACTCGTCTAAAATCGTTGGTCCACTTAGTGAGGGGGTCTACTTAGGATAAATTATTACTTACATAAAATACTTATAATAAATAGAGAAACTTACCTCACAAAAAATATATTGACCGTGTAATGCGTGGACTCAACCGTCTTCACAGCATTGGGAGATGTATGGTTGTAGTAGTATTTCGCGTGGGCGACGGCCGCCACCGCGGCCATTTGGTGCGACTTTCCCATCGCCCAGCCTAGCGGGCTGCGCTGCGCACTCGCGCCCGCGCTCGCCACCACACACAAGTAGCACCAGCGGCACCAGCCTCGCCAGTGATCCACAACCGCACCGCGGCGTCGCCCGCGCGACTGCCGCGTCTGTCGCTGCGTACGACTGTCGGCCGTCTGGCGAGATCCGTTTTACGAACTGAACCTTTTTATTTTTTCAGCACACTGTTTCTTGATTTCTGCCAGTAATATAGGCACTATCAGCTCGGTCCCGTTATGCCACTTGTAAGGCACATCTGTAACAATAAATAATGGTTAGATTTAGGGATATATACACAATATACATAGCTTAGCGAGTCGTAAAGCTGAAGTAAAGATGGACGGGACAAATAGTTCGAAGAACTGAAGGTCAATGAGATTTCGAGGAGTGGCGACCCCGCATTGGGAAATGCAGTGTAGGCAGGCCCGCAACTAGGTGCATCGATGACATGACGAGTCGCATGGAGCCGCTGGAATAACACATAGGCTACGTTTTATCCCGGAAAATAAGAGCGTTCCCGTGGGAATCAAAAAACCTTAATCCACGCGAACGAAGTCGCGGGCATCAACTAGTAGAATATTTAAAAAAATCATTACTAGAAACGTTTTTCCGAGATGATTGACCATTAGCGACCATGTCTCAGAGACGCACAAGAAGTCATTAATTACCGAGCAAAGTTACTAAGTTTAGTCGGCGTCACTTTGCTAAATATATTCATGTAGCATTCTCTAGAATAATAATGAGGACGCTTAATTGCTATTATTGTTCTTTCAAACGCTAAAGATGTTGATCACGCGCCACCCAACATTGAAATGCGCTTAATTTGTTCAAAGACTCAAAATGCTGAAACAAAATTGTAGATAAGCAAGTACTTTTTTCAACTCAACTCAAAATTATTTTATGTAGGCCAACTTGTGGCTCTTATGACAAGTCGAAAATTTACCATCGGTTCGAAATGCTGATTCTGCTGAGAAGAGCCGGCAAGAAACTCAGCAGTTGCTCTTTTCAAAACAAAAAATGTTACAGTATGTAGCTTATCTATCTTGTGGACAGCTCTTAGCTGAAGCAAAGCAGATTGGTTCCAAGCAACTTTGTCATTAAGGAATTCATTAACTCTGTAATAACTTCTACTTATGAAATGAGTTTTTACACACTGTTTAAAATGTAATGGTAAATCTACTAATTCTTTCGGAATCAAGTTATAAAAGCGTATAAGCGATCTCATTGATGAAACAAATCTGCAATCTCCTCTGATGGTAAGTGATGATGTAGTCAATAGCTCTTGTGATGGATAAAGAAAATAATTATATTTGTACTAAATTACTTAAATAGAAACTTGCGTAACAAATTAGTTTCTTTAATAGGTCACGTACGCACCAAGTAGGTAATAAAAGCATTTCTCAGTTTCGGTATTAAACGGCGCGTGCTAAAACTTTTAATCGCTAACTTCTTAAGAATTAAATAATTAATTCTTATGAAGTTAGCGATTATTATTTATTATTAGCTAACTTCTTAAGAATTAATTAAATAATTAATTCTTAAGAAGTTAGCGATTATAAATCGGCAGGATATAAATCCTGACTAGCTGCTGCCGCGACTTCATCCACATTGATTTCGTTTTTAAAATCCCGCGGTAACTCTTTGATTTTCCGGGATAAAAGTAGCCTATGTCACTCTCCAGGTCCTCAACTATACATATGCAAAAAATCACGTCGACCTGTTGCAGTGGTATTGAAGGACAAACAAACAAACTTTCGCATTTAAAATATTAGTAAGGGTTGAGGTTGTTAAATAAAATTATTTATGGCTAATGGCTCCTGAACACAACATAAAACTTAAGCTTTTTTAACTTAAGCCTTTGATAACAATCTGTGATCGAAGCTTGAAACAAATCCAGTGGTATACGCTATGTGGCATATTATGGAATAAGTATATATTTTTTTCTGCGACTTTAACGTCATATCATCGGTTATAGGTCATAGACCACCACGCTGAACCAAATGCGAAGTGGTAGGCTTCACACACCTTTAAGAACATTACAGAGAACTCTAAGGTGTGCAGGTTTTTTACGATGTTTTCCTTTAATAATTGCCATAAATCCGGCTTAAACCCACATAAATCTGAAAAGTCAGAGATGCGTGCCCGGGCTCGAACCTGCGACCCCCCGAATGCAGTTCCAACCACTCGGCTTTCACTGCTCGTACTTTACTTTTAATATATCTAGATTACGCTAAATCGGCTCTTCAACAGTCTTTCTCTTTTATGGCTCCTATTCAGTAGCACAAGTTCACAAAGATTTCTTAAAGTCTTGGCTAGAACTTGACTCTAGACAAAGGGCATTTTAAATTCTGCAGCGAATAATTTAAATCGCAGACAGGCAAGGAAGGGGCTTCAAAGATTTTAATTATTTTTAAGGGGCTACAACGAAATAGATGCTTATTTTTGAAGGATATCTGAATATTTATTCACTGTCGTGTACTAAAAACTATTAAAAAAGGGATGACAATTAAATATAACTTAGCTGCGACGTGAATAAAAAATTAAACTTAAAATAACTTACTTTTAAAAATAAACATTAATTATAAAGAAAACAAACAGCGTTTTGAAAATAAAGAAAAAACGATGTATAACAAACAAATAAAGACCGTTTCCAATTTAAACTAAATAATGAAAAAATCAAGATTTACCAAACAGTTGGAATTGGAATTTTTTTGTATGGAAAAAAAATTATTTTCAAGCATATTTCAATTGCAAAACGAATGTAGATTGAAAACCCAAAAGTAAATTGAAATCATTGTCGGCTATTCAACTTACTGGCTACCAAATGTTTCATGAATTTCTGTAGGAATATTACGAGCTTTTCAAGAATATTATTGCTTTGTTGCTCCTAAATCTAGGTGTATTATCAAGTAGGTACCATTGTACTTTGCGACTAAAGTGTTTCTCTATGGTGTTCAAAACTAATAATATGTAATGTCAAAATCATAACAACCACTATAGGGTACATACTTTAATTTATCCAGGCACTTAAACTTTAACGAACAGTATGAAAATTTAACAAACTTTTGTCAGTTCGAAATTGCAGTTTCGAGGGGTAAATCGCTATACTAAAAGTTCGTTAGAACTTATTTGCTCTTAAAAGTCGATTTTTTGCTTTTATAACTGATGTAAGTATTACTTTTTTTTAACCAAAAATGCATATTATAAATATTTATAAACTTTAGAATTTCCAAGTGAAGATGTGTTATATATACTTGGTTTTCTAGTTGGTTTTGTTCAATAGCTTATATTATAATCAATCATTTATTAATAAAATAATTATACAAATTAGTCTCTACGTATCGATCTCAATCAAACAAAGTATAAGTATCCGTAAAATTATTATCTTAAAAATAATTTAAAAGAAAAAGTAAATCAATTCATGTACCTGTGAATAGCATACATTCACATAACTACGTAGCATTTAGTGAAGAACTTTTCAACATAATAGCCGATTTAGGACGTAAGTTTACTTTGCGAAACGAGTAAGCTCGCGAGAGGTTCGCGGAAAACTTTACGACCGAAAGCGTGTACGTCCCTCGCCGTCGGTACACGAAAACTGAATAGAGCTACCGCCCTGGCGTTTCCCCACAAACATTTGCCGCCAACATTTGCCGCCAACATTGGCCCGACTCCCGACAGTCAACCCCGACAGCGTCAAATAAAGCGCATAGCCTTGAAAGCTGAACTGGGTTTTTAAACTTTATTTTCAGATAGGAGTGCCGAAATTGAATAACTTCTGCGGATAAATCTATAAATGGATGTACGAAACTGTGACTGAGCGAGTACGTTCATTTCACATTTATTTTTGGTACGGTGAAAAGTTTCATATAGAATTGAATTCCACCTCTATGTTGGTATTTATTTCATATAATCGGACGAAAACTGTAGCCACTGTCGTATGCCGTACTCACTTTAACTAAATAATAATAATAATAATAACTGAATGATACATGAGACCTACTATTCCTACTTTATTTTATAAATTCTGTCTTTGTTTTAAACTAATCATTTGTTACAAACAAATTAGCAACGGGAAACTAAAGTTTATCTGGGAACCCACCGCATCATGGAATCTCAAGAAAGCTCCTACTATTATCTGAATAATGGAAAGGGGTTACGACCCTCAGCGATGAGGAATATAGAGAAGGTAAGATACAAAAAGAAGTAAAGCTTTGTTCATACTAAACTAACTAAACGTGAGGAAAGCAGGACGAGAAGTAGGTAGGCGAAAAGCAAAATGTATGTATCCGACTAGCCGAGGAAATTCTTGGCTACCTAGAGTACAGGCTCCAATTAGGCACTAATGATCTGATTGGTTACAGCAGCCTGAAACAAACTGATGACATGTGGAAGGTATTATCTGTCACGTATAATTTGAGCACTTTCAAGGTAAGAGAGAATAAGCGCATTATAAGCGAGAATAAGCAATTCCAGGCAAGCGCGCTCCAACATAGACCTCATTATTGCTTTCCATCAGACATGATTGTCGTCAAGCGCAAAAACAGGAAGTACAGCCTTGACCATCATACTTACATTTATATTTAAAATATGTACTTATAATTATCTGATAAATACCTATTTTATCGACCCTAAATTTCATTTTCGAGTAGTTATGCGTAATGATAAAATAATGTTGACAAGTGATAACGTTATCGAGTCCAAAATATTTTATTACTATATGACAATCGTTACTATAATTTTGTGCAGTTTACTACCGCAATACAAAATATCAGCACCTGTTTTATTACTGGCAAAAATAAAGCACGCGAGCGTACGTTTGATCAAATATTCACATAAAGTTGGTGCTAGTTGGCCATTTGATTCCAGCTTTGGAACTTTGTTGTCACTCCGCCCGTGGCCGTCCCCCACGCCGCAAGGTATGTACGTGTTCCTTCATAGCCTTAGGTCACGCGATTTTCCACCTTATTCCAAGGTCTATTGAGCATTAATCCGTGACACACATGCTTGTAGCACGCATCGTAGCGTGCCAGTGACTGGCAATTTTGACCTATTATTTTGACGTTTATCTTTAGTACGTAATGGCAAGCTGTTTTGTTTTATTCATGCGCGTTATCTAATTTTGTTGTTTTCAAACTGAATTGACTTGATGTCGATCGAAGCGTTTCTAGGCACTGGCATTCGTTTGATTTTCTACATAACAAAAATCGCGAAACCTGCAAGATATGAACTCTCTGAGGATTAAAATCTGAATGAGAGTCACATTCTCGTTGACTCGGTGATGTTTTTTTTTGTCAGTCTGCAGTGACTGACTGTTAGATTTATTTACTGCCATACATATCAAAATGGAATCGGAGACTGGGAGAAACGTTACGTTACGTTACGTTACGTTTTGGGCATTCTGTAAGTATATATAGTAAATTGAAATAAATAAATAAATAAGTCTACTTGTTGGACAAAAAAATATTTGTCAATTTACGTGCAACTAAGTTAAACAAATGCTTTTTTTAGACTCACTAGCTTGCCAGCGGCGCGCGGCGTGTATATCACCGCCTTTATGCTAACCGTACCCTAATCTGATTTCAAGCGATTTTGTACCCTGTGGTGTAGTTATGATCCTATATTTTAAGCTTTTCTAATTACGGAGTAGTTATGTTGTTGTCACCTTATGAATATTCTATGACTTTACGTTACTTCATGTAGAACATTTTTACTTAAGACAATAATAATTATTATAATCTACTTTTATTCTCGCATCGTTTGAATTTGTGTAATGCCTAATATCTCTTTTGGAAACGAATTTAAAAAGCGTATAGCGTAAAGTACAACAAAGTACTCATAACTCTAAAAGTACAAGTACATAATTATATTTAAAGCTCTAAAATATATGTTTGAAGGTACAGGAACAGTAAAATTATATTTGTTTTTGAAGGCATTTTATTTTGTTTGCAACAAAGCAAAGATAACGAAGAGACAAATCGATATGTCCTTATTTTTAGAACTAGAACACTAAAAGAATAAACTTAACAGCATAATACGTTTACGTTTCAAAGGTAGAACTGTCGACCTTTCGGATTGCAGTCAGTGCTATTTGACCATTGAGCTATCGAGTATAATATCGCGGAGTTGGGCCGTCGGTAGTTTGCATGTCCGGTTCGATTCCCAGGACGGACCAAAAAATGTATTCGTTTTTCTTGTCAATATATATTTTTTAAATATATTACTTGGCTGCGATCACACCTTGTGGTAAGTGAAAATGCAGAATAAGATTGAACGCGCTTGCCTAGAAAATGCCTATTCACTCTTGATTTCAAAAGGCACAATCCTGGAGTTAGAAATACGTAGGCGGTGTTTCATCCCCGTGCCTCGGAAAGCACGTAAAGCCGTCGGTCCTGCGCCTGATCTCTTCCCGGTCTTTATTATTATTATTCGATGAAGAGATGGTAAGTGACGATGCAGTCTAAGATGGTAGAGGGCTAACTTGGAAAGGGTTTTGTGGTATTTCCGTCTTGTCGGACTATGAGAGTGAGGGTATAGAATACCTGTTTTCGCGCATTCACTTGAGCAGTATAATATCTCTAGTGCAGATGGTTAATTTCCGTGGAGATTGGTCGGCCGGGCGGACTGTTATAATATCGTTTATTGCTATAATTTTAAGTTCCGTCCCACATAACGTCCAGCCATTTCTCAAGATAGCTAGTTTTTGTCCGCCATTGTGCGGATGCCGGACTCATTTATTTGACGAGTGACATCGCATTTTCAGTTTTCTTGCCCTTAAATCAAATCTTGCGGCCGACACACATATTTCGTTTTCTTATTTTGACTTGGCATTGTAGTACTAACTGTCAAATGCAAGTGGATAATTTTATCAAGAACTTGCTACTTTGTTGATGTTGGACTACATTTCAAAATAGGAACATCCTATAATATAACTAGCTGATGCCCGCGACTTCGTCCGCGTGGATTTAGTTTTTAAAATACCGCGGGAACTCTTTGATTTTCCGGAACAAAAAGTGGCTTTGTCACTCTCCAGGTCCTCAACTATACCCATGCAAAAAATCACGTCGATCCGTAGCTCTGTTGCAGCGTTATCGAAGGACAAACCGACAAACAAACACACTTTATTAGTAAGGATTAGTACTAGTTGATTCATGTGTCGGGGGTGTTTTCAATGTACACTTTTTAAACTTTTTTCTCGTTCTTTAGTATTATCCTCCTTTAAATTATTAGGTACTTGCCAATAGTTATCCACAGACAAAAGTAAAGACTCCTTTCATACTGGACCCATTGCAACAATGCACCGATGTAGGAATTTCAATCTTTCTTATTCAGCTATTGTGGCCGCCATTCAAATAAAGACGCGATGCGTGTGTGAATAGAACGAAAGTTTGCATTTAAATTGGTTCGAATAAACGGGGCACAGAATAAAACCTCGTGAAAAAGTCTGCTTATATCGTATAATAGTTGAAATGGAAATCGATATGGAAGTTTTTAATAAGCTACGTAGTTGCCGATTCTTCCACTTCTTGGAGTGTTTTCAATCTGAGGATGATGGTGGACAAAGGCGTTTTATCCGTTATTATGAAAGAGAACTCTAAAGCTTTATAGGCGAAGGAGGTGCTAAAGAAAGAAGAAATAAATGAAATTTTTATGAAATAGCTAACTAATATATATTCCAGCATTTTGTTTGGAAAAGACCACTTGCTGAGTTTCTTGCCGGCTCTTCACAGCAGAATTTTTTTGCGACAGGTTGCGATTCTGAACTCAGTACTTGCAACGGAAATGACTCAAAAACAGATTGCCTAACCGTCAATGCCTAAAGTTTGTAATTGCCTAGATATTCGTCATGACGTCATCATACTATAATTAACTCATATTTTAATAATTGCAGGTTAAGGACCGATTTCACCAACGTAAAATATATCTTATCAGAGCGTTTTGATATTTTGACAGTTTTTGTATTGAAATTCTGCCAAAATATCAAAACGCTCGGATAAAACTTGTAGATTTAACCAACTTTACAAATTGGCTCTACATAATATTTTAATTTCATAAAAATATGGTGTTGCTGGGGTGAATAAGGAATTTAATCGATATTTATAATTCGATAAGAACTAAGTTCGAGAACTGTTAAAGTTGTCTAGTAAACTACGAGTATATCATGTCTCATAAAAAGTGACTAGGGTAGCAGAAGTACCGTCACATAAAACCGTACGTGGTCTTACAGGCGCCGGCCCTTCTTAATAATTCACGTACATCGATCAGCTAGGTACTTCATAAGTGCTATTGGCGTCCTAGTTACACGATTGCAAGAAATCTATATGTACCTACTAATTTCACACTACCTGCTACATCGTAGCGCCCTACGTAGTTTGTAGCTTTGCTACGAATTACGATATACTCAAATTGGCTTCCGCGTAGCATTACGACGCGCGACGTAGCAAAAATCTAAACTGATTTTTTTCTGATTTCAATTAAAATAAAAGCTACTATAATCTGAAAACCACTGCAAAGTACCTATCTAAGTCAATTATGTTTATTTTTTTATCTTATCTTGAAGTCAGCGAAAACTAAAAACTCTACGGTAAAAATTTATAATTAAAATAAAAGAAGTCTTTCTTTCTTTAAGTGTGTGTATCCAGGTGTATCCACTACAAGCCATGTATCGGAAGTAACAATAGTACTTAATAACAATAAAAGTGCGACAGCAAGAGTCTAAATTTGATGTCGTATAGTCAGCGATCACGTATAGTACCTATACAAGGATCTAGGAGCCGACCACAAGATTATTCTAAAAAAACCTGACCAATATGTGTAATAAAAGAAGGTTACGAAAATAGACTATATTTGGAATTCGACTGAATAGTGACTGAATCTTTAATATTTTATAATGAGACGTGTCATACATATTGCATCAGTCTGCCCACATTTCTCACGCCGTGTGGCGGTTCCCTGGTGACCGCCCATGTGATGGACTCGCGCGTCACTTTACACAGCCACGTCAGCGGTCACTGTCTCATTAGCCATGCTTGCCGTTGCCTGGTACTTTGTTTTAGTTTTTTTGTTTGTTTTGTTTGTTTAGTTTTTTTGGTTTTTTGTTTGTTAATATAATAATAATATGACTTTTGCCCCCGCGACTTCGTCCGCGTGGAATTAGGTTTCGGGGTGGAATTTTCAAAAACTGTGACACACGTACTTCTTTATTTTTAACTGAAAGCTCAAATACCAACTTATTTATTTATTTATTTATTTATTAGGTATACTAACAATATACATATTATACATTCAAAAACAAACATACAAAAACATTGCAACATTGACTGATATGCATATCAATAACAAGCATACACAGCATTCATACAAACAAAAAAGAGGCACCGGATAGACTAAGTCTTAAAAACAAAATTTCTAAATAAATGAGCAAACAATATTGTAAAATTATTATAGGTAAAATAGATTACATACATGCAAAAAAAAAGTAGAAAAATACAGAGGATAAGTACCTGCATACATGCAACCGAACGACTGAGACATAATTTACATATAAAACTAAATAAAACTAAATGTAGGTAACAGAAAAATACCTAATAATACATAAATAAATAGATAAAATACTTTGATGGAAACACCTTGAAAAATGACGGAGTTTCATATAAACTTCCATCCCCTATTTAAACCCCTTAGGGGTGGAATTTCCAATAATCCTTTCTAGTGTGCGCCTACGTCATAAAAGGTACCAACTGTAAAAATTTCAAGTTTCTCACTTCAGTAGTTTAGGCTGTGCGTTGATATCTCAGTCAGTCAGTCAGTCAGGACTTTGAATTTTATATATATAGATTTAACAATTAGCATAAAATTAATATGTTTAACTTATTAAAATGTTTTCAAAATACTCCATCATCATCATCAGCAGCAACCCATCAACGGTTCACTACTTTTTCGTCTTACAGTTTTTTGTTGACACTTAGAACGAAATAATTTCAAATACGACTGCGGCGCCCGCAAGTATTAAAATCGGCACTTTAGTTTTTTAGGAAATTTTTTAAAAAGATAAACGCACAAACACAATCATCCCGTTGTGAATAAAAAGATAAGAAAGATAGAATGAAACCTTAAGTTTGTTTTAATAAAGCTGCCATTACAGCAAAAATAACTTAACTTGAACTCGAAAGAAAAAGCTACACTATCAGTTTCATTGAAAGCGAAAACTTTAAAACAACGAAAATTTTGTATGACTCGACCCGGCTGAAGTTCCTTAATATTAGATCCTAGTATAGTGCATTTCATAGTTGAGGAAACTTCGTAACAGGCTTTGAATACTTTATGTAGCAACTTAGAAAAACCGAAAGACCCCGTTGTTGTCTTGAAAAGGTATTACATAATTGAATATTTGAGGCTTTGCGACATCGACACAGGGGTTGTCTTTCTATCGATTTATATACGTGAGGATACAGGCCTATTGTGGTCCTGAAAAGAATCTGGTTTTTCTTTAAAAAATGCTCAACAGCATCCCAGTGTTCTACAACCAATAGCCTATTCGTTAAGACTTGGGCCTCCTTTTCGGGGAGATCCAGGGTTTGATCCTAGATCTATTGAAGTTATGTGCGCATTAAGAACTTAAATATCATTTGCTTTAACTGTTAAGGAAAACGTGGTGATCACTCTGAATCTTTACGATCACTGATCTCTATACTTAGTTAATCGGTTGATTCGTTGGGATGTGAAGGAGTAACAAACATCCATCTATCCATCCATACTCACAAACTTTCGCATTTATAATTTTACATAGTAGGATAATATAGGGGTTTTTATAGAAAATTATGAAAATATCCTTTTATGCGAAAAATAAACAAAAGCCGCTACACTCTACAATGTTTTCTATTGACGTGGCATGAATACTGCCAACGGGTGTATTAAAGGCAACTTTTAGCACTATTTCAAACACTATACTTTGTATGTAACTGGTACAAAGTTTGCTAATCTTTGTTGCCTACAGGGACTCGTTTGTACTTCCATAACCATACATGATAAATAAAGAACCTCGGCAACCGGAAAATCGATTTAAAAACAACCATAAAAAATGATAAATCAAACCAAATTCCTCCATACCGGCCGGTCACCGAGGGGGAAATATTAGACCAACACCCTCCATCCACATTTAAGAATTATAAACAGAAAATTAGAACCAAATCAAAATATCTATATATAAATGCACTAAACACGCTCACACTGAGAACCGAGGAGAACCTTAAAGAGTTATTAATGGCTTTAGAGAAAGTAAAATGGGATATAATCGGACTCAGTGAGGTGAGAAGAATGGGAGATCAGATAGAAGAGTATGACGAATTTCTTTTCTACTACAAAGGGGAAACAAAAGGAAGACATGGTGTAGGTTTTATTATTAAGAAACACTTAAAGATTTATATAGAGGAAATAGTGGGAATTTCTGAAAGAATTGCAGTTTTAAATATAAACTTACCTTCCTTTAAAGACAAATGGACTATCATCCAGATCTACTCGCCAACAGAACAGGCAAAAAAGGACGAAATAGATAACTTCTACCAACAAGTAAATAAAACAATAAATGAATATGGATCCAAAAATTTAATATTAATGGGTGATTTCAATGCCCAAGTCGGAAGCTGTCTCCAGAGCGAAAAGAATATCATAGGACCATACACAGCCGGTAAAAGAAACAGAAATGGTGGTAAATTAGTAAATCTTTGCCTCGAAAATAACCTTACCATTCTAAACAGTGTATTCAAAAAGAGGAAAAATAAAATCTGGACTTGGTGTTCTCCTGATGGTAAATACAAAAACCAAATAGACTTCATTCTCTCGAATAAGTATAAAGCATTTGACGACTGTGGCGTGGTATTCAATTTAAATTTCAATACAAACCATCGAATGGTAAGGGCCAAACTTAGAATAAATCCACACAAAATCTCCAGAAAACATATAAAAAGCGTACAGCGCCCAACAAAAGGAATTCTACCACAACTAAACATAAACTTAAAAGATAAACTTACAAATTATAGCACTGAAACTAAAAATTTAGGCCTCCAAGAGAAGTACGACTATTTACAAAACATATTTAATAAAGTGCTGGCTGAACAAAGGAATAAAACAGAAAGGAAAACTGAAGTATCGGAGCAGATTTCTAAACTACGGGAAGAAAGAGCACAACTCATAAAGATACCTAATAAAACCAAAGCCATTAGACAGGAAATTACAAGTCTGTCGAAGAAATTAAGAACGCAGATGAGGAAAGAACGAATAAATCAGCGACAAAAATTATTGGAAGATAACATCATTAGAACTGGAGGTATTAAAAAAGCAATCAAAAGTCTAACAAGCAAGAAAGACTGGATCCCAAGAATTAAAAGCAAAACAGGAGTACTAATGAGCAGTAGACCAGACGTTATCAACGTAGCCACGGAGTTCTACAAGGAACTTTATTCGAAACAAACAGAAGCAGACAGTTCAATAACCATTGAGGACGAAACCGTAGTTGCACCAATACTCACAAGGGAGGTAGAGAAAGCAATAACAAGCCAGAAATTAGATAAAGCCCCAGGGTCTGATAATATTACCAATGAGTTTCTGATTGGAACAAGAAGTGCACTAATTCCAACTCTCACCTCCATATTTAACGACGTGCTGACATCTGAAATAGTCCCCACTCAATGGACAGTGTCCACTATAGTACTAATACATAAAAAAGGAGACAGAACCGACATGGGAAACTACCGACCGATAAGCCTGATGTCCAATTTGTATAAGATATTTGCTAAAGTACTTCTAAATCGTATAGAGAAAGTTTTGGACGAAAACCAGCCTAGGGAACAAGCAGGATTTAGAAGCAAATATTCGGTTGTTGATCACGTTCACGTTGTCAAACAGGTGCTGGAAAAATATGAAGAATATGGTCTGCCATTTTACTGTTGCTTTGTAGACTATTACAAAGCCTTTGACTCCTTGGAACACGACAAAATATGGAACGCATTAAAAAAGCAAGGAGTAGAAGGTAAATACATTAGAATAATAAAGAATATTTACACCGGCAGCACAGCAACGGTAAAATTAGAAAGAGAAGGAGAAAGGATACATATAGAAAGAGGTGTACGCCAGGGAGACCCCTTGTCGCCTAAGCTTTTTACGGCAGTATTAGAAGAAGTATTCAGACAAATCAAGTGGGAGCAGCATGGTCTGAAAATCAACGGAGAATATTTAACAAATTTAAGATTCGCTGATGACATTATTCTCTTTGCTAAATCCTCACAGGAATTACAAGAAATGCTCACAGATCTAGACACCCAAAGTAAGAAAGTTGGTTTAAAAATGAACATACTAAAAACTAAAGCCATGACAAATAGAGAGGAAGAAACAATTACAGTAAATAATAACGAAATAGAATATGTGAATGAATATGTATACCTTGGCCAATTGATTACAACTAAGAAAATATCAACCAAAGAAATAGATATAAGAATAGGGAATGCCTGGAAACAATATTGGTCATTCAGGGAAATAATGAAAGATCCCAAAATGAGTACAATAATAAAGGGAAAATTGTTTAATGCCTGCATTCTTCCCATACTCACATACGGCTGCCAAACCTGGGCGCTCACCAAGGCTCATATATCTAAACTCCGAACCTGCCAGCGGAGCATGGAAAGGAGCATGTTGGGGAAGCGCAAATTGGACAAAACACCTCATGTAAAAATAAGGAAAGTTACACGAACCCAAGATGTGACGCTTAAGGTTAAGCTGCTTAAATGGCGATGGGCTGGCCACACCATTCGGGGTGGGGATAAATGGAGCAAAGCAATCAGCGTTTGGTATCCTAGGGAAGGAAAGAGAAGACAAGGGCGTCAAATCAAGAGATGGCAAGATGAAATAGAAGCGATAGCCGGGAAAACATGGACGAGACGAGCAGCCATAAGAAAGGATTGGAAAGGATTGGAGGAGGCCTTTGCCAAAGGGCACACAGGCTAGCATTATAAACTAGGAAAACAATAACAACCATGAAAAACTGTTACCTAAAAACTTATATTGCTGTCTGACAAATAGGCTTAATAAATAAATAAATAAACCATACATGAAATACCAAGAATGCTATTCTAATTCAAACATAATTATGTTTAATCTTTTAATATGGATAATACTGTTCTGTTGTCATCTTTAGTGGACATGTCTAAATCTCGAGCTATCCTTAAATAATGCTCAAAATGATAACTTGGGCTTAAAGCTGTCAATTTAGGTGTGGGTACGTCCTGGCCGACAATACGGCATTCCGAACCAGTGGTAGATTCATTTGACGATTCGAAAGCACATTATAATAAAAAAATTCTATTCTAATAAAGTTTTAAAGATGGTATTGGTAACTAGCCATAGAGCTCCCACAAGATTTACGATCCGTTTTAAACTGACCAGAAATAAAACACTAAAAAATCTAAAGGAATCTGTAATAACTAGAACTATTTGGAAACTACCAGGGTAGCAAAAAAGGACGTTTCATTGTTAATTATTATTTCAAACATCCCTTTCATCCAGACATTTTTCGCATTTTGCAACATTTCAATTGCATTGACGCAATGAATGAATAAACTGCGTATAATGGGACGCTCCCTGAATAGAAAGTAATTTAGTTAAATGCACCTTTTGTAATGGAATACTATACTCATTGAGGTTATTGACCTACCTCACGAGTTTAAGACTTGGTCAGACAATGCGACTAATAAATTGTCAATATTTTTTTTAAAGCGGTGATAGGTAAGATTTTGTAAGCAATTGTGTTGTTGTTTTGAACATTAATAAATATTTTACGACAGTCCAACATAAAAATAAGATTAGCAGCAGTAGGTGCAGCATTTTTCATATTCAATTTGCTAAAAGCATAAGCTGGTTTAAAAATAAATATTAGATCCACTAAGAAGTTCCCAACCAAAAGTTTGAAGTCAGGCCCCGACGACCTAAAAGTAGCATCTAGGCCACCCTCGTCTACTGCAAAAATAGACACAAATATACCTATCTTTGTGAATCCCTATTTGACTGGATTGGGGAACACCAATGTGATCAAATATGCAATTTAAATTAATCCTTATCCTTATACTATACATAAATGCGAAATTTTGTTTGTTGGTTTGTCTTTAAATCATGCCCCCACAAAGCAACGGATCAACTTGATTTTTTGCATGGTTATAGTTGAGGACCGAGAGAGTGACATAGGCTACTTTTCATCCCGGAAAATCAAAGAGTTCCGCGGGAATTCAAAAACTAATTCCATGCGAGCGAAGTTGCGGACATCAACTACTGTTTAATATTTTTAGTTTCGCTCTCGCCATCTATTAAAAGGAATCCAAAGTGATTTCCATACAAAATCCCCTTTTTTTTTAAGTTTTAGATTTTTCAACTATTCTTCTGGGTTTTCCAATTTTTTTCTTTGTTTTTCAACAATTGAAAACTATCAAGCCGTTTTTGAGTTTTAACCAGACTAACGAACATATTTTTTTACATATACAAGATATAAGAAAAACATGAAAATTCACTTCAACACATCTATAAGTAGTATTTTTCAAATTATGTCTGCGAAATGCAAATTCATCTAATTTGCAAAAACGCATTTTTGCCTTGTAAAATTAGTCCAAATGCTGAAATTGAGTACTTAATGCGTAATTTATGCTGTTTAACCTTATGTTCGTCTCCGGGATACTAGCTATATCTGTATTAAATTTTATCAAGATCGGTTTAGCCGTTGCGTCGTGAAATAGTACCAGGCTCTTTCACAACAAGCTTATGACGTCACAAGCGCTGAAACTTTATGAAACCCTCGGTAGAAGAGCGTACTTTGATCTTCATTATCTCGCGGCTCATTTTTAAAGATAAAAAAAGAAATAAAAACGCAAAATTCTCGTTATATTACCACTACTATTATCTCTTGCTAAAATTGATGACCCATCGTCAAGATAACGTCTAGAGCACCCCTAATGAAAAAGTAGAATATGTGGTTTACAGTAAAGAATTTATTACTTATTCAGTTCTGAAATAGATAGATAGAGAATATAGAAATAGATAGATCTTCTTCTTTATTAAGCATAAGTCTCTTGCATAGACTTCTACATGACTCGGTCTTGGGTCGCTTGTAGCCGCCAGCGACTCCCTCGATTCTAATATTGTTTCTTTCGTTCTTTTCTTTATTTCCTCCAAGTACTCTACTTCCACACGTATTAGGTATACACGTTTATAAATGATATTGAACTTTGTTTAATATGTACTTATAGACAAATTTTTTTTGACCACCTCCCTTGCCCATGGGTGAGTGCTGTCGTCTTGTAACTGGTTGGTCTCGGGTTCGATTCCCGGCTGGGGCAATTTGGGAATTTATAATTTCTGAATTGTCTCTGGACTGGTCTGGTGGGAGACTTTGGCTGTAGCTAGTTACCACCCTACCGTCAACGACGTGCCGCCAAGTGATTTAGCGTTCCGGCACGATGGCGTGTAAAAACAGATTTGGGTTGAATTTACACTGCCATACCCCTTCCAAGTTAGCCCTCTACCATCTTAGACTGCATCGTCACTTACCATCACGTAAGATCACAGTCAAGGGCTATCTTGTCATCGAATAAAAAAAATACTTATTTACGTCAACGAAGAATTAAAATCACAAGAAACTTTTATCCCGGAGAGGCAAAGAGTTCCCACGTGGTTTTACACGTGGACGAATATACTGGTATTAGGTAGCAAGCATAAGTTCGTAATTGGTACTTCTAACATTTTGAAAGATAGTATTCAGTCAATCTTGCAGGTGACCTAAAACCGTCAACTAGGGCGCCTTTCAGCTCACTCGTTGCAGGAATAAACTCGGATATCTATCTCAATGCGAATTTCACTTGTCTATCCAGTTTCTCGACTTCATGTCCCTTGATACTAAGTAGCTTGCTTATCTAACGATATACAATGCTTGTATTATAATCTCTACAGAGATAAGCCATTTGCGCAGGAGATTTTATAGTGCACAAGGGAGTGCGCACACACAGGAGCAGTCACAACTCCCTGAATTAATAGTCCAATTGGACGGAAATCTGACGACCAGAGAGAGATCGGGCGTAGGACCGACGGCTTAAAGTGCTTTCCGAGGCACGAAAATACTTCACCGCCTACTTCCTAACTCCGGGCTAGAAATTAAATGCTGAGAAATTATTGTCAGAAAAAACTAATTTTTTGGCCCAATCCGGGAATCGAATCCAGGAACTTGTAATCCAAGACAAATTAAACAAATATTATGTTCCTACCCAGCGGCTCCCTGCAAGTCGTTTGATGTCGTCGGTCCACCTAGTAGGAGGTCTGCCAGTACTGCGCTTCCCGGTATGGGGTCGCCACTCCATAAACCGTCAATCGTCAATATTATATATTTATAAAGTACTAGATGATGCCCGTGACTTCGTACGCGTGGATAGAGGTTTTTAGTTCCCGCGGAAACTCTCTTATTTTCCGAGATAAAAATAGCCTATCTGTTATTCCAGACTAGAACCTATTTCTGTGCATTTCAGCCGAATCGGTTTCAGTACCTAGTAGTGGGTTTATTAAATAACAGATATCCACTATCCACCTATCCATCCGTACATCAAAACTTTCGCATAATATTAATAGGATTTCAAATCGTTTCAGTTGACGGGCGGCCACTAGAAGATGAAGTCCTGGGGCGAAGCGCTGGGGCGCAGCGCGTCGAGCCACTTCTCGCGCGTCGGCCGGCTGCGGCGCGCGCTGCTGCTGCTGGCTGCTGCTGCGTGCACGGCCGCCGCGCTGCTGTACTGGCGGCAGCAGACCGACGACTCCGCGCATAGGCCCTTGCACTCGCTATACGCGTAAGTTGGCCAACGACAAAACGTATGAGTCAACACGCATATCAACTTGGAAAGGGATCCAATATCCCCGCGAAACATCCCATTCCTCGTTCCAAATGTCGGCGAAACAGACAGATGGAACAAAATTATAAGGATTCCTTCATCCTTGTTTTACTATGGAAGACTAAAAAATCATTTTATAAGGAGGAAATTAGACAAATGCAATTACATAAGAATTGTCATGATACGTAATTCTAATTTCATACCTAAAATAGTTACCACAAGTTGTCAAGAAAGAACTTATTTCATTTTCAGAAATGTTGCTCCTCAATGGTCCTGGATTTGCCGGAACGACCGCTGCGAGAGGTTCCTGGCGACGGAGACGCCGATACTGCAGTCCCTGCCCACGTGCAACATGCTGTGCGCGTCCACGCAGCTGTGGCCGCAGCCCACCGGCCCCGTCAGCCTCGCCACCGCCGCCGCGCACGTGCGCTCCGCCGGCTTCTCGCTGCAAGTGATCGCGTCGCCTTCTCGGGAAGTCAAGGAGCACCTCGTCGACGCCTTTGCGTTAATGGTCGAAGACTTAAAAGCGGTGGAGAGAAACGCCGGCTTGGACAACAGACGAGCCGGTAGCGGCACGCCGCGCGATGTCATCGTGCGCGTCACCGTAAACGGCACCGCCGACCCGCGGATGAGGCTGGACACCGACGAGAGCTATAAATTAACTCTGCGACCTGTGAGCCAGGGGCTGTTCGTCGATATCACCGCGCACTCGTTCGTCGGCGCCCGACACGGCTTCGAAACTCTCTCACAACTAGTTTGGCTAGACCCCTACGCTGCGTCCCTTCTGATCCTAGAAGCGGCGACGGTGGAGGATGGACCGCGATTCCGTTACCGAGGGCTCCTGTTGGATACGGCGAGAAATTACTTCCCCGTTAGTGACATTCTACGGACTATCGACGCCATGGGTGCGTGTAAACTGAACACGTTTCACTGGCACGTCAGTGACTCTCAATCGTTTCCCCTGAGGTTGAACAGTGCGCCGCAACTGGCGCAGCACGGCGCGTACGGTCCGGGAGCTATATACACGACCGACGATGTGAGGACCATAGTCCGAAGGGCTAGATTGCGAGGAATACGGGTATTGATAGAGGTAGATGCGCCCGCGCACGTCGGCAAAGCTTGGACGTGGGGGCCGATGGCGGGACTGGGCGCCTTAGCGCACTGCGTCGAAGTCGAACCGTGGAGCACGTACTGCGGCGAGCCCCCGTGCGGCCAGCTGAACCCGCGTAACACTAACGTGTATGCGATCCTCGAACGCGTGTACGCCGAGATCATCCAGCTGACGGGGGTCGATGATATATTCCACCTGGGCGGCGACGAGGTGTCGGAACGCTGTTGGGCTCAACATTTCAACGACACGGATCCCATGGAGCTATGGTTCGACTTCACGAAGCGTGCGATGCATGCCCTCGAGCGCGCGAATGGTGGCAAACTGCCAAAATTGACGTTGCTCTGGTCTTCCCGCTTAACGCACACGCCGTACCTCGAGCGTTTGGACAAGAAACATTTCGGCGTGCAGATCTGGGGCTCGTCGCGCTGGCCGGAGTCCCGCGCCGTGCTGGACGCGGGCTACCGCTCGATCCTGTCGCACGTGGACGCGTGGTACCTGGACTGCGGCTTCGGCTCGTGGCGCGACAGCTCCGACGGCCACTGCGGCCCGTACCGCTCCTGGCAGCAGATATACGAGCACCGGCCTTGGATCGAGGAGATGCCGGGGCTGGCCGCGGGCGTGGAGCCGTGGCGCGTGGACGGCGGCGCGGCGTGCCAGTGGACCGAGCAGCTGGGCTCCGGCGGACTGGACGCGCGCGTGTGGCCGCGCACCGCCGCGCTGGCCGAGCGCCTGTGGTCGGACCGCGCAGAGGGCGCCACGGCGGACGTTTACTTAAGACTGGACACTCAGAGATCGCGGCTGCTAGCTAAGGGCATCCATGCGGCACCGCTATGGCCGCGCTGGTGCTCGCATAATCCCCACGCTTGCCTCTAGCCTTAAACGACGCTCTCCGGAAGGAGTGGGATTTTATACTGTGGCTTTGGAATGCCGCGCTGGCGACTGCCGCTCGCACAAAACCTTGAAATCTATATACGAGTAGATAGTTAGATAGCTCGAAAAATGTTTTTGTTACTGCAGGCTTAGTACGAATTTGCACCTACATACGTAGTACGAGTTTTACAGCATCTGCCTTCAGCTACACCAACTCAAACTATGCGAAATCAAAATCTTAGGTTGGAAATGTTTAACTTTAAAAGAGCCTTGAGAGGTTCGTTTTGAGGCGACTTACGTTCATGCAAATTTGAATAAAAACGAAGCGAAAACTTCGCACTAATCGGCGCTGGCCGTGCGCAAAAACCGAGCGTATTTTTCATCACAGAAGAAGTTTGTGCTTTAAATTACTTAGTCCAAGATATAGGTAGATTTCAATACTATGTTAAACTTTTTATCGGTCCGAGGCTCTTTGTTTCGTCCACATGAATCGACTCGTACTCTACCTTTATAGTGTATCGATCCTCGAAACCTACCAACGCTGTCGATATGTGCAAATTTGTACTAAGGGTGCTGATGTGTGACTCGACTCTTCCCTGTTTAGTTTTAGTTTAGGTTTGTTGTACATAAAAATGAATTGTTAACGATGTGACAGTTAGATAAATATTTGTACAGTGCTTTGTAGTTACAATTATTATTATTCCCATAATATTAACTTAATAACTCTGTATTTCGTAATTTATGCTTTATAGAGAAGTGTACTTTTAATATTAAATTACTAAATTATAATAATTATTAGGTTAGTTAGGTACCCTACCTATTTGACTGCCATTTTAATCACAATTTAAATGTTACTTACCACGAATAATGCACAATGTGACATACAGCACACAACTCAAATATTTTAAAATAATATATGTTACAAAATAATAATTAATCAATTATGTAAGAATGAAAGTTGTAATAATATGTTAATTTATGTAAATAGTGCTTTTACCAATAATGTTAAATTTTGTGAACGTTAACTGTGCGTAAATATGTAAAATTAGTATGGACAGTAGGGCTAGTATAAGATTTTATTTGATTGTATTCGTACTCGATGACATTAGTGTCAAAGTAAAATGAACCTTAACTCTATTGATATAAAGTCACAAATTCAGTACAGCCGATTTTAATTTGGATAATTAATATTCGTATACGTAACCGTATAAGAATGCATACACGAAATTGAGCTCTAATTCTATGTTATTATGGTTCAATTTTCTGTGATGCTAGTGTCATCGAATACGAATATGATCAACCGAATTAAATCTTATACTAACCCTACAGGAAAGGGAAAAGTACGTAAACTTGAAAAGTTAGACGTCAGTTACACAAGAGTTTCTCGAATGCGAGCGCAAGAAATAGTTTGAGATTATCCTAACCGAAAACTTTCCATACAATTTTCGCCCGTGATTATACCTACAAATTATCTATACTAATATTATAAAGCCGAAGAGTTTGTTTGTTTGAACGCGCTAATCTCAGGAACTACTGGTTCGAATTGAAAAATTCTTTTTGTGTTGGATAGTCCATTTATCGAGGAAGGCTTTAGGCTATATAACATCACGCTGCGACCAATAGAAACGAAGCATCAGTGAAAAATGTTGCAAAACGGGGAAAATTATCCGTATTTAAAATATAACATTGTAATGCTTTATATGCCCGGTGTATATTTGTTTAGCTCTCGCATAAACTTCGTACATCAAAGTTACATAAAAAAATATTATAAAAAATGTCTCATATTTTTAACGGACACCAAAAAGGTTTTCAATAGGGTTGATATTTTTTTAGGATTAAACTAACAAAAAGTACACATAATTTTATGAAACAAATCTATTATTATGTACGTTATAGTCACATTTCCGTTAAAATATTAAGTTTCAAAGTTACACGGACTCAAATAATATAACGTGTGACATTTAGAACTTGAATCAAAACTAGAAGCTGTGTTCCGAAAAATTTTATTTTTAATATTAGCCACGCTGAACTTGACTAGTATTCCCCTCCACTCCAAATAAACGTAAACCTGTGTTAGAAGTGGGTAGGAAATAGTGCAAGGGTGAGAATTGAACCTTCGACCTTTCAATATATAACGTGTAACAAAAGGGTGGGTCAACCCTGAAGGAGGTGAATGTGCTCATGAAACTGAAAAACTTTCCCCAAGGAACATAGTTCGAAATATGAAAAAAAAAATTACCTCCAATAGTAAATTAATCAGCGGATCGTCAATTTTGTATGGGAGGTCCACATTTTTTTTTTCATATTTCGACCTATTTTCCTTGGGGAAAGTTTTTCAGTTTCATGAGCACATACACCTCCTTCAGGGTTGACCCACCCTTTTGTTACACGTTGTACATAGTCCTCACCTTTAATCACTGGTTGTATTCACAGAGTTAGTTGATTAAGTCTTATGCTCAGATCTATAGCGTGTGCTTTGACTCAACTCAGACTTAACATAGAGGTTAAAACGAGACACAAATATGCTCTGACATAATTCTGTCTCGTTTTAACTCTGTCTTGAGTCTGAGCAGAGTGAGTACGGTCTATGGCCTTATATTTTTTTTTTGGCGCGCTGACGTGTCATAAATTTGGAAGCATGGGCGGTTCATAACCTTGAGACTAAAATTGATTCTATTCTAGATCATCACTGACTCTTTTTAATATTTTCGTGTAAACTTACTGACAAGCAAATAAATTATAGGTATCATCCATTTTAGGAAAATTTTTGAAGACAGATCGCTTACCATCTATACCGATTATAAGCCTCTAACTTTTGCTTTTCCTAAGCTATCGAGTGATAAAGAAACGCCTCGAAGAGCTAGACAACTCTTGTATATCAGCGACTTCACATCCGACATTCAATTCGTGGTAGCCAATGATAACTTAGTTGCTGACTCGTTAAGTAGGGTGAATACAATAATATGTCCAAGTAGTTTAGATTACGAGGAAATAGCTACTGCGCAGTGTGGTGATACCTACATTGCACAATGTAAACAAGCGCAAGCCTATTTCGGATTTAAAAAAAAGAACCGTCGTGGTCAAACAGTAAACTAACTATTGCACTATTGTATACACGGTGCAATTTTATTCCCCGTAAACCCTGAAGGAGGTGAATGTGCTCATGATGTGCGCGAGAAAGAGAATGCGTGGAGAAAAGAGAAAGGAGGGAGCACTCACCGAAATCTACTGCACTTGACTTGACTGGAGAACTGCACTTTTTCTTAAAAACAAAAAATATGCGTAGACGAGCGTTGCACGGCGGTGAATTCGAAGATCTAGCGAAACGGTCAATACAGATCTCACGGCGAAGGTCAGATTTCAACTGAACATGATGACCGATGTCCATTTGCGTGCGTGGACGCGGGCCGCGGGGGTGCTCCAGCGGGGTTGAGGAAAGGTATGCGGGGGGAGAGGATGCGTTAAGGAGATAGGTGTTAGGTATTTTTGCACACAACAGCGTTTTGGCGCGAACATCCTCCGGGCCCTTGAAATATCATTTCAAGAAAAAATAATATAAAAAATATAGCAAATATCCATAAATAGGATAGCGATGGTAGCGATTTAATTCTAGCGTAATTAAGGAAATAATAAAATTTAATGCTAAGAGAAAAAATAAAAAAAAATACAAAAAATGTTGAGAGAGAGAAAATAATAATAATTAATTAAGATTGATAGGGAGTGGGCATAAACGAACTACAGCGCGTTTAAGAGTACCATTTTTTGTTTTAACCAAAACTACGCGAACACGTCCGTCAGAACCAGGAAAGACTTTCTCAATTCTGCCTAAAGACCAGTGCAATATTGCACAGGCATGTATGCGAGCGAAAACGATCCATCTAGCAGAGAGGATCCAACATATTTTGCGTATTAAAGACATTGTGAGCTGAGGTCCAGCGTGGCAACTGATACGATGTACATGTTCGACAATAAGATTCACGATGTGATCTTTACTCGGAAGCAAAATAGGATACTTTTGATCAAATGAGATGTTCTTACATGCCGATAACCGACCACCAACGCGAATAATGTCATCTACCAAAATGGGGCGTAATTTTTGTATAGTGTGTAGTAAAGTTAACCCTTTATTTAAAGCGTTTATGTATTCTGAGAAATAAACTCTTTGAAGCGAGCGAATAATAAACAACTCTGACACATCTAAATCTTCAGCGGTTATTAAACCGCGCGTTTTTAAACGTTTGGAAAAACGTAAGATATAAACAAAAATGCGTACTAATTTCGACCAACTAGAAATGCGTTCTGAAATCACCAGAATTAATTGTTTTCCCGGTGTAACATTATTTAATGCGATTGTTTTAGACTCGGGTAAGTCGTCTAAATTTGGAGTGAATGGTTTGATAGGCCAATCGTTGCTATCTGTGCGCATCCACTCAGGGCCGTTAAACCATAAAGAATGAGAAATAAGCTGCGCAGGAGTTAATCCACGAGACAGACAGTCACTTGGATTTTCTTTGCCCGAAACATGAAAGAAATTTTCCGAAGCTAAGTTATCTTGAATTTTTGATACCCGATTAGCGACGAAGGTTTTAAGTTTATGTGGACTAGAATTAATCCAGTTGAGTGTGATGGTTGAGTCTGAAAATGCGTATATGCGTGCTATAGTAATGCGAGAACCAAAATTTGTCACAACAGCGCGTACCAACTTAGAAAGCAAATGAGCTGCGCACAATTCTAAGCACGCGAGTGTAACTGTTTTAATCGGCGCCACTTTCGATTTTGCACAGAGAAGATTTACAAAAATCCCCTCGGAAGTCTTAGTGTGAACATATAAAACTGCGCCATAAGCCTTTTCACTTGCGTCTGAAAAAGCAACTAAAGTTATTTCACAGTCTTGCGTTATACCGATATGACGCGGAATCGAAAGTTGAGATAAAACATGTAACTCGCTTTGAAACTTTGACCACGATTGTTGAATATGCGTGGGCGGTTCATCGTCCCAGTCTATTTTTTGTAGCCAGAGTTCTTTAATTAATAGTTTTGCGAATAATATAACCGGTGCTACAAATCCGAGAACGTCAAATAACTGCGCGATAACCGATAACATATTGCGTTTAGTGCATTTCAATCCTTTAGGCGAAAAATCAAAAGTAAATGCATCTTTGTGTGGTACCCATTTAACCCCAAGCACCTTTTGAGTTGAGTCAGGTTCAAAACTAACCGCAAGCGAAGGATGTAAAAGATCCTTAGGATAGTGCGCTAGAAACTGAGAAGAGTTGCTAGACCACTTTAGCAAATCAAAGCAACCAGCAGCGAAAAGATTTGTCAATTGATCAGCTAATTTTACTGCCTCTTCTACAGTATGCGTTGTGCATATGACGTCATCCATGTAGAACTGTCCGTCATTTATTACAGCTGCAGCTAAAGGGTATTTACTGCCCTCGTCTTCGGCTAGCTGTTTTAGAGTGCGAAGCGCAAGAAAGGGGCTAGACGCTAGGCCAAAGCATACGCGTTTGAATTCAAATAATTGTAAAGGATCGGTTTTACTAAAGCGATAAAAAATGCGTTGGAATTTCCAAAATTCTGGATGAACTTTAAGCTGCAGATACATCTGCTTGATGTCTGCGCAAATTGCGATTTTAAATAAGCGAAAGTTGAGCAAAAGCATAAATAAATCCGATTGTAAGTTTGGACCTTTATGAAGTAGCGAATTAAGACTCAAATTATTTTCTATGGCCGACGCATCTAAGACTAGTCGGAGCTTGGTTGTGACTTTATCGTTGCGTTGAACACCGTGATGCGGTATAACATATTGCAAGTCGCAATCGTTTTGTAGTACAGGAGCTAAGTAGTCCTTTTCTAAATATTCGTCGATAATATTATTATACGCGTCACGCAACAAAGGCGAAATTTCTAATTTGCGTTCCAAAGAATTAAAGCGTTTTTTTGCGTTTTGCGAAGCGTTACCCAACACGGTAGGGTCAGACTTGAAAGGCAAAGCGACAATGTACCTTCCGTGAGAATCGCGTTCAGTAGTAGTTTGATATACATTTTCGCACTCTTGATCTTCTATACTAAGAAAAGTATTTTTAAGAGAAGGTATTTCTTCCAATTCAAAAAAATTGCGTAATGATTCATCTAAGCGCTCATTAGTTATAGCGCATAGCGTTTGCGTTTGCGAAGAGCGAACGGGTCGAGCCAAAGGGGCATCACCCATTAAAATAAATCCAAGCGTAGTTTGTAATGCAATTGGCATGCCAGGTGGCGCAGATACGCGGCCTGACAAGATGATCTGCGTAAACATTTGCGCGCCTAAAATCATGTCGATTTTTGAGGGTAAATGGTAAGTGTCATCTGCGAGAGGTACACTCGCCAGGTAAGTGAGAAGCGATTTTTCTACAAGCGATGTAGGTAAACGATCCGTTATCTTGTCTACGATCAGTGGTTCGACAGAATACGATTTATCACTCAACCTCGAAAATATGGTTATGCGACTTATGCCCTTTATTGTACTGGACTGACCGCCGAATCCGCTAACCGTCATGGAATGCGATAATTCATTTTTTGTTAAACCTAAACGCTTGACACAGTCACTCGTTACGTAGTTATGTTGCGAAGCGTTGTCAATGAGACACTTGAGATAGTACTCTGTCCCTTTGGAGTCTAATGCTCGGACTGTGGCAGTAGAGAGTAATACGGTGGTATTAAAATGCGTTTGATTATCAAGCGAACAAAGTGAGACCGCGGTTTGACCGTGAGAGGGTTTTTCACTAGTGTCTGGTGATGTCAAGCTATTTTCGCCCTTATTACAAGTAGCAGAGGGTTCTTTTGTATCAAAGTGCAAAAGGCTGTGATGAGAAGTAGACCCGCAAGAAAAACAGCTCTTTTCACTTCTGCATAAATTTTTTATATGGAAAAAGGATAAGCAAGATACACAAGCGGAATTTGCCTTCACTACATTGTAACGTTCTTGAGGCGTTAACTTTAAAAACTTAGGACAGCGATAAAACTGTTTGTGTGTATCAGTTTTACAAAGCGGACATAATGTCTTAGTAGAATCCACCGCAGTAACAAATGTCTTAGTGGTAACAGGCGGCTTTATATTTTTTGGCGATGGCAATTTGCGTTGCCGAGTATTATTTTCATTCTGCGTAAGAGAACTTGACGGAGTTCTTTCGTTAATCTTAGCCTGTTCCTTAACGAATTTAATAAAATTATCAAAAGAGGGTAATTTTTCTGAACGCATGTAGTTCTCGTATAAGCGTGCGGTCTCTTTATCTATCTTCTTCAAACATAAGTATAGATAAATAAAGTCGGTTTTATTTTTTATGGCTAATTTTTCAAACGCGGCGATTGATGTAGCACAAACATCTAGAAAAGAATTTAAATTTTGCGACGATTGTAATTGTTTAAAGTTAAAAACCTGATCTAAGTAGGTATAACCTAATGCGCGAACGTCCTGATACTTATCAGTAAGCGTTGTATATATAAGCGTATAGTTGTCACCTGTGGGTTCAATGCCCGCAATAGACGTCAAAGCTGACTCGGACAGCTGACCTAGCAAATAATGTAATTTTTCCGAATTACTAAGTTCTTTATTATTATGGATTGTGTTATTGTAACATTCGTAAAACATTGTCCACTGTTTCGAGTCACCATTGAACTTTGGCAAATTAATCGGAGGCAATTTGATTTTAGGTTTGGCCGGTGCGGTAGTTATCAAAGGTTTGACTGGACTTTTTGTAGGCGTCGAATATTCATTCAATTTATATTGAACGGCTGAAAATAAGTCTTCAAATGCACTTATTGATTGAAAATTCGGCTCATATTCCGGATTTTCTTGAAGGCGAGCGATGTTCAACTCTTTGACTAACTGTATAAACTCACTACGTAAATTAGAAATATTAGCGGCCTTAGACAAAAATGATTTAAGAGATTCTGAAGTTTCAGTGTCTTGCGAAGCATTAAAAATCGACTGCATATTTGTGAAGTAGGTTCTTATCTGTGCTTCAATAATGAGCACATCTGTACTAACTGAAGCGGGCGATACCTGTCGTCTCGACATTTTAAATCAATAAACGACAAGAAATTAAAACTTTCGATAATAAATATGTACGAAAAAATAATGAGCGTAATAAACTATTGATTCATACAATTTATAAGCTAGCGTTAGCCACGCGTACAGGCTATAGCTCGTTAGCACAAAAGACCAAGCAAATGGCGGACGGAATCCGCGCGTTGAGTGAACGACTGATTTATAGATAGGTATAAACCAATAATGCACTGTGAGAAAACCTTTCCTGCGTTTTAAATGAAATACGAAGCGTTTTTGATTATAGCGATTATGCGTAGGTAACTAATTATTACCCTATGGTACACTTAAACTCACTGCAATAAGTTGCCGAAAATAAGCGTTGCGTAACTGAATTTAAATGTAATAAGTTACCTAAAGGAAAATTGCGTAATTACAGATGCGTAGAAAGAACTAATAGCATCGAAAGACCCTGCGTAAGTAATGGCGAAGCGAGGTGAACAGAAAAAAGTGACGCGGAGGTTCAAATTATACGGCTCGAAAGTGACCAAAAAACACTGTGTGCGCGAGAAAGAGAATGCGTGGAGAAAAGAGAAAGGAGGGAGCACTCACCGAAATCTACTGCACTTGACTTGACTGGAGAACTGCACTTTTTCTTAAAAAACCAAAATATGCGTAGGCGGGCGTTGCGCGGCGGTGAATTCGAAGATCTAGCGAAACGGTCAATACAGATCTCACGGCGAAGGTCAGATTTCAACTGAACATGATGACCGATGTCCATTTGCGTGCGTGGACGCGGGCCGCGGGGGTGCTCCAGCGGGGTTGAGGAAAGGTATGCGGGGGGAGAGGATGCGTTAAGGAGATAGGTGTTAGGTATTTTTGCACACAACAGCGTTTTGGCGCGAACACATGAAACTGAACAACTTTCCCCAAGGAACGTAGGTCGAAATATAAAAAAAAAATTTGGACCTCCCATAGTAAATCAATCAGCTAATCGTCAATTTTGTATGGAAGGTCCAATTTTTTTTTCATATTTCGACCTATGTTCCTTAAGGAAAGTTGTTCAGTTTCATGAGCACATTTACCTCCTTCAGGGTTTACGGGGAATAAAATTTCGCCGTGTATATGGCAGATTTGTGGCACGAACTAGAACAATCAGGATTCGCTTCTTATCATGTCAATACACAGAACATAATACTGTGTCAATACTTCATCAGCGTACTTGCATTAAGAGCCAGTTTACGTTTATCATTCCATCTCTCTCGCACATTCTAATATTTTCAATTATTGTAAGAATCTCAGTCAAATCCTTGACTTAAGTGGTTCATTACTATACTTGACCATAAAATTACGGATATTTTAGATATATTTTTATCATATACTTACCTAGTTTTAGATGGAGAAAAATGACTACAAAATTTACTAGTTGCTTTCGCCATTTTTTTAAATACAGACTAGACATAGACAATTGAAATGTGTATAAAGTCTCCGTAATTTTATTGTCAAGTATAGTAATGAACAACTGGTCAAAAATATAATGAGACTTTTACAATAACTGAAAATATTATGTGCGAGAGAGAGGGATGCAAAAGGTGAACCTGGCTCTTAATAGATATCATGTCAGTAATATAGATGTTTCTGTGATTAATATGCGATAACTACTAAATCTTAATTAAGTATTTATTTTTATAATAGTCATGAATTAATCTATCTTTTAGTTAATAAGCTGATAAGTATATTATTCTAAATCAATCTCTTATTTATTAAGACCGACTAAATATTCAAACATTAGCATGTAAGAAACTTGTTAAAATCATTAATCATGTACTTTGATTTTGAATAAAATAATAGTTATTTGTTCAACAAGATAGCAAAGTGCATTTTTGTTGCGAGTGCCTAGTTTGAACCCTGAGCGAACGTAGGATTCTAAGTTCGAATCCTGAGGGATTTAAAGATACGAGAAACAAAAAACTTTGTTATCGTGTGATACACACAACTCGCTACTCGCTAGTGAGGTGAATACAAGAGACATTTTTAAAAAAAAAGTTGTGGGCAAAAGATAGTCAAACAATTGAAAAAATATTGAGTGTGATGCGCGCCCTACTTAAAACAGTATGTATCAAAAAGCGCAGATTCTAACATATTTAAAATAATGATGACGCCTAATTATGCACCTAATGTTCTCTGCTTTGAAAATGTTAAATGTTTAAAATTTGACAGTCAATTCGGACAGCTATTGCCTCCGTATGATTCATCTTCTAGTTGTCGAAGCTTTGTTGTGTGCGTGAGAAAGGAGGTGGGTTGATAAGGCCCAATTTCTTTTTGGGTAATATTTTCTGTAACTTACTATTTTTTTTATCACCTAAACTTTATATTAAAATAAAGTTTATATCTTCAAGTATATAAATACATTTACAATTTGCCGGAATCTGGAACTTTTTTTTTCGAGTGTATGGGGGCGAAAATTGGGCCTCATCAACCCACCTCCTTTACGGGAAAATTTTGACAGTAGGTAATGACCTACTGTCAAATTTTTCACGTAAATTTTTGACTACCTAGGTACTTTATGAACTAAAGCAAATCGCTCGTTTGCTGCGACTTGATTTATCTCAAAAATTCCGATTAAAAAAATAGATATGCCTAGGTTTTAAACTTGGTCAAATCTTAGTTTTAAAATATTTTATACTTTGTTACCTACTACTACTACATAGTTGAAAGTAAACTCACATACTTAGTTAGAATGGCATGAAATTGTGATTATTTTCTGTATTTCGAAATATAAATCTCAAATACTCAATTACGCTGTTATCACAATTTGTCGGACTTTTATTTAGTTTGTAGATGACTTTATGATTAGATGAGTCAATAGTTATTGAACAGGCACAATTTTGTACATTTTGTAAGTAATGTTTGGTGCTATAGTGGTTTTGTGGTGTACTTCGATAAATAAATAAGTTGAAACTATTTCGAATTTATTATTACTTCCCTCAAAAAAAGAGATGTAGCTTTACCAAAATATAAGAGTGGCAATTAGACATATGCCTTGGCATTTGAATTACTAGATTTATAAAAATTTTATCCAATCGGTATATTATGTGGTACCAATAAAATGTTTTTAAAGCATTTTTATTAGTCCAGTCAAAAAACCCCAAAAAATGGCCCAACCTCTGGAAAATTGCGAAAGTTTTGAAACTTTGCACATCGAATTATGGGTCCCTAGGGATGAATATACCAAAAGTCCTCATGCGTACGAGGCGAGCTCTAGCGGCAATTAGCGGAAACAGGACCCTTTTTTTGGTTTTTTGTTAATATCTCGAGAACCTTTGGTCAGAGGTAAAAGTTTACTACTACATAATTAAAGCTTATTAAATTTGCAACAATAATGATTTTATCAATTTTTCTTGAATTCCTAATAATTACTGAGTTTTAGGCCACTAAAAGATAGCTTTTTCGAAAAATCACGCTAGCGGCGCCCGGTACAATATGGCATTTGTAATAATATGCAAAGCTAGTTGTTTAATAAACAATATGTCTTTTTTTTGTACATAACTGTGAAGTTTATTTTCTGAATCACCCTTGGTACCCAAAAAAAAAAATGATAAACCATGATTGTCAAATATTATTACAAATGCCATATTGTACCGGGCGCCGCTAGCGTGATTTTTCGAAAAAGCTATCTTTTAGTGGCCTAAAACTCGGTAATTATTAGGAATTCAAGAAAAATGTATATAATCATTATTGTTGCAAATTTAATAAGCTTCAATTATGTAGTAGTAAACTTTTACCTCTGACCAAAGGTTCTCGAGATATTAACAAAAAATCAAAAAAAGGGTCCTGTTTCCGCTAATTGCCGCTAGAGCTCGCCTCGTACGCATGAGGACTTTTGGTATATTCATCCCTAGGTACCCATAATTCGATGTGCAAAGTTTCAAAACTTTCGCAATTTTCCAGAGGTTAAACCTTGTTTTGACTGGACTATATACGCGGTTGTAGATTCTATTACATACCTATCCTATGTTGTCTGTGGAGATATAGTCACAAAATATACTAAAGATTATGATTAATATCAACCAACATTATTCTCATAAAATGAATTAGGTACCTACTTTGAACATATAAATTAATAGATTAAAATGAGTCTATCATACCTATATTATCTACGGCCTGACTTTCCCCGAATTCCTATATTGGTACCTATCTAATCCTCTTATCCTATTATTATTATTATCCTACTTCCTACTTATAATATAAATGTGAAAGTGTGAAATAGCGCGCGGTAATTCCCCTTATCGGTTCAAAAGCGAGTGCCTAAACGCTCAGCCTAAACGTAGGTATGCATTATTTGCGGGAATCCCCGAAAATGCGTTTGGTTTTCAAGCATAGACAATGTGAGGGTTGCCATTCGTGTAAAAAAGTAAATAACTACCGATGACGTAATCATCATCTAGAATACCCTACCCCCCCATGTCATCCAACGTAGAGAGAGAAGACATAGAGCCAGTGACGATTTCTTTCTCACTCACACTAAAAAGAGAGCAGAAATAAAGTTATTAATGTGATAAACAGAGACGCAGCTACCCAATTTTTTGTCCCTCATCGTGTAACCAGTTTTTTTCAAGGTCGACACACTTTTGTGCGAAACAAACTGACAGTTAATAAGAAAATTTAGTATCTATGTGTGTTGCCAGCTTTAGGTACCTATACAATGTCCCGATTTTCCCTATCCTACTTATATTATAAATGTGAAAGTTTGAATGTATGTAGGGCCATCCATACATACATCCAAATTTCAGCCATATCGGTTTAGTGTGGCGTGATTGAGTAACAAAAATATGGATGTTTGTTACTTAATACGATACACTAAACCGATATGGCTGAAATTTGGCACGGAGATAGGTTTTTTTTAGTAATGTCCTCTGACATACCGTAACGGCGGGTTACTTTGGCTACTTTTTCAATTTTTTTTTTAATTTTTGTTGAAACAAAATAAAGTCGTGATGGAAGAAATGAATATTATGAGAAAAGAAAAGAAAGATGATGGATACTAGAATATAATATATGTCGGCGATGATTAAAGTGTATTCAGTTAGATAGTGTCGGTTACTGTTCTGAATCATCCTGAAGTTTCGTTCGAATGTCCAACAACCAGTCGAGAACTGTTGGCGATCTTAAGAATTATTTTATTTACAAAGTTCTTAATTTTTAAAGCCATTTTTAAATAGCTAGAGGCAGACTTTTAATGTTTTTTTTAAATAATTATTAACTTAAACTATGAAGAGTTGCAGTTTTATACGACTGCCTGAAAAAAGGAATATACTGTTAATTTCATTAATGATGATTTTGATGACTAAATATACAATTTTTGTTGCTTTTAATTCAATAGCATTACTCGATCGAAGGAAAATTTTAACTGTTCATTACAAATTATTTTGTGTAACATTCTTACTAGTAACGAAAAAAAATTTCCTTTGTGTTACATACATCTTTTTTCAAAGTGACTCACATATGCTAAATTTCTATTCGGCATTTCAATATTTTTTTTAAGGAGCAAATAATTATCTAGTGAATTGGTCCTATGAAAGTACATTAAAAAACTTTAGTATAAAAAAAAATATTTTTAAAAAACCGACTTACGTGTACAAACTAAAATTATTTTATACTTTTAAGTGGTGGTTGAAGTTAATATTGTGTGCAATAAAGAATAATAAATTCTTTATTGCACACAATATTAAGATATATGTAAAAAATAGAAGCTTACCCTAATAGGTATGTCTCTCCCAGACAACCTTATATGTGTAGGTATGTTATTTAAAAAATAAAACAGTTCAGCATCTGTTTTGTCGTTTTATTTAAAAATCCTGGGAAGAATTTTCCATCTAATTTGGGGTACTAGGGGAGTGCAGTTATTGTGGCAACATTAAACTCGAACTTGTCATGTGACGTCATCGTTACGTCATGTTATCTCTATTTCAGTCGCGGTTACACAGTACCTTGGTCTATTGCCTTCTCTGTCTACGTCATCCAAAATAAGCAAAACAAAGACCGCCCCACCAGGGTTCCCAACTTAGGGCTTTTAGCCCCAAATTTAGGGCGGAATTTTGCTTGTTGGGATTTTTTTAGGGCCCAAAAAAATTTAGGGCTATTTTTAGGGGCATAAATAAATTTTCAAGCGTCACATAACTGACTGACCAAAACGAGTAAATAAAGCAAAACGCCTATGATATTTCGGAATAATATGCTTAAAATCGTTTTAGCTAAAGCGTTTTGAAAATATTTCAATACATTAGCGTTGAACACGCTTTTTCGATATATAATATAGTGAAAAATAAATTACGAAACCGATTTCCCTTTTCATTTTAAAACGTGATGGTGGATCTTGCGCTACTTTTACTCCATCTCCAAAAAATGTTACACTTATAATGTAAACATATTGTATGACTATAAGAATTCCGAATAACAGAGGCGTAACTATAGGGTGGCATTTCGGCAAAATGCACGGGCCCCAGCCGGAAGGGGCCCCGGTCAGAGAGAGCCAGAAGCACAAGATGATCCTAACATTTATAGCCATTCCTGTGGCTACGGCTAGCCGTAGTCGGCACTAGTGCCGAGCGATCATTTTCAAAATTAAAATTGATATAAACTAAATTCTTTGGGACAAGAAAGGTTACGCACAGTAAATTGATTTACCAAAAGGCTGAGTTGACTGGAGCCTAGGGCAGCAGATTTTAGGGGCGGTAGATTTGGGGCCAAAATTTTTATTTGTCTTACAGAAATTAAAAAGATACATATTTGTATAGGTACCTAAATGTCATTAGGTCCATAAACACATATTTTAAAATTTTATAAAATATCTAATTAATTAGCGAATATAGGTACCCCAATAACAATAGCTAAATAGTTTGAAGGGCCAACTTTACCTACGATGTCGGGGGTGCGGCTCATACAAGCGCAGGGTCTCAAGCGCCAAAAGTGCAGGACTATGAAGTAGATATGGCGTAGTGCAAAATAAAAAAACGTTGCTATTGTAGTTGCCGAGTATGGACTACTAAGTGCCGTTATGCAATTATAAAATATTTCGCGCTCCTTCGCTCGCGAAAATATAGCTTTTACATATCTAATATATTATAGGTGCCAAGTATAGACTACTAAGTGCCGTAATGCAATCATAAAAAATTTCGCACTTGCTTTGTTTGCGAAAATGTCACTTTTACTTTTCTATTGTAGGTGCCAAGTATGGACTACTAAGTGCCGTAATGCAATCATAAAAAATTTCACGCTCACTTCACTCGCGAAAATGTCGCTTTTACTTTGCTATTGTAGATGCCAAGAATGGACTACTAAGTGCCGTAATGTAATTATAAAAAATTTCGCACTCGCTTTGCTCGCGAAAATGTCACTTTTACATTTCTATTGTAGGTACCAAGTATGGACTACTGAGTGCCGTAATGCAATCATAAAAAATTTCGCGCTCGCTTCGCTCGCGAAAATGTCACTTTTACATTTCTATTGTAGGTACCAAGTATGGACTACTATGTGCCGTAATGCAATAATAAAAAATTTCGCGCTCACTTCGCTCGGGAAAATGTCGCTTTTACGTTGCAATTGTATGTACCTACTTCACGTAGTGATTTATTATAAAATAAAAAAATGTTATCTCATTGGTTGAGCTTCTTTATATTGGGGGAGGGAGGGCCCCATCCGATGAATTTGCCACGGGCCTCAAACGGTGTAGTTACGCCTCTGCCGAATAATGTAATTAAAATTAAGTTATATTATTTTTATTTACCTCAATAAAACTGGAAACTGATTTAAACATTAGCCTTGAATGGTAACAAGATACAGGGATTTTTTTGGGGCTTTTGAATATTGCATTTAGGGTTATTTAGGGGTATTTCATGTTGATGTTAGGGCTAATTTTTTTTAGGAGTTGGCAACCCTGCGCCCCACACCTCCATAGTGCTTACGTAATACTTGAACGGCCCCTTACCTATAGAAGATTTTATTACTTAAAAAATCTACTAACCAAAATGCCGATTCTCATTTCTCTGACTTCAAAAACTTAGGAGTTTCATATAACTTTCCAACCCCCAATTCACCCCCTTAGCGGTGGCTTTTCTCAAACCTGTTTCTTACTTGTTCTGGCCTAGACAGAACGTACCGGTATACAGATACTTTAACCAGGGAAAGAAGTAAGAATATGATATTATATTAACTATAAGTATAGTACCTATAAGTTTCTTAAATGAAAACATACGTTTTAACTTGTCAAATGAATTTTTTTACACAAGTCGCATGGTCGGTGATTCATTCATGACTCAACTACCTACTGATTACCACGAAACGATCATAACGATAAACATTGTATTGCAGTCTCCTTATCGCTGTATGTACGAGTACAAACGAAAGTATAGAGAACTGCTTTGTAAGTTAAGAAAGGATGTGTGTGTATGGTTGGTTTTATCCCTTTTAACTATAGTGTTGCTCATATGCTATATCCAAACTCTTGTGATAAAACAATAAAAATAAATACTGGTTATTGCGGTCAATCACATGAATAGCAAGTGCTTGGCACATATTAAAGGGTTTTTTGTTTAACGCAAACGTGTGCACGCAGACATAGGCCGTCAATCCGGATGCGGGACCAGAATCTATAAACGTGATCAGAATGATCACCGACAAGACGTGATGATCTAGAACTCTCATGATAGAACGTGTAAAAGGCAAAAGTTACCGGGCCAGACCTAAATGCAAGGTTGTTCACATAGTCGTCACTACAGCCTTTACATTGAACGCAGATTTTACGCCTTGGTCATGGAAGATCCAGCTTGAAATCAATTCTATTAATATTATAAATGCGAAAGTTTGGATGTATGTTTATTACTGGAATAGCACATAGGCTACTTTTTATCCCGGAAAATAAGAGAGTTTCCGCGTGAATCCAAAAATTCTCAATCCACGCGAACGAAGTCGCGGGCATCATCTAGTAGGTCAGTAGTAAGTAGGTAATATCCTGACTAATATATATAACAGCTAGTAATAATAATATAATTTTATATCATATACGCGTACTTAACAGTTTAAACCTTGTTCTTTAATACAAGCTAGATCAAGCATAGATCAGTCCATTCAAATGTAATACCGGATGCTACTTTATCAGTTGATTAAAGCTAAAAATATACATAGGTAAGTACTTATGCAAAACGCAGCGCAAGAGAATTTTTGCTGCTACTAATATTTTTTTTTAATGCCAACAGTCATCCAATGAGTATTATGTTCCTTGCATCCAATACACCACTACAGGCAAAAGTGTAGAGGATATATAACTAGGCATTTGTACTAGGGGTCGCAAACTGGTATCTCGGTATTCGAAAGTATCGGAATACCGGATCGAATCAAATATTTAAAATTATCGGTATTTATTTCACAAAAATCGGGATCGGTATCGGTATTTTCAGTGTTTAGAAAAAATTAAATTCCAACTAAGTAGGTAGTTAATTTTGTAATAAATCGCAAATAAAGTAGTTAGCTATGATTAAAACTAAATAAAAACCGTGCGTAATTTCATTCATGTGGATGACGCGTGCAAGTTTTTTTTTTCGGATGAACAACCGTTATGTTATCGGCTCGACGAGCATTAGTGTCGCCTGGGGGTTGAGCTCTAAGGCTGGAAGACATTGGGGACACTTATTGTTTTCAATAAAACAGATTGTAGCATCGCAGATTTGATAAAAGAAAAAATAAGACGTGTGGAACTCGGGGACTGCTGCGGTAAAGCTATTGCATAGCATTTTTATCAACGCCATCTAGCGGTGAGAGGAGTCCCGTGTCAGATTATTTTCATTACAGAATTTCGGGATTCGGTCTCCACGCTCAAGGCCCGCGATAGAAGCTATGCAATAGCTTAAAAACTACTACTTAGTGCATTGGGCTGGCTGGCAGCTTTCCCAAATAATTCTTTTAAAACTGTTTAAAGTGTTAGGCTATAGTGAAGAGTTGAAGGTCCCTATGAGGTCCACGTTACGTACGAATCCGCGACGATATTCTAAAGCGCGAAAGATTTGCGTGAAACGGTTACAAGTTAAAATTGATTTATTTTAATTCAAGTTACGACGAGTACTACCAAATTCGTACTACAAAAGCCACCAATCGCGCAGCACGCAGCGAATAGCGTGGTGGGACAGACGACTGACGTGCAGGTCTCTGGAGATGAGCTAGTTTTGTACGAAGCTTTTACGCTCCGGAGATAGTTTCTGATTTGTTGTCTGCAGGTCACTTACCAGTCTAACTGTTTCTATTTGTTTTATGGTGTGTTTGTTTTTGTTAGTTTGTAATAAAAAGTAGATACTCAATTATAATTAATTAGGTAGTTAGTTAATAATTATTATTAACTTACATATATTGTATGTACACCTACAACTTCTTCGGAAAAAAAAAACGGAATACCGGTATTGATCTGAGATCAGTAGCGAAAATACCGGTATTGAAATATTGTCTCAATTTGCAAACCCTAGTTTGTACTTTATCTCAATGTGTGTTAGTGTCTATGGTTGGGTACTCCCCGTAAAATATGCTCTATATAAAGCCAAACAGTCCTTTATTCCAGTCATTACTTAGTAATACTTAGTTAACCGTCAGCGTCTTCGAAATAGCAATTTCAATTTGCAAAAAGTACTAAAAATAGATTCAAAAATATTGATTAAAAGCACATTTCTGCTGCTACTGAATAGAAATATTTTGTGTTGAAAGTTTTAAGCATCAAAGTTGTCATAATGGTGAAATACGCACTTGACTGTGAGATGGTCGCCAGCGGGAACAGAAGCATCCTGGCCAGGGTGTCCATCGTCAATGAAAACGGGGCAACAGTGCTAGACGAGTATGTGAAGCCTACAGCCCCCGTGACTGACTACAGGACTTGCGTCAGCGGCATAAAACGCGCAAATTTGGACAATGCCCAAACCTTTGCCACCGTTCAGCGAAAGGTTCAGTCGCTGATCAATGGTTGCGTTCTAATTGGACACTCGCTGCACTTCGACTTAGATGCTTTGGGCTTGTCTCATCCGGAGCACAATCGGCGTGACTTGGCAAAATACGAGCCATTTAAAAGGGTAAGGCATTTCTTTTCCTTATTTTCAATGAGATACCTAGGTAGTTTTTTCTTTTTAAATCCCGTGGAAATTCATTATTCTGAGATTTTAAAACCTAGGCCTGTCTCTCTGAGATAGGTACGAGCCTAGCCATCTCTGAGCCTTTCATCAAGGCCCTTGGCGACCTGACTGAGTCGCCCTTGACTCAAGGGCGACTCAGTCAGGTCGTGACAAAGTATACCTAGGTATTTTGCCTACATATTGGGGCTAAGCTGGACTAGCCAAATACGGAAATGCCAATAGGTATTAATCTCTTCTCAATTATTTGTATCTTTTGATTTAATAAATTTAGGTAGATAGTTATCTACCTAGTGTACTTTCTGAAATAAAAACACACTAATAAATAATGAATGTTAACCACTAACTTTTGCCCACAATTTTGAATGTGTGGATTTTTTTATTGATCTGCTTGAATTTTTTCGGAATAAGAAAGCATCCTTTATTACTTTCTAGGTCTTTAACAGTATTAAAGTAGGTAGGTAATTATGTGCAAAAATTTAAAGTCAAAATTATTATTTATTTCAGCCAACTTGTGGCAAAACAGACTAAGTAGGTACTTATTTCCAAAAATTAAGTCCCTAACAGCAACAGAGCAATGGCATGCCATTTTGATGTTGCTGGGTAATAGAAGGATTAATAAACCCTTTCAGATTTGTAAAATTTGTATGTTCTGCGATTTTCCATCTAATACATTAAGTAATTTATTTACATTTTGCCCTCATATGTTGTGACCTTTTTCCCACCCTTTTTCCCCGCAAGGTTTCTATATAGGTAATTAAACACTCCAATAATTCATTTTTTTTGTAACTTATTTATAATACATACTTAAAAATTATGAGTAAAGGATCCCCTTCCTAGAGGATGGTATTGATGGTAATACTTACTTATTCTTTCTTTTTCAGCTCAATAATGGGCAACCTCCATCACTACAGTTCTTGGCAAGTAAGTACTTAGGAAGGTACATACAGGAGGGCGAGCATGACTCTGTGCAAGATGCTAAAGCTTGCATGGACATTTATCGCAGAGTGTCCAGCGAATGGGAGAGGCTCTACTAATTGTAATTAAAAGATGTTTTTTAATCATCAAAATGAAAATTTTTTTGTTATTAATAATATTTTGTTCTTCATTTGTGTTTGTAACTTTTAATTGATTAATAATACCAGTTATTATTAATACCATAACCAGTTTTAAGTTTAGTCTTTGATATGAAAAACATTTTTATTTTTTTGTGTGACAATATTTGATTTGTTTGATTCTGTAAGTTGAAGTAACTTGATTTATTAATAATAACACACCATTAATTTTTTTTATTTTAATAAAAAATAAAAGTAAAATACTTTTTAAAAAACTTAAGTAGTTATTTTATTAAGTAGTTTTCTTTTTTGTTACGAAAACATTATATTTTTTATAATTACTTGAGTAACTTGAATAAGGATAACATTGTTGATTCTGTACTCTGCAATAGTACCTACTCTGGTAAGTACGTATAATATGTGAAAACATGGAAATTCATAAATACAATAATTACATAATTTTAAGAGTTTTATTTATTCTCCAAATGTATAATTAAGATTTTATGAAAATTATCTTTTCCTGCTAATTGGTCAAGTAGGTATTTACATTTTACCTAGCTATGTAGTTAGTGAAATTGTTGTGGAAAATGATTTCTCAGGATAGAGATTGGTACCAGGCATAGATAAGACTTAATACCAGGTAAGTACCTGCTATCTTCACCAGTTTTCGTCAAGATACTGGTGTCTCGCAAAACTTGATATTACCTATTTACTATGAAAAAGTGAATGCTAATCTCAAAAACTTTCGAATAGATAGCTTGATTCTACAAGTTTGTTTAGGGCAGATGAGGAAATCTTCTACATAGGTACTTTGTTCGTCAAAGGGTCTCAATAATGCTGTACTTTAGGTGATTTAAAAGCCAAGGACTGTCCCATATTATAGGTTTGATTGCAACTTATAAAGATTAAAGGTTGAACTATTTGTTTTAAATACATAACTACTTACTACATATAAAAAAGTAACCTCGTAGCTGTTGAAAAACAAACATACACACTCACATCTATATATTAGGACCTTTATCCTTTTATTCGTTGACAAGAGAGTCCTTGACGATGGTATGTGACAATGCAGTCTTAAGATGGGTGGATAACTTGGAACGGGTGTGGGCAGTGTAGATTCAACCCATACCCCCTAATCGGTTTCTACACGCCATCGTGCCGGAACGCTAAATCGCTTGGCGGCTTTGACGCTAGGGTGGTAACTAGCCACGGCTAAAGCCTCCCACCAGACAAAAGGATATTAGGATGTAGGATAAGATAATAAATTAAGTAAATTAAGATTCAAGGTTTATTTAGGAGGTAAGCAGCTACTTACGTATACTTTAACATTACTAGTTCTAAAAAATAAATTAAGTAATAATGTTTATTACTGAAACAATTTATAAAATGCAGTATTAATTTTAACATTAGGCGGTGGGTAGGTTACTTCTTTCTGAATATATTGCTAAGTCGTCGACTGCGCGGGGTGCCCTGTAAAAAAAAAATAGAGAAGTTTATTAAAAAAAAAAAATTGTATTAGTTTTCAAAATGGTCTTCAATAGATAGCTGCTAAGTTTTAGAACAGAAGAAATAAGTTTAGGACAAATTGAATAAACCTAAATTTACTTCGAAATAAAATTATTTATTCGATTTGAGTATTTGAATTCATTATTATATATATTTTGCATTTGGCGCATAAATACAGATATATGACTTTTGAAGATGCATGTCGATTAGACATGCTATTTATTTTATTAATTAGGCAATTAAATCAGATAATAATCACAGAATAAACAAATATAAAGGTCAGTGATCCCAGGATCACTCAGCAGGCGGTGCCTTTTTATGAGGCCCATAATGGATGTCTATCGTTTGATATAGAATATAGATGATAGCACTGGTACTATTTACTACTAAAAGGTACCAATGAAAAAAAAAAATCGCGTGACTCGGTCCAGAAATCCCGGAGTAATCGGTGGAAGTACACAGAAAAAAAAAAAAAGATTCCGGCCGAATTGATAACCTCCTCCTTTTTGGAAGTCGGTTAAAAATAAAAAAGCGTGCCGTCACTTCACAACTCACTTCCGTGGTATCATTCTTGGCGGATCGGAAGAGCGCGCGGATCCGGGAGGGAGTGCTAGTCTTGCGGGACGCAGACGGGTCCACCTCGATGCGCAAAGACTCGCGTAGTTCCGAATCCTGTACATGACGAAAAAAAATATTTAAAAATTGTAAATTTTGTTTAGCCCATGTCACCCGGACCATCATAACGAATCTGTTGACACCTCATTCATCAAAATCGGATCAGTAATTCTTTCGCTACGGTGGAATATAAATAGTCACATACATTACATTATAATGCATACCTACCTACATAGATTGCTAAAATCCCTTCCTTTTGGCTTTGCTGTAGTTGGGTAAAAAAATTGGGAGAACCCAAAGAACAGCTGAAAAATTGGGAGAACCCAAAAGAACAGCTGAATAATTGGGAGAACCCAAAAGAACAGCTGACAAATTGGGGGAACCCAAAAGAACAGCTGAAAAATTGGATGAATCCAAAAGAACAGCTGAAAAATTGGATGAATCCAAAAGAACAGCTGAAAAATTGGGAGAACCCAAAAGAACAGCTGAAAAATTCTTCTTCTTCTTTTTCAACTTTTAGACGTCCTCGGCTGGACATAAGTCTCTTGCATGGACCTCCACAGAACTCGGTCTTGCGCCGCCTGAATTCAGCGACTCCCTGCGACTCGTTTGATGTCGTCGGTCCACCTAGTGGGGGCTGAAAAATTGGGAGAACCCAAAAGAACCCATTTATTTCGTTGAGGGTCAAATAAGTATGGATACTGACCGTAGCGGACAGGCGGCCGGCCTGCTTGCTGGGCGTGGGCGGGCCGGGCTTCTTGTACGCCGTGATGCCCACCTCCTTGCGCTGCCGCCCGCCCAGCGAAATGCTCGCGCCGCCCGCGCACTGGAAAACGAACCTTATTATAATACGATCTTATGTAGGCTTCATCTCATAATCTCCAAAATATATAAAAGAAAAAGGTCTGACTACTTGATCTATCAACGCACAGACTCAAATCACTAGACGGATCGGGCTGAAATGTGGCATACATGACATAGGCATCCGTGGGCAAGAATTCAACCCCTAAGGGGCTAAAATGAGGGTTTGAAAAATCGAACTTATCGTTAGCGAAGCCGCGAGCAAAAGCTACTAAAAGTATAAACCTAATAAACCTATTTTTCATTGTCCAAAATCTTTAATTGAGCCTCATATCTATACATAAATAGTTATGTATAGATATGTATGGCAATCATAAGATTGCCGATACAAATTGTTAAATTATTAATTGGATATTTTTTTCTGTGAAGTGAATTTTTAAATGTAATTCTTAAAGAAAAAATATTATCTCTAATCATAAAATATACATGCATATACAATAAAAGCTCTTTATTCGCGGGGGATACGTTCCGTAAATATGCCGCGAATACAGAAACCGTGAATATGGAATGGTAATTTATATGGGATTATAGGGGATACGTTCCTAGGTGACAAAATAAAGAACAAATATATAAAAAAAAAAAACAATTTATTTATTGTTTTCAGGTTTAGGCAATGGTTTAAAGAATTTTGTAATTTTTTCTTGCTTGACGCTTTTTAAAAGCTCCTTCAATTCAGACTGATATTCAGCAGTGGCATTAGCAATTTGTCTCTTAAAAATAAGACTTTGTTCTATAGACGGATCAGTTTTCATAAAAAAATCACAAAGCTCATTTGCCATTCTTAAACCTTCACTGAGATTTTTCAAATATTGACTTGATACCTATTGGAATCCTTTTTATTAATACGAGTATGTATGTACCGATGTACCGATTAGATCCGCGAATAGAGAACTCTTTAGTCGCGAATATAGGAATTGGGTCGCAATTTTTTAATCCGCGAATAGTGAAAACGCGAATGAAGGAAGCGCGAATAGGGAGCTTTTACTGTACCCTACAAATAATTGAAATATGACTTTCTATGACGCTAAAGGGCGATTTCTATGACGCTAAAGGGCGCCGAACATCGTGTGACATCGCCCTTATAAGTTATATTCACCTTAGCCCTCTCATGTTATGATGTCCGATTAAATACAATATTATACAAAAAGTGGGCGATGCAATGAAGTGGAATTTTTTATCATGAACTATTTTTACTCTCATATAGACTACATTATGGACGTAAGTTCTGTTACAAATGAAAATGCATTTATTTGCACATATTAGTTGATGAACGCGGCTTCGTCCGCGTCCAAATAGTTTTTAAAATGGCTTTGTTATAGTTAAACGCGAAGTTCCAGTCCATACTAATCGGTACCTACTATAGGAAAATCGGTACCTAAAATAGTATTTTCGCGAGCGAACCGAGCCCAATTTTTTTTACTATTACACTACGCCACTAAGTCCATATTCTCGGTACATACAAAATATTATTTAACAATCGATAGTTTATAAATCGCCATCATATAAGTGAGCCGTACTCAGCAGCAACAGGATTGAGGTGTTAGTAGATGGAGTCCAATGATTTGCCATGGTAAGTGGTTCAATAACGTATTCCATAATTGATATTTACGATATTAAACCATAAAGGAAATGTTCGCGAGCGAAGCGAGCGCGAATCAATCAATCCGACGAAAACATAACCAAATTCCCAATATACATATACACAACTATTTTAATTATACATACATTCATAGACTGCTTTTTGGCTTTGCAGTAGTCGGGTAAAGAAGATTTTTGTCACCTTGATGTCCTCCTCGTGTATGGCGGGCGCGAACTGCGTCTCGGCGGGGTAGGAGCTCTTGAGGTGCGGCGGGCACAGCGAGTTCCGGTAGCGCAGCTCGCTCAGGCGGTGCGCGGGCGGCGCGTCCTCGCGGCGCGGCGTCGCGGACAGCTCGCGCAGGTAGCGGTTGTCGAACACCTCGCCCTCCTCGTCCGACATGTGCAGGCCGCGGCGCTCTGCAGCGACGAGAATTAACAGGGCCTGATTAACCCTTAGACTAATTAGGCCTCAGCCTAGGGCGCGAGGATCAGGGGGGGAGGGGGGGCGCGCGCGCTGAAATCGTGTCTTCGCATGCACTAATCTAGCATCATTCTGCCCTCGTAATTGAAAACACAGTAACTTAAAGGTAACTTCTATTTAACTTACTGTGTTTTCAATTACGAGGGCAGCATTGCAGATCGATCTGAAAACTTTTATAGGCAGTATGAACCATGTTAATTCTGGTAGACGCTTCCGATGACACTTGTTTCAAATCTGTTGGTGGGTGGGGACGTTTTTTACCCATTACAACATAATTACAACAGCAGCGTTTACAACATAATTTTACAAGATTATTTTGGTTCTTAAATAAAGCCAAAAATGATTATATTATTTGAATTAAAAAATATAAAGTTTAACAGAGAATTCATAACAAAAAAAAAATTACAAAAAAATGATTGTTAATTTAGGGTAGTTTTTAGAAGTGAAAGTAAAAATAAAAACAATTGAGATATTCACGTGTGTTCGCGTGGATGCGTGTGCGTGCGTGCGTGCGTGCGCGTGTGTGTTTGTTTTTGCGTCTATTTTCTACGATGTAAACTAATAGAAATTATTGGACAATGAATCTACCTTTCGTGTTATTGTTGTTGACGGGCAGCGAACGGAGGGAGTGCGTGTCGGAGGGTCGACCGCGCTCCTCTTGCGGAGGGACGAGGCCCGACTGAAAATAAACACTTCATTCATCACCCCATTCAACCAGACCACGACTGAAGGGTTAGTATAAGATTTAAGATAATAATAATATTTATTTATTTATCCAAAAGCATATTAACAAAATACAATGCCAATTTTATCATTATTTTCTTAAAATATTATTATTATATAATATTATTTTAACTTCAGTTATAGTGCATAAAAATGGATTCGTGTATTCGTAGCTTAGCTAGAATCGTGAGAATCAAAGATTGATCGTATTCGTATTCTATGACATTAGCGTTAAAGTAAAATGAACCATACCTCACTGTGGGGTTAGTATAAGATTTAATTCGATTGATCGTATTCGTATTCTATGACATTAGCGTCAAAGTAAAATGAACCATAACTCACTGTGGGGTTAGTATAAGATTTAATTCGATTGATCGTATTCGTATTCTATGACATTAGCGTCAAAGTAAAATGAACCATAACTCACTGTGGGGTTAGTATAAGATTTAATTCGATTGATCGTATTCGTATTCTATGACATTAGCGTCAAAGTAAAATGAACCATAACTCACTGTGGGGTTAGTATAAGATTTAATTCGATTGATCGTATTCGTATTCTATATGACATTAGCGTCAAAGTAAAATGAACCATAACTCACTGTGGGGTTAGTATAAGATTTAATTCGATTGATCGTATTCGTATTCTATGACATTAGCGTCAAAGTAAAATGAACCACAAACAAATTGAATTAGAGCTCAAGTTCGTGCATGCATTCTTATGCATTATTTTTAACTAAAATCGGTTGTACTGAATTTGTGACTTTCAATCGATACTTTTAAGGTTCATTTTACTTTGACGCTAATGTCATTAACCAATACATCGAGCAAATCGAGTGTAATTCCGCTAGGGCCTGATTTTCTTGGGCGTCTTAATCCTACCATAAAAGTTATTTTATAAAAAACTTCTAACTAGCCGCTACAAAGTATAAATTTTTGTTTCTACATTCTTTTCACGTTTCTTTTTTTTTTTTTTTAAAGATACGTTTATGTAAGGATTATAAATTATCGGCAGCTAGTGTTATGACCGGTGTAACCAATTATAAAGGATAAAATACACACCGAATGAACATGTTGCAACGACATGAGCGAGCCAGATCTGTGCATCTTCCTCAGCCAATCAGCTTCATCCTTTTTCATGACGTATTTCTCTCCAACCGTCCACAGTTCTGTGGTCAAAGACTTGATATGTTCCTCACACTCTAGCAATTTGTTCCGAGTCTTTTTTAACTCAGTCTCCAACCTTGCTATCTCTTCATTCTGTTTTTCCTTGAACATTGTTATTTGCTCTTGGTACAGTTGTTTCTGAAAACATTTTATCGCGTTAGACAACAAAACGAGAGTTAGGAATAGGAAGCCAGAATATGCAACATGCTTAAAAATCCAAAAGAAAAAAAAAAAACGCAAAAACGTCGTGCAGCATGCTCTTTTTTATATAAAAACACTAATTACCTTTTTAGTGTAGTTCTAATCTATGTTTTAATGAACACTCGCAAAAAAAAAAAAAACAGTTGAAAATAAAACAAAAAGCATCCATTAAAACACACTTTATTGAATAAATATCGACTTCACAAGTCAAAACAGCCCAAGCGTACCGCACACGGTATATGTCAATCACCAAGAGTCCGTTTGCAAGTAGAACCACCAAAGAACCTGATAGGCAAGGATCAAGAACAGTATGGGGAGGATACTGACCATTTTCGCCTTCATCCTGTTGAGTTTGTCCTCGTATTCCGCCCGAACCTCCATAACGGTTACGGATTGGGCGTCTTTCGCCCCTTCACCTTGTTGCGCGCGCGCGACTTCTTCCAGAATCTTCTGGAACGAGTTCTGCAATTCTTCCAACTGGACTTCTAACCCTGCGTTCTGAAAACTTCCAGAAGAAAGAGAAGCGCGCTCGGCGTCAGTCGTAAACGCTTGCTTAATCTTCTCGGAAGATATCGTCCTTGTTATGCAGCGTTCCATCCACCTTTCCAAATTCATTGTACACTCGGACAAATCCTGCATCACGGCAGAATATCCCCTTTCCAACTTCCCCATAGCCGCGTCGGTGATGCGTCCGTCTAGACTCAATATCTCCCGCCTGACCGTCCTCTGTACGGACACAACTCGACTCAACTTTTGCGTGTACAATTCCTTCACAGAGTTAAACGTTTTGATGCTAACCGAAAGCTCTGTGAGGAACTTTCTCGTATTAATTATTTCAGATTCGTTTATCCTGTTCACTTCGATTAGTCTATCTCTCTCTTTTTGTAGTGCGATCTGCTTTTCTGAGCAACGTCGGATGTGCCTCTCGGTGGTTTCGAGGAAGTTTTCCAGATCCTCCATTGTTATCGTTCCAGCGGTCAGGCTTTTTCGTAGATCGTTGTCGCAATTCGTGTTCCCGAAATTCGTCAGTTCCTTTAAGACCGTATTGGACTTGATTTCTGCTATCCTCTTCAGTATGATGGCCTGGTACTTGGCGGACACTTTGATTATTTGCGACGCGCGGTTTTCGGTGACGCTCATTTTGGTGACTTGCTTTTTGAGGTCTGCTATTTCTTCGTTTTTCTGGTGCACGATCTTCTTGAGTTGACTAGACAGCTGCTGGCAGTTCTCCTTGCTCATTTCCAAGTTCTTAGCGACGTCGAGGTATTTATTTTCCGATTCGGCTACGAGAGATTTTAAGTAGGTGATGTCGCTTTGGAGGGTGGTTATTGTCCGATTTTTGTCCTGTATGATTTTTTCTAGGTCAGAGATGGTCTTATAGCTCTCCATAGAAGAGTAGTCTGTGGAAGTGGTATCTACCTGGTGATGCAGGTCGCGATGCTCTTGTCGTAATTGTGGACTCGAATTCTCATGGCTGGCGACGGCAACTGAAAATGATTGTTAACTTGATCCATCATGTTGGCTCAATTATAGTTCTCGCTAATCTTTTTGAATACTCTATAATCCACCAACAGATAATTCACCGAAAGATACAAGTTTATATTGTTAGTAATGAAATTGCGTGTTTGTTGTCCAAAATAAATAAATAAATTTAAATAAACAGTCTGAGCAGACTTGCATGGTAAGGCGATGCGGCTTATTTCAGAGTATTCAAAAAGATTGGCGTCTGACATTATGTCAATTTAGACGTTGCGCATCTGTATTCACTATTTATCTATTTTTTCTCATAAAAAAAACTTATTAACTTCAGGGATAAATTTTATTATGTAAAATAAAAGTACCTAATCCATACTAATAAATATTTTATTAATTTACTAATTTTTTGTATTGATATTAAGATATATTATAGGTATGATACATTTAACGTCATTAAGCCAATAATTACTACATACGATTATAATGGTTTTAATTAAACACAGCAAAATAGGCTTCTTACTTTGATAACAGTGTAAACTCTTTAAAGAAAAATAAAAGAAATATCAATTCTCAAACTATTTTCTAGCGTTATAGATATTAATGAAGTAATGGTTTTTTTGTGTTTCTCATCATTTTGTTACAGTTTACACTGTATTTCAAGTTTTTCTTATAAATGACGCAATACAAAGTTTGCATTCTTCAATAAGTAGTTTCTTAGCCTAGCAACTTTCGCCCGGTTCCCTATTTTCATAAATAAACAAGGCAATATAAACTTACACGTCTCCCTTTGTCCGATAGCTCTAATTAATTTTTCGTTCTCGTTTTTCAAAATGCTAATTGTTTCCCCTTTCTGTTGTATTTCGTACAACATTTTTCTCAACCCTTGAATTTCGGATTCCTTTACTTCGATTTGTTTTGTCGCATCTGCCAAACATTCTTTTTCTGATATTAACTCATTATATAAATCCTTTATAATTTCGTCCTTTTCTTTCTTTAACATTTCAATTATTATATCCTTTTCATTCGTGTCTTTTTCTATTTCCAATTTTAAAGCTTTTACCTCATCTTGAAGGGTGTTAATTTCTTTAAGACGCGATTCTAATTCTATTTCAGCTTTTTTCTGATATTCTTCAAGAATAGAACATTTGTTAGTTATATTCATGTTGTCTTTAGCTTGTTCTTCAAGCTTTTGTCCTTCTACTTGTAAAACATTTTCTAATTCTGTAATCTCTGAAATTACAAAATAGACATTACAAACACCAAAAATATAGTTTGAAAATTAAAACTAGACAACTCAATTACTGCTACTAGTTTATAAATACATCATATCCTATATGAATAATTTATTAATCATATATTATATTTTCTGCACAACGGTAGCTAAACTAACTAAGAACGTCATAATGAGATTCAGAGTCACTCAGAGGTCAATGAAGAGAGAGATATGCCAATAAACGGCTCATATCACCTTAAGACAAGTTTAAAATAGAAGTAAAAACAAATATATTAAAAGTAAAATCTCTATAACATACTTGTCTTCATGTCTTCATTTGCTTTATTTAGTTCTAAGATTTCGTTCTTTGAATGTGTCAACAAATTACTATTTTCTTGTACTCTTTTTTCAAGACTTAAATTTAATTCCTTAAGTTCTTTACATAGATTTCCCATTTCATTTTCAATCGTCAACTTTTCTTTTTCCAACTCCACTGATTCCATTTTGAGTTTATTTATATTTTCAAATAATTCTTGGTTTTCTTTTTCTTTATCTTTAAGTAAAACTTCTAATTCATTGGTACATTTACACTGTTTATCCAAATCGTCTTGCAATTTTTTGACTTTGTCGCCAAATTCTATTTCCATAGTGTCATTTTTGATCTTCCATTCGTTATTTTGTTCTTCTAGTGAAGTTATACCTAAAACATGAATATTGTAATCTGTATATTATAATGAAATCCTCTCTTAATCTCTTTTAATTTTATTTATTGAACTATTGAGGATTTTCAAATACTACTTACCTTCACTTTGTTCCAGCAATTTTTCGTGAATCTCTTTATTTTCAGCCGTCAAAGTTTCTATTTTACTCATTTTCTCAGATACATCTTCCATTAACTTCGCAACTTTCTCTTCAAGCGATTCTTTTTGAGAGACCATTTCTTTCTCGAGAGTGTCTTTTTCTTTACGCACTTCTGTAAGTTCTTTGAAAACAGTTTTAAACGCTTCTCCTTTATCTTGTAATTGTATTAATGTATTTTTTCGTTCAGTCTCAGCAATCTGTTTGAAATTCTTTATTTCTTCTTCTAAAATTTGATTTGCTTTTGTATGTTCAGCGATTATTTTATTAAGGCTGACTTTTTGATCTTCCATTACTGATTCTGTTACGGTGACCATATTTTGAAGCACAAGTCTTTCCGATTCAAACTCGTTTAAAAGTTTTTCTTGATTTTGTTTCTGGGCTCTCAGATCCTCTTCTAAGGTTTTGATGGCTATAAATTATATAGAATTAGTGAATACATATGTAATATAAGTATAATATGGTACTATGGTGTGTGCCTGTTTCTTATCTATTTACGGCTAAATCACTGGACTGATTTAAATGAACACACAAAAATAAATTGCTGTAAATGAAATTATTTATATCGAAACTATGAATTCAAAACTCTTGCTAAAATTAATAAAATGATTAGTATGAAATTACTACCAATTAATATGGACTAATTCCAATCTGATACTAAACTCACTTGCGGTATAGTCTTCTATAACATGTTGTAACCTTTCTTTGTCATTTCTTAACGCCTCTAATTCCGCTGTTTTCTCTTTTAAATAGTTCGTTAATTTAGTAATCATCATATTTAAGTTATCAATCTGACATTCATAAGTTTTCTTCAATTTGTCAGTCAAATTTTCATTGTCGATTAATTTATCTTTGAGGGAGTGTACTTTGACATCTAGTTGTACTTTGACGTCATCTAACTCATTGCGTAGCGCTTGATTTTCTAGTTGAAGTTGCTGAATGTCCCGTTCATAAGTTTCCAAAAGTATTTTATAATTTTCCTTTTGTTTAATTAGATCTGGAAAAATGATTTATATTTTTAACTTAATTATAGAGCTCGCTATTTCACAAGCACCATGTGGGACAAGTGTTCTTGAAAAGATTGTTTCCAAAGAAAAAGTTATTTCAACTATTTTACATTTTCATAACAAAATACTAACTTAACAACTTAAGTAAGTTAAAGTTGTGGTAAATTTAATGTTAAATTATGGATCATTCGAAGCTCGTTACTTATGACTTGTATCAAATAATAGAGTAATTATTTTTCTACATTTGTATAGAGAAATAACCAGTTCAAAGCGCCTCTACTAATTGCTTCACATGACCATAAATACAAAAATAGGTTATAAATAATTATTATTGATCAGCCAGAATTTCAGATTCTATTACTGAAATTACTTAATGAAAATTTTAAACTAGTGGTTCGCCCCGAACTGAGACCTCGCGATATCCCATAATTTCCAAAAGTTTTAATTATATATTGTAATTATTAACTTTTAACATTAGACGCAATAAAAAAAATAATAGTTGACATAAAACTGTTTTACTGACACAGCGCCATCTATAGTGAAGCATTATAGTGAAGCATTATAGTGAAGCTATTAGCTTCACAATAATGCTAATAGATGGCGCATTAAAATTAAATAATTTCGTTTCTTTATAACATTTATCTAATTTTAGTATTTGTTGTTCAAGTACAGGATATAACTGAATTTTCAACCAAGTTTCACGTTCTAATATTCAGTAATTCTTGACATATGGCTCAAATTAAAATCTCCACTTTGAAACCCCCCCATTTGGTCAATTTTTAGGGAAAAATTAAAAAAAATATATTTTTGTACTCTGTTCAAAGTCGTCTTTAAAAAGATATATCGCAAGTCTATGTAGAGCAACAAACAAGATTTTACTTCAAATACGCTTCTATGAGAGCCCCCCTGAAATAAAGCTTTTTATATTTTTTTATACAATGTTCGGCTGAAGGCCATCAGTTTACATATTATATTTAAATTTGAAGTAATTACGTTCAGTAATTCAGAAGTTATAGGGCTCTGACAGACATTTAGACGAACACACTTCTCTGTCTAGTAGGCAAGCGCCCTAGTTGAAGCGCCCAGAGAACTCGCTTCGCTCGTTCAAAAATTAAAAAAAATTATTCTATTACTCAATGAAAAATCAAGTTGAATGAAAAATCGCGATCAAAAGTTAAACAATAAAAATGTTTTCCCGGCCTTCTTAGAGACTTACCGGCTTTAGAATCTTTAACGGCTTTTTCCAAAACCTGAACTTTGTCCTCAACGGCTTTTTCCAAAACCTGAACTTCGTCCTTGAGTAGCGTAATTTGTAATTCCTTTTGTTTGACGACCGTTCTTTCTTTTTCTAATGCCTTCTCCAAATTCTCCTTCAATTTCAATTCCGAAACTAAATTATTAATAATCTTGAAAACAACATCACATTTGTCTACATCGCTTGCACTGGGAGTTAAAATATTATCATATTTACTGAGGAGGTATTTACATGTGTTATCACTGTTTATGTTGTCGAAAACTTTGTTAATTCCATTATTTAAAATAGTACAGAGTTTTTGCTTATCTTCTTTGAGAGCTGAAATAAAAACAGAAATGCTAACTTATGTAAACCAAACTTATATAGTGACGTTGTTTAAAAACAATCCAATTCATTTTTAATGATTAATATTATGTAGTTTCACTAAATCTTAATATATAAAAGGCAAAGGTGACTGACTGACTGATCTATCAATACACAGCTCTAACCACTAGACGGACCAGACTGAAAGGCAAACAGATAGCTATTATGACGTAGGCATCTACTAAGAAAGAATTTTTGAACATTTCAACCCCAAGGGGGTTAAAAAGCGGATTGAAAAATTGAAATTTAACGTGAGCGGAGCCGCAGGTAAAAGCTAGTTAGTTAATAAAATGAAACGCTTCAATAGTATGCAAAGGTCAGGCAAGGTGCAAAAGTGGACTGAAAATCGTTCAAACTCCCACGTTTCACCATTGTCGTACCTAGTCTTAGCACAAGCTTTACGCTTTAATATGAAAATAATATGAAAATGAAATACTATTTCAACACAAGAACATACATACCATTGTAATCGGTATTTAACCGTTCGTGATCGATTACCGTATTCTGTATTATCTCTCTATTGCTAGTAATTTCTGAGTCCAGTTTTTGGTTTAAATCTGATATTTTTTCTAATAGGTTAGTTTTCTCTAATGTTAATTTATCAAGTGACGCTTTCAATTCATTATATGTTTCAGTTAGCATCTCCTTTTCAGTTTTAAGTAACATTTTTTCTTTTTCAAGCACTGCATATTGTTTTCCAAGATGTTGGATATCCTGTATCAGACTTTCATTTTTCCTTTCCAATTCGACCCTCAGAGATGTCTCTGCTGATAATTTATCTTCTATTTTAGCTTTCAAATCAATAGCATTCTTCTTCTCTTGATCAGCTAAGTTCTTAGCAAGTCTCTCTTCAACAAGTTGTTGAGTAAGACATTCTTTTTCTTGCAATAAAGTATTTTTTATATCCTCGACTATACGTAACTTATTGCCTATTTCTTGATTTTCAACATAAAGTGCACCCTTACCTTCATCTGCTATTTTTCTAATTGATTTTTCTTCTGTCAGTTCTTGTATTAATATTGCTTTCTCGTTTAACAAACTGTCTATTTCTGATGTAACTTTTTTGTAAGCAGATTCATCTGTAGCTATTTTTTTAAGCAAGTACTCCTTTTCTTTAATTAAATTTTGTTTTTCACTTTCTAAAGTGTCTTTTATAGCCTTTTCAGCCAGAAGGTTTTCTTTTAATTTATCATTAGTATGAGCACCTTCGGTGCACGTTTTGCGTAGTGAAGTTACTTGTGCAGTTAATTCAGCTTTCTCATTGCTTAAAATATGAACTAAGGCTTCTAAGTTACGTATCTTTGATTCAGCAGATGTAATTTTGTTAGTAGAGCGAATTATTTCATTTGCTTTAGCATCGATTTCCTCTCGCATTTCAGTTTTTAATTTTTCCCAAACAAATTTATCATTCTCGTATTCTTTCTGTAAAAGTTTCATGCTGTCTGTTATGTTTTTAAGCCGTGTTTCTAGCCCTTCTATTATTGAATCTTTTTCTTTGATCAAAAGTTCGTGATTACTATTATCTTCTTCAATAGTGTAGTGCAGCTGAACATTTTCCCTCTGTAACGCTTCAACCACTTGAGCATTTTTTTCCATAACAGCTTTTAATTCTTTTTCGGACTGACGAACCAGACAATCTAAATATTTAATTTTATCTAATAACTTTTCTATCTCTATTTCTTTTTTCATCGTAATATCTTTAGCATTTTCCATAGCTTGATTGAAGTTATTTTTTAAGGAGTTTATTTCTAAAAAACATAAGTGAAAATATGTATATTATGTATTTAAATAACATAAAAATATACTATAAATACCGCAAACAAACATTTTACTATGGAACACTTTATGAAACACTTACCTTGTATACTGTCTGCGTTGGACTTTGTTGACATCTCTAGTTGATTTTTCAAATCCCTAATTTCAGCATTTTTTCTCAAAATTTCTTCATTTAATTGGGCGCTTGTGGAATTGAGTAGACTGCATTTATTCAAATATTCTTTTTCACATTTAGCTTTGTAACTATTGACTTCATTTAACTTCTGTAAAAGAACTACTTTCTCTTTTTCAATCACAGAAGATTTCACACGTTCTTGTTGTAAAGTTATTTGTAATTTTTCGATATCCATTTTCAAGGTTTCTATTTGTAAATCCTTAGCTTGTACTGTATTATTTGACTTTGATCGCAGTTCTTTAAGTGATTTTTCCATTTCGTTTAATTTTGTCATTAACGTTGTTGTTTCTTTATCATAGATCATTTGAATATGGTCATACGCTTTTGTTTTTTCATCAATAGTATTTTTGAGTTCACCTATAGCTAAAATAGAAACACAAAAGAACTAAGTTAAGAATTCAAAATTACATAAAAGAGTGAATTAATGACATTTGTATTTGGACTTACTATTTTCGGATTCTTTAACATTGTGAGATAGTTTTTGAATTTCATTTTGTAAGTTGATTATGATATTACACTTATCATTAAGGTCTTTTATTAAGTCTTCTTTTTCCATTCGAATGACATCAAAACTTTTTTCTAAACCGATAAAGTTTTTTATTTCAGATGTCAATTTAATATTCAACGTATCTATAACTTTATCTTTTTCACGACACTGTTCATCAAATTTTGTTTTCGCTTCAATTAGAGAATCTTCAACAGTATTTATCTTAGTTTCTTTTTCAGTATTATCTTTGTTTAATTTCTCAATGGTCGTGTTTAAATATTCACAGGTTTTCTGCAATTCCGTTTTAAGTTTTCTTTCATTAGATAAACTTTGTTCTGTTTCATTATGGTTTATTTTTAATGTAGTCAATTGTTCATTTAAGTCATTAATATTTTCTGTCAATTTTTTATTGCAGAGTTCCATCTCATGTAATTCATTCTGAACCCCTATCTTATATTGAATCTCATTTTGTAATTGATTTCTTAAAGCTTCCACTGTAGCATTTATTTCATCTAAATTGTATTGTAACTTCTTGTTCTTTTCAATAAACTCGTTTTCAAGACATTCCTTTTCTTTTTGCATATTTTCAATCTTTGAATCTCTGTTTTGAATGTCTATTATTAATTTTGTTTTAAATTCTTCTAAAACACGGTTATCATCTTTACAATTTGCAAGACAAGAACTTAGATTTTCAACATCTTTCTCCAACTGTTTATTGTAAAAATTACATTCTTGTAAATGTTCTTTTAAATAAGTAATTTCATCATTTTTTCGTCTCAAATCATCCTCATATGCTTGAATTTTTGTGTTTAAATTCGTTATGTCGTTATTGTATTTGTTAACTAATTCTCCTCTGGACTCCTTCTCCTTTCTCAAATCAAATTGTAATTTTTCTATTGCATCACCATTTTCACATATTTTATTTTGTAGTTCCACCAATTCGTTATTTCTGTTCAACACTTTCTCATTCAACTTCATCACTTTAGTTTCATACTCTTCTTTCATTTTGAGTCTTGTAGATTTCTCAACATCAAGATCAGAATGTAATTTTTGTATTATACTTTCAAGTTTAGTAGTTTCGTCTGTTAGGCTATGTAAGAGAGATAATTTCTCTTCTTGCAAAATTTGAATTTCTTTCATCTTTGAATCAATGATTCTTCTAGAATTTTCCCCATTTCCTTGTAGCCTTTGCTCCAATTCAGTAACCTCATTGTTTAATCTTGTAACTTCCTCATCATAGCGCAACTTCAAGTGGTTCCCTTCCTCTATTTCCTCATTAACACGGTGTTTTAAATTAAATATATCTGTGTCTTTCTCAGAAATTATTTTAGATAGGTTTCGACTTTCTTCATTAGATTTTTTTGTTACCTCATTAAGTTGTTCCTAATAAAATAATTAATTGATGAACAAAACAATAAATGAAAAAAAAAATTTAGATAAAAATTTAATATAAAACAAACCTGCAACAGTTTAATCTGCTGTTCCAGTAAAACAATTTTAGCGCGTTCCTCACCTAATTGTACTTCTATGACGTTGGCACAAGCTTCACTACATACAGCTGCAACAATATAAATCTTTTTGAGGAAAATTATATTTCATTACTAGCTTTTGCCTGTGACTTCGTCCATTTGGAGTTATGTTTTAAAAATCTCTTGGAAACCCTTTATTTTTCATAAAATAAAGGGTGCACTCTCCAGGTTGTCAACTATACCCAATAAAATATGCAAAAATCACTTTGATCAGTTGCTCTGTTGATGTATAATTGAAGGACAAACCAACAAACAAACTCATATTCCTCACTGTGTTTTCTGTCACCGTTAAATCAAATCAAATCATTTATTGCTTGATTGCAGGTACATAAATGGTGCTACATTAGCGATTAAAGCGAGTGATATTTAATTCTTATCCAGTAGACTATCACCATAACATATTTTTAAATATATGTAAAAATTGCGAAGATGTGGGCATCAGCTATAATCAAAACTGTATACTAACATGTATTATGCAGCGATCGCACGCTTGCGTCAAGATCATCGCACTCTAGTTGGCTAGTATCAACGCCATTAAGGCGATTGTGTTGCCTCAACTCTGCGACAAGCTCCCTCAAGGAATGCACGTTTTTTCGCTCCGCCTCTAATTCTTCAGCAAGCTGGCATGCTCTGGATGTTTCCTCCTGACTTGTTGCTATCCATTTATCACGATCGCGTTTCAGTTCCTCTAGCTACAAAATTTAAAATATGTCTACACTCTAATGAATTGATTTTATTTTTTAACTTTGCCAAAAAAAGAAAAGTGATAAGATCTCAGTCATTTAATGTGTAGTCAATTTTCTAATGAAATTTGAATTAAATCCTTGTTAAAGCAAAAGAAACCCCTTTTGGCCACTCATGTGAAATATAGAAGTGGTTTTTTTCCTTGAAGAGTAAGTCTCTTCTCACACTTGGCCAGTTTCTTTTCCTGGGAATCATAGTTTCCATGGAATTTTTAAAATCCTAAATTCACTAGGTCCGGTCCTGGGCATGAGCTATTCGATAATATGATAAGATTTCCTTTTGCCAGTTATTTTTTTATAACCAATGCTACAGCTATAACCAGATTATCCTAGTTTTTTTGTAATAATTTGTTTTATTCACCTAAATGCAGGTACAATGTGATGGAATAGAGAAAATCGAGCCTTATACATTTTAACAGGACTGGTGTTTTTTTTTATTCGAAATAGGGTTGCGCTTGACAACAATCAATACTGGATAGCACTGATGAGATCTAGGTTAGAGCGCGCTTGCCTAGATGATGCCTATTCACTCTCGCCTTGAAGGCAATATTATGCAATAAAATATTAAACAAAATGACATACAGTAAATTCATTTTTTTATGCAATAAATGATACATAAAATGTAGTATTTGATGCTGATTTAAAATCACATAAGGATGCTTGTTTAAGCCTTCTAATCTTCAATGGCTTGATGATTAGTTAGTTTGATACCATCAATTTTTAACTGCACTTTGCTTGGTATTTTTTGTCAACTTACCTTATGTTTATACATATCCCTCTCATATTGCACATCGTCCAACTTCTCCTGTACAGCTACCAGTCTCTGTTCCGTCTGCTCCAGCTGTTTGACAAGCTTGACTGAATTGTTGTTAGACACCTCTGTGTCTTGGACACTGCTATCTTGCCCACAAGTGGACAACTTGGCCTTTAAGTTTACTATGTCCTGTTTGTACTGCTCCTTATCTTTCACTGTAGATATAATACTTGTTATAACTTAAATATTTATTCATAACTAAAATAAATAAGCTATGCCTCGCAGAGCATTTTAAGCCTGTCCTAGTTATTATCCCTAACATAATATGATAATAACATTAAACCTAAAAGTCCAAATCTCATTCTCTTATTAGAGTTTTATGCAAGACCTGGAAATCTATCCTGACAAGTCAATGGGCTAACTTAGTGCAAAGAGATAAGAGTTATGCAATGGAAATAGAGGCAAGGTGAATAACGCTGTAAATATTATTATTTATAATTTATATATTATTAATTTAGCGTGAAGCAAATTGAATTACCTATACTTTATTGTGTGATAGCAATGGTCGTTATTAATTTAAATGATTTTGCTGAGTGAAAATTCTGCACCTGTATTATTATGTATACTTACAGAGTTTTTCCATTTTCAAGTTGGTTCTGGCGAGTTCCTCCTGTAGATAGTTCCTGTCGAACCTCTCAGCGTCCAGCGCGGCCTGCAGTCGCCGCACCTCATTGTGAAGCGAGCGAAGCGCTGGCGGCGTCTCTGCTACTGCCACTTGACCTGTGAAAGCCACCGCCGCGTCTTGTCCACAAGCTTCTGAAAGGTTTAGGTATAAAGAATTAAGCCTCAATAACTCAACAGTTACAGTTACAAGTGCAGACTGAAAACTGAAAGGTTGAAGGTTCGAACCTGTTGCACTATTGTTGTACCCACTCTTAACGCAAGCTTTTCGCTCATTTGGAGTTCAGGGGAGAATATCAGTTTTATCTGCGTGGATTTCGTTTTTAAAGACCCTTTGTTTTTCCAAGATAAAAAGTAGCCTTTGTCACTCCCCAAGTCCAGATCATGTAAATCCATAGCTCCATAGTGGTGTGATTGAAGCCAAATGAACACACTTTCGCATTTGTAATATTAGTAAGAAAAGAAGGAATAGTAAGGAATATCAGCAATGTATTCCACATAACTAAGGGCCATGACTCCTTACCATTCTTTAATATCTTAAAATAGCTTTTGCCAGTGACTTCACTTTTGTGAGTTAGGTGTTAAAAATCCTGATGGAGCCTTTTGTAATAATAAATGGTAATCACTATTGCCAATTACCATTTTATGTTTCAGGGATGGAGACTTGTATTTTGTGTTAATGGATTCTTTGCATGGACCTACAAATCTTTGTCATTATGTAACAAATATGTCAATATCTTACTTTAAATGCATAGTAGATCCCATGCATAGAATTACTGTAATAGCTATGGATATTGCTAAGGTTTCATTTGCATGTTTATTCTCATGGCCTTCTAGGCAATTATCGGTTTTGTGTGAGCAAACAAACATTGAACAACACAAAATCTTCTCAGATTCTATTGGTATAACATAATTTATTCTATTGGTTATGTTAAATCGGTAATTTAGTTTGGAAATTAACTTTTGTGACTGATGAATTAAATTATTGTCCAAATAATATCTAATATAATAATATAATATTAGAGTTTTTTAACATTATTTTATCAAAAATATGTTCCTCGTAAATCATAAATAGTAGATTTATTTAATAATACCTGCAATAGCAGCCAAAACATCTGTAGAGGAGATATCATTACAATCCATTAGGCATTTACTGAATTTCAATATTATTTCCTGGTCGGCTGAACTAAGTTCATTGCACATTGCCTTTTTAATGTCCAAATCTTTTGAGTTCACACACACAAAGAAAAGTAGCAGAGAAGCAGCTAGGTAGATTTCTTCTTCATTTGCAGGCTGCAAGTTTCCATTCTCAAAATGGAATCCTGGATATTTCTCCAATATAAATTCCTGTATTGTGCGAGCATCTAAACTAGATGACGTTGACTCATCGAAGTTAAAATTCTCTCGTAAATGGGAAATAATGTTCACAAGAGATTCTGAAGTTAGTGGATACCTTTTATTTGTATCTTCTTCAGAATAACAGTTGATCTGAAATGAAAATTTAATACCTAATGTGCTAAAATATTTAAAAGGAAGTATTTATTGTGTACCTACTATAAAATCTTAAGAATATTTTTTTTTTAATTCATCCAAAATCTCCAAAATCTAATAATGGTTACTTACTAGATTTGAGCTATTACTACAGTCAAAACCGTTTATGGCGACATCGTTTAGAACCACATACCGGTTAAATTTACCAAAATCAAAGGTCCTGGCTGAATGTTATATGACCGCCTTATCTAAAACATTGGTTTTTACGACATTGTTTACTACGACATACCGCATTAAGCGACCACATTTGGTTAATGTTTTCGGAGAATTATATCTGTAGAACGACCGGCTCAGCTGTATTGTAAACAATTTGAATAGGTAACTGTATCCACATCTGGCACAGTATATACAATGTCACACAATGTACAGTACAATCAATCAATCAATCAGTACAGTCAATGGCTATTATCGTAAAAGTAAACAAAGTTTAGGGTCTTTTGTAATTCTTAGAAACAAAGCACATGCATGCCGTAGCCTCAAGGCCCACTTCGTCATATCTCTTAAGTCAGTTTTGAGTTTGTTACTTATCTTTACACAAAACGCACCAAAACATTATTGTTGAGTTAACTGTGAAAATTGTAACATGTCGCAAAAAAGAAAACAAATCAGTATCGAAGAAAAATCGCATATTATTTCAAAGCTAGAGAAAGGAATTCCAAACAAAGACCTGGCAAAAGAATATGGTGTATCCCACTCGACAATTTCAACCATTTGGAAAGAAAGGGAGAAAATTCAAATCCTTTACGACAAGAATTTTTTGAAAATGAAACGAGCCAGAACAACGCGGCATACGAAGATTGAGGAAAAATAAAAATAAAATCCAACGTGAATTACAAAATGTGTATGCACGACAGAAGTGTTTCAAACAAACTAAAATTACAGATTTTATGCATACAAAAATGATGGAAAAATGATATTGTTCTTTTATATTATACGTTTTTATTGAAGTAAACAAAATGCGGTTTCTACATGAATATACATATTATCTTTCCTATTAATACCTGTCACCGGTTGTTACAACTATCGGTTTTTACGACTCAATATGAGTAGTCCCTTCGATGTCGTTATAACAGATTTTGACTGTATTATGTTGTAATTGGTATATTGTGTATACAACTTAGAAGCATAACTTCACAGCCAATGTTTCAAAATCATAAAGTTACTTTAATTATCATGGATGAGAGTGGTTAAATGTGAGAATGTAAATTTAATATTACTAGAACGAACGTAAATGGTTCAACGCAGTTTTTTTGTTTGCCTTTTACAAAATTTGGCCATATGCAAGTCGTCTACCAAATCGCACCTGGCGCACGGTAGCAGATGGCAGGGTCGTACGGCGCATACGGAATCAACAAAGAATAAATGTATTCGAAAATTAAAAAGTAATGAAAATAAAACATACCCAATTCACAAGAATAGTTTTCCATTTTTGTAACATTTTAAATGTTAGCTTCTAGCCTAATTAAAGTAAAAATCAAAATACGCTACTGTTTAAAACAAAAAGAAGTGTTTGTTTACATGATATGAAGAATTTAAAATCACACCAGTTTAAAATTAAAAAAGCAAGTCCGTAAAAGTTACACAAACAAATGATTTGAATCAAATTGGTGAGAATTAGGGATCCGCAAAAAGTATCGATACTTGAGTAGTATCGATACTTGCGATGCGATACCTAGTATTTTCGTACTCGATACTTTTGTTCCGATACTTTACTAGGTATCGATACTTTCTGATGTACTCGATACTTTTTCCTTCACTATTTGATCCTGAATTTATATTACGGGAATCCCCGAATCTCCTAATCAGCGATTATGTGTGAGTGTGGCAAGCATCATCAGGCTTCCCCGCCCACAGTCCCGTCTTCGGAGTCTGAAAATGAATCGGAGAAGTATGACTTTTGGAGTCTTCATAAAAAATTAGCTCATAGTCGAACAAATAGGCACCGCGACATTGATAAAGATGAAACTGGACTATACCTTGCAAGCCCTGTGTCTTCTTTAAAGTCGGACCCATTCCTACAATGGAGCGAGATGAAAACGGTGTACCCTAAATTATATACCATGGCCACCAAATACCTTATAATACCCGGAACATCAGTGCCTTCGGAAAGACTTTTTTCAAAGGCTGGGGCTTTGATAACGTCTGCAAGAAATCGTCTCACCGGTTCACCCGTCAATAAATTATTATTTATGTCTGACTGTAACGAAACAGACTGGGGGTTCACAAAATAAATGTGTAGTAGTATTAGGTCTTTACAATTTATAGGGGTTTGTATCGTTAGTCCCAATTTTTTTTTAATAATGATTTTAATTAAAAATGTAATTTTTTGAGATTTTAACACGTTTCCCGAGGCAAAGAAAAAGTACTCGATACTGAGTAGTATCGATACTTTTGATCCGATACTTTCATCGGTATCGATACTTTTGATACGATACTTGGCATCGAGTAGGTATCGATACTTTAAAAAATTTGCGGAACCCTAGTGAGAATAAGTTTTCGTCAGTTTGAGATTTTGCCGTTGCAACTTGCAATTTGAAATAATTTGTAAACAGTAGGTACGGATTTTTACCACAGGCACTGACCTCTATAGTCACCACTGGATAGTCTGCTGTCATATTTTTTGACTTACTTGATTGACGCCATTTAAGCGCTGTAAACAGTAGGTAGGTACCTAAGTCAGTGCCTATCAACGACCATAAGATTTTTTTATCCATTGAAGGTTTGAAGAGAATTAATGCTTTACCATTTGCTATTAATTCATAGTAAACTTTCAATGAATAAAAAATATGTGTCAGTGGCTTTCATTTTTTGATAGGCACTGAGTTAAAGAATCAGGAGACTGGTCTGTCTCCTGATTCTAGGGACTAGAATTATTAGTGAGAGCCCTAGTTAATAACTGATAGGTATACATAGTTGATACTTTTTAGCACTTCAAGCATCCTTAAATTATTATTAGTTGGTTCCAGAGACACTCGTACTATATCAAATGTGGCGCTTCAAATTCTTCATTCAGCTTCAGCTGTCATTTGTATAGAGACAGGCAGTCCAGCGTTAATGATAGATTAATTATAAAAATCAGTAACCAGTTTTTGACTTTGAAATATTTTTTTCAACGTTGAATGCACTATGAAGGTATATACTAAATGTTCATTTCAAGTTGGCCGTCGTTGACCGTTACAAAATGACGTCATCCCCGGGTACTGTTGACAAGAAAATAATAATTGTATTTTTTACTGTAACCACGACTATTAGGGAGGTTTTTCTTCTCAGGCAATGCTTTTCATAACAATGACATCTTGAATGTCGCATTGTTCGGAGGTGTGATTTTTAATTTCTTATTTTTTGTCCGCTTAAAAAGTCATTAATTATATTAATGTAATTAATAGTCCGTGTTATGCAAAACTTTTCCTTTTTTTACTCATCGCAGAAGAAGATAATTATGCTAAAAATAGTAACCAAACAAAAATAAATAACTAATTTAAAGTTAATAAAAACATTCAAAACGTAACAATAACAAAAATTTGAAAAAATTTGGTAGTGACAAAAAAATATTTTCTTATCAACGGTACTCGGGTATGACGTCATTTTGTAACGGTCGACGACGGCCAACTTGAGATGGAAAGGTAATACCAGTACAGTAGGTAGGTACCTCTACTATTTAGTAGGTACCAAGGAATATATTACCGAGAGATATCTTTGTAATAGTAAGTAATCTGTGAATCCTTGGATTGTAAACAAAACCATAGACAAAACGTAGACAGAGAAGACAAACAAAACGACTAGAATCCAGGCCGTAAATACTAAATAAATTAAAAAAAAGAAAAGTAAACAAATACGAAGATTTATTTGCGATTTACTTTACCTAATTAAATATCAAATCGGGATCCGACAGGGTTAACTAATATAGTTAAATTGAGAAGTGAATTGATAAAGAAGTATTGTAAAATATGTACACATAATAAAGTGCTACAATATTTTTTGTAACCATTTATGTACGCAAGTTTGTAGGTATTATAACCTGTATTTTCAGTTAAAAACGACTACTAAACTACTAAGTATATTAATTGAATTATAGATTCAGAATTAGTACAAAATGTCTCCAACACGAGCTGCTGGTCTGGTGATATTCAGATATGCAAATACAATGATTCAGTACCTTCTGCTGCAAACATCGTATGGGGAACACCACTGGACCCCACCAAAGGGTATATTAGAATTTAAACTTTTACTATTCATTAAAAAGGTACTCTGGGAATATTTTGGTATTCTGTTTTAAACAATGTCTAAACTAAATTACCAGATCTGAAAACTATGCTGTCCCTTATCAAAATAATTTTATCCTGGATAATTAGTTTCCAAGGAATTTTTAAAAACATCTCTAGGTTATCAGGTAGTTTATAAAATAAAGTTTAGATAACCTTAATGTATAATAATTATACAGTTAGGTTACACCCTAAACTTAGATTTATTCTAAGTTAAGTTTAGGGTGAGCTCAGAAGTGTGGGATATAAGAGGAGTGGGACATAATAAACATTTAATTTTTTCAGGTCATGTAGACCCTGGGGAATCAGACTGGGAAACAGCTTTACGTGAAACCAAAGAAGAGGCTGGTCTGTCTGAGAATGATTTGGAGGTAGTCTTTTTTTCTTCCTAGCTTGCTCTCAGTATCAACATAGGGTTCACTATTATATTATTATGTTCAAATATCAAGAACTTATTCTACTAGTATTTAAACAGAAAGATTTCTATCTAACCTCAGTAACCTGTTATAGATAAATGATTTGTCAGATTTTACATAGTTCCTCTGTTGATTAATTAATACTTATGGTCTTTATGGTGGGGTAACAAAGACTTGGCTATTTATCCATTTAATTCACTTCTGCAAAAATTGCAACACATGTTAAATTGACTGACTGTCAACTTAACCATACCAACTTTATGCATTTTTTCCTTTCAAACTTTAAAGATAATGTTTCTATTTCTTTATTTTCCTTTTTCAGATCTACAGAGATATATCTAAAACATTGAATTATGAAGTCAAGGGTAAACCAAAGGCTGTTGTGTATTGGTTGGCTAAACTCAAAAATCCAGATCAGAAATTTACACTATCAGATGAGCATCAAGATTTGAAATGGCTTTCTTTAGAAAAGGCTCAAGAAGTGTCTGGATTTAAGGACATGCAAGAATTGCTTGCAGAATTCCATGAAAAGGCACTGAAAATAGTGTAATTTTTAACATCAAATATAAATTCCTAATTCCTAATAAATTATAATTGCACCTTGTTTCATATAGGTACCTAGTATAGGTTGTATCAATTGATCAAAAATAAATAAACCTACTTTGATAAAATATTGTCTAACTTTACTACTTCAAGATACCGCTCCTGGGATTATCGAGAAGTGAAATAAATAAAGCAATAGAATCTGGAGTGAGTTAAATAGAAAAAAAGGTAGAGAATAGGTATAACACTTGTCCTACATTTAGAAATTAACATTGATTCAAAGAGTAGATAATATACCCACCGTACTCGCGCCTTGAACGTATTTTTTTTTAGGACTTAGAGGGCCCGTATACGGTCAAACATGTTTGTTAAACAAACGGAAACGGAGGTGTTTGATTGGGTGCGCTGGTGTTTGATGACCTTGATCAAACAGCACACCCATTCAAACACCTCCGTTTCCGTTTGTTTGACAAACATATTTGACCGTGTATGGACCCCCTTACTTGATTGACGACATTTTAGCGTTCTAAACACAACAGTTAAGTCAGAGCACTAGTTTACAACTGATAGTTGTCACTTGTCTTCTGTTCTTATTTGGCACTTCCTGCATCTATTTACTTTAGTTCCAAAGACACTCGTTTGCCAAACTTGGCGCTTCAAATATTGATCAATTGTCATATTTTGTATATGGATAGCCAGCCCAGTGTTAACCATAGTGCTATAGAGGTCAGTGGTCAGTAGTGGGTAGCTTCTATTCTATGCGTAGAGAGAGAAGACATAGAGCCAGTGACGATTTCTTTCTCACTCACACTAAAAAGAGAGCAGAAATAAAGTTATTAATGTGATAAACAGAGACGCAGCTACCCAATTTTTTGTCCCTCATCGTGTAACCAGTTTTTTTCAAGGTCGACACACTTTTGTGCCAAACAAACTGACAGTTAATAAGAAAATGTGTGTTGCCAGCTTTAGGTACCTATACAATGTCCCGATTTTCCCTATCCTACTTATATTATAAATGTGAAAGTTTGAATGTATGTAGGGCCATCCATACATACATCCAAATTTCAGCCATATCGGTTTAGTGTGGCGTGATTGAGTAACAAACATATGGATGTTTGTTATGAGTGAGTTTGTTATGGCGTATTGAGTAACAAACATATGGATGTTTGTTACTCAATACGCCACACTAAACCGATATGGCTGAAATTTGGCACGGAGATAGGTTTTTTTTAGTAATGTCCTCTGACATACCGTAACGGCGGGTTACTTTGGCTACTTTTTCAATTTTTTTTTTAATTTTTGTTGAAACAAAATAAAGTCGTGATGGAAGAAATGAATATTATGAGAAAAGAAAAGAAAGATGATGGATACTAGAATATAATATATGTCGGCGATGATTAAAGTGTATTCAGTTAGATAGTGTCGGTTACTGTTCTGAATCATCCTGAAGTTTCGTTCGAATGTCCAACAACCAGTCGAGAACTGTTGGCGATCTTAAGAATTATTTTATTTACAAAGTTCTTAATTTTTAAAGCAATTTTTAAATAGCTAGAGGCAGACTTTTAATGTTTTTTTTAAATAATTATTAACTTAAACTATGAAGAGTTGCAGTTTTATACGACTGCCTGAAAAAAGGAATATACTGTTAATTTCATTAATGATGATTTTGATGACTAAATATACAATTTTTGTTGCTTTTAATTCAATAGCATTAATCGATCGAAGGAAAATTTTAACTGTTCATTACAAATTATTTTGTGTAACATTCTTACTAGTAACGAAAAAAAATTTTCCTTTGTGTCACATACATCTCAATTTTTCAAAGTGACTCACATATGCTAAATTTCTATTCGGCATTTCAATATTTTTTTTAAGGAGCAAATAATTATCTAGTGAATTGGTCCTATGAAACTACATTAAAAAACTTTAGTATAAAAAAAAATATTTTTAAAAAACCGACTTACGTGTACAAACTAAAATTATTTTATACTTTTAAGTGGTGGTTGAAGTTAATATTGTGTGCAATAAAGAATAATAAATTATTTATTGCACACAATATTAAGATATATGTAAAAAATAGAAGCTTACCCTAATAGGTATGTCTCTCCCAGACAACCTTATATGTGTAGGTATGTTATTTAAAAAATAAAACAGTTCAGCATCTGTTTTGTCGTTTTATTTAAAAATCCTGGGAAGAATTTTCCATCTAATTTGGGGTACTAGGGGAGTGCAGTTATTGTGGCAACATTAAACTCGAACTTGTCATGTGACGTCATCGTTACGTCATGTTATCTCTATTTCAGTCGCGGTTACACAGTACCTTGGTCTATTGCCTTCTCTGTCTACGATTCTATGTGTCTCTGTGGTTGTTTATTTTTTTTTGCAAAATTTGACTTATTGACGTAGAGAGAGAAGACATAGAGTCAGTGACGATTTCTTTCTCACTCACACTAAAAAGAGAGCAGAAATAAAGTTATTAATGTGATAAACAGAGACGCAGCTACCCAATTTTTTGTCCCTCATCGTGTAACCAGTTTTTTTCAAGGTCGACACACTTTTGTGCAAAACAAACTGACAGTTAATAAGAAAATTTAGTATCTATGTGTGTTGCCAGCTTTAGGTACCTATACAATGTCCCGATTTTCCCTATCCTACTTATATTATAAATGTGAAAGTTTGAATGTATGTATGGCCATCCATACATACATCCAAATTTCAGCCATATCGGTTTAGTGTGGCGTGATTGAGTAACAAACATATGGATGTTTGTTACTCAATACGCCACACTAAACCGATATGGCTGAAATTTGGCACGGAGATAGGTTTTTTTTAGTAATGTCCTCTGACATACCGTAACGGCGGGTTACTTTGGCTACTTTTTCAATTTTAGGGTTCCGAAAAAACTTCGGAACCCTTATAGGATCACTTCGTTGTCCGTCTATCTGTCAGTGTGTCACCACCGTTTTTTTTTTTTAATTTTTGTTGAAACAAAATAAAGTCGTGATGGAAGAAATGAATATTATGAGAAAAGAAAAGAAAGATGATGGATACTAGAATATAATATATGTCGGCGATGATTAAAGTGTATTCAGTTAGATAGTGTCGGTTACTGTTCTGAATCATCCTGAAGTTTCGTTCGAATGTCCAACGACCAGTCGAGAACTGTTGGCGATCTTAAGAATTATTTTATTTACAAAGTTCTTAATTTTTAAAGCCATTTTTAAATAGCTCGAGGCAGATTTTTAATGTTTTTTTTAAATAATTATTAACTTAAACTATGAAGAGTTGCAGTTTTATACGACTGCCTGAAAAAAGGAATATACTGTTAATTTCATTAATGATGATTTTGATGACTAAATATAAAATTTTTGTTGCTTTTAATTCAATAGCATTACTCGATCGAAGGAAAATTTTAACTGTTCATTAAAAATTATTTTGTGTAACATTCTTACTAGTAACGAAAAAAAATTTTCCTTTGTGTTACATACATCTTTTTTCAAAGTGACTCACATATGCTAAATTTCTATTCGGCATTTCAATATTTTTTTTAAGGAGCAAATAATTATCTAGTGAATTGGTCCTATGAAACTACATTAAAAAACTTTAGTAAAAAAAAAATATTTTTAAAAAACCGACTTACGTGTACAAACTAAAATTATTTTATACTTTTAAATGGTGGTTGAAGTTAATATTGTGTGCAATAAAGAATAATAAATTCTTTATTGCACACAATATTAAGATATATATAAAAAATAGAAGCTTACCCTAATAGGTATGTCTCTCCCAGACAACCTTATATGTGTAGGTATGTTATTTAAAAAATAAAACAGTTCAGCATCTGTCTTGTCGTTTTATTTAAAAATCCTGGGAAGAATTTTCCATCTAATTTGGGGTACTAGGGGAGTGCAGTTATTGTGGCAACATTAAACTCGAACTTGTCATGTGACGTCATCGTTACGTCATGTTATCTCTATTTCAGTCGCGGTTACACAGTACCTTGGTCTATTGCCTTCTCTGTCTACGCTTATTGACATTGAAATTTGACTTGTGACATGATAGCATTTATCAATACGAATTTTAATTTTTAATCAATTTATAAAAACTGAATTGAATGAAATAAAATGCTTTAGTAAAAATATAAGTTGCAATGAATAAAAACGAAGAAAAGCCAGTGTCTGATAATTCCAATTCAGAAAACAATTTAAAAGGCAAACCTAGAGTTCGTGGTAGAAAACGGAAACGGTACGCTCTATTGAATATTTTAAGAGCAAACCTTTCTCTTGTTTTCTTCATTGCTGTGAATAGTATAAAGAATGCTTCTTAATCCAATAATCACCTGTAACTCACAACTTAACATTTCTCAGAAGCTAGGAGGAATCAAAACATCGATGTAATCAAAATCAATGGAAAATGTACTACTCTATTGATTGACTAAACTTGAAGCTTTTACGTACCTATTGTTTTTAATATACCTACTGTTCTTAAGATAAAGCGAATGCAAATATTGTTGCAAGAATTTTTTTTTTCCAAGAATATCAAAGTTTATTGGACCTCTGTGATGGAATCCTTTGGTTGATTTTTTTTTCCCTGATAGAACCCACAGTAGCACATATTCTGTGATAATTTTAACTGCTACCAATTATGGTGCAAGCTGTAAAACCCTGAAACAAATATTTTTTTAGACAAGACAGTGAAAGTAGCGGTGAGATAGAAGATGACCTCCCGGAAAACACTTTGGAGACAGAGAAAAACTTACAAGCATTGGCTATCAAAAATAACTTAGATGATGTTAGTGTTAAAAAAATTCTAAAGGTATGTATTGCTTATTAATATACACTAGAACCTCTGTAAGTGAAACTTCAAGGGAGACTCCAATAAAAGAGTTGCTTCTCTAAAGTACCTAACAACATTATTATATTACAAGCTGTGGCCGCGACTTTGTTTGTGTGGAATAGTGACTTTTCGGGCAGCATATTTTGAATTACATATACCGTCGACGCTCAGGCGCGAGGCGTGTAGTACGTACTCTGTACGTTAAAAATGTTCGCTGTGATTCTTTAAATTGACATAACTTTTTTATTTATGAACCGATTGACATGAAATAAACACTAAATGTTAAGTGAAGCTTACTACAATATATTAGTGAAAACTGTATCTAAATCGAATAAGCCGTTTCTGAAATTAGCGTGCACAAACACACAGACAAACAGACAAAAAAAATTAATTACAATTTCGGGTTCGGCATCGATATAATAACAACCCCTGCTACTTTTTTTATATATATTTCCATTGTACAGACACCACTTTTCTACAATTTTATTATATGTATAGATTATTTTACAGAAAGTAGTGACAAATGACCATGTACTGGCTCTTGTTAAGATGAGGGAAGAGGAAGAAGATTCAGGAACAGAGGATGGTCTCAGACCGAAGCTTACAAGGGCTAAAGCCAAGTGAGTAATCAGTGTGTTTTGTAGTATAGTGTATATTTATTCAGTATTTAATATTAGGATATGCGAGAAATATTTGATTTCCCCAGCCACCCAATATGTAAGTACACAAAAAAAAATATGAGTGCACTGCACATAGTTTTTGATTAAGCTAAAGTCCTCAATCAAAGAACTTAAGTATAGTGCACTCATAATTGTGATACATCAATAATTTTTTTGGTGTTAATTTGGAATGTACAGCTAAAAAAGTTCCCCCTGTGTAATTACAACCAATTTCAACAGTATTCTTTTTTTGAGTTTCAATATTCTGATGGACCTATGTTTCGCTCTACTAAGTACTAATATAATATTTACAAGAATCAAACCAACAAACATAAATGCGAATGTATGTTTGTTGTTGGTTTGTCTTTCAATTACGCCGCAGTAGAGCTATGGATATAAGTGATTTTTCATATGGGTGAGGACCCAGAGAGAAATGTACGCAGTCGAAGTCATGGGCATCAGCTAGTCTAAATATATTAATTCCACTCTCAGGGAGTTGAGGAATGTGTCTCGTGGGACTGCATGGCATCGATTAGAGTTGACGCCCATTAGACATATACCAGTGAAGACCAGGCCTGAAGTGACAGCCCTGATAGCTCAGGAACTGCCTGATGATGAAGATGACGAGGAGTATGAACCAACGCATGATGATGTAAGTAATTGCAGACTTTGTCTAGTGGTTAGCCCATTCAACATCATCTAAAGACTGCATCTACACAGTTGTGATCGCAGTCAGGGCTTGACTGTAATAGTATTAGTAGTCTATCTATTCTGAAAAAAATACGATTTCAGAGTGATGATGACGTCACGTGCAGTGACTTGGATTCGCAGCCGCGAACGCCGGCCACCCCTGCGAGCCAAAAGAAAGAAAGTCCGATGGTTGTTAAAGATGGACCTTTCAAAGTGCCGCAAGTTAGTATTTCACTTATTCTTCTTTATGAACCCATAGACATCCACTAGACGCACTGTTAAAAAAAGGTCTCTTACAAACTACTACAGGCCTTGATCTTGCACCGCTTTACACACACATACGCACGCACGCACGCACGCACGCGCTTGATGAAAATCGGTCCAAGATGGCCGCCGCCACAAAATTGCTGTTTTTGACTTGACTTCACGTCACTTGTGAAATAATATCATTCCACAAGTGACGTGTGTTATTACAAGAATACATTAGTACATATTACGTAGAGTGAGTGATTTACACTAATTGTTTCTAGGAAGTTTCAGTAAAAGTTTGCAAAAAGTTGGATCTAGAAGAAGAAGCAACAATAGCGCTGCGTACTCGATCCAAATTGAGTCTCTCAGAGACACCCATAGAGCATATAGAGAGCTCTTTCATACCGCCCGATGATCTGCCGATGCCCGATGTGGATGATCTATGGAATGAATTTCTGAACGAGTGCTTGAATCCGGAATCCAAAGCCAATGAAGAGGACGATGAATTGGATCCAGAGTATAATGTTGCTGCAGATCCTGATGCAAGTAAGTTCTTTCTAGGGTTATTGGAAGCTAAGTTTTTAGTGAACGTCATAAAGTGGAACCAATAAAAATGGTCATGAATCTATATATGTGTTTCATCACAAATTGCTCGGGATAAAAACTAGCCTATATGTTACTTTAACTAATAAAAAAAAATGTATAGCATACCTTACTAACATAAATGCGAAAGTGTGTTTGTTGGTTTGTCCTTCAATCACGCCGCAAAAAAACAACGGATTGACGTGATTTTTTGCATCGGTATAGTTGAGGACTTGGAGAGTGACATAGGCTACTTTTTTTTGAAATATAATAAGGAATCATTTATTTTTAAAACTGGCAAAATCCCAATTATATTATGGTTTGTATATAGTTTGTATTTTTTATTCTTACAGACGAAGACGATGAAGAGGCATTAGATAAAAGTATAATCAAGATATCAAAGAAGGAGTTGAATGATTTAGTGACCGAACTTATGAATGTGATGCCTGATGGGCTCGAAAACCAACTCATTCCCAACATACAGGATGATCCGAATCAGAGTAACGGAGTTATAGATACAGGGGGCGTTAAAACGAGGTTCTCCGGCCCGATAAACAAGGCTGATGTGGTAGGTTATGTTGAAAATCCTTACTAAATGCGAAAGTGTGTTTGTTTGTTGGTTAGTCTTTCAATCACGCAGCAACGGATCGACGTGATTTTTTGCTTGGTCTAAAACTTGTAAAGAGACCTGCGAAAGTGTTCCTTCTAAATTACAACATGGGGTTATTTAAGGGGCGGACCAACAAATTCCTGAAAAGCCGGCAACGCATCGGACCACCGATGCGTTGCCGGCTTTTGAGGAATTTGTTGGTTTGTTGGAGGCACCAGCCTCAGGTGCTACAAATGTTCATGGGCGGCGGTAATCACTTAACATCAGGTGACCCGCCTGATCGGATTCTCGCTAAAAATATTAAAAAAAAAAAAGATCTAGGCTACTTTTCATCCCGAAAACAAAGGATTTTCGGGGGATTTTAAGAAAAACTCCATCGTTTGAAGTCGCGGGCAAAAGCAGGTTTCGATATATTGTAAAGAATTGTATGGAATTTACTTCTTACGTTGGCGATGAATGAAATGAAATGAATACATTTTATTGTACACCAAATTAGATAGATACATAAAAGATAAAATTAACTTAAAATCACACTATCACACTAATATTATAAAAGTGAAAGTTTGTATGTGTATGTTTGTTACTCCTTCACGCCACAACGAATGAACCGATTTGGCTGAAATTTGGAATAGAGATAGCTCACACCCAGGACTAAAACATAGGCTACATTTTATCCCCGAAAATTACAGAGTTCCCGGGAATTGAAAAACTCTTGATCCACGCGGACAAAGTCGCGGGCATCGTCTAGTAAATTATATAAATGAGAGCATTAAATGAATTTTGGATGATGACAGTATTTTTTTTAAGGCACAAACACATTGGGAAGGTAAACAAGAGCCTTTATCAGACGACGAAGCTCAAACTACCAATATAGCAGCTAAAATTACATTTGAACCCAGTAACGTTGTAAACCGAGTGTCCGTCGGTAAGACAGAGATAGAAGATGTTGATGAGTACGCGCCAGAAGGGGACAGCACACAAGAGACAGCCACCGCAGATAACACAAAAGTTCCTAAAACTGAAGTCCATACTATTAGAATTTCAGGTGTACCAACAACGTGAGTATGCATAGTTTTGATTATTTAATAAACCTTTGAATTTAGTAATATTGTGACGTTCACATTGGTAAGATAGAGCTAGAAAATCTAGATGAGCATGTAATAGAAAAGGACGGCATACAAAAATAAAATCGGTAGATAACACTAAGGTACGTCTGGTAGGAGGCTTTGGCCGTGGCTAGTTACCACCCTACCATCAAACACATGCCGCCAAGCGATTTAGCGTTCCGGCACGATGGCGTGTAAAATCCAAATAGGGGTGTGGGTTGAATTTACACTGCCATACCTCCTTCAAGTTAGCCCGCTACCATCTTAGATTGCATCGTCACTTACCATCAGGTGAGATTGCAGTCAAGGGCTAACTTGTCATCGAATGAAAAAAAAAATCAGATTAATTATAGGGTTCGTTAGTTCCAGTGTTAACCATAGATTAATTATAGGGTTTGTTAGCTCCAGTGTTAACCATAGATTAATTATAGGGTTCGTTAGCTCCAGTGTAAAAATAGAATAGAAATATTTTTTATTCAAATAAACTTTTACATGTGCTTTTGAATCGTCAAAGAATCTACCACTTGCACTGGTTCGGAATGCCTTTCCTGCCGAGAAGAGCCAGCAATAAACTCGGCGGTTGTTCTTTTCAAAAAAAAAAATTTATACAATAGGTAATGAAACTTATTATTTATTTTGTTTATTAGTACGGAAACCTCCAATTACACTAATAAAAAAAAAAAAAAACTATGCTATGTATACAGTGCTTCCATGATGAAGTTTCCTAAGTCCAATACAATACAAATAAAAATAAATACAATCCAATGCATGTTAAGACGAGTAGACAGAAAGCAGACCCATCCCGTGGAATGTTATCAAGGAAATGTGCTATAGTAATAACAAAGTGTCCTCAGGTTCTTTACTTAAGATTAAACCGTCACCTGTCGAATCACTGAATGAAGTGAATAACTTCTTTACGTCAGTAGGAGGTAACTTAGCTAACAATATTCTTGATAATATAAACAAGACTGAGACGGAGCTAGCAAGTCAGGCTGCTAATCTTTCAATTTCCCCATGTGACTCTTTCTCATTATATTTAACGGATTCATCTGAAGTTAAAAGTATAATTTCTGGTCTCAAAAATAACAGTGCTCCTGGTTGGGACAGAGTTACTGTTGATATAATTAAATTTTGTTCCGACCTAGTTTCGGATCCCATTGCACACTTATGTAATCAGAGCTTCAATAAGGGTATCGTTCCCGATCTATTTAAAAAAGCAATTGTAACTCCAATTTACAAAGCAGGTGATAAACAACTGCCATCTAATTATAGACCCATCTCGCTCTTACCTGTTGTAGCCAAGATACTTGAAAAACTTGTTAATAAAAGACTAATGTCTTACCTAGAAAAGAACCAACTTCTTTCTAAAAACCAATACGGATTTCGTGCTAGCAAATCTACTGAGGATGCTGTGTTAAAACTAACTTCATTGGTCACTCACCATTTAGATCAAAAAAAGAAAGTTATAGGTGTATTCCTAGATCTGCAAAAAGCTTTTGACACAGTTTCTGTACCAATCCTGTTGGCTCGCTTGGAGAACTGTGGGATAAGAGGACTGGCACATAATTGGTTTTCTGACTACCTCACTAAAAGAACCCAACAAGTAAGAGTTGAAGGGTGCTTAAGTGAGACTTACTCGTGCTCCTATGGAGTTCCCCAGGGAAGCACCTTAGGCCCCACACTCTTTTTGGCCTATATAAATGAACTTTGCAATACAAAAATCAGTAATGCTGATATTATAATGTTTGCTGACGATACAGTTCTTTTATTCCACGGTTCCTCCTGGGATGAGGTTAATAAACACACAGAAGCAGGCCTAGGTATTGTAATTTCATGGTTAGAACATAGTCTTTTATCACTAAACACTAACAAAACCAAGTATCTTTGCTTCAGCAAAACTGTTATTGGACAACCGCCATATAACTTTAAAATTAAGGCACACTGTTATCCATGTAATCAATTTGGTGGTTTCCCCAGAGATTGTAAATGTAGTTTATTAATGCCAGCTAAAACAGTTAAATATCTTGGTGTAACAATTGATGATAACTTGAATTGGACTCCACATATATCTAATACCAGTACTCGAATTAGAAGACTAATGTATATATTTAAAACCTTACGCACTGTTTGTAGTGCTGATATGCTAGTAAAACTGTATAAAACCCTCGGAGAATGTATAATCAGCTACTGCATCTGCGCATGGGGTGGAACATCTAAAACGCATATGTTGGAAGTTGAACTAGCCCAGCGGGCCTTGCTTAAAGTCATGAAGTGTTATCCCTTTGTATTTCCTACAACTCGACTATATGAAGAATGTGATTTGCTTTCGGTTAGAAAACTGTTTATTTATCAGGTGTTGCGTAGATATCACAGTAAAACAATTCCTTTCCTACCTGCGAGTTCTAAGAGAGTTGACAGATGCCCAGTTCCCGCATTCAAAAGTAGTTTTGCTCAAAAACAGTACGATTTACTTGCCCCCTTTTTATACAACCGATTGAATAAAGTTGTTCTGAAAGCTTTGTCAAATAGGGAAATAAAAAGTTATATAAAAACATGGTTAAAAAATTATGATTATGAGGGTACGGAGAACTTATTATAAAAAAATGGTGAAGTTCACACGCTTCTACACTCACTCTGACACACACACACACACACACACACACACACACACACACACACACACACACACACACACACACACACACACACACACACACACACACACATACATACATACACACACACACACACAGACACACACACACACATACACACACACACACACACACACACACAGACACAGACACACACAGACACACACACACACACACACACACAGACACAGATATGGTAGGTATATGGTATTTCTTTAAATAATTTACCTAGCATAGTTTAGACTTTAGATACTTACTAATTTTATTTGTCAAACGTGAAATTTTGTTCATAAATATAGGGAAGACACTGTCTCCTGTAACACAGTTTTTACTTCCACAGGAGACAGGGCTTCACATTATGTTATTATGTACGTTTTTTGATGAATAAATAAAGATTTATTATTTATTTATTATTATTCCCGTTGGTGGCACCCGTTCACGAGCATGATGCATGATCCAGCCGTTGCTTCGCTCAACCATATTTGTTTAAGTGTTAATCATAGATTAATTATAGGGCTCGTTCCATTACGATCTCTGTGGAAGAGAGGGAGCTCCCCGTGGTGGAGGCCGCACAGTCGCCAATGAAGCCGCCTCCACCGCTGCTTCAGCTGGTGGCACCACCACCAGTCACTGTCAACATCGAAGTCGACAACACTGTACAGGTAAGTTTTTCCCTACCCACAGGGTGCCAACGGGACCCCACTACTGGGCCTTAGTTGTCCGTCTGTCAACCGGCTGTATCTCATGAACCGTGATATATACTAGAAATTCTCACAGTGTATTTCTATTACCACTATAACAACAAAATATAAAAATTAAAAAGTACTTATTGCCTTAATAACGTTTGTAGGGTGACCCTAACCATTTGTTTAAAAGTGGATCTCTTTGGTAAACGATAACTTTGGTATTCTTAGGTAAAATAAAGAAATAAAAAATACGTGTTGATTAAATTTCGTTAATATAAAACATTGTGCACAACCAAGAAAATCACTCTGTAGATTTGATGAGATTAAATAGATATTGTCCCAACATCTATTTAATAATATATATCTATTATATATAATATATAATCTGGCTGACTTATAATATGACCAGCCTCTTATAATCGTTATAAAATAGTATTGAATGCTGCTAGCCGTTTTGAATAAGAAATATTAGCTTATAATAAAGTACTTATATGGCACATATATAGTTGTTTACTTTATAAGTTGCGCCCAAACCCATACTTATTAACGATAATATGGCTCTTATAAGATATTTTTTTTTGGCTTATATAGCCCTTTATATGACAAATTTTGCTAGTTGGGGTTTATTTGTCACCAGATGTCCCCACAGCAAGTGAGTATACTAGAGCAGCAGCTGCGCTTGCACATTCAACTGGCCGCTTCAAACTTCTTACAACTGTTTGTGCATCCTGTACACTGGTCCTTGGCGCCTAAGTACAAAGGATATTTGGTATGTATTTATCCATAATAGTAACTGTAAGTGAGTATGTCTGTCAGTCTGTTACCCTTTTACGGCTCAAATGATAATCCAATCTTAAAATATCTTCTTCTTCTTTATCAACTAATGGACGTCCACTGCTAGACATAAGTCTCTTGCATGGACCTCCACAGGCCTCGGTCTTGTGCCGCCTGAATCCAGCGGTTCCCTGCGACTTGTTTGATGTCGTCTGTCCATCTAGTGGGGGGTCTGCCAACACTGCGCTTCCCGGTGCGGGGTCGCCACTCCAGCGCCTTGGGACCCCATCGACCATCAGCTCTTCGAACTATGTGCCCCGCCCATTTCCACTTCAGTTTCGCGACTCGCAGAGCTATGTCGGTGACTTTGGTTCTCCTACGGATCTCCTCAAATCAACTCTCTTCTTAAAATGTTAAAATATAATAAACATAAAAATATTTAACTAATACAAACATAATTATATTTAACTAGCTGATGCCCGCGACTTCGTCCGAGGGGAGTTGGGGTTTTTAGTAATCACGCGAAATGTACTGAACGGATTTGAATGAAATTTGGCATAGTGGTAGCTGATACTCCGAGTCAATATGTAGGATACTTTTAATTCTGGTAAATAATAAGGTTTATCGGGGATAGAGGATGAAAGTTTTGTTTATTTTGCTCCATAACTTCGTCAAATCTAAACCGAATCTAAATATATAAAAGTATGGTCGCTGCTTGCCATCAGTGGATGTCGGATGTTTTCGTAGTTAAGTTAGTTTTAAGTATGATAAGTTAATTGTATCTTTTATACGTTTGAATGGGGTTGGCGTGCCTGCGGGTAAAAAACACCAAAAAAAAATAGATTAAAAAAAAAATATATAAAAGGCAAAGGTGACTGACTGACTGACTGACTGACTGACTGATCTATCAACGCACAGCTTTAACCACTGAACCGATCGAGCTGAAATTCGGTATACAGGTAGCTGTTAGGACGTAGACATCCGCTAAGAAAGGATTTTGGAAAATTTCAACCCCAAGAGGGTTAAATAGGGGGTTAAAAAATCGAACCTAACGTGAGCGAAGCCGCGGGTTAAAGCTAGTTTGATAATAAAATTCTTTTTTCATTATAAATTGTGTACTATTAGAAATATTTTGGCCAATTTTAGAGAAGATCTACTAAATATTATCGGAGATAGAGGACATAACTTCTCGCGATGGTAGCAAGTTACTCTAAACTTTTTCCACCCGGACAAAGTCTCGGGAATCAGCTAGTGATGAATATTATAACGGCAAAAAATTGTATTTAATAGTTTATGGGTTTAAGTTTCACACACGTTCGTCCTCGGCTATCTTAAGACCCTCACCTAACGGCTCGGGTCTCAATAGCGCCTCAGCGGTAATCACCAATATTCCACACTTGTACCATAATGTACTATTTTTTTTATTATTGTTCACAGGAGACCTTCGACAAAATAGCCCGTGAGAACCCCAAGTCAGTAGTGAATGTATGCAATTTGAGTACCGCGGTCGAACTCGTCAATAGCTGGGAGTCTTCAGTGTCCGAAAACACGGAGGAAAATAAGAAAATGGTAGAGTAAGTACTTGTTTATAAAAGTCCTTTAAAATAAACTAGCTGTTGCTCGCGACTTCGTCCGCTTCAATTTCTGTTACATATTTCATATTGCGATTAAGGGCACGATCTTCGGCCGCAGTACCTTGCGAACTATTGAAGTGAGGTGCACGAGCCACTTTGTTATAAAGAAAGTAAAACAGTCATGATAAAAAAAAAGAAAACTTTTTAGAAAAAAATTAACGGTAAAATATTCTTCTAAAAGCTTTTGCCTATTTTTTGAAATTTTTGTTTTAGTTTAACTTTAATATACTATAAATACAACTTGAAAAACAATTAAAAACTACACTGTTTTCGGAATATTATTTGATCGAGTGAAGTTCAAAATATGGACTTTTGAACGGTAAAATAATTTAGAACGTGTATTAAACTACAACATATAGTTTTAACCTATCAAAACAAAGAATATTTGATTGTTTACTATTGAATCAAAAACAGGCTGTTTTCGGAGATCCTGCTGTTAAGAAGTTTTTAAAAGAATATATTTTAAACTAGTTTTAACCCGCGGCTTCGCTCACGTTAGGTTCGATTTTTTAAACCCCTATTTAACCCTCTTGGGGTTGAAATTTTCCAAAATCCTTTCTTAGCGGATGTCTACGTCCTAACAGCTACCTGTATACCAAATTTCAGCTCGATCGGTCCAGTGGTTAGAGTTGTGCGTTGATAGATCAGTCAGTCAGTCAGTCAGTCAGTCAGTCAGTCAGTCAGTCAGTCAGTCAGTCAGTCAGTCACCTTTGCCTTTTATATATTTAGATATGGATAATTTTCCCCGTTTTTGCAACATTTTTCACTGATGCTTCACTCCTATTGGTGGCAGCGTGATTTTATATTATAGCCTAAAGCCTTCCTCGATAAATGGACTATCCAACACAAAAATAATTTTTCAATTCGAACCAGTAGTTCCTGAGATTAGCGCGTTCAAACAAAAAACTCTTCAGTTTTATAATATTAGTATAGATAAAGCATAGATAAAGATAAAAAAACTACTTGTTGAAATTAATGACAGTAAAATAATTGGGTATTTAACTGAATTTGGTTGTTAAAAGGTGGATATTCATTAATTACAATCGAAAATGTAACATGTAAGAATAACATTTGTAAAAACAGAAAATAAATCGGTCAAAAAACAAATAAGTTATTAGCTGTTTTACTGCGACTGTATGTGTCTCTTTCTAAAACGAAATTTTGTGTGGAAAGAGTATGGAGCTTTTGAAGCGTGACGTCATGTTGCAATAGCGCTCTCTTTTTCTAACAGGAAACTTAAAAACTCCATATTTTCTAAAGTTAGTTTATTAATAATATTCTATGCAGCAAAGCAACAATTAGTATACAATATACATCCATGCAAAAAATATGTCGATTTGTTGCTTTAGTTGCTCCGTGATTGAAGGACAAATAAACTCAATTTATTCATACTTAAACAATATTAATAAGGATGAGTATGTATTCATGTAAAATAACTTATTTTTCTCTGATTTCAGATTTGTTCAAGAAGAAGTTGAAAAATGGTAAGTTTTTTATTATATTATGTCTTAAGTAAGTAGGCAATTTAGACATAAGTGATGTAATTTCTAAATTGTCTCTGGTCTGGTCAGATTCCTATCAGCTTGCAAGCCTATAAAGCCTCCTGGCTTCGGCCGTGGCTAGGTACCACTATATCGTCAAAGACACCGCCAAGCGATTTAGGGTCCCGGCACGGTGGCGTGTAGAAACCAATTAGTGGTATGTTTAATAAAAAATGCCATATCTCTTTAATGCAACGGGTGGGATTCGAACCTGCGACCTTACAGTTTTCAGTCCGCGACTTTAACCGTTGGGCTATTGAGGCTATAAAATTCAACTTTTCTGATAAGAACCGCTAAGGTGTTGAACACACTTCCAGCATCCGTGTTTTCTGGCACCTATAATTTGAGTGCCTTCAAGGCAAGAGTGAATAGGCATCTTCTAGGCAAGCGCGCTCCAACCTAGACCTCATCAGTGCTATCCAGTACTGATTGTCGTCAAGCGCAAGCCTATTTCGGATAAAAAAAAATCTTTAATCTGTGGTCAGCATCCGTGTTTCCTGCCACCTTTAATTTGAGTACCTTCAAGGCAAGAGTGAATAGGCATCTTCTAGGCAAGCGCGCTCCAACCTAGACCTCATCAGTGCTATCCAGTACTGATTGTCGTCAAGCGCCTATTCCGGATTAAAAAAAAAAATCTTTAAACTGTGGTTGTTTTAGTCGTCGACGCAGCGCTGGAAATGGTCTCTATACGGGGGAATTCCCCGAAATGTTCAAGAAGGTGGTCGCCAACAGTACCGTGTTTCTGTACCCCTACATGCTGCCGCCTTGCCCCTACCGCGCTGTCCCCATAACTAGGAGGTTCAACTATATGAAATCGGAGGATTCGTGAGTATTATTTTAAACTACTTCATCCGTTTCCGTTACTTTGGCCATTTTCTTTGCCTATGTTAATCCTGGACATGAGCTATCTCCATTCCAAATTTCAGTCAAACCGGTTCACTCGTTGTGTCGTGAAGGAGTAACATCATCCGTCCATCGGTCCGTCCGTCCGTCCCTCTGTCCATCCGTCCATCCGTCTATCTATCCATCCGTCTATCTTCGAAAATCGCATATGCCCGTTTTCATCAACCATACCTAAATCACCCCCTAAGTAGAAGTCTGTCTACATAGGTAGCCCCTAAATACAATCCCTTAGCCAATGTCATTTCCACCTTTAGGTGTTCCTTATAGGTCACCTTTAAAAGAATAGGCATTTTCTATGCAAGCGCGCTCCAATATAGACCTCATCCTCAAAACAAGTTCAAATTGAAAATAACACGCACGCACAGACAAAAGATGAATATGGCTGATGTTACACCCAATTTTCCGTAGTCGGATAGAGTTTCAGTGGTTTTTTTCTTTTCTTTCAGACTCATAGTGTTAGGATTGGACCAATTCTGGTGGTACGTAGAAAACAACCCGGCAATCTTCAAACCCCCACAGAAGGTACACCCTCGACGCCGCTGGGGCTTGTTGACAACCGTTAGTCTGGTCTGCAAGCACATACTACCCTGGCTCACCCCCAAAGCGTTGATGGCGCACATACAGTCAGTGAGGAAGACAAACGATAAAACCAACCCTATAGTAGTGAGTATCCAAACCTATAGTAGTGAGTATCCTATAGTAGTAGTACTATAGGATTGGTCCTATAGTAGTGAGTATCCAATCCTATAGCAGTGAGTATCCAATCCTATAGTAGTGAGTATCCAATCCTATAGTAGTGAGTATCCAATCCTATAGTAGTGAGTATCCAATCCTGTAGTAGTGAGTATCCTATAGTAGTAGTACTATAGGATTGGTCCTATAGTAGTGAGTATCCAATCCTATAGTAGTGAGTATCCAATCCTGTAGTAGTGAGTATCCCAATCCTATAGTAGTGAGTATCCAATCCTATAGTAGTGAGTATCCAATCCTGTAGTAGTGAGTATCCCAATCCTATAGTAGTGAGTATCCAATCCTATAGTAGTGAGTATCCAATCCTATAGTAGTGAGTATCCAATCCTATAGTAGTGAGTATCCAATCCTATAGTAGTGAGTATCCAATCCTATAGTAGTCAGTATCCAATCCTATAGTAGTGAGTATCCAATCCTATAGCAGTGAGTATCCAATCCTATAGTAGTGAGTATCCAATTCTATAGTAGTGAGTATCCAATCCTATAGTAGTGAGTATCCAATTCTATAGTAGTGAGTATCCAATTCTATAGTAGTGAGTATCCAATCCTATAGTAGTGAGTATCCAATCCTAAAGTAGTCAGTATCCAAACCTATAGTAGTGAGTATCCAATCTTATAGTAGTGAGGATCCAATCCTATAGTAGTGAGTATCCAATCCTATAGTAGTGAGTAACCAATCCTATAGTAGTGAGTATCCAATCCTATAGTAGTGAGTATCCAATCCTATAGTAGTGAGTATCCAATCCTATAGTAGTGAGTATCCAATCCTATAGTAGTGAGTATCCAATCCTATAGTGGTGAGTATCCAATCGTATAGTGGTGGGTATCCAATCCTATAGTAGTTGCCTGGCGGGAGGCTTTGGCCGTGGCTATTTACCACCCTACCGTCAAAGACGTGCCGTCAAGCGATTTAGCGTTCCGGCACGATGGCGTGTAGAAACCGATTAGGGGTATTGGTTGAATCTACACTGCCATACCCCTTCCAAGTTAGTCCGCTACCATCCTAGACTGCATCGTCACTTACCATCAGGTAAGATCGCAGTCAAGGATTGTCTTGTTATTGAATTAAAACAAAACCTAACATAAACTTTCCGCTTATTTGGAGTGGAGAGGAGAATATTAATTAAGTCAAGCTTGGCTAATATAATCTTAAAAATAAAAAAAAGTTTTTTCATTTTATAGAAATATTTTGAGGATAAAGTGATCGATCCTGTGAGGCACACAATATTGCCGTTCAATCCGAAACTGACGCTGTACGAACACCCCGAGTATGAAATGCCTAAGATCTGGATAAAATATCTCTCCATTAGTAGCAAACGGTTCAAAGTAAGTTATATTTTGTACTTTTATTATATTGTGTGTACCTAAGTATTCATTTTTGAAGCTTCATTGTGGAGGCACTGTATACATAGCATAGTTTTGTTACCTATTGTAAAAATTATTCTTTTGAAAAGAGCAACTGCTGAGTTTCTTACCGTTCAGAATCTGCATTCCGAACCGGTGGTAGATTTATGACGTGTCATAAGAGCTACAAGTTGGCCTACATGACATAAATAAATTTTGAATTTTGAATTTTTATATGGTTATAGCTCTATGGCTAAAATCTATAGACCTCTTACTTAGCTCAGACTCAAGACTGAGTTAAGACGGGACTTTATATTCTTTCCATTAAGACATGTTTAGAGGATATCCTTACTAATATTATAAATGCTAAAGTGTGTTTGTTTGTTGGTTTGTCCATCAATAACGCTGCAACGGAGCTACGGATCGACGTGATTTTTTGCATGGGTATAGTCGACGGCCTGGGGAGTGACATAGGCTACTTTGTATCCCGGAAAATCAAAGAGTTCCCGCGGGATTTTAATAACTAAATCCAAGCGGACGAAGTGGCGGCCAATTAGCTAGTATAATTATAATTAGTTAACTTGAATGATTATCATGATATTTGAATAATAAATTCAAATTCAAATTCAAAATTTATTTATTTCATATAGGCTAACCTGTAGCTCTTATGATAAGTCACAAATCTACCACCGGTTCGGAATGCAGATTCTGCTGAGAAGAGCCGGCAAGAAACTCAGCAGTTGCTCTTTTCAAAAAAAAATTTTTTTTTTACAAAGCTATGCTATGTATACAGTGCTTCCACAATAAAGCTTCAAAAATGCAAAAATGCATACGTAGGTACACCAATCCAACGCATGTCAAGACGGGCAGTCAAAGCAGACCCATTCCCGTTGGTGGCACCCGTTCACGAGCATGACGCATACAAATGAATTAGTCATAATCATTGATGGATTATCAAAGAAATTGTATAACTATTTCAGACTTACGCAAATAAAAATCGAATCTACCCACATCTAAAAATACCACTGGGTGTCGAAGTTCACAACGACAAACCGATAGAACCGATACAGAAAGAGGCTCTGCCCATCGACTTTATAAAACCTATTTCCTGCAATCGTATAAACATAATCCCAAAAGCTCCTAAAGAAAACTCAGTAGACAAAGTTGATGTTCATATAGCGACAACGACTTCAGAAAACGTGCCAAAGACAAATTTCCTTGTAGCTACGAATCTTTACACACTAGTGAATACAAGTACCGGTGCAAAGTTGATGCCATTAAATTTTTTTCAAACAAGCACCGTCAACAGCTCAACTACACCGATTTGTTCAACTACTGCAAGTTATGTCAACATAGAAAGTGATAAGGCTGTAGATAGAGATTGTGGTACAGTGTCTGGAATTAGCACGAAAAAAAATTGTATAGTCATAACACCTGGTAATGTTTTTAAAGCAATCGAAAGACTCAAACATTGCCAGTGCTGTGTACAAATAAGAAAGATATGTAAAATTAGACAGCCACGTATAACAGAATACTTCAAATCCAATAGAGACAAGGACAGAGTCTGTGAATGCACTACTTATGCTGATAAAAAGTATCCAAGGATAACAAATAAGTTGAAACTTTTAGTGAATAATTATAAAACTCAGTCTAAAGTGTTGTATAGTACAATAATGGAAAGACTTAAGGAAAAGCACGATGAAAGAAATAGAATAATGGATAAATCAACGGATTTTAGTCTTGATGACTTTGGTATGTATTATTTTTATTTTTATTTAAGCCCCAATAGCTCAATGGTTAAAGGTAAACTGAAAACTGAAAGGTCGCAGGTTCGAACCCCACCCGTTAAACTATTGTAGGTAGTACCCACTCCTAGCACAATCTTTCCGCATATTTGGAGGGGACACGAGGATATAAGTCAATTTCACTTGGCTGATATTCTTTAAAAAAAAATAAAAAACAATTTACAAGTTCTAAAAAAAATATATTTTATTTACACTTAAAATTTTATTTTATCCCACCAAACTGTTCGCTAAAAGTTTGCGTTCTTATGAAAAGTATAACTTACGTGAACTAATACTAAATAATAATTTAATAACATTGCAATTATTTTAAATATAATTATATCTACTAAAAAAAAACTTATCTACTACTAGTCAGTAAAATAGGTCTTAATAGCTAATAGCTTTTTTTTATTAAAAAAAGAACATTAGCCAAGGTGAATTTGACTAACATCCTGCTAACCCCTCCAAATAACCAGAAAGCTTGTGCTAGGAGTGGGTACGACAATAGTGCACCGAGCGAGATTCGAACCTGCGACCTTTCACTTTCAGTCCGTACCTTTAACCGTTGGGATATTGAGGCTTTACTTATAAAGATAAGTTTCTGTGCCGCTAACGTGCTATTTTATCAATTGTTAATTTCCTTACAGCATCAGCCATATCGTACCAAACTAAACTATCAGTTCGGACGGGTATAATCAGAAATAATACAGTCAAACACGCTGTGCATACAGCATTTTCGAAATTCAACGTTGAATGCGGGGATCCTTTGGAGTTGGCCGCGAAATTGTACAAAATATTTAACGTCGACTTAGCGGATATGTACAAAGAGTTTCTGGGATTTCTGACTGCGGAGCAAGCTGCTATGCTTGGACAATTTAAAGAGTATTTCGTGGGCAATTGTCTTGAGGATTTAATTAAGAAAATTGAGGTAAATCTATAATCTTTCCTGTCCCTCTATTAATTAAGTTGATGCCCGCGACTTCGTTCACGTGGGTTAGGGTTATTTACTTCTTATTCATCTTTTTATCGCGGAAAATTAAAGAGTTCCCGCGGGATTTTGAAAACTAAATTTACGCAGACGAAGTCGCGGGTATCAGCTAGTATAGTATATTTTTTATTCCGGTAAAAATAAAATTTTCCCTATATGAGATTTCTAATAGCGCCATCTAGCAAACTATCAGAGCCATCTATTCGCATGCTTGTCAACTTTTTGCTCTTAAGGGTGCTTTTCTTATTTTATGAGCTTTTTTTAACCGAACTACACAACTAAACATGAGTGTTTCTAACAAAGCAAGTGATAAAATTTTTGTTTCACCTCACTATCTTAAAAAGGGGCCTTTGCTGTCTAAAACCAGTGAGCAAAAGTCGTTTTTGCTCACTCAGTGAGAAAAAATGTTGTCTCAAGAAAAGTTCAACACTTTTTCTCACTGAGTGAGTAACTATTTATTTATTTATTTATTTATTCTATACATTATAATCTTAAAAACTAATTACTACTACTACTAGTGAGGTGAAAAGTTGTATGTTTTACACGATAGCAAATTTTTTGTTACTTGTACCTTTGATTCCCTCAGTACACTCAGGATTCTAACTTAGAATCGAAGTTCAAACTACGTACTCGCAACAAAAATGAACTTTGCTATCTTGTTAACGACCTCCCTGGCGCAGTGGTGAGCGCTGTGGTATTATAACTGGGAGGTCTCGGGTTCGATTCCCGGCGGGGGCAATTTAGGAATTTATAATTTCTAAATTGTCTCTGGTCTGGTGGGAGGCATTGGCCGTGGCTAGTTACCACCCTACCGTCAAAGACGTGCCGCCAAGCGATTTAGCGTTCCGGCACGATGGCGTGTAGAAACCGATTAGGGGTGTGGGTTGAATTTACACTGCTATACCCCTTCCAAGTTTGCCCGCTACCATCTTAGACTGCATCGTCACTTACCATCAGATGAGATCGCAGTCAAGGGTTATCTTGTCATCGAATAAAAAATAAAAATAAAAATTGTTGAACAAATAACTATTTTCAGGAAGTAGTCCAAAACAGTGTGAAGCGTCGGGAGATATTTAAGCAGATCAAAGAACTGTTCGTCTGCAAGTCGTTCTCGCCGTGCGACATTTGCTGCAAGTTGCTGATGAATATGGAGGAACATCCTGAGCTGGCGCGATACGTGTTCTCGCTGTTCCCACATCGACGGAAAGACACGTAAGTTAATAGCTACGAATAAATAATAAGTAAGGAAGTCTAATAAGAACAAAATCGATTCAAAAAATGGCCCTACTTCAAACCAAAACGACGTGTGATTCAAAATACGAATCATTTCCGAGGTTACAGATAGCCATGCTTAGTGCTTGGTTCAAATTCAGAACGAAAGCAGGGATTGGTTCGCGCGCGTGCTGCTGTTTGCTATGACAGCTGAGTCATTGGATGATGTTATGAAAATTTGCAAAATTTGCGTGCAAGAAAAATGTCCAATTGTTGACGTGCTATTTTTGTTTTTAATCTCCGTCCACTTAGGCACAATTTTTTTTGGGGTCATTTTTTTAACGCAGTTAGACTTGCTTATTATTTATTCGTAGGTTAATAGTCATATTTTTATTTATTTACTAGATGATACCCGTGACTTCGCGTGGATTAAGGCTTTTTATTCCCGCGGGAACTCTCTTATTTCCCGAGATAAAAAGTAGTCTGTGTCCTATTCCAGACTATAATCTGTCTCTGTGCCAAATTTCAGCCAAATCGGTTCAGTCGTGGCGACGTGATTGAGCAATAAACAACTTTCGCATTTATAATATTAAAAATATAATAATAGGATTAAGCCATTGTCGGACAACAATACACGTTTAAGCAATTAACAATAAGTGTTATAATTTTTTATTTGTTTTATTTCTAGTTCTTGTGTCCTTTGGCAAAGGCTTTTTCCAATCCTTTCCAATCGTTTCTGATGGCTGCTCGTCTTGTCCCTGTTTTTCCTGCTATTGTTTCAATTTCGAATTTGTTTGTTGATTTGTTCTTCAATCACGCAGCAACGGAGCAAGAGATCGACGTGATATTTGTATGGGTTTAGTTAAGAACTTACGCTAGTTGATAATATTGAATACAGACGAAACCCGGACATTATCCTATTATTATTATTATTACCAAGGGTTTTTTTTTAGAGATAAGCTTCACCTATATCTACTTCTTGTAATATACGTTGTCTTTTAATTCCTTATATGCACATAAAAAATAAAAATAAATAAAATATCGTTAAATTTACACCTTGTATTTACTAGGCTGATAGAGCAACCAAGAAGCAACCAAGAAGCAACAAGTACAAGTGGAATCACAACTAGTATTCATAAAGACGCAGACCCAGTTCCTGGATTAACGGAGAGCACATGCGAGGTTACGAGGAATGGCTGCGAGGAATCAGCTCTCACTATGGACTACGAGGCTGATAACTCGTCCAGGTATGATAATACGAGTATCATTCTCTATCCTTCTCCTTTATCAACTGATAAAAACTCACTGCTGTATAAAGGTTATAGGGAAATTGAGCCCTATTCAAATGAAAACCGTGTCACGCTAGTTATTGTACATTTGTATTTATCCAGTAATGAAAGAATGTAACATGATAAACTTAAACTGGATGAACAGGCGTTGTGAACGTCCGGTGTGCACGGGAGTTGAGAATATAACTCTGATTCTAGACCTCCGGCTCGGACGGTGGTTAATAGAATAATGAATTACGACGCCTGTCCAAACTTACAATTCCAAACAATATTCAAATAGCATTCTAAGTTTGAACGCCTTCGAATATGAAGATAAAAGTGGCCAGCCCATAAACCAGCCAGCAGCAGTAAGCTCTCGGTGGAGACCGTTAGACTCCACAAGGTCTCTTGAATAGAATAGAATAGAAATATTTTTTATTCAAATAAACTTTTACAAGTGCTTTTGAATCGTCAATGAATCTACCACTGGTTCTGAATGCCCTTCCTGCCGAGAAGAGCCAGCAATAAACTCGGCGGTTGTTCTTTTCAAAAAAATTTTTTACACTATACTCGGACTTATAATTCGATTCCACATTTGACATTAGCTACTGTCATTTTGTAAAATAATGATACCACATATAATAGTGTAGTGATGAACACAAAAATCGATAAACAATCGCGATTTATGTTTATGTAATCATAATATTGGTGTGCCAATTAAAGACTAAATTATTGATTTTTATTTAAATAAATACATAATTATTCATAATAATTATTTATTAATTAGTAACCGCTGCTTTATTTTATAAAAAGTTAATATTTTTGTTTTTTATATTAAAAACAAAACTTATAATAAAAGAGCCTATATATCCCATGTTGTCAAAGAAGAGGAAAAAATGAGTAGGCTAGATATGTTAATTGACAATATCACAGACACATTTATAATAAATGTTACAGAAAGTGACAGCGATAGCGATGACGGCGACGATTTATAAAATAAAATATTACCATAATACATCTATTTGTTTTATTTCTCATGTTCCTTCATTTTCACATTTATTTCACACACAATTATTAAAGAAAACTCTCATATCCTTAATAAAATTAATCGTCATAACTAAATTATCCGATCAGAAATATTTAATTTCCTGATATAGTACTTAGTTTCTATTAAAGTAGTAGTTGTTTAGATATACTACTATAAACGAGAGAAATCGTTCCGGAAATATTCCATTTCCGTATCGAATAATTTCGCAACGTCACTATTTAGTACTTGTCATTACGTTGCAACACTGAAATTGTCAAATCTGGAATCGAATTAAAAGTCCGACTATAGGTAACAAAACTTTGCTATGTATACAGTGTTTTCACAATGAAGTTTCAAAAATGCAATACAATCCAATACATGTTAAGACGGGCAGACAAAAGTAGACCCATTCCCGTTGGTGGCACCCGTTCACGAGCATGACGCATGATCCAGCCGTTGCTTCCTCAGCCATATTTGAGGGAACGTAATAACCCTCACCATACGACACCACCACAGAAATGTTTAAAGAGAGCATAACATACTTAGGCATGGACTTCCACAGCCCTCGGTATTGCACCGCCTGTATCCAGCGACTCGTCTGATGTCAAAGACTTGTTGAGTCAACATCTCCTGTGGAAGCCTTGGTATCAGAGCGAAACGTACGTGGTGGGTTTTTTTAAGGAGTTTATGTAGTGTTGTGTTGTTCCTGCATATCTTCTTTCAACAGTGTACAGGCGGATTATAGCATAGGAATTTTATTTTCCCTTCATATATCGCAGAATTCCGCAAAGTGTGTGTGTGTTTGTTTGTTGGTTTGTTCTTCAATCATGGAGCAACGGAGCAAGAATCGACGTGATTTTCTTGCAAAAGTAGTGATTCCCTGGAGAAAAAAAAAGAGTGACATGGACTACTTTTTATTTCGGAAAAATAAAGAGTTCCCGAGATATTTAAAAACCCAACTCCACCCTTACGAAGTCGCAAGCAACAGCTAGTTATAACATATTTTTTATAGCAATTTATGAGAAATAAAAAATTGTTTCAGTGATGAAGAACTCGAGCTCGCAGTAGACGAAGATAAAGAACCTTCACCTGAGAATAGTAATTCTGATGAAGTTTTATTTGAAAAGAGAGAAGAAAACCAACACCAAGGAGTACAACTAGTCACTACTATTAAATATGTAAGAATATCTAAATATTAACACTGGAAGAGGCTACTTTTACTACTTCTACTTTTTGACGACCTCCCTGGCACAGTGGTGAGCGCTGTGGTCTTCTAATAGGGAGGTCTCGGGTTCGATTCCCGGCGGGAGCAGTTTGGGAATTTATAATTCCTAAATTTTCTCTGGTCTGGTCTGGTGGGAAGTTAGTGGTATTAATTTAATTAAAAATGTCATATCTCGTCCAAGTTAGGCCGCTACCATCGCAAACTTATTATTATATGTGTTTCCAAAACACACAGCATTGATTGAAGAAGCATCCATAGATTCTACCTGAATAGTACATGCTAGCTTACTTTACCTGTGTCTCTTGCACTTATCTGTACCCTTTCACGCCACAGCAGAGCGCGCCAAATGTTCTGTCAAAGCGCACCTGTCAAATGTCAACTCATAGCGTTTGTAGATTTTGCCGCAAAAACATGCAAACTTTAAACGTAAAGAGAAATTAATTAAATACTAAAGCGAGTTAAGCTGTTTTTATAGTAAGTGAGTGTTGCTCATCATTCCTGGGCTGTGTTTACGAGAATAGGGGCCCAACCCGCGCGAAAGGAACAAGCTAAGTCGCGTCAGTGAGAGATCGGACGCCGCTGTTTCGAACGAAGTGTATCATCTCGACATCACTCTGGTAGTTCCAGTGAAGGTGTCTCTGTTTCATCTTCGGAAGATGAGCAGGGGTGTGGTTCATCACCACCCAAGAAACGCCGTAGATTTGATAAGTTACGCACTACCCGTGTGTCTCGGGACCAAGGGGTCGATGCTGTAATAAACCAGGTAGGTTTTATTTCTGGTTATTTAATCCAGTTTCTGCATTAAGTACTACATTATGCTGCTGCCAATCAAGATTCACTAAGCCAAAGTATCCCTGCCCCCAGTACCAAGAAAGACCGAAGTTCACAATCTTCATTTCTGATTAATCTTTGTATGAGCACAGACAGGTTTCAGTTGGGTGATTATAAACTGACTTTGTTGAAAGGAGGATTATTCCCCGTTCAAAGAAAGAAAGGCTTATAAGGAATCAGTTTCAGCATTTTGAAACATAGGCAGTGAAAGGCATGCAATACAAGTCAACATTAGGGGGTTATTCGGTATGTCCAGGTTTTGTATCACTTAAAGATAATGAAAAGTTGTGCGATTTTAACAAAACAAAGATTATTTAGCTTCTGCTGAAAGTAGGTTAGCAGTTTTGATTATTGCCGAATTAGAGCGGCAGGAATTATTGAAACAGGGTTTGCAGGAGCTACTTAATTAGACTGCTGGGAACCCTGGTAACTTAAATTCGTCAAGTCTTCTTGAGAAGGTGTTGACACTGCTGGGACCAGTTTTCCCTTCTTCATAAATAATCGGAAAAGATGATGCAGATAATGTGTGACAAGCTTTGCAGCTAGTTATTCAAGGCATGTAATTAAACAGGCTTCTATTTAATAGCAATATTCACCTCTAAAAATATACATGGTCCTCTAAATTACTAAGTGAGCCACAATCAATGTGCCTCTGAAAAATACTGTTTTAGCCACTATACATTTTGAATATAAGCTTCTATAAATACAATTCAGCATAATAGCACAGCAACAGCAAATGATAGGTATGTACGTAAATAAAAAAAAAAAAAAAAAAGAAATTAAACAGTGATAATTTTTTGACTTAGGTAGGTTTACAATCCCAATAGAACCTAAGTGCCCGGCCTGCGGCCGGGCACCTGCATTTTTATGTATAACCCTAACCTAACCTAACTTGTATCTGTGGCTGGGTTAGTGAATTGGATGGCGATGTATTAATCTGTTGTCCAAGAAATAAAAATTGTGGCTCTTTAATTGATGTTTTCTTTGGAATATTTTGTTGCTATTGTGAAAAAGGTGAGTTAGTTTATTAGAAGCTTCATCATTTCTCCGTGGCTAAGTTATAAAATTAGAAGCTAGGTTTGGTGGCCAAAAAGTCTGCAGTTTGACTTATTATAACCTGTTATTCAATCGCTGGGAGGGTCAAACATTGCTGAATAACCTAGAATACATAGAAGATTTTTAAGAAGTTTTCAATTAAAATAGCTTTTGATGTTTATTATATATTTTTTCGATTAACAAATTGTTTAGGTACATGATACACAGATTTTATTGAGAGTATACCACAGAGAATAATCGCTCCATTTTGCAGATAGCCATAGAACACATAATGGTTACATAGTATTCTTTGACTGCAGTGTTGCCAACCCTTAACAAATATGCATAATTATCGCATACAGAAGGGAAAGGCAGTGTGACCAACGTAGGCGATTTATCGCCATTTAGGCTACTCAAAACAAGAATCGGCGACGAAAAAATCCGAACTGGTCGCTTTTTAGGATACTTCATAGGGACCATGGCTATTTAAATTACCCAGCCAAATTACCAAAATGTCGTCGCAAACTTATCTGTTTGCGCTTATTAGATCTACTTCTACATGTTCCGTTTGCACAAACTTTTATTCTTATTATTTATTTTGAAATAATGATTTGATTGAGATGTGAGTTTGAATCCCGCCGTTCTCGGAATTTTTGATATGTATTTGTGAATCTATTAGGATATTTCCCTTAAGTGTAGGGTAACACTTTAATAAATAAAAAAAAAAAAAAAAAAATCATATTATATTTTGAAGTTTGGGCTACTTTAGGCTACATCAGACATCAACTGAAATTCGGCTACATTAGGCTACTTAAATTGTGAAAAATGGCGACCTTAGGCCTTGTGTTGTTGGCAACACTGGGGAAAGGATAACATTGCTTAATACCCATTTCAAACTCCAGTTTGGAACTCCCGCTTCCTGTCCAAGATGACCTGACCAAACATTTTCAGTATGGTCTCAGGCAGACGTGGTAGAGTTCCTACATGAAGACAAGACAATTGGATGTTGGAAATAGACCTTCAACAGGCCTATTTTTATCTGCCTATTGCAGAGGTCACACCGTTGCTTTCAAAGGATTCACTAGACCAACAAAGTATTTCTATTGACCGCATTCCCCTTTGGCCTATCATCTGCCGCCGCCCTTTTGCTGCTTTTTCCAATTGGATCGCAGAAATCTTGCGTGCAAAGGGGATGAGACTCTTAGTTTGTTTGGACGATTACATCATAGTGAACCAGGCCAAAAAATATTGCAGCATCGGGTCTCGGAGACCATCAATATTCTGGAGAGCCTTGACTGCCATGTAAATTACCAGAGGTCTGGGATAACACCCTTTTAGTACCCCTCTAGTACTATGTACTAGTACTATGAACTTACCTCCAAAGAAGGTAGCAAGCATAGGAGAGGTTGTATCAAGGAGCATAAAGAGGATCTTGTACACTATAAGAGATTCAAAAGGCATTAGGACTCCTGAATTTTGCAAACTAAGAGATGACATCTTGACCACAGTCGCATCGGATGCGGGCTGGGTGCTCACTTGAATGAGAAATATCTAACAGGCAGGTGATTAGTACCCCTAGAACGTTGGCACTATTAAATAAAGGAGCTGTTTGCAGTGTGTGGTGCACTACTACAAAAGACTTCCTCAGGAATGCACACACAGACAACGTAACACTTGTGGCATAGGGAACGAGGGCGGACTTCGACCCTTAGCCCTGCTCGAATTAATGATAAGGCTCCGGGAGCTTACCAAAACATCACACTATCGGCGGCGTACCTCCCGGGGAGGTATAATGGCATAGCCGACCGCCTGTTAAGAAATCGACCAGTGCCGGAATGGTACTTGTTGCCCCCGGCCTCGGAGGCCGTATACAGTTTTTGGGGCATTCCAGAAATCGACTTATTCGCTTCAAAAGAGGCCGCTGTAGTAGATCACTACACTATGTAACATGGGACTCCAGATATGGGTCAGCCATTTTCTGTGAAGCGTGCAGTCAACCCTGGAAATTCGGTATTTCCACCCAACTTGATTCCATGGGTGCTACGCCAACTCAGCGCAGTGACAGGGATTTATCTAGTAATAGTTTCCCATTGGACGCAATGCGTTTGGCTAGCAGTCTTGAAGGCGCAAGCTCTCGCAGAACCAGTACCAATAGAGGACCTGCACAGGAACCTGATAGACCTCGCAACAGGCAGGAGTCCTCCCTAGGTGGAGAAGCTTGAACTTCTAGCATGGAAGGTTGGGGGTGTATAAATAAGATAGCACATTGGTCTCCACAGGAGATTCGAAAGCATTTTGTAAAGGTTGATTTGAATAAGAATTATTCTATTCTCTCTGGCGAGACTCAACATTACCTACATATAAAGCGTCAATTAGACGTTGGGTTTCTTGGTGTGAGCTTAACCTTAATTGCTGGCATACTTAAACCAGCTACATGAACCATGATAAATTGGGTGAAAACAATTTTTTAGAGAGGTTGGAATAGAGGCATTTCCAGGCAGTTCACCAGTTGCTTCAAGAAGCCTTTTAGATAATAGACCTGTCGAGGAGATATTAGAGAGAGCTAATTGGAGGAGTTCCCAAACCTTTAGAAAGTTTTTATAGAAAAAGGTCTAATCTAAGTAGTACTAATAATGGGGATCAGCTGTTAGATAATTTCATAGTTACTTCATTTTTGTTCTTCTAGATTTGTAATATTGATGCAGAAGAAAGAAGTTTAGTTAATTCAGAGAATAATTACAATATATCAGTGTTTATGCATTAGATTTTTCATCTAATCATATGATTTTTGCAGGGGAATCTTGATTTTTATTTTTTATAATATTCTTACAATCTGTGCCCAGTTGGCGGGCCTGATTCCCACTGCTTGAGAATTGAATTGAATTATAATATGCTTTAGAAGTTCTATAAGTAAGTAGAGGTTCCTACAGAAGTTTTGAGCTCAGTATAATGTCTTTGTAGAGAATTAATTAATTAGAAATTTGTATGAGAAAAACAGTGATTTTCTTTTATAAAATTTTTTTTTTGATCTCACAATATTTTAATAGTAGGGTGATTATTTTCCCTTGGATTTCTGTTGTTTGTTGATTTATATAATTAATAGATGTTTTAGGTACATAACTACTATTAGTTGTACATGGGTAACAACTAACAAGATTTAATATTTTGTCTTTCAGAGCTGAAATAATAGGCCTAGAGAGATATAATTTTATATTTTTGTTTTCAGTATCACATAGCGTTTGTAGTACTCTTTCACCAGCAGATATCAAACAGATCTTCAATCAATGCTGTGTGTTTTGGAAACACATATAATATGACTGTTTTGCATTCCAACAAAACAGTTATTATGTGTGTGAAAAAACACACAGCATTAGAGCAAGGTGCTTGCTGGTGATGATTGAAGACTATGAGTTGACATTTGACAGGTGCGCTTTGACAGAACATTTGGCGCGCTCTGCTGTGGCGTGAAAGGGTACAGATAAGTGCAAGAGACACAGGTAAAGTAAGCTAGCATGTACTATTCAGGTAGAATCTATGGATGCTTCTTCAATCAATGCTGTGTGTTTTTTCACACACATAATAACTGTTTTGTTGGAATGCAAAACAGTCATATTATTTGGGTTGAATCTACACTGCCACACCCATACACAATATTAATAATTAATAATTTAATTCATAATTCATTCATTTATTTGTGAATACAGTAGAAAGATGTACAATATGTACATTATTTTAAAATTATATAATATGTTATTTTGTATGTATTCTACGTTATTGTAGTAACAATTTCTTTGCAAAACAGGAACCAATTGAAACTAGCGAATTAACCGTAACCAAGACTGAGGTGCAGGAAACCAGCGAATCCGACATGTCGATTCAAATTATGTCCGCGGAAGAATCCATCAAGACTGAACCCTTAGAATGGACGAGAGAAGACGACAAAATTATACTAGAACTACTGAAGCAATACTTAACCCCAGAAGAAAGAAGCGACAAAACCATAATAGAAATTATCAAAGAAAAGAATTTGTTAAACATTGTAACAAATAGATTGACCCATAAATCATTTGAGGACGTCATCGAACGTGTTTTGTATCTGCTGCAGATATTAATTTTAAGCGATTATGATAATAGCAAATAATACTAGACACAACTATATTTATTTTATTTATTTATTTTAATTAAATAGTGATGGACTATTTTGTTGTTTTCATTATTTTCCACACATAATTATTATAATAATTACTTAATGGTCTATCGTCAATACGTTGCTTTTTTGGAAAGCAAAACATATCTTCATCCGCTTTTACAAAGAATATTGAAAATTCCTTGAATATTATATAGCCAATGGCTAATATGGCTAATAGTGAACTCGACTTGTCGTACACAATTGTACATAAAAGTGCAACTGGTAGGGATCGAACCGTCGACTATTTAGTTATCAATCCGCACTTCTATTGAGCTATTGAACCTATAGGTACCTTCTGGTACCTACTACTACCTATAACAGCTAAGGTCGGTTTTTTGCAAGAGCGCCATTGGAACAGGAAGTAAGTACCAACTTTAACAAGTAAATGCCATCGACTAAAGAAAAGCTCATCATAAAAGTGTCAAAAATATATAATCATTGATCTGTCAAAAACAGCTGTGAAAGTTCTTTGAAATCGTAGAGAGCCGGAGTGATTACATTCTCTTTGGTAGAGAGAACGTTTGAAATCTACAATAAAAGTATTTTGCTTTTACTTATTGCATTACTATTATTGCAAAAGTTTATTTAAAATGGAAGATTGGTTAAGTGAAGGATTATCTAAAATATTAGACTTCGAAATCCCCGAAGATCTGATAAAGTAAGTCAATAAAAATTTCGATATACAGTGTTAGATACTTAATTTCTTTTGAAATTATTGTTTTTCATTTCAGATATATTTTATCAATTGAGAACGAGAAGGATTTGAATGAGTATCTTAAAACTCTACTTGATTTCGATAATTCACAGCATAAAAACTTTTATTTGGAATTGACTAAGAAAAAATTTCCGAACAGAGGTTAGTTTCAATGTTTTATCAGCTGTTCCTTTTTAAGACCTCTTTTTAGTAGAAATAAATTGCAAACCTTATTTGATTGCCAGTTTGGAAAGAAACTTACTAACCAACCTATCATAATAATAAAAAATTCCTTGTAGTGACAAATCACATACATTTCCGATAACTCACATTTATATGGCTTACAATTGACCTACAACTAAATGAATTCTATCAGATATGATGTGATAAAAAAGATTACTTTCTTTTTTAAATTCTAGGTAATTCTCAAACAAAGCAGCAAAAGAAAAAGATATCAAAGAATAAGCAGCAAGATTTCATGAGCATTGAGCATCCACCTGCTGTGCAAAGTGATACCCCTGAAGTGGAATCTAAATCTAAGAAAAAAACTAAATACGTCAACCTTTACTCTCAAGAGGGGAAGAATGCTCAAGTTGTTTTATTGAAAGGTTTGTTCCTAAAACAATTTAACTATCTACAAAGCGTAGTAACAAATGTATTTGTATGGAGCTGTGGTGGACGATGCTATGACACTATGGTTGTATGGCATACACTGATTAAATTACAGTTATAATATATTATGAAATCACTCCTTTGAATATATACTGATAACTGTTATGATTTCAGTATTATATATATATACCTTCAGACGTTGTACTTGTTTGTTACATAGGTAGACACCATTGCGATTGTCAGGCATCAAAGCATGAGCTCATTAATAACTGCCTACAATGTGGCCGAGTGGTTTGCAAGCAAGAAGGCTCCGGACCATGTCTGTTCTGTGGAAATTTGGTAAGTTTTGAAAAAAATAGACTTATCAAAGCACCATTGACTGAAAACATAAAACTGTAAACATGCCACCTATTGACATATTTCACGACTTACACAACTCTGCCATCCACAAGCTATAATGCTGATAACTACCAAGACCATATTTCCTAATATAAACCCAAAAGCATTTAAATTAGGGTTTATATTAGGAAATATGGTTTTTGGATGTTAACTGCATTATAACTTGTGGACTGCAAAACTGATTGGTTCGATAAGTGGTTGTAGTGATACACGCGAATTCCGAGGACCACACATACTCTGTCACCTATTCTTATAATATATAAAAATGAATCGCTTAATGTGTTGGTAAGCGCATCACGCGTGAACGGCTGGACCGATTTCGCTAATTCTTTTTTTATTGTGTTTGTTATTGTCAGGAGAAGGTTCTTATGAAAGAAAAAATTAAGAAAATTGCGCGGAAAATTAGAAAATTTAAGAAATATTAACCACCATATTAAATTATTTCTAATGTAACCGCTTTTACAATTCAAACTTTTTTGATGTAACCTTATGGCGTTTGACATAACATTGACAGAATGCGTGCTGCCAATTTCGTCAAAGAGGATGTAAAAAAACTTAAGACAGGACAACGTCTGTCGGGTCCGCTAGTACTTAATATTATTAACGCAAATGTTTTCTTAAGAAGTTTGTTACTGTTGTAATCACACTACAAGGGCTGGATGGAATTTCATGAAATTTCTTGCACAAAGACGTCAAGTTGCAGATATTAACATTTAAGATACTTTTTAACCCAGGGGAGCTGAGTTAAACTTTATAACAGACCATCTAACGGGATACTATGAGCGCCACCTATTGACGTATTATTTCGTATTGGTTAGATTATGATTATTATTTAAACTTTATAAACAGGTATGTACGCCGGAGGAGCAAAGAGAAATCAATGCAAAGACAAAGTCCAGTGCCAAGCTTATGGAGACTCTTATGGAGAGAAGCAGACCTAAAGGCTGGGAGGCTGCCGTATCACATAGAAACAGGCTGCTAGAGTATGATCGCACCAGGTATGTCTTCCTGTAGAGATAGACAGCTAGTTCAGTCATTGATCTATTTATCCATCTTAACCTGGAGAGCAGTGATTGTCTAATGGTTAGGACTGCTCTGTTCTTTTCGAGGGGTCACAGGGCTCGATCCCAAGCAAGAACCTTTGAATTTTCAGAATTATGTGCATTTAAGAACTTAAATATCACATGCACATGCAATATCAATGTGAAGGAAAATATTGTATAACGAAACCTACACGCCTGGAGTCCTCCAATTCTCCATAATGTTCTCAAAGGTGTGTGATCTCTGCCAATTTGCAATGGGCCTGAGTGGTGGACTGTGGCCTACAACTCTTCTCAGAGAGGAGACCTCAGCTCGAGTTATTGATGCATGATGATGATTATAATTAGGCTGATAGACTGGACGAAGGAAACCTTAAAAGCACTTCTATTTGCTAAACCGTACAGCGAGCGAAAATTCAGCTGAATATTATTTTGAAAACCAATTGAATATTCACACATCTCTAAAAGCACTTCTATTTGCAAAATCGTACAGCGAGCGAAAATTCAGCTGAATATTATTTTGAAAGCCAACTAAATATTATTTTGAAAGCCAACTGAATATTCACACATCTCTAAAAGCACTTCTATTTGCAAAACCGTACAGCGAGCGAAAATTCAGCTGAATATTATTTTGAAAGCCAACCAAATATTATTTTGAAAGCCAACTGAATATTCACACATCTCTAAAAGCATTTCTATTTGCTAAACCGCACAGCGAGCGTCGCACGCGCGTCACAGACGACGACAGCGATTACTTCAGCGCCAACAGCGTGTGGCTGAGCGCGGCCGAGCGCGACAAGCTGCAGCAATACCAGCAAACGCTGCACGACAAGAAGCATGCTTCCAGGCTGCACAAGAAGATGACTTTCGACTTCGCTGGTAAGTTATACCTGTATGAACTTAACGCAGCGCTGCGCGTTGCAGACGACTTCAGCGCCAACAGCGTGAAACTGAGCACGACAAGCCGCAGACCTTAACCAGTCTTGACTTGCCATAAGAGGCACAAATTAAATAAAAAATTTAGAATTTTTAATCATGTTGAAAGTGTTGAAACCAGCAGAATCATACAAAACGGGTGACTATCGCCTACTTGCGGAGACAATTTCCCGGGAGATCTTTTCTGAATATTCAGTAAAAATACAGCTGAATATTATTTCGAAAGCCAACTGAATATTCACACATCTTTTACTCTACAGGGCGTCAAATTGTAGAAGACAAGACAATAGAACATGAAGTGGACGAAGAACGTATCAGGGAAATTACTGCAAATACTGGCAACACCGGCAGTAGCACACAGATGCTGCGACCGGACTTGTTGATCGACGCGTCGGCCGATCGCGACGTCGCTCCGGGTGTGAATGCGCCTTTATTACAGGTACTTTCACTTGTGTTTCACAAATAACCATAGGTTCTCTGGTTCAAAATTCAAATCCGGCTCGAAGGACCACATGTACGGTCCAGAATCGCACAGTAATTGCTTGAAGTAGAGGTACAAGTTTATTGGGCCCTACTTAGGCTATTAACATAATTGCAGTTATGTGAGCGCGATGCGATGGTATGTGCACTGAAGTATGAGTAAATGAAAGGCGTATTTATAATAATGCGTGAATTATGACTGGGCGAATTGTACGATTTCGACATAGACCGTACAGATACCGTCAAATACGTGCCGCCAAGCGATTCAGCGTTCCGGCACGATGGCGTGTAGAAACAGATTAGGTGTTTGGGTTGAATGTACACTGCCATACCCCTTCCAAGTTAGCCCGCTAACCATCTTAGCATCATCACTTACCATCAGGTGAGATCACAGTCAAGGACTATCTTGTCATCGAATAACAAAAAACAGATAGATCAGACCCTCTTCCCTTTCAGTTTGACGAGTCAGTAGGTCACAAGGGTCAAGGCTACGCGGGTGCGGCGAGGTCGACCTGGCACCAGACCTCTCGCATCCAGGACTTGGAGCTGCAGGAGATGAGCGACGCCGGCAAGTGTCTCTCCATGCACCAACCCTGGGCCTCGCTGCTGGTAGAGGGCATAAAACGGTAACATTCAATCCTTTTTATAGCTGATACTCCGGGTCAACATATAGGATACTTTTTATCCTAATAAACAATAAAGTTTATCCAGGAGTTTTTGTTGATTTTTCTCCATAACTTCGTCAAATCTAAACCGAATTTGATAATTCTTTTTTTACTATAAATTGTGTACTATCAGAAATATTTTGTTCAATTTTGGTGAACATCTACTGAATATTATCGGAAATAGAGGACATAACTTCTCGCGGATAGTAGCAAGTCACTAAACTTTTCCCGCGGACGAAGTCGCGGGAGTCAGCTAGTTAACAAATAAACTTATCCAACTTAATACTAACTCAACCAAACTAATACGAGTATATACACGGTGGCTTTTATTGTCTAAGCAAACCAGTAAATGTACAGTGCCTATTTATCGATTAGCGAATCAAAAAAAAAAAAGAACATTCCAATGATTAATATTTAAAAAACTAAACAAAAGCTAGTTCTTTTATAAAAAATATTATCAAGCTTAAATTTTTCGCGTGTCTTTTGTAGACACGAGGGTCGAACCTGGTACACGAGCCACCGCGGCCGGCTGTGGATCGCCTCCACCGCTAAGCCGCCGGACCAATCCGTGATCAGAGCCGTCGAGAATCAGTATCGAGTTCTCCGCCCAGGTAATTAATTAATTTATTAAGCTATTGCATAGCTTCTATCGCGGGCCTTGAGCATGGAGACCGAATCCAGAAATTCCGTAACGAAAATAACCTGACACGGGACTCCTCTACGGTGAGCCGCTAGATGGCGTTGATAAAACATGCTATGCAAAAGCTTTACCGCGGCAGTCCCCGAGTGCCACACGTCTTTTTTTATTTATTTAGGCAAACCAAACAGATTACAATAATTATTTAACCTAAGGTCTTAATTAAATTACACTTCAATCTTATTGTAATCCTATAGGGTCGCACAGCATGACTAAGATTTTGAAATCAGGCGCGCGAAGTATTCATATTCATAATCTACAAGATTCCTAAACTATTTAATTATTTTACTTAATTTATTAAAAATAATGAAAATTTTGAATCAAAAATATCAATATCTAATTTTGCTATTTCATTATATTAATTATCTCTATGTACTATTTTTTTATTTTATTGGATGACAAGATAGTCCTTAGTCGCGATCTTACCTGAAAGTGACGATGTGGTCTAAGATGGTAGCGGGATAACTTGGAAGGGGTATGGCAGTGTACATTAAACCCATATCCCTAATCAATTTCTACACGCCATCGTGCCGGAAAGATAAATCGCTTGGCGGCACGTCTTTAACGGTAGGGTGCTAACTAGCCACGGCCAAAGCCTTCCACCAGACCAAACCAGAGACAATTCAGAAATTATAAATTCCCAAATTGTTCCCGCCTGGAATCGAACCCTAGACTTTCCAGTTATAAGACCACAGCGCTTACCACTGCGCCAGCGAGGTCATCAAACATTACATTTTTTCATTTGGTCCGCGGATAGCTTGGCGGCACTTGGCATCATGTTACCCAGTTCCATCAGTTCCATCATCAGATCATCCTCCTTGATCCTCGAACACCATCTATCTATGGTTACTCTATATAAATAGAGTAACCATAGATAGATTATGGTTTATACCATAATCATAGGTACATTATGGTTTATATCTCAGACGAGCAGCCCAAGTTCCCCTCTTTCTATCCGACGGGCTGCCTACTCGGGTGTGTCAACGTAGAAGATTGCTTGCCGCAAGAAGAATATACTAAGAAGTTAGTGTTGTTATTTAAACAATTTTATTTTTTATTCAAAAAGTACGTAACTAGTTTGAGACCGTCAGAAAAACATTTTATTCATAATTTAGTTATTTCTTGTAGGTATGCAGACGTGGACGAGAGCGACAGTCCGTACGTGTTGATTTGCTCCAACCCCATCAGTTTGAGGCTGCGCTTCCCTATCAAGGGACAACATAAGATTTGTAAGTTATTATTGTGTACCAAATAACGTATGTAAATAATACTCGTACTTATTCCTTACTAATATTATGAATGCGAAAGTGTGTTTGTCTATGATATTCTAGTAGGGATGAGTTTTATACTCACAAAACAAGCGAAAAAATTGTTCAGCACGACGAAGAATATAATAAAGTCCTTCATTGTTAAATGACTCGACACGACAAATATCTGCCATTACGCGCTTCATTTACCGCACGCTTGTAACATATCCGCCTTTTTTAACCGACTTCCAAAAAGGAGGAGGTTATCAATTCGGCCGGTATCTTTTTTTTACATATACTATATCATAGTTGTTTGTTGGTATGTTGGTTTGTCCTTCAATCACGCCGCAACAAAGCAACGTATAGACGTGATTATTTGCATGGGTATAGTTGAGGACCGGGAGAGTAACATAGGCTACTTTTTATCCCGGAAAATTAAAGAGTTTCCGCGGGATTTTAAGTACTAAATCCACGCGAGCGAAGTGGCGGGCATCAACTGATATATTGATGTAATAAATACCCTTAATTTCTTATTATTATTATCAGAAATCTTCTTTCTTGAATGGTTTCTTTCAGAAATGGTCTTTTAAAAAAATTCTAATTTCATTTCAAAATTCAAATTTTATCAAGGTCGGTTGAGGTGATCAAATAATAAATATTTGTTCACTAGTCACAAGTAAATAGCGCGACGTAACGTGTTTGTCCTGCCATCTATGAGATGACATCGTAATCTTATCAATATTATAAATGCGAAGAAACACACTTTCGCATCGAACAATAATCATATTGTACTTACTTTGGTTACAGATTCATTGGACAAAAGTATCCATCAAGCGGCGGTGAAATGTATTCAGAAAACATCGAAAATGCAGGCCGAAGAAGCTAATGCCGGATAATTCAAATTAATTGCACGTTAGGCGGCTAAAGTTAATCTTCAAATAACCACAAGTACTAAACATGGATTTGTACCCACGTGATTTAGTTAAGGGTCTAATTTTTAACCTTTACTCTAACCGCCTGAAATGCAATCTTAGGAATTTATAATGCCTTGGTTATTTATGAAAAGTGAAATAAAAAATTTTGCCACTTTAAGAAATTAATTTATTTACACATTTTAATAACTAAGTTTAATATAAATATTTTAAGAAACACACACACTTAAACCCTAGCTCACACTCATATAAGACAACGCACAAATACTCGCAATCGTACATTTAAATGTACTTTAATACTATACGAATATATCACTCAAGATATATTGGACTTAATACTAAAATGAGCACCAATGAAAATCAGAAAAACACTTGTTAAATAAACAAAAAACAGTCTGTAACAAAAAAAAATAAGGTGGGGTTAACCACATTTTGTAAATGCTAGAACTAATACAGCGTAAAACTAGAATTTTACTGACGCTTTGGCAGTCGAAGAGATTTGGTTTTTTTTGTAATATTTAATAGGAATTAGGAACATTACGATTCCTTCTTTTGGTTTAGCTGAGGGAAGAACGCTTCAATGGGTAGTATTGGATCGTCGGTTGCTATTGTGAAATAGCTTGGTATTCGCCTGCTATTTGCAGAAATAGTTTTGAACATGCCGGGGGTGTTGTAGTCTTTACTGGCTGCTAAGGTTAGATCTGAAACTCGTTTGGAATGCTCGAATAGTCGTTCTAGATGATCCTGATGCTTTTTGTCTGCTATTTTCATTATTGCACTTTCAGATCGTGTTCTTTCTGACGTAATATCATTTTTGTGATCATTGCTTGCTGTGGTTTCCGTAACACTCACGTCTTGGACCGATTGTCCTATTTCTGAGTCTGTAATCTTCTTTCTTGAAGGTCTTTTATTATTTACGGTTGTTGCACTTGTGGTTTCTGTAGGTTCTTCTGTTGGTTTTGGTCTTCTTTGGCCGTTTCTTATACGAGCTGAAATCTTTTGAGTGGTCACTTCACTGTCAGTATTCTTGCGTCCATTATGTCTCGAATGGATTTCCTGTTCATTATTTTCAGTCTTGTTCAATTTGTGTCTTGGTTCCTTAGGTGTAAACTTCTTTCTCTCAGTTGTGGTTTCGACGTCGCTGAAAATGCCTTCACTGTATGGATTCTTTCTATGAGGTCTGGCTTTGGGTGTATTTTCTACCACTTTTTCCGTTGTACTTGTTGTTGAATTCAGCCGACTTCTATAATCTTTGATGCTGAATTTGGGTCTGTCCAATTTATTTTTCAGCCTTGGCCTTTGAATTTTTCCTGTCGTTCTTGTATCCGATTCACTGCGTGATGCGATAGTGGTTGGTTCAGTATTTTTAACAGATTCTGTACTAGACTCTTTTATTCCTACGGGTCTTGCGTCCCTGTGGAATGAAAATTCCTGAAGGTTATCAGTTAGACTTACGGAAACATCACTTGTTGGAGTATCTTTTTCATCCTGTTTATGGCTGTAATCCGGAGTTTCGTTGGTAAATTTAAAGTCATTAAGATTGGAAGGCAGCTTCGATGAATGTGGACGTGACGATATTTTCATGATTGGTGATTCTTTAATATCTTCTTTTATCGACTGTGTCGTTGTATCAATCTTATCGGAGGGAGTAGTTAGGGGACGTCGGTGACTGAGAAGCTTCTTCTTAACTACTGTAGGTTTTGTTGCAGAAGTGGTTGGTAATGCGCTCGTAGTTAAGTCGGTAGTCACAGTCGGCGTAGTCACACTTGCTTCAGTTCTAGTCTTAATAGGTCTCACTCGGGGTCGTATAGTGGGAATTTCATCTGAAGTAGTAGTAGTGAAAGCTTCCGTGGATACAATATTGCGAGTGCTGGTTTCATCTTTATTGCGGTTTATAGGACGACGTCTCCTAATTTTATTGCGTTTTCGGATTTTATCCTTATCTACTGAAGGTTCAGAAGTACTCGGACGTTTGAAGTGTAAGCTGGGAGGAAGAGTAGGTAACGTTTCAATCGGAAGGTCATTAGTTTCTTTGTTTACACTTTGGGTTGTAACTTCTTGTTTGGGAGTTTCATTCGGCTTCTTCGTCCGTCTGTATTGTTTGTGGTCGTGGTACGCTGGAGTTGACACTTTGTAATAGTATTCCTTTAATTTAGTCTTTCCGATTGGTTCGAAGTCATCACCAAGTGGTCGTCTGCTTTGGGTATCTATGTGACTCTCGTAATTGAAGCCGTTTTCATAACCTTTTTCGCCTTCTGTGACGATAGCGTACTCGTCTGCTGAATCCGGATTTGATGTTGTTGGTCTCTCAAAAACGTTATTGGTATTGCCAGGGTTTGTAACGGTTTCTTCAGATGCTTGATTGTTACCATGTGGAGTTACAGTCCAAGCTGGTGGCGATGAGTGTGTCATTACATTTTCTGATACTTTTTCCACTACTTCATATGTGGGTCGATGGGATAGAGCATTCAAGGTGCTCTGTAGATCAAACATTCCTGGCGCATTAGCATATTGTTGGGAAACTTGTTGGGTGAGACCGACGTTGTCAGATACCTTTTGTTTTGTTTTATCATAGTTGATGTTGACAGTTTCGGGTTCGTCATAGTTATGAGATTTTTGTGGCTGGTAGCCATAATCGTTATAAATACTTTGCGTAGTAGTCTGTATTATAGGAGGATTATAAGTTGTAATCTTATTGAAGTCGAAGTTATGGAAGTTCTTGATGAAGGGATCCTGAGGGCTAGGTTTAAAGTAGGTTTTACTTCCAGCGTTAGGGTCGATTTTCAATGGAGAAATTAATTTAGTTTGTGGTGTGGGCACGTTTCCGAGATCATTAAACGTCGTAGGAAAGATTAAATGATTTTGCGTCGTTTGCAGCTTGGGGGTAGTTGAAGAAAACAAGGATGACGTAGTTTTGAAATTCGGTGAATAGTTGAACGAGTTGAAAATAGTCTGTTTGGTCGGTTGAGGGGGTAAATATGTCGTTTTTGTTTTTGGATACAGATGATCTCTTCCTTTTACGGATTGTAGGCCAAAGGATCCGAACGTTCCTGAAAGGATAAAAAAAGTTTATTTAGTAATGATGACTTATAAGTTCAAAATGTGATAGTGGTAAAGTTGATAAAAATGAATTTACCTAAAATGTTCGGCAGTTGTTGGAAATTGTAAACATTATCTTGGAACGGATGCCCATATTGATTGATCGGTAATTTCGACGTCAACGACTGCTGTTGCGCCGTCTTCACAGGCTGTGCGATGAACTGGGAGGCTGTGTCGCTATCGGGTAACTTATAAACTTCGGGCTTGAAGATCTCGGTTTCTGACGACTGTGGCCGCTTTCCATCCGGTCTTGAGTAATCTATCTTCCCGTATATATCTACCGGGACGTTATACTGCCCGAATTGGATCGGCTGAACGTTCGTCAATTGCTGCAGTATATTGTTATGGTACTGTGGCTTTTGCTTTGTGTTTTTCAAGACCGGGCGAGCGGAGTATGAGTTGTGAGGGTTTCGGTAAATCACGCTGTCCATTGGGTAGTTTTGGAGGAATTTGTAGTGGTTCAAATTATTGGGTAGGGCGAAAGGATTGAGATAGGAGTTAATTGGTTGATTGGGCGGTAAAGAATGAGAAGTTATAGGGACAGTGCGAAGTGTTGTAGGGCGGTAGGACTGAGCGATGGAAGTCATTTTGTTGATATCCCTGGCTGTTAGCGGCCTCGCGGAGGAATGGTACATATCTAGTCCAGAAACTGGGATTTTATACGGTGCATGCAGAGGCGCAGTGTTCATAGATCCATACAGAAGCCCTCCGGATCCCACTACGGGTCTCCAGCCACCTTTCGAGACTGGAAAATTCTGGAAAGAGAATTAATTATGGTTAGTATAAATTTAATTTTATTTAATTAATCCTTATCCTTACTAATATTATAAATGCGAAAGTTTGTTTCTTTGTTGGTTTGTCTTTCAATCACGCCGCAACAAAGCAACGGATCGACGTGATTTTTTGCATGGGTATAGTTTAGGACCGGGAGAGTGACATAGGCTACTTTTTATCCCGGAACATTGAAGAGTTCCCGCGGGATTTCAAAAACTAAATCCACGCGAGCGAAACCGCGGGCATCAACTAGTGTCGTAATATTTTGTTATGAGAAGAGCAACTGCTGAGTTTGTCTTCTTTCTAGTCTTCTTTCTTGCCGGCTGTTCTCAGCAGAATCTGTATTTCGAACGGTGGTACACAGATGAATCTAGATAGATGATCTATCATAGATTTTCGCTAGAATATTCACGTTGTGATACTCACTTGAGCCGCTAGGGAGCGTCGTCGGTGGGGCCTGTGACACGCGACCGTCAGCAGCAGCGTTTGTGTTGCCAGCGCGACCAGACATAGCCGCACCCCTGGAAAACGACAAAAAAATTTGACGATTATTTCAAAATTACATAGTCGAGGGCAAAAGAGCGATTTGCGAGAGTTATTTTTCTTGTTTTTCTAATTACATATTATTATTAATAAGTACTAACGAGTCCCTAATCGTTACTCATGCAGAATCTGCATTACGTACCTACAGCCAACCTACTAAATAAATTTTAATAAATAAAATTTAAATTATTTATTTTTAAGGATATCCTAGTGTAGATAAAACCAATCACTTCTAAATCATATAAACACATTGTAGGTACTTATATGCAAATGGCAGCTCAATAACAGATTTAATGATAATTACTTAATGGCTCATTAAATAGAATTTAATGAATGTCTCTGAGTTCGTCAGTAAGTCCGTGAAGATAACTTCTTGGTGTAATACTTATAAAGCATTACCACCTGTAGGTACACAAGAATCTGTGTTATCAAAAATTTAAAATGAGATTTAAGAGCTGAGAGGTGATTACAACAGATGTTTACTCAGCAAAAACAGGTAAGTAGGTACCTACATTATTATCTTTAACACACGCAACCAACACAAAGTAGATACCTAAGTATCTAAGTACGAATCCAGTAATAGTGATAATCCAAAAATAATGACCAATGATTCGTACCTAACTATTCGTCTCTCCGCTTCTCTCACTAGGTATGTAATTTTACTTTTCGTATAGAGCCATGACAAGGCAAATGTAATGAAAGTGTGACCCTAAACCAAAGTTCAAATTACGTACAATATGTACGTAAGAACTAAGTTTAAAATAAGAACTATCCGAGACATTAAAGACTGAAATCTAGATAGAAATAGTCACCGAAAAAAAAAAAATTAAAAGTTTAACGAAAATAAAATGGATTTGACAAATTGCGTTCGAACTTCGAAACCTACATACTGTTGTATACGTCTAAATGTGGGTAGGTCCTTAAACCTAGAACAGTGATTAATTAATTATATAAATCAGTGTTTTTGAGCTAAAATAAGTTTGTCTGTTCTAGATTATTTTATTGCCAATAAAATAAATTAGTTTAACTTAGGTTTAATTTTATATTTTTTTGACAATATTTGAGTTCAAAGAGCAAGACTGCAATAAATAGTTTAGCTCTCGCGACCCGGATACAATAAAACTTCCACTTTTTATGTCGGATATTGTGGTTATTGATAATAGCTATTATTTAGTTCTAGAAAATAAATAAAAAGCGTATCCGAAGTCGTGGGAACTTCGGATTCGACAGTGATCTGTTCCGCTCTATATACCTATTCGTTTACAGTTTTCTATTGAGTTCGATATTGTGATATTACTGTTACAAGTAAATATTGATTGAGATTGATTGAAAATAATCAGATTATTATCACCATCTTGCCGGCTCTTTTCAACAGAATCTGCATTCCGAACGGGTGGTAGTCTCGACGTGTCTTAAGAGTCAGTGGTTGGCCTACGTGAGATGAATCGTTTTAAATTTTCATCACCATGATGACGAAAATTAAAAAAAAAAAATATTCTCATCATCATCAAATTAATGATTTTTTTTTATTCTATGACAAGATAGCCCTTGACTGCGATCTCATCTGATGGTAAGTGACGATGCAGTCTAAGATGGTAGCGGGCTAACTTGGAAGGGGTATAGCAGTGTAAATTCAACCCATACCCCTAATCGGTTTCTACACGCCATCGTGCTGGAACGCTAAATCGCTTGGCGGCACGTTTTTGACGGTAGGGTGGTAACTAGCCACGGCCAAAGCCTCCCACCAGACCAGACCAGAGACAATTTAGAAATAATAAATTACTAAATTGCCCCCGCCGGGAATCGAACCCGAGACCTCCCAGTTATAAGACCACAGCGCTCACCACTGCGCCAGGGAGGTCATCAAATAATGACAAAAATTTAAAATTATTCAGTCGGGTTTCCATCCCACCAGACTATATGAGTGAGGAAATACAGAGTGCACTTGTATTTATATAATGTAAGGGGAAAGGACTGATGCCAATTTTACGAGTTCTGAATTTAGGTAACATTGTCTCAACCTAATGAATTATGGATAATTGTAAATTTTCATTTCATTTACACTTTTTTTGACGACCTCCCTGGCGCAGTGGTGAGCGCTGTGGTCTTATAACTGGGAGGTCTCGGGTTCGATTCCCGGCGGGGGCAGTTTAGGAATTTATAATTTCTAAATTGGCTCTGGTCTGGTCTGGTGGGAAGCTTTGGCCGTGGCTAGTTATCACCCTACCGTCAAAGACGTGCCGCCAAGCGATTTAGCGTTCCGGCACGATGGCGTGTAGAAACCGATAAGGGGTATGGGTTGAATTTACACTGCTATACCCCTTCCAAGTTAGCCCGCTACCATCTTAGACTGCATCGTCACTTACCATCAGGTGAGATCGCAGTCAAGGGCTATCTTGTCATCGAATAAAAATAAAAAAACTTATGCACTGTAACATCTCTCGCGCATCTGCGCAGGAGATATTATAGCCATCTGGCTTATCTCTATGGAGATTAGCCGCCGTGGTCGATTTCGGTCGGAAGGAAATCACTTACATATTATCGCATACATGAGTCATTTCAAATATCAATAAGGTGTCAAAGAAAACTTACACAAATAATTATGGAAGTGTCACTTTCTAACGATTGCGTGTATGGAACGTGGTGTAAATGTAAATTGTTTCGTATGGGAGCACGTACCACCATAACAATTCGTTATTGTTATGGGGTTTGCCCAACACTTGCCCAATGTTACGTCGGTAATCCCAAGTAGTTACTAAAGAAATTAAGAGTTGCGTATTGAGCCTAGGTCGCTTAGCGGGCGTTGTTGAGAGCTATGCTTGGAGTATAATCATGAAATCAGGAATGAGGAGATCCGTAGGAGAATTAGAGTTACTCGACATAGGTCATCGAGTCGCAAACCTGAAGTGAAGTCCGACTAGCTTTGGCCCGCGGCTCTGCTCACGTTAAGTTCGATTTTTATAACCCCGAATTTTCAAAAATCCTTACTTAGCGGATACATACGTTATAAAAGCTATCTGTATGGCTTTCAGTTTCAGTTCAGTGGTTTGAGCTCTACGTTGATAGATCAGTCAGTCAGTCAGTCATCCTTTCATATATTTAGAAGAAGATGAACGTTGGGGTCCCAAGGTGCAGGAGTGACGACCTCGTACCGGATTTCGTCTCCTATATTGTCGTCTCTAGCATAGCATTAAGAATAGTAATTAAAAGTAGTTTTAACGACCTCATTGGTTTGGTGTTGAGCGCGGTGGTTTCATAACTGGGAGGTCTCGGGTTCGATTTCCGGCGGAGACAATTTGGGAATTTGTAATTTTTAAATTGTATCTGGTCTGGTCTGGTGGGACGAATAGGGTATACCCCGGTTGAATGTATACTGCCATACCCCTTCCAAATTAGCCCGCTACCAACTTAGACTGCATCGTTACTTACCATCGGTTGAGATCGCTGTCAAGGACTATCTTGTCATCGAATAAAAAAAATAGTCCTAATTCATATCAGATTTAGCTAAATTGCTCATGTCGTGATCTCGTACGCGGCTCCAGTGCTCACCCACCGTGGAACGTTTCACTCTAGCTATTCGAGAAAACTTCGCTACATTTTTACCGTCTCACAAAACATGGGAGAGTGAACAAAAGTGTACCATATCGTCATGAAAATAAAAGTGTAATTTGAAAAATGTTGCACCAGGTTGATGCACCGACAGACACGATCAACATATTGTACTGTTATTAGCCGATTTTGAGTTTTTTAATATTAGGTATTGATGGAAGGCAACAAATATTTATTGTAATAAATGTAGGTTGTATGTACCTAATATAGACTAGAGTTTAATGTCTGTGATGACAGATAAGTGACAGACGAACGCTTTGTCTGTGGTCTTCCTCCACCATGATTCCCTTTTATAAAGTGTTGTATTACGTAGTAACTAATACCTAATCTGTGGTGTTGTACGAAGTGCATCCATGTAAATTAAACGTTTGACACGTTTAGTTTTTCAGTAAGGATATTTTTCTTTCACAATTGGAATCTACCATAATAATTCCAATAGGTATATAGCCATTAGCCAAATTGCAATTTTAAAAATGCACTTCTGTGTCTGTCTATTATCTTGTCATGACCTAACCATTGAACCGACTTTGTATTGTGCATTGTGGAGTCAACATCCACATCGGGGTGATGCCCCGGTGAAGGGGCGAAACGTACGTCGAGTGGGTTTTGAAGGAGTTTGTGTTGGCGTTGTGTTGTTCCTGTGTTTCTTCTATTCTGGAGAAACATGTTGCCATATTTCTGGTTTGCCAGATTTTTTCTGGTTTGGCGGATTACAGTAAAATATTATTTTTTCTTTTAGCACGAAACTGACCTTTTTGAAAGTCAGCACAAAATTAGCTGAATTTCTAAGACGGGACGAAGATTTTGCCCCGGAAATATATTTTTATTTTAAACTTAATTCCTTACGGCATCTAGTATCTTAGGTGTTTAAAACTAACGCATTCGGGCTACTTCGGATATTGTGAAACAATATCTATTGAATTTTTATATATATTAAATTACTATTGTATCAACACGTCCCCAATGCGTTGCCAATGCATTAAATATTTATGTAAGCGTGACCATAATATTTTTTAAACATTCTGTGTGTAAAAATTATATTAAACTTACGCTTCTGGTCTAAATTTCTAGATTTAATATGGAACAAGTTTTTTGGGATACGTATTATAAAAGCACCGTATCCACTTCCTGCGTGTACACTTATATTTTCTTCCATAGCAAAGTAGCCAACAAGTTTAACTTTTGCATACTTCTCTCTCGCACATGCTTATTTTATTTTCAATGATTGTAAAAAATATATATTTTTGACCAAAGTGGTTCGTCACTATACTTGACAATAAAATTACGGATATTTTATACATATTCGTAATGTAAATAAATAAATAATTATTCTATAGCCATGCAAAAAAATCACGTCGATCCGTTGCTTTGTTGCGGCGTGATTGAAGGACAAACCAATAAACAAACACATTTATAATATTAGTAAGGATTCATATATAAAAAGGCACAAGAAAGCTGTCATAAAGAACGCGAGCGTAGACGATATGCAAAACTATAATTACGCAGGAGAAATCGCCACTTTATTTTGCTGCAGTTTATAAAATATGTGCTAGCGTAGGTGCTAAAATATTTAATGTTTTCATAAATTTATTATATGAAAAAAAGGTTATTTGCACTTAATAAAACTGCCAAAACGAAACACACCTACTCTGAATGAAAGTTTTTGTTTTTACATACTCTTAAGGACTTCACACACGGCAGCTATAATGTATATTAATGTACATTACATCCTGGGATATATAGCTTTACATTATCTTAACCTATCACACACAGAGCACGTAATGTAATATATCTTTCCCTTTATTCCATTGGTATACGTCTCAAAATGATATGTATCGAATAAATGTATATTTTCGTATCGCTCTGTATCTTAAGATACGAAGGTGTAAAAATATACATTATAGCTGTCGTGTGTGGGCTCCTGACGATTTATATGTAAAGATGTAATGAGATGTATCGTGCTATAATATACATTACTATATATATAGCTACTCGTGCTGATTCACTGATTCACTCACTGACTCACTCATTGATCACCTCTCCTGTAAAATTTTGTATGGAAAAATTTTTTTTCACTCATGGTTTCGTATAGAGGGCAAAAATTCATTCGGAGGAAAAATATGGAGAGAGCTGATGATTGAGGATTTCGGAGACGGGGGAGGAGCACCGGCCAGGGTATCGAAGATAGGTGGGGGGTGTTCAACCAAATGTCACTCGAAACCTCATCCAATTGGCAGAGAGCTGAAAAAAAACCCCAAAATGGCGGATTCAAGATGGCGGCCATACAAATTTCGTCGGTGTCTATCTCGGAGAGGATAAGAGATAAAAGAGTGGTTTCTTGGCAAAAGATGATCAAGAGCCGAAGGTCAACTTGATGAATAGAAAAAAAATTCAAGATGGCGGATTTTATTTTTTTCCATACAAAATATGTGCAAGACGGTATACGGTTCCTTTTCAGAATTTTTGATGGTTTCGTATAGAGGACAAAAATTCATTTGGAGAAAAAATATGGAGAGAGCTGATGGTTGAGGATTTTGGAGACGGGTGAGGAGCACGGGCAGGATATCGAAGATAAGTGGGGGGTGTTCAAACAAATGTCACTCGAAACCTCATCCAATTGGTAGAGAGCCGAAAAAAACCTCCAAAATGGCGGATTCAAGATGGCGGCCATACAAATATCGTCGGTGCCTATCTTGGAGACTATAAAAGATGGAAGAGTGGTTTCTCAAAAAAGGATGACCAGGACCCGATGGTCTACGTGATGAATAGAAAAAAATTCAAGATGGCGGATTTTTTTTTCATACAAAATATATGCAAGACTGTGATAGGGTTCCTTTCCGAAATTTCTGATAGTTTGGAGGTAAAATATGAAGAGAGTTGATGATTGAGGATTTCAGAAACGGGTGAGAAGCACGGCCAGAATATTAAACATAGGTGGGGGTGCTCCAACAAAAATCACTTGAAACCTCATCCAATTGGCAGAGAGCTGAAAAAGAAATTGGAAATGGTGGATTCTAGATAGCGACCATACAAATTTCGAAAAAGATGATCAAGACCCGAAGATTTACTTGGTGGACAGAAAAACCGCGGTTCGCTTTAGCGAGCCGCGCACCCACGCGCCCTACTAGTCTTTACATTATAGCTGCCGTGTGTGAAGTCCTTTAGGTGTAATTATTTACTATGACTTGAAGAAGACATTATTATTATACTGTGACATACATAATAATATGATGCTAATAATGCGAATAGAATATGTAATGTGAAATCTTCAGTCAGTTATTTGAAAAACGCATTGTTGCGCGTTGAACTCTAATATAGGAGCAACTAAATGCGAGCGAGTCTCTAGCCACTAGATCATTAATTCAAGAGGCCAATGCCCAGCAGTAGACGTCTATCGGCTGACATGATAATGATAATAATATAATACCTATATCTAATTAAATTTTTTTAACATCAATTGGGTGTTGAATTAAAGACCTACATTTTTTTTTATTCGATGACAAAATAGTCCTTGTCTGTGATCTCACCTGATGGTAAGTTACGATTCAGTCTAAGATGGTAATGGGCTAACTTGGAAGGGGTCTGGCAGTGTACATTTAACCTATAACCCTAATCGGTTTCTACTCGCCATCGTGCCGGAACGCTAAATCGCTTTTCGGCACGTCTTTGACGGTAGAGTGCCAAAGCCTCCCTTTCACCAGTCACCAGACACTTGTAAGAAATATCCGAAATTTTGCTATGTTAGCTACACATTGGCTTAAAACTAATTAAAAGTAGATACATATCACTAATTTAAGTGCTAACGAACCCACAGCAGTGAGGAATACGATGCAGAGAGAGATAGGTTGCCTGATTATAATCCAAATATTGGGAAATTGGCCTCAAGTGAGCAAGAAAGTACTCAACCAGGAGTGATGCTCCTCGCAAGCTCGTCACGTCGCCAAGGAAAGTGGCCGCGTGTTCACTGCACAGTCTACGCAGTGATACGAAGGTCACGGGCGCTGAATGGTAATGAACGACCGGCCGCTAACGGAATAGCGATGCATAACAAACGTGTTGTTGTTTAGTTACAGTCAAATCTCATACTAACAAGCCTTATTGTTCTGAGGGTTAATACCTAATGGTCTAAGAGCGATTAACACCGCATCGAAGACACCTAAAACGTACTAATACCTACTTTTGACATTTATTAAGTCTATCATTTATTTTTATACACATTTACCTTATTATTTTTAAAAATGAATACAAATATACATTATACAAATATAAATATAAAAATATCATTAAAAACAATAAAATAAATGGGTCCCACTTGCTGCGGGATGGGAACCCAAGCAGCCAGTGGTCAGGGCTCCAGAGTGAGGAACCTCCTCACAATGCGTGCCGTCTCAAGGAGAACTGCCTTCTGTATCCTGCTTTTGTTACTATTACAGACTACAGTTACTAGGCTCAGTGTCATGCCTTTTGTGGGCCAAAACAGCGACAAATTTTTTCATTACACGGTGTCGTCGATACTCACTAAAAACTCACTTCGAAAGCGAACTCATTTTTCAATCATTTGACATAATTGATAAAACAGAATAAGGTGGTAGAGAATGACAGGTATTTGCTTCTATTTTGTATTAGGAAGAGTGTCACAACCGTTCCAGTATTTTTTATAGACACAATTGAAGTACTTTGTAGTGGCGTGCCATGCCATTTATCAAATATATTGCAAAATATGCACTTTAAATATACCTATATCACTTATAATACTACAAAACACTTGTTCTATTGCGAACTGTTCCCACAGTAAGCCATAGTGGCCTTTTTGCGTTAACGAAAGTAATGGTAGTTACGTATTACGATTTATTGTGACACTGTGGTAACCAATTACCATGGGAATCAATTTGTGGAGCATCGAACTATAAAAGCTGTTCAGAAACTAAAATGGACATCGACCTATTAGGTACCAAAAAATATTAATAATAAATTTTAAAGGAAGGGTAAAAGGTACAAAAATTACGTTAACACTTCTACTATGATCCTCTCAACGATTTCAGTCATGTTTCAAAAGTCTCTTTTTTTTCTATGAAAAGTTAGTCCTTGATTGCGATCTCACCTGATGGTAAGTGACGATGCAATCTAAGATAATAGCGGGCTAACTTGGAAGGGGTATAGCATTATATAATCAACCCAAACCCCGAATCGGTTTCTACACGCCATTGTGCCGGAACGCTAAATCGCTTGGCGGCATGTCTTTGATAGTAGGGTGGTAACTAAAGGCCAAAGCCTCCCACCAGACCAGACCAGAGTCAATTCAGAAATAATAAATAGCCAAATTGCCTCCGCCGGGAATCGAACCTGAGACCTCCCAATTTTAAGTCGTATCGGCTTAGTTAAACAATTATGATTATTTATTAAATTATTTTTTCCCACAACATACTTTCACGCTTATTTTGGTGGAAAGGGCAAATGAGCTAAGTAGGTAATTACTGCTAATAAAATTCTTTTAATTGCAACAGTAAAAATAAATTTAAATTGCTCTCACTTATTTCCCCAAACCTAAGTATACCTACTTATTTTAAGTATATTAGGACAACATTTATTTATTTTATGTATGTCGTCAAAATTCGGTAGGTCAGAAAATAGAAATCTCCATGAACTATTACAATACCAATAATATTAATAAAGGCTTTATTTTGATGATATGTTAAGATTTTAAATACTCTTAAGTCATAAAGTAGTTTTTCCCAAAAAAAAACAAAAAAAAATTGCGCAGCTGTAGCTGTAGCGATGTATCGCTGTAACTTACAAAAGTGGTCGACCTGTACCTATGTACCAACTTTCATGACAAATATAACCCGGTCAGTGAAACGATTAAGGAAAGAAAACATTTGTTACAACACAATAATGTTTATACCTATTTATAAATTATATAAGATTTACGTGAGAAATGGGCGGAAAAAATTCGGCTACCAAATACGTTTTGAGAAATTAGCTCCAAAACAGTCAGTAGGTGAACTGCGATCTAGCACGAAACTTTCTGAGCAAACGTACTTACGCTAAAAATCATGTCATTGTGTCGAATTCTGCTGTGGTAATCAAGAGGGCAGTAAGTCAGAATGGTGGATTCGAGAAAATTACGCTTTTGCTGTAATTATTTTGTATTTGTGATAACTGATAACAGTAAGGAAAACTTTATGGTAATAACACGTGTCAAACTCTGATGTGGTCATCGAGAGGGCAGTAATTCAAAAAAGGTGAATTTGAGAAAATGACGCTTTTGTTCTAATTATTTTGTACTAGCTGATGCCCATGACTTCGTCGCGTGGATTTAGTGTTTTTGATTTTGAGCTATTTCATAGTGATGTTTCATCTCATTTCATTCAGTAGTTTTTTCGTGAAAGAGTTTAACAAACAGTATGAAGATAGTAACATAATAAAGAGTAACATTTCCATTCATGATTCATCCTCACAAACTTTCGCATTATTAATATTACTAGCTGATTCCCGCGACTTCGTCCGCGTGGAGTTAGGTTTTGAAATCCCTCGGGAACTCTTTGATTTTCTGGGTAAATTTTGTCACTCTCGGTTTTATCTATATTATTGAAGGACACAGAAGGACTAACTAACAAACACACTTTTGCATTTATAATATTAGAAGATTAGGATAGCAGGATTTGTGATAACTGAGTACCATTATAGACACAGAATGTGGAGCTATAGATAAGTATCATTTATTATGAGCTATACTACAAATGAAATTCTTTAGTTGTTAGTGTTATTGCAAAGTCATCTCTAAGCTAAGTTATACTCGTATGTATGATGATTGAGAGGTGAATGTATCCTCTGAAAGTTTTTGTTGAAAATGTATAACAAAATAAAGACCTCTAAAATTTTTTGATGAACTAGTTTCTAGAGAAACTGACTGAAGTTTGACTGCCAGTCAACTGTATAGATGCGTTAATTTGTGACCCGGCTTTTGTGTAATTTTTAGATAATCTTAGACAGACTTATTTGATTGATTGGTATATTTCACAGTCATCTCATAAGGCTAATAAGCCTTATACCTACTTAAAATGTATAACAAATAGCAATATAATCGTGTTTTCAAAGTGCATGTACCTATAACAATAAATTATTACCGTTATATGTACCAATACATGCATGCTGTTACTTAATAGCAATAACAAAACCCATTAAAAATGTCATAACAATTTAACACGTCGCACTCCAAATTTAGACATCCTAAACCCCGATATATAAAGCATACGTAAGTATTACTAAACCGTACCAATTTGGGTGCAGCACTTTCTTGGGAGAAAGTTAAATAAGATCGCTTACCGAAAACACTATTTGGTCTGCTCTGATTAACATCAATATAATTTATACTGGGCTCAGTTTTGCACACACGCTGTGCGTCCACCGTAAAAGTGAAAATAGACCGTTTATATTGCCTATACTTAACCGCAAATGGCAATTAGCTACACCAGCTGAAATGATAAAGCTGTCTTCAAAATTGTACAATGTAGAATATACCTAGATACAAAAATATACCTAAACAATTTGATAGGTAAGTATAGATCTGATGAGTCAAGTTTAAGGGTTATGATTCCCGCGGGAACTCTTTAATTTTCCGGGATAAATAACCTTTGTGTTTTTTTTCTGTGATCGAAGCCTTTGTGTTAATTCTGCATATTATCTCTATTCCCAGCCAAATTGATTTAGTCGTTGTGGCGTGAAGAAGTAACAAACATCCATCCATCGATCCATACATATAGTCCATTGCTTGCAATCTCGTCTGATGGTAAGAGTGACGATGCAGTCTAAGATGGTAGCGGGCTAACTTGGAAGGGGTATGGCAGTGTACGCATACACACATCCTACACACCATCTTGCCGCATAATATTAATAGGATAAAAGTTAAGTAGGATAATATCTCATTACGTGGTTGGCCAATATCAGTTTACATTGGCCGCTCTAGCAGTTCATATTATTTTAAGTATCTTTGAAAAATAAAATTGGAAAGAAAATTATGTTCGTGACGTAACGATTCCCTCATGGTGTAGTAACGCAGTACACCAATTTGTCCTCAGTGAATTCAGACTCCTTTTCCCATGCGATTAGAAAGCGGCCGGCATGTATAATACGGAAGGCTATTGAATCGTAGGCAATGAATGACAATGAAAAGCAGGAAAAACTCGATTCAGGGGTTGGTTTGCGTTTCTTTGTTGCATTTTCCCACGAGAGGGAAAGCCTACGGTTTTTCTGAAAGACGAATTGCATGCTGTCAGTACATGCCATTATGTGGGCGTAGGTAGCCCTACTCAGATGTCGCTACATAATTAAGTGAATTAACTTAACATTAATTAATTAATTAATTAATTATTAACAGCTTGATGGTCACGATTTCATACAAGAGGATTTAAATCTCGTGGCGTTATAAGCCTATTTTTGTAAGATTGATTATATTGTTAGTAAAATCAGTAAATAACAAAATTGACAAAATTGTAAAATTGCTCAAAATAAATATTAATTAATGGTGAAAAATTTAAATAAAATGAAAATTAAAAATTGCAAAACAAAATCCCTGTCTACAATAGGGGACATCCTGTATAAATGTAAAAGAAAAACTCGTGGCAACTCTTTGATTTTTCTTTCTTTTTCTCTGATTGCCACTGCTTGGCTTAAGTGCATTGTTGCAGTAAGAAGGCCATAATATCAGCTAATCACCACAATTGAGAGCTGGTCTCTAACACTTCTACAAGTGTTAGAGACCAGCTCTTCCGTAATCGGCCAGCTGATCCCTAGGCCCTATTGAGTTTAGGTATTTTTGAGCCGTTTTCATTCGTTGGAACACTGAAAATCTAAAAATATGTATTTGTATATAGATAATTTAGAATTTAGTTATATATTATATTCTGTTTTAAATCTAAAACATCCAATAAATACTGCGATTTAGTTTTTTTGCTTAAGTACTTTGTTTTTGTCACTTTCCTACATTTTCCTGAAAAACTACTGTGCTGATGATTTTTCTGAATACGTATTTTCATTAAATACGTATTCAGTTCTGACTAAGTTATTAAGTAGGTACATATATAATGTACATCCTTTAAGGTTACATTTTGATGCAGTATATTACATTACTCCGGTAGGAAACAGGCAAGCATAGCAAGTTCCTATATTTTATTATAGTCTTCCTAACAGTTTTATTTTTATTTTTAATACAGTTTATACTATTATATTACCATACAGTATCAAGTATTTCAAATTTAAATGCAAAGAAAGCACTTAATACAGACATTAGGCATACATAAATGAAAGAGAAATTTAAAGGAAAACAGCTCGCCATGGCTCAAGTATGGACTCAACACAAACACTACCTATTCTTTCAATTGGACCCTGCAGACGCTATGTTAATCGGTTCCGTCTACATAAACTATATAATTTTCTTGGTACGAGAGTTCCACTCGAGTTGCGGTTACGAAGTGATTTTTTTCCTCAGTATTATTATAAAAATTGTAAACTGTAAAATTATAGAGCACGCTATTACTGATTTTATCAATAAATAGCCGCATGGCTAGTATTTTTGTCACGGTAAACTTATTAGGCAGTTTCCGGATCATCTTGATTTAGCAAATCTATGGTTTTAGTATAACTTTGATAGCTAGTTATTAACTGTATATGTATATCCTTCGGTGTCGGTCTGTGTGTCCTTCGGTATAGAAAGCAAGAGTTTGATGGAAAGTAACTTAAGGTAAACATCAGACATCCCATACTACTTAGTATGTTAAATTCTGTTGAATTAATGTTAAACTGATTAAATTAATGTTAACTTTGGATAATCCAACTAATTATTTGGCCAATGTAGCTCTTGGATCTCCGGTAGACTTCATGACGTTTTTTTTGAAAGCTTTTCAAAAAGAGCTCGAGTTCCCGGGCTCCACGTTAAATGCAATTTTTTTTTCTTCTTTTTTTTACACGTGGATGAAGTCGCGAGCATCATCTAGTTTTTTATATAAATGATGAGCGCGTATCGCATTTTCCCAAGTACCTCCTGTAGTAGGTAGGTACCGCTAACAACAACAAACAAGTTGATAGAAACCGTTTGGACAGCAAAAAGTACAAGTAACTAAACAAACGAGCTCTGCTGGTTATCGCCGATGTGTCGCTTATTATTTTGCGATGGTCTCCAGTGTAGGCGGAGAGCCGGTGACACTAAAATTTACACGGATTTTTAATTTTTTTTATATAAATTGAAAGTTGTAGGTAGGTACAATATATTAAAAAAACTCTGTAACACCTATTTAGAAAACATACAAAGACAATTTTCCAATGTTATACTGCTATTCGCAATGGAGAGAAACACATCAAATCAAAAACCATGAAAATCGGTCCAGCCATTTTATAGTTATAAGTTTTCGAACAAACCCAACTTTGTTTTGTATATTAAGACTAGCTGTTGCCCGCGACTTCGTCCGCATCAATTTCTGTTATTATGATCGCGATTAAGAAGTTTTTAAAAGAATATCGACACCTGCGAGGAAAAACATCGTAACTCACTTTTTAGCGATTTTGATTTAGAATCGTGAGCATCATGAGCATTATGATTGTAATTCGTAATCGCTTAAAAGTTAGTAACGATGTTTTTCCTTGCAGGTGTCGATATATCTTAAATATGGATAATTTTCCCCGTTTTTGCAACATTTTTCACTGATTTTTCGCTCCTATTGGTCGCAGCATGATGTTATATAGCTTAAAGCCTTCCTCGATAAATGGACTATCCAACACAAAAAGAATTTTTCAATTCGAACCAGTAGTTCCTGAGATTAGCGCGTTCAAACAAACAAACTCTTCAGCTTTATAATAATAGTATAGATTATATAAAAATCTTGAAGATCCGTGTAATTGCCATTTTAGTGCCACCGGCTCCCGGACCATTGGAACCTGCTGGTTACTCATCTCGGTAGAAACTAGAGCACAAAAACGAGCACATACCTATTAATTCATTAAAAATAAAAGAAAGCCTTGCAAAAAAATTAAATTGAAGATAAACGGAAACCAAACGGCGCCGCGCGTTTTTAATTCCTTACTTATTAAATGCTAATGGACACGGTTTGACACCTTCCGCTAAATTCACACAATAAACTAACTTTTGTCCGCGGCTTCTCTCACGTTATCTCTTGATTTTTCAATTCTCTATTTACCCCCATTAGGGTTGAATTTTCAAAAAACCCTTTATAGCCATCTGCATGCGCAACCTGACCGTGTCATGTAAACTAGTACTCATGCAAAAAATCACGTCGATCTGTAGATCTGTTGCAGCATGATTGAAGGACAAACCAACGAACAAACACACTTTCGCATTTTAATATTAGTAAGATATTTAATTAATGGCTAAGGTCAAGATCCTCCGGGTGGATTTACGTAAATGCAATACAATGGTAGCTGATACTCTGGGTAACATAAGAGGACAGTTTTCCCGAAAATAGTGGGATTCCTTCGTAGCACCCACGAACGTAAATTAAAATAAAATGTATTTCATAAATAGGTATTTAAAAAACTGGCCAAGTACGAGTTGGAATCGCATACGAAGGGTTCCTTACCATCGTAAGAGCAATTGTTAAGGCCGAGCAAAAAACGCCGAAACGCCTTTATTTTTTATTTTATTTTTATTATTTATTGTTATACTGGCAATAGATATACATATTCTGTGAAAATTTCGTTACAGCCCGCTGATAAAAGGACGGACGGACGATCAGGGGAGGCTTAGTAATAGGGTCGTTGGCACCCTTTGGGTAGGTGCGGAACCCTAAAAAAAGAAGAAAATATGGGACGGTTTCGAAGTAGTTCTTTGAACACTTTTTATTATAAAATCTATACCACGCTGAATGCACTGATAACCACTAACGGTTTTTATTTTTGCATGATTTTTCCGTCACGATCGAGACTCCGAGAAATAAAGCATTTTTTAAATGATTGATTGAATGCAGAATGAAAACTAACTCTTTACTAGTGACTGACAAAAAAATGTTAAATGTTAAAAAATTGTGTGATTAATATTTGTAATTTTTTTGACAATATTAGGTAGAGCACCCTTTGGTAGAAAATAGTGTTTAAGTTTGTATTGATTCTACGACCATACATATTGAAAACCTTTGAAGTTATTGAAACTACTTATCATAAAAATTATTTATTAATAATTTGGTTTAATATTATACTGTACATACAACTATAATAAAATTTATATTACGATAAGTAATATTTCCGTCAGAAATTTTTTAAACGGAAAAGTATAAAAAATATTGATTAGAAATATATAATCATAGTGATTTCTATTTTTTTCACGTTACTTACATAATTTTGGTACCTACCAGCCTTAATTATGAAAAAAAAAAAAACAAATAAACTTACCGTTCATTTTTTTACGGCTACTCCACACGTAGGCTCCTAGATAAGGCTGTGTACACACGTTCGCATCACTGTCACAACACTCGCGATGGCAACGCACGTACAGTTGCAGTGGGTAACTGCGTCTGAGCCACTGAGCGCTGCTCTGTGGGCAGTGGTGGGTGGCGGAGTTTGAATATGGAATCACATCTACCAACGGGTAGGGACGGGTTGCTTTGTCGTCATTGTCATGTCACTTGTTTGGCTTAAGATTGCAATGTAACCAACTGTAACATATACTTACTACTTTAGAGGAGTTCGTTACTAACCCTCAAAAGTGGAAACCTTAATTAAGAATAAATATATAAAATTCAAAGTCCTGACTGACTGACTGACTGACTGACTGAGATATCAACGCACAGCCTAAACTACTGAAGTTAGAAACTTGAAATTTTTACAGATGGTTCCTTTTATGACGTAGGCGCACAATAAGAAAGGATTATTGGAGATTCCACCCCTAAGGGGTTTAAATAGGGGATGGAAGTTTATGTGAAACTCCGTCATTTTTCAAGCTGTTTCCATCAAAGTTGGTATTTGAGCTTTCAGTTAAAAATAAAAAAGTACGTGTGTCACAGTTTTTGAAAATTCCACCCCAAAATCTAATTCCACGCGGTCGAAGTCGCGGGGGCAAAAGCTGGTTAAGAATAATTTCGTTCAACGTAGAGAGTTAGAGAGAAGGGTTGATTCATCACAATCATCCCAACCCAAATGAAAAGAGTATCTAGGCCATATAATTACACATATTAGGATCCTTTTTAGAAAAGACTGCAGCTGTATCGCAAAACCAAAAAATTGAAAATGAAAATTTTAGATTACTTACTTACTTACTGTTGTTACTATTTAAGTATAGTCTCTTTTCCCCTTTCATTGATTAATCAAAGAGAAGACAAGGGATAATGAACTTTTAAGCTCTGTAGGTAAATAATATCAGTTAAGATTTTACAAAGGGCGCAAGACCGAGCGCATATGGAAGTCTATGCAAAAGGCGTCCAGCGTTGGATGTTTATCGTTCGATAAGGAAGAAGAAAAAGATTTTGCTACCTTGAATAAAACTATAAAAAAAATCATAGCCTCGCATTTGGTACCTACATCCTTAATATGAAAAGAAAATCCCATGTCCCCACGACAAATGACAAATAAATTATTATCTATTATACTTTCTTCCGAGCTCATTTCTATTCAATGCAAGCGCCTTAGCGCATATGGACGCGCGATACCTACTATAATTTCTCTCGTCCCTTGGCATGTAAAATGTATGGAAAGTAGTTCCGGAATAATTTTTGGGTACTAATCGATGAAATAGAAAGTCAATTGGTTTCCATAATATTATGCTATGTTTTTGGTACCTACCTACTCATAATTTTCAGTTCACTAATTCTAAAATTATTGTTTGGTCAATTTATTGCAATAGACTATAAAAAACGAACATAATATTAATGCCAAGCCGATTGATTCCATGCACCTTTGTCATTAAGAAAGTCATTAACTTTATAATAACGTTAATAAACGTAAAAAAATTTTTACAAAATCGACTTCAAATGCCACAACAAAGTATATCCATTGTGCCAATAAAAGCAGAGTTCCCTTGATTTCTCCAGGATCCCTTCATCAGATCTTGACCTGATGACAATGGGACCACCTGGGAAGTATACCCTTTCAAATAAAAAAAGAATTTTCCAAATCGGCCTAGGCGTCTTTCAGTTATTGGGGAACATACATAAAAAATAAAAAGAAATTAAAAAAATATTTTGATGAATTGAGAACCTCCCCCTTTTTTGGAAGTTAAAAATGCGTTTTTAAGTGCACTGGGAAATCCCGTGATTCCTTCGGGATCATATTATTATTATATTGTTTTTGTTGGTAGGCCCAACGACTCATGAAACGTCTAATAAATAGAATTGTTCTGTCATTTGTTATTTTATCAATCGTTAAATACGTAATCATTTTTCTAAGACCTAATAATATTTTATTATATCTAATTCGGAAATTTAATTAGGCGTTATATTCGAAATCAACGTATTTTGATCGAAACGAATTTCATTAAACGCAACGTACAATGTTATATGCAGATACGTAATATAAGGCGTCAATGTTTGTATTCGTAACATGAGGAAACAGAGAATGCATTTTCATGCATTACCACAGTTATCCAATTAGTTCGGGAATTGATACGCTTCCGTTGTGTGTTCTAACTTCCGATTCAACAATTTGGAAAGCAATAGATATTGTAAATGGCAATCGAAACAATACGATATATGTATTATTTAAATTAAGCAAGCCGCAGTGGACTGGAAACAATATTGCTTAATTAATTAGATATATTAATATCTGAAAGTTCAATCATTTATTTCTTTAGAAGCTGGCTCACAACTGGCTCTATCGGTACACGGACGCAGTCTGAATTCGATTTTTAATACCTTCTATACCAAGCTTGCATTTACCAGAACTATTAGTAGTAGTAATAGTAGTAGTAGTAGTAGGATGTGGGGTTTGAGGTCACAAAGTGCTACAATATTATAATATTTCAGGTTATTTTTTATTGAATATCTTTCTTTATTCGGTTTAATGTTCATACTTAGTTCCTAAATGAATTACATATTTTATTTTGCTCCTCTGTTTGTCTATGTACGACTCAATTGTTCCTAACATTCATTGGATGTACATGAAAATTAGGTAAATGTCTGCACATCTTTAAAATTAAATTGATGTTAATCATTCAATAGGTATTAGAGTTCCATAACTTCATTTACAACTTTGAGCACATTCTTGCTGGACCCCTTTGATTCGTCTTTATTCAAATTTCTTTTCAACATGTTCATCGTCTTTCCTATGAGGCTATACTTTGAAATGTGATACTTTTTCCCTTTGCCCACCTTAATGGTTACTTTCAGCAAGTTAAGCCAATTTAGTGCGAATGTAAGGAATTCCTGCGTAACGTTTTGAGTTAGTTGGAAATGTATTAAGGTGTGCGTCCATGGTTGCGATGTTAGTGTAGCGACCAAGTTGGAGTCATTTTTGTATACAATCGCATGCTTGAAAATTGAGTTCAAAGTTTTCCAACCATCTGACGATTGGTTTTTGGAGTCCTGAAAAAAAGTTACATTGAATATTATGCTTAGATTGGGATCTTTCTATTTTATAGCCTCGGTTTTTTCTGATTTTTGATCGGGTATGTAACATCGATTTGATAGATCCGCGTTGATTAAGGTTTTTTAATACCCGCGGGACCTATTTCATTTTCAGGAATGAAATGACCTAACTTTTATAAATATACTATATCATAGAACCTAACCTAACCTAAGTGCTAATAATGGGTATGAATGAGCTATCTCCATTCCACAGCAAAATCGGTTCTCTTGTTGTGGCGTGAAGGAGTAAAAAACATCCATCCAGCCATACATCCAAACTTTCACATTTATAATACATATAATGTAGTAGGATTTCTTACCCGACAGCACAGCATTAATTGTATTCTAAACATAAGCGCCCTCAAGGCGTTACATTGCTGAATCTGTGATGGATGCTCCTTTAGACCGTAGGTTAGGACTATTGGTGTGCTTGGCCCAGAACTGAGAATGATATGAACGAGTTGTAACAAAGAAGTGCCCCTTTCGTTTTCACTGTCTTGACGGAGAGATTTTACTATAAGATCAGTTTGCAATTCCAGGACTGATCTTGGCTGAAATAGAGTAAAAGTAAATTTTCATTCTACGAAAACGACATCAACATGATAATTCATAAATACTAGGTGTAGAAAGGTTTCTAGAGATTGATAAAACTAGTAAAGTAAGGGATAAATGATACATTATAAAAGAGATAAAAAATGAGGTTATTACGATTGAATGAATCTCTTATTAAAAGAAGAATACCCACATCAAAGATGAATCTGATATTTTGTAAGAAATACTTAACATAAGAGAACTACAAAGATATTAGGTACCTATCTAAGATAAAATGAAGCATGTTAAAAGAGAAAATGACATTAAAGATTCTTACTTTATAGTTGTTCTTGGTGAAATAGAAGATGATACAAGTAAGCAGCTGTAAAGAAGTGCAGGCGACGTTGTCATCCAAGCTATTGGCAGCTGTTAGAACGCAGGGTAGGAAACCCGCGCGATTTATATATGTGAGCAAAACTAAAAATATTGTGAATGGTTTAAAACTCAAATTAGAATTGATCAAGCAGAATCAAAATTAATCTATCTTTTAACATTTAGAACTAAACGAAGACGAAGACGGCTAATAAATTGATTATAAACATTTGAAAAGTGTTGAGAAACGCTTCGTATTGAACTTACCTTTGTCATCATTTTGTTCTCTGGATACGTTCAATAGCAAGAGACATAACTTCAAGCATACGAATTCAAAGTGATTTTGCACACCTTTTGAATCTACTGTATTTTTGGAATACAACGTGGCAATAAGTACAGCGACTTTAAGACAAACAGTTTGGTCTATTGTTGAAGGTAGCTCTGATATTGCTATTTCCAAGAGATAGCAAATATTTGTTTCTGCCAACATACAAATAATTTTAAATTCTACGAGGAATTCGTATAATGGACAAAAAAAATTATAGTTACAATTTTTGTAGCTTGGTGATTTGATTCGACTGTTTTAATTTATCTAAAATTTTGAAAACTTTCACAGGTATGTTTCGTACCATACCTAGTTTTATGTACATGAATAAAGTATATTCATACCTATTTCATTACAATTAATTAATGCGTTGGACAGAACTTCAGGTAGCAAAGACCATATTAACGTTGAAAATTCTTCCTTAGATGTTTCATCTCCTCTTTCAATGCAAACATTAAGAGCTTCCATACAATTTGTTATCACTTTATTATCTTTACTTTGTATTAAAACGTTTAGTAGTAATTCCCAAACCATCAATTCTTGTATTAAATCTTCTGGGAGTGTATTTTCTATTTTTAACCACTCCGATAACTGTTTTAATGGGAACAATAGTTTAATTTTTGTAATAAATGGACTTCTTTTCTTACATTAAAGCCACATATTACAAATCTTGTCCATTAAAGCCTAGTTCTCTAGTATGGATGTTTAATAATAAAATTAAACCTACATAGAAAGTATTATACATATTGTAATCAGTAATTTAATTAATCTTAAAGAATATGGGACCGAATATCCTTCCTTGGTTGGAAGGCATTCTGAACCAGTGGTAGATTCACTTGCGGATTCGAAAGCACTTTGTAAAAGTTTATTTGAATGAAGAATTATTTTATTCTATTCTTGGGAACCTTGAGATTTAGTGATGTTAATTATAAATACTAATAATAATATGATTATTTTTAAAACCTTAGGAGCATACACATAAGTATATTCTACGTTAAAATGGATAGTTTAAATACAGGCAAATGACTTACAACATGTAATTTAACAGATTTAGAGATCCTTAAAGATGTGAAAGCCCAAAACAATATAGCGGGATTGTGGGTGTAATAGATATACGGTTCCGGGTGCAACATCGCTACAAGGCGTTCTGTTGCTTTCTCTAAATAAATTCTTTGCTCCAAGGAATCCAGTGAGCCGTTTGATACTGTTGACATCTAGAATCATATTCATGTGTGAAATATTGTTCATTTCATTCATATATAGTATTAGTATTACTCGTATACTTATGCTGTTTGTATTGTTATCATTTATGAAGAAAATATGTGTTTATATTATGTTTTTGATTACAATTTAATTAATGATTTATAACAATAATTATTCTTAGAATAATTGTTAAGTTATCGAAATTTGTAAAAAATGTAGACTTATTAGGTAAAAATATTTTTACAGCAAAAACAAGCCACAATGCTTTTATTATGTATCCCGGAGGTTTAAACACTTTGGGAAGTTGCAATATATGTTTGATGAGATAAGGTAGCAAAGGTGCTGTAGATTCTTCAGGACTGCAAAATAACAATCAATTTAATCATTTAATATATTAATTAATATATTTATATTTAACAAAATTATAAATAATAAATAACAAAATAAAATTTAATTGTAAATCTGAATAATCTTGGATCAAGTCCACTAAAAGACAATAAATAAAAAACAGACTTCAAAATCTAGAAATAGAATTTCTGCGGTAATCAGTTAGTTACGGTGAAGTAAATAGATTTAGAAACAGGTCAAGCGCTCTAATAAAACTTATAAGTACAACAAAAAAAATGAAGATACTTCTCTGAAGATTGACAGTAGAAATAAATATAAATCAGCAAGCAATGGGGTTCATTCTTTTGTAATTGCAGACCTATATTTTGCAGCTTTTCAATTCCATATTGCAGCTCAACTAAACCCGTCTACAAAAGTCATTAATTCTTTAATATATTATGTTAAGCACACTATTTCAATTACTTTATTTATTTAGTCTTGATTGAACTCAGAAATATTTTCAAAATCGTCAATTCCATCGTTCGCTAAACCGTTTTTAAGTTGCTCACTGAACAGCTCGTTAATATAAATCAAAAAGAGATTTGGTTTAATCAGACTACCCTGATTAACTCCTTAATTCAATAGAATTAAAACAATTATTGGTATCTTACGTGTATATCATTTATGTAAGTGGCGATATTGTCATTATCCTTAACAGATAGATACTTCGCAGCTAATATTTTTAGCATCTCTCCTAATATTTGAGTGCTTATTTTACGGATCATTAAATTGTCTCTGAAATAGTTTTGTGATACTTTTAGAGATTATGCAATATTTAACTATATAATAACTACAATAATAAATCTTCTATATACTTATATAAAATTCAAAGTCCTGACTGACTGACTGAGATATCAACGCACAGCCTAAACTACTGAAGTTAGAAACTTGAAATTTTTACAGTTGGTTCCTTTTATGACGTAGGCGCACACTAAGGAAGGATTTTTGAAAATTCAACCCCTAAGGGGGTAAAATAGGGGTTTGAAAAATCGAACTTAACGTGAGCAAAGCCGCGAGCATAAGCTAGTATTTAATAGCATTTGAAGTACCTTCTTCATTCATTCAGTACTTTTTGATTAATATAATTAAGATTAAGTAGTTCCTATATATTTTGATGAAAATTTATTGATACGCTAAAATTTTATGATTTTATCTAAATTCTAGATTGCAATTTGGTTTAATTGTTACAAAATCTTTGTTAATATTGCTACAGCCTCTTTAGGAAAGGTAGGTACGATTTTACCTTATTATTTGTGTCTTCGGCAACATTATAAGATAACCTTTAGAAAATAAGGCGTCACAGAAATCTGGTAGAACATCGGTATTCGAATTTTCGTACATGAAGTTAAGGAGAACTTTTAGAAATACACTGTATTCTTCTGTACCAATCATATCCAGGTTGTCCTGAAATTGAAATACAACCTAAATTCAAGAATAGAATTTAATATGTAGTATGAATTTGAACCTTGCAACAATATGGTAAGAACAAAATAAATGACATTGTATTGACTTGCCGTTGGTTCGAAGGACCAATAATCACATCACATCACACTATATATCACACTAATATTATAAAGGCGAAAGTTTGTATGTGTGTGTATGTGTGTGTGTCAGCTCAGACTCAGCTCAGCTCAGCTCAGGAGATAGCTCACACCCAGGATTAAAACATAGGCTAGATTTTATCCCGGAAAAATAAGGAGTTCCCGCGGGAATTGAAAAACCTTAATCCACGCGGGCGAAGTCTCGGGCATCGTCTAGTAATATTATATTATTAAGTAACGATACAAAGGTGCATAGCTAAAACTTCTTACCTTCACAAATACCACGAGCTGATTCATCGCAGTTAGATTGGTATGTCTCAGTTTTAAAGAACATTGTCTTAGCGTATTGATCTCTTGCTCATCTTTTAATATTTTATGTACGAAGTCTACAGGCTCTTTGCTGTTCTCTAGAACTCGTATAAGCCTATAAGTAAAATTCCTTGCGGTACAAAATTGCGTTTTATAGGAGAATTATTAAATTATTATTTATTATTTTTCAATATCTTTATAATATCTGTCTGTTTCTTTGAATGTCTGTCTGTTTGGATTTCTTTATCGTCATGAGTCTTATAGTTAGTACTTAACTAGTGACCACCTAAGTAGGTGGTAACTAAGTATTAAAATACCATTTTTCATTCATCTCTGCCAAGCAATGAATGTTTCTATTTATGTAAACGCTATCATTCACTTTTGGGAAAATGATTTGATTTTTATTAACTCTCATTCTTCATGACAAATAAGTAGGTTTGTTATTGAAGAAAATTTATTTTACCAGAATTAGTACGGTACTTTGGACATTTATCTCATTATTTTCTCGTATGTTACCTACTCACCTCAGCATATCCATTCCAAGTTCACACGTGACTATCAACATCATACCGATTTCCCCACCAACGCCTATCAGCATTATTTGATTTAGCCCCCCTATGAGTAGTTCAAACCATTTTTCTAAGACCTCCACAAGCCCACTGGCTACAGAACCCTTAAGGTCTAGCTCAGCTGGCTGGTAAGAAATTAGCGCATACAGCACTAAAGCGCTTGATAGGATAGAATTGACTTTGCCTCTTATTTTATCAGCCATTGCAGTGAAGCAAGCTAAGAGCTGTTCTGTGCTGTAAGGAGTTTGGTGGGATAGGGGAGGCGTTGTTTTATTAGATTTCACCCTGCAGAAGTATTAAGATGTGTTTTAAAATTCTAGAAGGTGAATTAATCCTATTAATATTATACCTAAATGCGAAAGGATGAATGGATGTTTGTTACTCAATCACGTCGTAACGACCGAACCGATTTGGCTGAAATTTGGCACAGAGATAGATTATAGTCTGAAATAACACATCGGCATTTTTAATCCGGAAAATAAGAGAGTTCCCGCGGGAATTCAAAAAACCTCAATCCACGCGAACGAAGTCGCTGGCATCATCTAGTTAATAATAAATAATAGATAGATAGACTTTTGTACACAAGATAAAACAAAAATATACATATACAGAGCGATTTCTACCAGGCTTAGCTTCGGTGAGGGAAGTGAATGAGGTGTGAGGGTAGATGTTAATAATGTTAAATACGAAGCACATGGAAGGAGAATAGCTGCTTAATCATACCCATTCAAAAGATCGCAGATAAAGTGCAAGCAGGCGTCAACGGCAGTATAGGCGTCGGTGGCAGTATAGTGAGCCATGGCGCGAGTTACCGCGGCCATGGAGTGAGCGGCGTGTTCCTCCGTAAAGAAGCGCACTTCGCGCCATAGCAGCCGCATGCAGTGTAGCACTGACCTTAAATACATAGTTATTAATAATAGAGAATGGTTGTAAATAGGTTTTTCTGGTAGGAGGCTCGGCCGTGGCTAGTTACCACCCTACCGTCAAAGACATGCCGCCAAGCGTTTTAACGTTCCGGCACGGTGCCGTGTAGAAACCGATTAGAGGTATAGGTTGAATCTACACTGCCATACCCCTTCCAAGTTAGCCCGCTACTATCTTAGACTGCATCGTCACTTACCATCAGGTAAAGTCTATCTTGTCATCGAATAAAAAAAAGGCCAACTTGTGGCTCTTATGACAAGTCAAGAATCTACCAATGGTTCGGAATACTGATTCTGCTGAGAAGAGCCTTTTCTTGTCTCCTTCAAATAAATGGAAAGAAAGTGAAAAAAAAGACGTGTGGCACTCGGGGACTGCCGCGGTAAAGCTATTGCATAGCATTTTTTATCAACGCCATCTAGCGGTGAGAGGAGTCCCGTCTGGTTATTTTCGTTACGGAATTTCTGGATTCGGTCTCCACGCTCAAGGCCCGCGATAGAAGCTATGCAATAGCTTAAAAAAGACCTTGCCTACTTGTACATAAAACTATTTACAAGAAATAAATACCCCACCCGTTTTCACCCATATGCAAAGTAGTCTTGGGCACTATTGCCCCTTTGAATAAGGCTTTTCCAGCGCTTGGGCCGTCAAACTCATTGATCAGCTTTTGAGAAACCACGAAGAAGTTTAAACACCCTTTGTTGAACACATGAACATGGAGCCAGAGTATCAAACACAAAAGCCACAACGTAAAAACGTAGTTGGGTAGATACACTCAAAAACGTAGGTATTTTTTTTCTTATGTATCGTTGGCGCATTTGAATTATTATCCATAATCAAAATTATTTTTATCAAATAATTTTTACATTCACGGGAAAAAAATCATAGAAAGTTTATAGGTATGCGTGAGATAATATTGTTAATACCGAAAAAGTGAAAAATCCAAGTTAGATGTTGCTTCACATAAGAATACAGTTATATCATTGTCCAGTAAATATTGAACTATGCCGCTTCTTTCGTTTGAATTGTAGTTGTACTTGCTTATAACTTCGATTAGATAACCGCAGGCTTTGCTTTGAGCTGCCGTGTCTCGAGATGTCAACAATCGTTTTAAGTCACATAAAATATTTTGTTTACTTTTGGGATTATAAGTTCGATTGAAGTTACAGGTAACTAAATTGTACATTTTTAAAATTTTTAATCTCCAATAACTAAAATAGCTATATAGGAATAACTGATTTTTCCCGCTATTATAAAAGCATAGACAATGAACAATAGGATATTAAATACACTGACCTTTATAATTAATCTATGATTAGCACTGGACTAGCTGTCTTAAATAAAGGACCTTAAATTATGGACCAATTTCAAACGTCACATTTGACATAGGTACCTACGAGCGTGTCTCTGATGCCCGTTTTCACTAACCACGAACAATGCAGCGAATAAAACTAGGAAACGCCTAATTTAAGCAAATCCTTAGGTATAATTACCAAAGATATATTGTATAAATCAAAAATATTTTGTTTAAATCAAGATAATTACAAATTAACTTGAACGATTAAGAGCTAAATTAATAAGCAATTTCTGTAGATTTACAGTTCGCTTGTAACTAATAAATGGCGCCCTCTAGGCAGATTTTAATAATTAGTAGGTAATAAATTGTTTACTAGGATCAAGTTCATCCTAGATTGTTTATCATTAACTATGGTGCTTCTATGGTGGTTTTCTTAACAATGTCAAGTTAACTGCAAAAGGTAGGTAGGTACCTACCATAGAGAACTTAAAAGATGGTAGGTAGGTACCTACCTACCTTTTGCAGTTAACTTGTCATTGTCATTGTCAACAAATGTCATTTTCAAGAATTTCAAGTCGAGTCCAAGTCGAACTATTGCAAAGTATTTTTATTTTACATTAATTTGTTGTTAAAATTATCAATTTATTTTCGAGTGAATTAGTATTTTAGACGCCTAATTAACATCAAAATAGGATCGAAATGGTAAGACAGTTCTGGGATTGATACAACAGTAATATTAAGTACATTTCCACTTGTAAATCCACATGTTTTCCATCCATCTACTCAATAATTTATTAATAACTTTGTTTATTTCAGTCGGTAATAGAATTTTTGAAAGATCTACCATCGTATGACGAGCATAACTTTACCCTTTTCAACACTGATCATGGCATTCGGAATTGTTCTAAAAGACCTTCAATATACCTCCCCACTAAGGATATTCCTTCTGAACAAAGTTGAGTATGCGATTTTTGTTTGTAAAATAAGTCTTAAATATTTTTTATTGGTGGCTACTCTACATAATATATTTCTTTTAGTCTCATTTTTTCATACAACAAACTCTTTTACTTAATACCTAATTCTAAATACTTAACTTAAGAATATTAGAACTTAACTGAACATAACGAGAAGGCTATCAACCATCTGTCTCCAGAGGATACTTGATTACTGTGACCACATTGTCAGAAGGGAGGGAAACAACCTAGAACAGATTATGATTACTGGCAAAGTGGACAGAAAGAGACCTCTATCTTGACTCTGAGCTGAGTCTATAGATCTCAGCATATGCTCAATGATGGATGAAATGTAAAGGCTTGAAAAGAGGAAGTTTAAATTCTGAAAATTTCGTATAATGATACCTTGGTTGTACACCCTGTAAATAATTCAGGGATACCCAGTTGGACGGCAATCTTATTAATGTTAGATGATCACCTAGTTTTAATAGGGTTTTAAGACTATTTTGCCAGGTTTTATATTGACACCTTACTACAATATATTTTTATTTCTTTTTTCAGTAATTGTAACGGAAAAGACAAATATTCTATTAAGATACCTACATCAGCAGTGGGAGAAAAAGGTAATTATAATTATTAATTAATAACATGATTGATACATAATCTTAAACAATTACTACAACATCCCTGATTTCAAGAATTTATTTTTGAGAAAAAGGAACTCTGTTCTGAGAGGACATGACCTAATGCTAGGGCATCAACCAATCAGTTTGAGAAGTCACAGTACTCAAAGCACAATAAGATATAGGTGCGAGAGCTGCATAGCCTATCATAAAATAAAAATTTATTCTTTTATTTATATATTTTTAGCGAGCAAATGAGCAGGTGGGTATTAAATAAATAAAAGACTATCCAATAGTTGTTTTTTTAATGATTTTTTTTTCCAAAAAAAAAACTTTGATCAGTCTTCCTGCAAGTTTTACAAAATGTTGCTTAGATCAATTAGCCTCTCATCCGTCAATATGTTTCATAGGTTTTGACATTATGATGTGACTGTGAACTTTTTTTTTCTTTTTAACTTTGCCTTTACTCAGTAGAGTAATTAGTAAATTCATTATTTTTTACAATGAAGTTGACAATCAGTTTTGTTTTTACAGAATAACACCTCCCCAAAGAAACGCGATCAAAGTCACGTAGAACAAAATGGTGATGAAACTCGACCGCGCAAGAGGCCCTGCCTAAACTCTCCATTCCACTGAAAATGTTCCCACACGATTATGTTGTGCTTCGGTTACAGACTTTACCAAGTGTATTGCCATTTTATATTGACATTTGTATATCACATTTTTAGGTTAAATTATACATTGATTCTCGAAACGCATTGGTTCTACATTTTTAAGGAACCTAAGCCTCACTAATTGCTCGATTTATAGATTATTATTCTCAGCTGTTTGGTTTAACACCAATACTTAAATTATGATTGACAATTGAAAAAGCATTGGTATCTTGTATCTTAGAGAATGTTGTAAAAACATTGAAGTTGTGGTCTCTAGGAAAAATTGTCTAGAGCAAGTGAACAAATGGACATTACACTACATGTGTGACGATATCGGTACTACAGCAAAGTTACGAATTTTCAAAAGATACATTTTAAAGGAGAGACTTGGGAAATTTTTTTCACTACTTAATACTTTTGTACAATCTAATTTTCCTCAGCTGTCTTAAATGGTAAACAAGTGTACAAACGATACAAGTAGTTTCTCGCAGAAAAGCTTAAGCGACGCCCTAAGCGACATAGAATGTTCTTACTGCACTGATAATTAAACTGTAGTTATAAAAAAACGAAACTTAAGAACGTCTAAAGCCAGCTAAGTCCGTCAGTTATAGTTCTTGCATTTCACGAGGACGCGTGAGCTTTACTTGTGGTTACGTCGCATACAATTGTACATGCACATTGCGTAAGTGTGCGTGCATGTCAGGAGCCTAGGTGGGAGCGGTCAGGCGCGAACAAGCTCTCGCTCATACTTATACAGATACGACACACACACAACCATGAGCTACGTGCCCTCGTGAATTGAAAGAACTATACGCGTTTTCTGCTATTTATTTAGCTTTTAAGACACCTAAGGAAGAAATAGATTATGCTTGATAATATAGAGTAGTATTTCAGGTCACATGATGTCACGCTAATTCTCTTCAATATGTACGCCCAGTAGGGATAAGGTACGCGCTACGAGAAAATTTTGTCTACAATTTACTCGTAAATCTCTATAGAGATTACGAGTAGACAAAATTTTCTCGTGGCGCGCATCTTAACCCTACAGGACAATATAATTATATTTTTATTGTTGCCTAGAGAGTATAAGCTTAAAAAAAGGTAATGGCCGAATTGAGAACTTTTTTGGGAGTCTGTTAAAAAACTACATTAGAAAGAGCAAATTGCGATCATAACGATTTGTATTAAAACTTGTTTGGTTTTGTGAAGCAGCCATAAACATACTACTATTGTAGCAACCTAATTAGCACTACCTACTGCAATACTCTTCTATCTTTTTGAATGTTAACAAGAAGTTAAGATCAATTCATTCCATTTGCCTTGCTATAAATATTTCTGATGTGTTATTCTATTGTATTTCCATCCATCTCAAGTTGACCGTCGTCGACCCTTACAAAATGACGTCATACCGTACCGTTGACAAAAAAATAATGATTGTATTTTTTGCTGTAACCACAACTATAACGGAAGTTTTCTTCTCTGACGTTTTTTTTCATGGCAATGCCATCTTTAAAGTCTAAACTAAAGCGAAATTTTTTTTTTTTTTCGCTTGAAAAGTCATTAATTAAAGCAATTAGCCAATTAATAGTCTGCGCTGTGCAAAACTTATCCTTTTTTACTCATCGTAGAAGACGATACGCTTACAATAGTAACCAAACAAAAATAAATGACTAATTTAAAGTTAACAAAAACATTCAAAACGTAACAATAACAAAACTTTGAAAAATTTTGTTTGTGACGATTTCGAGCGATATGTTGCATTTTGTTTTAAGCGGGTCTGACTTGAGGTGCGCTGCAGGGAAGCGCGAGGCGAACTAGCGGCAACTTGAGATGGACGGGTAATAACATATTATTATTACTACATAATAACTTTATTTGCACTGGAAATAAATAACTTTTTAGATTTTAACAGAGGGTTGATGCATACTATTGATTAAAAATGTGTTCAGTATTTATTGCACATAAACACTTATATGTATTATTATAATTATAAATACATAATAAAATGTACCTACCCAATATTTGATAGTTGAGAAAAATAGCTGTCTCCTGAACGAACAATTTTTTTACGAAACTTCTAGCCTACTAATATATATTATAAATATCAAATATGAAAGTTTATGAGGATGGATAGATGTTTTTTATTTTTTTACGCAAAAACTACTGAGCCGATTTAGTTGAAATTTTAAATGGATTTTTATCCACAATTAACACATTGGCTATATTTTATCCCAGAAAATCAAAAAGTACCCGCATCGGGAATCAAAAACTTAATCCACGCGGACGAAGCCGCGGGCATCATCTATTTTTATAATATTTCTAATAGATTTTCGTAGTCACATAAGTAGGTACATAAAATAATATCTTGTATACCTATATAAGTATAATTTTTTTTTCTTGTTTAAGTACCGGTTTTGGTACTCAATAATACAATAGTTTGTACCTAATCATTTGAATAGTGATAATTTGTAATTTATTTTCAGAGCTTATTAATTGCACACTTTTAGAAGAATTAAATTAAAATAGTACCAAGTATTTCTAACTCAAAATAAATGTGTACCTGTGGATTTAATCCACGCTTGGGTTTTTTCTATTTCTGCCGTTTTATTTCCTAAACCTACTTATTATTTAGTAAGGTTTATTTTATAATGATACTTAAATATTTTTCAGTGCAGCTCTGATCTAACCTGTAGTGCTATTCAGTTGTTTTGTTTTAATTAAGACACAATAATAAATATATTTTAATGAATATATAAAAATGTAGTTTTGTTTTGCCTTTTCTCATTTAGTATGGCAGAATTCCAGAAATCTCACAAATATAATTGCTATATAATTGTTAATACATATATGAACAAAGCTGCACATAAAAAATGGATTTTAAAAGTTGTTCTTATTTATGGCTTATACATATTTACTACTCATACATAATTTGTGAATAATAGTGGTAGTGATAAATAAAACTACAGCATTAGAAAGAAAAATAATTTTATTCTAAACAATTATACTTATTTCACAATTTGCAGAATTGATCCACAAGCTGCATTGTTGGATTTTCAAGGGTACCTAATGGAATCTCGCTTAAATGTTAATAGTGATATCTTACTTAAATACCTAAGACACCAAATGCTAAGAACAAGATATCTATAGGCCATAGATTTAATAGGAGCATAACTTGGGTGAGACTAAACCCAACATATTGTTTGCATAATTACATTTTATTGTACATAAATTCAGCTCAACTTTCAAATTGTTGCTTATAAGTACCCTTCTAGGTGGCAACCCCCCCACTAGGTGGAACGATGGCTAAAAACCAAGCGCAGGGAGCCCCTGGATACAGGCGGCGTCCATGTAAGAGACCTTTGTCCAACAATGGGCGTTGATCAGTTGGACAAAGAAGTACCCTCCTATCATTATCTATAGACCTTTTAACAATGATTTACTCTATGACATAGTAAGACAACTGCATAAAGAGTCAATATATAATGAATACAATTATCTGTATTACTTAGTCTGTAATAGATGTCTTAAATGTTACACTTTTCATACACTGGCTTTTCAATTCAATACAACTTGTCTGACATCTTGTCATAGGGGTCAAGCAATAATAATTAGTATAATAGTAATTATGTCAGTTTAAAACCAAGATTTAAAAAGAAAAGAAATTCCTATCTAGCCTGTGATTCACAAGTTTTTTAAAATTATAAAAGGAAATGCTAATTCAATTATCATGATGATAAATTTGCTTTAAAATAAAATTTAAAATTTTTTCAGCTCTGAAATAATAATTTTAGACTAACATTTTTATAAAAATGTCTCAATTATAATGAACAATTTAATCTTTAGCAGGCACTTCGATGACTCGTGGCTTGTCAATGATGCGAGCAGTGCGGTTGCCTTTCTCAACGATGCCAATGATCCAGGCTTGGTAGCCCTCCTGCTTCTCAATATCTTTGCAGTACGCAGCAGCTTGCTCACGGGGCAAGCAGATCAGCAGCCCACCTGAAGTCTCTGGTGCATGTCCTTGTAACAGTTGGAACATATTGCCACAGGCCTTTGCAACTGCTGCCATCTTGGCAATCACTGGCAAGTTATGGATCACGAATGACACCTCATTCTTTTGGTGTGACGCCAAATTCTGAGCATGTCCAAGAAGGCCAAATCCTGTGACATCTGTAGAGCCATGAGCATTGTATTTGTGCATAAGCCGAGCTGCAATACGGTTGAGTCTGCTCATAGAATCCATAGCACGGTGGTAAGCTCTTCTTACGTCTTCCTCTGACACAACCAATTTAATTCTATTCCATCGTTCTGGCTGATCGAGCCATTGATGAGCATTCACAGCTACTTGAGTGCCGAGAGGCTTGGTTAGGACTAAAACGTCACCCATGACAGCATTATCGGGTACGATGTATTCGTTTGGCTGGCAAATAGTTGTAGCAACCCCCCCAATGGTGCACCACGGATTGATCACAGTTTGCCCTCCCGTCACAGACGTGCCCGCTTCAAGTGCAGAATCCTTGAAGCCTCGCATGATGAGAGGAATAACTACGTCCCGCTCCTTTTCAGTCATCTTGGTAGATACTCCGAGTAGCATCAACATATTGTCACATTCAGTCACACCCATGGCGTATAAATCGCTAAGTACATTGGCACACGCGATCTTACCCATCATATAGGGATCGTCAACTAAAGGGTAGAAAAAGTCAGTAGTTTGTACCAAACAAAGGCCTCCGTGTCTCAGCGGCGTCACTGAACAGTCCAAACCGATTCCGATGCGCGGGATAGCCACATGCATAAACTGGTCTTGATCCTGCTGGGAATAGTCCTGCTGCAGCGACTCGACGAGCTTGGAGAGGACATCTTGGGGTACTTTACAACTTCTTCCTTTGAGATCGGCGAATCTCGTCAAGCGAAAACTAGCTTCCAAGTCGTGCGCCACAGGGTCGAATGGCCGACGAAGAGCCAAAGCATTGGGGTTACCGGCCATTTCTAGTTGCGCTGAAGACAGTGAATCCTGCGCTACACTAGAATGATACGACATATTACACAGAAACAAAACAATATTATGATTCGCTTTCGGGTAAGTGTGATGAAAATACCGAAACCCAACACGCCGCCAAGTGACGCTTGCAAAATGGCGTCTCCTTTACAAAGAGAAAATGGCAGCTCAAACTTCATTCGAATAAAGATTTTCTATTGGTTCGTACGATATGTAAACAAAGAAATCTGTTTTATCATTGGCTAATACTATTAAGATGGGTGAAATTTGCAATGAGAACGTACTTATGAAGTAAAATCCTATGTTTTTGTTTAAAAAAAAAATTTCTTGGTTTTAAAAATTAATTAAAAAATTATTTTGGAATAGGTACCTTAACAATTAATTTTTAGTACTAAATTTCTTTCATAACAAAGGACAATGGTATAGCAGCGGTGGCAGATTTTTGAGTAGGTACCTACCTAACCTACTTATTTACATAAATTAATCGTTCGATAATTTAATTAATTTAAAAGTACGTTTTGCGAAAATTACTTATAGGTACTTCACGTTAAATAATACCTAAAACCTAAATAATTCACCCAAAAAGTTTTTATGAAAGGCCTTATAGGATTAGAATCCAGGCTGTTAATAAATTAAAAAAAAAAAATTATTTGACAATTGATTTGTAACCAATCATAAGACTGAAACAACTTTTTTTATTGGTTCAAAAAAATACGATACAAAATTTAATTGGTCACTAGTTTTAGAACTTTTGAACTCCGCATTTCTACGGCGGTTATTTTTTTTAAACTTGTTTAAAATCACAGTCAATTGGGGTAAAACTTTCACTGATTACTTTATAAAAAAACATTCGAGAAAGCAAAATGAATAGGTAAATATTATTTCTACTAATAATCCGTTTATTTTTTCCAGCGCGGCGGCCGGCCGAAGCAAATACAAGTTCCGTCCCATACTAAAAATGTCTTTTGTTATAGTGAAACAACTGGCCAACAATATGGATGAATATGATCATATCAAATACAGTGCTTATAGAATTGCATTTAAATTATTTGCCCTGCAAAAAAATTTTAAAGGTGAGTTGTAAATTTTTCATATCATGAATACAAAACTGAGGGAATATTATTTGCTCACTTTATGCCGTACCTTGGCCGTACCCTGGAAAGGCCAATCAAATGTATGTAATGGGAATTAATTACTAAATTGAAAAAAAATCCCATACAATTTGCACACCTAGGTACAGACCAAAAAGTCAGAAAATTCAAAAAAGGTCTATTCTGTAAGTACAAAAAATCTTTCTGAATCTTTTGTTAGTAAAGTTTTGAAACCCAATTTTATTAAAACAGAGTGATTACATTCTTTTGGAATTTTATTTTATGTCAAGTATGTTGTGAAATATGACATAAAATAGAATTGAGTTTAATTACTTTGTATATAATATGTACTACACTAATTTGTCAATAGTTACAAGCACTCACGTCCATTAACAATCAGTATTAATAAAATTGCTGCATTAAATAGCCTATCTATATTATTAAACAAGATTGCTTAAGATTAAAGCACACATTTTTTATTTTCAGTGCCCCCACTACGTATAAGTTCAGGAGTGTTTGCTCGCCACCAGCTAAGTTTATCGGAGAGCAGCTTATCTCTAGATCCTGCTGAGTTAGAAGCTGTATTAGCTGATATTTACTTTGCTGCAGAGAAGGAGGGACTTTTCAGTGGTGATGTTGACCTGGCAGTGGATCAGTTGCTCAAATTTTTGCTCAATGTGTATGACCAGTGAGTTATATGATCATTTTTGGAAATACTAAACTTGCTAGGAAGCTCAGTGTTGGCAAACCCTCTGGTCTGGTCTGGTGGGAAGCTTTTGGCCGTGGCTAATTACCACCCTACCACCAAAAACATGCTGCCAAGCTATTTAGCGTTTCGGCATGATGGCCTGTAGAAACATTAGGGCTATGGGTTGAATTTACACTGCCATACTGCTTCCAAGTTAGCCTGCTTCCATCTTAGACTGCATTGTCACTTAATGGGTGAGATCCCAGTCAAAGGCTATCTCGTCATCAAATAATGATTCAGTGCATTGTTACAGAGAAAGAAAATCATCAATACGTGTATTAGCGGCCAAAACCTTACTAATATTGTTGAGTGAGGAATCTATAGCAGAGAAATGGCAGGCCCTGGCAAACTGCTGTGCAGATCACAACGGCTGTGTGTCACCGAGGAGGCTGGCTGCCCTCTTACTGCACGTCACAGCCTTGCCCAAGTATCTGGGCTGTCAGTGTGACCACTTGCAGAATGACGTGGATTCCTGCTTTGCTAAGGTAACCCTGACAAACTCCATGGTGCAATGCTAAGCATTGTGGTCTTATAACTGGGAGGTCTTGGGGTTCGATTCCCCGCAGGGGCAATTTGGGCATTTATAATTTCTGAATTGTCTCTGGTGTGGTCTGGTCTGTCTTGGCCGTGGCTAGTTATCACCCTACTGTCAAAGATGTGCCGCCAAGGGATTTAGCGTTCCGGCATGATGGTGGGTAGAAACAGGTTAGGTGTACTGGTTGAATTTATACTGCCATACCCCTTCCAAGTTAGCCAGCTACCATTTTATACTGCATCGTCACCTACCATCAGGTGAGATTGCAGTCAAGGACTATCTTGTCATTGAATAAAAGAAAACAGATTAAGCATTTCTTTTTTTTTATTATGAGATAGGCTTGCGCTTGACGACAATCAATGATAGAAAGCATTGATGAGGTTGGAGTGTGCTTGCCTAGAAAATGCCTATTCACTCTTTATCTTATTCACTCTTGTCTTGAAGGTACTCAGATTATATTTCTTTGTAAATGTAAGTGTAATATATAATATTTTTTCACTTTTATGTGTCTTTATGTATGGTCCAGAATGCAGGCATGCTTGGTATGTCCGCTCAAGCAGTAGCGGAGTGGGGGGTGCAGAGTTGTTCCAGCACTCGGTGGCTCAGTGTGGTGCAGCGAGTAGTTGAAAGTAGGAACATTTCCAACGCAAGCTTGTGCTGCAGTGCGTGTGGACAACCCCTTATACAGGTAGGCATTAAATACCTCATTGGCCTGGTGGTAAGCATGTTCGATTCCAGATGACGAGGTCCTATATTTGATTCTATGGTTGGACTAAAGGCTTATTGGGTTTTTCCACCAAGAAATTCTCAATACTGGCCCGAAGTAGGCAATGTGTCACCCCCATGCCTCAGAGAGCACGTTAAGCCGTCCCACTAGAATATGAGAGTGAGGGAATAGCACACACTTGTCACTATAAAATCTCCCGCGCAAATGACTAATCTCTGAAGATTGATCACCACAACCAGATTCGGTCGGGAGGACATATTATATTTTTTTATTACTTCATATATCTATTCTATAAGGGTATATAATGTACCTACAATACCTTGATCATTATCACACGCTTGACCACTATCACACCTGATAGAAAGTGATGATGTGGTCTAAGGTGTAACGCGTTTGCCTAGAAGATGATTATTCAAACTTCAAACTTCACAGATATGTTCTAAAAATGATGATATTTTTTGGCCAGCAGCTTGAAGTTTGATTTGATTGTTTATTAAATTTTCAGGTGCTGAAATTCAAATGTGCAAAGTGTAGCAATGTTTACTTTTGCGAGAAGTGTTATTTATATGGCAAGGATTTGTCTAGTGTAGCCAGTCATAAGAAGACACATTTAGTGCAAGAAGTTATAGATGGCGAGGTATGTATTGCCATTATGATAATTTTATTGAACCTTTTCTTTCTTTTACTTAAAAAAAAAAGCCAAGCTGAAGTTGACTAATATACTCCTATCCCCTCCAAATAAGCGTTAAGCTTGTGCTAGGAGTGGGTACGACAATAGTGTAACGGGTAGGGTTCGAACCTGCGACCTTTCAATTTTCAGTCCCCACCTTTAACCGTTGGGCTATTGAGGCTTAAAAATACTTTAAAAACACTTGTCAAGTTGTGACTTATATGTATTCCGCTAACTCCTCCAGGGAAAAAAGAACTTAACAGATTTTTGGATCAGTTTTTCGCTTGGATGGAGTTTTTTTAATAATTGCTTTGTGGGCTAATTGATATCCCGGGTAAAAAGTATCCTATGTGTTTCGTCAGGATGCAAGATATCTCCTTGCAAAATTTTGTCAAATCGGTTCAGTGGTATAGATGCAAAAAACAATAGACTCTCACTTAACTTTCTCATTAATATTTGCATAGATTTATTTCTTCTATTCCATAATTATATGTTTTTTTAAGATCAAACCTGCCCAATGCCTAGGCTTTATGAAAGGTATGAAAAGATTTTTCTTCTGTACGAAAACAAGAAAGAAAAAAACGATTAAAAAGGATAAAAAGAACAAACAAACGAGACAAGGTCCCATGAAAAGGAACGAAAAGCCAGTGATATTTACCTCTACGGTGGGCAAGGCATCGGGTAATAAGACAAGCAACCCGGCCATGACCCTGCAGGATATTATAACTAATATGGAAAATGACACTAAGTAAGTCTGCAGTTATTGAACGACTAGTCGCCCGATTGGGTATTTGACTTATTTTTTTTTATATATTTAAAATAAAGATTTATAATTTAACACAATGTTATATTTCTTGTTTTAATATCTTAGTTAGTTTCGAAAATATTTCTATATTCTCTTTCTGTTAGAAAAAGACAGTGCTATTGCAATTGCATGATTCAGTACATACAGTCTCCATACAAAATTTCTTTTTAGAAAGAGACAGATACAGTCCTTTTTTTATTTGATAACTTGTCATCGAACTAGAAGGACTATCTTGATAGTCCTTGACTGTGATCTCATCTGCTGGTAAGTGACGGTGCAGTCTAATCTTAGCCCGCTACCATCTGGTAGCAGGCTAACTTGGAAGGGGTATGGCAGTGTAACATCATTCACAACCTGTGTGGGTTGTAAATGATGAACAGATAGAGGTATCTCTATCTGTTTCTAGACGCCATCTGCCATATCCTGGAAGGGGTAAGTTAGCCCGCTAACATCTCAGACTGCATTGCCACTTACCATCAGGTGAGATCGCAGTCAAGGGCTATCTTATCATCGAATAAAAAAAAATAACTTGATAATAAAATTCCATGTTGAAGGGCCCTGAAAGATCTGATGGATCAGCTAGAAACAGCGGCCAAAGCCGGTGACGATCAGCTGAAAGGCAAAGCTGAGGCATATTACAACCAGATATCTGCACAAATTGCGAGGCTGAAAACATTGAAGGTATAGTATAAAATTTGATTACTTACCTCATAAGTTCAGTGTAGATTCTGTTCAAAAAGAGAACTGTCGTGGCCAAACAGTGAAGTAATGCTATTTATTACACTACTAGTTGATGCCCGCGACTTCGTTCGCGTGGATTTAGTTTTAAAAATCCTGCGAGAACTCCTTGATTTAGCCTATGTTACTCTCCTGGTCCTCAACTATACCCATCCAAAAAATTACGTCAATTCATTGCTCCGTTGTGGCGTGATTGATTGACAAGCCAACTAACAAATACATTTTCAACCTTTTCAACAGGATTTTGTAAAACCTAATTTTAGTATCATTTATTAATTTTTTTATTTAATACAACAAACTTTGTCATGACTTATTTTAACTTCAATGCTATTTGCTATGAAATTAAAAAAATCTTTCAGGACAACTTCCTAAACCCGGAAAACTTCCCACCTGAAAGTAAAACAGAGAAAACAGAGAGACCTCAGGCGTTCGACCTCTTCAGTCCCATACCAATAGTGGATGAAAAACAATCTAAAGTCACAGAAAACACCAAAGCACAGCCAAGGGTTCTTAGCCTGGATTCTGGAAACTTCTCAGTGACCGATAAGCCAGATAGTCAGAATCTCTTGACCATGTCCGGAGATGCCCTCAAGCCAGTCGTCGTTCATGCAACATCTGATAGCATTTCCACTGTATCTATGAATGATATGAGCAATTGGTATAACGGTGAGTTGAAACTTTAATGGGATTTCAGTGAGCGCAACAAAAGAAAAAAAAAAATGAGTAAATGAACGTATAACAAATAAATAATCTGGTTGAGTGATTTATTTAACTCATTATTTAAATGGTTGCATAACCTAAACAAATTATTTTTTTTTAGATAAAAAAAATTGACGTATAACAAATAAATAATCTATCTGTGATTTAAAAATAGCTGCCTCTCATTTAACTCATCATTTGAACGGTTGCATAACCTAAACAAATATTTTCCAAAACAAGTAATTCATATTTTTTTACTGAGTAGTTTTTCATGGAATTTTCACAGTCTTTAATGATTTTGTTTCTTGTTTGAGCTGTTTTTTATGAAATTGGGCATGGAGAAAAATTACAGCCAAGAGATAGTTTGCATCCTAGAGATAGCTTGCACCCTAGAAATACCTTGCTTCCTAGAGTCAGCTTGCATCCTAGAGATAGCGTGCATCCTTGAGATATCTTACATCCTAGATATGGCTGGCATCCTAGAGATATATTGTAGAGTGAAAAATTGTAGATGAAATTGTTACAGAAACAGAAACAACAGCCCAAAAACGTAACCCCCACAAAGATAGCTTCCACCGTAGAAAAACCTTGCTTCCTAAAGATAGCCTGCATCCTAGAGATAGCATGCGTCCTTGAGATATCTTATATCCTAGATATGGCTGGCAACCTAGAGATATATTGTAAAGTGAAAAATTGTAGATGAATAATAATGAAATTTTTACAGAAACGGAAACAACAACCCAAAAACGTAACGCCACAAAGTCAAATTTGGAAAGCAATCACAGTATAACGGCGACGGAGAAGCGATTTGCTGCAGACATTCGCTCCGTAGAGAACAGTAACGACAAAATGAGGGAACTGAACGCTGATCTAGACACAGTGTTAGACAGGCTGCAGCAGATACTCACTAACAACTTCGCTATGGATGGTAAGTACCTTTGTATCCATACAAATCCATACAAATAAATGAAATTGAAGGATCTGGTAGGAAAAATATTTGATGTACCAGTAACAGAGTCTTATGGAAGCCTGCATCTATTTTAACTTGCGACATTATACACAGTGTTATTTTATTCCCTGTAAACCCTGAAGGAGGTGAATGTGCTCATGAAACTGAACAACTTTCCCCAAGAAACATAGCTCGAAATATGAAAAAAAAATTGGACCCTCCATACAAAATTGACGGTTAGACAAAAATTTTAAAAATTGTTTTCTTACCGTATTTACTTTCGTATGCAGTTAGTAAAAAGCTGTTCTTTTGATGTTACAAACAGACACTTCAATTTTATTTATTTGTATAGATACATGATAGTGTTACACCTATTAAAATTGAAATGTTTTTTTTTATTTAATGACAAGATAGTCCTTGACCTTGAGTTATTACGAACATGTGGTGGAAATTCAACCTTATGTGGTGGAAATTCAACCTACTCGAACGAAACGCTTCAATTCAACGTTTCTGATAAGAACCGCTAAGGTTTGGAACACTCTTCCAGCATCCGTGTTTCCTGCCACTTATAATTTGAGTACCTTCAAGGCAAGAGTGAATAGGCATTTTCTAGGCAAGCGCGCTCCAACCTAGACCTCATCAGTGCTATTTAGTATTGATTGTCGTCAAGCGCAAGCCTATTTCGAAAAAAAAAAAAACATGCATGCACGGTGGACTTACAAACCTCAGAGATGACGGTGATATTTCATGTAAGGTTTGTTTCAGAGTCGTGTTTCGACAACACCCAGCTGCGGGAGACGGCCAGCGAGATGGAGGGGCTGCTGGGGACCCTCATCCGCGGCGTGGAGCAGCGCGCCACGCTCACGGCCAACCACGGACAAGTGTAGCACACTCGTATTGCTGTACCAATACCAATAGTGACTGACTGACTGATCTATCAACGCACAGCTCTAACCACTGAACCGATCAGGCTGAAATTTGGTATACAGGTAGCTGTTAGGACGTAGACATCCGCTAAAAAAGGATTTTGGAAAATTTCAACCCCAAGAGGGTTAAATAGGGGGTTAAAAAATCTAACCTAACGTGAGCGAAGCCGCGGGTTAAAGCTAGTCTAAATATACAACGTGTATTGAAACTCCGAAATAATACTGAAGGAGGTGAATGTGCTCATGAAACTGAACAACTTTCCCCAAGGAACATAGGTCGAAATGTGAAAAGAATTTTTTTTACCTCCCATAGTAAATGAGGAGCGTCGGAACAAAAACCGATAAATCACTTCAGAATTTTTGTTTTGGGAAATTGAAAAAATGTGTCTAAGTCTATGGCTTTTTAATTTAAAGGTGAACAATAGTTATTAAATAGTTATTAATATATTGGTGTTGGCAGCACTGTTTCGAAACCTAAATGTCACAGTAGTGAGTTCGGTATCTGTTGAGATAAGTACCGAAAAATATTATAAAAAAAAAAAAAAAAAAAATGTGCTTTATCGGTTTTTGTTCCGACGCTCCTCAAATCACAGTCATAGTTCTTTATTGCATTTCACATGTAACAGGTAAGTACACGAGACCCTGTAAGGGTATGGCAAAAAAATAATATTATATTTAGAGGATACATTACATATACATTATACATACACAGAAAGAAATAAAATAAATTGATACAATCAGCTAATCGTCTATTTTGTATGGGAGGTCCACATTTTTTTTTTCACTTTTCGACCTCCTTGGGGAAAGTTGTTCAGTTTCATGAGCACATTCACCTCCTTCAGTATTATTTCGGAGTTTCATTACACGTTGTATATTTCTTTTTTATTCGTTGACAAGATAGTCCTTGACTGCGATCTCACCTGATGGTAAGTGACGATGCAGTCTAAGATGGTAGCGGGCTAACTTGGAATGGGTATGGCAGTGTAGATTCAACCCATACCCTCTAATCGGTTTCTATACGCCATCGCGCCGGAACGCTAAATCGCTTAGCGGCATGTCTTTGACGGTAGGTATATATAAAAGGAAAAGCTGACTGACTGACTGATCTATCAACGCACAGCTCAAACCACCGGATGGATCGGACTGAAATTTGGCATACAGCTTTTGTGACATAGGCATCCGCTAAGAAAAGATTTTTTGAAAATTCAACCCCTAAGGGGGTAAAACAGTGTTTACTCAGACTTAAAGTGAGTAAAGCCGCGGGCAAAAGCTAGTACATTACAAAGCGTGCAAACAAAACGTCCTTGAAAATACTCAACAGTATGTAGATTCCAAGTTGACCGTCGTCAACCATTAAAAAATGACGTCATACTCGTACAATTAACAAAAACAAAATTATAAAAAAAAATTGTATTTCTTAATTCTTACTGTAACTACAACTGTGATGGAAGTTTTCTTTTCTAGTAATGTTTTTAATGGCAATTACGTCTTCAATATCGAAGGGCGTGATTTTAATTTCTTATTTTTCTTCTCTACAAAGAAAGTCATTAATTAAAGCAATACATAGTCTGTGCTGTGCAAAACTTTTCCTTTTTTAACTCATCATAGCTAATCAAAACTTAACAAAATTTTTTCAAACAATAGTAACCACAATAAATAGCTAATCAAAAAACAAAAACATTTGAAAAGGAGTAGCTTGAGAATTTACACTAGGGCCTAAGTATTAGAATTAAATATTGATATAATATATCCGTCAACTACGGATAAAAATTGTAAACCTTAAAACGTTAAAAGTGAAAATGTTAAAAAAAAAACATTTCCAACGAATTATTTCTTAAGAAATTTTTCCGTCCCACTATAATAGGTGCTCAAATCACGTAAGACTTTATTTATAAGGATCTGATTAGATATCGAATAAAACGAAAACTTTAGAAAAATAACATGCCATATATTTTATAAAAAAAAAATTTACAATATAATGTTCGTGTATAATAAAATTATAGTATAAATTACGTATCCCTTAAATGTACTGTTAAGATTATTATTTCGATATAATTCTTAGACTAACTATTCTTATGGGTTAAGCGTAAGTGGAGCAATCTGTCTGATGCTGGGACTAATTCTGTTGTACAGAATCTCTAAATAACCCTCTTTTCACAATGTTTCCTACTGATAAACTTACATTTAGAACTGACAACTTAAGTTCAGAGATTGTGTACAAAATAATTAGCACCATTACAATTATTATGTATAATATTTGAAATATGTGTATATTTGTGATTTAAAACTGTTTATCTAAAAGTATTTCTCTCTAAGATTTTAGTTGTGACAAACAATTTTCAAAATATATTTTTCTGTCTTACTTTTATGGTTTGGAAACCTGTCTTTTATTAATTTCCTATATATTTCGAAATTGTTAACAAACAGCTTAAATATTGTCATACTCGCATTAATGTTAGTCTAGGGTAAGTTGAAATAATATCATAAGCTCAAGTTGTCTATAACACTAGTAAAGATGTAAGTTTTAATATAAATAACGTAAAATGCAATTAGATTGCACTAGCACAACCTAGAGTACTTAAGAAATAAAGTTATCAATTAAAAATAAAACACTTACAAAAAATATGTATAAAATTAAATTATATTATGTGTACTTAATAAACGAATATGTTAATGGACGGCTTTTATTTCCTATTAATATCTACATTTGGATAATAATTCTTACAGTAATTAAAAAAACCTAACAATTTGCCGTAAAAATTGCATTATTTTATTCATTCTTGCTCAATGATTTTACGGTTCTGGGTACAACAGTGGGTGAAACTCGTCTGAGCAATGTGGTTCAGCTCGTTAGGAAGTTTTCCAGATTTAAATAGCTCCCTATTAAAATTCCTCATATATTTCCTCTCTAATAAAATTGCTCAGTATCTAAAGACGAAAGTTTTCAATCAGTGCATGTTGCCAGTGATGAATAACGACTCCGAAACATGGTCGCTAACTATAATTCTTTGAGAAAGGCAGGGAGGCACTAAATCAGCGGGCGATTACATAGTCCTAGGTATTCCTGGTTGTTCTGTAGGAAAACCAGAGTTACCGACGTAGAGAATCAGGAAGTTCTAATAATAGCTCGAAGAATTGATCTTGAATATGTTAAGGCCCCAAAACGGCGAAACCGCACCGGATAACGCAGCAATATTAGATTCTTACTCCCCCCCCACTCAGTGGACAGACTATGTTGATTTCGCGTTCTAAGCCTATGTTTTTTGTCCAGCAGTGGATGTCTATAGGTAGCAGACAACGGTGACTTTAGCCTGTTGGTTGATTCTCAAGGAAGCAGTGCATTCAGTTTCTCTTGCTGCTATTGATGAGGTACTTGCAGCAATGTGTCAGTAGGTGCTTCTCTTTCTCAGTAGATCCGTTTTGATGTATAGCAGTGGGCCCCCCTCGTTCACGAGTGTAGATATCCAGGCCGTACTGACCTATTATAGGAAGAAACGAGAAAATTATTAAAAAAAGACTTGGCTAGGTACATACGTAAAAAAATAAGAACTGAAAATTAAGACAGATTCGAGTTTTTTTCGCAAACGCCCTGTCTCACTCCCCTAATAACTAATTAAGAAAAGTAACCTTATAACTTAAAATCCGTCAAGTCAAACCGCTTCAGACTTTTTGAAGATTACAAAACATAAGTAACTACCTACGTGAAATATAGATAGTAGGCAAATACACACACATGTATATAAATAATTTGCTCGAAAAACATTACCTAAATAAAGCTTATTTGGAAGATTTGTTCGGTATTAGGTATAATTTTAATTCTTTAAAAAAATATGCGGCTGGCATGAATGTAACCGGTCAAATAGCTCCTAAAAATACGTACCCTCTTCAGGGAAAGTGATGTAAAAGTTCACAATGTCGTCGACGACGTTCTGCTGCACGTATTTGGAGAGCCGCTTCTCGTCCACGCCGTTCTTGTGCAAAGTCGCCATGAAGTCCGCCAGAGGCCGAGACATCCGGAACTGGATCTCCAGCTCGCGACCCGCGAACACTAGCGCCTCCTGAAGTATCACAATGATGCAATAAGTTAGGCACATCTTTTATAAGTTAACTAGAAGCCCGCGCCGACTTCGTTCGGGTTGAAAATTAAATATTTGTTCTTGTGAGCTTCTTATAGGAGACGATTGTCAATAAGATCACCACAGGAACCACACGAATATCCCGCACCGATACCCGCCACCGTGCCCCGCCGCGCCAGCCAGCACCATATTATTATTTTGTCGCGCGGATATATTAATTTTCCGATAACTCCTAAGATATTTATTTAAATTGTATAGTGTAAAGGGCAAATATGTACTAAATTAAACACTTACGATAATAAACATATTTATTTAGTTATAGATTGACATCACATCGGTTAAAGAAGCTTCGAAAATAATTCATTATTTTTAATCAAAATTTGAAAGATAGAAATGGTTACTGTAAGTTATCCTTAGAATATAGACATATGCTATCGCGGACTTTTTTTTAGAACTCTTTAAGAGGAACAATTCACCCATACATCATTTTCATCCAATAACATTATATGACCCAGCGCACGCCTTGAAAACGTTTAAGAGTCAAAAAAAAATTCCGACTTCTTTAACAAATTTGCACATAATATCTAGCCATAATACATTTATTAACATAATTATAGCCTATAACCATCTGGAATAATGTACCTTTGAAATGGTAAAAGAATTATTGTAATAGGTGCGGTGTTTCCAAAGTTTGCTCCGGACATACATACAAACTCACAAAATTCGCGCTCTCTCTTTATTATAATAGTATAGATACTTAATAAACAATCAATCGTTAAGACACTGAAGTGGTATTAGGGTGGCCATATACCTACATCTGGAATTCCGAATCTGATTCCTTCTCCAGTGATGATTTTGGCCACAAATTGAGGATGGCAATGTATCGGTTCTTTTGTATCAAAACCAACATAGCACTCTAAATCGACTTACTAGAAACCGTCATTTGTTGCAGGGTATATTAGCAGAATATGCTTCCAGCTTCCAGACTGGGGAGTTTTAATTTGTCATAAAAGTACACACGAAGTAAATAATTTTGAATTTAGAAGTGATACCTGATGAGTGATGGGAACCAGCCCAAAGAGTCTTGTAGCTTTTGTTGGGCCCCACTCGCCGCTCGCACAGTCAGGCAGCGGCACCATTACTGTTTGCAACTCTGCACAGCAAATCTGAAACAAATGGAAACTTTAAAGCACATATAGTTATTATCAACTCGGAAACGGATAATCTCTCGGAAAATAACTTAAGCTGTTTAGTATCGTGGTTAACTCGCGATCCCCGAGCTTACGTCTAGTCGTAACCGAGCTTACGTCTAGTCGTAACCGAGCTTACCTCTAGTCGTAACTGAGCTTACGTCTAGTCATAACCGAGCTTACGTCTAGTCATAACCGACCTTACCTCTAGTCGTAACTGAGCTTACGTCTAGTCGTAACCGAGCTTACCTCTAGTCGTAACCGAATTTACGTCTAGTCGTTCCCGCGCTTACGACTTGCCGATGTCCCGCTTAAACCTCCTGTAGCTTGCTCAGTCACGCGCTGTTTCAAACTCGGACACGGATATTTTAGGTTGTAGAGAGCGTATCTCACTCTCTAACTTCGATTGGTTAGTACTAAAATGAACAAGTAGATGATCTACTTTGAAGAGGTTACCTTAAACTTGCACACGCTCTTGAACTTCATGGGTTCTCCGGTGAGGTACTCTCGAGGTGTCACGGCGTTCGCGAAGATGTCCAGCAGGAAGGCGCCGCTGCAGGGCGCGTGGACACGGAAGGAAACCACGTTGCCTACCACCGACTGCAAATGAGTTATTGGTCATTATCATCTCAATCCGCCGCCGGCGCCGGCCCAATACTGTATGGCTCAGTTCTGGATCTGTTCTCAGAATGAAGAGCTTAGGATTAAACTTATTTGAGACGTATCCATTACCATCATCACCTTAACCTATCGAGGAACAATTATTGGGCAAAGTTTTGCCCATACTTGATGACACCTGGCCAAATGCGTATTGGCAGATTTAGATGCATTATGGAGAACTTTCAGACGTGCAAGTTTTCTCACCGTTAAAGCGAGTGATTAATATTGATATTCAAATTACTTACTAGATGAAATCACATGAAATGAAATGCGCTTATTTACCAAATTAGAACAAAAAAAGATAGTCATTGCCTCTTTCACAATTTGCCACGTAAGTATATGCATGGCGTGCAAAATTCCCAGTGTATTATTTATTTATTGAAAAAAAAAAAAATTACAAAAGTCAAAACTACACATGATTATAATATTAAGTAGTCCTAAGTTAGCTTAGCCCAAGTTTCTGCTTTTAATTGAAATAGGTAAGTACATAATAGTTTGTGAGATAAGTGTGCACAAACAGACAAACTCGTCGGATGTTTTTCGTGGTGGGTTACCTGCATAACAAAGCGCTTGAGGCTGACGCCGTCGAAGCCGTCGCCCTCGGTGTCGTAGAACTTGAGGTTGTAGTGGAAGATAAGCGAGCTCTGCATGTGTGCGGGCATGGCTATGCGCATAGTCGCCGCACCTGCACAACAGAGGATTTTGATACCGTTAAATATGGGTCAAACCCAATAACGTAGTATTGTTCTTGCAAATCATGAGCGCGCGTGAGCGTTACTTGTGCTTACGACATGTACATGCACATTGCATTAGTGTGCGTGCCTGGCAGAGCCAAGGTGGGAGCGGTCAGTGCGAGCATCGCTCTCGCTCACACTACAGATACGACACAAGAGTTGAGCTATGCCCACTCGTGAATTGCAAGAATAACGGTTGAACCATAAACACACAAGACCAATGAATAAAAAAAAATGTGTGGCCGTCATGAATTAACACTCTTTTTATGGTTATTGAAATAATTGAAAATTAATTACTAATTCCAAGAGAGTAGGTATCGGCCATTTAAATATAACACTGATAAGTCTTATAGATTCATTTGACGATTTTGTAAAAGTTGATTTCCATAAAAACTTTTCTATTCTATTCTTACCAACAAACTATGGTTAATCCATGACTATCATTGGATTTGCTGACCCTATACAAATGACATGATCAATTTGAAGCGCCACATCTGACATACGAATGTCTATTAATGGAACTAATAATATTGCAAATAGCGCACCGATCTCTATCTATGAAATCTATGAAATCATACAACAACAAGAACAATGAAATCATGGATTAATTGTATAGAGGTCGGTGCGCCATTTGCAATATTACTTAGCTATTAGTTCCAGAGATACTCCTATCCACTTAGTGCTTACAGCGTCAAAATGGCATCAAAACTAGGTAGGGCAGCGACCTCATAAGTGTTAATCATAGATTAATTACAGAGCTCACTGATTTTTCTCTATTTACGTACCCGTGGAGTCCGTAAACATAACGGCTTTAGTGTTAGGATCACTGAAGTAGAGTCCGTAGCGGAAGAACAGCGACCTGACGAAGGGCAGCTCCTCGAAGTCGTGCAGCGTGATGGGCGTCTTCAGCAGCTGCCAGTCCGGCTGCAGCGGGTAGAACTCGTAGATGAACTCGCGCGGGTCCGTGAGGAAGTAGTGGTCGTCGTATTCGTATCTGTGGAATTTAAGGAAACCTTGAATCATTTCACTTTCTTGTTATAGTTCTTGCAATTCACGAGGGCACGTGGCTCATGTTTGTGTGTGTGTCGTATCTGTATAAGTGTGAGCGAGAGCTAGCTCGCGCCTGACCGCTCCCACTTAACAGCCTATTAAGCAGCCATATTGGTGTTGGTCACATAAACTATAAGATGTAACACTATTAAAATGCTATAGTTCTTTCAATTCACGAGGGCGCGTGGTTCATGGTTGTTTGCGTGTCGTATTTGTAAGTGTGAGCGAGAGCTTGCTCGTGCCTGACAAGCATGAGCACTTACGTAATGTGCATGTACACGACGTAACCACAAGTAGGTAAAGCTCACGCGCCCTCGTGAATTACAAGAACCATACCTAGGTAAAGTATTTTTTCAATACATTTGTGATTTGACATATAAAGTCGACACATAAACTACTTCCTTACTACTAATATTATAAATGCGAACGCGTGTTTGTTTGATGGTTTGTCGTTCAATCACGCCGCAACAAAGCAACGGATCGACGTGATTTTTTGCATGGGTATAGCTGAAGACCGGGAGAGTGACATAGGCTACTTTTTATCCCGGAAAATCAAAGAGTTCCCGTGGAATTTTAAAAACTAAATCCACGCGAGCGAAGCCGCGGGCATCAACTAGTGGTTCAATAAACAATGTTAGTTCACTGATTGGTCACGACGGTTCTCTTTTTGAACAGACTCTTGTATCAAACCAGCACAATACATCAAGTACTTACTGAATATCTAGCACAGATACAAACCTTAAACTGTCACTCTTCCCTCTATTGCCGGGCTTGGGGGCATCTTTCGCGTTGACCAAGTGCCGCGCGCCCCAGTTGCACTGCACGAACCGCCACGCGCCGGCCACGTACACCGCGTTCCACGAGTTCCTGAAGCGGTTGTCCTCAAAGCGGACGCCGGGCTGGTAGCCCGCCGATTTGCTGTAGCCCTTTATCACCACGCAGTGGAGGCCTGCGTAGCTGAAAATAAATAAACATCGTCATCATCATTATTATGAAGTCAACCGATCAACGGCACATTACTGAGCGCAGGTCTCTTCTCAGAGAAGTTCATAACTCATAGTCCACCAAGTTAGCCCAATGTGAATTGGCACTTTACATACCATTGAGAACATTATGGAGAACTCTCAGGCGTGCAGGTTTCCTCATGATGTTTTCCTTCACCGTAAAAGATCGAGGTTAGTATAATATTCAAAGAAGAGAGATGAAAATTTCCTTTCACTTTCTTGTTATAGTTCTTGCAATTCACGAGGGCGCGTGAATCATTGTTGTGTGTGTGTGTTGTATCTATATAAGTGGGAGCGAGAGCTTGCTCGCGCTTGACCGCTCCTATACAGGCTCCTGACAGGCACACACACTTACGCAATGCGTATGTACACGACGTTACCACAAATAAAGCTCACGCGCCCTCGTGAATTGCAAGAACTATCCACAACAATCGGTGTTTTTAGCTTCCACATTTGCAGATATCTATTAAACAGAATAATACCTGCATAATCTTTTAAACAGAACGTGGTAACTCTCCGTGCCGTGTTTGATTCCTCGAAGCAAGCCGAGCGGAGAGTCTCCCTTGAGGTTGTCATCGAAGTGTATGTTGTTGAGGTTCTTCACGGTAATCCAGCGGAATATCGTGCGCGCCTTCTCCACGTCGCTAGCACACCTGCCCACTAGCTGCCGGACCAGGTCCGTGAAAGTCTTTTGGTCTTCCTGCGCCACCTGGGGATTAAAAATATAAGAGAAGACCGTGTTGAAACTTTTTTTTAAATATTTTTAACGAGCAAATGAGCAGACGGGGGTCACATGATGTTGACTGACAAAATGCACCACCAATGCGTTGCCGGCTTTTTAGGAATTTGTTGGTCCGCCCCATGTTTTAATTTAGTGGGAACACCGTCGCAGCAAGTTAGTTCCACAGTTTCAAGGTACGTGGAAAAAAGATCTGGCAAAACGGATGGTCGAAGTGCTCTAGGCACCTAAGCTCACAATAACAGCCCCACTCTAAGCCGCTGACTTGCAAGAACGACAGAAAGACTTAATAGTCCAATGGTTAAAGGTACGGTCAACTGAAAGGTCGAAGGTTAGATCCCACCCCCACAAGCTTTACGTTATTTGGAGGGGAGTGGAGAATACTAGTCAAGTTCATTGACTGTGTGACTAACCGAGATGGCAATTTTATCGACATCCGCAAACTCCATCGGGTCTGTGTAAATGTGGAACTTGGAGACCAGGGGTGGCTGAGGTGGTGGCGCCCTCGCTGGATACGGGGGTGCCTCTTCTCCATCGAGGTATAACGACGACGCCGCCATGTACTCTGACCTTCTTTCCGTTATCAATTCCATCATTTCGTGGCTTTGCTTCTCCACCAGTGCTGCTGTGGCGGCCCTGGAACGAATATTTCAAACAAACATTAAAAGTCACTCTAAAAAGGTCTCAGATCCCTAGTAGCTAACATTTAAATAAACGTTTTACCTGTTTTAGAAGATAAAAGAAAACTTCTAATAAAATTCGATGCATATTAGTTTTTGTAATGATAAATAATTTAGGTAACTAGGTACAGATGTTACGACAATCTCATTGTTAGGAATTAAGATGAATAGTAATTAGAATTCTCATAATTCCAGCTGTCTCTTGTTAACATATTTTATCTGATAAGTCATTCAAACAAATATTCTCAGGCGTAAAGTCTTGGTCAGACGCAACGCGACGCGACGCACTTCCTCATGAGTTGTGAGTTGTGAACGTATCCAATTAGATACGTGGAAATTGCAATAATGTATGAAGGCGTTCACAAAACGGAGGGCGCGTATAAGAGCCGCATTGCCTTCATCACATGATCTCAGCACGAAAAATATATTCCTACACTCGCCCTACAATTCAAAGTCATGCAATAAAAAGCTGCACGTATTGCACGAGAGTACAAGTTTGCATATTTGAACATAGTTGGTAGATTTAGGGTTTTTTAGAGTATCGAAACACTATAACGTGAAATAAAATGGTAATAAACGTCGTTACATTATTCGTACTTTTGGGAATTGGGGATTAACTCGATATGAACGAAGTAACAAAGTAGTTTCAATTATTATAGTGTCTTGATAATACATTATAGTGTCTTGATAATAGAAACCTATAAGCATCGCCGCGATGTAAAAACTTGTACTTAAAACACAGTACGCTTTCAATGTAACATCCTGCCTTGCTGCTGCCGTCGCTTGATGCTACCTCCACGCGGTTTGTCTGTCCAAGCCTTTACTCTAACATCCGGTTGTACGTACGGCTGGCGCAAATGAAAGTAACTTCCCACTACTGTTTTGCTTTGAACCCAACCGCTGATGAGTGCAATTTTTTACGGTCAGTGACTGAGCTTATTTGAATGATAATATGATAATAAAAAGTGATTATTTTATTATACTTTGGACGTAGACTAACGAGTGTTTTCCGGACATCCAATTAGGTACCCAGTTCCCGGCAGTTAATATTTTTCTTCCAAAGCAAGATATGTATTATCATGCTGTGCAAGATTTAGCGTTCAGGCACGATGGCGTGTAGAAACCGATTAGGGGTGTATGGGTTGAACGTACACCGCCACATCCCTTCCAAGTTAGTCCGCTACCATCTTAGACTGTATCATCACTTACCATCTGCAGGTGAGATCGCAGTCAAGGACTATCTTAAAAAATAAATAAATAAGTAAAAGTGTCAGGTACCTTTCATGTTCCAACATTTTCCTGGTTAAACTCTCCTTTTTCTTGTCTCTCCGCAGAGTCATGTTCTTCTCCAGGTCCGCTCTCTCTTGCTGGTGACGGAGAGTCAGTGCTCCGATTTCCGATTCTGGTCTCCGTTTCTTCACTTGCATCTCTTGTTGGAATCTGTTGGTCAGCCTTTCTAGTTCTCTTTCCCATTCATCCTGGAAGACATGATGTTATAACATCTTTTATTTATTTAGGCACACATAAAATTATAATTATTTGTAAAATTTTATTTAAACAGCTTTATGCGTACATAAATACAGAGTTAATGATGTACATGAAATATGGCATACAAAAGGTGACCTTAGTGATCTCTGCCAGCCAACTTATTACTTTTAGACATGAGAATCTACGTATCTATTTTATTTTCAAGAAGTTTACAAAAACACCTTTAAAAATGTATACCTACCTACAAATAAATAAGAGTAAAACTAAAGCGTCTGTAATTTCAATATAACTGTTATTTCAAGGAAATCAGAACCCAAACGCATATTTTTAAAATATTTGTCTGTCTATCTGTTTGTACCAGCTTAATTTTCGGAACGTCAAGATGTTCACAGGCAAGTAGAGATATATTTGAGGAGTTACGTTTATGTTATTACATTTTATCCCGTAAATATAGGGCTCCTCTGTAAAAAAAATTAACTTTTGATATTACGGCATTCCGAACCAGTGGTAGATTCATTGACGATTCAAAAGTACTTGTAAAAGATTATTTGAATAAAAAATATTTCTATTTCTATTTATATTACGAATAAGATAGCCTAAACTTTGAAATCCAAAATTGCCAACAAGACACCTATGTCCAGCAGTGGACATTTATTCGTCGGCGAACAAAACATTTCCATTTTTTTGTCAGGAAGGGAGTTTAAATACCTGTATTTCTTCCCGTATTCTTCTGTTCTCTTCTTCTCGATGTTTGGAGAATTTTCTGTACAAATCATCTTCTTCCTGTCGGTGTTTCATTTCAAGCTTTGTCTGTTCGTCTCGATCCTGAAACAAACATTAAAAAAATCAATTTTATTTTATTCGTAACCAAATACTTTGAAACTGTGGAACCTACTTCCTGCGACAGTGTTCCCACTAAATTACAACATGTGGTTATACAAATTCCTAAAAAGCCGGCAAAGAATTGGTAGTGCCTCAGGTGCTACAAATGTTCATGGGCGGCGGTAATCACTTAACATCAGGTGACCCGCCTGCGCGTTTGTTCGCTAAAAGTATACTTATATAAAAAAATATGTTCAGATTTTTCGAAATTTCCACGGAATAGGGATAAAGGACTTATATTTTCGCTTTAAAATTCCGTAGAGATTTCAAATTTGGCATATAAGTAAGTAGATTTAATTACACATTTTATATTAGCATTGATAACGGTTTTCGAGATTTTGCGAAGTTCCCTCAGGATAGGGTAAACGAAATTCCGTGCGAGTGAAGCTGCGAGCCAATGCTATAATTTTATACGTAGTTTTAGATAAGAGTTTTTTTATTAGCATGATGACTACGGAACCCTAAGTTGTGCGTGTTCTGGCACGCACTTGAGCAGTTATCGTGCTTCCAAGTGTCGCCAACTGGCGGGCGAGTTGCAAATTGAAAGTGAACGTGTCATTCACCTGCCGCATCTGAATAGAATAGATAGTGCGAAGTCGATTAGATACACCGTTTGTTTCACCAGTCGCCTACCGCCTTCTAATTATTGTCGTTGTGTTTTTATTTATTTATTTCGTACTTAAAACTTTAGCTTATTATACATATTATAAAGGACGTGCACAAAGACAGCATGTGCTTTTCTGGTCTTTGTTTCGTTGACAGGTGGACAGGATGATAAGTGACGATGGGCTGTAAATTGTAATCTATGATGTTAATGAGCCAGGGGTAACTTATCAAATATATACACGATAAATCGCTTGGCGGCATTTATTGGCAGTAGGTATAGGGTCCCAAGATAGTATGACAAGACAGGGCAAGACAAACACTTTAATTAAAAAAAAAAATTAAAATCTGTTCCAGACTATGGAAAATTGGCTTTAACATCCCTCATTTTGTTCATATGAAATGTAGCCTATGTCATCCGGTCCATAGTAACGAAACCTTGTTTATCAAAATCGGCTTAGTAATTTAGGTGCTGCGGTGGAAAAATGAACATACAAAGACTGCTCAAGTCACAACACATAACCCCTCTTTTTGGCTTTTCCGTAGTTGAGTAAAAAGAACTGATGCCTATTATTAGCAGTTTAAGACGGTACTCTAGTCCCAAGGAATTTGAAAAATAGGTATTTGAAGAAAATATCGCCGTCGCGCTGCGCCCGACCAACAGGAGTTATCCATGTGTACGAGTAGTGTATTTGTGTGCGCGAGCCCTCGTCCCTCCCATGCCCGTAACATTCATCCGCCGGCCGCCTGCGGGTGAATAAATATATTTTGAAACTTTGAATCGGATGATGCTTTACTATTGATACTGAGCCCAAAACAATTTTTTTTTTTAATTTTTCGTCTGTCTGTATCTTGGCCGCGCATCACACTGAAACTACTGGACGGATTTAAATGAAACGTAATATGATTTAAGTTCATACTACGAGATAAAATATAGGATACTTTTTATCCCGAAATTCAGCACGGTTCCCTTGGGAGAGGGGATGAGAGTCAAAATGTGTACTCCGATTTCATTCATTCATTTTTTATTAGAAAAAACATACTGCAATGATTGTTCTATAATTATTTTAAGGTCGTCAGTTTAGTAGTTCAGAAATTATAGACTTCACAATGCTCAGTAATAGGTCCAAATAACTTGAACCCCGTTACGTACAGGAAACTTTGAATGTACGGCTGTGGCTGGCATAACACACTATCGTAAACCATAATGGATAGCCCTATTTTTAACCGACCTTCAAAAAGGAGGAGGTTATCAATTCGGTCGGTATCTTTTTATTTTCTATGTAGATATGTCCACCGATTACTCCGGGGTTTCTGGACTGATTCACGCGATTTTTTTTAGTGGGCCATTAAAAATTTTTACCTTCAACTCCTCAAACCTGATGCTGCAGGGGTACTTTCTCCCTAAAAGCTTTAGGAACTGTCGTGTACGAATTGGTATGCTTGCTACTAGATCATAGAGCTCCAGGTCATCCTCCTCAATCCTGTCCATACTGCCCACCTAAATTATAGGGATTTAGGAGGGGAGAAAGAGAGCAAGCTGCAGGAACAAGCTACACTAAAAAACTTAAAATAAAAATTCTTTTCAAAAACCGACTTCAAACGCCACTACAAACCATAAATAAATTAAAAGTAAAAAACTTTTTTAAAAACAAGCTTTTATTTAAATGCGCTAAAAAGAATAAAATAAAATTTTCTGTTAAAACTTTTACTCATCAACTTGTTATGTCATTACACAATTTATATGATGTAAACGTTTTTCGCGAATTTTAACTAGGTACTCGTATTTACTTACGCGGACGAAGTCGCGGGCATCAGCTAGTATATATTATATATATACATAATATACAAATAAATAATATTGTTTGTGTTGAAGTGAAGTGTTTGTTTGTAATATCAAAAGAACAGCTTTTTAGGGTTCCGTAGCCAAATAGCAGAACCCTTATAAATTCGTCATGTCTGTCTGTCTGTCTGTCCGTCCGTATGTCACAGTCACTTTTTTCCGAAACTATAAGAACTATACTGTTGAAACTTGGTAAGTAGACGTATTCTGTTAACCGCATTACGATTTCCACACAAGAATAGAAAAAAAACAAATTTTGGGGTTCCCCATAGTTAGAAGAGAAACTCAAAAATTTTTTTTCATCAAACCTATTCGTGTGGAGTATCTTTGGATAGGTCTTCAAAAATGATATTGAGGTTTCTGATATCACTTTTTTTCTAAACTGAACAGTTTGCGCGAGAGACACTTCCAAAGTGGTAAAATGTGTGTCCCCCCCCCCCCTGTAACTTCTAAAATAAGAGAATGATAAAACTAAAAAAAATATATGATGTACATTACCATGCAAACTTCCACCGAAAATTAGTTTGAACGAGATCTAGTAAGTAGTTTTTTTTAATACGTCATAAATCGTAAACCGCAATCGCTGCTACGGAACCCTTCATGGGCGAGTCCGACTCGCACTTGGCCGCTTTTTACTAACTGCATATGAAAGTAAATACGGTACTTATACCAAGACAACAATTTTTAAAATTTTTGTCTGTCTGTCTGTTTGTTGCCACTAATCTCGGGACTGGCCGAACCGATTTTGACGGGACTTTCACTGGTAGATAGCTGATATTATCGGGCATCGTATAGGCTACTTTTTTAACCGACTTTCGAAAAAGGAGGAGGAGTTGTGTTTTCTACCTCTGTATATCGATATCTCCGTGATTACTTAACCGATTTGCGTGAATCTTTTTTTAATCGACACAAAAACTTTGCGAGATGGTCCCATAAAAACTTCGGGTTCCAACTCTTCAATCCTGATGCTGCAGGGGTACTGCTTCCCTAAACTGTGGGGATTTAGGAATTGTTGATTATTATGAATAGTTATTGTAGGGACCAAGTAAAGACATCGTTAAATTCCAGGATCCAACTCCTTAATCCTGATGCTGAAGGGGTTCTGCCAACCTAAACTGCGGTGATTTAGGAACGCGGACGAAGTCACGGGTGTCCGCTAGTATCTAATAAATAAAATAATCATTGTAAAGTGTAAATATCGACATCAGAGTACATCACTAGAGTATCGATAAAAATATCGACAATTGTCACTTCCCTATTAGTGTACATGTAAGCCTTACCCTCCCTCACCTCCACCCTACCCCCGTAAAGTACGAAAGGGACAACTGCAGCTCGAGCTGATTTTTACCTACAAAAACCTTGACCAAAAGACGTTTCGTATTCTGCTGTTTCCTTCTTCAAAACTGGACAAATCTCAAATATTCTTATATCAAAATTTAGAGGAAGAGTATATCTATGCTTCTATGTTTTTCTTTTTTGTTAAAAACTTATCATATTTGTCTGATAGTCGTTTGAACATGGCGGTAAAATCGAGGGTTTTTTTCGGGTTTTTGGATTGTCATATTTTTTTTAATGATAATGTTTTGGAAAAAAGAAAAACATAGAGGCACGTATTAATTAGATCTAGATTTTTTGGGAAAAAATCATTGCTCTAGAGGCATTATCCACGAAGAAAACAGCAGAATACGTTTGTATGGAGAAAGGCCCACTAGAGTACCCTCTTAAATAGGCCGCGTAATTATATATGCGTTTATGGTATGTACCGAAAAGCGTGCCATTGTCATTTACTTCAGTGCATAATAATAGGTAGGTATGTATTCGCACACACGTCTTGAATGGCAATATAAAACGATAAGTGTATGTAAATATTACATCAAGTCACTTATACGATTCACATTATCGTTCCATTATTCAAGTTTTTATCAACACGGGTCAAACCATACGACGAAATATTTTGTTTTCGTACGACTTAATCGCCGTGATAACGGTTCTTTATCGCCAGTAGTCAACAGCAAACCCCACGGCCGGTCGTGTTTAAATGTGTAATTTATAAAGCGAAAATGTTAAAACTAGTCAGAGGAATACGGCGACTGAATGCCCAATGCCGGCGGTACAGCCACGCAACAGTCATCGGCAGCGAACCGAACAAAAATGACCCCTTCTACCAAGAAAATAAGGCGAAAATGGACGAACTGGTAGACGAGCTATGCCAGAAAACGAATGACGCTATCAAAGGCGGGCCCGAAGAGGCGGTAAAGAGGCACACGGCGAGAGGAAAATTGCTCGTGAGAGACAGGATTAACCGGTTAGTGGACGAAGGAAGCGACGTTTTAGAATTGAGCACGCTAGCCGCCACCGACATGTACAAAGGTCAGGTTCCGTGCGCCGGCATAGTTACGGCTATCGGCAGAGTTCAAGGCCAGGACTGCATGATTGTTGCGAACGACGCCACCGTTAAAGGAGGGACCTATTTTCCTATGACAGTGAAGAAGCATTTGCGAGCGCAGGCGATCGCGCAGGAATGTCGGCTTCCTTGCATTTACCTCGTCGACTCGGGAGGTGCTCATTTACCGGATCAAGCGGATGTTTTTCCCGACAAGGAGCATTTCGGACGGATTTTTTATAACCAAGCGAACATGTCCGCGGAAGGCATCCCGCAAATATCTGTTGTAATGGGATCGTGTACCGCCGGAGGTGCTTATATCCCCAGTATGTCGGATGAAAGTATTATAATAAAGAACCAAGGTACAATTTTTCTCGCTGGACCGCCATTAGTGAAAGCAGCCACGGGAGAGTCCGTGTCAGCTGAGGATTTAGGAGGTGCTGATCTGCACTGTAGACAATCTGGAGTAACAGATCACTATGCTCAAGACGACGAGCATGCCTTACATCTGGCTAGAAATGTGGTCGCTAACCTGAACTGGAACAGTGACAAAAGTGTCAGAATCTGCCCACCAAAAGTTGACGAACCTTTACATGACATCGAAGAATTACACGGAATAGTAGGTGCAAACATTCAAAGACCTTTCGACATCCGAGAAGTAGTAGCTAGAATAGTAGATGGGAGTAGGTTTCACGAATTCAAAGAGTTTTACGGAGACACGTTAGTGTGTGGATTTGCATCGATATATGGTCACCCCGTAGGCGTTATAGGCAATAATGGTGTTTTGCAATCAGAATCCGCTTTAAAAGGTTCGCACTTCATTCAGCTTTGTGCCGCTCGTAAAATACCGCTTCTGTTTCTTCAAAATATAACCGGTTTTATGGTTGGTAGGGAAGCGGAGGCGGGTGGGATCGCTAAGAACGGTGCAAAAATGGTTACGGCTGTAAGCTGTTTTAAAGGGCCTAAAATAACTGTTCTAGTAGGTGGCAGTTTCGGAGCTGGTAATTATGGAATGTGTGGAAGGGCGTACTCACCAAGTTTCCTTTATATGTGGCCTAATGCTAGAATATCTGTGATGGGTGGGCCTCAGGCCGCGACTGTTCTATCATTAGTCGCAAAAGAGAAAGCTTTGAGAGACAAGAAGCCTTGGACTGATGAGGACGAGAAGAAAGTTAGAGGACCGTTGGAAGCTCTATTTGAAAAAGAAGGTCGGCCATATTTTAGTACGGCTCGACTGTGGGATGACGGCATAGTGGCTCCAAGAGATACGAGAAAAGTTATAGGACTGAGTTTATCGGTTGCTTTGAATGCACCATTCAGAGATAGTAAGTTCGGTGTGTTCAGAATGTAATGTACTTAATATATGGATGACAGGTAATTGAGTGAATTTGTGATAAAATGTGGTACCACGATAAAACAGTTTACCGTGATAATAATGACAAGACTTGAATAATACATATGTAATTTGATTTGTGTTTGATTGCCTTATCAGTACTTAATTATAATTTAGTTGTTACACAACCTTGTTTTTGAATAATTATGTTTCTATTTCAGAAATGCCTAATCCATTTTGTTAATATTGTAAATGCAAAAGTAACTTTGTCTGTCTGTCTTTTGAAATACATAGGATACTTTTTGTCCCGGAAAATTAATGAATTTTTAGATTCTAAAAATTTAATATTTTATTAATATTTAAGCAAAGGTATATTACATTCTACATAGGTACTTTTAATGTTTAAAACGAAAGTTTATTCTTCTTTAGGTAAGTATATTTTTTGTTTATAGTTTGGTCTTCCCTGTCAGTCAACAAAGAATAAGTAGGTACTTAATAACAATATCAAAGTGGAAATTGACGTCTAATTGCTGCAATTATAAACTAACCTTAGTCTCATCGTAACACAATGCCACATAAATAAGGACATTCATCTCATTAATCAATTTAGATCAATCAGCGTCGAAAACGCCGACGCAAATGAATACGAACCCAAAAGTGAGAACAATAGAGTTTATAATACATTTTTGGTTGGAGTTGAACGTTTAAAAAGAATAGCAGTTGATTATAGCAGCGAGAACAATGGTGCGATAAAAACAATATCCGTTTTGATTAATATGCAGATGGAGTGACCTGTGGGGTTAGTATATGATTTAATTCGATTGATCGTATTCGTATACTACGACATTAGCGTCAAAGTAAAATCAACCATAATAACATTGAATTAGAGCTCAATTTCGTGCATGCATTCTTATACCTTTACGTATACAAACTAAAATCGGTTGTACTGAATTTGTGACTTTAAATCAATACGTTTAAGGTTCATTTTACTTTGACGCTAATGTTATAGTATACGAATACGATCAATCGTGTCAAATCTTATACTAACCCCACTAGGTGTACGAGCGAGTCGGGTTCACGTCGTAACACCTTTACAGCTATTTAGGAGCAAGTGTCAGCTGTTTTTGCTATAATAATCACCGTTATTATGTAACCATATCGCCTGACACCAATTTTTGTAGAGAACCAGGCTGTGGATTTATTCTCTACCACTTTTCTATAACTCTAAACAAGTGTAAATTGAAAATTTAAAACACCCCCAACATGTGAAATTATAAAAAAAAATGTAATTCGCCATTTTGTTGTGGCGGCCATCTTGGATTTGAAATTTATCATAGTGTATTTCTATTCTACTAGTCAAGCCTTTCATTTGATACCCATATTGAGGGAGTTGTGAAAAAATATGAAGATAATCTTGTGTACTATTACAAATATTTTGTCCAATTTTGGTGAAGATCTACTAAATATTTTATCGGAGATAGAGGATACAACTTCTCGTGGATAGTAGCAAGTCACTCTAAACTTTTTCCACGCGGACGAAGTCGCGGAAATCAGCCAGTTCTTCATAAAATCATCTATCGTCTTAGGGATAGTGCAATATCTTAATTGAATAATTGAAGATTGAACATTATTGTCAACTTACGTCACTGAGCAATAGTAAACAAATACCTCGCACAAAATACATCATACATCATGTACATTTTACGCTTTCCACTCTTGGGCCGCACGCGCAGTTTTTGCCCCAAGCATTCTTCATAAGAAATCTCCAGTCTTTGCTATTAACACAGTTAATTGCCGATTTGTATGCCGAATGAACAACTATGGCGATCTGTTTTTATCAGCCGTTGTCTGTGCTGTAATCTTCTAGAAATTTCCTCCCGTTTGATGCTAATTCATTTAAAGAGATCTCTCTAAGCTCAGATTAGTAAGAAGAAAAGTCTTTGCTTAAATTGTCTATCTTGTGTTTCGTATTTCTTCGCGAATCTGTCTGTGCGCGCTATAATCTCGAAGGATTTAGTGTAAATTGACTGAACTATGATTATAGTCCTTACTGTAATAATGGCTTTACAATTGGCATTGTAAAGTCGACATCTCCTGAGGATGCTTTGGTGTCGGGGCGAAACATGCGTCGAGAGTAGTATAAAAGTCTTGTGTGGTGATGCATGTAAGTAGTGGTGGCATTGCTTGCATGGGAACTTGCCTCTCTTGCTTGGTTGAGGAGATAAGCGGTGCTTAGCTTGTAACTGCATGTTTGACCATACAGTTTTTTTCTGTTCGCGGATTATAGCAAAATAATTCTAACCTTTTCTTGTTTATCATGGACTTCCGCAAAGTAACGCCTGCTTCTATGTAATATTATAAGTATTTTATCCAACAAATTAATAAATTATTCTGCACATGTACCTACTGATGAATGTTACTACAGCAATAATAATACCTACATGATTGTTGTAATAAATAACTAATTATGTTGCATTTAGTATTCTAATTGCCAGCTAATCGTTGACAATTGATCTACTCGTGCCCATGTATTTACTTCTTCAATTTATTGATACGAGTATGCCATCTTGGTTAAACCATGAACATTACATGGGTAATAATCACGATTAACAGATGTATAAATAAATGTAAAAATTCTTTTTACAAAACCGACTTCAAACGCCACTACAAAGTATATCAATGGGGCCTATAAAAACTCAAGAGTTCCCTCGATTTCTCCAGGATCCATCATGAGATCCTGACCTGATGATAACGGGACTACCTGTGAAGTATACCCTTTCAAACAAAGAATTTTCCAAATCGGTCCAGGCTTCTTCGAGTAATCGGGGAACATACATAAAAAAGAGAGCCTCCTCCTTTTTTGGAAGTCGGTTAAAAAACAATTCGATCGACTTTGAAAATTGAAGCCTCAGTAATGCATCGGTGTCAACTGCAGAATGGTCTACGATTCGAACCCCACTCTTTATACTATTGATAAGCCTACTCTTATACAAGTTTTAAGCTTAAAAGCAACCTAAGCTTAGTTAGAGGGGAAAGGGGAATATTAATAATGTTCAGCATGGGTAACATTAAAAATAAAACTTATTTATTCCTTTGTTTAATACAAAAGATTTCACACAGCTGTTACAAATGACAAGTTGGTCCCAATTTCTCCCATCTCCCTTTAATTCAATATTCAAAATGTCAAGTTGTTCGTGCAACTTTAATTGAGATCATCTTTTGTTGAGCCCCCGTATGTACCTACTCAAGATCTTAGACTATAGCCCCACCCACGCCAGTCTCAAGCACATAGCGCCTCTCTATTAAGCCATAACGACTTTGGTATTTATAGCCAATTACTCACGTCCTACATTTTGTGTTTCGGTCGATTATCGGATTTACAAATAGGAAAGGACATCACCCATTTTGGTCCAAATCTGAAAGTGCCGGCCAAAAAAAATTTTGCTGTATTTCCTTAGAACTTTTCCACCTAAACATTTCTTATTATGACGCCGAAGCTGTAAGACATTAATCTTGGTTTTGTTTGAGTTCTAAAATCTGTATTTTTTCTACCAAATATCCAAGAGCCCTCCTCAAGCATCCATCCATTCATCTCTCATTATCTACCTCTTTTGACACACTCCGCCAAAAGAGGTCAGCCGGGCTTGATGCAGTGTATTTACATTTGAAACTTAGTAAATATTTAAATGTCATTAAATGAAAACATATTGTGCGAGGAACTCATTTATCGCTATTACGATAAAACACTGTATCTGAATATACAGTGTATTGTCTTAGCAGTGCTCTTACTTGGATGGAAAAAAATGGATTCTCGCGGAATTTTTAAAATCTAACTCAACGCGGACGAAGTTGCGCGAAAAAGCTTCTACATAATTTACTATGTATTTAACTAATATGAAAAATCTATTAGTAGGTAAGAATTATGATAATTTCAGACGGCTTATTAAGAAACATCTTTGCTTTCTCTTCCGTACATAGATCGCCGACCAATGTTACCCGCAGCGTTTATGTCTCTATATGTTAAAGTCATTATAACTACATATGAGGCATTTGAAAGCATATTATAATCCCTCCGAGCAGGAAGTTAAGACGCCATTCGCAGCCACTAATAATCCTGCACACTTACATTTATTCTCGCTCTTTATTATTATACAGGTTGTTTTAAAGGTCCGTTTTCATGTTTCACATTGAAAAAATCTTACTAGCACGATGATTCTCTTTTTGAACAGAGTTTGTTCAAGAAGAGAATCGTCGTAGCCAAACAGTGAACTAGCGCTATTTATTGCGCTATTGTATGGCTATTGTTGTGTCTTGTGTATTGAAAACCATCAAACAGCGTAAGACCTAGGTCATATACTGCGGAACGATAGGTACCGCTGTTAACTATTTTTGTGGAAGTGTTGGAAGAAGACAGAAGTCTTGGCTCAGAAACATAAGGGAGTGAGCTGGCATCAAGACAGTCCATGAACTATTCCTTTAGCCATGGACAAGGAGAAGTTTAAAAAACTGACTGCTAACCTTCAGTAATGGAGAGGCACGTGAAGAAGAAGATAGCAATTGTATTGCGTGCTAAACAAAAAAGGCAATCAAGCAGAGTTGCACCTTCTAATCCTACGATGACGGTTCTCTTTTTGAAAAGACCATAATATTCTTGCTAATGTGTACGATAAATATCTATGCCATGTTTCTTGGAAAGGACAAAGCTTCAATCAGTGGCCCATGCAATACCCGTATACAATCTTCTGTCATCTTCAGCTATACCCGGATATAGCTGAGCATGACAGTAACATTGATAATTTTTAACCCGGAAAATCAAAGATTTGCAGAATTTCATGCACGCATGTGTGCTTGGGTTTGAACCCCGGAGCCCTCGCAAAGGAGGCCAAAGGCTTCTAACACTTATCAAATAAAAAAAGAATCATTGAAATCGATTCACCCTATGAATGAAAAGTTATCCGTAAACTTTGTTGAGGATGAGGAACCTGGAAGGAGAAGGAAATGGAAAGCAAGGATGAGGTTTTCAATTTGACATTTACCTGCGTAGGTAGGTACATGTCAAATTGAAAAGTTACCCATTTTTAAAATCGGTTAAAAATAATTCCACGCCTTGACCAATGGAAGTAGGACTTTAGTACTTCCATGCCTTGACCTAAGCTCGTCATTACGTCAGAGGTCTATTTACAATGTTTATACTCTGTGGCCTCAGAATCTGCATCGAATGGAAACGGCCTCTAATACTGTGGGGTTAGTATAAGATTTAATTCGATTGATCGTATTCGTATACTATTACATTAGCGTCAAAGTAAAATGAACCATAACTACATTGCATTAGAGCTTAATTTCGTGCACGCATTCTTATACTTTTACGTATACCGATAAGCTCCAAACTAAAATCGGTTGTACTGAATTTGTGACTTTAAATCAATAAACATAAGGTTCAATTTACTTTGACGCTAATGTCATAGTATACGAATACGGTCAATCGAATTACATCTTATACTAACCCCACTGCACCTTACAAGTTACAAGCAATGCATTTAATTCTACAGGTGTAATATTTTGTAATTCTAATGTACTTTAACAAGATGCCACGGCGCGTAATTCCTATTATTTCTCCTCGACATTCCTGTATCATAAGTGATGTTATTGCGTCGGTGTTCATGACAGGAGCCATTGCTTTTTGCAACCCCCATAAGTATCTTGTTTATATTGTCGTAAAGTATTTTAACGTTTTATTCTCGCTTTACAAGTGTTTGATCTGGAAAAATTCTAAGGTTATCTACATACAAAAAATAATATAAACGTAAAAATTCTTTTTACAAAACCGACTTCAAACGCAACTACAAAGTAAAATTGTGCCTGTAAATTTTGAAGAGTTCCCTCGATTTCTCCAGGATCCCATCATGAGATCCTGACCTGATGACCTGAGAAGTTATACCCTTTCAAACAAAAAAGAATTTTCCAAATCGGTCCAGGCTTCTTCGAGTAATCGGGGAACATACATAAAAAAAAAAGATTCCGATCTCCGACGAATTGAGAACCTCCTCTTTTTGCTCCTCCTCTTCCATTTTGGAAATCAATTAATAACGATCACCTTTCGACTGAAATTAAAGACCTATCCAATAGGTACAGACTGAAGGTTGATTCCCTGTACTTATAGGGACTCAACCTGCCTTAAAAATACCTACTGGGTTTGAAGTACATAATCATTAATGCAGTAAATCAGCGAATTGTTAAACACTTCACACTTTATTTCATATCCGAATTGAGTAAATTTTCGATCTGATATTTCCCAATAGCAGATATGTTGCATAATAATTTATATTAGATTATATGATTAGCTTTATGTTTTTAGCACCAAATCATCGACAGTGATGTTATTTCGGTTAGTAGGTAGGTTACAAGTTAATTAGATTTGAGTCTATGAATTAATGTTAATCTTATTCTAATTCGGTGATAGGTTGTTAATGTTATTTTAATATCGCAAGTTAATTCCAATCAAATTAACCCAATAACACATCCGAGATGACACAATAAGCGCGCTCAATACAATAAAATTAAATTGTTATGAACTAGCTAATACATGCGACTTTGTCCGCGTGGATTTAGGTTTTTAAAACTCCATTAGTAAAACCCCAAATAAATACTTATTATCTTTCACTTGTTTTTAAAATAATGTTATTTTAAACTAGCTTTAGCCCGCGGCTTCGCTCACGTTAAGTTTGATTTTTCAAACCCCTATTTTATCCCCGGGGTAAAAATCCTTTCTTAGCGGATGCCTAAGTCATAATAGCTTAGCCCGCGAGAACTCTTTATTTTTCCGGGATAAAAAGTAGCCTATGTCACTCTCCAGGTCCCCAACTATACCTACCCATGCAAACAATTACGTCGATCCGTAGCTCTGTTGCAGCGTAATTGAAGGACAAACCAACAAAGAAACACACTTTCGCATTTAAAATATTAGTAAGGAAGCAAGGGTAAGGATTAGGATACTTGCGGGCACGGGCACCAAATGTCCAAACATATCGTCAATGTGTTACGTACACAATAGATACGAAACGTGCAAAAAGACCGATTTCAAAGCGCTTTATTTCCAAAGACAACCAAATTAGCTGGCTTATCCCATACCGTTACACAATGTAGAGTCAATCAACGGTCTTAATTAACGACTTTCTCTGATACAGTCAACGAACGGGGGGCCCCACGCGTTACTACAGCGCCTACAACCGAAGAGCTGGCATATGCTAGAGGTAGAATAGTTTCAGAAAAAGTTTAAAAACTATAACCGGAATATAAAAAATTTGATGAAACAACCGTCTTGAATTTGTTTTCTTTCTTTACTTTCTTTATTGGATGAGAAAGAAAAGTTCGAATATGGAGAATTTGATGGAACAACCGTGTTGAATTTGTTTTCTTTCTTTATTTTATTGGATGATGATAGTCCTTGACTGCGACCTTACCTGATGGTAAATGACGATTTAGTCTAAGATGGTAGCTGGCTAACTTAGCCGGGGTATGGCAGTGTACTTTAACCTTTACCCCTAATTGGTTTCTACACGCCATCGTGCCGGAACGTTTAATCGCTTGGCGGCATGTCTTTGGCGTTAGGGTGGTAACTAGCCACGGCCAAAGCCTGCCACCAGACAAAAGCAGCAGTAACACACGATGGCGTTTTGAAGAGATATGCAATTCAAAAGCGTTTAAGCAATGACGTGTATGTGACGTGTATATACTAAGACAAGAACGACTGAGGCCAGGCCCAGACAAATCGCTCATTTGCGAGAAGGGTGACATAATTCAAATTCGATGAAGAGAGAATTCTCTCGTTAGAGAGTGTTATCTTCTGTGGATGCTGCGGTCTCGAAACCAGAGGCCAGAGTGCGACAGAACATAAAGTCACAACCTCTCTCGATCTTATTTTTTTGTGCTTAGCGTTATGTCGTGTATGTAGCAAAAAATGTAAATTTTCGACACTAAAATTGGTGAATTTTGAATTATGTCACCCTTGTCGCAAATAAGTGAAATACCTCCCATTACGTGCTTCATTTACCGCGCGCTTATAACATATTATCTAACTCTTTTTATACGTATAATTAATCTGTGCTGCCGACGTCAAAGTAACTAATTAATTTGCCATAAAATAAAGTAGGTTTAGGTAATAAATCAAATATTATGATAAGTTGGTAAATGCGTGTGGGCACAGCGTAGGTTGATCAGAACAAGGTAATAACAAAATTAAGACGTAAAATATTTGATAAGGAGACAAAACGCTTTGAAATAACACAATCATAGAATTAGGATAGGCCGTACGGCGTACCAATCTATTATAAAGAGGAAAGATTTGCATGTACCTAAGTATGTTTGTAACGAATTGGCTCAAAAAGTACCGGACCGATTTGGCTGAATTTTAAAATGAAGATAGATTTTATCTATACCTTGGATTAAAATATAGGCTACTTTTTATCCCGAAAAAAATCAAAGTTCCAGCGGGATTTTGAAAACTAATTCCAGGCGAACGAAGTCGCGGGCATCAGCTAGTCTATGTATACAAATAACTTTGATGTGGTATTTTAAATAACAGCAAACATAAAATAACGTTCTAGAGAATCGGTAACGGAGCTCGCTTAATTAAACCTTATTCTCGCGCACATGTGTAGTAGATCATTAATTTCCGTTATTGTAAAAACAAACGTATTTGTACAGCATTAAACTTCCGTTTACGTTGCTTTGAATAATAATGATGTACCCATAGTGCTTTTGAATTATTTCTGCATTAGCTGATGCTGATGGGTTTAGCTTTTTATAACTTTGTGCGATCTCTTTGATATCCATTATAAAAGTATTCTAACTATCTCATTGTGAAATTTTGTCAAATCGTTCCAGCGTACAGTTACCTAGTAGTAAAAAACCATCCTGGTATATGTGACATACCAGGATGACTTTTTACATATACCTTGCATGTACCAGAAATCCTATTAGCCTATTAATCCTATGTGTTATATAAAAAAAAGTAGCAGGGGTTGTTATTATATCGATGCCGAACCCGAAATTGTAATTAATTTTTTTTTTGTCTGTTTGTGTGTTTTTTTTTGTGTGTTTGTGCACGCTAATATCAGAAACGGCTTATTCAATTTAGATACGGTTTTCACTAATATATTGTAGTAAGCTTCACTTAACATTTAGTGTTTATTTCATGTCAATCGGTTCATAAATAAAAAAGTTATGTCAATTTAAAGAATCACGGCGAACATTTTTAACGTACAGAGTACGTACTACACGCCTCGCGCCTGAGCGTCCGTGGCTATATAAAGCGCGCTGAGAGCCGCGCCCCGAAAAGTCACTATTCCACGCGAACGAAGTCGCGGGCACAGCTAGTTATATAATAAAAAAAAAAAAGACGTGTGGCACTCGGGGACTGCCGCGGTAAAGCTATTGCATAGCATTTTTTATCAATGCCATCTAGCGGTGAGAGGAGTCCGTGTCCGTGGGGTGTCAGGTTATTTTCGTTACGGAATTTCTGGATTCGGTCTCCACGCTCAAGGCCCGCGATAGAAGCTATGCAATAGCTTAAAAATTAGAACTCTAAAGTAGAAGTTAGAAGGCACCGCCGCAGTTACGAAACACTGCTTATCGCGTACCAAGGTGCCTTTTGGAATGCAAATCGCCTTTGGTCGATACCATTCCGAAATAAATGCTCAATTCAACAAAGGCACGCATTGACAAGTAGTCGCAATATTACACCACGTTTCCCAGTAAGCGCAGCGAATTACAGTTGAACACTGAATGTTCAGTTTTTACTTCGATCGCAACCGTATGATTTACGAGTTGATACGCCCGCCTTTGTGTGCACCGAACGGTAAATAGACCGCTGCTCCCACGGCGAAGGCGGCTGTATTCACATGTTACGCTGGCAAGACTTATCTGCATGTTTCGTATGTGTTTTAATTTAAATCTACTATGCCATCTACTCGTATTTACTCCTCCAAGCTATTTCTTTTGTTTTGCATCATGTAGTCGCCATTTTCAATTCAGGGACAAATAAGATCTGCATATTCTAAGCGCGTTCGTTATAAATTATATTAATTTTCCTTAATGCATTTTATAACATTAATTGTATTAAGTCTATTTATCTGTGATACGGGTAATCCTACAGTCATCCTTACCGAAGTCTCCAGTAGGGCTAACATGCGCGCAACGAGAAAATTTTGTCTGCGCGTTTACTATTATATGTATATATGTGAATATATGTGAATTTCTATATAGATTCACGAGTAAAGTGTAGACAAAATTTTCTCGTGACGCACATGTTAGCCCTACTGGTCTCTGTCCAACCATAGTCCAGTAGGGCTAACATGCGCGCCACGAGAAAATTTTGTCTACACTTTACTCGTGAATCTCTGTAGAGATTCACATAGAGACTACGAGTAAACGTGTAGACAAAACTTTCTCGTGGCGCGCATGTTAGCCCTACAGACCTGAGTACAAGGTTGCCTCTTTCTATCGCGTAACTCTTATCACTTCGTACTACATTAGCCCCTTGAGTTGGCCCGTCCGGACGGGACGACGCCGGGTACTAGTAGCTTTATAGGACCTAAAATGCGGAGTAAGCCTAGCCTGGTATTTCTTCCAGAAAGTGTAAACCTACACTTTTGTACAGTAATTTAGTCTACACAGAGTCCGTTTCGCTTAGCCATTTCCCGCTCAATAACCTACCTTTTGCAGTGGAAACCCCATTCAACAGTTAGTCACTTACTACCATAGATAAGACATATGTACCACCATGACATCATTGTCTATGGTCTCAGCAAATATTTCCCATTCCGCGTAAACCGGTCCGACTCACCCACCCACAATTTTAAATATCATTTCATATTTATTTATACCTTACGGTAACTCCGTGAGAATAAGATCTTTGTCAAATGTTAGTGGGTTAACTTTGAAGTGAAATTGTGTTTTGATTTGAATTACTTGAACTTGTGAACGGGGCTCACAGTATTTAGGGCGAATGAGTTCCCAAAGATGTATTTATCTCGTCTAACTTTTACTTTGGGTCGTATGAATATAACGATGTTGAATTAAATATTTAGTAGAAATGGATTTCCTTATCTAACCGGTATAATCTTACTAATCACCGTTAAAAACCGCCATTTTTAACTCGAAACATAATTATTGCTATTTGGACTTGAAAAATAACTCGTCACTGGTGACAATAGTAAAATTAATCTTATTAGGACCAAATACAAAAGTTCTTTAATTAGCCAACTTGTGGCTATATTATGATGTTTGAGCTGTTATTTATCAATTATGGGGAGAAATGAAACGACCCTGAGTGCGACAGTAATCGTTTTTGTTATTGATCTGAAGATACCTTATACCCTATTCTTAATTTGATAGATTTAGATTTTGCAAATTTTAAGCTATTGCATAGCTTCTATCGCGGGCCTTGAGCGTGGAGACCGAATCCAGAAATTCCGTAACGAAAATATCCTGACACGGGACTCCTTTCACCGCTAGATGGAGTTGATAAAAAATGCTATGTAATAGCTTTACCGCGGCAGTCCCCGAGTGCCACACGTCTTTTTTTGTTTTTCCTTGTATTTATATCATGGGACTCTGCAAAGTATGCGCCTGCTTCTATGCAATATAGTTATGAAACTGGATCAATTTCAATGGTCTTCCACGGTCCTTCCGCGTTACAGCATTGTTGTAACTGCCTTGTTACACTGTCGTAAGGGACCGCAGGCTCGTTTGCGTTACAAAAGCGAAAATTGATAATGAAACAATCCATGTTCCACTTCTGTTTGTTAAAAAGCGATTGGAAAACTCAATCGCTATTGAGTGCGTTTGCATTTTGCTTACGCAAAGTGTTTCATTGTATATCATAATATTGCTTGTTATGAATTATGTAACTATCTATCCGTGAAAACTTGTAGATACCTATTTAACTTAAGCTATAATTTTCCTATACATATTAATTTTATTAAGGGCCAACGGGTCCTTCATTTAGACATATACTAGATAGGATATACTAGATAGATAGAAGTAAGATAGATAATTAAAATAGAAGTTATAAAAAAAAATCATAGTACTAAAAGTTGCTACAAAATAAATAGTAGCAGGAACTAAAGAAAAAAAAATACATATTAATTTTCATTCCTATTTCTATTTTTGTATTCTATTGTGCATCTGGTGGGAGGCTTTGGCCGTGGCTAGTTACCAGCCTACCGTCAAAGTATTGCCGTCAAGCGATTTCGCGTTCCGGTACGATGACGTGTAGAAACCGATTAGGGGTATGGGTTGAAGTACACTGCCATACCTGTACCAAGTTAGCCCGCTACCATCTTAGACTCCATCGTCATTTACCATCAGGTGAGATCGCAGTCAAGCATTATTTTGTCATTGAATAAAAAAGACGTGTGGCACTCGGGGACTGCCGCGGTAAAGCTATTGCATAGCATTTTTTATCAACGCCATCTAGCGGTGAGAGGAGTCCCGTGTCAGGTTATTTTCGTTACGGAATTTCTGGATTCGGTCTCCACGCTCAAGGCCCGCGATAGAAGCTATGCAATAGTTTAAAAACATTCAACTATAGGTATTAGAATATAATGGCTTTGCACATATCGATGGCAATAGAGATGGTATGATGTTGGTGCTTTGGAGAATAAGACGATCGCTTATTTGCGGTCGCTGCCCGGCCCTGCAGCTACGTCATTTTAATGCTATGCCTATAATGACGTCAACGCGCACTGATGACGTCATTCTCTTTCAGTGCCCACTGCAAAATGCGATTCTTACGATGAGCTCAGCATTAATCTACCGTTTAAAACAACTGTGCCCAAGCTGCACTACCTACATCAGTTTTCTACTACAGATGGTATAAAAAATCGGCACAGATTTCGTTCAGTTATCAAGTTACGGCCTACAAAGCGTACGGTATCGGCAAGCGTGGGCGCAAGGTCGTTATGATACAATCCATTCATATACGATCGACTAAGGTCACCATCAATGTTTAACTTTACGAGAACCTTCCTAAAAATATGAATTACTTACTGCGTTATCAAACGAACTTCTCAAGTGATTGTAATCGTATCGTCATTCGAAGATATGTTTAGTTACTCTTGGGCGTCAAATTCATTTATTATCGTCATGTACATGCACATTGCGTAAGTGTGCGTGCCGGTCAGGAGCCTAGGTGGGAGCGGTCAGGCACGAGCAAGCTCTCGCTCACACTTATACCTACAGATACTCCACGCACACAAGCATGAGCCACGCGCCCTCGTGAGTTGCAAGAACTATAACAGTCTGTGCTATAGAAAAGTCAGTATAATATTTTCAAGCCTATTTAGGTATGTGGCATTACTTGAAGCCAAAAAACTGGATGGATGTTAATCACCAAATCAAAACCGTGCGATGGTACGAGTATGCACGTATTGTACGTGGTGTTTCATATTCAAGAAGATGACTTCTAGCCTACTATAGCTATATAAGCTCCATTTAAGAATTACAATTCAATTTTAATGAAATACTCGTATGTCCTGAATTTTCGTAGACACATGTAGTAAGCCTACTATTAAGCACTCAATTTAAATTGCTTGCATCAGATTATATCACGCGAGTGACATTTGTGCATTAATTTTTCGATAACTATCTATAATTTATACGTATAATTTGCATGTATTATATAATGTAGGATATGATATAGAATAGAGACATAGAGACTTACGCAAGAGAAGAGTACCTAATAACAAAAATGTACCTATACTTAGTTCACGTATTTTTTAATTTAAAGCAGAAGTAAGTCCTTTCTATATTTAAGTTTAGTTTTTAAGGTTAATTGAACAGAATAAGTCAATAAATAAGTAAGTATGAAAGATTTTTTACTTTTCTCAAAATTCGTTGAAACGTAACATCGCTGAGTCATCGAATCATATACATATAGGGAAGAAACTTATGACAGCAAAACCATCAATTACGTAAGTAAAAAAAATTGTGATAATCCTATTCGGGGGATCGCGGGTTTGATCCTGATCTTTGACTGTTCGAAGTTATGTGGCATGTGCGTTTAAGTCATTAAATATTACATGCTTCGACGTGTAGGAAAACATCGTACGGAAAGGAAGTAACACAAGTATTCACTTATTTGGAAGGGAGAGGAGAACATCAGCGAAGTTCAGCTTGGCTGATATTCTTTAAAAAAAAAAAATCTCGAAAGTGTGTGAAGTCCACCAATTCGCATTGGGTCAGCGTGATTGTCTATGGTCTAAACCTTCTCTGAAAGGAGACCTGCGCACAGTAGTGAGCCGTTGATGGGAATCTGATGATGATAATGCCGTAATCTATACTAATATAATAAAGTGCAAGAGTTTGTTTGTTTGAACGCGCTAATCTCTGGAACTATCAGTCGGATTTGAAAAATTCTTTTTGTATCTGATAGCCCAATTCTTGAGGAAGGTTATAAGCTATTCAATATCTCGGTACAACTCTTAGAAGCTGAGCAAAAAGAAAAAATAGCGCGGGCGAACAATGCGATGCGGTAAGTCGGTGTTCGAGGGCGCTCACCCGACGAGAACTGAACCGAAGGCTATTTATCTAAATCCACGCGGACGAAGTCGCGAGCAACAGCTAGTATATTATATTATTGAATACCGAATCGTGCAAAATGTTAAATTTTTTAATTCGCATACACAATAATCCATTAATCAAAAAACCGGAGGTAGCCAGATTATGCAACCAATATTATAAAACTATCATAAAAGATATCATAATTTCATAACTAAATGTTAATGGGATATTAAAATAATTTACTACCCACAAGATAGTGTAATAAATTATTACATTGTAATTATGTAGCTATACATTGATATTGTAATATCTTGTTATGAAAAGAGCAACTGCTGAGTTTCTTGTTGGCTCTTCTCAGCAGAATCTGCATTCCGAACCGGTGGTCATGTCGTGTCATAAAAGCTACAAGTTGGCCTACATGAAATAAATATTTTTTTTTAATTTCTATTAAAAGAGGTGTGAGAAGAAAGAAATTTGTTTCATAAATTTTTTGGGCCAGCACAATATTTTTATAAATAATACTTATCTAGATTCACTTGTCAATCGAGAGCTTTTTGTAATAGCTTATTTGAATATAATGTGAAATCAGACTCTGGATATGTTTACAATCTCGTTTAATAATTAGCTTGTCCAGTTATTAATTCACATCACTTAGAATTACAACGCAACATCAGTTTCATATTTAGGTTAGGTTCACAATTTTGCATCAACCCACACGTGCCACAGAACATTACTTCGCACCGACCGTCGCCATGATAGTGTAGACCGGCTGGCGCCATAAGTCCGCTTCCCGCGCCTGCGAGCCATCGCTCGTAGCGACATCTATTTCCTTCAGCGCGTAACATCGGCCATCCTGAAAAGTGAATACCACCAGGTATTCACACACAGGCATTAGTGGAGAATAAGATTTTCAGATGCAGAGCTAAATTGACTGAACCAGATCGGACTGAAGTAGGTTTTTAACTTTCTAGAAGATCTATTATATCCTGTGCATCTACACTGTCCTTATCAGAACCAGTTGCCATAATTTACTGAACTTCGGTTGCAGACACCAGCAGCAACCACCGCCACAATATTCTACAACCTTCCATTTTTTACACCACGAAGTTAGATCGACCATTCGGTAGAACCCGCGTCCTTCCGCACAGCCGTTGCTTACATGCACACTGCGGTGTCGGCACTGTACACCTCAACACACCTTGAGCACTATGTATACCCATTGGCCTGCGAGCGAACAACAGTCAGCGCTAATGTGTCCACAGTGACACAACTGTACTCTCCCAACCAAACATATAACAACTGCATACATATATATGCCACAGTGAGCAAGCTAGTATACCTCTTATTAAGCACTCAGCCACCCAACACTATCCCAAAAGCACTTCCACCGGTGCCTGTCCCGGCACAAGGCTCGACACCTGGCATGCAGAGCAAAAAGGAAACCGACGAGTGTTTTCATCTATAAGTGGCGTCGTTGCCAATACATGGTCCCAGCTGGCATCACAATAACCTAATGAGTTCTAGGGCCTTTAAGTAAGAGCCGAGGCCATGGCATCAGAAATTTGAAAATACATCAAATCCAGAACCTCTTAGAGAAGATGAAACTAAGAGAGCAAAAGCAATCTCAGCTTTGAGATATATGCAGGATAGTGGCAAACTCCAGGGGCCTCAACTATTTGACCAAAATTGCTGATAAGATGATGAAACAGCAGGTGCTACTCATCTAGTCTCAGAACTAAAATCGACACCCAATGCTTCTACGAAGTAATCCAATAGTAACTCTCCTAATATGATAGCGGAAATCACCAAATTTGGCGATAGAATGCGTAGGAATCAAACCATGCAACTGGGAGGAGAACTGGAGGAAAAGAAGCGGAAACTGAATATGGCCACAGGGCCGGAAGTTGTGGCTCTTCAACAAATTACTACTGTAGCTACCTATTCACTACAATGCTGGTCGTTGCCTTATACTACCTAAGCTTTTCGGATGTGAGTTAAAACTTAAGTTCTTCTGGTGTGAACGTATCAGTGATTTCACTGTCCAGCAAATATTTTACTAAGGGACTATAATTACTTGCTGCAAACGAATCGGAGATCAATACTTAAGGTGTCAAATGTATCAGTGTGCTTAATCTACGATTTCGGATGGAACTTTATCGTTGCAGATGTAAGGCAACCAATGTTTGGTGCACACTATTAAGTTACTTGGACTTTAGTTGACACTAAGGCACATGAGATAACGGATCAGTTAACAAAATATCTTAAGGCGGTAGAGCACGCATAACAGAGACGAGCCAAATTTCGGTTAAAGCAGTTGATAGTATTTACCCATATTAAGGTCAAGGTATCCGGAACTTAAAACAATATCACTTAAGGAGGTTCTTATAATATTTTCAACAACAACATAGGAACAAACAGTTCTTCGGGTGCGACCCCTACTTCCGGATAGGTATAGTGAACTTAAGATAGAATTTAAAATCAGGTGTGATCTTAATAGCCTCCGTTGCTAGGATAATTAGGTAGTAGTCCTGTGCTAAGTCTAAACTAGTGTTTACCAGTTAATTTCTCAACTTATCATCACCAATGCTTGGCAAAAGGAACCTGTTCTTGACTGTTAAGACATTCAAAGCTCAGTACTCCACACACAATCTACTATCTACATTTTTCTTTGACTAAAAACCGTTTATGCTGATCAGCTACGTTCTACAGTCCGCTCTAGTAGAGTCAATTAAAATAAAACATTATTAAGTTTTACACATAATATGAACACATCATAATTTCGTAAATCAGAATATAATTTAACCATATCCTTCGTAAAAGATGAACCAGAGTCAAAAGACATATTTTTGTGAATCAGAATCGGATTTTCTCATGCACATAAACAAATAAAATTGTAATTTTTATTTTCTCTATCAGGGACCCCAATCATCAATTTTCAGATCGACAGACCTGCGGAAGTCTGTAAGACCCTTTTGTCAAGCAGGAAATGAGCTGATGATATTTAACGCCTGTACAGATCGTCACTTTTGATTATCTAAAAACCATCCTAATCCCGTCAGCTTTCAAACAGAAAGGAACCGCATCAAAATCGGTACATTCATTTGGGAGCGATGATGTCACAGATATACAGATATACAGACACATATGTCAAACCCATAACACTCGTATTTTCGTATGAGGGTTAAAAATTAGAATCAGAATGGAATAGAACAGAAGTCGGAACAGACTCTACTTGGGTTCAGAATCAGAATATCATACTCAAATCAAAACAGATTAAACAGAATGAACAGATTTAACAGATAAAACAGATAAATAGATAAAAGAAATAATACAGATAAAAGAGATAATACAGACAGTACAGATAGTACAGATAATACAGATAATACAGATAATACAGTTAATAGAGATAAAGCAGTTACAGTAGATAGCACAGATTTAACGGATAAAACTGATAAAACTGATAAAAGATATAATACAGATAGTACAGATAATACAGTTAGTACACATAACATAACTAACATTTTTATACATATATATATATATATATATATATATAGATATAGATAGATGGTACAGATAATACAGTTAATAGAGATAAAGCAGTTACAGCAGATAACACAGATTAAACGGATAAAACTGATAAAAGATATAATACAGATAGTAGAGATAAGACAGAACGTACAGAACGCACAGAACGCACAGAACGCACAGAACGTACAGAACGTGCAGAACGCGCAGAACGCGCAGAACGCACAGAACGTACAGAACGTACAGGACAGGACGTACAGGATGGACAGGACGGACAGAACGGGCAGATTGGATAAAACGGATTAAACGGATAAATAGGAAAACAAGTTAAACAGTTAATCAAGTAAAACGGATAAAACTGGTGAAACAGGTAAAATGGATAAAACAGATAAACAGATGATATGGGTAAAACGCATAAAACATAAACAGGTGAAACGGATAAAACGGATAACAGGATAAAACGGGTTAAACGGATAAACGGATAAAACAGGTGAACCGAGTAAACGGATAAAACATAAACAGGTGAAATGGGTAAAACTGATAAAACGGATAACGGATAAAACAGGTAAAACGGATTTAACGGATAAACCAGGTGAAATGGGTAAATGGATAAAACGCATAAAACAAATAAACAGGGGAAACGGTAAAACGGATAAAACATAAAACAGGGGAAATGGGTAAAACGGATAAGACGGATAAAACTGGTAAAACGCATTAAACGGATAAATGGATGAAACAGGTGAAACGGATAAAACGGCAAAACAAATAAACAGGTGAAACGATAAAACGGATAAAACATAAAACAGGTGAAATGAGTAAAACGGATAAGACGGATAAAAGTATAAAACAGGTAAAACGCATTAAACGGATAAATGGATGAAACAGGTGAAACGGGTAAACGGATAAAACGGGTAAACGGATAAAACGGGTAAATGGATAAAACGGGTAAAACAAATAAACAGGTGAAACGGTAAAACGGATAAAACATAAAACAGGTGAAATGGGTAAAACAGATAAACGGATAAAACATAAAACATGTGACATGGGTAAAACGGATAAACGGATAAAACAGATAAAACGAGTAAATGGATAAAACGGGTAAACGGATAAAACGGGTAAACGGATAAAACGGGTAAAACAGGTAAAACTGATAAAACAAATAAACAAGTGAAACGGGTAAAATGGTTAAACGGATAAAACATAAAACAGGTGAAATCGGTAAAACGGATAAAACAAAACAGGTGAAATGGGTAAACGGATAAAATGGGTAAAACGGATAAAACAAATAAACAGGTGAAACGGGTAAAACGGATAAACGGATTAAACAGATTAAGAAATTAAATGGACAGAACAGATCAGACAGGAAACAGAACAGATCGGACAGAAAACAGAACAGATCAGATCAGACAGAAAACAGATGGTTAAAACCAACAGACAGATAAATAAAAATAACAACTACGCACCTCAGTAATAACTGTGTCGGAAGAAAAGTCGATTTATCATCATCACCTTCGACCCTTATCTCGTCGTGCATTGGTTAACAGGGTAAAGCAAGGGTAAAGCACGTGTAATAAATTCGCCTTTCTGCCAAAATACATCTTCATCATGATCAGCTGCATTCTCTACGATATTCAGTCCCACAAACTTGATTCTTGTAGTAAAATCTATACGTCCAAGTATAAACTCAATTTGCACTTAGTCTCAGACAAGTCTGTTTCATGAAAAGCATCTTCTATAACATCGCAGACTTCTGGGTAGCAACTATTGAGTATCCCTTCGAATAGATTACACCCTGTAGGTATCTATGACCATTAGCTGGAAGTTTCATTCTACAGCGGCTCGTTTTTTATTGTAAAACGCTTAGCCAACCGCTAATGTCACTGCTTTAACACCTCTCGAGTCGTCTCAATGAAAATCTAGTTTCACGCAACTTTGTCGAGATCCTTAAAAGACATCCTCTTCAACTCTTACAAAATCGCGTTCACCATACAAAAGTTTTATCGAAAGCGACATTGACTGATTCCACATGAAATGTGCTGGCACTTGTCAGGGAAGCCGGAGTTAATCAGCATTTCTTAGTAGCCGCATGAACGCATTGTCTTTCACTGCACTGATCTCTCTATATTTGGGTCCAATTTTCGTCGTAAATACCACTTCTGAATGTGAAATCAGACTCTGGATATGTTTACAATCTCGTTTAATAATTAGCTTGTCCAGTTATTAATTCACATCACTTAGAATTACAACGCAACATCAGTTTCATATTTAGGTTAGGTTCACAATTTTGCATTAACCCACACGTGCCACAGAACATTACTTCGCACCGACCGTCGCCATGATAGTGTAGACCGGCTGGCGCCATAAGTCCGCTTCCCGCGCCCGCGAGCCATCGCTCGTAGCGACATCTATTTCCTTCAGCGCGTAACAATAAATAACTTTTCTAGTTCTATAGATGATTTCAGAAATCAATATTGTCATTATATCATTCCAATTTATGATAATCTTTTTATAATATAGCTAAATTGTAAGTCTGTCGTTTTCCGTTAGGTTGTACGTGGGAAGGAACAGCTTTTATATAAAAGGCAGTTTGTCCAAACATTATTTCAAATAATATTGTATCACCATTTAAAATGTATAAATGAGATCATTCTTTACACTCACAACAGCTATTTACCATACCGGACACGGTTTTTTATGACATTCAGAAGATTTATTCGATTTTTGGTGAGATATAACTCTCTCTGCTTCATTTTCAATCCATAGACGACCACTGCTAGACATAAGTCTAGACTCTAGAGTCTAGACTATAAAACTTTTATTTGTTTAGCTACGCCGTTAGGTATTGGTCCTTCTACGAATCTCCTTATCTTTTATTTCGATTTAAACAGTGTGTAAAGACACATTTAATATGTAGAGATTATTACACAGTTAATGAATTCCCTAATGACAAATTTGCTTGGAACCAATCTGCTTTGTTTCAGCTTTCAAGATAGATAAGCTACATATTGTAACATTTTTTGTTTTGAAATAAGCAACTGCTGAGTTTCTTGCCGGCTCTTCTCAGCAGAATCAGCATTCTGAACCGGTAGTAGATTCTCGACTTGTCTGTCATAAGAGCCACGAGTTTGCCTAAATAACAAATACAAGGAAATAAATAATTTTGAGTTTGAGTTTGTTAAAGTGGTTTAAAGTTAACTTGACGTTGCGATGGACCTAAATCTCTTCTAAGAAAAGAGCAACAGGTACCTACTATACCGTTTTATTTGATGAATCGCAAGCTTTGATCAGCAACATTGCAAGTCTATATAAATATTGTATGACCAAGGATTGGCAGGTACCAAAAATAGTCTGTTACCGTTCCTTGGCAGACGGAATATAAACACATCCTGTTTTCACTAAAAGGACGCGCAGTCACTTGGTTACAAATCTTACCCACCTTGCATTATTCAATACAATACTTCAGTTGTCACCGATAGGTACGAGACCATCTTTTTGTACCTTCGAAGCTGCCAATCATCCTGTGGTTTCCAATTCATACGTGTTTCATGGAGAAAGTTAAAGCCAATCTTTCTTTATGTAATATTGAGCTGTGGCATTTCAATATTTGCTTTTGTGTGCGATAACTTCATAGTTTATTTTTATTTTATTTAATCACCTTTTCAAACTTATTATACACTTTTGTATAATGCACATCGAAAAACCGCAGAGGTTTGTCCTCTATGGTAATTGCCACTTAAGAGTGTAAGCACTAGCTATACTAGCTCAAAGATTTGTTAAGGATCAAGTGAAAAATTAAGTGTGTTTTGAGTAAATTAAGTCTTTCAAAGTGTGTGTTTGATTTCACGATCCAAATCTTTTCCGTTAAGAAAAACTTACCTATGTCCGTTTTCACCAACCATACCAAAATCCCCAAAGTGGGAGTCTCCTTAGGTAGGTCTCCTAGGTAGCCCCTAAATACAATATCTTACCCAATGTCATTTCCACCTTATGGTGTTCCCTAAAGGTTTGTGAAAACGAAATTGACAGAAAGTATCACCTAATTTATCTTAGGTAGTCCGTTAACAGTGCGCAGAATGCCAGAAAAAAATCTAAATAAATGAAATAAAACACACTCGAAACCTCGTGTGAAACGCGACAGACGCTAAAGTCGCGAAGCGCCAAATAGGTAGGTAAGTCATGTATATCTCGTAAGATATTCATTAGAACAATAATGGCTGTATCGTATCTTAGTAATATGGATAGGCATTTTATACAAAAAGGCACTGTAATATGCACCACATTGAAAATAAATGAAAAAAAATTGGTTAAAAATTAGACGTCATTCGCGATTTTATTTTAGTGAACCATTATTTTATGTTTCTGCTCAATATAATTATATTCCAAATATAATGTAATTTTTGACTGTTTTTTTCGGACACTTAAAATTTGATCTACTGCTGTAAAATCAAATCTGCATCTGAAGATTTACCATTACACGCGCTCTTAAGGAAACCTTGCTGAAAACGAAATTAGTGTTTCAAAACTGGCTAAAAAATATTTCAAGAGTTAGTTTTATACGCAGACAATGTCAAATATAATAAAACCAGAGTACCTACATGTGGTACTACCACCTACAAAAACCCGCGTCTCCATTTAAAGGTTGCATAATAACCGGCTTCCCACAAGAAATGACTGACCGCTGACGAGCGGAGCAGGTCCTTCAACACCGTATATGGCCACGGCCCAATGCCCGACTCAGTTCATTTTTGGCCAAAAAGGCAACAACAACACCCAAGCAGAACTAACGTATAGAAAGCCAGATTTCGTGTCTTCATATGACCTGTAGGGCTAACATGCGCGCCACGAGAAAACGTTGTCTTTTTTTAAGCTATTGCATAGCTTCTGTCGCGGGCCTTAAGCGTGGAGACCGAATCCAGAAATTCCGTAACGAAAATAACCTGACACGGGACTCCTCTTACCGCTAGATGGCTTTGATAAAAAATGCTATGCAATAGCTTTACTGCGGCAGTCCCCGAATGCCACACGTCTTTTTTTTATTCAATGAAAGTCCTTGACTGCGATCTCAACTGATGGTAAGTGACGATGCAGTCTACGATGGTAGTGAACTAACTTGGAAGGGGTATGGCAGTGTACTCATACCCCTAATCGGTTTCTACACGCCATCGTGGCGGAACGCTAAATCGCTTGGTGGCACGTCTTTGACGGTAGGGTGGTAACTAGCCACGGCTAAAGCCTCCCACCAGACCAGACCAGAGACAATTTACAGTGACAATGCACAGTTATACTAAGGCTTCAGGTAGGGCTATAGACCAAACCCTGGCCAAACCCAATACGTATCGCGTACTCGGTCACAACAGCCAAATATACATACGATAGCATACGATAGATTAATTACTTACCAGATAATATTCGTGCTGGAAAAGCTGAAGAAATCGATTTATTTATTTATTTTTATAAGCGACCCATGGAAATCAAGAAAGCTGCTAATATCGTTCATGAACGAGAGAACTACTTAAATGCAGTAGTAGTGAGATAGTTGAAATGCCAAAGAAAGTAAGCGGGTAATAATAAGAAAATGCGAAGTCAAAGATACAAAATGCAAAGACTGATACGAAATGCAAAAGAAGAAAATATTATTTTATCTGCGTGCGGATCGTCCTGCCATCGCATCGGAAGCTTTGTCGATTTCTCGCTACACTTAATGACGGTCGATTGTTATGGTGGTGTGGTCGCTCCGTAAGTTATAAGCGATAAGCGTATAATAATGGCGATTGTTATTATTTTTTAGTTGTTTATTCCGGCATGATGGCCTATAGAAACACATTAGGGGTATGGGATGAATTTACACTGCCATACCTCTTCCAAGTTAGCTCCCTTCATCTTAGACTGCATCGTTACTTACCATTATGAGAGATCGCAGTCAAGAACTATCTTGTCATTATGGCCATCAATCCGATCATACTCATAAGAATACCTAGTTATTATCAGGTTTATATTGAAGGCATTTGGGTGCTGTGTGAAATCTGTTTTCTAGTTTGACGAAGATTCAGTTAATTAAATAGCCTATGCCTACTATTTACGTACTTAAGAGCCCGAACCTAGAATAATGAGAATCTATGCAGCATCTGTCATTTTATGTGGTTGACAACGGTAGTAAGGTAGTAAATAACATTATGTTTATGCGTTGGCGTAACTTGTTTTAAAAATAAAAATTAAATAGGAACTTTGATTTTCAAACTAGGTTTCATGCATTTTCTTTGCTTCATCATTTCAACCGACAGCAGGAAAATACTGGGCACAGGTCTCGTCTCGAAGAGAATTTTTTTGCTTAAAATATTTAATTTATTTACCCGCTTTACTCTCATCACTTTTTCCACAACATTCGCACATTCCCGATGCGCACGCGATCGTTTCTAGTCCGAAAGGCAAGAATGCGAAGATCACTCGATATTGCTCTGCGAGAGATAAATAATTATACCATCTTAAATCATTTATAAGGTATTTTGCTGTACAGTTTTAATTAGATCCATTCAAAGCTACAAATACATTCTTAGTATGTTCACGGAAAATAAAGTAAAAAAATAAGTTAAATAAAAATAATTTTGATTTTTTTTTAAATTTTTTGGGTAGGATACCTATCGGGGTCTATCGTCCGAGGGGCTAGCTCAGAACCTGTGACTATCTCACAATGCATTAATTAGAACGTACTGTTCTTTAACCAGCAATAATACTACTAATGATTAAGAAGTTTGTCAAAAAAATAATTCATTTCCACGACTTAGTACTAGTTAATACTAAATTGAACTGAAATAATTTTATGTACCTATTTTAATTATAAAACCTGTTATTTATTTTCAATTAGTAAATGATTTATTTATTTATATTTATATATTAATATGTATGTACTCGTATCAATCTACGGTATTCTTGATGCACATGTGCATTTTTTTTAATATACATAGACTGTATAGACTACCGTTTGACTGCGACCTCACCTGATGGTAAGTGAAGATGCAGCCTAAGATGGTGCGCACTTGCCTAGAAGATGCCTATTCATTCTTGATATTTTAATTGTGCTCTCAGAGTGTAATAAAGCTTTAAACATCATTCGGTGTTGAGTATAGGCTAGGGTTTAGAACACGAAGTTAAATCACAAACTGCACTAGGTACCTAATCGCTTTGGTCTTTACGTTCAGATGCAATAGAAACCTAGACTAGGCAAACTAGTGTAACAGTGAAATCATTAAACTCAATACGCAATACCTAGGAAGTAGAACACAGCCTTGCAAGGTTCTTTAGCTAACGACACACCGTTTGTGTCGTATATGTATTGTAATAGGTAAGTATGTTAAATGTGTTTTAATCCACTCGACGACTAGTTAATTTGGAGAACATTTTAAATTATAATTTAGGTCATAAATACCGGTTGATAATTATCAATCGGTATTTATGACCTATCTAATTGAAAATCTACAGATTGAAGGTCGAGATTTTAATCCAGTTATTGTGTATAGTTATAAAAAACTGTTTATCATTCGATTAACAGTTTGATAATATAACTCGTAACTCAAAGCATCGCACACACGTTTTTATGATTTTCATATTTTGAAGAACTTCCGAGCAACTCTAGTCGCGAGTTTCAGTGATCGAAACTGTACAGAAACTTTTAAAAGATAGTTTTAGTAAGTAAAGTTGCTCCGTGTTTGCAGACTGGCTTATTTTTGCGGCAGCTATCGGCGTTTCCGCGTATAAAAGACGCCAAAACACTGACCTTTGCTTCTTTTAGACGCCTATCGAATGCTTTTGAGTCGCGAAAACGCGATGCAAACTCAAAAACGCCGATCACTGCCGCTAAAAGATGTCGGCCTACTCTCTCCCTTAGTTATTACAGCATGAAACTTACGCTGAGATCTCTGCGTGCTTTGACTTAAGATAGAGTTAAAACGAGACAATAAGCCCTGACATAAATCTATCTCTTTTAACGCTGTGTCGAGTCTGAGTAAAGTGCGAGTGCGGTCTATAGACTCAGGCTTAGACTTACCAAGTAGCAATCAATGGGCTTCTCCTTGGGCCTGTGGTACGCTTTCTGCAGCTCGGTCTGCTTGAGCGCGTGCGCGATGTGTAGCGCGCTCGCGTCGAAGCGCCCGTACTGGTAGTCGGGCGTGTCGCGCGATATCTCGCGCGCGGGCGACGCGTGCACGCTGCCGCCGTTGGTCGCGCGACTCGGCGACACTGTTGGACGAAAATAATCTACATATACAACGTGTAATGAAACTCCGAAATAATACTGAAGGAGGTGAATGTGCTCATGAAACTGAACAACTTTCTCCAAGGAACCTAGGTCGAAATATGAAAAAAAAAATGTTTACCTCCCATAGTAGATAAATCAATCAGCTGATCGTCAATTTTGTATGGGAGGTCCACATTTTTTTTCACATTTCGACCTATGTTCCTTGGGGAAAGTTTTTCAGTTTCATGAGCACAATCACCTCCTTCAAGGTTATTTCACACTTTTGTCACACGTTGTATAAGAGGAAAAGGTGACTGACTGACTGACTGATCTATCAACGCACAGCTCAAACCATGTGACGGATTAGGCTGAAATTAGGCATACAGGTAGGTATTACGACATCAGGCATCCCTTGAAAAGGAGGCTGAAAACTAGAAATATACTAGGTACTACTAGCTTTTGCTCGCGGCTTCGCTCACGTTAAATTCGATATTTTGAATCTTATTTTACTCTCTCAGGGATTGAATTTTCAAAAATCTTTTCTTAGCGGATGCCTACGTCATAATAGCTATCAGTACGTCAAACAGCCCGATTCGTCCACTTTGAACTTTGCGTTGATAAATCAGTTAATCACCTTTTTTTAAAGAATATTAGCCAAGTTGAATTTGATTCTCCTCTCGCCTCCAAATAAGCGGAAAGCTTGTGCTAGGAGTGCGTACGATAATAGCGCAACGGGTGGGGTTCAAACCTGCGACCTTTCAGTTTTCAGTCCCCACCTTTAACCGTTGAGCTATTGAGGCTTTCCCTTTGATATATTATGTAGAAGATTGTAAAGGTATTAATTATTAGATAAATAAAACATGTTTTTCTCGTAAGCCGCTATCGGTAACGGCTATTCGCATAATGAGCGGCTATTGGCGGCTATTGGCGTGTGGCCGACCGTGTACGGCCGTTATGCATGACTATTGAGTTAGCCGACTTCAAAGAAAGGAGGTTCTTAATTCGTCCGAATCTTTTACTCAAAGACTGGACCGATTTGAAAAATTCTTCCTTATCATCTGCTAACTGCTAATTGGTAGTATTTTACTGCAAAATCGTGATACATATACAAGGTGTTTGTTAATGTGTATAACTTACCAGCAACCACCCATGCACTTTGACCCCATAAACACAATGGCGGTGGTAAAAAGTGAAAATTAATTATCAAAAACTTTCATACAAAATTAATTAATTAATTAACAAAAAAACATTTTGGAAACCCTAACTGAAGACATAATAACAATACGCCACATAAATCCCTTTCCGTAGTAGTAATTCCAAGAATGACTTTGACCGCGCCGCTCGAGGTAAAGGCGAGGCTACAAGCAAGACTTGCGGTTGCGTTTGCGCAACGAAAAATTACATCGCATAGGACATAGTACGAGAAAACTCTGTCCATTAGTTTAGTTTCTAATGAGACATGGACCGCACTAAGTACTACTTCTGCTTGGCTTAAGACGCATCAATCTTCCGTTGGTTTCTCCCAAAGGACAGGACAATCCTGAATCAAGTAAATCAGATAATCGATATCGTAATTAATCATCTTGATCAATTAATCAATCATCCGTTTTTACGGTGCACAGCGGACATTTCCACGGTGCGTTGTGGTCGCTACGTCTACGATTTTTACAACGCGATGTCGCACTCCAGTGAGGGCTCGCCCTTACGGTGTTCGACGTACCTATTTAATATTCAAAGCACGTACGCGGCTTTGGAAGGGGCCGGAACTAGAGCGGGGAATTTCGAGCACCGGTGAAAATCACCGGTGATTTGCCATTCTCCGAAGATTCATCGGAGATCTCCGGTGAATTCGAATACAGATTTAGCATCAATTAAAATGTTATTGACTGTTAATGTTCTAGTACAATGCACAGGAATTTTAAGCGCATCGATATTGTGTGAACTCAAAATGATATTAGATGTATTGTAAAGGTTTTAAATAAAAAAAATATTAAGAAAAAAAATATTTTACTTTATTATGATAATTATTATTTAAGGAGGTAGGAAATAATGATAAAGTAATTGTATTTGAATAAATGTTATTAAGTTAATAATTAACAAAGTTCCTCAACAAACTTCTTTTTATTTAAATTAAATTACTTGAGTTATGATTCAATAATAATCGGTTAAACACCGATTACTTTCACCGGAGAGTCACCGGTGATTCTCCGGTGAAAAATCACTTCTCCGCGCCGCCGGTGCAAATCACTACGCCGGACACCGCTCGCTTTCGACTACAAATGCTAGTAATATGCTTGCACTGTACTGCAAGCGATAATAATAATTATTGTATCGTTTTGCAATTGATTTATTATTAAAAATATCACACACATTCATTCGTTCATTCACATACAGTCATTGTTAATCAAAACCACGACGCGAGATATTAATTACCTGCAAATAAAGAGGCGGCAGTCACTTTATGGATTACGTAGGTACGGACTTTAACTTATGGAGTCCGAAAGTAGTCGGGAATATTCTTGCAAAAATACGAGATTTCTAATCGGTTTTCACTCTACTGAACAATACTACAGGTTTACAGATTTAATTGCATGCCGATTAATGGTTAGGTATCACATCTGGAATATTTTATCGCAACGTTATAGCATAGCAAGTAGTACGTTGTAGGCCTACAAACATCCATTCATAGTTTTATCGTTGGCAGTTCATTGCCATTGAATCAGCTGTTTTAAAGGTTGCCACCTAAACATTTATGGTGAATTTTTGAAGTCCTAATAACTTGGCCAGGATATGAGCTACACGTCTCATGATATTTTTTCATGTATCTATACACCGACCCCAACTTATGGGTTTCGGTAGGATAGGGACATTAACTAACACCTTGTAGTTCAGATAATACAATACACTCTAGAGAAAATTAAAATATTATCGCATCGGTTGTCACATAAGAAACGGCTAAGTATACCTATGTAAAGAATAAATTTAAAGACGTTTCAAGCAAAAGTATGTCCTAACACTTTCTGAAATAGAGACACAATTTCTATAAGTTAATGGTAATAAATTTACACCTCGGAATGGTGTCAACGGCCCTTTACATAACCATAAGGGTCAGCTCACATCGAGACGCGACTAACGCGTACTTTTCTTGACAGCGAGAGTAATATACAACTTGTTTACTACACAAGAAATAAATATTTTAGTGAGAGCATGAAAGCGACATATAGCATAGATATATGACGAAGTCTTCACCACCCTGCGCTATACTGTGCTGCGGAACATCTCGCTGGTCAGCACAAGAACCGAGAAACAACGTGGCACGCAGATACTTGAGAGAATACTGGCGGAACATCGATGTGCCGTGAGGTGTATCGTGAAGCCAACTTTGAAGCGGCTTATCTCCACCATTCCAGTCCAGATGCAGTGTTTTGATGAGTTCAGATCTTTGCTCGCAAATTATTAAGACTCTTCTCTGATCTGGATTGATCAGAGAAGAGAATAAGATCCCTATGGGGTACGCTAAGAGTACCTACGCGTAGCGACGCTCACGCGACGTGACCACTCGTTGTGATACGCTGCGCAAATCTGCGAAAATTAACTTCGCGGCACGTCTTTCGTGCCTCTTCAATAGCCTGCGCGTCTCGTCGCGTCGCGTTACGTGTCAGTGTGAGCTGGCTCTAAGGCATAAGTCACACTATACTGTCGTTCGTAGAATTCAGCCATACACCTAGGTATCTGATTCAATGGTAGGTACTAATCTGTAATCTGTTTGAAATCTACAAGGCTCAGAAGTAATTAACGTTCATCCTGTTAAGTAGGAAATAGTTATTCAGTAGTTAGATATATGTGTAGTTAGTAGTAGTTATATGTCTGTGAGAGGTCGTCAGTAGACGTACCTACTAGGTACGGCATTTTAGGGTTCTTTACTAAAACAAGGAAGTCCTGTTTAGCTTAGCTTCAAGGCTTATCTATATTCTTCTATTTTCTCTTTCTTTCTTCTTTGTTCTATAAATATAAAGGTCCATCAACACCAAGCCGAAACTATTGAAATTATGAGATCCCTTTTATAACGTTGGCATTCTTTAAATAAGTTTTTTCTAATAGGGTCAAATAGGGGATGTTTTTATTACGAAAGCCCGTCACATTTCAAGTTATATCCATGAAAATTAGTATTAATTATATTTATTAGTATTAATTTGTATTAATTATTTATTAGAGTTAGGGTATATTGCTACAATGCTGCGTTTGAATTTATTTAGAATAGAATAATTTTTTAAATTAACTGTGTACAATGTGTTCGAACGTTAAGTGAATCTAACATTCTTGTTTTAATTTATACTCATAGGACCTAATGCTTTAATAAATTCCGCCGATAACATTCTCGAGCAAAAACTGGAAGACATCCATGTTCTTATTTCATCCCAACCGGTTATTGCGAAACTGGTGTAAACGTGGTCAATTGGTCAATTTGACGGACGTAACAATCTTGTTATTACGCTCAAAGTCTCTTAAGGAATGCTTAAACTTATCCGTCTCTCCATGTATAGATATGTTATACTCGTTTAGTAGAAAGGTGTACCTAACATAGTAATCAAATTCTCTGAAATATATTTACCTCATAGAGTAAAGATTTGCTTTAGTTTTCCGTTTATAGCGTACTAGCTGATGCCCGCGACTTCGTCCGCGTGGATTTAGTTTTTAAAATCCTGCGGGAACTCTTTGATTTTCCGGAATAAAAAGTAGCTTACCCGGTCCTCAACTATCTTCTTATTCTTCTTTATCAACTGATAGACGTCCACTGCTGGACATAAGTCTCTTGCGTGGATCTCCACAGGCCCATATTCACTTCAGTTTCGCAACTCGCAGAACTATGTCAGTGACTTTGGTTCTCCTAAGGATCTTCTCTTCTCATTTCTGATTTGATCTCGCAAAAAAAAGTACTTTAAATCGGAGTTTTGAGCACGTAAAGCCGTCGGTTTTGCGCCTGACCTTTCTCAGGTCTTTTCAAATTTGAGACAAAATTTTTAATTTTTTAACCGACTTCCAAAAAGGAGGAGGTTATCAATTCGGCCGGTATCTTTTTTTTTTTTTTTTTTCTATGTATGTCCACCGATTACTCCGGGGTTTCTGGACCGATTCACGCGATTTTTTTTTAATCGACAGAGGAAGCTCGCGAAATGGTCCCATAAAATTTTTTACCTCCAACTCCTCAAGCCTGATGCTGCAGGGATACTTTGCCCCCAAATTATGGGGTTTTAGGAAATGTCGTTTACGAATTGGTATGCTTGGCTTAAGCATATACAAGATCTTAGAGCTCCAGGTCCTACTCCTCAATCCTGATGCTGTAGGGTACTGCCCACCTAAACTCTAGGGATTTAGAAACTGCTGATCATGAATTGTTATTGTATGTAGTAAGCATAGACTACATCATGGAGTTCTAGGTTCTAGCTCCTCAATCCTGATGCTGCAGGGTACTGCCCACCTAAACTGTGAGGATTTAGGAACTTTCGCTTGCGAATTAATATTGTTAGTATTAAGCATAGTCTACATCGTGAAGCTCAAGGTCCTACCTCTTCAATACTGATGCTGCGGGGGTACTGCCTACCTAAACTGTGAGGATTTAGGAACTGTCGTTTACGAATTGATATTGTTGGTACCAAGCATATACTACATCATAAACTTCAAGGTTCTAGCTCCTCAATCCTGATGCTGCAGGGTTGGAGGAATTACGAACTGTCGCTTTTGAATTGATATTGTTGGTACCAAGCATGGACTACATCATGGAGCTCCTGGTCCTAACTCTTTAGAAATTGTGTATTGTTAATAAGTACTGTAGGTACCAAGTATAACCTACATTAGTACCGTAGCGTTGGAGGGAGGGTAGAAAGAGAGCAGGAACAAGTTACACTAAAAAGCTTAAAATAAAAATTCTTTTCAAAAAACCGACTTCAAACGCCACTACAAAGTATAAAAATAATTTTATTTTGTACACGTTTGTTGAAGTCGGGCGGGCTTAACTAGAAACGATGAAAACGATGCGCGACGCTTACCTAATGGTGACATATAAGAGACACGCTTATTGAAATCGGGTGAGCATCGCGTATCGGTTTCACCGTTTCTATTTAAGCCGCCCGACTTCAACAAACGTGTACAAAATAAAATTATTTTTATACTTTGTAGTGGCGTTTGAAGTCGGTTTTTTGAAAAGAATTTTTATTAGTTATTTATAATTATTTTTCAGTCTGATTCTATCGTTCAAATAAATAATCATATATGGCTTAATATGAGGCAGTTATTATGAAATCACAGTATTGATGTACATATAAGTAAAAAGAATAGGTAATTTCGTAATAAAGGATCTTCTATTCAGTCTCACCGCGTGGTTTATTTGCAAGTACATCATAATATATGTAATAGGTTTTCTGACATAAATATTGACTAACTGCTTTACTTATTGCCCAAGTGTTATACATTCTTAATAAGGTAATGAAACGTTACTAAACTAAATACTCTCTGCTAAATAACGACGCCATTTTTGATACGGTTACCACATTATGGAAAGGATTTTAGAAATGTAGGATTCTCGTCCTAAATTAAAGATTTCCCTCGCGCAGTGGTGCCCGCTGTGGCATAGAAGTGTGAGGTAATGGGTTCGATTCCCGGCAGGGGCAATTTAGGAATTTATTATTTCTAAATTATCTCTGGTCTAGGTGGTGGCCGTGGTAGTAGTAGTAGTAGTAGCTTACTGTCAAAGACTGCCAAGTGATTTAGCGTTCCGGTACGATGTCCCTTCCAAGTTTGCCCACAGTTGTGGGCATGAATTAATATAGTTATATTAATTCATCAAAAATTTAAAAATTAAAATAGCACGCCTAAAAATTCTTTCCGTTTAGGTAGGAAGCACCTACACTTTATTATTTAGTTTCTTATCCGTTATTTCAAATAACTTATACCAGTATACCTACTTCTCAATTTGAATATTATTTATATTTGGCAAATAGTTTCGTATTCATTTCCATTCATATTATAATAAGGATACCTAAATTCACAGGTCAAATACAGGTGAGGTCCAAGCAGCTTTGGGTCACTGGGCTGTTCAGTGTTCAACTTCACTGTTGTATTGTATGGAATGCGGCCTCTTTTGCAACAAGTTCTTCCGTCCCTTTCACTCTCGCAGCCATTTATTACCCTTCCCTTTTTGACAGTTGTTTCTATCTCTTTTACTCTAGTTAGAAATGTAGCGTTCTCTCGTTTTCGCACCGAACCGTTGCGGAGATCACCGATTTATTTGCTCGAGGCCCGAATTGGCGGTTTCGTATAATTTTGATATGAAATCCGTCATTTTTGCACCAAAATCATTTGTTTATTTATTTCCTTATTCTTTATTGCACCACAGACAGGAAAAAAGTAAACTCAAGGAAATATATTATGTCAGTACAAAAAGGCGGTCGGTCTTATCAATAAAAAGCGATCTCTTCCAGATAATGTTATGGCTAAGGTAATCATAGTACCTACATAGTCCATTTCATTTATATTTTTTTGAATTTCCACTTCCGACTATCGAATGAGGCGTTATTACTTATTACTTATTAATAAGGACATAGGTATTATCTTGCGATAATCGCTACAGTACACGATCTCGTGCTGCTTGTGTCCAAAAGCTAACCTCTACCTAAACGAGATTCTGCAGAGAAAATTAAATATTTTTCTAATATTTGTTTCTATAACATAACAAATCCTTACTAATCTTTACTAATATTATAAATGCGAAAGTGTGTTTGTTTGTTGGTTTGTCCTTCAATTACGCAAAGCATCGGATCGACGTGATTGTTTGCATGAGTATAGTTGGGGACCGGGAGAGTGACATAGGCTACTTTTTATCTCGGAAAATGAAAGAGTTCCCGCGGAGTTTTAAAAACTAAATTTTAAAGAATAAATCCTCAAAAAGCATTTTATAATTATGTACCTACCTATTTATGTTATTACATAAATAGGTAGGTACATAAAAGCAAACTTTCATGTTATTACATGAAAGTTTGCTTTTATTGTTTCAAGTTACGAGTCAAAAATCAACTTAGGTCCAAATTAAGTAAATGGATACTCTAAATTAATTATATCTCTGCTACCTTCTTCGGCGATATAGCGTAAGGCGATTCCAGTACAGGTTTGGCGATTTGAGATAGGTGGAAAATTATTCGACGATTTATTATGTCTGCATTCCTTTATAATGTAACTTGTATTGGATGAGGCGTTGAGAGCAAATTTTCTTTAAATTAGTTGCCTTTCGCGATTTGAAGCTCGGAATACGGAATAGCAGAATAGAAAATTGTTCCGGCTATTTCGAGGAACAGAACAAAGCGATATGACCGATGCTATATCCAATTATCCATAGTCGGATTTACAGTATTTGAACTTTTTTCTTGTTTGTTCGTTCGGTTATTTATTGTGACTGGTCGTAAACCAGATTGCAAGGTCACGGCTATTGTTGAAACGTCAGGACTCCGTGATATATAGGTACAGATACATAAATAAGGTTCATTACAATAGAGATTAATTTGACGTTACTAGGCGGTTGTAATCGTGTTGTAATCAAATACAACAAAAAGAGTATCAACTGGCTTTGAAATTTCAAGTAGGTACCTACTTGCAAGCAGCTGGTCAAATATACTTATATACGACTACAGCTTTACGAAATTAAAAACTTACAACGGACTAGATGACTAGAGTATAGTTCTGATTTTGATAAGCTATAGTTCTGATTTTGATGTCATGAAGTTACGGGAAAAAAGGTAGTAGGTACATAACTGGTCAAATGCGAATCGGACTCACGTACCTACAAGGGTACCTTGTAGTTCCTTTTTCCGTACCAAAAAAACGCCGAAAAAAACACGTTTCTACTAGGGGACCCCGTTTAATTTATGATTTATTTTTATTATTTGTTTTATAGCGTTTCTAGTAGGGGAGCCCCCTTTCATTTTTAATTTATTTTTATTATTTGTTTTTATAGCGGCAACAGAAATACGCATTCTTTGAAAAATTCAACTCTCTACCTATTACGGATCATGAGATACAGCCCGCTGACAGACAGACGGACGGACGGACAGAACCCTAAAATTCATTATCCATAGGTCGAAATATGAAAAAATTTTTTTTACCTCCCATAGTAAATCAATCAGCTGATCGTCAATTTTGTATGGGAGGTCCACATTTTTTTTCACATTTCGACCTATGTTCCTTGGGGAAAGTTGTTCAGTTTCATGAGCACATTCACCTCCTTCAGTATTATTTCGGAGTTTCAATACATTGTATAATATTTTTGTTGTTGTATATAAATTCAATATCCTTACATTCAGTCTCATGGCTGTTCCTGGCGAGTCCGCGGATCTGCTCGTTCACGTAGTTGTTGCTCTTGGGCACATTGAGGGCACTCCGGATGCCCACCGACGAGTTGTCCAGGTGGCCGGGCCCGATCTTGGGCACGTGACTCGAGCAGTACACCTCCTTGTCTTCAGTCCAGTGCTGGTTGTTGTAGTATGTCTAGAAAAGACGGTTCGACGTTAGAATCCTTTTTTTTAATTCGATGACAAGATAGTCCTTGACTGCGATCTCAACTGATGGTAAGTGACGATGCATGACGATATGGCAGTATACATTCAACCCGTACTTCTAATCTGTTTCTACATACCATCGTGCCGGAACGCTAAATCGCTTGGCCGCACGTCTTTGACGGTAGGGTGGTAACTAACTACTGCCAAAGCCTCCCACCAGACCAGACCAGAGACAATTCAGAAATTATAAATTCCCAAATTACCTCCGCCGGGAATCGAACCCGAGACCTCCCAGTTATAAGATCACAGACCAAGTCTGATTGACTTATAATTGAGGGCCGAGCTCCTCAACTATATGCCAATCAGATCGATCCGTTGAACCAAAAAAAATCGACCCAGCGGTAATTCACTTTACCATTCAAAAGCACTTTGTAGATTTGATTAAAAACTTTTTTATTCTATTCTATTATTTCAAAGAACTACTTTAAATAGTTCGTTTAGCTAATATTCACACAATTTATAGCATTAGTACATAGGTATACGAATAATAATATAGATATAACTTGCTTCGTCTAACCGCTAACGTGTCGCGAACCATAAATAACACATCGGAAAGCGATAAGCATTGAGGTTTATTAACTCCGGTGCATTTGCTATTGTGTTCCAATGAATGAATCAACTCTAATGACAGACTGTAATTGAACCATGCAGTAGCGAAAAGAATAGGTATTCATCGTGGTGGCGTTTAAATGCCATTAAACTTGCCGTGGACTTTTGTATATTAGAGGAATTAAATACTAGGTAATATTTGCATTTCGATTATTTATTAGGCAAAATATTTGTTCCTACTTTTTTTATCAACACTTATTGTTGATTTGAATTGAATTGTAAACTAATTATTTATTTATAGCTAATTTTTACATATCTCAGGTCAGGGGAGATTTTACTTTTGTTTTCGTTTCATATTACAGTAAAAAAGCATTTTAAAGGGCTAAATAAAATTTATTAAAATGTACTAAATTACCTACTTAGATTAAATAAAATTTGCTCCTATTTTTAAATACTATAATCTTAGAATAAAGGCTATAATTTAGAATAATATAAAGTTTTAACACCCCTTTATTTTCGTCGGGGTTCAAAGGTGGCTTCATTATTGCACTTACTATTTCGATTCCATTTTTATGGGGAGAAAGGAGGTCATATTACACTGGTTAATTTAACAAAAGAGTAATAAAACGATGTTAACATTAACATGCTTCGTTATTACGGACAATCCAGCATTGATATTCAATTAAAGTTTTTGTGTATAGATGAGTAGAGACCTTAATTTTTAAGTGGGGACATTGAACCTGTTCCATTCATCAACATCACATTCTGAATACTAAAGTACTATTCTTTTTAGGGTTCCGTACCCAGAAGGTGATAACGAGACCCTGTTACTAAACGTCGTCGGCTGTCCGTCCGTCTGTCAGGGGGCTGTATATCTATTACATATATATATGTAATGTATGTTTTTCATATTTCGACCTATGTTCCTTGGGGAAAGTTGTTTAGTTTCATGACACATTCACCTCCTTCAGTATTATTTCGGAGTTTCATTACACGTTGTATATTCTCTATTGCTAAACAACAATTGAAATATAATTTTCGACAAGCTGCCTGGCGCAGTTGTGAGCGCTGTAGTAATATAGGCGTGAGATCGCGGGGTCGATTCCCGGCAGGGGCAATTCATGGAATGTGCATAATTTTATGACTTAAAAATCTTTGAGCCTATTTAACTTGAAAATACAATTTTTACGGAAATAAAGATTTTAGAATCAAACTTTGTTTTTACGAACTATATGGAGCACACTCGTGCATAATTTTATAACTTCCTTTAACATTTCAAACAAGATAAAAAGTGGAATAGGCTTTGCGTTAATAAACTTGTTTTATAAAAAGTGGTACTAGTAACGAATACGAATACAAAAAAACCATATGGCCTCCAATATTATATGTAACATATTATAACAGTAACAATAATTACACAATGCACTGAGTAGGTAAGGAAGGTTAATAACTCATGAGTCATACGCATGAACATCTGATCTGTAACAATATCATTACTCATATTTATTTACCTTGGATTACTCATTACGGTGAAGGTTCGACAGTTTTTGGAAGTGATATTTCTGAAAAAATTTCGCTTTTCACAGCCAGATAATTCTAAGCCTCAATAGCCCAACGGTTAAAGGTAACTGAGAACTGTAAGGATTTACACTTGTATTTCAAAAATCTATCTAAAGGTTTCAGTTAGGTAGAGTCAAATGAAATCAATAGTTTTATTATTTCTGTGTTCTGTAATTTTTTTAATATACCTATTAAAAAAAAGACGTGTGGCACTCGGGGACTGCCGCGGTAAAGCTATTTCATAGCATTTTTTATCAACGCCATCTATCGGTGAGAGGAGTCCCGTGTCAGGTTATTTTCGTTACGGAATTTCTGGATTCGGTCTCCACGCTCAAGGCCTGCGATAGAAGCTATGCAATAGCTTAAAAACTTCAATAAAATTATGTCCCTATACCTTATTATACGAACCAATTCTCATCAATGTTTTGTAAACCTCTTGTTGTCAAGTAGTATTTATTAAAAAATATTAATTTATTAAAAAATATTATTTTTCAACACACTTGCTCATAAAATGGCTCCCGGTTCACCGCAATTAGGCACACAATGACACCTTTAACTCAAACTGTGACTTTTTATTACTATTATTCACAATGTGAGTTATAGAATTTTTTTTTTAATTTTATTGGTTGAGTTGCTTTGTTCTTAAAAAAGTTTCTATTACAAAAAAGATCCTACCTATTGCCAAGATACCTATTGCTTACTCATTTCATACAAATTCGTATTTAAACAGATAATTTCAACTTGTACGTGTTTAATAAATAAAACTGTCACTCCAATATAACTTTTGTTTTTTCTGTAATAAAGAAAACTGGAAATTCCCCATTTTGTACGTGGCTATAAGAGAAAAGCCAAAAAAAAAGAAACCTCATTCTTTTAGTCTATGGCCATTAAAGGTGCGCGCGCATTCCGGAAAACTGATTAAATCAAATAAACACCTGAATAGGCTGTATGGTCGTCGATCTTTGCCTGCCCTCAAGAGCATCTCAAGAGGGCGAACAAAAGAACAACATTAATTTTTCCCGCCATTGCGAAAAAATTTTCACAACTCGTTTTCACTGTTTTGTACTATAATGTACTATTTTAGTATTATTTTCTTTACAAGTGTGTTGAAAAACGTCGTATGATACACGTGTATATTGATGATTACCGTCCTCGGCTAACTTAAGACCCTCACCTAACGGCTCGGGTCTCAATAGCGCCTCAGCGGTAATCACCAACTTTTACACTTGTACCATAATGTACTATTATCATTGTTTTATCAACCTTGACAATACCTTCTTCGCGACATTTCAAATGTCTGCTGACATTTAGGCGACCTTGCGTCTGCGCACCTCACCCGCGAAACAGTTTTTTTGGGCTATTGTACTTTTTTTATTGCCTGCGGTAACAATATGACGTTAGATTAGAATAGATTTAAATAAGGTATCAAAATCCATACTTCTGTTATAGTGCTTGCATTTCACAAGGGCGCGTGAGCTTTACTTGTGGTTAAGTCGTGTACATGCACATTGCGTACGTGTGCGTGCCTAGCCGAAACCTAGGTGGGAGCGGTCAGACGCGAGCAAGCTCTCGCTCACACTTATACAGATACGACACACACACAACCATGAGCCACGCGCCCTCGTAAATTGGAAGAACTATATAATTTGGAAAGCGTCTGTCTGTCTGCTACTTTTTAACGGCTCACCTGTAGATCCGATCTTAACAAAAGGCGTATGTACCTACACCGTACAGTTTTTCATGGTGGTAATAAAACTTGAAACCAACGTCGTCATTGTTTAAAATTGACAGCTATACCTACCTACCTAGATAGCCTAGTCATATAAAGACTACGACCTTTTTTCAGGGAGTCAGGATAAATGACTTTGAGTTGACCTGATTGATCACGTCGCAACGACTGAACCGATTTGGCTGAAATTTGGCACAGAGATAGATTTTGGTCTGGAATAGGACATAGGCTACTTTTTATCCCGGAAAATTAAAGAGTTTCAGCGGGAACAGAAAAACCTCAATCCACGCGAACGAAAGTGCGGGTATCAGCTAGTACCAAAAAAAAATTAAAAACTTGTTCAAAACAACAAAAAAGAAAACTCACCTTTAAAGTTAATTTGGTTCCACACACAGCACATTTAAAGCATCCACTGTGGAAGAAAGTGAAGTCTTTCAGTGGACCCACTCTGTCCACTTGGTACACGATTTCGTTGCACCTGAAGCACGTGCTCTCGTAGAAATTCGGCCGGTACATGGCTGGGTTTTTTAGTCACGTCATAATTAGAATTCACTTCACTTTCACTTCACTGTGCTCACTTATCGGTCACTTATTTCACTTGCACATTGTCTGATTGCTGTAAATTCTGGAATACAATTTGTAGTTGTAACGACGCATAAACATGATTTGTTCAAAGGTTACAATAAATAAAATTATTAGGCATAATATGTAGTGATGGCAAAGGCATAGGTAGTGTAATAGAGATCTGATGGTATGACCATGGTATGATGCTCGTCTCTTAAAAGGAAAGGTCTCTTAGGAAGATCACTCGTTTGGGTCGCCACCTGTGTAGATAGCCTAGTTGCATCCTACATACAGACGACTTCCTCTCTGACGGCGGGCGTAGAGGCTACTATAGTACCTACTAGCGCCGAATAGGCCAGGCTTCATAATTATGCCTTTTGAGGCCGTGGGGCCCAGGGACTCGGGTTTAGAAGAACTTTCAAAAAGGTTTGTCAACTTTACCAGGGATCTACGAGCTGGCAGACATGGCCAAACTAATTCTTTGGCCTAGATACCTAGCTGCTAGATTTTATTTTTCTAATTTTCCTGCTTTATCATATTATATTATAAAAGCGAAAGTTTGTGTGTGTGTGTATGTGTGTTTGTTACTTCTTCACGCCAAAACGAATGAACCGACTTGGCTGTTTGGAATGGATATAGCTCATACCCAGCCTTAACACATAGGCTACATTTTATCCCGGAAAATTAAAGAGTTCGCGGGAATCGAAAACGTTAATCCACGCGGATGAAGTCGCGGGCATCATCTAGTATTTTCATAATTAATTACTTAGCACTAAAACTTAACATAAATTATGTCAAAATTAATCCTACTTTATGACTATGAGGTTAAAATTGAGAAAAGGATGTAATACTTTAAGCCTTGTGCTAGATAAAAAGTACGTTATGTAAATGTTTGCGGAAGAACAAACAGTAGGTAAAAAGAGGTTAAAACCTTAGGCTGAGCGCACACAACTGCGAAGCAGTGCATTATAATGTCTCGGGTTTTCGGGTCCATTGAATATGCAATCAACCGATTCAAAATAGCCAGTCTTTAAGATAAGACTTCAGTTTTCAGGTCTTTTTTTGTGGCAAATAGAATGAATCTTCTTAAAAACTCAGCAGACTAGGAATTTATGCTATTTGTAGCAGCAATTTCCTATTCCACTATCATCATCTCAACACATCGCCCCGGCCCACTTGTGTGCACTGTGGTTAGAAGGTGAAGAAGAAATTTAAGAAGAGTAGTAGCATTACCTCTTTTTCTTTAACTACTCAAACTATCCCAATACTTATTTTTAATGAGTAACATTGCAAATTAAGTCTTTCTTTCTTTACTTTATTTCGTGGTTGGTTCTCGGTCAATTAAATTTAGTACAGGAGCGTCTATGTATGTAAAATTTTTTTTGAGTTGCACCAACCAAGCAGAATTTACATGTGTAATGTAGCTACTTTGTCAAGGTTTGTTCACCAATTGAGCGCATTCTGGGTTTAATTTGTGTGGGTATAGAACGTGTACGCACAGCCTAAGGATTTTAAAATAAAATGAAATAAAACTGTTTAAATCTTGCCACTTGTAGGTAGTTCATTTCCATAATTATTACACTTATATCCTTTATCCGTATTAGATAGGATGTTATATATATTTTACGGATACAGTCAACAAAAATTGTATTGAAACACATATTCCGTACCTTGTGATTCTGTATTTTTTACTGACTTCATTTTTTATTTAAAATAAAATTACTATCCTTATTACTGAAAAAAGGAAAACATGATAGAGTTCACCTATTGTTGTTTGCCAAAAATGGTCTAACAGGGAATCAAATTCAGCACTTTTTAAACCAAAGCGTTTCGGGATAAAGCAATCCAAACAATACCCCAGGAATCATTTGTTTTTAAGAACACTAAAACACTTTTACACTTCACACATTCTTGTCTTTATGTACATAAAACAAGAATGTCGTACTAACTATGCAGCATGCATACTATACTCACATCATATAATATATTATTATATGATGTTGAGTGTACGAAATTACGTAATATTATATAAAATATTACATATTATTACGTAATCAAATCCAGCGTTATTTTTGATTACCTAAGTTTTCTTATATAATAAATCAGTTGTTTTTATATTTTATAGTTTTATCTACCGTATTAAATCTTGTTTTCACGTATGTCCAGTTTTTGTCATGATCGTTCATTTTATTTGATGGATCGATCTCCTACTACATTATGAAGCAAGTGATACGAAAAATCATTTAGATTTTTTATACATCATTAACACGCTTATCTATCTGTCACTATGATGGAAAGTAATGATGTAGCCTAAGATGGCACGCGCTTGCCTAGACGGTGCTTAATCACTTTTGTTTTAATAATAATAATCGGTACGCAGATTTAAAGTGTCGCGCAACACAGATCTCGGAAGAGAATTCCAGACTCTAGCCGTGCGAATAAGACTAACGATTTTTTAAAAAAAGTAGTTACTTAAGTTTCAGTTTCAAACTAATTTCAAGATAGATGTAGGTGAACCAATGACATCAGTAGGGCTAACATGCGCGCCACGAGAAAGTTTTGTCTACACGTTTACTCGTAGTCTCTATGTGAATCTCTACAGAGATTCACGAGTAAAGTGTAGAGAAAATTTTCTCGTGGCGCGCATGTTAGCCCTACAGACGTCTAGTCGCTGGAAGGATACAAGCGGCGTAAGATCGTAACATACATATAAACATAAGTCGCCACAACATACCTACGAGTATATTTAGAGGTGAACATGTAATCATTGACAACTAAATAGGTTTTGAGAGATAATAGGTGTGTTTTTACAAGCTTTTATTTAACTTGCAATGTATATGTATGTAACTATGCTTGTTCGGGCGGAATCGGTTTGGAGCAGATATTTTCAAGCTGAAATTTTTAGTTTCAAATACTCGGAAACATGCTTAAATTCTGTTCGTACTTTATTGTGGCTTAAGTTATTTACCTACTGTTAATAATAATGAAGCAGCTAGGGTGACCCGCGGCAAGTTTATTGATCTATGGGAACCCCTTGGTTTACGGTTTACCATAAAGACGGAAAGTACGACGCCGTGGTCAGTTCACTCACTCGTAAAAATATTTTGTTAAAACAGTTCAACGTTTCGAATTCAAATTCAAATTCAAAATTTATTTATTTCATGTAGGCTACCTTGTAGCACTTATGACACGTCATAAATCTACCACCGGTTCGGAATGCAGATTCTACTGAGAAGAACCGGCAAGAAACTCAGCAGTTGCTCTTTTCAAAAAATAAAATAAACTAATTTTACAATAAGTAACAAAACTAACTTAACTTCCGCTTTCCACGTTTTCCGAACCGTTCGATGGTAAACTTTATGATTTTAGTAAAATTAAAATATATCTTTTAATTGGAATCGAATAGGCGATTTCTTTTAAATTAATGCGTTTATTAAGCTAAATGAAACGCTAATGCTTCCACTACTGGACAGGAGGGTTCTTTATTAGAGT